>OU611970.1:4871250-9730000 GCA_914767545.1 Sesia apiformis | reverse complement strand
TGGGTTTCACACTTGCTTTACTTTGCTTTTTTTCACACTATGTGTTAAATCGCTTTAGGGTCGCTTTAGGGTTGCTTTACTATTGCTGACATTTTGAAAATATTTCCCTTATTTAGCCGACTGTGGAACGCAAATGGGGGTAAGATACCCAAAGCGGTCGGAATCCGATTACAATACAAATAAATCTGGTCCCAAATGTTTTAAGTTTGATACCGAATTGTCAAAATAGAGAGTAATTCATAAAATGAAACAAATAGATCAATTCTCGAGAATTGAAAAGAAATCCGGAGTGGACTACGGCCCGAGCCCTCTAATCATTCACAGGGGTAGGCTAGTAGTGGGACGTTACAGGCTGTTATCGATATATTTGTATATCCCCAATATATTGGGTATATAATATATCCAACGTTTGAGGATAAGATTATCCAAGGTAAGCGTATCGCTTATGTAGTTGCTGTTGCCGCGGAATCAACTTATCATGGAAGACATCAACTCATTTTTCGCGGAGCATTGCTCGTCATCCTTCTGGACCATGACGTCCATTTTCCAGAAAGTTCACTTCGTAAGTCTTACACTTCTTAAGTCGTCCACTTTCTAAGTCGTCCACTCCTAAAAAGACCATTTCTTCAATTGTCCACTTCCAGGTCGCAATATGACCACTTAGCATGTACATTCGTTCCGTATACACTCCAGACGTGCTGCAGAATGTACCATACCATACCTTCCAGCCAGCACACATGGTCTTTCGCTCTCCTCATCCAGCGGCGACTTTCCTCAAGTCCTCAGTCTACCTGGCCGGATGTTTCCCGGTACATGGTCTCCATTCGAGAACTCATCTCCCCCATGAATGTACCATTAATTATAATTCCTACACAGTATTTAAACTCGCGGGAGTACTGTAATCCCTCCTATAATTCACTCGATGCCCGGATCATTGAATTTATAGACTTAGAATTTATAGAGTTTCCGTTAACCCTTTTTGATTGAATTTGACAGGATAATAACTCACTGTTACTAAGATTTGTTAAGTTGCTGGCACTCGCTTCCCGTGAAAATTTTCAGTACACTTTTCTCCAGAATTCAGACATGTAAATACATGTACATATGTAATCTAACCAAATTGTATTCCTTTATACATTAAGCGCGTAAACTTTTGGGTACCTACTAAGTGCTACATTAAGTTGACGCGGTCTGAAACCTTTAGCTAAATCTACTATATTTTGCAAAAACTTTCAAGTGAAATATTTGATAAATGGACGCTTTGACTAAAATGGTACAGACCCGTTTGTAAAGTGTACAATTTTCTAAAGATTTTTTTACACAACGCCCGCGCCGTCTAGAACGAGAATTATAAATAACAAAGTGGTTTAAGTCTTTTGATTTTCCGCGTAAATTCAACAATTTGAAATTACATTAACTTTTGAAAATATATATCAATCATGTATTTGCAATATACATGATAGGTAATTAAAGTTTATACAATAGCTCGTCACATTTGCCAAAATTCGCGTCCATAAATAAATCCAAAATTATGACAGAAGACTAGTCAATTAATTAGTCAATTATTATTATTATAACATTTCAAATTAAATTTTAAAAAAATAATGTCACTAACGTAAATTTCTTATTCTAATTATAATTTATAAATACCTCTCAGTTCATTTAAACAACAGTCATTTAATCTCATTGGACCACTAATTTACGCTTCTACTGACACCGAATCTTTATTTAAATTTAGATTATTTCTTGCAAATTATATCAATGTGTGGCATGCGCCGCCCAGACGTAGTCCGCATATTTTTTCGGCCGCTCTCGCAGACTAAGACTAAAGCAGACTAAACAAAGTGAATTCGATTTTCAAACTAACAAAGTGCATGCATGCATTATTACATTCAAGACGCATGCGTGTTCGAAATATTGCTCTCTCTTTCTAAATAGTGCGAATCCGTCGCCGTGTATTTCGGACATCTCACTTAGGGATGCAAAGTAATTGAAATATCGATATGGATATCGATATTTATATCGGTGGCAGGTAAATATCGATAACTGATATATCGACCGTTTCAAAGCGATATTATCGATATTTTTAGTATTTCTTTAAATTATTCGATAAAAAGTAGTAAAATCAAACCTATATTATAATGAAAGAAGATTTATTTAAAAAAGAGTCACATTTCCCAACATGTTTTGTCAACGACACCCAAAAATAGTAATTTAGACAATCTTTTCCCAAGTAGTCGATTCCTGTTCTGTGTGACTGTAGCTCCCGCCTTCGAGAAGAGACGTTCGGCTGGCACCGATGTGGCGACGATGGGAAGATGGCTCATAGCTATTTTAAATAGGTTAGGGTATGAGCCTTGCATCTCGAGCCATATGTCCAACACATTTGTTTTCAGAGTGCTCACTGGAGCTGAGAGATGAGAGTGCCAACGATTTATGGTGCTTCCAAAAATCAAAATCCTTGTTTTCTTGGTCTTCAGATGATGTGGATGACACCGAAGCCGCTTGCTTGTTTTCAACTATCATTTTCCGTACTTTCGACATAGCCTTGGCACATGCATCAGACTTTTTGAAATGTAAGTTTTTGAATCGTGGATCTAACAAAGTTGACACTGCCAATAATAATGAAAATTCAAGTTGTCCAAACCGCTTTTCTATTTCTTGCAAGATATTCATCTTCAAATCGGCCGCAATCGAAGAAGTGCTTTTAATTTCATTGTACTGATCTATGGCACAACTGACCATAGGCACTACTTTGGAAACCGTGATATATTGCTCC
Organism: Sesia apiformis; assembly: GCA_914767545.1. Lineage (NCBI taxonomy): Eukaryota > Metazoa > Arthropoda > Insecta > Lepidoptera > Sesiidae > Sesia > Sesia apiformis. Next base: position 9,727,221 of record OU611970.1, on the reverse strand, counting down.
GCGGATGCTTCTCTGGTCATAGCCTCGAGTGGTCGCATGATATGGATTATATCTTTGATACTTGCAAGCTCAACTGCTGTCAGCATTGTAGGTGTATCAATTTTACCAAATATCACTTCGCTTATATAAGGTGCAAGTTCAATAAACCTGGTTAGCATATAATACAATGAGTTCCAGCGCGTTTTCACGTCTAAAATGACTTTCAAAGTTTTTCCTTCTGATACTTTATTTTCCAACTGTTTTATTTTTAAATCACCTGAGGCATCTACTCTTTTTTTAATGTATTTTATTATGGTCCTTGCATGGTCAATAACACTGCTCAATCCTTGAGTTTTCTTTATGGCATCCTCGGCAATCAAATTTATCATATGAGCAAAACATGGTATATGTTTGCCTGTCCCAAATGTGTCTCTGATAGCTTTGACCATGTTGGCACCAGAATCTGTCACGATGGCGACCACTTTTTGAGACTCAATGCCCCAATCCGTTAAGATCTCTGACAACTGTTGGCCAATATAGTCCCCAGTATGACTTTCACTTAACTCGAATACACCAATCATTAATGATTGCAACTCGTTTTTCACTATAAAATGAATCGTAACGCCCAGATAACTCATGTTACTCATAGTCTCAGTCCAGATATCCGTAGTGATACAAAAATGCTTAATATCTTTTAGTTTCTTCTTCAATATGACAGAGATTCTATCGTATTTTTCATCAATTTGTCCTTTGATAGTTTCTTGCGATGGTACTTTATATAAAGGCGCCACTTGTTTCATTAAATATCTGAAACCTTTTCCTTCAACTAAGTTGAATGGTCTGTTATCAACACAGATGAAATATGCAATCGCAGCAGTTATGCGATTATATTTTGAACCACCCTTAGAATATTGAAATACGCTGTCAAAAGCTTTATTAATTTTTTGCGTACCACCAGATGATCCTTCGTTAAACTTCGGCTTTTCGTTAGATGCGTTTGATGTACTTGCAACTGCATCATTTTGCTTATCGAGAATCTCACCGAAATTATTTTCTGTTGATGTTGACTGTGATATACAATTGTCGAGGGTACTGAAAAAACAAATGAAAAGTATAAGATATCGATTCATCGATATCTGTTATCAATGTATATTCATTCGGTACAACACTAGTACAAACAAAAACTAATCTAAAAATATACAACTGGCTCACATAACGTAAATTTAAACTTGACAGGCTATTTAGTTTCAGTATTACCTATTAATTTCGAGGCACAAATTGACTAAAACAAAACTAAATTACCTTTGTGATGGAGATGGATCATAGGTTTTATGATGTTTCAAGTGAGCGGCTAGGTTAGATGTATTGCCTGAAGTTTTAACATGTTTGTTACACATATTGCAGACAGCTCCATTCGGCTCTTTTTTGAAATAGGTCCACAGCTTGCTTTTCTTCATATTTCTCGAAATTCCCAAATGAGTTTACAGTTTTATTTACATTCAATTTAAAGACATCGAACGGTAGATACAACTGGAACCATAGACTAGAACAAGAACGAACCAACGAACGGAATCATAGACAGATTACACAGACGGTATTACTATATATTTAATAGATAAAATATACTGAAACGGAAATTAGAATGAATTTATAACTTACCCAACTGGATATGGGATTCTTTCGATATTTCTTGTTTTTCGATATCGATATTATCGTATCGACAATTATAATATATCGATATAAATATCGATAATTTAGTGTCGATATTATCGATATTATCGGTTTTTCGATATATCATTGCAAGCCTAATCTCACTCGTCGCTTGGAGCTTCCGTAAGGTGGCCGCGTTACTGAGGTCAGTGTCACCATTTTTGAAATATAACGACCTTGTGTGAGTCAAAATGACGCATAATTATCTTTTATGTGACTTTTAAGATTTTATTTTTGATGATTATTCGTGATGTTTTTTGATTTGCTAGTTGTTGTTATGTTATTTTGCTATTGCTGTTATATTTTATGTTATATGTTATATCCTGACCCAACAATTAAATTAAAGAATGAATTAAAAACTGAAGAATTAAAAAACAGTCGCTCTAGGCCAGTGGGAACATCGATGTTTTGTTTTGACGGGCCCCTTATACTAGTCTCTTATAAACCAAAGCCGGCTAAAACGGTTTATTTATTATGATCTTATGTATTTATAAGCTGTGGCATCACTATCTGAGCTATCAGAATCATTAGCATTAATTTTGACACTTCGGGCTAGTTCCGGTGGTCTAAAAGTGGGATCTTCATCAGAATCGTCTGAATAATCAAAATCCGACTGATTTAGTAGCTCCGTTATTTGTGTGTCCGTTAATTCTGAAAAATCAACGAAAATCACTATAAAACTTGCAACGTTCTATAGGTAGGACACGGGCAGTTAAACACAGCTGGCAGTTATTAGCGACCTTTGTACTCTCCAAAGGACGTAGACAATTTAGGGGTTATGTTTCACAAGTTTTTACTCGTTGACTCAAAGTAATGTGTAGAAAGCGTAGTAAGATATGTATATCTTATGCTAGGACAAAAAAAAGACCTAAATTATCTAAAATGGCAAGGGTGCAAAACGATAGACTTACTATTGTGCGAGTTCATGTCCGAACGTCTTTGTTGGGACGCCATGTTACAAGAAATGACAGTTATCAGACATTGACAACCGGATATAGTAATACAGAGGGATCTTATGAACGGAAATAATGAGTCAGTTCCGTGTTGATGTCAATAATTTTTTCAGTGGAATTTTTAAAAGTTTATGTTCTGTGTATAGGATGCAGGTCGTCAGGAGGATAAACAAACCAGTTTCCAACCGACAATCAAAAAAATGGCGCTGAATTTAATTCCGGCGCACAATCTGGGACATCCTATACGTTGAGGCGTATATAAAAATTGTTTTATATGATCAGAGGTTTTGTAACCTATATATTTTAGAAATGTTTTTATATATTTTGATATACATATATATTGACATAGGCACCGATTAGTTTTTTTTCGTTGCGTCGTGTATCTCTTTGTATCTCTATATTAATTATTTATTTGAATATATATAATATTTTATTTTATTTGATAATGTTTATGTATGTGTATTTTATGTATATGTATGTATGTATGTCTATTTAACTTAAGTGTTTATTATTATTTAATTTGTTTGTATATTTTATTTATTCCAAATTTTCTTTTCTTTTATGCTCACTTGCACCTGCCACACCATCACTGTATAGCCCAAAGGGTGGCTGGGAGAAAATGCTTTTTAGCATCAAGTCCGACTTTTGTTAAAACATTAAAATGTAAATAAATAAATAAAATTAATGTTAATTGTTTATTATGACTTATGATTTAAGTCACATTGTATCTCTAAAACCCAGCGTTGAGTGAAGAAGCGTGAAGCTATATGAAATTATTTGAGTGTTGAGTACTGGAGCAATACAATTTGTTCTTTCTTTCATATATGTAGAATTGTTATAGTACAAAACTGCTCATACTGGAAATACAAGTAAAGGACACCAGTGTATGTACTACGCGAACGGAGTCGTGAGCAAAAGCTAGTATTTAATAAAACTAGGTAATTCAAAATTAGTCTTGAAAAGTAGACGGCGCAATTTTCTGTTGAAACTAAAACAACACTTTATAAAGCGCCATTTTCCTTATTGTTGGTGTAAAGAGCTGCTATAATAAAGAGCGCAGTAAAAACTGAACAGCTGCGTCGTACAATAAAAAGTACAGTTGACCTAAAGTAAGTGGATACAATGGAGCTGCCAGGCCTGGGGCGTGACCGACGTTTCAAAATATTCTTATGTTTTTAAAAATTTTTAGACGGGGTACGGAAAAAGTATTTGTATTTTCATCTGGACAAACTTTTCACGCGGGAAACGAGCGGATGGTGTCTATATTAGTAAGTGGATACCGTCGCTTATAGACACCCGAAACCGACGGATTTTTCTTTTCTATTTGAACTCAATGGCCTACACTAGGATTTCCTGTGTCGTGCACACCTGCAACACGTGCAACACACAGGTGTTTAAACAGGTCATTAAACAAATATTTGTCAGATCGGAAATCGAATTCGGGACTTATTGTACAGCAGGCAGATCGTCAAATGCATTTTATACTAACAGATTTAATTGTTTTTGTTCTATATTTATAATACCGGCGCAGCGGCGGAACACCACACATTTTCGATTTTATAGCCGATTAACCAATTGCCTTTTGCCGCATACGCAACTCTGGTAGAATGGTATGACCACAATGTCGATAATTACCATGGAATTTATAAATCCCATTATTTAATTTCATAATGAAATCCCAGTTCTCTATTTTTGGAATGCATTCAAATCGATTTACTAAATAGATTATGAAAATTTTTAGAAAAGCAACCGTTTATATGTATAACGCTATATCGTTGAACAAGGTTCGTACAGTGAAATCAACGGGACATGAGCGTTGCGTATGTGTGAGTACAGATCAATAGTGTACAGTGCGAATCATTTCGACAATCGGATTGGACAATTCGGCACCCACTCGCATAGATGCAAAACTCATGTCTCGTTGATTTCATTGTAAAACTTTTAGTCTATTTTTTTTTCAACCATATCTCTTTTCTAATGAAAATTTGCTTATTCTAAACAAATACGCTTAAAATAATTATTTCATAAATAAAACAAATAAAGATGGCGCTACAACAGAATCTGAAAGAAAAATTGGAGGTATGCGATATGTTCTAATTACAATTGATAACGATATAGCGATTAACTGATCGATATATGCAAAATAGCCACGGATTTAATAATGAAACCTTTATTCTACGGAAATAAGGCCGTTGGATTTGGATAGAAATAAGACCAACTGGATCAATTACAAATTCCGGATGCTCTGTCTTAACATGTGGAACGAACGTAAGAAATGGATTCCACAAATGTAATAATATATACATAAACATATATCTATCTAACAGAGTTTATAATATTGACTACGATTTGATATTCGTAGAGTTAAAAAAATACAAAAAAATAGGTAACATTATATCTCAATTGATTTAGAATTATGAGCAGATTAACAAAGCTTGTATTGATAATAGTAATGATTAAGAAACAATTCAATTCGTTACCTAATTTTGAATATATATAGATAGGTAATATATGTATGTATGTATACTTGTCTAGTTATAATATAAATATATTGAATATATAAAAAGATAATATCGTAATGAGTACTGAACGAAGAAGTACGTAAGCGAGTGATGGCGCTACGGAACGCTTACAAGACGTACAACAATTTTTTGAACAAATGTCATTCTGACAGATAGCGCGAGCACTTGGCGTTACGCATTTCCCACTTCCACGGCGATATTTCAAGGATACGGAAAATTCCAATAAATCTTCATATAGCAAGATGACAATAATATTTTTTAATAAAGGGAAAACGCTACACTATTAGTGAAATATCAGATTTGAAAATAAATGTAAAAAAATATATGTAACTTTGAGCAACCTGTATAAATTAAAGTAAATCGATTTAAATCGGTCAAACATGTATTAATTTAACTCAACTATCTACAAGCGAAGGCACAGTGCCGTGAAACACTCACAAATTTTTATGGCACCAAGAAATTATCTTTATGTACCTTTTATTTGTAAATGATAAATTAAAAAAGATTAAAATTTGATAAGAAAATAACTACAATAACGACTCCAATTACTTAATTCCAGATTTTCGTAACCGCATTTGCTTAATCGAGGTTAGAAACAAAAATCCAATTTTTCTCTTTAAAAGTAAAATTTTTCACGAACCCCGATTCCATTAGCGTAATCTAATCGATCTTTCGATTTTATTCGCAGTTAACGTATTAAATCTGTGAAGGCGACGTCAACTCGTCGCGTTTCGTTCCAAGTAAAATATTGAATATTTTTGAATAAATAACAAATTTGATTGATAGCGTTCGATTTGATTTATTGCCGCGCTCGAATCGATAACTATGAAATGCTTTTCCGATATCCGCTTATTTTTTTAGAGTGTTAGGTCAGCGATAACGTTAAAGTTGAATGTCTATTAGCTCAAGCTAAGCGAATACCTACATCGCAAGACACCGATGTGAAGAAAAAGGAAATATTTTTCATTTTTACACCTCAATAGTTATTCTTTTCATAACGATAATAAAATAGATATAATAAATCAACAATCTATTTTATCTCAGTTGTTAACATTACAACCTGCTGTGAAAAAGGTCCCGGGTTTCAGTCTGGACGAAGAAACATAAATTTTGTACGAATATAATGTTTTTCTGGTTAATTTGATTTTTTTCTGTTAAATTAATTCTGTTTATGGAATTGATCGTTTCGCCGTCAGTAGTAACTGAAGCACAGGGGCAATTAAAATTGTAAACGGTAGTAATGGAACTGTACTAATAAAAATCGTATATTTAAATAATACTCGTATAATATCATCATCATCATCATCATTTCAGCCCTTGGACGTCCACTGCTGGACATAGGCCTCCCCCATTGTCCGCCATTTAGACCTATCGGCAGCGACCTGCATCCAGCGAGGGTGTAAGGGGTCCCAATCTACATCTCTGGGACCCAAGCCAACCTCGCCGGCTCGTGGTGCACCCTGCCGACCAACGAACGAGGCTCTGGCGACCCGCCACCATGCACTGGACCAGCGCGGCGGGTTACGGTCCCCCCCCCCCCCCCTATGGCAGAAAAAGTAAAACGGCCCCAAGTTCGTATAATATAATTATAATCAATTCAATTCCTTGACGTTCCATGCAGTTGCGGAATTGGGTTCGAAACGAAGAGATGTGCCAGAGAACTAAAGTTACCGACATAGCTTTTAGAATTAGCATGCTAAAATGGCAATGGACAGGTTATATTTGCCACAGGACCAATAATTATAATCGATGGAGTGGACGAGTCCTCGAATGAAGGTCACGCACCAAGAAGGGAAGTGTAGGTCACCCTCCGGCCAAGTGGACCCCCTTGAAGAAGTTTCCCGGTGGTGGTTGGATGAGAACAGCCGAAGACCGTATGTGGTGACGAGCCCTGGGCGAGGGCTATGTCCAACAGTGGAGAGAGAGAGGTATGGTATGGCGGTTTGGCTATTTACATCAGTGAAAAGTAAGCGATTGATGCGATGATTAATATACGGGATAAAACACTTAAATCTTCAATAAAGAGTCACGCTGAATTTAACTGCAATTGATTAAAACTACATGCCTTCAGGAGATTACAATTTTACGACAAATTCGAAAGGAAAAAAGTTTATTTCCATCAGTTTTATAGGGGTCCTAACTGACGAGGGGTTTAATTAAAAAAGTCCTTTTTACTACCAGTGTGGAGGTGCCTTAAGTATAAAAACAGAACTGGAATTTTAAAAAGTTCAGGGTATTTTAAGGAGAAATTGAATTGACAATCGAACTTTTCTGGTTAAATGTTCAGATGTATAGCTGTTTGGTGCATTGCATTGAATATTATAATGTTTCATTAATTCTCGACCACGGGGTTTGCGCACGATGATTTCCTCACCGTCAAGCTAATGATGTTTGAAAAAGCCGTATTTAAGTAGAATCTCAGTGGTATGAGTCAGGGTCCTTTGTTATGTACGAAGGCGGCAGACGAGCATACAGTCTATCTGATGGTAAATGGATACTGTCGCCCATAGACATCCGCGATACATGCCAACATTAGTCCAAAATGACAAACGTTGGCACGCCCCCGGATGCGCTGGCTACCTTTGGAGATATAGGAATGGATTTGGAGAAAGGGTTGAGAAAATGGGGAGGGATAGGATGGTTCTGGCACATCTCACTCATTACCGAAACACGTACGTATTAGGGAATTGAGATAAAGTGGGAAATGCAGTACATTTCAAGGTAGTCTTCTGTGAGAGAAGGGTTAACGTGGCCAGTCGAGCGTGCTCAGCGGCTGTTGAATTGCGGCGTGCGGGGACCTCAAAAAAATCCAATTCAGGCCCTAACGAATATGAGTCGAGGACAGAAATCGCTACGCTATTCTCTTTTTCCGTCCGCTCTTTTAAGACTTATTTACAGATATAAATCTTGTTAAAATTGCTTGATTTATTACAATAATATGGCAGGTCCACACCAATAATCAAATTATAATATACCAATAATCCACTAATAACCAATAGCGCTCATGGTGGATTATGATCCGAAACCCCTTGTCATTTACTACGTCCTGCAGTAGGACGTTATAGGCCAATATCAAAGAAATATGGCAGGTATCAAAAAAGAAAACAAAAATCACCCTTAAAGATATTTAATGAGGTCTATATTTAACTCTTTTAAAGTGTAAAATAAGGAATAAAAGTCCGGTTTTCAGCAACGCTCCCTTTTAAACACATGCCAGTCTGAAAATAGAACAATTTTTGTAAACAATAAACAAGCAAATAAAAGCAGATTAATCCGCTACGAACTCGTTTAAAACAGTTTTGCGTTGTATATCGTGCGTGTTATTTGGTAGATAAACCAAAGACAGAGATAAGCATACAAACTGGAATGTAATTAAAAATGATATCGCAATTTCGCGAAAAGCAGTTCCTCTCTGTTACCTGATTATTAGAAATGCTACTCTAAACTACAAAGTGTGACATTAAAAATACATCGTGTCACTAAAATCACCGGTACTAGACATCATTCCGTGAAATCATAATCTTGGAAATGACCGAGATAATGAAATTTGAACTGCATTGCTGTATTATTGACATCACTAACACTAAATTAGTTATCTGCCAAAATGTGTGCCAAAATATACGAGTAGATGATAAAATATTTACATGATCTACACATTTTGCCTACGTGCAAATATTTAAATAAACGTACGCTAAATACAACGAATATGAAACAAATAATTGCATTCAAACTATTGAATCTTATAAGTTGTTATTTAAGTAAAAAGTCAGTATTAGTAAAAACTATGTAGCACAATAAGAATAACAATGCACTGAACAATGAATGAGAATCGCAAACGAGTACACGGTACATTAGGTTTCTTTCAGTGAGCTCGTGTGGTACCCAAATATCGAGCTTTTTTGTTTTATTAACGTGATAATAAGTGGCTACCCCCGCTCATGGACATCTCCAACACTAGGAGGTATGCGGGTACGCAGCCCACCTTGAAAAATCCTATTTTCATCCCCCTATCTCGGAAAGAGTATTTTTGCTCTTCGATATCTGAGTGCAAAAGCCGTTTTTATCCGCTAGAGGATAAAGTAAATTGAATTTAGAACATCGTGAGCACTAAGTTTGTGAATTCAAAACATCATTACACCTATTTACTTCTACCTCTATACTGCCGAATTTATCATACAACCTTTTTTAATTTGTTAAAAACTCAGACTCGGAACCTTCTTGGTGTACTTTTTTTTTTGCATTTAGTCATTTCCTCGCTGAGGTGGGATGAAAAGTTACGTGTTGCACTCGAGTGCAAAGATTTTTCACCTCGTGCTCTTTTGATTCCCTTGCTAACGCTCAGAATTCTAATTTTTGAATCCTTCGCTTGCTCGGTCATCAAAATTGAGCACGCGGTTAAAAAGCAACTTTGCACTCTTGTATAACAAATAACTATTACAGCCTTCTCGAAGAACCCCGTATAGCGTAATGAAATCACCTCTTGAGTCAATTAGATAGAAAAATATACCTATAATATTAATCATCTTTTCGGAAATGATTAACCTACTTTACTTCATTTAAAATTTTAATCAAGTTTGAATTCTGCCAAACGTTCATGTCGCAAAATCTGAATGCTCTTTCAGCGTAGCGCGAAATGTGATTACGCGGTTTCAGGCAAAGCGAAGTATTTTGGAATATTATGGAATAATAGGAGGCTTTCATAATGAAACGCCATTTGTGGTGATTACGTCATAACGTGTACAAACAAAGGAATTAGCCACACAGTAGCTGGTAGAGTGATGATAGCGGTTATAGGCTCTTATGAAAACGTTTCTGTAATTTCTGCCATAACCAATGATATGGGAATAGACTAGATGACACATCGTACGTTTTTATCAAAGACACCTGGTTGGCAACTTCTAGGGGGGTGAAGCAGATGAGGAGGGGTTTATAGAAAGTCAAATTTGGAACTTAAGTACGTATAAGAATGTAATAATAATGTAATAATGTACGTATAATAAGAATGTAAGATTTTCAAAACACATATGAATTAAATAATTCGAGAGCTACTGAACATAGAACACTATTAGAGTCTTAACGTGCCGGCCCTAGTGTTTGTATAACATATCTAGTATGTATTCTCAAATCGATGGCCACACAAACCACCAGCCTGTGTATAGCCATTACCAAATATATGTTTTGTTTAGAATAAGCCTTTTCGTATACAACATCTAGTTTTTAAAAATAAATTCTAATTTATATCTCCCCTCAAAAATAATGTATCCTATACAAGGCATTAACGTTCAGGTTATTAAGCAGGAATACCAAGATTAGTATATATAAAACTGTCATTAAAGCGTTATATATATGGCCTTGGTGTATGGATGCGAGAGCTGGACGCGAGAAAAGAAGAAAGGAAACTTCTAGTAACAGAAAGAAAAATCTGGAGAAGAATTTTGGGACCGAAAAGGTAAGAAGGAAAAAACATGGAGGGTACGGAGCAACAAAAAGTTGGAAGAACTGTTATCCGAGCGGAATGTCATCGGCGAGATTAAAGTGACCAGACTCCGTTGACTCGGTCACGTGGAGAGGATGCGGGACAATCGCGCCGTAAAGCAAATGCGGTAAATGTAAGCAATGTAAAGCAAAAGTAAAGAAATGACAACCAAGTGGTCGACGACCGTTTGGACGTCCCATGTACCGCTGAAGAGACGAAGCGGTTAGCACTAAGGTGCGCAGGACTGAAAAAGACGGCGTCTCTTGGTGTCGGAGGCCAAGATCCACTTGGGGTCGCTGAGCCAACGGAGTAAGTAAGTGAGTATTTAGTTTGTACACTATTGCTGTGCCTTTAATAAATAAATATAACCCCACCGTTATCATCCAGCCACAAACAAATTTTCTTAGCTATCACTCATCCGGTTTATTGCGATTTGTCACATTGATAAGTCCCGTGATGAGTAAACATTTTTGTCATCTACAATGTGTTTTAACGCAAATGCTGAAATTTTGTTGTACAGTATCGCTAGAACTATGTAGAATAAATTCTGTCAGTTTTTGCAATTGTTCTTTCTTTCATAATTTATAGTACAATTTTAGTATATAATCTTTTATTCTAGGTGCGTCGCCCTAGCCGCGTAGCGTGAGCGCGCATCACTCGCTCTGAGTAATGATCACTAGGAACGTTTTAGACAGGCCAACAAAACCTTACACATTTGTAACTTCTAATTTTATTTCTTAAAAGAAATTTATTTTTCGATAGAACGGTGTTATATATTTCAAAATGGCTGACAAAATTCAGGTTTGCGTTATTTCTTTGATACGTTGTATATTGAATTTAATTAAAATTTGTAATAACGTGTCCGCGTTTTTTTTTATAATGATGCCTTTTTATGTTTTTCTTCATTTTATAATAAAATTTTGCGTACTCGAGCCTGCAGCATTCCAAAATAGCACTAGCAGGAATAAGCTTCCAATTCAAAATACAGTAAAAGGTACAGGTAAGGGAGTGTGCACGCATACCATCACTTCGCGTATCATTTGATAACTAACTTAATTGGGCAACTTTCTGACGTAGAATCTAAACTGCATTCGCATACAATGCAGAATATACTAAAATCCATTATCCTCTAAACACTCAAATCCTCTAATACTCCAAATACTCTTTTCATAATAAAAGCATTCAATGCTACTCACTTCTCCAAGTGTTACAGTTTTCATACTGCATTTCGCAATAATTTGCGAAGTCCCGAAAATCGTCGTTGTAGTTCCGAGCACAAATGTGTTGTACCCTGCAAATGTTTATTAGCAACGTGTTAATTATGTGAAAATTAGTACCATCATCTAGGAACAGTATAACTTTCAATCAAAGTGAAGACGATTTCGATTTATTTATTGGTAGTGAATTTGTTGACTAGTTTCGAGTCTTATGGCGTTTATTTATGTTATTTTAATTCATCGTTTCTCAACCTTTTTAGTGTCGTTATCCCCTGAAAAGGCAAAAAATAAATTTAATAACCTCACGACCCCCTTAATAATAAATTAGGTCCGAATTACGATTTTTTTCGTTTAACATTAAATTATATATTGTTATTTTATTAATCAAAAGCTTTTTCCTACATAATGATATGTGACCCCCTGGGGCTTGTGAACCCCAGGTTGAGAAACGATGGTCTAGAGATAAATAGATAAAACTGTTTAGTGCACAAAATAAGACAGTAACAGATATTGTAAACACACGAAAGGCACAAAAGGCGATCTTATCGCTAATCGACGATCTTATCTCTGCCAGACAACCTATGGGAAAATAGAGGAAAAAAATATTTATAAGACTTCTGCCTATTCTCGAATTATTGCTGCTTGTCAGGAAGAGATTGCATAATTGCAATAGGACCGCCTATTGACTTCTGTTTTCATAGCTATGTGTGGAAATTCTATGTAAATCTATGCAATATTAATAACAATCAAACTATCTACATATAGACAGATAGATAGATAAAACTCTGTATTGCTCACCGAAAGAAAACAGAAACATCTACAGACACTGCAGACACAAAATGCACAAAAGGTGGTCTTATCACCAAAAGGGATCTCTGCCAGTCAACCTTTTGGGTAGAGAGGAAATAAATAGTTCGATCACATGTAGATGTAGATTAAAATAACTAAGAAACATACCTATATCAATATGAGGGACTGTATCTTATTTATTTGTTTATTACTAACTTCTACCTGCGGCTTCGCTCGCTTGGACTAAGCAGCTGTAAAAGATTTTTAACACCTGTAAAAGCACCGCCATGGTGGATTTCACAGATGAAAATCCATTCAGTAATTTTCGAGTAATTCTATTAAAAGTCATTTTTATTATTTTCCTCTATATCTCAACTTCCTTGTGTCGTATGAAGATGACACAAATAGGTATCAGTTTTCCTGCTGGATACTTAGGTATGCATTAGTGGAAACAGGATCAAATTCCCTTCAGAAGTTTTTACGCGATGCTCCAACAAACAGACATATAGACAAACTACTGTTTTGCGTTCTGTTCCAAAGAGTGTTCTCATTTATTTATTTTTAAAGTAAGTCAATGTACAGACTCAGCCCAAAAAATATTATACATATTACTATGTATGTATAGATTTAATTAGGAGTTAATTCTTTAATTAGTTCCCACGATACAAGCCCCCCTTTGTGTGAGTCTTATTATTATTATAAAGATAAAGAAAAGTCGATAAAAAACAAAGATAATTATTATTATTATATTTTAATAACAGGTAGACGGTATATGAGCGACAGTATACTATAGGATGTACTGTCTCCTAGTCTGTTACTAATTCCATAAAAAACTATATAAAAATATCTTACTTGTAGTGTCCAGGGCATTGATCCAAAAACGTTCTGCATCCTTTCACAAAGAAGTCCGTAACCCAAAAATGCGAGTTCTTGGGATAATGTATCATAGGTTTCCTGTATTTTATTTTCTTGGTTTCTGCTAAAGACATCAGTAGAAACATGGCCACGCATACTGGAAATTGTGAGACATACGATAGGTCAAACTAAAAGTTGTACAATACGACAGAAAAAAAAATCGACTTTGAAAATGAAACTCTTTGCTTGTCAAACGCCATTAGATTTTCAAAGCTGTCATTTGTTTTTCATTTCTGGCGTTGGCATGTATCGCAGATGTCCATGGGCTACAGTATCCACTTACCATCAGGTGGACTGTATGTTCGGCTGCCGCCCTTATTCTATTGAAAAAAAAAAGTATTGCCGAAAAAAGAAATTTAACAAAGAATATTTTCCTTTTATGACTCGTTGCGGTCCGTTTTTTGAGTACTGTAAATGTAGTGTTAATGGGTCATCCGCCATACAGTTCAGACCTTGTATGTACCCTGCGATTTTTATTTATTCACTAAAATTAAGGATAAACTCAGAGGAATCGTTTTATGAATGCAGAAGAGACAGTAACGGCTCTTCAAACGGCTTTTGAAGAGGCGCCTAAAGAAGGGTGGGCTGAATGCTTCACACAATGATTTCATCGCATGAAAAAGTGTATCGATTGTCGCGGAGAATACTTCAAAAAGCAATAAAACAAATTCCATCTTTATATATAATTTCAATTTAGAGATTCTAAAAACTTTCAGTGTCACTCACGTATGTGAGCATTATTCGGGTTTTAAGTAGAAAGGAAGAGAACTCGCTTCTAGTATTTAGGCGAATGGTTCTGAGCGTATCTTTGGTGCTGTATTGGAGGAAGGTCGATGGTGCTCAATATATAACTGTGAATTCCATGAGCTATACAAAGAACCAAAAGTTCATTAAGCTGGGACGCGTGCGCTGGGCGGGACACATTCAGCGTATGGATAAATAAAGAGCGCCGAAACGACTTTTGTACAGCAAACCAGAGAGACGCAGCCCAGATGGCTGGATGGCGTAAATCAACATGCGAAAGCGATTGACATAGGCAACTAGAAAGAGAAGGCGATCAACAGGCCCGAATGGAGGAGGATACACGACCAGGCCAAGGCCCATCAAAGGATATAGCACCATAGATAGAATATGTGAGCAACTGCACCTAGTAACAATCCTCTTGATTATTAGTAGGTACCGTCGCTTATTGAGATCTGTGATACATGTTAGATGAAACTAGAAACATGAAATTTGTACAGTAGGTAGCTCCTTTTTATGCCGAAAAGACTCAACAGGAAGGAATTCAACCCCTAAAATAATGAAACGGGGTGTTAAAATTTGTATAGAAAAAAATGATGATGTTATTGTAATTTGAAACTTTGTATAAACTTCTATAACGAGACATTCTAATACAAATAATTGAACGCGTGTTTTTTTTTTGTTTTATAAATTATGCCCCAGAGATAAAATGCAATATGTTAAATTTTGTATAGAATCACTTCAATATTCTAAGGCGACGAGATATATAATAGGTAGTCGGAAAAGTAGTCAGAATAATAGGTAGTCTTTTTGAACGTATGACTTTAAGCGTGCTATATTTCTGGCAACACTGATGACTGGCGGTAAAGTGATATACCGTTTGACAGCTGACTTTTTGGTAATGGCGGCAAATTAAAATCACAAGTCAAAAGTTTTATCGTTTCATATTTTTTAACAATTTTAAAATGGAAATTAATAAGGAGAAAATTAGATATGTTTCTCAATTATTATTCGACAAGGGTATGAACGCTTCTAGTGCTCGAAAAGAGATTTATGGTGTTTACGAAGAAAATGATTTTATTTAAAACTACTGCAAAATAATGGTTCAGTCTATTCAATCTGCTAATTTTGATGTGAATGATGTTCCTCGCTGTGGTCATTCTATTAAGGTTAATGTTATCAATATTGATGTTATCATTGAAAATATTGAAGCAGATCGACACATAAGCAGTCATGAAATTATGGATGAGCTTAGCATTCACCACTCAACAGTTTTGGATCACCTGCATTAACTGAATTTTGTAAAAAAGTTTGGTAAAAAAGCATGATTAAAATGACATAAACTTGGTAAATAGAATTTCCATATGCGAGAAGTTGCTATAACGAAACGAAATCGATTCAGTTCTGAAGAGATTGATAACAAGCGATCAAAAGTGGATCACCTACGATAACAATGTTCGAAAACGATCTTGGTCTAAGCGAGGTGAGCCATCACAAATAGTCCCAAAGCTAGGCCTCACTCCGAACAAAGTCGTGTTATGGTGGTGGGTATGTATGGTGGGACTGGAAAAGCATTGCGAGCATTTGCCTCATGGGCAAAAGATTAATTCTGATGTCTACTGTCAGCAATTAGTAAAATTGAAATAAGCACTTGAAGAAAAACGCCCACAATTTTATTTATGAATAGAATTGGTGTAATTTTCCATCAAGACAATGCTCGATCGCATACATCTTTGTAGACTAAACAAAAATTGATGGATCTTGGCTCGGAAGTTTTAATGCATCCTTCATAAAGTTCAGGCATAGCACTTTCGGATCATCATTTATTTCGCTCTTCACAATGTAAATGGAGTAAAATTACATTCAAGAGAAGCTTGTATAAACCATTTAAATCAGTTTTTCGGTCAGAAACCCTAAAAATTTTATTGCGATGGGATAATTTCTCTGCCAGAAAAATGGCGATAGACAGTCGAATTAAATGGACAGTATCCCGTTCAAAATAAATATTTATGCAATCCAAAAAAAATCTTAATTATTTTTACTATAAAAAGGCCGCGAACTTATCCGACTACCTAATATATTTTTAATTCACACACGGGAAGAAATAAATGCGTTGATTAAAATTGTGTTAAAGTATTTAAAAGGTTAGTTCTATTTAAAAGGGTCATAGCGCGAATATTTACCGTATTTATTTTACTCAACGTTTCGGCTGGGTTGTATCAACCGTGGTTACGACCTTGCGCCAACCGAAACGTCGAGTCAAATAAATAAGGTAAACATAAATATGTAAATATAAATAGAGAAATATAGGTAAATAGATAAATATAAATAGATAAATATTTGTGAAAAATGCGAAAATCTCAAATGTGTTAAAGTAATTAAAACCATGCATGCGATGCCGCGAGCAACAGCTAGTCAACCATAAAAATACACATTTCTACACCCAAAACGATACAAACTTGCTAATACATTACCGACCAAACGACGTTCCATATCGTAGCAAATCTTATACGTATAGCCGGAGTTAGTTTTGCCTTGAATTTAGAGTCTCGGCGTAAACATTTGAGTCAGAGGTGGCGAATCGTTTGTACGAAGGTAAATTATGCGGACGGTTTTGAACAGTTGCTTCTTTATGAGTTAGGTTCGTTAGCCAGAATCAAAACATTACTTACACAATTAACTAATATAATACTATTAAACCTTAGACTGGACCTCGTTCGCCAAGCAGTAATACGATTATATCGTTATCTTAGGGGCTAAACCGATTATCGGACAATTTTCCCAAAAATAAGTTTTTTTTATGGACGAAGGCGGCAGATGAGCATACAGTCCACCTAATGGTAAGTTGCCCATAGACATCCGCGATACATGTCAACATTAGTCCAAAATTTCAAATGTTGGCGCGACCCCGCATGCGCTGACTACCTTTGGAGATATAGGAATGGATTTGGAGAAAGGGTTGGGAAAATGGGAGGGGATAGGATGGGAATGGGCTCTGGCACATCTCACTCACTACCGAAATACGTACGTACATTATTGAAATAAGATAAAGTGGGAAATGGAGTAGGTACATTTCAAGGTAGTCTTCTGTGAGAGAGGGGTAACGTGCCCAGTCAACACTCTTCCCCTCCCAAGTTAAGTAATTATACGAAAAATTTAGTTACTCGGGCCTTTTATATCGGTAAAATCAGCTATAATACACCGGTTCGGAGATATTGAGAGAAAAAGCCGATTAACTCCTTTTATGTCCAATTTGTATTTACTTTTTTACCTTGAAGTTTTAACACAATATATAAAAAAATATTACATTTACATTTACATTTTTTACTTTGAATAAACCATAAAATAATTAATAAATAAACGTTACGTTACATCGAAAAAAAATACTTTAAGTAGGTACTTTTTCTAGTCGCCATATTTTCAAATTGAGTTTTCTCAAGATCATGATGTCAGATAATCGATTTTACCATTAAGGGAGCAATATTGCGAAGAAAATATCAACAATAACATGAGATATATGCACGAGATGCTTTATTTTCAAATGGGATATCTTTCATAATTTAAATGTAAGGGAATCTTTCAAATCTAGTAACCTAGGCTTCTCTAGAACTGCACAGGTACACATTTAAAATGCTGAAGATGAAAAAATAGTCAAAGTCTATATAAATAATTTGAAGACTTGTGTACAATATTAATAGAGTCAAAATACTTTTGTACTTAGGTTTCTAATACAAGTCTTGTCAACAGTCAATCAACCAAGAAATCATAAGAATAGCATCACTTAGTGGAATGAAATCTTATCATACAAAACGATAGATACATTTCAGCTGCGAAGCTCAAATCCAATCCAGTTGTCTGTCAATACCTAATGAAATTGAATAGAGATGCTGTGTGAATCGATGAATGTAAACAAGAGTCAGTCCTACAGCTGCCACAAAAAGTACTAATACTATTTGTTTCTTAAAAAGAACGAAGAAACCCTTCTACGCAGTTAATCTAGTGGATAATAATAGTCTCTAATTCCTGGCAGTACCGATGATAATCAATTATCATGTGACATTATAAGATCATATATCTCTTATGTACAAGGCAATGTGCAAAGAGATAATAAGCGTTATAAGGGCTGGTTACGGTATAAGTATTTGCTGTTTGTTATTACAATCAACTGGTCGCACCCCACTAGCGCCCAGTCGACTGTGTAATCTATTATTGTCAAATTATCTCATTCTCTCAAAATATTTCCATGAAACCTACGAACATGAATCAGGAATAAGTAAAAGCCACCGTCAGTTTTCTTACCCTTCAAATTCAATAATGTGCAGTTTTTCCTCATTCAATGATATGGTGTGGATCTGAATACTCCATTTTCTCATACATTTCAACCTTTTCGAAATCCTGATACCCAATTCGCCTCATTCTTGACAGATGTTGGCATGGGTCGCAGATATTCACGGGGAATAGTAACTGCTTATAGGACTGTGTACTTGTTTGCTGTCTTATTTCGAAACGTATTGGGCAAATCGCTGTTTGATAATAAAACACAATTGAGTTGAATAAAAGTACTTTTGTTATTTTTGATGATACACGCCTTTACTTTCTCTATTCCAATGTCGGTCATAAAAATATATTTCAAAGGCGCAATAATTCAAGGGCTGTCCATTTTTATCTTCACTCTAACATAATGCAGAAGAACGGGATCCACAGTGATGTATAATTTATTGCCAGTAAACTTCGGTCGTAGTCAGCAAAACAAGTTTTTTATGTGAGCGACCCCTTTTGCGGCGTTTAAAAGGTTTGATTCTGTAAACCCGAATTCAAGGTTGATTTCAAGGCTGAGTGTATAAAATATGTACTTAACACCTAAATATTTTATAATGTCAGTCCTTAAAGGTTAACATTATAAAATGTAGACTAAATTCTATGTAAACTCTACTCTAATCTATTAATATTCATGAAGTTTTGTCATGACGACGGTATAGATATCATGTGGGCAAATGAATATATGGTACGAATATCTAGGGGCAAACTACCTATTTTTGGGAAATAATACAGGAAAAGGCAAGAGACTACATAAAGAGTACACCGAGTACACTCGAGTAGCCACGTTACTCTCTTACAGAAGTACTGGTTTTACAACTTTATCCTATTTCGTCAATATGCGTAAGTGTTTCGATAGTAAGTGAGATATGCCAGATCTCATTCCCATCCCATCCTATCGCTCCCTATTTTCCTAACTCTTCCATTCATTCCTTTAGATCTCCAAAGGTAGCCAGCGCATCCGGGAGGCGTGGGCGTGTCAACGTTAGTCATTCTTAACTGATGTTGGCAGGTATCGCGGATATGCATGGCCGCATAACCACCAGATGGAATGTCTGCTCGTTAGCCACTTTCATCCCATAAAAAATATCTAGGAGTGGAGAGACATGCTAATGGCAAGTTATAGTACGGATTTCCTTAATGTTTAACTCAGATATGTCCTATCTGAGTGAGACATATTGAATGTTTTTAAAATTCTCCATCTATTGACGAGCCCTGACATTCACTGCTAATAAAACATCTGAATTTATGTCCTGATTTTTATGAGAATTTAAACAGAATTTTTCATGGAATTATTGTGAAATAAATGCATACAAAATATTTTTCGTAAGCATTTATGTACAAAATATTTGCGTACACATCATTAGTTTTAATATTAACAATCAAAAATACCGAATTCATAGTTTTACAAATTCTTGCCACGGGCGATTTGGGAAATGGGAACCATTACCTCGTGAATGTCGATCCCTACTCCTTGGTTAATATCGACATTGACTAGTATTGTGGTAAGTGACGAAAACCGCTTCACTTTATGTAAGTTACGGTTACTATGAGGTGTGTAGCGAGAATAAATACTTTGGAAAATCACTCAATTACTTAAGCGATATTTTTGATTGACAACTTTTACCAGTCTTTGTTGGCAACCACTAAATTCGGACATTCACAGTATCATATAAAATACACAGTTTGAAAGCTATAGTTTATTAATCCAGTAAACAATGATAGCCCTAGGCTATCTTTTCTCGACTAACATTCGCGGGATCGTGAGTTCTAACTGAGTTAGAATTTTTCAGTTATTGCAAGTTTGACGGTACCGTAAGGAAACCAGTAACACAAATAATTGAAATTTAATTTTGGGTCACATATAGTATTCATCAAACCACAGTAGGTTCTCGTTTGGCCTATTATGGCAATTTGGGCGCAATATGGACTGGTTGTGGAAGCAGTACACATATGAATTATGGTCTAAAACCATAATTCATATATGTAGTGTAGTAATTATAATAATTACGAGTATGTTTATTTAGAATATCGCTCTCCATAGATTTATCAGTAACGTGAATTAATGTTAGTGATTAAAATTATCTTAAGCCTAAGTCTAGTTTCATCCGGTGAAATGGTATGGAACAGTCCGCTTCGGCCACAATCATCCTCAGGATGGGATTACCGCTCCGCCTGATCCTGCTCATAAACGAGTCAGCCTTCTTCCTCATGATAACCTGGTAGCCTACTGCACTCACCTTCGCAAACATAGCTGATGCTCTATAAAAGGGGGGAAGGGAAGGAGCCCCAGCAACATCCCGAAGGCGTTATAACACTGCAGTTAAATTTTAGTAGCATTTTAACTTAAGGCAAGATCCGTGTAATTTTGTATCATTAATGCAATACAGCTTATTTTCTACACGTTACAAGATTGCTCGTAATTCTTCAATTGAAATCGATCTATGATTGGTGTGAAAAGCGAGCGAAACTTAAGTAGACGTAACCATGAAAATTTTACATATATATAATTCAACGGCTCTCTGTCTAACTCTTTATTTGTACAAAGCAATTTTAGAAACTACTATTATTTTGTTCATTCTTTATTTCTTTGTTACTTTTGTAGTTATTCGGATATGTCAATCGCATGGGATCATCTTCATGTAGAGATGTTCTCAGTAGCACAACCTAAAGCAAATTGGGCCTTGACTACTAGATAAAACTGTTTATCAATTATCAATAGACTACATAACCAACTCTTTTGTATGTACTTCTCATGTACATTGTCCTGTGCATGAGGGACGTAAGGCCTTAAAACGCCACGCTGGCTAAGCTGGTTATCGAGTCTACTCTTTTACGGTAGTGAGTGAGATATGCGATAGCCCATTCCCATCCCATCCTATCCCTCCCCATTTTCCCAATCCTCTCTCCAATCCATTCTTTACTTTGTAAAGGTAGGCAGTGCATCCGGGGGCGTGCCAACGTTTGTCATTCTGGACTGATGTTGGCATGTATCGCGGATGTCTATAGACGACAGTATCCATCAGGTGGACTATATGCTCGTCTGCCGCCTATTCACGATAATTTGATAACTTGTATATCATTATTCTTTAAGTTGTCTATGGATTAACCGGCGTTTTCTACAAGAATTCTTATACTAAGAAAAACGAAGAAGGCGTACATAAATAAATTAATACGGAAACAATAGATACTGGCAGGAAGACACTTTATGATTTTTAAAATTCTAAAATTGAAAAAAGAATCGATGGTATTCTGTCAGACGTCAATAAAAACTAAACGCTCGTCCAGACAAATTTTTAGTCTACCGACGAGTCAAATATTATGCGCACATCATCTCGGACTCCAGCGCTCTAAAAACCTCGACTCCGTCATACCAGTGCAACCCCGTCCGCCGCTCTCTGGGCGCTGGCGCTCCTCCTGGGCGCCACCGCTTCCACCTGTCCCCCGCACGTGCTTTCCCGCACGTCCCACGCAGTTGCTTCTGGCTGGAGATAGTGCCGCTCTCCGTCGTTCGGACCGTCTGAGCGCTTCCGCTAGACGACTGAGTCAAACTTGGTTGTGCGAGCCGTGCTGTGTTCTATGTCTTTATATGATGTTCTATATTAGGTTGTATGTTAAGTTTTTCTAATTACATTTATTGGCGGCCCAACCAGAATAAGCTTATTCTAGCAGGACCGCCCACCGATGTATCTCGAGAACTATTTTAAGATCTGATCGCTCACAGAATTAGTCTTTAAATAATCGCAAGGAACCACAATGAGTCGGTAAGGCTACTCCATTTAGCATTGCGTTGCGCCCGATTCATAACCGCATCGCGATCTGTGTACCGAAGTCGCATATTTTAATGTAGTTAGTACCTACCTTTAAACGATTAACGTATTCTTAACGTTAATGGCTACGATAAATGTGTTTACATCAGAGCCAAATTATAATCCTTTTCTAAATTAAGATTATGTAGATGAAATGATAAAACAAGTAAATTATACTTCAAATATTTTAATTATAAGTACTCAATATGATCGTACCAGAGTACCGAAAGCTAATTACAAGCAAAATTAATTCCTAACAAAATGACTACAAAGTCGACGTTGGTTGTTATTTTATGATCAAAGTTAATATAATGAGAATTATTTTATTTACCTGTTCCGAGAGTACTATAGCTATTGAATGTGAATAGACACTGATAGGCACGGTGTGACACAGTACGATATCTTCTTGGATATTCCAATTCATGCAATCTCTGTGTATATTCATGGGAAAACGCGAAAAGAAGTGTTTACTTCAATATTATACCGATTTCCGTTGCATTTTTATTTTTAATCCTTGAGAATCGTATAACAACATTATAAATAGAACATGTTTGTGTTTTGTGTGTTTACAATAAGAGTTCTTTAGTGGTAGAGATGGTATATTGAATTTTAAACTCTTTTTCCATTATCTCTCTTGTGTGTATGTAACTGCCATTTTATTGTCCACTGCTCGACATGTGCACGAGAGTTAGCGAGTCCCATATTTTAGAGGTGGTGTAACTATAAAAGTATATGTAGCTAGATGAACTCCTCAGGGCTTGTAGTACCCACGGGAAGAAATGCGGTGGTGTTATTCTCAAGTCAGCGCACTACACACGTAAGACTGTATAAATTCCGAGATCACTCTTATAAAAGAACAGGGAATTCACCCACGACGCAGGGAATCCCAGTGTGGGCCATTGAGTGTTGCGTTATATGTACCGACATATCGCTAGATAGTGTTTAAAGTAATAATGACTTGTTCTTAGATAAAGGCGACCTTATATTAAAGGCCATCACTAAAACAGCGCTGGTCACCTGCTGCAGATAATCGATGTTGAGTAGGTTGGCTGGTAGAGGCTGGTAGAGGTAGATGCCGCAATGCGAAATTGTATGCTCCAATTGTTTAATCGTATGGCTACCGTGTTTTTATGGGAAACATTTTAAACATAAAAATGTTTAAATGTTTATGTTCAGTAATAAATAGCATCAAAGCAGGGTTTAGTTGGGAATTAATTATGGAACAAGTACTAGCTATTGCAGCGGTGATGGCCTAGGGGTATCAATACTCGACTCAGATTCGTATGACCGTTAGTTCAAATCCTGTGCCCGTACCATAGAGTTTCTACTAACGTACGGATTGTTTTTAATTTTCACTAGCTCAGCGGTGAGAGTAAAGCATCGCGAGGAAACACACATGCTTCAGAAATAAAAAATATAACTGGAATATATGTATCCGCCAATCCTGACTGAGCCCGCGTGGTGTGTGTTACGGCCGAAAACCCTTCTGTGTACTAGAGGAGTCCCTGTGCCTTGCACTGGGACATTAAAGGCTTATACAAATAATGCCTTATAATGCTTATACGGCTTGGCTTGTTTCTCCTCGATTTTATTCAGAAAATGGTGTCTTATGAAGACCGCTGTATTCTTTAAATTTTTAAACATAATTTGAACAAAATACCGAAAATCCGGAATGTTAGCGAGAAAACCGAATACCAAAATAGCCCTAAATGTAACTTTAAAACAATAAGTCATTCTATACAAAACAGTTTTATGTTTCACGAAATCATACAAACGGATCTTTGGCTCTTCTAGCATTGCCATTTTTTGTTTAGGTCAAAAAGAATTCGTTTAATTATAGCTTATAAGTTCCTTACAACTCCTTGTAATCACGAGAGGGTTTCGGGCCTTAATCCAGCACGCTGTCCCAGTGCGGACTGGTGGATATTACATACATCTCAGATTATTTTTCATTAATTTCTCGAACCCATGGTTTTATCTTTACCGCCAAACTACTGATAATTGAAAATATCCGCACCAATGTAGAAAATCAGTGGTACATCGGTTTTAATTTAGGATCGAACCAATGTGAGTCGAGAAAGCCATAAATGACTTAGGTTAGGTTAGGCTCGAAAAACTGGTCAACTGGTCCGGAAACAATTCAAACAGTGGTGCAGTTTATTATTTACAAAACATATAGGGGAATTCATTTATGACTATTTTTTATTATTAAGTTTATATATTTTGTTTATTTATTTTCGTAATTGATACTAACTTTCCGAAACTATTATATACCATTTATATGTTGAAAACATAATTTTAATTTAACTTTGACTTAATATTAGAAATTTCTTTTATATAACCGTTAGCAGTTTGCAGACACTTATGCTGGGGTTGTTGGGTCAATGCCAACTTTGAAATTGTTCAAATACTTAAATTGGGACAAATTAATCAAAAAACTAGGTCATGCGAATGAATAATTGAATGAAAATTCTTTATTGCATTTTTGTTTTGATGCAGTTACAAGGTAACGTAAGCATAAATTTGCTTCATAGTGAACGGACAATGTCTACGATGAAATTCTGCATTAATGCCTTTTCGGACTTTGAAAAAGGAATTGATACGATGGAAAATAAGGAATAACGCGATGAAGAAATAGCGGTGGGATTAAAAATGGAAAACACGTTGTCTGCTACGAATTCTATAATCAGTTTGTTAAAGTATTTTTACCCCACCTTCTGTGTATAGGGATATATTATAGTACCAAGGATATGTGTACTGCTGGATATAGGGCTCTCCCAAGTCTCACTATCATACACGATCTTCCACTCTGTTATCCACCCACTACCGACGAACTTCTTCAAGTGGTCGGTCCACTTGGCAGGAGCGCATCCCAAATTGCGCTTCCTGTTACTTGGCCTCCATTCGAGGGCTCATCAAGCTCATCGGTTATCGGTCCAACGGTAGATATGTCTTGCCTACTACATGCGACTACAGCATGTTGATTCTACGAACTATGTCAGTGACTGTAGTTCTTTGGCGAATCTCTTCGTGTCTGACCTTAGGGGTCATCCATAAATTACGTCACACGTTAAGGAGGTGGGAGGGGGTGAACAAAGTGTGACATCGTGTGACAAGGAGGGAGGGGGGGAGTCATAAGCTTCGTGACGTCACATGTATAAATCTAAAATATTAAAACGAAACTTCAAATAATGAACGAAACGAAAAACTTTAAAATATTACTAACTATATCAATATAGTTAGTATATATTACTAACTATTACTATAAGGTTGTTTTAATTTAATAATTTCTAAATTTAAAACTGCAAAATATGTGACGTCACACCGGGTCACACAACACACCTGTGACAACTACTGGGGACTCCAAAAATTATGAAATTCGTGAGACGTAATTTATGGATGGCCCCTTATCCCGCAAAGCAACTTCGAGTATAGCTCTTTCTCTCCATAGCTATCTCAGTGGCTTTTACTTGACGTAATCATCATTATTGGAATGTCATATAGATTTCCGCGTGGAGCTTCCGATCGGCTATTTATTACTATTCCCAAGTGGTTTCTTTGAAGGGCTCGAAATACAATAATCTTTGTAAGAAGGGTACTCATTGGAATAATTGAGTGTTCTAAGGGGCTTTACCTTCAGAAAGATAATATTTCAGTGAGGGACCCGAGTACATTGAACTGACACTCAATGACCGGAACGAATATAGAAAACGCAAGTAAAATTATATTAATAAGAGGGAAACCTCAAAGATAGAATTACATGTTGTCTTAGACTAACAATTACGTGAAGAAATATATTGTGTATCCTTAAGCAGTGTGCAGACGGTCTAAAGTGTCTAGCTAGGGTTCTTGGTTAGTAAAAGTCCACACTTTATTTGACACACTTTATTCACGTAGGTATGTCAAGATTTACAATAGCGATTTAGATTTTTGAAGAAAGAGCATGAATTTCACACATATGATGTCACTGATATGATAACGAATTATTAGAAATTGACTAGAACAAGATTGAATAGAAATTTATAATCAACAGAAACTAAAAATGCGCATGCATTCGCCGTCGGATATCGGTAGTGACTGTGCGGCGCCCGCTCGCTGCGCTCTGCGCAAGCGCCTTCTACAAGCGGCCGCGCGTACATTCCTTAAGCAAATTTAGCATCGGCCGGCGGGTTTGCTTGCCTAATTAAATTAATTGCAGTGTAGGCAAGGTTCCTACAGGTCCATAATAAATTAAATTAACTATTAAAATTTCCAATTTAAGTAAAAGTAAAAAAAAACAGCATTTATCTATTTGTTCATACCTATCTATATATAGAAAAGTCATTATTGATATTAAAACAAATCAACTGTATTCGCAGTCTATATGTTATATTAGTCTATATGCTTATTCTAGTATAGCATGTTTTATAGCACAGCGAAACAAAACGTCACTCCGGCCTTAACGTAATTATCTCCATTAGGCATTACTTTGCTCTATCTATTGCCAAAAAACGCATGTTTCATTACTGAATTATTAAAATACTAATAATAATCGTATAAATATTGTTAATTGTATTGTATTGTTAAGTATAAGTATTGTATTGTTCGTATAAGTATAGTATTGTTCTGAGCTTCTGTCTAATGACGTGACTAACATTTTGACTTCTAAATTAGGGGAAGAGTGCACGCACATCCCCACAGCCGCTGGGCGCACTCGACTGGCCACGTTACCCCTCTCACACAGAAGACTCTACCTTGAAATGTACTGCATTTCCCACTTATTTCCTCAATGTACGTACGTGTTTCGGTAGTGAGTGAGATGTGCCAGAGCCTATTCCCATCCTATCTCTCCCCATTTTCCCAGCCCTTTCTCCAAATCCATTCCTATATCTCTAAAGGTAGGCAGCGCATCCGGGGGCGTTCCAACGTTTGTCATTTTGGACTAATGTTGGCATGTATCGCGGATGTCTATGGGCGAAAGTATCCACTTACCATCAGATGGACTATATGCTCGTCTGCCGCCGTCGTCCATGAAAAAAAAAGAAGAATACCGTAAGGACGGCTCTCCCTTGCGACAGCCATGGTAGTAAACCTGTTTTTTTTGTGTATTTGAATTATTTAAATATTAATTAAATTTAACTTTAATTCTAATATTCACTACATACAATTTGTATTTACTATATGACATCCATTTTTTTTCAAAAGTTTACACCATTGTAATTTTGTATGTACTACGAATGTTAGAACTAAATCCAGATATAAATCCAGGCTATGTTTCCGTTAAGCTTACGCCCTGCACTTTGTTTAGAAACAGTTATATTAGATATTTATGATAAATCTTCGGTAAACCAATAAAATATGTAGGTATAACTGTTCTAATTTAAAAATCCGCAAGATCATCCTGCACTACGCTTTACGCACGATTTCGAAATCATTCGATCATATTATTGCGTTCCATTGGTTTACGGAATGATGTAGATCATTTAAATAACGAATCAGGACCGTGGTCTTGACATTGATATAGCTGAGATTGCTGCGCGCGCATTGCTATTTGAAAATATAAATTTAGAAAAATTCAAAAGTGAAGTGAACCTGTTTTTGTAGTGAATGTGGTTCTGAAATCTACTTTTAAAGTAAGTTATTATTTTCATTGCAATACATTTACTCGATTATTTAAGAGTGCTGATATGTGTGGTTGAAATTGTAATTTTGTTCATTGTCAAATAGTAAGATGTTTACCACAGCATCGCAGTATCTTGAACCTAATGTGAAATTGTGGATCATTAATTTTTAACCCAAACATTTTATACTGCGAACTCGAAAGTTGTGGAATGAACTGCTAGCTAAGGTTTTTCCATGACATAGCATAACATCAACATTTACCCTAATAGGACGGCCACCAGCGAGGAACATCATTCACATCAAAATTACCAGACCTGAATCGACTGAACCATTTTTTTGCAGTATTTTAGATGAAACAGCTTCTCCGTAAACACTACAAATCTCTTTTCGAGCACTAGAAACATTCATAGCCCTGTCGAAAAAATATTGTAAAACATATCTAATATTTTTCCTTATTAGGAAAAAATTATATATATTTTGCAATTTTTTTAACAATTTTAAAATGGAAGTTACCAAACTTCCATTTTAAAATTGTTAAAAAATATGAAACGGTAAAACTTTTAACTTGTAATTTCAATTTGCCACCATTCCAAAATGTCAGCTGTCAAACGGCATATCACTTTCTCGCCAGTGATCAGTGTTGCCTGAAATATAAAAAATTGCCTGAACACGCTGAATTCATGCGTTCAAAAAGGCCGCGATCTTTTCCGACTACCTATTAACTAATGATCTGTCGCACAAAACTGCCTTGTAAAATACTTAAGAATTTGGAATACTTGGAAAATACCTGTAATTTTTAATGTCTCGATGAAACGAGAAAGATGAAACGATTCAATTGTGTCTTTTAAATCATTCTATATTCAACTTAGTGGGTGTCATTTGAAATATTTTCTGATTTTATAAACATATTGCTTTGAAATATCCATTTACAACTTATTATTGAAATTGATGAGCTTATAGCAGCTTATAGCAACTTTCACCTTAGTCTGTTGATGGTAAAGAATATTTGATTGCTGATTATTTCAAAGATCAGAATTAATACTATAAATTCTAATGTCGGTTTGTATGTTTGTCAGTCTGTTCAAACAAACGAGGCCCAAGAGAAAAGCGATAAAATAAAATAAATCTTAGACTTAACTTCAATTATATTCAGGACACAATAAATTAGAATTCATCGATCCCTGTCCCCAGAGGTTCTACAGCAGAAGCATCAATCAACTTCCATTAAAATGGCAAAAGTGCTTTGATAATAATAATTTTCATATTGAAAAATGTTTCAATTTTTCCTAACCTAACTTTATCTATTAAACGTATCCTAAATGCATGTTTTCCTTTGTTTCATTCCATGTTTTGGCTCAAGATTGAGGCAGACTCTTGTGAATATCTCTACCTCGTTAATATTTTCATAAATAAAAATGTAGGTATACATTAAAGTTACAGATGAAAACTTTATATTTTCCTTGTTTTCACAAAATATTATTCATGATTCCGTTGAACGGAATCGTCTGAAAAGGAACAAAATGAGAAGTATTAGGCTCTTTTTTAATAATGAATAATTCATAACAGCTATATATAATGCATCTGCCTCTCTGTACGGTCTAAACTCGATAATCGCCAAGGATTTTTAATGCGGCTCCCATACATATTTCACGAGTTTTTGAGCTCCCCTTCAAAACTTTACGAATGTACGTACAGTCATAAGCAAAAGGCATTTAATATTTTCAATTTTAACCAGACTTGTATACGAGTGAGTTGTAGAGATAGTTTGTAAATCTTTGGTAGAGGGATCTTATAGGATTTGGTAAACGCTTGGATTTCGAAAAGTATATTTAATTATTGAAGACAATCCAATGACGATTGATTATAATTAATCGAGATCGTCCCGAATGGTCAACAGAGTATCCTCTGTAGAAATAACTATTTCTTTTTATAGAAAGAGGGCAGCAGACGGGTCTGCTGCCCTCTTTCTATAAAATAGTCCACTTCTAGTCCAAAGTTCTATAAAAAATACAGTCCACTTGGTGCTCAGTGGCAACTTGCTAAATTGGTGATAACTGTCGCCCATAGACTTCCGCGATACAAGCCAACATCAGTCCAGAATGTGAAACATTGGGGAAATGTGATAAAGTGGGAAATGCAGTACATTTCAGGGTAGACTTCTGTAAAATTAAAAAAAATAAATAAGAAAATACATAAATCAAGTCACATTACTTACAATACATACCATACCATCAGCCCATGTCTCTTTCCTGCTGGATATACTGCTGCTGCCTCTCCCAAAGCTCGTTACCACGTACGATCTTCGGCTCTTCTTATCCACCACTTCTTCTTCACTTCTTCAAACTTGAACTTGAACTTCTTCAAATCGTCGATCCATCTGGCCGGAGGGCACCCTGTATTGCGGTTCCGGGTGCGTGATCTGCATTTGAGGACTCATGTACCCCATGGATTAGCGGTGCCTGCCCATTACCACTTTAACGTGCTGATTCTACGAGATATGTCGATGACTTTAGAAGTCCTTGGCGAATAACTTTTTTTCGGATCCTATTTCGGTTACAATACGATGTAATTTGATTTCATCACGCTGGTTTTTATTCTATTTTATTTAAGAAAAGTAGAAAAATAGAAAAAAGAAGAGATAACGACTATAATTATTAAGTTATTAAAACATCATTAGTTTATTAACACTGAATTTACTTTTGTTGATAACTGTACTTACAAAAATTTGCTACAGCTTATCGGAAAAAAATTAAATGTGTACGTGATTTATTTTTAACTAGCTGTGCCCGCGACTTCGTACGCGTAGAAATTTAGTTTTTAAATTCTTGGGATATATTTTCTTCCCGTCCGCCGATTTCGATGAAACGAAGCCTATTCGAAGCGCCAAGCTAAGCTTAATTAACCTGTGGAAAATCTGTTTAGTAGCTTTGGAGATTGGCGTGTTCGAACAGATAAACAGACAAAAATTTTTAAAATCGTCTTTTTGTATTCTGATACTCTTCCTTCATCGCCCCTAATTAGTTTTTGGTAAATATACAATATTCAATGTACAGATACGCTGGTTCTACAGTTTCTGGTTTCACAGAAGTGCGGTTCATCCCCATTTCCTTGATACGGAGGTGTCGAGCACTGTTCGGTCCAAAAAATATTTTATACCGCGAACCCGTAGGCTGTGGAACGAACTGCCTCAAGAGGTCTTTCCATTATGCTACGATATGAGGTTCTTCAAGAGAACTGTGAATAGGATTTTGCAAGGTCGGCGGCGGGTCCGCATACCCCCTGGTGTTACAGGTGTCCATGGGCGGCGGTAACACTTACCATCACGTGGGACCGCTTGCTCGTCCGCCCACTAGTCTATAAAAAAAATATGTATAGATATATAGATTATGTTTCGGACATTGAAAAGTTTCAATCAAAATCATATTTGGCTGAAGTTCTGTTAAGCACCTATTTGCTGAAATGTAATTATTTGTTGGGATATGAATAAAACAATTTATATAATGTACGTGACGGATTTACATAGTAAGTTGCAAAATTGTTTGATTTTGATTTAAACTAGAGGAGTTTATTTTTATCCTTTTATCGTCCACTGTTGGATGTGGTCCTCATTTTTTGTGCATTTCACGTGTTACAAGTTTCGGTATGCAATAAAGAGTTTTATTTATACTATATCTATCTATCAAAAACAGTGACAATAGGTGTAATTAAGAGTGGAACAGAAACGGAATTCCTATGAATGAAATCGATCTGAAAATTTAATTGGTTTTCCTAAGCCTTATAAAAGATAACATTTACCAAAATTGCTTTCGTTTCTAAATAAACAAATAAAATTAACTCATTCTGACTAGGAATCTGTCAGATTTTCGTTGACACTGTGACACAACTTTTCAATTTGAAAAGTTTAGGAATTATTTTGGATTAATTACTTCTTAATAAAGCCGCTGTCGCTGGATCCGTTTAATAAAGCGAACCCCATCTTTGAAATTTTAAAACAAAAATATTGTTTCAGTGAGTGGGAAGGTCGACAGGCGTCGCTCGAGTGATGAACAACGTACATAAATTAAAACGTAGCATCACTTTTATTTTGATTTATTACAATTGCGAAACAATTGAGAAGAAAAAGTAAATTCTAAGCCTAAATACTAAAGTAAATTAAGTAGTATTAGTATTAGTATAATAGTAAATTCTAAAAATATGACGGTTGTAGTCCGTCCGTGGTCACCGGTGCGAATCCAACTGAATATCAGCGTCCGCTGTGACTCTCATTTTATTCCGAGTTGCCGATTGGTAAAACAATTAATATTATTTGGTTTTTAATTGCTTTCTCATTTCATTTCATATGTCGACGTCGATTAAATATTTTTCTTTCCTTCTTTTTTCCTACAAATAATTTCATGCATAAAACTTGGTACAACTAATTGGCACTTGGTGATGAATTGAAACTTGGTACAGATATTCTACAATAAAAAATATTAAACACGTGTCTTACTTTTTCCAAAATTGTGTCGGGGGCTAAAATACAAGGCATATTTGCCCCCCTAAATATAAGCGAGATAAACCATGGACAAAAGTCTAAGTAAAATGATTGATTGGTATGAGAGCCAAACCTCAACTAAACTAGAAACATCAGAGCGTACATTTCTTTTGTGACACATATTCCTATTGAGAAAGGATTTTTCCAATTTCCGTGAACGTTGAGGGATAAAATCGGGTAAATTCCTATGCTAACGCGGGGCAAGCTGTGGTTATCCATTTTATAAAAAAAGCAAACTTAGAGCTTCATATGTGGCAGTTGCAAAAATAATTTCTTTAGAACGATAGACACTACAAGTTTTTGGCAACGTTTTTAAAAAGATTTATTATTGCTTATGATTTGATATAATTATGTCGTAGGTATATAACCGCCTAGCAGGTTTAACTGAATTTAACTGCAGAAAAGACTAATATTTTTGTCCTTAATACTAAATAAACAGAGCATTAGAAAACATTTTTTTTTGTAGTTTATGTAGTAAAATAATTGGAAATTGTTTTGGTAAATCAATTGTTTTGATAAGATTGAGTAAGATAATTGAATCATTTATGAGAAAGTACAGTCAGAAACAGGTCAATGTCTATCGTTACCTTAATATGTCAGTAATTACGACTGGAATCAAACGGTTTTGGGTACCTTAGCGTGTTGCTGACTGTGCATCTGATTTTTATAGGTATATTCCTAGTGAAGATAGTTTTTAAAAATATCAATTTCATTACTAATCAATTTGTTGGCGTAAACGCCAACGTTGTAACGTAATAAATAACGTTGTTTAACGCGTTCTGCCAATCGTTGTACACGTGCAACCTGTGCGTTAGATAAACTCAGAAATCGTTCAATGCCTTGCGTGTCCAGCATAATAATGGTTTGAGGGTGCTTTTGAGACTGCCGCGTTTCTGTAGCGCATCAGGTATGTTTGCTGAGGCTCGCACGGACTGCTTCCATGCAATTGTGCGCAAAAGAATCGCCTAGCTGATGCGCTGCGTGCGGCGCAGTACCAACGACATTATGAGCACCTTAGAGGATAAGTCCAACTGTCCCATATTGCCACATTGGGTTGGGGTAGGTACATGTACGCTAACTCAAATGTCTCACTATGGGACTATGATATTATTTTAAAATTATTCTGTACTTATACAAAGTTCTCTGTGGACATTGATCTTAATTAAATTATATAATTACTATTAATAATAAAATCTTCAGGTTTTTAATTAATAAACGGATTTCAATATTAACCTGCGACACTTTCGCGTGAAGTGTGGTGGTTGAGAAATGATGTCGACACCTTGCGATTCAATTGGCGTGAAGCCAAGAAGCTACTTTTCAGGGGGTGCAAAAACGAAAAAGAAATTCCTATTTTTAGTATAACTTTTTGTTCTTATAGCTATTAAAAAAATGTGTACATGAATAATGCTTGTCTTTCTGTGAATTTTACAATCGAAATACCACATTTCATTATGTGTGGTATTATAAAAAATGTTGTGTTTTACACCCCATTTTTTTAAAAATTTTATTCCCACCAAATAGTTTTTAAGAAATCATTGGTTGACGTACGTCAATTTATTCCTTGAATTCTTTACAAATCTGTGGTGTATTCTCCAGTATCATTCTCTCCTCAGCCTATTGAAGTTAAAGCCATATTTTATGTATAAATTTAAAAAAAACAAGCAATATTTAAATAAATAGCTTTATATTTATAGGAAAATAATTAGTAACAGTTTATAGGGATGGACAAGTATCGAGATGTATTATTTTTTTTATACAATTTACATAGTTTATAAATTGTTATTTGTGAATTTAAATGATTTTGTCTAAATTTACTTATAAGAAAAATAAAGGTAACAAAAATATATAAATAAAAGTTACTATTAAACGTATATTAAACACTTTTTGTAAAAAACATCTATTATTTCATGGTCGTTAAAGCCATTTAGTTTTTACAATCATAAGAATGGTGGCTTTCAAAACCATTTGGCATCTTGTGGCATTTGTTTCTTGTCTTTAACGTCATAATAAGGTCTTAACTTTAAAATTGTTATATTTATAGTAAATATACATACTCCTTCAATGCACGCGGAATCCGCTTATGTTGTGCATTTAGTTAAAATAGTTTTATTTCTATGTACTCGTGTGAATGTATTAGTGTAACAACTGCTTGTGGACCAACTGCTTGTGGACCAAATAATAAAATGAATAAATAATTTCTGTGAAAATCTTGTACAAAAAACAAAACAATTTATTTATACAATAGTTTACAAAAAAAAGTGCGTATTAAAAGCCATTTTTTGCAAATATGATATTTTAAATTTACAGATCGATAGAACCCAAAAATTAGTTATTTATACAGTTTTGTTCGGGACAAAACTGTATAAATAACTAATTTTCGCCAAAATGGCTATTACGTATGGCTATGAATCGCTATTTGTGTCGATATTATTTTCTGTTTGTATTTTTTTTTGTTTTTCTTATATTCTCTTTTTGTTTTTGAGCGAAGGAGGTAAACACTTTATCTCTTCAGATTTCGTTTAAATACGTACACGTAGATATAATCCAGTCGTACATGAAAAACAGTCAATTTAAAAACGAAAATCTAGATTGAATAATATTTTGACATTTATCGATCTTTGATTACTTGTTTTAATTCCAAGTTGTATTAACTTCGTTAAATTAAAGTGGAGCAATTTCTTTCTCAAATACCCAACCTGTTAAGAGCAAAGTGTCGATAAAACTTCAAACTTTATTATTGATAGCCTGTAAATACCGCGCAATGACGGTAGTTCTCAACTCTGAACTTGGACCATAAACCTATTAATATCCATTTGGTATATTGACATTTAGTCATGTTTTCTATAAAATGTTAGGAAAATTTTAGATGGTGAATTTATGAAAAGGATTTACTAGGTTACGCAAAATTGTGATTAAGTGGCGACGGATCGGATTGTTACACAAGTGTAACTAACGGGAAAATGATTTCCCGGTAATCACACTACCAGTGTGACAAACAATAATATTTTTTTTGTGATTTGTCCTGTGGTCACACTAGCTAGTGCTGGGAAATATATGGGAATATATATAATACAATCATTCGTTATCACTCTCAAGCTAAAGACCTAGGTTTAATGACTGATAACACTCTCAGTTGGAATTCGCAGGTCGCTTGGTCACGACCACATTACGATGTCTGAACCGTTACAAAAATTTCCTATCGACGGTCATCAAAGTTTTGCTTGTTATTATGATTTATTATTATTAATTATTAATTATTTTAGCCTTGTGTTGTCTATCCCTGACTACGCCGATATATGTTATTCTGACATTAGACAAACTGTTCTTAGCAAACTGGATCGTCTTCTTAATAACTGCATACGTTTCATCAATGGTCTCCGTAAGCCTAATACAAAATTAACAGAACAACATATATTAAAGAGTCCGTGTTTAGGTAAGTGGCGGAAAAGTGTCCGTAGTACGAGGTTCATGCAACTCACGGATGAACGGAAGGAGAAGCGACGCCCAGAGCGAGGAAGAGCGGCACTACTGCCAGCCGGAAGCAGCGGCGGTCAGAAGGGGCGGTGGAGAAGGGGCGAAAGATGGCGCCCAGCAGGAGCTCCAGAGCCCAGAGAGCGGCCAACCAGAGTAGTTGCGGGGCTTAGCGGGAGTAGTGGCGCTAACAGAACGTCGGAGTTTCACTATTACGGTTGCGTTTAGTTTTTAGGAACACTGAAGGCCGAGATGATGTGTCCCAGGGCAGCTGGGCCCCGGGACAGATCTGTAACTTTTATTTCAGCCCTTCTTCATTGGTGACTTCGAAACAACTCATCCGGGCGCCCCTTTAGATTTCTCTTGATGTATTGTCAGAATATGGCCGATTCCTAAGACTTAAATATTTAAAACGTAAAGTTGTTTGCAACCAATATCGATTGTTTTCGGCCAGTGCTATTTATTCATGTCAAGAAGATAAGTTATGCGTTTGAGTAAGAAGATAAGTAGATTGAGAGATCTTGTAAGAAACAAATATACATTAATACATAGAAAATATAAAAATATTATTAAATACTGAAATACAAGCGGAGTAGGGGGTTAATTTTTATAGGGAAGAGTGCATGCTGCATTCCCACAGCCGCTGGCCGCATTCGACTGGCCACGTTAGCCCTCTCTCTTTATCGTATTTCCTCAATGTACGTACGTGCTTCGGTAGTGAGTGAGATATGCCAGAGCCCATTCCCATCCCATCTTATCCCTCCCCATTTTTCCAACCCTTTCTCCCAATCCATTCCTTAGTCTGCAAAGGTAGGTAGCCCATCTGGGGGTGTGCCAACGTTTGTCATTCTGGACTGATGTTGGCATGAATCGCAGATGTCTATCGACGACAGTATCAATTTACCATGAGGTGGACTGTATGATCTTCTGCCGCCTAAGAGCTATTGGAACAAATGGTACAACGGTTTGTAAAAGAACAGTGAATCTCTTGATAATTTATGTTTTCCTAGTATTAATGGATTTTAATAGATCTTTCTATGAAAGAAGTGGCAGTGGCATATTAAATTGTAAATAATGGTAACTTACAGAACCTATGATGGTAAATATGACCTATGACTTTTTAACATACGTATGTTTATAGGTATGTAACAGCCCTTTGGAACTACTTAATTCCAGAGGGTTGTTGAACGCTCTGGTGACTTCAAAAATCATGTGCTCAGAATCTCGAATCAACAATTATACGTTTATTTATGGCTCTTGACTTTTTTTCATTTAAATTGACCGGATCGACTTACCTCCCTGCTGTATCACATCTCTGTTTCACGGTGCTGTTACAATTACAGTACAGGGTACAATTACTGCCAAACAATTTCAGGAGATTTCCAACATAAGAAGCAAATATCCTATCACTTTACAATTTTATCTTCCTTTCAGATCCAACAATGGCTACTTCCACATCGATCACAATCTGGATTATATTACTTTTAACAACCCTTCAAGAAATACAAACTTCAGAAGATGGATACCTACGATACGTTAAAGATGGCTGCTTTTTGAGAAACGAAGTCATATCTTGCGTCAAATATAAAGCTCTAAAAATTGCCAAGAAGACATTATTTGATAACTTTGCCAACAATACAATAAAAGCCAATCATATGATCAGTTTCGTAACACTAGATAATGATACTATAAAAAGTATTGATTTTAATGACACTTCAGAACTATTAGATGGATCTAGAGGGTTTTTCTCAGAATGGGCAGCTCTTACAAAGTATGCCATGAAACTAGTCAAAGAATTCTTCAAAATGAAAGGTCTGAGAGTGAACTTGCCTGACGGAGCTCGCACTATTGAAGAAGAAGCTGAGGATGATAATGGTAAGTCTGAGATTAGTGAGATGCTTATTGTAAGAACAAACGTTTTTATATTAACTTAGCTTCATTTCTCTCCAGAAAACAGAAACATTCTTTACAAGATGTCTTGAATTTAAATCTACGCCTTTAATAACCTTTCGTTGAATTAATTTGCACTGCAAACTTAAACCTTTTAATAAAACAGGAGCCAGACGGTCTTTCTTAATGAAAGCAAGTTATAACGATAAAATAATAAAATCTGCGGTAATAGAAAACGACTTCAGGGAGAAGTTTTAAACTAATTATGTATCTTGAATTTAGTGTCTTTGACAGTTATTCCGATAATTACGACCAATTAGACCCGTTGATTGTGAACCTGCCCGCTGTGCAATAGGTCCCCGGTTCGATTCCCGGTCGGACAAACATTTGTTTAAACACAGGTATTTGTGCGGGTGTTGTGTTCGTCTTTGTACCCACGATTATTAGACCCACGACACAGGGAATCCTAGTGAGGGCCATTAAGTGTGGTGTTATTATTATTATTACTAAATACTTCGTGAAACTAGTCACACAGTTCAAGAAAAAAGGCCTGGGAATTATGATAAAACCATATATTGCGACTATATGTCTCATTTTATATATAATCTGTAGATATGTCAAAACAGGAATCGATAAATAACTTTAATCCATTATAAATAGGTTAAAGTTCTGAAATCTGTATAACGAGTCCAGGGGTCCACTTCCATCAATTACTAATAAATTAAGGACCCTGTTAGTTTCAACACAAAGGCCTGCCGGATTCCAAGCCCTTTTGCGCACCGATAAATACGGTAGAAGCACCAGTTGTGGTCGACAAATATCTGTGAGCGCAGTAAACAGAGCAAAAACGACCGCAGAGCCCACAATCGCAATAAAGTTGATATACAACCGTAGCGAAACTTAGCAATGTTGTTGAAATTACCCATTGTGCGGATCTTTGCCGTTATATTGATCGTATAAAGTTATATGCAGGACAATACATGATAGGACATGCAGGACATACGAGTAGGACATGACATACATACAGGACAGTTGTTAATACGTTCTTTGAGGTATTGCGCTCATTTGTTATCTTAACCGTAACAATACTTGTATCAGCCTACAACGTCCCACTGTACGGCACAAGCTTCCTCTAGTAAATCCATGAGGGGCCTCGGGGCCTTAGTCCACTACGCCTTAGTCCGGTGCGGATTGTTGAATCACATATACCAGATATTTTTCCTTTTGTATTTCTGGAGCATACGGGTTTCCTCACTATGTTTCCTCTCACCACCGAGCTAGTGACAATTTTTAGAAATCCGTACTTCAGTATAAGCTCAGGGGTATGGGCCGAGGATATGAACTCACGATCACAGGATTGTGAGTCGAGTACAGATACCACTTGGCTATCACGACCCTTAAGCCCTTTTTTAAACAACTGCTAGACATGGGTCTCCTCAAGCATATTATCGTATGCATGAGAGATGTATGGCTTAAAAACGCCACGCTGGCCAAGAGGGTGGTGTAGCTCCTCTGGGCTTATGCTAGCGGCTTTGTTATCCCATATTCGCCGTTAGACCTCACCCACTGAAAGAAATGAGATGGTGCTATATTAAAGTCGGCTGACATATTTGATTTCTTACCTTTGTGTAAAATATTTACAAACTCACGTGTGTGGTGATATTGTTAGTATAGTGTGCAAGGAACTTATCAACAAAAACAAATTCAGTGTGGGTAGGTGAATCGGAAACGAACAGGACGGAGGGTAGACAGATTTGTCTGTCAATAGCATCAACACCTTCACCCGCCTCCATAGTCAAGCCGCAACCACGGCTCATGTAACTGGACCGAAGTATCGGCTATAATAAATAAATAATAAATCGTGAGTTACCCGTTCACATAAGAATTATTATGTTCAAGCACGGTAACAAAGGTTTTAAAAAATACATTGCAAATAATCTTACGCGTAACTGCTTGTGACGTCGTATTAACGCTACTGTTACATGACGCACTTTTTATATTTAAAAAAAAGTAGAATTAAAAGTTAAAACTTTTAATTTTACGCGTTGAGACCCGGTTTACAACAGATACAAAACGCAAAAAACTTTTTATATTTTTTTGTAAATATACTATACTGTCTCACTACCTATGATGATATCTGTCGTATTACATCCGAGAAAGATATTATTGTCGATTTCTAGTTTGATCTCCGTAAAATGAAATCGTTGATGGTTTGAACTTGTTATTTGAACCTATATTCATTTGTTTGATGATAACTCAAGGTTCTATTTTTATCGATAGCTATATTTAGCATATCGAAAATATTATATTTATCGATTAGTAGGAGAGTGGGTGCTATCGATAAATAATGATATTGGTAAATAGGTAGTATTTGTAGAAAGTGAATAGGAATAAATGGATAGCAATGTGAATGTATGTAAATATAATCCAATCTACCGAAAACAAAACGAAATCAATGAAATATCTCAACATTTAGCTTTAAATATAGGGCAGTAAATCTAGGCTCCATGAATCAAATTAAAACAATTATCACCTCACTATTGAATACACTATACTAATTTATGGCCGCGTCGGTTACCTAAAGTTTTGTTTACATTTTGAACAAAATGAATTGGAATCTATATATATATATATATATATATATATATATATAAAAGAGGATGTTGGTATATCTGCTGTTAATAGACTTCGACACCGTTTGACCGATCACCATGAAAGTTGGCCCATATATGTATCTTTTTATGGAGAAGGTTTCTATGCTATCGACTTTGTTGTAACTCGCCACTAGATGGCGCTGCAGCACATCAACTTCTATGTCAGAACAACGTCTGCGGGGTTTTGCTAGTAGAATATAAAATCGTTCAACTACATTTTTATCGGCTGCTAGTGGTATTTTTCCCTCGACATGGTCTTATACGGTCTTTAGATGCCTTCTACGACTTGTGCTTGCTTTTTTGTGCTTGGGTCAAAGTCATTTTACCCCTGCTTCTTGTGTTGGGAGTTAAAAATATCGAGTTTATAAACGTACTCCTATGTATGTCAAAGGACATCGTTTTGACATAGGCGAACGAACGCGTTATGATGGGATAGTAGCGTATGGCACATCTGTAATGCTCCTAGAAAGTACCTCATACACGCATCTATCGCATAATTTGTATGATGCGTGTAATATTATCTGGAAATTCTAAATATTATTTAGTCTATGGACCCCAAATGTCAATTTCAAGTTAAATAAGGTTGTATGACTTTTATTGTGTCACCGATAAGACACCAGACAAAGGCAGAGATTATTTGAAACTACCCATTTCGTCTACAGATTTCTCCTTACCACCTAAAGGTTGCCTGGAAGAAATCGTTTCAGTGAAATGGCCACAGGTTATACTTCTAATTACTTCTACTTTGTACTTATTTGTATGTTTTCGGTGTGCAATAAAGTATATCTATCTATCTAGTAGGTTGATTTTTGAAACTACTAGGTCATTACTACTACTACTACCTACTATTGAAATTAAACGTTTTATTCCTTCGTAAATTAACGAAAAAGTACAAAAAAACTGATTCGAAAAAAGCGTTTTAACTATATAGGAAATTCAGAATATATATTTCCGAATTCATTTTATTGGAAAATACTCGTATGTTAGTTTACAAATTCCAATTGCATAATCACAGGATTTCACACACGATACTTGCATGTACTTTGAGCCCTCTATTCACCGCAATATATACAGGGCATGTATGGAATTTAACCCTTAGCTTCGGTATGCCGTAAGTTGAGAGCGGGAGGTTTTTGAAACTCCTACAGAAATTGGATACCGTGAAATGTTTAATAAAAACTATCTTGTATAAATATTTTGTAAAGTTAATAAGTAAGTGCCAAAATTCACGTATTACGTGATTTACGTTGTTAATACTGGAGTTTACATTAAGTTGACCGATTTCACTGTTTAGGTACATTATAAAGTAGCCTGTATAGGTGTCCTATGCTTCGTTAGATATTAAAAGAATTTTATAAATATATACAGTATACTTGCAGATTTTAAAATACATATTTCTTATTAAACTTTTTTTCTTTTTAAAGAATTGATTTTCAATAAGAAACTGTACCTGAATAAGTTGGAAGGGTTTCAGTGGTGCGGCACCCCCTCCTTCAATGGATAGCTTAACCGTACCTGCATCAGCCCATAACGTCCCACTGCAGATCACAGGTCTCCCTGGTAAATCACTGCGGGAGTTTCGGGCTACAATCTACACGCGGACTCATTGCGGATTGGTGTATTAACCGTAATCGTAACCTGCCCGCTTTCGTCCCGTGCTGCACATGAGCCTTCTTATGGACTTTGTTTTGTGCATGAGGGAAGTATGGCCTTAAAACACCACGTTTTGGCCAATCCAATTTTGTAGAGCTAGTGTATTTCCCCAGGACTTGTGTTAGCGGCTCTGTTATCCATTAGTTGTCTTTTACAACGCCCACGGAAAGAGTTGGGGTGGTGATATTCGCAAGCTTGCAGACACCACACAGTGTATTTATACGATTATAATTATTTATTTTCCAAGAAAATTCGTTAGAGAGGAAGTTCAAAGGACTTCAAGGGGTGCGTGCCCCAATCCACCAATACTAAGTTCGTATTACCTACAGTTAGCACCAGTTCAAACTGTACTTACTGTGAATCTTAATATGCTTGTAATTAGAACTAATTGGATTTTTGGGTACATTAGCGTGTTGCTAACTGTACATGGTACCTATTGGTTAAATTATAGAATCATATTTTAATTGAACTCCAAAATAAACTATTAAATATCCATTAGGCTTATTAGATGATTAATTACGTAACTCGAATATATTTGTAATACTGATAATTAATTAATTAATATTCCCTGAAATCGTTACATATTATGTAGGTCTGCAAATGCGTCTGTATGTATGTAATTTCGCGATAAACTCAAAAGTTACTCAACATACCTTGAAAATTTCTATTTAAACATAACAAGGAATTTTATTTAATTTTTTTATTAAAAGATATTAAACAGAGAAAGACATACAAACATAAC
This sequence comes from Sesia apiformis, assembly GCA_914767545.1. NCBI lineage: Eukaryota > Metazoa > Arthropoda > Insecta > Lepidoptera > Sesiidae > Sesia > Sesia apiformis. The sequence goes on along the minus strand of OU611970.1, from coordinate 9,684,245 downwards.
ATAAATAGTACATATTTTAAACAATTATAGTCAATCTTCTTGAGCATTTCTCACCGAGAAGTATACTAGTGATCGAGTGACGATGCGGTGATCAAAATGAATGATGAAAGAAGAAAATTAAAATTATACTAAAAAGAGAAAATGGTTGTTCCTAAAAACAATTTCATTGCAAGTATTAAAAGAAATGTAAGAAATGTAGCATAAGAATATAGAAATGAAACTCGCGCGCCGAACGCGTTCAATGTCGCGATAATAGCCTACACTCTACAGTTTCGCATCGTATCATACGAGCCGTCAGTCAGGGGCGCGCCACGCCGCCTGACGCCACGCGCTCGATTTAATGCATTACCACCTTGTTAATTTATTAAACTATCATAAAAAAACGATTTCATGTTTTTTATACTTAATTTTAATAACTATGCAATTTACTTAATCAACCTAATAGGTATACGGATATAATAAACTATTAAATAAGCAACAGCCCTCACGGGTTCCTAACAAAACCGTTACCGCAACCCCTGAGGAATTATCACCATGCACCACCTCTAAAATAGTGGACTCGTCAACCCGCTTGACCAGCCCGCAGAGTGGCGTTTTAGAGTCACAAATCTCTCATGCAAGACAAAGTGCCTAAGTGGGCCCAGGTCCAGCAGTGGCTATAGTTGAGCCAATGTCCTCTATACGTTGATACCGCGTATGATAAGACAAGATGACCAAATTAAAATTTATCAATTTCTCTGGTTGATTTCCATCCAGGCAAAGTCGCATGCAAAGGATAGTTTCATAAACATTTGATTATTAACTTTGTTATTGTATCCAATTTCAAAATTTCCTAGGACTGATTGGCTATTGGATATTATGCGAAGATTATTCTGTGGGCGGTGGGCAATTTTCGCAAGAAGAACAATTTCTGAGGTATTGATTACCACGGTATTATTACTGTAGGATTTATTTTATAGAAAATAAGGCGACCAGTGATAGCCTAGGGCCAGGGATTCTCAAACTTATTCTAATATTATTACAAATTTTATTAAAGACGACTTGGAAGAAGAACTAAGACATATATTTTTATGAAAGTAATAAGTGCATGTTTATAAAAAATACAACAAAAAGAAATTGTATTAAAATAGGACGCCGATTTTGGGAAGGTACTGGCAAAATACAGATTTTTTCCTAGTTTGAGAGTCAGAATAATTTGTAACAATGTATGTTGTTACAAAGAAACAAATTGAGTTCAATCGAATCGGTTATTATGATAAGGAATAATGACCAGTTGATGAGTCCAGTTGTTCCATTGTTCCCAATCCGAGAATTTCCATGGAACAATGGAAATTGACACGAGTGGGATGGAGGAGACGGAGGAATTACACCACATAGAAAAGAGTAGACTCGCCAACTTAACCAGCGTGGCGTTTTACAGCCATACATAAAGGCCCCACGCATAAGATAAAGTATATAAGGAGGCTCATGTCTGGCCAAGGGTTGGTAATGGTTATGGGAAGGAGAATGAAATGTGATAGTCTTTACCAATTCTCACTCACACTCTTTTCTTACATATATGGCAATAGTGCAATTAGCACATCCTGGCAGTGTTAAGTTTTCTTCGTAACAAACAATTTCAAAATCTAAAATGTGTCTTGTCAATGTCCAGTCCCGACGAAGTAAGTCAGGAGTGGGTCAGTAAAGGTTTAAAAGGTTTACTGAGGACAGAAGGGAACTCCTCGAACGCACACAAAAAACTCAGTCTCACACTTTTAATGCTTATCGCAAACATTCGTACGTAAAACACTTTGAAGTTTAATAAACTATCATTATTAAACCACTGAACACACATAATTTTTATAATAATCAAACAAGAACTCAACTTCACTTCTCAACTTCTAGTCACCGCCAAAAAGTTCACTCACACTCGCAACATGTTACGTACGTACTTAACTATGCTACTCGGCCGTGCCCACTGACTTAAAGTTGCCAAAGATATCCAGTTATTACTGAATTTGTTATTACCTACCGTCGTGAACCATCATTACTGAATTTAAATCTACTAAACTTTAGAAAATGTGATCAGATTCGTTTTCACGCCAGCAAAATCTTGGACCTCAAACGGATTGGGACTAAATGAATTAAGATGTGAGGGTACGCGGAACAGGCTCTGAAATGTCTCTGAAAACTTCCAAAGTGTATAGAGACATTCCACTTCTGTAAGAGTAGTCTTTAAGAGTGCGTTTACTCGTATCAGTAACTCCACTCTTTCAGAAGAATCACCCACAAGCGATTGAACTGCATATGCAGTATCGTTCTCTCTTGTTTAATTGGATACTTTTTCGCTTCCTCTTCGTCTTTTAAGGCACACAGTTATGATAAGGTCGTGACGTTATAAAAATTTAGAACCACGTGACAAAGGCTCCATTTGCGTGTCCCGAGATTCTTTTAGGCGATAAACTCTGTGCAAAATAAGTTTTTATGTATAAGAAAATAAGCGAGGTTAATTTTTTTTAAAATATTGATGGATGGAGTCTCTCAAAAGAGTTCGAAAAGGAAAGAAAATAATGAAAAAATAGATTGCGCAAAAAGGACATTAACCAAAATATTAATGGCATTTTTTTTTTTTTTCAATGGCCCAATTTTATTTTATATTTTGAGAATATAAAAGATAGGGGTTCTTAGTTGTATTGAACTCTGTAAGCCGAAGATGGCTTAGACGTCATTTGGTCACTAAAATTGGTATTTTGATGAAAAGGCACGAACTGGTTTCGTTTGCTATGCGTTAGCTTTTTTGTCAATTGGCTCCACTGAAAATCAGTGGTGTGAGTGACATTCGGTCTCAGCATATGCTGAACTGGAGACCATTCCGGCATCACTACACACATTCACGATTTGACAACATGATATTTTTTGTTAATATACTGTTGTGTATTTTAATATTTTTTATTGTTTGTAATTTTCTTTTGTTTGTTTTCTTGTCTACATGGAATTCGGCATATATAAATATTTCAATTTTAATACGTGGTATCAATTTGTCAAAATTTTAAAAGCTGAGGATTATGTCTTATAAATATAGGTAGTTGTGCTGCGAAACGAGTTTCACACGGCTTTAAAAATAAGTTGTTTGGTGTATTTTACGAAGAAATATTCTTAATAAGTACCGAGAAAGCGACATTTCAATTTGGTCGAAATGTTTGTACATCTTTGTCGATCGATGCTTCACGTTTCCAATAATATCTTTACGATTTTTAATATATATAGTAAAATACAAGTATTGACGATCTACACATTCTCGATTTTTTTGATAACGATGATCGAGGATTCACTCGATATATAATAAATCCGTAAGAAATTAAATATTTTTGAAAAAAAATATTTTAATATAAATTACGAATGATAAATAGTCCAAAACATTTTTTTTAGAATTTTTGTGTCTCTCTGAACGCGTATTATGCGAAATCCACGGGACGGATTTTAATGAAACTTGGCATAATTATAATTTACCTTCAATTAAAACATAAACATAATGTAGGTACGAATTATATGTAGGCATCTACATATAATTCGTACATACATTATATTCGTCTCCTCAATAATTGCATTCACTTGATCTTCGGTCTTCTCGCGATCGAGACATGGTAATATCTCGTCCTATCGTTCACAACTTAAATAGCTACCTATCAGACGTAGAAACTACGCGCGATTTTCTCTTTTATACGATTCATTTGTCATTCGATTCGATTCGATACGATTCGATTCATTTCATGTTAACCTGAATTTCGGTGTCAGGGTGAAATTCACAATTTTTCCTTCGATCTGCCGACAATTTGGACATACCTTCTCGCCGTACTGGCTTCATGTCTAATTCCTTCGCTTTTCAAGCAGCAACTCTCTGGAATTTGTTCCTCACTGATATTAGAAAAGCATTCAAGAAAAACACTTTTAAAAGATTGCTTCGGGATCACTTGTTTAAACAAGCATCAGCATCAGACTTAATTGATTCATATGCTCTTTACGTTTTTCGCTCTGCCCTCTTAATTGAATGTTTCTCTTCAGTTATGTTCGCCATTTGTACACATCGAATACTTGTGCAATGAAGTTAACTAAATAAATAATTGTACATACAGACATACAGCCATCTATACATGTAATATGTAATGTAATACATATAAAATATTCATATAGCTAAAAAAATAAGATTAAAGGGTTGCTTATTTATGAAAATACATAGCGACTGAAGTAATAATTTCTGTCACCCGGGAACTTAAAAATCTTAACTTCTTAACCTAGAAATTGACTGAAAATTACCAAGTCAAATCTTTTTATGTCTTTAAAAACGAATAAAATGCTGACTTAAAATGAATAACTCGCAAATGTTATGATCGTGACCATTAAATCGTTTTAATAACTTCGAAATAATTAGTAATATCAGAAAAGTCTCATTGGAGATAAAGCTCAAGGAACTTTTATTATAAATGGGAAATATTGATTTGTATGTTTGTATGAATGTATTTATTTGTATTATAGAATGAAATTTAAATAATATGTTCGCGTCATTTAGTATTTATTATAAAAGTTTCTTTATTTCAACTGTTATTGCATCTTGCATCTCTGCATATCCCGAAAGGTTGACTGTGTAATAGTCTGCCTTTCGTCACTCTGTACAATGGAGAATAAATAATTTTATCCCCAACTCCTAGAGAAAGTCCCTGTTTAAGGTCCCGACGCGGAACGACAGAGGTACCATTTCAGACACATTCCATGTAAGAACATGCAGAACAAAACTGGGGAAGTTATTATCTCCTCTTAACCGCTTATCTGCATCATAATATAGTGGACATATACAGTGATTTGGACATTGATATTTTCAAGGATTCTAGTATTACGCCAAAACATAAAATGTTGCAATCTCATATCATAAATAGTTAATCCACTTATGCTTAGGTTTGTACATACCAATCACTTGTCTTTGAATTATCAAGTAAAGTGTTGGTGTGTCTTTGAATTCTTTGTACAGACCGAGTAGTGTTGTGCATTGGCTTTGAAACTAAATAATTAACAGTGGCAATTTGCTGGTATAGGTTATGTTAGGCGAGAGTTGAGTGAACAGTTACTGCGTTTACTAAACTCCTTACCCATCCTATCCGCCATCCCATCCCATCTATCATACTAAACTCCTTATCCGCCTACTGCTTTGCGCTCGAGAAGCCGAATAGATAACATCTCTCTGAAAGTGAACGCAGTCGCCACTGAAGATGTCAACCGCAGTTGTTGACGAAACGTTTGGAAAAAAGAGAGGAAATTCCAGAAGACCTCGGCCAAGTAGCCCGGTAGATTCAATTAATACTAATTGTTTTATTCGGAATTGCTTGTTTTTCCATAAAATCAGAATAAAAAAGAACATGGCCTCGTTTGATAAATGTTTGATCTCAAAACGTGAGATCTGTGTCATTTCAAAGTTCAACCGGCAGGTGTTTGGAACTAACAACTGCGTTAAATTGAAAGCTAACCCTTTTGTGATGGTACTTCCACGTGAAATTGGTTTTTGGAGTCATTAAACTGTGCTTTGATTGTTTATTAATTAGTTAAGGCAAGTACCTATTGTGCTGCTTTTTTTGGATTGACTCTATTTAAAAAGATACATATTTATTCTTATTTGAACTAATCATCTTGGTTTCCTCTTAGGACATCCAGACTTAATAAAATCAAAGGTTGGCCGATATATTTTTTTCCGTGCATCTCGTGCTGCATTGTTTTTACTTTAATTTTATTTTAGAATCTGGCAATGCCCGCGACTTCGTTTAGTCTTTACAGTAGGTACGTGTGGTTACTTTACAATGATTCCCGCACGAACTTATAACAGTTCGGGTTTAAAAGTATCCCGCATTTAACTCATGCATGCGTACATGCGTACAGTACATGCGGCCTTGATAATGATTCCCGTGGGAACTCTATAACGGGTCTAGATAAAAATTATCCTAAATTTGAACCCGCTGCATAAGCTACGAATATAACTATGCCAAGTTTCATTAAAATCCGTCCGTCCATTCGTCCAGTATCGGATGCGCGTTCGGACTCGCATCGCGCTACAGACAGACAGAAATTTCTAAAATTGACATTTATTCCGGCTAAAAGTTAAAGAGCCGCAGCATCCATACCGATCCATCCATCTATATCGATGCAAATGATATAACTACTCGTAGGTATTCTGATTATAACAATTTAATCATCTACATAAATTTGATTATGACTAGCGAAGTGGTTCGTAACTTGCCTTCCTTCGTGGTTTGGATATAGACCGATGAAAAAGATAATAATAATGAACGGAATAAAGTTACTGAAAATTTCTTTCAGCCCGTGGCAGAAGAAAGAGGTTGGCCGTCCTGATACCTCTTCTGACACTTCTAGCAACGTTCAAGACCAAACTGCTACTGATTCCCGTCCTTCTCGCAGTATTTCTGATAAAGAAACTTCTTCTAGTTGCTGCCCTACTGTTACCTGGACTGCTTAGCACTTTGAAGGCCTGCAAGGTAAATTAGTTGAGGTAAATCGCTTGGTAGTGTTCTAGTCGAGCTAGCAGATGATGATAGTGCTTGCAAATAATATTAGCATTAAAATCGAATTATAAATCCAGAGATATTAATCTCTGGACAAACAATTAGATCGACAGCAATAACTTCTAACAACTATGTTCAAAATGGTAACTTAACCTACATCTATATGATGTAAGGGCTAATGGTATGATATTTGTAAAAAAATAATAAAATATGTACATTCGGGGTGTAAGAGGCTCACCTACTATCTTTGGGGCCTAAGCCAAACCTCACCTGCTAGTGGTGCACCCTGCTGTTAACTGACGAGGCAATGGCGTTCTCTTTTTGCGGTGGGAGGGTTACTCCGTCGGCAATGCTACAACCCTTCCGTCGGAGTCCGCCGCCGTAATGGTGCCATATAAGCTGCGAGGCCCGAATCGTGTTCCGGCGGTGAGCGGCAGAAGCCGTCCCGCGAGAGAGATTGTTGCATGTGGAAATGAGTACCGGCGGTTGGGGGAATTACAGACGCGCATGGGCGTGACATGGTGGTGCGGGGATCAGGGAGACCCGGTGAGACGGTTGTCCGCTGACCGCCCGCGGGTTGTTGGGGGCCCGAGCCCGAGAATCTTACTTTAATCTCCACCCCAGGAGGCTGCCCCGCCGCACGGGAAAAACCCCTTGGGATAGCAGTTGTGCCGTAGGAGACCGGAGTGGTACCCGACTGCTGCCCCCAGGGGGGGACCGGGGGCCCTTCCATACCCCGTGCCAACAAATCACACAACCTTTGTGACCTGGTTTTTCTCTGCTCCGTGCTTTGTACTTTGATCCACATGCAACCATCTCTCTCTCCGTCCCCCCTTTTCTTCTTCTTCTTCTTTTCCCTATTCACACTCACTATGATGGCCAAGAAAAAGAAAAAGTATAATGTTCACTCAGCGACCCATCCCGTAAGTTCCACACTACAAGTGGACTTATGCAACATCAGAGGGATGCATAGTAACATCGACGCCGTCCACTACCACCTTGAGACGGCAAAGCCGGTCTTACTTTTCTTGACGGAGATACAGATTTCCTGCCCGGCCGACACATCATATCTTCATTACCCCGGTTCCAAACTGGAGCACTGTTTTGTGCGACGTGCTGGGGTATGCATGTACGTCCGGGAGGATATTTGAAGACGGGGACTATAACTTTGCCCTGGCCTATGGTTTCTCGCAGTTGGTGTCCGCACCTACGAGGATACCTGATATCGAGAGCCATACTCCCTCCTTACTGGACCTCCTGCTGACTACGCGGCCGAATGACTACAATGTTGTTGTTGATGCCCCGTTAGGATCATCAACCATTGTGTCATTCGAACTGCTGTGCCAGCTAAGCAATCCGTGCCGACCCAGGGAACGCGCAAAGTCTGGCACTACAAGTCAGCAGATTGGGATGGGTTGCGCGAATTTTACGCCTCTTATCCCTGGGGGCAGCTCTGTTTCTCGTCGGGAGATCCGGATACCTGTGCAGACTCCGTTGCCGACGTGGTGTTGCAGGGCATGGAATGTTATATTCCTTGCAGCGTGATACCGGTAGGCGGACGGGGCCAACCATGGTTTAATCAGTCCTGCAGAGAGGCCCGTCGTAATAAACGGGCCGCATACAGGGCGCAGGTGTCCGAAGATCCGAATACCTCCGACTTGAGGAAGAAATTTAACGCTACGTCGAGGTGCAGTAAGAAGTTCATTGTCAGAGCAAAGAATGAGCACATCTGCAGAATTGGCGACCGACTAGCTAGCTGTCTTTCTCGAAGCCGGGCTTTCTGGCCGCTCGCTAAGGCTGCTGAAGGTAACTTCTGTCAGTCGTCACTCCCTCCACTGCAGAAACTCGATGGGTCACTGGCCCATGGAGCGAAGGAGAAAGCCGATCTCTTGGGCTATCTCTTTGCCTCAAACTCGACTCTGGACGATAGAGGTGCCTCACCACCGTCTATTTCAAGGTGCACAAGCTCCATGCCGGAAATCTGTTTCACACAGCGTGAAGTCCGGCGAGCTCTAGCATCTCTTGATATCCGAAAGTCGAGTGGGTCAGATGGTATTCCTGCAGTGGTGCTTAAATTTTGCGCTCCCGAGTTGTCCCCGGTGCTTACGCGACTCTTTAGGCTCTCATACTCTACAAAAGCTTCCCGTCAACATGGAAGGTAGCTCATGTTCACCCTTTGCCTAAAAAGGGTGACCGCATAGACCAACTACAGGCCAATAGCGATCACCTCCCTCCTCTCCAAGGTGATGGAGCGTGTCATAAACACACAGCTCCTTGGGTACCTAGAGGATCACCAGCTCATTAGCGACCGTCAATATGGATTTCGCCATAATCGCTCGGCTGGTGATCTTTTAGCGTATTTAACACACCGCTGGGCTGACGCCATTGAGAGTAGAGGCGAGGCTCTGGCTGTAGGCCTAGACATTGCGAAAGCTTTTGACCGGGTATGGCACAAATCGCTGCTTTCCAAGTTACCATCTTTCGGGATACCCGAGGGATAATGCGAATGGGTTGTCAGTTTCCTGACTGGACGGAGCATCAGAGTCGTTATCGATGGTGGCTGCTCCGACACTATGTCTATTAACGCTGGCGTCCCGCAAGGCTCCGTGCTGTCCCCAACTTTGTTCCTTCTGCATATCAACGACCTGTTGCAAATTGGTGACATACGTTGCTATGCAGATGACAGTACTGGAGACGCCTTGTACAGGGGCCGCGCCAACATCCCTCTGGTCGAAGTTGAAGAGAGTCGCGCCAGGCTTGTGTCTGAAATCGAAGACTCTTTAGATCTAGTCTTGATTTGGGGTTCTCTGAACCTAGTGAATTTCAACCCCAGTAAGACGCGAGTCTGTGCATTCACCGCTAAAAAAGACCCTTTTGTTGTAGCACCTCGCTTTCAGAGCATACCTCTTAAGATCTTGGAGAGTATCGGGATCCTTGGTATCGACATCTCCAGCAAAGTCGAATTTAGGGGTCATGTGGAAAATAAGGCCAAATTGGCCTCCAAAAAGCTCGGTGTGCTGAACAGAGCGAAGCGGTACTTCGAACCTGGGCAACTCCTTATGCTTTACAAAGCTCAGGTGAGGCCCCATATGGAGTACTGCTCTCATCTCTGGGCCGGCGCACCGAAATACCAATTGGACCCATTTGACTCCATCCAACAACGTGCTGTTCATATTGTCGACGATCCCACTCTCACGGGCGGTTTAGAATCCCTCAGCATTCGGAGAGACGTTGCGTCTCTCTGTGTGTTCTACCACCTGTACAATGGGGAATGCTCTGAAGAATTGTTTAATATAATTCCCACCTCGGGTTTCTATAACCGCACCTCCCGTCACAGAAGTGCGGTCCATCCGCATTTCCTCGATACGGAGGTGTCGCGCACTGTTCGGTCCAAAAACTATTTTATACCGCGAACCCGTAGGCTGTGGAACGAATTGCCTCAAGAGGTCTTTCCATTGAGCTACAATATGGGGTTCTTCAAGAGAGCTGTGAATAGGATTTTGCAAGGTCGGCGGCGCGCCGGAATGTCCCCTCGTGTTGCAGGTGCCCATGGGCGGCGGTAACACTTACCATCACGTGGGACCGCTTGCTCGTCCGCCCACTAGTCTATAAAAAAAAATCGAATTTACTGATCATATAAATTAATTTGCACACGTTTACCTAGCAGATCGTTAAATTCGGAGATAAATGAGGATAAATAGACAGACAGATAAATAGATCACCCTATCCATTAGGATAGGGTGATCTGTTTGTCTGTACGAATTTAAAAATAGTTCACTTTTCATAAAGAAATACTCCCCAAATTACTTTAGGAGTCACATAAAACTTATTCAATTTACTAAAAGGCTGAGTATTTGAAACAGAATTAAAACGTTTTATCTCTTTGACGCACACTCCCAGAGATAACTATAAAGCCGTACTTTCTAACATTTGAGCACTTAATCCAAACACTTACAAAGAGAATAGTAGATAATATATTAATATTATGCAGTAGAAGTATACTTATCAAACGTTAAAAATATTTATGAGCGCGTTACACGAAACGTAATCTCGTACATTATTCACCAAAGATATGTCTTCATATTAGTTCGTAACTGCTCACAATGTTAGTTTCTTAGATTGATAACGATAAATTATCTGGATTAACCATTTATTAGCCTAATAAAAACTTTACTAAACTTATATGTACATTAAGAAATAACACAAATATAATAAGCGGAAACGTGACACGTTGTAGGGAGAGAGTGCAAGGTGCGTTCCCACAGCCGCTAGGCGCACGCTACTGGCCACGTTACCGCTCTCTCACAGAAGACTGCATTGAAATGTACTGCATTTCGCACTTTATCGTATTTCCCCAATGTACATAGGTACGTCTTTCGGTAGTGAGTGAAATATCCCAGACCAAACTCCCGTCCCATCCTCTCCTATCCCTCTCCATTTTCTCAATACTATCAGGATAACAGTATTGGGAAAATGGACGAATGGAGGATTAGGAAATCCATTCCTTAATCTGCAAAGGTAGGTAGCACATCCGGGGGCGTGCCAACGTTTGTCATTCTGGACTGATGTTGGCATCAACTATTGTAAATTTTTTTTTACTAAACTTAATTGTACGAGATGCTGTTTTTTGGTTGTTTGGTTTTATAGTTTAGGGTTATTAAATTATGCATATGTTTTCAAAAGTATTTATAAAAATATTGAATAAATATTATATTTCTTTATAAGATTTACTAACTTAATGTCACAATTCTCAAAGGACTTGACCCCGATTACACTTTTGCTACAGAAAATGTCCCGAAAAAAATGTTATTTCCTATTCAATAACCTTTCAATAACCCTTATCAATAATTTATACCCGTCAAGTACAGAATTATTATGGCCAATTTCCTCTATCATTAGATATTTTCACCTACCCGACCCGAGAGCGTAAACATTGTAAACGTTTTTTTATTAGTACTGTTAGTTTTTGTCCTAGCTGAGCAGCGCGTTGCATTGTGTCGAGCATTGCGGCGCGGTGACTCGCGTGGCGGACACGTAGTCCTACGTGGGTGTCACGGACACACGATTGCCGTCAGTACATACTATTTGAATTTAATATGACAACACATAAATTTTAACGTTTATTACTCAGTGAAAACATTTACATAAAGTACCTATTTATAATTAGAAAGGCAAAGGACAAAATAAGTCTTAAAAGGACGCGCGTTACGCATCGTAACGCTAGACGTAGGACACAGTTGTGCGCACTGCGCAGCGAATGTTAGATGTTTTCGTGAGAACGCGTGACGCGACTCGACGCTTCGCGCCGCGTTTCGTCGCTTCGCGCTGCGTTTCGTCACTTCGCACCGCCGAGCTAGTACATAGGGTTATGTTTTAGGTACTGGTCACCTATAATACGTTTCTAAGCAATATGTACTAGCGGTAAATGGTTAAGGTACTCATATGACCGTTTTCGTAATTTTATGTCCATGATAAGCTGGGAGTGGAATGTTCATGATTGATGATTGAATTGTAGATTTGTTTTCCTCACTCAATAGTTTAAGCTCGTGATGTTTGACCGGACCTAATCGAATGGGCCAAAATGGCTCCTACCACACCTATATAATACCATTCATACTTTGGTACGACAGACAGCATCAGTACCAACTGGTATTATCATTCGAAAAGTTGCTATTAATAAAATTGTGTAAGAGAATATTTTTCTATTCAGTATTTTCCGCGTGTTGACATATATATTCCAATTTCACTACACACCGTGTGAAGGGAGGTTATACCGGGACTTGTGACAAATTTATATGATGTACTTGTCACATCATATTATATGACTTTTCACGCATCGCGGCATACAACACGTGTGTATATCTTGCAGTATAATATAATAAAGAGTGATATTAATCTTATGCGATATGACTATGAATATGTTCCTATAGAATCTCACTTTCTAGAGCTGTAGAAAAACAAAGTTAACACCTGAATCGTTTATACCCATAGAAATCTAAATAATATTATTTAGATTTCTATGTGTATACCTCTAGCCATGTGTGTTATATAGTTCGGGCGTCAGATATGGCCCGACGAGTGATCATAAGAAGAATGCAAACGCAAATACACAATCTACATCTACGACATGTAGGTAATAAGAGCTATACACCATTCTAATCCAATTCGTCAAAAATATAAACAAACATGGCGACCGGAAGTAACTGACACGGCCTTAAATTAAATAGTGACGTGATAATTGTTTACATATCCATAATTTGATTCATCGAGACGCAAGTTTAGTTTTAAAGTTAAATGTTGAGATATTTCAGTTATGTGAATGTTTGATTTGTAATCTTTAAATAGAGAGAAAGGGGTATTTCCGCAAACTCGAAAAAACACATGAGCATCCACGAAACATCCAGATAACAACTAGCTTGCTCCAGACCGCTTGCTTGTCCGCCCTCTTCTCTATAAAAAAAAAAGGTCTGAATATTGTGTCTGTAAAACTAGTCTTAAATGGAAACAGAATGAACACGCAGTGTCGGCGACAAAAATTTTCAATTAGTGGAAGCGCACGAGAATATGACCTGAAACTAGTGGAAGGAACACATCGTAGGATACTTCTTCGGCGATTAATGGCCAATAATTTGCCGCTAAGCTTACCTTTAGATACAAAATTAGGAGATGGGAGAAAGGAACCATCCTGCTGATTCCTGTTTCCTTCCACCTACGAAATCACTAGTAAAGTATCACTTTTCCTTTGTTTATATTCTGCGTGTCAATTTTATTTTTATGTTTTATTTCAGCATCACCACCCGATGACCCACCACTCCTATTTCGGCTCAAGCGACTCATCGGACTACAATTCGGACTACGCGAACAGTTACTCCTATTCATCCGGCGCCGGATATGGGAAGGATTGGGCTTCGAACCGGGCGTACTCTATGCCAAAGTCCCGGCCACCAGGGCCGGTTTATATCACTGCTCCGGGAGCTGCTTCTTAATTTACTAATTAAATTGTTATAAGTAAGGTTCCCGGTTAGCATCAGGTATTCAGAAAGTGGGGGTAGTTAAAAGTTTTTTGAGACTGTTAAATTATTGAAATTCGGTTAAGCTCGAGAGCGCAGTAGACTTCCAAAAAGTGTTTTAGATTCTACAAAACTGTTAGGAGCCTCGACAAATTTCAGCTTCTAAATTCTCCTTCTGCGGTTTTCTAATATCTGCCTTTATGAAGAAAATCAATTTACAATTAAATTATAGAATCTGACGTTATTTTATAGTCCATTATGTTCATTATGGTAGAGGGAGAGTGCATGCTGCATTCCCACAGCCGCTGGGCTCACTCGACTTGCCACGTTACCCCTCTCTTACAGAAGACTACCATGAAATGTACTGCATTACCTACTTTATCGTATTTCCCCAATCTACGTACATGTTTCTTTAGTGAGTGAGATATGCCAGAGCCCATTCCCATCCCATCCTATCCCTTCCCATTTTCCCAATCCATTCCTTAATCTGAAAGATGGGCAGCGCATTCGGGGGCGTGCCAAAGTTTGTTATTCTGGACTGATGTTGGCATGTATCGCGGATGTCTATGGACGACAGTATCCACTTAGCATCAGGTGGATACGCTCGTCTGCCGCCTTTTTTCTATAAAAAAAAGAAACACTAATATAACGTGAACATTATAGGTACATTTTTTATTTTTGTTTTATGGTAATTGTAATGCTGACTTTCGAAACAGGTATAACCTGTGCTTCGAGAGTCAGTGCCTTAGGCGATGAAATAATGAAAGACAGATAAAATTTTCTCTATCTTTCGCTAAGTATGGTGTTACGCACGCGAAATAACCGTAGTGACCATCAGCGGAAGACTGTGTGGTGGAGGTCTTTGGCAGAGGCTGGATGAGAAGAGGAGAGATTTGGAAGAAGCCTATATCCAACAGTGGAGAGACTGTTGGATAGGCCGATGATATGGTATGGTTATAGCCACTGCCTATTCGTTTCAAAACTACTGAAGCAATTTAGATAAATATGACACTAAAATCTTTTGGGATATATACGCATTCAGCCACTTGATTATTTAGGTTACTCTAGTATGTTTCTACGATATCATATCCATCATTCAGGTATCACTATTATTCACTTTTATAATCCTTGACTGTTATTTTTTTTCTTTTACTTTACTTGGTAATCTGATGTTGGTATATCTGATGTTAATAGACTTCGACACCGTTTGACCGATCACCATGAAAGTTGGCACATGTATGTATTTTTTCATGGAGAAGGTTTTTATGCTATCGAATTTGTTGTTACTTGCCACTAGATGGCGCTGCAGCACATCAACTTCTATACCGTTCAACCGATCGCAATGAAAATTGGTATACATAGGTATTTGAGCATGGAGAATATTTTCTAGCTATCGGCTTTGTTCTAAGTCGCCAATAGATGACGCTGCAGTACATTAACTTCTATACCGTTCAACCGATCGCAAAAATCATATACAAAGGTCGAAACAACGTGTGCGGGGTTTTGCTAGTTTTATATAAAACAATACGTAAGTTAACATTAAATGCATTTTGTTTACGCTTGTGATGAATTTGTCATTCTATTCCATCCAAGTAACATCAATACATAAAATGAATGCACTTTAATTTTCGGTCTAATTTAAATTTTACTGATATGCATTAGTAATTGTTATACTATGTACAAGTTTTTATATATCGTAGAAATTAAATTTTACTAATTTTAGAATTCATGAATATTAATGAATGTTTTATGAGTTTTATGACTGATACAATTTTAAGCTTATTTATTATAATTTATTAACTAGTGTTTACACGTAGATAAATTAAATTGTTATGAGTTGATTTCACGTTAGAAACAAAAGTTGTTTTTTGAGGAGAGAGAGAAGAGAGAATCATGAAGAAATGCTATATTTATATTTTTGTGTAGTATGTGTAATATTTATACAGTTTAGTTGTAAAGGTATTGATTTATGACAAATGTACAAAAATTAAAAATAAATTAAAAAGGATTTCAACTATTAAATTATTTCTTTTACATCCATTTGTATTTAAAGGAAAACACATAAAACAAACATATCCTGTTTAAATGATCAACCATGATTATTATGATTTTTTTTAAATAATGTAATAGACCAAACAGACTATACAGTCTGCCTGATGATAAGGCTACTTTTGCCTATGGTAGCGCTAGTCGGACCTACGGTAGCGCTAGTCAAACCTATGGTAACGCTACTCCCACCTATGGTAGCGCTAGTCGGAAGAGTTATTGCCTTATTTTAAGTAGGTTTTAGAAAAAAAGCGTTAATACAGAAGTTGTCGAGTTTGGTGAGACCTATCTTACAAGTCGATTTATTAAATAGTTTACACAGTCATTATTATGGAATTACTAAACCGATTTACCTTAAATGACCCTTCAGAGTGTTTGTGAAGAGATTCGAGGATAATACATATCCCACTCTGTCACTTCTCGAGAAATTCTCAGAACATTCGTTTAAACTTTGTCTAATCTTTCCCGAAGCTTCCTCGTACGCTCCATTTTTCCTAATACCAATATAATACATTTCCATATTTTCACGCATGAATTCGGTCGCTTTGATCACAGTGGTATCCTTTCTATCATTTCTTTAGTTCATTCATGTGATTCTGGGGACATCTCTCAACGTTGTTTGAAGGTAATTATTGATCGGAGTAAATAGATTGGATATTTATCAGGTTTATAGGCAAAAGGTTTAGAATTTATAATACTGAGTAGGAGGATTTATTGGATATTTTTGGGTAACGTCAAACAAGTAAATTATTAACAGTGTGTTGGTACGCTGTGTTGATTGTACAACGGAATTATGAGCAGCGTGTTGGTACACTGTGTTGATTGTACAACGGAAGTTCTGTTTTTGCAGGAGGTATCTAAAGGTATGTATTATATGTTGTAAAAGGTAGTGTCTTATGTTGAGATTTTTGTATTTGTGTTGTATAGTCGGACTGACATTAAATACAATAGTAATAATAATAATCATAATAATTTTATTTATTTAAGACATTTACACATTTTCATGCGGTAATTGTCACATAAAATGTAGTTTACAAAAACATCAAATTTACAAGGAGGTATTCATAAGGACAATGTGTGCTGACATCTGTACTAGAATAATCTGTTTTATAGCTGTCAGTCAGCGCCCTCCCTTTAGTTCTATTCCTAGTACTAGGTTACAGTTATTTAAGAAAACAGTTAATTCAAGTGGTAATTATTGTATATAATATGTAGGTTGTGTGTGTTTTATGTAAGTATGTGTGTATGTGAATCTATGGGAATGTGGTTTTAGATATCCTATTTTAGAAACGTTTTGCATTGAGTCAATAATGTAAGTAATTTAGTGAAGTGATGTATGGGTGTGTGTGCATAAGAGTTACAGATGTTAAAAATGTTAAGTACAAATTGTTATGAATAATTTAGCGCATTGGTATAAGTAACAATTCGGTTTCGTTATAATCATGGTTTAAAAGCCAGTTCTTGAATTCTGAAATGGGAAAAAAATACTGCATTCATGCTATAATGTAATTCTTTCGGGGCATACCGTTCAAAAAGCAAATATTCTAGCATGGCAAGTTGTCCTAAATGCAAATTGTTCAAAAAGCAATTCGTCTCTGATGTTATATGCTACCTCCGACAAAATCATATTATATATTTAATTTTAGTTTTCTATAATATGTCCCTACTAAATATATTTGTGTGACACTTTTAAATCTCCGTTTACGGCAGGGTTTTTTTTATAGTAAGAAGGCCGCAGACGAGCATACAGTCCACCTGGTGGTAAGACGGGCATACAGTCCACCGCGATACATGCCAACAGTCCAGAATAACAAAGGTTGTCACGCTCCAGGAAGCGCTGCCTACCTTTGGAGATGTAGGAATGGATTTTGAGAAAGGGTTGGAAAAATGGGATAAGACGGGGTGGGAATAGGCTCAGGAATATCTCACATACTGTCGATAAGAAGTCTTAATATATATGTATCTTCCTTCCTTCCTCTCAGCCCTTGGACGTCCACTGCTGGACATAGGCCTCCCCCATTGTCCGCCATTTAGACCTATCGGCAGCGACCTGCATCCAGCGGGTGGGCACCCGCTGGATGCAGGTCGCTGCCGATATGAGGTCGTCTGTCCATCTAGCAGATGGACGTCCTCGGCTTCGTCCGCCGGTACGTGGTCTCCATTCGAGAACCCTTCTGCCCCATCGGCCATCGGTTCTTCGGGCACATATGTATCTACATGTATCTAATACCGGGAATAAGTTGATAAATCAAAATCTCAAGTTTCTCAGTTTCACGAGGACACAGTTTAAATGTTTAAATTTCTGTCTTTCCCCTTTGAAGATCATTTTCCCCGAAGTTATCGATTTATTTATTTATTATAAAACCAATGCTATAGGTACAACATGGTAGAACTTCTTATTTAAAATTTTACATATCTCGAGTTGTTAGCTTATTCTTGCTGTGCCCGGTTATTACCTCGACAACAGGGGCGGAGTTTCAACTACTATTTTGTCTTTACTATGCTCTGAGATAAACAAAATGTAGATAAGGAAAATACGGAGTTTTAAAACGAAGCTTAGTCACTTTTACTGCCGATCCTACTTTTGTGTTCGGTTTTACGACTTTTTAATAGATGTCTAGAAACTTTGATGTTCACTCCTGATTCGAATAAAAATAGTTGCGAACGACCTTTTCAGGATTTCTTTTATGTGTCTGTTGGTAGATATATAAATAGATATATTTTATTGTACCCACATCAAAACATACAAAACAGTAACTAGACAATTAAGAGGCATATAGAGGCATCTGAAAATACAACTAAATAGAGCCTAGGAGTAACAACGACTACGACTCTATTGAATCAGACATTTAAAAAAAAAAAATTGTGAATGTGGAATGAATGGACTTAAAACGCCACGCTGGGTAAGTGGGTTCGGGAGTTCACTCTTTTAGAGGTGTCGTTTGTTTTCCTGACCTGAAGTTGCCATGCACCTAACGTGGATGGATGTACATGGGCGACAGTATCCTCTTACCACTAGATGGACTGTATCTCGTGCCGCCCTCTTCATTTTCATAATAAAGTTCCTCAAGGCTTTGGGAGCTGTGGTAGCGGCTTTGCCGCCTTTTACGACACCCACCGAAAGAGATTAGGTGATGCTATTCCAAATCCGGCACATGACCACACGATCGATTGATTACTTGATATAAAAACCATACGAATAAAATCAATAAATATTAGTGTATATTCTAGACTTGTTTGTATGTTAGCTTTTTATATTGTATTTCCATTTCCTCCATTCCGGAAAGCATTGGTCACTGATAATAAAAAGAGAAAAAAATACCCAGTCCTAAATATAACCATCATATTAATGACAACTTTGAAGAATTTCGATGGCAAATAAACTTCGTTGAAACATTTCTTTTTATGTTCACGATACTGTCATAATCCTGCCATCGCCATTATCGTGACTTCACTTTTATTTACAAATAAAAACACAATGGAAACGCCTTAGAGACCTTTAGATTAAGAGTTGTAATGTCGCAATTTTAGGTTTAACATTTTGATTTGGGACCTATTTCGGTCTTCTCCTCCAGCCGATAGCGATACTACAAATAATACACACACGTATATATGTAATGTTAAATGTACGTGTTGTCTGTATATCTTATTAATATACGCCTTGAATATTGTTTTAATTATGCTTCCATTATTCTTTTCATATAGTTTATTTTTATTATTCTATTCTGGGTATTAATCGTAAGCGTAGCCAGGCCCTTGGTCCATCGATGGACATGGACCTATTCATTCGTATTGTTTTATGCATGAGGAACGCATGTCCTTTGGGTTGCGAGTCCACTCATTGAAAGGTATGGGTTGTAGGGAAAGTATTGCATGTTTTGACCAAGAGATAGCGCCAGTCGGCATAAAAGAGGTTTGGCTCCACTTACAGCCAACTTCATTACGGTTATTGACAGGTGGTATTATGCTTGTCATTTTGACAGACACACATTAAATTCGCAATTTGTTGTTCGACGCGCACGTTGTTTTGAAATGGAGGACAAAAAAGTTCATTTTCGGCACCTTTTGTTATTTTTCTTCAAAAAAGGGTTGAAGGCGGCGGATGCCAAACGTGAGATATGCGTTGTGTATGGGGAGGATGCCGTAAACGAATCCACATGCACAAGATGGTTTGCCCGCTTCCGCTTTGGAAATTTGGACCTGGCCGACGTACCAAGCTCCGGAAGGCCATCCGAGGCAAACGATGACGAAATCATGGAGTGGATCCAGAAAGATCGGCATCTAACGACGCGGGAGATCGGAGAGAGAATGGGCATCCACTTTAGAACCATTGCTGACCGCATAAAAGCACTTGGACTGACGAAAAAGTGCGATGTTTGGCTGCCGCATCAACTGAGTGAAAAAAATTTGATGGACAGAGTTGAGGCCTGCCAAAATCTTCTCCGCTGGTACAAGATGGACGGTTTTTTGAAACGATTGGTGACTGGTGATGAGAAATGGATAGTGTACGACAACGTAAAGCGCAAAATGTCATGGTGCAAGGTCGGCGAGTCATCGCAACCCGTCGCCAAAGCCGGTTTGCACCCAAAAAAGCTGTTGCTGTGTATCTGGTGGGATTGGAAAGGTGTGCTCTACTATGAGTTGCTCCCGCAGGGCGAGACGATTACTTCGAATGTGTACGTGTCCCAACTGAGAAAATTGAAGCGTGTAATCGCTCAAAAACGCCCTGAACTAGCCAATAGAAAAGGCGTTGTCTTCCATCACGACAACGCAAGGCCTCACACATCTTTGGCGACCCGTACCCGGCTCAGTGGTTTTGGCTGGGATATTATGCAGCACCCACCGTATTCGCCAGGCATTGCTCCTTCAGACTACCACTTATTCCGGTCTCTGCAGAACCATCTTGATGGCCAAAAATTCAACTCAACAGAGGCTGTCAAAAATGCATTGGATGAGTTTATCGCCAGCAAGTCCCAGGGCTTCTACACCAGTGGGATTATGAAGTTGCTCGAAAGATGGCAAAAGATCGTCGATCAAAACGGCCAATATATAATTGATTAAATAAACTTCCTTGTATTGAAATTTTGTGTTTCTTTTTATCGATAAAAACATGCAGAACTTTCCTTACAACCCAATACTATGTATAAATGTAGTTCCACCGGGCTTGCGGTAGCCGCTCTGTTATCACTTAGTCACCTTTCACGACACCCACGGTTTGCAGTTCGCCACCGAATAGCAAATTGCTTGAAATTAATGCTCATTAATGTTTCAAAACCGGCGGACGAAGCCGAGGACGTCCATCTGCTAGATGGACAGACGACCTCATAAAGGTTGCGGGCACCCGCTGGATGCAGGTCGCTGCCGATAGGTCTAAATGGCGGACAATGGGGGAGGCCTATGTCCAGCAGTGGACGTCCAAGGGCTGAGAAGAAGAAGAAGAAGAAGAATGTTTCAAAAAATAATTTTGAAACATTAATGAGTCATTTAAGTTTACAGAATTCACTCGAGGGTGTCGATTGTAATCATAATAATAATTATTATTTTCAGATTACAAGATCCATTAAATGTGTTAGTTAAACTTATCTTTTGAACTAAGTGTTAGTAGATATAACTTACAAACTAATGAGACACGAGTCAACAGCCCCATCCGGTGCCTTTTTTTCGGAATGTCTAAATTCTTGTGACCCTAGTGGCCTTTCATGAGTCACCAGTCGTACTCCATCCGGTGCCTGATTATCGGACAATCGTATTTATCCGCTATAATACTCAGAATGCTATTGGTGTTAGTTACATTTCGTTCTGTTTCATAAAGAAGCGATTTTCTTACGCATAATTGCGTGAAATCTATTAGTTCGAACATATTGGGTGCGTTGCAGAAACGGGGTCGTCCCAAGAGCATTATGGCTGATTGACACTTTGTTAAGTACACTATTTTATCCTATTAAATAGTCTCCCCCGCACTCCCGCGCACACCCCTCACTTGCAGCGTCGCCTGAATTTCTTTTATTTCTGAACATTGTTCATTGTCCGTTTTGTGACTTTGAACGTATCTGCATAAATATTTAAACACTGTGTGAACTTTTGTTTACAGTAAACACTTAACATCTTACTAATCATGTTAACTAAACAGTTGTCACCTGCACTTGCTACTAAACAAAGTGTTAAATCATCTTTTAGGACCGCTGCGCTCGAGGCGTTCGAGTAAGATTGACAGTAAGATTTAAATAAAGTAATTCTGACCTTATTTATATCTAACTGTCAATCCTTCTACGGATAATCATAACAAAGCAAACAAAGTCCCGAAGAGGACGCTACATTAAAATATCGTACAAACACATTCAATAAAAGAGTCTCCTCATAAATGAAGTCATAAAACATTTTTTTACGACGATCGCCTCGTAAATCTAACGTCACGTATGTGCAAGACCATTTCTCGGGGTTTATTCAGTTTTTAAGCGAGGGTAACCGTACAATGTACAACGCTTCAAACTGTCGTTTTCATTAGAGTCCTTATTAATAAGAAGTTAAAGTGGTTATTTGTTCAACTTGATCTGCGTTTTATTATACTCATCTTTTTGGTTCTTTTACCGCTATTTCCGTAGTTGGAAGGGTAGTGAAAGATTAGCAGTCATTGTTATCATTATCACCTTGTTTCTTGCTTTATTCGTTTCAATTCACCACTGGTGACGTTCATTAAACTATATAATATATTATAATATACAGAAGACTATCTTGAAATGTACTGCATTTCCCACTTTAACACGTACGTAACACATACGTACGTGTTACGGTAGTGAGTGAGATGTGCCAGAGCCCATTCCCATCCTCCCCATTTTCCCAACCCTTTCTCCAAATCCATTCCTATATCTCCAAAGGTAGGCAGTGCATCCGGGGGCGTGCCAACGTTTGTCATTCTGGACTAATGTATCGCGGATGTCTATGGGCGACAGTATCCACTTGCCATCAGGTGGACTGCGTGCTCGTCTGCCGCCTTCATCCCTAAAAAAATATCCTGATCCGTTGTAGAGTTTTCACGAGAATCACTCATGTGAACGAAATCAATATACAATATAAGTCAAGTAATCAAATTAGCAAGCAAGCAAGTACAAGCGATAAGATTATAAGAATACTTTGAATAAAAGAAACAGTAGTAATATAACAACATACAACTTTCAATAATCAAGAACATTATAAACAAACTTTATAAAATTTAAGGGGAATATTTGACCATAATATGCAATAATATAATAATTAAGCACAAAATTGCAGTAATTTCCCATTCCGACAATAATTAATATACTAGCGTTCAAAACAAATTGCATCATTCCATGTTAATTACCATAATTTGATTGTTAATTTTCATTGCACGTTTAATATGGTCATAAATTTGTATGCTACGGTTTAAACGTGCTAAGTAAATGGTACGGTTTAAATAACGCTCGTCATTTGTTATGTGTAAAATTTGGTATATGTTGCGAGATACAAGTGACAAGTGTAAGCGTTCTTGTTTTCTTGCATTGCTTCCATTTCTTGCTTTTCTGACTTCCCTGTCCCACTCTTACACCATGTAGGTAGTTAGACTCTAGAATGCGATTCTCTGAACTCTGAACAGATGGAAACTCTGAACCAAAATATATTCGAAAAGATGCTTCGACTAAGGAAGAAAGCAGGGATAACGACCAATCATATATACACTGAGAAAAAATCTAACCAAAATTTTTAGATCTGGTAACCAGAATTTGGTTGCATTAAGGACAATCGGACTTCTAATTAAAATTTAAACGTTCGTGTTTTGTACACATTTTATAGTTTAAATCGGGTCTGAGCGCGTATAATAAAGGTATTTGTTTACCTTTTATTCCGTATAAAACGAATTATTCCTTTTATCGTATAATAGGTAAATAAATACCTTAAATATACGCGCTCAGACCCGATTTAGAATATAAAATTGTCTTTTTCTTTCTATTAAGTGTCCATGTCAGTTCTTGATTACTTGTGTGTTGTGTTAGGTTGCGTGTCCGCATATTGATTGATACACTTAAATCATATACGAGTACGCCCGCTGTCCCCAAATAACTTATTTACGTCTGTTAATTTTGATACAATCACAAACAACGGTTAAACAGAACGGTGCGCAGGAGACAACTGAATGGATCAGGGGCGTACAATTGCTAAGTCAACAAAACACTGTGTCTAACATTCAACACTGTGTCGGCACTGTATCCCTGTATATAAGGTAACGGAAGCGAATTAGAATACAATATAGTTTATTTAGTTTCCAAAACACCATAGTACTTAGCACAATAAAAAGATTTCATAATTGACATAATCTTAAACTATAGAGGATACGAAAAAGGTCCCTGACACAGCATAATGTTGTGGGCGCCCACGACAGACCCCAATGCTAACTTCCAGCCCGGGCCTGCACGTCACGAACCCTCCAGCGAACAATCTAAACTTTTATAACTCGAGTAAATAACATGAGAGAATGACAAATGACTACTACAATGTATCGACTAGGGAGCATTAGGTATTTATCTACATACCCACCTACATTGCTAAAATTAAATAAATGTGTCCAACAAAAATTGGGTTCCAATAAAAAATCTGCAGTGTTGCCAATGCTCTCTAACGAGAACGCGGTGAGGTAGCGTTAAAAAGAGCTAGATTGGCACGTTTTCGGAAAACGCGCTAAATCAAAGAAAACGTTAAAAAATTAAAGGAAATTTTCATATTATCAATCTTTAATCAAAAAACAAAAGTGCTGATATGAAAATAAAGTACATATTAAGTATTTGATGGACGTGTCAGAGAGGTATTTTTATTATGGCCAGTCTATATTTAATTTAAACAATTACATTTCGTTAACCGTAGATATAACTTCCTCATTTCAATGAAGATAAACATTATTAGAAAAGCACTCGAATGGGCGTTAGGCGCCAAGTAAGTTGGTTGGGCGCTAACACAGCCAAAAAAGCGTCAGATTTAGCGCCGAAAGCTTTAAGTTGGCATCACTAGCACTGTATGCTGTTTGGTATAGTCATAGCAAAAACTTCTTGGACTTTAACCTCGAATGGGCATCAACAGTCTGCGCATGTCCCTCCCTCAATTTCAAACAACACTCAATAAGGCGAGTGTAGGATAGGAAGTTATTGTTGCGTGTCGCACGAACTTCAGAATTTATTGTATTGTAAATACCCCCTCCGTCGCATTCCAGCCCGCACCACCAAACGGACCTAAAATTAAGCTACTGTGCAGGTTTGTCACGTGATATCGCTAGAGCCCAAGAAGTTTTGCGTTATTTATATACAGTTTGTGCTGAGACGGATGTCCTTTCGACTCACATAGCACCACGCAAATTTATTCCTCTGTTTAATTTTTAATGTTTTATTTGTTTGCTGTGTTCACTATTATGTAAGGCTTATTAGATGTAGATATTATTATGTTTGCGATCTCTAGTGTATATCAAATAAAATTTATATCTATACATCTGTATAATTATACGATAAATGAAGACAATTCATGAATCAATAACAAGCGATTATCATAAAAAGTTGTCAAGTGATTATCATGAATACCGTTTAATAAAACATGCCAGTCACAAATCCTCAACAGTGGTTTCCGCGTTAACTAACTCGCTGTACATTCATAACATCAACCATCACGCCCCTTTACAAGTAACATTTGCTAACAATGTCCAATGGAAATAATCACTTTTACACACATGAACTGCAATTTGTTACATCTGCCTGTTCCAGATTTTTCTTTTTACGGAACAAATGGCCAGTGACACCGCTGTATGTGGACGAAATAATTTTGCAAGGCCCCTTACCAGCCGCGACTGTGGCATTTTAGAGAAGGATGTATCCCCGTTAGGGGTACATTTTAAAATAATGTTAAAAATAAGCGCTGAGCGTTCGAGCACCAAGTCAGCGCTAACGAACCGTAGGAACATTAATCTTAACAGTTTTAAAATCGTGCTTTTAAATTCAAGGGTTCAAAATTAAGACCATCCAAGGAGTTAAATATTTGGACTATAATGCTCTCAAGCTTCGGACGATTGATTTTACAGAAAGAAGGTGGTGGACGGGAAAGATAGTCCATCTGGTGATAAGTGGTAATAAGTGGTGATAACTCATCCGCGATACCTGCCAACATCAGTGCGATGCAATGCAATCGGCCCTTTCTGTATCCACTGCTGCACATGGGCCTTTTCTTGCACATTGACTCGTGAGGGTCGCCAAGCGAGATGGCGAGTACAGAAGTGATGTAGTTCCTCAGGGTGCCTTTTATGACACCCACGGGAGGAGATGGGGTGGTGTTATTCTATAGCCGACCGACACCACATGACCCACATCAGCGAGGGTGACACAAAATCAACGTAGAACAAACTAGTTTTAACTAAATGGCAGACAAATCGACATTCGGTTTTGTGATGTGTTTACACAAATATAAAATGTCAGATATTAATATTAGTAATAATTAAATAAATAAAATAAATTTGTATTAATGTTAGTCCTAATTTGATTTTCCAGACACATTCTATGGAAATTTAATCTACATATTGGGCACTAAATGAAAGAAGACTCAAATATATAATTAACTATACAATCTATTCTAAAGAAATTTCCAACCATTTATCGCGGTCATTTTCCTGTCATAGAGGACGCTTAATTAAATCTAATGAATATTTGATTATTTCTTGTATTTATTATCTACTCTTATTCATTAACGATGTTAAATTAAATTTGATTCAAAGCTCAAAATCATTTGTTCTAGCTTAATTAGAATTTCAAACAGTGGAATGATGACTAATTTTAAGCAATGGCCAAAAATAATGTTTGTGAATAAGAGGCTTACATTTTGTTACCGTTTTACTTGGCGAAGACCTATTTCTAATGAACGCCTACTTTAATAAAGTGCTGATTGATTTTTTCAACATAGTTGCTATTAAATTTTCTAAGGGGTTACCAAGGTGCGGTTGTTTATATCACCAATCCAATTAGACAGGATAAATGGTGGTCTTTTTAAAAATAATACCATGTTTCCTCAATAACACCGAATATACCATGTGACTTTTAGTGACAACATATGAAATTACCTATAATATATTTTTATTGCTTTAAATCTTCAAAATCTTTTAATCTTAACACTTAGTTACAGAAAAACAGAATCTTCAAGTGACGAAATTCAAAGTTAGTAAATATTAGAAAGGTCATACGAAAAAAGGCGACTCCGTGCAAAAGGCCCGGGTTTTTTTTTTCATAGACAAGTGGGCGGACGAGCAAGCGGTCTCACGTGATGGTAAGTGTTACCGCCAACCATGGACACCTGCAACACCGGGGGGTATGCGGGCGCGCCGCCGACCTTACAAAATCCTATTCACAGCTGATTTGGAAGTTTTGATTTTTGAGTAGGAATGTTATTCATACCGGAACCCTATTCAAAAATCCAAGTTTGAGACCCCGGCAGACAACCGCGGGCACTGCCATCTCGAAAAAGCCGCGAAATTTTCGACTGTTTTTATTTTTACGAAATATCTTTTAAGTAGTTGGTGCAAAAAGTTATACTTTCATAAATTAAACTAGAGTAAATTTGTTACAAAATGAGTACCTACAGTACGGATTCCGTAAATCATATAATTTGTTACAAAGTGAGTAGGTACCTATAGTACGGATTCCGTAAATCATTTAATTTGTTACAAAGTGAGTAGGTACCTATAGTACGGATTCCGTAAATCATATAATTTGTTACAAAGTGAGTAGGTACCTATAGTACGGATTCCGTAAATCATATAATTTGTTACAAAGTGAGTATCTACAGTACGGATTCCATAAATCATATAATTTGTTACAAAGTGAGTACCTACAGTACGGATTCCGTAAATCATATAATTACCATGTTGAAAATAATCGTGTGTTTATTTTTTTTTGCACCCGCTTTAATTTTTCACATTTAACCAACGGTCGACTGATAAAGAATGCATTATGGCATTAAGTAAAAAATAAATAAAGTTCTAGTTATAACGAACTATTATATTGACTGAGCCCTCACTTCATCATTATAAGGCATGCCCACTAATTGCCTGTCATAATTCATTCGAGCTAATTGGAGTTTTACTAGCATAAAAAGTCTTTTGTTCGGATTGAATCGCTTTACTAAAGCAGATTTTTTAAACGGGAACAATGAATTTAATATGTGTTTTTGTTGTTCATAAATTGGGTGTGCTGTATAAAGTATCTATTTAGTGTGACAATGTGACTTATGTCTATAGAAAGTTCATTTCATTTAGTGATTTCACGGTTCTAAAATTAGATACCTACCTATTTGTGTTTATGAAAAGTTTTTCTGAATAAAACAATAGTTAATTGTGTGTTTATAAATACACAATATACAGGGTGTCCCAGAAAGAATGGATAAGCCTGAAACACCTTATAGTAGAGCTATTGGGCGCTCAAAATAAAATACAAAAAAAAAAAATCTATCCCAAGTAGTATCTAAGATATGTCATTTAGAAAAAAAAACATTTTTTTTTCACATTATTTTACGTATCTCTACACCACGGCTACAATTAAATGAAATCCGACGGTTTTTTGGTGTTATAATATTCTTCATGGACTATACCAATAGATATGCAGTAAATAGTATGAATAGCTATTACACTTTTTTTTAAAAAAAAAACTGAACTTCAATTTTCAGCATGAAATGCGGTAAATATTTTTTTTTGTAAAAGTTCAAGCGTCTTGGGTGTAAAAAAAAATGTATGAGGACCTAAGTGGCCAACTATTTCAAAAAAATGCGTGTTTAATACAGATTTCAAAATGGTATCATACATCCTTTTACCTAATGTAAATACGAGGTTATTGCTATTAATGTGCAGAAGGAGTAACATCTTAAATTGTACCTGACCATAAGGGTTTAATAAAAAATAATGTTAAACATTAATAAAACTTTATTTGACGTGTACATTTACAGTAAATGCTCAAACTGTCTGCCACCGACTCTGATACACGCCCGACATCTCCGAATAAAAGCTCTTTTAAGCAGTCGCGCATAACGCCGGTGAGTAATTTTTGAAGCGGCTTCTCGGACACGGCTGCGTAACTGTTCTAAATTTCTAATCGGCTTGGAGTAAACCTCTTCTTTCAGGCAGCCCCAGTAAAAAAAGTCCAGCGGATTTAAGTCCGGGGAACATGGAGGCCACAAAATGGGCCCCAGACGGCCAATCCATCTATCTGGGTATGTGGAATTCAAATACGCACGAACGTTTACTGCATAGTGCGCAGGACATCCACCATTTTGGAACCAATGGGATTCTCTCACCTCCTCGGGCACCTCTTCCATTAAAATTGGCAGATCATTTCGAAGAAAGTCCAAATAGCTTTGGCCAGATAAGTTCCCGGGCAGTTCAAATGGGCCAATTATCTTTCCGTTCAATATGCCGGTCCAATAATTTATTTTGAACTGGTACTGGGATCTGTCTTCTCTCATTAGATGCGGATTCGATAGTTGCCAGCTGTGGAGATTGTGTATGTTGAAGTATCCATTTCTCTTCAGTGTTGATTCATCGCTCCACAGAATATTATTAAAAAATTGCGGATCTTGTTCTATTTTCGCAAGCATCTGACGGCAAAAACGCAATCTTGCGTGGTAATCTCTCGGTTGCAGAGTTTGCAAGCGTCTAATATGGTAGGGGTGGAACTTATTTTTTTTTCAATGCACGGTGCAAGATCGATTTTTCGATTCCAGTGCGTCGTGCTATTGCTCTTGTAGAGGTAGACGGATCTCGTTCAAATTCCTCAAGCACCGTCTCTTCAATGTCAACATTAGCGACTCTTCCAGTGTTAGTACCACCAACACCGCTGCCAGTTATTCTTCCTTCCGAGTAACAACCGTGGACTCTGATGAATACGCGGTAATCCGGGTGACGTGCGTTAGCGAAATGGAAACGAAATAAACACATGCGATGTCGAACAAGTCGAGTGACGCACTAAAAGCTTACCTTACCAGTTATTTATTAATGGCGCTGTTTATTACATTTTACTCTTTCTCGCTCGCTCACACTCAACTAACTCAAACTCTCCTTGTCTCACATGAAGAGGGGTAGTGCAGAGCACGCTCAGGTAGCAAATATTAAGGGTACACGACCTTCACGAAACTATTTTAAACATTATCAAAAAATAATTTCATTTGGTTGAACTTCTCGCTGTGAAAGTAGGTTAAATAAAGTATTTTCAATGTGTAACGTTGTTTTTTATGAAGCCCTTAGGATCAGGTACAGTTTAAGACAAGAAATGATCTAGTTTTTTAAATTTTGTAATTTAGTCGAATTTACTCCTTCTGCACATTAATAGCAATAACCTCGTATTTACATTAGGTAAAAGGATGTATGATACCATTTTGAAATCTGTATTAAACACGCATTTTTTTGAAATAGTTGGCCACTTAGGTCCTCATACATTTTTTTTACACCCAAGACGCTTGAACTTTTACAAAAAAAAATATTACCGCATTTCATACTGAAAATTGAAGATCAGTTTTTTTTTTTAAAAAAAGTGTAATAGCTATTCATACTATTTACTGCATATCTATTGGTATAGTCCATGAAGAATATTATAACACCAAAAAACCGTCGGATTTCATTTATTTGTAGCCGTGGTGCAGAGATACGGAAAGAAATGTGAAAAAAAAAATGATTTTTTTTTCTAAATGACATATCTTAGATATTACTTGGGATAGATTTTTTTTTGTATTTTATTTTGAGCGCCCAATAGCTCTACTATAAGGTGTTTCAGGATTATCCATTCTTTCTGGGACACCCTGTATATATACACAATTAAATATTGTAAATACACATTTAAATATATATATGTATACATAGAAAATTTTATTTCGTACACACAAGTGATCAGATAATTTGTATAACAATTTCTAATTTTAAGATATCTTAACATATATAAACGACAGCAAACTAAAAAATATACAAGGCGATGAAACTGCGCGGCCCCATGTGTATCGAAATAAATATACAATTAAATATTGTTAGGGAGAGTAGGTATATGATATAGGTACCTACGTCAATATTTTTTTTATAGAAAGAAGTAGGCAGATGAGTAAACATTCACGATTTATTGGTACCAACATCAGTCCAATATGACTAACATTGCGCATGGATGCGCTATCTACCTTTGGGGGTTTAGGAATGGATTTGGAGAAAAGGTTAGAAAAATGGGAAGGAACAGGATAGATTGGAGTGAAAATGGACACTGGCTTAATCACACTCGATACCGAAATTGAGAGAATAGAATAGGTGGGAAATAATGGACATTTAACCGTACTCAAATGTAGCCATAACCCAAAGTCTAGCAGTCAGCTAGCAGTGTGGTCAATTAGTCTAGAAGGGAGTCCCTTTGTGAGTATCCCAAAAGCCGCGAAATGAACATCTACTGCCCCCCTCAGCCCTCCGCAATGGCCCTCTGTCGCCCACAGATGCCGTGAGGGCTGTTACTTATTTAATAATTTATTATATTCGTAGGTATATATATATATATATATATCTATTAGATTAGTTTGGTAAATTGTACAGTTATTAAAACATTTAATTAATTATAAAAAACATGAAATCGTTTTTTTATCAATAGTTTTATAAAAAAGCAATATGGCAGCGTAGTAAATTGAGTGCATGGCATCAGGCGGCGCGGCGCGGCCCTGACTGACGGCTTGTATGATACAACCTTGAACCATTTCTAATGGTCTAGCTCTAATTGCTGGCTAATTGAAGTACCATACCACCAGGTGCATTGTCTGCTCGTCTGCCGGTATCTTTTAATAAAAATAGATGTAATTAAATAATGAGTATGAGAATAACGTGATTGTTGTTGTTCGAAAACATTAAGATTAATGTACCAACTATAGCATCTGGTTACATTTACAAAATAAACAGTATGTAGGAGTCAAAACAGAATATACATCTATTCCGTCTATTTGTATGTAAATAGACGTGGGAAATGATTTTTATTTCCATCGATTGTGAGAGGAAATATACCAGGTATATTTTTCACACGAAATAGTTTGAAGGGGTTTGATTATACGCCCTTTTCCTGGAGTGAACTATGAATAAAAAGAAATCTATTTTTAAGAGTTGGGAAAGAAATGCTTTTCTAATAATTGCTGCCTGTAACTTCCAGTAGTAAGCGTCGCTTACTGAATGTTAATTTTTTTATATAGATAAGATGGCAGACGAGCGGGTGGGTCACACGATGATAAGTGGTAAAAGTAAGTATTTAGTAAAATGTAATTTATATTTATTATTTCGTAGAAAATTAATATATCTTCTTAATGTAAATAAATACGTTTAAAAGCTATAGTAAATTCTTCCTTTCTATTGTAATTTAAAAGTAATATTCAAATAAAACCACAGTAAAGTGTAATCTCACATCGATACTAGGTACTATGAAACGTAATCAAATGTTTACGAGTAACATTATCAACATTCTAACTACCCACTGTTAAAACTTTTGTTAAGCGGAAACGTTTACATTTATGAGAATCGTAAAATTTAAACAGTACGAGGTAGGTACTTGCTGTTGTAGGTTTTATGAAATATATATCAGAGCAATAACTGATTATTAGGTAACGAGCATTTTTTATTGTGGTTTCACCCGCCCACAAGTTTATTTTGTTCGGTATTTAAGTGAAGTTAGTCTCAAATGAAACCCGAAATATACTTTTGGTATATGGTTTAGTCCTAAAACAATGTTAACTTAATTTTAAGTCCTTAATTAAGCAATTTTATCGGCACCACCATATTATTCCGAGTATTTAGATATATTTTTAATATAACATATATATTAGGGGTTAAAGTATGAAATTGTCGATTTGTACTGAAAAATTAGAACTCGTTTTTTTCTAAAATGTAACATATTTATTTAATCAAAATATTTACCCTCATTATCTATACATTGTTGCCATCTAATCGTAAGTTCATTTATGCCTTTGCGATAGAACTCTGGGGATGTAGATTCGACAAACTCTGTGAAAGCATTTTGTACTGCCTCTTGGGAAGAAAATTTTTTACCACGTAGAAAATTGTCCAAATCACGAAAAAAATGGTAGTCTGTTGGAGCAAGGTCTGGCGAGTACGGAGGATGACGTATGGTTTCTAACTGCAGCTCCTGTAGAGTTACAACGGTTTCTCGTGCAGTGTGAGGTCTTGCCTTATCATGGAGCAGTAATGGTGAAGATCGATTCACGAGTCGGGGCTGTTTCACTGCTAGTTTCGCCATCATTGTTCAAAGTTCGGCACAGTAAACATCTGCTGTTATTGCTTGACCAGACCTGAGAAAGCTATAGTGAATAACACTATGAATAGACCACCAAACAGTTACCATTACCTTTTTATTGGTAAGCTTTGCCTTAGGGCACTGTTGCGGCGTTTAACCTGGGGTCAACCATTGCATTTTTTGCTTTCGGTTATCGTAAAGAATCCACTTTTCGTCACATGTCACAATTCGATCCAATATTCCTTCATTTCTGTACCGATTCAACAAGGCAACGCAAGTTTCAACACGCGTTTCTATCTGCAGATCAGTCAAATCATGAGGCACCCATTTTTCATATTTTTTTATCTTATTGATTTGATGCAAATGAGTCAATATTGTAGGTAAGGAATTCGTGGGTAGTTTGATTTGGATCGGCTTCCACCATCTCCTTCAATTCAGCGTTATTCACCTGTGTGGGCGGTCTTCCACGTGCACGGCAAAGCGTTCTTCAAGTCGAAGTTTCCATTACGAAAGCGTTTAAACCAAAAACGCACGGTTCATTCATTAGCAGTCTCCTCTCCAAACGCAGCATTGATATTGCGAGCCGTTTCTGCCGCGTTAGTTCCGCCTCGGAACTCGTATTCAAAGATTACTCGGATTTTCGAAGTATCCATCTTTCCCGTCTAAGCTGAATAAAAAAAACAATTGAAAGTCGAAAATCGAATGTTGCACATTTTTTAAAACAAGAACCTCATAGGTATCATGTGAAAAAAGTTTCACTCGAAAATCTCACACCATGAAGGTTTTATGTCAATTCAAAGTATCTATTACTATAAAACGGCAATTTCATACTTTAACCCCTATTATATTAAAACAAAAGGAATTTAATATAAATTTTAACTACAACGAGTACCTAGTCAGATAAGGCTAAGTTAAATTTATGGTTCTTGTAGTTGGACTAACGCCAAGAATCTGCAGCACATTCACAGCCAAATGATGTTACGGATTATGTAAATTATGTCGGTAAGCACATGTTATCATCAAGAGTGACTGCCATTTCATGCCATGGCTGACGTGTTAATTACTTATCCAATATCATTCTAAAATATTTACCTGCTATATTGTATGATTATCAATCTGTATTTACTCACTTACGCTTAAATATTAACACAGTTTGCTTGAATAATCAGTACAAGAAGCTAGAGAATTGTTACACCGTGCGTGGTTTACATTATGTAGAATTTAATATGTGGTGGTGTAGAATATATAGCCTATATATGTACAGGATTCTGCAAGGTCGGCAACGTACCCGCAAGCTACCTGGTATTGCATGTGTCCATGAGCGCGGTGACCACTTGATCATGTGGCCCTGCTATCATCTATTCTTTAAAAAAACTATCAGCCTATGTCTCAGTAATTGACAACAGATCCGATAATTAATCAATGAGACAGACCAGCCCTTGAATGGACCACGTACCAAGAAGTGCAGTGTGAGGCACGCTCGGACCAGGTGAATCGGCCATTTGAAGAAGTTCGCCAGATGAGATAATGAGTAGCTGAAGATCGTGTGCTCGCCACAGCCTTGGGAAAGGCCTATATCTAAATGAAAAATGAATAAAACCATCAGGCTATGTCTCTTCACTGCTGGATATACTCGTAAGCCCCTCCAAAGGCACACCACCACACACCATCAACGGAGCTTCTCATTCAACCATCACTGGCCAACTTCTTTAAGTCGTAGGTCTTCCTGGCCGGAGGATGTCTCACACTGCGCTTCAGGGTACGCAAAATATTAAAACGAAAATAATTAACAATTATTTTAATTTATGTATCGTGTACCGTTTTAAAGAGTTCTTGACAGTGCCCATCACTTAAGAAATGTTCATTACTTTTAAAAACGACCGCAACTTCAAGATAAAAAGTTCTCTTCCGTTGTGCTCCTTCATTTGTGTGATGAATTAACGTTTTCTGCTCTGACTTTGAGCGAAGCAGACTTTTCTTTCTATACCCTTTGGAATATTTTCAAGTTATTCTTCGTTTTATATTTTTTTTGTTTTAGAAGAATTTTTTTTGGGAAATCAGATACGTATACTCTCTATTTTTTTTCCATTTGGTCCTAATTACTCGATTATGAAATATCATTGCCTTAGGATAACGCGAACCCGTGCCGACTTCATGTCAAACTTACAACTTGAGAATTTGTACTGAGGCACAGATACATTACGAAAACATTGCCCATCGGCTAAACCGGAAATACTCGAATGCGTCAGTCATCATTTCTGAGACGAGAGAACAAATACTTGCTCTTGACTGATAGAATATCATTGATGTTTTTCCTCTGAAAAAAAAAAGATTAGCGTGAAATTACATGAGATAGACAGAAAACTGAAGAAACAACTGCACCATTCATCTGTCAAACTAACAGTTCAATGAACCACAAAGTTCTTCCTTCGATGGGATGTATCGTTTCCCAGTGGTCGATAGTTTCTTTAGTTAAATTTGCAATGTACCATCTTTACTTTTGTAGCTTGGTTTTCCCTATAGCACTGTATAATGTCGAAATCGATGCTTTTCCAATTTTCTCTGAACTTTCTGAAGAGTGGAATAGGTATGCAAGTATTGACATATTTCGATACAAGTCGGGGCACGGTTTGCCGTAGTCCGAAGGTCATGAAATTTGATTTACGTGTGTTTCGATACAAGACAAAACAAATTAAAATTTTTGTTTGGGACCGCCTAGTATTTCCATTATTTTTATATAATATTTATGAGTATATGCATTGTCAGTGCAAGATGTATTTGTGTAGAGATACGATTTTTTTAATGTCGCTTGTGATGTATCGCCTACTTTTCCTAATCACATTTCCCTGTCGCAGGTTGACTGGAAGAGATTGCATAATTGCAATGAGACCGCCTATTGTTTTCTGTTTACACAGCTATGTGTACAAATTCTATGTAAGTCTATACAATAATGATTACTATTATTAAATTTTGTCTGCGAGTATGTTCGCGTGGATGTGTTAAAATCTGAATTACAATCTATCTATTCGCCAAGTTTCAACGAAATCAGTTTAGCGTTTCGACGTGATTGTATAGCAAACATAAAAAAATTGCATTTATAATATTAATTGGATTGGTCCTATTTAGTATGGGATATATCTGAGTGGCCCACACGAGGGACCCTTGTTGTTGTTGTTGATTCAAAGACAAGACATGAAAACTAACAAAATGTTGAATGAAAAATACCGAGAACTCTTTATAACACATCAAAACAAAACAATGCCAAACATTGTAGACTCAAAATGCACAAAAGGCGGTCTTTAACGCTAAAAGCGATCGTTACCACACTCTGCCTTTGGATAGAGAGGAAATAAAAATCTCGGTCACAGGTACATGGTGTACAATATGCCTATTTCAT
Organism: Sesia apiformis; assembly: GCA_914767545.1. Classification (NCBI taxonomy): domain Eukaryota; kingdom Metazoa; phylum Arthropoda; class Insecta; order Lepidoptera; family Sesiidae; genus Sesia; species Sesia apiformis. The sequence goes on along the minus strand of OU611970.1, from coordinate 9,647,968 downwards.
TATATTATATAAAACACACACATAATAAAATAACCAGCCTTTTACACATTTTTTTTTATATAGATTAGTTGGCGGACGAACAAGCGGTCCCACGTGATGGTAAGTGTTACCGCCGCCCATGGACACCTGCAACACCAGGGGGTATGCGGGCGCGCCGCCGACCTTGCAAAATCCAAATCTTGTGCATGAGGGATGTATGGACTTAAAAAGCCACGTCCACTCTTTTAGAGGTGGTATAGTTCCTCTGAGCTTGCGGTGGCCGCTCTGTCTATCCCTTAGTCGCCTTTTACAACACCCCCGGGGGGAAGGGAAGGGAAGGGATAGGCTGGTGCTATTCTACAGGCGGCCCACTTCACACGGAACACGTAATATATATACAGTCTTTAGTAGAAACACTAAGATAATTAAAATAAAAAGAAATGGACGAGAGGTTTCAATGTTTTCGTACGCTTTTCTACGCCCTTTTCCATTTTCCATACAGAAAAAAACTTTTTGATATATAGACAGCCCTATCCAACTACATATCGTTCGAGCCTTTGTATATGTATACCCATTATACATGTGTATTTGTATGTAACTATGATTTGTACCGATGTATAGATGTCAATTATTTCACTCTTATTAGACAGTGAAATTTTTCGAAAGAAAGTCGTGATATTTATTTATTTGTCTGTTGTTTGTTTCCGAGCGAGTTAGCAAGCAAGCGAGCGCGCTTGCTTGTTAGCTCGCTCGCTCGCTCGTTTGTTTGTTTATTTATTTATGTACTGTGTGTTGTATGTCATTAAAGTAATTACTTATTTAAATGAATCGTTAACGCCACGTTACCAACTGACATAACAGAACAAAATTTTCAAGTAATTTGTCGAATTATTAACGGATGTCTTCTTAATTAATCGTTTCCTCTTTTCTGTTACAATTTGTCTGTATTTTTTTTCCATAGGTACAATATCCAGGACGGGTATTTTAATTAAAAAAAATTCCTAATGTGCAAAACCTACTAGAGCACACATCAAAATAAGTATCCTGTTTCTAATCGATGTCTTTACGATCGTACGAGCCCACTAATACAAGTAGTTATCGATTCACCTCCCTATGTTAATGGTAAAACCAACAGGAAATAAAATTTTATGCTACTGCCGATCCCATTTCATTATGGAAAAGGCAATTTTGGCTCGCATATATAAGAATGCTCACCTGTGCTACAATGACATTGATGAATTGTGTTGTTCTTGTACCTAATGGGCTACCGTATAGCTGGATTGAAACATTCGTTCAAACTACTCGAACTCGCTCCGCGAACTGAAATGTGTAAACTTCAACGTGTCAACCGTCACCTGCCTTTTTATTGTCCACTGATGGAAATAGACCTCATCATGCATATTTTGCATGAGGGATGTATGGATTTAAAACCCACGGTCGCCAAGCAGGTTCACTATTTTAGAGGTGGTGTAGTTCCACGAGGTTCTAGTAGTGGCTTTATCATATCTTAGATGCCTTTCATGACATCCACTGGAAGATATAGGGTGGGGCTATTTTAAAGCCTGCTGACACCACACAGCCATTAACGTGATAGAAAAAGGCGGCAAACGAGCATACAGTCCACCTGATGGTAAGTGGATACTGTCGTTCATATATATCCGCGATACATGCCAACATTAGTCCAGAATAACAAAAGTTGGCACGCTCCCGGATGCACTGCCTATCTTTGCTTATTAAGGAATGGATTGGGAGAAAGATTTGGGAAAATGGGGAGGGATAGGATGGGACGGGAATGGGCTCTGGCATATCTCACTCACTGCCGTAACACGTACGTACATTTCAAGGTAGTCCTCTGTGAGAGTGGGGTAACGTGGCGGCTGTAAGAATGCAGCGTGCACTCTTCCCCTACAATTATTAACAATACGGGTTGCAAAGACAACTATAGCAACATAATAATAAAATATAACTATTGTTTTACATAATCTTAATTATCTCATCTTAATCTCACAGCATCATCTCTGCATAGCCCAAAGGTTGTTGACTGGGAGATAATCCTTTCAAGCATTAAGTTCGCCTCTTGTCACTTTGTGCAATAAAGACTAAATAAATTAATAATTTACCGGTTTTATATACAGAGGCAAGAATTGATTACAGAAAACATATTTTTGAGTTTCAGTGTTGCTAACACTGAAAAAGAAACAGAAATGTCGGTGATCTGTTGAAGTGATCTCACGCGCTTTCGACCTGTAGCCAGTGTACGTAAGTAGTGAATTATAAGAGTTAATTATAAGTGAATTATAAGTTATAAGATTAATGTACATAGAAAATTAGATGTAAGATAGTGAGATACTGAGTTAACGTACATTTCCTTCAAAGCAATGCCTCGATTAGGACAGTTCAAATTATAAACGAGCTTATAAAGTTCCTATTCATCGGAAAGTTAGAGTTTTTCACGCCTTAATCAAAGAAATCTCGATTAAACTGTTTACTTACGCAGATATGTAAGGGAAGTTGTGCAACTCCAAAAAAAACTCTGGAACGACAAAAAAATGAAGAGACCTTAGTTAAGAGGGAACCTATTCTTGAGAGATTTGCCTACCTCCAGAAACTACATCGCATTTCGTCGAAGATGTTAACTGAAATACAAAACAGTTTATGACTTCGATCAGAGACTAAATTGAATTGATTATATTGATGTATGAATGCACCTACGTATAAATATTTTCCGCCGAATACTCTGGGTAACCTAAAATGACTCCGCCGGTTGTCACTCTCTCTCTCTCTCTCCAGTCGTTCCTTCATTGCTGAAGATCGTGGTCCTGGTGATTTTGCAACCCTGTGCGGATTAAATTCCTCCATTGGGTTCTATCGGAGGCCAGTCTTGCAATGGTGTGAAATTTGAACTTGGAGTCCCTCAGTTGGTCTGACCATCTGGTTGGTGAGCGGCCTCTCGATCTTTTGCCCTCAGTGTTGCCCGTCACTATAAGCTTTTCTAAGCTGTCATTCCCCCGTCGTATTATGTGACCGAAGTAAGAGAGCAGGCGCTGGTAACATATGGAGGATAGTCGCGTTTTTACCCCTAGCTGTGACAGGATAGACGCGTTTGTGCGCTTGGCTGTCCAAGGAATCCTTAACATGCGCCTCCAGCACCACATCTCGAACGCGTCCATCCTTTGCCTTTCTCTCGCCTTTATGGTCCATGTCTCCACTCCGTACATGAATATTGGATAAAACTTGTTATAAAACGCGAGTCACCTAGTATGCATAATTAAATAACATAACAACGGGGAAAATATTCTCGCGACAAAAAAAAAATACTTTCTTGTCTCGATGATCTTAGCCAATGTAGAAAGTAACACGCATTCGCAAGTCACGCGAGAAAAATACCAAAGTCAATAATTATCCTTCTATTATGTATATGGATTGAGCATATATTAAAATCATGTTTGAAAAAGACCATTATTTCAGTTTAGCTGTACTCTATATTGATTTGTTAATGCGCAGCGATAATGACGTGCTATGAATAATTTATTAGGTTATTTATAGTGTTAAAAGTACAGTTATGAAATAGCAGTGATTAAAACTATAACAATTGTGATGGATAATGAGATAGATATACTTTAGTGTCCAATATACAGAAGGGATACACTAAAATACAAATAATTTGTATACATTTTGTAGGGGGAGAGTGCATGCTGCATTCCCACAACCGCTGGGCGCACTCGACTGGCCACGTTACCCTTCTCTCACGGAAGACTACCATGAAATGTACTGCATGTCCTACTTTATCGTATTTCCCCAATGAACGTACGTGTTTCGGTAGTGAGTGAGATATGCCAGAGCCCATTCCCATCCCATCCTAACGCTCCCCATTTTTCCGATCCATTCCTTAATCTGCAAAGGTAGGCAGCGCATCCGGGGGCGTGCCAAAGTTTGTCATTCTGGACTGATGTTGGCATGTATCGCGGATGTCTATGGACGATAGTATTCATTTACCATCGGGTGGACCTTATGCTCATGTGCCATCATTTTCTATAAAAAGAAAAAAAAAACGATGCACATCTTGTCGTTAAAGAGATTCCTTCCAAGCAACCCTTGGGTGGTAATAAGATCTGTGGACGAACAGAGATAAATGGTGCAATAAAGAAAGAATGTGTCTATGTGACTGGTACGAGTATCTTTGTCGAACATTTATGTAACCATACCATCATATCTAGATATAGGCTTCGTTTCACTCACGATCTTCGGCTCTTCTCATCTAGCCACCATTAACAACTACATGTCGTCAGTCCACCAGGCCGCAGCGTGTCCCACGTGTTTTCAATTCGAGGACCCATTTACCCCGTAGGTTATCGGTCTTGCGGCAAATATGACCAGCGCATTCCCACTTCAGCTTGCTGATTCTGTGCGCTATGATGGTAACTTTAGTTCTTGGCAAAACTCTCGGTTTCGGACCCTATCCCGCAAAGAAGCTATGTTAACATTTACATTACATTTTTATCCATTTTATAGGCCACAGATTTGTTATCAACCTTTAAATTTAATTTAATCGAAATTGAATTTTCCGAGAGAAATAAAGCCTTGGTCTGAATTGGAAAGAAATTATAAAAGTAATTGGAAATGAAATGAAAAGAAATTCTCGGAAGCAGAACTAAACTGATTAATTTGAAAATTAAAAAGTTAAATCTAATGCAACAGTATTTTTAGAAACAGGTGTAATGAAATATATCATTAAATAATGCAAAATATTGTAATTATCAAATAACAAATCTAGGTAGTAAATCTTAATCTATTTATGTTTCTGGTCGATTCTAGATTGATGTAAATATATATAATTACCAAAAAATATAATAAAACCTTAATAGCGCGGTGTCTTGATGTTGATGAACGTTGTCAAAAATCTATATGAGTATATCCAACAGTAAATAAAAGTTGATAACTACGGTATTGTCGATGAAAATGTGAAACAATTATTAAAAAAATAAATATTTCATGATTCAACGTGAAAAAGAGAGAAGAAAATTATGTAAATATTAGCAAGATCTCACAATAAAAAAGTTATACCTACATATTATAAAATGTTACATTAAAACTGAAAAATAACTCGTGAAGTTTGAAGAAACCTGCAGACAGCTGAATCTCCTGCAACACTCTAGTGAGGCGATAAAACGCGTGCGACTCGCGTGTCGCGCTGTCAACACACCCCGATGTCCATTCAGATACTTTTTCTACACGAAACTCCGTGCATTCGCATTTAACAAGCTATTAAATGTTTTATGGAATCTGCTATGAACTGAATAATTTTTGTTATGATTGTGATCATTGATTATCTTAAAAGTTATATCGCTTTAGGTATGTTCAACTTTATTTGAAAACCAACGATTAAAAAAACACGAATATTGAATATTGGAGACTTTTTTTCTGCATCTACGTTAAAAACAGTTAAAATTGGAAGTGTATATATATAACCTTTCAAAAAGTCCCGAGGAGTCAGCGAGGTATTTATGGAAGCTCTAAAGAAAACACCGAGCTCAGGACAAAGACATTTAATTATTGACGTTCACAGATGGTCATGTTTTGGCGGAGAATCTTAACACTGCGATTTAGACGGAGTGCACCGACCTCTATCGAGGTGGAGGTAAATTAAAATTAATACTACGGTTTCAAACTTAACAGGGAAGAATGGTTAAAAAGGGATAGAAAATAAAATTCAAGTTATGAGTGCCGCATTATTATACTAGTTGAAAAAACGAAACACTAAATTGAATTCAACAAGTAAGATTAAATTAAATATTATGCGTGAGTTATTAAATAAAGTAATTGACTAATCTCCGTAATAAATGAAGCTATAAATTATGAAAAAAAAAATAATCAGATTTCAGACGCCCGCGCGTTTCGAACACTGATTATTACAAGACAATTTATGAACAGGAGGACGTTGAAGAATTATTATTAGAAATTCCCAGAATTTTCCGGTATTATGTTCTGAAGATTATAGAGCGAATTGTCTCAGTCGTTTCCTAATCTATACATATCTATATCTATACATATAATAAAAATGTAACTGATCGCTGTCTGTACATGGAAGATATATGAGAAAAACTATTATTGAGCCTTTATCAACGCATTAAAACCCAAAAACAATGATTGTTAGAATTTTTGTCTGTTTGTCTGTGCGTTTGTGCGCGCTAATCTTAGAAACGGCTTAACCGATTTGGGTGCGGTTTTCACTAATGTATTGTGGTAAGCTTCACTTAAAATTTAGTGATTGTTTTATTTCAATCAGTTCTTATATAAAAAAGTTATATCAATTTAAAGACGGTGTTTATAAACTAAAGTCTACGCGGACGAAGTCGCGGGCAACAGCTAGTCGATAATATTTCGTTTAAAGCAGTGTAAAGATACAGTAATATTCGATTCCAGTTTAGTTTGAACTAACGTTTGACATTCATAATTAATGTCAATTTATGATTACTTATTTGTTCCTGTATTTATTATACTTCAACATCGACATTTCAATCTGAATCTAAATTAGACCCAATCAATATACAACAAATTAGTTCTTCTATAGCATTAATGTCCTCTTTACAAAGTGGTGTGAAGTTGACATATTTTTAAGTAATACTTATATTTTTAACTTTTGTTGATATTTACAAACAATCATACGTGTATAATCACCTATTTTGTTAGATGCACACCCCACTGCATGTGCATTAGACCGTGGACATATAAAACTGTATACAGTCTTGCATTCCCGCATTTGCCATTACTCCAATTGCAATCTGCGGTCGTGCCTTTGAACCGATCAAAAAAGTGCAGCACACAAGTGTCAGTGAAGTGACGATAGACTTTTTGTAGATAATAAAATGAATGCATTTTTGATATCAATTTTGCTTTTTGGAATCGTGAGGTCCAGTGAGATTGAAAATGAAGTAAGTTTGTTATTATTTTCATTAATAATCCTGGATTTCAGAAAGTTCGAGTGACGTTGCAAGCCACATAGATAGATATACTCAGTGAAGGAAGTGATGAGTCTAAGCGACAATGAATTATTAAATTGACCCTTAACACATGCAATGTCACCACTATTTCACTGAATCATTAGATCAGTGTTTTTAAATAATTTTTATATGTATCAGAAGTAGTGCGTAATTACTGCATCAGACCTATAATGTTATCGGATTTATTTGCTATTTGTGTGGATTCTTAATAAGCAGTGCGTGTTTAAAATTTTAGTAAAATTTCTGTTTATGTTTGGTTTGAATAGAATCTTCCCTAAAAGCTACGCACCCATGCAGTGTCACTGGTGCTATAGAGAAATTTATATGAACACGATTGGCATTGTTTATTTGTAAAACATATTTCCTAAATATAGAACATTTCTTAAGATGTTATTCGGGATAACTAAAAATATGTGCACAAATGGTGTGTTGCCGGCACTGAATGTGTTAATTGACTAAGCAAATAACTGTCAATTTACCAAATATAAAATAGCTTGTATGTAATTACATCAATTTGGAAAATACGATTAAATTGGAAAACTGCAACCTAATTGGATCCGTCAAATTTAATCATGCCAACATTTTTACTGTCTCCGAGAGTAAATTCTTCAAATATTTTTTTCTTTAATCTGGTCCGAAATAATGCTTAAACAATTTTAAAAATGTTCCCGGAATTGATCACTCTTTCAACTTTAAATACTTCCAAGAAAAATCGAAAATACTCAAAAGTATTTTTTCTCAAGCCGTTGTCATCGTGGTTATGAACTATTTCAAGGAAATCTTGAACAAGCACAGGATTTTTTGAAAACCTTTTGTTACAACTTTAATACTCTTATTTCAAATTATGTTACTAAGTATCTCACAAAGTACTTATTTTCTTTAAAAATATTTAACTTATTGTTTTTATTATCAGTAAAACTGTGATAGAACACTGTCTCAAGTAATTATAAAATTTGTATGAACAGCTCCAAATTAAACATAGTCATGTTTACATGTTGTCATGATTACAGAAGTCTGTGATTATAATTAATTGGCAATATCCGATTCAAGTTTCTAAACTTATCTTTTAATCTACAACTAAAGAATTTAAATCTTAAATAACTCTGAAAAATGTAAAGCTTAAATAAAAAAGCAAGAAAGGTAATGCCAATTAATTAATTCTTTTCTTTAATAAGAGTAGACTATCAATTATTTGGGACCGAATAAGGCTAAAATTAGATCTTAGCCTTAATCAAAATTAGGGTTATTAAAATCTTTTCTTGGTCTTCCTTTAAATTTTTGATTAAGTCCGGTTGGTAAGGAGTTTACTGCCGTAGAAAAAAGTTTTAGTATACTTAACGATTTCCTTCCGCTTAGTTTTTTAATCATAAGACTTTTTATTTTTTATTATCTTATATAATATATGCGTATTACTGTGTACTAATTTCTTACGTTTGTGTATGTAATTCTGTATATATATGCGTGTTGGTGTATATTTTACTACAGTTATATGTAGTATTTATAATTGAAATACATATGTTTATAATTGCCTTCCTTATCACGAGTATGTACAGTAACTGCGTTATTACCAAGTCACAAGTCACAATGTACAAGTACTTGTACAAGTTTGTACAAGTCACAACTCTCTTTCTCATTGTTGTCTGGAAGAGACTGCTATAAAGCAAACCTCCTGGTTATATTCTCTTCTTATAACATTGTTCCTTCATTTAGTCATAATGTAACAACTATACAATAAATAGTTTTGTCCATCTATCTATCTGAAGCTATTTTATGGCCCCACACCAAGGGTTCTGAGTTTCCTGGTTGAGTAATTGATGTTCTTAGTTGTCTTGACGTCCTTAGTAGAGTGAAAATTGAGTTGCGTCCAAATGAATGGAATATCTAATACAATGCGATTTGTTTCGCTACCCGATTGCCATTGATTTTGCGTTTCATCCAATTAAGTCCTTTGTGTCCATTGCTAGCACTGCCTGTTCTTTGACCATGGTCGTCCAAATGAAGAAATTTAGTTCATTTACACGACATGACTAATATTTAATATTGTTAATTTATTTTAATTGTGTATTAAAATATCTTATAACATAACAATCTATACATATAATAAAACTGTAGAACCACCGTGTCCTGTACATTGAATATATTTACCAAAAACTGATTGGGGGCGATGAAGGAAGAGTATCGGATTATACAAAGACGATTTCGAACATTTTTGTCTGTTTGTCTGTTCAAACACGCTAATCTCCAAAAGTACTGAACGGATTTTCATGAGGTCTCGACAGGTTAATTATAATTAAGCTTAGCTTGTCGCTTCGAATAGGCTTCGTTTTATCGAAATCGGCGGACGGGAAGAAAAGATGTTGCATATAAACCTTTATAAATTAAACTAAAATTCCACGCGTACGAAGTTTAAAATGAATGTAAACATTCACATGTTGAATTGAATGTTCAAGGTAAATATCAAGAGCACAGTGAAATTATGCTAGCACAGGTTCCATTATTTTGGGCAATTAATTAAATAAATATATTATTGTGTACCTTTATGTTGTGATGAAAGTAGCCATCCAGTAGAAACATTTTAGTGCCCATTATATAAAACTTATTTTACTTACCACATTGTATTTTGTGATATCTTAGAATCGAATGAACTTATTAATTGGAAAACGCACAAAAAAGATCCATGGTTGTATTGTAATTGTAACATTCGCGTGTCTAAGTCATCATATCATCTGCGTACGAGTATATCGTGTGATGTCATTTGTCAACGATGAATATTCTGTAAATCATAAAAATAACTGAGCATCAAACAATCATGTAAAATGGAAAATTAATGAATATGTTAACAGTTATTATTCGCGTGATTATACGCGAAAGAAATTAATTAATGAGTTTTCTATTTTGCTTAACATACGAGTTATGACGTAGCGGTAGGTTTGGACTACATACGGTCATAGTGTTGAAGAAATTATTACTACATATGGTGGCAGTAGCAGAGATAATGTTAGATGAAAAGTTTGACTTATTATCGACTATTCACAAAAAATACATTCGCAGAATTAACCAATCTTAATTAATTAATTGTTCAGCAGATGTTGGAGTATGTGGTTAGTTAGATTCCCGTCGGGACTTTACGGTTAAACTGGATAAGAGTTATAGCTACGTCTAGTTTCATTAAAATCTCTCCAGTGTTTTTATGCGGGATGCGCGTTCAAAAATAGACAACAAAATTAAAAAGAAAATACACTGCAATGAGTTTTTGCAAAAAATATTTCTTTTATTGCAAAAAATATAGACACGGCTTTGTTAAGATTTTAATGTGTAGATATTTTCATATATGTATTATATATATTTATTTTATATTCATATATTTTCGTCAAATGTTCTAATCGAAACAAAAAGAATGGTCCTCATTTTTCGGTTGAGTTCAATAAAATCAGGCTCAGAAATGATTGCAACCAGTCCTGCTGGACATGGGCCTCCTAATGCACATTGTCTTATGCATGAGGGAGGTCAGAACCTTAAAACGCCACGCTGGCCAAGCGGATTGGCGAGTCCACTCTTTTTGAAGTGGACTTTTCTTTTTTGAAGTGTTGAAGTGGTTTTTTGAAGTTCCTCAAGGCTTAGTCGGCTTTTACTCCGCCCACGGGAAGAGATGGCCGAACGACAACACACGGCACCGCAGAAACAATTAATTATGTATATTTATTCTTAAATAATACTAAATGCAAATTCCTATATGTTTTTTATTCATCTATTCATTAACATCAAATAGCACTTCAGTATCAAAGTTTCAGCGGCGCTTTGAGTGGTGGGACCAATTAATTTGAATTTCCTGAAGGCTCTTTACCAAGTTCAGGGTCATTTTTGCAGGTCGATATTGTCGAAAGCCTTGATGAATACTAATATGGTAAGCTTTAATAAAGATTTGGTTGGCGTAAGAAAATTTGTGTTAGAAAGATTTTACAGATAACGACTTCTTTTTTCTATATATACTTCTATGTATACTTCATTAATAATACCTACCTAAATGGTTTTTCTTTGCAGTAAAAATTGTCTTTATTTCTCTAAATTTCTACATTAGTATCAGATTTCGAATGAAGCCTGACTCAATGACTGACTGACTTAATCTAGATTAAAAATCTGTATGTTGAAAGCTAGTGCCACCCCTTACACGGGCTTAATGTAAGAATAATACTTAATTAAAAAAAATAAACATAAATTCTACTATATCGTCAGCCTGTGTCTCTCCACTGTTGGATATAGACCTCTCCTTAAGCTCTCCACCAGACATACATTTTTTGCTCATTTCATCCAGTTATTACTAGCGTCTATCTTCAAGTCGTCAGTTCACCTGGTCTCAGAGCGTCCCACGCTAAGTTCCATAGTAAGTCTTCGTCTCAATCCTAGGAAATATATAATTGCCACTTCAGCTTGATAATTCTTTAAATTATGTCGTTTACTTTAATTCTTCGTTAGAATTTCATTGTTAGAGAATACTTAAGTTCTCTAAGGAAACTTAAACAGTGCATTTTGCCATTAGAAAAAGTGGCACCATTTCTACAAGAAGATAAGAAAAAGTGGCACCATTTCTACAAGAAGATAAGAAAAAGTGGCACCATTTCTACAAGAAGATAAGAAAAAGTGGCACCATTTCTACAAGAAGATTGGTTTGGAGTTTTGGAGAACAAAGTAATGTAAATTTTGGAGTAGATTAGGGATACAGATTTGTTGCGATGATTGACCATTAGGAATTATAGCGGAATACCATATCTTCTATCTATATACTCGTATATAAAGAGAGATGTCCTGACTGACTGATTCATCAACGCCGAGACAAAATCGCTGAAGCTAGAAATATAAAATTTGGACAGCAGCTTCCGTTTATGACATAAACATTCACTAAGAAGGGATTTCTCGAAAGTCAACCTCTAAATGGATGAAACGGGGTGTCAAAGTTTGTATGGAAAAAAATATGTTGTGATCCTATTAACTTGACACTCGTATAAATGTTCTACAATACACGTGTTTTACATTTTAAACATGTGTTTTTAAGTTTTTTTATAATTCTGTCAGGGGGCTAAAATATAGGATGTCAAATTTTATATGAAATCATAATTGGAAGCAATTAAACTGCGGGCAATGGGTAATTAGATATAAGTACTAAACCCTATCTAAAGGTTTTATTACTACAGTTTTACAATTCAGTTACCATTATGTACGACCATAGCGTCCGTGTGTCTCAGTATAGACGGTCAATCCTCGCGGGTGCAGTAATATCGCACTCTATAACAGTTGTCTTTCCTTCTATAATTAATTTTACAATCTTTCATCATCGTCATTTTGAACTGTTCACCGTTTCGAGATTTTGGCGAAGTTTCTGGACATAATCCACCACGGTGCCCAAGTGCAGTTTGGTGGAAACACATGGTCCAGATTTTTTTATTCTCGATCTTGTAGGTTTTCTCACTATATTTTCCTACACCATCGAGCAAGTGATAATTAAAAACTATCTCACGCTCACGCTTAATAAAGTTATCACTATCAATCATGTATGAACGTAATAACACTACCGTATTAGTGTTGTTATTAACCCTTAATTGGGCCTGGGTTATTAGAGTTGTTTAGAGTTTTATAAAGATTACTGAAAATTCTTAAAAGAGTATTAGATAAAAACGCAGTATTTAGTTTTCAAATATATATTTATTAAATATAAAAAAAAACATGTGGGAAATATCCACCTTCAGATCAGATGGGCATTTTTAATTTCCCAATGTGTGGGAAATAATTTTCATTTATTTGGAAAGTCTAGTGCAAATGATAATTTTCAAAACATGGAGCAGCGCATAGAGGAACTAGACACGTTGAGCAAAAATATTTGGAGCGCTGCTCTTTTGCACGTGTGCTACAAAGCCTACATCTCCTATATTTACCAGATTTTGGCATATGAATTCCAACATTTGATAGGCGAGTTTCATCTGGTACTCCATACAGACCTCCCTTTTTTGTTTTGAAAATGGGTGCACGTCTTTCCCTGCTGCAATAATTATCAACAAGCCCACGCCCTAAACGTAAACGAAACTCGCGATGGGTGTTCCTACGGCTGGAGTGGCTAGTCATATATATTATGTATGAGTTTATAACTGCAGCTTCAAATAGAAACCAGAACAGCCTGTGCCAATTTTTCCTAGACTTCTTTCCTATGGGATATGAAGATCTAAAATGATCAAAGAGATCAACTCCTCCCATGTACTCTGTATATTTTTTTATAGCTAATGGACAAAATATCTCTTTTTTTGTGCCGTCCCTTTGAGTCCTTTTTATTACTGTGACTTCAGTTGGTTTGAATGCAGTAGTACAAATTAGTACGTCCTTTGTGTCTTTCCATTTCAAGACAGAGAGAGGCTTATAATATTGATAAATAAATTCACCAGTAATTAATGCAGTGTCCTTTGATTTTTTGGTAATTATATCTGGCAAACCTTTTCTGTTGAAACGGAGAGTGCCAACTGCAAATATTTTTTTCTCATAAAGAGCTGTCATCAACCCTAAACTTGTAAAAAAATTATCAAATACTAACAGAGTATTTTCTGGGACATCTTCTGATAAATCCAGCACCACTCTATATCCCAAATTTTCTTCTGCTGAGGGACCAATTTTACCAGTATAAAACTGAAATTGATATAAAAAACCAGTTTTCGAGTCGCATCTAGCCCAGCATTTATATCCTCTCTTTATTGGTTTTTTAGGCATATATTGCTTCATAGAACTCTTGCCTTTGAATTTTATCATCGACTCATCTATAGATTGGGTTTGTGATGCTGTACAGATTTGACCAAAGGTCTCATTCAATATTTGGACAAGTGGTTTTATTTTACATAATTTGTCATAATTTGGCGATGATTTTGGTAATTCCATCCTTACATCAGATATATGTAGGTTTTCAGTGATTTTTTTAAACCTTTTTAGAGTCATAACTTCGCTTATGACAGGATTTTTGTAAAATATGTCAGTGGACCAATAAAGCTGGCTATCAGTAATGGGATTTATGGACATCAGTATCATTAAACCCAAGTAAGCTTTTAATTCCTCTTGTGTGATGTCTTTCCACCCGTGAGACTTTTTTTCATGTGCATAAATGTTTGTGTTTGATACTATCATGTCTATTATGGAACTCGGGAACAAGTCTGCAAAGTAGTCCTTTGGAGTGCTTCTATTGCTATAAATCTTTTTTACTTGTAAGCACTTATCAAATGTAGGAAAATTTGAATCTTGTATCATTGTTGTCCATAACCGCTGTTTATTTTGCATATCCAAATAACTTGGTCTAGGCGTCAAATTTGGTCTGCCTGCATTAGAAGTAGATGGAAGGTTTCTATCTTCAGGACCAAGTACATCCAAAGAGGGCTGTAGCATATGGGTGTTACTACTGCTAGCTATCGGTTCGTCTGTAGCACAAGGGGTCATTTCTTCACCTGCAAAATATTGTCAATATAAAATTTGTAACTGTCTTTCATTTTTGAAAAAACAATGTAACCATTCATTATTACTTACAGCTCAATATATCAAGTAAGTTTTCATTAGTAACACTTGGATTTTGTATTTGGTCTAAGATTGTATTTGTCTTAGATTCGTCATCAAATTTCGGATGCTCAGTACTGTCATCTGATTCATCATCATCTGAAGAAAACAGCATTGCTAATGCCATCTCTACGTCTTCTTGTTTTGACAAGTTAAACAGCTTTTTCTGCAAGCATTAACAAAATTAATCATTAGTAACAATACATTAAAATATGTAATGAAAACTATTTCCCACATTAGATAATATTATGATCTCCTTGCAGTCTGAAGTAATATATTTCCCACATACTTTAAACTATAAAATTACTCATATATATTACTGCAAACTCGAAAATAACACACAAAGTCATTAAAACAACTCTTAAATTATGGATAATACAACTTAAAATTAACTTACCGTATTTTTCTGCGACATAATGATTTTTTAATTAAAACCAACAATGAAAACCGTTACAAATTCAATGAACGAAATGAGCTTGACACTTTGATAGCCCACAGAATAAATAAAACTAAAAGTTCCGTTTGACGTTTAACTCCAAAACGTAGACTATATTAGTATAATTTTATATTTGACATATTGTGGGAACTAGGCTACTTGTGATTAGTTACAGCACACAAAATAAAAGGTGGGAAATATGCTCCTTTAGTCCAATTAAGGGTTAACACATTAGCGCGATCCTCTTTCCTGTCTGTTCTTTCAATTTTCTGTGTACAATATACGAGTACATAAAGTATATAAATTTATTTGAAGCAATGAGGTAATTGGAATAAGAGGAAAACTAGCCTATGCAAATAATGATATAATGAATAATTATAGTTAGAAATAATGAAGATAATAAAAGAGATAACTAGAACTAAATAATAAAAGATAAATGAGGTTAGAATATATGTCAGCGAGTTATGAAAGATTACAATGGTAAATAATGTTTTGTAAGTTGACGTTGTGTTTGTTCAGTAAGTGTAAGTTAACGAATCCTTGAGTGGAGGCCGCATACCGAGAAGCGTAATGTCGAACGCCAGTTGGACCGAAGACTTTAAGAAGTTTACCGGTGGTGGTTGGATGTGAAAAGCCGAGGATCGTATGTGGTGGCGAGCTTTGGAAAAGGCCCGTATCCAGCAGAGGAGAGAGACATAGGCTGATGGTATGGTAGGTTGACTTTCGGAAGTTGGATAAACATTCAGCACATGTCCGCGCAGGTGGGAATAAGTTGATAACTCGTGATAAAAAAAAAAATAAATAGCTCTAATCACTTTGTATCCCTTAGGGTTTACATAAAAAAAATTAAATCAGCATTAAAATGACATTTCTTTATTCAAAGCGAAAGTTAAACATTAAACTTTTGAACGTGTCTTCGAAAGGCAATTGATTTTGACTTGGCAACTTATTCCCGCCACACACGGATTTTATATTGAGCAGAAGAGAGTTCGACAAACCGCTTTCCACAAACCAAACCGAATCCTTTGTTTGCTACCTATAATTTTCTACTTCCTGTACCACATTTTCCACTTTAGGCTTTATAGCCCTAATAATTGAAACATAGTTTTGTGTCGTTGGTACATAAAATTGAATTAACTTTAAGGTAACAATGGTAATCAGATTGCGGCCATGAGTTCACACAACAATATACCTATGTTTGACAAGAATTAGGTCAAGGAATCTTTGGAGTGTCTTCAAACATGTTTATTTTGAATATAGGTACCTATATTGAATATTCCTACATTCAAAATTTAGGTATTTCCCAAAATTGCTGTCAGACGAGTTTTTTCAATTGAATACTGAATAAATAAAAAAAAAATAATTATCAAGTATTGTTCGAAAAATCTCATAGTTTTATATTAAATAAAATTAAAAAACTTTATTATTCATTTAACACTTTTCTATTACTAGGTAATTAATTAATTATATCAGATTTAACATTTTATTATTATTTACTATTATTTCTATATTATATTATTGCATTTGTACATAATATATGGTATATATTATTATTTATCAGTTTTATTGTGTGTATAAATATTTTATTTAGCTAAATTATTTGTGTTTTATAATATATAAAATGAAATTGAAATAAATATTTGATAAGAGTCATACCAGCTTTAAACTTTAAATTTTGTCACAGTCTAAAAAGTTTGTCAAATAAATTTATAGTCTGTTATTTATAGCCAGTTTACGCTTTCCTGTTTCAATACACAAATGTGAAACTCTGTATAAACAAGTAAATTTTCACTAACCCAGTTCAACTTTTCACCGTTTACCACAGCACGTATGTACTCGTAATTAAAACTGACGGCTTATAACGATCGAATTTCATTGAGGTCCAAATCAAAAACGAATAGCGATTGTACGTCTAAAATGTGTTATCCTCTATACTTCGCCTATGCTTCCAATAGTTTTGATTCGGTTATCTAATAATTATAGTTATTAAATGATGGAATCAAAAACTGTGGATGAACACTTATAAGAAAAATTAAATAGTAATATGATAAATTCATAGCAAAGAAGAGACAGTAGATACGCAGATTGCTGGTAATTTTGTTCAATTTCGAAATGTATAACCCATCAAAAAACACTTCCACAAAATATTGTAATGGATTGAACGCGTGCTCTAAAGCCTTGTACCATTCGTAACCCTCTACGTATCAATTATACATGGAAAGTGGAAAACTGGTGCAAGGGGGCGTATGGTGTCGATGTCCAGGGCGATTGCCTTCGAACATGAAGGAGCAATTCAAGTGTCTATTCGTGTATGACTTTTGATCTGTTTATTAAATTTGATAAAATATTTATTTAAGTGAAGGTTGAAACCATGGATTGTGTTGTTGGTTTGCGACGTATGCTCAGTCGGTAGGAGGAGTGACTGACACTTATTCGTCACTTCTGCAATTTATTTAACCTTAAATTGTAACAACAATAAAAAATACGTAATAAGGTGTTTTTCTATAATATATTAACGGTTATAAAATAAGTTAAAGTAGGTAAAACGTTCGTACCGACGCTAGTTTTAATCCATCGCCAGTCGGCATTTAACACGGCTTAAATAACTAAAGGCTTAATAAAACAAACTAAAGGCTTAAATAACTAATGGATTTTCGAGCATCGATTCATCACCATACCATACCATCAGTCTATGTCTCTCCACTGTTGGATATGGACCTATCCCGCGGCTCGCCACCACACACGATCCTCGACCCTTCTCATCGATTTTCCTCATCGATCCAACCACCATCGGCGAATTTCTTTAAGTCGTCGGTCCACCTGGCCGAGGGGGAGAGGCAGGGGGGGGGGGGCGAACTGCGCTCATTCATCATTATTCGCTCATCGATTCATTATTATACTCGTAGATTAACCGTGTTGAAATTAATCATGTTCAAATTCCATTTCTATATTTACACACGTTTCACGCGCATCAATCCGCCTTCATAGATTTCGATGTGGATCGCTGGATTCGCCTTCGAACACTACGTCGTACTTAATTTATGATCCTGAAGCAGTCAGTCTGAATTAAGCCTTATTTCAGAAAATGTTTTAAATTTACGAACATTTTACGATGTTTAATTAAGTAAAAGCTGTTTCTTATTGGTAATTGACTTTTAAGGCACTTATAAAAATTCATTAGAGCTTTATTGAAATTCCTAGTGCTTTATAAGTTATTTAGTTAAAAACAGTGTCAGTAACAAAGACATTTTAAACAATAGAAAGAAATTTCACAGAACAGACATTTATAGCACATAAAGACTACTCTCCATTAGAATTATTGTAGAATCCTGGGCCCTCACAGAGACAATGTGTAAAAGGTTAGAGGAATTTGAAATGTGGATGTACAGAAGGATGTTACGAATATCGTGGGTGGACCGTGTGAGAATAGAGACGGTTTTGAAAAGAATGGATAAGGGTTTCATGAAAACAGTTAAAATAAGAAAATTATCATATTTTGGTCACGTCATGCGCAGTGATTTACAACCAGTAATGAGTAGAGTAACAGCCTGCGTTACTAGTTGCAGAGATAGATAGACGGAGCGGTGATAGCTATACTCGACTGACATTCGTGTGATAATGAGTTTAAATCCTCGGCTAGTACCACTGAAGTTTTACTTAAGTGCGTATTTTTAAAAATCGTCACTATCTCGGCGGTGAGGGAACACATCGTGAGGAAACGTGCATGCTCCAAAAATAAAATAAATCTGGAGTATGTGATCCACCAATCCGCACTGGGCCCGCGTGGTAATTTACTAGGGGAGGTATATGCCCTGCAGTTGGATGTTATAGGATAAATGTTATATACAAGTACAATGTAGAATAAGGTACACGGTCTCCGTAAACCTGTCAGAAGACAGACATCCTGGCTCAGAAATCCTATATTAATTAGAGAATGTTTCGGAATGAGCACCAAGTCTTTCTTCAGCAGTTCCTCGCGTGATCATGCTGATCGCTAAACTCAGTTATGAGATGGTAATTAGCAAAAGAAGAAAAGGACAAAAAAGACTTTTCTTGAACTATGACGCAGAGCATTGTAGGACAGTCTAATGAGGGTCTTATAAAAAGGTATAGAAATTAATAGTTCCAGTAAATAGCATCGAAATATACGTTCAATATACATATAATTAAATTTTAACTATGAAGAAATGAATGTCGAAGAAAGTAGATTAGTTGTCCAAGTAGATTTGTCGAACAAACGATACACTTTGAGCCACCTATAAATCATTCTATAATTATAGCCTTAACCATTATATTATTAAGTGCCTTTATATTATTTCGTCGGACCATGTCGTTGTGTTACACTGAATTGTATATTGACATTGAGCCATCATTCGTGAGATATAGCAAATCTGATTTTTTTTTCATTTTTACTGAGAAATATACACTCCAATGATTTCAGGATTGTGTATTATTATTTATTTACGAATCTATTTTTGGTATAAAGTGATTAATAGGGTATGCTCAATATTCGGTTTTGAGTCCATTTTCAGACAGTCGATTGTTGGTCAGAACCATATGTGTAATTTTCCCTTCAGAATTATTATTTTGTTTAATAGGTGGCCTAGGAGAATAGTGAGGTATATGTACTTTAGGGTATATTTTAGAGTACACTAGTATACTTTAGAGGAGTAGAAGTATTTATATGTTTCTTTTTGTATACACAAAGAAAGAAAGAACAACTTTTATTTATGGGTATCTATATAAAACATCTTATTACAGAAAATTTAACAGAACACGGTTAAGATATAGTGAGGTGTATTTATGTGTCGTAGACATATTTGAATAAATGTCAATTCCAAAAGTAATTTACAAATAGCAGTCCTACCTATGTCCATTTAGAACCTATAATAGATAAGATATGTTCTAGTTTACGAACGTCATTCTGGAACATTACTTTGCGGCCCCGTCGGCTTGGAAGGCGATAGGCGATTTTCATATCTCGACAATAAAATAAAGAAGTATAAAGAATATAGCAAATAAAGCATAAGTCTAATGTGTTTTGTTATTGCGTCGGCTAATGGCAGCGCAGCGCCTTATGGCGTTATTTACGTCTTATGGCCTTGTAAAACCGAAGGGTGTAAACATGCCAACATTGTGGTTAATTCTAGATGTAGTCTTTAGAAAATGGGATAGTATGAGAAGAAAAATAGAATAAAATACAATATCAACTAGGTTTCTAAGGTTTTATAGTCAACAATAAACTTGCAGTTTCGTCATTGGACGTTACCTATAGCTGATTTCGAATCGAATAATGTTATTGAAGCGAATGTTAGATTTATTCTGAAGCGCATATGTAATTATTTTGTAGTATATAGGAAAATATATAAGGTCCTACAAAACAATGTAAAATATTCTAGTAAGCCATTTTGTGGGTTATACTGTTAATATTTATATACAAAAACAGCCTAAACCTGGGAAAAAAATCTGGTGCTTAAAAGAGAATGCCCACGAAAGTATGGAGCTCAGGCACCTAATGGAAAATTTCGTATAGTGTTAAAGTTTTCATAATATGTAACACTATTTGCGTAATTTCAATATATATAAATATTTTTGAAGCCAATGTGTAATTACGCGGAATTCTAAAATAATGTTTGTCAAAATAGAAGTATAATAATCTCAAACAACATTCGGAAATGACACTTTAGAGTCAAAGTAATAATGTTTACAATCTATGTCAATGCAATTATTAACATAAATAATGACATATTAATCCTGTAACCGAATTGCGTAAATATTTCTTAAAGACTCCCTTAAAATATGTTTCGAATTAATGTTATAGTAGCACTTCTATACTCCATAGTAAAATTAGGGGCCTATAAATGGGCATTCGCCTTTATCATATACGTTTTAGTTAAAAGTGTACAGCATAACACGTCCTACCTACCGGTACCTAAACCTACCGGGAGAGTGTGGATAGTGTTATGCGTGCACATTGCATGCATAACACTATCCACATACATTATGCAGCGCCACTCTTCATGCAGATTGCATTAGGTACAAGGAATGTATGGCCTTAAAACGCCACGCTGGCCAAACAGATTGACAAATTCAATCTTTTAGTGGTGGTGTAGTCCCTCAGGGCATGTGGTAGCGGCTTTGTTAGCCCTTAGTCGCCTTTTACAACACCCATGGGAGGATATGGGGTGGTCCTATTCTATTCCCTTTATTCCTGATGTGACTCAAATCGCATTTTATTAGAAGTGAGTAAATCACGTTAAACAATTCAAACGAATACTAATGATCGGGAACATCTCGCGCTCTCCCCGACGGGGGCGGAGGAAGCAATGCCGGGATTTGATCCCCTTCTGTGATGGCACTTCACAGAAAGCTGTGAATAGGATTTTGCAAGGTCGGCGGCGCGCCCGCATACCCGCTGGTGTTGCAGGTGTCCATGGGCGGCGGTAACACTTACCAGCACGTGAGACCGCTTGCTCGTCCGCCCTCTTCTCTATAAAAAAAAAAAAAAAAACTTCTGTCCGCCAATACGGACAGCTCTCTGGTGCATTTGGGCTTTTGGCACTACCTCAGAATTCATCACGTCGCTCTCGCAGTATTAGCCCGCTGCACAGGGGGGATTCTTGTGGAAAGCTCAGTGAGCGACCAGCGGAGTCGGCGACTTTGGAAGTCCCATCGGCCTCGTTCCATGTCCCGAAGCCAGTAAGGAAAATATGTATTTACTCCGGGCCTTTACGTTTTGTTCTAAGAATAACAATCCTTATCCTTTGGTAGGGGGAGAATGCACGTTGCATTCCCACAGCCGCTGGGCGCACTCGACTGGCCATTTTACCCCTTTCACAAAAGACTACCCTGAAATGTACACCATTTCTCACTTTATCCCATTTCTCCAATGTAGGTACGTGTTTCGATAGTGAGTGAGATATGCCAGAGCCCATTCCCATCCCATCCTCTCCAAATCCATTCCTATATCTCCAAAGGTAGGCAGCGCATCCGGAGCGTGTCAACGTTTGTCATTCTGGACTGATGTTGGCATGTATCGCGGATGTCCATGGACAACGGTATCCATTTACCATCAGGTGGACTGTATGCTCGTTCGGAGTCTTTTTTCCATAAAAAATTTAAGTTGTACAATTTAGTTATAAATTCGGAATAAATGAATACCTATAAGTTATTAAAGAATTTTGCTATCAATCAATGATGGAAGGTAATTCAACATCACATTTTCGCTAATTTCAAAATGTCTTTGTTCTCATGTAGATACGAATACGTGGAGTAATTGTTAGTGCCTAATTAGTAAAACTAGCGTACTTCGCAGTTGTCTGCCTTGTCATAGCGTCGGGAACAAAACAGAACAATAAACAAAGTTTGTGTTGTAGTCTGTCTGTTAACGAATCAAAATTTCCTACGTGTGTTTTGATGATTATTTGAGAATGTTTATAAAATTTTTAACGAATTAAAAAGTTGTCTACCACTATAGGTATTCACAGTAAGATTAATTCCGCGCACATGGCCGTGGCACGAATAAATAGATAACTCGAATATATATATAAAATATTTAGTAATAATTTTTAAAACACTTTGTATTCCTTTAAATGTACATTAAAACAATTGAATCTTTACATATTCGATAGCTGCAGAGAAATTTCAGCATTAAAGTGATATCTTGATATTCAAAGCGAAAACACAAACATTAAACTTTATCCATTTAACAATTTATTGTATACACATAACACGAAACAAATGAAAAGGAAGAAAAAGAAAAGATATACAAAAGGCAAACTTATATCCCGCGGAGATTTCTTCCAGCGGACCTGGGAAAGTGAAATATAGGTCAAGACAGAAAGGCAGGCGTGGTGCGTACGGAATTAGTACAATAATATTAACAAAAATACTTATATATATATTTATATACATATACAATACATATAAACACATATACCTAAATAAATAAATACCATATGCATATAAAATATTACAATATACATATACGAGTATATCATTAATATATATTAATTATATACAATACGGACTATTTAGGAAATTGACAAATAGTGTTCTTTTAATCGGTTTTTAAAAATATTTAGTGTGAGAACGACTATCTCGTATCCTATGACTTTAATTCTGTACTAATTGCTGTGACTGTATCCTTGTTAAACAGTTGTTTTGAATCCTACCATGCATGAATTTATGAGGCATTACCGTTAACTTCATTTAGTCCTGGGTGGGCAATGAACCAAATTTAGTTTTTAAATATTTTTTAGCTTCATTCTCAAATGAAATACATGTATATGTCGGAGCCGGTCGGTCACAAAACAAAGTAAGTATTTACCAACATGTTCCTGGCCTCGGACGGAGGAAAGAGGACGTCCAAGGACTGTACCATTTTTTGCACTAGTTTTAGATCAAGCATCTTCTCCGTAAACACCACAAATCTCTTTTCCACCACTAGACAAGGGCATGAATACCCTTGTCGAAAAAAAATTGTAAAACATATCTATTTTTCTTCTTATTAACTTCCATTTTAAAATTGTTAAAAAATATGAAAAGATAAAACTTTTAACTTGTAATTTCAATTTGCCGCCATTACAAAAAAGTCAGCTGTCAAACGGTATAATATCCTTTCCCGCCAGTGATCAGTGTTGCCAGAAATATAGCACGCTAAAGTCATACGTTCAGAAAGGCCGCGAACATTTCCGACTACCCATCATATCCCATCATCATATTTACGATATAAAATGTGTATAAAAGGCGAAAATTTAAAAGTGATGTTGTTCTAATTTTTCTCTACAGACGACGTCACCAACAGAAGAATCACTGAAACGAGCGTTGAGCAACAAATGCGGAGCAAAGGAGCCGTCATCATGCATCGCCATCGAGCTGGTGGGTTACGTGGACAAGATGCTTCGAACTGCTTCCTTTCAGCTCTCAGATGACGTTATGATCGTTGATGAAAGGTACGTTAGAAGGGACACAAATTTCATTGGTTTTATGACATTACTCTTAATATAAAAAAAATATTCATTATTATTATTATTCAGCGTGCTCAATATACATAGATCACATTGAAAATTTACGGGACTGTCCACTTACATAAACAATATTTAAAAATAATTACAATATTTGAAAATGGAACTCTTTGGCTGTAGAATAAAGTTTGTTTCATCTAACAGTCATTTGTTTTATCATTGTGGCTTCATTTTAAGAACTGCGTGTCTGCATTACGATGGATTTGGTTATATGATTTTTATGATTTTAAGTTTTGACATTTATAGCTAGTGTAACTATAAATTTATAGACAATTTATAGCAATTACACAATTTATAGCTGGTTTACAGAATTCAAGCGCGGTCGTGTCAATCTCAGTGATGAATTTCGTGACGGTCGCCCGTCCACCGCTGTCAATAACAAAAACATGAATGCTCTGCGCCATATGCCATATATGATCGAAACAGATTGGCATTCACATGCCTACTATGAGATTCGGGCATCCTTAGGCATAGGCATGAGTCAGATACAATTAATCTTACACAAAACATTTGGTTATACGAAAGCTGTGCTCGCGGTGGATCTCACACAATTTGACTGAGGCTCGTAAAACAACGCGTCACAGTAGTTAGATGACATCACCGACGATAGACGGTAAAACGCCACAAAGTTTAGACATCGACAATAGCCACAACAGCTATCCTATTCAAACTAACTTTTGAATAAGGATAGTTTAGGGATTATCAATAGAGACCCCAAAATTTTCCTTAATTCAAAAGTTATTTCATTAGCTAGGATTTATTAAAGACATAAAAATACTCAATGACAATAATTGTAACTACATAACAATATCCCTGCATGATTATCAGTTTCTCATTAATTTTCAAACCCTTAAAAAACATAACATGTTTGATACTTAATCATCGAACCAACCAAGTGGAGGGTTGGATAACGTCAACACGTCATCCCTTTATATAATTATCATGTCATCGTCGTACATGAAAAATGTGACCTAACAACATTCAACCCAGTTTACGCCCGTTAAACGCTGACATGTTAAATAGATGATCTTCAAACTTGATGTAAAATACGAATACATATCGATAACATGGATAATGGTTAAACTAAACATATTTTTTAAATATATTTTTGTCATAAACCTCTGATTATTTATAAGCTGAAATTTTGGGAATATTAAGGGCCTTTCTCACCACCTCCCGATATAGTAACTGTTAATAATTAATCTGTTAGATAAATTATCTGCCAATGAAATCTAGCCGATACTGACTTTCTGGTGAAGTATAACTGACTTTCTGATACCTTCTGATAAAGTCACTAAATATGATACCTGTCGTGATTTGTTCAGATACAAATTATTGATAGACTTTGCATTAATGCATTGCTTGATAGTGGGGTGGGATAGTCAGTAAACACTATAACGGCATAAGGGGTTTCATTTATCCCATTATACTTTCTGCTCGATGGGATAGGTGGTTATTAAATATTAGGTTCTTACCTATGAAATTACCTACCTATGGATACCTATTTCATATGGAAAAAATCAAATATATTTTTTTGTATGGAAATTATACATTTAATTAATTGAAGTATCGTCACTGCACTTTTGCCATTTGCTGACCATACCGGAAACATGCTATTCTATGTCACGTGTAAATGGTTTTACTGAAGAGTTAATTAAAGTGTTCATTTCAATTCTTAATTTATAAATCAATATGAACTTGACACATAATTTAAATTTTCAGGTTTTGAGATTTATCGTTTATGATCTTAGCATAATATTTTTTTTATAATAAAAGGCGGCAGACGAGCATACAGTCCACCTGATGCTAAGTGGATACTGTCGTCCATAGACATCCGCGATACATGCCAACATCAGTCCAGAATAAAAAACCTTGGCACACCCCTGAATGCGCTGCCTAAATTTACAGATTAAGAAATGGATTAGGAAAATGGGGAGAGATACGATGGGATTGGAATGGGCTCTGGCATATCTCACTCACTACTGAAACACGTACGTACATTGGGAAAATACGATGAAGTAGGAAACGCAGTACATTTCAAGGTAGTTCTCTGTGAGAGAGAGTTAACGTAGCCAGTCGAGTGCGCCCAGCGTTTATGGGATTGCAGCATGCACTCTCCCCTCTACAAAATATACCGTTAGACAGATAATAAAGATCCTATTTTAATAATTTAAAAAGAGAAATTTAATACAATTGACGTAGGATAGCTTGCCTCTGGTATACATTTTTATTTTTACGTCAATTCGTTTATTTGAATCTGTAGTTGCATATAAAATAAATTATCTCTTCATACAATACACATCAATGATTAATGTATTAAATTGAGTACCCGATTGCTAGCGAAATTATTCAACAGCACGTTTGATTGCAAATTGATAAAATTATAATGCTCTATAATTGGCGGTTTGGTCAAACAAGAGGCCTGGAAATTGGTTGGAATACATGTTATTAATAACAAAATAGATTTCATTAAATTTACATGCAAATAAACAGAGCCGCGATAGCCTGGATGTATTTATACTCGACTCACATTCGTGTGATAGTGAGTTCATATCCTCGGCCTGTACAGCTTTTTTTTATAAATATCACTTGCTCAGCGGTGAGGGAAAACATCGGGAAATCACTCGCGCGTTGGATAACGGCCTCATAGGTCCCCAGTGATTTGCTAGGGGAGGCATGTGTCCTGCAGTGGTGCGTTATTTGACTTGGCAAAACAATACTAAATGGGAAGCCAACCATGATTAAGAAGTTCAAACTATTTTTGAACGTAAATTGTAAATAATTATAAATCGCTAAGAATATCATTATCAAGTTGATGGAGTCCTGTTTCGCGGAACTCCTATTTCTTTCTTGTCATCAGAAAACTTAAATCTAAACCACCTTAATCGATTTGCTGACAATTCAGAATTTTCTGTTGATAATTTTGTTACTTCTCCTATAAAATCATTTAGAATTTATACAAAAAGGAAATACATATATCTAATACATATCTACCATACTTCGTTCCTTTTCATCTCATTTAAGGCCCTGTCAATATCATTCACATTTGACTGCTTTTAGAATTAATAATTGTAGATTTTCACGAATCTCGTTATCACCGAGCGGACTGTTTGTTCGGATTTATACGTGATAATAATAAAAAATCATTCACGTTTGTATTGTAAAAAATATAATCTGCGTGAAAGGTGCTGAGTTTGAACATTTGAAATCGATATTGTTGTTTCTTTTTATTTATAATGTTTTAATATTTTTACGTTTCATTTCAAGGTTATCACGTTTCAATCACGTGGAGTATTTTAAAATCACAACTACTTATATCGGAAATCATTTGATGAAATACAAGTTGTGTACGGATTACTTCGAAAGCTTGAAACCATTGATTCCATTCACGATTCTAACTTCATTGTCGTAAAAACGTTTATTTTTTTTGTTGAAGTTTATTTCTTTGGGTTTTTGCTTAATTTTTCGTACAAAATTTTGCCAAAAGCACGAGGGAAGTATAGCTTTAAAACGGCAAGCTCACTGGCAAGTGGGCGAGTCTAGTATTTGAGATGCAGTATTGAGAGTTTGAGAGGAGTATTTGTAGATTTGTAGATAGTATTTGAGAGGTACTGCAGTTCCTCTGAGCTTGTCGCTTTCTTATGGCGCAGTCGCCTTTTAGGACACTCATGGGACGATGTGAAATGATGCTATTCCAAAGCCTTTCCTGTACGCATTATTAAATTATTTCAGTAACGGTGCGGCAGCAGATGTGCCTGTCAAATCAGAATCTCTGGCTAGGGCCGGCACTACTGTCGAAGATCAAGCACAGCAACTCATCATGGACAAGCTCTGGCGATTTGCCCTCACCAGGGCCTTGAGATACAGGCTTCTAGACAACGCTGACTTGGTTATCTCAGGCCAGGAGGAGCAGGATGGAAGTCTTGGTGTTGGTGAGAATATTCTTTGTGTAAATTTATAAACCTATACTTTATACTTAACTTTGTAACCTCAAGGACATTTAAGGCACAATATATTAATCGATATTAGACGTCCAAATTTCAACTACACTAAATCCACCGATAGATGTCAATATGACATATGTCAATATAAAGTAAATAGTGATGTAACCCATAGGCAATAATGAATAATGCTAGCATTTTAGCTGGTATCGATTCACTGTTTTAACAAAAGCCTTAGATACTTAATGTCTTTGATAATCCGGTAACTTATCGTTTATATGAGCTATTGTATGTATGTAGGTATAGGGCTATAGATACAATAGCTATAGTAGTAGGCTATGTTACTTTAGAAATAATAATGTTTTGAAGTTAAATATATTTATATTAAAAATCTATCTGACTCGGAATCGCTTTAGCTTTTATTTTCGCCATCGTCGTCGTATTCATTTACATTGATTACCATATTGTTGTCAATTATACTACCGATCCTAATTTCATGTTCATAATCTATGAGTTTTCGTGATTTTCCAACAACCTTCCCCTAAACGTCTTTCGTGATCTTCCCACGAGCTTCTTTTCATAAATTCATCATTTTTCTGTACCTGAAATTATTAGTAAATTAAAATTAATATATTTCGATTGATATTCATATAGCGCCGTTTTAAAATTTTGTCTTATCTTAAACATCTAAGTAGATTAATTATGGATGGATGGATATTATACATACCTGCACGACTTAGTATTTTTCCTTTGAGCCCGAGAATTTTCTCACGTTGTTTCACTTTGTCACTGTTGAAACTCAGTGCTACGGGTCACAAATTACGAATGTGATCGTACCAGGTAAACATTAATTACTTTAAGGGACCATACACGCATTGTTACCTTGTCGCCGCGACTAGATAACTGGAAAGGAACAGTGTCGTTTTAAAATGTTTATACGTCGTAGTGCAATTGTGTGACCTGATAGCTGGTCGCGCGATGGAGCTAGCCGCCAGCTTCTACATAGATCGTACTTCTACATATATACACATAAACATACACATAAAAGCCATTTTAGGTAGATTTCGAAGAAATGTACCTATTGCAGAGATCACGATATTTGAATTGAGGAAAAATTTGACTACATATCGACTAAGGGCCAAGAGCAGGAGATTATAACACCTGCATAACCTGCAACGGAGGAAGAGTCTATGACGCATCTTTTGTGCAAATATGATGGTCTGGCGAGATGTGGAATGAGTCTTCTAGGCAACCATAATCCGGAGCCAGAAGACTACAGGCTTCTACGACTGCCGGATACCCTGAAGTATATTCATAAACTATTCGGGGAGCTAGAGTAGAAGATAAGGTTAGAGGAATACAAAAGATCCCATTGGTTCAAAGTGATAGTGAATCTAAATAAATGGATATCACCCCTGATAAGATGAGAAGGGTCAAAAGCTAAGTCCTAGATACCAATCAGTTTCAATAAGGAAATTTTGTTGACAATCTACAGAGCGCATTTCTTACCGGATTGAAATGAAATTTGACAGATAAAATAGTTCACATTTATATCCCGTTAAAGTTCGATGTATACATTTAAAACACTGTAGGATGAAACCGGCTACCACAAGCCCCGAAGAGTCTCCTAGGGCCATCAACACCACCTCTGAAAGAATGGCTTTAAGGTCTTACATCTTACGAGACTATGTGCATGAGGAAGCCCATGTCCAGCTGTGGATACTGAAACGGCTGGTTACATTGCAAAGCATACTTTTAAAAAATTAATTTCGTCATCTAAATTATTGTCACTGGATAGGGCATTTTTTGATACTTTTTTTATGATACTGAAAATAATGAAATCTACCTTTTTACTAGCACGTCTCTTCGGCGTTGTATGATTGTATGGCTGACTCCTCTATGGTTCTTTTTTATTACTTTGGAATAGTCACTTTGCTGGAGTTATTACACAAAGCAAATACACTGTACAGAAAAACATTTCGTTTCAATCTAGTAACATCTATTAAATTACTACAAATCAAAACAATAAACATACAAATTTTAAATATTTTTCTTCAAGATCTTTGTTTCTGAAGGTATTTTTTTTTTCGATCGGTTTAGGTATGTCTTGACAAGTAACAGAGCGACCACGCGACTAGTCGCATCACTGGTTGTTGCGATCAGTAACACGGTGTATTCTATGCCTTACAGTCTACTGAAGAAGAGAAATACTTATCTCTATTCTCGCACGAGTGAACAACTGCTATAGTATTAATGCCTGTTCGATTTCAAACGATCGTAGAATAAAGCTCGCTTTCAATTTATACGTAATAAGTACTTATTTCTGTTTATCGGAAAGGAATTAATTAATAATTCTAAATGACTCGAATTGTTTGTATAAAATATTTACTACCAGTCTGTTATTGTGTCAAAATAAATGTCTTAAGAGAATATTAAAATTACCAATCCCCTAAAAATATTTTTCTAAATTAATTAAATTGAGCAGCTGATTTCTCATAACTTCGTTAGCGGCACACACTCGTTTGTACGGAACGACGAGAGGCGAGGAGTATTGATTGCACCTATGAGAGTTTAGTAGCAAAATGTGCAATTCTCAAAATGGGAAATTCTCAATATGGGAAATTCTCAAAATGGGAAATTCTTAAAATGTCAAATTCTCAAAATAGCAAATAGTCAATGCCAAATTCTCAAAATGGCAACAAAGTAGTAATTTTTCAAAATTAGAAATTGTATTCTGTATGGATTCACATACACAAAATGACACAATATCACATACACAAAATTCACATACACACAAAAATGAATACATACATAAAAAGTGTGATTTCATGTATACGTAATGAATCACTTCTCTGAAATTGTTTTGTTACCATTTTGAGATTTGTCATTTTGACAATTTGCCATTGTAAAACTCATTTATGAGGTTGTTACGGGCGCTAACGCGTATATTATATATGGGTCTATGTCACATATATTGTATGTTGTACTTGTTTCTTAAAATTTTAAGATATATTGTTTGTATGTGTTATTCCTTCACGCCCTCTGTGTCGTCCCGTGTGAAGCGAACATTACCGCCAACGAAATTGACGGAATATAATAATGGAAGTGTATTCGATCAACAGTAATGAATGTAATCATGTTTTCATTAAATAACGATTAATTAGGCGTTTGAGACTGTTAACACATGCCAATTGGGGAATATTGCGCTTGGAATGCCTTTCCTCTCTACTACACAATAACTAATAGTACAAGTACCTCTACCTAGGCTCTGTCGTCTTTTCTTGAGAGTTTAATTTTGAAAATACGATATTGATTTTAATTTTGAATGGCTTTAGGATAAAACCACCCCATCGCCCTTTACGATACCCATTGTGAGCCATGGGCATCGTAAAAAGTGACTAATGGATAACAAAGCCACTTCTACAAGCCCTGAGGAATTACACCACCTCTAAAAGAGTGTAAACGCCAACCCGCTTGGCCATCATGGCGTTCTATGGCCATACAGCCCTCATGCACAGGGACAATGTGCATGTGGACGCCAAAAAGGCTGGTTACGGTTACAAATTGATGTTTAATAAAATTGTATTGCACTCGTACACTACACAGAGTATTTATTTGAAAGTTTCAGAATATTTTTTTCGTTCAACATCGATCCAACATTTCCAAGAAAATAAAATTTTCTTGGAAATGTTCGAGTTGTCACTGTTTTATCGGTCATTTACTTTGAAACATTATGATATATTTTATGCCAAAATGGCTTGAGTATTTTTTTTTTAATTGTACTTCTTGTAAGCAGCGTCATATATTTAAGATTTTCTTGAACGAATCCAGTGAAACCGTTTGAATACCTTAGTAGGAAATAAAGTAAAATTATTATTGAAAAATGAATACTCGTAATCATCAGATTTATTCTGTGAATGTAAACTTAGGCCTCAGGTTCATTGGTGACTAGCGGTAGCGATATGGAAAGCGGTTGCTGAGATGTTGCTGCTATCCTTAGAGAAAAAAGGTGCTGTAATGATAAAAATGATACTTTTTTTTCACAGGAGAAAGGTGACAGACGAGTATACAGTACACCTGGTGGTAAATGGACACTGTCGCCCATGGCCATCCGCAGTTTATGCCAACTGTAGTCCAGGATGGCAAACGTTGGTATGCTACCGAATGTGCTGGCTACCTTTGGAGATAAAGGCATGGATTTGGAGAGAGGATTGGGCAAATGGGGAGGGATAAGACAGAATGGAATAGGAATGGGTTACTAATGCCTTTTCTTCTTTACTAAGACGAAAAGGCATTAAAAGAGGGCGGCAGTATATTTGAGGTAGGGAAATATCGCTATGCTTAGTTACTGCGGATTATAGACCTCTCCCACCCACACGCGATCTTCCGCTCTGTCCATTCAGTCATTGAAGCCATGCAGTCAGCGGTCAATCTAGTCGGAGGTCATACCGCACTGGGCTGCCTGTTATGTGGTATCCATTGATGCACTCGTTTATCCCCTCAGTTGTAGACCCTTTTGCAGATATGGCTTGCAAATCCCCAGTTCAGATTGCTAATTGTGTCTATAATTAAATATGCCATTCATAGTTATATACACAGATCTCTTTTTTTCTTAAGAAGTCAAAAAATACACTATTCAGTACGCAAAGCCAACGCGCACTGCTGCCTCCGCTTCCCGCTCCGCTACAGCTCGTCAATTGCTACTGCTGCCGACGACGCCGTAATGTTTGAACACTAATGAACGTATTACAGACCAGTGCGCAGCGGTTACGGTTGTGGTAACAACTGTGTATTTTGTATGACAGCTTAAATTAAAGCGCTGACTGACATACTCTCATTTACTAATGAGCAGTCGTAATTATTCTGACAAAATTTACACTTTTCATTTTCCTACAGTAACACCGAAATCATCAATGCTTCTTATTTTCATCCTCCAATTTTCTGGAAGTGGTTATTTTAGCCTTTGCTCGCGATTTCTTTCGTATGGTCTATATTAATAGTAGACCGATGTGGCAATCCGAATTACAATCTATTTGCTAATTTTAAATGAAATCGGTTCAGCCGTTTGGACGTTATTGAGTAACAAACATCCGCGTTTATAATATTAATGGGATTTGTAAAACGTTCTCGAATGTAATCATTATTATAAACCCTAATTAACTTTTATTTAATGACGTTCTTAAAGGGGTTTTAATTTAACTCTTGCTATAACCATAGCCACATGGCCACAGCCGAAACCACACGGCCAGGCGTTATAGTGTCGACTGGCATGAGAATAGCACCATCCCATTTCTTCCCGTGGATGTCGCCTAAGGGATAACAAAGCCGCTACCACAACTCCTGAGGAACTAGACCACCTCTAAAGGGTGGACTCGCCCACCCGCTTGGCTAGCGTGGACTTTTAAGGCCATACATCTCTCATACACATGACACTGTGCATGAGGAGGCCTATATCCCAGCAGTGGACGATATCTGGTGACAGATAAACATGTGATTTGTGTCGTATAATTTTATTTAACTAAAATACAGTTATCTCAAATATGGTGTCTTTAACGAAACTGATAAAATTTTCATAAAATTACAGGAGTATCGATGAAAACGCCAAAAGTGATCGAGACTGGCAGAAGTCGCAACAAGAACATGGGACCACTACTGGCCGCGGCTGCTATGAAGTTCGGTCTCCTCGGTGCCCTGACCTTGAAAGGCCTGACTCTCATGGTTGGAAAGGCCCTCATGATCTCCAAAATTGCCCTTCTTCTAGCCACGATCATTGGCCTGAAGAAGCTTTTCTCTCCTCAGGTGACTGATTAGATTTTTGTTTGTTTTTATGTAAAAGTTTACTGTGTGCATGAGATATTTAAGTATGCCTAGAGATACCGCATACGTAAGACATTTTTGAAAAGATTAACTCTATCGCAAAAATTTAACGGTTTGTAAAATTAAAAAATATCCACTATACAATATAAAGTGTAATAAATACACAAAATTTACCTATACACATACATGGCACCGGCATGCCACGTCCACGGGCCGCAGTGACCACTTACCATCATGTCGCCTGTCTGCCATCTATTCTGAAAAAAACTGAGATCTAGGAATGATTGTATGTAAGCGGTATCTTTGAAACTCAATTGATAAGGTACCACAATTTATTTATCATAAATCTGGTGTCAGATCATGTTGTGCATGTAAGCATGATTAATAATTAAATAATAAAAAACAATGTTTTATTATTAGAAGAATTATTATTTAGAAGAAAATCTAATGTCTGCATAATACTCGTATAACCCATCAAACGTTTGACCCGTTACAGTCTTCTATATACATACATATATATACGTGTGTATATAGAATACATCGAATATAGAATACGTCTATATACATTTCATTGGGGCAATCTATTAATACGAGGACACCATCTATCTCTCTGTCAGTCCGTTTTTTCGTGTTAGGATTGATGACGAGTCAATAGACTCGATTTTGTTACTCTAGTGGTCGTGTGAATCCCTAGATGCTGTGTGTTTTCAAAACCCAGTAGCGCGAGCCTACTGTTTCTGCAAGCCACTTCTTGGTAGTGGATGAACAAGGAACACTACTCGTTAACAGCGACATCCTTCGAGTGCACCACCATCTTTCTAGCATTCAGAAGCTGACACCAGAATTCCGGGCACCCCACTGCTCAGGCGCCTGGCTTTATGCTACTGAGCCACTGAATTACGTAGTGCCGGAATCCAACGCCTACGGAGGCTGCGATAGCTCTTAAATTATAGTATTTTGTTAGACTGCGCCTCCGCTCTAAACGGCGTTACGGGAAAAAGACAATTTTCTTTGTATTTTTTCCATTATTTTGTCGATGCCCATATGGCCAGCACGAGGTTGTATTCGTAAGCGTTCCATTATCTATTCTCTAACAAGAAATCACCCCGTGCACAGTATCTACCGTCTTAAACAGTTACCATCTGTTTTTCGTGTCAGGGTTGATGACGAGAAAATGCACTCGATTTTGTTACCATCTGTTTTTCTTTACCTTTTTAAATATTTATACTGAAAGAACTCTGTCTTATTGAAACTGATGCAATAGTTTTTAAAATATAACCGGTTTTTAAGACAATTTTGTTCTCTGAAATTACTGGAAGTTCACGATCGAGCTAGTGTTCATTTTAAAAGTCATACTTAAATAGAAATTCTGTGGCAAAGATAGAGGATTTGAACCGTGGACTTTATCGTTTATCCAACAGTAGGGTTACCAGATGACAGGAATTTTCCTGACATGTCCGGAATTTAGCCCTGCCAGGGAAACAGAGAAAATTTGAAATTGTAAGGAATTTTTAAATAGAAAGAGAAATATATAAGGAATAAAAATTAAAATATTTATTGAGCAGTTTATTCACAAAAAATGATAATAAAAGAATCAAATCTCAACAATTAAATTAAGTTTCATTCAATTCATTCAAGTTTTTAATATTAGATATTTTTGCTGCCTCCGTGTGGGGTACCTAACATAAATATAACATTGACACAAAATTACAGGAAATTTATTGAAAAATCAGGGATTTTGCCAGGGAAACTCATTTTCGGATCTGGTAAACCTATCCCACAGGAACCGTGTATTTTCCTGGGAAGAAATGTAGCTTCTGTAGTTTTCGTGGTCCCAGGAATGTTGGTGTAAAATCTCAGCATATCTCATCCAATCGTTAATAGGTAAAAGCATTTAAATAACTAATTTTAATGTATGAGTATAGATAAGAATGTATGCGGTCCGAGGTGCCATCCCCCATAGTCTGTATTGGCCCCTGACCATAAAGGTTTGATGAACCCTAGGCTATCCAGTTACATTGTAATAGAGCGGCTACGTTATAACTATTTCACATTATATCCATCTCTCCGGGTTTTGTCATGTTGGAAATATGAAGATGACCAACTCCCATTGTTTAATTAGTACTTACCAGTTTGCATTTTCTATGTATATACCATATTTATTTACTCATATAATACGTGGTACAATATAAGATTATTAATGTAGAGAATGACATTTTCATCAAGTTTAAGCTTCGTTTAATGTCTCACACAGGCCACCCCTAAGAAATCACTAGGGTGTTCACTATACATTTTAGTAAATATTCAAAAGAAATAACAATAATAACAGCCATACATTGTAAAAATATTATTTTTGTTACAATTTTCATTTTCAAAATAGGCACTGCAACGTCATAAAATGATCAGGAATCATTAATGATTAATCACGAACCATTAATGATTAATCAGGAATCAATAATGATTAATCAGGAATCAATAATGATTAATCAGGAATCATTAATGATTAACCAGGAACATTACACATGAAATGTGGATACGGTATTCAAAAGAAGTTAATTCTCTTAATGAAAACTGAAAATGGTACAGGCCTGTGCTCAGCAGTTGGACAGCATAGACTGATATTGACACTATTGACAGACAAATAATAATTTATTTATATATTTGAATCAACAGTCTTATCCAAATAATAGTATACAATTATAATTTACTAACAATTCACGGCTAATAACAGATTCAGTGCTAAAATATTACAGTAATTTTATAGACAAATTAAATTAATACAATTTAGCATGTACCTCATTGCGAATAGTTTTATGAGTAGGTATGTATTTAGTATAATAACATCCATGAAAGTATTTTTCTTTTTAGGAGATATTTTATTGAGATGAAAATTATTATCTTAAGTCACAAGTAAAACCGTAACTGGATCTATTTCTTGTCCACCGCTGGATACGGACCTCCACATGTACATTGTCTTATACTTGAAGGATGTATAGTTTTAAAACGCCACGTTAGCCAGGAGAGTTGGCGAGTCCACTCTTATAGAGGTGGTGTAGTCTCCCAGGGCTTGTGGTGGCCGCTTTGATGTCCCTTAGTCATATTTTAAGATACCCACGCGAAGACAGAGTGCTAATTAAAGTTACAAGTAAAACATAAATTAATTTCTATATTTTTTTGGTTTCAATTTCTACTTCAATTCTATGAGTTCCAAAATTATTCCAGTTCTTAAAGTTCTAAGGAGTCCAAGTTTCGACGCAGACTTCATTATATTCATACATTTTATTATGACTTGCTCTTTCTGCTGATACCCTAAAAATGAAGTTTAAAAAACAAGAGGGTAGTCCGAGAAAAGTCCATAATTAGAAAACTTTTGAGCACATGCGAAGTTTCTGGCTCCAAAACTTTTTGTTTTCTACTACCCTTCACTGGACCTCTGACCTGGGATATGTATCTAAAATTTAGATAAATACATAGATATAAAATTTATAGAACTACAAGAAAATGTTATTAATGTTACTTACGCGAAGTAACAAAAGGACCTTATTGTCCATTGATTTCTAAACTGAGGCGAACCAGTGACGATCGCTATGACGTTTGAATGCTCATGAAGTTTCGTAATTATCGTCGCCATTTTTATAGTGCATAAATACGGTAAGTACCTACTTTAAGGTTCGGAGCGACTTACTCGGAATGGACATTGCTTGTCGACATTTCTCGACAAGTTCGAGAGTTGTAAACTATTCTGATAGAAACTGCGCTTCGTGATCTTTTCTCGACTTTGTTAGGTTCTTCTTCTTCTTTTCAGCCCTTGGACGTCCACTGCTGGACATAGGCCTCCCCCAAGGCCTCCTTTGTTAGGTTGAAGTTTAGTAATTTAGGTTTTATTTTTCAAAACTAGGTAAACTTTAAATCAGTAATTTAATAATTATTTTCCGATATTTACTCAATCATTTATGAAATATTGGTATTTAAACACACTTGGTCACATTTTTATCGATAAGAGACATAAATCATGGAATATTACTATGGGCAACTGTCCTACCGAACCTCACTATTAGGCCTTAGTATATGTTATAAAACAATACTAATTTAGCCGAATTACGACTTAGAAGAAAGAAAACAAGGACAATTCTATTTTAATTTATCTATATCTTTGCTACAACCTTATTCACCATAATCTACTTTGAATTGTATGATATAAAATGAAAGTCAGAACAATGCTCTTTGAATTTAAGCCTTTTTTGATGACGGGTTTTTGAATTTTAGTCCATTGATGTAAGTATATGGATGTTTGAATATTGTCTGATGAATATGTAAGCTCTGTTTATTTGCTTATATCAGATGTTCGCCTCTGAGTCTGATCAACGAAATATGGCAGAATAAAAGAGAAGCAAATGTCAAAATACGATGACAGCATCAATACGAAGGAAGATTCCGATATTTTACGTAGTTTGTTTGTACAGACGTTAAAATATGCTTTCAAGAGGTTTTTGAAAAGTTTACACCATCTTAATTTTGGAACTACTGAACAGATTTGGCCCATCTTTGAGTTTAATTGAACCTCAACCCAAACCCAAAATATTTTTCTGTCAAATTTCTTTTCATTCCATTGAATATTGAAAATCCGTTGTGATCCCTGCGTTAGGTAAATATTATTTCTTTTAAATTTATTGTACATCTTGTTACAAATTGAGAAAAAACGCGCAGTCTTTAAGAACCAGTTAATTTTTACTAAAGTTTAACAAAAGAGAATCAACTTGACAACCAAACAGATTGCGGCCATTCTGACAACCTCTTTTTTAACTCTAGATACAAAGCCTATTACCACAGATATACAAATATTGCACTGACACGACAACAGTATAATATTATTTACATTACAAACTCAAAGAACACTACATTTCTTTTCGTAATATCTTTATGAATTGATATAAGTCTAAATATGTATATATTTATGTAGATTTGTGATTTTAGAATTTTATAAATAATTATTATTCTAACAGTATTTCTGTACAATAATACGTCTACTTATCTCATAGGGACCTGATTAATTACTGTTCACTGGAGGAAATATAACAACTAAGGAAATAACATCGTCCGTTCTATATAATTTTGCTAATCCTCTTTTATGTATTATATGTATATGTGATTGTATACAATAAATGTGTTTGTATTCAGTTTTTCAGTAGAAATAATACAATCGTGTGGGAATGCATATGCACATTACAATTCCAAGGGACTGCTTAAACAAATGTTCTCGGATTTAATCTCGTGCGTGCTCAAGCATTTATGCTTGAGTCGTCTGTAGCCCTCTTTATATGCATATATGCATATGCATATAGAGAGCTACAGAGTTCACTAGAATATCATTACCGATTATAATAACATTATATAACCAAATTTAACCTTCTTAAAGCTTAGTTAACATATTCTTTGATAAAGGGAAATATTATTTTTCAAATAAATAAGATCCAAGTAAGGATCAGATTCCTCTTTTAATTACTGTAGCGGAATTTTGATATTAAAACATTTCTTTAGAAAAAGACACTCGTTAGAAATTTTATACGCTTTACAAAACTTGCTAAAAATACTCTCTGAAAACCTTGGTAATTTTCTTAAATAATATTTCTTTGGCAAAGATTATATTCAGATGATGAAATGAGAATGCACCTTTGGAATGCACGCTTTTAGACACAGATTATACAATGTGTCACGGAAAGAACGAAAATGTTGAAAGGATTAATAGTTATTGAGAATAGAATCATTTCTACCAGTTTTTACAATGGACTTTTTTTCATGAAATTGTACTTAATATCATTTATTGTACGCGCGTCGCCTGAGCCGCGAGCGCGCGCCGCCTGGCCTCCCGGTCTGAGTAATTAGCGCTACTAACGTTACAGACAGGACAACTGTGAACGCGACAGCTAAGCAATATAGCCGTACGCTAATTCACGAGCGGATCCATAGGTTTTATTGCTGATAAAAATATCCAAATAGAAAGCCTGACCTTATATGCCGAGAATAGCTGTCTTCCAACCAAGCTTACGGTTGCCCTGTGTTTTTCCCAGCCTGGTAGCGCTTCTTCTCAGCTTCTTCTTGACTTTCCACTTGGTTTGAGCGGCCTTCAGTACTAAGCAGCGATGCGGCTTAGAGCAGATATACTAGAGGTATAGAAAGGACACAGCGTGTGCCAATTTTGGGGTCCAGGAGACCACCCAAATACGCGGGTTTCACAATCGACCGGCTGCGGAAGGGGTCGATCGCTAGACTGTCGGGTATGCAAAGGTGCAGCGATATAAAAAGGATCGGTGGAAGTTATTTAAAAATGTGGGTAATAAAATATAATATTACCCTACAAAATAAAAGCACCAATGTTATTGGCGCGAACAACAACAAACTTTTACATATTTCCAACATTTAAATTATTTCTTAAATTATTTTTGTTTCGCTAAAACGGTTGTATAAATTAAAGGACTATATTTTTAAAATTAAATGATTAAATTTAATAAATTTAATAACAGCAAATAATTTACAAGTAAAGATACAATGACAACTGACGGAAGAACTCGAGGCTCAAATAAGGAGATGCCATATCGCCTCTGCTGTTCGATCTGGTTCTTGAACACATTATCAGAAAAATAACGATGATACGAGTAGATGGCGATGTACCACTGAATGGACAGCATAAGGTAATCGGTTATGCTGACGAATTAGCATTGCTTGGTAAGCGTGAGGTAGAAGTAAGGAATCGAGGGAAGCCTTGGAAATGGAAACAAAAAAGGTCGGTGTCAAAATTAATCAAAGCAAGACTGAATATGTCCACATGAAACGTTACAGAAACGTCAGAGAAAGCCAAAGAAATCTTGCTGTTGGAGACCATGCCTACAAAGGGGTGGCAACATTTTAATATCTAGGCTGCACAATAACTGATATCAACATGAGAGAAGAAGAAATAGATATCCGTATTTTAAATATTCTCAGGTGTAATGCAGATCTCCACAAGGCATTAACATCCAGGTTATTAACCAGGAACTCCCAAGATGTAACCGTATATATAAAACTGTTTTTTTTTTTGGAATGGTTATATTCTTGCGGCCTTAATGACCTTTCAAGAGTCAGCGGACATGTATGGATTAGGGCGAGTGCAGAAGGCGCTCACCGAGGAGCAAAGAGTATGTGCAGCAACGAGCCTAAGGGCTCTCCTGCCGGTATACCAGCGGAAGGAACGGACCTCGCCTTAGGGCGTTGCTTTGGGACGGTACCGTGGGATCGCGAGTCGGTGAGAAGCGCCCAGGCACGTGCCGATACCTTTTAAAAGTGTTGGCTGAAGGCCGATGTGTTTTCACGGTGTAGCGAGGGTGATGTCCGCGTCTCCGCCGGTGGGAGAGGTCTGTGAATGTAGTGTAAGAATCGCATTGGCAGCAGTAATTGGATCGTCGGGGTCGTCTAAGACGTGCCGAGGACGACGACGGCAACGGGAGGGTTATTCTTAACGGGGACATAGGTTCCAAGTCCTTGTGGACGTCGACATTGCGAGAGTATCATGGGGCAGCCACGGCCTTACGCACGAATCTATTTTGGAGGGTTTGGAGTATTTTAATGTTGGAGGGATAGAACTGTCATTAGACCAGTCTTGGTGTGTGGATGCGAGGCCTGGATGCTGACGCAAATACAAGAAAGGAAACTTCTAGGCGTCAGGCACACGATATCGCATGATCGTTGTGACCCACGACCAAGCGGCCAATAGTTTGAAAGGAGTTGTATGGTATTGCTTAAAAGTGTTCACACAGTATCAAATTCAAATTAATATGAACTTAAATTAATTTATTGCTGCTTAAACCTACTACCACTTTACTGAGCGACATCTAACTTACTTCGACGGAACTGGACAATAAAAAGTTGTTGATTACAAAGAAAACTTGACGCAATGCGCTAATTGAGTTATTGCCATATAGGAAGAGAAAAAAATAACCTAAACTTTAATCATTTTAGACTCAAAAAAACATAAAACATTAAACACTCTAGTCAATGATCATTGGCGCTCATTTCTTCTTCTTCTAACTATGTTCAGATGTCAAGCGCTTAACGCGCGTTATCAGAACGTGCGTTTACAACTACACGAATTTTATTCAAGGCATACACATGCTAACGGGCGTTTTAAGTAAACGCGCGTTCAACGCTGCACTAGCGCCCGACAGTTGTCAGCGCGCATGAACACGCGTTGACGCGCGCTTTGAGATCATTGGTTTGTCATAGGGATGTTCATGTAAAAAATACATCGATGTTTTTTTCGATGTGATGCATCGAAACGTTGCATCGATGTTTTACGATGCATCGAATAAAAACATCGATGTTTCCGATATATCAGTTAATGCTTTCTGACATCATTTAGAAATATAGGATAGGAAAATGAGACAATTCAAGATTTCAATTTAATTGAGTTTTATTAGAAGAATGAATGAAAGTTTTGGAAATTAGAGATATCAATACTTCTTCTCTAAGCTTTGCATAAATAAGATTTTATTAACCCGTTTTCCTTGTATTCTGTTACGTTGTTGATTCAAAACTTGTGAAGCTTTTGAAAAAAGTCTTTCTGATGGTACTGAGCTGGCTACCAAAGTCAAATATTTATATGCTATTTTGAACAATTTCGGAAACTGTTGTTTATAATCTGACCATACTTCTAATGGATTTTCATTGAGACGACCAACCGGTGTTCTCAAATAGACAGACAACTCATCAGA
Source organism: Sesia apiformis (assembly GCA_914767545.1). Classification (NCBI taxonomy): domain Eukaryota; kingdom Metazoa; phylum Arthropoda; class Insecta; order Lepidoptera; family Sesiidae; genus Sesia; species Sesia apiformis. The sequence continues at coordinate 9,605,449 of OU611970.1, read as the reverse complement.
AACACTTTCTTCACTCCTGTTTGACTTCCAGTTTCGGTGAACTAGTTTGTGATGATCGCTCCAAAGACTGAAATCATTCGATGTTTTGTCCGAACTATCCGAATCAGATTCTGTACGATTTTCATTCAGGAAATCCCTCCTCATCATATCTTTGATCTTTTGAACAGCATTTGCACAAGCTATAGGGTTTTCAAAATGTAGTTTTTTGAACCGAGGGTCCAATAAGGTCGCGATAGCTAAAGACGGAACTTGTTCAATAGCGCCCATCCGTTTGCTGATCTCTTTCAGAATGAGTTTATGTACTTCCGAGACTAATGGTTCATCAATCGTAAGCGATTTGAGTTTTGAAAGCATGCAGTGCACTAAAGGGATTACTTTACTGCTGGTACAATATTTATCGCCAGATATTTCTTTAGTTGCAGCTTCAAGTGGACGTAGTATGTAAAGAAGCGATGACGCTATGTTTAATTCGAAACCAGTCAACATTGAAGGTGCTGTTTTATGGCAAATCAATATATCACTCACAGCATTTTTAAGCTCCAAAAATCTTTGAATCATATAATACGTGCTATTCCAACGTGTTGGCACGTCTTGTATTAACTTTGTTTCAGCGCTCACTGACTTTCGCAATTTATCGCTTGCCACACAGCTTTGTTTAAAGAAGGCAACGACGGTCTTTATTTTCGATAGAATATTTTGCAATTCAGGAATTTGCAGAATATTTTGAGCAACTAAATTCAGTGTATGAGCAAAACAAGGGATATGTTTCTTCTGTCCAAATGCTATTTCCACAGCTTTCACCATATTCGCAGCATTATCAGTAACAACTGCAGAGACTTTGTCAGTGTCAAATTCCCAATCGTCGCAGGTTTTAATCAGCATTTGTGCTATATATTCCGATGTGTGTCTTTCACGGAGCTGATAAACTCCCAATGTCACTGATTGGAACTCCGTGCCTATACCAAAATGAGCTGTGACACCCAAAAAGCTGCGCATCTGCATGTCCGACCAAATATCACTAGTTAAAGTGAGATGTTCAATATTGGAAAGTTTTGTTTTCAATAATTTTGACAAGACATCATACTTGTCATCAAGCCACCGTGTCACAGTAGCTCTGCTGGGTATTTTATAATGAGGAGCAGTAACTTTAAGCAAATTTTTGAAACCTTGATTCTCTACCAAGGAAAAAGGCTGATTGTCCTTACATATCATATACAAAATAGCATTGTTGATTTTTCTTGCTTTGTCACCAGTAGTAGAAGTATATGAGTAAATTTCTTCAAAAGTATCCTTTATTGACCTTTGAACCTTATGAGACTTTGAAGATAGCTCCGTGTCGCAATCATTGTCGATAGTTTGATCTGCTGGAGGCGCTGGTGCGCCAATTGATGTAGATGGCTTTAGATTTAGGCTGGTGGTGCTGACACATTCAATAAATTTCTCCACTTCCATTGTTGATGTACTACTTGGGTTTGAATCAAATTTTTTCTGCACATTATTAGTTTTTATTAATTCTAAATGAACACTTTTGTGGATGTTCTTTATGTGCCCCATTAAATTGGTAGTGTTTCCTGCCGTTCGTACATTTTTTGACATAGTTTACACTTAGCAATTTTATCATCAATTTTCTCAAAATAATTCCAAACTTTACTTTTTTTTTTAGGTGCCATAGTAAAATAACTCTGAAACAAAAATTATATTTGACAATTTAATAAATACTTTTTTAACAAAATGGAATCGAGACATCGATGTCGATACAAAAATAAAAATATGTGTCCCATCACTATCAATGGATATCGCAATAAACAGTGAATTAAGAAAATCTTAAAATACTCTAATACTGCTTGTGCCTTTTCGAAATCATTTCAATAATTATTAAAATAAGATAATTCACATCATTCGTGTCAAATTTAGTTGAAATCGAAACCAAAACATTACATAACCAACCTACGCAAAAGAAAACTGCTAATATTATCAATCAATATAAACTTACCTGTATTACACATTAGCCTAACAACTCGTACCTATAATAAATAGTAATACACTAAGAATCGTCGTTATTACTTTTATATATTAACAATAAATAGAAAATAACACCAACTAACTGCAATGAACCAACAGTTATTTTTCAAATGGCGCTGGCGGACTGTCGCTAGAAATAAGGTGCTAACTGAAAACTGTAACTGACGTATCAGACACTGGCAAAGGAAAAGAGACATACAGCCTAGTCCAAATTGAATTACAATAATGCATAAATTTCTCATGTACTTTTATTAGAGAATTATAAAAAAAAAATGCGTGCGTCATTCGATGCATCGAATAAAATACATCGATGCATCGTTAAATAACCAAACTATCCGATGTATCGGATTGATCCGATATATTGGATAGTAAATATCGATGTTTTCGATGCATCGATGTATATCGAGCATCGCTAGTTTGTCATACTGCCGTTCAGTTGAGTGCGCGCTTTCGATGCGTTAAGACGTGTTTTTGGGTTCGTTCGGTTATTTTAAAAAGTCAATCCTTGATTGACATTCTGGAGTAGTTGAAAAATTTGGGTCCATATAGCCTTAGTTTAGGATACAAAATTATGTACTGGCTCTCAGTAAGCTTAGACGATAAAATTGGTTGAACCCAATATTTCCGTTTTCTTTTGCGTCGCTGTCTCTGTCGTCGATATAAAATCACCAAACACAAAGCTGTTTCAACGTCCATCTTCGACAAATGTACAACTCGAACTGAACTGGGGCAGCGCGCGCCCAACGCCTGACAAGCGCACGCCATGTGTACACTCTACTATAACTCAGCGCGCGTTCAACGCGTCATCTGAACATACCCTAGCGTTCGAGCGCCAGGCGTTCAGCGTTCATTTCTACAACATTATCAACAACCCGTGGATTGCGCACCTTATATTATAGTAATGTATTTAGAAACGTCAAAAATGTCTTATCACTGGTCAGCGAGAAGCTAGAGACATATCTCGTAATTAATTATTTCATAATCATAATTCATTCAGGGCAATGGCCTAAAGCTAATGAGCTCCTAGGGTGAGCACGCGCTGATTTAACATTCCATTGAACCCTTTCTCTTCAAATTTAAATATCTTTAAAAAAATACCGATTGAAAGCATTGTTATTCTCATTTTTGAATCAGAAATAGATACGAGAGTTTTTACAATTACCAAGAGACCTTACCGAAAAGAACATAAAGAATAAATTAAAGCCACACTTTTTGAACATATTTTAAATTGAGGGTAGACTGTTGGGGATGGCTGTTTAATGTTAATTAGTAATCAGGTTGATAAATAAAAAAGGCCTCACATATGTGTGTCAGATAGATTGATTGATTTTAGGCTTTTAAATGCCCCAATGTTTAGGTTTTTAATGCCACAAGCCACCTCCTTAAATCATTAGGGAATTTACCATACCATACCATCAGCCTGTGTCTTTCTCCTGCTGGATATAGGCTTCTCCTAAAGACCACCTCCACACACGGTCTACTGTTCATTTCATCCAGACACTACCGGCGACTTTCTTCAAGTCGTCAGTCTACCTTAGCCGAAGGTCGCTACATACCAGTAAATCCTCACTGAATTAAAATTTGCAATGTTAAAACCGCTGCCTTCAACTTCGTTTTCGTACCACATTCAATTGTTTTTACCCGTATTGGTTGAATTGATTGTCACTTGTCACTGCCAGTCCAATAGCCGCATGCAAAAGTAAATTGAAAACTGGAATAAACTGGAGTGAAATGAAAATTTAAATAAAGGAGAATCATTACAATTCAGTTTCGAAACACAATATAAATGAAGTTATCTGAATCAAATTTTGTAATCTAGCTCTTCATAATTATGAGGCATATAACGTTTTACTCGTAGAAGCAACTTCCCTTGACAACTTTTTAGAATTAATTATTACGCGTTAGTGTGGGTTTGTGGTAACAATAGCTTTGGGACATTCCTGATAAAATGAATTCCTGATATTAATGAAATTGCTGGATTCTTACCTCTGAAATATCAACACTCTCCGCTACTGTTAAGATTCAGGGGTATACTTTGAACATGAGCTTCCGAAGTTTCGGGCTAATCGAAGAAACGAAGTGCTATAATAATAACTCTACTCTGACGTGCCTTCTTTCGTAGCTCTATATATCTTGTATCTACGATTATTCAAAAGGTGAAATATTGTTATCATGAAATTTAAAGTTTGATACCCAAGTATCTATTGTATATTTCGATCATTGATTGTCTCGTGCGATCGGAGTAGTTTCAAATGTCAAATGAACTTCATTCGGGCCGATATATCGTAGTGAACGTTTCTGTGGTAGGAATCTACCGAAACATCTGCCGATACTTTTTTTTTCGTATTTTCGGAGTAGGCGCTCAGTTTCGCTTGCATTATTTTGATAAGAATATTATTGTAGGTATTTGTGGCTTACAATGGTCTAAACCTATTTTTTTTAGTACTAAAATTATGCTAAGCAATGTTTACCTAATTACTTTACTAATGTGAAAGGATATATGGATAAAGGAGTTACCTACATTGAAAGGGTTTCCATTTAAACAGGATCCAAAAAAGGCCGCTTCTTCAATAAGAGTCTTCAAAAGTTCCGTCCTAAATCGGGGATGAACGAGTATATTGCGTAGTATTCAAGAGTTATATATACATATACATATAGTAAAATCGTAAGATAGCCGTGTCTGTACATTAAATATTTTTGAAAATCATTATTGCTCTACGATATTCACAGAACCCAAAACAGACATTTTTATAATTTTCGTTTGCTGTATCTCCGTCTGTCTATCTGAACTCGTATCACGCAAAGCTACTAGACAGAATTTAATGAAACTTGGCATAATTGTAGCCTAAGATCTAAATTAACATTTAAGGTACACTTTATCCCGATCCGTTATAAAGTTCCCGAGAGAATCATTATTAAGTACGCATGTACAATATCAGCCGTTACATAAAAACAACGGAATGGATTTTATTGAAACTGACTAAAATGATAGTTTGTGTCCTGGTTCAACTCAAAGGATACTTTTTATTCCGAAATATTATTAGTTCTCTCGGAAATCATTAGATCATTACGCGATGCGTCGCCTGATAAAATATGAATATGTTGGTACAATGAGGAATTATAAACATATCAGGCGTCGTTGAGCTTTTAATTCGGGTTCGGTGAATTATGCAAATATAAAAAAAATGTGCGGTCGGGGGATCCCCGTCAGGAACGAAAATCCTCACGTATTTTTTTTAAACTCTGAATGTAATTCGAAATAAAATCTGTATAGTTCATGTATTTCTTTTTAATTTTGTATCATATTTTCAATGCAAATAATTTAAAATAAGGAATCAAATGAAAAATAAAAAATTTAGGTTATACAACCGGCCACGCACTAGTCTGCCCGTCTGTTATTCTGCTTGAGTCTCGCTCTCGATACTCGCACGAGACACACACACAGAGAAACAGAAAGGCGTATGGAGGGTGTAAAGATCTTACTTGACGTTACATTTTCTCTAGAATCACACCTACCGCAAGCCGCGTAAAGGAACTTCGTTCCAATACCAACTAATAATATCACGTACTAACAACAAAAAATAATACAATTGTAGGGACAACAGAAAAATACAACTATGAGGGTAGTGCCCTTATCCTAAATAACATCTCTACACTACCAATATTAATACTTTGCTGTACGTGTGTGTCATCGCTGTCAGTGCCCTGTCAGTCTGGCATGAGTCATACATAATAGAGTTACATACAGAATTTGGCTACAGGCTAATAGCCATTCATTACGTTTCCATGTGGTTTAGAAAATTGTCATATCATCTGTGATTGCGTTAAAATCCAAGGGCTGCGGACAATCACCTTTGATGTGAGTACTGGTCTAATAATTATAAACTAATTAACTGATCAAGCGCGCATTAAAGTTCAAACGTCCACACGAACGAAGTTGGAGGCACCGCTAGTATATATTTATATGGTTGTAGATTTTATTTGTAGAAAGACGATCAGACAATCCGTCTGGTAGTAAATAAATACGGTCGCTATTGGACATCCGGGACAGAATATGTCAACATCAGTCCAGAATGACACACGTTGGCACGCCCCCGGATGGGGTGCCTACCTTTGAAGATTTAGGAATGGATTTGCTCACTTACTACCGAAATAAGCAAGTAGAATGGAGGAATAGTATAAGATGGAAAATGCAGTACAGTAAATGCAGTCGAGTGCGTCCAGCGGCTGTAGAATATCAGCGTGCAGCCCACTCTCCTAAAGTTTCTAGTAATACAATAAATACGTAAACATTAATATAAAATTTACTACAAGTATACTAAATAACTGAATAGTGCCTAATAAATACTACCTCAGATGTTATATATGTATCTCGCCGACAAGGCTTATTCTAAATTATTTTTAAGAAGTCTGGTTTTCGTCTATTGCGAGTAATATTTTTCCTAGACAGGTATTGTTACAAGTCTGTAATATAAAAAGGAAAAATACCAAATTAAAAACAGAAAAATATTGATCAATATTATAATGCGCTTGTGTTTTAAAATACGCGTGCCGTACACACGTGTGCATACAAAAAAAAATACAAAAGTTTGTCAGAATGTCTTGTACATGTTGCAGGAAGACTTTAAAATCCTTAAGATTATTGAGTAATAAGGTAAGGTACCTAGGTAAGTACTTAGGTTACAGCCGGCGGCGTATATTAGGAATGAGCTTCGGGATTTATAATCAGGAATTCCAACAGAAACCCTGGACACATCTGCAGAAGTGTCCGATTTTCTGACTCGTTAGCAGTATGTATTGTAAAAATGAGCGCTAAGCGGCTAAATCAGCGCTAATTAACTTTAAAAATCTTCACCATTTTAGACTTGAGGTTTAACTTCAAGAATTAACGATCATCAAACTAAATACTCACACATACTCACATAAACACAAAATTCACATTTTATTGTATATTGTATATCGGGTCTGAACTCGTAGAAAAAGGGTATTTGTTTATCTTTTATTTCTATTCGACGTTAAGGGCACGGGTTACACCATCCGTGGTCACGAATGGTCCACCCTGGAATTTATCACTGGATTTATCTCTGTACTCAAAAAATCCTGTCCACTGAACGTCACCATTATCTCAGGATTGTGCGTGAAGCGATTGAAATTAAGAAAAAAAAATATCAACCGGGAATATCGATATAAACTGTTGTCGACGTGGAATCTAGTTATTAACAAATTAAAACCTTGCGATTTACCGTCGAATATGTCCGTGGACATTATTAATGTGGTGTGTCGCAGCCTTTACGATTGTGAAGATCAAATGTGGGTTGTTGCTAAAACTGCTGACAGCTCCCATCCTGGACTACCCTCCTGTTCAGTCAACTCATGACCACGGCTGGAGTAGCCCGTGCCAAAACGTCGAGTAGTAAGAGGTAAACTGATACCTTTGTTATACGCGTGATACCGATTTACATTACAAAATGTGTACAAAACACGAAAGTTTAAAATGTTACAAAATACACAACTCACATAATCACATGTTAACATAATTTTCACATAAATACTTAGTATTGTGTGAAGATTTCCTCTAAAGTATTGTCAAAAATGTTAACGTTTTAAAATTAGTTATAGGGATAAATACACTTGAGGATATTTTAATTCATATTTTTACACAATATGTGCAATAATTTCTGTACCTACTTATAAAAGATAACCCAATTCCTAAATTTATCACAACATAATAAATGATTTAGCCATAAATCGAGAGATTTACTCCCCACGAATTCCGGAACACGTGCGAAATTTACTAAACACAGCAATCAATACATACTCGAGGGGTTACTATGTAACAAATTTGAAAATTATTTGTTTTTTTCTTTGTTACTGGCAAATTGAAACACACAGGTGTGTTGCTGACCATTATGAACACTACATAACATGCATTATATGTTTATAGCACAGAACGCATAGTTGCAGACTTTCCGCCTGACTGATGTTCACTAAGATCCGCCTGATATGGCGCGGGTAATACAACAAGAATTGCAGGCGTAATGGTAATACAAAAAGCATCGGTCGCCGATCTTCGGCCGGTCGCTGATATGTTCCTACACTTAGGCTATAATCAGATGAAAAGTGAATTGACGTACGTTTACACGCAATCGAATTATGAGGGTGTTCAGATGACAAATGTTAATGCCAGCTTGTCTAGATAGATGGTAGTCACGTGAGAGTCAGTCGAGCCTAGAAAATAGACGTGGAGGAAGCTATCGTTCTACGGTTGTTTTATAACAAAAAGGATTGAAAACAGAAATGTAAGCTGTGGCTTCACCCAATGGGCCGCTGTCACGCGTTCAGCTGAATAACATTTAAGCGATACAATTACATTTTCTGAGCGCGCGCTGACACCCTTAAGCCGACGTTTATAGACTATGGGCGTGATCACTGATAGCATACTCTCTTTTATTCAGCACATCGATACTAAAGAAATGATGAGTATAAACTTTTAGGTTCTGTTTGGTGGCACTGTAGAACGTTTAATAACTCGTTTATGAACGCCAAGAAATTTTGTAATCAATGCTTTTTAAACGTGGCCTTTAAATGGATATTTATAGCTTTTTATTTTACGTGAAGTTTGGATCGGGTTATTACAACTATAGTCACTAGCTGGGTGTATGAAAGTAAAGAAATAGTTGTAATTTTTGTTCAAAGTATTATAATTTTGTGTACTGCATGATTGTTCATGCGTAAATTAACAACTGTTTAACGACTAAACATGTAAATTGTACATTGGTATATTATTACTAATTTGAAACTATGAAATTTCAAAATTCGGCATATTATTATAACTAAGTCACATGAAACTCACTTGACACTTCACTTGACTCACTTTAACAGTTCAATAGTAACACCAAACGATTTGTAATCCAAAACCGAATACACAAATAAATTTTCAAATAATAAGGAGTGACTTTGATTCCTTTCGATATTTCTTTTTTATTGTACTGTTTTCCTACTTCTTCTCATTCCTTGATATATTTTTGGTAATGATATAAGCCGTATTTTAGACGGTAGTCATTTAGGTTGGTTGAATAATTTATTATTACGTTTGCGTAATACATTTTGCATAAAACTTACTCGCAAATACCGATGTCGTGTTTCTTTGACAACAAATATATCATCGCCGCAGTCTTCAAATGTTCTTAATTCCGGCAAAATGTTTTTTTTCCTGAGCGTTAAACTTTGGTTCATCTGTCAATCACATATCGGCTCGTACTTAGCGTCATCTGTACGCGAACCGCAACAACTTTACTTCATTTCAATGCGCCGCATAGGTGAACATAATTATAGTAAGGATTCAAAGATGGCGTTATGAGAAGTACAAAAATCTATAGGGGGCCAAATTGTCACCAGGGTGCCACAATACCACCCCTTCCTCTATTAAATTATTATTATTTATTTGAGTTTGAGATGATTATTATTATTAATTGTTTGAGAACATTGCTGATGTTTCAGCAGCAAATCCTGATGAACTAAAGTTGTTGTTTTTGAATAACTAAAGTAAATTATTTTAAATTATTAAGAATGAGAATCCAATCCTAACCCACCATCGATTTGCTGCTGAATAAGTATTCTCATTTTTAGACAGTTCCTTGCAAAAAAAAAACCTTTTCTAAACTAAAAGTACTAAAACACAACTAATTTACAGGGTATTATCAAGAAGGACTAGTTCTAACAGATAACCGAGGAAGAACGGAGGCGGGATCATCTTAACTCATAGTTGAGGTTGAGGTTTTGAACTGCTAACACCAAAGAAAATTCAAGAATGAAGTAACTGGGAGACGACAGTCCTTTGTAAAATTTTACGCCTATCGTTGCAATTAAGGGTCCGTGCACGTTATCATTTGAAAACCGGGGCGCAATGCAGATAACAATCGTCGTTGTATAGCCTGACCAAGAAAATAAAATACCTCGCCACGATGCGTAAAACTAATACAACTAATATATTCTACTGACAACACTAACTAGCTATGAAAAAAGCAAATGTGGCGCCTCCTGAGCAGGTTTTTTATTTCTCTCGTCAGGCTTTATATTGTTGGTTAGCACAAAGTATTTTGTTTATATTTCGGTTTCATTAAATTTTTGTCATTATAGGTCGATATTTAACTTCATAATGACCAGTAATATGAGGAGGAATCTCTATTAGATTGTCCCATGAAGTCATGTACTTACGATAATATAAGTAACGGGCATCGATTAGAGTTGGCTTTTACTGGTCTTTGTAATTATTTTAACACAACATTGCTACCGATGAACAATGTTTACAGATGTAACATGTAAGCAGATAAAATATACTCGACGAAGTTGAGCTTGTCGGGTGGTATCGAAAATTACCCATAGGAATATATTGGTTAGGTGCAAAGGATTTTAAATTTTAGTTTTTGAGTCCGTATGTGTCAACTTGGCAAAAGCCGTGCCAAATTGCATTATTGCAATCGGTTCAAAAAATCGCCACGCATTTTCGATTAATCTATTTACCTTTATGCTTTTGGTACATGAATGTACGGTGTATTTATAACCGACTAGTCGACAGTGCGTATCGATTTTTATATCAAATTTAGTTTTAAGCGCGTACACATGTAAATAACACGTATTTATTTATTTGCACTAAATTATTGTACTAACTTGTAACCTAATAAATGCTAATTTCGCATTTAATTATATTAACTGAGCATTTGCCTGATAATAATAATTTATTTATTAATTACTAATTGTAACAGTTATTAATATTTTATAGAATAAATGATTTGTTTACTAACATGCTTATTTTTTACTCTGTTCATATTAAGAAATCGATTCATATTAGTGACATCATTCGTCCAATGTAGCCTAACACAGCGTTAATTGGTCAATTGAGGAATTCTCCCTTTCGTAATTTGTCAATAGGTAAAATCACGTGACCAATAGTGTGTAATGTGGTGCCCAGAGAGAGGAATGAAAGCCGAGACTGTTGAGTAAATACTGACTATATTTCCAATGGATCATACCTTAAATAAGTACAAAAGTAGGTTACACAGTGTATATGGTTAAATAAGTATATATAGTTAATATAATCTATTCATTACATCTCATCTCCACCGCAATAAAATAAATAAAATAATACTAACAGTTTATTTTATTTTAGCTTATATTACGAATGTTAATACAGTATAATGTCATATCATAATAATTATTGTCTTAACAAACTTTAGAAGTAAGTAATTAATACCCACATACTTTTTTAATACAATTGTTAGGTAATTGGTTCAAAATACATTTTTGTTCTGTTTTTGTGAATAACATAGTTTTTATTATCTTTAATTATTTCTACATTGGGTGAACATTCCCTTACTACTTTGTATGGACCTGAATATATGTTTTGGAACTTATTTCCAGTTTCATTTTTTATTAAAATCAAATCATTCTGTTTATAAGTTACAGGGTTAATATTACGATCATATTTATCTTTTCTTTTCAATTTACTAGCTATTAAATTTTCTCGCGCCTCTTTTTGTGACGTTTGTATTCTGAATTTGAGTTCTAAAGGATAATTATCAAAATTGTACAATGGGTCTACTTGTGCTGATTGCAAATTAGATGGTAAAATACATTTCTTACCGAACACCAACTCATAGGGAGTAAACTTAGTCTCTGTATGTACCGCAGTGTTATAAGAAAAACACCAAAATGGAAGCCATGTGCTCCAAGCTTCTGGGTGCTTTCCTGTCTGTATTCGCAAATAGTTACCCAAATGTTTGTGCGAATTCTCCAAGGCACCGACACTTTGATGATGATATGCGGTAGACTGCAGCTTGTTAATATGCAAAAGTTTACAAACCTCTTTCATTGTGTCCGATAAAAACTCCGTTCCCCTGTCTGTAGCTATCTCCTTCGGGATACCATACCTAAGAATCCAATTATTTACAAAGTTCCTGGCTACTTCACTTGACCCCTTTGACATTAATGGGTAAGCCTCAATATACTTACTCAACTCACATTGTATAGTTAAAATGTACACATAATTATCGTAATCTTTATCTAACGGCCCTACTATATCTAAATATATCTTCTCAACCGCCGAATTTGCCGTTGAACTTATTGTCATAGGCTCTTTAGTATAATGTGAGGAATGTTTTTGTTTTTGACATTTGTCACACCTTTTTATAAATTCTGTAACATCAGCTTCTAATTTTGGCCAAAAATAATATTTCTTTATGTTATTTACCATTCGTCTTATGCCGGCATGGCCACTTGTGGGTAATATATGAAAATCGTTTAAAATTACAAGCTTATCGTCTTTATTAGTTATTCTCTTTGTTCCCCGTAAAATACATATACGTGGTCCGGACCAATTACTTATGTTATTTACTTCATTTATTAATTTTTCCACAAATTTATTATTTTTCTCAGTTTTAATGAAGTATACTTCTTTTATATTTATTTTCCCACAAAATATATTTAGCTCTCTCACAAATTCGCCTGGCGACAGTTGCGATCGAGACGCTAAATTAATAAAAATAATATTCATTGAGGGTACATAACTCAAACATCCCTTCTCGTGCGTTATCTCATTCAATTTACGATATCGATTTAATTCATAAGCGCTTATGAAACATAATTCCGTGAAATATTTCGGTTTGCTATGTATTTCTACAACTTTTGGTTGATCAGGCCAATTGTTCTTAGAAACAATAGCATCCCGTTGTTGCCTAGCCATCTGGCCACGCGTCATTACATTCATCACCGTTTGATTCATCTCTTTCAACTCCTCCGAAGTTAAATGCAAACGTGAAAGTGCATCAGCGGCAGAGTTATTCTTCCCTTTCAAATATTCAAGTATAAAATCATATTCTTCTAATGTTAATCTAAATTTAATCAAACGGCTAGATGGATCTCGCATTCCAAATAAGTAGATAAGTGGCTTATGATCAGTCTGAATTTTGAATGTCCTTCCATACAAATATGGACGAAAATGCTTTACGGCCCATACAATCGCAAGCAGTTCCTTTTCAATCGTCGGGTACCTTTTTTCTGCTTTATTAAGACTACGACTAGCATAGGCTACAGGCCTGCCGTCGCTGTTGCACAAAACTGCACCTACGCCATATCCTGATGCATCTGTTTGTAGAATAAATTGATTAGACTCCGAAAACTCAGGGTATTGCAATACAGGATGGGATATTAAATTTCGTTTCAATAATTCAAATGATTTTTGGCACTCCTCATCCCATTTAAAAGTTACATTTTTCCGACACAAATTATTTAATGCATGTGCTTTTGTAGCAAAATTAGGAATAAATTTCCTGTAATAGTTCACAAAGGCCACGAATCTTTTGACTTCATCGACCTTAGTAGGAACTGGGTAGTCTTTAACAACCCCTATTTTATCAGAATCTGGTATAACGCCCTCTGCTGACACAATATGACCCAAATAAAGTAGTTCCTTTTGTAAGAAAATACATTTTTGAGGATTTAACTTTAGATTGACTTTACGTAATCTTTCAAAAATGGATTGTAAATTTTTAATATGACTAGGTAAGTCCCTACTATAACAGACTAAATCGTCTTGGTATACCAAGCATTTTTCGTATGTTAACCCTGTCATCGCCATAGTCATCATACGCGAAAATGAACTAGGACTGGTCTTTAATCCCATAGGCATTCTAGTCATCTGAAACTGTCCGGAGCAAAAAGCAGTATACTTGCGACTATCTGGGTCTAAGCTTACATTATAGTAACCTTGATGTAAATCTAAATGAGAAAAGTACATGCAACCCGATAACGAATCTAAAATTTCCGTTATATTTGGAAGTGGAAATTTATCATCATGTAAACTGTTATTAAGTTTCCTGTAATCTATGACCAAACGCCATCTTTTGTTTCCATTTTGGTCACTTTTCTTTGGCACCAACAAGATTGGACTGGACCATTCACTTTGACATGGTTCAATAATATTTTCTTTCATCATTTGATCAATTTGGTTATTAATTTCATTTTTTAAAGCATGAGGCAAACGATAGGGTTTTGAAAAAATAGGATGAATATTCGGTTTTATTTTAATTGAGTGTTGATAAATATCAGTGGTTGATAATTTGTCCCCTTCCAAATAAAAAATATCGGGATATTTTGCACATAAACTTTCTATATTAATTCTTTCTTCTTTATTTAAATTACTTAAATCCAATTTTGACAATAGTGTTTTAACTCGCGATGCATTTTTCTCGGTTTTATCAAAGTTACAAACATTATATTCCTTTAAATTTTCTATATTAAGTTTAATTTCAGATAAAGTTATATCTTTTGAGGTCGAATTCAATACTCGAACTGGTATTTTGCCATTGATTGGATGTACTAACGTACTCGCAATAAATACGCCCTCGCACACTTCTTTCGTACATACCACACATTCTTCTGTTAAACTGGTATTAATAAAGTGAATTGATTCTGATCTGGCAGGTAACGACAATAAATTACTACACGAGTCTATCAGTTGCAAAGATATTTGTTTAGATTCACTGATCCATAATGACAGACTATTATGTTTCATATCAATCACCGCTCCATACTTTCCTAAAAAGTCCTGTCCTAAAATACCGTGCGACTTACAAGGTAGCGTGTCAAATACATAAAACTTATGACTAATACACTGCCCGTGTATTGTCAACTGTAAACATACATATCCGATAGCTTGTACTTTTCCACCTATACCATTTATAGTTATGTTTTCTTTGTTGATTGGGATGTCAAAATTTAAAACATGCTTATGTTTTATAGCCGAAATTGAAGCTCCCGTATCTATGAGCCAATTAAACGCGTGTCTGTTTTTATAACATAACTTTATGTAGTAACTACTATCGCTGGCTAAAATACTATATGTTATAGGCACGAAAAAAATCATTTTCAGGTTCCGACTTCCGAGTGGATGAACTCGATTGAGGCTGTGACTCATCAGTCACTACTGTCCGAATCTGTCCTCTGAATGGTCTACGACCCCTAGAATGATTATTATAAGTTCTACCTTGATATGGCGCTCTGCCCTGGGGCACTCCCCGTGGCTGAAATTGAGGCTGCTGGGACCCTTGTCTGGTCCTGGTATGCGACTGTCGCCCGTTGTAGCTAGGGTTGCCTCGCCAACGATCAGTGTTGTATGTACCTCTTGGAGTGTTCTGATGAGAAGAGGGCCTGGAAGTGTTTTTATAGAAACGATTATTATTATGCCTTAGTGTTAACACTTCAGCTGTTGAACTTGAACCTGAAACGTCCTCGTCAATTGCGGCCTGAATCGCATCTTTTAAATTTTCAAATCTCTGAGCCGTAATAATCGTGCCAATCCTACGATTTCTTAATCCGTCGCTAAATTGCCGAATTGCCTGTTTCTCGTTTATAGATTTTAAAATATTAAATTTTTCAACATTTCCCTCAGATTGAGAAATTGTAAGGTCAGCGAATAATTCGGATAAGGTTTTTCCGAAAGCATCAATAGACGCATCATTTTGTCTGCAATTTAAAAATTGTTTTTGCAAAGCACTTGTAGATTTCTTTGGCAAAAGTAACATTTTCATATCATTTAAAAGATTAGGTACAGTGTCGTATCTTGTTGCTAATTTTAGCTTAGCAGACTGCGACAGTCTGCTTTTCAAAACAAAAGATATTAAATACGTCTGTGACTCAGCATTAAGAACCGAACTATAGTACTCAATAGCTTCGTTCGCGGTAAGGATTCAGAACTGATTCGGAACTATACGCATGCGCAGTTCAAATAATAACACACAATTCAGAATTTCTAGTTACAGTTCTGTGTTCGCGGAACCGTCGAACTCGGTTCAGGATCGGTTCAGAATCAGTTCTATCAGTTCTATAACTTTGGCAATAATCGTAGTTCCAGACATGCGCAGTAATGTGTTTTGGTGGGTCCACTTAAATACTTGCCAACTTAGGGGTTTTCCCCCCAAATTTAGGGGGTAAATAAGTGGGATGGGTTCTTTTAGGGGTTTTATATTTTTAGGGGTATTTTTAGGGATTTTATGACTCTTCATATATTTTTTTGAATATATATTTTTCATATATTATGTGAAAATATAGACCCTGGGACAATCCAAACTATAATAGCTAATCATATTTATTTGTTGACCTAGCGACTTAACGACATCTAGTACAAATATATTACAACTACTCTGTGGTGACTGGTGGTTATTGTGCCTATGCTTACTGGAAATACATATGTACGTTGATTATTGTTTACTTGTTTAATTCGATTTTGTTGTTGTACTGCTGTGCCGACAAGCAATTTGTTAATGATGCCTAAATAAACTAAAAATAAAAAAATGTACAGTCAGAAGTACACGTAGAGTTGGGAAACAGATCCAGATTTAAAAGGTAAAGAAATTTCATTGCATTTTTGTAATTTATATTTTTTCTTTTATTATAAATTTTTTTAGGGGGATTTCTAAGTAATTGGGGCGATTTTGGGTGTTTTTGACTTAAGCTTTAGGGATAAATATTTTTGAGAGTTGGTAACACTGCCGATGACAGTAGATCGTACGCAGTTTGGTTCCGAAATCGTTCGCGGAAATAAAAATCACGAATCGGTTTATAACCGAGCATGCGCTCTACTACGATTCCAAATTAGTTCAGTACTAGTTCTGAATCCTTACCGCGAACAAAGCTAATACCATCGATAAGTTGTCGTAAATTGGAAAGCTCATCATTCATCACTGGCAATAAGCTCAAAGCTACTTTCAGGTCGAATTTATCCATTGTTGAAAAACTACTAGAACCCTCTGAAATTCGACACAACTCAGTTATTTCATCAAACAATTTCTTAATATCCCCACAATATTTTTCAAAAAGAAGTAGCTTGTCCTCTCCTAAGCTTTTCCTGTCAATACTTCCTATATAATTATTATATTGTGCAACAATAAATTTAGCTTCGTCTAACTTTGTCTGCAATATTTTACCTTGTCATCTAGCAGGTCCTATTTTAATTAAATACTGTCTTACTACTAATAAATCCTCTTATAATTTCTTTAAAAATGTTGCCATAGAGTTTAAAAATACTTAATATGCATTATAGAGTATTAACATACCTGTATAAGTTTGGAACCCTGGATCCTCCGCATATTAACAAGAACTGTAACATGTTAATAATACACGAGTATACATAAGTTAGGATAATATTCTTAACTTTTTTTTTTTTGTTTACTATTATTTAAGTAATAATAATATTAATTATACGTTAGTAAATAAGGTTACAGTCCACTAAATAATGTCCATCAACTTGCCGAAATTACGATGTACGCGAAAAAGAAATACGCATATTTATGTAACCGCACTTCACTTCACACGACACCTATTTTATACGCTTATAGGCATTTTTAACACTTTTACACTGCGTTATCATTGATCTTCAAATCGGGGTAACCTTGGCGCCGTTGAAAGGAAAGCCGTCGCACCCTGCTGCCACTCGCATTCAGCTCAAACTCCTGTCGTATCCACCTTAAATGACATTTCCGATATATCCGGAATGCTCCATACAGGACTCCAAAAACCAGGCAGAGTACTATGACGCATAACAGGATGCTGGTTGTTTTCATATGGAATCGGAACTCCTCAATCGGTGCATCATTTGTGCCCCCAGCTGCATTTTGCGCTATCACGATGTTCTCTTCTTTAGACTGCTGTTTCCCCATTTTCGAAGCTCACTCTTAGTTCACTAGCGTCGCTGCCAGAAGTTTTGATATAATTCATTTTATCAACCGATGATTGCATTGTCCCGAGAACACGATGTTTATCATTCACTGTCCATATACGTAATCGGTCGGCGACGCGGCGGCGAACGGTGTCAGAATACCGGTGCCCGTGAATCTACTTTAGGCAGGGTCGCCATGTAATGTGGTGCCCAGAGAGAGGAATGAAAGCCGAGACTGTTGAGTAAATACTGACTATATTTCCAATGGATCATACCTTAAATAAGTACAAAAGTAGGTTACACAGTGTATATGGTTAAATAAGTATATATAGTTAATATAATCTATTCATTACATCTCAAGTGATGACATCACTTTTTTCTTAACTCAAACAGATATTAAACTAAGCTACTGTAATTCTCAATGTTTCACCAATATTGACCTAGCGTTTAAGCAAATATATACTCCTTTGCACTGCATTATCAAAATTGGTATTCGATAGGTGGTCAGGTAGCGTCAATCGCAGTTAGATCATTGTAGAACAAACTTGTTCTTTCGTTGAATAAATCAACGGATCACCGTCATCGTTATTAATCATTACTGCACCTATGTATACCTTGGACGGTGTTAGCTTAAGGTTATCTATTCTTGACTCTAATTCGTGAGGTCGTGAGTTGAAATCCGTGGACCGTACTATTGAGTTTCTAGATAAGCACAGATTTTTAATCATGACAATAAAGCACGTATCAACCTATAATGTCCCACTGCATGGCACAGGCCTCCCCTAGCAAATCATTGGGAGGTTTCGGGCCCTATTTCATCATGTGGGCCCAGTGTGTTCGGTGGATATACTGTTCCAGATATTTTTTATATTGTCGAGCATACGGGTTTCCTCACGGTGTTTTACTTCATTGCCGAGCCAATGATAGTTAAAAAAAACACCACAAAATCCATTTTGGTAAACGAAGAATTTGATAGAATCGGCCGAAAGGATCGATTAATATGAATAAATTCGTATTGGTGAAATATCGATTGTACCCTGACTTTCAAACTACTTACTAAATGACATTTGTTTCGAATGAGAGACTAGAGAAATGGGCCACCTTGACAAATTACTTATACTCGGCGCGTGAGTAGTAGAGCTCCAGAAAGAATGCGATAAGCGAGCACTAGGGCTGGGCGTGTAAGCAAATTATGTCGATATCGATAGACATTATAGAATATGAAATAATACACAGATATATTTAATCAGGTAGCTAGCGGTGAGTGGACGGGCATCTCTCCCGCTTTCCCACCTCATGTCGCAAATCTCAATTTTTCGCGCGCGTAGTAACATATGGGCTGCCCACTAGTCTACCAGTTTTACTAGAAAAAAAAATAAGGAAAAACCGTTCTGCTGCATATCTGCATATAAAACTTAAACGCATACTTTTACAACTTTATATCGCGAACCCAAAAGTTGTGGAATGGACTGTCTATTGAGGTTTTTCCACTGAGTTACGACATGGGACTATTCAAGAAGGCTGTTATTAGGATTCTGCAAGGTTGACAGCATATCCGCATGTCCCCATATGGCGCTGTATACACAACCTGATGTTGCAAGTGTCCATAGGCGGTAGTCACACTTACAATCTTCACCTGTCACCTCCTCTATAAAAAATGTGTATTTTCTCGAATTCTTGTCTGGGTTATACTAACCACTGTCACGAATTAACCTCCTCTGTCAGTTCACTGACTGACTGATTGATTGACTCAATCTGTTGATTGATTGGTCAGTCAGCTCTGGCCGTAGTTGGTGTAACCCAGCCGAAGCGTAGAGTATATGTCGCTGTCGTATCGAATGAGTACCCAGGTGAAAGTTTGAGATACGTTTAATATATGCATATTCTCATACCGGAAAACGCAATGTGGGACACTCTCCGCCAGATAGACCGACGACTTGACGAAGTTCGTCGGTATTAGATAAATGAGAAGACCCGAAGAATTTAGCCGTTCGTTTGTTTGTCGAATACGGCGGCGAATTTTGGGAGACGCCTATATCCTAACCCAACCTTTGGTGATAATTAGTCCAGAAAAGAGTTGTATAAGTATTTACAGGACCTAACTCAACTGGATTGCTTGGTATTTACCTTCCCAGAAGGTCTCTCAAGCCAATCGCACCTTCAAGCTCTGGTGGATTCCATTATGTCCCCACACCAGCGTCAAAGGCACACCGGTAAACTATTTAGAACCGCGGATAGTATACTGTTATTATTGTCTGTAGTTGTACTAAATACTACTTTATTTGCAATATCTGGGTACATCTGGGTACTTTCCAATTAGAATTGCAATCCTTAGGAGACTTGATATCTATAAAACTTCCTACTATAGTTCCTACAACTCACGAGCGCGAGTTTACTTTGATTGTAGTAGTGAATTTCACAATACACTCCAAATACATATACGCTTCACAATACCTTCAAATACATTGACAAGGAAGTTAGTTTCACGTATACGGTCATTTATCAACAAGCAAGGCAGAACTATACACTATTATCGACTTGTTCCTCTCCGCGGCTAGATATCGGCCTCTCCTAACGCACGTCACTAAACTATAAAACATGTTTTTTTTACAAACAGCCAAAAAATAACGTTACCTACGAAATATACACGGACATGCATCATCCTTGGAGGAGGAGCTGAGAAGAGATCATCCAAGACGTACAACAGATCAAAGATTTAGTTGCCACATTCGTCATTAATTGTAGGTATCACAACAATAATAATGCGACGTTATATGAGCAAAGAGACCTTATTTGAGGAGGACGTACACGCTGTAATCCCACAGCAGAAATCGATTGGCTAATTTACCCCTCATTCATAGTACTTACCTTGAAGTGTACTTTAATTTAATACTTTATCCCGATCCCCCAATGTGCATCCGTGTTTCGATAGTGAGTGAGATATGTCAGAGCCTATTCCCATCTCATCCTATCCTATCCCTCCCCCTTTTCCCAACACTTTCTCCAATCCGTTCCTAAATCAGCAAAGGCAGGTAGCGCGTCCGGGATGTGGCTATTCTGGACTGATGTTGGCATGTTCATGGGCGGCCAGTATCCACTTAATATCAGGTGACTGTCTGCCGGTCATCTTCTAAAAATCCGGGAATTCAGAATCCACAATAAGGGTCCTTTTCTTAGATAATGTCACATACTTCGTTAGCTAACACCTAGTTAGCAGTACAATTACATGTCATCAATGTTGTTATAGAAAATGTATACCATCAAGGTTCAATATTAATGATCTTTAATCTTTAACTGTAATAGTGTAATTCGTTTTTAGTTTTTCTATAGTTTACTTTAATAGTATGTAGTATTTACTAAAGTAAGATAGTGTCTACATCAACTGAACATGTGATTAGAATAATCTACACTTTTTAATACTATACTTTTTAATACTATTTCTTATTTCTCTAGTAATAACATTACGTAATCAATGTAATTATGTATTTACTGATAAATTGGACTTAATTAAATAAAGTAATAAAGTCAGTAAATAGTAGCTATTATTGTTTTTTATTTTTTATAGAGAAGAGGGCGGACGAGCAAGCAGTCCCACGTGGGTATCCCCACGTGGGCGCGCCGCCGACCTTGCAAAATCCTATTTTCAGCTTTCTTGAAGAACCCCATGTAGTAGCTTAATGGGAAGACCTCTTGTTACCTATTATATTATTTAAAATGCTGTTTTGGACATAGCTAGATAACACAAATTTATGGAATTGTATGGAAACCAAGCGTGTCGTGACACGAGTGAATTGTTTGAAAACCTAGCGTGTCACGACACGAGTGAATTGTATGTAAACTAAGCGTGTAATGGCATAAGTAAATTGTATGGTAACCAAGGGCGTTATGAAACGAATAAATTGTATGGAAACCAAGCGTGTCAAGATACGAGTAAATTGTTTGGAAATCAAGCGTGTTGTGACACGAATAAATTGTATGGAAACCAAGCGTGTAAATTTTCGTGATGAGAAACAGACTATTCACTGATGAAACGAAACATCTCTCTTGATTCAGTTCACTACCTCTGACAAATTTTTATAATTAATTGTGGCACAATTAGCCATTTTTGTGTTTTTTAAGGACTTGATAACGACACGGGTCGGAACAGCTGAACGAGCAGAGCGACTCGGACAGTAGAAACTTAGCGTCAACTTCGGGCACGCAGCTACGAATAGCTTGAGATGTTATCTAGCCCTCTATATCTGTGGTATCAGACTAATAATAATTAGTACCGATATACCCATTGATAGATGTTGTTCTTCTCATTGGTACAATTTTGCAGTAGGTATAAGTGGAAGTGGAATTTACATATATCCCTACTGGTAGGGAAGAGTGGAAAAATTGTCCTTTTACCCCTACCAGGAATGGACGGAACAGCCGATCCGATTTCTGTAGGCCTTTTTACCTAATTCGAAGTGAACCAAAGCAATATTTTTATAGGAACTAACAAAAATATGTTTGTAGGAAATTATTATACTTGCGTAGGACAGTTTCGTGTTTCAGCAATATTGTTTTATTATAAAATATGTAACGTAATATTTTATTATTGAACCTAAATAAATATTAACTTACATAATCCATACTTACGATTCTTCTAATTAAATTTCCACCAACCCTCTTTATATGAAATTATAAGCAATGTTAATATGTTCCTTAACGAGTTCTCAAATAGGTCCTAAAATAAACAGAGATTGAATATCCCGCGTAGGTGTAGCGTTTGAGACCTTTTCCGTGCTCATACCGCGTCAAACCGCCATACATACTCGAATATCCAATCTTAGAAATTAGGCACTTGAATTCATTGAATTCGGATGATGTAATTCTTAGCGACACGTTGTGGTTGACGAAGGACTATCCTCTTAGCTGCTGAACAATGGTAAGACCGAGTGTCTGACACCTTTGAGCGAGAGACCGCATGGAAAGAAAAATAACTGCAAGGAAGACTTTTCAAGGCTCTTCATGAGCCATAAAAGTATTCAATAAATGTATATGTAGATATACTGTAGTATTCGGGTCCTGGCTGAACTACGTTGATCTTCGTAGAAACGAGGTATTTGTCTATAATATACATACAAGCTGTTGCACAGACGCAAAGGTGTAGATGTCAGAAGAGATGCCAACTTTTCTATGAGCCCTAGTCATATTCATACGTATTATCGTTATAATATTATCGTATTCTAAGTTATTATCATACGATAAGTTATTATCGTATTTTAAGCCGTTGCTTGATACACGTCCTTATCTAGTATTTCATGTTTCAAGTGACTCATTAATTCCTTAATAAGGCTTAACACGTAGTACATTAAATAAATGGTTATTTTGTTATGTTATTTTAGCTGCATGGATTTTTATCTTCAAATAGAATAAAACAGTCTCATCATCTTCATTATTTATTACACAAAGTGCTGAATAAATAACCCTAATCGTAATACTTACAATTACAATAAATTACTTAAATTACAATAATAATTTAAATAAATAAAGTCGACGGGCTCGCGCTTAGAATACCTCAGTCTTTAGAAAAAAAGAAAACACACAATTCACTGTTAAACCATTAACGAAAACACGCAATGCTTTAAATCATGTGGACATGTATCCAATATTGTAGAAGGTAAATTTTTAAAACACTTAAAAACGAGTCCAGCAATTTAAAACACTGCGACTGCTTTAATTTTGCTAAATGTCAGATCGCCACGATTAGCTAAGGCAAGAGTTAAGGATCAAGCTGACGTGGCAATCTGACATTTAGCTCAGTTTATAAAAATGTCGCCACTTGATCCGCAAAATGTCATTATGTCCAATTTTGTTATTGCTGAGTTGTCGGCATTACCGTTGTTGGGTTAGGATTATACTCGTACATATTTTGTGGCAAGACGTAGCCGTACATTGGCATAGTCATGGCTGGAACATGATCTAGTGGACTTCCTGGTATGCCGAATAAGATTCTGAAGTAGCGCGCAAGGGTCCGTAATACATTGGACGTCTCCGGTATCCTGTATAACACAAACATTATGAATAACAATGCAAATATTAATTCAAATATGAAAATTATACACACACTATATCATACTTTATAAGCCAACAATTATTCACGTAGAAAGAATTCTTGTATTTGAACAAAGTATGTAAAACTGTTTTATAAAATGAAATCTGCAGCATTACAATCGGCATGAAATTAATTTTCAATTTGATAACACAGGGATCTTCCTTCCCGTTAGGAAGATTAACCTGCCAGCTCTGATTTCATAATTCGTTTATCCGGCGAATTTAAATTTTGGCTCTTCAAATATTTTAATCAAACTTCATTGAAGGAAAGATTTGGAATATAAACGTAAGTCATGAACCTCGAGCCAAAGTTAGTCGACAGTTTTGATGAAACTTCAAGCAAAATAATTGTCGTCTTAACCTCTTTCAGTATAATTCAAATATGTGCTCACATTTACTTTGCTGAAGCACAATATGTGTGTTTTATACTTAATTTATTAGTAATGTCATATGTATACTGCAAATGAAAAGCAAAATGTGTGCATAGTTACATAAATCATATTTTCATTAATATTTACAAACATATTTCCCACTGTTCAAAATGAAATATTTATACAAATTTTCAAAATACTAATTTTGGTATGGCCACCACCAAAATATACTTAAATTACACAAAATAAATGCGTCCGTAAATGTTGATATTTTATAAATAATAACGTTTGAGATATTTGAAAGTTCAGACTGTGTCCATCTCTATATCCTTATCGATTACCTTATTATTAGTTTCATTGGTTGTTCGACCTTACACGCTGTTTCTTCTTTTTGATTTTCTTCTTCTTATCGTAGCCATACTTTCCTATCGCCTTGTGTACATCGACCAAACCTTCAATTATCTCGAGAGTCATTCTAATTAAACTTCTAAGCAAGGAATAATACTGTGGAGGTTCTTTAGATTTTAAGGTATTTTTAAAAACATGTTTTGTGTACTTATTCACCTGTTCAAATAGACTAGTCATAGGATCATTGGTGAATAAATCAAAAAGTCCAAATATTCCTCTAGAAACTGCATTAATCTCCCTACCTCTTTCTACTTCAGTGTTTTTGTATGAATAACTGTCAACTATTAATTCTGAATTTTCTTGTATGTCAATACTTCTTTTATTTCTAGTACCTCGTGTAACATTTAAATATTGAAATTGATTTTGAATTTCATTAGTTCGTAAATGTGTATCATTCAAATTTGATATTATAATAGGTTTCCAATTGTTTGAAACATCAAATACATTACTAATATTATTAAAATTAGAATTGTTAGTATCATTATGTATATCTCTTCGGTAAGGTACGAGTCTACTATTATTCGGTTTAGCCATGTATATGTTGGGATTGACAAAGTATTTAATTCTAGGATAATAGAATGTGTGCGGATAATTATACTTATACTTTTTAGTCTTAATATAATCGTGGAAATCCTTATTGTGTTTAAGCCTATCTAAATTAACTTTTAATTCTGCGTATTTTTTAGGTCTATGAGGTACGGTTTTCTCATCGGTCGTTTTTCTTTGAGCTATGTTTCTCGGTTGAGGTAATAGTATCTCTTTCGGTTTCTTTACTTTCTTCTCAGTGGAAGTTTCGGTTTCATACTTCTTCGTTGTTGATACGTCCGAGGTCAGGCCACGGAAGGTCGCCGGCATTGCGTCGTAGAAGACATTAGCTATTGGATCAATAACGCTTTTGATGCCGTCAACTATTGGTTCGAAGAACCTTTGTAGTTTAGACTTACCATCCCATCTTTCTGATGCTACTGTCGAGTTCACTAGTTGTAACGTGGGCGCCTGTTGCGACTGCTGAGCTGTGGCGTCGTTCTGTTGGAGCAGCTCATTGGGATATGAGTGCGTAGCCAAAGCCGAAGGATTAAACATCTCTGGTGATGCGAAGTGTGGGCTCACTCCATTTACGGAGTATGCGTGCGATGAGGCGCTCGGAAAATCGATGGGATATTGCGAATAAAGATATGGGTGGTTTTGCAAACCGATGCTGGAATGCAAACAATACCAATTTAAATATCTCTTGTGTCTGTATTACGTACGACAATTATATCTCGAAAATATTGACCGTATAGATTTACGACAAATAAATGTTTTACTACAATTGAATGTCATTTTCCCTGGGCATCACAGGTTTTTCAAGTCTGTTAATTATTTTGTCAGTCAATCAGTCAAATTTAGTTACGATCAAGAGGTAATTTCCGCCAAATTAAACTCTAGGAAATTAGGTATAAATTAGTGAAACTCAGAGACATTCGAATCAACTTCAGTATTACTTTTAATTATTTAGTTGATAACGCTTTGAATAACCCCTTTCATTATTTTTTTAAATTGTAAGCGTAGTTAATTGTTATTAGTCTGATATATGGTTCATTCATTTATTCATTTTTTATTGCACAATAAACTTGTCTGCAGTCAAAAGAGAACAAGTACAAAAAATCCAAATAATATAAAAAGTTAAATGCCACGTTATATAATATTTCACAATAAGAACTCACTTTAATAATAAAATAGTTGTATCACTTTCATTTATATTCGTTCTGTCGAACCTCATGACGTCTTGGTTTTCGATACATAATACAGCAACCAATAAATAAAAATCAATGTGGTAGCGATTATTGTATTCGAGTCAATGTTTTTGTCGATTCCAGCATTCGGTTCAGGTGAAGTCACGTCAAGTCGAGTGAAATCATATACATTACTTATTTATGATCGTATCGTGCCTTTGTGCGTGTCAACTAATAGTCAGTCAAGTCATGCTTTCATGATTTTGCCAAATGTGAATAATACTTGAAAAAATACAAGAAACCATAAAATGATATAAGTGATTATTTCTGAGAAAATGGACCTTATTGTCGGCTCTAGTCTCCCAGATGTTGAGGCTTTAGTGAAATCTTGGAAAAGTAATAAAGACATTTTTTATTAGTACCTACCTACTTTATCTTAAAAACCATATGTTAGAAGAGCATATTTGAAATCTTGAAACAACAAAAGTTTAAGCTAGAAAATCTGTTACGTAAGTCAGTAATTCCATATCGACAATAAGATCCCTTTACTCAAATAATGTCATAATAATATATCAATACACATATTTTTACAAAAGTCAAAAGTACAAACTAAACATATCTATAATTTCAACTATTCACTCGGTGTGAAGGAATTCTAAGATTTACATAAAATGAAGCTAAAATATGTAAGTAAAGGTCTGAAAGTGCCTTTGTATTCGGAGTTAAAAATGTACTTAGACAGATTCATCTAAATGTAAAAGTTGAACAAAATGTCGAAATATTTGATTTCTGGAACTATAAAAGAAAATAGGAACGCATTCACATGTAATTTCAATAAAATATAAACAAAGTTTTAAAAAATTACACGAAATACATATTTTCTCAACATTCTCTGTAATATTTTAAATATATGAAAAAGAGACAATTTCATAAAGAAAATCTAATAAAATTCTTTCTTACGATGAAGGAAAATTTAGAACAAAATTGTAACGAAATTTTCAAAACCATTGAACAGGAAATTGATAGCGAAACACATTAAATATAAATAATGTATTAAGAATAAATTATTTGATTATTCTAACAAATAATGTGAAACCACTTAAAGAGAGTAACCCAATTTCAAGGAAGTAAACAAGTAATTGTTTAGACATTCAGGACAAAGACAAATTCAATTTATACAACAGTGAGCACAGCGGTAATATCTCTACATCAAATAGAAAAGTATGTTTATCTGATTGTAATGAACCAGATGAATATTGTAGAAACGAATCAAACAAGGAGCTTCTTTATATAGTCAAGAGAAAGCAGACAACATTTCAGTACTTCAACTCACATTGTATCAGTTCCTGAATTTGAACTTCAATGAATTCCACTAACGGTCTACTTGGGTACGACCTTTTTATGGTGATTAACAGCTTGACGGTTAAGAGGAACCCGCGTACCCCGGGAATAAAAATCTAGGGCGTGTCATCCAAAACCATTATTAACGCTGCATGGTGAATTTCCAGTTGGGAAAATGGGGAAGGATAGGATTGGATGGAAATGGGATCTAACATGTTGTAATGTACGTATTGAATTTGTCTCATCTTTAGACCTTTTTCTCCCTTTGAGGGGGCTCGCTGTAAAACTTACTGAAAGTCATTTAGATTGAAATAATAAAACAATAAGTTGGTAAAAGCTAGAAAGTTACATAAACGTCACATTTATTCGCTGTTATAAGGTATTTGTCATCGTCATCATTTGTAGCCTGTTTGTGTAATAAGGGACGGTTATTGAAACATTATTCTTCATTCAGTCTTATGAAAAATGATACATCGAAATGAAACTTACCCAGTGCTATATGTCTCATACAGTTTCTTCAAGCCCATTCCGATGGTAACGACAAGGGCCAATTTGCTGGCTAGGAATGCTTTGATGGTGAGAACAGCGACTACCGCGAGGGCGAATATCGCTGCACCGGCTGACTTCATGCCGAACAGGAGCGGGATGACTGCTTGCATTACTTTCTTCTTGTGTCTCCTTTCTGGAATGAATAAAGCGAGATTAAGGCGATCCGCATACAGATATATAAGCATATGGCACGGCTGATTTGCAGCGACCACTGACGCGGCCGACCACGTGGTCTCTCTTGATTGGTTGCTAAGACACGCAATCGATAAAATCATAGAGGGATTAGCCCTACAAAACAAATGCTTTAAAGAATAGCTCTCTTGTATACTGGCGCAACCGGCTGCAACTGTGGGCCGCTGATCGCAACTGGTCGCTTAGTCGCGCGAACAGATGTCAAATCGAGTTAACAATTGCGCCACCAGTTATGCCCGTCATAGTTCCTTATGCCCGAAACTTTCATCTATAACACATGTCTAGAAGTTGTATAGACGGTGTTCGATATTGTTCGGGGGCTGAGGGGTGAATTCACGTGCTGCGTGGGCGCGGATCGCCTTTGACCCTTCGGCGGCTCGGGTCGGCCATTGGTCCTTGTGCGGTATGATCGCAATCTGTTGTTGTGCAAGTAGGCTGCACATTTTTGGGAGACCTTGGGGCATGCGAGTGTCCATAGTTAGTGTATGGCAGTGAAGCGGTGAAACAGTGTAGTGAACGATGACCTTGCAACGGCGCTATTAAGCGTATCCCTGTTCAGCAGTCGCGGGGGCCCCCAGGAATATCGAGGTTGGGTGAGCAGGAGGTTACAAGGTCAGAATTTTTTTCATTTTTAACTTTGACTCCGCGTATCGCTTTGACAGACGGTGTTTTCTAAAGGAGTAGCTGACGAGCGGATAATCCGGTTGATAAATAAATATAAAAATGCATAAATATTGTCGCCTTTGGACACCTGCAATAAAAACATCAGTCACAAATAGCGATCACTTTTGGGTCTGCCGACCTTTTAGAATTTACTATCAGATTGTCTCTTTCCACTCTCTCCATTAAACCTCTTCTAATGCCTGCTACCGCACACGAACTTCGTCTCTTCTTATCCATCCTAGTGGCTGACATTACATATTTAAATCGGCATTTTCCTTTATTTCGTACTTGTTGGACTCCTAAATTTACGAAATCTCTCTTCTAAATTATACCAAATTTGAAACTTTAATAATTATCTTCATCGTAACGAGAAACGAGATAGTTAGAGATGCGACATCTCGTTAGGAACTGAGAAAGTAATAAAACAAACACCAAGCTGTGAATATGGTAATGGAATTACAAACTTTTAATTGAAATTGTAATAACTTACAGAATAAACCTGCATAATGAAGAAGCGTAGACATTTTCAATGCTTGTGTTAAGGCAGCATACCTTAGGTATATTGATTTATGGAGTATTCTATCATCACTTAATACTTGTAATTAAAAGTAGGTGCCATACAACTTTGTCCCCTATAAGAGGACAACAGATGAAGCCCCAATCTTCTTCCGTCGACCTCGGCACGCCCTAGACGATCCTGTCGACCCAATTACCGCTGCAAATTCAGTTTTATACCTGCTCACACTACACAAGTACACAGTTCTCAATGACGAAGACGAGGACGTCTTGCTCGCGATACCGCTAATATACTTGTATACCGGCCTTCAGCCAACACTTTTACGAGGTATCAGTTTGTATCTGATCGCTTCTCACCTACTCATGATCCCGCGCTGCTCTCCCAACTCCCTTAACCAAGGCCCGTTCCTTTTCGCCGGTTAGCCGGCGTGGGAGCAAGGGTTTAGTCTCGTTGCACTAGTTGCACTAAACTAAACAATTCCAGAGACTCTGATAAAATCAAGATGAAGACGTATATCTAAAGTAGATTAAGATGAAGGCGAAGATTAACCTCGGGGTGGAGCTGTTGGCGCCATAGCGTCACCGAAGGGTGTAGTCTTCCGGCGTTTCCGAGGGCGATTTTCAAAGGCCAACCGTACAGCGCAAAGCATAGTGCATATATTTAGTTCTAAAATTTTTTATTTTTTTTATTTGTATATTCTATGGGCCTGAAATGAATAAAGACCTTAAAACGCAGCGCTAGCATTCCAAGTTGGCGAGTCTATTCTTTCTGAGGTTCTTTGAGTTCCACTGCTTGTGATAGTTGCCTAGTGATAGTAAGCCAGGGTTATCACCGCGCGATATTCGACATTGTGTTGTTGGCCAATCCGTACCACCCGGATACAAGTATAGAGTGTTAAAAAGTAACTATCACGAACGCGGGAAACAGTTGCCCCCTTACCCACTCTATTACAGTAACGTATTTTTTAAAAAGCTGATCAATTATTAAGGCAAATGACAATTGACAATAGATAAATGTTTATTTTTTTTTTATATAAAAAAGTGGGCGGACGAACAAGCAGTCCCAATATTCCTGATAATACAGAATATTGAAATATCAAAAATATAGAAAATACAGAAAGATATAATTATTATAAACAGAATTATAAACATAACATAGAGAATTTGAATACTAAAATTAACATTATTAAATATAAAGTAAGTATACAAAAATAATTTAGTAAAATTTAACTACTCGTAAATGTAACATCGCCTGTGATAAATGCACATGTATATGTTCTTTAACTTTCGCTTTAACCACGTGAAATATAGGTAAAGAAGATTATAAAAACTGAGAAAATTATAACGACCACATCAAAGTTAGAGACAAACTGCAGCGAATCAATATAAACCTTAAAAACTAAGCAATAAAATTGTTATTGGAAGAAAATGCGTTTTGTCAATCGCAAAGTAATATTGGTTACATCGTTAGTGATGGTAGAGTGGAAATGAGTGTCAAATCGATTTACGTCCGGCTATCGAAGAAAGTTGCTATAATCGATATCGTGTGCCGAAATGTTCTTGAGTGTTCTAGAATGTCGTTTATAAACTTTAAAATGGTAAAGACGTAACGTCGTCTATCGATGGACTGACATAATGAAACGTTGCCGAATTTGTGTCAGTACACGCGAAAACATATACATAATACTATGCCATAGTCATACTATATCTATTAGCAAAGTTCTTAAACATTTAAACATTCTATGCAAGTTGATTCAGTTCGTTATTCGTTGACACATCGTGTATATTATTTTATATTGTCTTTGGTGTTCTTTTGGGTTACTCTACATGGAAATTACAACATACCCCATCGTAAAGATTACAGTACCTATATTTTTTCTAAAATTTTTCTATTGATTTACATGGAACTTTATGTCAAATGTGTAACATAAAAAGTTTTATAACAATTTCAAAAAGCTGTTATATGTTAATACACATAATACTAAAAAAACATATAGGGTTATATAGGGTTACTAGGTAAAATACACAAATTTCAGAAAGAGAACTCATTTGAGCTGTACCGTTTATAAAACATAATCTATTTGAAATTCGAATTCTGAAAGTCATTTATAGACAAAACTAAAAAAATTAAAATGTTGTACCTATTCACTTTTTATTGCATTTCGCGCGCTTTTCTCTGCAACAATAGTATTCGAACGAGAACATTTAGGTGCAATGATGTTATACGACTTTAAAGTTGGTTTAAATAAAAGTGAGTGCATCGTCCCGTGCAATAATTTTGGATGTTTTTTTCAATTGAAATAAGGAAAATTTTCCTAGAAAGATGATGAGAGAAGTGGCCTTCCTGCGACTTCTGTAACGAATGAAAATATCGAGGCGGTAAAGAAAATGTTGCATAAAGACCCAAAAACTATCTACAAACAGATAGAGGAGACTTAAGATTTCATCGCTGATCATTCATGAAATTTTACACCAACACCTTCAAGTCAAGAAGCTTTGTTCTCGTTGGGCTCCTCATTTACTGACTGCTGAACAAAAACAAGCTCGCGTGACATGGTGCAGGGAAATGATTGTAAAATTCGAAAATTGAGAGGGACGGAATATATTTAATAATATTACTGGAGATGAGAGTTGGATCTATCAGTATGGTCCATTAACTAAGCAAGCGGCAATCAACGGTTTGGATGTTTCCCAGGACGGTCAAATGTAAACGCAGTGTGAGCAAAAAAATGGTGGCAAAATTCTTCTCGGCAGGTGGCCATTTAGCGACAGTTTCTTTAGACTTTCAAAAATCTGTTAATGCCCAGTAGTACAGTGAAGTGTGTTTAGCAACTGTATTCGATGTATTAAATCAAAAACGTCCTAAAACAGGTTTAAGAGGGCTTTTCTTGCATCATGACAATGCATCATCTCACAAAGCAAAACTTACTCAAGAGTTTTTGAAGACTGCAGAGATCCAAGAGTTGAGCCAACCTCTTTATAACCCTAATTTAGCTCCATGCTACTTCTTTCTCTTTCCAAAAGTCAAGCTTGGACTTCGTGGCATTACTTTCGAGAGCCCCGAGGACGCTCGGAATGCTTTTAGGGCAGCTGTTGAGGACCTCGCTAAAGAACAGTATCGCCAGTGCTCTTGGTCCGTTAATCTTGATTTAACCTTGATTTAGACGAATGAATCGCTGCATAGAGACCAATATATATTTTGAATACTTGTAATTAAAATTTGTGTTGTTACCCAAATATTTTTTTGTAATTCAAAATTTACCTAGCTACACCTACGTAAAATACGTTAAAACGTACTACGTACGTTTAAAATTCACCTACGTATTTAAAAATTTTAGAGGGTACTGGAAGTCTGTTTAAAGAAATACCTCTATAACCATCTAAGCCGAGGAAAACTCAATTAGGAACCATATAAATTTTATTAAAATAATTTCTCTCATAAAAAATGCTATATTTTCGACACTGCATTGGTCCAATTTTAATAAATTGAAACCTTCCAGAATAAATGTTAAAAATAGCAAGAAAATTGGAACCTGATTCCGAGTTTACCCTTTATTTTTGAATACATATTTATACTTCTATTACACTACTAGGAATAAAAGTACTTATATTTTTATGCTGGGGCCACACTGATACAAAGTGACATATAACATATATTTAAATTAGAGTTTAAACCTATAATATGTGGCCATCATATTCAACATAATGCGTTAAAGGATAGCCACATATACGTCTAATGTGCAATTTAAATATTACGTTTCAGTGTATTAATCATCAATTATTTATTACTAATGTAATAAAATAATCATGAAATACAACTTATTTACCCGTATGTGCGTCACATATTTCATACCAACTTACGCGTACTTACTAACAGAAGCTGGCGCGTTCAAAGGTTACACACCTAAACCAGTGCGGATAGCGTTATGCACGTACGATTGAATTAATTAACATGTTAATTTTCTAGTTAGATATCATAGTTTTGGTGTAGGTACTGATTGACAAATTAAAATATTTGATACAATTTTTGTAGGAACTTATAGTGGAGAGTTTAGTTTTTACTTGAGACGTTATACTAGTATATCTCCTCCATAAGGGTGTCCCGTATCCTCTACCAGTTACTCTAAGAGTGTATACAGAATTTTAAAGGTTTTGTATTTACCTGAGGCCGTCTAAATTGTAGTAGCAATTAAATAAACATTTATTGTTTACCAACTGAAAAAAAAAGTCTCAGGCAATTCTATTGATTGAGACAACTTATCTATCTATAGACAAAAATGGATGTTGGTGTATCTGTCTGAGATTATTAGACTTCGACACCGTTTGATCGATCATCATGAAAGTTGGCACATACATGTATTTTTTTATGGAATTTTTTTCTATGCTATCCACTTTGTTGTAACTTGCCACTAAATAACGCTGCAGTATATCAACTGCTATACCGGTCAACCGATGGCCATGAAAATTGGTATTCATAGGTATTTGAGCATAGAGAATATTTTCGAGCTATCGACTTTTTTGTAACTCGCTACTAGGTACATTGCAGCACATCAACTTCCATACCGTTCAACCGATCGCAAAAATCATATCGACGGCAAAACAGAGTAATTCGTGATTTTATATAAAGAGGTAAATAAATATACACAGGCGGAACAACCTCTGCCGGGTTTTGCTAGTCCTTTATAAATTATTACATTTAAAATTATGGTCGAAAATTTCATAGAAAACTTCTGAACAATAAAAATAATATTCTCTAGTCCATCATAAAAGTATAAATCCTCTGTTGACAAGGTCAGATTTATTACTCTCCGTTGGTTTTATTGGATGAACAGCGTTTAAAAATATAGTAGAAGAGCCGACCGTAGAAATTAAATACTAAAAATAGAATTGAATCTGAGCAAAAGATTATAGAATAATTGAAAATTAATATAATAATAGTAATCAAATCTTTTTTCAAGCTAAACAATGGTTACAATATGTTCGGACCTGTGTACTAGGTAAACATGTGTGACAGACATCGTAGCCTCTCGGAGCATATCGAAAAGAGGAAACATGTCTAGTGACTCTAGTGATGAAGATGTTAATAAATTATACCCATTGACACTTAAATTTAAATATTAATAATAACTAGAATTGATTTTGTTAAACATTTCAATATCGCAAACGCTCCACACCCATTAACATTGTCACCCAGCGAGGTAATGCCGCCAGCATGCCAGCTAGAACCCTGCCTGTAGCTAGTCGCTACAGGGACTTTTGTATAAAATGTTCAATATTATGACCGGTACTTTGAGCATTTTTTATAGTGAAGGCTTTAACCGATTTTAAATTAGTTTTAAGCAGCGAATTCAGTATACATACTAGATATGTTATACAAGCACTCTAGGACGGCCACATTAAAGTCTAATAGTGTTCTATGTTCAGTAGCTCTCGAATTCATTTAATTCATTCTTATTACGTGGTACTTAAATTTCAAATTTGACTTTTAATGATCCCCTCCTCATCTGCTTCACCCCCCTCTAGAAGTCGCCAACCAGGTTTCTTTGATAAGTGTCATCTAGTCTATTCTCATATCGATGGTCTAAAGCGGCATTGTAATTATGGTAGTTTGTTTTCGTGTTTAATAAATGAACTTTAAATAATTTAATTACCGTAACCGTAACCAGCCCTGTAATAGCCCATTGCTGGACACGAGCCTCCTGATGCACATTATCTTATGCATGAGCGATGTATGGCCTCAAAACGCCACGCTGGCCGGGTGGGTAGGTGAATCCACTCTTTTAGAGGTGGTGTGCGTTTCTCAGGGCTTATCGTTCCTTTGTTAGTCACTTTTTACTCAAGGGAAGAGGTCAGGTGATGCTATTCTAAGGGTGGCCCATATTGAGAGGCCAATTTACTTATTTCTCTGTATTTATTGATTTTTCACAAATTATATTATTTACATAATTAGACCATATATTTTTATTATTTATTTTCTACGATCGGGTTTTAGACTATAAGTCATCGGTTTATGAAAATTTATAAGTCCATTCAGAAATTATTGGATTTAGGAGTAAAATTTGAGTAAACAAAGAAAAGTGTTCGATTTATTCAATGGTTCAGAATAAATAGAATCGTTAAATTGTTGATCTTGATTGATTTCAATTGGGAATATTGTATTTACATTTTTTTGTAGAGTATTTGCATTCTACCATTCTTTTCGTTTAGATTCTCGATTCCCGTGTTTGAGTGTATTCTATTTATATCCAGTTTTATTGTTTTTAATATATTCACTATAAATTTGAGTGTATTTTTATATAGGGTTGCTTAAAATTAAGGGCTGTTGAAGATAGGTAACGGCTCAATAAAATGTTTATAAGATATAATGAAATAAGTAGCGGAAAGTACTGAATGAGTAGCAAATCGGTGGTGGCAAATTCTAAGCTGGGTTACGGTTCTCTGGTGAAAAGAAATAGAAGTATTTCGCCGATTTTGTTATGATATATTTCTTTTATATAGATAAAAGGCGGCAAACGAACATACACTCCACCTGACAGTAAGTGGATACTGTGAATGAATGAATTCGTTGCAATGTTGTTAAGAATCGTTGGGGAACTAGCCTTCGCCTCTTTTTGAATGTCAAGGGGGCCTTTGGCCATTTTATGTCATTTTATTATTATAGAAAAAAGGCGGCTGACGAACATACAGTCCACCCGATAGTAAGTGGATACTGTCGTTCATAGACATCCGCGATACATACCAACATCAGTCCAGAATGACA
Source organism: Sesia apiformis (assembly GCA_914767545.1). Lineage (NCBI taxonomy): Eukaryota > Metazoa > Arthropoda > Insecta > Lepidoptera > Sesiidae > Sesia > Sesia apiformis. The sequence continues at coordinate 9,569,116 of OU611970.1, read as the reverse complement.
AACGTTGACACGCCCTTGTATGAGTTGCCTAACTTTGCTGGTTAAAGAATGAAATGGGAGAAACTCCAAGAGCTCCAAAAAAAAAAACAATTACACCTTTCCACTTTTCACAGAACGGTATTTAAAAGCAAAAACAATGACAATCCACAAAGCCGCATATATTTCGAGGCACCTAATAAAAACCATATCTTGATCTACTATCAGAGATTTATTATACAGGGTGGAAAAGAAAAACATTTCTTGAAGGGAAATTAACCCATAAACATGTCATGGTATGAAAACATAAATCATGATCAAATGATAGTTAAGTTTGTACATAAAAATGTCCGCAAATATGAGATGACGAACTTGGATTATGACTTAAGAATTACATAGATAGATAATACTCTTTATTGTTTAATTGTCACATAAGATGAAAATAAAACCAAGCTTCTTGCTACATAACAATTACTTCCAGACAACCTTGAAAAAACAAAGTTGTGGGTAAGGTGTACTTACTGCCTTGAAATTTACTGCATTTCCACTTTAACGTCTTTCCCTAATGTACGTACGTGTTTCGGTAGTGAGTGAGATGTGCCAAAGCCCATTCCCATCCTATCCCTCCCCATTTTCCCAACTCTTTCTCCAAATCCATTTCGATATCTCCAAAGGTAGGCAGCAGAGCGTATCCGGGGTCGTGCCAACGTTTGTCATTTTGGACTGATGTTGGCATGGATCCTGGATGTCTGTGGGCGACAGTATCTTCTTACCATCAGGTGAACTGTATGCTCGTCTGCCGCTTTCGACCATAAAAAAGGTGTTAAGTAACGTAATTATAAGCATATATTTTAATAATAAATAAATTATAATAAATAATAAATAAATAATAAATTTTATTTATATGCCTAATACGCACAATACTAAATTTACAAACTTATCTAATAGTTGACTTAGAGTTATAAACAACTTTAGCTATAATTATATAGAATAGGTATAATAAAACTATCTACATATAATTTATCTAAAAGGATAATCCAACAGAATTTCGAAACGGGCGTTATTTAGATAGAATATGTCAAACTTGTCATCCAGATCGTTATAATATCGACATATTCTATAGAATGGATTATTTTGAGAAACATTTCCAACCCATTAGATATATGTCAAATATATATCTACGTATACGAACGTAATAGACATTGGTAAGCAGTAACATGCATATATAATATGTTGTAGTTAATACTCGTTTTCAGTTTTAAACGCGTTTTTCCCAGTAAAGACTAGTTTTGACCGAACGCCTTCGTTACAACTAGTTTTTCGTAGTAATTTATGACGGAATTAACAAACTGCAAGCCAGATTAACACTGACCTCGGTCAAAAACAGTTTTCATTTCGTTAAAAATAGTTTTCTTTCAAATTTTTTCGTCAGAAAATTCTAGTTGTTACTAGGAAAAACGCATTTTTACTGGAAACGAGTTTTAACTGTAACATCTACAATAACATCATAAAAATAAAATGAGACTTGTTATTTACCCTGTTATCCTCAAATTTTTGACATTATAATATATTCTTTTGAATAAACACGTTATTATTCTTACCCGAGACGCAATTTCCTCAAGGTCGTTTGAAAGTTATTGCTAGAAAGCATTAAGACCGCCGGTTGTATACTTTTCTTAACAATGTTCTTTGATTTCATTTGTTTATGTGAAGTAGGCTTATCAAATAGGGTAGATGGAGAAATATTTTACTGTAACATAATTTAGTAAAAATATTTGTTATCTATGATAGCCTAGTGGTATCGTGGAAACACGTAATGTGAGATCATTTTAATTCTAAATATAAAGTCAAATACAGCTATTAAATTAGATTATTATGGCCCGCGATGACGAAGTAGCCTTAGGTTGGATTTCGAAGCAAGCGTTGAGAGCGATAGCGGCATAGACTCACAGAATATAACCTTAAAATGTTCTTCATTTGCCCACTTTAACCTATTCCCACAATGCACATACGTATTTCGGTAGTGAGTGAGATATGCCAAAGCCCATTCCCGTCCCATCTTATTCTATCCCTCTCCATCTCCAAAGGTAGGCAGTGCATCTGTGGGAGTGTCAACATTTGAAATTCTGTACTGATGTTGGCGTGTACCGGGAATATACTCGTATATGGGCTTATCATTCACTTATCATAGTAGATTTCATTCCACTTACCATAGTAACAGATAGTACCCGCTAAACTATCTGTTTTGCTGTAGAAAAAAATAGGTTTCTTTTTTAAATAAAATTCTATTTGATACGGTTACGAATACGGCGAACGCGGTAGTGAAGCTAGTCGACGCTGAGCAAGGGTTTACCATTACACTGACTACTTTCGGTTTTTTGTGACCGCCGCTGTCTGTACCTTGTGTCGCTCTGCTTCATTCTTACTGCTTGTTTCGAAACCTCAATTACCGTCGTCAACATTACAAGACTCCCCGTGTCGCTATGTACCCACTGCGGTACTGCTGCGCGTAAGCTGTATTGACATTCACCAACATATCCACGCAACGACGGGCTGCGATATTCAACTATCATCGTTTTTTTTTTATGGACGAAGGCGGCAGACGAGCATACAGTCCACCTGATGGTAAGTGGATACTGTAGCCCATAGACATCCGTGATACATGCCAACATTAGTCCAAAATGACAAACGTTGGCACGCCCCCGGATGCGCTGCCTACCTTTAGATATAGGACTGAACGGTAAATATCGTTGCGACAAGCCGCGATATTTACCGATACAAATATCTCATTAATTTTTACAGTCTATCTATTTAAGGGCTCCATAATGAAGTTTATTTCTACAGTATGCGATGACACTGCTTGCTTGATTGAGTGACACTTTACAGTCCGGCCGTTCCTTCTCTTGTAATAATTAGGCTATTAGGATGTAGGTACATTTAATGTCCTTTAACGTTACTGTGTTCTTAAAAATGTAACTCTTGGCTTCTAAATAAAAAGTCATATTTGTTTGGTCCAAAAATTATACGTTTCAGCCCGGCAGCATCCTTTTTATTCACAGAGCAGTCAGCTCGTGACCACGGTTGGTGCAACCCAACCGAAACGTCGAGTAAAATAAATAAGGTAAACAATCGCGTTAAATAGATAAATACATTTAATTTTAACGAAAATCGCCAATCAATTGTATAGTATTGAGAAGGTCCTAGACGAACTATTATGAAATAACTTTTCAGCGTTTGTATTTAAAATTGTTTTAAAAAAACTAAAAATTGTTTTGTGTTATTTAAAACTGTAATCTACTATATACGAAAAAATACGCAACGTTGTCAAACGGTTGGGAAACGTAAATCTCAACATTAGCTTTTACTTGCAGGCAGTTATTTCAGGCCAACATTTTTTGGTTTACATTTTTGACAAATTGGATTGGAATGAGGTAAATTGTTAAGCTTAGAAGGATGCTAACACTTACACTCTTTTATCACTTAGTTCTTTATAGTAGCTAACACTAACTTAGTAGTAGCTAACTTAGAGCTAACACTTAGATCTTTATAGTAAAAAAATAAACTAGATTTTATCAGAATTAATAGGTATCATTTATCAGAATGTTATCAAAACGTTTATTCAGTGCGGAGGCGTTTCCGGATAACCTACCTTAAAATGTATTTATAATCGTAATATATTTTCATTTTAATGAACATGTCCTTGTTGACTGCAATCAATCAAGTCTTGTCTATTTAAAGACTGAGTGACTTAAATGAAGTGAAAATAATGTATAAACCTTATTTCAGTATAACTAAATTATAAGTAGTATAACTACTTATTCAGTACCTTCGTACGATCCGTTCCCCGTGGTACAACAGTTACGTCCAACAGAATATTTTTTCCCCATGCAACAACAGACCTAAATAACAACCAAAAATTATTTGAATGTGATCCCCATGGTACATCTGAGTAAATTTATACAAGACTAGCAAAACCCAGCAGACGTTGTCCTGCTATAGAAGTTGATGTGCTGCAGCGCCATCTAGTGGCGAGTTACAACAAAGTCGATAATTCGAAAATATTCTCCATGCTCAAATACCTATGTACACCAAATTTCATTGCGATCAACCGATCGCAATGAAATATGAAATGTTCAACCGAACGGTATAGAAGTTTATGTGCTGCAGCGCCATCTAGTGGCAAGTTACAACAAAGTCGATAGCATAAAAACCTTCTCCACGAAAAAATACATATATGTGCCAACTTTCGTGGTGATCGGTCAATCTGTGTCGAAGTCTATTAAAATCAGATATACCAACATCCTCTTTTATATATATATAGATTAGTACTAATAAACTAATAATTAATAGTACTAGTACTAATATGGAAAACCTAAAAATTGAAAAAGTATATACCTAATGGCATATGTATTTTTTATTTTCTGAACACAAACATGTTTTTATCCTTACAGCGAAAATACGACGTACATAAAGGTAGAAATCAAATCAATTGATTTATTTCCCAGAAACATAATTAACAAACATGGTGTTAATTATAAATATATGACCGCTCCAATGGGCGTGCAAACTTAATTGGAAATGTGTAAACTGAATTAACACTTACACATGTCATAATTAATTTCTAAAAATGTCAACAACAATCGATAAATATGTCAAATTAAATAATAATATGACAATAATAATAATGTTATGTAATTTGTCAAAATATAATAAAATTGTATACATTAAAGGTGCTTCCTAATAGTATTAATTATTATCGCAAAAGTTAGTAATAGTCGGGCTGCAACTTGTCACACGAAAGATGTTGAACAAGCAGACAGTTCCCTAGATAGGAGGTTTTGTCGTCTATAGATAACCTCGGTTGACATTGTCTTCATTTGGATAAGGGTTGGGAAGGAGCAAAAATTCGAGCGGGTGGGTTATAAATTAGAACACCCTGAATTAGAACAAACCTTCAAGCCGGTGATGTAGGCTTACGTTTTTATGAAGACGGTGACTTATATAGGAACGTGGTGTATGCTCTTCGATGTATATTTCAGTTTCAGTTTAAAGAACTTCGGATTTAGCCACTAAATATTATTATTTTATTTATTCAACAAAGGTAACAGGCCTTATTCTAATGAAGCACCCCAGCCCATACACTTCTAATGAAGCCCATACGTTTAATCTATGATAATACAATTCCTAATGCTAAGCAGTATGAATAAAACTAGAACTAGGAATCTCCTCAGTTCTTGCCCGTCATACTCTAAGTGTCCTTGAAGGAATAGATAATACCCGACAAACCAAGCACACTCAAGTAAGAAGTTATGTGCGGAATTCGACATCTGCATCTCAGCATTTTAAGTTGATAATTACAGTTTAAAAAGTTTAGTTTAAAATGACATTAAATAGTTAACGAGTCAGACAAGTAAAATGTTTTAATTACAAGCCACCGATTGCACGCATTATAGACACGCCATTGTAGAAATTCACCCAAGAAAGTGCGTGGATAAATTTAGCACATCTCTATTCAAGTTTTCATATATAGCGTGTTGTTAGCAATGTGAGAAAACCGATTCAGAATTGGATATTTGATATTTACGATCTTTCAAATTGGACAAGTTTTAATAACTTTTGGATTTTGTCAAAATCTGTTATCGATCAATTTCATTTGTTTCCGACTGCCAACTTCTTGTTTTATTGTCTTGTGAAATTGGAAGTATTGCCCAGTTGGGAATTATCGTAGGCGAAGGATGACGATAGAACTAGAAATGTACATAGAACTCAAAAGCAAGTCTGACATAACAAGTCTTGACATAACAATTAGTTTGTCATTCTTGGTTAGAATCTTGGTACTCACTTACTACCAGGCAGACTTCGAGTAGACGCTAGTCTGTAAACTTCTTTCTGATAAAAAAACAATAACAAAAAGTCTATAAACGCGCCACACCCAAATACACCACCAAAATGAAATCGGCCGTGGAATTGAATCGTATATACTCGGTAATGCGTAAATTATACCATGTGATAGGAATAATTCGACCCAAACGTCAAGTTATAGACACACGTCCATTCAAGATATCAGATAACCAGTCAATCTCATGCCTGAAACATTGGTAGGCAATTCTCTGGTTGAATTAGTTCAAGTCGTGTGTGTAACGATCTTATGCAGTCTGAACAGAAGTTAGTTTCCAAGCACTCGAATTATTTTTATGTAAAGAAATAACTACGAAACGTCGTTTTACTTCTGACTTATTGCGTTTAAAGAGCTAAGAAAGATCATTTAAGATCTGAACTTCTTCTGATTCTGTACTTTGTATCCAAAGGGAATATTGTGTAAAATATAATTAGTTAATTTAGTTTGTATGCTAAAATGTCTATTTTAATCATTTATTCACAACTAGGTGTGTGTATAAAAATCGTTCGTTCAACTTTCGTTTGCCATCTACTTTCTATAAAGAAGTCTTTTGTGGCAATAAAATAAACTTCTTTTTTGTTAAATATTACTAAAATATTGTTGAATTGTTCCGAATTTATGAAAGTACGAATTTATGAGCTACTCGTATATCACAGAAATAACGAAAAATAGTTATCCAAATGCTACAATTTTGACACTTTTTTCCTTGAAAAACTAATAGTTTTCGAGAAAATAGCGAAAAACTGACTTTTTCCCTTTTCCATCCGTCATTTTGTTTCCTGGCACGATACACTTCAGGACCATTGATACTATTTAAAACATCAAAATAATCTTTATGGCAATTTTTATTTTATTGTACTCTAATTTTATCTAATTTTATTGGATTAATAATAATAAAAAGTGTAAATAGAAACGTTATAATATTTCACCCTGCAAACATTCTAAACCTTGTGCGTCGTCGGTCCGACGATCGTATCTGGGGGTCTACTCTGATTTTACGATTCAGATGTTTCGGGCCCGACCGAAGTTCCAACGAACGAAGTGCTATAACCCTACTCTCACTTTCCTTCGTTCGTAGCTCTATATATCGTGTAATGCCAATTATTTAAAAGGTGACATATTGTTATCGTCAAATTTGACGTTTGACCTCCAAGTATCTCCTGCCAAAATCTATATTTCGATTGTTGTCTCTTGCGATGGGAGTAGTTTCAAATGTCAAATTAAGTTCGTTCGGGCCAATATATCGTAGTGAATATTTTCGTGGTAGGAATCTACTGAAATATTGGACGAAACTTCGTTTTTCGTGTTTTCGGAGTAGACCCCCTGATTCCAACTGAACACGAAAACTCACTCCGAGAGAGTCGACTTATGGATTACACTACGAATGACAGTTTAAAGTGAACGTCAATATTTTACTAAATTTATTTTCGGCAGGAGACATGTAAAAATTTTAAAGGGAAATAATTATAAGGACAGCAAAATATGGGCAGCAAATCGATGGCGGCAAATTTAAAGATGAATTAGGTTTAGGTTAGGTTCTTTTCTTTATTATTAATATTATATAACAGACAAGCCGCTTGCGCTGATGCGTCTATATCTGTTTTTCTGCTCTAAAGTATTGGACGAGTCTATTTTTGAATTAATTGATGTTCTCAGATGATATGAGTTCCTTATATAATCCCTTCCATTGCTTGAACACTCTATTTGTACACTCTATGGTAATTCTTTATTCGTAATTCGAAAACAACAACAAATAATCCCACGAAGCGGGAAATCATCGACTTCCTAATGAAATTCTTGGTAAATTAAAATTATTTATAGAAAGAAAGAAAATAAATGTATTTGTCGGCATAAACACATAGATTATCAAAGAGGCGATTAAACTATTAATATGGTACAAAAAAGTGTGTACAAACTGCAGTAACAAGTAGGTCCCCAACTCAGCAGATTGCTTCCCCAATCGAGAAGAAGCGCTGATATTCTGTTGGGGCCTCTAATGAAACTGATGCTCGATGAGTCAGCTACATTTAGTACATCTTAATTATTCAAAAATAAGTTCTTTTTTATAATGATGTGTTGCTCAGTTAGTATTTTTTGCCGCTCGTTTAAATACAATCCAATTTTTACATTTTTTATTTGGACTTCAGTAAGTTTGAACCGCAGTACACATGGGTATTCAATATTTGTCACCACAATGGATTATTCTCTTGAGACTTGAGTTTGAGTGAGAGACGTCATAAACACGGAAAATATGAGATTTCTAATTTTAGAGGATTTATTAAAGATGGAAATGAATAGACCTGATCCATAGGTTCAAAGTCACACTATGAGGGATGACAAAGGTTTCTTTGCGGGGTAGGATTTGAAACGAAGAGATTTGTCAAAGAACTGAAGTAACCGTCCTAGCTCATAGAATCAGTGTTCAGAAATGGTAAAGGGCAGATCATACGAGTATTTGCCGAAGGGGTAGACAAGTCTAGATAGAGATCACGTACTGGGGAAGCGCAGTGTCGGACGACTTTCGGACCTCCGACAAGAAGTTCGCTGGTGGTGGTTGGATGAGAAGAGCCAATGATCGTGTGTAGTGGCAAGCCCTGGGAGTCGCCTATACCTAGCAGTGGAGAAATATTGGCTCATGGTATGGTAATGAATTGAAGTATTTATAATGAATTTAACTAACATTAATGTCAACGATATTGCATCTGCTACCTTTAAACGAAATTACACTAAAAATACATTTGTCAAACTAGTCGAGCCCGCAAGCTAGATAAAAATAAAAATAGATAACAAAAAAAATACTTACGTGACTTCTTTAAACCTTGCTTCGGCCGTTTCTCTTCTTCTTCAACCTTACTGGTAGATTTCTTGGGAAGTTTATCAGAGACATCTGAAAACGAGGTAGGAATGTTCTTTAGCAAAAGCAAAAATAATAATAAAAAAGGTTTATTACCCCATCCACTTTCACTTGTTTTATTTATTAGTGACTTTATTAGGCTAAGCCGCGCTTGACTATTTGAGAAACTATTTTTGAGGTGGGGAGGGGTGCACACTGCAATCCTACAGCCGCTGGGCGCGTCCAACTGTCCAAGTTACACCTCTCTCACAGAAGAGAGCGGTCACTGCATTTCCCACTTTATTCTGTTCCTCCAATGTAAGTACGTGTTTCGGTAAGATGAGATATGGCGCATCCGGGGGCGTACCATCGTTTGTAATGCTGCACTGATGTTGGCATGTATCGCGGATGTCCACGGGCTACAGTATCCACTCACTGGCAGGTGTACTTTTTTGTTTTACACAGAAGTGGGCGGTCGAGCAAGCGGTGGGGCCGGTTGACGCTTGGGGGAACGCGTGATGTTAGTAGGGCCGAAGCCGCACTAATAAGGCGATGACGATGCGTCGGCGGCGCGAATAAATCGGTAACATTGGCTAGGTAAGCCGTTTTACAGCGTAGCGTCTCTCGCTCCTCTCATCGCACGAAGTACGATCTCGCTTTTTCATGCGAATCACGTGTCATAGTGGCCGGTATTACGCTTTGTTATATATTTGTTCACAGTTCTCGTTGAAATCACTGTTGATCCGCTGTCGCTTTACTAAAATCAAATGTCGTCGCTTGTCGCTGTCCATAATACATTCACTGCGGACACGTTACTTAGCTACAGAACATTAGAATATTACTCATTAAACTCATTAATAATGAAATATAATGAAGAAATTTCGCAAGGCCGTGCGAAATTTTATAAGGAAATTAAGAAAATTTTTTGCTTAAGGAAGCAATGCGGCCAACACTAAAGAGGTTTGTTTTAGCAAATTCGTCGTGTCGTCATCGTTCTACCAGTGCGACCTCGCCCATAAATAGTGGGTGGGCGTAGTTCCCACTGAATGTTATACATGTTATACTATATATATTAATTATACTTTCATACAAGTAATAAAGTATAATATCAATTAACCTTAATTACTTTTGCAATAACATTTGAAAAAAAAAGCGAAACGTTCAAAACAGTTATCTCTAAAGACGCATTTCCCGTCATAAACGTAAAGATTGTAATATTCAGAACAGACGAAATTTCAGTCCCTCTGGAAAATCTTATAATTTGGTACTTTTCACAATGAACAACACTTTTTAAAAATTACGGAAAATTTTACCCCGCCTGGGAGCGTTAAGAACTTTTCTTGTACTAGATTTTTTAAATTCACCTTTTTTATTGTGTCAATTGATGAATTGTGTCAACTGTAACCAGCCTTTTTTTTCGTCTACTGCTGGACATGAGCCCTTTCATTCACACTTGCGCATGAGGGATGTATGACCATAGAACGCCGCGCTGGTGCAGCAGATTAGCGAGTCCACTCTTTTATTCCAAGGTGGTGCAGTTGCTCGGGGCGTGTGGGAAAGACTATAGTCGCCTTTTACAACACTCACTGGAAGAAATTGGGTGACGCTATTCTCATGCTGGCCGACACCACACGACTACACCACATTATGAATAATAACAGACAATAATTAAGTACAGTATACCGTCACATTTGCCATAAATAGTGTACAAATAGAAGTTATTGTAATAAACTGTAAAAGCTTATTTAGAAAATGAAAATATGTACATATTTCTTTTTAAATAAGGAAATTCTGTTTCCGATTTTTCGAAAACTGTAATTATTATACAGACTTTAAACGTGATTTTCGCTGGGTTTATACGGGCTCTTAATAATATTGAAGAATAGTTATATTTTTATGTAGTAAGTGGTAGAAAGTCAGGCGGCTCGACCTGATTTGCCAAACCTCATTCTCATCTCATTTGACCGCCTTGCAAATATCTCACATTTAAGGCTACACATACAGAGAAATAGCATTACAATACAGAGAGTATTTGGATTGACCGGTGTCATAAATGTGATTTTTTATGAATAAACCTGGACTTTTTTATGGGGGAAAAAGACGATAACTCGTAATAATATTCCTCTTTATTAAAAGAAGCTACAATTAGCTTTTAGAAATAATCTCTCTAAGGCTTTAGAAGTACCGCAGGATTTGTATTTGTAAAATTAATATTTGTATTTTGGGTTGATGGGTTGAAAATGGGAGTTGAAAGGAGATTGGCCACCAGTCCAATCACACATTGTGGGCATGATATTACAGAAACTAATTAATGGCGTTCGCTAGGGAAATCCAAAAGTTTGAACATATCCAAATCACATTTTGATTAGCAATAGGAGTGTTGATATATAACAGAATATTTATGTAAAAGGTTATGTTACTAAACTCAAGAATAATAGGTATTAATAGTAGGCAGAATAATAAGTAATAATACTGGGCAGAATAATAGGTAATAATGGATATTAGTAGGCGGAACAGTAAGTCTGGATGTAAATTTATATTCAACGTCATAAGTTCAAATTATTATGTGACTGTTTGTTCCTGAATAAATATATAAATAAACATCACGGAATACAGTACAAGTGAAGAAAATTATCGAGGGTAAATATTTCGTTTTCTTAATTGCTCACAAACAAACTTGTGTCAACGACGTGACACAAACTACGTGCTTCTTTCACGAGCTCTTATTTTTACAATATGTAATACTACGTCTGTACGTCTATTCATAAACTAGCGGTGTTTTTTAGATTACCCTAATACAGTGCTTTTTTTACAAATATACAGCCGAATTACAGCAACATATATCAATTTTATGATATATTCACAAACATACAGATACACAAGGCTTTACCGAAGGGTAATAGGCACGACTTTACAGATCAAAAATTACGCAGCAGAATGAATCAAAAAGCAATCTAGACAAAGAGTTTAAAGTAAATTTGAATTTAGGTTTTTCATTAGATAAACACCCACCACCTCGGGTTTCTACAACTGCACCTCCCGTCACAGAAGTGCGGTCCATCCGCATTTCCTAGATACGGAGGTGTCGCGTACTGTTCGGTCCAAAAATTATTTTATATCGCGAACCCGTAGGCTGTGGAACGAACTGCCTCAAGAGGTCTTCCCATTAAACTACGACATGGGGTTCTTCAAGAGAGCTGTGAATAGGATTTTGCAAGGTCGGCGGCGCGCCCGCATACCCCCTGGTGTTGCAGGTGTCCATGGGCGGCGGTAACACTTACCATCACGTGAGACCGCTTGCTCGTCCGCTCTCTCCTCTATAAAAAAAAAAAACAATAAAAAGTCAAAGGTCAAAGGCTTGAAAAGTCCATTGGCAGCGACATTAGGAGCAATCCTGAAACTATACTGATATCAGCCTATATCGTCCCACTGCAGGCCACAGGCCTCCCCTAGTAAATCACTGGGGGTTTCGAGCTATTATACCTATATCCATACTTATTTAAATACAAACCGTACATGTATTTACAAACCGTATAGTACAGAACGAGTTTGAACTCACCCAGTCACGACCCTAAGACATCAGTTACCCTTAGGCTATCATCAGAACCGCAAATCAAGAAAATCCTTCTCACTACACAAACGGACGCTACAATATAAATCAGTGAGTATGCTCATAATATCAAATTTTTCTGTGCTACTTCCTCTATATTGCGTGTGAGCGCGCAGTAGAAAACAAATTGAATAATTCATTTGGCTTGATCTAATAATTTTGCTGAGAATTAAGGATAGATATTTTTAATTCACAAATAATACAAAAGTGAGTAAAGTAGATACTAAGAACAAAATAAGAAAATTATTCTCTCATATATACTTATAATATTATGTATTATATGCTGCGTGACATATTAAGTAATTACATAATTATAAAAGGCGGTAGAAATTAGAAATTGCATTTTCGCATCGGAAATTATTTTATCTGTATTATTATTGTACGTGTAAAACTAGTATTATGATGATTACCAAATCCGTTTTGGACTGAAGAAATTAATTAAATAAAAATGATAGCATATAAAACTTGCACTATTACAGATAGATTGATTTTACATTAACTAGACGTATGTCGCAATCCAAATTATATAATATAATAATAAATACAAAATTTACCTCATAATGTTTCAACGTGTACAAAAAATATATTTGTTGCTCTACCTGTAAAATTTGATTTTGATTACTTTGGTTTTGGTCTGGGACAGCAGAGTATTCATATAGAATGTATAGTCCAGGAGCAGGACAAGAACAGGAGATTTTTAAAAAATGCCTCAATGTATTGACGATACTCGTGTAAAATTATTTATACATTATATGTGTGTCTACAGCGTACGACGTCCTGTGGCTAAGTGAATTAAGTGGCCGGTAATGGTGGTCTATATCTAGCAGTGGAATGGCTGTTAGTATGGTAAAATTCGAATAAATTGGATTTGATATGGTAACAAATGGACCAAAGCGTGAGTGGGAAATGGAAAACCAAACACAAATCACACAAAAAACCGCAAACTTATGATGTAACATTAAGCAATTCATCTATTGTAGTTTTGATGAATAAATGAAACAATAAGGCAAATGATGCTGTGATTAAACGACTACCAGTGTTCGCTTATATTACTGTTAACACATGGAGCTTTGAACATTGCACTAATTATTTATTTGTGTCAAACAAACAATTCGTACTAGAGTACGCTGCGTCGACGCTAGAGAGACCCGCAAATAGAAACGCAAAGTGCCCATCCAGGCCTGGCTGAATCCGGGATAATTAGCACTAAAGAATCCACATTACGCCATAAAAACAGATCGCAATGTTTTATACGAAGGGATAAAATACGGAAATAGAGGGCGAACTGAAGATAAATTTGCATTAAAAAATCAAAAAGAAGTAGGCAACGAATCCGAAGGCGTTAAACAAACGGTTTTTCGACATTCGTCAAATCCGATATTGATCAAATCTAAATATTCTTTAAGTATATCAAGTTCATAATGCGCGGAAGAAAGAAAAATAGTATATTGAAAAGAAAAGACTATATTGTCAAAAATAGTTTTCCAGGGATTTCACGAGACTTTGATTTGATTTTCAAATATAAATTGTAATAAAGATCAATGTGCAATCGATAGAATATAAAAGGATCTAATACATCGAAATACTTACATATATTTGAATAGAATTATTGAATTTTTTTTTACAAGTACCGCAATGAAACAAAAACTTTCTATTCAATTAAGTGATAAATTAGTAAAAAATATAGAAAACAACAAAATGGAATTCCTCAAGATCAAATCCGGAACACACGTAATTGCACACTGTTTAATCATTGACTGTACCTAATTACTAATTGTCACACTATCGACAAGGAAGCTATTAGTAGAGTACTACAAGTGGGACGCTGAACTCATATACATTTTATACAGGTTAATATGACTTTTATGAAACTCATAATATTGTCAATATTATCTGGATTGACTTGGAACTAAATTACTAAATTAGAACTAAATTAGAACTAGAATATACGTCAACTACAGTCTGACTTGAGGAGAAAATTAGATACTTATTGTTACATAACTTAGATTATAAGGATTTATATATCCATTTAGACCTACTCGGTTTATAAATAAATTAGACATTCTTTTTAGAGATACAATCAAATGAAATAAACACAATTATTTGAAGTCGGCTGTTATCAAAACATTAAACAGTACCACTATAAAAAATATGAATTAAATAAAATTGCCAACAGAACTTATTCAAATCAGTTGCGTCCTAAGTCAACTAAAGGGAAAACCTTTTCATATTCTTCATTGATAAATTTCAAAATACACTTTACAAAAATGATTATTTCCACGGTTTTATTTTAAAATGAATTACGAAAGGTATATGGATAAATGCTCTCTTTTTCTTTTTAATTAATTTAATTCGCTATAAAATATTTAAGATATGCATACATTTTGTCCACTTAAGCTGTTATGGGTTTCGAGAAATATTATCCTAAGGAATTTAAAAGGTTTTGATATAAAAATGAATGAAATGGATTTCGCCACTTCTTTTAAACAAATTGAAAGCTGCCTCTTTATGTTAATATACATACTTTATTTATATATTCTCAATTTCACAGATGTTTCTCAAATGTCAAGTGTCAACTCTGATTAGATGATAACTTATTTATATGTATCTCTATGTTTGCTTTCAAATCTTTTTGTAATTTTTAATATTTTTAAGTTACTCCTCTTTGACAGTATTTTTTATTCTTTTATAATTATACTGCTTTTGAAACTTATATGTACAAGTCAATTTTCATATATCCACTCACCTTTGGCAGATCTGTTTTCGAAGACTTCCAAATTCATAATATCACTCCGCTCCTCGGGCTTCGTCAGTTTGAACGTAAAGTCGTTCCAATCGAAACTGAAGGCGTGACTCTCGAAGAACCTCGACAGCAATCCTTGGCTTGATCTCGCCTGCCTCGTCCTTAATGGCTCAATCGTGATCACATCAAATAACCTCACTGCTTTCTGCGACCTCACACTCCTCACAAAATCCCTCGCCATATTCTCGATACAAGTCGCATTATCACTACAGTTCAGTTCCACCAGCCCTGCCCTACATTGGGCCACCAACATGAAAGCGATCAAAAACGCTATGGCAGTCATTTTGAACACTTAAATTCTGTCACAACACTATCGCACACGTTGTCACCAATCCATTTGTAAGTCACGCCTTGTTTCTCCGTACCACCTACATCGGTGGTTAGTGCATCAATGAGACCTTGTATGCAGTGCTGATGATTTTTATCCTCGGTCACGCTGCACTGGTTCCAGCAGTCGGTGTGTGCGATATTTTTTTCCACGCCTTCACGTGTGTTTGTACTGTATTTGATTAACATTAAACCACTTTTCTTTCGAGTGCACGCGGTTCCATTCGATATTTTTCCGTGTACCAGCCGTTTAAAGTGCAATCTCCTGAAACTGGGTGGAAAATGGTGCGACAAAAAATTCCTATCTACATAACAGTGGACGGTTTCGTTACTGGTGAAATGATATTTTACTTTCAAATGTACGGTTAGCAGAGACATGAGGAACAATATCTGTACCAGAAACGGCTAAAGATCTTCATCCAAAATTCTCTTTCGTTTATCCTTTTGGTTAACATATCAAGATAATGACCTTTGACCTTCTACTGTTCCCTTTCTGTATTAGTAGCCGTTGGACTAAATTACACTTGACTGGTCAATATTTTTAGGCTCAATATTATTATGCAATGTTGTAAATAAAATTGGATTTCTTATACCTTTGGCCTTTAATCGGCCTGTAACTTCTCACCACTCCTATTACTAAGATTTATTTTAATTCTTATTTTAATTTCTTTCATTAACACGTAATGAGTTCAACACGGGTGCACTTTGCAATCTCACATCCGCTGGGCGCATTCGAAAACTACCCTTCAAATATAATGCATTTTCTACTTTAAGCTATTCCCCCAATGTACGTCAGTTAAAGGGTGAAATACTCCAGAGCCCATTCACGTCGCATATTATCCCATCCCTCCCTCTTTTCCCAACCTTTTATAAATCTATTCCTAAATCTCTAAAAGTATGTATCTCTGAAGTCTATCCGGGGGTGTGCCAACGTTTGTCATTCTGGACTGATGTTAGCATGTATCGCGGATGTCCATGGACATTTACCATTAAGTGGACTGTCTGCTAGTCTATCACTTTCTTTCTGTTAAAAAAAAATACAGATTTATTTTCTGTCGTTACTTTTAGTGTGGTAGAAATCAAATAAGTTTGGTGTCGATTGACACACACGCAATTAACAGAATGAAGGAATGAATTTGTTACAATGTTACAATGAATTTGTTATTGATTCGTTGGGGAACTAGGCTTCGCCTCTTGTTTGGATGTTAAGAGGGCCTTTGGCCATTTTATGTCATACAGTACTCGCTCTGATTTTGCTCGAATACCATAACAATATAGGAAGCCAAATATGGGAACAATAAAGGAAGCCTACAAGTATGTCAATTAACAAAAATAAAATTGGTTATGAGGTTATTACTACCATCAATGCAATGCAATAGATGCAGCATAGACATAGGTCTATGTAACATCCATTTGCATTAGTTTAAACTTCTTAAAAGCGAAAGACTTATCAAAATCGGTCCAATGGCTTTTGAGTTCACCTACTTCTTGCATATAGGTAAGCAAACAAAAAACAATCTTTTTTATAATCTAATTCGGGGCTACCCACTATCCACAACTACCCACATTTGATCTTTTTAAATGTTATTTAAATATTTATTTATCCGAATATTTAACACTGATAAATATTCGGATATTCGGAGATTCGGATATAACGGCTGCGACACACTACACTAACAGTGTCCGCGGACGTATGGTATTCGATGGTAAATCGGAAGGTTTAAATTTGTTCATTACTGGATTCCACGTCGAGGACAGTTTATATCCATCACCCCGACTGAAAATTTTTATATTTCTTAATTTCAATTGCTTTATGTACAATCCTGGGATAATAGTGACGTCCAGTGGAGAGGATTTCGGTAGTGCAGAGTTCTACCCAGTGATTGATCTTTTCGGCTATTGCTGATTTACTAATTTGGGCGGTTTCTTACAGCTGCAATGTGTTCCTTGACCCTTTTCGCAACTGTATGCTTGGTTTTACGTTCAGACCCGATTTTTTAGAATATAAAGTGTATACAAAAACGCGAATCTTTAAAAAGTTAAAAAAAAACAATCTCCTTGAATAATATACTTGATATAGTATTAATAAGTATAGATAACCAATTGACTCGGTTGTATTTGATGTAGTAATATGGTGAAGCGTGTACCTTATATCTACATATAAATAAGAAAGGTATCTTTTTATTCACCCACCACTGGCGGGTAATGGGAATAAAATTATGATTCTGTACTAACGGTCACCAGTGGTGGTGGTATTGACGTTGGCCGATGGGAATAATCCACGACAATCACACCTCACTTCGCCCAAATCACCGCCCAGATTCGCCAAAGTATCATTTTACTCGAGTAACTTGCTCCTAGAATACTTGCTCGAAGAATCAGCAAGCTGAAGTGCCAATGGACAGGCCATATATTTGACGGGGAGAGTCCACACTGCAATCCGACAGCCACTGAGCTTGCTCGACTGGCCACCTCTCTCTCACCTTGAAATGTACTGCATTACCCACTTTATCTCATTTTCCCCAATGTACGTACGTGTTTCGGCAGTGAGTGAGATGTGTTAGAGCCCATTACCATCTTATTCTATTCTATCCCTCCCCATTTTCCCAACCCTTTTTCCAAGTACATTCCTATATCTCCAAATCTTGGCAGCGCATTTGGGGGAGTGCCAATGTTTGTCATTTTGTTAATGTTGTCAGTTAATGTTGGCATGTCTTATTAACATTGGTTAAGATTTTCTAACACAAATTTCCGTAAAAGCGTTTCAAGTTTCTGTTTGTTTTTGTTTTTTTTTTTAAGATAAATAATAGCCGCATCGTTTGGGAAACGAGACAGAAAAGATCCCTTTTTCTCAGATAATGTCACAAAATACTCGTATTTATTTAAGCAGCCTCAACACATACTCAGGTGTAGAAGGTTAAGCCGCGTGTGGAAGCGGGCTTTGGAAATAAATTCAGTAGAAAGACACAAAAATATGACACGAAGATAATAAGTGTGTTTATTTTATTTTATGATATGCCTTTTTAAGGCTCTTTTACACAAGGACAGTTTATCGAATGGTTTGGGCAAGAATACTGTATAAGATTCTGCTATGCGACCAAACTACATACAATCTAGCCTATATGGTAGTAGATGATAAAAACTCTATCATAACAGTGATCAGATGATGACAACAGTTGTTTATACTTGCTTCTGACCGATGTTCGAGAAACTCGCCTTCGAGAAATTGTCCCTGTGTAAATGAGTCATTAGTCTAAACCTTGCTGCTCGTACATACACCTCGACTACAGTTGCTTAAATAAATGAGGGTTCGGTTGTGCTGTATACTTTTAATACTTATATAAAAAGTTTGAACCATTGATAGATAGATTGCTCTTAGATAGATAGGATAGATTCATTTAACTTTTTCATTGTGTAATATTTACACAATATTTGTTTAACAATTTATTGTACACACACAACATGAAACAAATAAAAAGGAAGAAAAAGAAAAGATATACAAAAGGCAAGCTTATCTCCTACGGAGATTTCTTCCAGCGGACCTGGAAAAGTGAAATATAGGTCAAGACAGAAAGACAAACGTGGTGCGTACAAATTTGTATAATAATTTAGTAGTACAATAGTATAAACAAAATACATAAATGTATATTTATATACATATAAACACATATGGGTACCTATATAATAAATACTATACATATAAGATACATACATATTATAATATGTACACACACACACATATATATATATATATATATATATATATATATATACGTAATACGTATTATAGACAATACGGAATATTTAGAAAAATGACAAAGAGTGACAATAGAATATTTATACGTATACGAAATTATTAGATTGAAAATTTATTACAATATTTAATTTAGCCCTGGGAGAGGCCTATCTAGCGGTAGAGACGTAGGCTGATGAATAGGAATGGAATTTAAAAAAATCTGTTATATCAGCAATGTTTATGATCTTATATTTGTATTTATATGCCTCACGGAAGCCAAACAAAAATGTCACAACTTTTGTTATAACAATGTAAAAACAATAAATAAATTGATTGATTGATTGAAAAACATAAACGTACTAGCTGTTGCCCGCGACTTCGTTCGCTTTGTCTTCAAGTAACTCATTCAGAAACTTTCGCGGGCGTGTGCACAGCAACTCGACAAAGTTTCATCGCAATCGGATGAATGGTATAGGAACCCATACGGGACAAACAGAAACATTCATTTTTTACATATATAGATTAAAATGATACCGTAATAAGTACCACACCACACCATCGACCTAAATCTCCTACTGCTGGCGATATAAGCCTCTCTCATGGCTCACTACCACACACGGTCTTCGGGTCTTCTCATACAGCCACCACCATCGAACTTTGTCAAGTCGTCCGTCCAAACTGCGCTTCCCGAAAACGGCGTCTATCGCATCGATTACATCAATCCTGTAGCAAATATCTAATTTGATTTATTTACTCTTTTTTGTAAATTGTTTCATAAAGCGAAGTTATTGGTTTCCAGCATTATCGCCCAGTCAACTGTTGAACTATGCAGGACATGATGTGTGGGAGTAAATAAATGTAACAAACGCCAGGCTACTCAAGTATGTAGTATATACATACTGTAGTATATACTACATAATAGTTATGTTACTGGAATCAAACAAAGTAGTACTTCTTCATTATACGTTGTACTCGTGTGTTGTTAAGTGTGTGTGGGTAAATGTAAGGTAATACATATACTGTGGTATGTACATACAAGCTTGTTTAAATGTGTAAGAGGTAAATTACGAGAAGCCCTTCACGTTGATTCTCGACTCGATCAAATCACAGGGACTATGATACGTGAAATATCGGATCGGATTGCTATCTATTCCATAACATAGGATAGGAGGTGAGAGCATTAGCCCATTCCTATTCCCTTCTACCCTAACCCTCCCTCACCCCAACCCTTACTCTAAATTGGTTCCTAACTAAATCTCCCCAGCTAGACACCACATCCGGGCGCTTGCCAATGTTTGTGTTCTGGACTGATATTGGCATGTTTTTTTTCTTCTTTTTATAGAAAAAAGGTGGCAGACGAACATATAGTCCACCCGATGCTAAGGGATACCGTCGTCTATAGACATCCGCAATACATGCCAACATCAGTCCCGAATGACAAACGTTGGCACGCCCCCGGATGAACTGCCTGCCTTTGCAGATCAAGGAATGCGAAAATGCGGAGGAAGAGCATGGTATGGGAATGAGCTCTAGCATATCTCACTCACTACTAAAACACGTACGTACATTGGGGAAATACTATAAAGTAGGAAATGTAGTACATTTCAAGGTAGTCTTCTGTGAGAGAGGGGTAACTTGGCCAGTCGAGTGCTCCCAGCGTCTATGGGAATGCAGACTGCACTCTCCCCCTATTGCGTGAATGTTGGGAAGTTATAATTCATTATCAATCACAGTTTGATTTCAATCTATTTTATTGATGAAAGAAATTTTTTTTTCTCTTTATGGGTACTGTAAAGATATTAAATACTACACAATACTTATAGTAATACGCCATCACTAATTAGGAAGGTAAATTAGGAAGATGCCAATCAGTAAAAAATAGGAAGAGCTCCGACGCACGCATAGCTCGAACGTGTCGGCATAATCAACAATTTACTAGAACATAGACTAAATTGTTGCAGAAAAGATCTAAGTAAATATATAGCTACCTACGCATCATTGGCGTTGCGTACCGTCATCTAGTGATGGAATACATCCGATGGCATAAAATGTGTGTTTTCGAGTTGAGACTTCACATCGAGGAACTCAGCGTAAAGGCTCGCACGCATTACAGCAGCGTCGCGGCGCAGCGCAACGCACTGCAAAACTGCGAAAACGCACATTACAGACCAACGCGGGCCTCAGCTCAACGCAGCAATTTAACTCAGTTAGCTGTTGACGTTCAATCCTTCACGTTGTCGCACTGGGAACAACTCCCGAATTACATCTGTTAACTACGACCGTCCATTGAGGCGGACCGCATCGCAGCGCATAGCACCGACGCATAAATACGACTGGCGAGCAATCCGACACCGGCAGTGCGCTACGTTGCGATGCGATCAAGTATGCGAGGTTTATACAATACGTATGAAAATGATGTAGGAGGATTTCCGTAATGTTATGCGCTGCGATGCGGCCCACTGTAATATGTGCGAGCGATTAGATGCCTTCTAAGTGAACTGATGAATTTACGGAGTGACTGGATTAAAAGAGCAGAAGATTTTATATGGCAGAAAGTAACAATTATTCGACACAAAGCGCATAAAGGAAAGGAATGTGATAGAAAATAGGTACATAAAGATTATTAAACAACAAATTTTTAAAATTGTCATTCCGTGGGTGACAGTACCCCTTCGAATGGGGTCCGATGTATGATGATGTTCCTTGGGAGAGGTCTGTATCCAACAGTGGACAGACACTGTCTGGTGGTTCGATATGGTATTGAATTCTGCCCCTTAAAGATATGTGCACATATAATAACCATTTGTAAGCAACAAGAAGTATTTATTATTTTTATGGTTGTGCCATAAATCATGTCTACTTCACATAATCTTTGCGCACCTTAGCGGTCATTGGCATGTGCCAACATAATTACAACCCTGACTTTGTTCGACCGATGTTTCCGTTACCACACGGAAGTTATCGTACGCTGCCACTTACATACTATCACAGTAGGTAGTGATGTGATAGTCAATGTTTATAAAAGTTCCGGATTCACCAAAAATAATTCATTGACGCACCCTATTTGACGTACCAAACTGAAATATTGTTTTGTACTGATTGGATATTTTGCCTCCTGTGCTCTTTTTGTAATCAGGGGGAATTTAGAATATAGGTACTATATAATGTGTATCTATACAATGTACTATACGAGTATAGTGGGTGTACAATATAATATTTAAAAGAACGTGTTAATTCACGTTGCGTCGCCGCTGGGCGCTCTAGACTGGCCACGTTATGTACGTACGTGTTTCGGTAGTGAGTGAGATATGCCGTAGCCCATTCCCATCCCATCCCGTCCCTCCCCATTTTCCCAACCCTTTCTTTCAATCCATTCCTTAATCTGCAAAGGTGGACAGCGCATCCCCTTTCAATTAAAGTCCATGCAGGTAACAAAACAGTTTTTCATAAATCTCAACAAAGAACATAGTGTAGGCACAAAGAAAGAAAATAGTCGAAACGTCTCACAATAATACAATTCATTCATACAACACACAACACAATTCATACAAAGCGACGACGCTTTGTATGAAAATATACTAAAAGGGAATATAAATTATACTAATATATTATCTTCGCATGTTTCTTATAATATACGTCTTCATGACACTGTTGGTTTATATTATATTTAGAAAATTACCACAAATCAAATATTTTCATTGATAATAATTGAATTGATCGATTGAGCATATTTATTTACTCTTTATACTATATGCCTATTATGTAGGTATAAATATCTACTAATATTTACATAAACTGTACACAAATCTATATCTAGAAATATATATCTCAGGAACAACACATGCATATACTTATCTTCCTCTCTTGGTACCATCTCCTAACGGCGGTTGGCGATCAGCATGGCTATTCTCAGGCGAGAGACTGCTGCTCGGAACAAAGACCTGGAGCTCATTCCGAACCATTATCTAAGTTTTTTGAGCCAAGATGTCCGTTTTCTGAGAGGTTTACTTACTTATACGGTCTCTGTATCTTACCCTGCATTACGAATTGCAAAACAATGCGCATGTAACTATTTATAAATAAGCATGTAAAGTCATGTCATATTAGTCGTAACCAACACGGTTTACTATTTCTCTTGTTAATATAACTTCCTATTTTTAACGGGTTGCAAAAAACTAACCCGCTTTAAACCCGATTGATGTTAATTTATGTATTGTAATTTACTTTATAGCAAAATTAAAAATCTAAAACGTCATTTGCATGTCATTCTCCTATTTGTATTGCTTAAATAGATATGTCCCATATAAGACAGTCGACATATTCTGGCGACAGTCGACATGATAGTAGGCATTTTCTCGCTTGACACATTACCAATTCACACGTATGCGAATTTATTCTTGTCATTGTTTTTTTTCTTCCAATGTGTTTATTTACGAAAAATTCTTCGCGTTCGATTATGCATGACTGAGTAAAAGTAGACTGAAAGTAGTAGACCGACTGACATTCGGTGACCTCGGGAAGATTTGCTAGTTTGAACTTAAATAACTAATGTAACTGATAACTAACTTGTCATTTAATTATCAGATCGTGGCTGTAACTCGTACCTTATATCTAACGCTGACATTAAATGTATAATCATCGAATCCAGACAAAGAGCTCGAACACTTAAAAGGGCATGCGTTGCATGCCCGGCAATTTTTTTGCACATAATATATATACATGATATGTAGCCTATGTCCATCTGGAATAATGTACCTTTGAAATGGTGAAAGAATTTTTCAAATAAGTGCAGTGGTTCCGGAGATTACCCTCCACATACACACAAACTCACAAAATTCGCACTCTCTCTTCATTATATTAGTATAGATTTGTCATTTATATAACAATATTAACTTTAATATTTAACGTTGAAAAAAAATCATATTTAATTAGTCTCCTTTAAAACAGAAACGGTATCAAAACCCTGCCCGAACGCTCTCAGGACGCTCCCCGGAAACCTCCAATCTGGGATCTGGGAAAATATGGTTGGATATCATCTTTACCTTTGTAACAAGCTAATAACCAATATACCACACGATAATGTGTTTGATGGCATGCAGCTACGACAAACTGCACTCTACTCATATCATACCATACCATCAGCTTGAGTCTCTCCACTGCTGAATATAACCCTCAAGGATCACCACCACACACGGTCTTCAGCTCGTCTCATCCAGCCACTACCGGCGACTTTCTTCAAGTCCTCAGTTCACCTGGCCCGAGAGCGTCCTACACTACGTTTCCCGGTACTTAGATAGATTCGTCTACTGAAGTATTAAAGAAAGTAGAACAAGCTCTATAACGTGAGATCATGCAATGCAAACTCATCAATGACAGCAGATTACATAAGCAAACGCTTTGTTCGGGGTCTCTTCAAGGTACCAACACTAATCTACATTTCTTCAAACTCTAAGTGAACGTAGTCCGTCTGACATTAATAAAAAATACTTATATGTTACCATCTGTGTACTTATCATCGAAAATTCGAGCACTCTCTTCTAATTATTTTATTTTGCTCACTTACAAAAACACTATTACTTTACATCAGGAAACTGAGCATTAATGGTAACCAAATCCGGCTAAAGTACTTTAATTAAACATAACAAAAATCAGACCACACATTATTAAAAATCCAATTGAAAATATATACAACTTATGACATTCACATAGGTTAGATAGAGACGGACATACTTCTCTCAGCTTCGTTTAGGACCAGTGAAAGTATATCGCAGTACGTAGGCGCGTGTTATAGAAAGCCCGCCAAAAAAGAGTTCCATTTTACATTTTATTCCTTTTTTAAAATGTTCCAACAATAGAACATCGGTGTATCGTCGTAGTTTATTTGTAGAAATCGAAAGTTATGCCGTTCGTTACGATGTACCTTGAAGTAATAGTACTGTTAGAATTTATTTCCTAATACGTACCTGTGTGAATGGCATGCCGTTACAAAATCAATAGTTATTTAAACCCCTTCAAGGGAAAAACTTAACTTTTGAAAAACTTAACGAAACTTTTTAATTTTAATCCTAATTAATTTTAATTGGGAGTTAAATCCAAATAACGGTTTCAATGTTCAGTGACGTCCATTAATGTAGATAAACGTTAGTGGCCGTATGTAGGATAAGATTATAAGATTTGAGATTTTCGCGTTTTTCACACATATTTATTTATTTAAATTGGTCATAACGCGAATGTTTACCTTACTTATTTTACTCGACCTTTCGGTTGGGTTGCATCAACCAGTCATAAATAATGATCGCCCGTGACATCACCCAGCATAGGTTTAGCGTAGAAAAGTATTAGTCAAATAGTACCTAAGCTATTTGCCTAAATGACAGGCAAGCACCGGACAATTCGCCATTCCACATGGAAGGTCGTGTGGAATGGCTCTATTCATTCAGCCACTACCAGCAAACTTCAACTCGTTGCTCTACCTGGCCTCCTCTACCTCTTCCCACAATGCGCCTCTCACTAGATTTTTTTGTTTTATTAATAAGCAATTAGGAGCCAGACAAACATACTGTCCACCTCATGGTAAGTGGATACTGTAGCCCATGGACATCTGCGATACGTGCCTTTGCAGATCAAGGAATGTATTGGGAATGGGCTCTGGCATATCTTACTCATTACTGAAACACGTACGTACATTGGGCAAATACGATAAAGTGGGAAATGCAGTACATTTCAAGGTAGACTTCTGTGAGGGAGGGATAACGAGGCCAATCGAGTGCGCCCAGCGGCTGTGGGATTGCAGCATGCACTCTCCCCCTACAAAACTTTATAAAGAACGAAAATTCTATCAAATCAAATGTAAGCAGCAAGAACTTGACGCCTCGTGTAAATTCGCGTCGTTTAAATTCCGCCCCTGACAACAATAAATATAATTACTTATTATTTGTAATAACATCCGAATCTTTTATTTCGAATTCGGTTTCGGATATCCGATAGTTTCGGTGACGGTTACTGTTGGGAGCCCTTCAACATCCCTAATTCACATGCAACCTGTAGGTATGTATAACAAAAAAATATTCAAAACTTATAGAATAGAAACCATATATTGTTGGATATCTCCTTAATAAAAATCTAACACTGACTGACTGACAGACAACTCACAGCCTAAACCTTTGGGTCTAGAAGCATGCCATTTTGCACAGGAGTTCCTTATATAACGTAGGTAAGCACTAAGAAAGAATTCATCCCCTAAGGGTGTAAAAGTTTCTGAGATGTTGCCGATGAGAAATCTCATCGGGCACACGGCTAGTAACTCATAAAACTCCATATTTTTTTTAAATCATTTTTATTCCAAAACTTACGGAAAAAGAACAAAATGTACGTTTTCAACTGGCACGTCATTATTACAAGACTCATTGCTCTTGATACTCGTAGCTATAACCCAATTCATACATGCGGAACTGTTACCATCCGCTTATACATACTCTCATACGATCGGAAACAGGCTCTAATCTATGGGTACCATAACCAGATTGCAATAAGACTCAAAACGGAATGGCTTTGGATTGGCGACTGTAAGTGAAATAAAACGAACAAGTAGTGTAATGATTGTTCAACTAGTCATTCATGAATGGATGTAATTAGAGAATGAATGAGTGCAATTACTCCGTCTCAAATAGATCGGATACGAATGGAAGATTTATTGTTGGTAGGTATCTAGTTTAGAAGGAGGAAGTAAGTTTTATTTATTTTTCACCTAAGTATACGTACGTTGACGATGTTACGTCTACCGATGGGGTAGACGGGTCCTCGAATGAAGGCCACGTACCTGGATGTCCTCCAGGTGACGCCCATGCCTGGAAGCCGGTGATGGACGACTGAGAAGAGCCGAAGATCAAAGACCGAAGGTGGTATGGTATGGTATAGTTGTGATTTATTGGCGTCTTTCTTTTGCATGTTCTTTTCAGATTGAGATTATTTATTTGCTTAATTGGGTTAATTACAATAAATATTTTAAAACAAGCTGAATTCAAGGCCCTGTGGTGTCGGACGGCTTTAGAATAGCGTCGCCTCATTTCTTCCCGTGAGTGTCGTAAAGGTGTCTAACGAATAACAAAACGGTTATCACAAGCCTTGAGGATCTCCAGCACCTCTAAAAGAGTGACTCACCAACCCGTTTGGTTATGCACCGTGCGGTTTTAAGACCATACCTACATTCCTCACGCAGAAGACAATGTGAATGAGGAATGAGTTTACGTGCAGACCGTAAAAGGGCTGGTTACATACTCTGCCTCTATAAGTATCAACTTATAACATCCCACTACATGACACAGGCGTCAACTTCACTAACCACTAATAATCGACGTATGCGTGTTATTTTTTGTATACTATCTACGGCTCTTTCAATAAATAATGGCAATTAATATAAGTCTGTTCATTTGATAAGCAACCTTCGACAAATAATGGCTAATTTTATAGTCATAAAAACAATTTGAGGGATATTCATTTAATTTACGGCCCTTATGGGCTCGGCAGTTTTAGACCTTACCTTAAATCATTTTATTGCCCCTAATGGTTCTAAGGGTTGTTATAAACACCGTATCTATGCAACTTCTTTTCATATGTTTGTTTTATTAATTATACTTATATAATATTTTGTACTGACTTTTGCATGTGACTTCGTTCACGAGGTCTATTATATAATATATATTTATTTATTAACCATGATCAGATTATACAAAATTCGTTTTTAAATCCATATAGATACTACAAAAACCTATAGGGTTTAACCGTAGCACCGAAACCGTTCCTTCAATATAACTTTATGTCCCACTTAAGGTTAAAAAATGTTTTATTTTTTTTAAATTGTATTGTAGATGCATTGTACAATCTGTTTCATTGGTTACAAAAAAATATTTATTGATTCATGAATACAGTTTGTTGTTGGAACAAATTAGTTTAACACAAATATTAATAATAAAATACAAAGAAATCTCCACTATTTGGGCACATTTTACAGTTCATTTAGTTATACCTACTCATAGATCTTCAAATATTAATAAATACAATCTGAGAAGCAATTCTATAGCAAATTTCAAATGAGGCAAATTTTACATTCTTGTATTTACATAACTTTATATTTAAAAAAACATCACTCTAAAATAGTGTTATACAACAAAACGGGTATCGATAGTTGTTTTTACAGACATTAGAACTTTCTTTATTTATTTATTTGGGAAAACATACACTTATATAAGAAAATAATTATTAAAATTTAATTATAGCAACAAAGTTGGCACTAAAAGGAAAAAAAACTTACATTATAAGTAGGTACACCCACTACACATAATAATATGGTAACTAAAAATATAAAAGTTTAAAACAGATTTAAGTTTAGGAAGAGACCGGCAGATTATGTATAATTCACTGAACTGTTTATTATACGATATAGTGTATTAAGAGGCAAATCAAAAGGGTCTACAAGACTAAAGTTAGTTCATAAAATTGGTTTTCTACGTGTAGTTACTTTGTATTACTCATTGACTTGACTATTTACCAGATAGATTTATCAAATAGACTATCGAGGTAAATTACTAACGTTATCAAAATAAACTTTTATTTTTTGACCGTAAAATAAACTTTCATTTTCTGACCGTAAAATAAACTTTTATTTTCTGACCGTAAAATAAATTTTCATTTTCTGACGGTAAAATTAATAAATGAAGTATCTATATTCATTAGGTTCCGGAGCTACTTTCTGTTGAGCCCTTCATTAGAATTTATTTCCGAACTTTCCTATGTTTACACTCTCACCTGTCTCAAAAAGAAATAAAACGTCTTTACTTCTCGCCAAAGGCGAAAATCGCTCAATCGCAGTGTTATTTCATTTGTCTGTGTGATGACTGAGATTGACTAGATATGCCAGTGTGATGTAATTCAAACTACGCCCAAACTGGCGTCCTTCACGATATTAAATAAATCAATGTGAAATATTTAGGATAAATATTTGTGACAATAAGAGACAACGCCTGAAGAGAAATGAAAACTGCGACAACGCCCATTACAGACGCGGCGGGCCTCACCTTTGCGCAATAATTTAAGTCAGTTAGCTGTTAACATTAAATCCATCACATCATCGCATAATCAATAACTTTTAAATTACGACCGTTAACTGCGCCCGTTCAACGCAGCGCATAACATGGGCTCATAAATTCGGCTAGCAAGCGATCCGACAGTGCGCTGCGCTGCGGCGCGATGCGGCCCGTCTCAAGTGTGCGATGGTTTATACAAAATGTATGTAAATGATTCAGGAGGATTTTTACAATATTATGCGCTGCGGTGCGGCCCGCCGTAATTTTCGCGAGCCTTTATGGTCTATTATTGCTCAATCTAAAAATCAGATGGTTCTGTTAGGTCCTTACATATGAAATTGGCGTTTTATATGGAAAAATAAAAGCGAAAAAAAAAAACTATGAAATTATATATTTCATCAATCAAAGTATGTACCATTGTTATCTATGCACTTTCGCCATTTTATAGGTAGTTCATTGATTCCTTTGGTGAAAAAATTGTGGGAGCTAGAATCAATAAAATCTTTGAAGGCGGTTTGGACTGCCTCTTCGGAATTGAATTTTTTTCCTTGCAAGAAATTGTCCAAATTCCGGAAAAAGTGGTAATCTGTTGGAGCAAGTTCCGGGGAGTATGGTGGGTGTCGGAGACATTCCAATCGCAGCTCCTCTAATTTAGCGACCGTCTGTTGTGCAGTATGTGGTCTAGCGTTGTCCTGAAGTAGCAGTGGGCTACAGCAAATGACCAGTCTCGGTTGTTTATCGGCTAGCTTTTCCATCATGGTTTATAATTGTTGACAATACAGATCTGCCGTAATCGTCTGGCCAGATCTTAGGAAGCTGTAGTTGATGACACCAGCACTGGTCCACCAGACACTCACCAGTACCTTTTTCTGAGTCAACTGTCGCTTGGGGCAGGATTTGGCCGGTTCTCCTGGGTTCAATCATTGTGATGAGCGTTTCCGATTATCGTACAGGATCCATTTTTCATCACAAGTAACGATAAGATTCAAAATCCTCTCGTTATTGTGACCTTTGAGTAATGTAACGCAGCGTTCAACGCGTGTTTGTTGATTTGCTTCACTCAATTCATGCGGTACCCATTTTTCGAGATTTTTCACTTTTCCAATTTGTTTCAAGCGAATTAAAATTGTTTTATCACTCACACAGAAGCCTGCCGCTAACTCTGACGTAGTTTGCGATGGATCCGCTTCCACGATCACTTTTAAATCTTCATTGTCAACTAGGGTCTACGGCCGTCCACGAGGTTTGTTCTGTAGGTTAAAATTTCCAGAACGAAAACGTTGGAATCAAAAAACAATAATTAATTCCAATAATATTGGTTCGCATGAAAAATAATAAAATAATTGGTCAACATTTACATAAAACTAAAACCTAATTAAATCAATATTAATTTAAGAAAGAAGTTACTATTTAATAAGTAATATTATACTGATTGAGTATGTATTTCTTAGATAATTAAGAAAAAGTGATTTTTTTATAGATGTATCAATATGTCTCTTCCAGTAACTTTATACTCCCATCTACAATCGTTTGTTTTGTTTTTATTTGGTTTCAATGTCGTGGTCTTGTTTCGTGTCATTCTGTAATTATTTACTAATTTAGTATTTAAAAGCTTACAACCATTACTTGTACCGTGTTTTCGAAATTTGTAGTAATAAATACATCGATTATTATTGAATATGTGATACGTATTTAAGAAAAACATAATTTTTTAGTCGAATAATATTGAGTGCTCATTTCATATTAGGTATATTTTTCTCACAAAGACTTTCGAACAATCGTTTTCTTCTTTAATGCCAATATTATGAATATGAAAGCTGTTTGTTCGTTTGTTTGTTACTTATTAAAACAATCGCTACCGAATTTACTATATTTATGGTTCGTAGTAAAAATTCCAATATATATGGGAAATATTATAAAAAACATAACTGCAACTTTAACGGAAAGACACAGAAAATACCTACCTAAAATTTTCCTAAACAATTTTTAGGTCAGCGAAAAAAGCTAGATTTTCTAATTTTACCTACAACAATAAATAAAGGATAATAACCATAAGGAAAGAAATGAAAAGATTTACTACGACGTTATTATTACACCTTACTACCAAAATAACAATTATTATATAAAACCTGTGATTAACAATGTGATAGTGATAATTGTTTTTCTCTTTTTCATATAATTTCCAATCTCAAAAGTCATAATCATTAAAGATTCATATCATTTTATGATTAGGACCTTTGAGATTGGAAATTACATGAAAACCTTACCCGGCTTGAACTTACCTTTAGGCTTGTAACCCTTACTTAACTTGAAAACCTTTGTATTAGTGGATATCGTAGTAGTTTGTACTAGTGGTGGGTAAGGTGACAATGAAAGGTCAAAGGTCATATTTGTTGATGAGTTAATAAATTTTCTCTAATTTCATAGGAAACATCTCAAAATTAGTTTATTACAAGTACTAGGAACTGACTCAATAAAATGGTAATAATTTACAGAAAGGAGAAATAAACGCCTACAGGGCTACATAGTGGGTGAGACCACCGTAGGACTTTATAGGTTATAAAAAAGTACCATAAACTTTCTCATGTACACATTTTATATTCTAAATCGGGTCTGAAGGCGTATAATAAAGGTATTTGTTTACCTTTTATTCCTACTCGCCGTTTCGGGTTACACCAGCCGTGGTCACGAGTTGACTGAAGAATAAGTCCGCGGACATTGTTAGTGTGGTGTGTCACAACCTTTCCGAATGTGAAGATCAAATGTGGGTAGTTGATAAAAGCTCCCTTCCTGGACTACCCGCCTCTTTACGGCTGGTGTAACCACTACCGCAACGTCGAGCAGGAACAAAAATTGACTTTCATTATACGCGTTCAGATCCGATTTAGAATATAAAACACACTTCAAGTACCCACAAATGTTTACGAAAACGCATCACCGTTCCGCGGGAACTAAATTAAATAATATTAATGGATGTTTCGTAATTAACATCAAGCTAGCAGCACCCACTAATTTCTCTGAAAAAGGCCCCGCCGGCTGGTTCAATTTCTGAAGGTATATTTTTGTTCCTAATAAGTGTAATGGATTGAGGAAAACTTCTTGTCTCGTTACTCTCTCTGTTCCTCACTTCTCAACACTTTTTTTCGAAATCTATTCTATCTCCAAAGGTAAGGTTTTAGAACATACATTTTATTCTTTTTACAATAACTTAAGAAAACAGATCCATTAAACAAGAATCGTTTAATTTACGAGTATTTATGTGTCACCATTTAGTGTTCTTGACGCCATAGTGACATAAACTGTTAATCAAATATATTTAAAACGGTTACTAATTTACAAAATCTATTTTGGTACTTCTAGTGTATAACCTAAAAATTCCTACGATTGATTCTTAGACTATACGCCTAGTCTTTTAATAAATTTTGTTCGACTGCTGACAAAGGAACAAACTCATAATTAAATTTAAATTCTAAGTAAGCTGCAAATTAAAATATATTTAAATTACAAGTTTCGGCGTTTTGAAACGGACATGTCCAACTTTTAAATGGAGAAAGTAAAAAAAACTTATTTTAAAAAAATAGAAACTATTTAAATATATTAGTTAATTATGTAATAAAAATTAGATCCAGTAGGTATATCCTATACTCAGTTCAAGTTCTGATGGCAATTAATTTATGCCTCGATAAAGAATTTAATATAGATTTTGGCAATGTTAATTGTGATTCTAAGAACAAAAGACGCAAGATGTAATCTTAATATAATTTGGTCTTAAAGAAATATATAGTTCTTCTTATATATATTTCTATATATTTTATTTTTATTGCATATTTATTTATTAAATGGGTCTTAAGACGTATGTTTACCCTATTTATTTTACTCAAGTTTTCGGCTGGATTGCACCAACGATGGTCACGAACTGACTAAAATAAAAAAAGGTAAACACACGCGTTAAGATCCGTTTAATAAATAAATGTATTATATATATTTATAGTATTTAGAAGAATATGATAGACATGCCTTGGTAATTGAAAATGCGCGATTGTTCAATTTATTAATGCGCATTTGTTTAGCGTCCATTCGCAGGAACACTTTAAAGCGCTCGTTTATGCAACGCTATGTTAAAACGCTAAGCGCTAAAAGCGTTACTTCTGTTTAGATGTGTTTGAGTCCAACGTGCACTTTTAGGTGTTCTTCCAATGAAGTCTAAGAGTTGAATTCTTTTTAGACAATTCATGGTCTAGACTTGACCTATCTGTTGGAAACTAGGCTCTATGCACACTATATAAAGTGATTATAAACACGGCGTCTATTTATCTGGATCTAAGGAATGAAGTGCTAATGCTTTGATCATAACTCCGAAGACCAGACGTTTGAAGATTCAGGGGTTTTTGGATTTTTTTAAAATTAGTTTTCTAGGTTTATATTGATGGTCAGAGTTTTGGGGATTCTTCCTCTAAAAAGGTCAGTAAGTTACAGAATAAACTTTAATTTTTTGCATAAAATATTCATAGGAATCGTCTTATATTGTAAGCTTTCAATTTAATAAAAGAGCGATTTTTTTAAATAATTTTAATTGGCCGACACTAGAAATTCCAGTGTCGTGGATACAGAAATGCATGCAAAGACTAATACACCATCCAGACCCGAACAAACATTTGTCTCTAAACAAAGACAATCCAGAGCCTTTAGCACAACAAAACCAACTGAGCTAATCGGTGGGTAATTACCTTAAGTTCATTACAATTCAATTGGTCCAATATATAAGCAAACATGGCGGCCTGAGGTAATTGACACGGCCTTAAATTAAATAATGAGGTGAAAATTCTTTATATAACTATAATTTGATTAATTGGAACTGCAAGTTTGCCCTAAATTTAACGCTAAATGTTGAGATACTTCAATAATTTGATTTTGTTTTAAGCATATTAGATTAGAACATACTAAATCAATGATTAAATCAATATTTGTCTGTCCTGCTCTATGTCTGACGACTGAAAAAACATACCTTTTCCTATTCTGTACAATGTGTAATGTTTCTGAACTCCTTCAAATTATTATTCTTTATGGCAATTTCATTTTTCCACTAAAAGGTCGTGAACACCTTACTACAATTTAACACCAAGCAATTATAATAAGTACACAATCTTTCAAATAAACAGAGTGTAAATTTTAAATCGTGTGCAGAATCACGCCGCTTGTTTTTTTTTTATTTGACTTCGACACAGCGCCGGAGCAATTGACTTTGAGGTTCTCATTTTTTTGAAAGCTATCACTATATAAACCTTTCCTTTTCACTCTTGAGCTCATTGCTCAACGATTTTCAAACGAAAATGTATCGGGAAGTGGTACTCCTCGCAGCCCTTGCGTCTGTTTCATTAGGGTCTTTGTTAGATGGTGATTTAGAGTTAACAGATGGAGTGAAGTTAGTCAGTATACCAGTGTCGAATAGTTTGGAGGAGGAAGGGAGGTCTTTGGGAGAGGACACGCCGCTGTTCCGCATGGCGAAGTTTCTCCAAGGACACGAGCTGCATGTGAAGCTACCGAACTTAGTGGAAAAGGAGAAACTGGGCCAGATCTTCTCGGAGTCTTTGAAGGCTGTAGACGAAACTTATAAGGAAAATGTTGGTGAGTGTCCAAAATATGGTTCTGGAAGTGAGAATGACCTTGAAAACTGTGATAGAGACTGGTGGTTTATGAAGAACTAGACATTGAAGAATGTGTTAATGAAAATATTGTATGCACGTCTTGAGAAGTGTTAGAAGGACATTTTACAATCGATGATTTTGTTGTGAGATCATTAAAATCAGTATATCGATAACATTTACTTACGAAATAAAATAATAATAATACTTACGAAATAAAACCCAAAATTTGGGTGGGTAGTTCATACTGTAATAACAATATGTACATAACTAACAGTGCCCGCGACATCATACGCATATATTGTATATTTGAGTATGTGTGGTTAGTTTGATTCGTGTAGGAAAATAATAATTGATCTGGATAGAAAGTACCCTAAATAACCGTACATAACTTATAACTACGCCAAGTTTCATTAAAATCCATCCAGTGATTTTTATGTGAAGCGCATTCAGACAGAGAGACAGACAGACGAACGGACAGACACACAAAAATTCCAAATATTGTTGTTTTGTGCTCATCATTCGTAATTTACAATGCAACGATTATTAAAAAAAATTTACACACCGCTTTGTTACGTTTATATTATAAACGATTTTATTATATTAAAATTAAAATATATTATATAGGTGAAAATGCCACCCTCTTCAATATTTTCTGAATTGATCAAACACAAAACTGTACAGACCGCATACAAACACTTCACTTTGAAAAGATGTCTGTCCGACCGGGGTCTTTGAGTCGTCATAGTGGATACGTTGCTATGAATGTTCGAAGTTGGTGACTGTCGATATTATCGGTGAAAGTTACCAATCATAATGTTGTAATACGAGATACTAAAGTATGATAGCAATTAAACAACTTTGAACGGTTTAAATCGCGTATATTTAACATTATTTATATCCCGACGTTTCGAACACTTTGCAATGGACGTGGTCACGGGGTGACTAATTGATTTTATTTGTCACTTGAGTTATTAAGAAATTATTTGAACTACCGTCTAAAAAATAATAATTGAATAATAATAAATTCTTAATAACTCAAATGACAAATAAAATCAATTAGTCACCCCGTGACCACGTCCACTGCAAAGTGTTCGAAACGTCGGGATATAAATAATGTTAAATATACGCGATTTAAACCGTTCAAAGTTGTTTAATTGCTATGTATAGTAATCGCGAAAACTTAAGAAAATACTAAAGTATGATGTTAAAATTTATTATATTCAGGCAAATCTCAGAGCGAATTGCTTCTGAATGTTTTGATGTTAATACTAATTACTTTTGATGTTTCATTTCCTGCTCTGCGTGTTATGTTGAGTACGTGTGCACTGTGTGTATTTGTTTTTTTTGAAAATATAACTGCTTATTGTGCAAATATAAAAACACCTAAAAGACATCCAAATATATGTAAATGAAATGCTATCGTTTGCTGGTAGCTGATTCACTGGTTTTAACAAGTAATTATTATTTTATTTTCTACAATTTACTCAAAATTTACAGCAAACTGCATAACCATAATGATAATAATATATTTAACAGAAAATACGTACTACATGCAAACATTCCTCACAACCGGATTTTATAATCTTTTAAACATTTCGTTGATATCAAAATCTGTTACTATTAACCCACATATGAAAGTATTTATATAGTAAATAGTGCCCTTAACGTTGTAGGTGTGATTATTCGTGAGTATAATGTCATACATATAGGACATTCACCTTCACCTAACCGAAATCTATGTGAAACTTTAAAATAATGGCTTTAAAATAACTTGATTAACATTCAACAATTAATGTTAACATTCGTGGTACTTTCACTTGCACTTGTGGTGGTGGACATTCACAGTAACAAATATAATAATAAATATATCTAATAAATAAGCAGAAGTAAAGTGTCCCCAAAACTGAGGAATAAATAAGAAACTTGTTTATCGCGAGCTAGAAACTTGTTGTTACTAGTTGTTTGTTGTTAAGATGTAATTAATATTCACTAATTAATTAACTTTAATTAAAGAGATGCCGATGAATTTGAAGCAACATAAAACGGGGATTATTAAATATGGGTTCGTTAGATTTATATTAAATTCGGTAAACAATCATTATTTAAAAATTTCAGCTAAATAAGACGGAAGATGAACACGTCATTAAAAATCCTTTTCGATATATCGATATTCGATATATATTTATCGATAATCATCTGCTTCAAAGATGTGATTTCCAGATGTAAAATGCGAATAAAACGGGATCAGGACGTTTGAAAAAATCGGGACGTTCAACCAAAAACTCAAAAAATGAAGTCGAAAAATAAAATTTGTAAATTTACGTATTATTTTAAATTCATTTAAATTCTCAATAGCACGTAATAATTGCACAAGTACTCGTATTTTAAAATAATATTCATATTTAAATATCAATTTCATTTTCAATTTCAGGAGAATATACTTTTACAAGGAGGATAAAGGAGAATTTCAAAATGTACTTTTTGTCCGAAACTAGATTGTCGTACTTATATCAGTAATCAAAACTCTACAGTCGTCTTTAGGGATCGACTTAGGTCGTATAACTTGGTTCGATTTAACAACTTCTGTACACATTTATACGAAAATCGCAGTCAAAACACTTCTCGTGAAGCGCTTACACTGTAAAATATAAAAAATAGTAAAACGTAAAATCGAACCTACTACACTGACGTCGCAGGTCGAATGCAAAAGGCAGGCGACCTTTCTACTTCAGTACATTCAAAACTGAAGTGGAATGACTAGGTCGATACGTTCGATTATTAGTCGTACGAAATAAATCAATACTTTAAATCGCGCTTTCGCGGAAAAACCTCATCAGTGGATCATCTACACAATTTAGATAGCGTTCTAAAGCGTATGGTTTTTTAACATGGTTTGAAACTTTGTTACTAGAAACAGTCAATCGATCAGCATTGCGAGCAGACCGAACAGTTTTCGCTGGGTCAGTGACCATGACTGACGTGTTTCTCATCTTTCTTTAAGTTCTTGTCTTAGTAATAGAGAAGTTTAGTCTATAAAATGCCAGTTGCTTTGCTAGGGCCCGGAACTCGACTGTTTGGCTTGCTACTAAAGCAGCATTCGCCACCTTGCTATATTGGTAGCATTCGCAGTAAACACCTTGCTATATTCGCCAGTCGTAATAAAACTACGAAATGTAACAATAACAGTTTCACTTGCCTGTATAATTCGACATTTTTCGTATCTACTTATTACGTGAAATTTCATTCCTTCCACTAAAGACCACACAATTCCAGGGTATTTGTGTCCATATTTATTTCTCCTTCCGTGAATTTATTAGATGAAACGTCTCATTTGAGAGCAAGCATTTCCCACATTCATTTTAACCAGAGAAAATGTCTGTCATCCACATTTTCCTTTCCAGTGAAGTTTTATTACGTGTAATTGACGTATTTGACCAAATAATTTTACGGGAAATTGAATGAGGAAGTCTATTTTGATTGACATTTTCCGATAATTGAATTCGACCATCATTTTGTTTTTTTAATATATGACTTACTTTATATTTTCGTACTTTGAAATTAAATCATAGTTTTCGTGATAGATATGATTCTGTTGACAAATTGACAAGTTCCTACTGAAAACGGGTACCTATTAGCTGTAGCATAAACATTATACTGGGTTAAATAATAAATACCTGCACCCCCTTAACACTGTATTTTTTGGTGAAAACTAACAACCTTAATTGTATGATTTTTTAAAGTTCAACACAAACCGCAATCTCTTATATAAAGCACCCGAAAAATCTTATATACAACACTCGCAAACTCTTATATACAATACCCAGAAACTCTTACGAGTATATACAATTCCCGCAAACTCTTATATATAATATCCACAAACTCTTTTATACAATTCCCACAAACTCTTATATACAATACCCACAAACTGTTATATACAATGCCCGTAAAACTAATATACAATATCCGCAAATTCTTAACATTGCATTTAGTTAGTGAAAACTAACAATTCCAAAATGGATTATGTTGAGGCTCTCTGGTAAAGGATGTCTCTGGTCTCTGGTACAATAAAGGAATAGAAGTCCTGTGAAGTAGGACTCCGTCGACTTAGTGATGAAATTTATTTATTGTAACACTTTATTGCACAAAGTACAATGGGCGTACTTAATGCTACATGGCATTGTCTACCAGCCAACGTTCAGGAGAGAAAAGATAAATAATGGACAACGGCGCAATCGTTCACGGAGAAAAGTACTCGTAAGAGAAGAAAAATAATAACGAAACTATAATTAAAATAAATGTGTAATTTATAAAATATATAGATACTTAATAATAAGTATACATTTAACTTAATAATAAGTTAAATGTATGTATGTATATAAATACAGTTTTAACATTTAACGTTTCACACGTACATATATAATACACATGCGTATATATATATATATATATATATATAACAATATTCACAAGCCCATTTAGTATTTTTTGCTGTTCGTTAAAACTTCAAATAAAAGCTTTTTGAATGTTAACGTTTGACATTACGACCGACTCTTATAGCTATGGTTCTATCGATCGATCGATCATCGATTGCTATTACAACCCTAAAACCCCGAACCTTATAATGACGTGCGACATTGATATGCCACATGGCAGCTCTCATCCGTTAGTGACATAGACGTACTACAAGAATCACTAAAATTTTTACCTCACAAAAAATCGCTTATTTGTCCATGATTGGCCATAATGTTCTTGACAGCAAGTCCGGGCCTCTAACTAATTGAAAATGTGTGCCATTTTACAGTTGCTTCTGATCTTTTCTCAGTTGCAGTGACTTGAGTTATAGTTATGGCTTGAGATCCCGTTCGCACGCTGCGGTTTTTGCAATTAGCAAAAAGAATAATGTTGATTATAAAGACTGAT
Source organism: Sesia apiformis (assembly GCA_914767545.1). Taxonomy (NCBI): domain Eukaryota; kingdom Metazoa; phylum Arthropoda; class Insecta; order Lepidoptera; family Sesiidae; genus Sesia; species Sesia apiformis. Next base: position 9,529,285 of record OU611970.1, on the reverse strand, counting down.
TCTGAAGAAATTGTAAAGAAACTTTACCGAGTCCTTAAATGAAGAAAAGCAGTGTGGATCGCTCCAACACATTGTCTAATTGTCCACATTGTCCAGCAGGTTGGCGAGTTCAGTCTTTTAGAGTCCCTCAGGGATTGTGGTAGCGGCTCTGTTCTCCCATAGTCGCCTATTGCGACACCCACGGAAAGGCATGGTCAATATTCGAGTCAGTATTAATATTTTATAATATGTGTTAATTTTAGTAACCGGCAGAGGCAAGAATGGAGGTGGTGGCGGCACTGCTGCTCTCCTCGCGATGATGATGGCGAAGACCTTGGGTGCTGTGGGCATTGGAGGACTCGGTCTTCTTACTATGAAGGTAAGTTTCTTTTAATGAAAGAATGTAGCAGACGAGCAGACACTACGTGGTGGTATACAAATGGATAAGACCGCCGTTTGTGCAACTCATATGTTAGAATGCCTGTTATTGTTTTGTTTTGGTGTGCAATTAAGTTCAATCTTTCTATCTATGCATGCATTTATAATATTATTATAATTCGATATAATAATGTTATATTGAAACTAATATATTAATCGGTATAATAGTATAATATCGCACTTATTATGTTGGATATAAATTTTATATGATAATTTTAACCATCGGAATTTGTTTTTCAAGGTTTCGGCCTTTTTATAATAAATATAACCCACTGAATTAATTCGAGAAGTTATTCCTCTATTTTTGTGTAACCTTATATGTATTTATGATACACAACTTCTGTCTGTACTTCTCTTCATCTGTCGCTTCTAACTTAAGTACTGGTTGAATTTTGATGCGATTAACGATATCGTAAAATTTATGTCTTCATAAAGGTTTTAGCCATACAACGCGTCGGTGTATGTACCACGCGAACAAAGCCGCGGGAAAAATACTAGTTTATCTATAGAGATAACTCTTTTTGCTCCTGGCTGAGCACTTCCTGCGCTCGCTATAAACCATACATGTCCGGTGACTCTTGAAAGGCCATTAGAGCCACAAGAATTTAGCCATTCCGAAAAAAAAATACGATCTACAGACGGCGTATATCGCCGTGTGTAGATTGACGCCGTGCGCCGGTGCCAATCTACACACTAGCCAATCTTTAGTGGCACCAGCGCCGCGAGACTCGCTCAGGTAATTGGCGCCTAAAGTCGTTTATAGACACACATTCTTAACGAATTCTTAACGAGCCGAAAACTTTACAGACTGCTTACTTTCAGGCGGACAGTCCCTTTCACCGATTTCTTTCCAAAAATAAATAATACTTTTGTAACAAAAATGTTTTGCTCTTAGATTCCTACACTGTTCGCTATAACTTACGTGATGTTCTGAGCTAGTTTAATTGGTAAAAGTGAATAATTGTGCAGACCTCCTTGCCCGGCCGGCGTGACGTGGTGAAATGGGCGTCGCAAGTACAGTCTGCAGAACCATTGTACAGTCAGCATAGTGACTATATAAAGTTGAAAGAACTATAATACATATCTCGCGTACATGAGTTCAGTGACGTATTTTTACTCGTGTGACTTTGGAATCCAAACAACTTTAAGTTACCTATAAAAATTTAAAATATTACACTTTAGTGTGTTAATTCACGCAAACTTCGATGACTATTAATTCGATTACATTACAGTTTACTGTTATTATATGTCTTAATATAATAATCATAATGTGAAATGTATTAATATTAATTTCAGTGGTACAGTTATGCGATACAATTTTAAGACTTTTGCACCGAAGATATAATTCTAAGTCAGCTCGTGACCACGGTTGGTGCAACCCAACCGAAACGCCGAGTAAATAAATACGGTAAACATTCGCATTAAGACCCGTTTCAATAGATAAATATATATAATTCTATTCAAAACAGTGTAACAAACAATATCTAGAATATTTAATTTTAAAATTTCTTCTCACATATTGAAGTTCTATAAATAACATCACTTTTATACATTTTTATTTTGCGACTTTAGTGTAAATTAACTTTAAAAAATATCAGTAGTTTTGAATATAGCATTTTGAAAGACGATTTATATACAAATTCAACTTTCTAGGTGAAATTCAGTTCAAAGCGTGTGAAACTGCAGGTTAAAACATTAGTAAAGTGTTGATAGAACACCCGACCTTTTTTCGACTTTGTATAGTTGACCCCACAATGTCACAGACAACACGTGTATTCTTTTGTAACCTATTCTGAAAATAATATTACGACTTATTCTGTCTGATTGCTCTTATTATTTTCAACACGAAAAAAGTTGACGTTTATAAAATGTTTTTCAAGTTTGAAAACTATTACTCATATTATATTATTATTAAAGTGGTATCTGTAACCTTTAACGCGAATATATCAGAATGATTGTATATTGAGCTTTCTTAACAACACACGTAATAATAGTCATTAACAGTCTAATTAAGCTTTTAGGCCAAAAATAATAATATAAAGACTTGTATTTAAACTAGCAGAAAAAAAAACTAAATGAACACCAAATCGTGATCAACAAAACAACCTATTTTTGTATAGCTGAAGTAAATAATTTGAAACTACTAACATTGATATGCCGAAGCTCATTCCCATCCCACACTATCCCTCCCCATTTTCCCAACCCTTTCTCCAAATCAACTTCTACATCTGAAAAGGTATGCAGCGCAGCACTACCGGGGGCGTGCCAGCGTTTGGCATTTTGGACTGATGACTGAATGCTCATCTGCCGCCTTCTAAATATAAAAAAGTCATTACCAAGTCGACGGGGGGAGTCGGGGAGTTCTTTATTGTCATCAGTGAACATAAACCTAACCCATCTTTAAATTTACTACCATTGATGCAGTATTAATTCTCCAAAACAACATCAGGAATGGGCTTCAGTTAACTATCTTTGATAGAAATAGAAATAGATTTGATAGAAACTGGTCTTTGATCTAACCAGACAATCTTGGTGTAGTACACAATACAATACAACCAGCCCTTTCAGTATCCACTACTGGACATGTACATGCTCACGCACGTTGTCTTCTGCATGAGGGATGTATGGCCTTAAAACGCTACGCTGATCAAGCTGGTCCAGTCTCTTTTAGAGGTGATATAGTTCCTCAGGGCTTGTGGCAATCGCTTTAAGAACGTCTGCTTACGTGTTCGAATTCGTCGCCACTAACGTCACCACTTAATTAAAAGTCGCTCAACGTGCGATTGAAGGCGCAAGACCTATGCTCGGAGTTTCCTTGCTACACAAAATCCGTAACTAAGAAAGTTACCGACGTAGCTCAAAGGATCAGCAAGCCGAAGTGGCAGTGGGCAGGCCATATATGCCGCAGGTCTGATAACCAATGGGGAAAAATAGTCGTCTAACGGAGACCACGGTACTGGGAAACGTAACGTGGAACACCTTCCGACCAGGTAAACTGACCACCTGAAGAAAGTCGCTGGTACTGGCTGACAAGTGGATAAGACCGTGTATCGTGGCGGTCCTTGTGTCCAACAGTGGAGAGACACAGGCTGATGATATGACATGGTATCATCACCACTCTCTCAAACAGTCTTTCACTTCACCGTTACTATGATCATCTCTGAGCCCGGGCATTATTGCAACTAAAAATAAAGATGGTTCACATATGTTGCTACGAATATTTTAATGTTTGTAGCAATAAATAAAGAAAAATAAAAAAATAACTTATAGATAAATAGAGTGCAACTTATGCCTGGTGGGGTTTATAACAGCCCACCAGACTTTACACCAGTGTACACTAAGTCTTGACGATGGCGGGTGCCCGATAAAGATAAGCACGTGAAACTATAGCAGCAACATAAATCTCCAGCTACTGAGAAATATAGTTTTGACATTAACGTGTACAAAAAGATTTAGCAATGTTAATAAGACTGTAGTCTGATAAACTCCACCAGGCGTGCTAAGGGTTAATGTTGTTGAGTTCTTGTTTTAATTTCATATGGTTTAATTTCGTTATAAATTTAGGTGCAACTTTTAATTTGTTTTAATAATTTAAATTTCATAATTGATAATATTTTAACATTTATATTTATTTAATTAATTGTAAATATTACATACTTATTATATTAAATTCACTAATGATTTTTATTAAAAATTTCATATTTATTTTGCACGCCAATTCTAGCAAATGTGCTGACCTGTTGTATGGGATAACCATTTATTACTACATTGCAAATGAATGATTTGATTTTATTTAGTAATCTTAATGATAAAGTTAATAACACAAATACTCACAAATAAACATACACATGTAGTAGGTTACGTTTTATCCAGATCAGATACAAAGTTCACGCAAACGAAGTCGCAGGCTTATGATAACTTCGTGAAACGTCACTGAACTTAATTAACTGCATGATCTACTTTCCGACATTTTATTTGACAAGAACAGACATCAAGCGATAGCGTCCTAAGACCGTTCTAAATAGCCTCAAAAATTAGAAGACAAAAGTAGTAATTAAACTTGTTTGTTTGATTTTGAACTCCTCATTGTCTTCAGCAGAACTTTTAATCAAATTTCCGGCTCCACGGAAATACCATAGTACAATATTATGAGACAAGTGCCAGTTTCAGAGTCTTTACGTTTTTCGGATCTAAGTTTTAACATTTGGAAATATTTCTTTATGTCTAATAAGCAAGGGCGTCGCCGTGGGGGGGGGGGGGGGGGGGGCAGGGCAGGGGAGGGCAGTTGCCTCCCTCTAGAAATTCGAAAAGGAATGTATTTGTACCTACAATTCATATTTCTCCCATCCTCTCTCTCTCATCTCATCTCATTTTAAAGCCATACATCCCTCATACACGTGACAATGTGCACGAGGAGTCCCAAGTCCTTCAGTAGGTGGAAAAGGGGCTGATTAAGGGTAATTTATAAGAAATTGGTTTAAAATAACTCTTTTTCCTTTGTCGACAGGCTTTAGCAGTGTCAGCTATGGCACTCATGCTATCGGCAATAGTCGGAGTCAAGAAACTGGCATCGCATGATGATCATGACGATCATCAGGTAATTTACGCCGGTCATGGTCATCACCGCCGACGACGAGATTTGGACGACACACCACTCCCTTACAAGAGCTGGACGGAGTACATGAAGAAACAATAGCTGCCACTAAAAAAATGATAGATAAGGGGCCATTGTCTTACTTTTTCTCGGTGAGATTGATGTAGGTATATATGTCGAGAACGTTTGACAACGTTTAGGCTGTAGTCTCAGTACATTGTATTCTGAGCCACACGTCAGTACCAAAATGGTACAGTCCTACTGTCTTCTTCTAGGTTTTCCTTTTACTTACTAAAGTAATCATCACTTTCTATCTCCATCACACTTATATAAAATCATATCTCTATCGCTTTCTAACTTTAAAGTCGCCACTTTCGAAACTGTTACCGAATGCCCAATCTGTTGTTCTGTTGTAAATATATTCGTATCTCTGTGGTTTGGAGACGAAACGAACGAAATAATGTTAATTTATTTATTTAAATTATTGTTGTTAATTAATTAAATTGTAGCAATATTTTTGTGTTCTTTATTTTGTTAATAATTTTCGATCCCACAGATATATAAACGGTGGTGGTATTCATAGCGCCATTAACAGAAAATGTCTATTTTATGGAAAGAATGTGGTAGATGAGGGGACAGTCCACTTGGTGGGAAGTGAATACTATCGTCTCTGAACATCAGCGGTATATGCCAACATTAGTCTAGAATGACCAACGTCGCCACTTCCCCAGATGCGCGGTCTACCTTTAGAGATGTAGGAATGGGTTCGGAAAAGAGTTGACAAAATGGAAGGGATACGATACGATGGGATAGGAATACGCTCTGGCATATCTGGCCAAGTGAACTAAAGACAAATAGAAAGTTGCCAATAGTAACTTGATGAAAATAGCAGAAGATCGTGTGTAGTGTTGGCCATTTTATTAATATCCAGCAATGGAAAGACACGGGAAAGCGATATGGGCTCGGTACGATATACGATATATTACAATTCTCCCTATTCTTGTAGGTCTAATAAAAAAAGGCCTTGGTGTGACGTTGGAATTTAGTGTAATAGCACTGATAACCAATAAATACAAGCGTGTAATCACGATAACTTTGCTTACAATAGAGAAGTTCACAATTTTTTATTACTTACCTAAAAAAGGTATGTAAAATTACAAGCAATTTCTTGAAAAAGTTTTTCTATACTTTTAAAAACGATGAAGTTTAGCCTTTCAAATTTAGATGTTGACGGAGCAGCGTAAGAGGTCACGTTTTGTAAAAACTTACGTACTAACGATTTACTCGTATTATTGAATAGTTTTATAAAACTACAACGTTTGTATAAATATTTAAACAGTCCAATATATCAATAACAGCGACCCGCCCTCGCTATGCTTCGATTTAAAAATGATTTTTTCTTAATCAAAATTTTTTTCAAAATTTCAAAATAGAATATAGCCTATATTAGACACGGGTAATGTAGCTTCCTGTTTGTGAAATAATTTTTGAAATCCGTTCAGTAGTTCCAGAGATTACCCCATCATTTTACCTCTTTATATATTAGTATAGATTATCCAACGGATTTGAAAAGATTTTCCATCATTCGTAATATTTTAGCGTACCTACCTATGTTTAGATTTAAATACGAAAAATCAGCAAGTTCTAAACGTAGTAAAATTTTTCATTGTTATTACAATTCCAATTACCTACAAAAGTAAAAAAGAAAACGATTCTTACAAAGAATGAAGTCATGATGTATGATCATTTCTACTGTATGAAATGGAGAAAAACACAAAATCAATCACACCTGATGTAACACATAGATTTTAACGCTACGATGATAGGCAATCTGGAAACAATTTCTCGGATATTTTGTCAGTAAAATAGCACAGTACAACAGTAATCCAACTTAATACAAAAGTGTAATATGCGGATCGGGCACACTGATGCAGAAACCAAGACGTCTGGAGCGGATCTCTGACATACACATTCTAGGCAGCAAACAATGCGCCAATCACGTTGCAGTTATATTGCGATTATTTAATGCTATTTTTATTATTTAATACTATTTATCACAGTCTTAATAATTAAAGTAAAACATGAATTTACACAAAGTGTGATTACACATTTCCACAGTTAACGATAGTTGTTACATCTCATATACCGGGGTAGTTCTCGAATAACCAATTACGTATATTTTTCCTTATATACGTACTATACGTTATATACGTAATCTTAAATTATCTTCTTAAATTTATCTATAGTGTAATCTTAAATTAAAACATGAATTACTAATAATATGACAAAAGGAACATAAATTCAACTCAGGAACTGTTTATTTTATTTAAATATATTATGTTCTTTATAATATCTCTATAAAAATCATAAAATAATGAGAAATCATTATTGAATCATTAAATATTGGCCTGTCATTATTCATTAAACCGGAAATTAAGTTTCTTTTAAGCAATCTAAATCCGGGATAATTTATTTTAAGAAACGAGCAGTTGACTTACTGTTCATCCTACTAATGTGGAAACTGGGTGGTATCGCGAGAATGACTTACGGCAGTTTACACCAATGTGAAGGTAATCTTCTTGGATACTGCGTTTGTATTGATAGAGAAAGCGGTGACAGAAAATTTAACATTTAAAAATAAAAAAAAAAAATCATTGCTGTGGACACTATGAATTATATAGAGCGCAAACCGACATTTTTTGGATTATTTGTCTGTCTGTTTGAATGCGCATCACACAAAAACCACTCAATGGATTTTAATGAAACTTAGCATAGTTATAACTTATACACAGGGTTAATATTGAGGATATTTTTTATCCAGAAGTCATCAAAATTTCAGCGTCCACTAATCAAGAAAGTATTTTTTTTGTTTTTGTCTCTTTTTTCAAATACTGTAACTAATTCCATTCCGCCTAAGCACTGTAAGTAATGTATGGAACTTATTTTTTGTTTCATTTTCTCACGGACTCTTTGTTTATGGCGCAATAAGATTCATTTTGTTGCCCGTCATTGTCACGCGCAGGTGACGCGACACGTTGCGACGTCAAGATTGATGTTTGTTTAATATTGATCTCGATTGATCAGACTTGGTACACACACAATCACAACTACCCTCGCCCACTATAAATACCGGTGCGCCACAGTCGTCGAGTCAGTTGCGCTCGAGAAGCCGAAGAGATAACATCTCTCCGAAAGTGAACGCAGTCGCCACTGAAGATGGCAATCGTAGTTGTTGACGAAACGTTTGGAAGAAAGAAAAGAGATTCCAGAAGACCTCGGCCAAGTAGCCCGGAAGATTTAATTAATATGTTTAATATTATTTTTAAGTTTTTCATAGCACAGCTGCTATGAAAAATAAGCTTCAATTCCCTGAGTTTTGTTATTCTCGCTGCCACGGTAATGAATTGACTTTGGAAGGAAAGAGGTTTGAACTAGTAGGTACTGATTTTCTTCCTTTATTAGTGTAAATAATGGTGTTCATTCGTATGTTCTTCGCCAGATGCGCGCACGCGACGCCATATATGACGACTGACGCGATCACACAGAGTATAAATATATCTGTAACCAATTGCAACGAAAAAAGTGACACCTTTTCTTCTCTTAAGTATTAAGGGTGGAAAGTCAATAATGGATCCATTATAGAGTTTCCACGGAAGTCGCGGGTACTGTAGTATGTAGTAAATAATTGCAAATAGCACATTTGCATATAGCGGATTCATTAGTATCCGCTTAGTCCGCTTAAGTCCAACAACGCAGTCACAACCTTAACTTCTTATTCTAAAGGAAGATGAATGGCTTCATTTCAAACGGGTGGAGGTAAAAAGTGGGCTTGGTTTCATCTTTACAAGAACCCTGAATGGGACCATTCTGTTGCTTATAGCCACTACTGTGGTTCTTGGAAATATTCTATTTTAAATTGAATAATTCTGATCTGTCGATTTATTTCGTAAAAAAATACTTTTATTCGTATTGTATCTAATGATATCGCTCTACGAATTATTTCTGGATATTCTGTAGACGCAATGTTTTTAAATGTTAGTTTTTAGTATTGTAACAAGTTTGGATGCATGGCGCGATTTTGCAAATGTGCAGTGACATTATTGTAAATCTAGGGGACGCCGAAAATACCATATAATCAGTGATGCATTTATTTATCTGTTAACAATAAAGATTTTCTTATTATTATTATTATTATGTACACCAACAAAGTACACATATGCAAGAAATAAATAAGATAAAATAACATAAGGTCAGACATGTTTGTTTATGGACGAAGGCGGCAGACGAGCATACAGTCCACCTGATGGTAAATGGATACTGTCGTCCATAGACATCTGCGATACATGCCAAAATTAGTCCAAATTAACAAACGTTGGCACGCCCCCGGATGCGCTGCCTACATTTGGAGATATAGGAATGGCTTTGGAGGAAGGGTTGGGAAAATCGGGAGGGATAGGATGGGAATGGGCTCTGGCACAACTCACTTAGGGAAATAAGATGAAGTGGGAAATGCAGTACACTTCAAGGTAGTCTTCTGTGAGAGAGGGGTAGCGTGGCCAGCGAGCGCGCCCAGCGATTGTTGGATTGCAGCGTGCACTCTCCCCTGACAATATACTTCACTGACAGGTACACTCATCAATAAATTGTACTTACAAACGCAAAAATTAAACACATAAAGGGCAAAAAAGATAATTAAAAACTAATGAAGAGAATATAACATGAAAAATTAAGCAAGGGATGTCCACGTGCTTGCGGGAATTTTACTTTTTAAGATTCTAATCTACTTAATGCTTAATGGGAATTGTAACGTGTAGAATTGTTGGTACGACTTAAGGTTGGGTACAATGAAAAGGTCTTTGCGATTATTACGGGAAACAGGTCGAGGAATTCGAAAATAAATTTGATTCACAATTTCGTCACAATTCAAGTTTTTATGCAACACCTTCTAAAAGATCGTAAGATACACGCTTACGAGCATTCAATCTGTCCATTCCGAAGTGACAGAGTCTGTCTCGACTTTGACGAAAGATGAAGTCTCAACTTTATAAGCCAGATGACGTGTGAAAGAGCTTTGAATGCGTTCAATTCTTTCAGCCTTATCGACGTAACAGGGATTGCAAATGTCACTGGCATGTTCAAGTGTACATCGAAAGTAAGTGATTTTTATAATAAATACAAAAATTAAAAGTAATTCAAATAACTACATATAGTGACTAGCAATCTCAATGTAACAAAAGGTTGAACACAATTTGATCACCGATTAGCCCAATTAATAATACACAGTATTGCTCTGTTATAATCTGCCGTCTATGACATTTCCGATTAAGGCATTTTGGCTAAACGTTAAAACAGATTATCAGATTAACAGCTAACAAATTATCATTGCAATTAAACAACTTTTAACGGTTTAAATCGCGTATATTTGACATGATTTATATCCCGACGTTTCGAACACTTTGTAGTGGACGTGGTCACGGGGTGACTAATTGATTTTATTTGTCACTTGAGTTATTAAGAAATTATTACTACCGTCTGAAATTTTTTGAACTACCGTCTGAATTTTTTTTTAATCATAACATTCCCTATGCACGCAGTATTCGCTCACGGTGTCCAGAGGTCTTGCAGTATGGCGTTGGCCTTGTGATTTAATTAATTTAATGACTGGATCCCAAGCCGGTGGTACTTGCCAACCATCTTCTCTATTGAAATTTAGGTGTTTCTTAATTTCAATAGCCTCGCGTAACATTCTTGGCATGTACCGGGTCTCTCTAGCGAGGATTTGTGGGTTATCAAATCGAATGTAATGGTTGGGTTTGTCCAGAGCATGTTCACAAACTGCAGACTTGGTCGAGCGTCTGTTCTTCATGTCAGCTATGTGTTCTTTTATCCGGATACCGATGCTCCTCTTTGTTTGCCCAATGTATGATAACCCGCATTCACAATCAAGCTTGTAAACACCTGCATCTTGTAGGGGGATATTGCTTTTGACCGGTCTTAAAAATTGGCTAATCTTCTTGTGCGGCTTGAAGTAAGTTTTAATTGAAGCTCGTCTTAAGATATTGCCAATTTTGTCAGTGATGCCCTTGATGTATGGTAAGATGGCAGGTTGTCGCTCAACTGTAGGAGGCTTGGGGCGGCTTCTGTGACGCATTCGTGGGAGTTTGTGATTGTTGCTTCGCAGTACTTGTTTCACATGCAGAAGCTCTTCCTCGAGGTGGTCAGTGTCACAGATGCCGTGTGCTCTCTGTAACAAAGATTTGCCTACGGTAGTCAACTGACATGGATGGTGATGGGAGTTACCATTGAGATATTTATCTGTATGGGTGGGTTTCCTATACACAGTATGACCAAGAGAGTTGTCAGGATTTCTGATGACTGAAATGTCAAGGAAAGCCAAGGATTTATTGACCTCAGACTCCATAGTAAATTGGATTTTATCATGTAAAGAGTTTAAATGATTTAGAAATGCAGAAACATTATTTTTGGGGAGGACGGCAAAAGTATCGTCTACGTACGGTTTGTAGATCTTCGGCATAGCCACAGCTCTGGTGAAAGCCTTCTCCTCGAAGTCTTCCATGAAAATATCGGCGACAACGGGGGAGACTGGAGAGCCCATTGCTACACCATCGATCTGTATGTAGAATTTATTATCCCAGAATAGGTAGCCAGATGTTAGGCAGTGTTCTAGTAGTTCTGCATATTCTATGGGTAGGTCGTGCTCAGTTAGTTTTTTCTTGACAATTTCAATGCAATCATGTGCAGGTAAGGATGTAAATAGAGATTGTACATCAAAGCTGACCATTATTTCATCATCAGTCAATTGTAGATGTTTGATTTGGCTGACAAAATGGTAAGAATCCTTGACATGCGCACTCGTTTGACCGCGAAGTGGAGACAGTATTTTAGCAAGATGTTGAGCTAGTTTGTATGTCGGCGAGTCAATTTGGCTTACAATTGGGCGCAAAGGGACGTCATTTTTGTGTATTTTCGGTAATCCATACAGTTTTGGTGGTTTCACACACGAAGGTACCAGTGCCGTGACGTCTAAACCAAGTGTGTCGGAGTGTTTACTAATTATTTCTTTAGTTTTAGTTACAATTTTGGCCGTGGGATCGCTTTTTACTGGTTTGTAGGTGCTTTCGTCCGACAATAGTTCTTGTATTTTTAGGTTATAATCTGACGTATCCATGATCACAGTGGAATTACCTTTATCTGCTCGAAGTATGGTTATGTCTGGATTTTTGCGTAGGTTGGTGAGTGCAAGATATTGTTCACGAGGTAGATTCGGTGTGGGCACTTTACTTCGACGCAAGACAGCAGAGATATCTTGGCGTAACGCCTCCAAATCTTCCTTCTTTACATTGTTTTTTGTGAGACAATGTTCCACGGAGCAAATTATCTGTTCAAAAGGCACTGATCTCGGGGAAACCGCGAAGTTTAATCCATTTTCGAGGGCTTGAAGGGCGACCGGATTTAATACTGTTTGTTTCGATAAATTTGTGACACTATCAGCTGTTTTTGACGGTCGCGAGGTTGCGTTTCGTTCCGAATGTAGCAATTGCTTTGCCGCGAGTTTTTTATATTTTGCTAAATGACGGTTTTTGAATTCATCATTTTTTGCCGCGGCGCGATTATTAATCATTTGCATGCATTTTTGGAAATCCGATGCTGATAGTGCTTTTTGAATCTCGATGGATTGAATCAAAAACAGCTGATAGTGTCACAAATTTATCGAAACAAACAGTATTAAATCCGGTCGCCCTTCAAGCCCTCGAAAATGGATTAAACTTCGCGGTTTCCCCGAGATCAGTGCCTTTTGAACAGATAATTTGCTCCGTGGAACATTGTCTCACAAAAAACAATGTAAAGAAGGAAGATTTGGAGGCGTTACGCCAAGATATCTCTGCTGTCTTGCGTCGAAGTAAAGTGCCCACACCGAATCTACCTCGTGAACAATATCTTGCACTCACCAACCTACGCAAAAATCCAGACATAACCATACTTCGAGCAGATAAAGGTAATTCCACTGTGATCATGGATACGTCAGATTATAACCTAAAAATACAAGAACTATTGTCGGACGAAAGCACCTACACACCAGTAAAAAGCGATCCCACGGCCAAAATTGTAACTAAAACTAAAGAAATAATTAGTAAACACTCCGACACACTTGGTTTAGACGTCACGGCACTGGTACCTTCGTGTGTGAAACCACCAAAACTGTATGGATTACCGAAAATACACAAAAATGACGTCCCTTTGCGCCCAATTGTAAGCCAAATTGACTCGCCGACATACAAACTAGCTCAACATCTTGCTAAAATACTGTCTCCACTTCGCGGTCAAACGAGTGCGCATGTCAAGGATTCTTACCATTTTGTCAGCCAAATCAAACATCTACAATTGACTGATGATGAAATAATGGTCAGCTTTGATGTACAATCTCTATTTACATCCTTACCTGCACATGATTGCATTGAAATTGTCAAGAAAAAACTAACTGAGCACGACCTACCCATAGAATATGCAGAACTACTAGAACACTGCCTAACATCTGGCTACCTATTCTGGGATAATAAATTCTACATACAGATCGATGGTGTAGCAATGGGCTCTCCAGTCTCCCCCGTTGTCGCCGATATTTTCATGGAAGACTTCGAGGAGAAGGCTTTCACCAGAGCTGTGGCTATGCCGAAGATCTACAAACGGTACGTAGACGATACTTTTGCCGTCCTCCCCAAAAATAATGTTTCTGCATTCCTAAATCATTTAAACTCTTTACATGATAAAATCCAATTTACTATGGAGTCTGAGGTCAATAAATCCTTGGCTTTCCTTGACATTTCAGTCATCAGAAATCCTGACAACTCTCTTGGTCATACTGTGTATAGGAAACCCACCCATACAGATAAATATCTCAATGGTAACTCCCATCACCATCCATGTCAGTTGACTACCGTAGGCAAATCTTTGTTACAGAGAGCACACGGCATCTGTGACACTGACCACCTCGAGGAAGAGCTTCTGCATGTGAAACAAGTACTGCGAAGCAACAATCACAAACTCCCACGAATGCGTCACAGAAGCCGCCCCAAGCCTCCTACAGTTGAGCGACAACCTGCTATCTTACCATACATCAAGGGCATCACTGACAAAATTGGCAATATCTTAAGACGAGCTTCAATTAAAACTTACTTCAAGCCGCACAAGAAGATTAGCCAATTTTTAAGACCGGTCAAGAGCAATATCCCCCTACAAGATGTAGGTGTTTACAAGCTTGATTGTGAATGCGGGTTATCATACATTGGGCAAACAAAGAGGAGCATCGGTATCCGGATAAAAGAACACATAGCTGACATGAAGAACAGACGCTCGACCAAGTCTGCAGTTTGTGAACATGCTCTGGACAAACCCAACCATTACATTCGATTTGATAACCCACAAATCCTCGCTAGAGAGACCCGGTACATGCCAAGAATGTTACGCGAGGCTATTGAAATTAAGAAACACCCAAATTTCAATAGAGAAGATGGTTGGCAAGTACCACCGGCTTGGGATCCAGTCATTAAATTAATTAAATCACAAGGCCAACGCCATACTGCAAGACCTCTGGACACCGTGAGCGAATACTGCGTGCATAGGGAATGTTATGATTAAAAAAAAATTCAGACGGTAGTTCAAAAAATTTCAGACGGTAGTAATAATTTCTTAATAACTCAAGTGACAAATAAAATCAATTAGTCACCCCGTGACCACGTCCACTGCAAAGTGTTCGAAACGTCGGGATATAAATCATGTCAAATATACGCGATTTAAACCGTTAAAAGTTGTTTAATTGCAATGTATAGTAATCGCGAAAATCTAAGAAAATATAACAAATTATCAATTCATAGTAATTCATTAAACAGTTGTCATTAACAGTTTCAGGACTTCTTTTGTTATTTTTTTAAACAAAATACAATATATTCTTAGAATTAACAAACACGATTACAGTATATTAAACAAAAAAGTATTATTTTAGTTTTAAAAATCAAGTATCAACCGTATGGACAGCGAGACAAGAGCCGGGCGCTCTCCACCTCCAGAGATGGATTAAAATTAAAATTAAAAGTGATTCATGAATCTAACTCGAATCATCAATCTAAAGTTATAAAAAGTTTCGACTTTCTAAGAATTAATTCAATGAGCAGCTGAAAAGTGCACAGCTGTGTTCTTAATAGATTTTTCTTGCTCATTTAAAAACTAAGAAGGGAACAGTGTATAAAAAGTATAAAACTTGGTATAAAAAAGGATTAATAGCAGAACAAGCATCTAATTTCTAGATAGAATTTGAAGAAAACTATTTCGTGTCATCATCATGTTTCTCCTGAAGAAAGGCATCTCCCAAGGCTTGCCACCAAACATAATCAAAGGTCTTCGTCACCGTCATCAGACCTTTTTATACTCCCAGAAATGGGTTACAAAAGTACCCAAAAGCCTGCATACCTCCTGGTGTCGCAGGTGTCCATGGGCGGCGGTAACACTTACCATCACGTCCGCTTGCTCGTCCGCCCATTAATTTATAAAAAAAAAATAACATGAGATCAAAAACATTCATTGTTCAAAAAAATCTATGAAAAGCGATATATTTTTGGATAGCGCTTACTGAAATACCGAAATATACGGAAAATACCGAAATCTGACGACTAGTGCGTGCCATGGAAGTTTATTTTTACCTAGATTTTTTTTTTATGGACGAAGGTGGCAGACGAGCATACAGTCCACCTGATGGTAAGTGGATACTATCGTCCATAGACATCCGCGATACATGCCAACATCAGTCCAAAATGACAAAAGCCACCGGATGCGCCGCCTACTTTTGGAGACAAAGGAATAGATTTGGAGAAAGCGTTGGGAAAATTTGGAGGGATATGATGGGAATGAGCTCTAGCACATCTCACTCACTACCGAAACAGGTACGTACATTGGGGAAATAAGATGAAGTGGGAAATGCAGTACATTTCAAGGTAGTCTTCTGTGAGAGAGGGGTAACGTGGCCAGTCAAGCGCGCCCAGCGGCTGTTGGATTGCAGCGTACACTCCTCAAACAGGTGATATCTAGAAATTGTCACCGCCATCGCTTCCATATAGGGACATGAAAGGGACCATCAGTGGGATATTGAGTTAAGAAATAAGAAAATCTGGAAAACGAACTAATATGTTTCATAATGGTAATAATATAGTTTATTGCCCCAGTAAGCATACAAATAGAATTAATAGCCTTACATTGCAATAATGACATACATATTCATTGCAGCAAAAGGAATTGTGCATCAGCGTAATACAAAATGAAGATTGTTTTAGTACCAATTCACCGCTGTTTTTCAGCATAACATTTTCTCGAGTGACACCAGTTGTAATTTAATAAAGAACTATATTATAACAATAGAGAAATAAAATGTTTCATATAACCCACTTATATTCTAATAATAGACTATATACGAGTACCTATAATTAATAATAATGGACTTTATACTCGTATGTCCGTGGCATTCGGACGCTTATGAAAATCGGCGTTTTTCTGATAAATACAATTTCATACTTTTTTTTTTCTAAGTAGGTATTTTCACTTCATCTAATAAAGTCTAAATCAAGAATTATTCTTTTTAAGAAGCGAATTTTGAATTTAGAAGAAATATATTCTAAGTATATTTTAATATAAAGGTAATTATGATAATGATTATTAAATAAAATTATATTAGAGGTAACTTACTGTAATATGGTCATATTGGTCATTCTCTTTAGGTACATTTTGAACACGTCTCGTAAAAATATACACAATAAATCGATCTTTATTCTTTACTCTTATATTTTTATATTCTTACGTTGATGTAACAATATAGAAAACTAAGAAAATCCCACATTATTTTAATCTAATAATACCTATTCCAAAATAACATTTCTTCACCCAACTCTAAATAAATAAGAATGCCTCGATAACTGAATGCCGACACTATTCATTTTAACTTTATTTCTTATAAAAGTACTTTTTATAAATCGCACGAAGCAGGAGACTTAGGTACCTACCTAACAAGTTTTCTTTTCTCTTATCACATAAGACTTTATTTACTCGTCTTGGACCTTTAGAAAGAAATATTTTTAGCAGCCTGTGTTATTGGCGCCTGCCTACCTACGTACGTGTATTGTAGATGTTAAGTTTTACATTGCTAATAACATTTATAGGCGTTATTCCACTAATTTCAATGGGAGTCATGCACGAGTCGGCTATAAAACAGTGTAATAAAATGCGGTACGTATAATATATTACGTAATAATCGTAAAATATTAATACTCTACTACATTAGAATTAAACATGACAGTAATTTAAATATGGCAAGTAGACAAATTGGAAATAAATTCCGTTATTAGGTGTTTTTATTATATTTGGGTTAGGTACCATCATCTTTCGGAATACTAATTTGGAAATGGCCTCGTTGAATAATCCAGAAAAGATGTATTTATGTACCTACCCACGTCCAAAGTTATATAACCCCAACAAATACACTTCTATAAAAAATTGTGAATCCTCGCGGCTGCTTGGTCAGTAAAAGTTAAAGATTAGGAAAACTGTCGTTTTATGTTTAGCCAATGTGAAAATACGAGTGAATAAAAGTGTCTAAGTAGCAATTCGAAGACGTGTGTGCGGTGTCGGGTAGCAAGATAGCCAGTGTTTCAATAATAAGAATTTCAATAAGAACTTCAATGTTTCAATAATATTTTCAATTTAATTTTTCAACAGTTAACAAAAATAATATGCCTCATGGCGAACACTGCCATCTATTGAAACAACCTTGTATCACTTTATAAATAGCTTGCAAACTAGGTAGTTTTATTTTCATTTTTCGTACACGATTTTATTTTCTTCATGTCTAACTTTCTTATATGTTTTTCATTTTTAACAAAATTGTTTGTTTATTTATAACACATTTTTTTCTGTTTGTGTGATTATTTATTGATAATCTCATAAACATTGTAACAAAATATATAATAAAATTTTTAGTTATTATATTTAAATTTTACCGCCATCTAATGGCAGTATTACACACTAAAATGCCTTTCTCCTCTCTTTTACGCCTTTCACCTTTCAAAGTATAGATGTCACTAGCGTTTCATCAATTCAAGTTGGTATTGTTTAACCCCTAGCGGCCTTGCTTGTGTTCTCTGATTTAACACATCGATTTGAGAATATGTACGTAGGTACTAGTGTTAAGTGTATTCCCACATGGATGATTTATCATTACGAATTAAAATATTCTAAAAAATAGGTATTACCATAATCGACCATTTTGTACTAGACAACCAAATCATGAACTTAATCGACGGCGAAAAAAATTATCTTCAGAAAACTCACTAGGTATGTTTTTGATAATATCTCTCATTACAAGGGTTGACACGTTGACATGTTTTGTTTAATATGTAGATATCTACTATGAAATAAAATATTTAGATATAGCAGCCCGAGGTGTATACACGTCACATGATAGTTGTCCGTTTAATATTAATTAATTGGTTTAATTAGTTGTCAAATGACATAATCCTCGAAGGAATTTTTATAAAATATCCCAGTTCAAAACAGAAAGTAAGTCGTCGGTAGTGGCTGGATGGGAAGGGTGGCAGATCTTGGGAGAGGCCTATATCCAGCAATCGAGAGACTTAGGCTCCTAAAGTGGGTCCGTTTAGTTTGTTAGTAGACTTCTCTTTTCTTTGTTTTTTCCCACCTTTGTATGTCTAAAGTATGTCATTTTGTACAAAAAGTTTCTATGGTAATATGATTTTGAAATAACTCTAGAAGCAAGTAGACGAAGTGACAAACAAATACCTAATTACATTATTATTCTTCCGCGCTTTGAAACGGTTATTGACTTTCCCATAATGACGGATATGTAAATGTACATTTGCATAATGTAGAGAAGTAAGTCTACACGAGGCTGTTCTCAACAAAAACATAATTTTTCAATGTACAGAATAATAACAGCACAGGTAACAGTTCAGTTCGAACATTCATCTCACACAATCACTTGTGTAAAGCAGGTTATGGTAGCATAGTGCTGGCGGCGCTTCTATCGATATGTCGATGAGATGTAAAATATACAAATTGAAACGATTTCAATTGTTCTCTTTTCAGTGGTCATTTCGGCCCAAACCCATTTTGGAATGACCAAAATTTTGGCATATCGACGCTTATTTTAAAGAAATCCGTGAATGAAATTAGTTCATATTCAACTATTCCACCTCCCCAAAATTTCGACCCCTGAGAATTATATCAATTGTTTTAATTGAATTCTTGTTTGAAATATCATTTTTAAGATTAAAAAAAAAGAAAGTTCTAATTCTTGTAAATAATCCTGTAGCTGTACTTTTGTTTAAAAATAATACAGTTAACCAATTCGGTACCGAAATGCACGTAAATGACTTTTTTATAAGAGGAATAATTCCAACCTAACTGTTCTTAATGTAACTAAATTTCGAACAATATGCGCTGAAAATATAAGCACAAAATATCTTTTAAACTATCGACTAAGATTATAATTATAAGAATCATGTTGAGAATCCCATTGTTGGAGCTTTAATACACAATCGCGTACCGTTTTTCTAGAATAAAACAATGTTCCCTTTGTGATGTTTTATCTCTTTGTGTATATTCAACGTAGGAGCGGACCAGATTTATCAATAGCACATAAAATTGAGTTACAAAATGTCACAATTGAGTTACAAAATGTCATAAATGAGTTACAAAGTGTCATAATTGAGTTACAAAAGTCTGCCTCAGCATAAGAATCAAAATGAATGAATTATTTTATCGATACCTAACTGTTCTCTCTGTGGTGTCGCATCACTACAGTGTGTCATGTGGGAGCAGAGCAGATCTAACATTATACACAACTAGGTTACAAGGTGACATCGGTGAGTCCGTCTCATTACCGACAGGTGAAAACATACCACCAACTAATAATAATGTTTATGTTATGTTGCTCGGGTTATATTTTAGGGTTCCGTACACATTAAATTGTCACCAGCCATTTTAATGTCCACTGCTGGGCACGGGGGTTCTCATGCATATGTCTTGTGCATGAGAACCCATTGAAGGAGAACCCATGCATGTGCATTGAATGACCTCAAAACGCCACGCTGGCTCAGCGGTTTTGCGAGTCCAGTCGTTTAGAGGTTGTAAAATTCCACTGGGCTTATGATACCGGCTTTATTATTAATAAAACACACTTGTTATTAAACCTTTAAATTATTATTTTATTTTATTTATTCATCTATCTAGGTGCCTACAATTTAATGTGTTATTTTGTTATACATTAATCTACAGACACGAAATGGAGCGGTGATAGTCCATTGATACTTAATATATTTTTCAAATACCCCACATCCAATATTTCGAGTGTTACTTTTTACTACTAACATCTTACGTTATCAATACCCCAGAAATCTACCCGCCGTTAAAATAAACTTCAAAAACGACTCCTACAGTTTCCAAAATTTCAAATTCGTATAATATGAAACGCCTTTGATTAATAAGTTTATTCTTGTTGATTAGCAGCACTCCTAATTTAGATAGTTGTTTGTCGCACTAAAAAACATTCAGTTTTATGGTTTTTTAAACTGCGTTTACCATACTATTTCATCAGTCTATGCCTCTCCACTGCAGCAGAATACAGACCTCTGCCAAGGCTCACCACTACTAACGAGCAACGAATGGACAAGACAACAGGATATTCATGAGGACATCCTGCATTTCTCAAGTCGTGTCTAACTACATGGACATGCAAGTGCATTAACTACATGTTAAGAAAGAAATGGTTTTTGTGTACTGCTTCCTCATTCAACCACTGTTACTTCCTACCAAAGAAAGTGTAAAGCCTTCTACGAAACTTGTCTAATTGAACGAGATTTATTTCCTCGTATTTATGTCCATAGTGTAGTAGTTAATTCTGGAAGGTCCTAAGTATACGGAAACGGTCTGGTGGCTGTGACAAGTTTTAAAAAATAAACAGGCGGTCAAGTGCTACGCCATAAATGTTGAGGATAGATCCAGATTCTTACTACATGTCTAAGCAGTTTGGATAACTTCCTTATCGGTAGGAAGTCGAGAAGCTTTTAAAGGTAAATTACATGTTAATTACGAGAGTGTTGCCGTGAGACTGGTGTATTGATAAATAATCATTGAACGTCAGAATAATATTATTTTTTTGCACACTTCTGAAATTGAGTGCCGAATAGATCAAGCACGTAAAGCATTTTTGAAGATATCTCGACTTTTTAGAAACCGTTCTCTCAGTCTCGTATGGGTGTACACAAGGATCTTACGAATATCATGGGTGGATCGGATGGCAAACAAGACAGTTTTGCAAAGAATAAATAAGAGGTTGGAGGTCATTAAGACATTAATTATCATATTTTTGTACCATTATGCGCAGTGATAGATACCATCTTTTGCAATTTCTCATGCAGGCTTTAGATACACGGTCGCCGTAAAGTTGGCAGAAGACTGACATCTTGGCTCAGAAATCTTAGAGAATGGTTCGGGATAAACTGGGAGTTTTTATTGCAGGCAGCAGTCTCTTGCGTCTGGATGGCCATGCTGATCACCAACCTCTGTTAGGAGATGGCACAAAAAGAGAAGAAGAATAATGTATTTTATTTATTAGTAAAATACCTTTTATAGTTTTGGCGTATCTCTTCGTTGCGGATTTTTTTCTCAAAGAAACTCCTAGCTTCGCTTTTTTCATTAGCTCGCTGAGCGTCTTTAAAGGATAAGGCCTACAGGACGGGCAGGACGAACTGATAACTCTTAGAATAAGTAGGGTCATGTCATATTTGCCGCAGGACCAACAACCAATCAACCAATGGGGTAGACGTGTCCCCGAATGGAAACCACGTGATGGAAAGCGCAGTGCGAGACGCTCTTCGACCAGATGGACTGATGACTTGAAGAAATTCGCCGATTATGTCTAGGTGAGAAGAACTGAAGATCCTATTGTCTTGACCATTCGTGCCAGCCTTAGGAAATGCTTATATCCAGTAGTGGAGAGACATAAACTGGTGAATTGGTATTGTATTGTATGATAATATAGAGTGTATTAACAGAAATTAACTCCTGAAGATCCAGGCATCGATTTTAGGACAATCCAAATAAAATGCTTTTATAAAAAATAATAACTATCTTTGGTAACTACCGTTTTTAACTACTGAACCGATAAACCGAAACTAGTTTCGTGTCAGTTTTTATTTAAATTTTGTGGTCTGCTTGATCGAGATACAACAAAAATTTTAATCCGAAAGTCGTGATTTCTACGGTAGGTAGATTTCTCCAAAATATATAAATTTCATTAATTTTTAAGTAACCCAATTAGGTATATTTGTAGTATATTTGTTTTTTGAGCAGGAGGAATAGCCGTGTGGTGTGAGTCACTTTAGCATGTGTGCATGCTGACTAACCATCTGTGCATGTTGTAAAAGGCGTCTAAAGGATAATTAAGCCACTTTTTACATTGTAAATCCGGTCTAAACGCGTATAACAAAAGACATATCTGGATAGAAAGAACTCCGCACTCCAAAAATCCTCTCCACTGAATGTCATTATTATCCCAGGGTTGTATGTGAAGCGATTGAAATTAAGAAATATAAAAAATTCAATCGGGAACATGGATATAAACTTTCGTCGACGTGGAATCCAGTGATTAACAAATTTAAACCTTGCTTTTACCGTCGAATACGTTCGCGGACATTGTTAGTTTAGTGTGTCGCGGCCTTTCCGAATGTGAAGATCAAATGTGGGTAGTTGATAA
The DNA here is from genome assembly GCA_914767545.1 of Sesia apiformis. Taxonomy (NCBI): domain Eukaryota; kingdom Metazoa; phylum Arthropoda; class Insecta; order Lepidoptera; family Sesiidae; genus Sesia; species Sesia apiformis. The sequence goes on along the minus strand of OU611970.1, from coordinate 9,506,441 downwards.
AACTGCTCGCAGTTACTGTCCTGGACTACCCGCCTCTTCAGTCAACTCGTGACCACGGCTGGTGTAGCCCGTGCCGAAACGTCGAGTAGAATTTAAAGGTAAACAAATATCTTTGTTAGACGCGTTCAGACCCGATTTACAATGTAAAATGTGTAACAAAGTCACTACCACAAGCTCCGAGGAACTAGTGGTGTAGCCTTGAGGAACTCTGAAAGAGTGGACTCGTTAAACCAGTATAGTTTCTCGGGACTTGTAACCGCTTTGTTATTTTTTAGTCGCCTTTAACGACACCCACGCGAAGAGTTATTCTAGTCATTCTAGTTAAGTGACGGAGTCATGCTATTCTAAGCCGGCCGATACCACACGACACTACACAGTAACAGTAATTTAACTACACACTAATACACACACTTTAACTACACAGTAATTTAAATTTCATAATTCATATTCTAATTTCATATTCCAATTTAAAAACTACTCATAGGGATTTTGTTCTTGCTCGGTCTCGCTTCTCTAAAGCTCTGGCCACAAGTCAGGACTGAGAAACAGCTTCTGATGCACTGCAACAACTCTGAGCATATAGGCCTTAAAGTTGTTAGATCTATAGTTGGACTCATACTGCCACAGCTCCACCTAAAGCGTCCCTGGCCCGACCCTCGATGTGCCGCTTGATATCTTCCGTCGTTGTCTTCTTATCCAGTCGAGTACCACAGACTAGAGGAGTGTTGATGTTGCAGGAACAGTATCGGGTTTTGATGACAATTTTTGTACGTCTAAGTGCAAAACTAAGACTAATCTTGCTCAAACTCTCCTTCTTCCAATTATCGATTTTGCCGATGTATGCTTTCTAGATGCCACTGAAGAACTTCTGATTAGACTTGAGCGTCTCCAAAACTTGAGTATTCGCTTTATTTTTGGCTTACGCAAGTTTGATCACATTTCTGAGTTTAGGAAGAAGCTTCAGTGGTCTCCTGCAGTGGTTTCAGTGGTTGTCACATTCTTTCAATCCTCTATAATGTTCGTAACAAACCTTCTTCTCTTACCTACTTGCGTGACCGTTTGTCGTGTATTTTTCCAAGATCTAGACTCCTTAGAACCCAATCCTTCTAACTGTTAAAGATCCCTTCTCACAATTCCCGTAGCTGTGGAGATTAATTTTCGGTTCAAGCCGTACGCTTATGGAATGCCCTCCCTGGTACGATACAAGATACTCCTTCTCTTTCTATTTTTAAAAACCGATTAAAAGAGCACTATTTGTCAATTTCTTATATAGTCCGTATTGCATAAAATATGTATATATTTTATATGTATGGTACCTATTTATTATTTAGGTATATGTGTTTATATGTATTGGATATGTATATATATATTTATGTATTTTGTTAATATTATTGTACTATTAAATTACTATACATACGATTTTTCCGTACGCACTACGCCTGCCTTTCTGTCTTCACTCCCAGACACTTTCCCAGGTCTGCTGAAGAAATCTCCGTAGGAGATAAGCTTGCCTTTTGGACATTTTTTCCTTATCTTCTTTTTTATTTGCTTCATGTTATAATGCTCATGTGTGTACAATAAATTGTTAAATGTATAAATAGATTTTTAAATAAACAAAATCAATTTATCATGCATGATAGGACTACAATAACGGGATAACATTTTAAATTGCCATATGAAACTGCACGACATCCTGTACAAAGGTACTCGTATATATAAATTTTACAGGAGTTTTTTTTGTTAAGTATCGTGCCACCAAGTCTCTGGTGTTACGTGGTGATTATATCCGTGTTTTATTCCTTAGAAAATAAAGAATGTTCTTGTAAGTTTCGAACTTACTCTCGATAACAGGTTTGATCTGGATTGTTATTATCTTGAATTTCTTTTTGCAAACTGGTACTGGAAGATTGGTATGTTTTACGATCACACTTGATTGATCGGGTTTGATGACAACGTTATAGAAGATACATATATAATTTTATAACATATATTAGTTGAATAATGAAATCGTAACGGAGCCCTGTTTGTATAGAAAATAATATTTTTTTAAAGAAAAATCAGGGAATGAATCAAACATGCCCAATTAGAACATGTTTTAACTAAGCTTCAGGTTAGAGAAACTTAAACACTTCTAAGTTAGACTTCTACTTAGACAACTAAGTTTTAGGTCTTTTTGGCGGGAATTCGAGAAGTGAAGTTGAGTTTTTGTGTGATTAATGTAAAAATTGTGCTTATTAGATGTTTTGTGGTTTAATAGTGATAGTTTATTAAACCTCAAAGTGATTTTAGTGCGTGGTGTTTGTGATAATAAAATAAAAGCGTGCGACTGCGCTTTTCGTGTGCTTTCAAAGAGTCCTCTTTTGTTCTCAGTAAACTTACTATTACTTTACTGAGCGACTTCTGACTTTCTTTGACTGGACACTGGCAGAATACGTTTTAGATTTTGAAATTGTTTGTTGCGAAGAAATCTTCACACTGGCACAATGTGCTAATTGCACCACTGTTATAATTAAAAAGAAAAAAACTAAATTCTGATTTAGCACTTAGCAACGCTATTCGCCCGACGGCGGGCGATAATACGAAAGAGTACAATAAAAAGTTAAAGGTCATGCCTCTTGATACGGTTTATAAAGTCACTTTGCTCAGATATCGTCACATATCGTCAGATATCGTCTTCCTTTGCTTTTCTCCAATACCATTTCCTTATCTATAAGTCGAGCCTAAAAATAAACTGGAATCGCCTCAAGGCGGAAAGCTGACATGAACGACGTTGTCTTCGCGGTAGTAATCTATATAGAGTTGTAAAATATGTATACAGAGTAATAGTATGAATAGTAGTCCAATGGGTTTCTACTTGCAACAAGGCCATTGCCGCGAGTGGAGCGAGGTACAGTCGACGGAATATACGGTCAACAATTTGTCAAGAAGATTTATTCATACTGTTTTCTTCTTTTCAACACAATTAATGACTTTTTAGTAGCTAGTTTGTATAGTAACTAAATAATGTTGAAAAAACATTACGTAGTGTAGTATTAAATATTTTAACATTTCATTGAATAAAACGAATCACTGAACTTATCAGTCTCATTAATTTCGAGTTAACTCATTAATTACAAGCAACACTGTATTGCCGACGTTTTGTTTTCCTTTTTTAAGACGATTTTCTTAAGTGATCCGTGTAAAACTAGACATATTGATGAGGGCGTTGTATCTCACTTAGGACAATAAGAACCCAAGCATTAAAGTTCAAATGAATAGGTTTATTCTCCAACTTTATATTTGCGGTCCTTGCTAACGACCCGCTTATAGAAAAAATTGATAAGGAGCTGCAAATGAGTTTGTATCTAAGCGAACGCTTGATTGACAGATATCCTAAATTATTATTATCAAGTCCGACTGTACCAAAACAACGTCCGGTTGCCAGTTTTCTAACAGTCCCTCTCTCCCGTAATCACAGTTTCCGCGATACACGAGGATATCCGAGCGCTTGGCGGGAAAACTTGTAGGCGTTAATACAAATAGGTACTGTATTAAAACCGGCTGGAAAATCGTGTTATATAGTTTTCTGAGGTGCATACTTTATCTTTACGTAAATGTTTCCTGAGCTATGGTACTCTAACTTGCATTTCTTTTATGCAAAAGTACACATTTAAACTCGTCTTAAAATGTTTTAAAACGCTATCTAAGTGTTAACGGCTAACGATAATTGACCAAAAACCGTCGTTAGGCGGTCCATAGCATCGGAAGGCTGATATGTTATTTTTAAAAACCTTTGGTTCGTATTCTGTAGAAAATGGTAGCAGTTAGGAGTGCACTTGACGCCTCACATCCCCTCGCACCTCGCTGGACCGAGAAAGACGCCAAGTGCTACATCGCACTTGGTATTTGATCCTTCTGTTCATAGACCCAATGCAATGCAATGCAACCAGCTCTTTCAGTGTCCATTGCTGGACTTTAAAGCACACAAATTACTAACCTTGACATCAATTATATATCTCAGAAATTTGAAAATTCGTAAATAAATATAAACATTATATTTCAACGACCAGCAGCGACGTTACGGGTCACGATATAAAAATAATTCAATAACACTAAATAAATTTAAATTAAGGCTAAATTTAAATCTAAATTAAGTCTAAATTTAAATTTAAATTTAGTCTATACTTAAATCTAAATTAAGTCTAAACTTAAATCTAAATTAAGTCTAAATTTAAATCTAAATTAAGTCTAAATTTAAATTACACAATTCGGGGCTTCTCGCAATGTCAATAAAAATATATTATAAATTGCCCGAACACCTAAAAATAAAACAAAATTAAAGAAGGTGATAGAAGATTTATAAAAAAATAAAAAAAATACTTTAAGATAAAGGCTATTATAATTTAAAAGAGTATTTTAACGATGAATTGAATTAACGTCGGTCTTTCTGTCAACCTGCTGATTGCTGCGATCCACCGGGGTCATACGAGTATATTGAACTGCTTTTTATATGTTAAGATTCTATACTGCACATATGTTGCAACAAATGTATTAAACCGGTGTTCGAGTTTGACATGCGCGCACACTGTCTTATGCATGAGGGATGTAGTGGATGTCTTATTAATGAGGGATGTTCATAGACGTACAGGGTTTAATTAAGCGATCGATTTCGAAGGCTGAAGCCATGATTTCCATTCATGATTCTGAATCGTAAAATTTTCATGGCAATCCATGAAAATTTTACGATTTTTTATCTGTCAAAAATGTCAATTCATTTATCGCTAAATTTTTCATACGTATATATGCTAACCCGAGAGGCTATGTCGGTGACTTTAATTCGTCTACGGATCTCCTCATTCCTGATTCGATCACGTAGGGAAACCCCGAGCATAGCCCTCTCCATAGCTCGCTGTGCGACAGTGAGCTTATTTATGAGGCTCATAGTCAGAGACCACGTCTCGGTGCCGTAGGTCATCACTGGCAACACACACTGGTCGAAGACCTTCGTCTTCAAGCACTGAGGTATTTTGGACGAGAAGACGCTGCGTAGCTTCCCGAACGCTGCCCAGCCGAGTTGGATTCGTCGATTGACCTCTTTCTCGAAGTTGGACCTACCTAGTTGGACCGTTTGGCCTAGGTAGACGTACTCGTCAACAACTTCGAGAATCGAGCTCCCAACTGAAACTGGGGTGGGCACGACATGGACATTCGACATGATTTTCGTCTTGTCCATGTTCATTTTAAGGCCCACCTGTTGGGAAACTCGATTGAGTGAAGTGGCAGTGGGCAGGGCACATAGCACGAAGAACCGATGGCCGATGGGGCAGAAGGGTTCTCGAGTGGAGACCACGTACCGGCAGACGAAGCCGAGGACGTCCATCTGCTAGATGGACAGACGACCTCATAAAGGTGGCGGGCACCCGCTGGATGCAGGTCGCTGCCGATAGGTCTAAATGGCGGACAATGGGGGAGGCCTATGTCCAGCAGTGGACGTCCAAGGGCTGAAATGATGATGATGATGATGATATATGCTAAAATAAAGCTCAAAAAATATATTTATTTTTACAGAAACAATTGGTCCTTCAAGTACTGCGGCATATATAACCTACCCATTGCTACTTCAGCTTGCTGATTTCTTGAACTATGTTGGCAAATTTAAGGTCTTCGTCAAGTTTCTTCGTTTCGTATTTGCGTTTCCGAGCATAGCTCTTTCCATCGCTCGCTAAGCGACTTTGAACTTATTTATCACGCTGACTGACAGACAACACGTTTTGGCACCATACGTCATAATGGACAGGACGCACTGATTGAGGACTTTCGTCTACAAAGATTGTGGTATAGACGACGGAAGCGGTGAAGTTTTTACCAAATACTGTTCAACCAAATTAAAACCAATGGGAAACACGAGTCCTCCATTGAACACACATCGGGGAGCGTGGCTGGATAAGAGGAACAGAAGACTGAGTGTAGTGGCGGTCCTTAGAAGAGGCCTACATATAGCAGTAGAGAGTCAGTGTATGATTATGCTCGATGGCCATTGATTGCAAGTGACTGTATCATTAAAATGATCCATTTCATATCTCGATACAGTGCAGATAAATAAATCCCCTGCACATCACACATGCTCTTACTGCACCGGTAGCACATCGAGCTAGATATTAGATTCCAACTCTTATGCCTCTCACTTTAAGATACTGCTGTACAAATGATAGTGTTATTATGGACACTTGGGGCTACGTGTCCGGTTTGTGTGTTTCGAGGTAAATGGCTACAATGTGCACTTTCTACACAAATTACATTCTGCATCGGAGATAATGTTAAACGCTTGATACACAACGTTCAGGAAAAACTGCACTTTTCTGCTGTTTAGGTAGCAATCACCGTATAAACGAGGTGCTGGTAGAATATCAGCGCTGTGGTTACAAATTCTGCTGCACCGCATCATACTGCACCAGATAACCATTTTGTCTCCCCGACATAGTTGAAGGTTGTTTGGGTAAACTAAGCATTTATGTACGGGTATATCTTATTTTGTTGCTGTTAAATTTATGTAGTATGTGTATTTTATGATCTCAAATAAAACATTTTCTTTCTTTCTTGCAATCATACCTACTTATAACTTATACTCCTAATACTCCTATAGATGTCAATATCAATAAATTATTATAAAGACAAGCAGATGAACAACATCGCGGTTTACTTCCACCAATCGGGTTTTATGTGTCGAAGTTTTAATAACCACTTCATACAAATATAGCTTTTATTGCGTCATCGTAAGGCACACGATAATGTCTGTAGTTCGAAATATGAGGGTACGGTACCACGACATGTTAACGTGGAAATCAGTTCTTTTGTTATTGACAGTAAAAAAATCTTGTGGCGGATATCAACTTGTGTCGATGAGCTGAATTGTTCTCGTATAATTAATCGACATTCAATTGAGACGTATATCATTGAACAATTGCGGGTAATATTAAATTCTGGATCAAACGAATTTCCTCAACGTGTTTCAATATAGATATTTTTTTCGAAAATCATATTTAAATAGAAAATCAGTAAAGATCGGACCGAGGATTGGTATTCACGACCCCAGGAATGAGATTCGAGAATAGATACCTAGACTATCACCGAACTGGCAGTGGGTAGGCCACATCCGTCGTATAACCGATGAGGCAGACGAGTGCTTAAATGGAGACCACGTACCGAGAGACGTAGCATAGGAAGGCCTTAGGCCAGAGGGACTAACGATTTGAAGAAAGTAGTGACAGAATGAGAAAAGCCGAAAACCGTGTGTGGTGATGATCTTGTACCGGACTGATGGCGTGAACCTCGGTGTGCCATACGCAAACCGCAATAATTTTCCATATCTGTACCAATATAGACATAAATAGATATCATTTGCTAAAGAAAGCCCATTAACACGGGATTCCAAACACAGTCATGAACGAAACTGGATCTTAATGCAGATAGATGCGTGAGAACGGTGAGACTTACAGAAACAAAGAAATAACTAGTTTGTCAAGATAAACTTGGAATGGAAGTTTTCTGTTTCATATTAACTACATGATTATTAGAACGGTATGAACGCAAACGGTGAGACTACGAGATGCACAATTTGAGAAATTTTACCTCACACAAATGATCTCTTGAATGTGCGTCATTGGTCTAATTTGAATAACTGTACCTGTTGCTTTATATAGAAAGATGGCGGTTGACGACCAGACAATCCACCTGCTGGTAAGTGGACACTTACCGGAAGGATTTTTTGCTAACGTCAAAAATCATCACACCCATTCCCATTCCATTTTATCCTATCTCTCCTTACTTACTCAACTCTTTCGCAAAATCCATTTCGAAATTTCCAATTGCAAGCAGCGCATCTGGAGGCGTGACAACTTTTATTTATTTCTTAATACAGTATCTACTTACTTCTATATCAAAAAGGTCCACTTACCAAAGTTTAACCTCCATACATTTTTATAACAATGAATACGGTGTTAATTGAGTATGAATCTATTAATTCTCATTAATATTAATTATTACTAAAATACCCACCTATTGTTTTCCGCACGAGTACGTTATAATTGTCACTTATCCCAGTGTAGGAGTAAATATAGTGACATAGTGAAAACACTTTTACTATTATTTACCTCATCAATCTTATTACATACGAGGCGTATTCGAAAAGTAAGGGCCGTTCGCTTATATTTCAAAATCGACAAGTCGTAACACGTTTAAACTTGTGCATATCTGTACGTGCACTACTCGTGCAGCTATTTCAGGTGTTGTTTTGATTCAGTAGACATTTGCCTATCTGTGCGTACAGTAAACAATGTCCGCGATAATCGTTGCTCCCGCCAGCTGTGAAGTTCGCGCTGTAATAAAATGTTTGTGTGCAAAAGGATCTTCAGCTGCTGAAATTCATCGAGAGTTATGCCTAGTTTATGAACCTACTGTAATGAATGAAGGAAAGGTTAGACAATGGTGTCGTGATTTCAAAACTGGACGAACAAATGTTCATGACGAAGAGCGGAGTGGTAGGCCCAGTATGCAAACCGATGAAACATGCAAACCGATGCAAACATTTGTTTCAAAATTTGTTTTAAATGCTTGGAAATAATTGACGTCATGTGTCCCATTGAGTGAAGAGTTCTGTAATGTGCGCTTTAGATCACGTATTCTGTACTCGTTATTATTTCTATTTATTACTAGTTGTTGTTCGCGACTTCGTTAGCGTGAAAAATGGTTTAATTGCAATCGGATAAATAGTATACCGGACAAACAAACAAACATTCATTTATATATATATATATATAGATTTACTGCACAACGTGACAAAAGGTAGAGTTAATGCTTTGAAGCGTTGTCACTCAAAAGCATTATCTTTCAGTCAACCAGAATTTGCAGAAGTGACCCGATAGATGCAAATAACCGGGTTAAAATTATACTAAATTATAGAGATTAGTGCCATATACATTTTTATATTTTACGCCATAATGTACATACATACACACTTAAATTAAGACAGCGTTGGTTCAAAAAAGATCTTAAGAACAAATAACATACCTTATCTGTACCTACAGTCAGTAGCCCTCCTTATGATTTTTTATGTCTCCCTGTGAAATTTATTGAAGGTATCGACATCGCGTTGCCGTCGGCCGTCGCTTATGAAGTGCTACCGCACCAGATACCCCATAGAGTTGAATTTGAAACGAGCAGGTATAAACTTTTAGAATTTGAAAATTGTTCGTGAACAAAATCGGCGAATACCCAATTTCAACACACACCCGCACAATTATTATTGCCACAAATCAGAACTTTGAATAAAGGAACTTTTATACAAGTAATATTCATAAGTGTTGCATTTTGTTAAGTAAAAAGAATGAGAGCTCGACAAGTAATTTTAGAAAACATCGTGTGTAAGATTCACTCACTAGTCAGTATGTGAATGTGAATATCTTTATTGTATTTTTCTCTTTATAAATAAATAAAGAATTATACTAAAAATTAAAAAAAACTACAACAGGTAATTTTACATCCTTACCTACAATACCAGTAAGGTACTTATAGGAAATAATGGTACAAAATACCAACCATAATGAAGTGTCTATTGAAGATATATTAACAGTTAGAACACAACAATAGGAGCAAACCAGAGTTAATGATTACTATTTATTAATAAACGTCCATCATTCAATTGATTGGAAGAAACTTTAGAGAAATCGATACTTTTCCATCGATTACAGTAATGTTTTGTATTACGTAACTATGAATGTATAGATGGTGCCCACGACTTCGTTCGCATGGACATTTCCATGGAATCTCTGTAATGGATCTGGGTGGTGAAAGTACAAGGAGAAAAGTAGTGAAATGTTATCCCGACATATAAGCAGGTAGGGGAAGAGTGTACGCTGTACTCCCACAGCCACAGGGCGCACTCGACTGACCACGTTACCCCTCTCTCATAGAAGACTACCCTGAAATGTACTGCATTTCCTACTTTTCGTATTTCTCCAATGTATGTACGTGTTTCCCATTCCCATTACAGAGCCCATTCCCATACCATCCTATTCTATCCCTCTCCATTTTCCCAATCCTTTCTTCCAATTCTTTCCTTAATCTGCAAAGGTAGGCAGCGCAGGACCGGGGACGTGCCAACATTTGTCATTCTAGACTGTTGTTGGCATGTGTCGCGGATGTCCATGGGCGATAGTATCCACTTACCATCAGGTAGACTATATGCTCGTCTGTCACCTACTTCTATATAAAAAAGCTGTAACTATGCTAAGTTTCATTAAAACCTGTCCAGTGGTGTTTGTGTGATGCGTGTGCAGAGAGACAGACAGAAAAAATAATCCAATAACTATTGTTATGGGCGCCCCATCATTCGTACACCATCATCGCAATCGCTTTTTTTTCAATAGTACATTGTTACCCTAGGGGTGAAAGTGGCTTATTTCAGTCCCGAAACTGGGTTTGGTGCCCGAGCGCAGCGAGCTATTGGCGGTCGAGGGACTAAATAAGTCCTGAACCCCTAGGTAAACACTGTGCTTTTCATTACGAATACAAGGAAAGTAATTTAAAAAATATACTCTTTAATTAATGGGTGCGTTTCTTTATGTTATTTCAATTTTACATCGCGCTGTAATGGAGTGGCTGTATAGGAAGTTAGATCATGGTTACATAGAAATGTGAAAATAGCTCTTTTTTTTCTTAATTTTTCAGTTGTCTGTCAGTTGAAAACGCTCACCCTAGGGTGTATTGGGCTATTTTCACTTCGCTCCACAGGCAACTTAGGACCTACTTTCAGAGTATGAGTAATGAAAAAAATATTACACTGCTTTCAGACGATTTTATTATATTCATATGTATAGAAGTATACCTGTGGTTTCTCAATGATTCTTGGCTTTACAACCCTTATCTGAACATTTTGACCGTGTGGTGAACGCCGGCTTTAGTATAACACCACCATCTCTTCCTCTGGGTGTCGTAACAACCAACTAGGTATAATAAAGCGGTTAGCACAAACCCTGAGGAATTACATAACCTCTGAAAAATTAATCTGCCAACCGGCTTGACCAGCGTGACGTTTCAAGGCCCATATTCAGTAGTGAATAAAAAGGGCCGGTAACACCCGATAGTAAGTGAATATTGTCCAGAATTCTTTCGAAATACATTTTTTATAATCTTTATATTTTTTTGAGAACTCCATAAAAGGTTATTTTACACAGCAATATTCACACAACAAAATTTGTGCGTGGACAATCAGAACGTGTGAACTTCCCGCCAAAAAAAGTGGAAAATAACTTTCTAAATGCGCGTGAGTATTATAATTCTCAATAATGGCCGCCACGCAGAATTATTTAATTCATAAAATGATCGTCAATTTGTTATGAAGTTGGAAAATGAAAGTGTGTGATGACTTCCATTTATTTGTAAACAAATACAATAGGGTATATTGCCTCTTTTGAGATAATCATCATAGAATTAAATAAAAAAATAAAAAAAAGAAAGTAAAAATGTCTAGAAAAACTACTTAGTTAATGGCGCAGTTGGTGACCCTGTCTGCTGTGCAGAAGATCCTGGGTTCGATTCCCGGTTGGACATTGGTTTGTTTAAATACAAATGTTTGTTCGCGTCTGAGTGTGTATTTGTTTGTGTCTCTGGACCCACGGCACAGGGTATCTGTGGGCCATTGAGTGTGGCGTTATTTATTTATAGGGTTTAGAAGTCACAAATTAAAAAATTAGGGAAGCCGGGTCCATAAGAACTGTAATGTAATTAAGCCGGGTTTCATACGCACAAAGTAATTGATCTAACTCCAGAACAGATACTTCTAGGCTGTTACCGCTATATAATGTGATATTAACGTTTAGAAATGAAAAAAACTTACATTACAGCATCTGTTCTTTGATATGTACCTATGCAATTAGTGTAACAATAAACGCTGAGCGCTCAATGCTCAAGCACTGAATCGGGGCTAATGAACCTTTAAGACTCGAGCATTAAACGCTCATGAGCGTTATAGTCAAAGTTTTTAATGTTATGGTCTTAAAATCTAGAGGTTGAAAGCTCGAGTTTAAAACGGTTAAGATTCTTAAGGTTCATGTGCTGACTTAGCGCTCGAGCACTCAGTGCTTATTTTTACAACACTAGGTACCTCTATATATAATGTATAAACCGCCGTAAAAACATGTAATATACACTAATAAATAATTATAATGTCACTATTATGCGTATGTTTAATACGAATATCAAATTACGCACATGTGTACATAATCCAAACGAATACTTATGAAGTTATATTTAGTTATAATTATTATAAATAAATTACTTATTATAAATAAATATCTAGTATTCAGATACAGTCTTGACACCATGTGACAGCCTGGTAACATTGACCTTTTTCTAGAATGTACCTGCCAACAGTAGGGTTATATACTGAGAGCTTCCACTCACTTTCACTACATGTCGTGGATGTCGCAAAATGCGACAGACTGGCTATTTTGTTGGAAAAGCTGATAACCTACTTTAACAAGTCTGTGTCTCTATATTATCAGCCAACTTTTTTATTCACTGCTGGAGGATACCTATAGGAATTTTAAACAAATCTACGACACCAATTAAATTTTGAAACCATTTTGACATAACTACGTAGGAATGATTTGTTTCGACTTCACTGGTATAAAACCAATATTTATCCAGTTCTTCAAAGAAAGTTCATTAACCTGTTTTTATCTTAAACAGTTCATTTATCTGTTATTTATCTTAAGCAGTTCATTTACCACATCTGCATCGGTTTAGAATTCAATTCTAACGATTTAAAACTCAACGCTTAGCTCATTAATAGTGTTACCAAATTTGAAACACTGTATCTCATTCCGAACACAACCTGTATTAAAAATCGATATTAACCTTTATTAACTGATATTTTTTAAAAGCGGTTCCAAGACTTTGTTAGTTAATATTTTAGCTATGTAAGTAGGTACTCTGAATACTTAATTTCTTTTATGGATAAAGAAGACGGCAGCCGAGTCCACCTGGGGATAATGTGATAAATTGATACATGTTAACATCAGTCCAGAAAAAAAATTAGAACTGGTATTGGAGAAAAGGTTGGGACAATTGGGGAGATCCCACGCTATCCTAATAGGGTGGGATGGGAATGAGCTCTGTCATATCGCACGCACTAACGAAACATTGGGAGAATAGGATAAATTGAAAAATGCAATACACTTTACGGTAGTTCGTTAATAGACTCAAAAACTCTGCCCGAGATTCAACGACTCCAAACTCACTCAAGTGTGACGAATTTGACGTCCGATTTGACACAGTTATTCAAAGGTCAACCAATATCACAAAAAATACAAGTAGGTACATTCTTTGTAGAGGGATGATAACCAAGAGGTATCTATTCTTGACTCTCACTAATGAAGTCCTGAGTTCACGGCCCGTGTCTTCTAATTAAGTATCTACCATACTATACCATCAGCCTGTGTCTCTCCACTGCTAGATAAAGACTTTTTCTAAGGAACGCGGTGGCGCTGTGTGGTGACACACGGCCTTCCGCTCTTCTCATCCAGCCACTACCGGCGACTTTCTTCGAGTCGTCAGTCCACCTGAACCGGTCAACATCGAGGGAGCCTCACTAGAAGTTGTGGACGGATCTTACTTCAGTCGAGAGACCGACAGACGCATTCAGCTTCCTTGGACAGCATTTGGGAAAATGCTCCATGTCGGCTATAAGTGTTCTATGTCGTAGTTTATTGAAAAAACTTCCGTTGACAGATCGTCCCACAATTTTAAAGTTTGCGGTATAAATATTGTTTTGAAGACCGCACGATATTCAGAAGCAATCTTCATAGTGGTCGCAAAGGAACACGGTAGATGGCAATATTAGTCAGGAATGGCAAACGTTGGCCCGCTGCACACATGCACAACGTGCCGTCGGCCTTTCCACATGCTGCATGAGAGTACATGCTGCATTCCCACAGCCGCTGGGCGTACTCGATCACACCACGTTACCCCTCTCTCACAGAAGACTACCTTGAAATGTACTACATTTCCTACTTTATCCTATTTCCCCAATGTACGTACTTCTATCGGTAGTGTGTGAGATATGCCAGAGCCCATTCCCATCCCATCCTATCCCTCCCTTTTTCTCTTTCCATTCCTTAATCCGCAAAAGTAATTCGGGGGCGTGCCAACATTTGTCATTTTGGACTAATGTTGGCATGTATCGCGGATGTCTATGGACGACAGAATCCACTTACCATCAGGTGGACTGTATGCTCATTTGTCGCCTTTTTTCTATAAAAATAATAATAATTAAGAAACGAGGATCTTGAATAATAATTGCTAAGATAGCTAAACGAGAACTTTACACGTAAATTTTTTTATTGTAGTATATTTGGTTCAAAGTGACCTGTGGGTCATTTAACAGAGTAACTGCCATTATACGTAACAATGATGACCAGACAGAAGCTAGACGGAAGAAAAACCAGTTGCGTTTAAAACTGAATTTGACATAAGGTCGAGGATATAATAAGTAGATATAAAGAGACAAAATTGTTAATTATTATATCAAATATATAGTAATTAACAATACTAGCTGTTGGGTGTGGCTGTTAAATATAATAAATAATATTTTTTATTAGTCATATTGATGTATAAAAACACATAGAAATGATACAGTGATACATAAAAAATAAATATATGTAGATCAGTGCTCAAAAGGCAGTTCAGCGTAGTTGATGCTGTGAACATATTTTGCTTAACATATACGTATATTTGTTCAATTTAAAGAACATGTATTTGCTCTACAAATTTAGTGAGACTAGCTGTTGAGCGCAATTTTGCTCGAGTCGAATTAGTATAGGTATATTGCTACGAGCTAGTTTTCTTGTTACGAGCTGAGAGATAACCTTCCTGTTAATATGTTAATTCTTCCAACTAACTATATAATGTAGGTATGTCAAATTTGATAGCAAAGTTTTTAGATAACATCGAAACTTTGGCCGTTAAAATATTACAATTACTTAAATAATAGTTTCTGTGAATTTTGAGGAATAAGCCTCAGCCTGTAAAATCAAATAATTTAAAAAATATATTAAAAAAACATACTTTTTAAACTTATTGCTATTTTTTTATTTTAGTCTGTGTGTCACCAGCGTGGAGACATATTGACCCAACTGATTAGCATGTGCTGACCTCGGCTCGGTTTCCGACTCACAGTTAAACACATATTTGACGTCTTTTACATAATATTGGACGAGCAGGTTACGTTGTTTGTTACCTTACGTAACAACGTACGTGTGAGTACGTTGTTTTCACATGTTATGTTATTACACTGTACAATGTACGTACTAATACAGGAAGGAAACTAGGAACAGAAGTATCTATATATGTTTTGGCGGGGGAGAGTGCACGCTGCAATCCCATCGCCACTGGGCGCACTTGACTGGCCAAGTTATCCCTCTCTCACAGAAGACTACCGTAAATGTAATGCATTGCCCACTATTATCTTATTTTCCTAATGTACGTACTGTTTCGGTAGTGAGTGAGATATGCCAGAGCCCATTCCCATCCCATCGTATCCTATCCCTCCCAATTTTCTCAACCCTTTCTCAGCATCAATTCCTAAATCTCCAGCGTTTGTCATTCTGAACTTAAAATGTATCGCGGATGTCTATGGGGGAGAATATTCACTCATCACTAGGTGGACTGTATGCTCCTTGTGGCATACAAGGAGCCTTCTACATAAAGAATATTGAATGGACATAGAGCTCAAAACAGCCTATAACGTATTTTTCTATTTAAACTGTTCTCAATGCGTATCTCAATGCGTATGTCAAGAGTAGACTCACGCGTTGTTTCCCCCTCTTATTCGGCTCAATCCTGTGGAGCTTATCCTTAATATCCTAAGACCGTGGCATCATTCAGATCTTATGGTCATCCGCACTTATAATAAAACAATATAATGAATTGTCATAATTAACGAATGAATTGTTTACAATTGTAACAATTCATTATAAGTACAATAAACAGCAAAAGCAACAACAATATTATATTTCTGTTTAACGTTTAATTCGCGAACGTCGCGTATCTAAATGTTGATATTTACCAACACGGTGAATGACCGAAATTTCTTCTTAATTTTATCAAAATTATTCCAATAACTTCTAATCAACTTTTTAGTTCAAACAATGTCAAAATATTAACTAATCATCATCATTATTCCCAATAAAGAAATTGTGAAACACAATTCTTTTGTTTAGATCAAACCAAATTTTACGCACCAAATACCAAGACCACCTGTAAGCTAGTCACCTGTTACTGACTTGACTTGTTCTTTTGTTTTCACTCTAAAGCTTTACAGTGTTTTTCGTCGTCTAGAAACAATTAATTTATTCATATCTTATTATCAAGATTCATGGTCTTATAAAAGGCATCATTAGGAACAGAAATAAAAAAAAAGGTTATATATTGTTTAATTTTACGGATTGCGCAATATTTTCATCGTATAAGGAGTGTACTTTAGTTGGACCCTCCACCACCCATGGCCTTGCCAATCTTACGTTCTAAGGACCAAATTGTGGGAGATGCGCGCCATAATTTCGTGGGCTCATTACGGTATGCACTTTCTTGACTCCCTACGACACACAACACAGATTCGTCGCCGGGCGGTTCTAATAGCAGCCTTGCGAAGTTCGCCTCCGATGCTAACAAGTCCGTATAGTAAACCGGCCCTGTCCGCACTACACCATCCGATATTCTACCTAGCTTTTGATCGTACAGCTCACAATGCCACAGCACGTTTAAGGAGTGCGTTAAACTAGTTTGAGTACAAGACGCGATTCAATTACGTTGTGCAATGACATTATTATACAGTTTTATTGAAGATCCAGGGGCCGCCTAAGTTTAGACATGATAAGTACGGAAAAAATAGTATCGCCATTAATGTCTGTTGACTAGTGGATACGCACAGTTATACAAACATGTAAACGAACAAACTTTTTCAAAGCACTTTCGTATAAAATGTACCGTTACTTTTACGGTCTTGAATCTGTTCATAGTGTCATTCATTGTTGAATCACATATATTATTTTGTTCTAATGTAAACAAAATTTACACTTTCGCCTGTCAGATATCATAAGAAACAAATGTACGCAGCTTTGGGAACACTATCTCCGTAATTCACAGAGCTAATGGTATTTTTTCCTCTTTTCTCTATATTTATATTATTTGTATGTCTGTATTATGAGTATTATATTCATAATATCTCATTCATATGTATGGTCTATATATGTATATCATATGTATAGCGTGTTATCGGTTTTTCATGCGAATCTGAAAAATGTACATATTAATATATGTCATTTCTTTTCAATTTTCAAAAACATTGATGATAAACATCAATCGATAGAAAGATTTTGATGTTGTGTCAAGGGGAGAGCACACAGGGTGGCGTGGCCGGGAAACCTCCTCGTGTGCCCGGTCTGTCGCTGGTCCATTTGTCCCTCTGGATACGTCCGCAGGGAACGATGGCTCAACGAAATATCAGGGATGATGCACTCTGGGCAACAGTCAGCAACTTTTCTTTGCTTCAGAGATCTTGGTGACTGTTGGCTAATATCCTGGCGAGAGGTGAGGAGGTGGAGTCCAATTGATTGGGCTCTCTTATCCAAGAAGGTGGCGCTTCTCTGTGTGCCTCCGGTGTTGTGGGGCGCATGGAGAGGCAGTAACGGTCTCCGCGTGTCCCTCTGTTTAGGCGGAGGGCTCGGCGAAGAATCAGGGATCGTCTCTGCGTATCCCTCTGTATGAGCAGAGGCCATGGTGGAGAAAAACAAGGGGAAAAAGGGTAAAAATAGGGTTATCCAGGTACAGGGCCACTGCCTGGGTGGACGGCGGCGTTTCTTTCCACATGGGCCGGCGAACATCAGTCCGGGGCCCACATTGGCGGGCCGCCACCATCGGGGTCGCGGACGAGTGCTCAAGCGTTCCCGTAACCTAGGCACTAGGTGGAAAGATGGTAGTCGTGGGGTTTTAGTCGGTAAGGGTCCGGCATACTCGCCCGCCAAGGTATAGGCGGGGGCGTATCTCATGATGGATTTCCCCAAGTTAAAAAAATAAAGGAGGAGAGTGCACGCTGCAATCCAACAGCCACTGAGTGCGCTCGACTGGCCACGTTACTCCTCTCTCACAGAAGACTATCTTAAAATGTACTGCATTTCCCACTTTATATTATTTTCCTAATGTACGTACGTGTTTCGGTAGTGAGTGAGATGTGCCTGAACCCATTCCCATACTATCCCTCCCCATTTTCCCAACCCTTTCTCCAAATCCATTCCAAAAGATCCAAAGGTATATTTCCAAAGGTAGGCAGCGCATCCGGGGGCGTTCACCGCCCTAGGTGAGTGGTTTGCGAGGTGGAGGATAGAGATAAACCCGACGAAAAGTGCAGCCATGTGCTTCCCTTTTCCCAGGGCTAACGCTCGTAGGCCTAAGCTGTCCCCTCTCCCGATAACCCTTTTCGGTCAAACAATTCCTCTCGTCAGGAAGACCAAGTATCTCGAAGTCACTCTAGACCATAGACTGACCTTCCGAGAACACGTCAAAACCGTCCGCAACCGAGCCGCCTTTGTGCTCGGTCGCCTCAACCCCCTCGTAGGCGGGAGAAGTAAAATGTCGCTTAGAAATAAGTTGACATTGTACAAAACTCTCGTCCGTCCCATTATGACATATGCTAGCGTTGTGTTCGCACACGCAGCTCCCTCCATCATTGCAATCCTCCAAAAATTGCAAAATAGATTCATGCGCAAGGCCGTGGCCGCACCATGGTACATGCGCAACGTTGACCTCCACAAGGACTTGGAGCTTCCCTCCATCGTCAAATACATAACAGACACTGCCCGACGCTACTATGACGCTATCCCAAACCATCCCAACCCCCTGATTGTCTCTTCCCTCACCTACATACCGGACAGGAGTGCCCCTCCGCGCTATCGTCGCCCGCGGCACATCCTGGACGATCCCGACGACCCGATCACCGCTGCCAATGCGGTTCCCACACAAACCACAGTACACAGACACCGTCCCCGCCGGCCGAGACGTGGACGTCCCCCTCGTTACACCGTTAACACACACCGGCCCTCAGCCAACACTTTCACTAGGCATCGACACATGCCTGGGCGCTTCTCGCCGACACGCGATCCCGCGGTATCCCCCCAATGCAACGCCCTAAGCCGAGGTCCGTTCCTTCCGCCGGTTTACCGGCGGGGGAGCCCTTAGGCTGTTGCAACGCACACTTTTCTCCTGGCTGAGCGCCTTCTGCGCTCGCCCTACATCAACGCGACCGGTGACTCTTGAAAGGCCACTAGGGCCACAAGAACTATACATACACGATGTTGAGGCAATCAGGTTTTTTAGTCGGTAGGAGTCCGACACTACCTGGTACCACCTAGGCTGGCCCAGCCAGACTAGATGGTACCAGGTGTCCCATGCAGGATTTTTCCTGATTGTCTCTCCTAACAAAAAAAAAAAAAAAAAAGCATCCGGGGGCGTGCCGACTCTTCTAATTTCGGACTAATGTTGACATGTATCGCAGATGTCTATGGGTAACAGTATCTACTTACCATCAGATGGACTGCACGGTCGTCTACCGGCTTCGCACATAAAAAAAAAATGTTTTAGAAAAAAATGTTTATACAAAAGTTATAGAGCTTGATGAATTTTATCTAACTACATATGATTGTATTTCTAGAGATTTTGTATTAAGGGTGTACAATGGTCATCGATTTGAGAGTAGGTACATACTAGATATGCTATACAAGTATTCTAGGGCAGGCGCATTACAGACCAATAGTGTTCTATGTTCAGTAGCTCTCGGATTATTTAATTCATATGTGTTTTGAAAACGGAACATTCCTATTACTTAGTACTTAAGTTTCAAATTTGACCCTTCATCTGCTTCATCCCCCTGGAAGTTAACAATCAGGTTTATTTGATAAGTACGTGATAATCTATTCCCATATTGATGATAATGGTGTATAGTGTAGCTCCAGAAGCTGCGATAAATAACGTCCGTTGTCCTCCATGCTATTTTATTAAATGATCATAAGGATTAATTCAAAATAGACATCTTGTTGGCGTGCGGGAGACGACTGGCGAGTACAATGTGGATGGACAGTGACACAATACTATAAATTGCTGATAACGTAAAACACTGTGCGCGTTCTGCGTACACCGTGTCCCTATATATCTATTTTAAACTCGTACGACTTCATCAGCCGCCTCGCCACAACCATGTTCGGTCGCGCTGATGCGTCGCGCCTCCCTCACATCAAAGGGTTGGCGCCCTTGCACGAGCGGCCGCCTCATGGCAAGACCTTTCCGCGCGACTTGATCGCGCCCCAGGGCGCGTCAACCAATGGGGTTTCTCAAGTCGCCGCCAATGCTGGTCGCTCACTGGACATTCCTCCCGGTGGGCTAGTACCGCGAGGGCGATGTGAAGTATTCTGAGGATCCCCTCACTACGACCCAAAAGGACCACTCCAGGAACTTGTCCGTATTGGCGGACAGAGGCGCCACTACGGAAAGGGGGCAAATCCAGGCACTGTTCCCTCCGCCCCCCGTAAGGGGGAGCGCGAGATGTTCCCTAGATTTAGATTTCGTACCAAATTATTACGTACCAAGGTATATACCAAAATTATGTTTCTGCTAATTATCATTTCAATCTGTTGAGAAATGCGGCCTGCTATTTGCCACGAGCAACACATTTCATTATATCTCTAAAATGTGAGGCATGTGTAACAATTATCTATTCACATTATAACCCAAACCCTTTTATGATTACAAAGGGAGACCGGTGCCCTGAACTTGGCCTTTATAACCTAATATCCTTTAAACAATGAAAGGACACGTTTAGGTATGCTTAAACGTAGTTTTTCATTAAAAAAAATGTTGTTTCATTTACATCATTTACTCATGTTTCGTGCACTGCATTTTCCACTGTACGTACGTGTTTCGGCAGTGAGTAAGGTACGCCAGAGCCCATTATCATGCCATTCTTCCCATTTTCCCAACCCTTTCTCCAAATCCATTCTTACATCTCTAAAGTTAGGCACCGTATCCGGGGGCGTGCCGAAGTTTGTCATTCCGGACTGATGTTGGCATGTACCACAGGTGTCCATGGCCGACAGTATCTACTTGCGACTAGGTGGGCTATCTGCTTCTCCAGCACCTTCTTTCTATAAAAAACAATCATCTCACAAACCACGTGTACATCAAAATACCAAAACTGCTTTGAGATGTGTCAACGAACTCACGTGAAAAGTGAAAGGATTTCGTAGCCAAGGTGTAGGTTACATTTCGAAAAGGTGTAACATAATAAGAGAAGATTCCGTATATTCACTTTATGTAATCAAAATTTGAATAAAATTGTAATCTTGTAATCTGGTTGATGCCGTGCATAGTGAATTATATTATACTTGTCCGCCAACAAACTGCTCACAGTTTGACGGAACTATATTTAATTGGAAAGTTAATTAATTAATATTTTTAAAAACAAATAATAACGCTTAAAAGTTCCATGAGATTTTTAAGCGTGGCTCAAACTGTCCCTTACATTCCTTTGATTATCGTATATGAGAGGATAAAAGAAACGGAGCACTCCCTCCGTCCATTTGGACCGACGACCACTTCAAGAAATTCGACGGTGATTAAGAGGCCTATAATAGACAATGGAGAGACAATGGTTTGAGAAATCTGTCATGCCATTGTAATCCCTATTCCTCATTTCATTAAATTCTATCCTACAGCCGTAGTAAATGACTGCGTGATTATGATTGTATCAAAATTACATTTAAGATAACAATTCACTCTTTTTATGTTTTACTAATCTGTAAAAAAATAAGTTTACATTAAGTTTACTGGTTTTACAGTCTGAAATTGTGTACTACTGTCGGACAAAGGCTCTCTAATGCCAGATTGTCCTATTAAGTGGTGTGTTTGGCCAAGTTTTGTTATGTACAATCATTAACAAGCTAATGAACAGGATTTTGCAAGGTCGGCGCGCACCCGCAAGGTGTTGCAGGTGTCCATGGACAGCGGTTCCCACTTATCATCTACTTATCAGTCTGCTCGTCTGCCATCTATGCTATAAATAAAGTACCCAAAAATCGATTCTGCTCCTTATTATTAGGGTTGTATGGTTCCGATAGATGTGCGTTGATCTGTTACTGACTGTACGTCTAAATCGTCATTCTCAGTCTGCCTCTAAGCCCGGTGATCATCCTCTGACATCCACTGGGTGATGATTTTCGCCCATTTTTATGAATGCATGCGGCAGACGTATCCACTATCCAGTCAGTAGGTATACCAAAAAATCAAAAGAGGAGAAAACTGAAATACTGTAAGGGTCTCGTTTCGTCACTAGCCCATTTTTCCTTCATTACTAGACGTGGATGCCTTAGCCTTAGCGATATATGGCTATAAAATGCCAAGTTGCTCATTGAGGGTTGGTGAGTTATCCTTGTGGTTACTCGGGGTAATAGCTTTGTTATCCCTTACTTGGCTCTTTCGACAACCATGGCAAGAAATGTAGTGGCTGAAAGGGTTATTTATATTTGAAAAAAAAAACATGTCTAGGGCTTTAGTTCATAATCAGGAAGGCTAATGTTTTTAAAATATTTCTTACGGATCCCTAATAAAACTTGGTCAAGTGCGTACGTGAAATGTGCATTGAATAATTTCAAATCCGGATGTTCGTATGAGTTATCTGCTGGATTGAGACTTTTCATTATAAATAAACAGTCATCAGATAGCTATTTGTTTGAACAGGAAGTATATTGAGCGATGTTGGAAGACAATTTGAAATGTTTTATGCAACATTATTTCTCAATCTATTCGTAAATATATTTAGCCGTTCTAGTGTTAAGATCCTTGGTATATACCGTAACCATTACAGAAGACCTTTTATCGTTCACTGGTGGACATGGGCCCCTGTAGGCCCCCTCATGAGCACTGTTTTCTGCATGAGAGATGAATGGCTTTACGACGTCACGCTGGCCAAGTGGGTTGTCGTGTCCACAATTTTAGATGTGGTATAGCTCCTCAGTGATTGTGGTAGCGACTATGTTATCCCTCGACACCCACGAGAAGAGATGGGACGATGCTATCCTAAAGCCGGCCGACACCACCTACTTACTTTTCATAATAACAACTTGCTTGAGAAGAATCCCCATTTAATCCCGATCTAAATCAAATTGCAAGCCAGCAAAGCCGCGGTCTGATATTGAACAAATGTACTAACACGATAGCTAGTGCATTCGTGAATGGAGCTTACCTAGTTCAAACGTAACCGTAACCTCAATGCACTCTTTGTTCATTTTTCATTCGCCGACACACTTCGTGATAATCTTCTTTTTTTCTTTTTGGTCTGCGTAATGACCGAAACTGACAGAACCTGCATAATAGTTATGTAAGGATAGTGAATCTTGTTTAGGTTTTAGTGGCCAGTGTCATTTGTGAAAACTGTGAAATATTGAAAAAAAAAATTGGAAAAATATTTTAAAATACTTTATGTCTTCCGTGGAATGTACGTACGTTTGGATTTTCTTGTATTTTTCATATTACATAAAAAAGTTTTAATATAATTTCAATTTTCCGACAAAATGTTATTCTTTTTGTGTGATATATTGAAAAAAAGTCAGAGAAATGATTTTTTTAACCCAGTTAGATAAATGTTTAAAAAATGAACGTTGAGCGCTAGGTCAGCACTTTAGACTAGGGCTTTTAACCTCAAGGGTAAGAAGACCATCAAACGTTCATTATTTTGACTATTACATTCACGAGCGATTAACGTCAAAGTCTTAAATTTAATTTTCTTTATGGGAAGGTGGCAGCCGAGCATTCAATTCACCTAATGGTAAGTGGATACTGTCGTTCATGGATATCCATGATAGGAATGGAGATATAGGAATGGATTTGGAGAATCGGGAGGGCTAGGATAGGATGGTATGGGAATGTGCTATGTCAATATTTCACTCACTACCGAAACAAGGTACGTACATTTCTAGGTTTTAGTCTTCAATGAGAGAGGGGATTCAATGAGAGGGGGCGTTATCAAAATAGACGTGGCCGGTCGAGTGCGCCCAGCGGATGCGGGAATGCAGCGTGCACTCTTCCCCTCCATTAAATGTTCATTAGCGCTCAGTCAGCCCTCGAGCGTCGAGCTCTAAGCGCTTATTTTTACAACATTCCATTTACGTGTTAATGGAATGAAGAGTTTAAAGATTTTTCTATTTTGTATGTCAGACAAAAAAACTGTCGGGAGATGAGACAAAATATGTTACAATTTCTATATTTATTACTTAGTTATTTAAATATTTTAACTAAAATCTGTTTTACTCAGGTTTGCCGCTTACGTTGTGACGTTACTCAATTAAATAATTAAAATTCAACAAAACTAACTGAAAAATATAACAAATAGAAAAACAGGCAAATGTTAAAAATACACGCGCTCACGATGACGTTTAAGATGGTACTAAGAGGACGACACAGCAGTGCAGTAAGTGGTTGGGGAAGAGGGCCTGCATTCCGCGCACCGGCAAACTTGAGTGGAACGCATTGTACATTGCTTTAACATTTATCTCCCACCTACATTTATCTACATTTACAGTTACCTATCTTCCTTTCCGTCTTTTTCCCTTATTCTATTTACCTATCCATCCCTACTTACTCCCATTACCTATTTACTCTTTATAACTGTTAAAAAAAAGTGTCAAATATCAATGACCCACTTATTATTTTTGTCTCTCTCCTTTTGAGCTGTCAGCGATTAATACACACGAAGAAGTATCTCAAGACTTGTAGTTTTCGTTTTTTTTTTATTTTATGCCAGTAAACATAGCTTCATCTTATTTGTCTTAATAAGATAAAATAAACTTTTATGAATATTTCACGACAAGCTTTTTGAGAACAAATAATTCAATATAATCTTATTTTATTCGTTTTAGTACATGGCTTGCATAAAAGCTTGTTTTTCTATATTTCATTAATAATGAATAGAGCTTAAGCTTAGTGCTTTCTAACTTTCCTAGTTAAAGCTATCTTTTACATCAGCTTGAGAACCAGTTTGCAAGGACTTGCAAGTTAAACTGTTATTAATATAGGTATTTGGGTTTTCAATCAATATTGCGTTGTTTAGAAAAAGGTGAAAAAAAGTTACGCAGAAAAGTATTTTGTCGCAATATAGCTCAGGGATAAAGTTTAAGAAAAACATAAAATAAATAGAATTTAAACAAGAATATTATGAAGTACAGAAATTAGAAAAAAAACTACGTATGATGGTAAAGGTTGGAAACAAATATTGGTCCAATTGGGTATGAAATGTGACGAAAAAGTTCAAAGGGTCATAGCTAAATGATTATTAGATTATACTAATATACGAAAGACAGGCCTAATATCTTTAAAGTTAACAAAACAAATTAATTATCTCTATTATAAGAAGCAACAGTATTAAAAGTTGGTATTTTAATTTGGAAATGATCTAAATTATACTTTCTCAAGGTCAATTAAGTTAATTCAGCTTAATAATATAATTTTAATATTATATAAGAAACATTTAAATCACCTTACATTCCTATTACTAGATAGAAGATATTGCTAATGATTTACACTTTAAGTGTTAAGCAGTGAATTGAGTATTAAAAGCAAAACTAAAACTTAACTAAACTCACTTCAAGAGTAAACGTTTATGTATCGTACTTTTCAATATATATTCCCTTTGTTTATATTACAAGAACATAGGTCAATAGAACCTCTGAACAAGTGCACCAAGTTCGCGACCTTTGCAATGACCGCTTACGTTGCAATAATCATTACTCGGGCTTTCACAACGTTATGAAACCTGGACTTTACTTTTACTCCCAGACTGAGAAAGTCATTTTGTTTTCGGCGAGTTTTTTCAAGCCACGAGGGGTGCGGAGAGACGTCTATATAAAGATAAGCTTGCGACGCGAGCGCACAGTTTTGAGCCCACGATGTGGCGAACGGTTGCAATCGTTACTCTCGCGGCGGCGTGTCTCGCCCTCCCCGCACAAGATGCGGGACATTCGGACAACGATCTCGAAGGCCTCAGCGACTGCCTCAGAAAAGACTCCACATCATGCCTCAAATACAAG
The DNA here is from genome assembly GCA_914767545.1 of Sesia apiformis. Taxonomy (NCBI): domain Eukaryota; kingdom Metazoa; phylum Arthropoda; class Insecta; order Lepidoptera; family Sesiidae; genus Sesia; species Sesia apiformis. The sequence goes on along the minus strand of OU611970.1, from coordinate 9,480,279 downwards.
TTCTTTTCCTACGTCGATAAGATGATCGGACAAAAGGAAACCTTCTCGCTGTCCGACGGTGTAACTGTCGTTAAAGCAGCTGATGTGCCTGCCGAAACTGGAGCTCCAAGAGCGTTAGATCCCTTGTCAAGACTAAAGAGGTACTTTGAAACCCATTCGTTGCGTGTTGAAGTGAAAGGATCAGATGTTATCGACGCGGTTTCAAGCGCGGGTCGAGCTCTGGAAGAAACAGTCACGTCCATCTCTGAAGATGATACGGAAGAAGGAAGATCGAAGAAGAAGAAAGCTGCGAAAATTCTCGGTCCTTTATTGGGAGCGCTGGCACTGAAATTGATGGCGTTAATGCCTTTGGCTATTGGCGCAGTAGCTTTGATTGCTGGAAAGGCGCTGCTGATTGGTAAATTGGCATTGGTACTGTCAGCTGTCATAGGTTTGAAGAAGTTACTATCGCAGCAGAAACATGTGACCTATGAAGTTGTAGCGCATCCTCATCACTCGTCGTCATCGACACATACATCGAGCCATGATTACGGTGGTGCAAGTGGGTACGGTGGAGACAGTGGTGGTTATAGTAGTGGAGGGGGAGGGGGAGGGGGAGGAGGAGGAGGAGGTCATGGCGGCTGGGGAAGATCCCTTGAAGCTCAAAGCCTGGCGTATTCAGCGCAGAAGCCTCAATAGAACCGTGTCAACGAGGTCGTATACCCAGATTTCTCTAAACCACCCATCGACGTTCAATTATTTATTTACTATTTATTCGAGTGCGTGAATGGATGTATTATTTTTTTGTTGAGTTTTTTTTTGGTTTGCCATGTTTCATAGTCATTTTATAACCTTTATATATATTTAGTATACCTTATAGTTATATTGCAATTCTAAGTATTGTATTTATGTATGTACGACTGATTATTATATTCCTAAATCTATGTATATAATTTCTATAAGTATGATAGAATTTAATCTAGTTATAGCTATCTTTGTGGTTTGGAAACCAAGTACCTGGCTTTAATATTTTTAAGTATTTTGTAAGATATGAAGACTTATTATATTGTATATATGTATATAGACGTTATATATTATTATTCATTTTACTTGGGTTCTTGCCTATAATGTCTAAGAAAATAAACGGTTGTATAGATGTAATTTTGTATATCAAAAAACATTTATTTATTTTCACATTCTTCTCATCATTTACATTATCATCATCATCGTCATGGTTGTTATTTAAACATAATCAAAGAGTTTTATTGTTAATAAAAATTTAAAATATGCCAAGCGTTTCACTCTAAAATCCTAAAAAAATATAATCTAATCTACATTTCTGTATGGAGACACGACAAAAACTAAGTCATATTATGCAGTATAAAAGCCATATACCTGAAAACAAGTCAGATGATGATTCTAGAGCACTGATACATAGTAACAAAAGATAAACATACATACACACACTCGACATAGATAACTAACACGAGAATTACATATTGATCACATTACTGTGCCGTATATCACAAAAATATTCATTTGATAACATTTATTTTCCAATATACTAAAAATACCTAGAAAATATTTTCAGTAGATTTATAGGCTGTCATTGAACTAAAACATGACATTCCGTTTCACACCAGACAAAAAGCACTATTTCCCATGCATTCACATGTCTGGAGCAATTGCGTATGGCACGGGTTATAAAAAGAAAGCGAATGGAAAGCGGATAATTATGCGAGATGATTTTAGTACTAGGAAATGTATTTTAATACTCGGATCAAAATAAATGGTCCTTGGAATATTGTTTTAAGATGATTAAACACATGACATTCCGTTTCACATCAAAGAATAGTGTGATATGAATAAAATATCTATGAATAAAGCAGTGACATTTTCGGAACTTATTGCCTGTAATTTTTCTTACATATATTATTGTGTAAGAAACATCAGAGTATAATAAACGAAAAGTAACATCTCAGCCCATAAATAAATATACACCAAATACTTTGAAATCGATTGTGAATTCTGTGACAATTGATCATTTTGATCGTTTTAGAATTTTAAGTCAATTAATACAATCTCGCATGAATATATATCTAATAACAGGTGATAGTGTAACATTAATGCAGCCAGCAATAAACTTTGGCAGTTATATAAATCATATCTGTCAATAAATAGCTAAAATTTGATAGATAAAAATGCAAACCGTAATCGCACCCCGCCTGTTTTTTCGTTCACTGCTGGACTTGTGCACAAGAGATATATGGCCTTAAGTAGCCGTCTACTATTTCAAAGGAAGTGTAACTTATCAGGGCTTGTGGCATCATATAGTTGACTTTTACGATACCCACAGGAAGAGCTGGGGTGATGCATTTGACCGACACCACACGCCCAAATGCAAAACCAAAACTAAATGAAAATAACGGTAGTCCCCCAAAACAATCTCTAATATTTCCGCTTGTAAATCCGCTTATACGTCAATCCGCTGTTCTCCTCTGACTTATAATAAACACCTTACAGCTTTCCTATAGATCCAGGTCGGTCGTTTGCCCTCTAACACTAGAGAAAGGTACGTGGTGAAATCATCGAATCGGTCACGTCCATGGCATTGCATGAAAAGTAAAATTTATTATATTCGTATTGAGGTAATGTTTTGGTACATGACGCAGTTGTTTTCTGTAGTGGGTAATGATTTAAAAGCAAATGTCAGTTGGTTACACAGTGCGCTGTTTGTCATGTTAATGTGGTGTTAAAAGCTGATCGAGATATGTTGTAGCCTGGGAGCATCGATATGGGAATCGACTAGATTACACATCATAAGTTCTTATCAAAGAAACCTGATTGGCAACTTCTAGGGGCGGGGGGGGGGGGGGGGTGAAGCACATGAGGAGGAGTTGAAGTCAAATTTGAAACTTAAGTACCTACTACGTAATAAGAATGTTCCATTTTCAAAATATATATAAATTGAAAAATTCGCGAGTTACTGAACATAGAACACTATTAGACTGTAACGTGCCTGGGCTAGAGTGCTTGTATAACATATCTAGTATGTATTCTCAAATCTAAATTGTATCTAAGTTTTTAAACTCTAAATTGGGATATCTTTTCTTTCCGTCAGCCGATTTTGATGAAACAAAACCTATTCAAAGCGCTAAGCAAAACTTAATTAACCTGTAGAAATCCCATGAAAGTCCGTTCCCTAGTTTTGGAGATTAACGTGTTCGAACAGACAAACAGACAGACAGAAAAAAATTTCAAAATCGTCTCATTGTATTCTGATACTCTCCCTTCATCGCCCCAATCAGTTTTTGGTAAATATATTCAATGTACAGACACGCTGGTTCTACAGTTTTATTATATGTAGGTATAGATTTTTAGCACAAAAGGCGAGAGGCATTCTCTATCAGCGAAACTTTATGTTAAATAAAGAGGCACGTTGTTTGATACGACGATACGGACTTATAATGACATAAAAATGTTATAATAATTATTTATTTACAACGATGTCTTATTATAAATTGTTTAGATTTACCTATTAAATATTAATAATTAAATTTATTATTATTAAATTTAACTAATTATAATAATTAAATAATAATAATATCACGGTTATGATTAATTATTTACTATGAATTATTACAATTTAATTAATCATGTAACCTACATACTTAATTTAATATATTTCTATTAAATTTATTCTTTTCTTTCTTCTTGCTTCTTTTTAACTATTCAATTACGATACGATATCTTTCTGGTCTCATTAGAGGGCATAGGCCTTCCGATTTTGAGGAGATAATCCCATGTATCAATTTAGGTACTCTGAATCAGACGAGGAGTATGTTACTTATTATCGCTTATGACTCATGAAACTCCAATAGCCTATGTTAAGCAGATATCTCATTAATCGGTCGTCATCAGAATTAAAAGTAAGTAGCCGGTAGAGACCAAATGTAGCAGCGCGCCTTGAGAGAGACTTGTGGTTAGCATTGGAGAGATAAAATATATTGGTATAGTATGATATAGTTAGCAAATGTCTCAGAGTACAGTTATCATGATCATCTATCATACTATGAACTTCAGTCATCAACTCATCACTTTTCTAATCAGCCCATTGAAGGTAAACTCGTTGAGATTTATATATTGATTATAATTCACATTTCCTCTTTTTAAAATATTCAATTGCGATGGATACGATGTTAGCTTATAAAGTCCCATTACAGGGTACATTTTTCCCTCCAATAACGAGGAAGTGACAGACGATCTAACGGTCCACGTGATGGTAAGTGGTTACCGCCGCGTACCTCTAACAATAGGTAAGATACAGATGTGCCGTTCAACATTTAGTCGTCCCGAGGATCTCAAACCCGAAGAGGTTGTACCCGAAGGAGTGAAACACGAACTAGTCAAACTAAAGGACTCAAATCTTCGGCTTTTCTCATTCTATCACTACCAGCGACTTCTTCAAGTTGTCGGTCCACATGGCCAGAACGCGTTCCACGCTGCAACTCCCGCTACATGGTCTCCATTCTAGGACTCGTCTACCTCATCGGTTGTCGGTCCTGCAAATGAACCTGCCCATTCCCTAGCTTATTCCATGAGCTCTGTTGGCAGGCTATATCTACCGCAGGAGTTAAGCTACGTGAACCTAAATTCTATAAATGGATAGTTGAAATTCATTAACTCTAGCTAACGATATCATTATGAACTTTCCTTTTGAAAATATAAAAAAATGTGTTATTAAAGTGCCTAAAGTTTATTAATTAACACTTTCTCCGCGAGGGTATTAATTTAATTACAAGAAATCATATTCTCATTTCTTACATACTACAATTACACATACATAGTAAACAAGTATACTCATTATTTGAAACTCTCAACATACATAATTTGCTACTGAGGCTCTTCATAAATATACCCATTTTTGTATTTGGACATTACTGACAAATGCATTGAAAAATTATTTCAAGTCTATACTACTTTTTAAATAGTAAATTGAATTACTAAATAGGACATGGCCAAAGGTATCAGCACCCAGGTCAAAATTCTTAAAAAAAGTAAATTGAATTTGAAGTCTACCATAAAATGATGAATACGTAGTCTATGTTGACCTATATTATTGTCCTTTTTTGAATAAATATATAGGCCTCTACTAACATACCTACACGAACTTTCTCTCTTTTCAGCCAGCCACAAACTTCTCTTGATAGTTTCTTACTGGGCTAATTAATAATCCTGTGCTGAATATAGACCTCCGCTAGGCGCGCTAACATACACGACCTTCCGCTCTTCTCAACCAGCCACAAACTGCCATTAGCAATTTCCTACTGCCATCAAAACGAAATACGTATTAAATAATGTGGGTAAGTATACCATTACAAAAAAAGGAAAAACTCGTCGTAACATAACAATAGTGCAGTATGGAAAACAAAAAAAAATGCAATTACGCCATCTCGTCGTGATGGCACGCAATAAAATAAAACCAAGCCGACTGAAGAACATAAGGCGTGCAATGAACGATCTTGGGTAACCCTGACAGGGGCTACTCCATTCACTTCAAACGACTGAGATCTTACAGACTTGCTCGCTTTCCATTTGTTCGGTGCTGTTGTTCGGAACTTTTATTTTTATGAGCATATTTTTTTTTATAGAATAACAGACGGCAGACGAGCATACAGTCCACCTGATGGTAAGTGGAAACTGTCTCCACTGGACATCCGCGATACATGCCAACATCAGTCCAGAATGAAAAACGTTGGCATACCCCCGCATGCGCTGCGGATTAAGGAATGGGTTGAGAGAAAAGGTTGGGAAAATGGAGATGGATAGGATAGAATGGGATGGGAATGGGCTCTGGCATATCTCACTCACTACCGAAATATGTACGTACAATGGGGAAATACGATAAAGTAGGAAATGCATTTCAATGTAGTCTTCTGTGAGAGAGGGGTAACGTGGCTAGTCAAGTGCGCTCAGCGGCTATGGGAATGCGGCGTGCACTCTCCACCTACAATTCCGTTAGATGCGCATAGAACTTAAAAACTGCCATGGCAGATGCCAGTTGAAAAGGTAGATTTAGCTAATTCCTCTAGGTTTTTGAAAAATAGTGTGGACAATAATTGTAGAGCTATAGAAGAAGCTGCTATTCAATCATTTCTCCAAAAGTATCCAATGACTGATGAAGTTTGTAGTCACCCTAATCTAATATTGCCGTCTTGAAGTTCATCGACCCGACAGCAACGCCGCGTGCTTACGTGCGGTAAAGCCTTGAACTTTTGTTCTTTTTGTAAACAAACTTGGCATTGAAAGTAGTTCTAAGAGTTGATTATAGATGGCGCTATAATGAAATAAAAAATTTTAGAGAAGGAATTAAGATTGAATGCGGTTTTGTTTATAGCCAACGAAACGTAGTATACTTGATTTGTCAAGTTCAAGTATCGTGAAAGCTAAAACAGTAACCGTAAATTGATTATTATATCGATTTTTGTATTTAATTGACTGTACTTGAATTTATAATAGAATATATTTTACATACATAGGTAGATTCAGGTGTATAATCTTAATCTGTAGTAAAATGTGAAAGACTTTCATAATAAAAAAATACTATGGAAGATTCACAGATGGAGCTGTTTTTAAACACAGCAGTTTTTATCTAGAATAGCAACAGATCCATCCATCTGCTATGACTCCACTTGCAAAGATGTATACTTGCCTGATACACCAAATTGGTATTACCATAATTAGAGACGCTGCACATTTTTTTATAGAAGAGGTGGTAGGCTCACTAGATAGTAATTGGTCACCACCGCTCATGCATTTTATTAACAGACAACATTTGTTAGCAACGACCACTTATCCCATGTTAGTACTTAATATCTTAAAGAGATTTAGTCCTGTTAATCATTTGACACATTAGGGGACAATCATATCTATGGTATTTGCTGTTATCTTCAAAATGCTGTTCCCGCTGCCGCGGACTATGCTCAACAGTGATGCGGATTTCGTGCGCCAAAAAGCATTAAATCCACCCGCGAACATTATTGATGCACTGCAGAAGCGAGGCAGCCATGGAAAACTGACCATTCATGGCCCTTTTGAAGCGCTCCATGTCGTAACTAAGTGGAACAACGTGTATATTAGTATCTATTTAAACTAAAACTGCACCCGCGTTTCATTTTCTGTTTGAATTGGTGGTTGACTCTTAGAAAATGCCGTAGGGCATTAAGTCCGCCATTGTACACGTCAAATACTTGTGAAATGCTGGCAGTTCATCCCACAACTTTCAGATTTGCGGCAAAAAGTGTCTTGAAGTCCGCACTGTACGCAGTAACTCTTTGTCAAGGTAGTGGGTATGAATCGTCCGTTATAAAAATCGTTTTTTTTTATAGAGAAGAGGGCGGACGAACAAGCTGTCTCACGTGATGGTAAGTGTTACCGCCGCCCATGGACACCTGCAACACCAGGGGGTATGCAGGCGCGCCGCCGACCTTGCAAAATCCTATTCACAGCTTTCTTGAAGAACCCCATGTCGTAGTATATTATATTACAAATTTATAGCAATTATAAAAATCCGAAGTTGCTCAGATCGAACAGCTCTTCAGAACATTCTCCATTATAAAGGCGGATGAAAACGCAGAGATGCTACTTCTCTTTGGATGTTGAGGGATTTCAGACCGCCTAGATCTTTCAGTAGGATCATCAACAATTCGAACAGAACGCCGCTGTGGGTCTAAGTGGTATTTTGGTGCACCGCGCCGACCCAGAGGTGTGAGCAGTGCTCCAAATGGGGCCCAATTTGGACTTAGTAAAGCTGTTGCTTTACTAAGCGTTAGCTCGGAGTGAAGTACCGCTTCGTTCAATTAAGTGCATCGAAGTCAGTCAAGAAGTCATTGTCAGTTTCTTTGAAGTCAGCTTTGTCGTTCATTTTCCATTTGTGCTTGTTGTGATCTCCTCTAATTGAGACAACACTTTGTGAATTACATGACGTATGTACCTCTCGTTGGAGTTTAATTTAAAAAAATAAAATTAAAAATAAGTCTTTTTTTTTCTCGGACTATTCATAACCATTCATAACGTTAAAGTTCATTCGGAAAACAGGCGACTAGGACAATTATTTTTCTATTGGACAAAATTGTCAAGACATGAATCAGGTTAGAAAGGAATTTGTAGATTTTTTACTCTCATCACGTCCATTCCACCAATCAAAACACATCGGCATCTCATTATCGATGTATTAGGGCCATGTCGTCTTTGTATAATACTTTAAACTGTTTTGTTTGGGCGCGGTACTACAGGTTTATTTTGGGTTACCGTGTTTTTAGCATTGATCAGGGCGAGAGAGTGTTTGACTGGAAGAGACATTGAAGAATTTAAGGTTTTTGTCTAGAACAGATAGGTAGATAGATAGGTACTTGATTGATAATGTATCAGCCTATAACGTCCCAATGCAGGGCATAGGCCTCCCTTAGGGAATTACTTTATAGTATTTCCCCACGTGTTTCTTTAGCGAATGAGATATGCCAGAGCCCATCCCATCCTATCCTTCCCAATCCATTCCTTAATCTGCAAAGGTAGGCAACGCATCCGGAGGCGTGCCAACGTTTGTCATTCTTTAATGATGTTGGCATGTATCGCAGATGTCTATGGACAACAGTATCCACTTACCATCAGGTGGACTATATGCTCGTCTGTCGCCTTTTTCTATAAAAAAACAGATCCCCATAGGTTATCACCGCTCTACTTGATTGATAATAACGGGCTAATATGGGTTCTATTCAAATAGTTCCTACAAGAAATTTGTAAACCATGTGAAAAATTTGAAGAACTTTCCAAAATTCACTCTCAGACATCATTAATACCCAACACAACCATTAACTTAGCTATGACGCTTATTCTCAGATGCATACTTGAAGTTATATTAATTTGTAGGTACATGTAAATTATTTTGCAAAAGTATTTATAATGTATTCCAGCGATGTTGTTATAATCGAAGAATAATGGAAGAATTGTTGATAGATTCAGCGCTAAGAAAGCTCCATTTGTCGTGGCACCTCGATTTCAGAACATTCCTTCCAAGATCTCTGAGAGTTTTGGAATCCTTAGCGTCGATATTTAGAGCAAAGTTGAGTTTCGCAGTCATCTGGCGAGCAAGACAAAACTTGCTATTAAAAAGGTCGACGTACTGAATAGAGCAAAGCTGTAGTACTTCACTTCGGGGCAACGCTTCTCGCTTCATAAAGCTCTAGTTAGACCCTACATGGAGTACTGCTCACACCTGAGCCGGTACCAGCGGAACCCTCTTGACTCCGTCCAACGACGCGCTATCCGAATTGTCGACAATCACACCCTCACAGGTGGTTTAGAATCGCTCAGCATCCGTAGAGATGTTTCATCTCTCTGCGTTTTCTATCGCCTTTATAATAGGGAATGTTCTGAAGAGCTGTTCAATTTGATTCCAACTTCGGGTTTTACCGTCGCACCGCTCGTCATCGTCGTGCGGTTCATCCGAACTTCCTTGACATGGAGTCGCTGCGTACAGTACCGTCGAAAAGACACTTTATACCGCGAGCCCGAAAGTTGTGAAATGAACTGCCAGCTGTGTGCCAGAAAAGAGCTGGCCTTCATACATCGTTTCCTAACTTATTCATATACCAGATTAGGCCATTTTAATACTTTATTGAAATACTGTTCATTCATTGTTAAGTAAAGAAGAACTTAATTTACGAATGTCCCTTCCAAGGTCAATATGTCCGAGTAACAAAACTTTACGACGTAAATTTCGACTTAGGTTTTCGTCTTCGACGACATAATTATGTCGCAACGAGCCACATCACATAAGGCATGCCTATATGGAGCAGAAAGAGGTTCTATCGCTTCCAGTTCTAATATTATTCCATGCTCAGTAGATTTTCCATATAAGGGTCAGTTCGTATTAGGTGTTTGTGCCCGATCGGGGTCAGCTACCAGCGCGGTAGGAATACACAATTGCAAGTTCATTTGAAAATGAAAGTACCTTTATAGGCTGTTGTTGAAAACCTTTCTTTTAATTGTACTTCGTGGATAGATGCAGAAATTAGCACTTCGATTGTATTAGTGGTAAGTAATGTAAATCTTTTGGCGTTGACATAGGAGTAAATTTCAAAATTTCATAAATAGCAAGGATAATACTAAACTTTGTTAGCAATACTTTTGATTCTGATAAGAGTTGAATAAACAAATTTGACTAACGAGGTTCATAATATAATATGTCAAATCTTATAACATTGACATTTTCACACATATATATCTATTTTTATTTATTTATTTATCGCTTCAGCCAGCTCGTGACCACGGTGGGTGCAACCCAACCGAAACATCGAGTAAAATAAATAAAGTAAACATTCGTATTGAGACCCGTTTAAATGGATAAATATGTCAAATCTTGTTAGAATTATGAGTCATTAATTATATGTTTTGGTTCTGATTTTCATAATATTTTATTTATGCAGATGAGAGTATAATGCTCATATTAAGTTATTTGTCTAAGATGTGATTGATAATTACGTCAGTGGCATTTTACATATTAATAATAATAATAATAATGCTCATAGGAAAAGGAAACGAATATATTATGGTTGATATGTTTATTTCTGTTCACTCGTGGTTTTCATGGAGAAACGTGAAGAAAATAAGATATTTTAAGGGCACCACCTAAAATAATAAACCTATATATGTACATATTATATACAACATCGAAAGAGTATCTTTAAATTATTATAATAAAAATATAAATAAAAGCAATACACTAATAATATAAGTACAATAGGTACAATAATATAAAATTACACCAAACGAAGTCAAGGAAAAAGTGTTACACAAACAAATATGGAATAATATTTACAAAAGACACATTATAAAAGTGAAATAGGGATAATATTAAAAATAGGAAAATAATATTGCGACTAGATAAATATGAACACATAATTATTATAAAAAATAAAAAGTAATAAATGGTAAAATGTTAAAGCTATCGAAAACTTACACGATTTGTACTATTTGATAATGAAAATTTTACATAAAAAACAGGTACAGAGTACAAAATAAATAAAAATAAACAACAGAACTGGCGATGCTTTGGAAAAAGAAGTAGACAAGATCCACTCGTTCATAATAAATTAACGTTTTAATTTAAATAATTTAAATAAATTAATTAATCATTTAACAGCTGCTCATTCTGAGGTCCGAACTAGACTAATCGCTAGACTAATCCATCATAAGGATACCTTCAGCTTAATACTATCTTAGGTATCAGTTAGAGTAGGCACTGTAGGCTAAGTTCTGAGCATCCTGAGATGATCTTCCCCAACCACCATGACCACCACCACCACCACCACCACCGTGGCTGTAGTGCTCTTCGTGATGAGGGTGAGCCACCACTTCGTAGCTCTCATGTTGATCGTTCTTAGAAAGAAGCTTCTTCAGAAGAACAAGTGCAGAAGCTAGGAGAGCGACCTTGGCTAGCATCAGACCTTTGATGGCGGCAAAAGCAATGATGCCGAGGAAGAGGGGAATGAGAGACTGAATTTTTAGTTGGAGGAGCGCGAAAATGGGGATCAGCTGCTTCAGCTTCTTCTTCTTACCGCGACCTTTAACAAAGAACGGACACAAATGTGATTAAACTGCAATTTCCTTCAAGTAAGCATAATATAGTTAATGATACTTTTCTCTGTGATTGAATAGATCTGTGGATTATTTGAGACATCTTACATAAAATAACATCTCAATTTGGACTTGTTTCATTGCACTGTGCAAGCATTTTACAGGGCGGCAGTGGAAACTCCATGCTGCTTATGTTTATATGGAAGTACTTTTATTGTTAATTATTCTGCTAGTTAATTATTATTATGCATTGATGGAAACGCTGTAAAGCCCACTCAGATTAATAAACAAAATAATAAATGAATTTATTGAAAATTCTTATTGAGTAACTATTAATCAAGAGGATGCTTATAATAGAAACAATATAAGAATGAATCAAATGTTATTCTGAATCTGAGTTTACTTAGTAATATATTAAAAAAACGAAACAACTCAACGAAGCCTTTTTATTAATTATTATCAACAACTAAAACTAAATCAAAATTGTTATCAACGACATGGAAAATAATAATATAGGAGCTACATTACTTTCCGGGGTCGTTCAAGCTATCAGTAAACAAGCCGAAGTCATATCTAATTTGAATTCCAATAGTACAATCGACACTGAAATTTAAATGTCACTTCCATTGAAATTCATGGTGTTACATCCAGTTTGCATAAGAACCCCGTCCATCTAGAAAGTGCATCGATTACCGGACCATTGGAAAGCTCTGAGCCTACTTCCATATTTCGTTAACGAGATCCGCCTGGAGGGAGACTTTTACTTGATTCTCAATTGAGATTTCGATCACGGTGGTTAACGGAACTATGAAACTAGCTGCGTACTTAGAGCAAGTGTAGTATGGAAACCTAGTAAAAACTAGATTTATACGTCCGTCCGCTTTCCACGATAATCAACCTTGTTAATAGGTTAGAGAAACCTCCTACCTGTCTGACCATTAAGATTTCTTGTCTCCTCTTTTACGGTATCTGTCGTTATTAAGTCGTCGCGGATGTTTACTAGCAATTTTTAGTCTGTCATTTCGTAACTTGGTCTCACTAGTTCAGTTCATCTTTGTGCTTCATTAAATTCAAGTATGTGCTCACGCATGTCTCCAATTTCTTTTTTTGCATATTTTATCCCAGTAATTAATCGCAGTTACTGTGACGGAAGACTTTCTATTTTAAAAACACACGTACCTGCTAGACCGGTTTATACTTTTTTGACTAAGTGAGAGCGTCATGAATTACGATTTTATATTCACATAACGGAAAGCTTACGTAACAGGCTTTTTACTTTTTCATACGAAGTCGTGACGTCTTCTAATCGTATTGTTGGATATTATCAGTTCATTACAATTCTTCTTTAAAAAGAAATATCAAACTACTTAATTCTAGTTTATTACGATTTCAAATTGTTAGAGCAGAAAATCTAAACATATTATAGCTTCAAATCAATCTAGCAATAAAAACAAAATCAGTCTCACAATAATAATAGATAACAAAATCAATCTTATATTAGTAATTTAGAGTTCGAATTTCCAGTTCGTCAGTAGTATTGAATGAAAGAGTACTCACGGTTCAGAACCAGTTATAGAAATAAAAGTAAAGAGAATTTTTTTTGAACAGTTGGTTGTTATCGAATAATGTTTCTTATGCCATAATCCATTGTAACTTCATCGGCGAAACTATTACCGCTCGTAACGATTTAAGCACATTAGTTTAATTGTTATTCTCTTTTATTTCAGATTACATGCTTCTGGTTAATATACTTTAATAATTAAATTCTTCTATTTACGTTTATGTTTTATCCTTTAGTTTTTTTTCTAGTGATATAGGCGGACAAGCAAGCGGTCCCATGTGTTGGTAAGTGTTACCGCCGCCCATGGACACCTGCAACACCAGGAGGTATGCGGGTGCGCTGCCGATTTTGCAAAATCCTATTCACAGCCTTCTTGATGAACCCCATGAAGAATTTATTTCAAATTATTGGGAAGGACGTTAACATTATCCTTATTTCGAATTTTTTTAATTAATTTATGTCATCATCTATTTATAAGTCTAGATTGGTCAATCTATAGTACAATATACTATAGATACTGGAGTTAATATGGTCATATATAGTATAGTCACATGAACATAGATCAAGTGGCTTGACTATAACTAAATGGTCAATCCACTTGATGTTTTCCTTATCGCCGGAAAATGTATCCATATAGAAACAGACTAGATACGGTGTGCGAATACAGGAAACTAAACGTGGGAAGTAATGGACTGCAATCAACTTTTTCTAGCATGGCATCTGAATTGGTCTATTTTAACCGGTAGCTCCCACGTGAGCTCTCTATCCTCAAGTACAAGATACACAACTCATGTGCTATTTTATATAATTGCTACTTTCACTCATTTCCGTCCAAGCAACATGACCACTTACGACTTTAAATGGTTCAAGTGAATCTTGGTCAGTATAAAATTTACCTTATTACAATTACTTTACTTCATTATTCATAACTTTGCTAATTATATTCAAGTGTAATTGAGGTCTTACTAAATTATTGAAATTAATTGGTGTTTTTGTCATTCATTCAGTGGTCGATACAGACCAAATCGAGACTAATCTGATTAGGAAACAGAACACAATTTTATACTATTATTAGCCAGTAACAGTTAGGAATTACTTTTTCCGTTATTATATTTTATGTCATACAATTGAAATGGTTTTTAAATTTATCAATTATCCACGTAGTAGCTTTGATGTGGAAAATGTTAAATGTTAATGATCCGAAAATATCAATTTTGTATTTTGTGTAGGCTCTTTAATGTTACTTTAGCTTTTAGTTGAAGCCGATTACTTTACGCTACCTGTATGTATATCAATAACTTCAGAATTAAAAAGTGTGCTAAAATGTATGTTAAATCTTCCGTAAATGTTAATGATCTAATAATGACAATTTTAAATTAATTTGTTTTGACATCTATTTAGTCCCACTTTATGTTTTGCTTTTACCTTTTAGCCGGTGGACCTTACGTTACCCGTACATTTTAAAATATATGAACTTTAAAGTTTGAATGAATACAATTTTAATTTTAAAATAAATAATGTTGTAATAATTGAAAGACATTTACACATTGTTTATTGTAAATTAGGCCGAAACGTCTAAAATTAATACTTTTGTTACTTTTTATTTCTACTCGACGTTTCGGCACGCAGTTAATTGTTTGTCTTTTACATTGAGAAAAATAAAATTTTGGAAACTAAATATGGTGATAGCGTGGCCTAATAGTGAGATTCTTACTATAGAAAGTACAATACTATCAGCCTATTTTTCTTCACTGCTGGATTTAGTGCCCTCCTAAAGCTCGCCATCACACATGATCCCTCTTCTCATCCAGTCACCTTCAGTGAATTTCTTCAAGTGATCAATCCACGTGATCGATTCGCGCATCCCACACTGCGCTTTCCCAGGACACGATTTCCATTCAAGGAGTCGTCTACTCTATCGGTTATCAGTCCTGCGGCAAATATGCCCTGGTTATTTTGAACGCTAAAATTTTTGTAGTTTGGTCTAGAATTTCAATGAAGTACAAGATTTAACTATTAAAATATTTATAAGCCCAAAAAAATACTCTAATTGTATTTGGTCAGAGTCTTATGAAAATATCGGCTTACCTTCCTCAAGAGACCTCTTCACATCATCAACAGTGCTCTTCGGCATGCGCAGCTGGATAACATGGTTCTCCAAGAAATCAGCAGCTGCTTCCACGAGCCTTGTCTCCACCTGGCTTTCTCTGGCCCTGGGTTCTTCAGACAGAGGTTCTAAAGCTCTGGCAGAGCGAGGGGAACCGGTGCCAAGGAGGCTGATGCCATCAGCAATATTCACCTCCCTAGCTGTTGCTATGTTCTCGACATATTTCAATGCTCTCTCCTGTTGACAAAAATATTATCAAAATTTAGTCTAATGAGGCAAAATATTTGCAAATTTTTGGTAAGATATTTATGTTATTGAAATTTATTATCACGGTCAAGGATTATTTGATTACATCAGATACGATTAAGAACAAATTTGATATATTTATTTAAATAAACTGTTTTGCCATTCATTGATTAAATGCGCTTCGCATTGAAACCGAGCGAGAAGAATTTTATCAATGTCACATTAATCAAGATTTTTTTATGTGATATGATTATATAGACTTTAAAACATTTTGGACAAATTTGAACAAAAGTATGAATGGTTCTTGGATAAAAAGGATAGAATACTTCATTATTAGGTTATGCCCAATTTTAAATATCTTGGAATACTTTTAAAATCATTGTTCCTATTGAAGCGCCTTTAATTTTGGGAGGTTACACTTTGAAGTTACACTTATTTTTAATAAATATTTAATATATATGTCGAGTCCTTTAGAATTGAACACTTATAACACTGTCACAACACACACCTTTAGACACAAAGAGACATCTTCCTCTGCACAGTTTCTGACGACCCCGATGACTGACCCGATGACGTCATCATCTCCTCCAGCTGGCTTACAATTTACCACTGCTACACACACAAGAACGAGAATAAACGTTTTCATTTTTTTGTTTTTTTTTTTGTTTTCGGTTTCCCTTCAGTGGTGGTAAGTGAAATGTGGTATCGGGAGTTTTGCTAAGCGGTTTTATTCTACGTACCCCCACTGCGAGCGAAATGTTCCCGCCAAAATGTGCGTACACGCAAGTGATCGGGTAAAAACGTGAAGTCAGAATCTCATGGAAGCGGCAGTTCATTCTAAAGTAGTTTCAATATTGTATGTTCGAACATAGTTCGCACTAGTTCGATGGTATTTTTGTTTAGTAAATATTTTGCTGTCATAAATTATGATTAATATATTGTAACTGATATAAAAAATGTGTTTTTAAGGAAGGAACTTTAAGGAACTCTAATTCTGACTAACGACTTGAAGTTATTGCAGTTCATTCCACAACTTATTGCGACCTAATTTAATTAAATATAGTTCTTTTTTTAAACATGTAATTTATGTTCATTTGTCTTGTATAACAATATTATTATGTATTTTATTATTTCTACATTCAAGTATGGGCCATTTATATACTTCAGGCAATTCATCTTTCAATTGTTGCAATTTTTCTTTACATCCTTAAATTCTTCATGCCGTGTCTACAAAATTCCTATGGCTACATAGAAGCAGGTTTCTGCAGTTCAAGTGCTCTTGGAGGCATTTGATTGGACAGTTCCTTGTGAATGAATCTCAATGGACATTTTCTACGCAAATTAATATTTATGCGATGATTTCTAAAATTGCATAATCGGCCGATGTTGAATTTTGATTCCGTAATTAAAAATCTATATTTAGTCGTGTGACCTATATGTATGTTACGTCAGTTCATTTATTATGTCATTATAAATATTTATTATTGGTAGGTAGTTTTGTAGTTTAGGGAGAGACCTATATCCATCAATGGAGAGACATAGGCTGATGGCTATTAAATTTAATAAATACATCTTGTATTAAAATTATTATTATTGTTAAAAACAGACAATATTTATTAGCTGTGTGTATACTAAAATTTGCTGCATCAATTGCGTCTTCGACTTCTGACGCATACATTTTTCTTGCATCTACTCTTAATGCCAACATGCTATTTTCATAAAAACCTGTAGTAGAATAATCGAACTAGAAGTTTAAGTGTAACAACTTTATTAAGTACGTTCGTTTATTTACTCTTTTTGCACTAGATTGTACAGAGGCCGACATAATGACTTAGGGCATTACCTACCAGTCGACTGTTGGTTAACGTGAGATAAATTGTAACGGCTGGTGCAGATATTAAATAATGAGCTTAATATATATGTTTATGTTTATATATATAATACTATCTATAATAATATATGTAATGTGTATAGACACAATAAAAAAAAAATACTGGACGTTTTGTTTGGGTTGCACCAACCATGGTCACGAGCTGACTGAATAAGGTAAACATACGCGTTGAGATCCGTTTAAATAGATAGATAAAATTAAATAGTATGAACAACGCGAAAATCTAAAATGTAAATGTAAGTATTGTTGCTTGTCTTCGCATCTCTCAAAGAATACTTGCAGGGTGCTATAATTCCTAACAGACCAGAGACACTTTATTTTTTTCTCATGCATTTTAACGTCCTACTGTAGGGTCCCAAATCACTATTTATCCACCTTAATCACTCACGAGCTACAGTTGCTCGCCCATATTCCAATTATAATGGTACCATTGTATGTACCTAATGTGACCATTTATTTTTCTCGACATAACGGTACACCTACCAATTTTTAGGTAAATAAAAGTAATTATATTAAAAACACATTGTTATCGTCACAGTATTTATATTAAAAATTTCAAGAAATACCGGAATATATTAAACTGAAAAATAAGGTTCCCA
The DNA here is from genome assembly GCA_914767545.1 of Sesia apiformis. Taxonomy (NCBI): domain Eukaryota; kingdom Metazoa; phylum Arthropoda; class Insecta; order Lepidoptera; family Sesiidae; genus Sesia; species Sesia apiformis. Next base: position 9,462,259 of record OU611970.1, on the reverse strand, counting down.
ATCATATTTCTTACACATGCCACTGCGCTGCCGCCATCGAACAATTCAAACAGACATGCTGTCGCCCACCATGACCTGTGAAAACGGGACATTTTGGCATCCCGACAAAGTGGGGGGGGGGGGGGGGGACAAAGGAAAGGATCAGATCATCTGAAAGCGGTCACATTAATTATACCTGCCGTAGACCGTCGTTGTGCTGCGACTGATTTGACATTTTATATTACAAAGAAAACATCCTGTTCAATTCCCTTTGCAATTATACAATGTCTGCACGTAACGCGGACATTCGTTCGTTCGTTGTATTTGCTAACAATACTAGTACTTAAGTGTGTATTAGCTACCCACTTTGCATACGTAATATTGAAGTGCTTAGAGGCTTTGATTTTTTAATACATAGGTGGTAGGTGGTAGCAGACAGTTTATTTTTATTGTAAGTTGAAATTGTTATAATGTGTACACCCGCGATACAATTGGCATTCTTACTAAAGGTAGGTGGCAAATAACATAAAAACATAGTTTAACACAGAAATAACAGAAAAATACTTATCTCTGATAAGAGATTAGATTAGGTTAGATGGGAATAGTAAATTCGGTATTAAAAAATATTAAAGTATCAGTATTAAAAACTCTATTAAAATTGGTAAAATTAAAATTTTGACATTGACAATTTACGGATTTGTTAAACCGAGGATGCGATATTCATTTACCACTCGAATAACCGTCCTCTCAACTGCCACCTTCTCTTCTTATAATGGAAAAGAAGCAGGTATAAACATCAGGTATATCCATCTGTCTTCGACATAAAAATAATAATGTCACAGAACATGAAATAAGACGCCCGCCATCTTTTTGAGATGACATACCAAATAAAAGCAAAAGTTTAAACTGTTTAGTTAGCAATTACCATTTGCCACGCCTGCGCCGTCATAATATTTCATAATATAATGCCGGTTGGCCGGTTGTATTTCGACGACCGTTAAGTGTAATATGGAGACTGCAAAAATGCCATTTTTACATTGTCGCTACAAAATTATAAATAAATATTATTTAGTTTGTTCTATAAACCGCTGTTTTCTTCGGGGTAAGGGACTTATTTTAAAAACTATCGGAATATTAAATATAAATATACAGGAAGATAGAGGAGAAAAAATGGAGTAGAACTGTATATGAAACGATATTTCCAATAAAATTGAGATACCCTTACACCAATTGAGATTTACCCCATCGATTTATCTTTAAACAGATGATTGTCCAATGGGTAATTGACAAAGTGTAGGAAATAGGTTCACTTTCTTTCTTTGTTATATATTATGACAAAATACGAGGTTATCAATTTTCATTGCTACTACAATAGACTATATAACAAATAGAAATGAAATAAGTAAAGTTACGCGTAAATTACCAAGAAAGTTTTACGCATTTAACGATAATTTTAGCTAGATTCTCGCGCTTCAGTTAATTCAAGAAAATTGAGGTGCCTACATAAACCGGTTACTAGTGTATTGTCTAAAAATCATAGTGTAGTATTTCTCACAAGCATACAATATAATGAGATAATTTGGTACTTATTAGAGAATTGGACATTACACACAATTAGAGTGTTTTGTTGGACAGGAAACGGAAAAGTAAACCATTTTTTGTATTAACAATTTCATCAACCGTGGCTCCTTACCACTTACGATGGAGCATATTAACTTAGAGAGTCTTTTTGTTTGTCTCTTAATGTGTATACATCGCAGGTTCAAAATATCTGTAATATAATAACGAATAATACGTGTTTTGGAAAATTTAATTCATTCGTCTTTGTTTTTTAATTATAAAGTTATAAAAATATGGAATTGACCTCGTCTCTGGTGCGAGAGGGGTAACGAGGCCAGTCGAGTGCGCCCAGCGGCTATTGGATTGCAGCGTGCACCTCCAAACTTCCGAACGAAACGTTTAATAATAGAGGAGTCATATTTATCCGCTATCATCCCCGGGATACCGTTGAAAGTGGAATTCTAAATAAACGGGACACGATTTTTTTGCGCATGATAGCGTGGAAACCATCTGTGCGCGCACGCATACATGCCCGGGGCGCTGCAGAAGTGAGGCAGCCCCCCATCAGCACCCTGAACCCGTTGTTATACCGCACAGGCAGAGCGTCTAGTAATACCGCCCGTATAATAAGTCTGGCTGTGGGCTGTATCAGTGTGTTGCCTTCACTTCTTTTCTGATACTTTATTGACGCAAAGTATTTTTGTGTATTTATTATATTTACTTTTAATTCTACGCACAAAATTACAGACTAGGTACTTCATTAACAAAATCGTGACAACCTCGTCATCTCCATCACTTATTTCTAACACAATAATAATTTCATCATACCTAACTAATTACTAGTATAAACTATGCTAATTTTATGAAAGAAATTATCGCATCTTACGTAAAACTTGCAATAACTTATTAGTGAAAGTAGACAAATGCCAGGTGGTCATCAAAAAGTGCGTTTCATTCTTATAAAAGTGAGTTATAAAACAGCGATATATTTGAAATCATTATTAAGATAGGAAAGAATTATTACTTGAGTCTGTATAAGTACGCGACAGCTCGAGAGTGCGTTTATGGATTTTTATAGCGATGTGAAAACAACGTTAGGTTGATAGATACTTATCGATAATTTTAATTTATATATACTATTGTACTTTGTTTTACTTGCATATAAAATAACTTAATTAACAAAGATCAAATAACAATACTAAAGTGATTAAACTTATATCCCAACCGCACTTCCGAGCTGTCGCGCAAGTACTGAAGTTACTTGAGTGTTGCAATATGAGCGCTAACTCGACACCAACGAATCTTTAGAACCCTATTTTTTTATTTATTTCAGGCAACTAAGGAACATACAATATATACCTTCACTTGGAAAACATAAAATATAAGAAACTTAACTACTAATACGAATTTTATTGTTGTTCGGTCTCGCTTCGCTTAAGCGTCGGAACACTACCCCTTCTGGCCAAAAGTCAGGACTGAGGAACAGCTTCTGATGCACTGCAGCAACTCGGAGCAGGTCTTGAAGTTGCTAGACCTATAATTGGACTCTAGCCGCCGCAGCTCTACACTCAACGGTAACCTTAGCTGTTTTAGAGTCGAGCTTTTAACCTCGCGGGTTCAAGACCATCAAACGTTAAAATCTCGGACTATAAATTTAAATTTCAAGAGCGTTTAACGCTCGAATCTTAAAAGTTCATTAGCGCTCACTCGGCGCACGCGAATTTAACGTATTGATGCGCGATAACTTTTACAACGCTAAGTTACCTCTGAGGATCCCACAGACCACGTTCCCCTGATGGTGCTAAATGGGAAACAGAACAACGCCGACCTCGTGGTTTTTCAAGGCTATCACCACGTGTTTTGCCCTACGGGGCCAAAGTAATCCCAAAATAACCGTAATATTCAACTCGCAATGGCCAATGCGCCTTCTAAACAAGAGGACACTAGACTGAAGACACAGCATTTCCCACTTTATCCTATTTTCCCAATTAAAAAAAAAACAAAAGTCTTTTATTTTACGAGTTTAGACTCGATTTACAATATAAAAAGGCAGTCCTGTGCCGTACCCCTGCACCTCAACTTATAACGTCCTACTACACGCTATAGGCTTATATCGAACAATAAATATTAATAGTCTACTTTACCTACATTGCATTGAAAAAAAAAGTCTTAATAAGGTCGGTAAAAAACTAAGTTATTCGCTAAGATACGCCTAGTATATTAAATATTATGTAACAATAAAATCAGCAAAAAAAAAAATTCGTAATGACTAAAACCAGCCAAGAGTGTACGGACACTCACGTCATAGGATTCTGTAGTCGTTCTAGAATAGACGCCTAACATTACAAATAACATTGAAATTAAATTTTGTCTTAGGTATATATGTTGTTCGTCTTCTTTAGTCTCCTTTAGGCCTATTTTAACTTAGCAATTAAACAACTTTGAACGGTTTAAATCGCGTATATTTAACATTATTTATATCCCGACGTTTTGAACACTTTGCAGTGGACGTGGTCACGGGGTGACTGGGGGTGCTATTTTAACTTTCTCCATTTGTTTTCATTTCGGACAGTTAGGATCTACCACTTAGTGTTGTTAAAATGATCTTTGTCGCTGAAATGTTCGAACACTAAATCACTTTATTGAAAACCTTGACGACCTAGTTCTCGAGCGTTAATTCAGTGCCAATAAGGCCCATTGTACAGCATAAGAGGGCTGGTTACGGTTATAATCATACAATAAATTTGTAACGAATTCGTCTTTGTACATTACATACATTAAATACATACATTACATACGTTACATACATACATGCATACATTATATTGTACATACATTAAATATTTTCAAATAGTCATTCTTCTGCACATTAAGTATTACACAGCTCAAAGCAATAATTTGTCTGTTTGTCAGTACATTCATCACGCAAAATGGTATAAAAGAAGTCTATAATCCTATTATGCTTCTCTATTCCTCATCCCCTTCCACCCAATTCTATGAAGTGATAAAGGAGACTTCTTGTCCATTATGCCCTTTATTCTCCGTCCTTTATCATACTCTAAGAAAAAATGGTAACTGAAATGGGATAAAGTGGCCCAGGAACCCTAAAAATGAAACTATCTTTGATCTTACTATGAGTAATCAGCGAACCCCGGGGCAAAAGTAGGTCTAAAATAAAAAGAGTTTCGCACAACATCTGGTTGTAATTTGAATGTAATATTTCAACTTGGATCGATGAGGCAGTGAGTAGAGTTATGGATGCGGCATTATGATTATAGAATTAATTAATAGCAATCGTTTTGATTACAGTATTAGCACCTGTACATTTGGGTAATAGGTGTCAGAGGGTCTAAGCATAAATAGTGTTTGGAATTGGCGCGAGCATCTTTGCATACCCGCATACCTTGATTATTTGAAGCAACATTTTTTGGTCCCCGCCATATTGAAGGCGGTTTGAGAATTTGATATTTTGCAGTAGTAACACGCGCTCGGCGGCGAGCAGAGTTAAAATTGAGATAAATTCACACCGCGAACTCGGACAGTTGATTTTGTGATTCGCGCCTATTAATTGGACTTGCACGCGGATCTCCTGGAGCCACGCGAGTGTTTTGGTTGGATTTGCTGTGATTGTGCTTGTATTGGAAGTGATATCTCGAGGTGATTTTGCTGCCGTGTGTGAGTTGCCGAACTGTAGCGGCCACCGGCTCACCACAGGACGAGACTTGGATTACTACACAAGTATTTATTGGGAATGTATGTATTTATTCAATCACACTAAGATAGGTCACGTCTAGTAGGGACTAGCGTAGGTACACTTTCCAGATTTGTGTGTGGGCAAAACCACCTGGGGTAAGTGAGACCTTTAAATTGTATAAATTGTTCTTTATTGTGCTTACCCACCTCTGGTGGATATATTGAGTAAGTTTACTACATTTGGGCCCGAGTGCACATTCCTCGGGCTGCTTTCGCGTAACGCGAGGCAGGTGCGCGCCTAGTGTGCGCATCGTAAACATCTGGTAGCAGAGCGTGGTTTGATACCGTCAGTTGATATTGATGATATTGATAATACCGTTAGGTAGTTAATATTGATGACTTTTTGTTTTTGTATATTGGTAATTTGGTTTAAATATTTGGTTTTTGATTTTTATTTTACGTTCACGGTTTGAAGGCTAGGCCCTACGTATAATTTGTATTCTGAAGATATTTTGAATCCACCCGTGCGACGTTTAGTAGCTAGCGAGTTACCCACACGCGTTAATAATTTTTTTGGATATAACGCTTCACGTTTTTTTGATAGCTAGACATTGCGGTTTTATTGAGTCCACGCTCGCGTACATTTTTGGTTGCGTTTATTTTAATTTGATAATTTAATTTGTTTTTTTTGTTGTTGTTTTGTCAGGTAGTCTTAATTAATATTTTGGACGGTTATACCTTCTTGAAGACACATACGCACCCCTTTTGTTTTTTATTGTGCCTCCACTGCATTTTTTGTTTTTTTTTATTTTGTTATTTTTTTTGTTATTGTTTTTTTTTGCTATTATTTTTGTTTTTTATTTTTGGTTTTTGTTTTGTATTGCGTGCGTCCTGAGGTGAAGACATGTCTGTCACGGTGACCTTTTCCACACATCAGTCCGCAATGACTGCGCAGCTGAGATGGTTTTCTTCTGCGGTTGCAATGGTCAATCGCCCGGACCGGAAGCAAGCCTTACTCGCCCGGGCGAGTGAAATGCCGGCCCGTTTGGTGGCGTTAGATAGGAGTTTTGCTGAAGGCTTGACGTTTGTGGCGAATTTGGAAACGCCTGTACCGGACGAGCAGAAGCAGCGATATGAAGCGGACTTTGGCCAAATATACGAGTTTGTGGACACCATTAACGAGGCGGTCTCCCACATCTCAGCTCCCTCTGGTGGGGATTCACTTGTTGCACCCCACGCCTTGTTGGGTCGTCTCCCCACGCTCAACCTTCCCACCTTTGACGGTGATTTGGACCAGTGGTTGAGCTACTATGGGATGTTCAACAGTTTGGTGGACTCCCATTCCGACCTGTCAGCTGCACAAAAAATGGCGTACCTGTTGGCCTCCTTACAGGGAGAGGCTCTAGGCCTGGTACAGCACCTGAAGGTCGATGACAGCACCTACTCGACAGCCATGGACTTGTTGAAGCGCCGTTACCACAACGTGCGCCTTTTGGCTGACACCCATGTGGGGCAATTTTTGAATCTGCCTAAGGTTACCTGTGCGTCAGCCTTACGGACAGATATTGTTAACCCGGTTTTGGTGGCTGTTAACGCCTTAAGGCGATTGGATTTACCTGTGGACCAGTGGTCCTTTTTGCTGCTCCATATTGTGTTGGCGAAACTGCCTTTGGAGATGCGGCTGCGCTTTGAGCGACAATATGGTGGGGACAGCTCCACTCACTTGCCTTCCTATGAGGAACTCGAAAGGTTCCTCGAAGACGAGTGTCGCAGGGTGGATACCGTGGAGGGTTCCACTCTCTTGATGCCGCAGACTAGCGTTCGCCGAGAGCGACCACTGGCCCGACCGCAGGGTCCGCCGGTGAATAAGCAGTCACGGCCGAGATATGGGGTCTCCCAAGAGGAGTCCGTGGCTTGCAGATTCTGCAAGCGCTCCGGCCACCGGATGACTGCTTGTCACAAATTTGTGGCTTTGCGCGTAGCAGCGCGTCGACACATCGCCAAGGAGAGGCGATTGTGTTATCATTGTCTGGAGGGTCACTTCCAGCGAGAGTGTCCTCAGCCTCGTCCATGTGGACAATGTGGTGATGCTCACCACGTCATTTTGTGTGCGAACCGCAACCAGGAGGGTGCTGGTGTTCGCGATGCTGAGCGACATTCGGGTGCTCACGCTGGTGGTGACAGTCCTGCCAGGTCCAGCGCCCAGGATCGAGCCCTTACGGGCGGGGGTAGGCGTTCGCCACCCCCTAGAGGCGCTGTTGGGTTTGCGGAGTACTCACCAGTCTACCGCAACCGGAGATTCTCCCCCCCGCTGTTGGAGCGACCGAGGTTGTAGCGGCGTCCAGCCCGCCTGGGAGGGCAGGCTGCAGCCCCCCTCTCATCTGCACATGTTGTGCAGGGTCGTCGCGGTGAGGGCAGGGTAGACAGTTATCGTCCCCTGCCGCACTCGTGGAGGGAGCCCTCTCTCCGTAACTTCTCCCGTTAGGGACTTGCAGCTCACCACGCTGAGAACCCAGAGACCATCCTTTTGCCTACGGTCTCTGTGCGGGTATGGGACCCGAAGGGCAACTCGATTGTTGTTCGTGCCCTTTTGGACTCGGGTGCCCAGGGTTGTAGTCTCAGCTTGGTTGGTGAGTCAATTGGATCAGACCGGTTATTTTTTGGGAGAATTGTTTCTTGCAGAAATTATGGGTTGCTGAATTGTCGTGGGATGAGCCTCTTCATGGAGAGTTATTGTTGGAATGGCTAGAGTTTGTGTCATCCCTCCCAGCTCTTAATCGAGTTTCCTTGCCCAGACGTTTCCTTCCGTCTGGAAAATATAAAGCTAGCCTTCATGGCTTTTGTGATGCTTCCGAGTGAGGATATGCAGCGGTTGTTTATCTACGCACAGTGGATGCTGCTGGACATGTTTTGGTCTCGCCGGTTCTAGCAAAGAGCAAGGTTGCGCCTATTCGCTCGCGTATGACAATACCGAAGCTAGAATTGTCAGGCGCCACTCTATTGACTCGTCTCTTGAATCATGTCGTCGCTACTCTAGGGCGTTCCGTAGAGTTAGCAGACGTATTTGCATGGAGAGACAGTCAAATTGTGCTTTGTTGGTTGCGAGCTTCTGTTCACACCTTGGAGGTGTTTGTGGCGAACCGTGTTTCCCAGATCCAGGCGTCGCAAGCTAGATTGATTTAGCGACATGTCCCTGGCGATATAAACCCAGCTGATTGTGCATCACGTTGATGCTCAGCCCTAGAGATTATTGGACATCCGTTGTGGTGGGGTCCGGACTGGTTGAAGGGACCAATGTCAATTTGGCCGGCCTCACGGATCACTCTAGTTCAGCCTGCGATAGGCTTTGTAAGTTTACCAGTGGCCGATGGTGCCGGGAGCAGCGAAGCAGCGGAATCATCATGTGATCCCGATGTTTTGCTAGCCAGGTACAGCTCACTGGATAAACTTTTGAATGTGACATCTTGGGTTAGACGTTGGCGTCACAATGTTAAAAACCCACAGAATAAATTGTTGTCAGCCTTCATCTCGTCTGAGGAACGACATGAAGCGCTATTGAATTGGATTCGCATAGTACAGTCTGTTAGCTTCGCTTCAGAGTTAAAATCTATGAAGGAAGGTCCCGCTAAATTGAAAGGCGCAATTGTGCGATTGAATCCCTTTGTGGATCCTTCGGGTCTACTGCGCGTGGGAGGTCGGCTTAGACATGCCAATTTGCGTCATGGTGTCCGCCATCCTCTTCTCTTGCCGAAAGATGGACATTTGGGGCGGTTGCTGGCGATTGATCGACACATCAAAAACTCCCATGCAGGCTGTAACGCACTGTTGGCGATTTTGCAACGCGAATTTTGGATTTTGTCGGCTAGACGACTCGTCCGGGGAGTCATTTTTCGTTGCATGTCATGTTACCGAACTAAAGCTTCTACCATGCAACCCCAGATGGGCGATTTGCCCGCGGACCGAGTCTCTGAGTCTAGACCCTTTGCCACAGTTGGTACGGATTTTGCTGGCCCTTTTTTGGTGAAGTCATCTCAGCTTCGTAATGCCAAATCCGTAAAGGCATATTTGTGTGTTTTTGTGTGCCTGTCTACTAAGGCCACACACTTGGAAGTTGTGTCTGCTCTCTCCACAGAAGCCTTCGTAGCGGCCCTCAGCCGATTTGTATCTCGTAGGGGACTCCCTACCTTGATTAGGTCCGACAACGGAACTAATTTTCAGGGGGCCAATAACTACTTAAGGGATGTGTATGAGTTTCTTGAAGAGCAGAAAATGAATTTGGGTCGTGAGATGGCCCTCCGTGGGATAACCTGGCGCTTCGATCCGCCAGTTTGTCCGCACTGGGGTGGAATTTTTGAGGCCGTAGTTAAATCAGCAAAGACCCATTTGAGGCGCGTTATTGGTGAGACGATTCTCACATTTGAGGAACTCGCGACCGTGTTTGCGAAAGTTGAGGCCGTCCTCAACTCTCGACCGCTATGCCCACTTTCGTCGGATCCGAATGATTTGGAAGCCCTAACGCCGGGCCATTTTTTGATTGGTCAGCCACTCGTCGCTCTGCCAGAGTACCCTTGGACTGATGTGCCCAGTTCTCGTTTGTCGCGTTTTCAATTGCTCCAGCAACTCACTCAGAGTTTCTGGAAACGATGGCACCTTGAATATTTGCACACTCTGCAGCAGCGCGTCAAGTGGACGGACAAAACGAATCCGCCGAAGGTTGGGGACCTCGTGTTGGTTAAAGATGCTAACCTACCGCCCTTGTGTTGGCGCCGGGGGTGCATTGTTAACCTTTTTCCGGGCTCTGATGGTGTTCCCAGGTTAGCCGAGGTCTTGGTGGGCGATTCTATTTTGAAGCGGGCCGTCGCGACATTATCCCGCCTACCCATTGATTAGTGACCCGAATACTTCGGCTCGGGACGGGGGATTGTTTGGAATTGGCGCGAGCATCTTTGCATACCCGCATACCTTGATTATTTGAAGCAACATTTTTTGGTCCCCGCCATATTGAAGGCGGTTTGAGAATTTGATATTTTGGAGTAGTAACACGCGCTCGGCGGCGAGCAGAGTTAAATTGAGATAAATTCACACCGCGGCTTCGGACAGTTGTTATTTGTTATTAGCGCCTAGTAATAGGTCTTGTTCGCTGATATCCTGTGCCACGCGAGTGTTTTGGTTGGATTTGTTGTGATTGTGCTTGTGGTTTGGAAGTGATTCTCGAGGTGATTTGCTGCCGTGTGTGAGTTGTCGAACTGTAGCGGCCACCGGCTCGCCACGGAACGAGACTTCGATTACTACACAAGTATCTATTGGGAATGTATGTATTTATTCAATCACACTAAGATAGGTCACGTCTAGTAGGGACTAGCGTAGGTACACTTTCCAGATTTGTGTGTGGGCAAAACCACCTGGGGTAAGTGAGAGCTTTAAATTGTGTAAATTGTTCTATATTGTGCTTACCCACCTCTGGTGGATATATTGAGTAAGTTTACTACATTTGGGCCCGAGTGCACATTCCTCGGGCTGCTTTCGCGTAACGCGAGGCAGGTGCGCGCCTAGTGTGCGCATCGTAAACAAATAGGTTCACAAAGATACAAATGGAAATCTCCAAAATTGTTGCAGATGAATAAAAACAGAAATGGTTGATATCTTAGATTATATTACCTTCCTACTCCTTGCTTCTTCGCACTACCCTATTCCTTCTTACTAAATTCTTCAGGACTCCTATTCTGTGTTTAATTCCATAATATTCTCGGAGATATTTTTCTTTTCCAAATTTCAAATTCGCTCAAAAACATTTAGACGTCTATCGTCAATGAGTCAGAGGGAGACAATGAAAATAAGTCAGACGACTTATTTTCATTGTCCTCTCTGATGTCTATCGTTTGATCTGTGAGGATGTGCTTATTGCACTCTGGTAAAGTGTTAAGTATTAGTACATTATTCATGCGTATATACGACCGTTGGGTATATTTCACAAGAGTGTGGTACGCTTGTTTGTGCATGATCTGTTTAGCCCTATACTGTTAGATTACTTAATTCAAGTACGCCGATTTTGTAAAGGAAATCAGCTGCTATTCGAACCCCCTATCCTCTGAGTTAACATTCCAGTGCATAACCATGACCTATAGATAACGTATTAATTGTCCTTTTTACTAAATCAAACTATAAGAGCTTTGGCCTTCAGATTGTTGTATTTTGTATTAGTGGCCGTGTTAGGCTAAGACTCACTTAAGTAGGTTTTCAAAATAGACCTAATATCCCTCATAATATACCTTTAAATACATTGACACGAAAGATATATTTCGCGTATACGGACATTTATCCACTATGGAATAGATCTGTACAATAAAAGTGTCTAATATACCACATCAAAATTATTTTCCTTCTTCCCTCTGAACACCATGCGCACGTGTATTGAGTCACCAACGCGATGCTTCACGAAACTGTCTGCGTGTACAACTCGATCGACCGATGTAATGCAATAAAACTTTCATCGATATTTATGTCCATAATTAATCTTTTAGGCGTGGCTAGTGATGGGAAAAATTACTAGCCACGCTTCTTATATAATATAGAATAGCACGGCCCCATTTCTTTCCGGTAGTGTCGTAAATGGCGACTAAAGGATATGAACGGCTACAACAAAATAATAGAACATAATCTAGTTAAGGTAATAATTAATAATAACAGAACATAACGAATAATTATAATTAGTAATAATAGAAGATAAGCTAATTAAGGTATAAATTTGTTTTATCGCCCATCTATTCGACCGGAAGCAATAAACTAGGAAAAATCGTTAATTCGGATCGTAACACATGCTATTTTCCCTCACGCGCAACGAGTTGCGTTCGACGAATACATATCATTCGATTAATCGATTATCGCCTTATTCGATTCGTGACCTACAAGAATATGGCTAATTAAAGCGGAACTATGGTAATGGAAAGTTAATTTTAGGAATATAAAAGGTTTTTGAATGGAAAATGCTTAGTGCGTTCAATAAGTTTTAACAAAGAAGATGTGACTTTACATCGTAAGAATTAAAGGAATTTATCGAATTATCATTTTTATCTAATCTCATATTTATAGAAAGAACGTGACAAATGAGCAGACAGTCCGCTTGGTGGTAAGTGGATGCTGTTGCACATGGTCAATTTCGAATAAGAATGGCAAACTTTTGGCACGCTCTCAGATGCGCCGTGTACCTTTGGAGATAAGAATATATTGAATGACAATTGAATAAAATGAAAACAAACATCCTACTTCCTATCCCATTCCACAAGGCCCAATATCCACCTTTACTACTGAAAATAACCTCACGAACAATCCTAAGCACCTGCTAATTTTTCGATTATCAGTATGGAAGTAAACACCGAGAGAAAACCCGCAGCTTAAAATTTAATATCCGAAAAGCTTAATATCTAATTATGTAATAAATCTGGTGCTTTATTAAGTTTACAAAATGAACCCACGGAAAGGTTTAGGACTCGAAAACCTCTCGTGCCTACAAGGCCCTCGTACATGCAAGCTCATCAGAAGGATGTCATAAATCGAAATTAAAATCGGATCGAACAGCTAATATATATGGGATATCAAAGCCGCTACCAGAAGGTCTGAGGAACTACATTGCCTCTAAAAGATTGGACTTGTCAACCTGCTTAGCCAGCAGCGTGCCGTTTTAAGGCTATATATCTCTGTTGCACAAAACAATATGCGTGAGGAGTTCCATGTCCAGCAGTGAGGGAAAAAAGGGCTGATTAGGACTTACTGTACAAATCTGCAAGAGAGTATAACTATCAAGTAAGGGAAATATTAGAGTACAGTATCCAATTAGCGACCCAACTGGACCCTGTTGGTTCATTTAACAGTTGATTTGTGAATATTCATCGCCACACCTTAAGTTCCGGCCAAGTTTGGTCCGTCTCGCTTTCACTGTATCAAAATCTTATGTAATTACATGTAAACGTGTGCGTTTGTAATGCCACATGGCCATATAGAATGAAGGTGGCAGATGACCAGACAGTCCGCTTGATGACAAGCGGTTACTTTAGTCTGTATACGGATGTATACAGTATATACAGTATAATGTATACAGTATATGTATACTGTATATGGATGTATACGGATGGTGGATACCATCAATCAACTAAAATAAGGAGATATAGCACTACCGGCCTAAAAGCGAAGAATTTGCGAGTCGGTCGAACTTACCTACTGTCAATTCAGTCTATAATTTGGCACCTAAAACCTACCAAAAGCGTATTATAAATTTTTTACAATTCCTGCAATATTTTTAACGCAACGGTGTAGTCAATGTTAATATATATATATATAAAGTAGAAATAAATGAATATATATATATATATGACTATATATATATATATATGAATATATATATATATATATATATATATATATATATATATATATAGAAATGAATGTTTCTTTGTTTGTCCCGTGGAACCTATATCGTTCATCCGATTACGATGGAACTTTGGCGAGTTGACAGTGACATTTTATTTATACCACTGGTATTACTCATGTAAACAGTTTTGTCCCAAGGAAATATCCATCTATATGTTTTGCTTGATCGATGATATCCACGTTATATATGGCAACATTCGTCAAATAACCCCAAATAAAACCCACATCATTTGCAATAAAATAAGAAGGGTTTAGGAGATAAAGGTTGGGATACATTCCTAATATACTGTCAACTTTGACCGGATTTCCCAACATTCATTTCAAATAGCAAACGATGTATGTATGTGTTACAGTTAAAATCCGTTTTCAGTAAAACTTTGTATTTTCTAGTAAATGTTATAATAATTTGAATTAAACGTTCTCATTACATCTACCAGTAAATACTAGAAATTACTGACAAACAAAGTTGAATGTTGCTGTTCCTCACTCTATCCCAAGATATCCTTTAAGCAAATAATTAGAACCGCTACCGTTTAAAACAATCCTGGGTAAATTCTTCTGAATACTTATAACGAGTTGAATTCTCATGACATCGACATCTTTAAGAATTCTTTGGCAAGTTTCAAAAGTAAAATTTTATGTAAATTGTAGTCGGACACTTTTTCTTCTTTTTTTCATATGTACAATGAAATGGTTTAATATTCTAGTAAATTGTAATTTAACCTTATTTAATTGGATTTGTATTCATCCAAATTTAATTTTGCTTATACTCGTATTTTGTCATACTCGCATGCCTCTCTGTTGAACTTGTATGCACCTGTTAATGTATTGCACACGGTATGTTGAATTTATAAGTATTTAACATTTGTATTTTTTCGTGTAAATGCTGTTGGTGTATCTTGTAATTAAATAAAAAAATATATATTATTAAATAATAAATAGAGCCAAAAAAAAAGAATAGAATAACTTTCGCACGTAAATTTAATGGAATTGTTTTTAATAATAATCTTATCTTTTTTAGTATTTAGTACGAGGTCTGTTTGTCATAGAGACGAGAAGGCAGCGTATAGATTAGTCCCTTCTGATGGTGACGCACACGAAACCGCAGTGCCGTGTGGTGTTGGCCGGCTATAGTATAGCATCACCCCATCTCATCCCGCGGGTGTCATAAAAGCCGACAAGGGGATAACAAAGCGGTTACCACATGCCCCGAGGAACTAGACCACCACTAAAAGTGTGAACTCGTTAACCCGCTAGGCCAGAGTGACGTTTTAAAGCCATTCATCTCTCATGCACAAGACAAAGCCCAGGCCCAAGTCAGCAGTGGATATTGAAAGGGCTGGTTTATTTGACTATTTTTAATAGACACTGGCAGTAATGCCAATGTCTAATAGGTGTTAGCCTTTTGTACAATGTTTATTTGTGCATTAAAGTTTAAATAAATAAAAAAAATAACTGACTAATTATAGAAGAGTGGTGAGATGTGTATCTGCGTCTTCATATTCCATCAATTTAATGAAACTATTGCGATAATGAGTAAGATAACCCAGTGCCCATTCCCAACCCGTCTCATCCCACCCTATCCCGGCGAATGAAAAGTATAGTAAAAGAAAATCCTTATTCCATTGTACTCTCGAGTCCGCATCCCACCCTGTCCCCTAGGGTGAATTGGGAGGTAAAATAAAAAAATAAAGTGAAATTCCTTATTCTGTTATATGTAAGTTAGGAAGTATATATAAAAGTATATCCTACTTCATATTATATAAATATATACTTCTTATTCCCAATCGTCCGAACCATTTTTCTAAATCCATTCCTAAATCTCCAAAGGTGTACCGGAGGTGGACCGAAGTTTGTTATTCTGGACTGATGTTTGCATGAATCGCGGATATCCACGAGAGACAGTACTCACTTACCGCCTAGTGGACTGTATGCAATCTAGCGAAAGGTTAGAGCAAAATAACGATATTTTCATAATAATTTTAGTGACAAGGGCATTTTGGAGGGAACTCGAGAAGAGAAGTTGAGTTTTTGTTTGATTATTGTAAAAATTGTGTAGAAGGTGTTTTGTGGTTTAATAGTGATAGTTTATTAAACTTCAAAGTGTTTTTCTGGTGTGGTGTTTGTAATAATCAAATAAAAGCATAGGACTACATTTTCCTTGTGCTTCCAAGGAGTCCTCTTCTGTCCTCAATAAACCTACTATCATTTTATTGAGCGACTCTTGATTTACTTCTACGGGACTGGATATTGTCAGGATACATTTTAGACTTTGAAACTGTTTATTACGAAGAAAACTTGACACTGGCAGAATGTGTTCATTGCACTATTGCCATAAATGAAGAACGAAAAAACTAAAATCCTGTTTAACTGATTGATGTGATAAAAAAGAAAGACGAATTTCACAGAGAAGTGGTTCAACGCCTTAACTTGTTCTCAGCGAATACACGTACACTTTCGGTTTCATTTGCTCGTAAGTATAATGTCTTTGACCTATGTGTTTCGGTCAACGGTTTTTAAAGCTGTTACATTCATAGTTACATCTTTTTATAAATAGACAATTTGTAGGATGTACACTTACTATGTTTATACCGATAACAGGTGGGTAGACTACTCCTCAAGGGATGGCCGCGTGTCGGGAAGCGTACTGTGGGACGCTCTCCGGCCAGATGGATCACCGACTTGAAGAAGTTCGTCGGTGGTGGTTGGATGATAAGAGCCGAGGATCGTGTGTGGTGGCGAAGTTTGGGAGAGGCCTATATCCAGCAGCGCAGAGACATAGGCTGATAGTATGGTATGTTTTATAGTCACTCGGTTTCAACTTGTGTACGGGTGTTGAAAAAAAAATACATTAGCTCGGCGGTGATGGAACGCATCGTGAGATAATCTCGCATGGTCGAGAAATAAAAATCTTTAGTATGTATCCATCAATACGCACAGAGCCCGCGTGGTCAATTATGTAATTTACTTACAATGTAGTTAATTATGTGGCCTTTGCCCTGCAGTGCGACGTTATAGGTTGATACAAGTACAAGTACAAGTTTTATAGTATTTCATCTGGAAACAAAGATTTTTCTTCTATAAACGGAATGTATTCTATAAATGAGATATACAGGCTGGAAAATATGAACGGGACATGGAGGATAAGTACATTAAATATTGAAGATATCAAATTTCACTCAAAGGAAACATTCTTTTGTTTTTTAAAATAAAAATATCCGCATTCAAACATTTTATAAAAAGCTTACCTTAGCCGGGAATCGAACCAACTAAAAATGCAAAAAATTGACAGTCACTATTTTATTGAACCAATCGATAGAGTCTATGATAAGGGTGAAATCTCTCGAACAAACATTGTATCTTACAATTAAAGAAGACCTTGAAATCTAACAATTCGTACCTATCGAATTAACCTGAAGGACACGTACCTAGATAGATCGAATACCTAGGGCCGACACTACAGTTATCGAATTACATAATTACAGTACGAATTACGTAATAAGAATTACAGTTTATCGAATGATATATTTTGTATTAAAAAAGATTGGATGCAAGTTCAAAGCCCTTTACCATACAGTTAATTTCACACTCTAGTTAGATCGTTCCACACTGCTCCGTGAGAATGACCAGGAGTACTAATTAGTGTCTTCATACAAATAACTTCGTATCAAGATACAAAGATGTAGAACCTACAAGATATGAACTTGTAGTTTGTATTTTCTTGTGAACTTCGTGAACTTTATTATGTCTTTATAGGTAACGAAAAAAAATGTGTAGAAACATTATATACAGCCCTTTTGTGCCATTTTGTGAACAATTATACCTTCAAAGTTTCTCAATAACTATTAAAAATTGCATCACCCGACCTTTCTAGGCCACATTTAATTCCGTTACGCATTGCGTCGCGTAGCACTTGTGGCCTGTGAAAGTGATTTCGGCAGCGAGCTTTACTCACCGTGAAGCACCTGTACACTAGTGTAGTAGACGGAAGCGCGTTGCGTCGAACATGTTGGATGGCATTCTGGCGCAAGATAAAAAAAGACAATTTAATTACTTACTCGCAGGGTTTATAAATGTATATAGCACAAATGTTTAACAGGTTATGAGTACAAAAAGTACCTATCGCAAAATTATATTTACATAGTCTCTCCATAATTGCACCCATATATATGTATTATTATCAATATTTTATAATAATTCGAAATTTTAACAAAACTTTTATAAGTATATAATGTGTAGTTTAAGGGCTTCTGGCCAAAGAGTGTAGTCTTTTTTTGTGTAGTGTAGTGTAGTCAATGTAGTGTAGTAGTGTATCATGGCCTTTCTGAGATCGACTTTTAAGGGACAACGGAGAACACAACGTGTAGTAAATAAATTTAGCAATGTTTTTCAAAAACTTGAACCTATGTGTATAAGCTATTGCTAGTAAAAAAATTGCTTGATTGAAATAAATATAAATAAAAAAATACCATATGTATTATGTCTGCTTTTTGTAGTAATTTATAATAAAAAATAAATCAATAAAATAAATAAATGTATGCACAAACGAGCGTTTTATCCACATTCAAATCAACCTAATATTGGTATAGTGGCGTTCCTGATAAACAAACTACCATACTGAAATTGATTATAACAATAAAATAAAAAATGGATTCAATAAATTCATCAAATTCTTGCTGACCAGTAAGTAGATCGCAATTGTCTCCAAGATATTTTTTTTATAGAAATAAATGGCAGTCATGCGGGCGGGCCACATGATAGTAATTGTCACTGCAGCCCACGGACACCATAGAGTGACTTAGAATTTACAATATAGAAAAAGAACCGTATTACTGAATTAATAACGTCACAGAAATAGCGATAGCTCCCACATGAAATATATGCTTGCTTATATCTAGGTACTCATAACTTCCAAGGATTTGGGACTCTATTTAATATGTTTCCTTCTTCTTCTAAAACTGTCTACTAAACAAACTTATTTGGGACAAGTCATTAATTATATCTACATATATAATTACTCTATTTTAAGTGAAAGTAACTGTCAAATGGCGGTTTTAGATCTTCTGCTTGTTTGCAAACATTTTTGGATAAAATCCCTCGTACTCTTAAAACTTGGCCTTTAACCTTTTACCGTTTTCTTTTCTATATGTGACCTGATTGGACCAGAATTATTTAACAGGTCAATTTTGCTCGCCAAGCAATTGGTACAAGTGCAAGATACAAGTGTGCGTATGTTCAATGGAATATTTATCCGTATTTCTATTTGTTTGTAAAATGAATATGTCAAGCAGGTTTATGAAAGAAATCCCACACGCGACGGCTGACAAGGAGTATCAATTATTTAATGTTATGAAACTGAAATAAATATAAACTACAATATTCATTAGTTTTTGTTTGTGGTTTTACCTGCGTAAAATTCTAAAAGCAAATATGGTAGGGGTCCAAGAGTTTTTTTAAAGAAAGAAAGTGGTAAACGATCAGTCCACCTGGTGGTAAGAGGATACCGTCTTTCGTGAATATCCATTATACAATGATAGTCAATAATAACAGATGTAGGCTTGACAACCTTTGGAGATTTAGGAATAGATAATGTAAAAATGGGAGAAGGAGGGAGAGGAGTCATATGTCTCAATTCTTCTTCTCATTCTCAATTAGGAATGATCAGTGTGTTTTTACTCATTACACTTCTGATTCCTTCCTGGGGAATGAGATGGAGTGGCGAGTAAAGAGTACTCGATGATAAGGGGTTCCTTCTATGCAAATGTATTCTCCATCCGATGGAATTGCATGGAACGGGGTGGGAAGATAGGAGTTTATTGGAATAAGAGACTTTTCATCACATTAAACTAGTGAGTAGGAATATTAATACGCAAGTTGACTGCGGGTAAAATTTGTTTTTTTTTTATCTTCTAATATTATACATGCGATAGGTTAGATGTTTGTTACTTAGTAACGGGTGAATCGATTTCGTTGAAACGTGCCAAATAAGTAAATTCGAAGTAAATAAGTAATTGCCAAATAATAGTCTAATAAATATTATTATTATGTTACATGTATATTTACTAGCTGTACCCGGCCACGCGTTGCTGTGGCTGCCCAACAGATGGCGCTTACCCTGTATTTACGTGTTTTTGGGTAAAAAGCATGTTTTTACCCTGTGATAGGTATATGAAAACATGCGCGTATTCTAATGCAACGTTGTGTCAAAATTTCAAAGCAATCGGTGAAGAACTTTCGGAGATTTAAGATTTTGAACAAACGAACGTTTACATTTTTATTTATATACTAGCTGACTTGACAAACATTGTCCAATAAATTTTAATAAATTCAATAAAATAAATAATCCAATTTCAATAACTCAATAAAAAAATTCCATAATTTCAAATTTCAATAAATATTTTTTTTTCTTGAAAACTTTTCCAGGACCATAACGAACAAAACAAAAAATAATTACGCATATCCATCGATCGAATCGTGAGTTATGGTCTTGAGCTCATACAAAAATACCATAGAAAAGCACTTTTCCGGGCAACTTTTCCAATTTTTCTTTCCCTAATAACCGTACTTGGACTATAACGAACATTTAAAAAAAAAAATTAGCCAAATCGGTAGAGCCGTTCTCAAGTGATGCGTTTACCAACGAACAGCATTTAATTTTTATTTATATAGATATAGATAAATTATTCAAAATTCATTAGAAAATTATCAAGATCTTATGAAAATTAGAGTGGCAGTGCCCTATCGCTATCTTTAATTTGCCATGTAGCAAATTATTATTAGTTTCATATTATTAGTTCAGTATCGGCACGACCGCGTCTCTCCCCGTGGGCGCCGTCAAAGTTGTCTAAGGTATAAATAACAAAGCTGCTACCACAACCTGAACCTGAGGAACTCGCCGACCCTCTGCCGCAGTATTCCGTTTTAATACAATGTAAATGAAGAGGTACATATCCAGTAGTAAACGATAAAAGGGCTATTATGGATGTAGATATATTATGCTATATACTGTACGACTGTTATGTACAACCCTTGTACGCGGCCGCCCGATGACAAGTCCTTTCCACGCGACCTGATCGCGCCCGAAGGCGCTTCAACCGATGGGCCTTCCTAAATCGCAGCCTATGCTGGTCGCTCCACAAGCGGAATTCCCCCTGTGGGCTAGTACCGCGACGGCGAGCTGAGGAATTCTGAGGCGGTTCCACGGTCCAAACGGGCCACTGCAGGGCCTGTCCGTAATGGCGGACAGCGATGTAACAGGAAGGGATCCAAATCCGGAACTGTTTCCTCTTCCCCCCCGTAAGGGAGAGCGCGAGGTAATCCCGATACGTATATTCAAATTTACATTATGTTGGGTGTCTATTCCCCCTTGTTGTATGTTTCATAAACCTAATTAGCGTAGGTGTTTTAAGTTCACCCAGGTGAAACTGGATTAATACCAACAGCCTAATATATCTCAATAAAGATCTGTACTACAATAATACATACTACAATTAGATCAATTTGTGGTTCACACTCAATTAAACCTCTTGAGCGGTCTCAAAGGTAAATACAGTATGTAAGAATATGAACAGTAAGTCAACAAAAGCATTATGCTGAAAATTGTTACGGAAGCCTGATAAGTGATATCAATACAAGGAATATTATTTAAACAATATTTTTAAATTCATTAGTGTACTGACACTAATGAATCAAAAATATTGTAAATACCTGATAAATACTGATTTATCAGATTGGCAGAAAAGTCTTGCAGCAAGAAGAAACATTTTGTAAATTTATTGATAACTTTATTAATAACAACAATGAATCGACAATATAATCTTCAGATATGTTACTTTAGCCCATCTATTAGGTATATCATTGATGCCATGCGCCCAAAAATCAGGAGACTGCCATAAGGTATCTACTACCATATTAAGGTCTTCGTACTTTTAGAATTCTTCCTTCGTAGAAGAAGCTTTAGTGGCCTGAACAAGTGGTAGTCGGGTGGCGCATTGTCTGGCGAGTACGGTGGGTGTGCTACAAGCAGGGCGATGTTTTGCCGAGTGTCCGGAGAGCTGTAAGGACGCGCATTGTCATGGTATAGGTGAACAGTTACGAGTCTCGGACGTTTTTGTGGAATTGTATGGGCCGGTTTCTGAAGCTAATTAATGTAGACGTAAGCCGGACCGTCTTGCTTGCAGAGAGTAGCTTGTAGTAGAGCGGGCCCTTTGCATCCCACCAAATGGAAAGAAGATACCTACTTGAGGGTGACGCTGGCGGCTCTGCGTAGCCAGATGGCACGCCGTGTGTGATTGTCAGAATCGATGCGGCTGAAAGAGGAGCGATTCGCAAATACTGACTCTGACTTGACGATGGCTGTCAGTCAGCTGATGTAGAATTCACCTTACCATCACCTTGATGTTTGCGTTTGTTGCGCGCGTGTTGTGTTCCTGGTGCCATTCGTAAAAGGTGATCGTTCGAAGTTGATATTCACTTATCATTGTTTAATATGGATCAAATCCTTACCCTTTATCTTTATGTACTCCTCACGTCATAGCTTCGAGAACCTTCTACAAGATTCTCATGTACCTTACAATAACTAAGACTTTGGAGAATTCTAGAAATTTCAATTTTTCCTGCAAGACTTTTTCGCCAACCATATACATGCCGTCTTTTTTGGACTATTGAAACGATTTGACCTATCTACGCAATTAACTGAAATGTAAACCCAATCTTTGCGTCTAATTTAATTAAATCCGTTTATCCATAAATGTTGTTATATTGTCATATACTAAAAATAGGTTCTTCATAGTTTTCTCAAAAATCTAAAATAAATTTGTTGGAGTGTACACTACGAATGACACAAAGTTAGAACAACAGCTTTTGGTATTTCGTCTGTCAGTCTGTCTGTTTCCAATCAATAATTTATTCACACATCTATAAGCAGCAAAACTTGTATTTATCAGATAAGCTATAAAATAAATACACAATGATTTTACAATTGACTACTTATCCTAATGAATATATATTCAGTGAGGCGACAGTTCGCTACGGCGTTCCAGAGATCCTCGCTATGAGTGTAATTTTCTGTGCACGTGTGTGTGATTCCAACCAATGTATTGTGTACAACGTTACCAGTCGACTTAGTAATTTAAAATCAAGAGAAAATGACCGCAACGATCGCTTATGAAGCTTCTACTATTGGCCCAGTGGCATAAACATTTATGTTTTTGTAACGTAATAACATAACGTACTTTACTTTATACGTACTTTACGTACTTATAGAAGACTTATGATTAACAAAAATAAAAAACAACCACGAGTCACTGAGAGACCCGATGCTTCGGTTACGAAATGCAATATCCAATTAAGTTACAAAATTTAAATGCGAAATTGATGCGAAATCTTCATTAAATTTCAAAACGAATTTCAGTGTAATAGCTTAATGAAAAAAGCGAAAAATCATGAATGATGGTTGGCTTTAAGACGGGCTTTTATCCAGAAGTTGAAAGTGTCAGGATGATGATATTATTAAATTGGAATATACATATTGTTATACAAATTCTATGATGGGAATATTTTCTATACCATGATTTATTTATACTTACTTGTTATGTATAATCTATCACCTTATAGTCAGTTTTATTTATAGAAAAAGGGCTTGTTATTTTATTTGTTATTTGCGGCACACATGGTGGTAAATATAATACATGACGGTAGATGTATTCTTGTAGTATTCTTGTAGCAACTCATATCAGTTGTTTTTATTCTCAATTTTTAACAAGAACTTTTATCCTCATTCAGTAGACATGCCAGTCCCGTCGTATCCTATGTTAATTACATTCCCACCATATTATTCTAACACTAAATCATATGGCACCTTAACTTCACTTGAAGATGGTTTCATATTGAAATCTTAATATTCAATTTAGTTAATATCAACATTCTTTATACCTGTTCCTATTCTTTATACTTTATCATCAAATTTATCATCAAATAAAGAAATTTGAATCAGAATCAAGTGAATCAGGTGAATTGACGAATTAAATGAAGTCGCTGGCAGTGGTTCGATGGGAAAATATCTAATCATACGAGGTTTTGAGAAGAACCTTGAAAGAGCATTAGAAAAATGTTGGTATAGCACAACCACGTGTTAATGTTGTCAATACAAATTGCATAAGGTTACACATTACATAAGTGCACGCAAGAATCTCCAAAGGAGACCTAAAGCAAATCTAGAAATACTAGTTATGTTGCCAAGAATGTTGGTCGCTATAAATGGTTCAACGGTAATGGCTAAGTCACGATCGGTTGTATAAGTTTTTTATCATGGGCATTTTGTTACTACTTGGCTTATTAAAGTCACTTCAACTCCTTACTTGAAGTGACTTTTGTTTCCCATATTGCTGTTTCAGATAATAAGTCTTTGTAAAATCCCTTCACATGTAATCGTCACAATGAATAAATAAATAAGTAGCAGAAAATACTGAATGTGCAGCAAATTGATGGCAGCAAATTTAAAGGTGGGTTAGGACTAGGTTCTCTGGTGACAATAGAGATATAGGAGGCCCGCTTCGCAGTACTCTGTCGATTTAACGATGATAATCTTAGTAATTTTAAAATTATTAATTTAATATATTTAAGTCACAGAACGTAATATTTTATAGACATATTTCGGATCAATTTCACTATGTAAGAATTTTGAGAATCATCCTAATTTGTGTGTATTTCTATAACAAAATTATCTTAATGTATGTAGATACTGTATTTTAATTTGGTATCTTCCATATTTTTCGACTCAGTCAGTCAGTCACTGGAACCGATTACCTTATAATATCATAAATAACTATCATCTTGCGTTGGTCAGAAAACAAGGAAATTACATAATTTACAATCATTACCATTATACGTATAATTTTTAAAATTTTTGCTTTTCATTAAATAAAAGAATTACAATGGACCGAAATGTAA
The DNA here is from genome assembly GCA_914767545.1 of Sesia apiformis. Lineage (NCBI taxonomy): Eukaryota > Metazoa > Arthropoda > Insecta > Lepidoptera > Sesiidae > Sesia > Sesia apiformis. The sequence goes on along the minus strand of OU611970.1, from coordinate 9,437,653 downwards.
TTTTCCGAATTCCCATAAAACTGCCATTGTTTTCACTAGTGTCAGTTGCTTTCGTATTAATTGTATAAATATTTGGTGAAAACCTTTTTGTGATCACAGGGCCCGGATCAAGCCACAATCACAGGTAATTGGTGAGCATTAGTTTAATATAGTCGCGGTCTATTTCAGTCTATCAATTTTTAAATAACATCGAATACTAAAACTTTTTACTCACTTAATATATTACATACCTGTATATTGTCTTGTAGTGTTGGCCGTCTTTAGAATATCACCACCCCACCCCATCCCTTCTCGAGGGTGTCGTGTAGCCGCGACTAACGGATAACAAAGCCGCTACCACAAGCTCTCAGGAACTATACCACCTCTAAAAGATTCGCCAATCCACTTGGCCAGCGTGACGTTTTCAGGGCATACTTACTCCATACACAAGACGATATGCATGTCCTCACGCCCTATCTAGATAAAAGGGTCTAGCTCCCTATCTATCCCTATCCCTATCTATCCCTAAGGGTCCCTATCTAGCTCTTTTATCGTTTTCTGTTCTTCATGTAGCGGTAACGGATGTCGTCGGTCGTGGACAAAATAAGTCACCGCTATGACTAAACCAATTTTGTAACGTTTTAACTTTTCCACAATCGCTTAATTCATCTCGACCATTTAAATGGTGAAAATATTTCCGGTTCCAAATATATACGAGTAAAATATTCAAAGTATTCATTCAAGAATCTCTTGAAAGTATTCAAGTTAAAAACGAAAGTTCCTCGTGCTGTACCATCGCGACCGATGTGTCGTGTTGACGATGAGTCTCAAAAAGCTTCGACCACGTTGCGAGGAAAGGTTTTTTATACGTGACGACATTAATCGTGTCGTTAGCGCACACCTTTTTCTACATTCCTCTGAGTTGATAGAGCCGAAGAAATAAAGGAACAGTCAGTTGTAAATTCAAATAAGAATAACTGCAAATAACATAGATAAAGAATCTTTAGACCCACTCTTAATGAAGTAGATATTATTAGGACTGTGATATTACGAGTACCTCAATTGAAATTGGACATATTATACATTGTGAATTATTAAATTATTGTGGTATATTGGTAATTAATAATTACACATATAGGAAATATTATATTGCAGAGTGATGAGATCGAAAATGAACGCAACTACTTAAATAAATATATAGATACCGTTTCAACAAATATAAAATTAAGAAGATAATGTTATATTGTGAGATATTGCGTGCTAAAGAAGATCTGTCTAGGATTTCTCCAGATAATGAAATGAAGGAGATACTAATCGTCTGTGTAATACTAAATGGCTTGTTAAATTTGATAATGCCAAAGAGATTTTAGGTTGGTTTAGTGTATTTGTAAAATCGTATAAGTTTTGGAGTTATTCTGGTTAGTTGACAATATTTAAAAAAATCTTATCCCAGCTTAGAGAGCATTTCCTATTGCGCTTACTTAGAAATTACTTAGTGACTTAGAAATGTCAAACTAATGAAATTTCATTAATTATTACAATTTATTTACATTATCTACTCTTTTGGGGAAAACTTTACTATTAACATATTTTTTAAATAAATTTCAAAAAGAAACTCACCGAATTCTATAATAGTTCAAATTAAGGTTGGTGATGTTTTTTTTTTATTTATTTCACAAATACGGGTACATTTTCACAATTTATCCAAATATTATGAACTCTATTGATTAAACTATCGTTTGTTTGACTTTGAACCCAGATTCTTTGATCTTACAAATTAAAAATATTTAATAAATATATTGTTCTGTTATACCTTACATTATCTATCTACCTACCTACCTACATCTATCTACCTTAAATTGTTGCACTGTAAGTATCAACAATAAAGATTATTATTATTGCACTAATGTATATTGCTGATAATATGTCTGTTAAAATCTGATAATGATTTAAGAGTATATGCGAGTTAATCCTTGACTGAACCCTAAATATTAAAGACGATAATTCTAAAATGATAAAAGTAGTACCTATTGTAATTACAATCGTAACGTGTAAACTTTTAATAACGGTCCGCTGTCGTGTGATCTTTTGAACTTTCAATATCGATCGATTTGATGGGGTCCTCTTTCTCTTTCTAATACAATACACATGTGTAATTTCCATCTCCTTCCAAATCGGATGTTTCACAATACCATAACTAAATGTTTTAATTATTAACTTTCTAAATCACACGCCCATATCTGTGTGTGGTATTTCTTAGATTTAAAAATTTATTGTTTACAAGATAAGCGTTATAAGTATGGAAATACCCTTCAAAATCATTAAGCGTGTGGATGAATTATACATGAAATTTGTTAACAATATTCGATAAATTTAAATAAACTGATATGACGCTATTACTTAGGTGCTTCAAGATTTTACTAATTTTTATACATAAATCGCTACCAATAGAATTTTGTAACAGTACCATTTTTCGTCAATTTTTAGATCCATATAAACACATAATTCATTAAAATACAGATTAGACTATATTAGATTCATTTAAATATAGAATTTACTCAAATAGAATAAGTTATTTTTGGCGCTTCCAATAAGTTACATCATCACAACATTTTATGACAAAATTGACATTGATTCGCAATACATCTTCGTGCAAAAAAATATTATCTAAAAAAATTCACTTGCTACCTATTATAGAGACAACATATTAATTCAAATGTCATTTGAAATATTTGGCATAACCACTAACCCTAGAACTTATCGAAAAATACCTTCCAACATCCGAACATCGAAAAGAACTTATTTACATAAACATTAGGGTCCAAAACTAATCGAACCGCATCGTAACCCAGATGAGAGCTCCGTCTAGAAGTATAGAGATTATCCGGTGGGGGGGAAATGATAAAACTGTATGGCGGTCCGGCCATTTCGCCAAACATTGCTTGACATCTCTCGATGTCAGAAAAATAACCGAGGCCAGTGAAAAAAATACAAAAAAAATGAAGTTAACTTTCGCTCTTATCCTGGCCCTCGCTGCTTTTGCCCACGCTGAAGAAAGTGACAACACTATGGAGATGGCTATAAGCTTCGTGAAGGACTGCAAAGGGGATTACTTTTTATGTGTTAAGGTTAATATTATTTTTTAATTTTAAAGTGAAAGTGCAGTGAGAATGTGTTTTAGTGCAGCCAGTGTAGACTCGTGTTACAAGCGGGATCCTCGGACTAATTTCATGCAGTTTCACTTGTTTGCTTCCGTTGCAAGTGCATAAAGCGACCCCGTTACAAATTCATAACGAATCTTTTATTAGGTTCACTTTTTCACAACAAATCTTATAATCAAACACAGTCCATAGTTGTATTACGTATTTACTAATTAAGAAATTAATTTAACAGGAAAAACTACTGAAAATCGTCGACAACTTACGGGCGTCACGAAGCATCGCGATAGCTGAAGGTGTGGTTCTCAAGGGTGAACCTGAGAAACGATCTCCCAAGAAACTGGACGCCCTGCCTGTTGATCTTTCAGCAAGGGATGCTGAAGTCAACTACAGACTTATGGATGGGGTCGTCAGTCTTTTTGAAACTCACGCAGTTGAAGTCAAAATGAACCAAGCTGATAAGGATACCCTGCAGAGATCTCTTGAAGAAGGTAAATAATTGCAGTATTTAATACTAATTTAATTAATTTTCGTATGAAGATGACCGACAACTGGTTTCGTAAATTATTGACAGTTATTGACAGTAATGAGCTAAGCCTCAAATTGAAGATGAATGACACCATCAATAAATTTTTTGTATGATTGGTGCACACAATTTGCTATTTAAGCGTAGATTTTGTATTGAATTTTACAACAGGTTTTATATAACGATTGAAAAGATTTGGTTATGTAATTGAAGTAATCTCTGTGTTTTATATTAAAATACTAAAAATTGTACTAAAAACAAAATTTATAAATACGAGTACTTGTAGGATGTCAAAATTAAATTGTCAAAATTTTCTTATTTTCTTTTCAGGTCGTGGCAAGAAGAAAGGAGGTGGTGGTATGGGCGCTATCGTCGGTCTTCTTGGAGCCAAGGTCCTCTTCGGCAAACTCCTCATTGTCAAGCTCCTCGCACTGAAGGCCTTGGCAGCCGCCAAGATTGCCTTAGTCGTCGCTGGTATCCTCTTCATCGCCTATTGCTTCAAGCATGACCAGACGAAGACTACATACGAGGTCATCCCCCATGCTCACCACCATGAGTCTCACCATCCTGCCCATGTAGAACACATCTCTCACGACATCGGTCACGGGCACGGTGGCGGCGGCGGTGGTGGTTACTCCAGCTATGGAGCCGACTGGAACAAAAATCTAGACGAAGCCCAAAATCTAGCGTACAACGCCTACTCAGGCCACAGTAAATAGATAGAAAGTTCAACCAAAACCTTGGGGTCATTGACGCCACAATCTTCAACCTCTATTGTACAAAGACTTAATTATTTAATTTATTGCCACTAATTTATTTTATGTTTTATTTATAATAAATTATACGAATTGAATGTTTCGTTTATTTCTTTCTCATGACGTGGGAGTTGAAAATGAAAGTTCTTTCCTGTACCAATGTAATGAAGCGTTGAAATTTGATAAGCATCATCGATCAAGCTGATGTTGGCATTAAAAAGAAAACAAAACCACTTTCGATGATATGACAGACATTAACAAAAAGGCTTTTTGTGTGTCCAAAAATATCCATATGTATTGGCGATATTATTAAATACTTTCGTTAAATTTTAAACAAACAAATCTGTTACGCTTATCTTCATACAAAAATATTGATTTTATTTTTAAATTTGTATTGCAAAAACGTCTGTGTTTGCTTTGCTTCGGAACATTCGTTCCAATTTTTCGTTTCGGATATATCACTTTATTGTCCATTATTTTACCATCATCGTCATTTTCTATGCCTTTAGGGCAGTTTCCACTCTCTCTAATGTGTTTATTTATGTATGTTCCACATTTTTGTATCAGCGTACGATTATTAGTATCTCGAGAAATCTCACATACCGGACTGGTGGCGAACGGAGCGACTTGTTTGACTTGGGTAGGTAAATGCTTAAACAGGTTCAAGTAGATATTCATTAAAGGCTCAACTTTCTATAGATGGAGTTTCACATGGATTCGTACAATTTCATCTTCATTTAGCCCAAGGCATGGTTTAGTTAACATACTTATAGGCAGAGTACCCTGTATAAAAGTAAGAGTTGTGTTAGTGGCTGTCAATAAGATGACGGTGAATGACTTAATGATAGTTCATAATTACGAGGTAACAGTTGGTGTATATATAAAGTAGGTATAGAAATATTACGGTAAACAGTTAACGATGCTTTGTGGACATGCTACACCTACAATAAGCAAAGTTGGTGTTAAGTTTAATCCATTATGTTATTAACATTATTTTAATTTAACGTTTTCTTTGCTTATTTAACAAATTCTTCACTTACATAGTCTTGTTAATATAGAAAATAATGTGAAAGAACATTTGAATCGTTTGTTTATTAAAGATCACTCTTACCGAAAATTCACCTCTTCCACTTATTACGCCTACTGTATAACGGTAAATAAATATCTCTCATAAAAAATATCACAGCGTTATAAATGTATATGTATAAACATATATATTTGAGAAAGTGGACATAAAGTAGAAATTCTATCTATAATGTGGTGTAATCACAAACAAAAGTAGGTTCTTCTCGACAATCTACTTAATAAAAATCTAACACGACTACTAACAGTCAACGCACAACCTGAACCGGTGGGTCTAGAAGCATGACATTTTGCACAGGAGTTCCTTATATAACGTAGGTTAGCACTAAGGAAGGATTTTTGAAAATTCATCCCCTAAGGGTGCAATATGAGGGTATAAAAGTTTCTGAAATGTTGCCGATGAGATTTCTCTAAATAGTAGCTAGTAAGCTAGTAAATTTATAATAATAAGCTTTCTCACTACTTCACAGTATAAATAGTAATTCAATTTCTCAAGTAATTTCAAGGAGTGGGTAATAGCTTCAACAGTAGGTCAGTAGGTGGGGGATCATAGGGTTCATACTAAAGAATATCAACTTGACGCTTATCCAGAAATTTATTATTAAATTAAATAACACCTTTAAATGTTTCCTTACTAAGTTATTAGCAGAGAGATATTAATTTGATGATGTACAGTTGAGCAATTCAACAGTTCCGTTTTAAAATTCGAGATCAGGATTAGTATCGTGTGGTAGTGGTGGTACATTGAACAGTGTAAGAACATACTCGTATGCTTATGGTCTATGGTAAATATTTATGGAGTATAAACTGATACTACGTCTAATTCTTTTTTATAAAGACTAAAATCGATTTTTTCTTTATAGAAAAAAGGTGGCACATGAGCAGACAGTTCACCTGGTAGTAAGTGGATGTCAACATCAACCAACCATAAATGCCAACATGTCAACCATAATAACAAATATAAGCACGCAATTGGATACACTGCCTGCATTTGAAAATTAAGGAATGGATTTGGAGAAAGAATTGGCAAAATGGGGAAGGTTAGCGTAGGATGGGATGGGAATGGAGCCTTATATATCCTTAATTTATCACTTAAATCAAGAGATCTAATAATATATTCATTGACCAGTCTCTCGAAAGGCAAGAAAACTTACACACGGCGATATGTGGTCGCAAGCACATATAAGCACCTTTTACACCAGGAGGCTATTCGTATCTTTCTGAATCCTATTCACTGCTCTATTAAACTGCCTTATATAAGGGGATTGGCATTAATAACACTTTTTTTTAAAAAGACCGACTTCTTAAAACAGCTTCCACTAAAGATGTCTAGGATTGTAAACACGTTTCGACTGTTTCCGCTAGAGTAGATCGCGACGATACGTACGAGTATATATGGCGCGTGGTATTTACTTTTACTTCTTTGTTTAAAAAAATGTTTGATACTACCTCCAACGCGTTTCCCTATCTCGAAAATCAGTGATGCTAATAGTAAAAGAACTTTCCTCGAGATCATTAACCCGCCTCGGCGGAGTCGCGAAAACAATTGAAATGAATAATTTTGGAGATAACTGTACTTTTAAAAAGTGAAGTTGATGTAACAACGTCGTTGTGAATTGGTATCCGAAACGCTTTATAAAGAGAAGTTATGAAGTTATAAAGAGAAATGAGCAGTAAAAATACTGTACCTACTGAATGAGCAGCAAATCGACGACCAAATTTAAACTTGGGTTAGGTTTAGATTCTCTGGTAAAGAAATAAATAGACTTGGTGATCAAAAATTTAAATTCTTAGTGATTTCAAATTATTTACTTCAGTTTGCTTTGTTGATCATGATTTGCTGCTATTGTAGTATTTTTGCTGCCTTAAATACAACCCCTTTAAAAATTAAAAAGTAAATTCACAATCTAAATTTAAAGGAAAGGACCTTATTGCCATGTATCATTTGAACATATAGTATAACGCCACAAGACACTGGCTGAGACTATAACTCCGTGTGGATTAACAAGCTACTTAGACGGACGAACATTTCGGACCTATTTAGACAGAATATACCTATACAATCTACAAATCAGACGCCTACTCAAGCTCTGATTGGTCATTAAATACATAAACGAACAATTTAATGTCAAAGGTTATATCGAATATTGTACCAAAGAAAACCACACATAATATTCGTGATTATTATTCTAAGTCGTTCAAATTAGAGCTATAACCAATAAAGAGTTTCTAATTGTTGAAATTATCAACTTATAGTATTGACGTACCCAGTACCTTTATAACGTTTACAAAATTCCATACTTCTAAACATACAACTGATAACAAAGAAACGGATAAAACTACAATGAGGCAGACAAAAGAACAAACAGACACACAAATAGATAATAATTAAATAACATAAGTCTAACAAGTAAATGCACAAAATCGACAAAACCGTATCGATCAGCTGATCTGAGATTCCCAATCAATTCAGAGATACAAAACTTCCAGTTTAGACAAGAGAATCCACAGGTAAAGACTAGTTTGAGGTAAAAGTACCAGTTCACTTAATCAAGAGTATACTAGCGCTCCTATTAACAATGAAGATCCATAATTCTCTTACTTCACTTCGGTGCGTTTACTAATGTTGTTGTTCTTAACGTGCGTTTTCACTATCTGACAGACATTGTGGCTAACACTGTCTGTTTCTGACTACTGGCTTTACCAACAAAACAGTCAGACAACCACAATGCGTTTTTCACTGTCTCATCGGAGTTTAATTTTTTCCCCTGTAAAAACTATCCAAATTCCGAAAAAATGAAAATGAGTAGGAAAAATGTCTGGCGAGTACGGTGGGTGACGAAAGCTTTCCAATGGAAGCTCCTGTAACTTTGAGACTGTCTGTCGTGCAGTGTGTGGGCGAGCATTTTCATGAACAGTGGACTAGAGAGATTGACTAGACTCGATTGTTTGATAGCGAGTTTGTCCATCATCATTTATAGTTCTTCACAGTACACATCTGCATCAATTGTTGTGCCAGATCACAAGAAAGCTGTAGTGGATAATTCATATACGTTTGGGACCTTGTTTGACTGTGTATTCTGGGTTCAACCATTGTGACAAACGTTTACGATGATCATACAGGATCCACTTTTCATCATAAGTGACAATACGATTCAGAATACCTTCATTTTTGTGTCCGTTCAGCAAAGTAAGTCAAGCTTCGTGTTTGCAGCTGACATTCATGAAGCTCATACGCTACCCACTTTCCGAGCTTCTTCATTTTCCCGATTTGTCGGAAATTAATTAATATCGTTTTGTCACTTACGCCGAAAGCTGCTGCTAACTCAGACGTAGTTTGAGATGAATCCGCTTCTACTATTGCTTTCAATTCCTCATTACCGACTTTAGTCTGCGGTCGTCCACAAGGCTCTTTCATGAGCTCCAAATTTGAGAACGGAAACGATCAAATCAAAAACGCACCGTGCGTTTGTTTGCGTTGTTTGCTCCGTACACATCGTTGATATTGCGTGCCGTCTGAGCTGCGTTATTACACCACGATGGAATTAATATTCGAAAATAACTCGAATTTTTTACTTTTCCATAGTGGCAAACACAACGATACTCGTATCTCCGCTTTTGCTGTGTCGTTTGACGGAAACACAAATGAATAACTGATTTTGAACGAGAATGTCATAGCTTTAAATTGAAATTAATTTGAATTTGAAATTCTTAGCCAAACGCAAGATAACTAAACAAAATTCAAAGTGGCCACTATGAACAAACGGAAATTTCATAGGAAAAGCCCTAATAATATTGATTTTTAGATTCCACTCACTCCTAACTATTGATATATATATATATAGGCTTACTATAATAATAAGCTTACATAACATTCCAATGTAGGCTACAGACCTCTTGTTCGAGTTTGGGTTTGGGTCGAGGAATGTTATACATGTCTTTGTTTTTTTTTTTCAGAAGATCTTTATTTTTATTTTATTTATTTATTTATGGCAAGAAAGCAGCGGACGAGTTGACAGTCAACCTGATGGTAAGTGGATACTTTCGCTCATGAACATCCGCAATACATGCCGACATCACTGATAAACATGTCCAGACTGTCACGACCCCGGATGTGCTGCGTACCTTTGGAGATTTATAGGAATGGATTTGGAGGAAAGATTGGGAAAATGGGGTGGAGTAGAATAGGATGGGGTCGGAATGGGTTCTGGCATATCTCACGTACTACTTACATGTACACATACTAAACTCGTACATTGGGGAAGTTCGTTAAGTTGGGAAATGTAGTACACATTTCGAGGTAGCCTTCCGTGAGTAACGTGCCTAATCTAGTGCGCCCAACAGCTATGGGATATAGCATGAACCCCCCCTAAAAATAGCAATTCCAAAAATTATTAATAAAATATTAACTAATGATCATAATATACATGTGGAATGGACTAGGCTGTTGCCGTTGTTTCATATCTACTAATTATAAGGCTTATTCTGTCTATACAAGTTCCTCTGCAATTCTTATCAAAGTCGCTTTTATAATTGTCAATCTAACAATATTTTTCTTAGCCATTATCTATCTTTAAAAAATAGTCTATTATATAATTGAAATCTTTAAAATGTATGAAGATTTTACAGGAGATGGGCGTGTTATATCCAATAATATTTATTTGTTTATTTTAGCAATTGCATTTTATTAAATGGTATATTAAAATAACCTATTAACATACTCCCAAAACGCCTGGAGCCCTTGACATAGCTATGCCGCAAGAAGAAACGTTGCAACTTTACTAAAGCGTAAAAGAAAGTCGAGAAAGTCTTCACTGAGGCACTTATGTGACTTATGGCTCGTTCAATTTTTGTAGGCAACTACGTATTTTCAAGCACAACAATATAAAATATAAACAATGTACTGCGTTTTTGGTGTGTAAAAATTTTTATCCTACGTACTGAAAATGTCGTATATTTTTATTTTTAGCCGTAAATTTTATTCTTGTATATAGGTATTAGCATAATTTCATTTATCGTTTTACTGTTTAAGTATTATTGTTACATATAATAATAAAAAAAAAACTATATAAATACGGGTAAAAATAATAAAAAATCTGTATATTTTACAATAAATGTCGCTATGAGTAGATAGATCGCTACAAACTCTTCTCGTGGTAAGGACAGATGGGTGGGATCTAAGTATGAAGACCTAACGAGAAATTCCGGACTTTGCATTAGATAGATAGATAGAAATTTCTATTTCGCACACACAAGTGATCGCAATAACGTGACAATGTCTTATTCTAAAAATTAATTAAACAGTTAGTTATGCAAACAAAAAAATAAAATTAAAAACAAGGAGATAAACACTGCGCGGTCCCATGTGTGTCGAAAGGGCATCCATTTCAGCACAAGCTGTATACCGTACAAACAGCATACAGCGCTTATTTTCAGACGGAACCAAGACGCGTGAATCGGATGTAACAGTGGTGTGCGCCGTTGAACATAATTCTTGGGCCTATAAGGTGTGTAGATAAATGTAAATGTAAATTATAATTATGAGAGTGAGTGGTCAAATATGTACATATTACATTACAATATTTAAAATAGAGAAACAAGCACCTATATATAGATATACATAATATATAAATATAGACAAATATATTTACTTTTATGCTGCAATACAGTAGTATCTTAAATAGTAAAATATTAGTTGTAGTACAAATAACCGTTATAGCAGTGGTTCGGCAATATCAAGCTCTAATGGAATAGATACCAGTTTTATAGTTTTCAAGTTTTTTTTAACGTCAATGAGAAAAGCTTTGAATTTAACTCTGAAACAATTTAAACTAATCCACTGTCTAATAGGTGGGGGAATATTGTTGCAACACTTGGTCGCGGTGTATTTGAAGCTTCCTCTGAATGCAGCTGAACTGCTTCGCGGAACACAAAGTGGTGGTGCACAGAGACGAATGGTTCGTCCGGCATGTTCCCCTAACCACGTCCAACTTGTTAAAGAGGTAACTAGGTTGTTTATATTTAACGACGCCAAATAGGAGACAAGCCAGATGCAACTTTCTTCTCGACCTCATATTCAAGGAATTAAACTGATTTAAATAAAGTGTGACGTGATGTCGTGGCGGGATCGAGAAACAAAACCTTGCGCATGCGTTCTGTACGCGTTGAATTAGCTTTTGAGTCCTGGATAGGAGTCGGGGACCATACACAACATCGGCATAATTTAATTTAGACAATACAAGTGTTTCAATCAACCGTATCAGGAGATTCTCAGAGAGGTAGGTCACCTTATATAATACTTTTAGGCGGGAGAAACACATTTGCGCCATTTCAGTAACATGCTTTTCAAAACGAAGCTTCGCATCAACTTGTAAACCAAGATTACGAGCCGTAAAAACTCGTTCAATATTTACACCTTCGATATTAATATTGCTCGTATGAGTAGGAATGCATCTAAGCTCTTTTTAGTACCAAATATTACGTAGTTATGATTATGAATTGAAGTTATGAAACGTTACGTAAATATGTGTCAAATTACGAAACAAGCACTTATTCTTCATTAAACAACTACTGCAAAATGTACTGCATTCTCCACTTAATCCTATTCCCCCAATGTACGTACCTACGTGTTTCGGTAGTGAATGAAATATGCCAGAGAACATTCCCATCCCATCCTATCCCTTCCTATTTTCTCAACCCTTTCTCCAAATCCATGTCTACATTATAAAGATAGGTAGAGCTTCCGGAGGCGTGCCAACGTTTGTCATTCTGGGCTGATGTTGATATGTATAGACATCCATGGACGACAATATCCACGTTTATCACCCGGTGGACTGTATGGTCGTCTGTCGCAGTCTTTGTATAAAACACGCACAATTCCTTTGGTTGCACTGAATATGTCATTTTTGAAATGTAAGGTTTATAATTTAAATGTATGCTTACTGTAGCAATAAACGTTTTATAATTATTATTATTATTATACGCACAACAGGTGGCCTCATCGACCTCTACCAGGGAATGTTTGGATAGTAAGGAGAAAGTAGATAACAGTTAAAGGCAATAATAGTGCATAACTGGTCTCATAAGGAGCCCTCACTTTTACTCAAAAGTTTCTTAAAATTCTCTGAATTCCCTTCGCCCACTTTTCAACTTGATAAGAATCCTCTGTTCCATTTTAATTTTGAATCTCCGCTCTTCAACTCGACAGTTATTCTTAATTTTGGCATTGGAAAAAATCCCCCGATGCAAATATTGCATTCAATAGCATATTAGACGAAAAATGGCCTGGCTGGTTAACTGTTTATACAGACTTATCTAAGTTATCTGGATCTCCAGATAACTTAGATAAGTTCATTCAATGACTTTATCTTAGATAATTTTGACAGTTCATTCAACAACTAGGGACGTTTTAGGTGTAACTAGGGACATTTTAAGGCAAAGTAGTGGGCTTCGCGATATAAACGCGTTCGAGGTTTTACGAGTTATACAGTAGTGACTTTTATCATAAACATTTTCTCTATAAAATTTTGAAGTACAATATTTTCTTTTATTCGTCTTTTAAAAAATTGTGCTTTGCACAGATTTTTAGTATATTTCATATTCAATTAACTCCGCCAATGCTGGTCCCAAGCCTAAATGCAAAAGGAGGAGGATTGGTCATTAGGCAATCCCTGCCGCAAAACGCTAACGCGGAGTATCGCGCGATGATAACAAACCCGACAACTCCGCGTCCGCCCAGAGCACGCGGAGTGGTCCTTGTAGCCGAGGGTACTAACGACGGTGTACTGACACGGAACGCCAAGGGAACCCGCCGTGGATTATTATCTCATGGATTCTAATCCATAGAATGTGGTCACGACCCTCAGCAATGAGGAGAATATGAAAGGGGTTTAATAAAAAGTTTACGTACTTTTTCAATATTTTATTTTTCCTGGAAGAAAGTAACAAAATAAATATATTCACAGGCGCTCACACAAACACGCAAATAAATAAACAACAACATGTATATAATCGTGATACACGATACTGAGCAAATCGTAACAAAAACAATAAATAAAATTGTCAATATACAAAACAAAAAAATAAATTAAAAAATATGTACAACAAAAAAATAGAAAAATATACGTAATAAATAACAAAAAAACAATAATATACATCAAGGATATCAGATACTTACTTTAAAGGGGAATACTATAATAAAATAAATCACAATAATAAAGAAATATAAAAATACTAATATTACTATGTATTTACTTTGCTTATAAAATAATTACTTTATTTTGGATACTGTATGATACATCATCATACTGGAACACGAGTAAGTAAAATGTCATACATAAATAACAACAAAATATATCTATCAATTATACATTATTATCACAATTAAAAATATAATACGATTTGAAGACGAAAATTCCTTTTCGGTCAAATTATTATTTGGCCCTCTAAAGCCGTATAAAATGACAGAAAAGAAAGTAAAGCAAAGAAACAAACAAACACAAGCACACACAATAAATTAGTAAATTAAATTAAATAAATAAATAGTTATGCTGGCCATTTAGCGACAATATATAAATCATAATCAATTTTATCATACTCATATACTGGCTATAATAAGTTTGGTAACACTAGATTTTTATTTGCTGTTAAAAATGCTTCCTATCCGTGTACTGTATTTATTTCACCGAGATTTACTCAGTTCAATTAAGTACACGATTTTATCTTAAAATTGAAAAATAAATATTTTTGGTAATATGTCGTGGAATATGTTTTGGGAATATTCAGTCAATATTTTGATTAATCAGACCTTATTATCTTCTTTATACATACAGCTTAAGTTAGAATGAAGAGGTATTTTTGGCGAGTCTAGTTCTTGTAGGCGGAGTAAGCCAGGTTATTGGCCGCTTCATTGCGAGAACGCGACCAACCTCCTTCCCAGCCTCCGTGGCCTCCTCCGTGGCCTCCTCCGTGGCCTCCTACGTGCTCCTCATGGGCCACCCACCCTTGCTCCTCAGCTGCATGCTTCTGAGCGATAAGAGCCTTGATGATAGCAAAGACCTTAGCGATGAACGCTATCTTTGCAAGCAGAGCCAGCTTGTACAAAGATGCAGCGATGACGACCAGGGACAATACGGTGAGAGCAATGGCCTTGATTTTGCCAATAATTGCAAGAGGAAGCAGTATTTTCAGCTTGTTTTTTAACTCCTTTTTCTTTTTGCCGCGACCCTCGACAGCTGAAAATGAAAGGGGAACTTGATTTAAATTGAACCTTCGTTAAAAGTAGCAATTAAACAACTTTGAACGGTTTAAATCGCGTATATTAAACATTAATTATATCCCGACGTTTCGAACACTTTGCAGTGGACGTGGTCACGGGGTGGTCACGGGTTCGTTAAAATTTCGTTACAATATTTTAACAAAACAATAAACAAATTATTTCCAAAACGGATGAGCATTTTGGGAAGCTTAAATACGAATAAACAAAATTTAATTCTCTCATGAAGAAAGTCTTGTGCTCAATAACCAAACTAGGAAGTTGTGGGTTGGAAATACTCGTATTTTACATTTTTGCATGTTATGGTCTAACCTACACAATTTCAACCATTAAGAAATGATTTCAACCAACACCTTGCTTTGGAATGGCCGATAAGTATTTCTCTTATTTAGGTCTTTTATTTATATTTTAAAGATGAATACTTAAAACTGTATAATGAAATTAAATATAGAAATTCTAAGAAATGATCAATAAATATTCAAAGTATACCAATTTCAATCTACTTATACTTATAATTCCGCCTGACTATTTATTTAATATTTCACGTAGACACGGACATCAATTAGTCACCCCGTGACCACGTCCACTGCAAAGTGTTCGAAACGTCGGGATATAAATAATGTCAAATATACGCGATTTAAACCGTTTCAAAGTTGTTTAATTGCTATGTATAGTAATCGCGAAAACCTAAGAAAATATCATCAATAAGGAAGTTGAATTTAGACAAAGGATAAATAATTATAAATGATTTAAGGTTCTTAATTGTATGATTTTGTAATTGTTTAATGACAGCAGCTAGGTATTTTTCATCAGAAGTTTCATATGCATATAAGTTTTCTCTTTCCTTGTTATTTGTAACTTGTATCAGCTTTTATTGTATCAGCCCACCACAGGCCACAGGCCTCACCCAGTACATCACTGGGGGTTTTCAGGCCATAATCCACCATGTGTGCCTAGTGTGGATTGGCACATACAATTACTCTTGATTTTTTGTTTTCATACACTAAGTGATTTCTGTTGCTTACGTCATACATTACTTCATACATTTTTTGTTTCTCGAGCATCCAGTTTTCCTTGCGATGTTTTCCTCTTACCGTCGAACTAGCGTATTTTTAAAAAAATACCGTACTTATGTAGAAATTCAGCGGTACGGGCCGAGAATTTGAACTCACGATCATACGAATGTTTTTTTTTTTATGGACGAAGGTGGCAGACGAGCATACAGTCCACTCGTAAGTCGAGTGTTATCACCACTCTCTTCGTTTTATTTACTGGTTTTCAACATTATCTAGAATATGTGTTATGTTGGAATATTTTAGTCACTATCATCGATTTAACGATTCTCCCGGATGAAAACGATCACAATAAGGCAAGAATTTGTTAAAAAATAAACTTACCATCATCAAGAGCTCTAGATTCTCCATTATCATCAGCAGCATAGCTTAACTCTAATTCGCCGTTTTGAATAAGGTCTTGTGTGCTGTCCCAAAGTCGTTGGGTGACTTGCTTCTTCCTGATTTCAGGATCTGTGGATAGGGTGTCTAGATTCCGAGCCTCCCTTTGTATATTGTTGATTATGGTGACACCATCAATGAGTTTGAGCTGGCGAACGGTCCGAAGTCTTTCAGTGGCTCTGAGAGCATGTTCCTGTAACAAATTTTAAGTTTAATTTTTAATTTTAATATCTTGATCTGATTAGTTTTAAACATTCTTTGATAATGACGACTTGGTTAAACTAGTCGACGTAAGTATCAATGTCGCTTAAAAGATCAAAAAATGTTTTTTGAAGTAATATTTTCGTTATACGGAAGAATATTTTTTTTTATGAATTAATTGATTTCATACTAACATAAATGTAGTGTAACTCTTAATTTTTAATCAAGACGCGTATATTTAATATCTATGAAATATTTTCTTATTGCATTTATTGATTAACTTTTAAATAACAGAAATGTGGAATTATTTTATTTTTCTAGAATAAAAAGTAACCTAATTTTATTCTAGAAAACTTAAATATTTTCATAAAATTTAATAAAACCGAATGCACTCGTGTGCATCTGATTCAATTGATCTATCTATTTGTTGATTTTATTTATTTTAAAGTTTTTGTGTTATAATATTTTGTGTTTTTAATCCACTTAAAATGTTAGCAGTATTTCAAATTCATATTTCTCTTCAACAAAATTTGCGTATTTTAGATCTGATGCTGATTCAAAACAACGTAATATTGCAACGTTATCTTTTCACTTTTGTGGCTCAGTTTAATAACATTGAATAATTCGTATACATATTTAGTACACTGACGTATATAACTTATCGATCGATAAAACAAAATCACTTTCACTTCATTCCAGGGCTTAATGACCATTTGGCCTAATAGCGTTCATAACACATCACTAATTACCTTCAAGCACAAACTCAAGTCACTATTCATGCAATTCACGAAATTTCCAACCATGAACTTCAGTACAGATTCTTCGTGAGCCACTGGACCACATTGGGCTAGAGCCACTACACTCAAGAACACAAACAACTTCATCTTTGTTTGTAACACGTGCTGTACCGTCACCGAATCAACTGTGATGATACTCTTAGGTCAACAGTTTTTTATTCCGATATCCCCACTCTTGTATTTGGTGGAATTAACATTTTAAAGTAATGGATAGAAAATCGAAACTCAGAAGACACTATGCAGTGTGTGACACAGATATACTGTTCATAAATATTAATTTTCTAGTGGATAGCGCAGCGCCGGTTCTATCTTTACATGAAGCGTGACAGGTTTATGCAAAAAGTGTAATGCTTCTCATTTGAATAAACGTTTACTTCTACATTCAAATAGGATTGATTGTTATTTTTTACTTTAATGACGTAACGATATCCACTTTATCAATTCGTGTTATCAGTGAAGATGCGTTTAAATAATTCTGCAGTAAGTAACCATATTTACAGTTTACAAGGAATTGTGAGGCGAGATCAAATTACGTACAGTTAGCAGCAGATCCCTCTGTACCAATCGGTAACTAGCGTACTAGTAACAGGGGCTGAAATTGAACAGTTTTGGGTACCTTAGCATACTGCAACTGTATGTATTATTTTAAAGTGTATCATCTCGTTATATAGTTCTAGGAGTATGGTATATTGTTTTTTTAAGCCAGAATCAATCTGAAATATTTTTATATATTTCAGATTACTTCTGTCGTACAAATGTCTCTATTAGGAATGAGTATAATAGAAAACGATTAAAAATGGATTCACACAATTCATATTTGTGACAAATTGTAGACGCCGTGGGAATAACTAACCAAATAACAAATAATGCAATAACCAGGTCAACCAAAATAATGCAATGATTGTTAAACACAAATATTTTATTCCATTAAAATTAAATACTGAGGTACTTGTACATGGCAACGTCGAACTCAAACAAAAATAAATAACACACTCGCAAATAAATACACATACATTCACATATTTCCTAATCACAGTTGACCAGAATATGCCATATTTTGGGCATCTACTGCTTTCCTGCCCCAGCCTTGAGCAGGTTCATAGGAATATCCTGGGTGCTCATCGTGATGATGAGGGGTATAACTGACAACAGATCCTGAGGAGTTGTTCTTGGACAGCAGTCTCCTTATCAAGGTAAAAGCGTTCATGGCGAAAGCTATCTTGCCAAGGAAGACTGCCTTGACAGCGACGAAGGCGATGATACCCAAGAACAGCGGGATGAGAGAAGCTAGCTTCAACTTTAGGAGCAAAAGAAGAGGTAGGAGCTGCTTGATCTTCTTCTTCTTTTTGCCGCGAGCTGGAAAAAAAGATCGATATAGAAAATTAAGTAAATGCACAGAAAATTAATAAACTACATCTATTTTTTTTCTTTACCAAATAAATTCCTCTCGCTGCCATTTTGTTTTACTAACCTGTTCTATTTCGACAATTTGTTCTTATTTTTCTATCCTTGACAACTTATGTTATATGTTATTATTATTATTATTATCTATTATTAAGTTGTTTATTATTATAAGTATGTATTATATTATATTTAATATCGATATAGTCGTTAGGTATATATTGAACATAATTCATTCTGTAAATTTTAATTATTTTGCGCTACCTATATCCTTTTTATTTCTCTCTATCCCTGAAATCTTCAATAAATATTATTTTTTTGCTTTGTCTCAACAGTGTTAGAGCATGTTCCTATTAAACATAATCTTTAAACAAATGAAAATTTATGTTAAAGAATCTTTAATAAAGTCCATAAGTCATTACCGATATTGTCGTCTATTTGCTTAGGTAACGTCACATTTGTGTTTGTATGAGCTTAGTGAGGACAATTCACATTTACAATTATAATTATAATGTTTTATAATTATAAACACATTATAATTATAATTATAAACACATTATAATTATAATTATAAACACATTATAATGTTATTTATCTATTTAAGTGGATTTATTAGACTTATTTATTATTAGCGGGTTAATCTAATACAAATACAAATTAATGACGCTTCTTGTACTGATAATCTCTCTTTAGATAAGCGGCTTTTATTCCATGTCAGTAGTTTGTTTCAAAGGATTGGTGTTGAGACAACAAAATTTCAAAACAAAACAAAACAAAATTTCAATCCAAAAAGATGA
The DNA here is from genome assembly GCA_914767545.1 of Sesia apiformis. Classification (NCBI taxonomy): domain Eukaryota; kingdom Metazoa; phylum Arthropoda; class Insecta; order Lepidoptera; family Sesiidae; genus Sesia; species Sesia apiformis. The sequence continues at coordinate 9,418,228 of OU611970.1, read as the reverse complement.
CAAGTTAATGGTAAACCAAAGGTCGCGGTTTGACGAATGTATGTAAATGTGCGTTGAAGAGAAAGCTCGCTTGTCTCGGGCAGTTTACATTTAAGGTAATGTCATAGGGAGCCTGTAAATAAGTACTTTAACAAACGAGAAAATGTGTCCAGTCGTAAAACTTACTGTAATGATCGGTTAACATTAGTGGACTGAAATATTTCTATTGTTTAAATTGTGAAATTCTACTGTATTACAAATGTTATTAGGGTAAAAAGACAATGTGTAAAAGAAAACCAGAAAAATGAATATTAACTAGTATTAATTAATTCAGTTATGTATTGGACATAATATTCTAAATAGCTTATACAAATTGAGGGACAATCTTAATTGGGTGACTTGCCACTGCTGATATCCAAAATAAATACTCCACTATAATAAGGTATAAAAATGCTACTGGTTTTTTCGGAATGGCTAAATTCTTGTGGTCCAAATATTCAGTTATTTGCATATATCATCCATGAAATTGCAAGTCATAAAAGAGTCATGATCTGATATAATTTATCATGTTATAATGGATCACTCTGTCAATGCTAAAGAAGTTATTGATTATTTTACCTTCCTCATCCAAGCTTCGGCTTTCATCTTCAAAGTCATCGGACAGACGTAACTGCAGTACGTGACTATCCAGAAAATCTCCAATGTTTGTAGCTATCCTCTCTTCTAATTGAGCTTCCCTGGTTTTCGAATCTTCCGCAAGAGGTTCATAGCTGCGGGCGGACCTGGCAGATCCAGTGTTGATCAGAGACATTCCTTCAAAGATATTCACATCTTTGGTGATCGCTAACCTTTCAGTGAATTTCAGTGCTTTTTCCTGAAATAACATTTTTATTTATTAAAAAAGTATTTATAGGTCTGTTATAATACGAAACTTCTTTAACGTAAACTCTTCAAAGTGAACCTTTTTAGCAACTAATTTGCAGATTGAGACTTTTACGAGTATCTTAGCTATATGGGGATCATTCGTTTTAATTTGCTTTAACTTTGGATAATATTTATACAGCTCTTGTGGATTTTAGAGATTTGTTCAAAATTATGTAACGTTGCGTAATATTTAACGTTCTTCAAATTGTGTCATAGATGTGAAAGACAAAATAAGGCGTGTTACAACGTTTTCGATTTCATTACTGAACTTTACCAAATTTTACACTGAACACTGTTAGCACTATTGTATTCACCTTTAAACACAATGACGTATCATTGTCTATACACTCAGACACAGCACCCACTATATTTTCTGCTATTCCATTTTCTTGCACCGGACCACACGCCACTGAAGCCACAATGGCTAAAAACGCAGCTTTCTTCCACATTTTCTTCTGTTTTCCAACCTGCCGGTGCTTTGACTGCCAGCGCCGGGCGAACTATGATGTCTTCCCAAAAATCTGATGGATTATATCCTTTGACCCCCACTTCGTTTTACTCAATATGACGTAAAGTACAATGTGTGTACTCTTTGACGTTGCCTGCTAACTGATGGGCCGTATGTCGTTTACGCTACGTAAAGATAAGTGGAAAAATAAATATTGGATGTTAGAAAGCGAAGTTTGCGTTTACGACATCCAAACGTACTCTTACGGCGGCATTTGTGATGTGTAAATGAAACGAAAGAAAAAGTGCGATTGTTTAATTTTCGAACGCCCATCGGTGAAACGTAATTCCATTTTTGAAGTTTATATTTTAAAATAAAAAGTGAAATTCTTAGTTCGCTCTTGCATGATTGCATCCTAATTTTATATGTAGCTATTTTTTAATTCTTAGATTTTTCGGGGTCAAGTTTTACGATCCAAAACCGGTATAGTTCACTATCTATTGGCCTCGAAATGAACTTTCTGTCTCAGTGTCAATGCGTACGTTTCGGAGGCTCTACGTATTGTTTGAATTTTTCTTTCAAGTGGCAAATTAAAAAAAAAGATACTAATGCTTTAGCAATAAGGCCGCCGGTTGTACTTCTAATTACTTGTACTTCGTATTTCTCTGTATTTTTTTTTTGGTGTACAATAAAAAGTAAAAAAAAAAAAGAAAGTGTATCTATCTAATCTTTTTTGTTTATAAATAAAGTTGGCATACGTATCGTTCTATCTGTAAGAAGATAACATACAAATAAATTTTTAATCTTAACTTCGTCACGAACGATACCGTAGGTAACATTTAGTGCAAATATCTTTAATTAAAATATTTGCACACGGAATTTATAGAAATAATTTTATCCGGATCTAAACATTTAAAAACTTACAATTATTTCAACTATAACAAATGGATAGCAATCCAATACTGTGGTGTTAATATTACTGCACCCAAGCAAACAAAACAAACAATAAAAAATCAAAGGTCAAAGTTTGATTGGTTAATATAATTTTAAATCGTACGTTCTAAACTCAGTTTTAGACCAACTGCCTCCTGCTGTTTTACTTCTATTTCATTAACTTCCTCAAGAATTTATGAAAACTAGAATAATTATTCACGGGTTTCACTTACTTGAACCCCGATTACTCGCTTAGCTTCAAAACGATTAGGTACACAAAAAAATACCCTAAACCGTAAAATTAGAACCCTAAATTAAGATATAAAGAAGCCGGCCACTACAATTCCTGACGAACTACACCATGTCTAAAAGAGTTGACTGGCCAACTCCCTTGGACAGCGTGGCGTTTTGAGGTCATACATTCCTCGTGCAGAAGACAATGTGCACGCAGAAGGTCCATATTCAGTACTGGGCTGGTTATGGGTTTTTTTTCCCGGTTACTCCAAACAGAAGTGAAATCTGCAATAAAATCCAGTAGGTACTGCAATATAAACCCGAGACTAGGACGAACAAAGAGATAAACATCGTCCTTTATATATGCAGAGATATAATTTATGTAATTGATATTGACCTCTGACAATGTATGACTGTTGATTTCTAGGTCTCTAACCACTTTATATGAAAACATTCTTTATGATGAATAACCGACATTGCACTCAAGACAAGCAAGAAGTTGAAGCAGGTGAATTAGTCACATATTACGTTGTAGAACTGACGGCCGCTGGAGTAAAGGAGTGTTTAATTGGAGAGCATGAATGAATGATCGAATGAAAATTCTTTATTGCAGTAATTAATTAAATTAAACATAACATATACGGAAGCAAAGCGTAGTGGTGACTTAGAGGAAGAAGTATGCTATGCAATACTTTATACCGGGATCCCGAAAATTGTGGGATGAACTGCCAGCTGGGTTTTTCCGTTGCGCCACAATATTGAGCTCTTCAAGGGTGCTGTGAACAGGATTTAGCAAGGTCGGCAGCACACCCGCAAGCTCCCCAGTGTTGTAGGTGTCCATGGACGGCGGTGACCACTTACCATCATGTGGCCATCTATTCTTTAAAAAAATACATAATAATACTTATAGTACAATGTAATAATAATCCAACCTGTTTAACCAACATAAGCAACAGTTTGGTTAATATATGTACCTATACAGACAATAGGTAAAACTTTATTCCGACATACTCAAACACACACACAATATAATAATAACAAAAAAAAACAACGAAGGCAAAAAAATGAACAAAAAAAAATTACAAACATTAAAATAATTGAAAGAATTAACAAAAAGGATACTATTAAAAAAAGCCACGCCCCCAACTCAGTATATGCCGTGACTGTGTGTCATATGCTAATAAAAAATACATATATACATACACATAAATTGAATGAAATAGAAAAAAAAGGCCGGTTTAAAAATAATCACATTAATGAGAGAAAATATGTTTTGACGAGTAAAATATGTTATGACGAGTAAAATATGCTTTGAGGAGTAAAATATGTTATGACGAGTAAAATATGCTTTGACGAGTAAAATATGCTTTGACGAGTAAAATATGCTTTGACGAGTAAAATATGCTTTGACGAGTAAAATATGTTTTGACGAGTAAAATATTATTTGACGAGTAAAATATGTTTTGACGAGTAAAATATGTTTTGACGAGTAAAACCAGCAAGAAATTGAGCATATCTAATAATGATAAGTTGTCGTAATTGTGGTAATTTATGAAAGCTATGTACCGGTAAGCGTAACATGGGACATCTCACCGCTAGATGGATCGCTAGATGGATTGAATATTGTGACCCACCTTGGGAGAGGCCTATCTAAAGCATTAGGCAAAGAAAGGCTGATAAATGAGTTAATAGAAAATGAGTAAAGATTCCTGTTTTAACAGATTCACAAACAAACGAACCATTTTTAAAGGGATAGAGAAAGATATGTTAAGGCCCACAACGTGATTGATGGCGCTTGAGGGTAAGGATCGCAGGCGCGGGGGAATAATGTTTTATTTCCTTCATATATGGCAACGATGAAATTAGCACATTCTGCCAGTGTTAAGTTTTCTTCGTAATAAACTATTTCTAAGTCCGTCGAAGCAAGTCAGGAGTCGCTCAGTAAAGCGATAGTAGGTTGGAAATTTGGAAGCACACGAAAAACACAGTCCTACGATTTTATTTGATTATCACAAACACCGCGCACGAAATATACTTTCGAGTTTAATAAACTATCACTATTAAACCACAAAACGCCTAAATACATCATTTTTACAATAATCAAACAAACACTTAACTTCAGAAGTAAAGTGAATTCCCGCCAAAAAGACATGACAAATTAGCCGAAAAAATAAACGTACAAAACACTCTCATTAGTCATCTACCATAATTCGCGATACATGCCAACGTCAGTGGAGAATGAGAAACGTTGGCACGCCCCTCAATGCACTGCTTACCTTTGGAGATATTTCTACAGACTTCTCACCTCTCAAAGGTTTCCTGAAAGATATCGCTTTATACTCAAATGACTTGTATTTTTGTGTTTCTCTACCGTATGTTTTGGTGTACAATAAAAAAACTTGTAAAAAATATAGTAAAATATCTATCTAACTTTCTTCGAATTATGCTTACCTTAAAACCGATGAAACTTACACCGTATCAAACATTTCACATTTCGCCGCGTTTAATACTGACCTAGAAAACAACGATTAAATAATTTTGGTCAAGTGTGCATCATTTGTGTTACAAGTACACTGATGTAATGTTACTGCACCACAAGAACGAGTGAAAGTTTGTGCGTGATTCTTTTTCTTTTGTGAATTCGCGAACCGGCTGCCTTTGCGCATAATTTCTTGCCATTGACCTTTCCTAATATTTGGAAAAAAAAAACATGCTGTTGTTTTATAGAAATATTGTACATATTTTTACAAGTTTTTAAATAATGAAATCTAATATAACTATATATATACTACTACAAATGTACAATATACTACAAATGTATGTTCGGGTCTGGTTGTGTGTTTGTCTTTGTATGTGTTTCTGGACCCACGACACAGGGTGTTGGGGGTAGCAGGTAGACCATTTAAGCAGCAATGATAATTCCTTTGTCTGCATTGAATTTAATGTTATATATAGAGGATGTGATGTGATGCTAAATAGTAATATGATAGTTATATATAGAGGACGTGATGTGATGTTAAATAGTAATTTAAGTAAATTTATTATATAGAAAGGGAGATGTTGAGAGTAGGTTTAACATAAAATATATAGTGTGGGTTGAGGGTATGTAAATGGAGAATGTCAAGGTGATGCCAGTTGAATAAAGACCAGTCATCACGTACACCTCGTTTAACTTGGACCCTTACACCACTACACAGGGAATCCTAGTGTGGGTCATTGAGTGTGGCGTTATTTATTTATATAAATAAAAAAAAAACACGTTATAAAAAATTATAGGGGATATGTCATAGATGTTTTGGATTGGATCACTTAGTACACAGTTTATAGTTCGTTTTATTTATTTCACAATCCATGATACACAATACAAGTTGAATATATATCTAACTCTTAGGAATTGCGTCTAACATCTTTATTATCTGACATCTTATTCCTTGACATTTTTTTACCATAAATATTATGAAGTCTTATTAAATTATTTTAGTGAGCAGTGCGTGTCACTGTCAGGTGGTAGGAAACTCTGTATGATTTATATTTTTTATTTCACACACCACAAATTTGCTCATTACAGTTTCACAATTCAGTTAACTTTACCATCAAGCCATATATGAATATGAGACAAATATGAGAACTTTGAAAATTAAAAAAAATTAAAACTTTATTAAACAACTGAAATGTTTAAATTATACCATTACCGTAACTAGTCGACTTCGTTCACTGCTCGACATGGGACTCATCATGTAAATTGTCTTGACCGTGGCCTTAAATCGTCACACTGGCCAAATGAGTGAGTAAGTGCACTCTTTTAAACTCAAGTTGCTCAAGGCTTCTGGTAGCTGTTTTATTATCCCCTAGTCGCCTTTTTTACTCACGGGAAAAAATGGGGTGGTGGGGAAATATAAAATTGATGAAATAAAATAAAATACAGCCGAACCAGCCGAATAAATAAATGTATACTATATGTAAAACTTAATAATGTTTACTCTACTCCACTATTTACTTTCCTTCGCTTCCTTTTCTCCCCCAAGAACAATGGGCGTTTTACTCTTCCATTATTGAATGGGAGGAGAAAAACGCACATTTTAATAAAAGTAGTGGCAAGAAGGATGTCAATGTTTTTATTATTCCTAATCGATGCCGACTGTACGGTTATTTGGTCAGCGGGACGAGCCGCATTCCGATCATTCCCTACTATCTTCGACAGCATTATCTAACCATGGATTATATCCTACTTAGAATTGATTCAGAAAGGGAGAATTACTTACAGAAGAAAATATAATTAAGTATTTACATACTCTTTATACTCTCTGCCCGTACCGCTGAGTTTATAAATACGTACGGATTTTTAAAAATTGTCACTTGCTCGGCGGTGAGGGACAACATCGCGAGGAAACCGCCATGCTCCAGATATAAATAAGAAAATCTGAAAAATGTGATCCACCAATCCATACTGAGCCCGCTTGGTGGATTAAGGGCCGAAACCCCTATTGGTTTACTAGGGGATGCCGGTGCTCTGAGGTGGGACATTATAGGCTGATACAAGCATACTGTCATAATTTAATAATATATGGTACTCTTATAATTTTAGCCGTATGGTTGTCAGCTACCCCATCTTTTTCCATGGGTGTCGTGTCGAGGCGACTAAGGGATTATTATCCCTTAGTGGGATGCTACTGCTTGGCCAGCGTGGCGTAAAAAGCGTTTAAAGTCATACATCCCTCATAAAAGAGGCTAGTCAAGGTTAAGTTATATTCTTACAAATTACACATTCATATAAAATGTTGCATGTTGCATTGGATATTTATTGCATTGAATAAACATATAACATAGATTTACGTGCATAATTAACACTATCATATACATATATGATGACAAGAAGGAAAGATCTATTATCCAGCAGTGAATAGGCTGATGGTATGGTATATGTGTATTTGTATATTAAAATTGGAATCGTCTTTATTTCTTTCAATGTTTACAAACCAGATATCGAGTGAGGTCCTGACTCTCAAACTGGATTAAAAATCTGCATCTGGAAAGCCAGTGCCTCCCCTTATACAGCTAGAAAACAAGTAAGAAAAGGTACGTTTTAGATTGTTATTAAAATCTCTCCTCTCCGCTAATAAAACAAATCAAGGTACTAAAAGTTACGTAACTCGGAATTCTCACGAAGACCTGGCATTCCATCGAGATGAAAGTGGCCGGGGATGAGTCAGGTTGGATTGCGAACGGCGACCTTGGGCAACGGTACTTCAATGACCGGCCGCAGGTGTAGACACACGGAGCGGTTTTATGTATCGATGATATCTGAAACAATTTAATATTGAACAGTTTAAAAACAAATGATTTATCATACATAAGTGTCTAATAGGCCACTTCGTAATAAACATGTTTATGGGACTCCGGGCCTCTTCGATTAGATAAAAACGTGTGCCATTCGAAATTCGGTTCTTAGCCTATGTCTTATTTTCTCGCTCGCTAGATCCAAAAACCACCCAGAAGTTACTGTGATCCTTTGGAAGTAATTTTACTGTAGCTGAAAGTGTATTGAATATTATGTCCCAACAATCGAATAGTTTGAATCCATTTACACTACTTTAAATCCATTTTATTACAGCCATTTAGGCGGTTGGTGAGCAGACAATCCGCCTGGTGATACTTATTAACATCAGCACAAAATAACAACACGCCCCCAAATGCGCTGCCACATTTGGAGATTTATAAATGGATTTGAAGGTAGAGTTGGGAAAATAAGAAAATGAGAAGAAATTAAAATGGAACGAGTTTTTCTCATCTCATTACACCTCCCAATCCTCCTTGGTGGGATGGGGAGCCGAGAGTATAATGGAATAAACAGTTAATTTATAAGGGGCGACAGGATGAAATTATACATGTATCATTCACCATCGAAACATGTAATTATTTGAAGTTTATTTAAGTCTTCAAAAATTGCGATAAATATCTTCTATTGTTTTCCATGCCATTTTATTAAATTATCACAAGAATTAAATAAAAGTATACATCTCTAATAGCACAATCCCATCTCTTCCCGTGGGAGTCGTAAAAGGCGACTAAAGGATAACAAAGCAGCTCCCACACGCGCTGAGGAACTACACCACCTCTAAAGGAGTAAGGAACTCGCCAACTCGTTTGGCCAGCGTGAATACTGAAAGGGTTGGTGGCATTGCATTGCATACATCTCGTGATCGTGCGGGAGACGACTGGTGAGTAGTGTGTGTCCACCCATAAAACACCCTGCGCGTTCTGTGTCCACTGCGTGTTGACGCAGTGCCCTAGCTTAGCATAGCTTAGCAGTGAAATGTAGTACGTTTTACAATAGTCTGCAGTGAGGAAGAGGTAATTTGGGAAGTCGTCTGCGCCCAGCAGCGTGCACTCTCCCGGTCCTAATACCCATATACTTATATACATTTCTCGCTTAGTGTGTACCAAGCCGAAGCCCATGGGTGCGGCATGTTAATACAAGAACTTTCGCGTCGCACCGCGCCTAGCGGCACACACCTGCAATCCGATACCGACGTTACGGATATCCGCGGATATAGCTAGTGTGGTTGCTGTGAAAGCGGATAGCGGATAGTAACATAGGAGCTTTTGATTCACATCCCATTTTGCAGCATACACATGCAATTAGATACCAGCGTTACAGATATTCGGTGCTTTCACTTATTGTTTTAAAAATATGCATTCGGCGCTCGAGCGCTAGAGTGTTAATTCAATGCTAATAAACCTTAAGAACTTTAACCTTAACACCAGGCATACCCCCTGGTGTTGCAGGTGTCCATGGGCGGCGGTAACACTTACCATCACGTGGGACCGCTTGCTCGTCCGCCCCACTTACATATTTGATTGTTTTGATAATATTCAACTGGTTCCTTCAACTGGTTACCATATCTCAAAATTATACTTATTTATTTATTTACTCTTTTTTGTAAATTATTCCAAAGGGCGGACTTAACCTTATAGAATTGTGTCGCAGTCAATCTTTGGTCTGTACAGTACATGAAGTGGTAGGACGGTAAGTAAATGTTACTAATAAAATAATGGTAAATAAAGCCTCCGTTCACATGGTTCCACAACCAGGCTGGAGCCTGGTTTATCGAGCCTGGTTTACGTATCTATCGATCCACCGGTGGACCGGTGGATCGATAGATACGTTTTCTTCCTCTTCAGTCCACAGGTGGATTCATAAATAATTCCTTTTCCTCTTCGATCCATAAATGGAACCACAGGTGGATTGAAGTTGTTAGTAATGAATTACATTTTTATTGTTTAAAAATGCGTAGTTATTGTATTTACTTCTAATCATTACTTTCACCTCCTCGAACTGTGGATTAAAGTGGCCCAGAAATATATAATTATATTTGGCTTTCGAAATTGGTGGATCGGCGATGGGGAAAATTATTCATGGCTCCACCGTGGTGGAGCCTGATTATGGATTCATGTGAACAGAAGGACAAATAATAGAAGATAGAAAACTTAACCGGTGGAAATTAATATTAAAATATATTTAAATATAAGACTATTTTAACTAATAGACACTACATTTCCCCTTTCTTTTAACATTTAATCGATTAATAAAGTTAACTAATGCTGTAATTGTATTAATGCAAATAATTTTACAAACTGTAATTTTTAAACCAGTATCACGCCCAACTTTGAACTTTTTCCCTCTCCCACTTCACGCTAACCGTGTATACTGAGGCCATACACACACTGGTTTCTTAACCCGTGCTACGTGTTCGACATATGTCAATTTCGTAATTATCAGACGACAATTCGCGGAAGAGCTTTCTGATTTGAGCACATGTCTTATATTATTGCATCATCTGAGATTGATTGAGACAGGGGACAGACAGACGAGCAAAACCGGTGGCAGGTTATTAGTCAATTGTAGGTGCTAATGTAGGTGAAGTTACTTTACGATAATTACATGCGTGTCTACTTTTAAGCTTCAAGTGGCATAACCAGATATACCAGTAAGTAGGTATAAGTGTAAGTAATCTGACCAACATAAATGTACAGTCGACAATTCGTGGCAAAAACATTGTCATCTCCCAGGGTATATTTTAAATTTTCGTGTTTTTTACATATTTTGCATTATAAAAACCGCCCGAATAAATATGCAATAGCTAAAATCAACGCTGGAATTAATTAATGGTAAGAACTCCGCACTCCAAAAATCCTCTCCACTTAATGTCACTATTATCCCAGGATTATACGTGAGCGATTGAACTTAAGAAATATAAAAAGTAAAATGGATATAAACTATCGTCGACATTGAATTCTGTCAATAATCCACTTATTTACCTCGCGTATTATTTACTTATTTACTTTATATACCTCGCGATTTACCGTCGAATACGTCCGCAGACATTGTCAGTGTAAGGTGACAGCCCTTCTGAATGTGAAGACCAAGTGTGGGTAGTTGATAAAACTATGTGGGTAGTTGGAGTGGTGGGTAGTATTTGTATAGCGAATTGGAAAGAACTTCTAAGAATTATTTATTGAACATTTTAAAGTTTTTTGTTGTCTAATTAATTAATTAGACTTTCTCACATTTCTTTTTATTTACGCTCTCATAATCATAATAATATTTGAAATAATATAAAATATCTATTCAAATAGATATATAACTTTAACCATATTTGTTTGTTAGAAATGTTTTCATGCAATTTGCATGAAATTTGCACTGGGCTTCTTGGAGACCAGGAAAAGGACATTGGCTGCAAAATTAAACGAATAAGTGTTTTATCGACACTAGTCGCATATTTAAGAGTAAGGATTATATTTCACTACATTTATACTATTAAACGTGGTACAATGGTTAGACCCTGGAAGTTTTTGTAGTACCTATCTATATAGATTTAAAAAAAATGTATATTCTGATCATGGTTAATAAAATTTTTTAAAAAGTAACAGGGCCGTGCATCAACCATGGTCTTTGAATAACCGTAACCAGCCCTTTTATCTTACACTGCTCAAGGTGCACATTATCTTGTGCACGAGGGATGATCGATCTTCAAACGCCACTCTGTTTTAAAAAGTTTAAAAGCCTTTAAAAATTCAACAAATAGATCTCTTTTATCGATGTGAAATTCACAGTGTAAACTTGCGCAATCGATTCAGAATTTAAAGCTGAATCGGATTAGAGGTGGATTAGAGACACACAGAGAGGATATGATTAGGGGATTAAACGGAGTATCACTCCACTTGGTGTTTAATTTCATTAATCATTCTAAAATTACCCAGCCAGTATTGGGTAGACCTAGGTATAAACGGATAATCGCCGAAATCATATTTATTTTAATGTTAATTCGGACTTTACCCAAAACGCTTGGGTAATTCTAAGTAAACCCGGGTAAACCTAGGTTTACTCGTTCTTCTGGAATTACCCGTAACATATATATATATATATATATATATATATCTTTATATGTACAGAATTGCAGAATTTACATATAAAGATGAAGGTATTGCCTCGCTCGGTGTGTTATCATAACAATAAAAACAAAAGATTTGCAATTGAATTACAAGGTATCAACAGCAACTGAGAATTACTGTCATAAAAGTAAGCGATCATACAAATGATATAGATAAATCGGACCATTACAGCTGAGTTATTACTTTAGCAAACAGCTATAACAGAAACAGCCATTGTTTAAACAATGTACGTGTGAAAAGCTCGAAGGATTTCTAGATTTCTACTGCGTACGAGATCCGTTTAACTTTCCATACAAATATCCTGAACTATTGTTTATTCTATTTACGACAGAGGAATTAAGTTTATATACGAGTAAATGTCACTGACACCGATATTTATGGCTCACAAAATTAGCACGATGAAATGGCAATGGATAGGCCATATCTGCCGCAAGGCCTCCTACCGAAAGGGTAGACAACTCCTTAAGGCCACGGGTAAATTTGGTTATAGGTCTAGAGAAATGATTTTAAATTCAAATATAATCCAATATTTTTCTTTATCACGCCACACCAGCATTCCCTAAATCGTGGATCCAGATACACATACAAAAACGAACACACCATCCAGGCCCGAACTAACTAAACAGATGTCTGTATTTGTCTTTAAGAATTTTGGATCGAGAATCGAACGGGGGACCTTTTACACAGCAGGCAGATACACTACCAACGAGGCTAATCGGTGGTCATGGTATTTGGTATTAAAATGACAAATAGTATTTAAATAGTGTTGACTTTTAGTATATTTTAGATTTGAAGCAAATGGATAGCTGTAGAGAACATTTTAAAAACTTACATATACCTACTCTTTATATTTATGAGACTTGTATTTTCGTGAAACAAAATTTGAAGTATTTTAAAATTCGTGAAAATAAGTATCTCAGAACGGATACGAATAAATATGCCATTTTGTCCATCCATGCCTCGAACACTGCACATTATAGTAAAAGTATATTTGTGACAGCTACTAAGTTATACAATAAGTTATCAGACGACATACGAGATTTGGAATTGTCACTATTTAAAAAGAAACTGTTTGAAATGCTTGTTACTAAATTTTATTATATGTAATATCTATGAATTACTAGAATACTAAACTGTGAAATTTATGATATTGTGTTATGTTAAATTTAGAATGTAATATTAATTTTAATTCATCTTTATATAAAACTAGTTGACTCGACAGACGTGGCCTTGTCCAAATTGCAATAAATTTCAATAAAAAAATTCTATATTTTCAAATTCCAATAAATATTTTATTTTCCCTGAAAACTTTTCCAGCACCATAACGAACAAAACAAAAAAAGAATTACGCATATCCATTGTTCGAATCATGAGTTATGGTCTTGAGTTCATACAAAAATCCCATAGAAAAAAGCACTTTCAGTTTTTTCCCGAATTTTCCAATTTTCCGGGCGACTATTCCAATATTTCTTTCCCTAAAAATCTTATTCGAACTATTACGAACATTTTTTAAAAAAAAGTAGCCAAATCGGTCGAGCCGTTCTCAAGTGAACAGCCTTACCAACAGACTTACCAACGAACAGCATTTAATTTTTATTTATATAGACTATAATATTTTGTCAACATCTTGTCAAACCTATAACTTATAATAAATAATAATTATAATAACACTTTTAATTATATGCCATAAATCACTTGACTTTGACGTGTATGATATTAACAACTCATTTTCTCATCTATAATATGAGTTAATTAACAATTGACTATAATTGACATCAGAATTGACGGGTCTACTCTTAAGGAGGCAAAGTTTTCGATGTTATTTTTCGCTAAGCAGTAGGTCAACAATCTTTAGTTCAGTTACCGACTATGACAAGTGTGTTTGTTTAAATATTTAGTAGAATCTTGGCCCCGTTTCTGTAGGTTTCCATTGACTTGCATTTAAGGCATAATTTAAGACAGGTATAATGACTAGAGTGATTCGTGCAACTCATAGCATAGAAGCGGTCACTCTTTTGTACATACTAAATTTAGAAAAATATATTGTAAATTAATATTTTTTAGAGCTTGAAGTACCGATATTTTACACACCGGTACTAATTAACTTAGTACTGGTTATTCATCGTTGTTTTCACCGTACATAACCAAATGCATCACGTAGATGATTGAAATGCACGAAGTATAAATTAGCAATTGCAATAACTATGATTTATGAAAATAGATACTGACTTGAAAATTTTGAAATTGAGTTGTATTTATTAAGTACTTCTCAGTAAAATAATTTTGTATTTTGCAAAAGGTTTATTTTAACTTTCAAAACTGTCTTTTTTATTTTATAGAAAAAGGGACACGAGGACATGCGGCCCACAAGATGGTAAGTGGTTACTACCGTTCATGGACACCTAAAACAAGAGGTGGGTTGCGGGTGCGCTGCCGGCCATACTTAATTCCATTCACAGCCTTCGGATTTGCGGTATACAGAGATTTATCGACTACGCTGTACGCGACATTTCTTTGTCGAGGATGTGTAGGTACCCTACATCTCGGTGTTGGGAGGTACTGTGGTAGCTGTGGCGTGAATTGATTATAAAACTAAGTAAATAGCAATGGTAGTGTACTGATAATTAATTAAGTTAATTTTAACCGACTATTGGTTCATCATCATCATTTCAGCCCTTGGACGTCCACTGCTGGACATAGGCCTCCCCTATTGTCCGCCATTTAGACCTATCGGCAGCGACCTGCATCCAGCGGGTGCCCGCAACCTTTATGAGGTCGTCTGTCCATCTAGCAGATGGACGTCCTCGGCTTCGTCTGCCGGTACGTGGTCTCCATTCGAGAACCCTTCTGACCCATCGGCCATCGGTTCTTCGAGCTATGTGCCCTGCCCACTGCCACTTCAGCTTGCTAACCCGAGAGGCTATGTCGGTGACTTTAGTTCGTCTACGGATCTCCTCATTCCTGATTCGATCACGTAGGGAAACCCCGAGCATAGCCCTCTCCATAGCTCGCTGTGCGACAGTGAGCTTATTTATGAGGCCCATAGTCAGAGACCACGTCTATTGGTCTATTAGACGACTATTGGTTAATATCAAAGAAATAACAACACTCTGTCGTCATCTGTGGTTCACAGGATATCTTCGTAGCTTTATCATAGGTATCATTAGGTAATCGGTAATCATAGGTAACTTTGATGAGATTCAAGAAAAATGCAAAACCTTAGGTTGCATATTCATTCATTTAAAATCAAACTGGACACTTCGAGTTTGCGATGAAGCAAAAAGAGTAATCGGTTTTTATTGTATTTGTTATTTACAATTTCCGAATATAATGATACCTACGAGTAGGTGCCTACGACATCGTTAAAAATGTCACCAGTGCTCTTGTTTCTTGGCAGGACAGTATATTACGTACGCAACGTACATTTTTTTGTGCAGAAATATATTCACTCTGGACAAACCTCCGTGGTTTTTGAATGTTCATTATTGTATTGTGTATTTTGATAAACAAATAAAATATAAAAAATACTTGGAGGCGTCGCCCGAGTGGTTGCACTGTGTTAAAAATTTGTTTTATTTGTCTTGTTGTTGTAATTCTGTGAATGTTTCTTCTTCCGAAGAAGATATCTTCTTCAGATACATCTCCGAATTACCAGTACCGTGTAATGCATAGTTTAAACCCTGTATTGAAACGCGTGTTTCGGAAAGCAAGCCACCACGGGCCACTCTCGCCCTCGCTCTCTCCTTCCAACCGTTAAGGAATGCGTGTGTCCTCATACCAATTTGATGTTAAAAGCTAGTATTAGTTCGTTTCGAGTGATTAAACATATTTTTATACATTTAACAGCTGATTTTCTTTACATATCAACTCAAACACGTTGCTCTCCGCGCTTACCTCACTTGGCGTCAGTTACTGGAAGACAAGCTATAAATGATTAACTCTGTTCATATTCTTGTAGGAGATGCACTGGGTGGTAGAAACCCGACTCTGGCATTGAGTCCAATAATTTTTCTAGGTCTTTTGAAAGTCAATATAGATTGTAAAAAATTGGATAATAAAATCACAATTAAAAAACACTTACTTTATTTATATTTTCACACGGATCCATCGCAAAATATACAATTCTCTAACGACGAGTCCTCTTAACATAATCTGATCGTTAAATAAATTCGTTCGTAATAAATACTTGACTCAAAAATCCTTGCATTCCATAACTAAAAATCATGAAATAAAATAAAAATAAAAGCTAAAACTCAAATAAACTTATCTTTGGAAACAAAAAACAACTTAGGATATTTGCTAAGACAAGTATACTAGATGCCACTCACGATCTTCTATAAGAAGAAATCAAAATTATAATAACACATAGATATTTGATAAAATTACTTACATAATCGTATACACATGGTTCTTACGTAAAATAATGAACGTAAAGTAAAAAAAAACAAACCAGTAAAATAATATCAGTCAGTCAAACTTAAAACGAACTAAAAATAAAAATACTCTATAAATATAACACTCATTCAATCACATACATCAAGCACATACACGTCAAAATAATTTAAAAGTGATCGTAGACGGTGGTTATTTCACAATAAATAGTGGAAAGGAGATGAAGATGAAAGGAAATACAAAGTTACATACAGAATTCGGCAAAATAAATTCTATTAACTATTCACCTACGCTTGCTTAGCATGCGCAGCGTACGCTAAGTTCTGAGCGTCTTGGGATCTTCCCCAACCTCCACTGTTCTCCCAGCCATGTTCTTCGTGAGCAGGCTCCGACCAGCCACTGTTCTTCTTAGATTCCAGAAGCTTCTTCAAGGCTCCAATGGCAGCAGCGATGAAAGCGATCTTGCCGAGCAGGTAGGCCTTGAAGACCGCGAAGGCGATAATGCCCAGGAACAGAGGGACTAGAGCAGCTAACTTGAGCTTGATCAATGCGAGGATGGGAAGGAGCTTCTTCAGCTTCTTCTTCTTCTTGCCACGGCCTGGAAAGTAAAAATGTGTTATAGAAAGAAGTAACGAGTTTAAAGATGGCTTCGAAAATGAGAAATAATAAGGGCACTTGATTTTTAAAAATACATATATCTAAAAACTATACAATATGAAATGACATACTAGAAATCAATTCGCGCAATCGGAAGTAAAATATCTTGAAATATAATTCAGATTAAGAACTTGGGAAGTCATCATTTAGATAACGACCACAATATAAAGTAATGATGTCATAATTCTATAGTGTGCGCATGAGTGAGGTTTTTACCCACCGCGTTTTTACCTAGAATAATCCCTATCTCATATCTACCCAATTTTGTAATTAATGTTATTATTTTTAATACAGCCTTATAATAGTTGTCGAATATAGCAAATTATATATTATAGTGTTGTTGATATATGCATATAACAATCGGTACGTACACAATTTCATTTGGGAGAGTTGTATTTCATTCCTACGAAACCTGCCGTTTCCAAAACTACAATATTTTTATAACACCACACTAATTGCTCAAGCTAGGATTTGTTGTGTAGTAAGTCTAAAATATAAAGATAAACAAAACAACAAAACGTTTGTTCTGAATTCGGGTAGTTTTTAACAAACGTTTGATGGACTGAGGTGCATTATCAAACCATTATGTCGGTCGGTGTAATCTGCTGTCAAACCCTCGGAATTTATATTGTAGAAGAAATCTATAAAATCTTTAGGAATTTATGAATAAAAATTGCAATTCAATTGGGCCTATAGTTAATTACATTACTGCAAATAAACGGACAAACAGACTTGTTTCATATATAGAGACATTAATTTTCAAATGAAACTTGACTCCTAGGTATAATGGATTTTAATTTAGTATAGAAGAATTTTTTGACTATGAATATTAAGCAACTTTCTTAAGAAAGTTGTAATTTAATACCTTAAAATTAAACTAATAATGAAATTAAATTATTATATTATTAAATAGTAATAACCGTTAAACATATGTTTAAAGCAAGTTACAATTGTCATTAAATATATGTGGCCCCAACCCACCAATAAAAATAAAATTAGTGTCAATTTATTTGTTATAAATGTACCGTAATCGTTATAAACAATTGTAACTGCTACAACCATTGTTTTTTTTTTAACTAAAAATGTGAAAAGATTTTAACTAATAAAAGATATGAATGGTTTATATCATGGTTCGCTCACGGTTTTGAAATTAACTGCCTTAACTTAAAAGATATATGAAATAAAACCTTTCATTTGAGGTACGAGTATATCTCAAGTGTGTTGGTACATATTGATTTTTTTCGGACACTTACCCTTTTTATATTTTTAAGTAATTTTTTATCTAAATGGGACAAATTTGCGTAGTTGGGTAGACCTTTGTATGTTTTTTGTACGTATAACACAGAATTCTTAGTGTACGCCATTGAATGTGTGCGTATTATTTATTGTAAACAATCAGTGTGGAATTATTGACTTTGTTTAAGATTTTGTAATATAAATTGCTATAAAATTGTTTTTAAATATAGACTATACATATGCTCTAATATCAGATTTTTAAAACAGCGAAGTCCTTTTTTTCATCAAGTCCATAAATCACACATCTATACAAAAAATTGTGTCATCATTTCCTAATTAACGACAACTTATAAAATGAAATCTATTTGTATAACCGGTCGTGCTCATTGAAGCTGTTCGAAACGCTAATCTGCTTTCCAATTGCAAACACGGTGTTGTATCGTGAGAATTAGCAAAACTGAATTCAATAAGGTTTGTGGCACAGTATTTTTCTGTGTTTGTTTTCTAACACAATGCTCTCTGTGTCAGTAGTTGCAAACGCGTGTGAAAACATTAACAGTGCCATACCGTTATAATTAACACATTACGATGAAAATTTCATTCAGTTAGCTCTTTAACTGTTAGCATTTCTGTCTATTTAATGTACAATTAGAAGGAGTTAAAAGTAAATAAAATTGTTGAGGCGTAGAAAGTTTTATAACGGTCAACGACAAATTTGATTATTTTTAATCCAAAATTTAGTATTTTAAAGAAAAAGTAATAAACTTCCTGACGTAAAACAAAAATATTTCAGTTTAAACTAAAAAGACACCTTAGAAATTAAAAGAAATTTGATAATATTTATCTTGTACGTAAAGATTATGTACATGTAGCTCAGTACAGTATACAACACACATATACCGTACAACTCAGTACAACCAATCAGTACAAATTTGATCCCATTAGCAAGACACCCCACATGCTGGCGACATTATCTCGCTGAATTGCAAATTATAGCAGAGCTCGTGACTTAGATTTGAGGACGTGGGTTCGATTCCGCTAGTTTCTATTTAAGTATGTGTTTTCAATTACTTGGTTTCTCCAGCTAGGTAATGATGGAGAACATCGTGAAAATACGCTCCTGGCCGAGAATGGAACCAAAATCTCGTGTCATATCCGCCAATCCGCTTTGGATACGCAAGGGGAAGCCTTCACTCTGTGATACTTCTATAAAAACTAACTGACATTGGTGTAATATTTCTCAGTTTTGACGTATAGCTAGCCTGTACGTACCACGAGCTCTCTTCCGGTTAGGTATTAATTAACGTATAACTATTCCAGGAAAAAGTATAATGAAACTAATTAACAAAAATAAAATGAAGACTAAGAAGAAAATTTAAAATAAAGACAAGAAAGTTCAAAATAAACAAACGAGTTTAAGATTAATTCGCGCGCCATTGAAACAATGCATGGAACATTAAAGTATGAATTTAACCTTGGCCAACAAACAGATAAAAAAATTACTGATTTGGTTTCTACGCAAACCACTAATGCAGAATTTAAAAAAAAAAACAATAAAATACAGTCTGTCTTGTGAATGAATTTATATAATGGTAAATTATTATTACGTTTGCTTTAGCGTGTCGGTCGCTCCACTCGCTAAACTGGTATAAGCTCTATTAATCGGCTACCTGACGTAATGGTATTATAATTGCATTTATACAGTGTCAAAGTCAAGACTGTTGCATTATATAACATTAGGTAATTATATATGTGTTTATTAATTGATAGGGCCTTCATTTAACATGATGGTTTGTATTTTTTTTTTAATAAAATCATCTTTTTTTTCTTCCCTTGAATTTAGTAATCAGAAAATTTATTTTATATTTAGGTACTTTAGGTTAGGTTTAGGTATATTTAGGTACAGCGTTTTTATAAAAGGGAAATAATTAAATGCCCAACAGAAAACTGAAACTGAGTACTGTAAGTGGCAATATGTTGGTGGTCGACTTTGTGTTAACATTCTATAAGTATTTAATTAATGTGAGTAAAATTATTTGTTTCAGTTATATAAAAATAATTTGTTTTTTGTTCATGGTTTGGTGCCTCTGGTTAAAATACAATCATGGTTTAAATGGATTAAATACAATCCTTTTATAAATGAATAAATTTGATAATTTACGTAATTTTCGTTTTCTTTAAAATACTATGTGAAATTTAATTAAATCAAATATATATTTAATAATATATATGGCTAATATTACTCTATATACATATTAATTATCTAATATTCAAAAATAAAAGACGAGAGTTTATGAACTACCGTAAAATTTAAATAGTGGTTTTAGGCGGTTTATAATTTACATTAAATGTCCTATGACATACTTCTATGTATATACTTATATGTATATACTTCTATGTATATTATTCAAATGCAATGGCTTTTGTTTCCTGATAGCTTCGTGCGATTTTTAATAATTTTCTTACTTCTTCTACTTTTAATAAGTAGTATTTTTATTAGTGATTAGGTAATCCGAGGTCAGGTTTGTAACTAGTAATATTTTTGTCCATATAAAATAAGCTTAAGGTTTACAGAAAATGTAATTATATATATTGTATATATGTAAAAATAATTATATTTAGTTAAATATGTTAAAATACTTTCATGTCATATTGTTGATAATATAAAAGCTAGAACGAACTGCTTGCTGTATCGGCAATTGTTTTTTCAGATAATTTTTTTTAAATCCAAAATTGTAAAATTTATTACGACTTACCTTCCTCTTCGACAGAATTGTCCTCAACAAAAGACCTGGGCATCCTCAGCTGCACCACATGACCTTCCAGGAAGTCAACAATATTGTCCATAATTCTTTCTTCCACCTGCAATTCCCTAGCCTTTGGGTCATCTGGTAGAGGGTCGTAACTCCTTGCAGATCTTGGGCTACCGGTCCCGGAGAAGGTGATGCCGTCAGCAATGCTGAGCTCCTTCGACATGGCCAGATTTTCAGTGTACTTCATGGCTTTTTCCTGTAAATTTAATGAGGAATATTAATATCTATTTATGAATTTTCAAAACGAAACTTTTTACATGACCCACAGTCATTTCTGAATGTTATTATCATTGAGATAATATTTCGGAAATCTTTTTGAGTTAAAAATGTAATAATTTAGATTTTTGATAATTTGTAATTTTACAACCAATTATTCAATTATAATACTTCAATTAAAATTCCATTCAGGCACTATTGGGAAATAAATGTTTAATTCAAATTAAATTAATTATAATTAAAATAATCCACTGAAATTATATTAATTTTATCTATTATACTCCGAGATATTTTTTTGTAATAAAAATACTTTGTCATTTAGATCTTTAATAAGTCCTTTCCAAAATAATACGTTATAAAATTCTGTTACGAATTAACTGAGAGAAGATTTTATTTCCTACATTTTTTTTATTAGTAACTAATCTTTTCGAACCCATTCTTTTTATTTGTTCCAAACTAGAAAAAAGTCTCCATATTGAAAACGAAAACTATCCTAAATACCAATACTATTTATAACACAAATTGCTGTACTAAAATCTATAAAGCAAAGTCCAAAATCTGAAGGCTCTATTTCAATTAATTGCTCTACTCTGCCACTACAAACTTGTTTGAATTCACGATCGCGTGTGGTAACCACTTATCGGCCACATTGCCATAAAAGCCGTAACTACACGGCTAATGGCTACTCCCATTTTAAGCATTATCACTAACAATTAAAAGGTCCTTGAATAAGTCACTTCACTGTCACTTCACATCACTGAACACACCTTCAAGCACAGCATGGTATCCGACTCCAAGCAATCCCTCAGGTTCGCGACGAATTTCTCCATGGCACCGTCTTCCTTCATCGCGGGCATCGCCAGTGCCCCAGCAACAAAAGCACAAAAGACCGCAAAGCCTTTCATCTTCGATAGCGTAACTACAAATTGTCGAGGATGCATGTACGCACGACAGTTTTATTTTATGTCCCCACTCTAAAATCTGGCATAAGTCACGTATAGGCTCTAAGCGGGGAGAGACGAAAAGCAAATACAAGCAAGCTCCGGTGTAAGTATTAACACGTCTTGGTTGTTTTTTTTATGGGATATAAAGTCATGGCATGAAGTTTTTAGGGTCATTGTTGAATGCCAGTAGTTTTATTGTTTCAATTAAAATTGTTTTTAATAGTTTGGTATTCATGAAGTAGGGTTGCGTAAAATGGGGTTAATTCTTGTGTTGAATTTTATATAGATAGTACTTTTTATGAAATCTGTACTAAACATAAGATTTACAGATCTTTACTTGAGCTTGAGTGTCATCATTATAGGGATTTAGTATACTCTTTAGTAAGTCTTCTCCATAAATTCTAAAGATATGTTAAAAAATATATATATTTTAGAATAAATTTGGTAAACTATAAAAAATTTTCCTTGAGTTTACAAACTTCGTTGAAAATGAAAAGTACTTAGCTAAAGAGTTTAATGGTAAATAGATTAATCGTAAAGCAAAAGATCATTGTTTTGAAATCAGAAATAACTATGTTGAGAGGTTATCAGCATTTTTAATCTATCTCTTTTGAATCTCGTTTCCTACATGTTCATAGATAGACGGCGTATCCAGGCGCGTGCCAATGTTTGTCAATCTTGACAGATGCCAGCATTTATCACGTATAAAATATTCCTACACGTTAAATGCGATATCCATAAGCATGGATAGTACTACATCTGTCACTTTTTTTCTGTAAAATAATACATCTTTTCGACGTCAGTAACAACAGTGTGAAAACAATGTACGTATTTTTGCATTTACCATATATGTATATGTTTTCTTGAAATGAAATGCATTGATCGCAAATGGGCACAAAATGTCTTTAAGAACATTGTCAGATTTAATAAAGATTTTGAATACATACCTAGTTAGGACATACCATACCTTCAACATATATCTCTTCACTGTTGGCTGTTCTCATGCGGATACCGCCAGCAAATTTCTGCAAGTGAACGCCGAATATCGGGCAGCGATAACTCGACTTCCAGGCTTACCGCGCGGGACCTATATAACCTTTAAGAATAGTACAATGGTACGGCGTTTTACTGTCTTTAAACGCATACCTAGTAATTTCGAGTAACTAGTACCTAGTAACTTTACCGAAATTGTAGTGATTAAAAGAATTATCACTATCATGACGTACGCATTTATGACATTACAACAGTCGTTGTTCGTAAAGTTTCATAATAAACTTTCTAAAGCCCATTCATAACTACAATACATTATCGCATTTGGGCATAGACTATTGATTCCACTTTATCTTTAGCAATTTGTATGCCGTAGAAAAATGAGCAAAGTGTACAGTTGACATCGTGTAGTTAGTGGGTTCCGTCAATGTCAAACGATTAGCGATAAAGATCGATTACAGTGGCAGCCAGGAGGAACATTTCGCAATTTTTCGTAGATTTTAGAAAAAAAAGTGTCGTTTTATTTTTTATGGGCATTTCAAAGCTCTATCCAACGACATATTACAGTTTGTATGTATAAATGTGAAAAATTTGGGATTTTTTGAAAAGTTTATAATTTTGGGAACAGCTGGACTGATTTATTTGGCTTTGCTTCGAACTTAATAGTGATGTAGAATTAAACTATTTTTCTGCCCAATTTTATAGCAATGGTTAAGTGAAAAAATCGCAAGAAACTTGAATATACTTGTAGGAGAGTGCACGCTGCATTTCCACAGCCGATGGGCGCACTCGAGTGGACACGTTACCCCTCTCTCACAGAAGACTACCTTGAAATGTACTGCATTCCCTATTTTATTGTATTCCCCCAATGTACGTACGTGTTTCGGTAGTGAGTGAGATATGCCAGAGCCCATTTCTATCCCATCCTATCCCTCCCCATTTTCCCAACCTTTTCTCCCTATCCATTCCTTAATCTGCAAAGGTGGGCAGTGCAACCGAGGGCTTGCCAACGTTTGTAATTCTGGACTGTTGTTGGCATGTATCGTAGATGTCTATAGACGACAGTATCCACTTACCATACCTTCAGATAAGTGGAGTGTATGCTTGTCTGCCACCTTCTTTTCTATAAATAAAATATATACGTTGTATATATTTCTTGGAAAATACTGTTACTTGTTTAACTTTGAATTGGTGAGTATCAAACAATTTTCTCAATAATTTCAAATTTATTAATCTTACCGTTAAGGTAAGATAAATGTTAGAATCTTGTAAGAAGACAATTTAAAGTTTTTATATAGAATGAAAGCGGCAGATGAGCAGTTGAAGAATCGCAGCGAAAGTCCATACTGAGAATTATTTTATTTATTTGGGAAAATATACAGTAAAATAAAATAAAAAAATTGAGTTACACCAGCTAAGTTTACACTAAACTGAAAACTAAATGTATGTACACAAATCTTAAAAGCCACTAAACATTATAATAATAACATGGTAACTAAAATATCTAAGTTTAAGATACTCGGAATTAAATTTAGGAAGGGACAGATATAATAATGGGTATTATGGGTACGATATGGGGTTCTTCAAGAGAGCTGTGAATAGGATTTTGCAAGGTCGGCGGCGCGCCCGCATACCCCCTGGTGTTGCAGGTGTCCATGGGCGGCGGTAACAGTTACCATCACGTGGGTCCGCTTGCTCGTCCGCCTTCTAGTCTATAAAAAAAATAAGTCTAATTCATTAAACTGTTTATAATACGATATATTTAGTTAGGGTTAAGGCAGTATCTTTGGTCAAATAATGTCACTTATTGTAATGTCACTATAGTTTATAATTTATAATTATTATTTGCCTAATTGATTGCAAAAAGAAATAAATCTGGCCATGTGTCGATGACATCGAAGAAAGTCGCCGACAGGTGACTAGATGATAAGGGTGAAAGACAGTTAGGTGGTGTGTTTGGGAGAGGCCTATATCGAGCAGTGCAGAGACAGGCTGATAGTAGTAGTAAATAAAGAAATAGAATAAATTATACAGCAGTTTTCCGTCAGTCACATCTCTTTCCGTGGGTATCGCAAAAGGCGACTAAGGAATAATAAAGCGGCTACCATAAGCCCCGAGGAACTACACCAACTCTAAAAGAGTTTACTCGCCAAGCTGCTTGGCTAGCGTGGTGTTTTAAGGGCCTCATGCACAAGACAGTGTTTATGAGGAGTTCCATGTGCAGCAGTGGACAATAAAAGAGCGGATTGCTGTTTTATGGTTTATCTCCGTCAGACACGGGACGATCATTCGAACATAAAGACTGGTAACATGAAGTACCTCTCCGATGAATAAGTGTAGTATGTCTCAAGACTACTGTAATTCCCACCATATTCATACACCCAATGTGCGAAGGTGTATCGGTAGTGAGTGGGACATGCAAGAGCCCATGTCCATCTCATTCCATCCTATTCCACAATTTAACAACGACAAACTCATATGAACTGAACTTAAGATACTTGCAGTCGCTTGCAGTGACAGAAAAAAGAAACATTTTTAAAGAGGTCTTTCCATTGAGCTATGATATGGGGTTCTTCAAGAGAGCTGTGAATAGGATTTTGCAAGGTCGGCGACGCGCCCGCATACCCCCTGGTGTTGCAGGTGCCCATGGGCGGCGGTGACACTTACCATCACGTGGGACCGCTTACTCGTCCGCCCACTAGTCTATAAAATATATATATATATATATATATATATATATATGGCATTATATATCAATGAACTCAGAATCATGAGGGGAATCAATGGTTTCAGACTTCAGGAATGATTCGGACACATTCTGTATTCTTAGCGCATCTATACAAGTCAATCAATCAATATGACTTCCGTTTTGAGAGAACCCTAAAAATTATAAGGCAATTCCAAGTCATATTGGTTTCCAAACGAAAGTTTCTAAGAAACTAAGTTTCCGTTTGAATGTAAACAACGATATTATAGTCTTACATTTAGTCCTGTGCCAACACACTTGAAAACACTTTTGATCTCAGTTATCCGTGTGACGCATACTAAACGTCAAGTTTTTATGTAACTTGAACTTTCTTCATCGTGAGTCAGGAATAAAAATGCCTGTATGATGTTAAGCAGAGAGATAAATATGGGTAGAACGGCCTGACGTGTGTATAAATCATATAATAGCGAGCAACTGTTCCCGTTTTATGAAATTAAATTTCCGTTACACAATATTATGTTATATTTTTAAGGCTTAATAATTAATGTGTGTATTTTGAAAATATTAATGTCATTGATTTCGAAAACTTATACCTACTTTTCTTTAAATTCAGAATTCCAATTTACCCCATAGGTTTAGAAACAGTATTAGATACAGTTTTAGAAAGATTCTCATTATGAAATTGAAAAAATAATTGTAAAATTTGGCTTACACATGTACGAGTACCTACCTAAGTAAAAAAAATATAAAGTTTGGATTACTGGCATACAATTTACCATTTTTCCAGTTACCAATGTCTTATTTAGTTATTTAAACTTTACTACACTAAAGTTGTGCATGAGAGACATGCATCAGGACGTATGTCTCTCATCAAAGTGAATGAGTAGACCCATGTCCAGCGATGGGCAAAAGGCCTAGTTACGGTTACACTAAAATTCTACAGGAAGCTTAATACCTAGTGGAATGCCCATGTGTAGTATTATCAGAAAAAGTATTGTAAATTAATTGGAAAGAGTAGAAACATAATCGAAATATTTCGTTATTATTTGAAAAGTAATAGTCAGTGGGTAAAAAATAACAGAATAATTTCTACTCTATCCAATTTCTCTTCTATTCTAACATCTGTAACATACTTTTGATACTAAATTATTTTAGAAATTCTAGAAAGATAACTGTAGCAGTTTTGCAACTGAAATATAAAGCGGATCCGCTCTAGAGGTATGCAATCAGATGCTAGAAGTAAAAATAACGTCGGTCGTGCGTGAAACAGCTGTTAGGGGCTCTATTCCTTTTATCTCTAAGCCATTAGTTCACGGAATCGTACATGCTGGTCATATGAAGTGTGCGGAATGTAAGTATCGTGACAGTCTCATAGTTTTAGAAAGGTTGAAGGACCATTTCATGGGTAATGATGTTGTCAAAAGGAAATTATGTGGGTGAACCTCGACTCATGCCCGTAAGGTCGTGAATCGAAACAAACCCTGTTTTGATTACTGAATTTTCTAAAATTTCGTACAGATCTGGACACCTATTACGAACTCTTATTGCCAGTCAATTTACGTGGTAAAATGGACCCACGTTACAAATGAGAAATAGTTTAATGAACGGGAAAAAATACTGATGGCAAAAAAAAATAAATATGGACAATCAGTCAATCGCTGGTAGCAAATTTAAATGGTGGTTTGGTGGTTTAGGTTTTGATTATCTGGTGACTATAAACAAGTAGTATTCCCGTGAAATAGAAAATTCCCCTATAGAGGACTCCCGTCCATCGATTTTCTGATGACATTCTTGGTATTTTAAAATTATTTTTTCAGTTATTGATTCTTATTTAGTATCTTTTGTTTCCTGTCTAAATACAAGTCATTACGTATACTTTGTGCAAAATACTAAACTTTCAACATAAATCCCACCAAATAGAATTCGCTCAGTTCTTCACTTCCATAATAAAACAAGACAGTTTAGAGTTGTAAAGTGAGTCGCTTCAAACTTGGTTTGTTTATTCCATCAATTTGAGAATACAGACTAGATATATTATACAAGCACTGTAGGAAGGTCACGTTACAGTCTAATAGTGTTCTATGTTCAGTAGCTCTCGAATTATTTAATTCATATGTGTATTCAAAATGGAACATTCTTATTACGTGGTACTTAAGTTTCAAATTTGACTTTTCAACAAACCCCTCCTCATCTGCTTAACCCAAAGATTGCCAACCAGGTTTCTTTGATAAGAACGTGTCATGTGTCATCTAGTCTGTTCCCCTATCGATGGTTTATTATAAGATTTTTTTCCAAATTTCAATTTATTAACGAATATGAAAATATCGAAATAGGTACAAAAAGAAAAACAATATTTGAAACTAACGGTGGCAGCGGCTTCGTTCGTGTTAACTTGTGATTCCCGTGGAAACTTCATAACTTATCTGGATAAAGAGTACCTTAAATGTTAACTGAGCGTATAAGTTTTATAACTTATTACATGCATAGTTATTATGCCAAGTTTCATGAAAATCCTTCGCGCGGTTTTTGCATGATGCGCGTTCATACAGACCGTATGTCTAAAAATGCTGTATGTCTAACAGACATATAAAAATTCTAAAAATGGTTGTTTTTGTCGTTCGTAGATTACACTGCAACGATTTGCAAAACATATTTCGTTTACAGACGGCGGATCTGTTACGATTTTATTATATTTTATGTATAGATTTGTCTCCCAATTGGTCTTACAGTTACAAATATGCGCCTGCGCGGACTGTCTATGAGTCATCAATTACGCCAAAACCACGACTCAGTATAATACATTATTATTATGAATATGCTGCAATAGGAGGCGTAGCACTGTTCAGGAATAGCGGCCACATTGATGAATGTATTATACTGAGTCGTGATTTTGGCGTAATATCAACTGCTTATTATATTTATTTTTATTTATCTATCTATTTATTTGATACACTTGCAATACAAATACAGTTTCGTTTCAATTATTTACATTACACTAAAGAACAAATATTTATTCTATTTCTATTATGTATATAAAAAAGTGCAGTTGTAATTAAAGAGTAATAACTGGTTCATTCATTCTGTTTCTACGAACTACGTCACTGACTTTCGTTCTTTGACAAAGCTCTTCGTATCTGATCGTATACGTATACCTGCGTATATTCGTATACCTGCAAATGTGCTTCAAGCACTTATTCCTACGCAATACGTCGAATTTTGATTCAGTCTAGCGCACATCATTCGTAACATTTTATGTTCAAATGCATTTCGGTCATTGAACGACTAAAAGTGAGCAATGTATAGATACAATCAAAACAATCTATTTCTCAGTCAGCCGATCCTTTGAGCAGTGAAGTTCAATGAGAAATATAATGTCGTTTAATTGTTCAGTCATTTCGGTCTTCCATAAAAGGTTCTATTGACTGGGCAACACAAACAATGACATTAGAATAGGAGAGAGTGCATTGTCCAATATTCATTCTCTAAAAATAGATTTGCTTTAGAAATGATTCCTATCTCTATGGGATAGGATTTCTAATAGACTGCAGGTATCTTAAGTTTACTTCGTCTAGGGTTGCCATTTTCAAATAGTGTGTAATAATTAGATGGAAGTGACAAAGAAATATCAGATACGACATCAAATTCGGAAGCAACGACTTAACGATGAAGGCGTCGATTATTATGAGTTCAAACTAAGTAAATACGCTTTATTGCACACCAAAGAATACAGTGAAAATTATGCAAAAATTTAAGGAAAAATTAATCCGCTAAGTATTTGAGAAAAAGCGATGCTGCACCTCATAACGGACTGGGCAGGTTTGGAACTACGAATTGGCCGTAACCAGCCCTTTTATTGTCCACTGCTGGACCTGGGCCACCTCATACACATTGTCTTGTGTATGAGGGAAGTATATACAGCCTGAAACGCCACGCTACCCAAGCGGGATGGCGAGTACACTCTTCTAGATGTGATGCAGTTCCTTATGACTTGTAGTAGCGGCTTTGTTAACCGCTTGAAGAGATGGTGTGATGCTATTCTTAAGCCAGCCGACACCACACTACTAAGCCGGTCGACACTACACCGCCATGTCATCCCAATAATGAGATAATGGAAACAAGTTATCCTATTGTGTTCTCTATAGCTATTCCATACAGGAGCCATACAGAAAATATGCTAATTGACAACCCTAAACAGTTTTCTAGACACAAACTTGGCTCAGACGAAATCGTCAGGTGGGCACTGGTGGAATGTGTAAGTGCTGAAGTTTCTCCGAGTCATTTAGCCTCTCGTTAATCATGTATGAGGCTGTCTGCCTTAGTCGTTCGGTGAAATTTGTATTTACTGGAGATTTTGTGACCTTTACGCCTTTATGTGTATCGATTTCTTTTCTTCATAAAGAGATTTTTCTTGAGATTTATATGTGACATATAGGTACATATAATATATGACATATTCACTGAAATTGAGCAACCTGTATAACTAATCCAACCTCTACCGATGACTTGAAGAAGTTCGACGGTGGTGGTTGGATGAGAGAGCCGAGGATTCGAGAGCCGACCCGTGTGTGGTGATGAGCTTTAGGAGAGCCCTATATGCAGCAATGAAGAAATTTAAGCTGATGGTATGGTATGGTACAATTTATAATATGTAGTTATAAAACGGTTAAACATATGCCAATTTTAACAACTACCTACATGCGAATGTGCAGTACTG
This sequence comes from Sesia apiformis, assembly GCA_914767545.1. NCBI lineage: Eukaryota > Metazoa > Arthropoda > Insecta > Lepidoptera > Sesiidae > Sesia > Sesia apiformis. Next base: position 9,387,588 of record OU611970.1, on the reverse strand, counting down.
TGATAAACTCATAGTTTTATTGCACTAAGAAATTAATCTATATCATTATGTACATTTATAAATACAAAATTAATATTGAAATATCTGTTTCAATACTTACTTTACTTACTTCCATCGGTACTATAACCCGTTGTTGGTTCTGGCCTCCTCCACAATCCTTCTCCATTTGTTTCTAATTCTGGCCTCTCTCTTCCAGGATGTCGCTCTCCTCATACTCCTCAGATCTTCTGTCTTTCGTGGCCTACCTAGTGATCTCTATTGTTACGAGATCTAGCACGACTTTTGGCACTAAATAGTTCGATATCGGCTTATAAGTGACTACCAGGGCACAGGGCACATATAGCAAATCACTAGGATGTATCAGGCCATAATCACTGGGTCCCGCAGTGCGGATGAGTGGATGGGAACTAGTGACACTTTTTTTTAAATAAAAAATATCTAGGGCATATGTTTTAGAAGTAAAGAAGTCTTAGATTTTTTTAATAAACTGATTTAGTCTTTTTAAGCGCTGATTATTTATCAGTTGTAGCCACTTGCAGTGGCTCGCGGACTACTCACACTATAACAAACTCATCACTTCTTACATCATTACTATTCTATCACTGCACTTATCACCTTCGTCCACTTTTCTCCAATATTTTGCAAATCTAAGTAGTCGGATAAAAATGATTTCTACATTTATTTGTCAACATAAATGTACCGAAAAATAGAGAAATAAGTAACTGAAATAGTTAATCTAAACTTATTGCCACTAGCGTATGCTACCATGTAGCTAGTACCTACACATATAATTTTTAAAATTTAGGGAATTTGTACACGAGCTCTGACGCCAGACTCAAGTGTTGCATTGTTATAAACTGCTTCAAAGCATATTTACACAGTAACATAAATTAAAATCAAAGATTTGGTTAAATTGCTTTCAATATCATGTTAAAAATTTCGCCTCACTCTTATGTTAGGTCCTTATCTATGAAATTGCCGTTTTATATGGAAAAATTCTTTTGTATGAAAATTAAACATTTAATTAAACGAAGTATTCTCCATTATTATCAATGTACTTTTGCCATTTTAATGAAAGTTGATTGATGCTTCTGCTAGAGATCTACTGGGCGTGGGAATCTATGAATTCTCTAAGACGTTATAAACTACGTCATCGGAGTTGATTTTTTTTTAGGTAGGAGTAGGAATTATTAGGGAGGGGTAAGGTCTGGCGAATACTGTGGGTGACGGAGAGTTTTCAGTCGAAGCTCCTGTAACTTTGAGACTGTCTGTCGTGCAGTGTGTGGGCGAGCGTTATCGTGGAGAAACAGTGGACTATAGCGATTGACCAGACTCGGTTGTTTGATAGCGAGCTTGTCCATCGTCATTTGCAATTCTTCACAGTACACATCTGTATTGTTGTACCAGATCTCAAGAAGCTGTAGTGGATAATACCGTCACAGTACCACAATGACTGTCACCATGAGATTCTTTTGCTCAATTTACGTTTGGTACATTATTTGGCAGTGTCTTCTGGGTTCAACCATTGTGACGAACGTTTACGATTATCATACAGTATTCACTTCTCATCACAAGTGACAATACGATTCAGAATCCCTTCATTTTTGTGCCGGTACAGCAAAGTAAGGCAAGCTTCGACGCGTGTTTGAAGCTAACATTCATTTAGCTCAGACGGTACCCACATTCCTTGCTTTTCACTTTCACGATTTGACGCAAATTTGTCAATATCAGACGGTGGTTTGAAATCAATCCGCTTCCACTATTGCTTTCAATAGAAAGCTTAGCTTTCATCATTATCGATATAGGCTCCGGTCGGCTACGGGACTCGTTCTTGAGGTCGAAATTTAAAGAACGGGAACGATCAAACCAAAAACGTACCTTCCATTCGTCTACTGCGATGTTTGGTCCGTACACATTTTTGATATTGCGTGTCGTCTGTGCTGCATTGCTTTCCATAGTGGCAAACATAACGATATCTAAATGAAAAAATGAATAACTGATTTTCAAAACGAATGTCATAGCTTCAAATTGAAATTAATTTAAATTTGGAATTCCAAGTCAAACGCAAGATGACTAAGTTCAAAGCGGCAATTTCATAGGTGAGAAGGTGACGACCTAATATGTATTTATAATAATAATAATGTATTTATATCATTACTTGTAACATCTACAAGTGATAGAGCATTCAATGGTATAACATTAAGTATCTCCGGAAACCACATTGACTGATGTGAGCCGGTTACTATATGTATTGGTGTCATCGATTATGGGAAAATAGCAGTTTACTAAGCGGTTCCACTGTGTCACAGTGCTTGTACAAAACAGAACAAAAATGATTTATGGTATGAATGAATAAAAATCTAAGTAACTGTTCCTATAACTGAGTACGCTATGCATTCCCACAGCCGCTGGGCGCACTCGACTGGCCACGTTAATCCTGACTCACGGAACCCTACTGTTAAATATCCTGTTTTTTCTACTTTATCCTAATCCCGCAATGTACGTACATATTTCAGTGGTGACTGAGATGTATCAGGGCCCATTCTCATCCCACCCTATGCTATTTCTCCCCATTTACGCAACCCTTTCTCCAGATTCATTTCTAAATCTCCAAAAGTAGGCAGCGCATGTCATTCTGGACTGATGTTGGCATTGGCATGTGTGGACGACAGTATCCACTTACCACCAAATGAACTGTCTGCTCGTCTTGTAACAACTGCCTTTTTAAAAATATTGAATATAATTGGAGATTTTATCTTCTATCTCTGTCGTAGTTATAGAATGAGATTTAGCACTTTTTAAGTAGGTAATAAAAGGCGTATCACATTCAAAGTAGACAATAGTTTTTTTGCTCACAAAATGCCAATGCGTCTCTTCCATTGTCCCCATGCTTAAGATCCGACCGCACCCGTAAACATGACACATAAAGAAAGTAGCGTATCATTATGTGTAAAACATGCACTGAACCTTGTGTAACCGTTGTGTGACACTTTTAGTAGCTGATGAATTAAGTGGGAAATGGTTATATCCGGAATATACGTCTACAACCTTGTCACAATAATAGCAACAGTCGTTGCCTCAGGATGTCGAGCAAAATCGGTTATAATCGTTGCTGTGAAAAAGTTCTAAACTGGCCAATTGTTTCACCGTACAGTATAAAATCGTAACAAAGTCTTGCTGTACAATATTTTCTTTGAAAAACAATCTCTGCAGTGCGAATGATACAGAGCCCAAAACAAATATATATTTTTGGAATTTTTTGTCAGTCTGTCCGTTAGCACTTGCATCGTGCAAAACCCATTACATTTCATCATCATCACACTAAATAAAATTGCAACAAAATCGCGTCTGTACATGAAAAATCTAATTTTTTTGTTTTTTAATTCTTGTCTTTCTGTCTGTCGGGCGGATTTTAATGAAACGTAGGTACTGAAAACGTAATGAATAAAAATACGTAACATTATGTGTCAGTTATATCAGAATCATGAGCAGAATTTCCTGAATCACGAGCATAGAGCAGAAGCGGAACACGAGTTCCAGGCTTCGGGGAAACAAACTTAGGACACATCCTGTATTGTCCAAGTTTTTTTCATAGAGAGATGGCGACCGGCGAGCATACAGTCCACGATATGTATGCTCGATATGTCCACGTTGTCCATGGATATTCGCGATACATGCTAAAATCAGTCCAAAATGACCTTTGTATATTTAAATATTTGGAGAAAGTGTTAGGAAAATAGGATAGGATGGCATGAGAATGGGTTCTGGCACATCTCACTCACTACCGAAACATGTAAGTACATCGGGGGATAGGATAAAGTGGGAAATGCAGTAGGTACATTTTACGGAAGTTTTTGATATAAATAGTGTTTGTCTTAATTTTTAAAATATTAAGTAAATATTATTTTTATTGCTATTATTTTTAGTAAACTATTTAATTGACGGTAGGTGTAAATAACTGTAAATATTAAAATTTACCGCTTTTTTCACTTAACGCCTTATGCTTTATTTATAGCAATACGTAGCACGTTGTGTGTGGGTTTATCAGTAACTTCAAGGTCACTCACTCCACAAATAACGCAAACATGAGGATTATATTAAAATGTATCCAACTTTTAATCATTTGTTAAATGTGTTTGAATATGTTTGCTAAATACATTTAGGTAAAATTGTAAAACCTCAAATTATAGACCTTCTCTAAGGTTTCTCAACAAATTAAAACATTAGAAACCCTTTTGACCTCTCTCTCTTCTCAGCCCTTGGACGTCCACTGCTGGACATAGGCCTCCCCCATTGTCCGCCATTTAGACCTATCGGCAGCGACCTGCATCCAGCGGGTGCCCGCAACCTTTATGAGGTTTGACCAACCTTTTGACCAATATAATAATATTCCAGTTATCTTTTAGCTATCTTGGTAATCATTTTAGTATTCTGGCTTTATTGGGCATTTTTAACTGACGGTCTTAATTTTTGATAAATTGTAATTTTTGACGGTCATTTCAAATTGATTCCTTGCTGGGTTGATTATATATTTTTATCGGTGAATCAAGTTATTCTAGGAGGAGTCAATAAGAGGAGAAAAGGATAATAAGAGATATTGCACGCTGCAATCGAACAGCCTCTGGGCTCACTCGACTGGCCCCGTTTACATCTCTCACAGAAGACATGAAATGTACTGCATTTAACTTTAACCTATTATTCAATGTACGTACGTGTTTTTTTAGTGAGTGAGATATGCCAGAGCTCATTTCCATTCCATCCTATCCTATCCTTCCCAATTTCTCCAACCTTTCTTCAAATCCATTCCTACATCTCCAAGGGCAGCGCATCCGGGGGAGGTCCAACGTGTGTCATTCTGGACTGATGTTGGCATGAATCGCGGATGTGTATGGACGACAGTGTCCACTTACCATCAGGTGGACTGTATACTCGTCTGCCGCCTTCTTACTACAATAAAAGAAAGAGTTTCATTTCATTTTACAGTAATATCAAACTTAGAATTAAAAACTACTCAATGAATTAATAGTTTTGTATGTGTATTCGTTATAAACGGACCTCAGTCTTCAAATATTAGTCTAGTCGTGAGTATATATCACAGTGTTGTTAAAATTATTCAGATTTCTTTACATTTTGAAACTTGACCGTTCCACTGTTTCATTCAGAATTAATTATGTATCGATTACAATAGTTCTCAAATACTTTTTTCCCTCAACTTTTAAATCCATTTCCTACGTTGAATCCCTAATATTGAATTTACAAATTCTGTTCCTATCTGTATGAGTATCAACGCTCGCCTTTCTGGGACTTACAGCACATTGAGAAATGCTTCGGCGCCGAGCACCTGCTTCTAAGGTTGTGCGCCTTGCTCCTAACTCTCGAACTCTCGCAACCGTCTGCACTTCGTCGTTGAGTTCACTAGGTTTCAGTTCTTAATGGTCGCTTCTCCGATATAGTCAGGGCAGTAGGACCGAATTGATTGGAGGAAGCACCCCATACAGAGATAGGGAGAGCACAAGAAGAAGCCCTAGTCCAGCAGTGTGCTGACTATGACGATGATGAATGATGTGCTCAATAGAAGAATCGCTACCTACCTATTTGTTTATTAATCGTGAATTATCCTTTCCATAACACTACAGAATTATTGAAAAAAATATTGAGTAATTATTTTAGTTTGACGGTAATTTCACTTCTCGGGCATTCATTTCTCGTCACGAACGAAAAGAACAGCATTGGTTCTCACTAAAGACAATGTACTGGATAATTAAATAATTGTGTAGGTATATCTCGACATGGAAAGTTCGTTTATTGTCTGTACGAGAAAATGTTGTAAAGAACATACGCTTTCCAATGTATGTACACTTACCGGCCGAAAGTAATACACATCGGCCTATAGAAAGAGACTATCGGCTAGCTTTGGTTTTGTAGAGTGTCGTCTCTGTCGTGTGCCGTTACGACAGAGACAACGCTCTACAAAACCGAGCTAACCGATCATAGTCGATGTGTATTACTTTCGGCCGGGTATAAATTTAATTATATTCATACGTTCTTTTGATTCATATTAATTTAATAATATGTTAATGTAATATTTATCTTAATGTGAATTATCAAACGAATAATGAATTCATAACGAAATCAATCAAAATATACTTAATTAATTGATATAATTAACTTAGTACTTTCCGAATCCGAAAATAATCTTAAAATACAAGTAATTTTACAATTATTGGTTAAATGAATGGTTATTATTATAAATATGTAAAATTAGACAAGTGTAAACTTGCAATGCTACCAGCCCTTTCAGTGTCCACTGATGCACATGAGCCTCCTCGTGCACATTGCCTTGTGCATTAGGGATGTATGGCTTTAAAATGCCACGCTGGCCAAGAGGATTGGCGAGTCCACACTTTTAGAGGTGGTGTAGTTCCTCAGGGCTTGTGGTAGCCGCTTTTTTATCCCTTAGTCGACACCCACGGGAAGGGATGGGGTGGTGATATTCCCTATAGTCGGCCGGCACTACAGGGCTTAATTACCCACGGATTTTTCAATTATAGTTTAAAAATCTAAGCATAAATAATAAAACAAAAACAATACAAAAATGAAGGAAATCCAAGTACGACTAAGAATGAAGGTTGGCTAATATCCTCAGTCGACCAAGGAAAAACTGAAACCTTATAGTTTGAAACTTTGTCGTATTACAAATGGCGGCGTGTGATTATATAGTATTTTGATTCCAGTAATCATATACTGTTTATGTAATTACAATATTGTTTGTGTGTTAAACAATCTTTAAAGAAGATAGGAAAAGTTATGAGAAGTGAAATTTGAATAATGAAGCGTCTTATTAACTGAGAGTTTCACTTTTTATAACGGCTAATTGGGGGACACTTTGTAATTAATGAGAAAAATATTACTTAGCCATTGATAATTTTCAATAGATTTTCTCAGAGATAAATAAAAACAGAAAGCAATTACTTGACGAGAGAATGAAACAAAATAAACACTTTTAGTTCTTTATTTGTACGAATCATTTGGAAATTGATATATTATTATTATGAAAAATAAAAAAATATATAAAAACTTAAATACCAAACGATAATAAAAAATAACCTACACAGAGGCGGAACTACATATCTGTACGTATAAAAATATGACTTTACACTGTACGTAATAAATAAAACGAAACATATAATTAAAAATAATATCACAAACAAATAAAATCAATATTACATTGATAATAATATATTATAAATAATAATAATATTAATAAATACGAGTAAAAAAAATAATACGACATTTGTACATAAAAAAACTAATCTATAAAAATAATATTAAGTTTAAGGACTTAGGAAGATAAGACTAGATAGTGATAATATTAAAGATATAAAAACAAATAAAGTATTAAATTTAAAAATTGTAAAATACTATACACAGATACGGATACCGTATAAGGTTTGAAAATATACTAATATAGTACAACAGGAGAGACCATACAAACTCAGAACAACGTTATGGGAAAATAAAAACAACTTAAAAAACAATCTCGTTCGGTGTTTCCCTTGCAAGGGATCGCTCAGTAAATACTCAATAAATACGCCTTAGAACTAAAAATAAATAAATCATTGGACACGAATAACCCGTATTCTCGACTTGAAATACGTCACTACTTAAAATATGAAGGACCACCCTAATTAACTCCATTGTGGAATCCCTATATGCGAGAATACATAAGTCATTTAAACTAATCTAGTCAGACTTCACGTGGGCAGAATAGGCCAGGTCTTGCGCAGCATCGATTGACCTTCCCCATCCGTGACCGCTGCTGGCGTAATGTTCGTCGTGGTGAGGATGAGCAACCACCTCATAGCTGGTTTCATGGTGTTTGCTTGCTAGAAGCTTCTTCAAGGCGATAATACCTGCGACAAGGAGTGAGACCTTGGCAAGCAGCAGGGCCTTAGCTGCAGCGAAAGCGATGATGCCCAGGAACAAGGGAATGAGTGCTGTGATCTTAAGTTTTGCCAGGGCCAATAAAGGGAGGAGCTGCTTGATCTTCTTTTTCTTGCCACGAGCTAGAAAAGGGGGAATGGTTATATGAGATTACTGTTGACACTCAACTAGTTTTTAAATATTTTAGGTAGAAGTTGAAAGTGTTTTTTTCATATTGATGCTTAACACAAGAAACGTCGTAAGGAACAGAGTAAAAATATATAAAAAAGTGCTTTTAATAAATTTTAGAATACATAAGACATAGATGATTTTTTTGTAATTTATCAGTTAGGATACTCCTAAGTCCCAATTTATCACTTTGGATATGCTGGTTTGTAAACATCAAGTTCATTTTAAATTGACTACTTTTTCTACGCCTGTTAAAAATGATGATTTCGCACTATTTGCTCTACCTATGTTAATAGATGAAGACCATATTTAAACACTTGTTATTATTGTATTGTTTATCCTCTATTATTTATTCAAATATTTTGTAAAAATGTAAGGGATTGGATAGGTAAGTAATGTCGTTTTAAATGCATCTTGATTTATTGAAACGGTTAAACAAGTTTTTTTAAACCAGTTATGTTTGTTCATCTCAAAGCCTTTAACTCAAATTTCGTGGAAATCAACACGGACAATGTTTTCCAGTTTCACTACCCAAATTCCAACGTTACTGGTTTTAATGTCTATGTCGACGAAAGTAGTTTGTCTAACCCAGTTCGCAGGAGAGTACATCGAATTCCCACATGCGTGTCCTAAATGTAATTGACTTGTATGTATTGTTTTTTGTTTTATTCAATACTTGAGTAGAATAATTTATAGGTTAATTTGGTGTTTGTTTTCTATTGCCCACAAGGCCTAGTTCAATGTTACTGATAGATTAATACTTCGTCGCAACGTTTATTGACGTTTTTTGGCGGTACATTGACTTTACTGAAGATGACTGAAGAACTAGCTGATGTGTGTAAGTAAGAAGTGAATCTTTTTATATTCGCTTTCCAAACAAGATTTTACCAATTTCTTTGTCTTAATTCAGTACTTTTATTTTATCTTCAAACTTCATTAACAGTAAGTCTCATAAATTCCCTAATTTATTAGCATTAGGCGCCGCTGCTTCTTTAAAAATAAGAGTAGCCATATATTTAATGAAAGAATTACATTTCAAATATCTCTTGTCTTTGAAAAATGATGCTTCCATACAATGTCTTATTCCACTCCTACATTTAAAGAAACAAGCTGATCCAATGCGCTAAACAAGCTTTATACATCCTGTTCTTATATCCCATTGCTGGCAAACACATTAGCTTACTTTTAATTAGCTTTCCAATATAACTTCACTCGTACTCTTTCCTAAGCGAGAGGCCAAAGAAAAAGTACATCGTGTAGTGGTACATTTTCCTCCTTATGTTTTACAAGTTGCACCTTTATTGATATGCTAGTCTTTTAAAGATTAGTACTTTTAAAGGTATCAATTTCAACACTAAGGTGAGACAAAAATTCTAAAGTTAAAAGCAATTTGAGGATTTTAATATTGCAAAGAGCCTAAATTATTTCGATATCAACCTTTTCTCAACCTCCAAATATGGATGATAGTAGTTTTTTTTTATTTATTTATATAAACGACAGTGTCACCTCCCATTCAAGTAAAAACGTAACCAATAATTTTTGACTTTTTTCATTGACTATTCAAGCAATTGTCGTATCAATAGTAATAAAAATAACTAATTCAAAAGAAAACAATAAAGGTCAAAAGTCACGTTATACGTAGTCATAACGAATGATAAGTTGATATTTCATTTCATTACTTTTAAACTGATTTAATTTACATTTTAATAGAGCTTTAAAAGCTTCATTATGAGAACATTAAAGACCTGAATAGATTTTTAGTCACCAAGTCACTGATATAATAAAACTTTTAAGATTAAATTTGTTGCTTGATTACTATCGTCAACAAACCTGTTTGAAGTAATCTCCTCTATGAACCTTTTAAGAAGGGATTTCTGGAAATTCAACCCTTAAAGGGATGAAATAGGAAAACATTATTTGATGCTCTTATTAACTAAAGACAGTATAAAAAAATATTCTACAATATAAATAGTTAAACTGTGTGCACCTTTTCTTTCAAATTGTATCAAGGGGCTAAGATACAGGATGTCAGTCACGTTTTATACGGAGTTAAATATTCAAATGCTATTAATATTCTAATATCTGTTTTGCTCTTATCACGTGACAATTAGCTTCAATTAAATATACTTGAGCGAAGCCACGGGCAATAGCCAATAGAATATAATATAAACAATTAAAGATCAAATCATCAGCTATAATGTGCAACTAACAAACAAGAATTTTGACAAGCATCGTTACCCATAGATACAACAAAGGGCGTTGATAAAGCACCGACTGTAATTGACCCATTGGAAAGGCAATAAACTTTCTTTAAACCGTACAGAAGAATCGAGGAGCGGCCGGTTACGGTTCGATTTCACGATGACTTGCCGCCACCGTATGAAGAAAACAGGTTTCCACCATGAAAGTTTAAAACAAGGACCCGGGTACGTCTAATGACCGTACCAGGAATGTAAGTGCCACTTTCACGATCCAAGTGTGAATCGCCTGTACCGATCACGTACTTAGGTCTACTTGTAGGGAATACGAATGCCCTAACCTGAATCGAGTCATTCTGGTACAGTCTGATTTGCGAAATGTAACTAGTAGTTCAACATGCTTCTAAAATTAGGGAAATATTTTATAGAATTGACATTTCTAATGAAACCTTTAATAAAGTTTTCATTTTGAACGTTTATTGAATACATAATCTAATTAATGAAGGCTATGCAGTATTGAATAATATTATAGCATTGAAGACGCATTTATTAATTTAGGTTAATCTATGGCCGTGTAATTTATTACTTACAGATATCCTGATCAAGAAATGCGTTAGCTAATTACGTTAATTAGAATGAAGTGGGTTGCAACTGTACAAACAATGAAGTCGTTTGTTTTGTGCATTTAGAAGGTCAAAACTGTATGTCTGAAATCTCTTTGTCCATCGTGATTATTTGCATTTAATGTGGAGCAGATTAGATAAAAGAATTTGTCAATATATTGGATCAAAAATGTATCTTTACTGAAAATAACATAGAATTACTTGAAATAGATATTTACCTCGTCAAAATTAATGTACTGTTGATAAAATCAAACGTCAAGGTAACTGCATCCTTGACTGTAAGTGAAGTTCAAGAGATCGGTACTGGTTTTACCGTTGAATGAAACCAAACTCGAATGAATACACTTGTAAATAAGTGACCTACTGCTTGTGGACGTACGACCTACACTAGCTTTCCGCCCACTATGAGCACGATGTTTTCCTTTTACCGCTCAGGATCTAAATGTGATAACGACACGGTCTGAAGCCTCCCAATTTCTAAAAGAAGGGATTTTCGATATAAGTATATTTTCTTGTAGAAATAATAAAACGATCTCTCTTGAAGGCATTCAAGTCACGATCTATTGTTATGAACCTTTTTGCTTTTTTATTAATGTCTCACCCTCTGTTTCACTTGCATGAATCTCGTTGCGTGAAAATTTTGTACTCCCGTGGGATATTTGTCTAGACATAACAAGTAGACTATATTCTAACATTGACTATAGGCTGTCTCATGGTGAAAGTCTAAGTGTAATTTATTTTGCGATGCTGGCGCGTTGTGCTAACAAACAATTGTATAAACAGACAAAATTTCTTCAATGTTTTCAATTCTAAATCTTCATTAAATTCATTATGTTAATCGATTGAATACTGACTCATATTCGGAGATAACAAGCTTAGGAAACTGTTTTATGTATAATAAGAAAATATAGATACTGACCATAAAATCTGTTGCCAAAGGTCTAAAAAGGAAAATTAATAGTTCTAAATGCTTTTAGATACAGTCATCGAAAAGTGAAAGCCAGACTGATTGGGAAGTGGCAAAATACAGAATTCATTAAAGGAAATTAATAGGAACACTACTAAATTCAAACTGCAGTTTGTGATCCGTAAGATAAGTAAAAGTTGTCTCTCAATTTAATTGTCCAACTAAAACCATACTGGAATAGAAAATACTAAACAAACAATTGTACGTGATCGAGATGAACGATTTAATACCGCAGAACTTTTAGTTTTGCTCTATTTGCTTAACATTGAAATAAAGTGTACCGAGCACTATTAAATAATCTTTTCTTTTATTTTGTCTGGGTCCGTTGTGCCACTTCACTTCTTTTCTATTTGCTCTCGTAACAATTTCTTTTCTTTTATTTCGTTTCGCAATACATTCGTTTATGCAATACGAAGAGTGTTCGGAAAACGAAAGTTCTCGGTTATTCAGGTTAAGGTTTCATATCTATAGAAATTGTTGACGTATTTATTATGTTACGACGTTTATGACTGATGAAGATTTATTCATGATCGTGTCTCGTTTTATTAAAGAGCAAATATCGTAAGTAAATTGGTTTATTAGTAATTATTAAAAAATCATGATCTCTGCTATACTGCTTATACTTTCTTGTCTTTTATATGCTAGTCTTTCCGATACAGTTTATTTCTATCTTTTATAACTTCACCTATTTTATGTCTAATATTAATTATAGGTATTTCTTTATTGGCTATTTTATACTTAATTAATTTATTCATGATATCAATGCGAATATTTAAGCGCCAATCTGTTAAATTTGACGTAATTGATCAAGATTATTATGAAAATGCTGATTGTCTACATACCTTCTTCAAGAGACCTCTTCATGCCCTCAACGGTAGATGACGGAAGACGGAATTGAATGACATGATTCTCTAGGAAGTCAGCTGCAGAATCTACCAGCCTCGACTCCACTTGCGCTTCCCTGGCTTTAGGCTCGTCGGAAAGAGGCTCCAAAGCCCTACCAGATCTAGGCGACCCAGTGCCGACCAGCGTCACACCATCAGCTAGGCTCATCTCTCGCGCGGAAGACAAAGTATCCACGTACGACAATGCCTTCTCCTGCAACCAAAAATCAGACTTAGTAAAATCACGTGAAACCACACATCACTTATCACTGTTCACAACACTTTACAGGTTTTCACCTTCAGGCACAAGGACACATCGCCACCAGAGCACTCCTTCACGACTCCCAGCACGCTGCCTACCAACCCTGGATCGTTGGCTTCCTTATCCAGGGCAGGCATGGCCCGCGCCGTCGCAAGGAAAAGTAGGGCAACCACGTAACGTCTCATCTTGCAGTAACTACCCCTACAGAAAGCTTAGCACAAAATGTGGCGAAGGTGTATAACACGGTCTGTTTTAAGCGTCGCACCCCCACCACTCGGGACGGACGACCGGACAAGAAAAGCGAGCCCAAAAGCGAGCGATTAAACTGGTACCAACGAAACAATTTTATATTAATACGAGCAGTTGCGTGTACGCATGTTTCCGGGGTTCATTCAACCAGGACTTTGTGTGTGTGCGAGTGGTCAGTGTGTGCTGCAGGTAGGGACTGGTCGCGGATCAATGGTCGGGCCACTTGCGTAGGATGACCGCACGGATGCGCCCGCGTATCGAGATATTATGTGCGGCGCGAGTCATCTTGATACTAAAGTTATTTGTAATACATAATATAATATTAATTAATAGATGCTAAGTATCAGATCTTAACGACCTTTTCCACATAAATTAGAATCTGAAAATGGACTCATTTTACCTGTCTTACTAACTAACAAACTAACATACTACTAATTTACTATGTATATATATAATTATGAATACCGTACACTATCTCTACCTGCGATTAAAATATTTATTTCCTCTGTATACAAAGGTTGTCTGGCAGAGATTATTATAATGTCTGTCTTCATTTGTTTAAGTGTCCAATAAAGAGTTTTATCTATCTATCAAAGTATTTATTTAGTAATTGGATTGTTTAATATGATGTGTTATTATAATTTGTTAAAGGTAATAATTAAAGGTCACGTGCCGTGTGGTGTCGGCCGACTATAGAATAATAGCACCACCCCATTTGTTCCCGTGGATGTCGTAAGATAACCTAACCACCTCTAAGACACCACCTCTGAATAACTGGACTCGCGAACCCATTTGGCAAGCGTGGCGTTTTAAGGCCATATATCTCTCATGCACATGAAAACGTGCACGAGAGGGTCCTGCAGTGGATACAGAAAAGGCTGATTGCAACATTTACAATTTCCCTTAATTATTAAAAACGTATATTTTTATTATAAGTGTAATCATCACACGACCACATAACCTAACATTAACCTAGAAATTAGTTCACATCTGGTGAGGGTGAAGACAGTGGATTGTAATTGATAAGGATCAGAAAAAAGTTTACTTTCCATTTTTCTTTAGAAGCTTTGTTATTTCTCGTAAAGTCTTCTATTTGTACAACAACCTACAGTAAACATACAGTAATTAATAATATTTTTTCTTGAAACATTAATGGACATGTGTTTAGAGATTGTTTTCAACGTAATTATATATTCTGTTTATGCTGTAGTTTCATGTAAAGTAAAATATTTTTTTATTGTCAATATTTATGTATGCGGTATTTCAATTCTTACCTGTTTATAAAATAAAGATGAATGTTTAATATTTCTTTCGATCGTGACTTAATTCTTGGTCATAAATTAATTCGTATAAATTGTTTCACTTTAATGGTAAGTTTTAGAGATAGTAATGGTTCACGGATATAAATAATCGTTTAATTATGAGTTTAATAGTGTGTTTTATTGTCAAATTAAAAAATGAAATATCATTTTGATCTGGCTTGAATTATATTTCAAAATAATTATTATTACTTAATAATAATAATTGCAAATTTATTGTCATTAATTTATTGTTTCAGTTAAGGTTATCGCCACGTATTATTTTATAGATGAAAAAGAAGGCATATTATAGAATAATATGCATAAAAGTATGGATAGAATAATATAATAGAATAGAATTTTATAGAAAAAATATGCCTACTCGTATAGGCATGAGACTATTTATCCATACTTTATTTAGCACATATATGTATATCTTTAACATTTTCTTTATTTTAAGTTTGATTTATTTATAAGTTTTATTCTGAAATATAGTAATCTGTTTCATGTGAAATAAAAACCTCTTTATTATACATCACTATTTTAAATTACTATACCATCAGCCCATGTCTCTCCACTACTGGATACAGGCCTCTCTCAAGGCTCGCGTGGTGACATGAACCTCGGCTCTTCTCATCCAACCACCACCGACGAAGTATATGTACCACCGCTTTAAAAGAAAAAAATGTTTAATTTTAAAATTTCAGTTACACTTACATCCATAAATTTTGATTTATGATAATATGTTTTATCAATTAAAATAAGTTAATAATGTAAAATAAAAATAAATAAATAAAATAAAATACCTTGCAACTCGATTTAGGGGTAATTCTTTGCACATACGATTTGACTTTTCCATGAAATGAACTAAAATTTGCAACTATCAACTCACTTTGGTCATTGTATATGGTAATATGATAGCAACATAACATCATTATGTTTGCAGTAAAGGCCCATCATCTATTATGATTTCCAAATTATACATCGTAACTTTTAATAAATGTAAATATTTAAATGTTATGCTTTCCCTTATAGGTTTGTTAATTAACATAATTTAATCATAATACATGAAAGGTGTAAAAGAAATTTAATCTATAACGAAGTAATTCAGATTTTCTCTACTAAAAATCGACAAATTACGATTAGTTAGACAAGTACGATTACGAATAAGTAATATTTATATACAGTTATACATTTAGGTACAGTTTTAGGCTAACAGAAAAACATCGATGTTGGCGTCAGTTGGAAGGGAGATTTGGACTTTTTTCATAAGTTTTGTTAAAAATTGCTTTTAAACATAATTTGTAGAACTTTACGAGCCCTATCCAATGGCATAAAGCATGTATGTTTAAAATGTATGTCTGTATGTTTTACAAGGCCGCCGCGCACCTGCATATCCCCTGGTGTTGCAGGTATCCATGGGCGGCGATAGCCACTTACCATCACGTGGACCGCATTATGTGCCACTTTCACCATAAAAAAAGTCAAAATTATACCGGGTTTTCATATTTTTAGAACTACTGAACCGATTTGAACTGAACGCATTTCTTAACTATTTCAATCAATTTGAAGTTTGAATACAAATATATCCAACTCAGATTCGGATTCAGCTAGTGACCCTTAGTCGAGTCGTTGAGATTTTTTTTTCCAAATTCAAAGTCGTGATATCTATGATAAATATTTTTTTTTTAAAATCTCTCTAAAGGCCAATTTACTTTATATTTATTTTATTTAATAGAAACAAGGCGGCAGACGAGCATACAGTCCACCTGATGGTAAGTGGACACTGTCGTTCATAGACATCCGCAATACATGCCAACATCAGTCCAGAATGACAAACGTTGGCATGCCCACAGTTGCGCTGCCTACCTTTGCGGATTAAGGAATAGATTGGGAAAATGGGGAGGGATAGGTTAGGATGGGATGGGAATGGGCTCTGGCATATCTTACTCACTACCGAAACACGTACGTACATTGGGGAAATACGATAAAGTAGAAAATGCAGTATATTTCAAGGTAGTCTTTTGTGAGAGAGGGGTAACGTGGCCAGAAGATTACGCCCATCGGCTGTGGGAATGCATCGTGCACTCCCCCCCTACCTGCACCTAATTTTTATTGATGCGGAAAATACAGATCCGATATTGCAGATATCGAGGTACGAACGTGCCTATGCTCAAACTTTTTTTATAGGAGAGAAAGCAGACAGGCATCTTGTGAACTACATGATGGTAAGTAGCTACCGCCGCCCATGGATACTTGCAGCACCAGAGGGTGTGAGGGTGAGTTTTGGTATCTGAAACTAATTAATAGGAATTAAAAAATTAATAATTAATTAATTAACTAATTAATTAAACTAATTCTCAGGCTGTGGAACGAACTGCCTCAAGAGGTCTTCCCATTAAACTACGACATGGGGTTCTTCAAGAAAGCTGTGAATAGGATTTTGCAAGGTCGGCGGCGCGCCCGCATACCCCCTGGTGTTGCAGGTGTCCATCCATGGGCGGCGGTAACACTTACCATCACGTGAGACCGCTTGCTCGTCCGCCTTCTTCTCTATAAAAAAAAAAATAATAATTAAAATATGTGGCTTTTCTTACAAAGAAATAAGGTGATATGTGGATACTGTCGCGCATGGACACCTGCCGTTCAACCTTCTTTCGCACACTAAGTATACAATTTTACCTTTTTCGGTATTTAATTCATTATTGCGTGAGCCCTGACTTTCAAACTAGATTAAAAATCTATATCCCGAAAGTCATTGCCTACCATTACACCAATTTAAAGTGAGGCAAAAACTATAGTATATATAAATTTATCAACATATATGTATTTTTCCTAGTTTGAGCTCACTCAAAATCTGATGTAAAAATAGATAGAAATAAACAAAACAATTATTATTAAAAGAACATAGTAGTAAATAATATATATATATAAAGTATATATAGATAGAAGTATATAACATAGATATATATAAAGAACATAGTAAACTTATATGAAAAAATTCATCGGATAGTAAAGACAATTTCAAATTAATTATTCATTGCTATCTATTAGCAACGATTACCTAACTAATTACCGTCCAAATTAAATAAATATTTATACTATTTTAAAAAAAAAAACATTCAACCATATAGTTTATCTCAAATCAAGCAAGTTGCTTTCTTAATCTAAACAAGTTGTGAGTATGAGCATTACTGTGCGCATGTAGAACGCCTATTGAAACTTGTCGGCCAGTCTTCGCTTTCTTTAAAAAAAATGTTGACCACCCACTTGACTTTCGTGATGTAACCTCTTTTATAAAGACATTTAGTGTGCCAGTATCAATTTTTACTTTTTTTTGTTTGTTTTGATTATAGTAGTTGTTTGCTGATGTAACATTATGTAGGTTAATATTTTAATGAATGACGAGACTTTTTGGCGGGCATTGGAGAAATGAAGTTGAATTTTCGTTTGATTGTTATAAAAATTGTGTATTGGGCGTTTTGTGGTATTAGGAGTTAATAGTGAAAGTTTATTAAACTTTAAAATGTTTTTCGTGCATGGTGTTTGGGATAATTAAATAAAAGCGTAGGACTGCGTTTTTCATGCGCTTCCAAGGAGTCCTCTTCTATCCTCAGTAAACCTACTATTGCTTTACTGATCCACTCCTGACTTACTTCGACGGGACTGGACATTGACAGGATACATTTTAGACTTTGAAATTGTCTATTACGAAGAAAACTCGACACTGGCAGAATGAATTCATTGCACCATTGTCACAATAAATAGAAAAAAAAAGTAGTTGAAAAATTTCATTTTTTTTTTCGTTTATGCAATTTTGATGGCTACTCTCTTTGTTTGTCAATCAAATAATAACTTTTATGTTTGTACTTGTAATTGTATCAGCCTATAACGTCCCACTGAAGGCAAGAATCCACCACAGCGGCCCAGTACGGATTGGTGGATCGCATAATATTCCAGATTGTTTTTTTTATTTCTGGAACATGCGGGTTTCTTTACGATGTTTTTCCCTCACCGCCGAGCCAATGTCAATTTTTAAAAATCCGTACTTTTGTAGAAACTTAGTGAATACGTGAAATAAGTGATACGGGCCGAGGTATTGAACTCAACATCACACGAACGTGCGTGGAGTGTGGACACCCCTAGGCTATTACCGCTCATAACTTTTATGTTTATTTTGATTATATTTGTGTTAAATTTATATTAGGTAAATGTGAAGAAAAAATTTTAAAAATAAAAAGTATTCAGTTTTGTTAGATCTTTAAAACAACTATAATTTATTCTGTTACCTTACATTATTTTATATGAAACAACAGCATAAACGCAGTATAATAATTACATTATAAAAATATCTAAACACATGCCTATTAATGTTTCAACAGATGATAAGTAATTGCTTGTATTAAATTACACTTTAATTAAACACCTTTATAAAAATAGCTCTAAGCATATGAAGACAGGCTACTAATTATAATACATAAAGATAATAGTGCCTTTAAATGTGTGTGTGATTAAAATTAAATGTTAGAGCGTGTTTCTATTTTAATACATACATAGAATTGAAACAACGTTAAGATAGAACATTTTAAGCAATTTCAATTAGTCTTTTTTATAAAAGAGTGGCGGCAGATCAGCATGCAGACCATTGGGTGGTAAATGGATACTGTCGCCCGTGGATACAGGCAGAGAGGAAATGGTTTAGAACCATGTATTAAAATAATAATAGAATAATCTTTATTTCAAACCAGATTCATATTTACCTACATTTAAACATTACATCAATTATAAAATTATATAATTATAACATTAATAACAACCATAAAATCGCCATCAGTCTCTCTGCGAATATGCTCAGGCGAAGCCAACTTCGCCTGAGCATATTCGAGCATTGCGATTTAGCAATCGAGGAGTATGAATCAAAAAAGCATATCGTTTGCGTATTTGACTCACCTTCGATCTTAACCAATAGATCTAATGTCGTAAAGAAAGTACATAGACCACAAAGGGTGGTACTTTTGTATTATTTGTCATCAGATCAATATACACCGTCCCCGCTGGCGGAGATGAGGACATCGCCCTCGCTACACCGTGAACACACACCGGCCTTCAGCCAATACTTTTACCAGGTATCGGCACGTGCCTGGACGCTTCTCACCGAATCGTGATCGCGCGATACCCTCCCAAAACAACACATGAAGCCGAGGTCCGTTTCTTCCGTCGGTCTACCGACGGGGGAGCCCTTAGGCTCATTGCTGCACACACATTTTATTCCTGGCTAAGCGCTTTCTGTGCTCGTCCTAAACCGCACATGTCCATTATGGCCATTAGGGCCATAAAAATTTAGCCATTCCGAAAAAAAAGTCAATAGCTTTTAGCTTGTTTTCATATACCTGACTACTGCACGATGTTAAAAACTTGTTTTATTAAAAATTGTCTTGTAGTTGTCGTTCTGTGACATTAAATTGTCAAGTAGATAGATTAACAATCTGTCTACGACAGAACAACAAGACAAATAAATAAAGGTTTTTAAAACCATGCAGTAGTCAGGTACTTGAAGACATGTTTATATATCTACAATACAATGGAATTTAAAAACACACGCAATGATTCAAACATTATTTGATCGTAGTTTGCCAATTACCACGTTTTCTTATGACAACTTTCATACATCTGAGGCGAACGCAAGCGAAAGCGCATAGAATCGTATGAAATATGTTTCACATAACTGTAGTATGTTATATCGGACATGCACTTTTAAATGAATTAATTTTATATAATGTTATTGTTTACAACACAGCATCTTTTAGCACGTGAGAAAGTTTCCGTGCATAGCGGGAATATGTTGATAAGTCAAAATGAACTGTTTTTCAACGGCACTGTTGATAAGTTTAATCTTTGTGTTTTCGCTTTAAATATCGAGGTTGAAAACAATATCCCTGAAGCGACTTAGTATTGGAAAATGGTTATTTTTTTTGTAAATCAAAGTACAATGTGTAAAAAAGTATATGATACAATGTGCCAGAAACTGTTTATTTAAAATTTCTACTACTCTCCCCGTTTGTATTTACTGTGCCAATTACTAATTGTTACTGGAAATAAAGATTTTATTCAAAAAAATATATATATTTCAAGAGTTATCATCAACACGTTTACTATTTCGCCAACTTTTTTTTCATTTTTTTACTTTACTTAGTTCGAGATATAAAAGAGACATTTTGTAGTATCGAAACTTATTATGCAAACTATCACAAAGTACCAAGTTTCCATTTCGATATTTTTTTTGGAAATGGCAAATCACTGACGAAAACCGACGGTCACTACCGGTACTATAAAATATACGGTCTTCAGCGCTTCTCATCCAGCCACTGGTGGATGAGAAGAGCGTATGTGGTGCCTGGCGGTCCTTGAGAGAGGCCTATGTCCAGCAGTAGAGAGACACAGGCTGATGATATGGTATGATAATCACTAATACGTTTTTATCGAAAAATGTAAAAATAATTTAATTTTGCGAAACAAAATTTCGATGCCAATGTGTCAATGCAAGTGGCATCCCACAAGGTCAACTTATCGGTTAATTATCGTATCGTTTTTATCCGAATATGAATATCTAAGCTAATTGTCTAAGTTAATCTAATGTAAGCTTATCTGATAAGCTAAACTAATGTGCCTATGTTTATGCCATAGGGTATGTTGCTCTATTATAAAATAAATCTAACTTTGGGAAACAATCGATAGTTGTTGACCTTGTTTGGAATAGTGATAGATTTCCTTCACCTCGCACTTAAAAAAGATGGATAATATGAAACACTTCTCGAATATCTTTTTGTGTTCTTTTACACGAAAAATGGTCGCACTCTTCAGTTACATGCGATGTTAAGTTGGTTCAGTATAATTATTCCAATTAATTTGTTATAATATACACAATTACAAATTTCAGGAAGTGGGGAATTGGGAAAGAAAGATAAAATAAAGTATCCCACGGTGTTGTAAGCGCCGCGCATCGTGGATAACGCTACTACAGATAGCATCGTACATAAAAATACCCATTCTATTTCAATACACGGACAATAGTAATTTATACAAGAACCAGGTGTCTTCCTAAAATTTCTAATCGACACTACTCAATAGCCGATTGAGTGTTACAACCATTCTATTGTTAGCTTCGTGATTTTGCCGACTACTTTCTAAGATCACGGTCAAGGACTCCGCCCTTCGCTTACTGAGATTATGTACGAGCTACTGGTGATTATCTCCCAACTGGTCACCGTCGGTGGTTGGACCAGGGGGCGTTTAGGCTAGACTTCATAGTTTAAGATCATATCTCCAAGTTTGTGGCATTTCACTTAAATGAGGATTAATCATTTAATTAATCCTCATGATTCTACCCAACCTGTGTTCAGAACGTATAAGCCAAAATCTACAATTAACCTAATCTAACCTTCGTATAGCAAAAGGAACCTTACCAGAATACTGTCCTGTAAGCAAACACCTTGTGTCACAGACAGTCCACTAGTTACAAAGAGGATGCATCCTCTGAAAACTAAGGAAAAAGACATGTACTTTTGTAGTGTGTAGCAGTCTAACGAGCAAAGAGCCGTAGAAATCCAGGGACACTACCGGACGCATACAGCAAGCCCAGAAGACTATTCGACTGCTGAAAGGAGCATAGGGTGGTTCAATAGAAATTGTACTAGAGGATTAACTGTGAAGCGCTTCTGGCATTTTCTTGCAGATACAATCTTACCTTATCTTACCTTACAAAGTCGAGAATAGAGTTATCACTTCTCAAACTAGCATTTGTATTGTTTAAGTGGGGGTTACTTGATCCAAGGGGCTCACAAGCTGCGTCACTGCGACCTTAAAGATCTATTGTGATCCCTCCAATTTACATCTTACTTCCCAGGTCCTCATGTTCCATGTACACCCTGAGATGTAAAAAGTACTGTTTAACACGTTACACACTATTAGAAAACGCCTTATCATTACATGATTAGTTGGAAACCAGAATACTCCATCTCGTTTCCCTCTGACAGACAAATGGTCCATTTACTTGGATGATTTGTACATTTTATGTTGTACAAAAACTCGAAACTTTCTTTAGAAATGTCGTTGAACTTATCGCGATGGAGATGAATCACAACAGAATGAATACAAGTATGTTTAAGTTACAATCATAGCTATATAAAGATGGTCACAAACAGCACACTTGGTGATTAATTGAATACTGTTAATCATGGACATCCACGACACATGCCAACATCAGTTCAGAATGACAAACGTTGGCATGCCTCCGGATGCGCCGTCTAATTTTGGAGATTTAATAATAATTAATTAATTTCATTGCAAATGACTTCAATAAATAAATAAATATATGTAATATAAATTGAAAAATATTTAGACTTCAATAGCCTACCTATAAATAATCCGCCTATCCATGCGCATAAATGAAAAGAAAAATAAGGTAAAAGAAAAATATAAGAGTGAATTCAAAAAAAATCTGCGACGAACCTATATGTGACTTTTTTAGGCCTTCGCTTCCTTTAACGAGGTAGACAAATTGCAGTCGTAATCGAACAGTGCCATCGTAACCACATAAGTAGGTACAATCAAATGCTCAGCCACCACCTTCCTTCTATAAAAATAGATAGATAAACTCTTTATTGTACACCAACACAAATAGCTCCATGAAAATTCTCTATTTTCAATGACTTGACTTTTGGCAACCATTATTTTCTGTTCTCTGAAAAAATAATTTCATAAATACGAGGACATGCCAAAACACGAAATATTCCGCTCTCCTTAAATTATATCAAATCATACGGCTCCGTTCACTAGGATCCTCAATCAGGCTTCATGGATAAAAGTGGTGGATCGCAGTGGCATAGAAAAATATTATTATTTATAATAATAATAATAATGACAATTTCTTTAATTCTTACAATGTCCATATATATTGTTAGTAAGTTACAACTTAAACTAATGTTAGTACTGAATATTAAAATATACAACCAGCTTCATCCACTGCGTCTGGAAGGGACAGTCGGCCTTGACCAACTGTTCGCCCTCAGGATGCTATTACCGCTCCCCCTCACTCAGCTCATAAACGAGGCTGCATTTTTTCTCATGATGGCTTGAAAGCCATCTGTGCGTGCGCGGCGGAAAGCAACATCCTGAAGTCGTTGCTGTATTGAATGCTAAGGGCGCTGTAGGACCGTTGAGTAAGACCGTACCGTCAGGTGACTCAGAGGCTGCTCGAATAAAATGATTGACAATAAGCTTTAAATTAATTTTTACCTCTTTGCAACATCGAGCAAACTTACGAGACAGCATATTACTCCATACCGACAACGCCCTTCGTTGCCTTTCAATACCAAGGTCGTCCCTGAGGTCATCAGCTATTATATGACCCAAGTATTATAAGACTCATCTACATTCAAAATTAGTCTACCACATCCACCTCATAACCTGCACCATATGTAACAACTACTGACATTCTTTTAAATTTCTTAACTCAAGTTAAATCAATTACATTTTCATATAATTCCAGTTGATTAGAAAGAGGCTTTTACTTAAACGAGTAACAAAAAGATACTAAATGAACAGCAAACAATACAACCTATTACTTTATAATTAAAATTAATAATTATGAACTATTAAGTATATCACTACTAAGTACTTGTTACTTTATCCTCACTAGAGAAGGTAAACTTTAGCCACCTTACCGTCGCACGTCCATAGCAGCAAGCTCATTTCATGATTTTTCTTAAAAGGGTTCCAATTTCTTTGAGAGCTATACTGAATATATTTAGCAATTATTGGGTCACATAACCGCGTTTCGATTTCTTTGACACAATTTCGACTGCCTTGTATGACAATCCTTATTTTTGGCAACAATTTGAACGCTACATAATTCATGAGCATGTCTGTACACCGTCTGACCCCCACTCGTATTGCAACCGCGAAACAGTTGAGTAACGCAAATTTAAATTCAAGCGAAAGTTCATATATTTTGGCGACTGTACTTCTGTGTAAATTAATAAACAAGTGGTGAAATATACTCGTAATAATTATAGAAGGAAACACGTTTCAAATCAAGGTATTGTAGAGATAATCAAGGAAACCAACAAGTTCTTGAAATAATCCTTTAACTATGAGAACATCTGAAGTAGGCCTAGACATTGCGAAAGCTTTTGATCGGGTATGGCACAAATCGCTGCTTTCCAAGTTACCATCTTTCGGGATACCCGAGAGATTATGCGAATGGGTTGCCAGCTTCCTGACTGGACGGAGCATCAGAGTCGTTATCGATGGTAGCTGCTCCGACACCATGTCTATTAACGCTGGCGTCCCGCAAGGCTCCGTGCTGTCCCCAACTCTGTTCCTTCTGCATATCAACGACCTGTTGCAAATTGGTGAAATACGTTGCTATGCAGATGACAGTACTGGAGACGCCTTGTACAGGGGCCGCGCCAACATCCCTCGGGTCGAAGTGGAAGAGAGTCGTGCCAGGCTTGTGTCTGAAATCGAAGACTCTTTAGATCTAGTCTCGATTTGGGGTTCTCTGAACCTAGTGGATTTCAACCCCAGTAAGACGCATGTCTGTGCATTCACCGCTAAAAAAAACCCTTTTATTGTAGCACCTCGCTTTCAGAGCATACCTCTTAAGATCTTGGAGAGTATCGGGATCCTAGGTATCGACATCTCCAGCAAAGTCGAATTTAGGGGTCATCTGGAAAATAAGGCCAAAATGGCCTCCAAAAAGCTCGTTGTGCTGAACAGAGCGAAGCGGTACTTCAAACCTGGGCAACTCCTTATGCTTTACAAAGCTCAGGTGAGGCCCCATATGGAGTGCTGCTCTCATCTCTGGGCCGGCGCACCGAAATACCAATTGGACCCATTTGACTCCATCCAATGATGTGCTGTTCGTATTGTCGACGATCCCACTATCACGGGCGGTTTAGAATCCCTCAGCATTCGGAGAGACGTTGCGTCTCTCTGTGTGTTCTACCGCCTGTACAATGGGGAATGCTCTGAAGAATTGTTTAATATAATTCCCACCTCGGGTTTCCACAACCGCACCTCCCGTCACAGAAGTGCGGTCCATCCGCATTTCCTCGATACGGAGGTGTCGCGCACTGTCGGTCCAAAAATTATTCTATACCGCGAACCCGTAGGCTGTGGAACGAACTGCCTCAAGAGGTTTTTCCATTGAGCTACGATATGGGGTTCTTCAAGAGAGCTGTGAATAGGATTTTGCAAGGTCGGCGGCGCGCCCGCATACCCCCTGGTATTGCACCATGGGCGGCGGTAACACTTACCATCACGTGGGACCGCTTGCTCGTCCGCCCACTGATCTATAAAAAAAAAAAAAGTACGGGTTCATTATTATAAATTATTTAAATTCATATTAAAACATAATCATTAAAATGGTATAATTATAATAATAATACTATATTTATTTGCATCACCCAAGGTGTTCAATAATAGTATTAAATCAATGAGCTCATGTTATAGACGAAAAACGGTATGCAAAATTTAAAAAATGTAAAAAATATTATATTACCACAAATTATCAAAATTTTATTATCAAGAATGTCGTAATTAACTATAGTCATAATATCTGTTAGCCCTTTAAGTCGTTTAGAGTCCGTCCATATTTATAAAAGCAACAATCTCCTTTTTTAAGAATTTCGTCATTAGAGTAAAAACGTTCGTCAATTAACCATTCCCGTAAAATTTTACAAAATTTATTCGTAGTTAAGTCTACAATCTGTTTTGGAAGGCTGTTGTATATTAATGGTTGTTTTATAGAAATAAAGGTGTCAGACGAGCACACGAGCACCTGATGGTAAGTGGATACGACAGTATAGACATCCTTAGTTCATAGACATCCGAAATACATGCCAACATCAGTCCAGAATGACAAACGTTGGCACGCCCACAGTTGCGCTGCCCACCTTTGCAGATTAAATAATGGATTGGAAGAAAAGGTTGGGAAAGTGGGGAGGGATAGGATGGAATGGAATTGGGCTCTGGCATATCTCACTCACTACCGAAACACGTACGTATATTGGGGAAATACGAGAAAGTAGGAAAAGCTGTACATTTCAAGGTAGTCTTCTGTGAGACGGGTATCGTAGCCAGTGGAGTGCGCCCAGCGGCTGTGGGAAACGTGCACTCTCCCTCAATTATACATACATATAGTGAGAACTGTGAATAGGATTTTGCAAGGTCGGCGGCGCGCCCGCATACCCCCTGGTGTTGCAGGTGTCCATGCGCGGCGGTAACACTTACCATCACGTGGGATCGCTTGCTCGTCCGCCCTCTTCTCTATATAAAAAAAAAGAACATATAGCAACAATTTCATCTGAGCAATTTGTAAGAGTATGTTGGCATATCCAAAGGAAGTTGAGTGCCAATACGTCTACCACTGTTATCCTTTCTTTGAAAAGGGACATATTTTGTCTTACAAATTTTGCCGCTTTACTACTCCGTTTTTTTTTTATTTTGTCTCTGGTTAGTCATAAGGTGGTCCACTCCCTGATTCTCGCTTGACGTTGAATTTTGGGACACGTTGTATAAACAAGGTTTCGTTATGTTATGTACAGTAGCTTATTTTTTTACTTATTGGTATGTCTATATGATTGGCTCCGTTTCATTTCTTTTGAGATTGTTCGAATGCATTTCTGTTGCGCGATAAAAATTCTATCGATATGATTGGAGTTACCCCATATGTCCTACCGTAACGTATTACCGAAGAAACATGAACATAATATACCATAATTTTAGTTTCAACACAGGTAGTATTTCTGATTTTTTTTAATGCAAACGCTATTGTATTAACTTTTTTTGAAATGGTGTCTATATGCTCCTTCCAGTTCCAACGTTTATCAATTTTTATACCCAAGAAACTTGTAGTCTTTGTTTACTCTGTTCTTTTCATGTTAAACGCCACGTCCATTTTAACAAAATTTATTACCGTTATATTAATTTTTAGATTGTTTCTATGTAACCAATTGATAGTTTCATTCAAAACCAATTGAGTGTTATTTCGGAAAACACTCATGTTCCCCTTTCATTGAAAGTGAATACACTGATAATCAATCAATTGCTTTAGAAAGGTCGTTTATATACAGCAGAAACAATAAAGGACCAAGAATACTACTTTTAGGCACTCCAATTTTTTAGGTTTTTAGTGTAGAGTTATAATCTTGTAGTGTATTTGTTTCTTGATTCATTTTAGTTACTCTAATTATAAATTATCTGTGTTCTATTACTCAGATAGGATTTAAACCAATTTAACGCGAGACCTCTTATGCCATATATGTGTAGCTTGCTAAAGAAAGTAGTATAACCTACACAATGAAATGTCTTACTGAGGTTCAGGAATATAGAATTTTCGAATTAATGTTAATGAGAATTTATTTTATTAAAGATAAAACTGCTAATGCTGTAGATCCATTTTTTCTGAATCTATTGATTGTTACTTAAAATTTTATATTTGTCTTTTGGACTCTTACATAAAGTACTCGTTCGAATAATGGATTAATTCCCCATTCGACAAAATGGGGATTAATGCCGGTGGTCTCTAGTTATTTTTTTCTTGTGTAGATGCTTTTTTGTATAGGGATTTTATAATTGATAATTTCAATTTCTATGAGAAACAGTCTTTCTCTAAGGACAATTTTACATTATGTGAAAGTAGTTTTGCAATGAAGTGAGATATATTTTAGCATATGCCTTGTTATTCCATCGTGCCCAGCAGATTTTATATTTTTCAAATTCTTAATGATACCGCGTATTTTTTGTGGATTTGTAGGTTCTAAAAATATGCTGAATATCTGAATGATTTCTAACGTCTCAGTTTATTAAATCTTCTGTGTTTGCTAATGTAGAATAATAGATGTCAGTATTTGTTAATTTGTAGTTATTCTGACTTGTAACGTTTTTAATGTCAAATTCGTTTGTTTTATTATAAATGTCATTATTAATTCATTTTGTCATTATTATCATTTCGTCGTTTTCTGAATCATTATCATGTGTAATGTCACTGTTTTCTTTACGATTTCATATAATGTTAATAAAATAAATGTTAAACACATTACATATATTAAAACCACAGTCAATTAGTAAGTCATTTTCAATTAAATTATTAATCTATTGTTTATTTTTTGTGCCCAGTATTTCTTTTTACAATCGACCAAATTTCTTTCACTTTATTATTAGAAGTAAGTATTTACTTTTTGATGTACCAAGATTGAAGGTTATGTACATATCTTCTAAGAGTTTTAGAATACTTCTTCAGAAAAGTTTTATTCACCTCATCCACAACAATAATTATACAATAAGGAGCATTTAGTTTTACAACGCGTTTTTATTCCTTCTGTAATCCATTGAATATTATTTTATTTTAATTGCCTTTTAATTTCGATTTTAGGGAAACTTAATTTATTAAATGAAATCAACATATTTCATCTAAGACAGTATTGATACCCATCGTTAACATCACTGGTGTCATATATTTCTGAGAACGTTAAATTCAAAAAGCAGTTTTTAAATTTCCTCATATTATCCTTATTATAGTCATTTATGTAAATAAACTATTGTAAATTGAAATGTCTTCTTTTCACTACGAATTCTAAATGTAAATCCCTGGGTATGTTAAAATACCCATAGTAGACATCGTAAGCTCGCATTTGATTTTTCATGATTTCAATCTTGAAAGCAAAAAATCATATTTATCTCTTTCTCATTTTTCTTTTTCACATACTGATTCGAATTTTTTAATATTGAAATGAAAGCAGACGAACATAACCATGACCTTCGACCCGACACAATCCGATCCGACCCCAAAAGCCCGATACAATGCAAACCTTGTAAAGCCCTATTATATACCTTAGCTTTCTACCAATCCGTACAGGGCCCACGTGGTGAATTATAGCCTGAAAGCTCCTAGCGATTTACTCGTACTGGAGGAGGCCTGTGCCCTGCAGTGGGACGCTAAGTCTGCAGTGGGATGCTAAAGAATGTCGATGGATGTTTAGCCTTCTTGAAGACTCACAAGCCTCAGTATGACGAATGCAGTGTAAAAAACTATGAATATCATTCAATCCTTTTTGTACAAATAGCGATTGTACTAACGTAAATAAAACATATAATTTATAATAAATGTATAACTAAAATAAAACAATGTCGAGTAACCAGCAGTTATATTATTGACATTTTGATTATAAATAAGTAATAAATAAATTAATGAACTGACTGGAGCATTACATTTAACACTGAAATTAATAAAATAAATATTAACATTAATTAAATATTTACATTAAAGGAGCACAAATTTTAGGAAACAGTGATAAATATGAGATCAGTCTTATAATAAATAATAATAATAAAAAGTAATAAATAATATTTTGTGTCTTATACTTTCAATATATAGACGATAATATATCAAATAAATGCAATATTTTATTTACATATGTACATATATATCTTATATACCGTAACAATACCATACATAAATATCCATATATACATACATACATATATCTCTATAAAA
Source organism: Sesia apiformis (assembly GCA_914767545.1). NCBI lineage: Eukaryota > Metazoa > Arthropoda > Insecta > Lepidoptera > Sesiidae > Sesia > Sesia apiformis. The sequence continues at coordinate 9,357,436 of OU611970.1, read as the reverse complement.
ATACTAATATATCATATTAAATATAATACTTTTATTTATATCTTCTAAAATGTGAAATAAATGTATATTGTTGAGATAATATGAACTATATTAATATGCATCCAAATAGGTACATGCAATGTATAAAAACAATTAAATAAATAAATCCTCATAAGTATATTACAAATAAATATATACAGATCAACAAATGAACAAGAATAACAATATATATATATATATATATATATATATATCGGTACTTCGAATATATGAAAATTTATATATATTTTAAAGCAAAATCCAAAGACTTGTGTAATAAAAACATACATATACTTACAACATATGGAACTTATATAAATATTGTGCGCAGTTCCTTTTCATTATAGAGTATTTTAGGTACATTAGATGCAAATGCTTAGAGAGATAAAGTCTCTAACTCACTTTGCGATATCTTGCTTATCGAATCGTCATATCCTTTACTTACAAGCCATTTGTCGTTATCCATTTTGAATAAAAAAAAATAACGTGCTATTTTAAAATGTAACTACAAATATATAAAAGTGTTTATACTGACCGTGATTAAGTTTTAAAATAAATATTCCATAATCATGTAAAATGTTCAATAATTGCACAGTGTCATCGATTATGGGAAAATAGCAATTTACGAAGGCTATTCATAGCTATAGTCTACACATTTGCATTTGTAATGTGAATAAAAACTATGAGTGTATGAATATGGGCCGTGCGGTGTCAGCTGGCTTTAGAATTGCACCATCCTACTTCTTCCCGTGGATGTCGTAAACGGATACCGAAGCCGCTGCCACAACCGCTGAGGAGTTACACCATCTCTAAAACAGTGGACTCGCCAACCCTCTTGGCTAGCGTGACGTTTGAAGGCCATACATCCCGCATGCACCAGGCAATGTGCATTGAGGAGACCCATATCCAACTATAGATGCTGAAAGGACTCGTTACGGTTACATCTTGTTTTAATCTGTGGGTTACGTTTACGGAATGCAATTTTTGAGGTATCTCTCCTCACCCTAAAAGCCCCAGAGAGGTGGTGAAGAACTACCCAACGCTAAATACCAGCAGAGACAACTGGAACCCTTGCTTTCCAATGCTACCACAGGCCGCGGGGTAAAAAATAACCCCAAAAAGATTGGAGAATAGCTCGCAATGGCCAGTGCAGGGTTTTAATTGAGTCATTTTAACCTTCTCCTGAATGTAAGCGAAGAGTGGAACACACGCACGCTCTACAGTGGAATTTTATAAGTAGATATTTATATTTATGTATATTAATAAATAAATTTATTTAAATATAATACTGCATAATACTTCTGGTACTTAATAACCAAATGACTCCATACAAGTATATAAACTAAATTATTATAAACCTACGTATAACAATATTCACATTAAAACAGCACGTTAGTTCTAGATACAAAACGGATTGTAATTGGAAGTCCGTTTCGCGAAGTACGTTTCGATCGGCTCATTCGAAATTCGAATTATTTTTTTATGCAAATCGAGGTACATACTCCATATTCTTATACTAAAATAAATAATATCTAGTATTGACATACAGTTAGGTGAAACGTTAATAAACTTTTCTTTATTAATTGAGTTATATTAACGTGTTATTAAAGTATCGGTGGGTTCTCATTGGCTATTGGGTGTAAGCTTTGTACGCTAAGTCTTGTGACTTCTCAAGCGACCTGAAATAAAAATAATAACGTAAGTAAATGATGGTAAGATCTAAGATGATGATAATGTCTATGGGGTGATAGGCGAAGTCGTTTTTAAGAAGAAGTCCTTATTCATATTGTTCTAGAATGATACATTTCTGAACAATTTTTTTATTCGTATAATTTCCCATAATGGATTTGATTTTTTTATTATTAGATTAACGTTACTGGGTCAGATTAACAATTCTACAGACATTCAATGCTCATGTTTCAGTTTCAGTAGACGTTCGACTTTAATTTAAAACCATATTCTACCGCACGTTATAAAACACAACATCGTGCCCCAACCATTACCGTTCAGTTCCAAAACGTGTGAAAACAGCTCTTTCAAATCATTCAATGTGCTTTTTATGTATCGTGAAAATAGAAAAAGATGCACGATTTATTAATAAGTATCTTATTTTCATTAATTATTCGTTTTTTATGCTCCAAAAAAATAATTTATTATTATTATTATTATTATTAAATAATGACTTTCGCATATTAATAATGATTATTAATACTGACTTTTCGGAACGCCGCTTTAATGTCAATAAAATGATGTGTTATAATATTATAATATGTCATCAATCATCATAGTGTCATTTTGTATAGAATTTTTCGACTGAATTGAAACTGAACCGTTGTACTCGTAATTAATGGAATACGAAAAATGACATTTAGTACAGTTTTTGATGCGATTCAGCTTATACGTTCAATCAGTTTTATATTAGTAGAATCGCCCCTGTTAACTTTTAAATTTTCGATATTTATAACGTTTTTGGAAATAAAAATGAAGTCGCTACAATAAGGAATTTAAAAAATGCAAAAATTATTTGTACAGTTTAAAGAAGATTCCTAACATTTTTAAAAAATAATTCAAAAATTGACTGGTAGAGAATATCTACAGCATTAAGCACGCCTTTTGTACGATTAAGTGCAATAAAGTTTTTTAAATAAATAAATTAAAATGTAAACATAAACCTCACCTGCTCCACCCTGAGCCACCATGTCCAGCTGAAACCACGACTTCGTGCGCTTCATGACCACCTCCCGAAGGCGATAGGAGTTTCTTCAAACCGATGATGCCAGCTAGCACCAAGGCCAGCTTGGAAACGATTAGGGCCTTGCCAGCGAGAAGGGCCAGGGCGCCGAAGGCCAAAGGGACCATCATACCGCCGATGAGGAGCGGGATGGCCAAGAGCGGGGCCAGTTTCTTTCTCTTGCTTCGGCCTTCCTCCGTACCTTGCATTTCGGAGGCGGTGGGAAATTTGATCTGGAATCGTGAAAGTTTTTTATTAACTTTATTCACTCACTCAGTTATTTTATTCACTCAAAAAATTAACTGTACTCAGGAAAGATTCAAATGAAAACACTTCCAAAAGACTGCTTCGGAATTACTATTTAAAGCATCAGAGTTCACGATCTAAATCTGATTATTGCTGCCTACTTCTGCCCACTTACTTAAAATTGTGAATTATTCATTATAATAGTATGTACCTACGTATGTATGTGGAGTATATTCTTATGTATATGTCTGTATTTACTATATTGTATGTAGCCATTTTTTAAAATTATTACCAGCTGTTGCCCGCGACTTCGTTCGCGTGGTCTTCAAGTACTAATTCAGACACCTTCGCGCGCGTACGCACAACAATTCACCAAAATTTTCATCGCAATCGGATAAATGGTATAGGAACGCATACGGGACAAACATTCATTTTTATTATATAGATGTATTTAAACCAAAACTGCACCCGCTATTTTGGTGCTGTTTTCTGTATGATCTGGTTCGGTTGACTGGTAGAAAAGCATTAGGTTCATCTTTTGTACAAGTCAAATACTTCTGTAATGAAGTTTAAATAAGTGAATAAGATTTTAAAAACTGTAAATTTTAATTTTCTTATTTGATGGACGAAAAGCGGCAGGTGAGTAGATAGTCCACTTGGTGACGAGTGGACACTTATCCATACACTCCTGCGACACATGACAACATCAGTTCAGAACGACATAATTAGCACGTTCCCGGATACGCCACCTACCTTTGGAGATTTAGGAGTGTAATTGGAAAATTGTGTGTTATTTAGGAAAGCCGTTATATTATTATCACTTCTAAAATTATTTTAATCAAAAACATAGGACATTATTATGACCTTTGACCTTCAATTATTCTTTTGAATTAGTGACCCGTTAGTTATTATTGAATTAGTTAATTATTGAATTAGTGACTTTATACCGCGAATCCGAAAGTTGTGGAATGAACTGCCAGTCGAGGTTTTTCCATTACGTTATGACATGGGGCCCTTTAAGAGAGCTGTGAAACAGGATTCTGCAAGGTCGACAGAGCACCCACAAGCCCCTGGTGACGATTTATCATCAAGGGCCCGCTCGCTCGTCTGCCATCTATTCTATAAGAAAAACAAAACTTTGCTACCTATTGACTTTATTACATTCTTTTTGGAGATTTTTGGACCGCTTTGGAGAATCGTATCGTTGGATTGTGTCAACTTGTCTCTCTCCACTGCTGAATATAAACCTCTTCCACCACACACAATCTTCTCAACGAGCCACTTAATAATAATTAATGATTATTCAGGCGACATGTGACGTGTTAATCAGCACCAATTAGCAATTAAACTGTTATCGTCATCGGCCAAGTGGGTCGGTGCATTAAGAAAACTGCACTTAATAGAGTGTGGCGAGTGAAAAAGTGAAGATTTACTAATTGCATGCAATTGCTGAGATGCATCGTGAAAGCGGTCACGGTGCGTCTATCCACGGTATGTGTCGTTTTTTTACGCATATCGTGATTACATTAATTTTTATGAAATGTATATACAGTTTCTAATTCAATAAAAACTAATTATTCCAGTTTAAGAAGCACAAGATTCTATACGGTGGTGTCATAAGATTCATTCATGTAACTCTAGAACGGTCTGCATCAACATGAATAAGATAACTGGATAAATAAATAGCACCACAACTCAATGGCCCACACCTGGATTCCCTGTCCAGAGACAAACTCAAAGACGAACACAACACCTAACCACCAAACACAAATGTTTGTCCGACCGGGAATCTAACCCCGGACCTATTGCACAGCAGACAGTGTCACTACCAACTGAGCTAATTGGTCGTCAGATAGTCGATAAATGGATATACTTCATTGTACACCAGAACATACAGAGAAACACGAAATACAAGTAATTAGAATTACAACAATTTCTTCCGGGAAAGGCTTGGATGGTAAGGAAAAGTCTGTTGACCAAATTGATGTAGATTTTGCAATAAACATATAAATAGTAGTAATTAGCCTATTACTAGCAGTAGTAGTCGTATTAGTAAATACCAGAAATTAGTAGTGAGAATAATTTTAATGTATTTTTAATGACAGTAATCTAAGATGCGATTTGAAGCGTCTAGTCATTTTGCGAACAATTTTGCACCCTCGCACGCAAGCACGCACCCACGCATGGACACACGCACGTACACATGTAAATTGTGGTCACAAGTGAGTGAGTCATGCTAACGTTTCTTTCTTTTTTGGTTTTAACATATTTTTATACTCAACTTCATTCGTTCGATTTATCATAATAGATCGAATCAAGTATCAAAATAGGTCTGGCCTTAGTTAGTTTCATATCGTGTAATCGGTAAAAATCATGATATTTTTATGTAAATTATTCGAAAATGTTTCGTTAGATATATGAACGAACAATTATTTTATATTTTAGTTTAAGAATTCATTTCTTGAAAGGATTTAAAGCATTCTCTGGGAAAGAGGATTTATTGTCCGTTCAATTTTCCTATATAATGAGAGTTTAGTGAAGTATTTAAAAACAATTATCATTTTTTATAACTCTATCTAAAAAAATCATATTTTAGAGTATATTTCTATCAAAAGACAATCTAAAGAATTATAAAAGAATCAAAGAAATATAAAGTTAGACAATCTCAATTAAGTCCATAACGACAATACGGTCACTTAACTCATATGACGTCAAAATTAACAATTCACTTATATCAGAAAAGAAACGACATAAGTTGGTAATTGTGAAATACAATTCTGCCATTCTTAGAAAATAAAAGCCCAAGCTATAAACTTGGAGTATTGAATATATTTCTTTTTTTATAATTTACTCGGACCACATACAGTGAATAATAAAATAAAAATGTTTTTATCACTTCAATGTCCAGTCCCGCTGAAATAGGAGTCGCTCAGTTGAGGCATAGTAGGTTTACTGAGCACAGAGTTTTACTCCTTGGAAGAACACGAAAAATACGCTTTTATTATCACAAACATTATGCACTATCACTATTCATTTATTGTTAACAATGAAAGTTAAGTAAATTTGTTGTTAAGAATAACCATTGTTTATTTTCTTTTTTATCTTTAATTTTCGAATATATTGTTATTTATAATTTCGTTAAAAATTATACTAATGTTTTTTTCTTCTTAGGAGTTCCAAATTATCCACTTAGCGGCAAAACATGCTACCATGTTACACAGAATAACCTTTTTTTATAGAAAGACGGTGGCAAACGAGCATACAGTACACGTGGTGGTAAATGGATACTGTGGCCCACAGACATCCGCAATACATGGCAACATTAGTCCATAACGACTGACTTTGGCACGCTTCCGGTTTTAAACCTAGTAGATACCTATTTCTAAATTTTGCAGTGCGCGTAAACCTCTTTAGGGAAACTTAAGGGAAGGATGACGTCAGCTAGTCTATTTCACACTTATTACTATGGCATAGCTCCAGAATATTACACTAAATACATGTAAATCTATGCAATCTTGAAACTTTTCAATTCTGTTCACACACAGGCGGTGATATGATCACACATAACATAATCTCCTTGGACTTCATTCACTATCGGCTTTTTCTCTCAATTGGCATTCATTTCTTTTTTTTAAATACTAATCAATTCCAGACTCAATTCCCCGTGCAGTGAGTCCAGAGACACATACAAAGGCGAACACACCCAGACCCCAACAAACAAATGATTGTCAGACGGAAATCGAACACGGTACCTATAGCACACTGTTAGCACAGCAGGCAGGGACACTACCAACTGGGCTAATAATTACTTGTCAGTCATCGTCATCTCACTTTCGTTAGAGATACAGAATATCATAGGACACACATAAGGTAACCAGGACAGGAAAAGAAAGATCAAGAAATGAAAAGAAAGAAATAAACAAGTGAAGCTTATTGTATTTCCCCAAAGCAAGTTCGTGTTTCGGTAGTGAGAGACTTGCCAGAGCCCATTCCCATCCCATCCCGTCCTATCCCTCCCCATTTCTCCCAATCTATTCCTTAATCTGCAATGATAAACAGCGCATCCGGGAGCGTGCCAACATTTGTCATTCTGGCCTGATATTGTCATATATCGCGGATGTCTATGGATCCATATTCCATCAGGTGGACTGGATGCTTGTCTGAACCTTAAATCTATAAAAAAAATTCAGAGTCCCTTTTTACTCGACATCACTCAAACGAGAGACACACCCGATTACAAAGTACTCTTAATTAAATTAGGTCCCGACGGCTTTGAGTCTGATATCGAATTGTCAAAATATCATAGCAGAGTAATTTATGAAACAAAACGAAAATGGTATTTTTATATGTGATAATGGTGCAATTAGCACATACTGCCAGTGTCAAGTTTTCTTCGTCATAAACAATTTCTAAGTCTAAAACGTATCCTGTCAATGTCCAGTCCCGTGTGAAGTAAGTCGGGAGTCGCACAGTAAGGTGATAGTAGGTTTACTGTGAACAGAAGAGGACTCCTTGGAGGCACACGAAAAACGCAGTCCTAGACTTTTATTTGATTATCAAAACATTACGCACAAACACTTCTAAGTTTATAACAAAAAACACTTCACCTTTCCCGCCAAAAAAGTTCTAGTTAAAAGTAGGCAGTAAATATGCCAAAAAAATGGAAGCGAAGCATTTTCAATCAAACAATAATTCATATTATACTCAATATAATAAATAGTTCTAAAAATAATTGTAAGTTTAGTTGTGTTATTTTAGTTTATTTCAATATACGAGTATTACGTATTCACATATGAGGTTTTTTATATAGAAAGAAGGCGGCGGCAGGTGGAATTGGAATTGGAAAGTGGAGACTGTCGTCCCTGGACATCCGCAACAAATGCCAACATCAGTCCAGAATGACAAACGCGGTACGCCCTCAGATGAGTATACCTTTGGAGATTTAGGAAAAAATGGGGAGGAATAGGATGGAATTGAAATTGGCTCTGGTATATCTTAGTGATTATCGAAATACGTATGTACATTAGGGAAATTAGATAAAGTGGAAAATGTAGTACATTTTACGGTAGTGTTTAGCGACTGTGGGATTGCACCGTGCACCCACACCCTTTAAACGTTGACGTGACGGAGTCAGGCCTTTGTTTTTAAAATAATTATTTTTTATTCTTGATTCTGCTCTTTTCTCGCGCGACTAATTGCATTTTATATTATCCCTCGGCCAAGTGGACTGACGACTTGAAGAAAGTAGCCGGTGGTGGCTGAATGAGGAGAGCTGAAGAGCGTGTGTGGTGGCGGTCCTTGGGAGAGGCATATATCCAGCAGTGGAGAGACACAGGCTGATTGTATGGCATGTATCATCTTGTCAATTCTACAACTCTATCCAAGTTTAAATGGCCCATGGAAATAATTTCTACACGAACGCAAAATGTGGATTAGAAGCAAAGTGTATGCAAAAAGTATGCAAAAATGTGTGCCAAGACAAATGTGCCGTGAATATGTGGCATGAATAGTGTGCTATGAATACATCCATTTATATACCATGCCATCGTATACCATCTACCTATTTACATAATTATAGTTCTAAAAAGCTCTATTCTTAAATTTACATGACACATGCACGGGTTTCAATTGTATGTAGTTTTATATACAATTTTGTATACAATTTTATATACAATATGCAAAATTCTATAGTCGTAATTTCTGCAACAGGTAGATTTCTTCGAAATCTCCCTAATAGTCCTAGTATTTATTTGTTTCCACTAATGATATCAGTTTATAACGTCGTATTGCACACATAGAAGTCCTTATGCACACATGTAAGTCCTTATTCAACATTCCTTTTTTTTTGTATGTACGAAGGCGGCAGATGAGCATACAGTCCACCTGATGGTAAGTGGACACTGTCGCCCACAGACATCCGCGATACATGCCAACATTAGTCCAGAATAACAAACGTTAGCACGCCCCCGGATGCGCTGCCTACCTTTGGAGATATAGGAATGGATTTCTAGGAAGGGCTGGGAAAATGGGGAGCGATAAGATGGGAATGGGCTCTGGCACATCTCACTCACTACCGAAACACATACGTACATTAGGGAAATATAGTAAAGTGGAAAATGCAGTACATTTCAAGGTAGTCTTCTGTGAGAGAGGGGTAACATGGCCAGTCGAGCGCGCCCAAGGCTGTTGAATTGCAGCGTGCACTCTCTCCCTCCGCGCACTTTGATTGATACCAAAAATGAATGATTACGGGAATGTAGTGTTATTGTAGCGCATTGTAAAGAACACCACACAGTCCTTTTACAAACATTCAAAGCACTCATGCCTTGAATGTATGCCTATATGCAATACCTCTTAAGGTCGAAGTCTTGATTCTATAATTATGATATTTTTAGCCCAGTCCAAGTAAAAATTGTAAAGCTCAGTAAAAGAAGAATGTTACCATTTGGTGTTACCATGTGAAAATTAGTTGAGTCCTCGAAGTACCCCTAGGCTATAATTGCTTTTGTGTGAGAATTTAATGACGCTTCCTGCTTTACTGGGGTACTGGCATTCCACTTACTGAAGTCATAACAATACGCTATTATCACGTAATGATTTATTTATAGTATCAATTAAAGTATCGTTCAACTTAACAAATACGGCTTAATTGACCATTAAGACGTAACTTTGCATAGGAACGAAATTATTATGTCAGTCTCGTCTTGAATTATGATCGCGGCACACTAATGTCGTTCTGTCTGGCATGTCCTCATTTAGGAGTAGTTGTATCAGAGTTACTATCACAGTTATCAATCTTGGATGAGAAACAAAAAAAAGGAGCATTATAAAAGTAGACACATGTCATATAGTACCTAATTACTAAATGATCATTTCTAATTAAAGATCTGTAAATGAAAGTATGAAGAAATAAGAATATTTTCATATCAAATATTTCTTCTGATTACATATTACAAAGTCTGGTAGAGCGATATAGAGGGAGAACGAACTCTGGTGCTACAGGATAGGCAATGTAATAACTAGATACGAGGTGATCCTTAACAAAGATGATATGTGGTATCAATAGACTAACGTCGCAACAGCAAAGAAAATTTAATTGAAACTTTAATATTAACGTAGTATAGCCTTCATTACATAACTTTAAAAACACTCAAAAAGAGACACTACTAATAGGAAAATAGATATAATAATAAGTTTATTTTACAAAACAGTAACTTACATTAAAGTGCGTAAAATAGAAGACGATCATAAATACACAGTAGTGATTGGCGACACAGTACAAAAACACAGTAGTATATCAAATAATGCGTACTGAGTTCGGCTATCCTGATTAGAAAGGCATGCCCTGTGGAATATTATAAGTCGATGTGCTGAGAGACTTTTACGTTAAACGGATAATTCTTCGTGCCATAAATCGAATTCCAAAAAGAGAAATTATTTTTCAGTAAAGTTATCAGCAGACGTAAATTTAAGCCAAGCCTTTAAATAATAACTTCATCACTGTTAAATATTTATTGAACAATATTTGAATTTAAGTAACTAAATTATACCTAATTAATTGATTTTATAATATTTATAATCATATTTTTTGTAATGGTGCTTGAAAATCTTCCAACGTTTTTAAGTCTACTAACTCGGTACCACAAATTATTATGTTAATAACAATCAGTATGATCATCTTATTAAGCTTTATAAAGGTTCAAAATTTTACCTGGATCGTATGGGAGCGCATGAATCCAACGATTTTATCCAAAATGAGGTTGTCCAACGATCCTTCGTCCAGACCTCTAGGTATCGCTTCCTCTACATCTTCAATCTTCGCGTCCGCATCTTTGGTTATTGTCACCCCACTTAGAACGGACACTTCATCGCTTTTAGATATCCTATCTAGGGCTTTAGCCAGTTTGGTTTTCAGACAGTGACCTATGTCTCCACCACTGCAGTCTTTGTACGTTTCGTACGCGACCTTAAGGTCTCCCAAAACAGTCTCCTCTGAACTTCTCGCCTCATCTAATTTGTTTTTATTCGTTGACGCCGTCCGTGCGCTAACTACCACAGCCAAGGTCAGCACGAGGAGGTAGTGTGGTACCATTTTGGTTTTGTTCGCACTTCAACGGCGTTATGGATACTCTGTTAAGAACTAGAACATTGTTACCGTTTATATGCGCTTAGTTTCACGGTACAGTGGACGTAACTGAGAGGGATGCATCGATGCATTTATGCAGTCGGTTGGACTGTTAGGGAATAAAGTTGATTGTATTTCGACCGGATGTTCGAGTTTTATTTATTTCAAAGTTAGCATAAGTTATATTTATTATTAGTATAAAATGTCTCGATGGCCCAATCGGTAAAATATCAGTCAGCCTATAGATAAAACTATGAACTAACAGCTCATATCTCAAAAGTCTGAAATTGAAATATGTACATATTCCAATTTGGTGACATAAATGATTGAATGATGATTGATTACAGTTGCCATATCGTTGTGCGGTATCAATTCTGCTCAAGACCGCGACCATCGAATGTTATATAAAAAACAGACGGAACAGAATAATTTGTGTGTTATAGAACCGGTTAGGTGAGGAGTCGAGTGGGGACTTCTAGAAGCTTGTAGAAATGAGCAGCGGAAAAGATCTTTTTATAGTAGAAAATAGGAAACTTAGAGTTGATAAACAGCGATTGTATCCAGAATCATTGGGTTATTTAGCTATCACACCCAATATCATAATTTCCTAATTCACTGGGTATTCCACTTACCATCAGGTAGAATGTATGCTCGTCTGCCGCCTTTTATCTATAAAAAAAACTACAACAAAAATTGTAGAGGTTCATGAGTTCTATTGAACGTCATTTAGTTTGTATATCAACGTCACTCTCACCAGCTATTTTATTATCCACTACTGGCCATGAACCTCCTCGTGCATATTATCTTATGCATGAGCGTTGCATGATCTTGAAACTCTACGTTAGCCTAGCGGGTTGGCGAGTCCACTCTTTCAGAAGTGGTGTAGTTCCTCGCTTGTTGTAGCAGGTTTATTATCCGTACGTTATATCGCTGTGTTGTATGTGACATGCAATTTTTTGAGATATTTTAAAAAGTTTACACCATCATAATTCTAAAACTACTGAGCTATCTAATTTAACAATTAATTTAACCCATTTTAACCAACTATTTAACCAACCAATTTTATCCAACAGCAATTTAACCCATCTTAAAATTCATCAGAGATGTAGACACGAACAATTTTTCCTCCAAATTGTCTAGTTTAAACCCTTAAATCAAGTGTTGATGAAACATTTTCGAAAGTCATGATTTCCCCAATAGGTAGATTTTCTCGAAGTCTTCCTAAAAGTCAACTCAACACTATCGCTATTTAAATTCGTCTTTCTCAAACAATTTTTTTTATTATTTTTCTATTCATTACTTATGTCAAATGTTTTCTGACCTATTTTCTTGCGCGTAAGTACCTACTCGTATTTAATGAAAATAGTAAATATCAGCAGACTAGTTTCCACTACTGTACATAAATTATGTTTATTTAGTTATTGACAAGGCTAATCCTAATGTGGTTTTAGGTCTGGGCCGCGGCACCGAAATATCAATTGGACCCATTTGACTCCATCCAACGACGTGCTATTCGAATTGTCGCCGAACCTACTCTCGCAGGTGGTTTAGAACCCCTCAGCATTCGGAGAGACGTTGAGTCTCGCCGTGTGTTCTACCGTACAGAAATCTCTAAGTGCTCTAAGTGGGGAATGCTCTGACGAATTGTTCAATATAATTCCCATCTCGGGTTTCTACAACTGCACCTACCATCACAAAAGTGCGGTCCATCCGCATTTCCTCGATACGGAATTGTCGCGTACTGTTCGGTTCAAAAATCATTTTATACCGCTGTGGAAGAAACAGCTTCAAGAGGTCTTTCCACTACTCTACGATATGGGGTTCTTCAAGAAAGCTGTGAATAGGATTTTGCAAGGTCAGCGCGCACCTGCACACCCCCTGGTGTTGCAAATGTCCATGGGCGGAGGTAATACTTACCATCACGTGGGACCGCTTGCTTGTCCGCCTACTTCCTAAAAAAAGGGTTTAATATTTTTTCATAAGTTACGTACAGATATTTTTTTTATTCAATTTTTTTTATTTTATTCAGCCGACCTAGTCCCACTTCGAGGGACTCCTATCTCCTATGCGTAAACTTTGCTGCTCATTCGGTATTTTTGCTGCATTTTCGGTATTTTTGCTGCTCATTGGGTATTTTACTGCTCATTCGGCATTTGTTCCTGCTCATACGGTATTTTTTGCTGCTTATTTATTTATTTCTCTTGAAATAGGTGAATGTTTTCCTACATTCTAAAAGTACCGTAAATTTTATATCATCATTCAATAGACAATTAAGAGACTATATTCTTGTTATACTCACTATACGGTGTAATCAATATCTGATTGAGATAATTAAAAAAAATGCTGTCGAAATAATTATGAATTTGACAGTTATAGAATTTGCTAACAGATACTTAGCACGCGTAGAATTAGAATTAAAAAACAATCTTATGTGTTAATTCCATTCCACGAACTACTATTACTAAAAGTGGTGATTAGTGGTTTGTTTGGTAGGTACCAAACAAACAAGCCAACTTTACATAAATAGATAATAATTTAAATTGATAAATATGTGTGAAAAACGAGAAACTCTCAAATGTATTCTCAAATATCTCAAACTTTCATTTAGTAAGAAGGATAATTATTACATTATAATTTTAAAGTTATTATTATTAATTACTAAAACGCAAATGCAAATTTCTATATTATTATCATAATGACAATACATATGTATAAAATTATGAGAAATAATAATTAATTTAAGGAAATTATATGGCGTGTGTATCCAGAAACTAGTTGATTTTATATACTAAATCAGGAAACTAGTTTAATAAACCAAGTTTTAAAAATATAATTTTAAATATATTTTTTTTATGAATGAAGGCGGCAGACGAGCTTAGAGTCTACATGCACATATTAGTCCAAAATGACAAACGTTGGCACGCCCCCGGGTGCGCTTCCTACCTTTGGAGATATAGGAATGGATTTGGAGAAAGGGTTGGGAAAATGGGAAGGGATAAGATGAGAATGGGCTCTGGCACATCTCACTCACTACCGAAACACGTACGTACATTAGGAAAATAAGATAAAGTAGGAAATGCAGTACATTTAAAGGTAGTCTTCCGTGAGAGAGGGGTAACATGGCCAGTCGAATGCGCCCGGCGGCTGTTGGATTGCACCGTGCACTCTCCCCCTCAGTCATCAGATGTGCTATCATCAGAAGTAAAATTTGCTCCTACAGTAAATAAAGCAAGGGTTTCATGTATCATGTCTATATGAATGCGTTGGTTTACTCAAAGTCTGACGTCACAGTTAACATGCAATAACTGTTAACGTTTTGTCGTCAATATAAAAAATGCTGTTTTATCTGTTTATTAGATTTAATTGTTTCAAATATAAATGGCAGTGGACTATGATTTTGAAAATTTAGCACTGTAATAACTTAGCCCTGTAACAACTTAGCCCTGTAACAATACTCTTTTGAGTATTGCTCTTTACCGAACTTCTAGCTACTACTAAGAACTGGCCGCTAATGCAATTCTAAATTAATATTTGCTACAAACGTCATATGCCTACGCTCTGACTTCTTCTGCTACCTGATTGTGGCTACTGTATCAATAATGTTTATGTTTATGAATATCTCCTAGATCATATGGCACTCAACTAATTCAATAATAAAAGTTAATATTTATAAGTTTATAAAGAAAACAACATATCAATACTTTATACTTTTTACAAATATACTAGATACATAGAGTTGCTATTAGGCCCCGTACTGAGATCGCAAAATAACCAGTTTGCGAATTACACAAACAATCACAAATATTGATCTTTGGTTGGTTGTAACAACCTTTATCTTATCTTCTATATACCTACATATAATAAAACTGTAGAACCAGTGTGTCTGTACATTGAATATATTTACCAAAAACTGATTGGGGGTGATGAGGAAGAGTATCAGAATACAAAAAAAATTTGAACATTTTTGTCTGTCTGTTTGGCTGTTTGTACACGCCAATCTCCAAAACTACTATACGGATTTTAATGGGGTTTCCACAGGTTAATTAAGCTTAGCTTGGCACTTCGAATAGACTTTGTTTCGTGGAAATCATCTGACGGGAAAACAAGATATCCCAATTTAGACTTTAAAAACTAAACATCAACGCGTACGAAGTCGCGGGCACAGCTGGTTCATAAACATTTAACAAAGTAACAAGATATGTGAACAAATTATGTATTTCCTGAAATATCAGTTTGGCATGTTACCGTTTTTAGGGTATTTACCCTTACTTAGTTATTAGTAAATTATTACTTAGTAACTAATAGATTATTTAGTTAGTAATAGATATTATTTTAGTTAGTTAGTCATTATTTAATTAGTAATAGATTATTACTATTAATAAACTACTTAGTTTATGAATAGATCGGTTTAATAGTTTCCCTTTTTTAATAGTTAGTTTTATTACATTCACATTTAAATAAATCGTTGAAATATGAACTGGCTGGTTTTCTTTCTTCGAAGAACTCCTCCCACCTGAGTTGACATTGCAACCCTGAAACCAGTACGTGATGATATAGTCTAGAGGTATGCACTCCCAATACACATACGTGAGAGCGTGTATTCGAAATACCGCCATTTTGTTTCAACTTAAGTACGGTTTTTTTTTTCCAATTAGTTATCATTAATTATTTTCGACGATTTCACGAGGAAATCGACATAACAACATACTAATTAGTATAGTACTATACTTTAAATCTGAGACGTTATATCTACAGACATAATGAAATCCTCACATATGATTTTTTCGCAGAAAAGTGACAACGGTTATTTTACACATGCGCTATGCGTGTATACGTCTCGTGGACATAAGAGCAAATTGAGTGTCCGTTAAGAAGGTAATACCACCTCGAAGAACAAGTTAAAAACGTCGCGAAAGCTGGCAACGTCCAGTTAGGAACTAGGAAGTAAAAAATGTGATCGACTTTTTGCGCCAATTTTCTCATGTACTAGTTTGATAAAATGTGTTGGTTTCTATCTAGTGGAGAATGTGTAGTTCCTGTTTAAGTCTAACATTAGATTTAATATTAAATATTATAGAAATACAAAAGAAAAAAAAATGACTTCAAGATTACTAATGAATGAATGAGAAACAGTTCGTCCGTAGTGGCTGTATGAGAAAATCTGAAGGTCGTGTGTGATATTGAGCGTTGGCTGGCGTGTCAGCTTTATAATATCACCACCGTATCTGTTACCGTTGGTGTCGTAAAACGCGACAAATGACTAAAAAAGTTACCACCACAAGCGCCACACCGCCTCTAAAATAGTGGACTGGCAACCGGCTTGGCCTGCCTGGCGTTTTAGGGCGATACATCCTTCATGCACATGACAATTTGCATGAGGAATCCCATGTCTAGGAGTGGACGATAACAGGGTTGGTGATGGTGACATTCTGATTCTATAAGCTACATCGATGATTTGTTCTTTGGTGAGTCTCTTCTTTTCTGGACCTTATGTCGTAAAGAAACTGAGCATAGCTCTATAAAATATGATATTTGTGATAATAAATCTTTATACGCAATAAAGATTTATTGTCTTATTTTTGTATCTTTTCTCTCATTTTTATTTATTTTTTTGTCAGCAACATGGCTTCTCTTAATATAACTCATGTAGATATTTTATTTATATAATGTATACATTGATTATGTATACCTTGTGTGTATGTTATTTATTCCTATGTATGTACGTATGTGTGTAAGTTTGTATGTATGTGTATGTAATAAAGTGTTATATTTATTTTACCGCACCATCTAAATTGTGTCTTTCATGCACCTCCTAATTGAATTTCTCTGATCAACCCAAAGGTTGGCTGCTAGAGAATAGCTTAAGGCATTAAGCTCACCTTTTGTACGATATTGTGCAATGAAGTGTAAATAAAAAAATAAAAGAAATATAAAACAAATTATTATTGGTGCGACCAGTGTAACGCGCATCAACATTAAAATATACGTATCGAATGTCGTTGCTTGAATGTGGGACGAACACGCTAGTTGTAATCGCACATTTTGAATTATCAAGTTAGATGAGCCATAAAAACTCGCTCGCCACCGGTACATCGGTGTCGTATGTATAGTAATGTCTCCAATACTATCCAAGTCTCTAATCTATATAGAAAATAAAATTGTAACTAACCTATATCTGTACTTATGTAATTAATATTTTTTGAAAAAAAATGATTTTGCGTGTAAAGTCTAAATTCAAGATCCACTTCGGGTCGCACAGCCAACGGAGTAAATAAGTAAGTGTGAAGTCTGAATGATACTCAAAATATTTTATTTTAGAATTTTTGTCCGTCTGTCTATCTGAACGCGCATAATGCATAAAAATATTAATTATTATATTAATATGCGTCATAATTATAATTAATTATAATTATGACGCATATTAATTATAAGTGGCATAGCTATAACTTATGTGCCAGTTTAACATTTAGGGTACTTTTTATTAAGATCAATTATAAAGTTCCCACGGAAACCTATTCCTTTTAAGACTTATAAGGTCCTCCTTTTAAGGTATTCCTTTTAAGAAACAATACAAATTACAAAAATTTTAATCCTTAAATATACAAAAGTTCCTAGTTATTTCAAATGTGAAGAATCAAGCGTGGCTTGGCCGAAAGGCGCCACTAAATACTCTATTCATATTGAGCAGAAGTGACATCATCCGTCCAATGCAGCCTAAAGGCTCACGCACATTACAGCCGCGTCGCACTGCAAAACTGCGAAAGCGTACATTACAGACGCGGTGGGCCACAGCTCAACGCCGCTTTAAGTCAGTAATTTAAGTCAGTTAACTGTTGACATTCGACTTTTCACGTCGTCGCACAGTGAATAGCTCTCGAATTACATCCGTTAACTGCGCCCGTTCAACACACATTGAGGAAGACCGCGTCGCAGCGCATAACATCAGCGCATAATGTTATGCGCTGTGGCGTGGCCCGCCGTGATATGCGCGAGCCTTTAAATTTAACACACCTACTTAACACAGGGTTAAATCGGTCAATTAATCAATGCTCCCCTGTAATCGGTCAATAAAATGGGTCAAATGACATGAAAGATAGTGATGATATCACTCTTTTCTTAACTGAAACAGAGTATAATACTGAAGAATAAAAACAAGATCTGTAGCTTGACAGGTTAAATATAGTGTAGTTCCTAAGGCGACTAAGGAATAACAAATCAAGGCTAACACAAAAAAACAAGCCAAGGCTTGTGGTAGCGGATTTGTTATTCCTTAGTCGCTTTTTACGAATCCCACGAGAAGAGTCGGGGGAACTGAGTGATGATATTATTAAGCTAGCCGACACCACACTATAAATGTGACCAAATTTATTTTCACTAGAGGAGACATTCTTATTTACTAGAGACATGACAAATGTAAATGCTATTCACATTAATGTGTTTTCTTTTACAAATTACATTTACATATGAGTATGCTTGTAATTATTTCATCGCTCAATTTCTACATTTTACGTTTGTAATTCTTATTCCATGCCATACTCTTAGTTTATATCTCTACTGCTGGATATAGGCCTCTCTGAAGGCTCGACACCACAATCCTAGGATTATAGTGATGTGGGAATAATACAGCGACACACTACACCGATAATATCCACGGATGTATTAACCAAACGTCACTGTTTACCGAGGATTGTACGTGAAGCGATTGAAATTAAGAAATATGATAATTTTAATCTGTAAGATGAGTATAAACTGTTCTGTAAGTATAAACTGACATGGAATCCGGTGATTAACAAATTTAAACCTTGCGATTTATTGTTAAATATATCTGTGGTCATTGTTAGTGTAGTGTGTTGCAAGTCTTTTCGAATGTGAAGATCAAATGTGGGTAGTTGATAAAACTGCTCGCAGCTTACATCATGTACTACCCGCCTCTTCAGTCAACTCGTAACCATGGCTGGTGTAAACCGTGTCGAAACGTCGAGCACAAATAAAAGGTAAACAAAAGCCTTCAATTTAACTCGTTTAGACTCGATTTACTATATAAAACCCCGTACTTAAATTTCTGAGGATCAGATGGAAAATCACACAAGTTGTTCTTCGTTCCAGTGTTATATTGTCATTATTACAACGATGGCAATCACATTCTATTGTAGTTCTTCTTATCTCAACCTCTATTTATAACTATAAATTTCTAAGACTCAATACTTCATCACTTTTCTACGAACGTCCTTTCGGGACTACGGTTACAAACAGAATGCGCGAACACACGAAAGAAACTTAATGACTTTGACTATCAACATTCTTATGGTGTTCAAATACGTGTTACCTCAGACACTTATTTGACTACCTACATGTTTATCTTTTAAAATATTTTGATTAGTAGTTGCTTGACCATAATTATACTTGAATTATTTAATTAATGTAATAGAGACTTTACAAACAAAACAAACGAATTACACAAAATCATAAAAACGCAATAGAGACCACACACGCGGCGAAAAAAAAATAATTGCCGTAAGGCAGAAAGTGGCCATAAGTGAATATAAATAAAATCAATAACCGTAACAAAAGTGGAGATAAATCCAGTAAAACATACCGTTGAGCCTAGTTGGTTATGTTCCGGTTGAGTTCCGTGGTCCGCTCCATACGGAATTCTACGGAACCACAGCACTACTCATTCTGACATCATTTTTTTAAGTTACAATTCTGCCACACCCACGAACTACATTAATACTTATTAATATAATACTTGTACCATGTTATTCTTTATTGCCCAGAGTGACAAAAGGAGGATTTAATGCTTTGAAGTGTTATCTCCCACCGGTACCTATATATATTAATTAAATTACATTTACCATAATATAAATACACTAGTTGTTGCCCGGGCTTAGCTCGCGTGGGTTTAAAAGGCCAAAAACAGCCTGTATTTCAGCTCCCGGACACAATTTAAAAAAAAAGGTATGACGTGTGTTTACTTATTTGTATTGTAAAATATTTGTATCGAGTTTCAAATTAATAGCACCACGAAATATTTTTTCACCATACAAACTTCGATACCCCGTTTAACCCCTTCGGGGGTCGAATTCCAAGAAATTCGTTCTTAGTGAGTCTTCAAGTCATAAAAGAAAGCTACTGTCTGGATTTAATGTCTTTAGCTTCGGTGGTTTGGGCTCGGCGTTGATGAATCGGTCAGTCAGGATATCTCGTTTTATAGATAGATAGAATATCTACAATACTCGAGCTGAGCTTATCTGAGCTTATGGACCTCGTGGACTTAATGACTTTAGTTAACATTTTCTAACTAACCCTTTCCTTGCCAGCTACGTAAATACTTGTAACTGTAAGTACAAATGCCAGCTACGTATTTATACGTAGTCGTTAGGGGCCATCCATAAATTACGTCACACGAATTTCATGATTTTTGGAGTCCCCTCCCCGTCCTTGTCATCGGTGGTCACATTTGTGAGACCCCCTCTCCCCTGGTGTGACGTCACATATTTTGCAATTTTAAATTTAGAAATTATTAAATTAAAACAACCTTATAATATTGATAGTTGGTAATAGTTCTAAAGTTTTTCGTTAAGAGTTGAAGTTTCGTTTTTATACTTTAGATTTATACATGTGACGTCACGAAGCTTATGACTCGTCCCCCCCCCCACCCTTGTCACACGATGTCACACTTTGTTGACCCCCTTCCTCCCCCTTAACGTGTGACGTAATTTATGGATGGCCCCTTAGGGATCTCTGTGCCAAACAGTTCTAACTGGCATTTATAGGAAGATAGTGTTTGAAAGGTCGGTAATGATGTTAAACTAATACACGTAACCAACTTTTTACTGCAACTAATAAAGTAGATTGATGAGTGGATGATAAAAGCGGTTGTGAAAAGGCTTTTTGGATGAAAAAAATGCTTTCTTTTTAAGTTTAAGGCAATGCCGGGCCCGCATGTTAGGTTACTAAGGCAAATTTAATAAAAAAATCATATTACGAATACGCAATTACGTATACTTAACTATATGAATCCGGCATAGTCATCAGATTTGCATATCTCTGTGCCAACTACGTACGAGTATATATACGTATGACCCCAAATGTTTGATGGCATACACTATACCATACCATCAGCCTATGCCTCTCCACTGCTGAATATAGGCCTCTGCCAAGGCTCATAACCACACATGATCCTTGGCTTATCTCATCCAATACCAAGTATGTTCAATACTAAATTCATCCAATACCAAGTATGTTCAATACTAAATTGTACTTAATATGAAAAAATTAAGGATCGTGCATCGTGGCGAGCCTTGGGAGATGCCTAAGTGGAGATAATGATATCCTAAGATGATATCTATGAAAGGCTGATGGTACGGTGTGGACAAAATCAACAATTAAATGTCCAAGTGTGGACGAGGCATTAGAAATAACGCTGCAGTTAATTTACAAATTTCGTTACATAATATGATGTAAATGCATCGATTTTATCGATTTTATGCACCGTCATACAATACAATACAATACAATTCTTGGACATATTCCTAAAGAGAGACTCATAAATATGAATTTTCATTCGTTCTTTTAACTTCCACTGTCTTACATAAAGAAACACAAAAAAACGTAAGATACCTAGTATTCAAAACATCACCTTACAAAGTACATTAGCACACGTTGTTCACGTAATACGATTTAATTTGAGCACATCATAAAGTCGGTACACGGAATTTCACTTTCTTATTTTACTATGCGTATAAGGCGACTACTTCAATGACAGCGACATGAAATTCAATATTGTGAGTATGTGTTCACATAAGTGTTTTCACAAGAACAGGCATGAACACAACACATTATCTGTATTTATAAGAAAATCGTAACTGTGCGCGTACTTTTTCATATAGAGTATGTCGGGATCCTAGCTAGCTAGCTAGCTTTAAACTGGGCAAGTAATACACACAGTAAGGTACAGAGTAACCAAATGTGCACCATAAAATAGATATGAATGAAGTATCGATAGCTATCAATTTGTAGTGCGCAGTTTCTATGCGGATGTGGTTCGATTGTGCAATCAATCAGGTATTTGGATAACTCATAACCGCTTTGATAATTCGACCTGTATGAGTGTATATTTAATATTTATCTATTGATTGTCATGTATTGTATATTGTTATATTGATTGATTGATTTGTGCGAGCCACTTTCCGAGTACGAAGACAGGTGCTAGCTCAATATACATCCATAGGATTTACGTAAAGATTTTAGGATTAGGAGGATGAGGACTATTGGAGCTAATGTAACGTAGATAGATAGATAACTCTTTCTTTCTTTATAACGTTCTTCAATAAAGCTGTGAATAGGATTTTGCAATGTCGGCGGCGCACCCGCATACCCCTGGTGTTGCAGGTGTCCATGGGCGGCGGTAACACTTACCATCACGTGGGACCGCTTGCTCGTCCGCACACTTTTCTATAAACTGTTTTTTTACTGTATAAAAAAACACTCTTTACTGTACAGCAATACAAGTTGCAAAAAAAAATTTGCAAAGTCACAGGAAAAGTTCAATAGGCGGCCTTATCGCCAAAGCGATCTCTTCCAGGCAATCTTTGGGTGGTAAGGAGAAAACAGACACCAATATCAAACGTAGATAGATAGTGCAATTTTACATAATAACAAATCAATATAAGATAACTTAATAATAATAAGATTTTATACATATACACTTACTTAATATGAATACAATACACGAGTGCATAGATGCATACGTAAATACAAACATAAGTAGTTAGTACAACGTTGTTACACAAGCTCATATAAATCCATAGGAACAGTTGTGTCGCTGCTCCTATGGCCGGTCACTGTCGCCGCCTTTCCGAATCATAGCTTTAGTCTGATTCTTTTAGCTATGTCGGTTACTTTCGTTCTTTGGCGAAGTTCGTCGGTAGCAACTGATAAGTATAATCGAAGATCATGTGAAGTCACGAATATTGAGACAGGTCATCCAGAGGCCCATAAGCCAATGTGCTTATGGCACGATTTGATAACGTAGTTTGGTATACAATATATTGATGCCACAGAAAAGTTTGAGCGATATATGCGGCAATAAACTGTTTAACACCAGGTAGCCATACCCATACCTGCCATAAAAATAATTCTATAAATAATATTCAAAAATTCTCTCACGTCAGAGCCCATTCCCATCCTATCCCTCCCCATTTCCCCAACCCTTTCTCCGAATCCATTGCTTATTCTGCAAAGGTAGGCAGCGCATCCGGGAGCATGCCAACGTTTGTCATTTTGGACTAATGTTGGCATGTATCACGGATGTGTATGGGCTACAGTATCCACATACCATCAGGTGGACTGTATGCTCGTCTGCGACCTTCGTCCATAAAAAAAAAATTCACTCACGTCAAAATGTGTAACAAATACATATATTTGTTACTTAAATTCTTTTTACATTCTAACGATATTCCATGAGTAACGTAACAAAACTTCAAACATTACGAATACTTTACGTCACACCAAATTAGGTATTCGTGTCAAAGTCACCCAAGACATCCTTTTTCTAAAAAATAAAAAAGTCGTAGAAATTTCTCTTCGCACGCGTTCCTGCGTCCGGTTTACATCCGGCGCTTTTCCTTTAAAGTGCACAACTGCACAAACTTGACTTAAACTCTCAAACAGAAATAACACAGAATAATAAACCTTATCTCATTGCATTAAGATTCTTTTGACGAAAGATTTAAATTACCCAGTCGCATTCCAAAATGTCTGCAAGAGTAATAACCAAGCTAGACTTATATGCAGCCAAAAATGATATTATTGCTAAGCAATTTTAAGTCTTATTCTAATCAGTTAAAACCTTACCGATAATATTTGACACGCAAAGAAAAGTTGCTAAAGGTACACGAACTGAAGACGTGGTCTTGACCGACAAATATATGTTTTCTGACAGAAAAATTAGTGCTATCGATTTTGGACGTTGGGACGATGGAAAAAAAGGTTAAGATGGTGATGAAGAATTTACTAAAGGTGAAACGTAAATAATTGGTTTCTATGTGTGGGAGACTAAAGAGGGGGAGATTACATAAAACGTGTGAGCTACAGAAAGCCGATGTCCCTCCGGCGACAACAGCGAAAGCAAGCCGATGACTAATGTACATAACTCGCATGGCTAAGTATTGATAAAAAGATATAAACGTGGTTTTTATGATTGAAGGTTTGGATTGTTTGACCTATGGCCTTTATTATCAAAGTAATTTATGAAAGTTACTTTATGAAAGCTCTATAATGCGTTAAATTTAATATTTAATATCAAAACCATTAACAACAGCTATTATTATCAATAAGCAAAAATATATTTATTATTAGTCGTATTGTCAAAATTAATTTATTCCGTGTAATGATATTAATTCATTCTAAATAGTCCATAATGTACTATTAAATTTATATAATCAGAATGTTCAATTAAATTGATGATTATAGAATTGGAAATATATAAGGTGAAACATTACTTAAACAAATAAAATGAAACTGTACGAGTATATACGAGAAAGGCTCGAAAGTGACTACAAACATAAACAAATCATTATACCTACATTATAAATTATACCACACTTAAAAAAACAAGGTGTGAAAACACTGAACCCAGTGTCGCTGTAAACCCAAGAAACTATTACGTCAGTCAAACAAAACTTTTACTAAGGCGAGCCGGACGTAAAAAAAGATACTTTCACTCCTTCTGAATACCGACGACTGAAATGACTCTGCAACCAAAGTAACTATATCCAAAAACATGCCTTATTCTAATTACGGTAAAACAGGGAATCGTGTAGATACTGGTGAAAGTTAAGATGTTGTAGAAGCAAGTGGGGCTGGCAGGTTGTGAGACAATGCAGAGGTCAAAGGCTCTGGAAGATGTTTTGTAGATACCAATCGAACTTGGTTTGTCATTTGGTAATAATAATGGGTTATATGAATAATATAATGTTCCTTTCACTAAAAGGGTTATTACTTGCAATTATGACTCAAATAATCACTCTTGTCAATTGCTATTATAATTACGAATATAATTGATAGCATGTAATGATTAGATTTGTGCTTAAAGAAAGTGTATAAATTTTTGTAAGTACTTATACAAAATAGCAAAAGCTAAAACATGGATACAGTTTTAATATATTTGTTTTTAAATCAATGATAAAATCTTTGGGTCAAATTCAAAGTGCTCTTATATTCAGCACAAACAATATTTTTGTTCATTGTCTAATAATGAGGCGTGGATAAGATGCGAGTCTTGATAATAAATTAGAATACATTAAAATAATTTAACTGTGTTTGTGGTTAAAAGATTAATAGTAGATATTGTGCAGGAAAAAAATTTCAAAGAAAATATTGGAGATTATTTTTTGATTCATATGATTTATTAACATTGTTTCTGATTTCTGATTCATTAATATACTTATATGTCTACCGTTGTCGATATACTTCCGTAGCCTTTATTTCCTTTTTCAAATATCACTACCTCCGTGATAAAGGAATTTCCATAAGCAAATCGGTATATTCAAGAATTGTAAGAAGTAAGAACAATCAGAAGCTTTGTAAGAAGCCACATTGGACCTGTGTCCTAGATTTTCTTCCGAAATACCTTCTTGAGGTGTTTCAGGTCGAGGCCCACCTAAGTATGATTACTTAGGTGGCCCATGACCTAATGTTTATATAGTTTCCTAAGGACAATATTAATTAACACCGATTTTTATAAATAGTGCTCAATACCCATTTACGTGATTGAAGAAATGAATGGTATATTTTCGGGGATTGTTACAATAACATGACATTTGAATGTATCTATTTCCACGTCCAACTTAAAAGTTACGTATGTTACGCAAGCTGGCGTAACATTTGAATTTGAGATAACTCTCACAGATACCTTGCAAATTATCTACGAATTTTCACCCCATTGTCGGTAGACGTGGGAATAGTCCGTGACGAGGCCTCACCTTATTCTTTGCCAAAACAATGGCAAAGTTCACCCAGACATAACAAAGAAAGTCTATAAAACAGAGTAAGGTTTGTTACAATTTCGTTATATGTATCACTGGTCCCACTGCTAACGGTGGTGCTCAGAAATTCGTGAAAATTCCTGTCATGTAGATTCTTTTCCGATATATCAGTGATTTCTTTTTGATTCTCTTCTATTGTGTCTCTTTTTGCTACGATGTCTTCTACAACGTCTTTCTCATTAATTTTCTTATTAATTGTATCATTGATTACTGAAACTATACCAATACAGCTTCAGTTGCAAGAAGGGGAGGAGTTAAAAGAAAATAACGTTGAACATTCTCAGTTAAACCAATGCATAAGTGTTCAAAGAAGTTCCGATATAGGAGTGTGTTTTGGTAAAGAATTGTTGAGTAGGCTAAATACGTATGATGAAGCAGAGACTTTCGATTTGGCAACTGGAGTCTCTTTCGTTAGGGATGACAAAACACCGAGGGATTTTGGCAGCTTTCTCGACAAGGATCCAATGGATTTTCGGTACTATTTTACTGATTTTTTAATTTCGATATCTAAAAGTAGTGATATGGTTAAAGCAATATCGTTAATTAGCTATAACTAAATGTGATAAATACTCTTTTATTATGCAAGCTGTAGCATTTTATTTCATAATCAATTTCAGTAATTATCACCTATCAAAAGTAGTACTACACTAGTTAAAAAAATTAAGAGACATAATGAATAGTTAAAAAAGCTAATTCCTTAACTTACTTCATAAAATACTATGTCACTCTTAGGACCATAATGGAAGATGCTAGTAACTTGATCTCCAAGCGTTCCCTCCACTGGGACCTCAGCAACTTTTATCCAGGACTCGTGATGAGAATCGCACCCACATTAGCCAATGGGGTTTTGGAGTTCGTTATGGACCCGAGGATCAAGGATAGAACTTATCATCATCAGCCACATGGTGAAATAACTACAGGTCAGTTTAAAGTAAATAATATGAATGAATATGTAGCCTGGAAAGCAACTGAAACTGAGTTTCTGTGACGGCTCAAGTCCGCCGCAGATTGGGACTGTTGAAGGATGAGACTGCTTGATATCACGCATATTGTTTCTGTCTCTATGGTTCTGAATACCAACCAACTGTACTTCCACCGAGAGTTATCCTCATCTTCAACATTTTGACTCATCGAGAGAGCAATATGGAGTTCGTTCGGAGAGTGATTACAAAGATAAGAATAGTTATATTTTTTAGTAGGGTTGCCATCTTTGAGCATCAATTTGTCGGGATTATATGTACCATAACTACAATAAATAAAAACACTAACTGTAACAAGTTTTCTTCTTGTTTATGAAACAGTGTAAAAATGATTCTTTATTACTACCAAAAGCAGTATCATCAAATAAATTTAATGTATTATTTAATGTTAAAATAATAAAGTTTACACAAGTTTTATATGCTTACAAATGTTTAGAAACATTTTACTAAAGCACTTTGAGACTTTATTCATTTTTTTAAACATTTTGTTATATTTAATTATTAAAAATGTTCCCAACAGCAGTTTTCAATATTCGTAAGACAGAAAATTAAAATTAGTATTAGACAGTGCCATCTCTGTGTTAACCTTGAAACTAAATATATATGTAAACCTCACGGCTTCAAAAGCATTGAACTTGAAATAGTTGCGCCACCTGTTGTATAGATCGTAAACTTTTTGAAACGATATGCTCAAACCAATGCACTTGCCAGACAGTTTAAATCTGTAACTCTGTAGTGGATTATGTTTGTTAAAATCATTGATTCTGTGTTCAAAGTCCGGTTCGACTCAAGACTCTTTTAAATATATTTATTAGAGATCTAAAAGAACAGATCTAACCGCAATTCGAAAGATAAATCATTCTACGAAATTCCTCGTCGTCACTAAAACCTATGTTAACACATATGTCTTAATATGAAATATCTTAATATGAATTAATTACAAAAAAACTACGTGATTTTCACTGGAGCGGCTGCTTGACTTTGTATAACATACACATGTCCAGGTAAATACGCTATAATACACCACACAAGCCGGAATTATGTATACCGTACCCCAATTATTTTCAGTTCTATAGAAACCCATAGAGTTCTTGAGAGACTAACAAAGAATTATTGTAGCCCATACCAAAATCAGCCCTAACTCCTCCACTGCATGAGGGAAGTATGGCCTGACCAAGCGGCTTAGCTAGTCCACTCTTTTAGAGGTGATGTAGTTCCTCAGGGCTTCTGGTAGCGGTTTTGTTATTCCTCAGTCGCCTCTTACGACACGCACTTGAAGAGATGTGATGATACCATTCCAAACCTGCCCAAAACAATACGTCCGCAGATGCTCGAAGATCTGGGGATGAGGATTTGAGAAACAGGACTTGGAAAAAGTATTGGGAAGGATAATAATTAACGAGTATCCAGACCATATGAGACGGGATGACATGGAATTAGATAGTACCTATAGTACAGAATGGAAAATAAAAGAGAGACAGACGATCTCTGACAACTTTCAATGAACTCCTAAAATAGTTGCTATTTTGCCGAAGTGGGCATACACGGTTAGACGCAATTAATTATTTCAAAATAAAAAATCACTTTAATTGTCAGGAAATAACAAAAAATATTTGCCCCACTTTTTACCATTCCATTAGGTTTTTTGATCTCGTACGTATTATTTATGTATTGTAATATTATGTATTCAAATATGTAGGTATATGTACAATAAAATATTATTTCATTTGAGAATATTATTATTTGTGCTGTATATACTTAAATCAAATTGCACCCGC
Organism: Sesia apiformis; assembly: GCA_914767545.1. Classification (NCBI taxonomy): domain Eukaryota; kingdom Metazoa; phylum Arthropoda; class Insecta; order Lepidoptera; family Sesiidae; genus Sesia; species Sesia apiformis. The sequence continues at coordinate 9,328,508 of OU611970.1, read as the reverse complement.
GTCCCTATTTCTGTTAGATCTGGTGGTGGACGGGTAGAAAATTCGATATGGCCTTAGTACGCCACTTGTACAATTACTTGCGCAATGAAGTTTAAATAACCGGTACATGACTGAAGGGTTGGATTATCGCAACTGAATCTTAATTTTAATATTGTTCCCTATAGTGAAACTATTTATGACTACACATATTATGGGCATTTGTCTGAAATTCAATTAAATTAATTGAATATTTTCCAGGTCGCCTTCTCGCCAGAAACCTATTGATACCATTTCTAATGGGCTTCAAATTCCAAATATCCACCTTACTGCCTCTACTACTCGGTGTACTACTAATTGCCAGTAAGAAGGCGTTCCTTCTGGCGAAGTTGGCGTTACTGGCTGTGACTGTATTCGGTACTGGATCCAATGGATATGGGTCGGTTTCGGACTTTGGAAGCCCTTCACTGTCTCCATACACGTCGTATGAGAGCCCTGCTCATTACCATGGACAGCATGGTTCAGGTCAGTACCTACCACAATTTTCCTTTATATTCCAATCCAGAATACCTTTATTTATTTTATTTAGAAATTGAACAGCCTCAACAGTAAATTAACGATATACTCGTAATAGTGAAGATAACAAAATCAGGCCTAATAAAAGGTTTTCTTTAACTAATTTTCTTAACTAAACAATGAGAATGAATTTGTAACAAATTTTGGGGACATTTACAACACTTTCGGTCACAGGTTCGTATACAACATGCAAATGTACTGTAACAAAACCATCTCCTTTCGGAATAAAATCGGAACCGTAATAACTGAAGTTGAAAATGCCTCCAGAAATACAAATGAGTAAGTATTCTTAATTGAAAGGTAAAAGTTAGCTTTGATAGACAATATAGTAGAAGCACAGTAACCGGCTATATACATGACATGTAGTTAATGATAAAGAGACAATCGGTTTTATTGTTTTTACAGAGCATCTCCTTTGTCATTTATCGTCACTTGTAGCCTTGTCAATTATGTACAAAATTAGTAAAAATAGCCAATTCTGCCGTCCGCTAAGAAGCAGCTAAATGATTACTTTGAGATTTAGCTGGCAAACAGGCAGACGGTCCAACTGAGTTTTGCCAATATCTTAAACTTTAAGTATTTAAATATTGGCAAAAAAAAAACCCAAGAATCGATGTCTCTAGGAAATGTGAACAGATACGAAAAATTTTTAACACAGATTATATACAAATTCCAAGACAGGCCGATCGAGAATTTTCAGTTTATGACACTGTGTAGAAAATCCGAAATCGACATTTTTTTAGCCGCCTTTTAGTTATCGCACGGCAGAATTATACATATATGATTATTACTTTATCATTCACGATCTGCCATAATAATGCCCGGTACTGTACCTGTGTCAGCGTGTCTCTCCATAACTAGATTATATTGTAATCTTCTTAGGTATTTAAGTAAGGTAATAGTACAATGTTACAAAAAATACAGTTAAAGAGCTATACTCATAAAAACACAGTGATAGAGCTATAATTAGCTGTAATTATTTTTGATAATAAACACGATAAGTGACATATTGTGGATAAGAATAGCTACTCGTTAACAATATATAGAATAAACTCATAATAGGGGACCGTGTATGTACATGAAATATTTTTTGAAAAAAAAAAAAATCTTTGCAGTGTACTTACTCTACGAACGGTAAAGCCATTTTTAGAATTTTTGTCTATCTGTCTGTCTGAACGTACATCACGCATAAGTGCTAGCAGATTTTAAAGAAACTTGGCACAGTTATAACTTATATGCTGGGTTAACATTTAGGGTACTATTTATCCAGATTAATTATGAAGTTCCCGCGGGAATCACAGGTTCACGCGAACGAAGTCGCTCTGTATTATATGTTCTCTGTATAATATAACTTCTTTTATATATATAACTGACAAAACTTCAGGGGACAAAAAAAGCAACCCATGTAACCGACTTGTAACAGGTCGTTGATATGCAGAAGACACAGAGTTGGAGAGAGCACAGAACCTTGCGAGACACCAGCATTAACTGACATGATATCGGAGCAGCTACCGTTGGCAACGACTTTGATGCTCCGTCCAGTCAGGAAGCTGGCAGTCCAATCGCATAATCCCTGAGGTATCCCGAATGATGGTAACTTGGAAAGTAGTGCTTTGTGCCAAACCCGATAGAAAGCCTTCGCGATATTTAGGCTGACAGCTAAAGTTTCACCTCTACTCTCGATGGCGTCAACCCAACAATGAGTAAAGTACACTAAAAGATCACTAGTCGAGCGACCATGACGGAAACGGTGCCGGCGATCGAATCAGCTGATGATCCTCTAGGTACCCAAGGATCAAAAAGACGAAATGAACCGAATATCCCTTTCTCATTTACGGTTTACCGTTTACATACATCGTCAGGTTCTGTGCACGCTTATTTGACTTCTGGAATATACAATATTTTAGTATACTGTAAAACGCTTAATCCGATAAATTAAAACAAACTGTAAAAGTATTTTGCTGTTATACATTATGTTCAATGTACCTATATACGGAGTAGTAGCCAGTTATCCAGCATACTAGAGGTATTATCTCTTTGGATTGGATTACTAGGCTGATATGTTGCAAGAGATAATGGCCGGGCCTACGGTCACATGTTTTGTTGAATTTGAGAGTTCGCTGTGAGAGGTCGCCTTATTTAATTGCTAAGGTTACAACACATAAGATAAGTATAACCTTTTTTTACGGAAAAAATACCCGATACAGTCTACCCGATGGTCAGTGGATACTGTTGTTCATGGACATTCGCGATACATGCCAACATCAGTCCATAAACGCTGCCACGCCGTCGGATGCGCTATCTACCTTTTGGGATATACTAATTTAGAAAAAGGGTTCGGAAAATGGGGAGAGATAGAATAGGATGGTATGGGAATGGTATCTGGCACTCGCTACCGAAACACTATATTAGGGGAATGCTTATGATCTACATTTGTAGTATATTTTTTACAGGATACTGGTCCCATAGACATCCACACCACGCAGAATACTACTATAGAGAGAAATCCGCAGAACAATCAACTGCGTCACCCATAACTCCAGACGAATTGAGAGACAGATTGGAAAGGCTGTTCGTCACGAAAAAGGAAAATGACGAACCCAGAGATAACCCTACAAAAGTTAAGAACGCTCGAGCTTCGTTTGCTTGGACTCCTATCATCTAGAACCTTCTGGATTAAACGATAGATCTCAATCCCACACTGACATGTTCCCTTGGAACTAAACCGTGATTACGTGGTTATAGTCATAAATTTGTTAACGGGAGATTTTTAAGCTTCGAGCACGCCGTGTCGCATTGTCCTTGTATTCACGAAAGGAGATGAATAGGGTCGCCTGAAAGTGTTCTCACTGCGTTGCGCGATTGTTCAAACCACTTAGACAGCGCCCGCAGACGCAGCTTTTTAAACGTCAATAGGTACTTTTTAAATTTTGACTTATGACACATGACCTGCGGCTGACTTCTTTTTGGTTTCAAGAGTTGGTTTTGATAGGTTGTATGGATGGGTGTCTTGGCAACCAGCAAGAAGCTGAACAGCAAGCGTAGCGTCTATGTAGCGTATGTCTATCGTATCATAGATCAGATAGCTTTAGGCATCGGCAGATTTATGTTTATTATTTCCAATGAACCTAACTTCCAAACGCGCTGTCATGGCGTCTGCGTTTATTAAACAGAGAACTCCAGTTTTCATAACGTCCAACGGGTTTCGTAAGATGTAGATTTTATCGTTTCTTCTTCTAGTCAAGACTGAATTAAGTCCTTTTTATATAAACTAATCTCTCCCATGTATCATTGGTTCTATTTCTATGTACAAACTGAAATCTCTGTGTGTTAACTAATAAGGTATCCTATGTTTTATTTAAATTCGAAATACCAATCAAATAAAAAACAAGGTGTTTATATTGTTTTCGCAAATAAAAACACAATTATTTTTATGCTCTTTTATTTTCATACATAATACATTTTCAAAAATTGATCTGTAATTTCTACAAAATTGTTTCTTGGTCGGTTTTAATGGCCAAAGAATGATGAGCACTTCTGTTTGAAACGTGGCCTGACCACCAATACAATTGAAATGTATGTCAACATATTGACTATAACCGACAGCTACCGCGAATAAACATTTTATTTCTCAGATTAATGGGGTATCTGAGAAAATTATTCTAGGTAAATAAAAAACTCAATAGTAAAAATCGGGTCCTATAACGCCTATAACGGCTGGGTCATGCCCGCTCTCAGGTACACCTATGGCGTGCTCAGATGGTCTCAGACCAAATTAGAAACCCAGGACATAAAAGTACACTCAACTACATAGAATGCACCCACCTAGGGCCACGTACATCGACCGAGTGTGCGCGTGCCGATCGTTATATAGTCTTTCCCATAAACATTTTTGAGATACTTGTAAAGCCTATATCTCATTTCCCCGGTACTTTAGGGCCTTGTTGCCGAAATAAAAATTGAAGCTTATGTTAAAAGCGTTCATTTGGTATTCATGTGGTTTTTATTGGATACACCGGCCAAAAAATTACGCATCATTCTTTATTCCTGTTTTTTTTTTTTAATATTTAAATGCCTGTATGTGAGAGCAGAAGGTTGTGGTAGCGAGCCCTGGGAGAGACCTATATATAGACATGGGCTGATAGAATAATACAGGGTTCTCATCAAAATCGCCATAATGGTTTCAAAAATATATCATTCAAATCATATCACTCAAAATATTTAATTCAGACTATTTTTAATATATTCTTTTAAATATTTAAGAAATAAGGTGTACCTACAATCCCAAGATATAGGAATTTCCACAGTCGACTTTAGAAATACTGAACCAATTTGATCCAAACTGTTTTTGTTTCGAAATTTTCCTAAAAAGTATTATTAATTTAGAGTAATATTACACATTTTTAGTTTATTTTTTATTTTTTTCATTCACAGCTACAATGCATAGCAACAGTAGGTTAACAATGTTACTGGATTATAACATAATTACGAACTTTTTAATTATGACCGTATTTTTTTATTAAACATGCAATGATCTTAATCGTTTCTTGATCGATCTAAGGTCTCAATGGATTCCCCACTCGATTCTCACTCGAACGAATAGTTTCACATGTCCCGCTTACACATCCTGCATTGTGACTATGATTACACGCTCCAGTTACTGCAGAAACTGCACTTAGTCACTAAGTGCACGGGGAAGCGTTTCCGCTTTTTAGGGTGATTACACACTTGTATTCTAAATTCATATACATCTCGACAAAGGGGTCACCAGTTGGAATCAAAACATCATTCATATTCTATATACATATATTATACCTATTATTAATTTGTCTGGCAGATATACGACCGCCTTTTGTGCATTTCATATGTTACAATGTCACTGTCTTGTTTTGTTTTGGAGTGCATTAAAGAGTTTTATTTATCTATGTATCTATTGTAGTTCAGAAAGATAATTTGAGCCAAACATGTGCCAAATTAGTTAAGAATTAGTGTGGTAACCAATTAGTTTACACTCGGAACCCGTTAAAAACGCAATGAGTCATCACTCAAGAGAGTAGGCGTTACTTAATTTGACCAATATTGAATACAAACAAACCAATACCAATACAAACCTAAGAATTCTAACTGACGCTATTTCTCAAAAAATGGACGTCTACTGTATTATGCGATGACTCACTGCAATCTTAATGCAAACTGAGTTCAATTACTATACTTAACAAATTGTATGTTGTTGGATACAGTTCATTTAGGTCTACAACCTCCGACTTCTCTTCACTTTTTGCGACTTTTTAATAATTTTAAAATATTTTGGAGATTTAGAAGAAATCTGCCTAAAGTTTTGGTTTATGCTCGTATCTTGTCAATGGACCAAATGGGTCCGGTAGTGTTGATTTTTCAAATAGTCCCAAATATACTTAACGTACAGACTATACGGTTATGGGATATGTCTATATACCTTTTTATTTTTGCAACCAGCCATTTCAGTATCCACTGCTGTATGGCCTTAAAGGGGATAACAAAGCAGCTACCACAAGCCCAGAGGAACTACATCACCTCAAAAAAAGTGGACCTGCTAACCTATTTGACCATTGCCGTAATGCCGGTGTTGACTTATTAATTATGGTTAAGACATTTAAACTTAAAACTTAATTATTTTAAAATTCTCTTTAAACATGATTATATATCTAATTTTAGGGATAGAGTAATAAAAACAATATGTTATTTTTAATAGAACCGATAATGACGTCACTTTTAAACGAGAAATGGGTCACCACTTTCTAATAAACACGTGAACATTTGGGTAAATTAAAATTTATATGCCTACTCCCGACTACGTATGTGAATGGATTATGTTTGTAGCCAGCCTAAAAAGTAAAAAGAAAGAGTAAAAAGAGCGGAAAATGTAATTAATTGCTTTTGATTTTCTCAGTAACCTCTGTCCTGGAACCTTTCTCGGATATTAACAATTAACATTTAATTATACAAAGGATTACAAACGATAGTATTCTACAGTTGTTATTTTTTTTATTTTATTTTTTTATGGACGAAGGCGGCAGGCGAGCATACAGTCCACCTGATGGTAAGTAGATACTGCCACCCATAGACATCCGCGAAACATGCCAACATTAGTCCAAAGTGACAAACGTCGGCACGCCCCCGGATGCGCTGCCTACTTTTGGAGACATAGGTATGGATTTGGAGAAAGGGATGGTAAAATGAGGAGGGATAGGATGGGACTGAGCTCTGTCTGGCATAAGTATCTCACTCACTACCGAAACACGTACGTACATTGGGGAAATAAGATAAAGTGGGAAATGCAGTACATTTCAGTGAGAGAGGGGTAACGTGGCCAGTCGAGCGCGCCCAGTGGCTGTTGGATTACAGCGTGCACTCTCCCGCTCATGTAGTATTGTCGTCATAATATTATTTACTTCTTAGCGTTCTTAGCGCTTAAGTAAGTTCTTGTTGTTGGAAAAACTTAATGAAATCTCAAAATCTGATTGTTGCATTGCTGAAAACACATAATGTGATTCCTGAATAAATAAATAAAATGAATTAATCCAACTATTCGTTGCATTTTTCTTTGCATTCACATACGAATTCTTTTATACATCCGCTTCAGAAGCCCACTTAGCTTTTAAAAAATATTAAAAATATATAACTAAGGTATTAGTTATTAAACTGTGAAATCAAAATTCAATTATCTTGAGAAATTACTGAGATTAAAGATGTAGAAGGCACAAGTTATGAAAAGAGCAAAGTATAACAAAACGACATCACTGTTCTGTTATTACATCCTCAATAGCAGAGTAAGTTACGTGAGAGATATTGTCAAGCTTATATTATTATCTAACTAATTTTGTGATTAAACTGAGTCTGGCTCTTCAGCGAGGTAATGCCGCCAGCGTGATACCTTCAAACAAATACCAAATATGTAGGACGTTTTCAATATATAGGTTATATTAATAACTTGTTTACAGAAAATGCCCCGTATTTCATGTTTCGTATTTCATGTTTACACATATTACTTTACTGTATAAAATAGTTACAAAAGGAGATAACAATTAGGAGATTTCTACCAGAACACATAGGAGAGCGATAAGTGAGCAATGAAAGAACATGAAATTTTCTTTTCGGGTATACTTTACAAAATCTTGTATATAGGCATTGACGTTGAGGAAAACAAACATCGTGAGGAAACCCGCACGTGCCAGAGTTTAAAAGAAAGTTTATGGCACAAATCCGCACTGGCACGAGTGGTGGACGGCCCGCAGCCCGGCAATGACTCACATTGACACCATCTCTTAAACAAATATCAACAGCATCACACCAACATCATCTGCACTGTGTTTCAGCGCGAAAATTTATATCCACCCATCACCAATTCTCCTCACTTTCATTGTTTTTCACCGAATACCAATCGAGAGCAACATCGCGTGTCCGCTGTGAAGAATTTTCGCGTGGCCAATTACGAACTAACAGATTTTCTCATTTCTGCGTTTATTAGTTTAAAATACTTGGAATATAGTTCGAACTGTTATCTAGCGGTTCGGTTTTGCTCTAACTGCTTTTGCTCTATATGCTTTTTATTGGTATTAACGGTGTTATCCGCTTTATCAGTTTAATTGTTTTGTAGAGAAACCCGAGTCAGTTTTGTGAAATTCGCTAATGGAGCCATATATGTTTAATTCTTGATCAAGTGGATTGACGAAAAGTCAAACTTTGAAATGTACTCGTACTTAAAATATTAGTGAGTTAAAATATATGGAAAGATAAATTGATTTGTCCTGACGGGAGTTTCTAAAGCTATGATAGCGTGTATGATAGCGATCCTTGGGAGAGGCCTACATCCAACATTTAAACAGACTGATGGTATGGTGCAATTAATTATGTGTATTACTTGCGGCCGGGATGTGTACCTAATTATGGGATTATTAGTACATACTTGAATTAAGGTATCAAAGGAAAAAAATAAAAGAGATATTAAATTAAACAAATATAGAGTGAAGTATCGTCAATGTGTATCCGATTGAATTAACACCTTTTACCTCATTATGTTACTACAAGAGACATCGCTGCCTCGTGAAAGCTAACATAGACAAAGTCATGCATGATTCAGATCAATGAATATATGTGATACGTATTTATGTTAAATATACTAATTAATGTCTTCTTAACGATATAATGCATAATATAATGCAAAAAGGCAATGTACGTAGTAATTCTATTATTACAATCGATGTTTATTTTTTTATTAATTGCGTACATCTTATTCTAGATTTACACCAAATACAAATTGGTTTAAAGCCAAGTAGCGAAAGAAGGAAACGGTACAAGTCATATACTTAGCCAAATAGACCAAATGTCTGTGCTAGAGTATGTCGGTTTATTTTTGTATATACGGTACTCAAAAAAAATTAAGGGTTAATTTTAGTAAAAATCTTTGTATATTATTATGAAACATATTCATAAATATGTTTTAGATATAGATGTATATAGCATATAAATATGTATTTATATAGGTATAGTAAAGTGTACCTATTTATTACGTAAACTTTTAAAGTAGTTTTTAAAGTGAGCGCTAATGAACGTATACGACTCGAGAGTTTAATGTTCGTGCGTAGTGAAGTGTCGCCGACTTTAGAATAGTACCACTCCATCTCTTCCCACGGGTAGTAAAAGGCGACTAAGGGATAACAGCTTTTTAAGGTCTTTAATCCCTTTTTTAATCCCTCGCGCTCGAGACAATGAGCACAAACAATAACTGATTACGATTATGGTACAAGTTTTTAAACGTGTGATCCACTCAAATTACAAGGTTAAGTATTTATCTATTAAGTTTTAAAGATTAGCGCTATTTAAGGTATTTTTTATTACTTATAAGAAGGTGTCATACGAGCATACAATCTACCTGGTGGTAAGTGGATACTGTCGCCCATTAACTTGGTCCCATCAAAGTTCAGAGTGACAAACGTTTGCACGGCCCCGGAATTGCTACCAATCTTTCGAAATGTAGGAATGTTTTTGGGAAAAGGGTTGCGAGAAAGGAGAGGGATTAGATAAGATTGGGATTGGATAAGATGGATGGGATGGGATAAGATGGCCCATTCCCAATGGGCTCTGACATATCTCACTAGCTCTGGCATATAACACTTTCGTACATTGGAGAATAGAATAAAGTGGAAAATGTAGTACATTTCAAGGTAGTCTTCTGTGAGAGTGGGGTAACGAAGTCAATTGAGTACGTTCGGCGGCTGTTACGCTTTATATATTTCATAGAATAATTATTTTTTATATTTCTATACCTATATAACAATCGTATATTAAATCGAACATAGCTATACGCTTAAATTTATGAAGTAAAAATCAAAATACAGTATAAAACGTAATTGCCTTAGATTTTTGCATATAAATTCTATACCTTTTCTATACTCTTCATGTTATATAGAAGTGTAGTCATAATTTTGCATTCATTTTATTTTTAGGAGTTAATTGTTTTCTATTACTGTTTATTAATATTACGGTTGGTATTTCATGACAAGAATTCGTCATACTTGTGACACAAGGATTGGTTACCCACTGAAAGAAATGAAAATAAATTTGCAGTATGTGTCCATCATTCCGTATTGGGCTCGCGTGATGGATTACGGCCCGAAACCCCCCGACATTCTCGTATAATATATAATATAATGATTCCAATAAATTGTAATACAATATGCATTGCATTTTTTTTAGTTAAATGCATTTCTGTATCTGCTTTTTTATTAGGTAATACTTAGATATTACTTAAACCGACAGATAAATAATAAATGTTCGTATGTTGGGATATATTTCAATGGCTTAAAATATTCGTAAGTATACATATGTATATGTCTGACATTTAAATGAAAATATAAGTATTCAAAAAATTATATTACGATAAAATAAAACACCAATAACACGGCGAAACTACAATTTATTTTTCCATTAATTTCAAAAATAAAACCACACGGCGGTTTCAAACCAAATTTAATAAATTTCATTTCGTTGGTATCGCGTCGTTTGGAATATGTTTCATCATCAAATACTAAAATTTATTATGCTACAATTAATATACTATATCATAGTAATATTATAATAAATAGTATTTCAGTACACAATAATAATTTATATGAATATTTAAAAGGTACTCGCGCAACTACCTTGTCTATATTTGACAAATAAATGTAACAGAGTTTCCATGAAAGGATAAATATTAATTGATATATCGTATTATATTTGCCTAGCTAACCGTCAAAACAGCACCGTAATAAATAAATAATTTTCTTATCATAACTTAACCTATTATTTTACAAAATTGGACATTTGGACATTTAGAAAGAAATAGAAATGCACAGTACCCGTCGACTAACCTAATTTAAACCTATTTAAAGAAATACAATCATTTATTTATTAGGTACTAATAACAATTATAAATATACGATTTCCTATAAAATAAATATAACTTAAGATAATAATTATTTAGTGCGTCCATTAGACGTTTTAAACTAATGTAGTACATTCTTTTATTATGTCACACACACACCCCTAGATTTATTTACATAAAACGAATATAATATACCTTTATATAAATATTTTTATGAATGCATTTTTATGAATGCCGTTATATATTTGGATGAAACATGCAATGTCTGAAACATCATAATAATTACAAAAGCTACTTAAAATAATAATACCTATCAATTTAATGCTAAAAGTGTTGCATAAGCACATTTCAATAAATATTTTTTAAATAATCTTTGTTTCCTATTGCTACCGCAAAAGGGCCAAAACTACTACACGTTTTGGAATTAAACGGTATATAAAAAACGCCGAGTCGTTGTATATTTATGTAAGGAGTCGTAAGCCTTTTCTTATTTCGAATCTATTGCTTGGTGGCATAAGCTCTGTAGGCTCTATCTTGAGCCGCAGCTTCGTCTTCAACGCTTCTTCTGTAATGACCGCCTGGTCCTGTTGCGTCGAAGTCACCGCCGTAGTGAGACGAGGAGTAGGTATGGCTCTGCGAAACCTGAGGATGCTTCACAATCTCATACGTTGTCTTCTCATGGGCTTCTCCACCTGTCACCAATTTCTTCAGTCCAATAATTGCTGATAAGAGTAAAGCTATCTTACCAATGAGCAGGGCCTTGCCAGCGATAAGCGCTATCGCCTGGAATGCGATAGCGAGAAAGCCTCCTTTGATTGCCACACCAGCTATAATAGGTCCAATCATCTTCTTCAACTTGCCTCTCGCTTCACTCATTGAGCGTCCCATGTCACTGCCAACCGTTGTTGGTGAAATTATTACTCGATGTGTCTGCATCAGCTTCGTTGTAGCAAGATGGAGAAACTTGTCGATTTGATCGGAAGGTAAAGAATTCAGATCGCTTTCAGGTATCGTGGAAGGAAACGCTCTTGCGGCATCTGGTCTCCGCACTATGGATATGCCCTCGATAATTGGAAGGGATTCCATTCTAGCTGCCCGATCGGCCAACTTTGCCGCTTGAATCTTGAAGCACTTGACGATCTCCTGCGATTTCTCGCAACTGTCATATATTCTTCCCAGGAATTTCATGCCCACTCCAAGGGGATCGGCCGAAGCCGCAACAAAAACACTGAAACACAACAGGACAAAGCTTCCGCGGCACTGCATCTTGTTGAAAAACCGCGGCTGCCCCGTTATCTCAACACTCCGGATCGAATGTCCAGCCTATGTGGTTGCGCCTATTGAAATGTGTAGAAAATACATGTGCAGTGGCATTTATCTATTTTCACCGGGAACTGCATTTATCTATAAATCTTTTAGAGCGTGCAATCGTTGCATCGTATGGCCGTGCACTGGGGCGTGTATGTGCATGTTGTGGCTGGACACTCTCGTGTTGACGATTGCTCTGTGGTCAATGTCAAGGTTAGTGGTGTCGTTTAAGACATTATCAGAAATATCCAGTTGTTTGTACAGACACAACTTAAAAAGGATTAAGTATTAGATTCACTAGCATCTAACCTTTTATTTTAATTTAGCTTCTTAAAATGTAACGATATTTAAATGTTTTTGTAGACAAAAAGACAGAAATGATAATAATAGTTACTTTTAAAATTTCCAATATTTAGTGCGTTTTTAAGTACGTAGATACATACTAAATATTGGAAATATTTACTGCTTATTTTAAGCCTAATTTCGACGACATTATTTTTATATTTCTTTTTACTATTCCCTCAGTTATACAATTTCTGTTCAGTTCAGTTTTACATTTATTTCATTAATTTGACGTCCGAATGGCGCAGTTGGTAGTGACCCCTATTTGTCTCAGGTTCGATTCCAGGTCGGACATTCATTTGTTTAAAGACAAATCGGACGATTAATATTCGCAACGTCAAAACTCAAAATTCTAAGAATGTCGGAAATGAAGTTTAAAGTTTTCGTAATTAACGTGTCTCAATTCTAATTATAATTACCCTTGTTTATAGTATATTTATGAATTTATTAGTATATAAAACATATTTATGCATATGTTACACAATAATATACAAAGATTTTTACTAAAATTAACCCTTAATTTTTTTTGAGTACCGTATATACAAAAATAAACAGACATACTCTAGCACAGACATTTGGTCTATTTGGGTAAGTATATGACTTGCACCGTTTCCTTCTTTCGATACTTGGCTTTAAACCAATTTGTATTTGGTGTAAATCTAGAATAAGATGTACGCAATTAATAAAAAAATAAACATCGATTGTAATAATAGAATTACTACGTACATTGCCTTTTTGCATTATATTATGCACTATATCGTTAAGAAGACATTAATTAGTATATTTAACATAAATACGTATCACATATATTCTATAATACAAAACTCAATTATAATTATGAGGTCCTTAGGTTACGGCTAGAGTATGCGCAGATCAATCAACGGAATCTGTTGCGTATTTATCAAGCACCATATATCGACTTAGGTCTGGTCGATATTTCATATCTCAGCTCAGCTTATAATATCTCAGCTTTCATATATGTACGTATTTCATTTAATTTATTTTCTGAATAAAAAATTGAGTAAATCATTGCCTATTCAAAACAAGGAGAGATTCTTCCACAACGAAAATATCTTATTAACTGCGGACACGTTATAATATAATATACGTTATAACTTATGGCTCATTTACATAAGGAGTGTTTCTCGAACGGATCGTGCGAGAATATTGTATAGGGCCAAACTTCATACGATTCTCGCTTGCAACTGTTTACATGATAATAAAAACTCGATGATACCAATGATACCAGTGATCACTTAATGATAACGTAATTTATATAAGTTCTTGACCGATTTTCTCGACTGCACATGTTCGAAAAACTCTCCTTTATTACTCTTCGCACCCACTGTGGCCACAGCCTTATGGAGTTGTAGGCTGACTTTAACAATCAAGTACACTTCCCGGCCGAAAGTAATACACGTCGGCCTTGAGAATAGATTATCGGCTAGCTTGGGTTTTGTAGAGCGTCGTCTCTGTCGTGTGCCTGTACGACGAAGACAAGTCAGTGACGTGTCGGCACACGACACAGACGACGCTCTACAAAACCGAAGCTAGCCGGTTATAGCCGATGTGTATTACTTTCGGCCGGGATGTGTAATTTTTGGCTCAGATATTTTACAACTTAACTAATCGTTTCACATTGCTGACTGCAACACGTACGGGACGCGTAATCTGCTCCCATTACGTTATGATCGACAATTGAGTATCAAATTATGTCCCATATTTATATTAGACAAATACAAATTTGTATAATTTACTAAATACTGATTTAAAATTTACCACCACACAAAAAGAACGAGTAGACCATATTTGTCGCAGGGCCGATATGAGTAGTCGAATGAGTTACATGGCAGACTTCTGTGAGAGTAGGGTAACCCTATCGGCCGGCAGCACCCGCCTGTGGATGGAGCATTACCCATTGTCGTCTTTAAAAAAATCGGGTCATTTACTTTCACTACTAGATTATTGACATTTTCACTGAACTTGAAGGTATGAAATTACACGTGAGTAAAGCCGTAAAGAACGTTTGCATTGAACTCTCAGATATCGTTGTTTCAATTTACGAAACAACACACTAGAGACATGATTGAATGAATATCATAAAAACGTAGTCTGTGATAGTCTTAAGTGGCTGTCAGGGGCTCGCGTTTCCACTACACATTTCGCCGGCCATGCGTCCCACAGTCATTGGGCACGCTTTAATTGCATTATCTCAAAGGAGACTGTAAATCGTAATTCGGGAGTGAGCAAGATTTGCCACAGTCCAATTCCCATTCTAGGTCATCGAATAGAGAGTATTATGAGAAAAGGATACTCATTAAAAGTAACCCCTATTCCCCGTCTTTTCTATTCCTTTTTCCAAATTCACTTCTAAATAGCCAGGTAAAAAGGTTAAATCTAAGGGTTGGATTATTAATCTAACCCTTACCTTTTTTTTTTATAGACTAGGGGGCGGACGAGCAAGCGGTCCCACGTGATGGTAAGTGTTACCGCCGCCCATGGGCACCTGCAACACCAGGGGGCATGCGGGCGCGCCGCCGACCTTGCAAAATCCTATTCACAGCTCTCTTGAAGAACCCCATATCGTAGTTCAAGGGAAAGACCTCTTGAGGCAGTTCGTTCCACAGCCTACGGGTTCGCGGTATAAAATAGTTTTTGGACCGCATAGTGCGCGACACCTCCGTATCGAGGAAATGCGGATGGACCGCACTTCTGTGACGGGAGGTGCGGTTGTAGAAACCCGAGGTGGGAATTATATTAAACAATTCTTCAGAGCATTCCCCATTGTACAGACGGTAGAACGCACAGAGAGACGCAACGTCTCTCCGAATGCTGAGGGATTCTAAACCGCCCGTGAGAGTGGGATCGTCGACAATACGAACAGCACGTCGTTGGATAGAGACAAATGGGTCCAATTGGTATTTCGGTGCGCCGGCCCAGAGATGAGAGCAGTACTCCATATGGGGCCTCACCTGAGCTTTGTAAAGCATAAGGAGTTGCCCAGGTTTGAAGTACCGCTTCGCTCTGTTCAGCACACCGAGCTTTTTGGAGGCCATTTTGGCCTTATTGTCCAGATGACCCCTAAATTCGACTTTGCTGGAGATGTCGATACCAAGGATCCCGATACTCTCCAAGATCTTAAGAGGTATGCTCTGAAAGCGAGGTGCTACAACAAAAGGGGTTACAACAAAACGATGCATTACAAAAAATATTGTAATGCATCGTTAATTTGGAACTACTAATCAGATTTGAACCATCTCCGAACTTAATCGTGGTACAGACCGTTTTGTTTTGCATCAAGTGAATGTTGTTATAGAAATATTATTGCAGTACCTACCCATTTTTGAGAAGTTGACTTCTTAAGCTAATTGCATGTTCCATCATTTTTCTTCTAATGTGGTAGAATAAACTGTATGGTATTTGTTACAATGTTATTTCTTATCATGATATGTAGTGTTTAACGTTCTCTGTATTATTTGGAGCGCGACGATAAAAATAACTTCACTTTTTATAGCAGATGGCGGACGGAAGTTGACAATTAGTAGTTGATAAAAGTACAAATTAAATAATTAGTTCGAGAGATGCCGTATACAGATATAGGATGCACGAGTCCTTGAATGAAGACTACGTACCGTGAACCGCAGTGTGAAACTCCCTCCGTCCAGATGGACCGAGGACTTAAAGAAGTTCGTTGGTTGTGGCTGAATGAGAAATGCGGATGAACGTGTGTGATGGTGTGCCTTCGAAGAGGCCTGTATACAGCGGTGGAGAGACACAGGCTTATGATGTCATTCCAATAAATATTTTTTGTAGACCCACTAAATATTTTCTTTTATAGAAAAAAGGCGACAGGCGAGCATACAGTCCATCTTGTCGTCCACAGGCGATATATGCCAACATCAGTCCAGAATGACAAACGTTAATACACCTCCGGATCCTCTGCCTACCTTTGCAGATTAAAAAATGGATTGGGATAAAGGGTTGGGAAAATGGAGAGGGATAGGATGGGAATGAGCTCTGGCACATCTCACTCACTACTGAAACACGTAAGTACATTAGGGAAATACGATAAAGAAGGAAATGCAGTACATCCCTATTTTATCGTAAAATCAAACAGGATGCTTTATGTAATAGGGGTTAAAGTATGAAATTGCCGTTTTATAGTAATAGATACTTTGAATTGACATAAAACCTTCATGGTGTGAGATTTTCTAGTGAAACTTTTTTCACATGATACCTATGAGGTTCTTGTTTTAAAAAATGTGCAACATTCGATTTTCGACTTTCAATTGTTTTTTTTATTCAGCTTAGACGGGAAAGATGGATACTTCGAAAATCCGAGTAATCTTTGAATACGAGTTCCGACGCGGAACTAACGCGGCAGAAACGGCTCGCAATATCAATGCTGCGTTTGGAGAGGAGACTGCTAATGAACGAACCGTGCGTTTTTGGTTTAAACGCTTTCGTAATGGAAACTTCGACTTGAAGAACGAACCACGTGGAAGACCGCCCACACAGGTGAATAACGCTGAATTGAAGGAGATGGTGGAAGCCGATTCGAGTCAAACTACCCAGGAATTAGCGGCATGGTTTAACGTTACCTTACCTACAATATTGACTCATTTGCATCAAATCATTAAGAAAAAAAAATATGAAAAATGGGTGCCTCATGATTTGACTTATCTGCAGAAAGAAGCGCGTGTTGAAACTTGCGTTGTCTTGTTGAATCGGTACAGAAATGAAGGAATATTGGATCGAATTGTGGACATGTGACGAAAAGTGGATTCTTTGCGATAACCGAAAGCGAAAAATGCAATGGCTGACCCCAGGTCAAACGCCGCAACAATGCCCTAAGGCAAAGCTTACCGATAAAAAGGTAATGGTAACTGTTTGGTGGTCTATTCATGGTGTTATTCACTATAGCTTTCTCAGGTCTGGTCAAGCAATAACAGCAGATGTTTACTGTGCCGAACTTCGAACAATGATGGCGAAACTAGCAGTGAAACAGTCCCGACTCGTGAATCGATCTTCACCATTATTGCTCCATGATAACGCAAGACCTCACACTGCACGAGAAACCGTTGTAACTCTACAGGAGCTGCAGTTAGAAACCATACGTCATCCTCCGTACTCGCCAGACCTTGCTCCAACGGACTACCATTTTTTTCGTGATTTGGACAATTTTCTACGTGGTAAAAAATTTTCTTCCCAAGAGGCAGTACAAAATGCTTTCACACAGTTTGTCGAATCTAAATCCCCAGAGTTCTATCGCAAAGGCATAAATGAACTTCCGATTAGATGGCAACAATGTAGATAATGAGGGTAAATATTTTGATTAAATAAATATGTTACATTTTAGAAAAAAACGAGTTTTAATTTTTTAGTACAAATCCGCAATTTCATACTTTAACCCCTAATATTTGAATATACGAAGCGACAATTCCTACTGTTTGTATAATGACCATGTGTTGGTATCTTAATGATTACATTATTAAAAATAACTTTAAAGCAATTTATACACGCGGTGAAATGCAGTTAAGTGAACAGTAGTGTCCGATGTACCTTTCTTCGAGGACATTTTTATGTATGTATGTGTCCGTAAACAAATTGCATGGTTCACTTGCAAACACGTTATCGCGTGATTGGCGGATTACGATTAATTAATCGGTGAGCATCGATGTCTTTACTCTCAGTGTTTATAATAACTAGGTAATTTATATCCAATTAGTATCGGGACTGATTGTTGTTCAATATTGAAGTTATTCACCTCAAAATACTCGTATTATTGTTTTTAGAAGAAATATACAAACATCGTTTATTTTCTTCTCTAGTTTTCAAGTAAGGCATAAAAAATATGGGGCCAATTCTATTAACATTTACTGTTTATGTTTCAGTTTCAGTAGACGTTCGACTTTGATATAAAACCGTATTCTCCTAATCATTATAATAAGCAAAACTGAAGATTTCTCGAACCATTACCGTTCGGTTTTAAAACATCTGAAAGGCGCTCTTTGACAATCCAAATCGTTCAACATTCCTTTTTTGTACTTATTTCTTTATTTCAACTTCATTGCACAGCTACTTGACATGTACCACAGAAGACTACCTTGAAATGTACTGCATTTCAAACTTTATCTCATTTCTTTAATGTACATACGTGTTTCGGTAGTGAGTGAGATGTGCCAGAGCCTATTACCATCCTATCCTTCCCCATTTTCCCAACCCTTTCTCCAAATCCATTCCTATATCTCCAAAGGTAGGCGAGCGCATCCGGTGGCGTGCCAACGTTTGTCATTCTGGACTAATGTTGGCATGTATCGTGGATGTCTATGGACGACAGCATCTACTTACCCTCAGGTGGACTATATGCTCGGCAGCCGCCTTAGTACATAAAAAAAAATTACAAAGGGCGGACTTAATACCTAACGGCATTTTTACCGGTCAACCACCAGATCAAAGAGGAAACAGAACGCGGGTGCAGTTTTTGTTTAAATACATTAATATGTTTATACATAATAAACTAGTAAATACAGATACATATATATTATATGAATATATTTCATATGTAAATATACATACACATTATTATAATATATAATACGTAACTGAGTAGAAATATTTAATTAAGAAGGCAGCGAAAATTAAACAGAATATCGATCAAGAACTCTGATCTTTTAAATAATGATCCCGAAGCACTATTTTAAAAGTGTTTTTGTTTGTATTATAAAAATAGAAAAAGGGTGGCCGTTTATTAATATCTTAATTTTATTGTTTATTCATTTGTTATGTTTTTAGTAAATCATTAGTCATTATTATTATATTTAGATTTACGCACATTTTGGCACTCCGTTGTAATGTCAATAAAATTGATATATCAAAATATATGGCCATTAATATCATCATAGTGTCACTTTTTATAGAGTTTTTCGACTGAATCGAAACTCAACCTTAGTATTTAGTAGAATATGACAGATGACATTTGATACAATTTCCGCTGCGGTTCAGTAAGTTTTATTTTTATATTAGTAGAATCAGCCGTCATATCAATTTCCAGTACAGTCAGCTATGGTATTTGATACAATAAGTCCGCAATCCATACTAAAGGGCAAACACGTGCATACATTGTAACTGTATCTAGTACACTAGTGCCAAGTTTACGCCAAGCAGTACTTTTATACAAGTTGTAATGAAAGTGTGTACACCCGCTGGAGAATATGCCTTCTAACATTATTAGCCCTAGATTCATAAACATTTGTCTCATAGACACTCATAAATGTATAAATGCACGGCACTTCGGGAATGAAAGGTATAGAAAATAGACTTTGCTAGTATTTTTCGGTATGTATTTAAACGGACAGCAAATTAATAGCAATTTGATCAGCTATATCTAAAATATGTATTTTCAGCAAATTGTTCCATATTTTCTATTTAACATCTCTTCGATACTCTATTTTCGTATTTAGTCAAAGGTGTTTTGTTATTTCTAGCTTTTATTTATTATTTAATAGTGGATAATTGTGTTTTTAATTATTTTTTTACATAAATTAACATATTATGAATTAATATATTAATTAACATATCATATAATTCAATATATTACATTTAACCATCAAATTAATACATTATAAAGTCAAATATACATTCACATAAATTAATATATTAGAGAAGGATGTCATTTAATACAATAGTAATTAATATATCGATGCGAGGCAATCTCTTCATAATACAGTTCAATTCA
Source organism: Sesia apiformis (assembly GCA_914767545.1). NCBI lineage: Eukaryota > Metazoa > Arthropoda > Insecta > Lepidoptera > Sesiidae > Sesia > Sesia apiformis. The sequence continues at coordinate 9,308,163 of OU611970.1, read as the reverse complement.
ATTTGTAATAATAGTAATTATTATGTGAACTGTGAATTCAAGCTACATAATACATCTCAAATAATTATAATATTTTTCTGACTGATTCTTAATACATTCTTCTATCTTAAACACGAGTGTATATATATATGTGTGTGTGTATATATATTAACCAGTTTAACCAGCGGGTGTACTCAATTATTAACATAAACGCAAGCGACGCGGTACTAATTATACCTATGTATAATATTAACAGTAATCCCATTTCTCTTATTTTAACGTAATGTTTTTACTTCGAACATGTTCATAAGATATACACATATGTTCATAAGTTACCGGTTCACACAAGATATTTTTGGAATAGGTAAATGATGGCGACAAGACAACACAACTGACGAATTATAAGATGGACGAGTCTTTGAATGAAGACCATGTATCCGAATGTGAATACGTGGTGTGTGGAATGTGGAAAGCCCACCAGCCAGATGGACTCACGATTTGAAGAAGTTTATCAGTAGTGGCTGGATGAGACTAATGGAACGTCGTATATAGTTGCGAGCGTTGGAAGAGGCCTTTATGGAGCATTGACGAGATATACGATAGGTTAAACTAAAAGATCTTAGAACTGGCTACTGTACAATACGATAGAAAAAAAACAAATTTGAATTTTGAAAATGGAACTCTGCTTGTCAGACGCCATTAATTCAAAGCTCTCATTTGTTTTTATTTCTGGCGGCAGTTTGAAACTTAAGTGTTTGCCGAAAAATGAATTTAACAAGGGAACGTTTCCGTTCAATGGTTTTCTATGACTTTCGTTGCGGTCTGAACCAGAAACAACTTAAGTTAGCATTTAGTGATGAAGCCCCATCTAGTGCCACTGTTTATTACTGGTTCAGTAAATTTGAACGTGGTCGTACCCACCTCAGTGACGATTTTAGAAAAAGGCGTCCTGCGACATCAAAACTGCGAGGAAAACATCAAAACTGTGCGGCTCATGATTGAAGCAGACAAATGAACGATATATCAGCAGATACGGGCATCATTAGGTATTAGTGTGAGTCAAGTTCAAATTATTTTACACGATCACCTCTACGGGCAAGGAAGCTTTGTGCTAGATGGTCTTTTCACAATTTGACCGATACTCAAAAACACTGCCGCGGGAAATGGTGTCTCCAAATGCTCGATAATACAACAATGGTCAATCAAATGCTGTTCTTGATATATTAACAGGTGATGAAAGCAAGATTTACTGCTATGAGCCCGAAACTGAGAGCCAATCTGTGCTGTCGGTCTTTGGTTTCGAAGAGTTGCCGACGAAAGTGAAGGAAGGACAGAGTGCTGTAAAGAAGATGGTTGCTTCCTTCATTAGCAGATCGGGCTACTTTGCTACTTTAACTTTAGAAAATAAAAGAACAGGAACTGCGGACGGTATGTGAGCAGCTGCTTGCCTTCTGTTTTGGAAGAGTCAATGAAGAACGCCACGAAGCAGAATGATCCTCCGTCACGACATTGCCCCAGCACACTCCGCCAGACAAACAAAGCAATTTTTGAGTACTGTAAATATAGAATTAATGGGTCATCCATCACACAGTCCCGACCTTGTACTCTGTGATTTTTGTTTATACCGTAGAATTAAGGATAAACTCAGAGGAATAATTTTAAGAATGCAGAAGAGGCAGTAATAGCCCTCCAAACGGCTGTTGAGGGATTGCCTAAAAAAGGGTGGGCTGAATGCTTCACACAATGGTCTCATCGGCTGGAAAAGTATATCGATTGTCGCGGAGAATACTGCTAAAAGCAATAAAACCTTAAATAAATACTTAGCAATAAATACTTCCATCTTTATATCTGATTTTATTTTTGAAATTCTATATACTTAATCTGACCATGTATGTAGGCTTAATTAAATAGCTCAATGTAATAAAAAAAATACACATTTTCAATTGCTATATATATATACTGCCAAATTAGGAACAAAGGATAGTGGTTCAACAATTAAATATTGTACATGTACCTCAACATATTTGCCAATCAACTGTTGGAAGATAGATTGAGGTAGATAACATAATTTCGATATTGCATTATCATGAATTAAAAAGGTAAGTACTTATGAAAAGCATAGTAAAAAACGAAACGAACCCGAAGACGAAAAAAACCAGACTATGAAAAATGTACATAAGTTTATTTTTGAGTGTATGAAGACTAACGTTACTGCTGCAATTTCATCTATCTTCTAAATAACACACACCTAAGGCTAGAAAGTCACTTTAACTTTAACACATGCACGACTACTTAATATAATTCTCGTACGAATTTCACATACTTCATGTATAAGAAGGAAAGACATTTTTTTTTAATAATTTATATTTTTCCAACACTTTAATCCTTAATGATATTTTTTCTAACAAATGTTCAACGTCACGCTTTTTTCCCACAACCAAAATTAATGTTCGTTTCGTGTGAAGCAATTCACACAGTCAATGAAACCTTAAATGATGGGAAGATAATTTTTATTTCTTTGTAGATATCGAGGTTCACTTCGCACAAAAAACCTTTTGTAAACCACTTTTTATTTGCTACCAAACATGTAAGGAAATCATTTAACCATTTACTTATGACCTGAAGCCCCCTTATAATTTGCGGGGGGGAATTTGACCGAAGGAGTTACCATGTATAGCCTTTAACTCAAATATTAAAAATTACGTTTTCTATGTAAATGTCTGTTTATACGTTTGTTCAACAAAGAGTATGAATACGTAATGAAGTGTTTATTGTTATCTATGGGATTGAGGGGGAAATCGGCTGTAATTAGGTTAATTGGTGTCATTGATAATTGTTGGAAATCTAGGCTGAGATGATTGCTAAGAAATTGATAAAGTTGTACGTTGCAAATGGAGATGACATTACGATTGTTTTTCATGCCACTTGGTAGAAAATTTCCCCGGTGATGTTAGGTATATCTCGTGACAGTTGACACTCATATGTCGAATAAATGACATCTGTGGAAATTTTAGAGGTAAACTACATTTAGAGATTTTACCACACCATACCATCAGCGCGTGTCTCCACAATTTTGGATATAGGCTCCTCCTAAGGCCTACCACAAATTTGAGCGCTGTTGTTGAAATGAGCCCCGAACGCTTGAGCGCTCGAGCACTGGCGCGCTAAGGCGCAGCCTACACGAGTGAGTATCTCGCGGCGATATCCTCGACGACCGGTGACTCTTGAAAGGCCACTAGGGCCACAAGAACTTAGACATACACGATGTTGAGGCAATCAGGTTTTTTAGCCGGTAGGAGTCCGGCACTACCTGGTACCACCTAGACTAGCCTAGCTAGACAAGATGGTACCAGGTGACCATGCAGGGTTTTCCTCGATTGTCTCTCATAAAATAAAAAAAAAAAAAAAAAAAAGATAACCTCACACGAGCCATTAAAAAGCGAACTTTTAAAAAAAATAAAAAATCGTCATTATAAAATCTGTTTATTATAAAATAATTATCGCGGAAATCATTACAAAATCATTATCGCGTTAATTCTGTTTTCAGTGAGACAAGCGAGTTTCGATTAGTCATAAAAAATAATTGACAAATAATTTCCCGCTAGAAACTTTTTTTTCTTCATATATAGCAATGGTACAATTAGCACAAACTGCCCGTGTCAAGTTTTCTTCGTAATAAACAATTTCAAAGTCTAAAACGCATCCTGTCAATGTTCAGTGGCGTTGAAGTAAGGACTCCTTGGAAGCACACGAAAAACTCGGTCCCACGCTTTTATTTGACTCTCACAAACATTACGCACAAAAAAGACTTTGAAGTTTAATAAACTATTACCATTAAACCACAAAACGCACAATTCTCATAATAATAATAAAGAATTTATTTCAGACGGGCCGGGCCATATACATAAAAATACACAATCAATAAAAGTATAATACACATTTTCTTACAATAATCAAACAAAATCCCAACTTCACTTCTCAAATTCCCGCCAAGAAGTCCAAAAACTATTGTATTCCATAACTGAAATACTATATTTTTTTTAAAATGTAATTAATATTCGAAATTCCAATATTTATGTATGCAAAACTTTCAAGTGTGCCCTATGAACTAATTTGATAAAATTTATTAATTAAAGTATCAAAGATCATGAATTTTTAATCTATACTTAATTTTATATTTTTTATTTGTGAAATTTTAAAAAAATCATTCATTCCGAGACAAAATTGTAACGACCCTCCACTATTAGGGTACTTTTTACCATGACGCTATTCATTTATAAATCAACTTTCATATTCGTGTGCTGTGTAGACAGATTCGTCAAGTATCATTATGATATTTTAAAGGCCCATTGTCAAGGTGTGAAAAAAATGTTTTACAGGGTCATGCATTCTTTTTGTAATCTTGACTTCTGTTGTCGTGAGAGAAAAGGCAATAGAATAACATAAAGTTTTTTACATAACTAGAAATAAGTTTTGTTCCTAAACTGCCAAATTGAAAAAGACAAAAAGAAGTATTTTATAAGGTAACATTTCCGTACCATACTTCTGTACACTCAAGCATTCAAAACTATTTTATGATAGCATCGGTAATAAAATGCTAGTCGACTATGCGTGTTGTGTCTCTATTGATCGTAGAATAGCACCACCCCATCCTCCTGTGGGTGTAGGGACTAAGGGCGACTAAGGGACCATAAAGCTGCTAGCACAAGCTCTGAGGAACGGCACTGCCACTAAGTTTTTCCTGTCATGCTGGTGCAAACCCCGTGCGGTTCTGCTTCGCATGCATACCGAACGAATTTAAAGTTTTCCTAGATATTTTTATTGTCACGCGTGGTATTTAGATGCGGTATGCGGGGCGAACTATGCTGAATCGCTTTTACTGTCATGGCTAAATCTGAGCTAAACCCGCATGACAGGAAAAACACCCTTAAAGAGTGGACTTCCGCTTAGACAACGTGACGTTTTAGGGCCATACATCACTCATACACAAAACAATGTACAGGAAGAAACCAATGTCCAGCAGTGGATGATAAAGGAGCGGGTTACGATTACGGAATTGAATTAAAAATATATTTAAATGATTCCATACGAAATTTGTCTCCCGTGTGCCGTTATTTCTATTGTAGAATATGTATACCAAGTTTCAAGTTAACAGGACCATCAAAATATCTATTTTCCATACAGTTTGTGACACTCCGTTTCACACTTTTAGCAGTTTTGCTTCGAGAAATCCCTTCTTAGTAAATATTTACGTCATAAAAGGTAGCTACGGTCCAAATTTCCTTTTTCTTGCTTCGGCAGTTTTGACTCGACGTTGGAAAGTCATTCAGTCAGGAAGGACATTTCTTCTTTATATGTATAGATATATTTTGCTAGTTAGGTCATAGCTCTACATAGCTTTATATATAGGTCATTATATTTTATTGCAGAATTTTATTCTATATTATTTTATTTTAAATTTATTTGTGTATGTAACTGCGGAACTAAATATTTTTGAAATAAATGAATTATTATTATTATAGCACCGTGTAATATATATAATACCCACTATAGATAGAACATCACATTGCAAAACCCTTAGTCTTAAAGTGCTACATTGATATCTTCACTTCATTACGAAAACTACATAGTAAAACCTAAATATTTTTTTAAATTGCCATAAAGTATCAATTCCATGCACAATTCTAGTTACAAACATCCATTACGAGTGAAAGTATACAACTTACTATGTATACGAAAATTACAACTTTTACCCGCAATTAGTACGGATTCATGTTTTTAAGTAAACTTTATGAACCGAAGAAACTTTCTGTAAAAAGAGATGAATTACTAATTACCTAACAATGCAAAAACTATAGTACCGTATTTCCTTGATCACTGTCAATAAAACCAGTACTCGACTTCAAGCTAAGCTACGCTAAATAAACTAAACATGCTTGCCATATCACTTATGATTATGATCAGCTCGTGTTTTATCATTGATGATTACAGTGAATCTTGTGAACCTAAGATTCCACTCAGACCCTTGAAAGTTTTATAGTCTCTTATGAACCTTCTTCTTTACTTATACAGCAATAACACAATTAGAACATTGTATGGGTATCGATTTTTTTTCCCAATTAACAATATGTCATTATCCAGTTCCGTTGACGTGTGTTAGAAGTGGCTCAGTAAAGTGATAGTTGATTTACTAAGGACGGAAGGGTTGGACTACCTGGACGGAAGAGTTAATAAATTATCACTATTAAATCACAAAATCTACAAGACATAATTTTTATAATAATCAAGACTCGGCTCCACCTCTCGAGTTCCCATCAACAAGTCTTTATTAAATCTGTCAAAAAGTGTCTCACGCACAATCATGGACAGGTCCAGTGGCTGGTAAAAGGTCTGATTACGTTTACGGTAATTATTTCTAACAACATTATTTACAATGTATTATTAAAAACACATATAAGTTCATTATAGTAATAAATCATATTATTAGTATGTTTTTTTTCACGCACATAGCTCGTTGAATCGGCATGATGAAGTGGCAATGGCAGGTCATATTTGCCGCAGGACCGATAACCGATGGGGCAGACGAGTCCTCCAATGGAGGCCACGTACCGGGAAGTACCCCCTCCGGCCAGGGGGACCGACCACCTAAAGAAATTCACCGGTGGTGGTTAGATGAGAAGAGCAGAGGATCGTGTATGGTGGCGAGCCTTAGGAGAAGCTTATATCCAGCAGTGGAGTGATAGGTTTATGGTAGGGTATGGTTAAATTTTCGTTAAATGTTACCTTTTCTTCTTAGGAAGACATAATACACCACACCCGTATTTCAATCTTTTTCTTTATAGTCGCTGATCTACGAAATTCTATGTTCGCGCATAACCCGCGAAGGTCAATGCTATATCCTATCCATTTATGTCATTACCACGTGAGCCCTCTGCCAAGTAAAGGTTTCGCCTAAAGCCAGTTACACACAATTTTCCGCCTTTCCAAACTACCGGCTAGTTTTTCAAGTCTGGGAGTGCCGTTACGCGTGCTAAGTGGTATGCTGCAAAATAAATTTCACACTTCATAAAAACACAATATTGTATGTATACATTTCAGGGTGCGCGTGTCAGTTTAATAACTTAATGATCCGCATACCCCCTGGTGTTGCAGGTGTCCATGGGCGACGGTAGCCACTTACCATCATGTGGGCTGTTTCTCCGTTTGCCTCCATTAATATAAAAAAACACGAGATACTCAGTGTTTAATGTCATCCATTTATTTCGTGACATTTTTAGCGTTTTCATCTCAATTGTTACAAAAAACAACTGTAAGTTTATTGATTTTCATTAATACGAGTATATATATATGTATATATATATATATATATATAATTAATGTGAATTAATATTGATTGAAATCCAATTACAATGATTTATAGTCTCAAATGTCTGGAATCCAAGTTAAAAACTTGAATCGCCATCTTTTGAAAAAAATATTATTCCATCCGAAGTGCCACAGGGTTCAATCCTCTCATCTGATTATACTAACTATTAAAACTACTAACTACTACTACTTATACTACTAACTTATTATATTTAACTGTTCAATATCTACACATGTTTCGAACATCATCATATGTTTGCTATCATAGAATGATCATCAGTTATTATAGAATGAACCAGTGATCATAGAATTAACAGAATAACTGTTCATACTCATAAATGTCAGCATATAACGTTTACGAGAAAATTAAATACGATATCCTACATTTACCATTAGTTACAACGATACTGCTATAACAAGTGCCTCCTCAATCAGAAATCTAGGTGTTTGTTACTGACTGAACATGTCGACTCAATCGTCATCAGAGCGCACAAACAACTGAATTTTGTCAAATGTATTAGTCAGTCATTCATTAGCATAAATCGCATAAAGGTCCTTTATTATTGTTATGTGCGAAGTATGTGAGAATATGCATGTTGTGTATGGCCACAACAATATGCTTCACATAAGCAAAGAATTGAGGCAATTCAAAAAAAAAAGTTAAATAATAACAAATGTCATAAAACATACGATCTATATTGTGATGTATGTAAACATTATAAACTTGACACTTTACCATTAAACAGTATAAACTACCTATAAACTTTATTACTCAGAATTGCACTTATTTAACTTATTTACATGTAAATTCATTTACAAAGGTACTTATTATGTATTCCACCGATATTGTTATACTCGTAACTGATCATGCGGAAATCACAGTTAATATTTTTGTAATTATAGCCAATCGACAACACTTTATTCGGGACAACACAACGCACAATAATTTGTAACACCAATGACAGCAAGATAAAAATATACACAGAATAAGTGCCGCAGTACAGTAGGAAGTACAATCGTGCCGATGTGTATTGCGATGCCGGAAATGTACTCCAACTCAGCATAAGCTGCAGTGAACCACTGCAACCACCAGTGCGTTGGTTTTCAGTGGAGCTTTCACGTCGCCACGGACGTCGGCCAGCAATAAGAGATGATAAACAAATAAATAGATAAACACGCCTTTTGTATGTATTTTCTTTTGTAATTATTTTTATCATTTGTGTGTACAATAGGGTACCTATATAAATAAATAAATAGTTGTTTGTAGTTCGGCCACAGCACAAAAAGAATCAGTCTGCCGCCATAATATTGTCGACGCCAGAGGGTAGCATCAAGAATTTTCAGGGTATAAAAGATGAGTACACACACAAAAGTCAAAAAAGACATTTAAATTAAATTAAATATCTTACTTGCAAAGTTAAGACTAATAAGAAAATATTAAGTAAATTTTGAGCAGTAATAGAAAAGAAAGTACAGGGGGGAGAAAGGAATTTTGATCTTCAGCTCAAGTGAGACGGTAAAATGTGTATAGTTGATGGTACTTGCGTTTTTAATTATAAGTGTAATCCTCTATCAGCTGCAAATTGTTATACTACAATGTTGATGTATACAACTATTCTACTCTGTTGGATTAAAAATAAATAAATACTTGACTAGTTTTGTGGCGGGAACTGGAGATATGATGTTATTATTTAAATTAATACAAATTTATTATTTCAAAAAATGTTATGCAGTATTGATAATATAATTCACAATGTCACAAAAATTTACTAATGGCTGTAATATTTTCCTACATAAATATTATACCTAAGGTTTATAATAATTAATACATATAATAAAATCGTAACGGAGCCTTGTCTGTACAAGATCATTTTTTGAAAAAAAATAATTTCCGTGTAAAAGTACATGTGACAAAGACCCCAAAAAAAACAATTTTTGGAATGTTTGTCTGTCTGTCTGTCCGTCCGTCTGTCCGTCTATCTGTCGGTCTGTCTGTCTGAACCCGCATCAGCCGAAACCCGTTGGACGGATTTTAATGAAACTTGACATTTAACTTATATGCTGGGTTAACATGGGTTACTTTTTATCCCAATAATTTCCCACGAGAATTACAAGTTTACGCGAACGAAGTCGCTGGCACCGTTAATCATCACATATGATACTATACCATACCAAAACGTTGCGTTTGTTGAACAACTTAATTGTTTAGTTGCTGAATATAAACATTCCTGTAGCCAACTTCATTGCAATTATCTTTGATTAATTGCCCTAATACTGTTAAACACGTGAAATATTTCAATATGAAAAGCATGAAATTGTACTTCCCATATTGGAATTAGGGATTTGCACCGGTTTTGGAATTATCGGACAAAAACCGACAAACATAGAAACTGGGGAATGTCGGCTTTTATTCAAAATCTTGGAATGAAATGTATTTCAGTAAAATAAAAGCCAGCATTAGGAAAGAAAATAATGGAAAAAATGTATGTACTTGTATCAGTCTATAACGTCCCACTGCAGGATACTGGCCTCCCGTAATAAATCACGGGGGAAGGGCCATTATGGTGAATGATGGATGCACATACTCCTAGTTTTTTATTTTATTTCTAAAGCATGTATCCTCACCGCCAAGTTAGTGACAATGTTTAAAAATTTAAAAAAATATAATTTCGAGAAACTAATTCGAGATTTTCCAGAATAGCTGCTATATTTGATTATAGCTGCCATTTTGATACGACGATACATCGGCGACCATTTCTCAGCACTAACTTATTTCTTTGACGTTATATGTATATACCTACGTATGTTACTGTAAACTAATATCTAATACTAATATTTCATATCTATTACGTCCGTATACGTTTATGTATTTATGTGTAATAAATAAGGTAAACATACGCGTTGAGATCCGTTTAAATACATAAATATGTGTGGAAAACGTGAAAATTATATGTATAAGTTTTTCTATAGATAAATGTAGCATTTATTATTGAAATAAATATATTTCATAAATACGTTATTTAAATAACGTTTTAAATAATAAAATTAAAATAAAGTAAATATCGTACTTGAAAGAAATATTAAGTAAACTTTGAGCGGTAATAGAAAAGAAAGTACAGGTGGAGAAAGGAATTTTGATCTTCAGTTCAAGTGAGAAGGTAAAATGCGTATGGTGGATGGTACTTGCCTTTTTAATTATATGTGTAATATTTTATTAGCTGCAAATTGTTATACTACAATGTTGATAAATATATTTCATAAATACGGTATTTAACACGAGTATGTACACTACATGCGTTATTATTTCAGTCGCAACTCTCTTTATTCAGAGAGGAGGATGACTGAAGCGGATTTCAAGAATACATAGGTTAAAATTATTTTTACATTTTGATGCCGCCTCGGCAGCGAGCGATGCAACTTCTTTGAGAGAAATTGATAGTTTTACTTCAAGCTAATAATATATTGATATTATTATTATTGAATGAATAATTCGAGAAAATCGAGGGTTCATATTTTCGTTCCGTCCCTGTTTCCTTTTAAAAAAATGGAACATTTTTTTTTTTATTTCCATTAAATAAATTTCTTTTTTAAACAAGAGTTGTTAAATTTGCACACTGGGCTTCTGTTTTGCAGCGTTTTAATGGGGCATTTGTTTTAAGTTTTGGAGGGTCGTAGCTACTCTAAGAAACAACTAATCAAAAAATCAAAACGCAGGGACATCTTCTGTTCCTCATCATATAATATGTATCATATAAAAGCAACGCGTCTATAATCCTCCTGGATCTGCAGGCGTCCATAGGCGATGGTAACCACTTAACACCAAGTGAACCGTCCGCCTGACTGTCTCCTTTAATATAAAAAAACGTATTAAGAGGACATAGCTTTAAACGTAATTACGCTAAAAATACATTTGTGAGACGCTGTTGCACTGCTTACAATAAGTTAAAATCGGATATTGATATATTTTATACAAGGCGATACAGATCTTTAACGCTTATTCTCTATAATTGTGCATAATTCCATGAAACGAAGTGCTTGAAAATAACTTTTAACCACGAGAATTCTAATCTAAATTTTTCACAAACTTATTAATCACTGTATCACAATTGTAATCTTTACTACTGAAAATATTTTGTATTCAATTGTTTTATAAATAACAACAGAAATGGGATACATGATAATGATAAGTACTTAACATTTACTTACATTTAATGACGCAACATTTACTCGTCAATATCCTGTCTGTATATGAAGGTAGCTTCACGTAAAATTTGAATATTTTCTTTACTGATTTTCTGGTGATTAAATTCAGGGATTTTTGGAACATTATGGAGAATTACTCTTAAGTTTATATCTAAATAAAATAGATTTATATTAACAATTCTTCTTCAACTTTGCAAGTTCTATAAAATGATATGATTATAATATGCTGTTATATAACTTTTAAGTTATAATTTTAAGTATTTTATAAATAGTTAACGCCACACTCAATGGCCACACTATTAATCTCTGTGTAGCAAGTGTTTAGACACATATAAAGCAGAGAACACCAGCCAAACTCGGCCAACCAAATTCTACAAATGAATACAGGATCGGGAATGAAACTCGGGACCTTCTGTACAGCAAGCAGAAGCACTACCAACCGGACTAATCCGTCGTCCCTTAACCCAGTTGGTAACGGAACATTATTTTTAAAATTAATTATGGAATGTCAAATATACTTAAAGTTAGTTTTTTATCCTACATTTAAGTTTGATTTAAAGTTAACTTTTATTTAATAATCACTAAATAACTAGTACATGTATCATCATAAACTTATAAATAATAAAGGCTTTATAATCAATAGACCATTAAATTCAATAAACTCAATAGTATTCCTACAACTTCAAGTTCGTAAAACCTGAATCTAGACTGGTATAACTACCCTTAACACACTCTCCCTTCTCGAAGGTCATTACCTTTCAACACAGATGAAAATTCTCGTACACACACAGAGAAAGTAACGGCCGGTTACACACAAACGGTGAATGGGCTGCCTGCGTTAGAATCGCAAAGTTTGCAGTACAGTGTTCCATTCGGTGTATACATGTCATTACCATCGTACCCCCGATCTGAGAGCGCGGTTGTTTAGTAGCAACTATAGCCTATAAATAGGCTTGCGACTTGCATGCGCTTAAACAGTCTTTTTTTACCGACCGTACCGCGAACATCGCTGTCAAAGTTCAAAATGTTGACCAAAGTGTTGCTCTTGACCACCCTAATAGCTCTGAGCCACGCTGCAGTAGCTAGGGATGACGGATTCAGGACAGTGATGAGGATATACGAGGAATGCCAGCGGTCAGACGGGATACTTCCGTGTTTAAAGAAGAAGGCGATACTCTTCTTTGATAGAGCTGCGAGGATGGGATCCATACCTTTAACGGAAGGTATAGAAGTAGTGAAGACTTCCGAACCAGAAATGATGCCGGTCAGCGAGAAGGAGATAGAAGCGACACTGCCAAGGAATCTCCAGGGCAAGGACGAAGCGTTGACAGATATGCTTTGGGATAGGATTGCATCGTTTGCCAACTCAAGGACCATCCAACTTTCTCTACCAAAAATTTCTGGAGAGGACCTTAACAGAAGTGTTGAAGAAGGTGAGAAATTCTTATAACCAATCATTTATCTACCATATTTTTGGAATGACAGTTAATTTTTAATTCACATTGACAATAATAATTCAATTATTTTATGACTAGTTTGAATAGTTTTTGTTCTCAAAAAGTTGATAACATAAATTTAATAGTTCAACAATCTTTGATAAAAGAGATACTTCTAAGTAAGACTACTTAGATCGGAATAAGATTAAACATTCGATCAGTGAAATTAAAAGTGACAATGATTTGTTACTTTTTATAAAGTAGTAAATATCGCCTTTATTTAAATGGATTGATGGCACAAGATAAAAATAGTACTTACTACAATCATTCAGCAGCAGGCGTGAATGAATATATGATTACCGACCTACGGTCTAATTTGCATATCGACATTGATTGCGGTTATGTAATTCTTACACTTGGAAGCAGTTCACTGACACATTAGTATTATTGATGTGATGTCATAATAAAAGTCACAATTCCTATGAATATCTGAACTAAGAATAGGACAAGTAATTATATAGTACATATAAATTATAGTGAGCCATGAACTCGTGGGAAAATTTAGTTCATTGACATAAAGGTTCAAAGACTTCAAAATATTAGAGTTCATATTATTTTTTGACATTATAAGTTTTTGCTTTGACTATATATTGTGAGTATTTTACTTACTTTGACACAACCAGAATTCATATACTTAACATACTACGTATACCATTAATTATTTTCAATCAATAGACGATTGATTAAATTTATAACATAATTGCATTGTCCAGTATGAAACAGGATGTGTGTTGGCTCTTTCTTGTAATAAAATATCTGCTTAACTATTCAACTGTATTTTATAATTTAACTTTATACAAGCCGATGGCAATGTACATGGTAGCTAGTTGGCACAGACAAGAAGGAATGAATAAGATTGGCCAGCACTAAAATTAATTAAGGCAAAGGCAATGACTTAATTAAACACATAACGCACGAGATACAATCTTGTACGCAGTTAACAGAGAATCACGAAGTTAATTATCAAATTAGTTAATTATCTATCATTGGCTGGCTACAGAATAGACCCTTCCCTTCCCATGGGGGTCGCAGAAGGCGATGAACGGATAGCAAAGCGGCTACCGCAAGCCCTTTGGAACTACACCGGCTCTAAAGTAGCGGCCTTGGCAACCCGCTCGGCCAGCGCGGCGTTGGCCATGCATCCGTCATAGGTTGTGAAACTGAAGGAAGTTTAATATAAAATGTTTTAAATGCTACGTATGTATTTGTCTATATAAGCTACACCAACAGTATACATAAGACAATATTGTAACCGCTTTGTTGTGAGAGTCTGCTATAAGTGCATACAACGAGGTGTATGAACGAGTTCCACGATAATATCCCTGGGTACAAACGATGAATTATGTCAATATATTATTCTTTTAATATTCCTTTTTTTTAATGGTATTTAATGATCTTTTGCTTTTTTCAAACTATTTTCTTTGTGTAAAAATTTTAAACTTATAAAATTATAATAAAAGAAGGTATATAAACCCTTTGTGCAGGTTTCATTGAGATAATTTTCCATTCCATTTCATTTTATGATTATGCATTTAAAACTGTACCAAAATTGCATATGCATATCACCCATAAAATTTAAATATGCATATTAAGTAAGAAAATAAATAACACTTTCAAATAATTAAAATTACATGAACTTTTGTACTCAAGAGAATAAATTGCTCGCTTTCTTTGTTAATTACAGTTACCGCGTCTAATTATATGCGTTGTAATACTTAAGAAAGTTTAATAAAATAATTCATTAGCCCCCATGTGTTAAGAGATCGTTTGGAGGTGAGATATAGACAATAAGATTTATTATTAAGATAACTAAGTTATTTTTGAAGAAACTTCCCTCAATCACCGTAAAAATTCCTTATTGCCTTGCTTTAGTCGAACAGTGTTTTTAGTTTCAACAAACTATTAGGATCTCCGGGATGAAATATTATCAGCATTTAATATAGAAACGGTAATATTGTGCCCACACATTTTTTAAAGGTACGATCTCGATGTAAAAAATACCAGTAGGTACCACGAAGAAACAAAACAATGTATTTTATGTGCAAAAGTCAAAGGATTTCAGTTTCTCATTTCAGATCAAATCTCAATGTGTAATAAAAACCATTTTTCGAAAATTTTCTCCAAACCAATCATTTGTCAATCACGTGTCATTCTCAACATAGAAAAATCGCATATCATGTTATTACCGTCGTTCTATTAATGTTCTACCATAATAATACTCAAAGCCATGTTCAGTGAAACCTCAAGAGCGTTTACACTATAAAATTCTTATTGTGAACCGGTAAATTACATGGTCATCGCCGTTTTCTTTGTCCATTTTATCACCTATAATCCGCTTAGTTTTCTAATAACAGTCATAACGATCTCCTATTACATATAGTTGCTTGCAGCGTTTCTCGTCGATTCTTGGTTGGTCCTTAAGACCAGCAAATTTGTAAATTTGCCACCTTCTTTCAAAATTCGACACAATGTTTACATACTTATAATTTCGAAAGTTATTATGGTTATAACCATCTATAACTAATGGTAATCGTGGACATATAACCATCTGATGATATCCTTGTTAATTGTTATCACGAAATCGTTTTCAAAATAATCATAAAAACACTCAAAACTGTTCTAATTATATTATCCTGAACATATTTCAATCCAACTGTCTAGGATTTTGACACTTCGGCAAACGGCAAAACAATACAAAGGGTGGAAGGGCTTGTCCGAAATTTAAGTTTGAACTATGAAAATTTTCCAACGGTTCAACTATGAAATATTTGAAAGCAATATATATAACCTCATATCTCTGACTGCAAATCATTCCAGAATAATCTCATATAAAATGTCAACTAACAATAATAACATAATCAGTGATATTATTGATAATCAAGCATCAACACCAATATTTGCCTGGACATTCATGATTGACAGCCGGTCTTTAAAACTTAAAAGGCAATGACGAGGCAACGAAAGCCCTGTATCTACGAAGATGAGAGCTGTTAAAGTAAGAGTTGATAATGAATTTCATTTTTTACTGTAATTAAAGCCTTGCAAATATTTCACTTTCAATGATGATGAAATAAATTTAGCACGGTAAAAATAATTTAATTTCTATAATAAAATTATGAGTCACTTTCGTAATAATACCTGATTCACATCAGATTTAATACCATCAAGTGAGAAGTATAATATTATGAGATAATTAAAACCTCTGACTTCGCTGTATTCTTTAAACTAGTCCAACCCATATCGTCTCCCAAAAAAATGGGATCTAAGGGGACAAGTAAGAGTTATCTTAGAAATTTTTATTTTTTCAAAATTAACTAAATCTCTAGAGTAAAGGCGACGGATATACATATACGGGGGCGAGTAAAATTTGACATTCTTGACATATGCCAACATGTATCTCAAATGACTATTAGCAGCAGTATCCATTTATGACTAGTTTAACTATGTGTTCGTCAACCCTCTTTGTATATAAAGAGTGTCAATTTATGAACGGGAAAAATATGGATCACAAAAACACTTTTTTCTATATTGTAAATTGTAGCATCTGCCATCCAATCTTTTCGCTTTAACCGAAACAAATGTTTGTACGAGTACTTACTTAATACAGCTTAAATCGCAATCCATCTAAAAATAGAAAGTCACGCAAACTCAAAATCATAAGGCACAGAAACATCCAAAAGGTTACAGTGTAATAACAATAATTATCAATCACGCGCATCCAGTGAAAGTATTTTTATTTTTATTCTTGTCATCATCAAAAATTATCTCACGGAAAGTGAAGTTTGTGTACTTATACAAGTAATTTCTAATTTAACTATTACAGAACGATTATAATGATATAATGGTTTCCGAACGTACAGGAAGCTGTCGGGTATTCGTGATGCACCGAACCATGCATTTTAATTGGACTATTGGTACAATGATATGAAGGAATTGACAGTTTCCTATTTCCTTAACGCGTAAAGCGTGTGGCTATTTATGGCTGCAGTGTTTATTCACTTTTCCATTTTCCATTTTAAATCTATAACGGGTGGAGGCTTGCTCAGAGGAGAAATCTATGGAGTCCATAACTGTGGACTGTACTCAAAGAACTATGGATAGACAGTAGCACGAGATTATGGTTGAGTTAACTTATCATTGTCTCTTTCATTAATATTTTTTTAAATTTTATCTCGATAATTATTCGATAATTTTTACAGGACTGACAAATGAGCAAGCACTCTACTTGATGTTTAATAGTCACCGCACATTCGCAATACATACTAAATCAGCTATATCAAACGATGCGCTACCTCCCTTTGGAGATTTAGGAATGGATTTAGAAAAAGGGGGAAGAAGGATGGGGAACAAGAAATATCGGGACGGGGAGTTATCCCCATCACATTACATTCTCCATTCTTCCATGAGGATGAGATAAGATGAGACATAAAGTGTATAATGGCACAAAGACTTACTTCAACTTTTGACAACAATATTTCTACTCCTAAGTGTTTCAATATATCGTATTGTAGTTATTGTAATTGGAATTTGATAAACAAAACTTCTCAATCCTTTACAATTTCCCATAACTATTTATTTGTCGCATATTCTACCACTTTCAGATATGTTAAATTTAGTTTTGCTAGTAATTTCAATAATTAGTGTTGTTATAATTGAAATATTAAATTTTCCAGGTCGAGGCAAAATGAAGAAGATGATGGGCATGATGGCAATGGGATTCGCGATGAAGATGGCCGCTTTGGTTCCACTTGCTATTGCTGGTCTCTTCATCCTCGCTGGAAAGGCTTTACTCGTTTCCAAGGTATGATTCCATGAGATTTTTTAAACTCTTCTTTTTTAGGCTGTGAGACATAGGTAACGTCATTGTGAAATTATAATTATGGATTGCTTGCTTTACAATTTATAATTTAAATGCATAAAAGGGCGGGCCCTGGAAATTATACATAGCCCTTTAGTAATGGCATTTGTCTATTACGACATCAAAGTAAGATTCATCTACCAGAAAGTACCTACGAGTAATTTTGTGAATATAACGATAGTTGCTATGAAAGCTATCATTACAACGCTTTCTCGGTGTTATTGTTAATGCATGGGTTCCCATGACTATTTCAGAACGTAAATCAACATGAACATTATATAAATTTCGAGAAGAAACAAATTCTCTGTCACCTTGACGAACATATTTATTAAAGGTCGTGGAAAAGGCATAATTGGATTTAATTATGAACTAGTTTCATTGTTAAGCATTCCCGTAAACTTTATCTATTGTTAAAAAAGAGTTCACTAAGATGCGTGAGAACAGTTAGTAAGTCGCATGTGATATTATCATGTATCTGATGGGAGAGTGCGCCAATTTGATTTATGTCATGATTATTCGAATGATCCACATTCAGAACATTTGCACGCAGTGAAATCTTTAAGCCCTTGAAGCCCAGCGCAATGGCATTCTAACTATGATCTAGATCTCGGCGATTTGAGTCTAGAATGTTAAGTGGTTTTCCATATGAAACTGTCATAACTTCTTACGTGTTTTTCTTTGTAGTTAATTTGTTATTACATGGACTATCTGCTTATCTGCCGCGTTCTATGTAGGTAGACCTATATTTCGAACCAAATCTAGAATTGTATTAGCATCTCTTATCCTCTTTATGACTACTTTAATACTACATTTATATTGACCTTTAGGTCAATATCTGACTAACTATTATTCGCTCGAATCGTTGTAATTGCTTATAGGATTATGTTACAGTTGTCACTGTTATAAAAATCATTTCATTAGTTTTGGATACACGTTTCATAAGACATTGTGATCAATTACAAATATCTGAGCGAAATCACTTTCACAGGCGTAGCCGCAGGCTAGGGCTAGAAAGAATCTAAAAATGTCAATGGTAATAAAAACATCTTACATGTTATTCTACACTTATGAGGATTGACGCCTCTGTAATTTTCACGTCTGCATTGATCTTGACATCATTTTTCTTCCATTCATGTAGCACTTTTGACCCACATCTTAAATCAAACAATACATTTCAATTAACATAGTAAGTACTAGAACTGCGGATTAAACTTTCTTTTTTTATTGTTCTGTTTTATTAACGACAACTACCGACTTGTCATTAAATTGGATATTTATCTCATTTGGACCACTGATATTTTACTAGATTTTGCTAGCGACTTCGTTCGCGTTGTCTATATAAATAGTTGTCTATGTGTTAATCCGGATAATAATCTACCTATTTGACAAGTTTCAACGAAATCGGTTCAGCCATTTCGATTCGAAACAAATATATACACTCCAAACTTTCGCATTTATAATATTAGCGGTATTATGATGTGCCCTTTCGTCACAGTGAAAAAGATAAATAGAAACGACACATTTTAATAAGAGCTCCTCCTACTCATTATTAAAGGCAAAATACAGGTCAGAGGCGAAGAACATCCTTACTAAGGAACTTGCGCCAGTGCACTCGATAACTATTCCGTATTACAGTTTCTAAATTACAAAAAGCTATGATGATTGGCAACCTTCGTTAGAAGACGATCAAATGAAATGATTTATTAGTACCATAGAATTTTAGAAAATGAACAGTGGTAAAACGCCACTTACTAATACATACATTCCTATACGATACTGCAAGATTCTTCAAGATTCTTACTTCTGTAAAAGACGAGTCCAGTGCAGTCTCACTTAATTCCCACTCTCTACCTAGAGACTGACTGCGGAGGAGATTTCGAAACGATCTGGAATAAATTCTAGCTGTGGCAAAAGTTTGTATTGAATGATTCGTAGAGGATGGAAGAAGAGTTCTGTGTACACATTTTAAGGGTATTTAAAGAAAGAAGTAGGTTATTTTCATGTATTCATTTATTATTTTCACACTGCTTGCTGTGTAAAATGTCCCGAATTCGATTCCTGGTCGGACATTCATTTGTTTAAAAAAAAAGACAAATATATGTAGGTACGGGCCAGACCCGTGTGTGTTTGTATTTGTCTTTGTATGTGTCTCTGGACACGGGGAATCCTAGTGTGGGCTATTGAGTGTGGAGTTATTTATATATTACTTACAAACGTGTCGTAGTCGTAACTAAAATGAAATTTAAATGACGTTCTTTGGGTTGATCTGTTGAACAGTGACGCGGGCGGTTCTATGAAGACATCTTTCTTGGCTTCATTAATAAGTTTTTAAGACCCTTTAGAGACAATATTATTTTGATTATTACAATATTATTACCTTCATAAACAAATATTATTTTGATTTCGTCAATTAAAATATACAAGTTTTTTAAAGTATCATCGTTTATGCTCATTTAGATTTATGTGTTTAAAATACTGAGGAATGTGCAACGTCTCATATAAGTGGTTAGTAAGTAAATTACACACCATTATTAATTTATATTAAGAAATAAATTAAATAAAACTAGCAACACTGATCCGAAAATACGCTTTGAACATTTAAACACCTATTCCCGTTTACCAATGAGCAGTAATATTAATTAAAGAATGAATCTCAATAACTAAAGGTTTTCTATGTAGAAGATAAGTTTGTCACTGTGACACAGTTGGATAATGATAATCTAAGTATCGCCGCGAGATGTTTAGTACCAGATCCTATAAGCTGTGGTTAGCGTCAACGTCATGTACAGTTGGCAAAAATAATACGAATTTGAAAATATTGTTTTCTAAGTTATATTTATTTATTTCAACAGAACAGTTCCTTCATAATGTTACTTCAGTCATAAAGTTACTTCGTTTCATAAATACCATTTTAAAAATATATCTAAAATCAAATCTAATTGAGCCATTATTATGCGATAACTTATAGCGCCTAAATCTTGTTTATTAAAAAATCGCAGGCGACTCGTTTCATTCTCGTCATCCTACTGCAATTGAAGAAAAATACTATGTATTAGTCGGCTTTAGAATATCTCTTAGCATGGGTGTTGTAAAGACTACTAAAAGTAAAGATACTAAAGATACTACTAAAGATAGTAAAAATCACTAAAACAAGCACTAAAGAACTACACCACCTCTGAAACTTCCCATCAGAAAATCACCATCTCGGGATAGTTTTAAGAGGAGCTTGAAAGGTCATGTTCACTAAATATACACCGTTTAGTTATTTTATTTCCATAGTGTATCTATGTATTATTTGGATATATGTATATAATATTTAATTTTATTAGATATGCATATAGGTATGTATGTGTGCATATATGTATGTATATTATAGTATTTTCTATAACGTTGTTTCATTTACACCTATCATACCATCACTATATTGTAGCCCCAAAGTTGGCTGGCAGAAAATGATTTTTTTTTCATGGCAATGGTATAACTAGCTCATTCTGTCAATGTCAAGTTTTCTTCGTAATAAACAATTTCAAAGTCTAAAGCGTATCAATGTCCAGTCCCGTCGAAGTAAGTCAGGAGTCGATCAGTAAAGCTATAGTAGGATTTCTGAGGATAGAAGAAGACTCACACGAAAAATTCAGTCCCACAAAAAACACTTTGAACTTTAATAAATAAATAAAAGAGTGGACTCGACAACCCGCTTGACCAGTGTGACATTTCAAGGCCATATATCACTCATGCAGAAAACAACGTGCATGAGGAGGCCCATGTCCAGCAGTGGAAGATAAAAGGGTTGATGAAGGTTTACGGTTCTAAGCACTATATCGCGTGTCATTGAATAATGTACAACTTACGTCATGTGTTCCTCTATGTACACACGGTATAAATTTTCTCTTCTCCATTTTCTTCATAAATATCTCTAAATGCTAAGCACATTTAAGTATTTATATAAATTTAAATTATTACATTTACAAGTATTATTACATTTAAGTATTTATATATAAATACTTAAATGTGCTTAGCATTTAGAGATATTTATGAAGAAAATGGAGAAGAGAAATTTTATACCGTGTGTACATAGAGGAACACATGACGTAAATTATACATTATTCAGTGACACGCGATTATACACATGATTGCCGTTGACAAAAATAATCTCTATCGAAGAAAAATATTTTCTTCTGATGATGTTTTTCCTATCGCTACTCTCTCTCTCTCTTTCCCTAACAGCATTGTTCTATTTTATTTCTGGAACGCCATAGTCACGATTCTCGCCAACATATTTCACATTCTCTAGAAAACGGATGGTGCCTATATTCACGGTTAGCTACTGCAACATTATATTGAGTACCATATCGAATTCAAATAATCTGCGACAATGTCTTTAAACGAAAGATCCATAAAATTATTAGAATATAGTGTTTGTGGGAAATTTGTTAAGGTTTCTGTCAAAATTTTACCATAAATATGAAAATTGTCAGAAACACAGACGTAATATTATTAACAGTTTCATACGAATCTCTATCTAATTATGCGTATTGAGTTGCTGTAGAACTGATCCTAGAAAAAATCTATCTACTTAATGAAGTATACTCGAAATAATAGGATAGGCTAGAATAGCGACAACATAAATGAATTCTAATGATGAAATCTAATAAATCTCTGAATGATGAAGTCGAAATATTGATGTTCTGCAGCGAATAAGTCCTGCAACGGTCCATGCTTTCACAATCAATGGTGGTAACCCGAAAAGCTGGATCAAAGCCACACAGTAAATATTTTACAAAACAAAGGAGATAAGACCATACTCTGTAACTGGTCTTCAAGTACCTGAGTAAGTGCACGGTGTTGAAAACTTGTTTTATTAGTCTTGTTGTTGTTGTTCTCTGACTGTTACAATTATCTTAGTAGCAGTTGTCAAAATGTCTGTTTTAAGCGCTTAAAAATTATCACTGGACCAGAGAAGCCACCGGTCGTTCCAGGTGGAGAAATCGCGATGATGCATACGTCCAGTAGTGGACGAAAATAGAAGAAAAAAACAAAGAAATGAAAAAAGAAATCTCCGTTTTGATTCACGGAAGTGACATTGCGAATATCTCCTCATCAATACATATTGCCACCGTTGCACAAGCTCCTATAATCACAGTGACACAAATGACTGTACCCAATGATTCTCCGATTGAAGTTGGCACAGTTTACACGAGGCAAGAAACTACGAGTATACAATAATGAGAAACTAATCGTTCGTGTGCGTTGAACTTAGAGCATTGAACACTCATCAGTAAGTTCTCTGACTCTCTAGCCTACGCTGTTAAAAAATATTTCAAAAATTACTGTAATATGGTTTACGTTAAGAACGCAGTGAGTCATCGCCTCTAGGAGTCACCTTTTTTTGACCAATTGTGGAACAGACCTAAGAATTCTAAAGAACACTATTGGTCATAAAAGGTGACGTCTACTGTCTTGAGCTATGACTCCCTGCGTTCTTAACCCAAACCAAGTTGTAGATCTTAACTAGAAATTAAAGGTTTTCGTGTTTCCCAAAAGTAGTTTGTATGGAAACATCAATATATTGCGAGTTTAAAATTTTGATGTTGTTCAAATTTGATATTATACCCCTTTAATAGATAAATATGTATGAGAACTCAAAAATCTTAAATGGTTGATATTTTAAATACCACTCAGAACTACCATTTCGAAATTACGTATTTCAGAAAATAATGGTGAAGTGGAAACCATTTCTGAAACTAAGAATTTTATTTTGGTGAATGATAATTCTCTAGAAAATTCGAATCGAGTTACGGATGATAACACACTTGCAAAGGAAGTTTCAAATGTCAGTCAACAACATATAATTACTATAGTTCAAATGAAAGGTCAATACTTGAAAGTATCGCCAGAAGCGTTAGTACGTGATAGATGTATGAATTTATAAACATGACACATCTAATAGTTAATGGATCATTAATTTCTTTGCTCTCTTCGGAGACCTCACTTCCGAGATGTTCAAATACTGCCCATAGTGTCCACGTTATGTAAAAAATATTTCACTACTTTTCAAAACTTATCCCTTGCAGTTATGACAACGGTCACTATTCCCTTCTACCACTCCGATTCCTCGTCAGTAACTGCTGATGTCATTTTAATATGTACATATATAATGAATAGCCGTAACTAGCCATTTTTTGTCCACAGCTGGACACTAGCTTTTTCAGGCACATTGTCTTATGCATGAGAGATGTTTGGATTTAAAACGCCACGGTGGTCAAGCGAGTTGGGTCCACTTTTATACAGGTGATTTAGTTCCTCGGGGCTTGTAGCGTCTTTGTTATTCGTGATTTGTCTTTTACGATACCAACGGAAAGAGATGGGGTGATGCTACATCAAAACCAGCTAACACCACAAAGCTATAATAATGGATATTCTGGGTTTCATAGATGGTAGTATCTTAATAAACAAATACAATATTATTTATTGCATTAAAACAAAAATTTAAAACATTTCTTTCAGAATAAAATACAACCAGGTCTTACCTCTTCTAGACAACCATGTCAATACTAAAGTAATCTATGAAATCGGTTGTTTGTAACATACGTGTTTAACAATAGTGCAGATTTTTGGTCAAAAATCTTGACATGCGTAGAATAATTTTACAATATCTAATCAACTGTAACTATGATCCGCGAAAGTTTTATTGACAAAAGGTTTTGATCTTAATTTTTTCTATTGTATGCAAAATGATTGACATGATTTGTGATTCGATATTGTATTCATTTAAGTTTATCAAAGTATTTGAAAAGGTTTTTGTTGTAGTAAAACAAAAGTGGTCTTAATAGTTATCTATTTTGACCCTTATTACCTTTCTTGCTTTCACTGTATATATTTAGACAAAGAACTGATTATATAGCACAATATTGTAGGGCACGCTATAGCGCACGCTGCATTCCTACAGCCACTGGGCGCACTCGACGGGCCACGTTACCCCTCTCACACAGAAGACAACCTTGAAATGTATTGCATTTCCTACTTTATCGTATTTCCCCACTGTTTCGATAGTGAGTGAGATATGCCAGAGCCCATTCCTATCCCTCCCCGTTCTCCCAATCCTTTCCCCCATCCCATTATTGAATCTGCAAATGTAGGCAGCGCCAACGTTTGTCATTCGGGACATGCCAAGTATCGCGGATGTCTATTGACGACAGTATCCACTTCCCACCAGGTGGACTGTATCCTCGTATGCCGCCTTATTTCATGATTTTTTTTTTGTAACTGTCTATAAGAAGGCGGAAGATTGAATCCTCCATCGGAGGTTGGTTACTTTCGTGGTAATGTTAGGCGAGAAAGAAAAAAAAAATTTTTTGTCAGCTGAAGTTAGCTGTAAGTGCTAGCACCGATATTGACTTCCCAATGTGTGTATGTGTGTGTATCGGTTTTTTGTGTGTGTTTGGTGTGCGATGTTTATGTGTAACTAAAGAACACAATGAACCACTTCCGTAGGTTTTTCAATCAGGAAGTACGTCTTCTGCCGAGTCATCGGATTCTTCATTGGATGAAATGCTGATATTCTTCATTGCGCAAGATTTGACCCAAGTTCAAGAAGTCCAACCTTCCTAGTCCCTTATGTATTACCTGCCTTACCGTTTCATTAGTTACACGGACTCTCCGCGATATCCTCAATATTCTCCTGTACAGTACCTACATTTCGAAGGCTTCAAGACGCTTACAGGTCAAGTCCATGAAGAATCATTCTGAATGTAAATTCTCTTAATAGCACACCTGTTATTGATTCAAAGTAACCACTAGAAATCAAACAAGTTCCACCATTTCCATGTTAAACGATGACCAGAAATTTAAGTGCCCCGTTAACTGTATTATCTTAATACATTATGTTATATCTAATCAGATCTGGACATTCCCGTCCTAAATCAGGTCAAAACCATTATATTGTTTGAGACTGAGCTAAATAGAAACTTTCCACTGCATGTTAGTTCTGATTGAACTAAAAACTAGTAAAATAAGAGCAAAAATAAAATATGTAAGCATATTGCCTTTTTTTCTCTTTCTGATTTACAGTCTTTCGATAAAAAAATAATTGTGAAGCTGGAAGGAACATGACTTTTCCTTCCTATGCAGAGGTATCATACGTAACACAATAACTGCATTACAAAACTAAAAAGCTTAATATTTGACACTTGTCGCTAAACAAGTAACAAATAATTTAAATAAAAAAAGCATTCTTTGCGAGCTTTATATATTAACTAGTATTAGTAAATACAGCAGTTAATACCCAGATATAGTATCTACTAGCTGTTGCCCGCGACTTCGTCCGCGTGGACTTTAGTTTATAAACACCGTCTTTATTCGACGTGATTCTTTAAATTGATATAACTTTTTTATTTATGAACTGATTGAAATAAAACAAACACTAAATTTTAAGTGAAGCTTATCACAACACACTAGTGGAAACCGCACCCAAATCGGTTAAGCCGTTTCTAAGATTAGCGCTCACAAACGCACGGACAGACCCGGCCAACTACAGGCCAATAGCGATCACCTCCCTCCTCTCCAAGGTGATGGAGCGTGTCATAAACACACAGCTCCTTGGGTACCTAGAGGATCACCAGCTGATTAGCGACCGTCAATATGGATTTCGCCATAATCGCTCGGCTGGTGATCTTTTAGCGTATTTAACACACCGCTGGGCTGACGCCATTGAGAGTAGAGGCGAGGCTCTGGCTGTAGGCCTAGACATTGCGAAAGCTTTTGACCGGGTATGGCACAAATCGCTGCTTTCCAAGTTACCATCTTTCGGGATACCCGAGGGATTATGCGAATGGGTTGCCAGTTTCCTGACTGGACGGAGCATCAGAGTCGTTATCGATGGTAGCTGCTCCGACATCATGTCTATTAACGCTGGCGTCCCGCAAGGCTCCGTGCTGTCTCCAACTCTGTTCCTTCTGCATATCAACGACCTGTTGCAAATTGGTGACATACGTTGCGATGCAGATGACAGTACTGGAGACGCCTTGTACAGGGGCCGCGCCAACATCCCTCGGGTCGAAGTGGAAGAGAGTCGCGCCAGGCTTGTGTCTGAAATCGAAGACTCTTTAGATCTAGTCTCGATTTGGGGTTCTCTGTACCTAGTGGATTTCAACCCCAGTAAGACGCAAGTCTGTGCATTCACCGCTAAAAAAAACCCTTTTGTTGTAGCACCTCGCTTTCAGAGCATACCTCTTAAGATCTTGGAGAGTATCGGGATCCTTGGTATCGACATCTCCAGCAAAGTCGAATTTAGGGGTCATCTGGAAAATAAGGCCAAAATGGCCTCCAAAAAGCTCGGTGTGCTGAACAGAGCGAAGCGGTACTTCAAACCTGGGCAACTCCTTATGCTTTACAAAGCTCAGGTGAGGCCCCATATGGAGTACTGCTCTCATCTCTGGGCCGGCGCACCGAAATACCAATTGGACCCATTTGACTCCATCCAACGACGTGCTGTTCGTATTGTCGATGATCCCACTCTCACGGACGGTTTAGAATCCCTCAGCATTCGGAGAGACGTTGCGTCTCTCTGTGTGTTCTACCGCCTGTACAATGGGGAATGCTCTGAAGAATTGTTTAATATAATTCCCACCTCGGGTTTCTACAACCGCACCTCCCGTCACAGAAGTGCGGTCCATCCGCATTTCCTCGATACGGAGGTGTCGCGCACTGTTCGGTCCAAAAATTATTTTATACCGCGAACCCGTGGGTTGTGGAACGAACTGCCTCAAGAGGTCTTTCCATTGAGCTACGATATGGGGTTCTTCAAGAGAGCTGTGAATAGGATTTTGCAAGGTCGGCGGCGCACCCGCATACCCCCTGGTGTTGCAGGTGCCCATGGGCGGCGGTAACACTTACCACCACGTGGGACCGCTTGCTCGTCCGCCCACTAATCTATAAAAAAAAAAAAAAAATTAGACAAAAATTCTAACAATCATTGTTCTGGGTTCTATTTTGTTGATAAAGGCCCCCAATAATAGTTTTTGTCATATATCTTCCATGTACAGACAGCGAACAGTTACATTTTTATTATATGTATAAGATTATAGAAAGCAAAAATTCTGACTTTCTCTATAAATAATCTATGAATGGAAAATGTTAGTAAATTGTTTGATGAATTTCATAATGTTAGTTTCTTAATGAAAGATATATATTTTTAGATGTTCATTTTCATATCTTATATTATAATTTGACAATTAAACATAAATTAGAAAAGTTATATGCCCAATTATATCGTCTTTCCTTGGGAAAACTTGGGGACTCTATTTAACCTGTATTATTATGAATGTGTTTGGGACTTATGGGTACTTTAAGGGCACGAAGAAACATTATTCCTCTCAGAGAGGACGAACAACATTCATTTTCTACCAGCAACCTTTAACCCTTGCATCGTTATTCAAACTTTCTATATGCGGATGTCTAAGGTCTAGGTTATTTGAAAATGCACGTGAAATGTATGAGGCAATTATATTATACGTGACGGTAATAAACTGTAAGTAGAGTTTGTATGGGATAGACATGTATTTATTTAATTATTTATTTATTATTACTAGCTGATGTCAGCTACTTCATTCACGTGAACTTTAGTGATTCCCGCGGGATATCTGTAACGGATCGGGATAAAATGTATCCTAAATGTTAACACAGTATATAAGCCATAACTGTGCCAAGTTTCATCAAATTATTTTCAGAGGTTTTTGCATTACGAGCGTTCAGACAGACAAACAAAAATTGTCAAAATGGCTGTTATGGGCTCTGTATCGTTCGTAGATACAGAGATACAATGATTTCTTCGAAAAATATTTCATTTACAGCCACCGCTCTGTTAAGATCTTATTGTACTTATACAGATTGTACAATAGGCTCCTTAGGAGATTTCTTGACAGCAGAGTGTATTTTTCTCGTTTGCACTTACATACAGGGTTTTCATCGAGTCCTGTAAGGAAATTTTAAGTTTCTCAATAAAAAGCGTTGACAAACAAAAAGTCAGGTCACTGGTTTGTATAAGATAGGTAGATACACTGTACAGATAGGTACACTATAACAGCATATGTGTATATATTTATGTTACATATCAAAATGAAAAATCTACATAAATACTTAGGAAAACACATAAATTATTATATATTATTATAAGACATTGCTTGAGATAATGGAACTGAATTTACAATCTATAATCTACAGGTTGATTAGTGTCTAGGTTGGTCTATTCCTTTTAACGAATAATTAATAGTAGCAACAGAGAAGTCAAGAGAGAAGAGAATAATACAATAGTTTCAGAGTATTATTTATTTCATTACATTTTACACTTCATTGCACACACACTATCGTACAAAAGGCGAGCTTATTGCCCTAAGGCATTCTCCACCGGCCAACCTATGGGTTGATCAGAGAAGTTCAATTAGGAGGTGCATAAAAGATACAATTTAGATGGTGCGGTAAAATAAATATTACAATACAATATTACATATACATACATATAAACTTATATACATGAGAATAAATATAATACATACAAGTTATATATATTCAATGAATACATTATATAAATAAAATATCTACATAAGTTATTTTAAGAGAACCAATTTAAAAAAAAAGTTCAGACTTAAACTAACATTTTTTTATTAGGATTCGAAAAAAGAGTATTTAATATTCAATTTTAACGTGTTTTATATTAGCTGTAATCGAAATACAATACATTATATAATTTTACTTTCTCCCTTTCTTCAGATCGCGCTGCTACTGTCAGGCATCATCGGTTTGAAGAAGATCATAGCACAGAAGAACAGCGGTGGTGGTCACGAGAGCCACGGATGGTCGTCCGGAGGCGGCGGCGGCGGTGGCTGGGACCGGCGGTCCTACAACGACGTTTCGGACTTGGCTTATTCTGGTTACAAACAAGACTAAGACCGATGAGACCTTGTCTAAATACAAAATAGCACGACGACTGAATAATTTAGTTTACGTTCTTAAGTAAAGTTAAAAATAAGTTTTAAATAGCGAAGGATTTATTAGACTATTATAATTCTAACCGTGCGTTTTCACTTACGACGAAAACATGACTAAATGTCCTATACAATTTGTCGTGTCTTAAGTCGTGTCGGGTGTTTGTATTCCAAGTACGACGCGACTAAAATGTGCCGATTATCAACACCTATGTTTCATATTTTGTCTGGCAAAGCGTGTAAAGCTAGCGTGTAGCGAGCACGAATAAAGTAGGTCACGACTGCGTCTTCAAGATTGTCAGTTGATGCTTTTATTATCAGCGTGTGTCTCTCCACCATAGATTTCTCCCAAGGCACTTGGTCTGTCGCTCTTCTCACCTAGCCACTATGAATGATTCTTTTTAAGTTATCGGTCCACGTGGCCGGAGAGTAACCACGCGATCTCCACTCGAGTGAAGTCGGTTCAACGACAAATGTGACCTGCCCATAACCACAGAAGACTACCTTAAAATGTACTGCATTTCCCATTTAATCTTATTTCCCTAATGTAAGTACGTGTTTCGGTAGTGAGTGAATCCATGCTAGAATCCATTCTCATTCCATCCTATCCGTACCCGTTGTCCCAACCCTTTCTCCCAATCAATTCCTATATCTCCGAAGTTAGGCAGCGCATCCGGGTTTGTGTCGACGTTTGTTATTCTGGACTGATGTTGGCATATATAGCGAATGTCGAATTTAGACAGTATTCACTTACTAGAAGGTGGAGTGTATGCTCGTCTGTCGCCTTTTTCCATAAAAAAAAACCCACTTCAGTTTACTTACTCCTTGAACTATGCTCATGACTTTGATTCTTCTACATATTTATTTGTTTCGGATCCTACCCATCACAGAAACTCCTAGTACAGTTCTTTGCGCTGAGCGACTTTGAACTTGTGGATCGAGCCCACTGTTAATGTCCACTTTTCTGTACCGGCAATTTTTCGTTAGTGTCGCACATGCACTAATATGCTGTAAGGACGCACATGCAAGACGGAATATGCTGAAAGGGAGAATGACAGAGTGTGTTTCTTCAAAAAAGTGTTTTTTTGTTCTTATGAAAAAATTCCAGTTTTCTCAAGAGTCATCGTGTGTATAAAATTTACGATGTGTGCTAAAGGGGTCCATCCAAAACAAAATGAGTAGAGCCTGAGAGCTCATCCAATGAATAACGAACGGAAAAAATGAATCTCAGCTTATGATGCGTTGCTTTTGAAGTTCTTTTGAAAATGTTATTTTGTCGGTGATGTGTTTGTGTGATTTATAGTCTGCGATACCACAATTCTTTATTCATTTATTACCGTAAAATAAATGTTATAAGAATATACATTAAAATTCCCTTCGCTATCACATAAATGATTTATAGAAAGACAGCTATATAGGTAATGACAAAGAATTGATTACAGTACGACAATACCAAATGCAAATAGTTGGCATAGTATTAAGTCTATATTTGGATAATGCGTCAGTAAATAGAATGGTAAGTGGAAACGCACGTTAAACAGAACTTGTGGTACGGTTACGCGATTTTGTTAATTTTTGGAATCAGAGATTACACAGGATTGTAAAACGGGACACGTGTTTCACGCTAGGCGCGATTTTATTTTTAATTTCTGCGAGAAGCTAGTGATATTTATTTTTTGTTTTGTTTCCCCCCCACCTCTTTTGAAACAAGTGTCACGTTGCCAATGTTATTTATTTATTTAATATATCCTTTCGTAAGATTTAAATTATATATTTAACAGTTAGAGGGTAGATAGAATAATAAATTATTTAGAAACTACTTGTACCTTTATTCTATGTTTTTATTGTCGTTGGACAATATGGTCGTACTTTTTATTAAAAGATGTTATTTAATTTTTTTATTTAAAGTACTGTTAAATAGATGTTTATTTAACTCTATATAAATAGATGGTTCATATGAATGTCAAATAAATATCTATGTATATTTTGTTAATGCTTTCTAAATATAATTACTTTCTAATTATATAGGTATATGCATTATGTACAATATTTTGATTTTGTATTATTTGCTGTATAATTTCTTTTTTTGACAATTGACAGACAAATGGCAAATGTAATATTCACTTACTTTTTTAAGTTATTTTTCTGTTCCTATACATTTTTTTTTTATATTAAAACTTGGCTTATGCATTGCCATGATTTTTACTCATGTTGTAAATTATAAACAACGTGCCTAAATACTCATCTTTTGTTTTGTTTATAAATAATTAATTTATTATTACGAGTATAAATCAATAATGTATAAATGACTACTATTGTTCTCGTTATTGTAAATTTTATTAACATTTTTAGTTATTTTTAAAATTGTTGATAACAGTTAAATTAAATTGAATAAAAACAAATTTCACGGTTTAATTTTACTAATCTCCGCCACGCCAATATCAGTCAAAAATGGTAGATGTTGGCATATCTGTAAATACACTCCATACTTTTGGGTAATCAGACTTTTGAGAATAGATTAGAAAGGATGGGACAAAGGGAATTAGGATGAGCAGTTTTCGGACCACAATCCACCACGCGGTTCCAGTGCGTTTTGATGTACAAACATCCTCCAGATAATTTTTAAAAAGTCTGGAACATGCGAGCCAGTGATAATTTTAAAAAAAATTGTATTTTTTTTTAAATCTGGGTGCAGTAATAGCCTAGGACTATCTATTCTCGACTCTCATTCATGAGGTTGTGAATTCAAATCCTTGGCACGTACCACTACATAAGTACTAATGTTTAATAAATATCACTTTCTAAGTTAAATATAGTGAAATTATTTTTTATTTTTTTTACGGTTTATTTTGTAGGCCTAGAGGTATAATATAATCTAATCTCGACTCACATCCGCGAGGCACCTAAAATTTGTAACGGGGACGAAGCGACTACCGTGTAGGATTTTTTCATGGTGAAGGTGTCAGACGGTCATGCGGTCCTCATAATGATGAGTGGCTACCGTGAGTGCGGCAGCGCACTCGCGGTCTTGTAAAATCCAATTCATAGCTTTCTTGAAAAACCCAATGAAACGCTCATAACATAGCGCGAAATTGTCCGCTGGCTGTTCATTCCACAACTTTTGGCTTCGCGGTATAGTGTCTTAATGACCGCACTGTACGCAGTGACTCTTTATCCAGGAAATGCGGATTAACAGCACGACGATGACGGGAGGTGCGATGGTAAAAACGCGAAGTTGGCATCAAATTGAACAGTCCTTCAGAACCATCCCCGTTATACGGGAGGCGGTACGCAGGGGGACTCAACGCTCTCCGTACGCTGAGGGCTTCTAGATCGCCTGCGAGAGTGGTATCGTCAACAATTCGAACAGCTCGTAATCGGATGGAGTGAAAATGAAATCCGTTATTTCAAATCCTAGTCTGTGCTATAGAGTTTCAATGCCCATGTAATCGAGTCCTCTTCTAGGGAAGGTCTGTGCTCTTCAGTGGGACGTCACAGAATAATATTTACTTAACACGCTTATAAACTTACCCAATCTCTTCCCGTGTATTCCCGTGGGTGTAGTAAAGTACGAATAAGAGATAACAAAGCCGCTACCACAAGCCCTGAGGTTACTTACCATCTGTAAAAGAGTGGACTCGCCAACCCGCTTCGCCAGCGTGCAGTTTCTAGGCCATAAATCAATCAGGCACAAGACAGACTGCTGGAGGAGGGCCGTGTGCAGTAGTGGATACTAGAAGGGCAGATTACGGTTACGGCCATCTAGTAAGAGAACAAAAATCAATAGAAGACATGATTGAATGAACGTAATCTTTTTTTTTTATGGACGAAGGCGGCAGACGAGCATACAGTCCACCTGATGGTAAGTGGATACTGTAGCCCATAGACATCCGTGATACATGCCAACATTAGTCCAAAATGACACACGTTGGCACGCCCCCGGATGCGCTGCCTACCTTTGGATATAGGAATGGATTTGGAGAAAGGGTTGGGGAAATGGGGAGGGATAGGATGAGAATGGGCTCTGGCACATCTCACTCACTACCGAAACACGTACCTACGTACATTAGGGAAATAAGATAAAGTGGGAAATGCAGTACATTTCAAGGTAGTCTTCTGTGAGAGAGGGGTAACGTGGCCAGTCAAGTGCGCCCAGCGGCTGTTGGATTGCAGGGTGCACTCTCCCCCTCAAATCTGTCGTATAAATACTAGAAATATTAAAGATACCCATACCAGAAGTGGTTATTACACCTGCATTTTATCATTTAATAAGCGTATTCGTTAACTACAAAAGAATATAAAGGTGAATTATTTACAAAATTATGTGCTTTTGTCCTGGAAATTATTGTCAAACATATCTTTATATTGTAATGGTTTTATTACACCTCTATCCATTCATGTTTTCATGTTCATGGAGCGGAGGTATTAATTAATGAAAAAGTCATACCAAAATAATACTATGTTATTATAGTATGTGTAGCTCAAACAAATAATTGATAGAACATAAACGTAGAACGCAAATAAATCCCAAATCAATTATGAAGCAATGAATTATTGTGATAGATTAGTTGTTATTAGGATTCTGAATAAAAACATTTATCATTCTCATTGAAAAGATACTGTCATTTAATACTGAAAATATCTAAAACTATCAGGAACCTTTCTACAGTGTGGTTGGGGATGGTTTGACCAAATTTTAAGGGCAAGTAGTACACTGGATTTTGTCGAAATCTCAAATATCTCAAACATCTAGCTCGTAGTTGAAGGAAATCATTGTGAGGTAACCCTCGAAAATTAAACCAAAAATCTCGAGCAAGTGTAATATGTGGCAAGTGTTATCCCCGCCTGCTGTGTAAATAATGGAGGATTCGAATCGGCCATTCATTTATTTAATTAAAGACAAATGCTTGTTCATGTATGGGTGGTGTGGTCGCCTTTGTACGTGCCTCTAGACTCATGACAGGATATTTTAGTGTGGGCTAGAGTGTGAAGTTATTATTACAATAAGTCGTGATTATGAAAAGAGCCCTTTGCTAGTGGGACCTCAGTTTACGCGTACAGCCGATAACAAATCAATCTATACCGTGAGTATCTTAATGTATTGATAATTAGGACTAGAATCAAACAGTTTTAACATGTTGCTGACTGTACCGTAGGCTGACTGTAGGCTTTGTAGGTATTTTATCTTTAATTCATTAAAAAATCTATAAGGTTTTAAATTATTGTAGGACGAATAACTATGGAAAGTTTTGAAGACACGCATAATTAAATTGTGTTCTGATTTTATAAACTTTATCTGTCAAAGATAAAGATAAGATAAGTCAAAGATAAAATAGAGAGAATGCACACAGAGAAGTGCAACATTAATTAAAATTAAAATGTACGACATTTTAGATCCATTGAAAACACAAATATTATATATATATACCTAAGCTGTTTTACAAAACAAATATAATTCACAATTTGATTCTTCCAAATATCGGATTTTAATTTTTCTCTTGAATGTGTCGAGGAACTTCCTTTCTTTTATATTTTTAGGCAGATTATTATAGAATTGTACTCCCTGAATGGCCAAGTTGATTAAACAATCTGAGACTACCTTAATAACCATACCAGTAGTTCTTATAAATGATTTCTATTGTCGTAGTCACGTTACTGGCTCATTAGCTTAGCTTCCTGGACAAAAGGTCCCATATGGAAGTAAACATGCTTCCGAACATATCGCATGGTAACCCGTTCCGTATGAATGGATGTACGCATGTTCCGTAAGTCGTGTATTTGCAGAACACGTTAGTGCTGATAGTAGCGGTTTTAAACGTATTTCTGCACTTGTATGATGTGAGTTTAATCAGTTTTCTACTTAAACTCGTATTGAGGGTATTCAGAAAAGATTTCATCGATTTCTTGATATCAAGACAAGGCAAGTACCTATCTAGTGACTACAATCATCGTTGTAAACGGTATCATTTCCTGCCTCTGACTGAAAGACGAAATACTGCAGATCTATGTTACGTCTGTGTATAGCCAATGGGCCGATTAATTTTTCCGAATTACCTTTCAAAATACAATTGCGTACACATAAAAACAACTTTTAAAAAAGCCCTATTTACTTCACGCTCCCCTAACTAAAACGAAGTACAGACAAAAATCATTTTACGAGGACTATTGATGACGAGGACTTATTAAGCACACCCACAGCATTAGTAAGACGAGCCATAGAAGGGAACTTTTTCTCCGAAAACATTTAATTGCACTGTCTAATTATCCAATTGTTTAATTTATATTTGTATTAGTGTTTCATGTTTAAAATTGTATACTTTATTTAAGTGTTTTTATATTTCATTAGGCCTAAATGTTTACATAGTAGTCAAATGTGGAGATTTAATTAACAGCATTTGTTACGTATTTACATTTGTATTTATCGTTGTACCTAGATTTACATTTCAAATGACTGTAAATATTCCATAAAATAAATCAATAATCAAAGTCCAACTACACTCGAGAAGCCGACAGACGCATTTAGCTCGGTTGGACAGCATTCGCGAAAATACGACTATGTTTGAAGACGAAAGTTCGTCCTGCCCGTTGTCATCATTGTATGATGCCTGATTATAGACCTGATTCACATGCTCAAAGTGGCTCAGCGATGAATAGAATCTCGGATTCTCTTTTTACTCAACAGAATCCATAATGAAGAAATTTGACGTAGAATTAAATTTACCTATATAATTCAATGGATCAAAAAGTTGAAGTGGCAATGGGAAGGCCATATATGCCGCAGGGCCGATAAAAACCAATGAGATAGAGGAGTACACGTATGGAGACCACGTACCAGAAAAAATGCACAATGTTATTGTAATTTAAGAATTTATATAATGTTCAGATGAAATACTCGTAACAACATGTTTTTATCCAAATACTTGAAAATTTCAGTTATTGCAGACCCCCATGACCGGGAATAACCTAGGGGTATCTACACTCGACTCATATCCGTGTGATCGTGAGTTGAAATCCTCGAGCCGTACTAATGAGTTTCTACTTAAGTACAGTTTCTTAAAAAAAAATGTCACTAGCTCGGCGGTGAGGGAAAACATCGCGAGGAAACCCGCATGTTCTAGTAATATAAAATTATCTGAAGTATGTGATCCACCAATCCGCACTGGGCCCTCGTGGTGGATTACGTTCCGAAACCTCCTCAGTGATTTAACTAGGGGGGCCTGTGGCCTGCAGTGGGACGTTATAGGCTGATACAAGACCCTCAATCTCATTTTATTTCCTTCATCCACAAAACATTCCGTAATCAGCCCTTTTAATATCCACCGCCGGACATGGACCTCCAGCCTCCTCATGTACACTGTCTTGTGTATGAAGGATGTATAGCCAATCCCGGATAGCCAATGCAGCCAACGTAGGTACCAACTTATTAATCCCGGATACAGTTTATCGAGCGTCTCATCAAACTCACTTTGTATAGCGTGCTTTAAACGCCAGTATAAAAGCAATAATTTACGATCCAATGACTAACGTTGATAACTTTTTACGCGAGTTCAATACGATATATATATATATATATATATATATACACATATATTAATAAAACATTTTTATGAACAAAAATTGACCCTACCTACTTCTTGAATGGCAGCCACCAAATTTTTTAACCGTCCGGATGAGATATATACTTACTATTAAAAAGACAATATAGGGGTCAAAATAATAATAATAAAAAGGACACAGGGGTCATAGAAACATGAAAATGGCCTGATAAGTGACTAGACTGAAAAAAATACGAAATTTCGGCGTAGCATTCGTAGCCCTCTGCGTTTTCTCACCACCCTCAAATAGGAGCATGACTGACATTGGCGGAGAAAACACACATTTATCAGGCCACATACTTTAGCAACCTATTTCAGAAAACATCTAAAGTAATTATTCCCAGCAGAAATATTAATGGCCACATTTTTATATAGCGTGAAAAAATGTTTATTGTAAAAGCGTAATTATACGCCGGAATGAACTATTAATATCACTTTTCTTTTTCCACACACCAGGCGACCACAATACTTTTACATATTTTAATTACAATGGTTAAGATGTTATTCTCTACGATTTTTAGATTTCTGCGGCAGAAATGAGAAAGAACATTAAAAAAAATGCATTGTCCCGTGTACGGCACCAGTTGCGTACACGTACACCGTTTGCGATATCTATAAATTTCTGGCTAGACTTCTTGGCGGGAACTAAGTGAAGTGATGTATTGTTTTGTGATTTAATAGTGATACCTTATTAAATTTCAAAGTGCTTTTTTGTGCATAATGTTTTGTGATAATTCATGTCACTTTGTCCTCAGTAAACCTACTATCACTTTGTCCTCAGTAAACCTACTATCACTTTGTCCTCAGTAAACCTGCTATCACTTTGTCCTCAGTAAACCTACTATCACTTTGTCCCCAGTAAATCTACTATCACTTTGTCCTCGGTAAACCTACTATCACTTTGTCCTCAGTAAACCTACTATCATTTTGTCCTCGATAAACCCACTATCACTTTGTCCTCAGTAAACCTACTATCACTTTGTCCCCAGTAAATCTACTATCACTTTGTCCTCGGTAAACCTACTATCACTTTGTCCTCAGTAAACCTACTATCACTTTGTCCTAGGTAAACCCACTATGACTTTGTCCTCAGTAAACCTACTATCACTTTGTCCTCAGTAAACCTACTATCACTTTGTCCTCAGTAAACCTACTATGACATTGTCCTCAGTAAACCTACTATGACATTGTCCTCAGTAAACCTACTATGACATTGTCCTCAGTAAACCTACTATCGCTTTACTGAGCGTCTCCTGACTTACTTCGACAGGGTGTTGTAGGTGAAGGGTGGCAGTAACCACTTACCAAACTATACATATAATAAAACCGCAATAAAGGTGTGTCTGTATCGTGTATACTTTTTGAAAGGTAAAGTACGAATACTTGTACTTGAATTTATTAGTACAAAATTGTTTAAACAATAATTATAAAGTATCATAACCCTATCCAACGACATATCATTTGTATGAATATACGTCGAAATTCGTAAATTACATCGTTCATAGAAATTACGCTATAATTGTCTTCACAACCAGCCCTTTTTTTCGTCCACTGCTAGAAGTGGGCTTTCTCATGTATCGAACGATTGTACAATAGTGAGTGTACAAAGATCGCCGGCTCCCCTGGATGTGCAGCGCCCGTAGCCTAACGGGTAAGTGTGTAACATTTTCCATAATCATTTTCATTTCGGCTCTTTTTTCCCAAATCATTTGCACCTTGCACCGTACCTTGCATCATGCAGGTCCTTCGTACCGGGTCCTCCTTCCCGGATATCTTGCTCGGATGCACCCATAAGTATCTCTGTCCCCGCACCGCAAACGCGTGTAGTATCCATCCCACCGCGCCTTCATGTTGCGTACTTTTGATTAATATTTACGCGTCCTTTTGATTTAGTATCTTATTTAGTACTTATGTGTACCATTTACAGTTATAATATAATCTAAGATCAGTGATAGTATTTACAGTGGTGTCTTATAGATGTAAGGAGTCTTACTATAAAACATGATATGCTTGATGTCTCAGTTAAGTACGTTAAATACTCGTATTTCTACTTCGGCTAAGAGTCAATTGTAATTTACTTCCCACCGCTTACGTCTTTTTCATAACATGTTCCAATTAAACAACATAATTAATACAAGTATTCGGAAGTTCGCATGACAGATTCATACCATATAATCATCTCGACTTGCGTTTTCGACGACATGTTGTTTCTCGCTTTCGTTGTCATCTTAATTTTGAACTTTTCCATGTTTGAGATGTTCCAAAGACCTGCTCTTAGAACGAAGATAGCTTCAAGTAATGACACGATAACTACAGCACAAATTGCCCTATCGGAGGAAAATTGGTTGTATTGAACGGCGAAACCATTACCGGAACAACTAGCGCGTACTGCGACAGTAATGCGATAGCACGCGACGCGTTTTTATTTTGGTAAATTCATTTTTCGTTCATATCGGAATTGTAAGAGCCAAGGAAGGTTCCGCGAGCCCGACCGACCGTGAATAGTCGGGAAAAACGCAAGTTTATAACTACACATGTATAAATATAACGTCAAGCAACGATAGTGATTCAGTTTTACGCGATCGCTTGCGACAAAATGGTGCATCGGACGGAAGGGGTGCACTAGCCAGGGGAATTAAAGAAAGTGAAGTGAGGACCATTGTGTAATCAGTGACTTGTTTGTTGACGAACCTCCAACTTGGAAGGCAAAATGAAGATGCATATAACCTTACGGTGTCAGACTATACTGGTGTTCTTTGTTGTACTAACGACGGCCGATAGGGAGTATGAGAGTAAATTAACCAGACTTTGGTCTAGTGCGTCGCGTAATGATGAAAGAACTGTTGTGGCTAGTGTTTCAGCACCTCCAACCAAACTTCCTAACAGGACATCAAGACAATCTAAAGAGAGCTACGACTTCAAGAGGTACGCGTTCAAGCCTCGCGCCGCTTTGCCTGTAAGGACAAATATTCCTGTTGAAAGGAGCATATACTACACAAAAAAAAATGTAAACAACAAGCACAAATCTGAAATACTTTTCCCCGGCGATTATTTCTCAATTGCTGATGTGAAAAATGATCAGAACAAGACAAAGGACATATACAACCCACTGAACGGAGGTCCCTTCCAAACAAAAGCAATACCACTGCTAAGGAATCAAGAATTCCAGAAGAGGTCCTTAGACGTTAGTGAAGAACCCATCATAGAAAAGCCTGAAGGATTTTCGGAGCAGTCAGCAGCAAGGAGATCGCTATCGTGTAAGTAAAATTGTGTGTGGTCGTGCTAGACCAATTATAATTCATATTATTATTTCGACTAATTAATGTGTGATTCGTAATGTATTTTTTATTGTAGATGCATTCCTATGTTTATTACTCATTCTTTGACATAAGAAATGAGAACATATTTTAGAAGCAGATATGAAATTCAAACAAATTTCATTCCTAAGTGATTCACCAAAAGGATAATAACATCAACGTAAGAAATTTTTCATTCAATAAAAATGAAGTTGATGTAGATACTAATAGACTTATATGTAGGTATATTAAATCCTAACAACATAAATACACGAGTTGTTGATGAAAGACATGATTTTAAATAACTAATAGAAATATAAATTAAATCTTCTCACACTATAGCTATTGTTAATTAAAGCAAAAATAGAGCAATGGATGATAACAAAAAAGTCCAAATTTCACATTATGCAGAAGTAAAGATTGACATAGTATCAAATAGATCCAGTCATAA
The DNA here is from genome assembly GCA_914767545.1 of Sesia apiformis. NCBI lineage: Eukaryota > Metazoa > Arthropoda > Insecta > Lepidoptera > Sesiidae > Sesia > Sesia apiformis. The sequence continues at coordinate 9,266,939 of OU611970.1, read as the reverse complement.
AATCGATAACTGAATATTCATCACATACTCGTTCATACTCACATATTCATCAGATTTGTATCTTTAAGGAAGCTATTTGACCTACATTTTACCTTGGCACATGCGTAAGTAATATTGAAAACCGTTTTTATTGATCTGAAATGTCGTTGAACCTATATTAACTATTATTATTAATGTTATTAATTATATGGATATAAGACCCCTTTACTTCCTGCCCTTAAAGTTTATTTCACGGAGATTATCGCACTTGTTCATTGTTTGCAATGTTATTGTTTTTCACTCCGATATATGTACAGTATAGATACTAATAAATTAAAGGAATATTATAAAGAATTCGTGGAAAAATTAAAAAAATCCCCTAAAACCATTCCATTTTATGAATTGGGCACCATATAATCGTATGCATAATAATTTGTATACTTATGGAAACCAGTGAGAGATTTATTAATATATCAAAATTAAAACGAATAATTCTATTTATTGGAACGCATCTAAACATTCAAAATGTCATAGTAATGCTGTTCCACCATAGTCATTACCTACCGTTACTTTTCACCGTCTACCAACTCTCACCAAACCCCTAAATTTTGATCAATACTAGCAATCATTTCCGCTAAGAAATGCAAATAGCTATTATAGCAGGATTGCGTGGTCGAAAACGAATTGTCACGCAACACTGAAATACCATTTCAAATGGGTAAATGGTAACGCACTCTTTAATATTCGATTACAGGCTGCTCACTGTATTTGTCATTTTGGGGCCAGATATAACAGATGTTAGTAAAAAGCAACTAAGAGTCGAACTTAGTCGATATTTGGTGATAGTTCTTGTACATAGTGGTAAAGGATTTAACAATCTGACTGAAGATAAGAGAATACTATCACACCGTAACTATTTCTGAGATTACGACCTTTGAGTGTACGAGAATCAGAATTTGAAAAAAAGAACTCAGACAGATGATGAGTAGGAATCGTCTGTATACATCCGGCCTTCTTCATTGAACTGAATGACTAGTGCTACAGAATTAAATAAGATTACCTAATTTGAATAACCAAAATTTACTTGAAGGGGAGTTTAATTTATTCATCTCCTTTCTCTTTGATCTTACGCATATTAATAATATGATCTTCCTTAATGGTACGGGTCTTTTTATTTTGTTCTTCCAGATAATGTTGCAATCATTTTTCGCATTATCAAATTACTTGGTAAAAACTTTTAGACACATGAAATACACCTTCGTCCGCCCCCATCACTAAACCCTAGTAACAAGGGTTAACCGAACTATCAATCATCATTCCTTGATGATATCAAAAAGACGTCCTACTTTTTGATATTATTCTCGTAAAAAAATGTTTAAAGTATTCCGTCCGCTAGTACCTGTAGAGAGTAAGGATAAACAGCAAAAGAAGGAAAAGTGTTAAGGCGCGCCTTATGTTAGAGCATTTTCACTTAAATTTTCTTATAGAAGTTCACAAAAGGACAAACAGTTATAAGTGATTGTAAGTGCACTCTGTCTCTCACTGTGAATGTCCATCTACATCTACGATACAAGCCAACGTCAGTCAAATAATTATTATAAACTTGGGATGTTCCGAATATTCATATTCTTTTACGGCGAATACTGGCCAATGTTCAAGCATTCGTATTCGCCATATTATTAACGAATACAAATCGAATAGTAAAAGTCCAATGTTAATAGTGGGCAAATGTAACTAAAATAGTAGATAAAAGAGATTTTCTACAAAAAGATACTCGTATACTTTGAAAATAATTCTCATTGATTTCATTGGAAATCATTCTTTGATTTTCATTTAAAAATCAGTTACGTAACTGATTTTTAGTTTAATTAGGAATTGATTTTGTTAGTTTCATTTAAAGTTAGATATGTAGGTACCTACCTAACTTTAGATTAAACCAAAAACATACTTACTGATTGAAATAAATACTTAGGGACTAACTTTAAATTCAACTATAAATTACCTACCTACTAATTTTACAAGTGCTTTTTAGTAGGTTAGTTACTATTCGTGGTCGTATTCGTATTCGCCAGTAGTGGGGCTATTGGCCCCACTATTGGCGAATAGCCCCGTATTGTATTGTATAATATACAATACAATACCGTATTGTATTGTATGCCGTATTGTATAGCCCCATTATTCGTATTGTATTCTATTTATTCACGACATTTACATATTTTCTACACGGTAATTGTCACTTGGAATGTAGTTTACAAGAAACATCAAGTTTATAAGTAGGTATTCATAAGGACAATGTGTGCTGACATCTGTACTAGAATAATCAGCTGTTTTACAGCCGTCAGCGCCCTCCCTTAGATCTATTCCTAGTACTGGGTTACGGTTATTTAAGTAAAAGAGTTTATTCAGGTGGTAATTATTATGTATGATATGTACGTCGTGTGTGTTTTATGTAAGTATGTGTGTATGTGATTGTGCGGGAGTGTGCTCTTAGATATCCGATTTTAGAAAAACTCAGCATGAGTCAATAATGTTAGTAATCAATTTAGAGCATTGGTATAAGGAAGGATCGGGTGTCATAATAATCATGGTTTAATAGCCAGTTCTTGATTTTGTTTTTAGTTTGATATATATTCAGGTGATGAATCCGCAACTGTTCATTAATTTTATTGTATAAGAAGGGTACAAGGAAACATCGCTGTCGTCGGATAAAAAAAGTTTTTATAAGTCTTTGTGTTGCACACAATATCGATTCTGCGTTTGTTACACTACACTTTAGGATCGAAAGGAAGAGTACTGTGGAGATGAAGAAGAGAATTCAGTATGTAAAGTTGATGTACAGTAGTTGATATAGTGTCTTAGTTGGAAACATAAATTTTCTGAAACTCATCACCTTTAAAATGAACCTTTGAGCCCTTTCTAAGTGTATGAGGTGAGTTTTTGCCGCTCCTCCCCTTAGGATTATGCAATAAGTTATAGATTGACAGAAAACGATATAAATTGTTTGTAGAAGCTTCAGAATTGTTATTCTGAAGCTTCTACTGTTGTTAAGTTGTTACATTACGGAGCTTCTTAAAAACTTATGTCAATTTTCTAACTCGAGATGATAGAAGATCGATGTGCGGTTTCCACGTTAATCAAAAACTATTTATAGACTTTGTGAAGTCAAAGATGTAGATTTTGTTTAAATAAATAAAACATTGGCAAATGTGCTTTATATGATTGGGAATTTGGAATAGGGATTGGAACGAATTGGAAATAAGACCTCCCGCTTTCTATAAGTACATGAGCGAGCACCTCTCACAACAAACCCAAAACCCTAACAATATCCTCCTATTAAAGGATTACTTAAGATCTATGTTTCTATTTATCTGTCCTACTTTAAGTATATCTTCCTACTTTGGGACGTTATTAAAAACCTAATAACGTCCCACTACAGAGCGCAGGCCTTTCCTAGTAAATCACAACTTCAGGATTTCGGATCCACGAATTGATATAGTAATTTAGAAAAATATCGGTCTTACATTTAAGTTAAGTTTAGACAATTTTAAGTAATTCATTCAAGTAACACTTTTGCGTGATATTGTTCAACTGATAAGGAAAACGCAACACTAACAATTAAACAGATAACATTAACAGGAATCCGTTTAATTATCTTGAGTTCTCACGCGGAAAATTATTGTTCATGAAATGTAATTTCACTTCTTAATGCTATGTCACTTTTCATAACAGATTAATTTCGTTTCATTAGTAATTAATGTCGCTAAAAGTAATTTCTCCGCTATAATAATTAATTGGTGTCAATGTTAGTTCAATTTATTTTTTTCTTGTTATTAAAAATTTCTGTAAGCAATCATTCTAGCTTTGGGCAAGACATTGCCTTTCTTAGATAATATCACGTGTCGTTTTTTAATGTCTCTTATAGGCAGTGGTCGGGATAAGGTAGTGTGATTTTGGGATTTGTGGGAATTAATATGGATATATAAATATACTACTATTCAATGATCATCGCCTAATATAGGTCTTTCTCTCTGTCTAAATTTAAACTCTCAAAAGATTCATAATATAAACGTGCGTAATGCCACTGTATTTTGGATTTTTTTATACGAGTGTTATAGAAAATTACCAACAATGCATTTTTTTCAGGATCCAAATGAATGAACTCTTCTTTGGCGACATTGTTGTTACGAATTAGCTGTAATGCATATAGTATGCTTATTGATAAAGACTTCTGAAACCTAATAAAACCTTCCATTATGTGTTTTATTAGCAAAACAATTATCACTCCCAATTGTAACCATAAAAGTGTTCTTTGAAGATATAAAAGAGGAATATGCAGTTACATAATCTCATAGACAGTTACAAAAAAAATAATGAAATAAGGCCTCATACGAGCATACAATCCACCTGGTGGTAAGTGGATACTGTCGTCAATAGACATCCGCGGTACTTGGCATGTCCCGAATGACAAACGTTGGCGCTGCCTACATTTGCAGATTAAAAAATGAATTGGAAGAAAGGATTGGGAAAATAAGGAGGGATAGGATAGAATGGAATGGGAATTAGGCGCTGGCATATCTCACTCAGTACCGAAACACGTTATATTGGGGAAAATACGATAAAGTAGGAAATGCGGTACATTTCAAGGTAGTCTTTTGTGAGAGGGGGATAACGTGGCCAGTCGAGTGCGCCCAGCGGCCGTGGAAATGCACCGTGCACTCTCCCCCTCGTAATATCTATGTGCCCTATGGTGTCAGGCGGTTATAGAATAGCACTACTCCATCTCTCTTTCCGTGGGTATCGTAAAAGGTAACTCAGGGATAAAGCAGCTGCCACGGGCCCTGAGGAACTACAACCGCCTATGAAAGAGTGGACTCACCAACCCGCTCAGCCAACGTGACGTTTTAGGGCCATACATCCCTCATGCACACGATAATGTGCATGAGGCAGATTTCCAGCAGTGGAGATTGAAGGGCTGATTACATTGCATTGCATGGGTTTATGAAAAGAATTAAATAAATGAATAAATAAATCCACTTGTCTTAGATTAAGCTAATTAAATCACGGTTTTCTCAATTTCAGATATCTTAGGCGCCGATGATGAAGAAGAAGAAGAGAATGCAGAAAATGACGAAGAACTTTCTGAAGATGAGACTGAGAAATCAAAACATAAGCTCAAGCATAAAAAGAAAAAACTTAGCAAGTACATGTTACCATTACTGATGGCATACAAACTGAAGTACTTTGCCCTCATTCCCATGATGATGGGAGGGCTTATACTGTTGGTAGCGGCAGCAGGACTAGCCGGATTCTTCTTTGCATTATTTGCTGCAGTCATGGGACTCCAAAAAGGAGGCTACTAAATTACATATAATAGTGTAAAGTCGACGTAATCGCAGTTGCCATCCAAAAAATTTTTTATTTCGGCATGACTCAGTATTGGTCGTCAGATGCCTCAGCTCAGTTGTATCCACCGATTTTTCTATTTAAGTCATTTTATTGATTGTGTTATTATTATTAACATTTCGCTTGTTTGCATTTGTTTATTTCGTTTTGTTTAAATTTTCATTTGTATTCATTCATTCTTTAATTTTCATATTTTATTTCTTTCTTTTTATTATCAATGTTGTCCTGTTGTAGTTTTTATGTGATCTGTAAGTGTTCCCGCTTTTGTACATATTCGATAATTTAAGTTTCATACGTCAACATAAATTAGTTAATTTAAGTTATTTAATGAATAATTTATTATTAGTTTAACGATATGAAACGAATTGATAAATCAGTTATGTAGTTACCATACACGGATTGTAAAGACATAGTTAAATCAAAAATATTAAAGTAATATATGCATTCGCTACGTTTATGTTTTTTATTATAATACAGACAATCAAAAGCCTTCAGTTATTTTACCAATGACATCTACAAACTGTACCTTTTTTGTTACAGCAGCTTTTGGAGTTGGTGTTTTTCTTTTAATTTTCTTATGTTCCTTTTACATTCAATCATTTCTGCTGTCACGCGTTCTGAAACTCGTTTCACAAAATCCTTCTCTTTTCTATCTATTATTCGTTATATTAATAGCTCTTTCGCACATTTTTATTAATAGCTCTTTCGCACATTTTTTTCAAATATTTTATTATTATTTTATTATCAATCTGTGTCAAATTTCTCTTGGATAGTTATTAGTTTATTGGTAAAAATCTCGCATATATTTCATTTCTAAAAGTACAATCATATGACTTCACTTCGCTATAACTTCACATGTGTTCATTTCAATATAACATTTTCGTTGGTGACACTCATTGCATTCTTTTTTTATCTCTTTACTGATTATTATTTTTATAAAATATAAAATGGTAGTATGCGTTAATATCCATTCTTGCCTCATCATTCACCTATCGAGTCATGATTTTAATGTGAACGGTTAATCATATAGTGTAGGAGCTATTACTTCCTGCGGAATTTAATCCGTTGGTTTACAGATTTTTTCATCAATTGTATTGGAAATATTTACCAGGGTCGGGGTTCTTCCCTGTTCTTTCTTCATTGTCTGGTCCATTAATTTAATCGATCTTGAGATTATAGGCAATTCTGGACCTTCAATCAAGAAAAATCTGTACGACGCTGATTTAATGATAGTGATTTCAGCTTTTAGTTTTATTATTCGTCACAGAAATATGTACAGAGAGAAAGTAATGTCCCATTCAATACAACTAATACCAATATTAAGTATAGAAGTAAATAAGGCTCGATGGCCATGAAATGAGAGGCGCGGGCGCATAATAATGGGATAGGACATGCTCCACTTGCTTGAACAATTCGCATTTCTATTACGACCTTATAGTATAATTCGCGATATTATGACCGCTCTGAAATTAGCGCAAGCGGCAGGGAGTTGTTCCTGTCGTAAGAATAGTGTGGTTACGTCGATAGAACTGAAAGTGTGCCGCAAATTCTGCCACTATAAAAGCATTATCATAGATTAGATAGATTAATAATATTTTAATAGGAGACTATGATTTTTTTGGACTATGATTTTATGACTTATTTTGGAGATTTACTTACAGGAAGCTAAACATAGGACATAGACATAGGATAGAAAATCGTTATGCTATTTGAGTGAATCTAGAACCGATCGGTAATGTTACTATAAAACCTTCACTGACCAGGTTGAAACTTACCAATAAATATGACTATGTATGATTGTGACGAGTACGTTTGTGATGATGACTATGCATGATTGTAACGAGTACCTTTGTGATGATGACTATGTATGATTGTGACGAGTACTTTTGTGATGATGACTATGCATGATTGTGACGAGTACGTTTGTGATGATGAAGAAATTAACACTATATTCATAGTTATTTGCCGATACTCCTGTAATACTTAATTCATTTTTACCATTTGTCCATTTTTATGTATATAAAAATATGCGATTCACAAAATATTTGAGAACAATTAATCCACAGTTAACAGTGAACAATTGATCTATTTACTGTAAATAAATTATAGTTAGTTGTTAACCTTGTTAAGAGCAGTCTAATAATCTACTTTCCATAACTTTGAATTTGTTTCCTTTAAATGCGAGTTCGTTCCATTTTTTTTATATACATAAGAAGTAAACTTAAAAGTTACTGGACGAATTTTGAAAAGTCTATGTTTGGGATTGCCTAAAAATCTCAACATTTGCAAATCATTAATCGTATTTTTCGCTACAGAAGCATCAGTCCCAGCCTGTTACTAGCAAAACAAGGGCGGGCCGCTAGTTTGATATATAGGTTGACCTATAATATAAGTCCAGTCTTTCATATTTCGTGTATAAAAATTAGCTCTTTTGCGACTGACATTAATAAAAATAAAGCTATGTCCACAAAAGCGGCGTTAATTAACTTTCCCATACTTAAATTAACCAATTAAACCACTAATAAGTGTGACATATGCACTAGTATGCTATTAAACGGCATGCTTGATAGGCCATAATGAACTCATTTTTCAACTAGTATAAAAGTTGACACAAGCTCATACTAACACCATAACGTAGTTGACTGTACAAGTGTAAAAATATTAGAAAAAAATAATCCGTAGATTTTAACAAATATTATCGCATCGTATACATTTGAGAAATATTCATATTAATAGTTGCTCAAGATCTTTTAACATCAAATACAATTAAGTGATTTCAAACAGTAATAAATATGCTTATAATGTTTTTAAAATATTTGATCAAATTGGAATCAACGTGTGATTGAAGCGAAGTAACCCATTGAAACAAAAAAAAATGTTTCTGCGGTTAAACTTGACTCAAGTAATTTGAATCAATAATAGTAATGTAATAGTGTATTGGACCAAGGAATTATTTAAAGTCGCTTCTGAATTAAACTGACAGAATCCGTAATAGAGTACGAATATATCATCAAATAATAACCGTGTTGTTCTCTTTATCCAAAAAAATATGATGCCTTATTCTAGAGGATTAATCTTAGATAATACTAATAATTACGGAATAGTGAAGACTGAAACTGTTTTTGGTTTTGCACCTAATGACAACAACAATTATTTTGTGAACAACAGTCACAACTCCACGGAACCAATGGAATGGATTATCACGCCTGCAAACTTTGAAAGATCTTTACAAGGTATTTATGTTTATGAATCTAGTAATTGGTGGTAAATATATGAATAGTACGTAACGTAGGACATCAATGTGTTTATCGATCGATGATATGAAGAAGTCACCGATGGTGATTGAAACATAACATATTGAAACATACATAAAGATACAACATATCTTTCGCTCATATGCAACAACAATTATTGAAGAGGTTGATAGTACAGTAATTATCAATGGTAATCAATGCATACAAAATAAAAAATCAATATCAAAGTAGCAACGAGCTGCAACTCAAGTTAGCAATTAAATAAGTACTGCTAAGTTTAGATACTCTTTGCAATAATTTAAACATGATACACTTCCATAACTTCTGAATCGATTTTATGCACAATGGAATTATCAATAACTTTAAAATATATTACTCATTAAAGTTCGATAAGTTTTACTATTAATTTTAAAACCTTTACCTACTTTTAGTGGAAGACGAAACTTCTAGGGCCTTGAAGGTTACTTCAAAAAAACCGACCCCTAAAACTCCAGCAATAAAATCTGTAACTCCAAAACCACAACAAAGAAGCAAAAAGAAGATTAAGAAAATAAAGAAACGACTAAAAAATAAATTAAAAAGGAAGGGGAAAGTAAAGAAATGCATCTTCAAGGTACTAAAGAAAGGAAAGAAGAAAAGAGGGGGGAAATTCAAGATGCATAAGAAGTACATGATGCCAATGATCCTGGGATTACTAGCAGCAAAGAGTTTATTGATTCCGATCGCGATGAAGGCGCTTGCTTTTCTTTCGGCTAAAGGTGATTTGATCATGAAATACTTTATTCACATTAGCTTGAAGGTTAAGAGATGATGGAGTTAAGCGAGAGATCTCGAAGATGGCCTAAGTTATTAGATAGACTAAATTAGACATTATATCTTCTTTTATAATAAAGGTGACAGACAGTCGAGCGCTTCACATTTTGATAAGTGGCAACACTGCCAATGGACACTTGCAACGCTAGGAACGTGTAACAGAGAATTGATACTCATTAATAAACTTGAGTGGGAAATAATTGACGAGCAACTGTTGGTAAATCAGTGACTACTTCCAAATTAATTATTCTATACAATAATACCGATCTGTAAAAAAATTTGCTCCGTTTTTGTTGTGCTGTGATTTAAAAATCCCCACTAGACGAAGATTTTATTAAAATAGGTCGTCATATCCTTGTGTAAACGCCTTACAGAGATTCATACTAAAGAGACCGAGATTCGTTCTAGATTAGTACATTTGTAGAGTACATTAGTAGACATCTACTAATATAGAGGGAAACTAAAAAAGGGAGACTGTCTTCATATTTATTTATAAGTAAGAGGTAAATTCAGAAACAACCAGATCAATTTTGAAAATTCATTCACATTTAGGAAGCTAAATTAATGCAGATGTATATATGTTTGCCATCTGTTGCGCCATATTAAAAAAAAACTATAATGTTAAAACTTATCCTATATTCACCTACAGGTCTCATGATGGGCTTCTTCTCCACCGTGATGGCGTCAATCCTCAGCCTGAAGGGAATGTTCGACTACCACCACCGATATCAGGATCGCAAGGACGACGCTAAGACCCAAGTGGAAATCATCCAAGTTCCGACCAAAAGCGAAGACCACGTCTATTATGACGACCATTATAAACGAGGAGATTATTTGTACCCACACTAAATTATGGTAGTTCTAGACATATTTATGTAAGTAATTAAATCAACCTGCATCTTTCTAAATGGCCACTGTAACCGTAATATGTAATACATAGTATCCCTTTATTTCATTGATATTCAACCATTTTTTTATAACTCAAAGTGACTACTATTCTCCCCAATGAAAGTAGAATACAAGCGTATGCAAACACTACAACTACTATTTATTACTATACAAGGTGCTACAAAAATAGTGAGAAATATTTTAATTTTTATATCTGTATTCTAAAATGTAATAAAAAAATCACGAAATACATATTATTTTTCTATTAAAACTATTTTTTTAGAGTACATATTGACATATTAAAATATTTCACACTATTTTTATAACACCTTGTATAATAATAGTAGGTAGTGGATAAATTTTATTCCAACCTATATATTTGTGACATTATCTGAGAACAGAGGTTTGTTGTCGATTCTACATTTCCAGATATTTAAACTGTGATGGAATCATAAAAATATAACATTTATTTTTATGCTTTTTGCTTTAAACAAAATCTTGAAACGAGATTTTAAATTAGAAAATCTTAATGTAGGTAAGTCACTAATTATATACCGATGATAAGGTGAATTTGCTAAAGTAACGTCACATTTAACTTACCTAATTATTATTTTACGGATTAAAAGTCTTTTAAGTGCAATTCAATAATGCTGTGTAACTACTACATTATTGTATCTGTAAGGGGGAGGGTGCACATCTTGACTGGCCTCGTTACCCCTCTCTCACAAAAGACTACCTTGAAATGTACTGCATCTCTCACTTTAACTTATTCCCCAATATATATGCCAAAACCCATTTCTGTTCCTTCCTATCCTACCGCTGCCAATTTTCACAACCCTTTCTCCAATCCTACATCTCCAAAAGTAAGTTACATCTCCGGGAGCGTGCCAAATTTTGGACTGATGTTGGCATGTACCCCGTATGTCCACGGGCGGCAGTGTCCACTTACCACCAGGTGGACTGTATGCTCGTCTGCCACCTTCATCCTATATAAAATAAATATAGGTGTAGGTGCCGTCTTAAGGAGCAGTATTTTTTTTTTGTATATAGATTCGATGATAGTCAAGTGATGTGTGCTCTCGACTCACATTAGTGAGATCGTGAACAAAAACTCGGCCCATATTACAGAGTTTACAATGCAGATTTCTCAATAAATAATTACTGACTCCATAGTGAAGGAAAATATCGTAAGGAAACCCATGTGACCTATAATTTTTGGTCTTGGTTTGTGTAATATCCACCAAACTGCACTGGGTATTCGTAGTGAACCCAAAACCACCTTGTGATTAAAATGACTATATACCCTACAGTGGAACTTAATGTTGGAAAACAATTTTGTATCGTTATAGTAGAAGACCATCTAAATTATCGGCCAATGGATCGTTCACACGAATACAAAACCTTTTGCAGTTCACAAATACAGCGATTAAGTAGCGTCAACCGCAAATATAACGTTGTAGAACAAACTTATTTATTCAGTTAGAACAACGAATATAAACTTTAAAATCATCGTAATATCTCGTTTACGAACGCAAAAATTTGGACATCGTATCAACGCTCCGTTGGATAATGCTTTAACTGTAATTAACTTAACTAAACTTTACAGTCTTTTGGTTAATCGAGATTATTATTTATTTTTAGTAAAGACACCACCGAGTGAAGAAGGGACCTCCTTAAGTAAAGGGACAGCACAGAGAAATGTACATGTATGGAAACAAACATTGATTGTATGCTGTATGTTAGGTAGTATCTATAAAGATTGTTATAAGTCTTATGAATTTTCTATAATATATTAAAAAGAAGTAACTGTAAATAGGTACCATAATACAAATAACATCATACATGTATTTGAATTACAATTTATTTAACCAAAGATATAATATAATTTTTACTTCTATATAATAGCAATAAACAATATTATGTAAAAACTTGGTTTTATTAAAAAGTCAATACCATCTTTGTGATGATTTTTAAAAATGTCTCACACACATTCAAATCTAATGACACTGTTGTACTGTTTGATTCAATAATCCATATAGCTGGAAATCACATCACATTTACTGTATTACACATCGATCCTCATAAAATTGCGCACTAAATGGATTGTCTAACGCTATAGTGCTCTCAGCTATCTTATCGCGTACTTTATCAGAAACATTATAGAAACCACCTACTACTTTCCTGATGCCTTTCACCACTACTATCTTCGGATTGTGTCTGTGGAAGAACGCCTTCATCCTTTTGTGTCTCAGCATCATCTTCCTCTTAAGCGGATGTGGCCTACTGAATACAGAGCGTTTCTTCTTTGGAAAAATTCTTCTCTTCCTTCGGCCCATATTGTGAGAATTTAGTGACTATCTAAATAGCTTACTGCGATATATTCTAGCCGTCTCGTGCATTCATTTTCATCAGCTTGCTGTTTGTTAGATGTTACACTAAACTAATGCTTATATTGAAACATATTTTGAAATTTACATTTTGATTTACTCATAATTTTTCATGTCAAAACGTTTGTACGTCAAAAGATTTCTTTCTTCTTCTGTTCCGTGCTCAATCACTGCCATGTTTCAGATTATTTTTTATGCTAAGGAATACAAACTTTTTGTGGCCTTTTTAATAAAAATATTTCCTTCTTTTTTGAACTCTTCATAATGGATTTTTTGGTGGGAACTGGAGAAGTGAAATTGAATGTTTGTTGGATTAATATAAAAATTGTGTGCGTGCATTTTGTGGTATAATAATGATAATTTATTAAACGTCGAAGTGTTTTTGTGCGTAATGTTTGTGATAATCAAATAAAAGCATAAGAACTACGTTTTCCGTGTTCTTCCAAGGAGTCCTCTTCTGTCCTCAATAAACCTACTATCAACTTACTGAGCGACTCCTGACTATTTGTACGAGACTGGACATTGACAGGATACATTATAGACTTTAAAATTGTGTATTACGAAGAAAACTTAACAGTGGCAGAATGTAATAATTGCACGATTGCCATAAAAATAAAAGAAATAAAAACATATTTATATACATAAAAATTTAGTGGTTTTGAACCCTTTGAAACCTATTTTAATAAAATTCGATTACCTTACAAGGCCGATGGGATAGATGAGTCTTCGAATGGAGACCATGTAGCGCAAAGGGCAATGTGGAACTCCCGCTGGTCAGGAAGTATGGTAACTTGACGAAGTTTGCTGGTAGTTTTTGGATGAGAAGAGCGAGCCTTGGGATAGGCCTATATCTAACAGTGGAGAGCCATAAGCTGATGGTTTATTAGTTTATAAAACCGGCATGTCTCCTCTAATCCATATCGTTAATCAATTAATTCTTTTTATACAAAGAAAGCGGCTGACGAGCAGGCAGTCCACCTGGTGGTCAGTGTGTACTGTCTGTCGCCCGTCGATATCTGTGATCCCAGGCTTGGCTATGTCACAGAAAACTACCTTGAAATGTACTGCATTCCCTTCTTTATCATATTTCCCCAATGTACGTACGTGTCTCGCTAGTGAGTGAGATATGCCGGAGACCAAATCCATCCAAGATTATTACATTTCGTCGGAAATATGATATAACATAAAGTGTGCCACGACTCAGAACCTGTATTATGTTGCGTAATATTCTCCCATTACTGTCAGAATGCGTTCTCAGCGTAGTATATTGTAGAAATAATGAATAAATCATTTCTATACAATACATATGATAAATAATATGCAATAAGAATGGTTATAATAATACACAATAAGAATAGCCTATTCTCGACTCTTATTCGTGAAGTCGTTAGTTGAAACCTCGACCCGTACCATTGAGATCTTTTTTATATATGACAATGATGTGCTAATACATTCTGCCAGTGTCAAGTTTTCTTTGCAATAAACAATTTTAAGCCTAAAACGTATCCGGTCCCATCGGAGTAAGTTAGGAGTCGATCTTGTAATCTTGTAGTCGATTATTGTAAAAATACACAATTTTTACAATAATCAAACAAAAACTCAACTTCACTTCTCCAGTTCCCGCCAAGTCTACCATTGACTTTCTACTGAAATACGAATTTTTAAAATTATCATTAGTACAGCAATGAAGGAAAATATCGTGAGAAATACACTCACAGAAGACTATCGTGAAAGGTACAGTTTTTCCCACTATATCCTATTCCTCCAATGTGAGTACGTGTTTCGATAGTGAGTGCAGAACCAATTCCCATCCTACCCTATCCTATCCCTCTCCATTTTCCCAACTCTCTCTTAAAATCCAATTCTGAATCTGCGAATGTACGCAGTGAATCCGGGAGAGTGCCAATTTTTGTAATTTTGGACGGATGTTGGCATGTATGTCACACACGTATGTCCATGAGCGACACTATCCACTTACCACCATATGGGTTGTCTACCCGTCTGCCGCCTCTGTATATAAACAGATAAATGATATGTATTTCTATACTATGTGTTTCAGGAAATATATGAATGTAAGAATCCCAGTTCTGTGATGTGTATATTGTCTAAATGTATATTGTGTTATATATACATATATATATATTAAGTAAATTATATATATCTACTGTTGTCGTTTATGTTACGTATATTTTTTTTCCTCTCATCGTATGTCCCAATGTAATACTATGTTTAAGACATAGTAAAGATTGGCTAGGAGAGTATACCTTAAAGTAGTAAGCTCGCCTTTTCTACCATAATGTGTAATTTTTTTTTTAATAAAATAATTGTAACATACATTTCCCCTTGAAAGATGTAGATGAAGTACAAGACCAAACTTTTTTTACATTAAAATCTGTGTAATGTCATTAATTTATTACAAATACAGGCCAGCGCGGCGTGGCGTTTTAAGGCCACGTATGTCTTATGCACAAGACAAAATGCAGTGGGTACTGTAAGGACTGATTGGATTGCAATGTTATCAATGACGCGTTATTTAAATACAAAAGATCCCATGACATTATCTGTAGAGGACGGTAAAACATTTTATCTGCCATTACTACATATACTTGCCCAGTCCAAATAGAAAGTAAGCTATCTCCCAAGTTCATTACTACGGCCTTGAGGCACGTCGATGACCCTCAAGCTTTTTGGTGAAAGTTGGAAAACCCTGACCTCTTTAGGTGAAGGAAGGATGTCTCAATCCAGTCATGGAGATTTTTTCTAGTTTTCTTGTATCCACTATTCCAGCCAATTCTTCCCGTTTTGAAAACGTTTTGTGTTTTAAGGAATAATGACTTCGGCTGTCTCAAATTTACAGGAGAGCAAATAACTCAATAACAAATTCAAAAGGAGAGCCCAAAAACATTCAAGCAGCGAAGTTTTAACGACTTGAAGGATTTTTGGTTCTCAATAGGAAGCTAACATAAAAAAAAATACTTTTACACAATACAAAATATTAGACATATCATGCCTGAAATATTATAGTTGTCTCGTATTGTTCGATCTTTACCATGTAGGTATATCAATTAAGTTTAGCATTAAAATTTCTCCAACACTGTGTATATCGGAACGTATTCAAATTCCGATGCCACGAGAGAAAAATATTGAAAATGATTACAACAAAACATTCATTAGGACAGCGCGCAGTTTGCATCGATTTTAATCTATACATACTCGTATAATACAATCATAACAAAGCCGTTCGTACAAGAAATATTTTTTGAATAAGTTTACCTTATATATATATCTATTTTCTATGTGCACTGTGCGTGCAAATTACTGCAAATAGGTAGCTACGTTTTGAAAAATTGATCTTTTCAGGAAATCTTTTTAAAGGACTGGAAAAAATCTAGGAGTTACTCAACGTTTATACGAAAAATACTTATTATCATATAATAATATTTTGTTAATTAACAATAATATTATTCTCTATATTGTAATAGTAAATTGTTAACTAAGGGCTGAAAGGGGTGCCTTTCAGCCCTTAGTTAACAATTATAGTATGTACGGATGATATAGAGCTAAGTCAACATTTTTTTAGAATTATTGTCCGTGTGTCTGTCTGAAAGCGCATCACGCGAAAGCTATTGGACGGATTTTAATGAAACTAGGCATATTTTTAGATTATGTTCCCGGTTAACATTCAGGGTACTTCTTATCCAGATCTATTATAGAGTTCCCACGGGAATTACTCAAAAGTTCACGTAATTGAAGTCGCCGGCACAGCTAGTAAAATAAATAATTTCATTTTGCTTCGTCGCTGGTACCCATGAGCCCGTGTGTTTTTCTTAAAGTTCGTCATGATATTGTTTGTAAGCCCTGTGTCAGCACCACATCTCCAGAAAAAGATTCATCCATCCTCCAGGCGGTGAAGATTGTGAGAACTATAAGCAGTTGTGCTGAAGACCAGGGGAAGGCAAGACCCACACAGCAGATCGGTGAGTGGTATACTTCATTGGTTAGCAATCCCCATTAAAACTCTTATAAAATCTTTTCTCTTGTTTTTCCACTCTTCACACAGTCCACTTTCCAAATCTATCTCAAAGTGGCGGGTTGCCACGCATATATTATATGTTTTATACATTTCTTAGTGATTTATGGGCATACCAATTTTCGAGATATTCCTATCTCTATAAATACGAAATATGGTGTATGTATGTATGGTGTATGAATATGGGTGTCTTTGCATTGTTTGCAGGCTAGCTTTATAAATCAAATTTTATCAAAAATCATTTTTACTAACTGTTTGTTGCTGGGTTTTAATTTTTTTTTTCTGTTTAGCAATATTGAATAACCATTTGAATGACAGTGAAATATAAACATTCTTGAAATAATAATTTAGTGACATTCATCAGTTGTTTATTTGTCTTATTTTTTTAGTTTTGACATATTGTAATAATTGACATTTTAATTTAAATTGCATGTTTATATTTGATTAAATATGTAACCATAATCTTTAAACATTTGCATTTGTGTACGGCCAATAGGTACCCGCATTCTCAAGCAAATCAATTTATATATATATATCCACCTTTTCTCCAAATTTATTCCTACATCAACAACATTATCCACTTACCACCAGGTGGAATGTACGCTCGTTTGCCACCTTCACTCGATAAAATAAAAATACATAGATAAATAATAAAATCAATAACTTAGAACAAAAACAGTTTTGTTAATTATGTTAATAATAATTACGGTGATATCTGATCTACTACGGTTTCCGACGTATCAGTATAATTATTATCATTCTTCATTTGAATTTCAAAACTTACTAGTATTTTCATTAGCAATGAAGGCAAACACGAGCGAAGGCGGTTGCTAAGTGAAACTGATATAAAGGATGTCCTTTACATTTGCCCTCTGGTGAAAGTTTAAAATCAATTTTGCATTTTGGATGTGGAATGTATGAATGCATTGGCTTGTGCCAAGTAGTACCGAGAAATTTTAAAAAGCTATTCAAGGAAACCCACGCTATACCCATAATAATAATAATAATATAATTTATTTGTAATCACAGGTGCATATACAAAGATCTTCAGGAAATGTTATAGAATCAGTTCCACTAAGATTTACCCAAACGGTATACAAATATTTAGTTGTTAAAATTTCCCGACATACTCCTTCATCGTATCCTTTTTACATTGATATCGTATTCACATCCCCTTTACTTGTTACGATACCTCACAAAAAAGTAATAAACATTGCATTAAAAATAACAAATAAATAATATAGTCTGTGATTCTGATTACAAATTACAAATAATAACAAACCCCAGCTTAATGTCAAATAATTATAATTGTCAAATAATACTCGTATAACCATGAGAGTAGACTTTTAGGTGGAAACTCGAGAAGTAAAGTTGAATTTTAATTTAATTATTATAAAAAATGTGTATTGTACGTTTTGTAATTTAATTGTGATAGTTTATTAAATTTCGAAGTATTATATTGTGCGTATATCTTCGTGATAATCAAATAAAAGTATGGGTCTGCGTTTTTCGTGTGCTTCCAACGAATCCTTTTCTGTCCTCAATAAACCTACTATCACTTTACTGAGCGACTCCTGAGTTGTTTCGACAAGACTAGACATTGACAGAATACGTTTTAGACTTTGACTGTGGACTTTAAAATCGTTTAGTACGAAGAAAACTTGACATTGACAGAATGTGCTAATTGCACCATTGTCATATATGAAAAAAACATCGGTGTCTCCACTAGTGCTGGATATAGGCTTTTCGATTCCGACACTGTGTTTAGAGTCTAAGCATTAGTGTTAGTATTTAAAATTTGGCAATGTAAATTGACCGAAGTAAATCTGTCACCGACTGTACAATAACAATATTGAGAAATGTCACTTGTTACTCCCAAACAATGATTTGCTATTTAGTTAAAGAAAGTTACATCAGAAAAACCAATTCCTTTATGATGAATGAAATCTTCTATTGTACTACCGTAGAATACTAAATAGTACTCCGTACAACACAATTTATGAGCGCACTAACATCAGGAACTATTTTTCTGTGTAAAGTAACTGTTACTCGCGTCCCTAGGGACTCCTAATAAAGTACCTTCAGTACTATACACGTGGCCCTCGAGTAGTACTAAATGAACAAAAACGCAAAGCTGAATTGCGGATGACTACAGTTCGACCACCTGACTTACCGGGATGGCTACCACAGTATGTAGTCCCTAAATAACCCTCAAACAATATCAACCAATATAATATCGCCAGATAATTTTTCACTAAGAGGACAATGTAACGATGTAACCCATTTTATTCTGCACTCGTGAAGAAAAGTTATTATGGCCAGAGATTTATGAACCCCAATGGAAAATGACCTATCAGAATTGCAGCTAAAATATAGACATCATGTGCCCGTTGCCTTTTAATGGTCCATTATAAGGATTTCCTGTACAATGTGTTCGAAGACACATATCCAGTTCGCGAATAAATATTTTTGGAAATTAAATCAGAGATCTTTCACATGGGTAGGCAAAGCCAATCGGCTGGGTTAGTCAGCTAGGCATGTCGGTCATCGGTAATTTCTAGTTTTTTCTCAACATAAAACCTTCAAAAATGTCTATGACTTTTCTTATGGTTATTAAATAATATTTAAATTATGCATAACATATAACACTTTATAAATAAAAAATGAAGCTAAAAGCATTCTTAAGGAATTAACAAGAAAGTTCTGTTTTGTCTAATTGAACAGTACACAACTTGGTTTTTCAGCTGTCGTCGCGGCTTTTTGTTAAAAGGCTTGTTGATTAGAGGAGGGCACGCGTATGTGTGAATGAACGTTAGACTATATACTACGACGAAACAATCTTGACAAATGTGAGGCTGTGTCTATCTATTCTATATATATTATCATAGAAGGAACGTTCGTATGTTTGATTTTATGTTCCAGGTAATTAATCCTTTTCCAAAACTGAACTTCTAAATCTCCACATACCAATGTTCATCATTTTTGACCGATATCGCAGATATTTACATATTCAATTGGTTTATATGTACCTATCTTGACCGTTACCAACTGACAATTGTTATTACAACCCAGCCTAAACATAAAGTATTATATCAAATAAAATTGGTAAACAATGGCATGTAATATTTAAATAAGTGTTCATAATGCGAAACTACGAAAAATATAATATATCGCAGATGTCCATGAGCGACAGTATCCACTATACATCAAGGTAAACTGTCTACTGCTGTACCGTCTTCTTTCTATAAAAAATAAACCCAGAAACAACTAAACCGACTTTGAGTGATAAATGCGTCTTTTCGATTTTATTGAAACTTATCCTCTCCATTAAAATATATTCTTTATAATCTACCTTAATATTTACGGGCTACTTTTAATTTACAATAAAGCTTCGCTAGCTGCACTAATGTATACGAAGCGACAATCGAAGCTACATCTTAATCGATATAGCGATGGTATGAAATGGGTGACATGTGTCTAAGTGATCCACTTGCCGGTATTCACAACCGTCGCATCGTATATGCCAGCCACAGTTTTGAAAATTACAAAATATATTTATTGATTTATTGCATGTTGTAGGTAACATTAAACTTACACCCCGCAAGGGCACAGCAATTTTTAAAATACAACATATGTATCATACATTATAAATTAAATTATAAATTGCATTAAATTAAATTAATTTATTATTCATTCAGCTATAGTATTACATTATTAAATCATACGATACATTTATGAAAGAATTACTAATTGTTTTCTCAATAATTATTAATTAGTTATTTATTAGTCATCTTATTCATTTATTTTATTTTTATCTGTTTTATTTGTCTGTTAAAAATCCATACCTAATAAAGTTAACTATCTGTACTCAATACTGATATTAATAGATACATCTACAAATGCTGTTACACAACTTAATATGTTGCATATTTTATTGAGTAGCTTTCATTTAAATACTCTATATATAATTCAACATACATACATAGGTCATAATATGTGCACTACACATTTGACACATAGAAGTCAAAAAACCTACCAAATATCTAGACGTTTCGGTCGTCAAAGGAACTACTGCGTCTCCAACCTTTGCCATAGTTTCAAAACACACTGCTTCCCGCGGCCGATATAAAAGTAGATACGTCCCGACCGCAATCTCACTTTATCCTCGACGACCGGAGCGAAAGGACTAAACTCCAAATTTACAATTTTCTAACAACTATTTTTACTTTAAAAATGAAAGTGCCGTGCGTATTTGTCGTCGTCGTTTTAGTGTCTTGTAGTGCTGCGCCCGGTTCAAGCAATGAAAATGAGGGGAAAATCGAACTATTTTCAGGGGTGGCAATTGAAAAGTGAGTTTTCATCTTATTAGTTTTAAGATTAAGTAGTGAAATTTTGAATTTATCACAAGGCATTAGAAAAAAGTTACATTAGCATTATTTTATACTATTGTATATAATATTAAAAATTACCTAAATTATTTCATTAGTTTCAAGCTGAAGAATACAATTCCTCATTTCATATACATATTTATATTGTATAACTGTTTTTAGGTGTTTATATTGTGAGCTGCAGTTGCGTAAATATATATGAATAAGTATATTTGCTTTATAAAAACCAATTTCGGGCTTAGATTTATACACTAAGTAACTATTGTTAGTGATTAATTCAAATGACTCATTGTTTAATTTTCGTGACTTATCTCCCTTTTCTATACTACCAAAGATTTATCCATCAACCCGCAGTGGGTTCGAATGGTGTAAAATCTTCTAATTAGTAGTGTATAATTTTCCGTAATATAATAATTGTCAGGGCAATTTCAATTACTTCCCGTTATAATTGCAAGGGAAGACCTGTGGCACTAATACCTATGACATAAAGATTTTATATAGAAAGGGCTAAAGGCCAAACGAAGTTATTTATGTGAACGAAACAACGTGTTTAATTCTAATCATCTTCCATAAGTATTGTCCTAAAAATAAAACGGATATATATGTATCGTCGTAGGTAGAAGATCAAAATGATGTAATCGACATATGTTTAATTGATAAAGTATGGTGTTATAATAATATGTTCCCCTTAAATAAATGAATGATTTAAAAATGTATGCTTTAAAGTAAATATATGTTTTTTTTTTAATTATTCGTTTATACAGTATACACAGAAAACATTTTTGTCATACATATCTCGATGCCATAAAAACCTGGTTTGTCCTGGCACTGCACATTCCCAATGTTAATATAAACTACATATACAGACTTGACATCGGTATTAACTTGGAAGTGGATATTCTGGGAATTATAACTTGTATAGTATAGTTGTCAGTTATGACTTTTTACATTTCCACTATTGATAAAACGATATCAACCGTGTATCAATCCTTTAGTCATATTAAACATATCCATATATTATTCTATTACTAGCTTCGCTCAATAAGGATACGCTTTCACTTGGGAAATCTTAATTTTGGACATTTTTTGTATGAAAGAACGTATACATATATATTTGAAAAAAAAAAACACTGTCTTCAGCACATGTTAGCACATATTATTTGGTTATTTTTCGAGTTTTATGAGCTCGAATCACGGAAAAAAATTTGTTATTATCTCTGCAATTTCTTCAACATGAATATGTTGAAGAAATTGGTAGGTATACAAATAGGTAGGTATAAAATAGGTAGGTATACAAAATTTTCCGGTATCAATCCTGCTACACAAAAAACAATAAAGCATGAATTTTGGATGAATATATTTTGAGATCAACGTAAACAAATCGATAAAGAAAGAGTCATTGCCGATATTTTAATTTAATTTATTTATATATTACACAGTGCATAAGTTTTACAAGCGATGTTAGTAGATAATTAAATATGAAACCAATACATTTAACAACGTGATTTACATAAAACAATACAATACACAATATATAGACGTACATACACAATATAATACATACATGTACATAACCACACATTTTTGTTTTTTCTTTCTTTTTCATTTCTAGTGCATACGGGTGTATGCACTAGAAATGTTATAGAATACGGGTGTACCCAGTTATAGAATAGAAATTATTTTTATAGAAATTAGTGATTTAATCGATTTTTAAATACTCCATGGAAACAAGCATGGCCTATATTGAAGGACCTTAAAATGCTACAATAATTACACATTTTCACACTCAGTTAAACCTCCATTTAAATGTCACATGTAACCTTTTCCATGTAACACCTATGTCCTATTGTTTTAAAATTGGTAGCCTTCCCAGAAATGGCTACAGCTTTAGCTTCACAATTCTTCGTACCCTGATTGCTATGGTTTCTAGTTCTTCCTAGAAATTTTTGGAAAGTGTTTTCAGCGGTAACACAGGTTTATACGAAATGGCTGACAGACTACAGAGAGACCAAATACGTCTTATAAAGCCTATTGCTATTTGCGAACAAATAGGGATGCCGGTGGTCTTTAACGTAGCACAATTTAAGATTCTGAAGACCTAGTTCTGGAGAAGCAAAGAGAAGACAGGTGGGGGAAAAATAGAGAAGGTCGTAACCCACAAATAGGTTGTAACGCCAAAGAAAGAAGAAGAAATACTCGTTAACCACCGGACATAGGGCATTGATCAACTAAGCGTTCGCACGATTAAAAACTATTTTACGCTAACTTTCGTTGCTCTAACTCAGGGTTTCTCAAAGGTACGCGTACCCCTAGGAGTACGTCATCTGGTCGTAGGTGGTACGCGGCAAGATTTACGTTATGGCGGCTGGCTGGGTGGCAAGTGCGTGCGACACAGCAAGACTTTTACCCTTCTCGACAACATATTTATGTGACAGTGGGATTTCACACTTGGTCATGATAAAAAAGAAATATATAAATCGATTTAATGCTGAGTGAGAATTACAATTAAAACTGACCAAAATTTCTCCTCAAATTGACACAATTTGCGAGAAAAAACAAGCTCATCCATCACATTATGGTAATTAAAAACATTTCTTTTTTGTCTGCACTGTACTATTATTATTAATTTTCTTTTATATAGCCAGTTTTTTTATTTTCTTTTTATAAAGGTGTACGCAGCCTTCGGGGAAATTTAATAGGGGTACGTGAGTCTATAGGTTTGAGAAACCCTGCTCTAACTGAATGAACAGGTTTGTTGTACAACTTTATGTTTGCCGTCGGTGCTATCTAACCGCTTATTGAATTAGTTGATAATGAACTGCAAAGGTGTTTGTATTTGGGCGAACGCTTCATTGGCCAATACTATATTCTTACGAGTATGTACATAAACCAGTACCTACCAGATTATTGTACTATTGTATTACTAATACATCTAAAGCAATGATTTCATCCTACACGCGTAATTTATGTTGTATGTATATCATAGGGACCAACGAGGGATTAGTTACACCCATTCAACTCATACAATTTACATACAAACGTACTTATAAACCACTTTCACTCCTATTGTCGATTTTTGCTGTCGATCTGGTTTAAAGTATTCATAACTGGATCAAATGTAATGTATAACACAACACATAAGCAGTGAAATTCCTGTACTTAGTATAAATAAAAATGCTAATTTTCATTTGCATACACTTATTTTGATTACCCTTTAAATTCACAAACTACAGTGGTAAATTTCACAAAGAAAAATACATATGCAATTTCAACACAGTCTAATTTTTATGCGTTAATTCCTCAAAGGTTTTTTGTTATGTCACTAAGCTTGAAAATTATTGAGTGAAAGAAAAGTTGAATACTGTTTTAAAACTATTTTTCTGCTAATTGTACAAAATACAAAGAGACTAAAGTATTGTACATACGTGTGGTGATATTTTTAAATGGAAATAAAAAATTACAAGCAATTATAGTTGTCGCGGATGTACAATCAATGTATGGACTTTTAAAAATGTGGCAAATTTACAATATGGTGAAAATATAATAACCCGGTTCTTTAAAACAGTGATTAACGTCAACATTGACTATGTATAAGGCAAGGGCGTGCATTTCATTAAATAATCAACACGTTAAAATGGCAATGGGGAGGTGATAGTTGCCGCAGGATCGATAACCGATGAGGTAGACGAGTCCTTGAGTGGAGGCCACGTACCGGGAAGCGCAGTGTGAGACGCCCTCCGGCCATCCTCCAGGTGGACCGACCACTTGAACAAGTACGCTGGTGGTGGTTGGATGAGAAGAGCCGAAGATCGTGTGTGGTGGCGTATCTTGGGATAAGTTTATATCCAGCAGTGGAGAGACATAGGCTGATAGTATGGTAAATGATGGTGAGGTTGCCTGGAAGAGATTGCTTTGGCGATAAGGCCGCCCTTTGAACTTTTCGTGTAACTTACTTAAATTATCATTTTGCAACATATATTGGTGTACAATAAAGAGTTTATCTATCTAAATAAGCAAGGCTTACAATTTAACTACTAACCTACGTTAAACCTGCGTTAAACCTACGTAAACGTATTGTTAGCGCTGCTTATATTTTCCAGTGGATTATAAACATTTTTTATCTAAATATAATAAAAATCATAAACCTTTCGTATGGTGGTCAAGTGACCACGGCTAGTGTAACCCACGTGCCGAAACGTCGAGTAGGAATAAAAGGTAAGCAAATACCTTTACTTCAGACCCGATTTAGAATATAAAATGTATGCAAAACGTCGAAAGTTTATAAAGTTAAATCATAAATGTTTAATAACGGCATAAAAATCCCATAAACAATAAAATAGATAACAATGGGGACAGTAAATAAAAGCACTTAAAAAGTCAATAATTATAATACTATATTATATGCCCCCAATTTAATTTATATACTGCTACTACCGTTTATCTAGTTTCAAAATCAATGCAGTTTATTTAAAATGTAAAATAAACATGGCAGCCTGATGTAACTGACACGGTCTTAAATAGTGAGGTGATAATTGCTTACATAATTGATTCATCGAGATTGCAAGTTTGCCCTAGATCTATAGCTGAATGTTAGTATAATTCATTGATTTGGTTTTGTTTTCGGAAAATTGTATCGGAACTGACAAACATGAGCACCGCATGCGGAAACCAGAACCGGAACTCGCACTCAACAAAACACTAAGAGAAAATCCGTAACAAATAACTTTAAGCACACAATTGTTTTTGCATATGAATTTTTACGGTAACTTTCAAATGTATTGTTTAATGTTTTCAAATATACTTATGTAACATTTGTTTACTATTTGCATGAAAGAGAGAAATGAAAATTACCATTACAAAAGTCAGTTGTAGTACGAAGAAGTTCTAGTACAAAAATATATAAGACAAACTAGCAGTAATGAGCAGTTGTTTCACCACTTACCAATTACCGGAACCTCAACCAGCCCTTTTCTTCTCCCTGACGACATGAAGACATGAAGGGTGAAGGATGAAGGATGACATGAAGGATGTGTGGCCTTCAAATGCCGCGCTGAACGGGTTTAGAGCTGATGTAGTTCCTCAGGGTTTGTGGTAAAGGATTTGTTATCCCTTAGTCGCCATTTACGACATCCATGGGAAGTAATAGGGTAGTTCTATTCTAAAGCTGGCTGACACCAAACAGTAAATTTATAGCACTAACCATACAATAATATTAATTATTTTGAGATACACAGCGATCCCGAAAGTTGCACGAACAAATTTGGTTATTTGAGGTCTGAGATCTTTCCAATGCAGCTTAGTAGAAATGTTTAAGCGGTCCTTAGATACCTATGCTGACCTACAACATACGGTTCTTCTAGAATAATATATTACAATGTGCACTTATGACAAGCACTTACCATTAAGTGCAGTAAAGTTAATTCTAAATATTTTGGTTCTAGAGATGCATCAGGAGAAGATAAACTGAACGTGAAATTTGAACCCGGGGAATTAAGAGATGCGGCGAGAACGTTTGAAGAAGGTAACAAATGTTATTATATAATACTTACACTCAGAATAATTCACAGAATTATTAAGATGAAGTGGCAATGGGCAGACTATAAATGCCAGAGGAGCAACAACCGATGAAATAGACGAATCCTTAGATGTAGGCCACGTACCAGGAAGCACAGTGTGGGGCGCCCTTAATTCTGATGGAATGCCGGAAAATATTACCGTACTTATTATCGGAATCATAATATTTGATATAAAAAGCTGATTGATTTGATGTCAATGGTCTTCACAACATTTGGATGATCATCATATATTTGATGATTTTAGTTATTATATATGGATGATTTTATCGTTATAAAGTATAATGAAGACATTTTAATATAATAAACCTCCCCATTTCTCTAACCCTATCTCCAGCCATTGCTAAATCTCCAAATGTAGGCGGAGCATCCGGGGGCATGCTAAATTTGTCATTCCCATTGTCACGCCAACATCAGTTGGCATGTATCGCGGATGTCCATGTGCACATTGGAAAACTGATTTGGAAACAGAGTCCGAAGTGGGCGAAATCGCTAACAGATGTATATGTATTGACTAAAACATTGTTATGGCGATAGATAATTTTCCGCTACTTAAATGAAAGGTGTTATTCCTGCTGTCTGTAAATGTCTTGACAACAAGTTTTATCCAAGATTAGTTGTTCTTTAGTGACACATTTGGTAATGCAAGTGCCTATGGCTGTTATAAGGTAGTATATTATAGGGAACCACTCTCAGTATACTTTCACTGGACTCGACTTGGTGCTGCTCTGCTATACAGCAATTTTTTGTAAGAAACTTCTTTCAAAATTGTTTATTTTATAGAAAAAAAGCGGCAGACGAGCATACAGTCCACCTGATGGTAAGTGGATACTGTCGCCCATAGACATCCGCGATACATGCCAACATCAGTCCAGAATGACGAACGTTGGTACGCCCCTGGATGCGCTGCGCTGCTTACCTTTGCAGATTAAGGAATGGATTTGGAAAATGGGGAGGGACAGGATGGGATAGGAATAGGCTCTGGCATATCTCACTCACTATCGAAACACGTACGTACATTGTAAAAATTGTGTAAACTGTATAAATGCGTATTATAGGAAAAAATAATATTAATATTGGAGTACATACCACGACAGTCAGTTCCTCAAACTGTTCCATTACAAAGATATAGCATACCATCCCATCTGCCAGTACCAAACAAGCAGACAGTTCAACTGGTGGTAAGTGGATACGGTCGTACATGGACATTCGTGATACACGCCAACGTCAGTCCAGACTTTTTGGCGGGAACGCAAAATGTAAATTTGAGTTTTTGTTTGATTATTGGTGGCATGTTGTGGTTTAATAATGATAGCTTATTAAACTTTAAAGTATATTTCGTGCGTGGTGTTTGTGGTAATCAAATAAAAGTATGGGACTGCGTTTTTCGTGTTCTCTCAAGGAATC
Source organism: Sesia apiformis (assembly GCA_914767545.1). Lineage (NCBI taxonomy): Eukaryota > Metazoa > Arthropoda > Insecta > Lepidoptera > Sesiidae > Sesia > Sesia apiformis. The sequence goes on along the minus strand of OU611970.1, from coordinate 9,238,817 downwards.
CTCTTCTGTCCTCAGTAAACCCTACTATCGCTATATTGAGCGACTCCTGACTTCGACTAAAGTGGACATTGACAGGATACGTTGTCGACTTTGAAATTATCTATTACGACGAAAACTTGACACTGGCAGAATGTGCTAATGGCACCATCGCCATATCTAACGTAAAAACACCTCAGTCCAGAATGATGAATGTTACACCTCTTACACACTCATCTTTTCATCTCTTTACACCTCCCAGTCCTCCTTAAAGGGATATGGGGTCGAGAGTATAGTGGAATGTAGAATTTCTCTTATACCATTATACTCTCCCTTCGATGAATAGAAGAGGATTTATCCTCTTCCTATTTATCCTCTTAGGATTTTTAACTAAGGATGGGATGAGAAGGGAAATGGGCTCTGAACATTTATCTCATTCTAATGAAACACGTATCTACATTGAAAGGGGTAGGAAACTTAATACATTTAGGGTAGTATTCTGAGAGAAAGCGGTGACCTGCCTCCAGCGGCTGTGGAATTGTAGCGTGCGCCGCCCAAATATTAGTAAATATTATTTAATAAATTTTCCTTGGTATATATTATGAAATTTGATATATAAAGATTATGAATTAATATAACGACGATTTTCTTCTATACATATAATAAAACTGTAGATCCAGCGTGTTTGCACATTGAATATATTTACCAAAAACTAATTGGGGGCGATGACGGAAGAGTATCAGTATAAAAAAAGACAATAATGAAAATTTTTGTGTCTGTCTGTTTGTCTGTTCGAACACGCTAATCTCCAAAACTAGGGAACAGATTTTCATGGGGGTTTCCAGTTAATTAAGCTTAGCTTAACGCCTCGAATAGGCTTTGTTTCATCGAAATCGGCTGACGAGAAGAAAATATATCCCAATTAAGAGTTTAAAAACTAAAATTCCACGTGTACGAAGTCCCGAGCAAAGCTAGTTGTATAATCATTTTCGTGCTCTAACAAATTTAAATTACGTCCGCATATAACATATCTGCTAAGCACGAATCGAAAGTCACAGCAAGTCATTGAACTATTACGTGAGTGAACGCAACGCTCGGTCAAGGTTACATCGTGCTGTCCATTGCTATGCACTGCAAGTGGAATGCGTAATGTGACTTTGTCTGGGGATCTGTGGGTTATTTTTTATTTTATTTTATATTATTTCAACATTTACGAAATAACTGGTAGGTAGGTAATATATGTAGGTATACATAATAATTTATCGGTGCCATAAAACTGTGTGAGGTTCCTGCACATTCGCTTGCGGGTAGTTAGGTAAAATTGATACTTGTTGGCCCGGTTTAACTTTACATACATACTTTAGTTTATACAGGTTGCTAAAAGTTAAAATTAATTTTTAATATTTTCACTATGTATTTTTTCTTATATTTCTAATGGAATTGTATTCACAATACTCGGAATTGTATATTTAAGTGTACTCCTTCCATAGAAAATATTCGTTCTGGGTATCATCAGTTTCTACTCAGTCTTAATTAAATACCGCACAAAGTTATTATCAAACTAGACTACCTCTTGAACGTCAATGCACCTATATTATTATTGAAGATTTAATAAAGATATTGCGTAGAATGTAGGCCAAATGGTTGGAAACTAACTAACCTCTTTGCAGACTGCATACGGTCGCTACAAACACAAATTGATATAAATCTAAGAAAATATTACACATTCGAATTTTAGTGATTATTCTCTTATTGATTTTTTTTTAAATAATTCAAATCGTTTAAATTTGTCCTCGTTTTACTCACTGAACGATTGTTAAATCAAAATCATAGATACCTACCGTACAATGCCATTAGCCTATGTCTCTCCACTAGTGGATATGGGCCTCTCCCAAAGCTCGCCATACACGAAGTTCGGCTCTTCTCCATCAACCACTATCGGCGAATTTCTACAAGTCGTCGGTCCACGTGAGCGGACGTCCCTCGGTACGTGACCTCCATTCTAGGACTCGTCTACCCCATCGGTTATCGGTCCTGCGGCGAATATCACCCGCCCATGGCCACTTCGGCAAACTGATTCAATTGGCTATGCAAAAGCTATTTAATTATAGCCTGACCAAGAAAATAAAAAACCTCGCCATGATGCGTAAAACTAATAGAACTAATATATTCTACGGACAACACTAACTAGTTATGAAAAAAGCAAATGTGGCGCCCCCTGAGCAGGTTTTTTATTTTTGTGGTGAGGCATTAATTAATTTTCTCTCTTTAAATACTTTTCACATACACAGTCACAAATAATTTTATTTTCCTTCAACAGCACGAGGAAAACTTAAGAAGTACACACCACTGATAGCTGGTATCGGCCTGAAGGTCGTCGCGGTCTTGGGTCTCTTGTTCGGCGGTCTCACACTTCTAGTGACGAAGGCCTTGGTAGTAGCCAAACTGGCCTTCCTCGCTGCCGCGGCTTTAGGGCTTCATAAGGTACTTAGCGGCGGTGGACTGAACAGCATCAGCGGGAAGGTAAATTGAAATCAACTATTATAATCATAGCTATATAACTACGAGACAGATGACAGCCACATTCACAACGTCCCACATAACCCCGATACGAATTATTGAGTTTCCACTTAAATACGAATTTGTCATCAATTATCACTAGCTCGGTTTTGAAGGAGAACATCATGACGAAACCTGTATGACCGAGAAGTAAAAAAATTGGGTTAATGAATTATGACCCGAAATCCTCTTTTGGTTAACAAGGGCTGTACCCTGCATTGGGTTGTTATAAGTTAATATCGAACTGATAGAGTTCAGGAGTATTCATAAGAAAGCGGCAGAGGAGCAGACAGTCCGCTTGGTAGTAAGTGGATACGTCGTGGATATTGCAGTGGATACTGTCGTTCATAATCATCCGTAATACATGGCAACATCAGTCTAACGTATGACTTCTAACCTCATTATACCCAATATAAAGTTTACAAAATAATATAAAATATTATAATAAGCCAATCAGTACAGTAAAAGTACACTAAAACTAAAGCAACGCACTCAAAGTCGGCAGCGCACCCACAAGCCCCCTGGTATTGCAGGTGTCCATGGGTGATGGTGACCACTTACCATCATATGGCTCGCCCGCTCGTCTGCCATCCATTCTATAAAAAAAATGTATCTCACTAAAAATTAACATGTATTTCATAATTTCTTTCATTACATTAATAATACATTATTGGTGATTAATTTACCTACTCATGTCTACTGGACCACAGCGGGGCTACTTGGACACCACGTGACATGATACCTATTAATTGAATCTTCCGGGATACTTGGCCGAGGTCTTCTGGAATCTCTTTTCTTTCTTCCAAACGTTTCGACAACAACTGCGGTTGACATCTTCAGTGGCGACTGCGTTCACTTTCAGAGAGATGTTATCTCTTCGGCTTCTCGAGCGCAACTGACTCGACGACTGTGGCGCACCGGTATTTATAGTGGGCGAGGGTAGTTGCGATTGTGTGTGTACCGACGCACCGATATTTATAGTGAGCGAGGGTAGTTGTGATTTAGCTTGCAAAATTTGTCCCAAACATACTAACTAACAGGCTTGTAAAATGGTGCAAACTTATGTAAAGATCTCAGTGTCAAATATCCCACATCAATTTCAAAAAAGAATATATGGAAAAGCTATAGAGGCAGTTAGAGCAAAGATGTCGAAAAAGACGACGTTAGTCTTCGAAAAAATCCGGGACCTGTTCGACATCCAACTGTTCTAATCAAGGCTGAAGAGTAAGTTATTGCAGAAACAGAGGAAGTTATAGAAGAGGTGGTGTATTGGCTATTGCCTTTAATAACCGCAAATTTACGAGACGTAACTTCAAGGACAATATTCCGGGTCGAGATTTTTAAGTTTAAATAAAATTATTAATATTTTGAAATTATAGTTCAATAAATCATAGTTTTCCTATTATTATATTACTCGTGACATTTTGTTTACAAAGACAGTAAACTTCTGAATACTTCTGCCACATTTTATGGGGTAACCTGAGCACCTAACAAGCGTGCCAAACGTTTTATGCTTAAAAACAGTTAAGTGTCCAAGTAGCCTCAAACCCAATATTTGAACACATAATAATAATTATTAACACGTAATAATAATTAATACACGTAATATTTTTTTTTTTAATTTGTGTAACATATTATTAAAATTTTATACCAGTTATGTAATCGTATAGACCAGGTAGGTGTGGCATATATTTTAATCGCTTTAATATAAAAACCCCATACTTTACTAAAATGTACTAAAATCGTATCCACTTTACACTTTACGTATGTAGTTCATAGCTATTTATGCGTACTTACTAACAGAAGCGGACTCGTTCAAAGGTCAAAGACAAGCGAGCGAGTGTGGATAGTGTTATGCACATATGAGGAAATCAATCACATTTTTTTTATTTATGTATTAATAAAAATTGTTAATTACATGTTGATTTTTAATAAGACAACAATAGCTTTAGTGTGGAACCGCGCATGATTCAGGCATAAAAAAAATTTGGAGTATCCTGTATTCACCAATCCGCACTGGGCCCGCGTGGTCCATTATGGCCCGAAACCCCATAATGATTTACTAAAGGAGGCCTATGCCCTGCAAAAGAACATTAAAGGCTGATACAAGCACTAGTTTTAGTTTACTGACCGATATATTAAAATAATGATTATATACACGTATCATATGATGGTTTATTTCTCTTCCTATACCGCTCGTTCCACTTAAAAATATATAATGGAATATCTTTAATATGCTACAATTATCTTATATATACTTCCTACCTTTTTTCTACAGATTTCAGGCTACCAATCGTCCTCCCCGCAGTGGTCAGCTCCTACAGCATCAGCAGGTTCATACCCCTACGCCAGGTCTTCCAGCGTCCCCCAAGACGCCAACGACCTGGCATACAAAGCACAAATACCTTCATAAAAAATATCTGAAAATGTAGAGTAACATAATATTTAATGTATAGTTTTTTATAAATTTAAAATAGGATTGATTGACTTTGACTTACTGAAGTTGGTAGGCATAATGTACTTTAACTCTATTCTAAGGCATAGAGCACATATTGTCTCCTGGCCAGTAGATCTCAAGTCGACTAGACGATGCCGATGCCTTGTGGACGCCTTGTCTCGTGCGTGAAGGATGAGTGGCCTTTAAACGACACCAAGTGGGTTGGCGAGTCCACTTTTTAGAGGTTTTTAGAGGGCTTGTGGTAGCGGCTTAGTCGCCCTTAGTCGCCTTTTACAACACCCACGGGGAGAGATGGAGTGATGGGGTGTATTCTAAATTCTTACGTGCCCTGCAGTGGCACAAGATATATAATCAAGATATCAATCCATCTGAATCTCTTCACCACTGATATCCAGACATGAGTGTTAGCTCTTCTGATCAACCAGCCATCAACCACTTATAGATTCCGTGCATGGTGTCTAAGATGTAAGACTGATCATAAATAGATTTAATATTCTAAATCGGGTGTGAACGCGTATAATAAAGGTATTTGTTTACCTTTTATACCTACACGACGTTTCTATAGGATATACAGCAGCTGTGGTAGTTCCTATATAGGACAAACAAAGGGTTCAGTTGCGGAAAGGGTCAAGGAACACATGGCGGCTGTAGGAAACCGCCATACTTGTAAATCAGCAATAGCCGAACACATTCTCAACGCTGTAATTAATCACTGGATAGAACTCTGCACTCCCAAAATCCTCTCCAGCGAACGTCACTATTATTCCAGTATTGTACGTGAAGCGATTGAAATGAAGAAATATAAAAATTTCAATCAGGATCGTGGATATAAACTGTCGTCGACGTGGAATGCAGTGATTAACATTTTTAAACCTTGGAATTTACCGTCGAATAAGTCCGCAGACATTTTTAGGGTAGTGTGTTGCAGCCTTTTCGAATGTAAAGATCAAATGTGGGTAGTTGATGAAACCGCTCGCAACTCTCATTCTAGACTACCCGTCCTTTCAGCCAACTCGTGATCACGGCTGGTGTAACTTGTGCCGAAACATCGAGAAGGAGGAATAAAAGGTAAACATCATAAAGGTAAAGGTAAAATAAAGGTAAAGGAATATAAAAAGTGTACAAAACGCGAAAGTTTAAAAGTTATTTGCTGACCATAGATTCTGGTTTGCAACGTATTCTTTTTTGTATTTAAAACATATTTTTGTGTGCTTTGTATTTTGGAAATATGTATGAAAAATCTTGCACGGATTAAAAAAAAAAATATATGCAAAAAGTGTGTAAAACATTCAAATTAAATAAACAGTTCATTACAAGTATTCATAGATTAATTCTTCAGAAATAATCTTAGATTACATCTTGTCGGGCAATTCTATATACTCATTTACGTAATTACACAAAAATTTGAAATTGTTATGTCACTTTACTGTTTAATTAACTTATTATAGTTTATCGACTGAACTGAAAAAAAATAGAAAAATAGCTTTACTTCACTAGGTATTTAATTACAAATTAGTATAATGCAAGTATAAATTATTAAAAATGTAGTTATATAATAAAATAATACATTGTAATTTATTATATAAATAAAAATAAATGTTAATTTTATGGGTAAGAAGGCTAATGGCGTGTTCAAATTATAAAAGTACTTTCAATGATCTTATTATTATTTATAGATGTGATCAAATATAAAGCCTCTACAGACGAGTTTGTTTCGGCAGGTTTGCTGCGTGCGTACATATAATAAATATTTTTTGTCGTTCATCTTCGTATTACATATGATTAAGTAAAAAAATAAAGCAACGTCCAAACATACTTTCATAATTCATTATGTCACGTTGTAACCACTCTATGTTAACCACATTACAAGACCACCATATTGTACCTGTACCGTGTCATACAATATATCGATGCGATATATTGAATCGCATCGATGCACTAATTAATATTTCCGATATGTATTTAAATAAATTTGTGATAGATCTATAAGGAATTAAAACTAAAAGTATATTACTTTGCGTGGTTTAATCATTTCTAAAAGAGTTGGTAACTCTACAGGTTATGCTGAAATGAACACGTCTGTAAATGGCCTTATATACGAGAAATTTATTATTTATATAATTAGATTTATTAAGCATTGCTAAGCTTTAAAGATATTTAATTAGTGCTGAATGTAAGGGTGCTTAGTTTGTTATAAAACTGATGAATTTTAATTACGTTGCATAATTTAATGAAATTTTATTATTTATTATTGATTAACACGCATTAAGAATGTACAAATAGCAATGGTCTGGGACTGAACAGGGTATTTTAAAATTCTGTTCAAATTGTTTCGTTACGAAAGATTAATATATTTTCTTTTTAATAAATCTATAAATAAATTTGATAAATCCTTAATAAATCTATCGTGAGATAGAACTTCAAAAATTATTATTTAATTTGTACCTATTAATACGGGTTTTAGAGTTATATAAAATGAAACTATGTGTAGGTGGAGTATGTATTAATTTATTAAATTCAAATTATTAACAAAAGACTGTATCCCTAGATTAAGTTTAAGCGTTGGTAATTAATTAAATAAATTGAAAATAAATCTCCAGTGACTTGTTTATTTAATGCGTCATAGGATGACAAAAATTTCTCTTCTCGTTATTTCCCACTCCATTCCTCATTTCCCACCCTTCCCAATCCCTACCCCAATGCAAAATAGTTTAGCTTAATAAGTAATATGTTTTATTACCAACTTTGCCTACTGAGTTATCTAACTTTCCACTTCTTCAAACAGAGTGCGACACAATATCTTCCACACGCGTAGCGCCATCTGTTGACAGCGTTGCTGAAATTATTTCATTCATGATAAGTAAAAGAAAGAAAGTCATCAGGCCTATGTCTTGCCGAATACAAGAAGGAAAATTATATAGGTGAAATTATACTAAAGTTATTAAGAAGCTTTCAGATTACCCACTCTCTGAATCGGCTTGAATGTACTCTGGATGGACGCCTGACCACATAGTATAATTAAACGTTTAAACAACCACAATACCACTATCCACAACTATCCACAAATAATATAGCAATAATAACTGACTAAAATATTTCTTTCAATCATTGAGCGAAATTTATTTTACTGGGAATTTTTGAGAAATAATATTTGATAAAACCAATCCGGAACCAACGGGAATATATTATTATAGAACATAAATATCTAGAGCAACGTAGTTCATTCAGCCCGATTTTGGTAAAATCTCCAAATATTAAAAAGATATTTAAAAAAAATACCGTCACTATATAGCTCCAAGGTTGACTAGGAGAAAATGCCTAATTAAATAGTTTGCCTAAAATGCCTAATTAATATAGCCTAATTAAAACAATAAAGTGTAAATAAAGAAATAAACTGTTGTGTATTGCTGTGTATAGGCATAGAAAAAGCAACCGGTTTAGCCACTTTTGAATAAAAGAAATTGATTTTTTTTTGGAAATAAAGTCTAATTTTATAAATCGATTCTAGAACATTATTTTTTAAATCTATTTTTGATAAATAACATACAATCTCTATATGATGTTCATTGTTTTTTGTACATTTAGAAATATCTAACTAATGCATTTTTGGATAATAATAATTATTAGTAATATTACTGACTATTATAATTTAAAAAAAATTGTAAGCTGTAACTGTAAGCTGAAAAACATGAAACCATAAACACGATATTGTTCTTCCAGTTCTATCTAGAAACTAAACGCCGCAAATACTAAATCCTACTTTTATACCTACTAAGTATCAGTAAAATAGAGTCGATAAAAAAACAAGATGCCATCTTCACTCACACATAGTTAATACAGCGTGTATACATCTATGTACGTACATGCCTTTCACTTACGCACACTAAAGGTAGACTGATACGCACAAGAAAGGCATCAAGAGGCACTTGTTGTAGCAAAGTTTTTTATAACCACTAAATTTGGATACAGATATGATGACAATTCAGTTAAATGTGGAATCAAATGCGGAATTTATTAATTAAGATATTGATAAATAGTTAAACAATAATTTTCATTGTGATGTTCTTACAGGTGTTTATAGTTAATTATAGGTTCAATTAGATCTAGATTACTGTGAACTCTCATCACTCAAAAGCTTCAACATTCTACGGTTAAAAGTCTAATGGCTAATTTATAATTACACTATCAGAAGGGAATATATATTATGCCAATAGACTTTTAGTATTGCATTTTTTTTAAACTCACTAACAAATGCTTCATACTCGTACCAGACCTGGCACACTCCGCACTTTAGGTACGAAAATATGCGTATAGCGGCGAGCCCCTGCGCAGGAGTTTATTTAAGTCGATTGCCGCAAGATCTTTGTAACGCACGCGCAAATAAATGCGTATAAAAACTACCATCAAATTGTGTACTTAAGTATGTGAAATACATTTTCTTTTATTTTAGACAAATTTAAAATTGTGTTTTCAAACGAATAAAACTACCATAATTAGATATATCATAATTATGTAGCGTAATTGTGTGCGTGCCCTTTAGCGGTTCAGTGTAATATCGCATTTCTCTGAGGCGCGTAGGATTTTGTTTGGCTCGCGTTGCACGAAATTTAATTTTTTGGGTATTTTTTCGTAGGCTTTATGAAGATATTCTGTTCTCGTACGAATAACGAGTAACTTTCAATAATAACGAGTAACGTACGAATATCTTTCAATAACGAATGAAAGCTATTGATTATTAGTTATTGTTGGCGAATAATTATAAAAACGAAATTCGATTTTAATAGCTAAAATTGTTAAGTTTTACGTTAATATAGATATATATATATGAATTTAATATACTTCTATCATTAAAACTACTTCAATATTTAAATACCTTTTAATGACTGTACGTCATTCTCTGTTCTATTTGTGAAGACAACAAACTTTCTCCACCACTACAACGTCACTTTTTGTAGTGTGAGTGACTTTCACTAGTCCACATTTTTGATGTTTTTTTTATGATTTCGTTTGTGTAAAGTTACCCAATATAGTAAGTAGTATACAAACTTTGATTCTATATACTATCAACAGTATACATACTTTTGATAGTATACATTTACAAAACACTTTACAATCATTTAAAGCCCCGATGACACCATATTTAAAAGTGACAAATTGTTATATACTGAATTCATTAAAAATAATGAAAAGAAGATGTCTCTAAAATAGTAATGTAATATATAATGTAATGTATAATGTAAATTTGACTGTAAAATATAATTAATAGTTATTCATTAAATAAAATAAATGAATTGGTACATGAGATCCATTATAATTGTAATAATGCTCTTCCGAACTTTAAGAATATAAGTACAAATATTAATATTAATTAATTTTAAATTTATATTAACTTCACTATAAATATATATTATCTCAACGTCATTAAATATATAAAGTAATACATATCACTTTAATAAATTATATTTTAGAAAAATCTGATTCTTGTCTAACATAATGATTTTGTATTATACATATTTTTTTCTTGTTACATTGTTTATCCGTAAACTTTACTTATGTATGCCTGTATGTATTAATTTTTGGATTAAAAACTGTTTCACTTTGACTGTTTTCGTATATTTTCAAAACGTATTGAATAAAGTACTCCAATTTAATTAAATACTATAATCTAATAATTAAAATATCAAGTGATTTTCAGAAGATATAAGCTATAAATGAAAAACAAAAAGAAAATCATTTTCAGATAGTCAAATTTCAGATTGTTTAATAGTACTAGAGAGTTTAATAAACTTCACAATTAAAAAGTGTTTTTGTCTCTTTCTTAAACTTCTTTATCCTTAGGTCTAGTCTTTGAATGTATTTCTGCTATATGCACCCCATGCTCTATTACAACTTTGTGTTGAGCCAGTGAGTGCAGAAGAAAATCTGAACAGAACGTGATTAATTTTTTCATTTCCCTATAATATTTATTGTAAAATATATTTTTAAAGAAATATATACCATCACTTCCCGTGGCTGTCGTAGGCGACTAAGGAATAATAAAGCGGCCACCACAAGCCATCAGGAACTGCACCACCTCTAGAAGAGTGGACCGGCCAACCTGCTTGGGCAGCGTGGTGTTTTAAGTCCATACATCTCTCATGCATAAGACAATGCGCATGGGGATCCCCATGTCCAGCAGTAGATACTGAGAGAGCTGGTTGCATAGCATTGCAATATAAATTTTTACTATATTTGTATAGTTTGTATAATTATTCGTTCTGAAGATGTTACTGAACTGATTAAAGATACTTCATATATAGACTCCTAATAAGGCAATCACAGTTATGTCACATACAAAACATCAAAGATATTAAGTATCTTAACACAATTTGAAAAATGTCCCAAAAACGAACCCCGTCACGTGGAAAAGCCATCAGGCCATTAACTCTCATAAAACATCTTTCACCGACATCGGAATTGGGGACCCACAGACTACGTCCGTCTACGCACCTTTCTCTCCGCTTTCACGCTGTGAGAGCAAACATAGTGCCCTCGATGCTTACACTAACTACACAATAAATAGACTCAAGTCGAACCTATCGGCAAATAGAAGTAGACGTTAAATTCGACAAGATAGAGTTGAATATTGATCGTGCAAAGTTTGTGGATAAGTGGGTGGGCGTTGTACGAGTAGGTGTAGGAACAGGTGGTTGTGTAGTTTCCACTTTTTTGTGTTTATTTCGGGTGTGACTGAGATTAGAGGCCCTCCGTAATAAGTTTCGGGGCGTAATGGTGATGAATAATGATAAGGAGGAAAAATTGCTTAATTTCATCATGATTGAAACCCAGTATAATGTTTATTAGCTTCACTAACAAAGTACACACACACATTAATTAAATATATAAAATTATGACAAGGATAAATATGTACTTCACTTACAGGTGTTCTCACCAAAATATACTTACAGACTCAAATACAAGAAGGAGATCGAAATTGAAAGGAATATATATCCCAAAAAGTGCGAAAAATAGACAATGGATGTCATGCTTATAAAATTTTACTTTTAAAAATTCTGATGTTTTCATTGTGGTTATTTATCAGAATAACCATAATGTTGTCCCAGTCACATATAGACAAGAGATGTGGTGTATAGAGAACTCATCAAAACAGTATAATCAGATAGACAATTATTGGATTTAATAAATTTTCAATGTTAAACTTTTTAATGCTGTCATTTAAATTTTCTTACCATAAGAAGACTGTCTGTTCATATTTCCAAATATATTTTTAATGTCCCTCAGAGCAACAACCATTGAGGCTAAAGAACCTAATACATAACATTGATACAAACTAAGTAGTCACAACACACCACATCTTTGCAGATAGTTTAACTTATGTTTTTTTGTATATTTTTGAGGTTCATTTTATCGATTAATTCCTCTTTTTACAATCCAAACGGAGGTAGTTTTTTAACACTGAAATAGTTCTAGTTAAAGTTATTTAATCAGCCACATTAGAAAAATCTTCTTCAAATGAATCCTAGAACAAAATTGGCTCAAATTAAAAACAACATGTTCCATACATGTATAGAATGTAACACTGACGTTTTAATTCTTACAAATATTTGTTTAAACTTTTGTTTGAAGTAGGTACCTAAGAAATTCAAAGAGTGTTCATGTACTTAGGAATAGAAACCACTGCAGGTGGAAAGGTCAAAGAACTTGAGAGAGTAGTTCCTTGTTCAAGGACAAACTAGCAACTGTTCAGAATGTCCATAGTACTTACTGGTCTACTTCCACCGATGAGTATGGATATAACAAGAAAGGCTAGCTTGTTCAATATGGTACATTGAAATAGGTACGTACCTTTAAGTACATTTTAAATCACTGATTATCACAGTAAAAGGTTTCTTTCTGTTCAATTATGAACTTGTATAAATATATCAGTTTAATTCAGTTTTTTAATTTTTTCATAATAGTTTTTAGTCACTAATAATATTATATATATATAGTTTATATAAGTAGGACGGATATAATTATATCTATAATTATATTTTGAGTCTGTTAATAGGACTCGCGGAAGCTGCGCTCATGCAACATTGAATGAATGAATTGTTATAAATATATAACAGACTAGCGACCCGTCGGTATATAAGTTTTTCTTTTTCAACATTTTTTTTTCAGAATTTCAAAATAAAATATAACCTATATTAGACACGGATAATGTAGCTTCCTATTTGTGAACGAATTTTTGAAATCGGTTCCGTATTTCCTAAGATTACCCCCAACATACCCACAAACAAACACACAATTTTACCTCTTCATATGTATATTAGTATAGACATAGATTAATTTATGTATTATTATTTACTAATTTCTAACAGAAATGAAGCAACAACTGAAACTATATGGTAAAATGAATATATGAATATATGGTGTGAAAAAATATGGTAAAATTTTGAAAATTTCTGTTTTCATTAAACTAAAAACATAATCACACTTCTATATTTCCAATTGTTAGCGATTTGTAACTTTAATTATAATCTATTAAACGCAGCGTGGGACACCACGCGGACCAACTTGAAGAAATTCGGGGGCGGTGGCTTGACATGTAGAGAGGAAGATTGTGTGTGATGGCGAGCCTTCGGAGAGGCCTATATCGAACAGTGGAGAGACATAGACTGTAATTGTGGTCTGAAGGTAAGGTAAGCGCAATGGGAGAAAGTCCTCGGGCCAGGTGGACCGGCTACTTGAAGAAGTTCACCGGAGATGGTTGGATGAGAAGAGTCATAAATCGTATGTGTTGGTGTATCTATATCCTGCAATGAAGAGGTAGAGACTGATGTTATGTTATTATATAATGTACTAAATTTAATAAAATTCAAATATATTGCGTTGCGTTCATAAAACTACGTAATCTTTATCTTCAAAGAGCCGATAGATAGGTAATAAAATACCCATTACATCCTATTACTGAAGCGCACAAATCAGGTGGCATTGTCAGTATTTCGCAATGGCCTCACGGAGAGCCGGATGTGGCTTTTTTGCCAGTCGAAGGTGAAAGTGGCCTAAGTGGCCCACACTCTGAGAGTCGAAAGTTGTGTGAAAGTGAGTTTTTAGCTGGCGATTGCCAATAGCGTATGTACCTAGTTGGGTATAATGTTTTGGTAATTTATGACTTCCCGTATTAATGAATATGCAGTAACAGGGGGGAAAGGGGGGCAAGGGGCGAGGAAAGTAATACTAGTAATAGTAAAGGAAAGTAAAGGCTTTTGGTGACTAAACTGAAATGTTTTTCGTTATTTTTGAAGATTATTATTTTTTAATTCCAACGTTATTAAATGAATTAAATGTAGGTGCGTTATTGCTGTTTTTTTTGTTCTTTCTTTGTAATATATTACAAAAGGTGATACTTGTATTTTGTCTCTGCTAGTTGAGGAGCTAGTAAATGGATATTTAAAAACAAACAGTATTTATGTTTCCGCCCGATCACATATACACACGATAACCATATCGTACATAGAATACTAGATACGAGTAGGATACGGCAGCATGGTCTTGTAATTACTTGGTATAATTTTCGTTAGCTATAGTAGGGTAACTAAAACAGTGGTTCAGTGTTGTTGCTTTTCTTTTTATAACGCCGCTCTCAATCGCCCACCACTAGTCCTCCCTCTGGGTCTAAAAACACATATAATCACGAACACAGCAACCAGACCCGAGCAAACATTTATTTTGAATAAATGATTGTCCGAGCGGGAGTTGAACCTTTTGCAGAAGTAGGAGTGCATAGATTGTCTACTTGGTTTACTAAGTTTTTAATATAGACAGAAGGTTTACTCGTATACATACTTTGAAACTGGCAATGTCCGCTGTTTCGTGCTCGTAAACGTGGGAGTATTTATGGTTAACTTGATTTCAGTAAGAATTTTATAAACGATCTGGATAAAAAGTACCATAAATGTTAACCTGGCATATGTAAAATGTTTACATTTAACATTAGCTGTAACTGTGCTATGTTTCATTAAAATCCATTCAGTGGTTTTTGAATGATGTGTGTTCAAACATTCCGTAGATTGTTATTTTGGGCTCTGTATCAAAAAATATTAAATGTACAAACACGGTTCTGTTACCACTTTATTACATATATCGATTACATTAAATGTATTGCATTTAGTCAGTCGAATTATATAATTCCAAATAACATTAAACGCTGTCTGAAAAAACTATTACAACTTTCATTTCAAACAATGACATCACACTGACAGCATCCTTTGTAAGATTATATCACAGAGCGATCCTCATGGCAACATGGCCGCCGTGAAAGTCGGTCGTCGAACTCGAGCCGGATAGAAGCTCTCTATGTACTATGTAGAGAGAGATTTGTAGGCGTAAACCGTTTATTCATAGATATCGAGTAAAGTACGGAAAGATGGGGACTAATAACAACATACTATACAATTTAATTTAATTCATTCATTTTGCAAGAACACAGGTGACAAGTGGGGTGTTTAAATATCAATAGTCGTGCAAAAATAATTCATTATTTTGCAAGA
Source organism: Sesia apiformis (assembly GCA_914767545.1). Lineage (NCBI taxonomy): Eukaryota > Metazoa > Arthropoda > Insecta > Lepidoptera > Sesiidae > Sesia > Sesia apiformis. Next base: position 9,223,289 of record OU611970.1, on the reverse strand, counting down.
ACATGGGAAACTAATGGGGTGTTAAAATATCAATAGGCGTGCAAAAATAATTCATTATTTTGCAAGAACATAGGAAACCAATGGGGTGTTAAAATATCAATAGGCGTGCAAAAATAATTCATTATTTTGCAAGAACATAGGAAACAAATGGGGTGTTAAAATATCAATATGTGTGCAAAAATAATTATGATAACTACTGAATTCTTTTCAGCTAAATATTTATCATAGCACCAAAACATCTAGAATTTAATCAGCATATTAATATAATGCAATCAATGCAATGCAATCAGATCTTTCGAAATCCACTGTCTCCTAATGAACATTGTTTCGTGCATAAAGGCTCGTATTATGCCCTTAAAATGCCACGCTGGCCGAGCGGGTTGACATAGGTCCTCGGGTCTGAAGAGATGGGATGGTGATATTCTATAGTCAGCCACACGGAAATATGAATAGAAGTATATTAAGATATAAGGTTTCTCAGGAGAAATATTCTTTCATATATAACTTTAAGAATGAGGATCTTCATGCATTAGCAATTACTTTCAGAGCAAATGAATTGGAGTTGATTGTTTTAATAAAGTTTTGAAAAAAGTATTTTTTACAGCTTGGTCAATCTAATAATAAAATTGTAAAAAAATCATAATTTGTGTGTGTACATTGATTATTATTTAAGTCAATTGTAATTAGTAGGTATTCAATACTTTGTACTTCCGTTGCTGGAAGTTTGTTTACCCAAAATGCATTAAAAACGCTACTTCTGTACGTTGGAATTTGAAATTTATAATTATTAAATTCTACTTCATCGATTAATTCAATCGATTAAAATTAACTGGCTTACAAAAAAAGCCTACCAAGGCGATTATCACAAGCTGTGGGGCCTAAATGGCTGCCAAATCGTAATTATCAGTGCTGTGTTACAAGGCCTTTAAACCCTATCGTGGCTACAAACGGAGGTCTATGCCCTGCAGTGGGATTTTATATAATAATATAGATGATCCAAAAATATATAGCCAATCTTATTACTGTAATTAAAAGCGCTGTAATTCACGATTACCGGTTTCAAAGTCGTCCGGTAGAATGTCGGAACATTTTTTGAGGTCTCCGTAACCGGTTTCACTCTCATAAAAAAAAACGTGATAAAATGAAAGTTTGTATCTTAACATCAAGATTTTAAAAATGATATCCGCCCATCTGCCTTGTAATTGTAACTATTACGGGTGCTGGAAACAAGTGCTTTCCCACACAGAGAAACTGTTGTGTGTGCGTGACATTGGCATTCACATGCTCACATGTTTATGTATTGCGTGAATATGAAAGGTATAAAGTAACAGTAGTCCAACTTGTTAAAAATTCTCTATTGACGTTATCCGAGCAAAACCTTGTTATCGGTGCGGACTTATTGATTTTTGGAGGGTGAGGATTGCAACGTGCACCACGTTGCAATCCAATAGTCAATGGGCCACTCGACTGGCCACGTTACCAGTCACAAAAGATTATCGTGAAATGTACTACATTTCCACTTATTAAAGTAAACATTCCTATCCTATCTCACCCCATTTTCCGAACCCCCTCCCGCAAATCCATTCCTTTAAATCGTACTAAGGTTTGTCAGTCTGGACTGATGTCGGCATGTGTCGCGGATCTTCATGGGGGACAGTATCCATTTGCCATCAGGTGGACTGTTAACTAGTCTGACGTCTTCTTTCAAAAAATAATAAATTAAAATTTTGTAACTTAAAATTTTGGGTTATCAAAATTATTTTTAAATAAACATTAGATGTAACATCTGATTTTCAGATAAAGAAATAAAAACAGTTATTTTTAAGATTTTCACTAAAGAAACCTTATTCAATGTTCTAGTTTCGCAGATAAGACTTTAGTAAAATAATGTAGTAAGTAGATTAGTCAGACTTTAGTAAGTCTGAATATAAGATAAAGTTACAACATATAAAGTTATAAAGCTTATAACATAATATCTCGGACCCGAAGATATTCATATATCGAAAAATACCGCCATGATTAACAATCAAATAATATAGCAACGTAATTGTAAGAAAGCTTGTAAGAAAAATGGCTCCCTCGTTATATATCGGGAGTACCGTATCGGGAGGTGTGCTGACGTTTGTCATTCTGGACTGACGTCGGCATGTATAGTGGATGTCTATGGACAACAGCATCCACTTACCATCAGGTGAACGGTATGTTTGTCTGGCTCCTAATTGCTATAAAAAAATCAGTTATTCAAAAACAATTTGTTTCCTTGATCACGATTAATATTTAGTATTTTTTTCTGCACGTTTTAATAAAAAACATTCTGAAAGTTACACTACTCTGCGCTTATGTCTCTGTGTGTATCTGTAATCATGTACTGATACACACAGGTGTATAATATGCCTGTGTGTATAACGTGCGTATATACGACCCGATTTCCCACCCCGCTGTATTATAAACATATACATTTATGTATTTGGGCTGGACATCGGAATGTGAGGCCCACTGGCATGAATTGTATGTTTATTCACTGGTTGAATATGGAAGAGTTTATTTTAATACAGATTGTTTAACTGGCAAATGTACATTTTTTAAATCATTAATATATTATATAAATTCTACTACTGGATGAATACATACATTCATCATCATCATCATCATTTCAGCCCTTCGACGTCCACTGCTGGACATAGGCCTCCCCCATTGTCCGCCATTTAGACCTATCGGCAGCGACCTGCATCCAGCGGGTGCCCGCAACCTTTATGAGGTCGTCTGTCCATCTAGCAGATGGACGTCCTCGGCTTCGTCTGCCGGTACGTGGTCTCCATTCGCGAACCCTTCTGCCCCATCGGCCATCGGTTCTTCGAGCTATGTGCCCTGCCCACTGCCACTTCAGCTTGCTAACCCGAAAGGCTATGTCGGTGACTTTAGTTCGTCTACGGATCTCCTCATTCCTGATTCGATCACGTAGGGAAACCCCGAGCATAGCCCTCTCCATAGCTCGCTGTGCGACAGTGAGCTTATTTATGAGGCCCATAGTCAGAGACCACGTCTCGGTGCCGTAGGTCATCACTGGCAACACACACTGGTCGAAGACCTTCGTCTTCAAGAATACATACATTAGCTTCTCCTAAAGCAAATTAACGCCCGATGTTTCGCCCCTGTAGTCCAGATTTTTCTCAAAGTTGATTTTGAGATAATTTTATGCACAGCGCAAATGTTTTTAAATAGGAAATATAATTAGAAACCCATAGGTCGTAAAAATATTTGTAATAACGTTATAGAAATAAATTGCATTTTTTTAATAATGCGTAGAGATTTCTTGACAAAGTTAATTTTGAGATAATTTTATGCACAACAGAATTTCCTTTAATTATGGAATAGAACCAGAAACTTACAAGTCACAGAAATATGTGTCACAATATGTGTTGAAGAAATAAATTGCATTTTTAAAATTAGTAATTATTAATTTTAATCTCCCGTCTAAATATTTAATCTAATCTTCTACAAACGAAAAGTGATTTAAACAGTCTTCTAAAAATAATTCTTTTCATTATACATTACAATTCTGTAAAAAAAATAACTATTTTCATTTCGTTCACTCGATAAAACTCAACTTTCCTTGACATTCCATAGAAAAGATATCAACGCATTAAAGTTCAATAGTACGTTACACCAACTATTATTTAATTACCTATTACTGGTGTCTACCAGGTCGGCAGCGCACCCGCAAGTCCCCTGGTGTTGCAGGTGTCCATGGGCAGCCGTGACCACTTACCATCATGTGGCCCGACCGCTAGTCTGTCATCCATACTGTATAAAAAAAAACGAAAGATTTAATAATTCTCGAAGTTATATTAGGATGTTACTTTTAAGAAGAATAATTATCAATTCTAAGAGAAATAAATAGAGAGAGCCAAATTAATGGGCTTCACAAAATCAACAAACGTAGAGTTAAGTAGCAATATCAATTTAACTGAGATAATTAAAAATACCTTTAATACAAATATTTACAATGTAAAAGCCTCGTTTACGACAGGGATTATATCGATAAATACTGTGATATCAGTGATTTTTAAAACTTCATATAAATATACATGTGTAATATAAGTTTAAGGCGCGTAAAATGTATAACAATAAAATGTAAAATGTAAATGTATGTTTATATATGTAATAATAATTAAAACAGAATATTTAAAAATTAATCGATTATTTTTGTTAATGACTAATATTTACGCTAGTATGCTTATATATACCCTATAAGTGACTGTTGATTTTGTTAATAAAGTACGGTAATAAAATGAAATAAAAAAATAAACTGCACTTGTGTAATTTAAAATTACAATTGATGATTATGTCAACTTGTTTATTAATTTTATATATTATGTTCAATTCAATTATACTTTTTGTTTAACCCGCACCTATGAACATTAAAAGTAGTAAAATCAAGAGAGGTTATTGCCATTTTGGACAAGATCAAAAGAGTTTTTGTTAGACTTTGGTTGACTACACACAAACAGTATATAAATGTATATACCTATTATATAAATAATATACGCCGCAGGTGCCTACTTTCACAACTTTCATTTTTCTTGTACCTACCATAATGTATTTTTAATGACAACAATTGAAATGCAGCATTAAGCGGTTACGATAAGGTTGATTGTTATTGATTAACTATACATGTCAATGAATGACGAATAATCCCATTCTTTCGTTGTCTTATGTAATTGCAATTCACAATGGGAATGTTGCGTAGTATTATCATATATATGAGGAGCTTATAATGTCCTACAACAGGACACACGCCCATTTTAGGAGATTCGAGCCATAAAAGGATTACCCAGGTTGGTAATGAGATAATATTCACCAGATTTCTTTTAGGTGATAACAGTATTTTTTTTCTATAAAAAGAAGCTTGCAGACGGCCAGAGAGTCCATATGGTGGTAAGTGGATACTGTTGCCCATTGACATCCACGACGTATGCCAATATCAGTCAAAAATAACTAACATTGACATATCCCCTAATTCTGTCGTCTACCTTTTGAGACTTAAGAATAAATTTGGAAAGGAAGGGATATAGGGACTATAAAGGGCCAAGGAATTTTTTTCATGGCCATACTTCCTGGGTGGGGTGGTGGTCAGTCATTACCATATACTCCCGATCACTCCCACACTATCTATCCCTTATACCACCGGATAAGGGATAAATAGAGTATAATAAATATATACATAAATACAATATAAATTTGTTTATTAAATTCGTTGAAAAAATCAAACAAATCGCTTTAAATTACGACGAATTAGAATCAAATCGATAATCCAAAACGATTTATCGGTTCGAATTCGAATGGAATCACTCAGCTGGACAACGTTTTTACTACTAAAAGAATTACAATTACAATAAAAAGAACAGCAATTTCTATGGGCCATTCATACGCACTACTTTGCATGTTTTTCTCTTTTTGTTAGAAACCAATACGCCTAGCGCCATCTATGGAGGAGATTATTAAAACTATTACAAGACGAAAGTAACGCCACCTGTCGATAGTTCATCGGAATCAAAGCCAGTGAAAGCAAAAAGACAAGGTGCAAAAAGACAACTGTAATCGTCATCAACCGCTAGAGAGAGCTGTTTTTTTATTCTTTTTTGCAACAAATGCGTGAGAGTGGGCAAAACAAAAATAAGACTGGCCACAATTTCTTTCACTTACAAAAAAAAAGTGGGTTGAACTATTGAATTTTCACACACAATAAACTAGGTTAAATGTATTGCGAGTTATGTTAGTTGATGTGTTAAGTTTAGTGTTAGACTTTAGGTTCTCGTTTTGCGTTACCGAGCACTTTCAATCAATGATGTCATATGATGCAACTTTGATTGTACTCGTGAAGCATGGTAATATGAGTAAAATATATACCGTAAACCGTACCCAGTCCTCTTATTATCTACTGCTAGAAATGGGATAGGAAGTGTGACGTTAACACGACACGCTGCCCAAGCGGGTTGGCCCAAGACTAGTGATAGCGGCTTTGTTATTCATTAATCGACTCTTACGGCACACGCGCAGTGTGACTAGTATTGTAAAAAGAGTAGGTACTAGTATTGTAAACTGAGCTAAGTGAGTGCTAATAAATATTAACCATTTTAGATACCAGCTTTTAATCTCAAGGATTTAAGACCATCAACGTTAAAAATGTTAACTATAGTGCTCACGAGAGTTCAACGCTCGAGTCTTACAGATTCATTTTTTCAGGTAAACAGCCCGTTTTTTCGTCCGCTACTGGGCATGGGTCTCCTCCTACACATTGTGTTGTGTATGGGGAATTGGCAAAATCAAATATAAATACAAATACTTTGTTTATCAACAACACTTATCAACTAGGTCTAAGAGGTTACAATGCAGTTACAATGTTGCGTGCAGAATTATTCTAGTGCGGGGTCCACCGCACTAGAATAATCCTGCATCGCGGTCGCCCAGGTTCAGTTTATACTCTAAAAAGAGTTAAAAATATAGAATATAGGTTATTTCGAGGTAATTTATAACAAGAACCATATACAATAAAAACTAATAAAGCAAATTTCAACCATATTTATTTTAGCGTTTAATTAGCTCGTTCAGATATAGTGTAATTCCTCAGGATTTTTGGAAGCGGCTTCGGTATTCTTTACTCGCCTTTTACGATACGCACGGGAAAAGATGTGGTGGTGCTATTCTAAAGATACATGTTTGTCACGTGGTTGCCATGATACGCCAGACCGTATTTACCATTTCACCCCATCCCATTAGAAAAGAGTATGGTGGGATAAGGAAGTTTCTCATTTAATTATACTCCATAATACCTATCCAATTTCGTTCTATCATATCAAGAAAGCAAGTCTCATGTAATTTAGCGATGCAACTTGTTATGGAAGAGCGGGGTCACCTAAAACAGGTATTTGTTATACTTAAAAATAGACGTCCACCACGTGTGTAAAATTGTACAATCTGGCCAATTTAAGAAAGAAACTTTATTTATATTTCTTTGCTTTCTAAGTTAATTTCATTTTGATTAAATTACCTATACGTTTAATAATAACGATATAACGATTAATAATAATTGAGACCTATGCTATCTTTCTGTTGATACAATTTGTCAGTAAGTACGAAAATATGTGTGTAAATAAGTGTGTGGTACTAACGGCAAAATAGATAAGTTTGTATGAAATAAACTTTGTTCACAGACTACACGCTCAACCAACTCTGTCCTCTGTCGCCATAAAGAAAAAGGACGCAACTAGTAGAAAACAAACACATTTTGAGGAAAACAACTTTGAATATATAAAACAACTATATATAAATATATATATATAAATTTATAAAACAACATTTTATAAAAAAATCAATATTAAAATATTTTCTATCATGTTTAATACAAATGTCATATATGTATACCACACCATACCATCAGCCTGTGTCTCTCCACTGTTGGATATAGGCCCCTCCCAAGGACCGCCACCACACACGGTCTTCATTTTCATTCACTTTTGTAACTATTTTTATCATTTCTGTGGACAATAAAGCATATGTAAATAAATAACATTGTTTGAAAATAAGTAATATTAACCAGTAATGCCCTTTTAATATATTGTGTACGTATAGCCTTTTCAACTAAGTGAAATATAGAGTTTCCTATATAATGGTAAGAAGCAACAGTGTAATTGCCAGCATTCATCTTAGCAAAAACGATGAGGGCGTTTTCATTTTCAAATATTTGAATCTGTGTGTCATAATTCCAAATATGTATTTTATTCCATCAGTTGTGCCCTTTTTTTTATAATGGCAGAACTGAACTAGGGAAGTTACGAGAGCTGACAGTAAAATTTTGTTTTACACATTCAGTGAATCAATTAACGCCGTATCTATCTATGTGTGAGTGTGTTTGTGCGTTTAGTGAGCAAAGTCAATTGCCCTCAAACTTATTTATTTTGCCGTCTGTACGTAAACAATCCTCACTTTTACGGCAGGTTACGTACTATAAATGACCGACGTAAAACGTGATACATTTTTTCATGCAATTCTATATAAAAGCAAGTAGTTAGGTGGGAAAAAGAAATATTTTTCTAAAAAATTAATAAGTTTTATTAATGTAAATGGAATATCTACTGACAAAATAAAACGCAAAATAGTTACTGTACCGTAAATATGATTATTTTTTTATAAAAAGTCTTCTGTAAGCTTTTATTTTCGTGAATTTGTCTATGACATTTATAATGTTTTTATTAACTACAAAATTCCATTCAAATAATTAATTAACTCTTAATTCATTAATCGTTCGATTAATTAATTTATTCTTTAGTACACAAAGTGACAAAAGGCGGTCTTAATGCTTAGAAGCATTATCTCCCAGTCAACCTTTGGGCTATGCAGAGACGGCGCTGTAGGTGCAATGATACGTAATATTAAGTAAAACTATAGTTAATACTGACGCGTGTTAATTAAGTACCATTATATAAATAAACATATACATACATACAAACATACTTAACTGTAATATAAGATAAATGATACCTCGCTTAACTGCCTTGTGTCTGAGCAATATTCTCCACTTAGAGTAAATGTTCAATGAGTCTTTTTTAAAACTTGCGCGCTTATTTAAACTTAAAGTTTTTACATGTATTAATTTCTTTGAAGTTACTTTCGATGTTGTAAGAAACAGGTGTATCCTGGTCATCCTTTCTGTCGTTGTTCCTCCAGCTTAACGATATCGTCACTAGATAACTCTTGAGAATGTGAAGTTTATAAATAATTCAATAGTAACGTCATAATTATCGATTTCAATCCCTGGCAAATGTTTGCAATGTTCACGATATCTACCCGATACGCGCATTCTGCTTATTCATTACACTCTAACCCCGCGTGACGCAAACTTGATGTTTACCTAGTGATTTTCGTACAAGTTGCTGCATGTTTCTGAAGACATGCAATGAATCTAGAGACGTTAATACTCGTATTACATTGCAAACAACATTTTGATACTATTTCGAGGAATAGTATCAAAATGTTGTGTGACGTAAAAGGAAACGCGGTAGAATGAGGACTGCCTGTATTGTATATAGTGTGTATGTACACCGTCTGACTGTGATTAAAATATTTATTTCCTCTCTACCTAAAGGCCGTCTGGCAGAGATCGCTATTATGTCTTTTCAATGTTTGTTACTTTTATTTTGTTTTGGTTTCCAATAAAGAGTTGTATCTATCTGTCTTTAAATACTTGACAACTGTGATCACTAATCTTAAAAAACTTAGGATTAGTGGCACGATGCCTCTAAAATTAAGATTTTTTTTAATTCAATATTCGTCTCACATTCGTGTGATCGTGAGTTGAAACCCTCGGTCCGTACCTAGTTTCTACATAAGTACATAAGTACTTGCTCGGCGGTGAGGGAAAACATCGTGAGGACACCCACAATGGTCCAGAAATAAAAAAAACCGGAGTATGTGATCCACCAATCCGCACAGGACCCATGTTTGTTATTACGGCACACCCCCCCCCCCCCCCCCCCGATGATTTGATTTACTAGGGGAGGCCTGTAACCTGCAGTGGGACAAGTTCAAGTACAATAAAAGCTCAACCTTTCTTTCAAATTAATAACCAAACCGGTTTTCAATGCGGTTTGGTTTGGTTGGTAACTGAACGAAACGGTCGTTTAGTAGGTCATCAACGGCAATGCTAAGAGTATAAAAAAGCAAAGAAAATAAATTGTAGGTCCGATACATTGGTCTGCTACTGGTCCCATCCCCATTAAATAGAAAATGACAGTGTAATAAATACTATTAATTTCTGCAATAGTGAAAGAGAATTTCTTTTTATGGTGCACTCATTTACGTTATGGCAACGGCATTTGATGCTTCTGATTTCGGTTCGTTTTTAGATCGAAAAAAGTAGTCAAACGATCTGATATTCCGCGGTACGGTGGGTACGTCACGCGTGTATTCGTCAGCGGTTATTATAATATACATACCAATATCGGTCGAAAATGATATGCGTTGGAACATCCGCAAATTTAAGAATAAGTATTTGGAAAAAAAGATGAAATTAACATCTCTCTATATATATATACATATATATATATATATATATATATATTTACAGAATGTCTCTCACTATTTTAAAGAGCAGTGATGCTCCTATATAACACATCCACATTACTAAAAAATCTTGACTATACAAACAATGTTTAACCGTATGAATAAGGTTTAAGTAATTTAATTTATAATGATAATTTATTGCTGTATATATTTATATGGTTACATATGTTTATCAATATATATGTATATTCTGTATTAGTGTAGGTACATAGACATTATATGTGCTTCTAGGGGAATGTGACTGTATTTATCTAATTTACGTACGTATATCGGTAGTGAGTCACGAAAGTTTAAATAAATAAATAAGGGTCTCTAAAAATTTGGTCTAAACATTTCCTTACTAAATCATGCTGATTATAAAATTGCTGATATTTTCTAGAGTCGCGTTTCATGTGCTAGGATGTATCTAACCAGTAATCCATAAAGCGAGTAACATACCCACTGCATCATTTATGAAATGTTCACGCTCTACGAATATCATGATAGAAGGCACCAAGTCATTACAGCTTTACACACTTATGCAATCACTCCACTGACTCTAACTTGACTCTTATAAACCATAGAATAAAAATCAAAATCCTTTACATGGACTGACTAAGTCAAAAGTTCCGACAAGCAACAGTTTTCGCTTTCTGAATCCTAATTCTCGTCACAACTTTGACCCCAAATATAAACTCAGATATGAATCAAGTGCTTTATAATTACTTGCACTTTCTTCCGATTACTTTTATTTTTGGAGTACTCCCACGTTTAGCTGTCGAACACAATGACGTGATGATAGAATGGGAGACTCCCTCGTCCCATCATATTTTTTACTAAATAGAAGGAGGTGGGTTGGGAAATAGGGTCTGGAATATGATGGCACGCTGTGTCGGCAGACTTTAAAATAAACACGACTCCATCTGTACTCGTGGGCACCGTAAAAGTCGACTAAGGTCGACTAACAACTAACAAATCGCCAACCGGCCTGATCAGTGTGACCTTTTAATGCCATCCATCCCTAGTGTACAATACAACGTGTATGAGGTGGGCAATGGACCATCTTTATATCGCGAACCCGTAGACTGTGGATCGAACTACCTCAAGAGGTCTTCCCATTAAACTACGACATGGGGTTCTTCAAGAGAGCTGTGAATAGGATTTTGCAAGGTCGGCCGCGCGCCCGCATACCCCCTGGTGTTGCAGGTGCCCATGGGCGGCGGTAACACTTACCATCACGTGGGACCGCTTGCTCGTCCGCCCTCTTCTCTATAAAAAAAAAAAAAGAAATGGACGAGGAAAAGTACTACGGTTAAGGTATGATGTATACAGATTTAGATATACTATAAACTTTACTTTGATGTAGCGCTTAGCAAGACAGCACATCAAAGTAATGCCAATACCGCCAGCTCATTTGAAAGAAAAAACAGGTTATTTTTTTTATGGAAAGTAGGCAGATGAGCACACAGTCCACCTGGTGGTCAGTTGATACTGCCGCCCGTGAACACCCGGAGTACATGTCAACATCAGTCCAGAATATAAAACGTTGGTGCGCCCTCGGATGCGCTGCTTACCTTTGCTGATTAAGAAATGGATAAAGAGAAAGTGTTGCGAAAATGGGGAGGGATAGGATAGGATGGGATGGGACCATTCTCATCCCATCCTATCCCTCCCCATTTTTCCATCCATTTTCCAGAGCCCATGCTCTGACATATCTCACTCACTACCGAAACACGTACGTACATTGGGGAGTAGGATAAAGTGGGAAATGCGATACATTTCAATATAGTCTTCTATGAGAAATGAGTATCAACATCAGTCGAGTGCGCCCAGCGGCTGTAGGATTACAACGTGCACTCTCCCCTTCACAATGATTGAAGTCATGCAAGTTTTCACCTTACTAGCGTGATATCAGTCTTCTAACGTCCAATTACAGGACACAGGCCTCTCGTAGTAAACCCAAAAATCCCTTGATTTCAAACCATAATCGACCACTAAGGCCATGTGAGGATTGACATCCATCCATTGTGTATCGTCACAATGCTTAAGATTTTTTTTTATTTTGGATCATTCGAGTTTCATTATGTTGTTTTCTCTCACCGCCGCCGCCGAGCCAATGATATTTTAGTCTCATAGTGCCATGCAATCAGCCCTTTCAGTATCGACTGTTGGACATGGACTGCCACATGCACATTGTCCTGTGCATGAGGAATGTATGGTCTTAAAACGCCACGCTGGCCAAGCGGGTTGGCGAGTCCACTCTTCTAGAGGTGGTGTAGTTCCTCAGGGCTCGTGGAAGCGGCTTTGTTATCTCTTAGTCACCTTTTATGACATCATATACTAAAATTTTAATTTTAATTACACCAAATTTTTAGTGCTATACAAATGTTAAATTACAATTGCAATATTTAATATTTTTCAGTTACATATTATAGTATCTCAATATATAGTATCTATATTATTAAAACTAATACGTTGTTAAAGATTCAAAGCATTTATGTCAAAATCTAAATTATAATTAAAATTCTTAACGAGGTTTTTTGAACTCGAAATATTTTCTAAACTCTTATTAAAAGTCTAATGTACGACTATTATAATATCAATGACTCCCATAATTATTATGTCATTCAAATGACAATAATAAGTCATTGGTTCTCGTAGAAGCCGTGAATATTATCACCCCACCTCTTCTTGTGGTTGTCGCTTAACTATAATAACCTCGAAAAGACTGGACTCGCTAACCCACTTGGCTTACGTGACGTTTGAAGGCCATACATCTCACGTGCACAAGACAAGTTGCATGAAGCAGAAGGCTATGAAGGGCTTGTTATAGAAGACCACCTCATTAAAATTAAATTTTCATTCTCATAAAAAAAACCTGAATGGCAGTAAACTTTTTGAAAGGCACGTGCTGCAATCGAATAGCCATCCGACTGGATGCGCCCGACTGACCGATTTGGCTTTTAGGCGAAGCTCTTTTCCGGGAAGTTACCTCCTGACCCCAGACGCTTGTAAAGCATTCGCAAGCACGATTCATGCGACATTTGACTTTTAGAGGTGAACTATAATTTAGATGGGTCACGATAGATGTTATTGGTCTCAGCGATGCTAATTGCAGGGCAGTAATATTTTTTTTCAAATATATCACTCGCATAAAATTCCCTAATATATTAAACCTACACAACACATTAACTGTGAAAGTCTACAATCAAATTAATGACCCCAATTGCAGCATTTATATTCATATGTCTTCAAATACGTTGCATTTTATACATAATGTTCATAAAAAAATCCATAGGATGCGTATTCAACGTTGGTTGAAGGTAAACTGCTTAAAACTTAAGCATGCATCATGCCTTAAAGTTTAAAGTGGTCCTTTGATGTAATCCACTCCTCATCGCTACTCCTATATGGTCCTAGCGGAATTTCAGCGCTGGGGTTCTTTTCCTTTTGTTCCAAAGCTTTATGTTGAGCTATATATCCTTTTTTGTCGCCGCGACACACATTCACACACTTATTTTTGTTTACGTACACTTGTTGTTCTGTTTATTACTAAATATTTCCTGTGTTTTGAGTGTCGTATTGTGATAAATTAATATTTTCTCTTTCTTTCTTTCAATAAAGTAAAAAAATAAACAAACGACTACCCACTCTGCTTTAAAACAAATGTCATTTTCTAGCCACTTAAAATAAGGTAGGATTAAGGTTTACGTTGATTCACACACACCACAAGTAATGAATAAAGTCCAAATTGTATTCATTCGGGTTGCCCTTATTTTTTTAAGTACTTTATGTAAACCTGTGTATCCGACAATTAAAACAATATGGGACAGATTTACCCGCGTCCCACACTGGATCCGCGTTGCCTATTACAACCCAAAACTCTCAACAATCAAAATGTAGCATATGTAATAAATAATAATATATTATTAACGAATTAATATTTCAATATATTTTGATATTGCTATATATTTATTCAGGAGAAATTATTTTCCAGTGTTCAAAGACAAATATGTAACACACAAAAATACAAACGGAGATACTCGTATTACTCGAATTATTATTATTTATTTCTAACATTAATATTTGACAATTTTTATTTGGAGAAATACATCACAAAACCGAATATCGATTTGTCTGCGACGTATGTAGTTTACAAAGATTTATTTATTTTCATGAATGACGGTAGAAATCGCTAAGCCATAATCAACTCTTTTTAAGGATACAGTTGAAAGCCAATCAATTCTCAGAAGGTATCGAGTACTGAAAGTTTTTTTTTTATTGTAAACCAAACTGATACAATGTACTAGAATTTCTTATTTTAAATTGTGTATATCTCAAGTTATCAACTCATTCCTGCAGTGCACGCATTAAAATAAATTTAAATACTTACTATTTAGTATTAAATATTTATAATTTTATAAAACGAACTTTCATTTCAGAGCACAAACCTTCGTTCAACCACAAAGGGCAGGTCCGTAATCCATCACACGGACGTATATACCCTTCAAATTGAAGGTCATACGTAATCCAGTACATACGGTCAATTTTTTTTCATTTCTATGGTCACGAGGTTCCTTAAGATGTTCTCTTTGAAAGCCGAATTAGCCAAATGGATGTATGACAAACGGGTCGGAACCGCACTAATGTGAATCAAAGATAGACACTTCAAAGCTATCAAACAAATGTCTCCAACGAACTCGAATCTACAATTTACGTGGTAAAAACTCTGGTACATTAACGATGTTGAATATTATAATAATTAAAAACCTTATTCCAAATCTTGATAACAGAGTTCAAATTAACCCAAAAATTCAACACAGGCATAATTAAATTACAACTGTGTGAGCGCAGTCACGCTGTCGCTCCAAAAAAACATGAATAAACAGTTTAATTAAGATTGAGTCAAGGCAGATGAACATAGAAAAAACAAAGTAAAACTTTCTGAGCACATTCAGCCAAACTGGTTTCGCTTCAGCATTTAGCAGCTGAATCAAAATTATACGTAAAAAATATGCATGTATGTATGCGTGAACACTTAAAACTCATCTAGACGACTCCTAAAACAAAACAAATTCAACACGTGATAAGTAATTTCGAAAATTTAATCTTTTGATACTAGTATATAGAGCACAAAATTACATGTGGAAGTTTGATATCGATCTTATTCCACCAACACTCTTCCACTAAATACCATGATCATTAGTGGATAACATTCACAGCATGACCATCACTTTCATTTGAAATTCGAACGTATTTCTTTGCGAATAAAGCCAAATAACATTGTTGAAGAGAATTTTTCTGTTTTCAAATTATAATTTGTACAATATCAAATCTGAGGCGCCATTCGGGAGTAGTTGTTAGACCACAGCATGCGAAATATAAAAAGGATGGTAAGAAAAGAACCATCATAACACCAACTGTATCTGTCTGTAGTAGACATGTATAATACGAAGATGTTCTTACTCGTACTCGTGTCGATCGTGTCAAGTGTTTTGGCTTTACCTAACCCTGAAAATGCTGAGCCAACAGTGGAAACAGTTGCTCGGGCAATGGGGAAGGATTGTACAAACGGATTGTTCAGTCCTACGTGTGTCAAAATTGGAGCTATATCCTTGTTGGAGAAGCTGAGTAACAAGGATGAAGTGGCGTTACTTCCTGGTGTTAGCCTCGTGAAAGATGGTGAAAGGGGTGAAAATGGGAAAGCAGAATCCTTCTCAGCGGAATTAGCAAGGTCGATGCCTGCCAAACCTGAAGAAAGACTAGACAAGTTTCTGCTGTACAGACTGGGAACGTTTTTGGATACTCATTCTGTGAAACTGAGGTTGCTTGATGATGACGCGGCTGAAGAAGCAAGACACATGCTTGGTGAAGCCCGTGCCAAGGACCCTCTTGGATTGGGCGGTGGCAAGAAAGGTGGAATGGGAGGAATGATGGCATTGGGAATGATGATGAAGGGTAAGTACTTTGACAATAATTTGTTTTGTTTATAAAATGAAGATTAATTTGAATATTAGTTAGATTAGCAAGAAAGAGGTGACATTATGCCTTAAGATGCCTTAATTATGATGTAGGATTTATTATTTCTTTTTTAACTATTTTATTTATTCCTTAAATAAACAATTGATTATGCGCAAAACGAATACTTATTTATGAAGTTAAAATTAAGCGAACAGCTTCAACTTTCCGTGTAATATGTTTTATATCGAGTTAATTTTAAAGAATAAACAAAAGTATACAAATACATATATTCTTATACGAGAGTATTACAAATACGAGAGAAATTTAAATATTTTTGAGTTTTTTTTTATGAGTCGAGTATATGTTAAAAGTGAAATTTTAAAAATAAACCTTGACGTATATCGTAACATTGGAATAACATTTTTAAATACTCGTAGTATCCAAGCGAAAAAAAACAATGCAGTGCTTAGACGTAGAGTAAAAAAATTCGTATAAACTGACCCGAATTAAACGCTTTAAACAAAGATACGATATCTTTGTAGCTACAATAATTTAAAATTACAGGTATTTGAGATACGACTATTCGAAATTAGTTTGGTTATAATAGATTTGTTGTATTGTTTATGTACACGTAATGTTTATGTTAAAAGATTAAAAAGTAACAAAAACTAAAATGTGTTTCGAAACATAGCACATATTAAAATGAAACTAAGAAATAAATTTATATGGCCAGGGTTGACCATCTACAAATAATGACAATATGTGGCATAACATATGATATAAAAAATCGCTTTGGAAGTCTGAATGGTGTTCCGGCATATGTAATTAATTAAGAACCTGACTTTACAAAATGTACAAACATCAACAACTGCCTTCGAATCGCATTATTTTTTTCTTGTTCAAAGTGACTCGACGATGTTCTCCACAAGCATATCTCAGATAATTATTAAATACTGATATATCCTTCATTTCCTCATTATATTCTGATATGGTATTTGTCAATATTTTCTTGCGTTGGGATTTTCTTTTTCGTAGGACCTTCTTTCGAGTGTTGTGTTAGATTTAAATTTTCTTACAATATAATCTAGGTTTATGACTCAAGAGTGACTTAGTTAGTTAGTTAGTAAAATACTCCAAACTGTTCATTCTCTTTAACTTCTGTTTCAATAGAGTATACGCAAATTATTTTCGTTTGACCAAGTTTATGTGAGCCCATAATTTAGGTAAGTAAAATAGGTGATATTGTGAATGTAATATGTATATCTCGATTAATTAACTAGCAAGCTACACATACGTAAGCTATAACTGAGCAAAGATATCTTATTGTCGTTATTAACTTATATACTTTGGATAATATTCTCTAACTTAAAATTTTGTTGTATCAAGATGTTTAAGTAGAAATGCTCTAACAAAGCAAAAAAACGGAAAGTACACTCGCATCTTCTAACTTTTTTCTTCCAAACTGTTCAACTAGTAGAATATAAGTGGATAGATAGATATATAAAACTCTTTATTGCACACCAAAAACAAAACAATAACAGACATTGTTGACAGAAAAATGCACAAACGGTGGTCTTATAGCTGAAAGCGATCTATGTCAGACAACCTTTGGGTAGAGAAATATTTTGATCACGGGTAGATGGTGTATGGCATACACAACTACGTAATATATAATATACGTTTATACATATCTTAAGTCTTTATACATTAGTCTTTTGCATGAGGGATGGATGGCCTTAAAACGCCAAGCTGGCCAAGTGTGTGGGCGAGTCCACTCTTTTTGAGGTGGTGTAGTTCCTCGAAGCTTGTGGTAGCGGCTTCGTTATCCCTTAGTCATCTTTATGACACCCGCGGGAAGAGTTGAGGTCTTGCTATTTTATAGCAGGCCGACACCGCACGGCCATTAATTCTTGATATATATAAATAATATGCGAGTCTTTGTCGCTATAACATTGCAATCAAAATAATTGTAATTTATAGTCACCGTCAGTAGCCCTTTTAACGACCACTGCTGGACATGACTATATCTTATGCATAAGGGATGTACACTGTTTTAGTTTCTCACCCACTCGCGATCCCGCGGTACCCTCCCAAAGTAACGCCCTAAGTCCACGTCCGTTCCTTCCGTCGATCTACCGGCGGTAGAGCCTTTATTCTCGTTGCTGCACACACTTTTTGCTCCTGGCCGAGGGCCTTCTGCGCTCGCCCTAAACCATACATGTCCGGTGACTCTTAAAACGCCGTTATGGCCACAATAATTCAGCGATTCCGAAAAAAAAACACTTTAAGAAGTGGTATAGTTCCTCGAGGCTTATAGTAGCATCTTTATTATCGCTTAGTCGTTTTTACGACAGCCATGGAAATAGATGGGGCGGTGTTATTCTAAAGCCAGCCAACGCCACACCGCCAAAATAGTAAAATATAGTAATTTGTAATAAAATATACTAAAGATTAAAGTATAGTAAATAGAGTGGCCTATTCTAAACTTTTTAAATAATCCTGATTGACTTTTCTTGTCCGTGATTAAACTTTGCTTATTATAAAGATTTTTTTATTATTTTATTTTGACAGTTCGTTGTCTCTCAGAAATCGGAACGGGCGATTGTACCTACCATAATAAAAATATAACAGTAGGTTATTACTCGTATGCATTAAGCCAACATAATATATGAGAAATGACATAACACTAACATGTTAGCTTCATAGGGATAATTTGTAGCCGATTAATAAATTTGAATATCGTTTGTTTGAAACAAAATAAATTTCCAAACGTTTCGCGAATTAATAACCGTTTTATCTCAGTTCACTTCTCAGTAATGATCTGCCACCCCGCAATGCAGCTTTTAAAAGTGAGACTTGAAATCTAAACCGGTATATACCTACCGGTAACCACTAAACACAAATGAAATTAAAACAATACATTCGTATGTGTTTTGAGCAAAACTGATCCTTAAATTTATACATGATTTTAGATTTATAGTATTATTATTTTTAGGACTATATTTTTATTGGTATACTTTTATTATTATTTTATTTGCGGGTTGCTTGGGTTCAAAATTCTCACAATTTCACTAGTACCCAAAAGTGATCCCTCTAAATTACAGATAACTCCAAAATACCACATTTTCCATAAACCCCACGATGATCATCGGTGAAGTACGTGCAAGTCTATTATACTATAATGGACCTGCTAATCAACCTGCGTTTCTCACCTACTTAATATTATACAGGGTCAAATAAAAAAAATACTCGCACACTCTTAAAATTGAAAGTCTTATCATTGAAATAAATACAAATACATTTTTATTTATTTTATGAGGCTTGTGAACTATTCACATATAAAACATTTACTAAAAAAATTCGGTCATTTACATTAGGTTCAATAATATGAAGGGTCCAGTAAAGTGGTCGGCGATCGACGAGTTCTTACAAATGTCTTTTCCGTCCAGTCCTGGCTGACCTCATGTCAATGACTGAAATTATTTTAGCTCGTGGCGCGCACTTTGACAGTTCACACCGCCACGCGCCACACCGCGCGCGGCGATAATTACCTACTACACGTAAATAAATTTAACAATTACTAGATATATTATTAATTAAATATAAAAAAATTAATTACACAAAAAATGTATATTAAAAATAAAAAAATACATATTTACAAATATAGGTATTATTATCGATGCTAATATTTTTAATTATAAATAGGTGGATCCTTTAATTAAATATTCTACAATGCCATCGGGATGTTGAAGTAGTGAATTTAAAATAGAACTAGTTTAATAAAACTGTTATTTTTATTGTAAGGCTGTGACTATTAGTAGTTATCTTAAAACAATCTTTGAAACATATTGCAGATACATACATACTTGCAAACATAAATTAAAGAAAACGTATGTTAATTAATTATTGTAAAATATCTATTATTGTCAGAAACTAATTTAAAAAAATATTTTTAACAACACTCGGATTCCAATACTTTTACTCTGAGGTGACTGGAAAAATGTAATTTTATTATTATAAGGGAGTCCTTAACTTCGAGATGTTGAAGTAGTAAATTACAAAAAATCTTTAAAAACACTTACAACTATGTGTGATTATTATTGTAAGATCTGTAATTATTAGTAGTTCAATTTTAATATGATTTTTTGGGTGCATTTGTATTAACTAGATATTATTACTAGTGTTATTAGTATTACTATTAATACTAGATAGTTATTGTTCATGCAAATCTGACGACAAAAAGAAAACACTGATTATTTTTGTATTTTAGGTATTGTTTATTCCTTATTTTATGTGAGTTGATATAAAAAAATATACATAGGGAAGACAATCTTTATTATTTTAGAGTACCTAGTTGATTTAAAAATTATTTAAATGATATATAGTGATCATGTATTAAATTCATTGTTATCAATTCATAATTCAATAAATGCCAGTGTCATTCTTTATTCCTGTTGACTGTACTTTAAAGTAAAACTAGTAGCGGGACAAGTTTTACAGTCGACAATATTTAAAATGGGCCAGATTTGAGGCACAGTATGGGAATACTCCCACTATATCTATGTAAAGCGGTGCGAGTACACCTACGCGCTGCGAGTGAGTGAGAGGTTTGTGTGTAAAAAACCTGAATTTCAGAAAGTGTGACAAAAGTTTTTACTTTCCATGAAAGAAATGCAGCATTAAGAGGGTGTTTTGTATCTTTATTTAACCCTGTATACTATACATATATAAGATCTATTCTCACATAGAGGCCACGTGCAGGAAATCGGTGCTTAGGACGCACTCTAGTCAGGTCAAATGATGACTCAAAGAAATTAGTCTAGTAGTGACTAGAAATAGTGTATAATCGTAATTAGTGGCAGGCTTTAGAGGTAGAATATTATTCGTAATAATTAACAAGAAATGAAAGTAACTTTCATACTTATATTCTATTTATTATTCAAATATTATACTTATTAATAAACGTTACATAAAATGCTACGGTAGCTTCTACCGCGGCTTTGTCCGATTAGAAATATAGTTTACTAGTGATATAATTAATTTTGATCATTTTTAAAAGCAGAGATTAGGTAACAGTTAATAAATCTTAAGATCTTTTCAACGCTGGATGAGAAGAACCCCTTGGGAGAGATATACGAGTATATCCAACAATGGAGAGAAACAGAATGATGCTATATTATAGTTTGGTTTATCTGCCGTTTAAAATAAGCACTGCGTTCAGAACAAAATCGATTTGCGAACGTTTCTTAAAACACAATTAACCGGTTTATAAATTCGTTAATGTGGTATTAGCATCGCTTTGTCGGCTCCTTGTATAAATATGAAAAACGTTAAAGATAAAGTAAAACTAATTCGGTATTCTGTTTATTAACAGTACCGAATAAATTGTTTGTCATTATTGACAGATATTGACATGAATCGCGGATGTAGCAGGGTGACTGTATCCAGTTCCCACCAGGTTGACCCTTCGCTGGTTTCCCGCCTTCTTTCTAGCGATGACTACCTGAAAAGTCTTGAGAAATCACTAGCTGTGCCCGCGACTGCGTACGCGTGAAATTTTAGTTTGATTTATAAAGTATTGTATACAGTAGCTTTTCTTCTCGTCCGCCGATTTCGATGAAACAAAGCCTATCCGAAGCGCCAAGCTAAGCTTAATTAACCCGTGGAACCCCATAAAAATCAGTTCCGTAGTTTTGGAGATTAGCATGTTCGAACAGACAAACCGACAGACAGACAAAAAAATTTAAAATCGTCTTTTTGTATTCTGATACTCTTCCTTCATCGCCCCCAATAAGTTTTTGGTAAATATATTCAATGTACAGAAACGCTGGTTCTACAGTTTTATTATATGTAACAGTAACATCGCGAACAGACAAACACCTAGATATATTTATATCGTATGGACATTTATTATACCTATTTGTAGCAAATGAACCAAAAGTCGAATTAACATAAACAGATTTATGTAAACAGCCACGTAACTGCCAAAGGAGCGTGAATGAGATATAAATTATTTTAATTTTATTTCGATTAACAAAAATTTTAGAAATAAACGCTTAAACAAATATCTGTGATTTAATTACTGCTGTTCAAAAGAGGCAGAAAACATTTTTTATACAAATCTCTAGATTTCATATAAGAAATGAAAGTCAAATACTAATATATTTATATTTATAAGTGTTGTAACCATTGTTTTGACTTTAAGAGCTTCAGCATTAAAACAATAACTGTAACACTAATAAATGTCATGGTGTACTTTAGAATAACACCATAAAACAATAACTGTAACACTAATAAATGTCATGGTGTACTTTAGAATAACACCAGCCCATCTCTTCCCGTGGATGTCGCAAAGGGAGACTAAGAGATAACAAAGCCGCTACCTTAAGCCCTCTAAAGGAGTTGATTCGCCAATCCGCTTAGCCAGCAAGGCATTTTAAGGCCATACATTCCTCATGCACATTGTCTTGTATAACCAGTGGATGAAAATAAGGTTAAGATTACGTTTAATATAGTTACAACACATTTTTATAAATAAAGATTTTTAACTCGCCCTAAAAAGTTTACGTCAATTAACATTTCCACGATCGATTATTTCAGATGAAGACAAGTTCTAAGTTCGTAATTCTGCGGAACCATGAACATCCTGATTGTATAATACGGTCTGATATCGTATATTAAAACGTGGTGATGACAAGCATTTTATGGATTTATATCAAAAATATCATCATCGAAACTTTCGCTCGTCGCTCATAATAGATTATCAGGAGATCTTCGTCTAATTGAATTATTTACGAAGACCAACCACCAACAGTATTATTTCTTCTAACGCATGAAATATTAAGTCTAATTTTTATTAAATCTGTGCAGTATGTCCAAAAAATTGCATTGGATCCGCGTGGTCCAATGCGCATGGCCTGAAATTTTCTATTGGTTTACTAGGGGACGTATTTGCCCAGCAATGGGACACTATAGGCCGATATCGAAGTATATGTTACCAAAAGTCAATGTTAGTTTTGACTATAGACTAAATCTTTGAATTAAAGACATATTCGAATGTCTAATATTCTGCCTACTAATGAAATATATTTTAGAGGATATCATATAAACATTTCATACTAATAAATATTAAAAAATTCTAATTATGTCATAAACGCATAGTAATCACCTATAACGACTGAGTCCACTCCACTGACTGCTCGCTATAACAAACCAAAGCCTTACACCGTAAGAAACTGCAGCCGAATTTCAATCCTACCACAACTAGTTATAGCGTGATTTGCCGTAACAAAAATCGCCTTTTAGCAACCAGCCTTCCATGAAAACGTAACAGATATACGAGTGCGTACTAATCATCCAACTATGTGAGACATATAAAAGCGAACGAAACAATCATCTTATCAAAGCGTAACCGCATTCGTTACGATTCAGACGCGAGTGAAATAAAAAAAATATGTATCGTTTATATGTCGTATTCATACTACTGGCAGCAGCCTCAGCGTTGCCTAATCCAGAAGTTCAAGACACGCAGAATAATGTGGAGCTTACAGTGGCGTCAGCTGCGAGGGCTATGGGAAAAGATTGCACCAACGGGATCTTTAGTCCAACTTGCCTGAAAATCGAAGCTGTATCCATTATAGAGAAGCTCAGTTCAAAAGAAGAGCTGCATCTTCTACCAGGTGTTAGTGTTGTTAAAGAACCTGCTGCTGAAAATGGAAGCAAATCTGAGGAATTCGTTGCGGAATTAGCCAGGTCTATGCCTTCGAAGCCTGAGGAACGACTGGACAAATATCTGCTGTACAAGCTTGGAAGTTACTTGGATACGCATTCAGTGAAATTGAGGCTTCTGGATGAAACTGCTACTGAAGAAGCGAGGTCCTTAATGAGCGAAGCAAGAGGCAAAGGAGGAGTACTTGGTGGAGGCAAAAAAGGTGGTATGGGTGGACTTATGGCCGCAGGACTTATGATGAAAGGTACGTTTGAAAACGCTATAACAGAACAAATTAAACAATATTTTTTAAAGAAGTCAAAATGAGGACATACAACTATAAGAATATTGTAACATTATGATTGATTAGAAAAAAATACAAATTTTGATTTAGTATTTAGAGACTATTAGGTATAAATACTCGTATCTGAAGTTTGCAAATAAAAGTAGTCCATAGTCTTAAATACATTGAAGTTGAGTGTTACAATTTTATTAACCACTTCCAGATGTTTTCTCACTGAATCATATTATACCAAAAGAGAACTAAACTAAGCGTTTTTGTCAATATATTGTTTAGTTTAGATTTACGTGTACCCACATCACATTACATTATGTATAGTGAATATCATCACTTTCAAGTATCATGGTTTGATAAAGCACATTTACTGAAAACCGTTAACAATAATAACATTGCTTACAAGCTTATTTTTTACTAGTAACACGATTTTATCAGTATGAACTTTATTCCCGCTGGAGTTACGGATCTGACCTAATGTTCCCTCATTTGTTACGGTGCTTGCTTCATGGAGGTGTGATTTAGTCCCATACAAACAAGCATACTTTTGAAGATTATATTAGAATATACTTCTTTGGGGACTAGATTAACATAAAATCGTGAAATAAATCAGCCTATATCCACTGCTGGATATAGGCTTCTCCCAAAGTACTCCACCGCACACTATTTCCGGTTCTTCTCAGCTATTGCAGACACAATTTAGTATACTACATGTTACAAAGGTTACATATATCTCATAAGCCTAAGCGTTATTTAAATTTTCTAACCACTGTTTGCTAGCGATTAACTGTCACAGCAGTGCCTCTGCACCGCTGTGACAGTTAATAGTTACGGACTATTTCCCCTGCCACGTTTTAGAGCGTATGATGATGATTTAAGGGTTAATAATTAGTCCTTAAAGCAATTTTTACCTTCTTTTGTTAGTTCCGAAAGATAGTTAAATCTAATAAATAGTTTCTCTTAATAACTACGACCCATTTTACTTCGATTTTTATTTCTCTTGGCTTCTCCGGGTCTTCTACAGACAAGACCTTCTATAGAAGTCACAAGTTCCCAATGCAAATCTACTTACGAGCATTTCACATAAAACCGAATTTCAGTAATTGCAATAATTTTCTACAGCGCCAAAAGACATCTAAAAATACATTCAAAATGTTTATTTCAATTTTATTTCATTAGAAAAGAGACAATGAGAACTACTTACTTTGAGAAACAATTGTTTCCTTTTTTTTTTTTACTTTATTTATATAGTCTTTATATAGTAATTTTTAAATTATCACTAGCTCGGCGGTGAAGGAAAATATCGTGAGGAAACCGGTATGCTCGAGAATAAACAATAAATATCTATAATAATAATAAACAAACATAAATCCGGATGTGTATACGCACTGCGGCGTTGTGGATTATGGCCCGAAAACTCCTGGTGATTTGCTAGGAGAAGCTAGGGAATACCCCGCAGTGAGATACGAGTATTATGGACCGATATGGATAGTCTTTGCACTATATTGTATAGCAGCGGACTTAATGCTATTACTTTACATACTTTAAAATTAGTACTTAAATACTCTCTGGCAGCCGACCGTTGGTTAAATCAGATAAATGAAAGCGGGTGTAGTCAAAATGTAGCAGAAAGCGTATACTAACTAGTACATAATAAAATCATAATCTAGCGAAGTAAAGAGCAGACAAGCCTCGCCTTATTTCACGATGCACCAAATGGATTCAATGCAGATTGATGGTTTTTTATTCATCATGCGAATATATTATTTAATCTCAGGCGATGTTTCGGTAAATCGTGATATTCTCCTTTACCGCCGAGATAATTAGTGAAAACGTTAGTGAATAACTCAAGAATCCTAACTAATCAGTGGCCTGGATTCGAACTCCTGAACCAATTTGAGACGAGAATAAAAATAAAAAATGTTGGAAGCTGGGTGCATACGAAATTACTTGAATGTTAACTTAAATGTAACTTTCTTTTTTAAAAATCCATCTAAAATACAAAATAAAACTTAAAAGTAAATTAATTGCCACTGTAAGTCACGGGAGAAAAGTGCCATTATCTGGCATTAATACTGTCCATTGCACTTGTACTCTACATTTTAAATTAATAGAAGAAAAAAAAACATAACCAATACACAAACATTGTAGTGGTGATAGAATAAAACAATTGAGTAGTAGTGGATTCAGAACACAAAAATAATGATGAAAAAAAATAGCACTTTTTTCACAATTACTTATTAAAGCGAACTGTTATTTGATTTGAAGTGGGTAATTGATACTGCAGTCCTCGTTATTTGTGTTAATGTATTATCAATTATCGTGGAGTACGAATTCGTAATTTTATTACAGTTTCGTAACTTACTCAAACTGATGTCCGCATGGCTTAGCCATGTGCTGTCAGCCAGCTTCAGAATACCCCGTCTTTTCCCGCGGGTATCGTGGGCCATACGTCCCTCATGAACAAGACAATGTGAATGAGAATCATAAAAGGGCTGGTGGCAGTAATGGATGTCCTTATACCACTCATCACTGATCTGATTATGGTGAACGACAGATAACTAACTGAATCAATCATTACTCAATTTCTGCCTTAACTAAACTAATCTTAACCTCTATAGAAGTTCAAATATTAAAAAATCTAACTTGTTATTAGAAATAGTAATAAAATCTAGTATGCATATGTAATAATTTAAAATTGATGAGTGAACGTAATCAGACGTTCCCAAGAAGGGGACGAAAATGATCCTGTTTTGCTTATTCTGATCCAATTGTAAACTTTTCATTCGCATTAACAAGCTTATAGTTTACAACAAATATTTCTATTACTATTATTGATAGGTACCTCAAATGATACTTAGCTTTTTATTAGTCTTCCTTGTTTTTTATTATTAGTTTATTTCAATACTTTTCTATAACAATTGGTCCGTCGCCGCGCTGATATTAAATGACAGTTTAATCAGAATTTATGTTAGACGAGAATATGTATTTTGAACCCTCGATAAAAAAGGAGAGGTGCCAAAAATTTCACGCGTATGTTTGTCTGTCTGTCTTTCTGTGGTCTCGTATTTAATGAATAGTCGGATTTCCATGTCACCTGTATTACAACTTTAGGGTGCTGAGTTGTAAGAGTGAAAATTGGTATCACCGAAGTAATAATTGTGTCATAATAGTTTTTTCTTTTTATATTTAATATAATAGAAATTAGAATTTAATATTATTTTAATATAATTTATTATTTTAAAAATCGCCAATAGATTTTTAAAATAATAATTTAATCAATTGTATAATATTATTATAGCTCAATGCTGGACATGGACCACTGTATAGTGCATGAGGGATGAATGGCCTTAAAATGCGACGCATCGCTGATCAAGTGGGTTAGCGAGTCCATTCTTTTAGTCCACTCTCTTTGTTGTCACTTAGTCGCCTTTTACCACACCCCACTGGATAAGGGTGGCCTATGGCCACACAGCATATACATATGTATACATATTATAATATGTCATATGCATTTATTTACAAAGAAGTCAATATAACTTGTATTTTTCTTCCGCAGGTACCCTAATGTCCCTCGGTATGGGCGGTCTGGCTATGTTGGCTGGTAAGGCCCTAATGACTGCCCTGATGTCTCTCCTCCTCTCCGCTATCATCGGCATCAAATCTCTCTCATCTGGTCAGAAGTCCACAACCTACGAGATCGTGTCCAAACCAGTCTACAGTCACTCCCACTCGCACTCCTCAGCCCATGAAGATGCAGGAGGGTACGGACATTCTGGTTATGGAAGAAACCTGAATGTTAGGAGACGTTAAATTTGAATGGATACATGGTTTTGTGCACTGATGAAAATGATTAACTTAGCTTTAAGTTGAAGGTAAAAACCATATTAACTAATGAACATTTTCCTTCACTTAAGTTTCATTTTATTAAAAAAAATACTGGTTTTCAGTGCACAAGACAATGTTAAAGACGATAGGATTTAACTAATTATTTATTTGGTTAGAATCTAGATCATGTGACTAGTTTTCTTGATTAATTTTGGACACACGATTATTACGAGATGACCTGAAATGACCAACGAAACGATTGTTAATTTATTAAATACTATTTATTCCTAGATTAAGCTGCAACACCGTTTCTGTTTTTGTTCATTCTTTATTTTGATATTTTTTGATATTTATTTTGATATGTTTATTTTGATATTATTATTGTGTATTATATGCATTATGTTTATTTTGATATTATTATTATGTATTTTGATTTCATTATGTATTTATATTTTATTTACTATATTGTACAGTACTGTGTTCGCAATATTTGTATTTATGTTTTTGATACGTATAATATGTACATTAATAAGTTTTTTTTAGTTTTTATGTGTTTTTATTATATTTTTTATATAGAATATTAATTACAAATATGTATGTTACTTTATTTATTATACAATGTTGTTTTATTTATGTCCTGCATTTTATTTCTATTTTATTGTATGTACGAGTATTTTTGTGTGATAATATATTGTATTTCTTTAATATTTTGTTGTGTTTGTATTTGTTTCATATGATATGTATCATACATTTAATTATAGACGTTGTCTACTAATCATTATCCTAAGTATATTTTTATTTCATGTTTTATTTCATATATATATATATCATATATATCATATCATATATATATATTTCATATATATTATATGTGTTATTTATTGTTATATTTGTTTATACATAATATGTAAAAATCTTTAATAAGACTGTCTATTACAATATTTATTATTCTAATATTTACATTTGTATTTTTCATTGTTTTTATTATTTGTCCTTGTTTTTTTGTTTCATGTAAATAAATGTATTCATTTTTGTTTTTATATAATATGAATGTTTAAGTATGTAATTGTTATTCTTAAATAATTTTGAATTTATTTATTGCTATTTGTACCTCTAATTGTATGTATGTATTGTTTGTATCTATATGTTGTGATATCTATGTATATTTTATTATGTTATCATATGTTTTATTATCTTATGATATGTTTTATTATGTATATTACTCCTGTTCTTTTCCTAAACCAAAAGAGAAATAAATTATTAAAAATAAATGTTTATTTTATTCATAATTTGTTACATCTAATTTTATGAAACCTTAATTTCAATCGAATAAAACTTCAGTAAATACAACTTATTTATCCATATTTGTATTTAACATGTTCAAATTATATATAATTTTACTTTAAATATTGAACAGAACATACATATATATGGATGAAATTACTCGACAGACAATTACAGTTTGTTAGATAATTGCATTCGATCGTAGTTGATGTTATTATGTGTTATCTAAAATCCATTTATGATGACAATCGGTCTACCATTACACGCTTATTACAACACTATTTAACTGATATATCCACGGATCCACTGATATATGCACTATTCTCATCTTTTCCATAACTATCAGTTTGAAGCCTGTCTTTAGTCATGACTATCGATAGTTATTGGCACCTTGTCATGTCTATACTTTGCATATTTTATTAACCACTGGACCGACTTTGATCAAAAATGAATCAAAACTTATAAGAGTTAATCCCTTTCTCAAAAATAAAAAGTTTAACAACCCCCAATATTGTCGAGCTTAGCCTTCTCAAAAAGAGTTACGTACAAACAGTAAACGGAATCGCACTGTCTTGTCGTCAATAGCACTTTTAAACAATATCGCATATTGACAATTACATTTTTAATTAAATAATAATTTTAAAGTACCTACATAAAATTTAAGTTTAGTAAACTATATAAAACTATATAGTAAGCTATATAAATATCTATACTAGTATACAGTAATCATTGAGTAAGAAACTGATAAAAATTTGACATTACACTCAAATCTATAAGGTTTTTGTGATGCCTATTATTAAATATAGTGTATTATGTTAAATGTAATAGTCAATAAATAATAAAATGTTATATATTTTATTGTTAAATTTATTGTTATCTTTAAATTTTATTGTTAAGGACACTGCAGTAGTGAACACTTAATCATTTTTGATCGCTGTGATAGTTTATGGAGAAAATGAGTAAAAGGTTTGTTTACATTGTATGAAATTACAAATAAAAAGACTAGATTAAAAAGAACATTTTACGTTAAAACCTTTCAGGAAAAGAGTCAAAATCTCAACAAATTTGGCAAAATATTTCTCGAGTTTTACCTGACAGGTTGTCATTGCCATTTAAATGTTACAAAATTACTAGGGAACAAAAATAGAAATAACGAAGAAGGAATCATTAATTCCATGCTGGAACCGCAAGCAAGAAACTAGTATTTTATATATCTGTGACGAAAAAGAGCTGAGCTGCGCACTGAGCGCTAGTTATCCAACAAAAAGAGAAGTGTACATACAACTTTCTCGAATTGACCACATCTTTTTTTTTTCTTTTTTAACAAACCAAGTGAAAGTCGGCATTTGCCTTTTTGTTTGTAATTATTTGGAGCATGGGAATGTGCCATGTTTAGACTAATTGATTAAGATAGAAAATTGAGATAATGAGATTAACCTCTCGCCGCACTTAAAACAAAGTCGAGACAAATTGGTAATTTGATAAAATACAAAAAATATATCAAAAAAATTACTGACAAGTAAAACTTAGTTATAAATACAAATTATAAAGTAATAATAGCCATAAATGATAAATAAATATATCATAAATATATGATATTATTTATGATATATTTATTAAATGCGTGTTAATTTAAAAATTAAAAATGAAAATGAAATTTAAAATAAAATTTAAAAAAATATATAATTATAATGTTAATTATAAATTAACATGCTCCTACATCACAAACACCACACAACAAATACCACACATCAGTCTTGCGTTGCAGTCTTGAACCTACCTATGTCTATTATAAATAATAATATGTAAGTATACATAATAAAATCCCTTGTGGCGATAAGAATAATTTATATCGATGTAAGTTTGTTTATAATTGGTTTCGCTGCGGATTTGTATTAATGAATACATGATAAAATTTAAAATAAAAGGTAATTGAAAAAGTTCGCGGGTTTTTTGAACGCATGACTTTAGCGCGCTATATTTCTGGCAACACTGATCACTGGCGGGAAAGTGATATACCGTTTGGCATCTGACTTTTTTGTAATGGCGGAAAATTGCAATTACAAGTTATAAGATTTATCTTTTCATATTCTTTAACAATTTTAAAATGGAAGATATTTTTACAATTTTTTTTCGACAAGGGTATGAATACTTTTCATGCTCGAAAAGAGATTTGCGGTGTTGACGGAGAAGATGCTTTATCTAAAACTTCTGCAAAAAATGGTTCTGTCTATTCAGGTCTGGTAATTTTGACGTGAATGATGTTCCTCGCTGTGGTCGTCCTATTAGGGTAAATGTTGATGTAATCATTGAAGAAAATAAAGCAGATCGATACACAAGCAGTTATCAAATTGGGGAAGAGCTTAGCATTCATCACTCAACAGTTCTGAATCACCTGCATAAACGAATTTTGTTAAAAAGCTATATGTTTGCTCGCCGCATGGATAGAAGCGTGGTGGTCATTGACAGTATTCCTTCTGACGGTACGGTCGTCAGACGGTAAAAATTTCAAAGATTTTTATTTACTATATTGAGATAAAAAATACAAAAATCCGATAGAGACAACAACAAACAACCATAAATAGCTCAAGTTTCCAAAAATTGACCGAGTTGTAATCGATTTAATTAACGGAGTCTGCAGACAAAAAAGAAATGTCAAGAGTCAAAAACCGCTGAGTAATTAATATAAAGTATATGTATACATACTGTATTCTACAGTTATACGTAGGGGGAATCCCCCCAGTACCGGACACTTAAGGTTTTTCAGAAATAAAAAATCGAGTAGTCATGTTTTATTATAGCAATTAACATTTTGAGATACACAACTATTATAGGCGTTCAAATAAATCAACATAAACATCAATTAAATAATTTCAAATCACTTATAGAGGAACTAATCATTGGTATAATTTTGGGATAATTAAAATGTGGCACATAGTACCGGACGAGTATAAATTCGAACTCTTATGACCGGACAGTTTGATTAATTTTGCAATTTAAATTAACTTAGGTAGGGACAAATTAGACAAATTTACAACGATCACAAACAGAAACGTCGGAACATCCTGGGATATCCGCACAGGCTTCATGAGCCCATTCTCTACACAACCCACACTGGATCCAGTCTTCGTTATAGTCTTCACAACAAACAACACAGTAGTAAGTCTCCTGTTGCTTTTCAATCAATGGTACTTTCCGGGTTTTCTTTATTTTTCCTTTATGATTTGTCTTCTTAAACTTAAGATTTCCTTCTTTTAAACTATTTTTTTTTCTTTTTTCATTCTCTTTTTCTTCTAAAAGTAATTTGTATGGCGAATCAGTCAAAATTTCACTCTTTTCAGCCTTTCATTTTCTTGCTTGTGCTCTTTTTGTAGCAGCATCTGGTAAAGGTGAGATATTTAGAATGGTTTTTCTTATGTTTGTTATGTCGACCAGCTGTGATGCCGACTTTTGGTTCAGGCTTACAGCTTGTAGAGACGTTTTACTGGTTGAAGGCTGTGGTGATTGCGGAGCAATAGTTTCCTGTTGTGAATTCTGCGTTATCTCAGACGACAAAATAGGTATTGACTGAACAGTGTCATGAGTTGCAAAGTCAGTTGCTGTAACATCCACTTGATGTTTATTTTGTGTAATCTCAGGCCGTAGAATTGGGCTTAAACCTGTATCATTAGCTACAGTATCAATTGATTTCCCACGATGGGAATTCGTTGCGGCTAGTTCATTTGTTGGTTCATTGCTATTAAGAGGAATATCAGTGACATCACTGGGTAAATAATCTAGATCCGTGAAAATATTTTTGTCAAATGGGTGGATTCCCGTACATTTGAATCCCGCCTCTGCTATTTCAAAGCGTGCAACTTTTTTAAATGCTTCTGCTACAAGGCCGGCGATATCATATTCAGTTATTCTTGCTCCAGCATTAGCCCGCATCCACATGCCACAGCGTTCATTGTAAGCGTTTTTGAAAGGTTTCATGAAAGATCGGTCTAATGGTTGGAGCTTATGTGTAGTATGAGGTGGGGTGCTGATTAAATGTATGTGATTGACCCTGCAAAAGTCGATGACTTCTAACGTCTTGTGGCTACTATGCCCATCAAGAACAAGTAAAATTTGTGCTTCCTTCGTCGGTCTAGTAAATTTCACAAAATGTGACAACCATTTCATAAATATATCGTTATTCATCCACCCTTTAGGCTGAGCTACACCTTCACTTTCTGGTGGGGCATTTATCATTAAGCGCTCATTTGATCTCTGACGCGGAAATATGAAAAAAGGGGGAATAAAGTGTCCCATAGCACTCATACAAAACATTACTGTAATATTTTTTCCTCTTTCCGCAGATGTTAACTTGCCTACTTGTCGTATGTTTTTTTTTTGCTATAACTTTCTCGTGTCTTTAGACCGTTGTAACTCCTGTTTCATCACAGTTATAGATATTTGATGCACGGAAATTATATTTTTGTAAATGTGTCTCTAAATTAGTATAGAAAATATCAACCTGGGTTTTATTAAAGGCAACAGCGCGCATTAAACTCGTAGATTCTGCAGTTCTTAAACTTAAATCTGGATGTCCTTTCATATAATCATCATAAAAATGTTTTCCCGCAGTTTTCTTTTCAACATTGAAACGATGTGATAATTTAAGCGTGTCAGCTAAATCGTAGGCAAGCTTTAGGAACTCTTTCTTGGTCAAAGGCATGCATCGGTTAGCTAAATCTTTGACGTGACTTTCTAACAATTGATCACAGTGTTCCGAGAATGTTTTCTTAAATCTTCCCATGACAGGTTTCAACTCAATCTCTTTACCCTGTTTTAATAATTTTACTTTATCGAATAAAGTGCTTTTTGGTACACTGAAACGCTGGGAAGCTTCTCTTATAGTCATTTTTTGATTTAACACATTATCAATTGCTAATTTCAAGTTTTTTGAATCCCAAATACCTTTTTTTTTCTCTCCATTATGTGAATATTCTGAAAAGATAAATTAAATTACTTATAAAATGATATCGTATGGGACAAGCACAACATTTACATGAATCGATCAAAATAAATTTGTCCGGTACTAGGGAATCTGTAATTGTCCGAACGTAGGGGCACACTATACTCTAGTAAAATTTTTGTTATGATAAAGTCAGTTCATATATACGCGATTAAAGCATATCAATACAAAATATACTTACCAATGCTTAAACAGATAGTTATACAGATGGTCTGTTCTCTCTAAATAATAATTTACGTAATTGCCAATGTTCCTCGGTGCAAAGGATTCCCGCGCAAAATGACTAACGTGTCACCTGTACAACGTATCGCGTGGCACTGAGGTCGCTCGCGTCGCGCATGGGTTTTTTCCATTGGGTTTGATATTTTTCTACACACAAGAGCGAACGATAGTGCTATTTCGGGTTTAGACGATATCTGTCCGGTACTTAGTGCTGTCCGGCGCTAGGGGGATTCCCCCTACTTACCTCATCCACTAGCTTAGTAAGCCCTGCTAACAGAAGACCGACGTGAAAGTACATAGGTGTTCTATGTATCAGTAAATTAGAACTTCCCGCATTCCCCAAACCAATCCATTTCATCTCTATCTTCCCATTACCTTCTCTATTCCATATTATTCGTAATCCTTATTCTAAATTCTGATTGTGTTACAAAAGTAGGCAGTTTATCTGTAGATTTGCAAACATACCATATAATTGTGGAATGAACTGCCGGCCGAGGTTTTTTCAACGATTAGAGGTTCTTAAAGA
This sequence comes from Sesia apiformis, assembly GCA_914767545.1. NCBI lineage: Eukaryota > Metazoa > Arthropoda > Insecta > Lepidoptera > Sesiidae > Sesia > Sesia apiformis. Next base: position 9,188,365 of record OU611970.1, on the reverse strand, counting down.
AAACTGTGTCTCCCTTGCTGTAAATATCCATACGTATCGGTGACCACTTACCATCCCCTTCTGTCATCTCTTCCACAAAAATGCCATGTCGACAAATACCACAGATTTCTAAAGGCGACAGGGCAAAATACTCGACTTCTGGAAGGATCTAGGATGATTCTGGTACAGTTCATGGCCTCTAACACAAAATGGTCGCTTCAATTGACCAATTGTGGAGAAAGAGCTCGTCAAGATGGCCAAAGGCGGCAGTAACGGTTTACAATCGGGAGGATTTTCTGATGTATGTGACCTTATTCATATAAAAAAATATATTTAGAACAGCTATAGGATATAACCCTTCGCCTCTGTCTAACTATTTAATACAGTAACAGTAGTAATCAGTAACTCAGGCTGTCTTGGGGCCATCCGAGAGGCGGGAAGAGAGCTTGTATGAATTATGTTGTTGTCTACGATATAGATGTAAAAAAACATAAACTCTTACTGATTTAAGGCTAACTACCACGAGTGCTTACTATCCCACGGAAACCTTAGTTTTATAGCCTAAATCTTTATGTGGTCCCCGGGAAGTACTATGCAAAATTTCAGCTCGATTCATCTATTCGTTGTACGTGAAAGCATTTCAAACAATCAGACAAACAAACAGGCATCGTTTCGTTTTAATATATTAGTTAGGATAATGATTATGTTACATTTTAAAATAACACAGCATCAAAGTGCAACATAACATCAAAAATACAGCATGTTATTTGTAGCTTTTTTCAGATTCATTGTTTCACTTTCATTGATTCATTGAACTAAATAGTAGATATACTCAAAACCTACACATACTCGTATTAATGTGGTGGTTGACAGTTCCTGAAATTGATATATTTAAAATATTTAAAAGGAATTTCACGCGCTAAATTAATATAAATTAATTAATAACTTCTTTCTGCAATCAGTGAATATTTATACGGGTAGATATCGCGTTAATTGACATTTATAAGTGGTTGCAATGATACTATACAGTGACGTCATATATATACTTATACTGTAATATTAGTAATTTTTCAAGACCTATTTTGAAAATTATATTAATTTATTATTTAGTACTTGCATTATTTACTAACCTATGAAGGTTGTAATGTGCTTTTAAACCATACTTGTAATCTTTTGTATTCAAACAACTAATTTCCAGTATCTTAAATTAATCTATTTTTTTTAACAATTAAGTACTCGAAAATTTTCTCACAAAATACACACTGTCGTCAAATATATTCAAATGGTACTTTTATAGATATGAATTTATTGGTATGGTATGGTAGTATTTATTGGTATGATATGGTAATATTTATTGGTATGGTAGTATTTATTAGTGTGGTATGGTAATATTTATTGGTATGGTATGGTAGTATTTCTTATGAAATACTGCATGCAAAAAGTAAGCAATTTATATTTTTATATAGTTTATCTGGATTACAGTATTCTATGTAACAACTGATTGGAAACAAGACGACTGGCAAGTTTCCATTATCATAATATCTCTATCTAATGCGAATATCTCTTGCCCTTCAAAATCTGCATTAACAGCGCCCTTTTTTCGCCCCAATTAATTCATTTGGTCCACATTCATAAAGGTCAAAAACAAATGACGGACTTTTGACGTCAAGGATTGTCAAAGTCGTCACCGTGGCGTATAAATATCTCACGAACTCAACGTTCATGCCGCACATTTAATCATCAGAGTTTCCATCACTCACGAGTGCATGCATTGAATTAATTCACCAGCTGCTGAACACGGGCAACCTCATGTACTTTATCTTGTGCATGCAAAAACGCCACGCTGATCAAGCGGGTTGACGAATCTACTCTTTTAGAGGTGGCGTTTGATTGTTTTTCTCAGGGCTGGTGGTAGCCATAGCTGGTGGTGGTAGCTGGTGGTTTGTCTTTTATGAGACCCACGGAAAGAGATGGGGTGGTGCTATTCTTAAGCTAGCCAACACGGGATGTACAATATTAATTCGTGTTCCAAACAATCTCCATTGATAAACCATCCAACTTCCAAGAAAGTCAATTTACCTTGTTTTGTTTCGTATTATAAGATCAAATTAACTGAGCCACTTTTACTTCGTATAATTTTCTTTATTTAGATAGATACTTTGTTTTAAAATCCAGTGTATAAATTGGAAGAAGTTGATGTACAAAGATTATCTGTAATACGTTCATAATACGAAATTACAAGGCAGTTTATTTTACGATCTTGTAATACGCTTCTAGTAGAAGGTATAGAGATTAGTTATGTGAAAAAATATGTTTTTTTTTTACAGAAAGAATCACCTTGTTACAGTCTTATAGTCCACGAGCTAACGAGCGAACGAACTAATAGTCCACCTGGTGGTAAGTGGATACTGTCGCCACATCCGAGATACATGCCAACATTAGTCCAAAATGACCAACTTTAGCACGCCCCCGGATGCACTGCCTACCTTTATTGATTAAAGAATGGATTTGGAGAAAGGATTGGGGACGTGGGAAGGGACAGAATGAGAATGGGCTCTGGCATATCTCACTCACTACCAAAACACGTACATACATTCAGGAATATGATAAAGTGCGAAATGCAGTACCTACATTTCAAGGTAGTATTCTGTGAGAGAGAGGTAACGAGGCCAGTCGAGTGCACCCGGCAGCTGTTGGATTGCAGCGTGTACTCTCCCCCTCCAAAACCAAAATCAATGGTAAATCAATTTAATGAATAATATTTCAAAAAATGATCTGTTAGTATCTCAAAATCAAAACGATACGTAAATGTCGAGATAAAATGGAAACGTAAAAGTATTTGCCAGTGTTATGACATAACTTTATAGTTATAGCTGCGGGTCAACGTACCTGCGTTTCTATGAGACAAAATAAATACATACATTTGTATATATATCTAATTATTCAGAATTCGAAATAAGGCCGTGGTGTGTCCAGGATTTAGAGTAACTCCACCCCAGGCTTTAGAATAGCACGACTCCATCTCTTTCCGTGGGTGTAGTAAAAGGCGGATTGTAAGGCATAACAAAGTGGCTACCACAAGCCCTGAGAAAGTGGACCACCTTTAAAGAAGTGGACTCGCCAACCCGCTTGGTCAGCGTGGCGTTTTTAAACCATACATTCCTCATACCTTAAACAATGTGCATGAGGCGGTTACGGTTACGGCCACGGTATCTATTTGTTATCAATATAAAATGGGTAGTACGTGTAGGGCTGTAGAGCTATAATGCTCCAAACTGTTGGTCTTGAAACTATAGGATATGATGGGAATGGCCGAAATTCCGAAACACATTGAGAGAATAGGATAAAATGGGAAAATACAGTACACTTATAGATCCTGAATTTTGCGGTAGTCTTCTGTGAGAGATGAGTAACGTGGCCCGTCAAGTGCGCCCAGCTTCTGTTGGATTGCAGCATGTACCCGCCACTTCCAATCGGTCTCAGTCTAATTAATTCATTGTTATTAATAGCACTAACATTTGAAGTAAAATATGTTCTTTTACTAAAACAGTTTTGGAGTAATATTTTTTTTTTCATAAATGATATTTATCAAAAAGATCTTGATACTAAACTGTTTAACACATAATTCCCAATTACAAACATAAACTGGCACATCCATCGATCTGCTTAATAACAGAGCGGTTTCATAACTTTCTTATTTCGAGTAACAAAATTAATGTGTCTTCTTGTCAGTTTATTAACTGACTAAAAAGTTATTTAAAATAAAAAAATAAAAAGTGAATGACATGCGTAACGTATAATAAATAATATTTGCATCCTAAGAGAGTGAATGTCGAATCTAAAAGTTTAAACTGGGTGAATGGTGAATAAAATTGAATAAAATCGGGTCTGTTATTTTTTATGTAACTTGTTATGTTTTATAAGAAAACCTTCCAATTTTTGTATTACAGAATGAAACGAATAAATATATGACTTGAAGCTTTATTTATTAATTCTAGGGTTTATTCAAAAAGACAAAACATGTCCAAAAAATAACCAAAGATTTCCACTGATATCTTAACACAATGGTTCGATATTCTACAATCTTAAAAACAATTATGTTCGTAAAAAAGATGTCCTTTAAAAGGAAACTTCATTTTATATAATTATGTTGTAGCCAAATGCTGTAATTTAACACTATAAGCTACGATCAACCTGTCTTTCCACTGCTGTATATAGGCCTCTCCAAAAGCTATCCTCCTTACACGAATTTCTGTTTTCACATCCACCAACAAATAGATCCCAGAAATTACTATTCGCTTAAGATCACAACTTTTCAGGGGGAACATTTTTATGAAATTTTGTAGAACTTTACTAGTGTTGCGGCTGTCGTTTGCTATTAAAATTAAATAATACCGGTAATACTAATACGATTTTATATAAAAAAAATAGTTACTTGCCTCCCCGAAAAATTTTAATTGTCCCCTTACGCCAATTAAAATTTCCCGTGTCGAAATGACCGGGGACACCAGTCAACTTCACACTAAATGTAATTAAATCGTTTAATAAATTATATTTCAAAATCAATAATATGTAAGCGTTTTATATATATTTTAATTAATAGATACACATTTTCATTCCAATAATTAAAAGAAATACTCCAGTTGATTTAATAATACCATATTACGTAACAATGCATCAAATGTGAGTTTTAAATTCAAAACTATGACTCAATACTATTCAACGAAAGTTCGACCTGTTTGTAGTAATTTTTCACTTTTTAACAAACTTGTTTATTTAGTTCGAAAGTATCTCGGTTTCCCCGTAACAATAGCAGTCGAAAAGCGATCGATCGGTTTTGCTCCTTTTTGTCAGTTTCTAACACTATCGTATACTTTTTATTGCTAAGAGAACAGTATAAAACTAATTCGCTCTCGTTCTCCGTATCAGTCCGGTGCAATCGCCTTTCGACATGACTTCAGTGCATTAGAGAAATAATCGACCAACCAGTGAAGTGAATAGTGACAAAATGTATATCAAAAATGTGTTGACCACCGCCGGTCTAGTGATGCTGTGTTACGTACAACTATCTCAAGGAATTATCGACGGCCCTCAGCCGAACGCGATAGTTGATAACCTTAAAAACTCCAGTGGTGAAAGAAATGGACGATTTTTGCACAAAGAATGCAGCGGAAGTTTGAGTCCTAAGTGCTTGAAAATCCACGTTTTGTCTTTTCTGGATGACCTGGGCTCTCGCGATGAGCTTGCCCTCTTGCCTGGACTGAGCATCGTCAAGGAGAATCAAACGGCGAATAATACTCCAAGTGCTGAACAAATGGCTGCGGAGCTTTCCCGACAGTTTCCCGGGAAGCCTGAGGAGAAACTGAATAGGTTCCTGCTTTACCGTTTACAAGATTACTTGGACGGTCACTCTTTGAGGTACAGACTTCTGGATCCGCAGACTACAAAAGAAGCGATGGATATGGCAAAAGGAGATACGGAGTCAGTTGGGAGGAAAAGTGGAGGAGGTGGTGGTGGTGGCGGATTCGGTGGTGGAAAGGGCGGAGGAGGCGGCGCCTTAATTGCTGCCGCTATGATGATGAAAGGTAATTCGTGAAATTCTAAACCAAACATTAAACATTTATAGATAGGAGCGAATACGTAGTCAGCCTGATAGTCAGGGATACTGTTGCAATATATGCCAACAATTTTCAATACTGACAGAACGTTTTCACTTGGGCAGTTACGCTTCCTACGTTTAGGGTTACAGAAATCAGCATTTGAAAACAAATCAAGGGAAAATATTGTATTAAGCAAAATGTAATAAATATATACCAATTTAGTTGAGTTATAACATTATGAACTTTTATGGTTTATTATAATAATTCAAATAACTTTTTTATTTTTTTATGCTGCAATGAATATAATATCAAAAATTTTAAACATTGTGAACTGTTTCCTGTTCTAAATGCAAGTTAATTACATTAAACGCAGTTAACTTGATTTTCTGTAATATGTTAACTTAGTATACTCTCTTGTACTTCTAAATTTAAAATGTATGATTTATTTTAGATTTTAATTTTCTAAATTTCTTTCCTTTTTTACAGGCACATTAGCAGCAGCTGCATTAGGAGCTCTGGCACTTCTTGCGGGCAAGGCTCTTATGACAGCATTAATGTCACTACTGCTTTCGGCACTGGTTGGTCTCAAAGGTCATGGTGGACACAAATCGACGACATACGAAATCATCGCGAAGCCCGAAGTCTCCCACCATCATTCTCACAGTCATGAAGAACATCATGAACATGATGGTCATCACGGTGGTTACAGAAGAGCATACGATACGGATTACAATAGCTATACGCCATACGGCAATAGTAGCTAGAGAATCCAAGTCATTTCATCACATCATCTAAACTAATCCTGTAAAATCTTCATTCGCTCTCATTACTTTGCGTGTACTTTCATTACTTTCACTTGTCTTTTATTTTTCCTTTCGATTTTCACACATACCACTCACTCTTTATTTCATTTTCATATCTTTCATTATGCCATCTTCTTTTTCACTTTTTTTTCATTACATACATATATCAGGTCCTTGCATTTTAAAAATATTTTTAATTGTCTAAAATGCTACATTGTCGATGTCTAGTTGTAAGTTATTTATTCACTTAATATTAGGTAATTTATTTCCTCTCGTTGTTGTGAATTATTTTATAGCAGTCTATGTTTAGGAGTGTTAAAGTTGCCTTTCTTATTTTTATTTTAGTGTTCAAGTTTTTATATATTTCTATAATCATTTCTTCCCACCGCATGTGTTTTCCTACAATTCTCTTTTTCTATAGCTTTTTCTATAAGTTTAATTTTAATAATTGTTCGCTTATTTCATAAACTTTATCTGTGTCTTTTATTTTCGCAAATATTTTTTTGTCTGTCGCTAAAATATCTTTTATAATTTTTTTTTTTTATTAATACCTTTGAAAGCAGTATGTATAACTGTGATATACTAACCTATCTTATGCTGTAACTTCATGCTTATTTCTAATAATTTACTAAACCAAATACTATGTATTATTCTGTAAAGTTCTATTATGTTTTAGTAATTTATTTATTTTCATTTAAGAGATATACATAATTTGATCTGATATGTTGTTTTCTTAACCTTGTATTGAAGCAAATGAAAATCATCCTCAATTTTTCATTTATTTTTTTACATAATTAAGCATATGATGCAACAATAAAGCGGCTACCATAACGCCCTGAGGAACTACACCACCTATAAAAGAGTTTACTCGCCAACCCACTTTGGCCAGCGTGGCGCTTTAAGGAGGTTTATTGCCTTGTGCATAAGGAATGTATACATTCCTCATGCAGAAGTATAATATCCATGAGGAGGCCCATGTCCAGCAGTAGATACTAAAAGGGTCCGTTAAAGTAATAGGGTACTTAAATGTTACGACGATGTATATAGTCTGTCTATCCTTATAGGTGCCAAAGAAAATACCAATTCAAAAAAGAAATATATAAGATATTATTATGAAAGTCTTATGACGTGCCTTCCAGAGATTTCATTCACGACTTGTGGTTTTTGAATAGAGACTTATAAAAGTGAATAATGGACCAAAAATATTGTTAAAATAGGCAAGTTGCTCTAGTAACCACATCGGATTATGAATCCGCCAAAAACGTACAATCTACAGTTGTGAAATTAGGCGCTGCGTGTTCGATAATCGAACACGGAGTACGCGCTAATTAATCCCAAAAACCAAATCCAACGTTAAACGGTGGTGAATGTTATAGTCCAAATTTATAAAATTCGCTGGTTTTAGTTGAGCTTTTGACCCTTGAGGTTAAAAGCTAGAGTCTAAAACTGTTGAGGTTTCTTTACTTTCTTCATCTAAACTGTTTCTTAAGTTTCATTAGCTCTGACTTAATACTACGCCCTGGAGCGCTCCAACGCTAAGCGCTTATTTTATAACACTAGTGCAATCGACAAGCAACAAAGGATTGTTTAAAATACTTGGTTGAATCAAATTATAATTTTCTCTTATTAGTGTACTCTTATGTGAAATCGTATTCAATTTTAAGTACCTATGTGAAACAAAAAAAGAAAAACATAAAAGAATGAAAAGAGAATTAATTAAGAAAGCGTGAATCACCCCTAAAAGACGAAGGGAAGTCTGTATTACATTAACTCTATAATACAAGACTCAAGGCAGTCATTTTCATTCACTAAACCAGTCACAGATAAAGTAAAAGGCTAATTGTTTACAGAATAAGATCTGATATTCTTTAATTTGTAATTTCGTGGACAGTAATATTTGTCTTGCATTTGATGAGAACAGCATAAGCTCCTCCTACATTACCACAAGAAATCTGCAAATGCTAGGTTTTATAATAAATTGTGATTATCTTGTCAATAAACCATGACTTTTGACCTAAAATCCCATAAAGACGAAGCAAATAAATGTCGTTAACTCAATACATGGCTTTTCATTTGTCGCCTTTAGTTGATAGATATGGAGCTGAGGAAAATTACATTTATGTTTCTTTGCATTGTTTTGGTTGATACTATATTGATGGAAAATGAAAACAATGGTGAAGTTAGTGATGTCAAAAGTGAACCTAATTCTAATCTAAATGAAGTAGAAAATGAAAATGATCCGGGAAGTGCATTCAATGGTGTTTACACCGAATGTTTCCTATATTGGTCGTATTCATGCTTACAAAGAAAGACTCTGCTGTATTTGAGACATTTGGATAATATGAGTGATATTTCAGTTTTAGGGGATTATGTGAAATTTGGTAAGTAGATACTGTAAAATTTATAGATAAAACAAATAACAGTAAAAACAAAGGTCAAAGTCTGTGAGAGAAAACATCGTGAGGAAACCCGCATGATCGATAAATAAAAAAAAATCTGGAGTATATGAATATCCATCAATACGCACGTTAGACAATACAACGTTAGACAGTACAAGACAAAAACGCTCAAATTCACCGTTGCAATTTTGTTTTAGTAAAATTAAATAACACTGTTGAAGAAATTGGTCCAGACGAAGAAGCTACATCTGAAAATTCTGAAGAACTATCACTAATGATTGACAAGGCAGTTGACAAATTCTTCGATAATCATGTTTTGAAATTCAGTGCTTTGGGAAAAAATGTTACTGTCCCACACACAGGTAATCATTTTATAAAAACTTCATTTATATTTTAGAAACATAGTTTCAGTAAGGTGAATTCTTCATTTGTATCAAAATACCCGAATCTCTGACTATTTTTCAATTAAAGAAAATAAGCACAAAAAATTAAAACTTAGGATATTATATTGAAAAAGTAGGTACCATAATAATAACTTTATGTTAGACTTAACAACTTTGGCTAGGATTTTCTTTCGTTAGATTTCTTTGTTTCAAGGTTCTATTTAAATACAAACACTAACATCTGATTTTTAAGACAAAGCAGTAAAGTTACGTTTTTGAGACTTATCCAAAGGCACAATATTTAGAAAACTACAGGGAAGTCTCTTTTCTTAAATAATGTTCCAAATGAAGAAACATATTTAGATACAAAAACCATTTTTACAGTGGAAGGATTTGTTGGTAGAAAAAAACGAAAAGGGGGCGGCGGTGGTGGGGGAGGACATGATGATGGCGGAAAGAAGAAGATGATGATGATGGCCATGATGTGTATGAAGATGAAGTTTATGATGGTGCGTGTAATCTAATATATATTTTAAAAATATAGCAGTGAATTTTATAGCGTACTTTTGAATAGGACTACATTATCAGATTTAGAAAATACTGTTAGTCTTTCAGTCTGTCGGTCTGACTGTGTGTCTGTTCTTCTGGCATTCTGTCTGTTTGTCTGCTTGTCTATTTTCCTGTCTACCTAAACACTGATTTCTACAGATTCACTACCTAACAGTGAAAACTGCAATAATATAAACCAACATTGGCGTGATAAATTTGTCTGTCCGTTTGTATTTCTGATCAATTTCTACTATAGTCTTACAAATGACCACGGCTAATTTATTGCAATTCTCACTAATGAGAAGAGTGTTAATCTAATTCCGGAAAGTTTTAATGTAAATCATTCTAGTATCTAGTCTTGAAAATATAACAGGTTTTATAAAACAAGATTAGAAAAATAATTTCTCTGGCTTTGGCTCTGATCTAGGCTCGGCTTTCGATTGGGGACTAGAATCAACTAATTTTATCCTAACTAATAAAACCAAAAGTTTGTTAACTAATAATAATTATGTAACAATCCAACGAATCGCCATATGTTTATTTCATGAGATATAACAATCTGAATAAAGCTTTATGATCCAATCCCGCTACTGTAGGTAAACTATGTGTGTATGTGTGTAACCTATGTGTATGTATGTATTGTAGGTATATATGTATGTGTATATTTGTACATGTTCATTTTTAAGTGTCTATGTATAAATATATCTTCTATTTATTTTATATGTTGTAGACTCCTTTTTAATGACATAATTCCTCTCCGTTATTCTAATGTTGCCTGAAAGTGATACAGTCTAGGAATAAGTCCGACTTTGTAATTACTGTAATATTAAAATGTCTTATTGTAACAATTAATTATAAGTACAATAAAAAGCTACAATAACTTTAGTAAACAAACTTTACAATAACCAATATAATAGTTTTATATTCCAGTTCTACAGGAGCAAAGCAGCGGGAACAAGAAGGCAATAAGAAGAATGCGGCAGACGAGCATACAGTTTACCTCGTGGTAAGTGGATGCTGTCGCTCATGGACATCCACGGTTCATGCCAACTTCAGTCCAGAATGATGAACTTTGGCACGCCTCCGCATGCGCTGCCTATCGTTCGAGATCTAGGAATAGATTTAGAGAAAGGGTTGGGAAGATAGGGTACGATAAAATAGGATGAGATGACACGGAAATGAAAGTTATGGAATTAAATTATACCTTATTGAAGTTTCCTAATCGTAACTTCAATTCTTAATTCACAGATGGTGCCTGCAATGATGGGGATGATGGGTATGATGTCATTCAAAGGGATGATGTTCAGTATGATGTCGTTTATGATTTCTAAGGTAAGTACCTACCTACTATGTCTATATATCTGTATGTAGATACATGCAGGCATATATAGATATATATCTCTGTATGTATACATATAAAGACATTAATTCTTTATTGCATAATCTACCTATATTTCGTCTACAGACTTTTCCTTACTACAAAAAGATTACCTGGAAGTAATAGCTTTAGCGATAAGGCCGCCGTTTGTAGGTACTTCTAATTACTTTGTATTTCTCTGTATGTTTTTGGTGTACAATAAACTGTTTCTGTCTGTCTATCTCCTAATTTTAATTGTACCTAAGTTGATTTTCTCCGTCCCTGCAACTCACGGCTAAGCATGAGTAAATAAAGAGAATAAACAATGGTTAATCTGTTTGTTTTATTCAAAACTGCAAGTTTCTAGTTTGTTAGTGCTACTCTTTAAAGTCCATTCAAATAAATATACCTATTTTGAAAAATAATCCAATCGGCAATTCGATTCAGAATGTTAAAGTCTTGAAGAAAATTAAATTATTAGTGATGATTGGTTGTTGACGTACAGTCAGCAACACGATAATGTACCCAAAACCATTCGATAATAGCGCTGATTGCTATCATTTTAAGATACTGATGGATATTTATTGTTGACCTGTTGCTGGATGCACAATTCACCATACCTTCGACTAGATTTTTATAGAACCTGATAAAAACGTTCCATAGCTTATATCTGTGATTCAGACTGGATTAGTTTTACCAAATAATTGAAACAGGTATTACATAAAAGTACGCCTGTTTGACGGCGCAGCTAATCTCGCATAACGGGTCAGCCTAGTTATACCTACAGCTAATGTATGGCGACAGTTTGATACCTATGTTGACACAGGAACCAAATTTGAATAATGCCTACAATATTTAAGTATTTAGGGTCAAGAAGTATCATTTTACATATTTTTACAAAACTTGACTTCGGTTTAAGCGATAACACTTGTTTGGTAATATTACAACAGGAACTAAATTAAATCTAAACCTTCCTGCCTTTTTAATCTAATCTAAACCTTTTTCAGATGATGTTATTGATGAAATTATTGGAAAAGAAAGGTGGTGCTGCTAGCGGAGGTGGAGGAGATGGAGTAAGACCCCCTTTAATCTTAAAAAATACCTAATTCTGTAGTCGGATCAAAATAGAGAATTTATCATGGATATCGTTAACCTAGTATAAATCAATGAGTCCAAAATAAGCTGAGAAGTTGTTTCATTATTTTAGGCTATTTTCAAAATAACTAAAGGCCATATACAAAGTATTTTAATAAATAAAAGAAAACTGTATTATAAATATTTGTTCATTTTCGTGATTCACTGTTTTCATGCCACCAAACATTTTATTACCTACTTATTAATTGAAAGCAAATCTAATAACTATCTGAAAAGTGACAACAGTCGCTGAGTAAGAACTATAAAAAATCATGCGTGGTGAGGAGTCACTAAACGGTCCTTTATCAGAAAACGAAATAACAACGGTTGATGGAAGAGAAATGATTACTTATTTTTGCTCCTGATATATTTGTAATAGCAAGTTTTAATTTAAGCAAAAACTGCTATCATATGCAATATATAGGCGAATGTTATAAAAATTCACAACACAAATAACCTTCATAAATTATAATACAATATTAAATTCTTTATAAGTTTATAAGCTTTTATAAGTTTGATATACATACTAAAACCTCTGTTGCGGTAGCATTTTTATTTCGTTGTATTTAAGTACATAATTTCTATACAGTAAAATTCGTTTACTAAAACATATTTCAAGCATTCCTTTTATTTTTTTGAATATACAGATCATTCTTATTCACCATTCATAGTATTGTGTGTACCTATTTCAGAGTTGGGCCGCCGGTGCAGGAGGCGGCGGTGCTTGGATGCCAGCAGGTATTATACCAATTTAAATTACAAATAAGTTAAGGCTGCGGTCCGACCAAAATGAGAAACGAAGAGCGTTGAACTAGTTTCTCGTCAAAGACATGTACAAATTCCAGAAGACGACTGTCGAAAAACAGAGATAGAAATAATAATTCAATGGTCTCAATGCAAGCAAGGATCCTCGCTCACGGAGAAGTCGAACTAAGTGATTCGTCGCTATCGCTTGCTTCACTCATTCCTCACGCAGCGACATAAATATACGTTCACGCAGTTAGCTTTAATAATCGAACTGTGTAGGTACTCGCTCTTAATTACTCGTTTATATTAGGATGGGGACCATGAGTGGGTACTCATGGTTTCCCGTTCTTGGTCGAAACGCAGTCTAACTTGACCCTTTAATTGTCCTTTAAATCCAGGTGGACAGGACTACGGCGGTGGAGGATACGACGCGAATGGACAATGGCAAAGTCGATCCATCCTAGAACATTTGGATAAAATAGGAAGTGAAGAAATACTGAATAATAAACCTGTAATCTCTTACGTTACTCCTATAGTCAGGTACAATAACAATGTACCAAAAAAGTCTTTTTCTGTAATCAAAAACCTTAATGACGAAGTCATCAAAGCGAATCAGGAAAAGAAAGCTAAGTCAAGGAAGAAACGAGGTATCGTTGATATGCTACAGAACGCCTACCTTTACTGGCTTAGCAAAGTTTTGGGTACGAACAATAAGAAAATCAATCCATTTCCTAATTACAGGATAATAAATGGAGTGAAGTATGTTTATTATCCAATAAGACAATTTCAGAAGCCCAAATCGCCTAAGGCAATTACGAATAATCACATAAAGAATGTTGAAGAGGGCTTCAAGCCGATAATAACAGCTGAAGATTTTAACAAAGGAGAAATAGTCGAAGGTCCAGAGATTCCAGCCGAAAGTAGAATGAACAGGAGGAAATTTCACAAAATGAAGGAAACAGTAAATGATACTGTAGACGATAATCCTTGGGAATGACTATATTATTTAATGAAGTTTTACGTTCTTGATAACATTGTGGAACCTGACTTCAGATCGTTTTTGTTTTTGTGAAGGATTTTGAAATTATTTAAGTTAATAACAGTGACCGCGACTTCGTGCGCGTAAACGTTACAGTATCTGTGGTTAGCTTGATTCCCGTGGGAACTTTTTAATTGATAATTATTTTTAATAATAACCCTAGCACATGAGCTACAACTATGCTAAGTTTCATTAAAATCCACCACGTAGTTTTTGCGTAATGCGCATTCAGACAGACAGACACAAAAGTGACAGATTTCAAAAGTGGTCGTCTTTGTTTTAAATCATTTGTACTTATCATTCGTTACACTGAAACGACTTTTTTAAAAATATAACAGACCCGATTTTTTTATGATTTTACTGTGTAAGTAGGTATAGGTTATTGTGACGCATGCAGCCAAAAGGCTAATAAAGTCAAAAGTGTAGTGTAGATATAAAACTCCCTGTCATGATATTTTCTGTAAATAAAATAATTTTATTTGCTGAATGTGGTCTTAAAAATCTTTTTGAAAATATCGCGTATCAAACGAGTTATAATATTAGACGCAGTGATGCAATAACTGTATAATAATAACACTGAACATTTGTATTTTAGTATTGAGTACAGTAGGTAATCTTATTTCACTGTAAATGAAACAGTTTGTTTCTACTGGAATAATTTCATGTTCAATGTAAAAATGGGTAATTAATTAGTAAAAGAAATAATTTCATGTTCAATGTAAAAATGAGTAATTAATTAGCAAAAGAAATAATTTCATGTTCAATGTAAAAATGAGTAATTAATTAGCAAAAGAAATAATTTCATGTTCAATGTAAAAATGAGTAATTAATTAGCAAAAGAAATAATTTAAGAAATATTATTTGCTCAGTGCTTGACGCACTCGAGTGGCCACGTCACCTTGAAATGTCCTGTATTTCCCAATTAATCCTATTTTCCCAATGTTCGTACGTGTTTCAGTAGTGAGTGAGATATGCCAGAGCCCACTCCTGTCCCATCCTGTCCTATCTCTCCCCATTTTCTCAACCCATTCTCCGAATCCATTCCTTTGTCTCCACAGGTAGGCAGCGCAGGGGCATGCCAACATTTTGACTGATGTTGGCATGGGTTGCTGATCTCCATGGACAACAGTATCCATTTCCCATCAGGTGGTCTGTATGCTTGTCTGCCACCATTGTTCCATAAGAAAAATACTTCCTTTTAATACAAAAACTTGCATTAATTCTAAACACTTTAGCCGTAAACATTATGTATAAATATCAAGACATGGTGATGTCAATTGTTATAACCATCTACACTAGGATAACCTGTGAATAGTTTTGTAATATTGTGCGAGTCAATAAATGTATATCATAAATCAACATTTACTTTGTTTTATTTTACGAACTATTCATATATTCAGTTAAAATAACAATGATTTTATCGTTTTAAAAACAGTGGTGCGAAGATACTTTAAAATAAAAATAATTAAACATTTTTTTGATTAGTGGTTAGGCTTAACTCCTAGAAATGCTTTTTATCGATACATATTATAATCATATAGATGTATACCTACATCTATACATGTAATAAAATCATACATGTAATGTTGCAGTGCACTCTAAGAACTATACAGACGGCCATTTTTAGAATGTTTGTCTGTCTGTCTGAATGCGCATCACTCAATAGCCACTGGACAGAATTTAATTAAACTCGGCATAAATATAGCTAAAGAACAGAGTTAACATTTAGGGTACTTTTTATCCAGATTAATTGTGAAGTTTCCGCGGGACTCACAAGTGCACGCGAACGAGGACTCTGGCACCGTTAGTATTATAACAAAACAGTAACAGAACCGTGTCTGCATATGAAATATTTTTCGAAAAAAAAATGACTTTTTGTTCATCTGTCTGATTGCGCATCACGCAAAATCTACTGGACGAATTTTAATAAAACTTGGTATAATTATAGGTTATGTGTCGGGTTAACATTTAGGCTACTTTTTATCCAAATCGATTATAGGGTTCCCACGGAAATCACAAGTTCATCCAAACGAAACCGCTATGTGATAATTACAAGGTGTATATAGGTAATTTGTTAAGATCAAACTAGCAGTGCCAGTGAATAAATAAAGTGAATCTGGATAAAAAGTACCCTAATTGTTAACCCGGCACTTGAGCTATAATCATACCGAGTTTCATTATAATTATGCGGTTTTTGCGTGATGCGCATTCAGAGAGACAGACGACGGACGCCCAGACGGACAGAAAATTTAAAAAAATGTTTTGGGTGTTGTATTATTCGTACTTTACATTACAATGACTTTTTTCAACAAACATTGCATGTTCAGACGCGACTCGTACGTATAGGTTCTACGGTTTATAAAAAGTGATTGATTAGTCGGAAACTTTACTGCAGTTAGACATTTTATTAGATACTAAAATGATTATTAAAACTTGTTAATGATTATGAAAAGTAAAAAGTATCAACTTTTTGCTAAGTATCTTTGTTTTTCATCTAATTTTGACCGTGTGTAGAAAACAGAGCTCATACAGTAAACAGAATCATGCCATTTCTTGATTGAAAATAAGATACTTATCTCGAATTTTGAATTGTGCCTGTTTATTATTAAACGTGCGTTATATTATGTAAGTTGTGCTCAAAGACATCTGCGTTACAAGACAGCATTAGAAATGAATACCTCTAGAAACGGATTTCAGGATCTATAAATGGATATAATGGGTTGTGAAAATGGAGAAAAGGTCATATAAAGGGACAAGGAGTTTTCCTCGTTTCATTACACCTTCCCATTCTCCTTGAGGGAATGAATGAGAAGATAATTTCTAATTTCTAAAAATTAGAAAAACAATGTAAATCAAATTTAGGTACTGTCCTGGAATAAAATAAATTTGACATAATTTAAAATAGCTACCTAAATGTTGAAAAAATGCGTAGTTTAATATCCAAAATTTAAAATTTTCGACGCTATTGATATCCCCGCCCGGACACACGTTCCCTGGACGTTTTCAAACTAGGACACATATCGATAGCACCCTAGTTTTAGACTATTTACATTATATTTTAAACCATTTTAAATGTTTATATTTTTTTCAACATTAATGTTACCCACCTATATAAAAATTTAATAATTTACAACTAAATTGAACGAGAGCGTCGTCACTGTGTTTGTGCCACGGAGAACGTGATAATTGTCTATCATTGTGATAGGTCTATCATTCAAGCCCGGAAGTCCAGAATTCTTTGTTGGGGTAAAACTATTAGAATATCGTCAAATAAATTTTGGCAAAAACTAAAAATTTATTAAATAATTTTGGGGAACTTAGCTTTGTCACTAACACTAGCTGTGAAATTAATTGTGTTTTGGTGTGAAATTATAATAGCGGAATAAAAAATGAACTAAAATTATACCTAAACTACGAACTAAATATAAAATTAAAGTTTGTATCACACATTATAACATAATCCTACTTAGGATCTGCGGCTGTTTACTACAGCGCCATCAATGCTATCGTAGAGGAACTGGAAAAAAATGTAGTTAACGTTCCAACTATAAACAACATTCACATTATTGTGTTTACCAATTCTACCAAAAGATGGCGCCAGCAGAACGTATAATAGAGTAATTGGTATTTTAATTAATATTGATCAAATAACATTGTTTATCTTTTTTTTATTTTTAAACTAGTATTAAAAGAAAATAACAAATGATTAAAAAAACTTTTAAAATATTTTTACCAAAAATGTATTTGACATTATGTCAAAAACATTTTTAGTAAATTCAACATATCCGATATGGTCTAGTGGCTAGGATACTTGGCTCTCACCCAGGAGGCTCGGGTTCGATTCCCGGTATCGGAAATCTTTTTTATTTATTTCTCTAAAGGGCTCATTTTATATTTAAATATGTATTACATACTTAAATATTTTTATAAGGAGTTATTGACTGTTTACATCGTTTTTGTTGATTTTGATGAAATTCCGCACTTAGCACAAAATTAGCAAACAAGTCACATGGTCAACATACTATGTTATTATAAAAGTATTTTAAATTATAACATTATTAATTATCTATATAATAAAAAAAAATAAACGACTTAAATAGTCCACATACACTCATATTATATATCATAATCATAATGCATAATTATAACGTTGATCATCTTTAACATTGAAATATAAAAACATCAAACTCTAAGTGCAAAACAAGTGGAACTTTGGGCTTTTCAAATTCCCAAAGCATACGTTTAAAAGTTAAATTAATTAAATTATAATTATTAAAGAATAATAAGTATAAGAAAATAATCCTAAAAAAATATTGAAGTAAACAAAAGTAAGTAATAAAAAATAAATATTGAATTAAAACAATTTCTTCCTCGTTTAATGAAGAATAATTATTAAAAAAAATCATATTAAATTTCTAATTGAGACTCTTTTAATTACATTAATTATAGAATTATGATTAGCTCCACACATTGAGCAAAAAAACATCCAAAAGTTATTAAATTAATAAAATAATTATTGCGTATTTTTTTAAAAAATAAACAAATATTGTATTGAAATTTGTATGATGTCTCATTTTACCCGAAATTTAAAAATGTAACATTTAATTTTGCATTTCATGACTTGCCATATTAACTAAGTGTCTTATACAACACATAGACATTACCCCCTAACACAGTACATATCGTCATCAAAGCGAGAGACATCTTATTAGAACATTAGAATTCATTAGAACCCAATGACGTTTGTTCATTGGTGCAATTCAGTCGCGACTTGCGCCTTCTGCTGTCGCTTTCGCAAAGAAAAGGTTCAGTGACACAATCAAGGGTTAAGCACAATTTAACCAAAGGTTTACGATTTAAGAATCTTTATTCTCGAACATGTTGACTAATAATGAAAAAAGAAAGTTAACAATATGAACTTTTCCTTTGAGCAGACATGCATCAAATACACAAAAAGAACAAACAGTTAGGTGGAATCTACGAGGTGGAATACACTTAAATATTCTAAGTTACTGTGCCTCCCTTATATCCCGTAAATTAAATTGTTAAAATTTCGTTAGATTAAAAGCATTAAATAGTAGTGCTCCCTCAAATAATATATTTTTCTTACCATATACCGTTCTAAGATATGGCAAGCTTAGATCGTTAGTATTTCATATGCGGATTTGATTATGATTTTCCTTGAGAAAATGCAAAATGGAGTGCACGTTTCCATGCATTATTGTATAAATTAATAACTAACTGCAAAGGAGATCGTATTTATGGGGAAATAAAAATACTCGATTGACTAATACTGTATATTATTTTAACTTTTTCAATAGCGACTTATAACGATATAATAATCATGATAATAATAACTTCCCTAATTATCGTAAGGGGATTTCAGATTACAATCCTATTGCAAGTAACGTGAGTCTAGTGTTAATTAATGGATACACAAGCTCAATGCTTTTTTTTTAATTTTCGGCCATATGTTATATTCGCTTATCACTTTTTAATTTAAATTATCACTAATTGACAGTCTTTGCGCAGCTTTATTATTTTGACCACGTTTTTGATCGCAGCCTTTTAGCTCATGACACTTGACGACTGACACTGTCACCGGGAGAAAATTCGCAGATTTTATAACCCCTCTTTGTCGCGCGCGCGTGTTCGTTTTGTTTATAATCGTTCGGCACCATCTAAATAAAGTGCAAATCCTTTTTATAGACTATTATTAAGAGGATCGCGACCCTAGTGCAGTGATAAGGTGGAAATCGCCGGGAATTTTCCGGGTATGTACCAATGACAGTTTCTATAATTAATCACTTTCGTATTTTACCCCAATCAGGCCCTTATATTGGCCAATTATGCCCCCTAGCACCGCGCCCGCATTTAGTAGACATTTCTGTTTACTTTCACATTCCCACTGATCCTTCGTGGATCAAATTGTACATCTAGTGACGTTATAGTTTAAGCCACTGTTCCCGCGTCAACAGAAGGAAGTATTTTAATCTAGTAATAATTAAAAAATATAAACTTAAGATGTGTATGGACTCATTGGTAAGGACCAATGAAAGTCAAGAATAAATAAACACCTTTTGGATTTAACTGTTCCGTTGGCTACTAAATTAAAACTATTCGCTGATGCAGAATTTTTATAACATTTTAAATATTATTACTAATTCTGAATATGTAAATCATGTTGAATCTCAAAATTGTATGATAACTATTATATGATATAAACCAGACACATAATATAAAACATACACCCTGCTAATGTCATATCTTTACTTCTACATTAGAAATGTAATACCTATGTATAAATGTTAAAGATTGGTTAGGTTCAATCTAAGAGCTATATCATCATTGTCATGCACTACTATCATTTGAATTAGTTCAATCTACAAGTCGCTCATCAACAATGAGAACACTTAACTCTCAAAGTAGAGAAGCAGCAGCAACTGTTTATTATCATTGTTATCTAATCTTATAACCTTAGCCGACACCGATAGTGATTGGACCAGAAGAGTAATGGGTACTTTGTGTGAAGAAGAGTAATAGGTACTTGGCAGCGTTTACCTTGGCAGGGAGAAAGACGGAGGTTGAAAGTAGAAATGAATGTAACAGGACAGTGTTCAAAAGTTACAAACCGACAACAACCGACAACCGACAATGTCACGTTCTTAGTGACGACCATGACCTCCCTCGATTTATTTAATCTCAGTTTAACTGCGTGGTTGTCATCGGCCTCCGTATGCGGTCAACGGCCCAGATCTTCACCTTGCTCTTGAACGTGGTTTGGCAAATCTTAGTGCTGTACGATAAATGTTCTGTGATAACGTATCGATATCGATGTAACTGAATGATATTCAACTATTAACCACCGGGTTAATAGTTGAACCTAACCGTAGTTGACGATATAACATATGAGTTTTTGTGTCATTTTTGTTCGTCTCTTTTTTAATATTGTGTTTGTGTGTATATTTAGTTAATATTATTCACGAACGCACGCGGTGAGGTATCTTTACTTTTAAATTTTATTCTTCTTTAGGTGAATAAGATTACTTTTTTATTTTGTTTTTGTTTAAGGGGCATATAGGCATAAGGGGAATATATTCCCATTTCATCATCAATCGAGTCTACATGACTCGTCTGCGCTTTCGATTGTTGGTCCTTCAGCAGATTTTACCTGTTCACTGCCACTTCGGCTTGCTAGTTCTTTGAGCTATGTTGGCGACTTTAATTCTTTTTTGTCTAATTTATTCATTTGAGATTTTATTATATACTCCTGTAATAAAGTTCAATACTAAGATACACGAGGATTGCAGATAAAATACATAAAGTTAATAACAGCCCAGTGGCTGTTATACAGAGCAAAAATAAAAAAAGAGAATGAACAAATATATGCAATTCAATTTAAAGTTAGTATATACTTGTAAATAACCTATTTAATTAAATTTGGTTCTTTATTCCTTATATTCCTGTTTGTTTGTCTGTCTGTATGTATGTTGCTGATAAAATAGGCAGATATCCGCTAGATATATGTAGATCCATCTGTAAAGAGTCAGACTGTTGCTATATTACAACCAAATCAATCTTGTATCTTCACTGAAGTTATGGTGGTCTCTTCTAAAGTGTAAGAAATAGTCATTCACTGATGCGTTTCCCCTCTTCCTTCTTCAGAACAATATTTTTATCTGGCTGACGAAAATTCTATATTGTGAGTTAAAATGTTGTTTATTAATAAACTAATATTTGTTCGAGGCTTCGCCCGCTCGCAACATGAGAAATTGTTGAGTTTGATCAGCTTGTCTTCAGCTGCTATAATTCAATACTTCTTATAATGATAATTTCTATTATTATTTTTTTTTTAATTATTATTATTTCTTATAATTTCAATACTACTGCACCAATTTAAATAAAAAATGTTCTTAAACCTTCCGTCAGCATGAATATATACTCTTGCTAATGACAAGAAAATCGGAACAGTATTTCGCAAGATTCGTGTGAATAAACAAAAAAAAGTTAGAGTTAGTTATTGAAAAGAGTTAGAAGTTTTGTAAAACAATATCCGATTGTATGTATAAACGATTGTATGTATGTATAAACAGATATAAAGCTATTTTATCGATAAAGTGAAAGCCCATTACTACATAACGTGCGACAGAGAGCCAACCACTCTCGTCCCACTCACATGGCTTGAGATAATTCAGAACTTTAGTAAGTTAACCGACTGCTCTCGCGTCACATGTGTGTATGGGGTCTTATATCGCTGACCTCTATACCTAACCTATATTGGGAGCACGGACGTAAACAAAAACAAATTACTTTTTTGTTAGTGAAAGTAACAGTGAGTGTCTAGAATCGGATTCGAAGCGACTGGATAAAGGTATCGTTTTACAATTATTTATTTAATGTTATTTTGAAAATAATTTAAGTGCGTCTAGGTCTTTCCATAGTCTCCTTGGAGAGAGCCGGAAGGACTGGATGAGAAAACTTTTGCCTAACGGTAACCAGCCCTTTTACCATTATTTGCTGGACATCTTTTTCTTTTATTTTTATGGACGAAGGCGGCAGACGAGCATACAGTCCACCTGATGGTAAGTGGATACTATAGCCCATAGACATCCGCGATACATGCCAACATTAGTCCAAAATGACAAACGTTGGCACGCCCCCAGATGCGCTGCCTACCTTTGGAGATATAGGAATGGATTTGTAGAAAGGGTTGGGAAAATGGGGAGGGATAGAATGGGAATGGGCACTGGCACATCTCACTCACTACCGAAACACGTACGTACATTAAGGAAATAAGATAAAGTGGGAAATGCAGTACATTTCAAGGTAGTCTTCTGTGAGAGAGGGGTAACGTGGCCAGTCAAGTGCGCCCAGTGGCTCTTGGATTGCAGCGTTCACTCTCCCCCTCATTTGGCGTCCACATACACATTGTCTTGTGCAATAGAAATGTAAGGCCTTAAAACGCCACTCTGGTCAAGCGGGTTGGCGAGTCCACTGTTTTAGAGGTGGTGTAATTCCTCAGGGCTTCTGGTAGACGACATTCACGGGAAGAGATGGGGCGGTGTTATTCTAGTGCCGGCGGACATCACGTGGGAGATAATTATCTGCATACTTTTTCAATGTTGACTACATATGTTGCAATACCTGGTAGGAATGAATGTTGTGAACTGATTTGATTTTGGAAACACTAGCATTTCTGAAGATTAGAAGACATGTAGAGACACATTGTAATGACTTCAGCACATGTAGCTTGCGGCGAGGTAGACCCCGTAGTGACATCACGCGCCGAGTGAACCCGCACCCTTTTACTATAACATTGTAGGTAGCAACCTAGTCGTGATTAAATCGAGTTTCGATATCTTATTCCACAACTCTGTAAGTACTTAGTGAACTTTAAACCGGTGACCACCCGACGTGACCTGTGCTGTTACGAATTGCGGTGTTGTCGGAGTTTCTATGTCGTGGACACAATTCTATAGACATTTTACCAAAACCGCCTTTAAATCAATCAATCGATATCAGTTTCTAACGACTCAATACAGAGCATAGTCATAGCAGGGCTCCAGGAGCACCCACCCTCCTTAGCGGTTTTAAAACGCCACCCTGGCTATCGCGAGTTGGCCAGTCTCCTCATTTTGGGGTTATTTAGACCTTACGGCATTGATATTTTGCCTTCTCTCCAAATATGTATGTATTAGATTAGGTCCTTACCTATGAAATAGCCGTTTTATATATGAAAAAAATCAATTTTTTTAGCAATGCAATTTCAATAAGCTTTTAATTAACGACCAAGGTTAATAAGGATGAATTAAAGTCTTTAGTGGAAGCAGATTAATATCAAAGTACAGCTGAGTTAGCAGCAGGGTTTGATGTTAGTGATAAAATAATGTTGATCGCGTCAAATCAGCAAAAAAAAAGCTCGAAAAGAGATATCGTATGAACTGAACGCACGTCAGCGACAACACCACGTCGAGGTGTGCATTATTGTTATTGAAGCGTCACAACAACGAAGGAATTTTAAATCGCATCGTTACTTGTGATGAGAAATGGATCCTGTACGATAACCAGAAACGTTCGGGTCAGTGGTTGGATCCAGAAGTTGCAGCACAACAATGTCCAAAACGCAAGATAACAAAGAAAAAGCTACTGGTATCAGTTTGGTGCTCCTGTGCCGCCATTGTCCACTACAGTTTCTTACGAAGCGGTCAAACGATTGATGCAGATGTGTACTGTAAGGAGCTGCAGACGATGATGGAAAATCTGGCAACAAAGCAACCAAGTTTTGTCAATCGCTCATCTCCAGTTATTCTTCATGGCAATGCCGGCCCTCCCACTTCTCATACGACAGTTTTAAAACTTCCTGAGCTGGACCTGGAGGCTCCGTCACACACCATACTCACCGGACCTTACCCCGACATGTTTTCGACGTGTGACTGATTTCGACTGTTGCTAATTGCCTGCCAGGGGACACGCGTAAGGTGCTGAGAGGTAACTCCTAAGGATACGAGTAACAACTGCCCCCTATTTTTATAGCTTTAATCTCTTCATAGTAAGTCTTTACATCATAAAAGAAAGGTACTGTCCAAATTTCACTTTTCTAGCTTCGGTGGTTTTGGTTCGGCGTTAATGAATCAGTCAGCCGGGACTTTTCTTTATATGTATAAAAGATTGACTTTTAAGTGGAGATACATTCCGACGAACAATGTATTCTTTATTCCTGATTGACGCGACAAAATTGTTGAAAATGTAAGATAGTTCTGAATTGAGCCCCCAGGTATATAAGATAGTGTTGTCTGATAGCGCGCCGGTAAAACTAGTCCGCGACAATGTTTATCGGCTGTAAAATCGACCTTAAAAATTAACGCTTACGCTATACCGATAGTCTTATTAGGAATGGTCCTCAATTGACGTCTACACACATCTTCCAGATAAGAATACTCCACCTTTATACTTCGATCGATGCTATCGATTATACTAAGAATATTTCGATCGATATAACGTCTCCTTCAAGGCAGAATTCATACCATATACCACTGCCACTTCAAATCTTATCAGCCACTGCTGAATCTAGGCTAACTCTACAGACTTATTCCACAGCAGGAATTCCACAGCATCAGCAGGGCTTACGCCCTGCTTATTTAGATAGATATACTCTTTATTGTACACCAATATATGTTGCAAAGTGACAATTTAAGTAAGTCACACGAAAAATTCAATGGGCGGTCTTGTCGCCAAAGCGATCTCTTCCAGGCAACCTTACCATCATTTACCATACCGTACCATCAGCCCATGTCTCTACATTGGTGGATATAAGCCTATCCCAAGATTATAACCACACTCGATCCTCGGCTCTTGTCATCAAACCACCACCGCCGAATTTCTTTATGTCGCCGCTTCACCTGGCGGGAGGGCGTCTCACACTGCGCTTCCCGGTACGCGCGGTACGTGGCCTCCATTTGAGAATCGTCTAGCCCATCGATCCTGCGGTATTGCAGCAAACTACAGATTCTTTTATGGTCTAATTTGTAAGGTATGCGCAGATAAATATGTACCCACTTGTAATGCATCATGTCATGTTGTTGTCCCGATTAGAACACCGTACCGAATAGACTGTATTTCGTTTTAATCCCGATATATTACATAATATGTAAGATAACATGTAAGATTACATAATAGTGTAA
Source organism: Sesia apiformis (assembly GCA_914767545.1). Classification (NCBI taxonomy): domain Eukaryota; kingdom Metazoa; phylum Arthropoda; class Insecta; order Lepidoptera; family Sesiidae; genus Sesia; species Sesia apiformis. The sequence continues at coordinate 9,162,694 of OU611970.1, read as the reverse complement.
GAGGCTCACCTACCATCTTTTGAGCCTAAGCCAACCTCACCTGCTTGTGGTGCACCCTGCTGTTAACTGACGAGGCAATGGCGTTCCCTTTTTGCGGTGGGAGGGTTACTCCGTCGGCATTGCTACCACCCTTCCGTCGGAGTCCGCCGCCATAATGATGCCTTATAAGCCGCGAGGCCCGCATCGTGTTCCGGCGGTGAGCGGAAGAAGCCGTCCCGAGAGAGGGATTGTTGCGTGTGGAAATGAGGACCGGCGGTTGCGGGGAATTACAGACGCGCATGGGCGTGACATGGTGGCGCGGGGATCAGGGAGACCCGGTGAAACGGTTGTCCGCTGACCGCCCGCGGGTTGTTGGGGGCCCGAACCCGGGGATCTTACTTTAATCTCCACCCCAGGAGGCTGCCCCGCCGCACGCGAAAAATCCCTTGGGGTAGCAGTTGTGCCGGAGGAGACCGGAGTGGAACCCGACTGCTGCCCCCGGGGGGGGACCGGGGGCCCTTCCGTACCCCGCGCCAGCAAGTCACACAACCTTTGTGACCTGATTTTTTCTCCGCCCCGTGCTTTGTCCTTTGATCCACATGCGACCATTTCTCTCTCCGTCCCCCCTCTTCTTATTTTTCCTATTCACACTCACAATGGCCAGGAACAAGAAAATGTATAATGTGCACTCAGCGGCCCATCCTGTAAGTTCCACATTTAAAGTGGACTTTTGCAACATTAGGGGGATGCATAGTAACATCGACGCCGTCCACTACCACCTTGAGACGGCAAAGCCGGCCTTACTTTTCTTGACGGAGACACAGATTTCCTGCCCGGCCGATACATCATATCTTCATTACCCCGGTTACAAACTGGAGCACTGTTTTGTGCGACGTGCCGGGGTATGCATGTACGTCCGGGAGGATGTTTGTTGCCGCCGCCTCAGCCATTTTGAAGACGGGGACCTGTCGATTCTCTGGGCGCGTATTGACTACGGACGTTCCACTAAAGTCTACGCTTGCCTTTACAGGTCCCACAGCGGTGATACGGAGACGACTCGTTTTTTTGAGCGTCTACAAGAAACGACTGACAGAGTGCTCGAGCAGTTCCCTTGCGCGGAAGTGGTGATCCTTGGTGATTTCAACGCTCACCACGAAGAGTGGTTGGGATCCCGAACTACCGACCGCGCAGGGAGAGCAGCCTATAACTTTGCCCTGGCCTATGGTTTCTCGCAGTTGGTGTCCTCACCTACGAGGATACCTGATATCGAGAGCCATACTCCCTCCTTACTGGACCTCCTGCTGACTACGCGGCCGAATGACTACAATGTTGTTGTTGATGCCCCGTTAGGATCATCCGACCATTGTATCATTCGAACTGCTGTGCCAGCCAAGCAATCCATGCGGACCCATTCACAGGGAACGCGCAAAGTCTGGCACTACAAGTCAGCAGATTGGGATGGGTTGCGCGAATTTTACGCCTCTTATCCCTGGGGGCAGCTTTGTTTCTCGTCGGGAGATCCGGATACCTGTGCAGACTCCGTTACCGACGTGGTGTTGCAGGGCATGGAATGTTATATTCCTTGCACCGCGATATCGGTAGGCGGACGGAGCCAACCATGGTTCAATCAGTCCTGCAGAGAGGCCCGTTGTAATAAACGGGCCGCATACAGGGCCTGGGCCAGAGCACAGGTGTCCGAAGATCCGAATACCTCCGACTTGAGGAAGAAATTTAACGCTACCTCGAGGTGCAGTAAGAAGATCATTGTCAGAGCAAAGAATGAGCACATCCGCAGAATTGGCGACCGACTAGCTAGCTATCCTTCTGGAAGCCGGGCTTTCTGGTCGCTCGCTAAGGCTGCTGAAGGTAACTTCTGTCAGTCGTCACTCCCTCCACTGCGGAAACTCGATGAGTCACTGGCCCATGGGGCGAAGGAGAAAGCCGATCTCTTGGGCTATCTCTTTGCCTCAAACTCGACACTGGACGATAGAGGTGCCTCACCACAGTCTATCTCAAGGTGCACAAGCTCCATGCCGGAAATCTGTTTCACACAGCGTGAAGTCCGGCGAGCTCTAGCATCTCTTGATGTCCGAAAATCGAGTGGGCCTGATGGTATTCCTGCAGTGGTGCTTAAATTTTGCGCTCCCGAGTTGTCCCCGGTGCTTACGCGACTCTTTAGGCTCTCATACTCTACAAAAAGCTTCCCGTCAACATGGAAGGTAGCTCATGTTCACCCTTTACCTAAAAAGGGTGACCGCACAGACCCGGCCAACTACAGGCCAATAGCGATCACCTCCCTCCTCTCCAAGGTGATGGAGCGTGTCATAAACACACAGCTCCTTGGGTACCTAGAGGATCACCAGCTGATTAGCGACCGTCAATATGGATTTCGCCATAATCGCTCCGCTGGTGATCTTTTAGCGTATTTAACACACCGCTGGGCTGACGCCATTGAGAGTAGAGGCGAGGCTCTGGCTGTAGGCCTAGACATTGCGAAAGCTTTCGACCGGGTATGGCACAAATCGCTGCTTTCCAAGTTACCATCTTTCGGGATACCCGAGGGATTATGCGAATGGGTTGCCAGTTTCCTGACTGGACGGAGCATCAGAGTCGTTATCGATGGTAGCTGCTCCGACACCATGTCTATTAACGCTGGCGTCCCGCAAGGCTCCGTGCTGTCTCCAACTCTGTTCCTTCTGCATATCAACGACCTGTTGCAAATTGGTGACATACGTTGCTATGCAGATGACAGTACTGGAGACGCCTTGTACAGGGGCCGCGCCAACATCCCTCGGGTCGAAGTGGAAGAGAGTCGCGCCAGGCTTGTGTCTGAAATCGAAAACTCTTTAGATCTAGTCTCGATTTGGGGTTCTCTAAACCTAGTGGATTTCAACCCCAGTAAGACGCAAGTCTGTGCATTCACCGCTAAAAAAACCCCTTTTGTTGTAGCACCTCGCTTTCAGAGCATACCTCTTAAGATCTTGGAGAGTATCGGGATCCTTGGTATCGACATCTCCAGCAAAGTCGAATTTAGGGGTCATCTGGAAAATAAGGCCAAAATGGCCTCCAAAAAGCTCGGTGTGCTGAACAGAGCGAAGCGGTACTTCAAACCTGGGCAACTCCTTATGCTTTACAAAGCTCAGGTGAGGCCCCATATGGAGTACTGCTCTCATCTCTGGGCCGGCGCACCGAAATACCAATTGGACCCATTTGACTCCATCCAACGACGTGCTGTTCGTATTGTCGACGATCCCACTCTCACGGGCGGTTTAGAATCCCTCAGCATTCGGAGAGACGTTGCGTCTCTCTGTGTGTTCTACCGCCTTTATAATGGGGAATGCTCTGAAGAATTGTTTAATATAATTCCCACCTCGGGTTTCTACAACCGCACCTCCCGTCACAGAAGTGCGGTCCATTCGCATTTCCTCGATACGGAGGTGTCGCGCACTGTTCGGTCCAAAAATTATTTTATACCGCGAACCCGTAGGTTGTGGAACGAACTGCCTCAAGAGGTCTTTCCATTGAGCTACGACATGGGGTTCTTCAAGAGAGCTGTGAATAGGATTTTGCAAGGTCGGCGGCGCACCCGCATACCCCCTGGTGTTGCAGGTGCCCATGGGCGGCGGTAACACTTATCACCACGTGGGACCGCTTGCTCGTCCGCCCACTAATCTATAAAAAAAAAAAAAAAAAAAAAAAAAAAAATATTTTAAGTTTAGTATGACTACTACAACTAACTGAAACTTTTATTTTATAAAGCGAAACATTTTTAAATCGTTGAAATATCTCGACATTTAGCTCAAACTTGCAGACTCAGTGAATCAAATTATGTAAACAATTATCACCTCATTATTTAAGGCAAGCGTCTTGCCCCAGGCCGCCATGTTTGTTTACGTTTTGGACAAATTGGTTTGGAATAGGATATAGACTAATACTTAGTTAATTCATTTGAAATCATTAATCATCGGTTGGTTAATCAAAAGATCATTGGTTAACCAACCCGGTTGGTTAATCAGGTCGGGATGTTGTACGTGTTGTGTTTGTCTTTGTGTGTCTCTGGACCCATAACACGGGGAATCCTAGTGTGGCCCATCCTAGTGTGGTGTTATTCATTGAGTGTGGGCGTTATTTATTGGGACGTTATATTCAACTAATCATTAAACTAAATTAATTAAATTTGAGAGATAATTTATACGACATAAACACATTAAACTTGTTGATACAATAGTTATAACAATTATCGATTTCACTTATCGACCCGTTTTCGGCGAATGTAACACTTTCACTTGGAAACCGATGAGACAGACAGGAAGGATACAAGAATGACCGATACCACAGTAAAGAAAACTGACAGTAGTTCAACAACTTTCATGACGTTTTGTATATCGCTATGTGGCCGGCTAGAGTATTAGGGTTGTCAATAAAATCGAGAAATAAAAATAAATATATTTAACTATTTTATAATTAAGACAGACAGATTGGAAATCCTGTAGAGTTCTGTTAATCTTTTTGTATTGGACGTTTATCATTAAATACAGGACCCTAATTACTTTCACAATTCTTAACATTTCGGGAATAATTTTAGATACATCTAGAACATTTTAATTCGGAATTGTTATTCAAATATAAATAAAATATCTGAAAACTCGGATATCAGGCTAGCTCTAAATTAGAGTCTCATTAAAATTCATCTAATGGTTTTTGCGGGAATCTGGCACAAATAAATAAAAACTGCTCGTTTGGTGTCTCGTTAAGCTAATTAAATTCACACTTCCGATTAATCAAACAAAGATACGGACGATTTTATTTATTAAGATGGCTTTTTAGATAAATTATAAACAGGTTAGCAATACAACTTCGTAAACTTTCGCGTTTTGTACACATTTTAATAGGTGTCGGAAAAGTTCGCGCCCTTTTTGAACGTATGACTTTAGCGTGCTATATTTCTGGCAAAACTCATCACTGGGGAGAAAGTGATATACCGTTTGACAGCTGACTTTTTGTAATGGCGGCAAATTGAAATAACAAGCTAAAAATTTATCTTATTATATTTTTTTACAATTTTAAAATGGAAGTTAATAAGGAGATAATTAAATGTGTTATACAATTTTTTTTCGACATCGGTATGAATACATCTCGTGCTCGAAAAGAGATTTGGGGTATTTACGTAGAAGATGCTTTATCTAAAACTACTGCAAAAAAATGGTTCAGTCGATTTATGTCTAGTAATTTTGATGTGAATGATGTTCCTCACTGTGGTCGTCCTATTAAGGTAAATGTTAATGTTATCATTGAAAAAAATGAAGCAGATCGACACATAAACAGTCATCAAATTGCGGAAGAGCTTAGCATTCATCACTCAACTATGTAATCCAACTCATGTAACTCAAGAAAATATTTAAGTAAACCAAAAAATTATTTATTATTTTCATTATAAAAAGGCCGCGAACTTATCCAACGTTACAATAGACGGCGACCACAATAGATCAGTAATGATCGCAGTGATATGATCCTTTATTTACTCGTATAATTTCTAAAATTAAATAGAAAAAAGAAACTAGTCCCAACATAGTGTCGCGTGTATCCCTCATGTTTATACCGGACCCTACATTAGTGTACGTGACCCTCGTTTAAAGAAGTCGACCTATTGTCTACCATGATCAACTGATCATATACCACATATTGAACAAAAGTTGATCAGGGTCAGCGATCGGACTTTCGATTTTGGAAACGCACACGATGTCGCAACGACTGGACATTAACATTCTACCGGTGAAGTTTCAAATTTCCAATCCATCTCTTGTGATAATATTAGGTTAATTTAATACATTAGAGTCATACGAGTCATTTGAGACAATAGCACTAATGCTATTGCCTTTTTATCTGGCTTTTTCTAAAAGTTTCTCTTACTCATATTCTATTCTGTTGACTCTAAAGTCAACAGAATAGAATATGAGTAAGAGAAACTTTTAGAAAAAGCCAGATAAAAAGGCGAATTCATATTAAAAAGTTCATATTAAAGAATCTGGAAGTTCGCGTTGCCATCAGATATTTAAAGAAACTAGAATTCCTGACCAAAATACCCCGAACATTACGTCTGTAACCTCGGACGCACTGAACCATAAAACATAAACCAGTCTTGTTGACAATATGCAGTTGTTTAATACAACCTCGTCGTCGAACGTTAACTCACTTCTTGAAATGTCCGGACAAATTTGAAAATTTGTATCCGAGGTAAAGAGGATGGATGGCAAGCCTACGTGGGAGCGTCTTTTGTAAACATACTGAAACGACTTTTTCGTTCATACAACGCACTTTTAACAGATACCTAATGGCATCGGCATTGACTCCACAGTTGGACATACTTGCCTTAAGGCAGATGCTCATTCTCAGACTATATCTAATTTTAGTTTCAACGTTTGATTGGTGGGAAAAGAAAGAAATAGATGTTGCAATATCAAGCCTTATGATCTATATATTAGATAGATATCCGGAAAATAGAGGTATATTCTGCAGAATTTGGAAATTACAATAAAAAACCTGTAGATCCTTTGGGATAAATGATAATATATATTCATAATTTATTGGCTAATATGATAATATATATTCATATTTACATTACAGATATACTTACAAATATATATAGGTATACATACAATTAATTGTAGTTATTTAAGATCTTTTAGAACACAGCAACCTGAGTTCCAAGTAATACGTGTTTATCACTTATTTCATATTTCCAATTCCACTCTGTCACATTGTTAGCTATGTCACTATATTATTGGTACTGTGGCTCTTAGACAATTTCTAGATCATGTTCAGCTTAATTGTTCATTGCGGTTAACCAATGCTCAAGTCTCTTTTCTTTATCTACTGCTTTTTCAAAATACATAATTTTAAAACTGTCTAATTTGAATATTATGAAGTTATTTTCCATTGTTCTTGTTATTTTTCTAAATATTTTTCGTTTGTTCTTACTTCGCTAACTACGTATCTTCCGTGTATTTTTTTATTAGCGTCCAAACTGCTTGATCCAAAATATCCACAAGTAGAGATTTGTTTTATCCGAGAACAAACTGTTTTATCTGAGCCAAAAATGACTGCTGCATATACAGCAGTCGTTTTGGCGGTTATAGTGTGATTATAGGAGTGGCTCGAACCGTTTATAATTCGACCATTATTGACGTTTTCACTCAAACTTAAACATTTGAGAGTTAAGCGAATGCAAACATCTATAAACCCAGAAACAAGTGAAAATCAAACCGGTAGGTAAAAGCCAGTTTAATGATCGTAGTGTCAGTTTTAAACATCAAGAGATCTTTTAACGCTACAGTCAACATCTCACCCTAATACGACACTACATGCAATGGTATATGACTTACCTGTACTAAAGATCTAGAGACATGTACAAAAGCCTATACCTATTCCCCAGAATTTGAAAATTCCTTAAACAAATGTTTGTCCAACCAGGAATACAAACAGAATGCTTTAAGAAATGGAGAATGAAAACCTTTTGCAGTACAGGCCACTAACTAAGGGGAGTAAGGGAGTAATTTGTAAGCGGGAGAGTACACGCTGCATTCCCACAGCCACGTCACCCCTCCTCACAGAAGACTACCTTCAAATGTACTGCATTTCCTACTTTATCGTATTTCCCCAATGTACGTACGTATTTCGGTAGTGAGTGAGATATGCCATAGCCAATACCCATCCCATCCTATCCCTCCCCATTTTCCCAATCCATTCCTTAATCTGCAAAGGTAGGCAGGTAGGCGTGCCAACGTTTATCATTCTGGATTGATGTTGGCATGTATCGCGGATGTCTATGGACGACAGTCTCCACTTACCATTATGTGGACTGTATGCTCGTCTGTCGTCTTTTCTCTATAAAAAAAACTAGCCAAATTGGACGCCCTAAAGGAATAAAAGTAAATTTATTCTATATTTGTTGAATATTATAGGATTCCATGCATAAAGACGTTTTTGTGTATTGTGGTACTATTTTAATAAATCAATCGGGAGATTTATTAACTATTATTGTTACAATTATTGTGGTCTTATTTAATTACTACTATCAACAATACACTCACTATACTACACTACACTAAACTATTTTGATCGATTTATTTATACACTACTCTGGTTTGATCCACTATTCTACTTTGACCGGCTGTATCCGTAATTTTTCCGTTATTATTCAGTTCCTGTTTATAGCCATTATGAAGTTTTTTTTCTAAACTTTACTACTGAACCGAGGCCATTGATTCTTTACTAATGATCTAGCAACGATTTCTCTCATCATTTATACTATCAGCGTGTTTCGCCGTTACTGGATAGATATGCGTCTTCTTATTCACCTCCAAAATAGTGGACTCGCCAACCCGCTTGGCTAGCGTAGCATTTTAAGACCATACATCACAAAGTAGGCATGGAACCAAATCAATTTTTATAACTCTCCATCCGCTTGGTAGGTATTAGCCGAATATTTGTGTACCGGGCTATTGAAATGTCCTCTGTTTGTGACTGAAACAGGTCTGGCTGTTCCCGCACTATTCGTACTAAACAGACAATTAAAGCTGTGAAGGAGAGAATTCGAAGCAATCCCGTCCGGGTTGACAAATCAAAACAACTCTTCGGTGGTACAATCTTATTTACGGACGAGATAATGTTCACCATTGAGGAACTTTTGAACAAGCAAAATAATCGAGTTTATGCTCATAACTCTAGAGAAGCTGCTCAATTGGTGAATAGGGTGCAACGTGGGCATTATCCGGCTTCAGTGATGGTTTGGTGGGGTGTTAGCTATCAAGGAGTGACTGAAACATATTTTTGTGAAAAAGGTATTAAAACGTCGGCTCAAGTGTATCAAGATACCATTCTTGGCAAATCGTAAAGCCTCTTAACAACACCCTATTCCATAACCAAGAATGGTCCTTTCAGCAAGGCTCAGCACCAGGAGGTCATAAGGTTCGCTCAACACAGGCGTGGCTAGAAAGGAATATTCCCGAATTCATTAGAGCTGAAGACTGGTCGTCATCTAGTCTCGATATTAATCCGCTCGATTATGATTTATGGTCTGTTTTAGAAAGCATAGCATGCTCTAAACGCCATGATAATATTGAATCCCTAAAACATTCCATAAAGGTGGCAGTTGCCAATTTTTCCATGGAACAGTTTGGAAACTTTTTATTGAAATAATTATTGTGGATAGAGGAATATTTCAAATGCATTACGTATTAAAAAAAAAAGTGAATGTCAAATTTCTATCCAACCTTTATTTAGTGATAGCATCTAACTTGTGTTAAGTGACGCTTGTTGACTCGATCAAGTATATGTGCTACTAACATTCAATCGAAATCATGTTGCATCATGGAAAAATTGGCAACTGCCACCGTTGCCAATTTTTCCATGGAAAGGGTGCGTATTGCAATCGCAAACTCACTAGAACGTTTGAGAGATTATATAATAGCAAATGGTGACCATTTCGAATAAACGTTATATTTTTAAAATGCTTACCCATTTATTTCTAAAATAACATATCTAATAAAATGTTAATGTAAAATAAATATCAATGTTTTCTTGGTACCAATATTTATGGCTATATGGAAATGTGAAAAATGTGGAGTTGATTTTAAGATTGAGGTTAGTTTCATTTTTGACATTAAATATTATTAATCATGACATTTAGAAATCACATCCGCTGAAAATGTAATGTGTTTTTGTTTTTTTAATGTTTTTTTTTTTAGATTCGTATGCCACTGTATGGCAGACCATTATACCTACCACTTATTATTATGTAACAAGCTGTTGACATGTTCTATGCAAATAAAACATCTAAAATATCTATCTATTGTACTCAGATAATAGCCATGCTACCCTACACCACATTGGGCACAGGAAAACCCAAAGGTAGTAAAGTTCAACCTGCTTTTACGATCGCCTCTGTAGGTTTGTATGTCAAGCCTATCCACTTTTGTCACATATTACTTGTGTGACAAGACCACAGAGTAGGTAATAAATGACGAATAGAAACGAAGTTCATAAAAGCTATACGTACATATGATTTGATTACATACAAATCGCGTGTATGTGTGCGCAACACGTTTGTATGTATGTATTTGCACTAATTTTGAAAACTGCTGTATCAATTTTGATGCGCTCTTTGTAATGAATTTATTTCGAAAGATTTTAGGGTACTTTTTAGCAAAATTAATTCACTACTTATGAAGATATGACGCGTATTGTAAGGACAGGTTAACTACCTAAGTTAGTATTTTCCAAAATTATTAACAAAATATAATATACTATATAAACATTTAGGCCTAATGAAATATAAAACACTTAAATAAAGCATACTATTTCAAACATAAAACACTTACCTATATAAACATAAATTAAACATTTTAAAAATTAGACAGTGCAATTAAATGTTTTCGGATGCTAGGAATGATGCAATGAATTTCTATGTGCAAAACTGCATACGCATATTGTATATTAATTAGAACTAGCCTGTTGGTAGGTACTACTCAGGAAAATATTATTGTAAAGACTGTAAAGAATTGTATTATTGTAATTATTGTAAGGTACATTATTATAACTTTCCCAATAGAGTAACCTACAAAATGGTAAAAATTTGCAAGAAAATCGTACAAGCAGATCCTGAAATCAATCCGAACAAACACACAGACGTACAGAATACAGAGAGCTACACTAACGACTGAGCCAGACGGATTGTTAGTAAAACACAATAGAAATAAGTATAACGCCACAAATATGTACCTAGTTACCTGAAACAAAGTCGGAAGAGACATAGTACGTACCAACATAAAATGTGAACTTTACAGTCTTTTGTTTAAAAGAGAAACTGTAAATGTCGTCAAGTTTCTAGTAGTAATTCAAAATATACATTTTGTTGCATCCCCCGTGAAGAAGAGAACGGAACACAATTCCTTCTCAAATGACCAGTATGCGATTGTGATGCGATTTTGGTTTTGACAATTGGGTAATAAATATGTAAAACATACGAGTATGTGTTAGAAATTAAAAAGAAGACACGTCCGACTGGTTCAAATACTCGACGTAGAACAGAATTGAGTGCCACAGTTTTCTTTCTTTGTTTCTCACCCTTTTTAATCCCCCACTACAGACCCCAGGGTTTTGGGCGACAATCACCACCCAGTTCGGATGCTCCAGATTTTTTTTATTCTGCAACGTTTTTTAACAATTCGTAACAATTTTTAAAAACCCATACAATATGTAGTACGAGTCGAGGATTTGAACTAGGGATTTTGAATTTAATTGCAACAATACAAAAAATAATTACAATGACAAATAGTGTTGTAGTTATATGTTCCTTTGTGAATACATACCTCCCATCACTAAATATAACGTCAGCTGTACGATGATTTAAAAAAAAAATGGACCCTCTCCTTATAAAAAAAATCGAGTCTAAAAAATATTGCAAAATTCCAAAAAGAAAATAAAAATATTACAGATTTCTTCAAAAACTGCGACACAGTTAAACCTGCGTGTAATACCTTGAAAGGTTGGCCATTGACACACCCTTCATCGCTCAATCTATTGTTACATACTTTCGCTGTGTAACTCAAACGACTCGCTCTGATGATGGACGAGTTATTTTGCTATGTGGGTTGCACAGGTTCTTAGCAAGTGACACACTGAGCATAATAAGTATTAATGATGCACTGTGACGCACATCCCGACATCATGATGACAAACTCGCTGTAATGCAACAACTTAAAACTTACCGCGCAAGGATGACCATAAGAACATTAACGATAGCTTTATCATTTTATAATTATGTATTTTTGGGAGGGATAAGGTGCACGCTGCAACCCAACAGCCGTTGGACGCACTTATCTGACCACGCTACCCCTCTGTCACAGAAGACTACCCTAAAATGCCCTGCATTTCCCACCCTTATCGTCGGATAAGGGGGAATCGTCCCTCAATGTACATAATAATATTTGTTTAGATAGTGAGTGAGATATGCTGACTCCTTCACCGTACCTATAGGCTGTCCGGCTCTTTGGGTCTACACTGAAAACAGAAAAACCATTTTCGGCCGATATTTCGGTAGATTCCTACCACAAAAACATTCACTACGATAATAATATGTAATCTTTAAAAAACTTACAACGCAAAATAAAACTATATATCCGGCTACTATGCTAACATTCCTAAAAAAAATCGGCAAGAGTTAGTTTTACGAGTAACACTTTTATTTTCATTCAATAGAAAACAAATTAGAAGTACTTTCTCCGTCGGCGAGCGCTCTTAGTAAAGATCGGATTACGTTCTAATACGCGTATGTACCAAGTTTTGTTATTGAAGGAATTTTCCTCTGTGCGCGCGTGTAAAGATGTCTTTTATATACGAGTTCATTAATAATAAAATCGTAACAGAGCCGTGACTGCACATGAAATATTTTTGAAAAATCATTGCAGTGTAGGTACTTACTCAATACGAACGATACAGAGCCCAAAACAATCATTTTTAGAATTTTTTGTCCGTCTTTATAAACGTTCATCACGCAAAAACTACTGGACAGATTTTAATCAAACTCGGTATAATTATAGCTTATGTGCCGGGTTAACATTAAGGCTACTTTTTATCCCGATCGAATATAGAGTTCCCCCGGGAATCACAAGGTCACGCGAACGAAGTCGCTGGCACCGCTGGTAATTAAATGGTCTGCCGTGAACAAATACAAAAACTGTATGAAATAACATCACTCAGCATCGATCGCAGACGACATTGTTATCAGGGCAGAGTCGTTAGGGGACTTGAGTTGGATGCTAAACGGTCTCAATGCGACCTCGCGGCGTGTTAGTTTTAGGATGAATCTGAAGAAGACAAAAGTCATATTCAACGAAATTCAAACAACAAAATTTAATTATTTTCTTAATAAGGAAAATCTATACGAGTACATATATTAAAATCGTAATAGAGCCGTGTCCAAATTGGAACACTACAGTAAGGCCCGAAAACTGTTCGAGACCCCAGATAAAACGAACGGCTTTTAACTAACTTGGAATAACGCCAGTTATAACTAAGAAATTGTTTAATTATAGGAAATAACAATTTTATGTCGTTGAGTCGATGGGGTGGGTGGACGACGACGATGCGACGACGCGTTATCAGAATTGTCGACGATCCCACTCCCGCGGGTGGTTTAGAATCGCTCAGCATCCGTAGAGTTGTTGCGTCTCTCTGCGTTTTCTACCACCTTTATAATGGGGAATGTACTGAAGAGCTGTTCAATTTGATGCTAACTTCGAGTTTATACACATCGCACCGCTCGTCATTATCGTGCAGTTCATCCGCACTTCTTTGACATAGAGTCGCTGCGTATAATGCGGTCATGAATGAAGGTAGCGGGACTCCGTTATCTTTATTGTCACCAGCGTACCTAAACTATAACAATAATACAAGAATAATACAAGAATAATACTTGTATTATTTATTATTCTTTTACATACATATGTCTATAAGTGTATAGAAAAGGCACTTCATACCGTGAACCCGAAAGTTGTGGAATGAATTGCCAGCTGAGGTAAGACATGGTTACGCTAAGACATGGGGCTCTTCAAGAGAGCTGTGAACGAGATTCTATAAGGTCGGCAACGCATCCGTAAGTCCCCTGGTGTTGCAGATATCCATGGGCGGCTGTGACCACTTATCATCATGTGGCGCGCCCGCTTGTCTGCCATCTATTTTATAAAAAAGAGTCTTCGAGCGGAGGCCACGTACCGCGAAACGCACTGCGGGGCGCCCCCTAGCCAGGTGGACCGAGGACTTGAAGAAGTTCGTCGATTATGGTTGGATGAGAGGAGTCGAGGATCATGGGTGGTGGCAAGCTTTGGGAGAGGCCTATATCCAGCAGTGGAGAGGCTGATGGTATGATATAAATGGCGAAATGAAAGTGCAAAATTGACATACATGCAGGCTGTAATCTGATAATATACCCAAATAAAGAAACACCCAATTTATGAACCGGTTCTTAGTTATTTATTTCTACAAAATACACTTTCACTTAAACTGTGTTCTTTGAAAATTTCACCGAAAATAATAATCTGAATTGTATGGAAAATTTGGGAAATAATCTATTTTACAAGCTTTTATTTAACTTCACCTGTTAGTATGTTTGGGACAAATCTTGCAAGCCAAATTTGAACCACTTCCTCTAAACTTACGACTTTGAAAGTTTGCATGCTTGTTCAGTGCTGATGACAATACACTAAAGTGATAGAAATAACCTGATGATGCAGCCAGGATTGTCCCCTCACGAGGGCACACCTCAACGGTTAGTAGCACGGACACGAAACATTGCATATACGTTTAATTTTGATAGCTAAACATGATCTTCACCATGAACTGATGCTGCAGCCAGGATTGTCTCCTCACGAGGGCACTCCTCAACGGTTAGTAGCATGCACATGAAACTTTGCAAAACAAAACATGACTTTCTACCGTAATGATGCGTTACTTGAAATGGATAGATTGAGAAATATTTTTAACTAAAAATGTGTAAATAAAATAAAATTTAAATTACCGTTTTTTAAAAATAAGTTTTTATGCAAGCCATGTACTAAAACGAATAAAATAAGTTTATATTGAATTATTTGTTCTCAACTGTTGTGTTGAATTATTGTTTATGAGCGGGAGAGTGCATACGAGGGGGAGAGTGCACGCTGCAATCCAACAGCCGCTGGGCGCACTCGACTGGCCACGTTACCCCTCTCTCACAGAAAACTACCTTGAAATGTACTGCATTTCCCATTTTATCTTATTTCCCTAATGTACGTACGTATTTCGGTAGTGAGTGAGATGTGCCAGAGTCCATTCCCATCCTATCTCTCCTCATTTTCCCAACCCTTTCTCCAAATCCATTCCTATATCCAAAGGGTAGGCAGCGCATCCGGGGGCGTGCCAACGTTTGTCATTTTGGACTAATGTTGGCATGTATCACGGATGTCTATGGGCTACAGTATCCACTTACCATCAGGTGGACTGTATGCTCGTCTGCCACCATCGTCCATAAAAAAAAAAAAAAACAAGCTTGTCGCGGTAATTTTTAATAAAAGTAGGCACCATTTACAATTCGCGCGACAAGCTTGTAAAAGGTGATTAGGGGATAATAAAGCCGCTACCATAAGCCCTGAAGTACAACACGACCTCTAAACGGGTGGACTCGCCAACCCGCTTGACACATGACCACACATAACATTTTATGGGCATATACATCCATCACGCGCAAAACAATGCGCATGAAACGTCCCATGTCGAGCAGTGAACGACAAAAGGGCTGGTTACGGTTGTACACCAAACATCAGAAATTAAAACACGTCATATCGAATAATTTTGTTAATATTTAATGTAGAATGTCTCAGCAAAGTAGTGTAAACAGGGCTTAAATTTATTGGTGCGTACCCTTAGAATAATAAGTTAACGCTATTAATAATAACAACCCTTAGCGTTATTATTCTAAGTATGTACCGTATTTATAAACGCAATACCATCTTAATCTATGTGTAGAAAGTTCTTTGAAGGTCGGTTTTGCAAGGTCGGCGGCGACCCCCTGCATACCCCCTGGTGTTGCAGATGTCCATGGGCGGCGGTAACATTTACCATCACGTGGGACCGCTTGCTCGTTCGTCTACTTCACTATAGAAGATATAAAAAAATTAAGTATAACTTTTAAGTTAGAAAATCTTAATCAAAGTTAATAAGTCCATATTTCTTCTTATCTCAGAGTACGTCGAACTCAAGTCGATGCGATGCGCAAGAGCAGTAGGAATTGCAACTCTGCGGACAAGTTTAGAACTAAACAAGTCTCAAGGTCATCCTCAATGTAGTGACTTCAGTTTAAGACAAGCTTGAAGAAAACAAGCTTAGATAAATTGAATTTAGTTACAAATACTTTAAACAGCTCTGATGCCTATACTTTTAGAAGGGGAAATTACTAAATGAGCAGCTGAAATACTGAAAGTGGCAGCAAAATTGGTTTTTTAGGTCTTCTTTTAGGGCACATAGTACATATGGTAAGTTGTCACCGCCGCCCATGGATACCTGCAACACCGGGGGGCTTGCAGGTGCGCTGCCGACCTTGCAGAATCCTGTATACAGCTCTGTTGAAGAGCCCCGTGTCGTAGAGTAACGGAAATACCTCAGCTGGCAATTAATTCCACAACTTTCGGGTTCGCGGTATAAAGTGCCTTTTCTATACACTTAAGATATATGTATTTAAAACAATAATAAATAATACAAGTACCCATTATTCTTGTATTATTGTTATTAGTTTAGATTCTCTGCTAACATAAAAGATTCTTAGTATTTAAAAATCGTTTATTATGCAAAAATATTATTATTTTCTGTTATTCAAAAACAGTTTGTTTTGTTGATCATGGTTTGCTGCCCGTTCTTATATTTTTTGATGCTCGTTTAAATACAAGCCTTTTAGAAGTTCCTATTACATAAATTAAAAGACAATTAATATTATATCAATGATTTCTGTCTGGCTTTCACTGTAAAAATAGCAGACGAATTGTATAAATAACAAAATATTGATTAACCCAAATAGAACCCATCGCATGCTCTAGACTCAACAACGCCAAAACTCAACAACACTATGACTTCAGCAACATGATTTCGATTCAACTTGAATGTTAGTAGCACATATACTTGATCGAGTCAACAAGCGTCACTTGTGTTGTTAGATGCTATAACTAAATAAAGGTTGGATAGAAAATTGCCATTCACTTTTTTCTCGAATACGTAATGCATTTTAAATATTCCTCTATCCACAATAATTATTTCAATAAAAAGTTTCCAAACATTTAGATTGTTATACCAAATCATACCGTGAATAGATTTATTCCACAACGTTATATTTGCAGTTGTCGCTACCTAACCACTTAATAAATTGATAATGAACTGCTAACGATTTTTTGTATGACTGCGACCGCTCGATCCTTCGACACTGTGCACCTTCATTTCGGTACCATACCTCCTGGATATTGGTCTGCTCAAGGTTCACCACTACAATAAAGTAGATTAAGGAGAGTAATTTAACTAATTTTTCATTACTCAATAGTACAAGTGGGGATGTAATGGGATGGGGAATATAATGACATTTCCTTATGCACCTCACCCGGTGGAATGAGATGGGAAATTAACTCACTCGCTCTCTCCTGAAACTCAACAATAGTATCGTACTACTAATTAAACAATGCCGGTCTGGGTCGACCGCCGTCGTATTTCCGTCGGTGTCCAACCGCGCGCCGAGAGACTGTATACTGGTATAGCATACAGTAATTACTAATGTAATGTGCTCTGAAAGCGTCTTTGGATATTTTTGGCTCAATCATATTGAAATTATGACGGAACATACGTGGGTGACACTGGCAGTTTTTAGAGTCTCAAAAATGAAGTTAGGTATAAAGATAGAAATTGTTTTATTGCTTTTCGAAGTATTCTTCGCCACAATCGATACACTTTTTCGTGCGATAAAACCATTGTGTGAAGCATTCAGCCCACCATTCTTTAGGCACCACTTCAACGACTTCAAAATGACAGCTTTGAAAATTTAGTGGCAAGCAAAGAGTTCCATTTTCAAAATTCGAATTTATTTTTTTCTATCGTTCTATCTACACGAACAATAGCCAGTTCTAAGAACTTTTAGTTTGGCCCATCGTATAAATATTTTGGAGGGAGAGGGTTCGCGCTACAATCCTACAGCCGCTAGCCGCTAGGAGCGCTCATCTGGCCAAGTTACTCTTCTCTCACAGAATACCTCATTTCATACACTATCCTATTATCCTATTCCCCCAAGGTGTTACGGTAGTGAGTGAGATATACCAGAGGTCATTCCCATCCCATTCTTGCCTCCCTATCCCTTCCCATTTTGCCAAATCTTACTCCAAATCCATTCTTAAATCTCCAATAGTAGGCAGCGCATAAGGCAGCCCGGGGTGTTTGTCATTCTGGACTGATGTTGGCATATATCGCGGATCTCGCAGTGCGACAGTATCACCAAGTGGACAGCATGCTCGTTTGCCGCCTTATTTCTAAAAAAAGTGTTCTGTGAGGTCGAACTAACTTAGTCAGTTGGGCGTGTCCAGTGACAGGACTGCAGTATACACTTCTGGAACCCAATCTAGGCTATTTACCTCACTATGTTCCATAAAAGTACATGTATACTAAGAACAGGACGGCAGTGGAATTTTTGGTGGCAAACCGGACTTTCGCAGTGAAAGTTTGTTTACGCTTGTCGTTTACTGAACCCACGTGGAGTGGGTCGCATAGTAATGATTCGTATCATTCTGCATGGTAATGGGTTATATAGAGCTATCACATTAATTCCAAATTAAGACCGTGGCCATTCTCACTTGTGAAATCGTAAATAAATTTTGATCAATCTTAATTTATTACAAAATATTAAATGTTTTCGTACCATTTAAAAAAATATTTAGACTTTGTAGAGCTTGATGAGCCCTACCCATCAATATGTCGTTTTTATGTAGGTACCTACATAGGTATAGGCTATGTAGGTATAGGTATAGTATACCTATAGGTATAGGCGTTGATATTTTAGTGACTTCTTTTTAAAAAAATTTACACTTCCGTAATTTTGAAAGGCTTGCACTTAAATGGGCAGCAAATCGTAATCAACCGAACTACGATATTTTTTAAAACTACAGTAAACAATTTTAAATTACCAAGAACGTCATCACATCACCAAGTCAACGGAGTCCCGCCTGTCTTTATTGTCACCAGAGAACCTAAGTCTAACCCACCTTTAAATT
The DNA here is from genome assembly GCA_914767545.1 of Sesia apiformis. Lineage (NCBI taxonomy): Eukaryota > Metazoa > Arthropoda > Insecta > Lepidoptera > Sesiidae > Sesia > Sesia apiformis. The sequence goes on along the minus strand of OU611970.1, from coordinate 9,143,888 downwards.
TATTGCCCATCCAGTATTTTCTGCTACTCTTTTAATTATTTCTCATTTTGAAACTATACTGAACCGAACTTAACCGAAACTATTTTTCTGCGGAACTTCATTTCAATCGGTTAAGAATTGCTCTTTTCCAGTTTAGCCACAAATTTAATTATTTCTATTTTTAATCGCATATTGAACTTTGTTGGAAAAGAAATATATCATGCCTCCAAAATTAGGCAAAATCATCACAAAGGATAACCTTTCACCAATCGATGTCAGAAATCTTAACTCCCTACAAGTGTTTTGCCATCTACTTAAAACCAAATAGAGTTTTTGAACTAAACTGGCATCATTCAAAGCGACATTAAGTTGGAAGGATTAACAACTTTTCATGGAGGAAAACGATTACAGTGAGCAACAGGTCAATCTATGCCAATGGACACCTTAATGCGTTAGAAATATGAGCAAGAATTGAATGGTTTTGGGTACATTAGGGCGTTGCTCACTATACAACATATCCATTTATCCGTTTTACACACTCTATCAGAAGACTACTATAAAATGTATCATCGTATTTCAACTATAAGTGAGAGTTGCCGGAGCTTGTCCATCATCTTATCAGTTTCGGTTTGTAGTTAGAATGAAGTTATTTGAAAATCAACTATTACAACAATTTTATTGCTTACCCGATAAATATATGCGGTAAATGTAACGTTATAAGCCGCAAGTAGCCATAGCATACCCAGTAATATTAATTTCACTACACGAGGTATGCTCTCGAAATCAAAAGTCTGATCTTTGTTTATAATAGCACAGATATAAAGCAGCTTACAAGAAGTGGTATGTCGTTTAATCACTTAATTAATAAGAATATGATTATTTCGGTACTTTTACAGTTTTAATAAATTTTCAAGTATTATGTATAGAATTAATTAGATATACATATTTTGTTATCGTGAACATTTTAAATTTACATAATACGGATTGTGTGTGAAAATATTTTTGGCCTTGCTCGCTTATGTCCATGCAATGCGACTTTCGATGTTTGAGCGATTCCTGAACCGTTATTGATGTGGAATACACAAAATCTTTTGATTATAACAACTTGTTAAACATAAACCACAACTTGATTAAACAAGCAGGAAAAAGAAGTTGCCTTTATGTAAGAAAAATAAAACTTAATAGATTCTGAATATTTATCAACGTAATTACAAACATTTTTTTATTTGTCAAGAATATCGTGTCACGTCGCGCGCTGCTCTGACGACTTGCGTGTTTGTACGTTTTTAATTTAACCGAGCTTGCATTGTTACGTTGCATTGCATTGGGGATCCCATTAGATTATCCTGTAGGATCATTAAGTACCTACCTACCTGACCCATAGGCTGCTGGAATAAAATGATTGGCAATAGGCTTTAAAATGCGTTATTTTTACCTCTTTGCAACATCAGCATATTACTCCTTACCGACAACGCCCCTCGCTCGAATTGAAAGGTTGCTATAATAACTGCTATAATTGCTATAATAACTGAATAACATATCTAGTGGACAATACGTCTTTGCCGGCACGCGACCGTCCCGGCATCCGCTTTGAAAGCGTAACGGAAGATCGGAATCTACTTCTCAGCCCATTCCAGTGCTTATTGATGTGTGTAAATTAATTTGGCTACTTAAGGGTGTAGATTGTTGGCCTGAGATCTCGATTTCGAGCGACCGCAGCGCCAAAGTTTAATGTAACATCCGACGGGGCGGATGAATGACCTAGAGAGCGCGATTTTCAAAATGTTTTGCAACAAACGTTCCACGTTGAGAAATTGTTATTGAACTTGAATATTTACAGCATAACAATAACGTTGAATTTTTGGAAACTAGCTGTTGATTCTTTTTAATAGATTAATAAGAGTAGTTGAGACACAATTTTTATGTTTTTCTATCATTTGACATCTGACATTTTTGTATTCTACTTACCTAAAATTCCAACTATTTATTTATTTGTAATTTCACTACCAAAATTTATTCTAATTCGTAAAATATTCATTCAATAAAATAATTGCAAATTCAGTAGGAAGTGTGTTTATCTCTACGCAAGGAAATGTGCCTATTGCGTAAACTCAAATACTTACTTTTTGTTTACGATCACCTCGTCGATATCTAAAAAAAATCCTAGGGTTTTAAAAAAAATGTCAATAAATGAAACACAAGTATAAAAATGATTTATTTACTACACAATAACAAATATGAGTCGCCATTACTCGCTATCTCAAAAGCGTGCTAGGGTTGTACAAAAATTAGTAAATAATTCATTTATTTACTAATTTTAACAGAAGTTTGTAAATTATTAATATACTAATTAAAAGTATGTAATTAAACAATAACGAAATATGAGTTCAAAATTCTAATGGTTTTTCATTCGATTACGGATCAAGTTCTGATTTCTGCTAATTTGATGATAAAATCAATGGCTATCACAAAACCTATCAGAATGAAAACGTTACCAGCTGCCCGATTCACGTAAGTAATAAAAACCGTAGCGCAGTGACGTCACTTCGTTTTTTGCAAATTTAGCCCTTTTAACCGACTTAAAAAAAGGAGAATTCTCAATTCGCTGTATTTTTGAACCAATTTTTATGATTCTTTACACCAGGTAACTCAGAAATTGTATAGTAATTGAGCTATTGGAAGATTTATGACAATCCAAGACTAGATAAGTAAGTGCGTTTAAAACAGAAAACCAAAAGGCGATTTCTAAGTTCCTAAGTTAAAACGACTTTTGGACTGGCGTGTTTACGTGAATCGACTGGCTGGGTAGTTAAGTTACCTGTATCTTTCAAAATCATTAGGCGTTCTTCTCTTTCATAACACGTAAAGCTCTTTCTTTCCTCTCTTTCATAGCCTCTATGATACTGGGCGCGTCACGAATGGGCATGCTTCGTGACTGCCGAGGATCAACTAATTCTGGAAGTAGGCAATCGTAATAAAACCTAACTAATTTCATCTCCATTTTCTCCTCCCAAAATTTGTCGTCCTTTTCTATAATATAAACTTTCATAGGTACAGTAGCACCAAACCAGATGCCAAGCATGCAAACGTTTCTTTTAGTAATATGTACCTGTCCCTGAATTTGGAAATACCAGTTATGATTTTTATTTATGACATAACCCTTGGAAGCCTTGTCCTTAACCCAAAAGGTATGTTTGGCCATTGCTTCATCAAGAGTCATGCCAGCTAAAGAATGTGGGCACTTAATTTCAATTAAACCGTTTGCATAAATGCCATCTGGTGTAGTACCAAGAAATTCATATTGATCGTCGACGAACAAACCGCAACCTTGTATACTAATATTCTCTTGAATTTCTAACTGTTTAATTGCGGTTTCTTCGTTTTCGATACCGTACCGTACAGCAGGCAAACTGGAGATATTACTACCATAAACGATTTTACGAACAAGAACAGCACAACTTGTGCTCTCTCGTTTTTTACAAACTTCCCCGAACGATGATGAGGTTAGTAATTTTCTCCTTGTACTCATCCACTCAGAACTACTTCTTTGCAAATGGGTCGACCTATCAAGCTCCTCTCTTTCAGCACAAGACAACTTTAAATCGGCTAAAAAAGATGACTTGGCTTTCTCATATAATTCTGGACTCAGATCAGGTTTTTCGCAGTTTGGTCCATAGTGAGCGTCTTTCGATACAGCGCTGTGGCTCTTTTTCAATCTTAATTTAGGTTTAGCAATTAAACGGATTCTACGATTACAATTTTCCACTTTCGCGATCAAAGGATTAGGACTAGATTTAAATATTACTTCATGAGTTTTACTATGAATCGATCCTGTATTAAAAGACACAACAGCAGCTGCGCATCGGCCCGCATAAGAACCACGGGAAGAATAATTTACACGCTTACCCCCTACTAATTTGGCAATCACTGCGTTAAAACTTTCAACTATATTACTTGTACAATTATGAATTAAACTTCTAGAATGATATGACAGTCTTTTACTTAAAATGTGTACCGCGTCCATTAATCCGCATCCAACAATTGCTGGAAGCAACCCAACAGGTTCTATTCGACGAGTATCAGGTCTACAGAAATACTCCTTGCAATATTGGTGATTACCAAATACGTGTTGTGGACCATTTAGGATATCTTCACTAAGATTTTTTATTTTTTCTTCGAGTGACTGATTTTGATCGCCCCAATATTTAATAGCGCATTTTACACCCGTTCTTAAACGCAAATACCTTTCTTTTAGGAATTTCCGCAATTCGCAAGGATACTTAGTGTCTTTCGACAGTTTCTCCAAGCTATTGCAGTAGTTTCGTAAAAGATGATTTTTGCATTCAATTTTCTCTACTGTTAAATTACCGTACGGTCGCGAATCTAATATTTTTTTATAAGTACTGGAATCGCCGTCTGCTACAAATTTATTATAAATTACACCGTGATCAACAATGGAACGTTTAAACCCCTCAACTATTATGGTCGATTCCATACCGGTAGATGATCCCGAATAATTCTTGAAACAACGGTGTTCCGAGGGCTGACTGTCGTTCTTTGCGGCTCGTGCACAAACTACGCAGTATTTATTTTTAACTCCAAAAAACAATACTTTATTAGTTTTAATGCCAATTATCGCAGCTGCGCCGGACAAGGCGGAAAAATTCTTACCATAAGATCTCTTGCTCCAACAACCGTCAACAGCAACAGATATTAATGGTGTACCATTTTTATCAACACTACCTATAGACACTGCGTACTCCGCTTCTTCCTTGACAGCTTCTGCCATGGAATGTGCTGCTGTCTTTTCCCACCAATCGCAAACCGTATTATTAATTTCATTGTATAATGAAGGTGACATGATTGGTAGGGCTACTGCGGCAGTTAATGTTTTTAACTGATAGTAGCTCCCACCAGATGATATGATACCAGATACAATTTGATGATTCACTTCCATTCTATCTTCTTTCTTTTCAATCAAACACACAGTAAATTTCATACTACACATACTACATTTCATGATGAGTTTTGAGTCCAGACCAACTTTTACTTCACCTATTATACTGAGGTAACTTAACTTACAATCCATTGGACCGTGGTCCCCTATGGCCTGAAGAGCTTTAAAAAAAAAAGAAACGTCTACAACTCTACGCCCAACTTCCATTTCATCCACCTTTCCCTCTTGGTCGTTTTCAATAACTAGTTCCTGTAAAGAAAGATAATGGCTTGATTTTTTTTATAAAAAATAATTAAAAATTTAAAAAAATGCAAAAGAATTAATACAATATTAGGTTCCTGATGAATAGAAATTATAATTTCTTTACGCATTAGGTATTGTTTTTTTATGACGTCACCTATTTGAACGTAAATTTTCTTTTGAGAAAGTAATTGAGAAGTATTTCGGTACTAAGGTGTTTGTCTCTCGATGAAAATAATAAATATTGCAAGAAAAATCTATAGGTAGGTATTGAGATTTTGTCTTCGCCCATCACTAACTAAGTAGTTTGTTTATTTATGTAACAAGTCTACAAGAATTACGTATAACAACTTACCTCTATACAGCGCGTAGCATTGTTGCTCAGAGTCTCGGCCCCAAGGTTTTCTTTATTTTCAATACTAGAAATATTATTCATCAATATTATCCACTTTTTATTTATTTTGTACAACCCTAAGCCAGACGCTAGGCGCCTCGCGTCTGTTTGGCGGTATAGGTATGTCGACAAAGTTGCGCTGTCGCCTACCTACTTCCACAATTTGATATTTAGACAATACTAGCCGACCCGGCGAACTCCGTATCGCCTTTTTTTTTTAAAAAATCCTATTATTTTGATATTACATACAGATACTTCAATTTTATTTATCAGTATAGATATAGATAATACAAACCAATATTTACATGTTATTTTAGGTATATGTCTGAATCGGGCGATCTAAATCATATGACATATTGTATTAGCTTTGTAATGTACCCTGTTCAAATGCGATAATAAATAAGTAGGGAGGAACTTACATTTTATTCCGAGATCTTTTGGCTTTCATATTTTTATAATGCGTACAAAACTTTCTTTTCCCTGGCATGCCACTCAAATTCAATCAGTCCTGCGAAAAAAATAGCCTATGTTACTCAGTGATAATGTAGCTTTCGAATGATAAAAGAATTATTAAAATCAGTCCAGTACTTTTTGAGTTTATTCGTTACATACAAAAATCCAAATCTTTCCTCTTTATAATACTTATTAGTGTAGATATTGTATTTTTTACGATTTATATCTAGTTCCATCATGGTTTTCTTTCAGACATTCATTATATCGATACTTTCTACTAACTGAAAATAAATTAATTATAAAAATGTTATACTTACAGTTTTTTACAAAAAACACAAATTCACAATACGTAATTCTGCTGTCTGCAGCCGACAAGCGTGGTGTCGCGTTCACTTACAGAAAGGAACTGCCGCTGCAGACCACCGAGATTGCACGAATGAAACGAACGTTTTATCCCATACATTTGTGTATGAAAAATTTACCTTAAAATATATCTAGATTTTAGGGCTTTAAAAGAGGAAGTCTTTGTTTGTAAAGGTATAAAAAGAAGTATACAGCTATACTTATTGGTTTCTTCAGTGTTCAAAAAGTGTTTCTTTTTATCAATTTGTGTTGATTTATGGGGTTAAATCTGAAAAATACGAAGTCATGTTTTTGCATTTTTACTCAATTTTGTGCGTTTGTTGACGTTTATTATATAACAACTATTAGGTTTAAGAGTTTAATATAAGCATGAACATACTTATTGGTCTTTGATTGTAATATATACAAATTATCATTGATATCAATCATATGTAAATAGGTTAAATATGAAAAATCGTAACACTCTTTTCGGTGATTTTCACGATCTACACCCTTAAGTGATACAGATACTGGATATGAGTGAATTATGTTGGATGGTGTTTTACCCAAATAGATAACTGTGAGGCCACCTATTTCAACTTTGACTACTAAGAGCCATTATTCAGTAATGTCACTAAAACGGACTAACAAATTCTAAAATTGATGCAAATAACTGTCCTTCCACACTTCTTTAACAAAGAGTCGCCGCGTATTTATACAGTGCGGTCATCATCACAATTTATACCGTGGACTCGAAAGTTATGGAATGAACTGCCAATTGAGGGTTTTCTGCTACGATACGACATAAAAGAGCTGTGAGCAGGATTTTGCAAGGTCGGCAGCACACTCGCATGTTACAAATGTTCATGGGCGGTGGTGACCACTGTGGCTCATCTCTTTTATATACAGTAATAATGAGACTGTCGTGATTAGGATATTATAAAAGTTCTGTGGGCGGTATGTATGATGGGAGCGAGTAACGAGTGGCAATGATGTAAGGCCACTTAGGTAATGTGCACGTTAACTTAAAATAAGTTAAGTAATAATGTTAAGTACTTGTCACTACACGTTGTAATGGCGTGGTTAAGTTTAATAAATATTATGGAATTCAGTATAATAAACATTTAGCATTTAACAATAAGCAAATTTTTACGAAGGCATTTTAAGCGGGCATTCTTTTTTAAAATTCCCTATACTTATTTGACAGTATGTATATCGGATATAGGTATATCATGTATATAAAAATGACGCGAATTTCATTCTGTAAGTGGTTTTAATGTATCAAAATTGTTAAATGAAACTTCGAGTTTGATTAATAGACTTATTTATTGTAAAACAAAATAAAAATAAAATAAGAGTAACAAAAAATTAGAGTCTTTGACATTAATAATCGGTCTACTTAATCAACATTCAACTAAACTATAATTATAATCTTTAGTGTTGGATCATTGGCAGTGGCAGTGATCATAATTTTTATTTATATCAGTATAACAATTAAGCGTTTGATCTGCCAAAATTCTAATTTTGACGATAAATATCAATTGATATATTTATATTATTATATCACTATAAATATGAATTGATATATATCAGCGAACCCTGATCATAATACGAGTATATAATTCATTCTACGCGCATCGGCCGAGCTTCGAGCGCGCGCCACGCGCCGCGTAAGTACCCGGTCTGAGTTATGACCGCGACGAACGTTTATACACGACAACAAAATCTTACATGGGTGAAACTATTGATTTATTCCTTAAAATAATTTTATTTTTTAATTAGAACGTTGACATGTTTCAGGTTATGCGTTATTTGTATATACTCGTGACACGTTATATATACTCGTATTATATACATATGTGTACCTATAATACGATTAATTTTATTGGCTATTAAATACCGAACCCTTTTCAGTGTCGCGTAGTCGGGTAAAAAGTTCCTGCTCTATCGTTTAATACATTAGTATGAAGTGTGAACATCCCGAGTATTACTCTCGCGTATTATAAAAAGTATGCTCGTTAAGTATGTCTGTCGGTCAACGAGTTCGTTTATGATAATTTCCCGTCGGCTGACCGAGGTTGGAAAACTTTTCCCGTAACAGAATTAAAACGAAAATTATGTGCATCATTTAAAAAAGAAACTCCTCAGTCGTACACTTTTGACAGACTGGTGATGAAAGTGGTGGGTTGTCATAGTAACAATACTCTTTCGAGCATCGTCTTTCACCAGACGTAACAGACTCAGTTCGGATTATTGGATCACATACTCCGGATCTTTTTTTCTGGAGAATGCGGATTTACTCACGATGATTTCCCTCACCGCCGAACTAGTGTAATTTTTTTAAAAATCCATACTTAAATAGAAACTCAGTGGTAGGGCCCGAGGATTTGAACTAACTAACTATCACCGACCTAACATAATTTTACTGTGAAAAATATCAGTCAGTGAGTTAATCAATCAATCATTATTTAATTGTATTAAATAGTGAGTAAAAATAAATATATTTATAAATAAAACACTTTTAAACGCATATCAAAATCAAACCTGTAATATTTGCAAGGTTGAATCTCACATAAGTAGTCATATGTAAACCAGGTATTCAGTTTGAACTCCACCGGAAGATCCGGTTACGGCGGGTCGTGTATAATGTTAATTACTTTCCTCGTCGAGACTGTCGTGAATGACTCAAAACTGTCCCGTCGATTTTGTGATTCCTGAATCTCCTCGTATGTAATTCGTCTTTTTTCACAAATTCTTTATTCGTCAACCAAACTTAGTCGACCACGCAATATAACTAAAACGGCTAAATGCTTGCAAAGTTAAATTTCTCAATGATTTCTTCCAACATATGTTTGCTTATTCATCGGAGAAAGTTGTGGGCTCTGCTTGTACTTAACCATCATTATAATGTATGAGATATGCTTTTATCTGATATATCTTATGAAAAACGATAATTTTGCCATATTTGTCACACTTTATATTCTAAAATTGGAAGATAATATTTTAATTATCTCAATGTTTCCATTTCTAATCTTGTTCTTTTCAATTCCTTCTTAAATTGCAACATATTGATTTCAGTTTGTTTATCATTTGATATATTAGTGACAAGTTCTTCTATGTCATATTTCCAAAATAGTCTTTTTTTTTTAATTTATAAGTCTTGTAACTAATTTTAATTTGCTTTTTGTTCATTTTCTATAGAATGTTATAGTGTCTTTATCCATTTTTAAATTATGTAATTACTTTAAGTACGTTTCACTTATCCGTTGTCTTTGTTATATTTAAATATAACATTTACACATTTCTCTTGAAATGATCTATCCTATCCTAGGTATTAAAAGGTGAGCGCCCGGGGTGCACCGCACCCCTTGCACCCCCTGGTAAAGACGGCCCTGATCCTAGATATGTACCTGCTATCTATTTACTGATAATAACTTCTTCCTACTGAGCGATCCATTTACGCATAGTCTAAAGGCTTGATCTCTAAACATGACATTCAGATAATACATTTCTACTATAATGCCATTGAAAACATCGTTTAAAAATGAATTTTTCGTATTCCGATCACTAACAGTAAAAGGAACTGAGATAATAAGCTACATTTTAAACTAAAATAAGGAACTACTCGAGTGCAGCCGTGAACAAATGCTATTCTATAATAAATTTATGTGGATACTTTCAAAATTGAAACTACGGTAATGATAAAGAAGGAAAAGAGAAACAACTGAATCTGATAACTTAATATAGTACTGTATACGACATTAATAATTATAGTTTCGTAAAGAGAAAATAAATCGATACAAATTCATATTCAGTTTTCACAAAATTGTCTTTTAAAAAGTTCGCTCACGCAATCAATCGTTTCTTAGCATGTAACTGTAACATTAAATGCGGAGGCTTACAATGAAACAGCAATAAAATACTAATGATTTATTTATTTGCTTTAATTACTTTAGATTCCTAATCAATTGACTCGATTGTAGTTAAACAACTAGCAAACTAAATTGACGATGTGAAAGTCATCTAGGTATGGAAATACATAGATATGTCAAGCAATCAGTTATTGTTCTGTATTTTTGTATTTTAGTGGTCTTGTAGTAAAAGGGCTTCACTTGTTATTAACTCTTCTCTTTTCTTATTTATTTGATTAACTACTAATAATTACTAAATGATTAATCAAATACTTCTTTTTGTTTTATTCACTTTTTTTTCTAAATAGAATATTTTTAATTTAATATCTTATGTTTCTAATATTTTATAATTATTTGTTATTTATTTCATCCATCTGATGATGATCGTGATGTCTTATACGTCGATTCATATGTGTTTTTAAGGTATGTACAATAAAATGATGTACACGTCCGATCCATCTAAGATGAGATTGTACTACAATGGGTTTTGCCGATACTTCAAATACTCTTTACCACATATTTCTTGGCTACCGTCGCGCATCACTTCAAATGTTATGTTTATGACGTATGCCTGCAAATTTTGTTCACTTTTCTTTTCAAAATTATCCAACATATAAACTTTCTCAAGAAGATGATCATTGCAATAATATTATTTTCTTTTCCTTTGTTTCAGATACGATGACAGCTCTAATTTGATACGCCGAATTAAACACAACTTTCCTAACACCAATGATAGGAATACAAATAATACCTACGACTAAAGCTACGTATACTTTCAAGCATTAAAATTCATATTTCTCCTAAGAGAATGGAATTAACGGACTCAATGTCTGCTTCCAATCGTTACGCCCTTTGTTTTCTTTGAAAAGATTTATAAACCAAAGTTTAAACTACTACCAGTGATGCTGTGACAATGGCTTCGATACGAGCGTGTGCTGGAGCTAAAGGAGCTCAAAGAATTGATAGGAAATATAAATCAGTAAATGTATGGAACATAGTCAACCTAGCTTTAGTTTTATTAGCTGTAGTTCAAATAATCAAATGTGAAGGGACGAATGACACTAATAATATAGAAAAAGATACAGCGATACAAGATATGGAAAAGGATGCAGAGAGACGATTAAAAATTCTGGAAGGGGTGGCGGGAAAATCTTTTAGTGATGTATACCAAAATGGGACTTTTAGAACTGGCAATGTGTTGTGGGACAATATTTTAAACAAGTGCACGAACAGTCCTTCTATTAGTTGTTTGCAGAAAAACTTCTACTCATATTTAGACGATAGTTTGAATTTTAATGGTGATGTTAATGTGTTCAGTGGTGTGCGTTTCAAGAAAAATAATGTTGATATCAACAAGTTCAGTAAAGAAGCTAACACCATCTACCTCAGTGGAACTAAAGAAGAGAAATTTGGCGGTCGATCTCTAGATGAAAATGAAAATGAAATTGGTGACGAGGAAGAGTCCGGTAAGTTTGTAATGGTGTTAATTAAACTTTTGAAATGTAAATTGCTTTAACCAAATTAATTGACCCTTCTACTGTAAGATATGTGGTAGATAAATGACAAACTTCAAATTGCGAATCACTAAAATTAGTAGCAAAATCATTATTCTCCTTGTATTTTTCTTTTTGGAAGTTAATATCTTTATTTAAAATCTTTAATTTATGAAAGCCTCTTTTAATTAATTTAATGAAAGTTAATTTGTTTGTTTAGTTCTTTTATTTATTACTGTCGCCATATTGGCCATTCGTTTTGTCTGTAAGGCACAAACACAAATAAGATCAACATATAGGATATTTTTACTCCATTCAATCAAGTAGTAATTTCGAGAAGAATTTTAACCAAAGCGAAACGGGAGGAATTTGTAGATTTCTTTTAATTTTCATGAATAATTTTCAACAATAGTTTCATACATACATTTAAAAATATCCCATATTCGAGAACATTTTATACTTCATACTGTACCATGGATACAGGCCTCTCCTAAGGACTGCCACCACACACATTCTTCTGATTTCTTCCACTATACATGTAAATTTAAAATTGCAACAAACTCGTACCATTCATACATGATTAGATCGAACCCGCCCTAGCTTTGCTCAGGTATCATAGTATTATCCTAGGGAAACTAGCCATAGCCTACGTTCACCTGCATTAATTTAGCTTCTTAAAAGTAAAAGAATTTTCAAAATCAGTTCAATAGTTTACCTATTGAGTAAAAATAAACAAAAAACATTCAGTCTCTCCTTATGATAGATATGTATATAGAAACAGGTCACAAAGTACAAACCGTGAAAACACATTTGCATAGTAAAACAATGCACTATTCGGTCACGTATGTGTCACATCCGTACGTACTGACATGTCCAGTATAGTGAGACTTCCAATAGGGTTAAAGAAGCGTTTTACATTCTATACCATTATAAGGTATGGTGGATCATTTTAAATTGGCCGTTGTAAGGATGTCACTTTCCGTCCAAGGTTGTTCCTCTCATGTTCGTTACTTGAATTGCTAATTTTCTAATGCATGTTGGCAAAGGTTATGGGTTATATTATATTCAAGTATACATACAGGGTCTGTTAGATGTACTCATATTCCCCGAGTTAATTGACAAGAAATATATATATATATTTTTTTAAATTCCACTGTAGATACCTATGCAAAATTTGAATATTTTGCAAAAATAAATTGCATAAAATTCTCTTTGGGAACACAGTACAGTAAAACAGTAAAAGTTATTGTTAAGTCTATACATTGTGTTAATGTAAAAAAAAAGAGTTTTGTCTATATTTTTGTCTGTATGTTTGTGTTGACATCAGGCATAAACTATTAATGGATTTTGATCGGGTTTTATTTAGAGTTTGACAAATGAAAGTTCAAACTGGAAAAGCACGGTAAATTCAAAAAGAATAATACCTTATCACTAAAAATTGTTGCAAAAATCATTTTGATACTCGAATTAGAATTGAATTATAATAAAATTGGCCTAGAAAATACTAGCAAATCCTAGGCTTATTTATAGTGACAACCAACTATTTTTAGTGGTAACTTTTTTTAATTTAATGTTTTTTTTTTTTTACTTTTTTACCGAACTGTCTAAACTAGTGTTTGGGCGGGGGGAACTCGTGAAGTGATGATTGAGTTTTTGTTTGATTATTGTAGGAATTATATGTTATGGGGTTTGTCTTTAAAGTATCTAGTGGGTGTGGATAATGTTTGTGATAATTAAATAAAAATATCTCTCTTTTGTTCTCAATAAACCAACTATCGCTTTATTGAGCGACTCCTGACTTACTTCGATGTGACTAGACATTGACAAAATATGCTTTAAATTATAAAATCTGACACTGGAAGAATGTACTATTTGAACCATTGCCATATATTAAAAAAACTAGTGTACATGTGATGGCGATCCTGATATGGCCATACATATCAGGCCATACATCCCGATATGGCGTCAAGAAGTTGAGTTATGGAGGAAATTAAAAAAAATATATATAATTGTTCGAGAACTACCTAACGGATTTTAACGAGATTTCCATTGTCATGTAGCATAGTATTTCGTGGGAAGAAATTAACACAATTGTTAGCAGAATATTGTATCCGTATATGGCGATTGGCTTATCAACAACTTAAGTTGATAAGTCAAAATCAATAACTGTTTTTCAAAGACACTGTCAAAAATTCACCCCCTAATAGATGCCAGCCTAACCTATGTCCCCGATAGGAATGCCTCCCCGTTACCATTGTCGTCGTCCTCGGCACGTTCTAGACGACCCCGACGACCCCGACGACCCAATTACTGCTGTCAATGCGGTTCTTACACTACACTCACAGGCTATACATATACACCGTCTCCGCCGACGGAGACGAGGACGTCCCCCTCACCACTGTGAACGCACACCGGCCTTCAGCCAACACTTTTACCAGGTATCGGCACATGCCCAGGCGCTTCTCACCGACTCGCGATCCCGCGGTACCCTCCCAAAGCAACGCCCTAAACCGAGGTCCGTTTCTTCCGTCGGTCTACCGGCGGGGGAGTCCTTAGGCTCGTTGCTGCATACACTTTTTGCTCCTGGCTGAGCGCCTTCTGCGCTCGCCCTAAACCATACATGTCAGGTGACTCTCGAAAGGTCATTAGGGCCACAAGAATATAGCCATTCCGAAAAGAAAAAACTGTTTAAAAGGTCAATGCTTTTTTTCGTTTTCGCTTCTAAAATCGAGATGTCACCTAATACTGAAATCAATCCTCTAAAACTATCGAATATTGAAAGATGTAATTTGTTTATTGTATTTACAACAACAAGTCACACAACGTCTTGACATTTAAAATTAAAACACATTTAAAATTTTATATATCTCGAGTTATCTATCAACTTATTCTGATACAAAGACTTTTTGGCGAGAACTCGAGAAGTGAAGATTTGTTTGATTAATATTACTCGTAATAATAGTGTATTGTACGTTTTCTTTAATATTGATAGTTTATTAAACTTCGAAGTGTTTCCTGTGCGTAATGTTTGTGATAATCAAATAATATCATAGGACTCCGTTTTTGGTGTGCTTCCAATGAGTCCTCTTCTGACCTCAGCAAACTTAATATCGCTTTACTAAGCGACTCCTCACTTAGGCCTCGCCTATGGAGACGCGGAGCTTGGCGCGGCGCGTGATGCGGGCTGTTGAGCGTTAAGCGGCGCGTATTTTCCATTTATGGAGAGGCAGTGCAGAGCCCGCAGCGGAAGAAGCACAGCTTATTGCAATGTTCCGCTGTGTTCCTCTGCGTGTTCACTCCTTTGTCGCGTCGTGGCCCGCTTGCTGATGCTGTTTTCGCTGCATATTCCGCCGCGTGTGCGCTGCGTGTTTTGCCAGCTGTTCCGTCGCGTATGTCGCCGCATACTGATCTACATATTATACGCATAAAACTCCGAGCAAAACTTCAACAAAACGCACGCAGAATCTCTTCTGCATAAACGCTCTGTTACATGGTCATATGTTTGAATTGCTCGCGCAACACCGCGCATTAGGCGACGTACCAAGCTCCGCGTCTCCATAATCGAGTCCTTACTTCGACGGGACTGGACATTGACAGGATACGTTTTAGATTTTGAAATTGATAATTACGAATAAAAACTTAATAGTGGCAAATATGCTAATTGCACTATTGCCATATATGGAAAGGAAAAAAAACTGCTACAAAGGACAGTTTTTAATCCAAATTCCAAGCAGGCGAAGCCGCTGTTAACGGTTAGTTAATAATAAATCCTGATGACCGGAGTACAGCAACTAACTAACAGCAGTACACAGTGTGCTACATACAATACCTCAAAATCTGTCATTCTCTTTTTATTCCATTGAGCAGTCAAGCGCGGCTTGGCTCAACAGAGCCACCAATACAATTGATTGTACGGTAGTTGATTGTAGTTAAAACTGTTGTTTTATGTTTTTTTTATGCTTATTTGACAAAGAAAATAAAATTAAAAACCCATATTAAAAATTTTTTTGGTCAAATTCACTAAAAACTTAGTTTGATAATTATGTGCTTCTAAATAATTAATATGCTTATTGAATAATTAATATCCATGGGTGAGAACTAGCTGTTATTGATGTCATTATCACACTACACCACAAGAAAAATTGGACGTCCGACTCCCCTATTTCCCAATCCTTTATCCAAATCCATGCTTAAATGTCCAAAGGCATCTGCCTTCCGGAAGCGTGTCAATGTTTGTCATGCTGAACTAATTTTGGCATGGCTTGCGAATGTCGCAGGGCGACAGTGGGTATTCCCTTATAGGCCAACAATAATTTGAATTATTACAAATATTTTTTTTTAATAAATTTAAAAAAAATACCTGTTTTACGCGATCCGAAACGCGGGAAGCCACGATTGATTACCGCGTGACGTCACACCACTATAAACATAACCTAACCTAACCAACATTTTTCGTATTTTTTCTACTCTGAAAGTTAAATTTGATGATTTATTTTATTATTGTTCCTAGTCTACACAAAATTGAAGGTGGTTTCATTAAAGCTAATAGTGCAAATTTGCCGAAAGTAGATACTTTTATGATTGTAAATTTCTTTGCTTGCAATCCGGACTTATGCTCAGCTGAAATCAGAAACGTGAAAACTTTTGTGTTATATAAAACAAATAATTTAATTCTATAGTATTTCTATATTTGTTAAAATGAAATGTAAATATACTTCCTTGGCTACTTCATACAACCAAACGCGTAATTTTAATCATACAACAAGGTTTTTAGGCTATTTGGATTTCTATGAAAAGTACAAAGAAATATCTCGTTAATTCGTTCCTTTGAAATAAACAATTTGGTACACATAGGTTTATAAACAATTTGGTACACATAGGCACTGCACACTTATACGATAATGAAATTATTTTCACAATTTCCAAAGACAAACACTATAAATTTATAAACCTTTCAAATATAAATTTATTACCTCTCAGAAGATTAGAAGTTGTTTATAGTATTGTGGCGTCATAGATTCGGGATGTCACGTGACCGACTGTTTTCGCACGCAATTTAAACAGTTGGTTTAAAATGGTTGAGAACTATGTTTTTTTTAAAAGAGCTCATTGATCTCTACGTCATCGAATGGGGGGCCTCGTGGGGAGTAAATTTTGTGTAGGTCATTTAGAGGGTGAAAAGTGAAACTCACGATATTTTGTTATTCACGATGTTATTCATTCATTCTTCACGCAGTCATGATCTGAGAATCGATCCTAGGAAGTTTTGGTCACTTATCTCACTAGAAGTGATTGCTTCCAGCCAACTTTCACGTATGTAATGGTGATGAATGCTAAAAGGTATTATGATGTTGTTGAAATTATTCCGTCAAACTGAAATGAAATGCACATATGAATTTGCACCTAATTAATAGGGTTTTTCTAAGGGTTGCCTAAGACATGAATCCTATGAACTCATATCTCTTAATCGAGTTATTTTTTTTTGTCGAAATTCGAATCCCCCATAAAATACAGAAACCTTAGTAACAACATAGCATTTTGAAAATAAAAAAAGATATCCCGCGGTTTTACAACTTCAGCTGATCATTTCTTCAAAAGATTTTACAACTAACTTAGTTCCCACTGATATTTAATCGTAATCAGCCCATTTTTCGTCCATTTCTGGACATGGGTGCACATTGTCTTGTATGACCTTAAAACACCACGCCTGGCCAAGCAGGTTGGCAAGACCACTCTTCTAGGTGTGGTATAGTTCCTCAGGGCTTGTGGCTGCGGTTTTGTTATCCCTCACGGACACCCACAGGAAGAGAGACGACATGGTGCTATTCTAAAGGCAGCCGACACCATACTACCAATTCATAACTAAATGATAATTCTCGATGACCCCACTTTCTGAATTGTCAAAACTACTCCGTTACATGTCATAGGTTACTTCAATTCGGGGCACTCAGGTTACTCAACTAGAATTCTGGGTAAACTTTATGTGGGTTTGTAATGCGTGTGACATTTTGCTGTTGACTAGTTACATGTACATATATATGACTTCCACTGACACAAAAAGCATATGGATTCACAGTTTTATCTGAAAAAAAGTATACACTATACACGACAGTATACACTCACTACCAAGTAGATGAAAAAAATACAATGATATTTTTTAAAAGTATATAGTTGAACTATACCTACTCATTCTTTAAACGGAAAAGGTATGAAATATACTGTACGAGGTCGTACAACTATTCTTTAGTGTTAACATTCTAATTGATCTTCTAAACACGAAATCGAAAGCCTCGAGTGAAAGCGAAACGATTTCAGTCCTTTTCAATTTCACTTACATTCTTATGTAACTCTTATTTACTACGTGTTATGGTTTTAAGTTGAATGTAACATTTGAGAATTTACGTGTTATTAATTTGACGTCCCTACTCGTATTTCGTTATGCTCGTGCGATCAAATATGTAGTTACATATTTTGCATAACTTTTAGTATTTGGCACCATTGTAAGACTGATTGAAATAATTGATATGATGATGTCAGCCTTTTTAACGTCCCGTTGCAGGGTTCCGGCCTCTCCTAAAAGTCACTACTGGGGTTTCGGACAATAATTTACCACACGGGTCCAATGTATCCAGATTTTTTCTTTTCTTTTAATTAATTCTCGAACAAGCAGGTTTCTTCACGATGTTTTCTTTCACCGCCGCCGAGCTGCTGGTGATTTTTTAAAATCTGTACTTAAGTAGAAATTCGATGGTACGAGCCCGAAGATTTGAACTCTCAATCTCACGAATGAGAGCCGAGAGAAGATACGAGTAAATAGAAATGGATACATGGACATTTATAATAGCCACATGTTAACATCAGTCGAGAATAATAAGAATAGATAATTAGGACTGGATTTGGGAAATTGGTAGTTCGGTAGAATTGCTCGGTTGGGAAGATGGGGCATAGATAAAATAACAGGACTACGAGTTAGGGCTTGCAGTTCTTACGGGAGGAGGATTTAAAAGTTATTTTATAATAAAATATTTAACAATTTATTAAGTGTGTAGTTATTAGTTACTGTACAATATTAATCGAAAAAGTCTTGGGCGATGAATTACTGCATTCCTAAGGCGAACAGACAGTAATTGTGTATTTATATTGTGGTGTATGATGTGATGAGTTGATGAGTGTGAATGATGTGTTAATGTCTACATATATTGTATAATATGTACAAATAATATGTACATGTATAAATATGATTCTGCAAGGTTGATAACGCATCCGCATGCCTCCTGGTGTTGCAGGTGTCCATGGAGAATGATGACCACTTACCATCAGGTGGCCCGCCCGCTCGTCTGCCATCTATTCTTTAAAAACAAATGTAACGTAAAGGACCCAGTACACAATGATCGGCCACTAGCTACAATGAGCCATCATCGATCACTTTGGAGCTGAGGTTCACACAGTGATCGCTCAATCCGTTATACGGTACTCGACAGATTATTCTTTATTCAACGGAAAGTTACAGTCGAGCACAGAACAGAACCTTTTTTTTTTTGAAATCAAGAAGTGATTTAAATCTTCTTTGAGTGCATACTTCCGTACGACTTGAATGACTAAATAATGTCAATGTAACACAAATATTATTGTCATTATTTGTCTTTATATTGTTAGTAATCGTAAACAATTATTTATTTATTTATTTAATAACTTAACATTAAAATACGGGTTACACTAACTAATTACAACGGGTGTCGGTTGGGAAGCCACAATCACACATAGGGTACCTTATGGTCCCTGTGTCGTGTGATCGCGTCACCCGGCCAACACCAGAACAATTAAGTTTACATTATAATATATGTATAACCTTTGTGGTCAGGGGTCATCTACTAAACTCATTGGGTATTGTGTAATAGTGTGTAAATGTTGTGTTGTATGTATTTGTGTGTTGTGTGCATTGTAATTATGGTCATGGATTTATGATATGTGTACCTAATATAATCAATTCATTTATATTTTTTTAATAAATTTATGATGATGATGATTATGATGATGATTTATGATGGATGATGATAATAAATAAAACGAAGTGAACTGCATAGTCAAATTAAAAAACGGTGAATGTCTGATTTAAACAAAGATAACCAGTTAATGTTTATCGTACAAGACTTGCCTAAGAAAAAAAAATCTGTTGAGAAGTGCTTAGATAAACTTAGAGATTAAACCAATCTGTTTAAACACTACGAAATGGAAGAAAGAAAGGGGAGGTTAGGAAAGAAAGTGAAAAAAAGGAAAGATTAGAAAAGATACAAAGATTCACAAACTATTAAAAGAAAATTTTTAGAATTTCACTGTTTAGAGGAAAACATTAATATTTAGTTAATGAAATGATCGCTTTGTCGAATGACACTTTGTTGAACACAGAATCTGTCCAAACTAGAATCTGTCGAGTAACGAATTTGTCGGTTACAGAATAAACCGTTCACTCATTTGCTCAACTGCGATCAATAGAGATGAGATGGACGTGGAAACAATTGCGTCTGCCGCAATTTATTTGATTGACAATATCCCGCCATCATGGACCACGATCCCCTGTAGACGATGGTGATTGTCGGCAATTGGCCATCATGAGCCATTGTGTATAATTCTAGAGCCTTAAGATAAAATTATATTATGCAGACACGACTTGACGATGTTATTATACTCGGAACTATGTATAAACATGCTTAAGTGTTATGTTATTGTAATACTTCACATATATTAACATAACATCGCACTACGATTACAAAGCATTTATAACATGTAAAAGTCACAATTTCGCAACAATGACGCGAGTTCCCGTCTTAAGAAAAACATGAAAAGTAGAAATTTTTACCACATTTCCAATATCTGGAACGTGGGGATCTATAGAAATACTTTGTCTATTATAAAAATGCTTTAAAGGAAACCTATTATATGAGTTAGGAAAAGCTATGATGAGTTCACAGTACCCATTTTGGTTTCACCACAGTCGGGTATAATTATTACAGCCGCTTAAATTCTCACTGTCAATGACGGTAAAAATAGGAAAAATCTCGTTAGTTGAATGTTAGCTAATAGCTTCCGTTTTTAATTTATTCTAATTGGATAATTAGGCTGGGTTAAAACTGAGTTAGTTAGATATTATTAATTGAATCTTCCGGGCTACTTGGCCGAGGTCTTCTGGAATCTCTTCTCTTTCTTCCAAACGTTTCGTCAACAACTGCGGTTGACATCTTCAGTGGCGACTGCGTTCACTTTCGGAGAGATCTTATCTCTTCGACTTCTCGAGCACAACTGACCCGACGACTGTGGCGCACCGGTATTTATAGTGAGCGAAGGTAGTTGTGATTGTGTGTGTACCGACACACCGATATTTATAGTGGGCGAGGGCGAGGTAGACTCGGTACACACACAATCACAACTACCCTGTCATTTTTTTATAACTTTGGGAATCACTGATCTAGTCTATTCCCATATCGTTGACCAACTATTAATATTTGCATGCAATTTTATGTCAATAGTTATACAGTCCTTTGATACCACTTCAAACTTAGTGCTTAGAATTTTATTACGTCTTAGCAGAAAAACTAATAGACTTATAATAGATTAATAGTAACAGACTAATAGACATTGTTTCGTTTCCGAGAAGTTCGTCTAACATAATACCTTTCCTTTTCCAGAAACACCATTAGAAGAAGTAACAGACGCACTATATGATAAAGGCGTCAAGTTTCTCATGACGCATGACATGAGCTTGACGCTGCCTGAGCTGTTCTTCCATGGTGCTACCCTCAAAGTCTCTCCTAGAGCTATGACGAAGACTGGAGCGCTGGTACACATTGACTTAGAACCAATGGAAAACGACAATGGACAGGGAAGAATATTCTTTAATAAGATAAGTGAGTTTATATTATTTAAAATTTTAAATTGTTTTGATTTAAAGTTTATGTAAATTATTGGTAGATAGATATATATATACCTTTACGTCACTTACACTGTAGCTCAACTCAAGCATATTCAGCTCAACTCAAGCATATATGTAACACTGTTCAGTGTGGTTGAGCACTAAAAAGTTCATTTGGGGAAATAAATCAAATTTATGAAAAACAACATTTTCATTTCCATTACTTAAGATTAAGATTAGCACAATAAACTTTTGGGTATAGTCGATTACTACCAACCCTTAATGTCCCACTGCAGTGCACAATCCTCTCCTATTAATCACTTTGAAGTTTTAGGCCATAATACACTACGCGAGCTTGCGTAGACTCCAGATTTTATTGTCATACGTGTGGGTTTCTTCGTGATGTTTACCTTCACCGCCGAGCTAGTGAATACGTAAAAATCCATTTTTAAATATAAATTATATTTTGATTTTGATTTCTCACCTTCATGGACGCAAGTCGAGAATAAAGACCTCGAAACTATCAACGCTCAAAGCTGGTGGTAAGTGAATAAGTACTCTCGCCCTGCGACATCCGCGATACATGTCAATTGTCAACATCAGCCCATATTGACAAACGTTGGCATTCCCTGGGAAGCGCTGCCTCTACGTATGGATATACCTTGGGAGTCTTAGGAGTGGATTTGGAAAGTGTTATGAAAATGTGTAATAGAAAGTATGATGGAACGAGGAGTTTTACTCGTCCAATTCCTCCTTTGGGGATGAGATGGGATGGGGAATAAAGAGTAAATGAAATAAGAGATTTCATTTATTCCATTACACTTTCCATACGATGGGATAGGACGGGACGGGATATAGCGAAAAAAGAAATAGGTTATAAATATTGATATTATTATATTCCAGAAAAGTACATCAAGAAGAAGCTTGTAATGGCAGCAATTTCAATAATTCTGGTGATCAAGCTAATAGCTCTCAAGCTAATATTCGTGCTGCCAGTGATATTTGGTGTCACAACAGCCAAAAAGATGTTCCTCAAGCTACTCCTGTTCCTGTTCCCAGCTCTGAGCCATATATTCAAGCTGTGTTCCTGGTACCACAATAACTATCACACAACTAAATATCATCATCATCATCACTTGATCACACATCATCATAAGGTTTGTACTAATGTCACTTGTCAACACGTTAGCGGTAGCGTTAACTGTATCTTTAATAGATATTTTCCATTTATCTTCTAAAGTCTCCGAAGTTCGGCCGAAGCAATCTTAGTGGACTCGTTTACCCCATTGGCCATCACTCCTGTGGCAGATATGACCTGCCCATTGCCACTTCAGCATCGTTTATTTCCACTAATTCAGCTGTCCAGTTTAGTTGAATATAAAACTAGCTTTTACACAGGTTTTGCCTATTAAATTATTATTTTTTAAGCTGTGAATCATGAAAATCGTGGATGTATATGATCAGCTGATGACTATAACCTGGTCTTCCTTTTAATTATAATGTACGATTGATCTGACCACGAAGGATCTTATGGTACGAATTCTACGAACATTATATAAGTTTGGTCGGCGTTCGGTGGAAACCATCGAACGAAAATTTTGCCCAAGAATAAGCACACAAAAAATAATAATTTGGTAGGAAAGAAACTTCCGAGTGTAATGAATTTACTACAAATTTTGACAAACGATGCTGCATTTTTTGCAACGAGAATGCATGGCTCCTTATTAAATAAAAGAAAAATAACAGATACCACCAATTGATTTTATTTTGACTTCGCAGATGATGTTAATTAGTGGTGATATTAGTCTAGAACATTTTTTTAGAACGAACTCGACAGATACCAATATTTTATTTAAAAAAAACCATTTAAAGAAGTTAAATAAGAAGAAAATATATGAATATAAAACTAACAGTTGACAACAAAATGGTTATACGGTTGACTATTTTCATTCCTGGCGGCGGAAGGCCGCCGGTGAAAAATTGCGGCCGCTTCGTGTTCTCTATCGACTTTTGGTCAACTGAACTAGTGGGAAAAAACTTCGCACTGTTCAGTCAACGAACTGGACAACTGAACTAGTGGGAACAACCGCGAAGCAGTTTGTAGCAGATGACAAGAGCTACTCGTAAACACTGTGTGAGGTAACTGGCCTTTAAAATGATGGATTGGAATGGAATCAATGTGGAAATTAGGCAATGGCTATTAGTAGCAATACCTTCTCTTGGGTGGTACTCCTACTAACAATTGTGCCGGGCTCTCCTACAACGCGGTTGTTTCCAATTATTACCTTAAATAATCTACACCATGCTATTCTTGATACCTTAATCGCCTTATATGACAACCACGGGAATATATAGAGAAATACTATTCAAAAGCCGGCCTACACCACACTGAGGAACTACGTCTCTAAAAGAATAGACTCGCCAACCCGTTTGAGCAGCGTGCCGTTTTAAGGCCATACGTCCATTATACACAAGCCAATATGTGTGTGCGTGTGTGTGTGTCCAGCAGTGAACAGGACAGGACATTGTCCAGCACTGGATGATAAAAGAGTTGGTGATGGTGAAGGTGCTTCTAATTACCCGAATTACTATCCTCACTATAATTAATTTCCTATTCGTCTTACAGGTCCCCCATCATTCCTACGGCCATGGTCACGGGTCAACAGACCATCACGGGTCAACAGTGGTACGACCACACGCTGAAGGTCCACCCTCTTTCGAGCATTACCCTCAGGATTGGGAGCTCTCTGGGCCTGGACTTGGCAGCGAGTAAGACTAAAATTTTATTATTTTATAATTGCATTTCCGCAGTTCAATGTTCCCCGCATATTCAATTCATAGTCTACATACAACTGTAGACTTCTCCTAATTTTAAGTAAACAACAGAAAACGACTGTCCAATAATCACTACCAAAACGTGGGGAAAGCTACTACCTAAATTTGACTTAAAATTTTTACTGAAAATGTATTAATATTAGTAAGCTATCAACGATCTAGAGCGGCGACTTATAGCCGTGTTTATCCGTACTTATAGAGCGGTGGTAGCCTAGGACTGTCTATACTTAACTCACATTCTTGTGATCGTGAGTTAAAATCTTCGACCCGTACTACTTTAGTTTCTACTTAAGTACGGATATTTAAAAATTGTCACTAGCTCGGCGGTGAGGGAAAAACATCATGAGGAAATCTGCGTGCTAAAGATTGAAAAAAAAATCTGGAGTATGTGAATCACCAATCTGCACTTGGCCCGTGTGGTGGATTGCGGTCAGAAAACCCTCCAATGATCTACTAGGAGAGATCTGTGCCCTAAAGTGAGACGTTATAGGCAGATACAAGTAGTAAGCTTGCCTTTTGTTCATCATTTCTTTTTCGTCATTTTTATTTATTTCATGTTACGTGTATAGAATAAATTATTAATTAATTAATTGAATAATGATAGCACTGTATTGGTATCCTAAATAATATAATAATTAATTATATAAAGTAATGATAGTATTGTATTGGTATCCTAAATAATATATTAATTAATTAAATAAAGTACTGATAGTATTGTATTGGTATCCTAAATAATATATTAATTAATTAAATAACGTAATGATAGTATGTATTGGTATCCTAAATAATATATTAATTAATTAAATAACGTAATGATAGTACTGTATTAGTATCCTAAATAATATATTAATTAATTAAATAACGTAATGATAGTACTGTATTAGTATCCTAAATAATATATTAATTAATTAAATAACGTAATGATAGTACTGTATTAGTATCCTAAATAATATATTAATTAATTAAATAAAGTAATGATAGTATTGTATTGATATCCTAAATAATATATTAATTAATTAAATAACGTAACGATAGTACTGTATTAGTATCATAAATAATATAATAGCTTTGTTCGCGGTAAGGATTCAGAACTAATTCGGAACTAGTACTGAACTAATTTGGAATCGTAGTAGAGCGCATGCGCGGTTATAAACCGATTCGTGATTTTTATTTCCGCGAACGATTTCGGAACCAAACTGCGTACGATCTACTGTCATCGGCAGTGTTACCAACTCTCAAAAATATTTATCCCTAAAGCTTAAGTCAAAAACCCCCAAAATCGCCCCAATTACTTAGAAATCCCCCTAAAAAAATATATAATAATGGAAAAAATATAAATTACAAAAATGCAATGAAATTTCTTTACCTTTTAAATCTGGATCTGTTTCCCAAATCTACAATTCCCATCATTAACAAATTGCTTGTCGGCACAGCAGTACAACAACAAAATCGAATTAAACAAGTAAACAATAATCAACGTACATATGTATTTCCAGTAAGCATAGGCACAATAACCATCAGTCACCACAGAGTAGTTGTAATATATTTGTACTAGATGTCGTTAAGTCGCTAGGTCAACAAATAAATATGATTAGCTATTATAGTTTGGATTGTCCCAGGGCCTATACTTTCACATAATATATGAAAAATATATATTCAAAAAAATATATGAAGAGTCAAAAAATCCCTAAAAATACCCCTAAAAATATAAAACCCCTAAAAAAACCCATCCCACTTATTAAGTGGACCCACCAAAACACATTACTCTTATTAGAGTATTATATAAACTTATTTATATAAACAACAAACAAAACTAACCATATTTTATTTAACCCTTAATAAATTAATAAAATTTATATTTTATTTAACTATTTACCCAGTTTATTAGTTTCTAACCAACTGAATATAGCCGCAGCATGTATGTCAAATGTCGTTAGGTAAAAACTGCGCATGTCTGGAACTACGATTCTTGCCAAAGTTATAGAACTGATAGAACTAATTCTGAACCGATCCTGAATCGAGTTCGACGGTTCCGCGAACACAGAACTGTAACTAGAAATTCTGAACTGTGTGTTCCGCGAACGGCATTATTTGAACTGCGCATGCGTATAGTTCCGAATCAGTTCGAATCAGTTCAACGAAGCTAATAGCTTCGTTCGCGGTAAGGATTCAGAACTGATTCGGAACTATACGCATGCGCAGTTCAAATAATGCCGTTCGCGGAACACACAGTTCAGAATTTCTAGTTACAGTTCTGTGTTCGCGGAACCGTCGAACTCGATTCAGGATCGGTTCAGAATCAGTTCTATCAGTTCTATAACTTTGGCAAGAATCCGTAGTTCCAGACATGCGCAGTTTTTACCTAACGACATTTGACATACATGCTGCGGCTATATTCAGTTGGTAAGAAACTAATAAACTGGTTAAATAGTTAAATAAAATATAAATTTTATTAATTTATTAAGGGTTAAATAAAATATGGTTAGTTTTGTTTGTTGTTTATATAATACTCTAATAAGAGTAATGTGTTTTGGTGGGTCCACTTAAATACTTGCCAACTTAGGGGTTTTCCCCCCAAATTTAGGGGGTAAATAAGTGGGATGGGTTTTTTTATGGGTATATTTAGGGATTTTTTGACTCTTCATATATTTTTTTGAATATATATTTTTCATATATTATGTGAAAGTATAGGCCCTGCGACAATCCAAACAATAATAGCTAATCATATTTATTTGTTGACCTAGCGACTTAACGACATCTAGTACAAATATATTACAACTACTCTGTGGTGACTGGTGGTTATTGTGCCTATGCTTACTGGAAATACGTTGATGTACGTTTTGATGTAAATGTACGTTGATTATTGTTTACTTGTTTAATTCGATTTTGTTGTTGTACTGCTGTGCCGACAAGCAATTTGTTAATGATGCCTAAAGAAACTAAAAATAAAAAAATGTACAGTCAGAAGTACACGTAGATTTGAGAAACAGATCCAGATTTAAAAGGTAAAGAAATTTCATTGCATTTTTGTAATTTATATTTTTTCTTTTATTATATATTTTTTTAGGGAGATTTCTAAGTAATTGGGGCGATTTTGGGGGTTTTTGACTTAAGCTTTAGGGATAAATATTTTTGAGAGTTGGTAACACTGCCGATGACAGTAGATCGTACGCAGTTTGGTTCCGAAATCGTTCGCGGAAATAAAAATCACGAATCGGTTTATAACCGAGCATGCGCTCTACTACGATTCCAAATTAGTTCAGTACAAGTTCCGAATTAGTTCTGAATCCTTACCGCGAACAAAGCTATTAATTAATTAAATAAAGTAATGATAGTACTGTATTGGTATCCTATATAATATAAAAAAATGAAACGATGTCTGTTTGTTAGAAATGCTTTCAAACGATTGCTGCCGTCCGCTAACTAAAAGGCAGCTAAGTGATAACTTTGAATTTAGATGACAAACAGGCAGACGGCCCAACTGAGTTTTGCCCATATCTTAAACTTTTAAACTATTGAAATATTGGCAAAAAAACGTGCGAATCAATAGACATTGACATTCAATAGACATCAATAGACATTCTAGAGACTTATGAAATGTGAAAAGGACGAAGAAAACGGCATTTTTAGCCGCCTTTTAGTTAGCGGACGGCAGAATGGACGAATCGAGCTGAAATTTTACACGAACATATGCTACAAAACTAATATTCCCTTGGAATAGTGCGCACGCGGGCGAAGCCGTGGCAAACAACTAGTGTCTGTAATGTCGGTGAAATTGGATCTAACAATAGAGGAAATCGTATTGTGGGACCTACAGCTGTTCTAATAAATGGTATAATAAATCTTGTTATTAATTAAATTACTTTTTGTACTATTTTTCCACCACACAAAACACGCGCAATGTTACACACACTCACACGCAGTCACGTTTGGTTTCGGACCACAATCCATTATTATTAATGGTTATTACACAAGCATTAGATTTTTTTTATTCTTTGACATTCGGGTTTCATCATGTTTTTAATAACCGCCGATTTAGTGATAGATATCTGAAAAAAACCCATAGATAAATCGAAACGTCGAAACTTATATTAAATTAAATTAAATTTATATTAATCGTAATATTATTATTATTACATTATTAATTTGCAGGTATATAGCGTCTGATATACATCGGAATGCCATAGCGAACTTCAAGCCTCACGTCAACGACGTCAATGATATCAACGCATGGGGCCTTGGTATGCCTCCAGGTAAAGTAGATATATATAACTCTGTATTGCACACCAAAACAAAACAAAAACAACAACCGACACTGTAAACACAAGATGCACAAAAGCCGGTCTTATCGCTGAAAGCTACCTCTACCAGACTACCTTTGGGTAGATGTATTATGTGTAGGTATTTACTTATTATCTAATATTTATATAGGTACCTTACATATATATAACTTACATATATAGACATTTTCACTACAATTATGTTTGACTTGAAAACAGATTCAAAAGTTGATTTAGTTTTATTGATTTGATGCAGATTTAGTGGTTTATAATTTTCAATTGCATCTTCGCTACTTTCAGTTTTTCTGTTCGATGTTAGTGTAAATATCATATTAAGTATGTATGTGGTAAACACATACATACTTATTGTATGATTGTCATATTTATTTATTTATGTATGTTTTTAATTACCTTGTTTTCGTGTTTTCTATTTTCCAACTTCGAACTGCATCTGCGATCCTTTTTCTGTTTAGTCTGATAGTTGACCATAGAAATCTAAAGGCATAGAAACCGCGCCAACTCGCACTAGTCTGTCCTTTTTTTATTATAGAAAAGAGGCGGCAGACGAGCATACAGTCCGCCTGATGGGAAGTGAACGCTGTCGACCATAGACATCCGCGATACATGCCAACATCAGTCCAGAATGACAAGCGTTGCTAGGCCCCCGGATGCGCTGCCTACCTTTGCAGATTAAGGAATGGATTGGAAGAAAGGGCTGGGAAAATAGAGAGAGGAGGCTTGATAGGATAGTACGGGATGGGAATGGGCTCTGGCATATCTTACTCACTATCGAGTACGTACATTGGGGAAACACGATAAAATAGGAAATGCAGTACATTGGAAGGTAGTCTTCTGTAAGAGAGGGGTAACGTGGTAAATAGAGTGCGCCCAGCGGCTGTGGGAATACAGCGTGCACTCTCCCCCTACAACTCACCACACGACTTCGAAAATGTGTACGTTGTAATTAGCTTCTTTAGTTGACTGATAAAGAAAGCCTTATGACTTATGACAACGCCTTTTGTACATAGTGTTTAATTAATTTATTTATTTTAAACTTCAAACAATTACACAATAGATGTTAATTACATAGTATTACAATTGAGTTTAAATGAATAAATAAACATTGTCCAGGTCAATCTATGAACGTCGGTGAATACGCTGGTAGCAATACTGTCCCTGCAGCGGTTCCATCCCCAAATACTCCACAAAGACTTCCACCAAACCATGTTGGAAGGTAGGTAACTATTAGTGCAGAGTAGGTATGAGTACATGTAGAATAAGTACTACTTAAAGTAATAAGTACACTCGTAATAAGTCGTATTTAACCACTCTAGCAATTGGACTAGCTAAAGAAAAAAATGATTTTCTTAAATAACTCGAAACTTAAAACAGGAAACATTAAAGTCCAGTAACATCGCAAGATGTTTGCTCAATTGGTAGGGGGTTCCAAGGAATGAATATAGGCAGCTTCACTACAGCAATTTTGTTTCAATTAAATGTAGTGTAAATAAAATACAATGTAACAATTGAATAGCACTTACGAAATTAATTTTATAAATGTAAAATAAACTGTGTATCTATGTAAAGACGGACTATTAAAACTACTTACCCTAATAAGGAGTTTTTTGTAATTTCATTGCTATATATATATATATATATATATATATATATATATATATATCATTAATATTAGCATTCATAATACGTTCATTAATATTAGCGGCACTGCATTGAAGGCTTTTCCGAAGTGTAATATGCACGTCATTATAGATCGACAGTTAGACAGCAGAATGAATCAAAAAGCAATCAAATCAAAGAGTTTGGAGATTTAGGTTTTTCATTAGCGGCCAGTTATTACAATTTAGTAATAAGTAGTTCGGAAAGGAACAATACTCGAAAGAGTGTTGTTAAAAACAGTATTGTCCAACAGGTGATTGGCTTTTTGTTGTAAAAAAATTGAAATTAATATTTTCAGGCCTGTCGGACCACTGAACCCCTACTATCGACACAAGAAAACTTCGCCAAAGGATCCAATGCAGGCAGAGAAAGAAGCTCTGGTAAGATACTTATAACATGCTTGTTATAAATCACTTCACACGATGGATTTATTTTCTATTATGTGACATTATTTGAGAAAGGGGACGTTATTGTCAGCTCAAGATTCCTAGATATTGCT
This sequence comes from Sesia apiformis, assembly GCA_914767545.1. Classification (NCBI taxonomy): domain Eukaryota; kingdom Metazoa; phylum Arthropoda; class Insecta; order Lepidoptera; family Sesiidae; genus Sesia; species Sesia apiformis. The sequence continues at coordinate 9,112,921 of OU611970.1, read as the reverse complement.
ACTTTAACCTTAATTCACCTTGGTCCTCTCGCCACTGCATTTGAATTCTAATGATCGAAAATTAAAACCTCAACGTCTGTTATATTTCCTCCTTGTACCAACATATTATTAGATTTTATCAAGCTCACATCACGATAATTATTCTCAAGAGAACTTATAGGTCGGAATAAAACGTATCCCATGAGTTCAACCAAGACATAAACCGTCTTTGTACCTAATTAGTTTCAATAAAATCCATTCAGTGTTTTTTATGTAACGGCTGATATTGCACATGCGTACTTAATGATAATTCGGAAACTTTATAACGGATCGGGATCAACCCTAAATGTTAACCCCAGTCATAAGCTATAATTATGCCAGGTTTCATTAAATTCTGTTCAGTGGCTTTCGCGTGACGCGCGTTTAGACCGACAGACAAAAATTATAAAAATGGCCTTTTTGGGTTCTGTATCGTTCGTAGAGTACACTGCAACGTTTTTTTTTTTAAATATTTCATGTACAGATGCGGCTCTGTTACGATTTTATTATATGTATATATACTGGTATATAATGAAATGTATATGTTTCAATGTCTATTTCCCACTTCTGTGCGTCAACCGGGCTCCAGCTGAAAATCAGCTCTGAATGCTCGTCTCAGGCATTCGGCATTATGTTGAGCTGGAGATCTTTTCGGCAAGGTAGTGCCACGTGATAACAGTTTATAAAATGTGTTATTTTTATCTATTGCTGTTATTTTTTTTGCTATTCCTGTGTAATGTTTTGTTAACGTTTCTTCCTTTCATCAAAATACATATAATTTCAGTTACGAGCGGCAGCTTTAGCGGCCCAGGCGCCCCCTTCGCCCGTCCGGGACGAAATACTACGGGTTTCAGCAGCGAAACTCTCCGAGAACAACAGAGTGAAGGCCGAGACGGAGCTTGTGAAGCAACAGCAAGAGATCATAGCGGCCCATGATCCGGTAAATGTCTTTTCTTGAGAAATATACTTTACTGTACACCAAAACATATAGAAGAGAAACACTAAAACTCAAGTAATTAGATGTACCATATAATCGGTGGCAGTATCGCTAAAGCGGATTTCTTCCAGACAGTCTTTAGGTTGTAAGGAGCAGTCTGTACACAAATGACGCAATAAAGAAATAATGTAATAAATTCATTTTTTTATTTTTCTTTCTTTACAACTGCTTAAGGGTGGGGTGCTTAAGGTGGGGGCTTAAGGGTGCTTAATCTAGTTTGAGTCAGGGACACACTCAAAATCTGGTATGTAAAAATTGAGAGAAATAAAGATTTCAGTTTCCAAAAAAAGTCTCTAAATAAATACACACACATATCTATGTACGTGTTGAGTGGGTGCGGTATTATTATGTCGGAGCCATTTCCCATCCCACTCTATCGTAATAGTATAAGAGAAGTCTCTCATACTATAATAATTATAATATTCTATCATACTTATTATAAGTAGAGATTATTATAGGATAAAATAATATCCTTAACTCCTTATACTCTTTACACTCCATTCCACCCAATACTCCCCAACCAGGAATGGGAAGTGTCTAGAGATGAAGAACACTCCTCGTCCCTTTATACTTTCTATAAAGACGTTAGGAAAGACGGGGTCTTCCCTAACCCTTTCCAAACTAATTACTAAATCTCCAAATGTAGGCAGTGGATACCGGGACTTACTTGCCAATGCGCATCATTCCTGACTGATACTGGTATTTATCGCAGGTGTCCATTGATGACAGTATCCATTAACCACGTAGACTGTCTGCTCATGTGCTACCTTTGTTCTTTGTTTGTTAATCAAACTTTGTGAAACTTTAAACAAAAGAAACAATAAAAGGTCAAAGGTCTATTGTCTGAATGGTTAATAAAAAAATATAATTTTGATTATACCTTTGATTCCAGGAGACAAGAACTGCAGAGAAGTTTTACGGATCCCTAATAGAAAAAGTGGACGGTATTATGAGTCCGATGGCACTAGATTTTGGATGTCGGGAGAGGGCAATCTGTGAGTTATACAGAGACCCATTCAAACATGCACCGTATAGTAACTTAGTTTCCAATGAATTAAGCAAGTAAGTTTTTTAGAAATAGTTTTTTTTATATAGGATGGATGGCAGACGAGCGGTCGGACCGCATCATAGTAAGCGATAACCATCGCCCGTGGACACCTGCAACACCGGGGGGTATGCGGGTGTGCTGCCGACCTTGCAGAAACCTGTTCACAGCTCTTTTGAAGAGCCCTATATCCTAGCGTAACAGACATTTAACAGTAGGAATTTCTTAATTAATCTGGATAAAAAGTAACTTAAATGTTAACACAGAATATAAATTAGAACTGTGTCAATTTCATTAAGATTCATCCAGCGGTTTTCGCGTGATTCGCATTCAGACAGACAAAGAAAAATTCCAAAAATTGTTGTTTTGGGTTCTCTCACCATGTACGTTACACTGAAATGATTTTTTTTTTATTTTATATGCGGACTGTTGCGATTCTTAGGTATAAATGTGGGGTTTTAAGATAACCAATAGAAAGTTTTAAATGTTTCTTAACGAGCAGAAAAAAAAAACTAAATGAGCATCAAATCATGTTCAATAAAAGAAAATTATTTTTGAATAACTCAAATAAATCATTTTAAATTATTAAGAATATCATCACGAACTATACGAATTCCCGCTTCGCGAGACTTTATTGTCACCTGAGAACCTCAGCCTAACCCACCTTTAAAGTGGATACGATCGAAGTTGTTCGTTCCCGTGTGGGTGTCGTAAAGGACGACTAAGGGATAACAAAGCCGCTGCCACAACCCTTGAGGAACTGCACCACCTCTAAAAGAGTTGACACCCCAACCCGCTTGGCCAGCGTGGCGTTTTAAGGCCATACATTCCTCATGTACGTGACAATGTGCGTGAGGAAGCCCATGTGTATGTTGAAAGGGCTGATCGCAAATAATACAATATATTCGTATTTTTTCAGAAGTTCTAACGAGCTTCTACCAGCAGGAGGTAGCAGAACAGCAATTCGTTACTACAAGTACGTACAAGCGGCGAGGGATGGCCAAGAACAAAAAGACTGTCTGATTTTGTATCCTAATTGTAATATTGATTATAGAAAGTAATTTTAAAAAAGCATGTGACGTCATCTGAGCAAAGGGACCTTCTCTGTATGGGCTGATTGACATTTGTTAAGATCCACTAACTTAAAATTAAATATTTCTAATTCTTTTTTTAAATTTATTTATTATAAAGTACAGTTTATTTATTACTTAAATTTAGAACATGTTTAAAAAGAACCACGCTACACATCTGGTGTTAAGGTGAAATAACAAAAAAGTGGTTATTTTTTAAGTGTTACTTTTTTCAAATCAAACTAGAATCGGCAATAAGGTACATTTTCTCAGATATGGACAACAAATTGTCTATCTTCCTTAACTTATAGTGACAGTGGCTGTATACAATTATATCTAGTATTTATTATTGTGTACAAACAGCTATGTCCAAAATCTAAACGGTTGATAGATTGATATCACCAAAATTGCACTTGCGTCCCTATTTCTGTTTGGTCTAGTGATTGACTGGTAGAAAATGCCTGGTAGGCATTAAGTCCGCCATTTGTACAATTACTTGTGCAATGAAGTTTAAATAAATGAATTAATATCACCTGTGGCCTTCTTTCTACTGCAGGGTACAGAGCTGATATTAGTAGAAAAGTATAGGCTGTTGGGTAACACACAGGCGCTCAAACAGTCGATAGCGATCAACCGGTCCATCGCGAAAGAAAGAAAATCGCAGAATGCATTACAATGTAGATCGTCCATAGAACAAGTTTGGGCACTCTGTTTTAATCGAACCCATGGATTAATCCCATAAATTTTGCAATGGTTTTCTAACAAATAATACACTTACACTTGTAGGGTTTTTGTTTCAAAGCATCTTTATAGTAACAACGTTTGAGTTCACGAATATGAATTAGTGACTGATATTGGAGAAAAAATAGTATTTTGGAAATTTAGGTCAAAGAAAACTATGTCGTGCATCATTAGAACATCGAATAAAATATATTAATTGTATATTTTGCATTAGAAACTATGTCAATGATATACAGTATGTTGTAAATTTTTGCACACATATAAATAATTTTATTTATAACTAGCTGTACCCGGCCACGCGTTGCTGTGGCTGCTCAAAAGATGGCGTTTACCCCGTTTTACCTGTTTTTGGGTAAAAAGCATGTCTTTACCCTGTGATAGGTATATAAAAACACGTGCGTATTCAAATGCAAAGTTGTGTCAAAATTTCAAAGCAATCGGTGAAGAACTTTCGGAGATTAAAGATTTTGAACACATTTTTATTTAAATTGATAATTAATAATGTTTATTGTAAAGTATGCTTTACTTCATTTGATTTTAAAATGAAAAATAAAATTATTATGTAATAATTTAATTAACTTAAGGGTAGACACAAATAGACTGACTTTGATTTAATTCATAATGGCATGAAATACATTTGTGACTATTTAAAAAAGGCATCTTTATGTACTTTTATATAAGTAGGGAACTTATTAGATTAATTTTATAGAAATATAGTGCTATGACAGAATATTATGCTCGTAGTATGCATACTATGATTTTAAAATCTTTTGATTTAAAATATAAGTTAATATATTATAATACAATAATATACGTATTAAAACCTAAATCTATTTCACTCTTACAAATATGCAGTTATGAATTACTTGAAGTTGGCTAATCTTAACCTCTTAACCTTTTCGGTAAAATATATCTTATCGTCGGTACAGAGTTAGGCTCTGCGCACACTATAAGCAAGTTTTCAGACGGAATTGTCAGTGATGAACATTTTGTTTAGTAGCAAAATGTACAATTCTCAAATGAGTGTCAAAATGGCGTAGTGTAACAGATCGTTTTGAGTAACGTACTGCAAAGCGAGACATGTGTCTACACTCTAGACAGACATATTTTATATATATTGTATATGTAAGTGAAGAAAGTGCCAAATTTTCCAATTTATCTCAACCAGGAAAAAATCTTTGCTATGTTTGTCTATATTATGTTAACATCTTTAAATAATCAAGGTACGCTCATTTGCTTCTAGACGTCTTATATTTCCGTTATGTTACATTCATATCGTATTAAGACAATAATCGTCTTAATCGTCTTTGGTAGGAGGAGAGTGCATGCTGCATTCCCACAGCCGCTGGGCGCACTCGACTGGCCACGTTACCCCTCTCTCACAGAAGACTACCTTGAAATGTATTTCATTTCCTCCTTTTCCCCAATGTGCGTACGTGTTTCGGTATTGAGTGAGATATGCCAGAGCCCATTCCCATCCCATCCTCTCCCTCCTCATTTTCCCAATCCATGCCTTAATCTGCAAAAGTAGGCAGCGCATCCGAGGGCGTGCCAAAGTTTATCATTCTGGATTAATGTTGGCATGTATCACGGATGTCTATGGACAACAGTATCCACTTACCATCAGGTTGTAGCACCTCGCTTTCAGAGCATACCTCTTAAGATCTTGGAGAGTATCGGGATCCTTGGTATCGACATCTCCAGCAAAGTCGAATTTAGGGGTCATCTGGAAAATAAGGCCAAAATGGCCTCCAAAAAGCTCGGTGTGCTGAACAGAGCGAAGCGGTACTTCAAACCTGAGGAACTCCTTATGCTTTACAAAGCTCAGGTGAGGCCCCATATGGAGTACTGCTCTCATCTCTGGGCCGGCGCACCGAAATACCAATTGGACCCATTTGACTCCATCCAACGACGTGCTGTTCGTATTGTCGACGATCCCACTCTCACGGGCGGTTTAGAATCCCTCAGCATTCGGAGAGACGTTGCGTCTCTCTGTGTGTTCTACCGCCTGTACAATGGGGAATGCTCTGAAGAATTGTTTAATATAATTCCCACCTCGGGTTTCTACAACCGCACCTCCCGTCACAGAAGTGCGGTCCATCCGCATTTCCTCGATACGGAGGTGTCGCGCACTGTTCGGTCCAAAAATTATTTTATACCGCGAACCCGTAGGCTGTGGAACGAACTGCCTCAAGAGGTCTTTCCATTGAGCTACGATATGGAGTTCTTCAAGAGAGCTGTGAATAGGATTTTGCAAGGTCGGCGGCGCGCCCGCATACCCCCTGGTGTTGCAGGTGCCCATGGGCGGCGGTAACACTTACCATCACGTGGGACCGCTTGCTCGTCCGCCCACTAATCTATAAAAAAAAAAAAAAAAAGGTGGACTGTATGCTTGACTGCCGCCTTTTTTCTGTAAAAGAAGATTGTCTTGTCTTTAGTGCCCACAGAGCCTTATTGGTGTTCTCAAAATTAATATTCTGTACAGGAATGATAGATTTTGAGAATATTAATAAAGAATAATATGTCAATGCCATATAAGAGACTAAACCGACATAAGGTCTTTTGTCTGAAAATGTTTGGTATGTATGCAATGTAGTCGGAGAAGCTAGTGTTATTTTAAATCAACCAAGATAAATGTATTTACGAAAACGTCAACGGCATGTCGTGTTTTAAAAATTATGGAGTTTTTTGTAATTTAGCTCTATTTATTTCGATTTTTTAAAATATATTGTCATTTATTTAAATTAAACGATTAAGTTCGTATTAAGTATGTTGTTTAGTATACATATTTTGCATTCAAATATTTTCATGATGAAGAACCGACTTTTCAGTTACATACAATTTTCGTATATATTTCCCTACCATTGTTTTAATGATTCCAATAATAGATATTATTAATCTCCATATATCTATAATCAAAAAGTAAAAAAATAATAATCTAAGAATTCTAAAAACTCCGGAGTTTTGAATCACTTAGGTATATCCATATGTTCATCCCCATGCACATAATATCTATATTGGATAGCTAATAAAATGACACTACCTACTCCAATCATTGTTATTTAAATACATCTTTTTATTGTTAGCATGTAACCATCGAGTCACTAGGACAATAGTCTTTATTGATAGGTAACTTATTTCTTAACATTAGTCGTAATTTTCACTTGCTCAATAAATTCTTGTTTGGAAAATTCATTTTTATTTTTTATTTATTTTTGGTTCTGTAAGTTGATTAAAAGTTTAAATAAATTGATTATTTATTTTACTGTGTTGTTATTTGATTGTTTAGTTTTAGGATTTTATTGAAACTAAACCTGATTCGTACGTCTGCTTTTACCATAACTCAAAAACTCCAAAGGTATGCGACGAAAGGGCTTGCCAACATTAGTCGTTCTTGACTTATGGTGATAGATGTCCACGGGCACCAAGTGAATTTTTAGCACGTCCGCAAACTTCTTCCTTAAAAAAAACTACTGAGCCGATGCAATTGTTTGAAACGTATACCTACGTGAAGTATCCAAGAAATTATAGCTTTCCAGGAAAATGGAAATAAAAAATGACATTAGGTTATTAAATTAAGAAAAAAAAAATTCAAAAGCATAGTTTGAGTCTATATCTCGGTTAAGCAAAATCGGTTCAATTAGTCCAAAATGCTTTTAAAATTAGGACAAAAACATTTCAAAGAATCTTAAAAAAATCACGTTATCACTTTTCTCTTTAGCAAAATACTTTTTTCCTAAAACATAGGGAAAATATAATTTCTAGTTAATATGCATTTCTTGGACTCGTCCCTAATAATAAGAAATTTTTATTTTAGACCTACGCCTACCTTACTACCTACGCTTCAATTCAATTCATTTATTTCTAAGAATGTGATATTTTAGTGTATTTTTAAATTCAAACTCAAAAATTCTTGCAATTAAACAACTTTTAACGGTTTAAATCGCGTATATTTGACATGATTTATATCCCGACGTTTCGAACACTTTGCAGTGGACGTGGTCACGGGGTGACTAATTGATTTTATTTGTCACTTGAGTTATTAAGAAATTATTACTACCGTCTGAAATTTTTTGAACTACCGTCTGAATTTTTTTTAATCATAACATTCCCTATGCACGCAGTTATTGTTTAATTGCAATGTATAGTAATCAAAAATTCTTACTCTACGAATAAAAAGCAGAGGGCTAAGTGGTAGTGACTTACTCGAATAAGTACACATTTCTACCTTAAGACTCATTTACACAATGAGAGTTTCTCGAACGCATGCAGGAGAGAAAATTGGTCAAAAGCTAGCTAACAAGGAGAAGTTGCTGCGGCCATGCGCGCCATCCATGAGTCATCGGTGCGGCCGCGACTGAAAACCAGCGCTGCGTGCGACTCCTGTTGCAGCATATCAATATGCAATACCTTAGCATAAAAGCAATTGCAAATTAAGTACTTAATTTGCAATTGCTTATATGGGAAACATCCATCTTAAATTCTTAAATATGTATGCATAAGTATAGTATTAATAATGTAATAATGTCACACCAAGGTGAACAAAATGTTCATTTGTTGCAAGAAACAGGGGCTAAGCCAGCGAAGTTGTGAGCAATGAACTTTCTGAAGAGCTATTCAATTTGATTCCAACTTCAGATTTGTCCGCTATAGCTTGATAAAAGAGTCGTTGCGTACAAAAGGATAAAGGTGGTATAATCAATATTATAGAAATGTTTGTTCGCTCAAAAATAGACTCCGAGAAATACAGGAATCACTTTCGAATTTTGGATAGTATTAATTAAAATTACCTACTTATTCAACGATGAAAGGAATATTACGTCTTCTTACATAGAATTGTGTATTTATTACAAAAATATAAAAAAATGTACAATGTCGGTGATTTAGCGTTGATCTCATTCATTTTCCTAGCTTTTCTAATTTTGCTAAAAAAGTTCGCCTGTAGCCGGGGAAAATTCGAATACAATTCCGTGGAAATATTGTACGTATAAGTTATCTATTTACTGCGGATCTCTAAGGCACGAATGCTTCATTGATTAACGTTCGACAGCAATGGACCCTAACTATTCAGGACGATTTCGCTTGATTCGCCGTCGGAATAATAAGCAACCTTGGTTTGAGGAGGGAACCATATTTTAATTATGACCCGTGAGTGGAGGACAATATAAATGTTGAAATTTCAAAATGTTGCTGAGGCAACAGGAAAACCTATTCTAAGTCTGATAATAATTTTGTGTAACCATGATCGGTCCCATTTTCATTAGCTAGGTTTCGAAAAAATATTTTCAATTGTAGAGGTCACGATTTTTTTTTATGAAACAATGGCGACAAACAAGCATACAGTCCACGTGATGGTAAATGGATACTGTAGCCCATGGACATCCGCCATACATACCAACTTCAGTCCAGAATGACAAAAGAATCACGCCCCCGGATGCGCTGCCTACCTTTGCGGATTAAGGAATGAATTGGGAGAAAGGGTTGAGAAAATGGGGAGGGATAGGATAGGATGGGATGGGAGTGGGCTCTGGCATATCTCAGTCACTACCGAAACACGTACGTACATTGGGGAAATGCGATATAGTAGGAAATGCAGTACATTTCAAGGTAGTCTTCTGTGAGAGAGGGGTGACGTGGCCAGTTGAGTGCGCCCAGCGGCTGTGGGAATGCATTCCCACACTTCCCCCCTACAAAATCATGATTTTCGAATTTCACTTTATCTCCTTTATTAATGGTGACCAGCACACTCCAAAATAATCCACGTAATATTTTCTTAGGTTTTCGCGATTACTATACATAGCAATTAAACAACTTTGAACGGTTTAAATCGCGTATATTTAACAATTATTAATTTGCCGACGTTTCGAACACTTTGCAGTGAACAGTCACCCCATCACCCCGTGACCACGTCCACTGCAAAGTGTTCGAAACGTCGGGATATAAATAATGTTAAATATACGCGATTTAAACCGTTCAAAGTTGTTTAATTGCTATAATCCACATAGTTCGCAATGCCAATACTTTTAATAGTAGAATGACATCGCGGACATACGTTACAGAACAAACAATTAATACTAAACGTAGTTGAAAGGTTACTATAGGTATATTTTGTTTGTAAAATAGGTGGCAGGCGAGCGGACAGATCACATAGGTAATGGTAAGTGGTAACTATACTGTGCGATCTTCAAGCCTCTTTATACGGCGCAACTGAAAGTTGTGGAATGAACCGCCTAATGAGATTTTTACACTAAGCCACGACGTATGGCTGTTGAAGAAAGCTGTGAATATCATTGTGCAATGTAGGTCACTCACCTGCGTCCCCCTGTTGTTACAGGTCTCTATTTGCGACGGTGACCACTTACCGGTTACCACTAGTCTATAAAAAAGGATCTCGCAGAATCGTATTTTCAGCTCTTGAATAACGCCATGTTTATGACAAGGTCTTCTTTGGCTCAATGTAAAAATCTTAGTTGGCACTTCAGTCCACTACTCACTAGTTCGAGGTATATAATCTTGGAGACGAATCGTTTAGGCATATGTTTATTTTAATTACAAAACAAAAGAAAGTGACATGAACAAATTCACAAATAAGATAGTTACGTTCGCATTCCTTACGTAATAAGGAGCACACGAGGGGCACATTTCATTCGTTTTGGATTCCAATCACAACTCCAAGTGAAAGATGTAGCGGCAAAACGGATGCATGTGCCGTGATATGTGTTGTAATAAGCAAACGCGTGTCGAATTGTATCCATTATCATATTAAATGTCAACTACAACAGTATAATTGATTGGTCTGATTGTACAAAGTTTTATAGGCTGCTTGTCCTAGCTTCACATAGTAGTGGACAAATTATTTTCATAGTCCAAAGGACGCCGCCTTTGGACTATGAAAAGTAATGCTATATTTTATTAGAACTTCTTAGTCTTAATTAGTCTTTCTTAGTCTTTAGATATTACTATAAGACAAAATAATACCATTTTTTTTCATATATGGCAATGGTTCAATTAACACATTCTGCCAGTGTCAAGATTTCTTCGTAATAAACAATTTCAAAATCAAAAACCGTATTCTGTCAATGTCCAGTCCCGTCGGAGTAAGTCAAGAGTCGCTCAGTAAAGCGATAGTAGGGTTTACTGAGGACAGAATAGGACTTTTATTTGATTATAACAAACATTACTCACGGAACACACTTTGAAGTTTAATAAACTGTCACTATTAAAACACAAAGAGCCAAATATACAATCTTTGCAATAATCAAATAAAAACTCAACTCTACTTCTCGAGTTTTCGCCAAAAAGTTACCATAATTCTTATCGTAGGTATTAATAAGACACCAAAGCTGTAGGATAATATTTCTCTTAGTTGTTATTTGACTTGGGAAATCCTGTATGTATTCATACATTTTCGATTAAAATAACGCTGTGAAATAACAAAAACAAGTGATATATACTACCTGGACATACCATTTTGAACATCCTGTGGTCGTTTGTTTTTGTCCGTTCGCACTTTTGTTTTCATTCGGAAATGTATGAAAATATGTATAACTTTTAAATTTTCGCGTTTTGTTCACATTTTATATTCTAATTATACGCGTTCAGACCCGATTTTGAATATAAAAATGTATGAAAATACACATATTTTCAACTCATATAACTACATAAAGAATTTACCTAACAAAGAGAACCCCTCTCTCACAGAAGACTATCTTGGAATGTACTGCATTTCCGACTTTATCTTATTCCTCAATGTACGTACGTGTACGTACGTACCTACTACCGAAGTAGTGTGCGAGATATGCCAGAGTCCATTCCCATTCCATGTCATCTCTCCACATTTTCTCAACCGCTCCTCTAAATCTATTTCTACATCTTCAAAGGCAGACATCACATCCGGGAGCTTGTTAACGTTTGGCATTCTGTACTGATTTTGACATGTATCGCGGATGTTTATGAGCAACAGTATCCGTTTACCACCAGGTGACCTGTATGCACGTCTGCCGTCGTCTTAACAAAAAACAAATCGAATAGTTACTATAGTTGAACACTATACTTTATTAAATAGTTTAAGAGTTAATTATTAGTTTAAGTGTGATTAAAAACTAATGCGGTGATTATCATATTATAAAACACCCTCAGTACAATCCATCCCCAATGCTGGATATACCAAGGCTCGACACCATACACGATCTCGGGCTCTTCTCATCCAGCCGAAGAACTTTTTCAGAATATTCTTTAAATTATTTTCTCTTTAATTATCTAATATTTTTTAGAATATTTTCTTGAGTAGTGTTTGTCTACAGTTTCACTTATTTAAGATTATCATAATCATTTAAACAATAACATATTAAATGAATAAAATAAAACAACATTTAATTTAATTAAAAGTGTAGTATATAGGTAATGTGTATAAGGAATTACTTATCATCCGTTGAAACTGAAATAGTCATGTGTTAGATTTTTATAATGTAATTTTTATACTGTGTTTATGTAAACAAAAAAAATAACACATTTATTTTCTGTCTGCCCTTAAGAGTTGAAATTTGTTTCAAGATTTGATTAGATTAATTAATTGTATCCAAATGTTTTAGGAACAACGAATTAGACGTATTGTCTTATGAGATGAAATGAAGATTATAGATTGTGGCGCTGACGGAGAAATATAGCAGATAAAAGAGATACAATAATACCTATTTATCTTGCAGAACGTATAAACATGAAACATATCATTTAGTCAGGGGAAGAGTGCACGCTGCAATTCAACAGCCGCTGGGCGCGCTCGACTGGCCACGTTATCCCTCTCTCACAGAAGACTATCTTGAAATGTACTGCATTTTCCACTTCATCTTATTTCCCTAATGTACGTACGTGTTTCGGTAGTGAGTGAGATGTGCGAAAGCCCATTCCCATCTCCAACATCTCCAAAGGTAGGCAGCGCATCCGGGGGCGTGCCAACGTTTGTCATTTTGGACTAATGTTGGCATGTATCGCGGATGTCTATGGGCGACAGTATCCACTTACCATCAGGTGGACTATACAGGACTATACTATGCTCAAATTTTGGAGGGGTTTAGCATACGCTCGTCTGCTGACTTCGTCCAATAAAAAAAAATAATAGTCTCATTTAATGATTAATAGTCTACAGCAGTGGTTCTCAAACTTTTTAAATGACGGAACCCTTTTGGGAAGCAAAATACTTGATGGAACCCTACAATAAAACAATTATTTTTATAAGTGTATTCTATATTAATCAGCATAATAAAAGTACAATGTATCAGTTACTAATTATTATTTACTTCACCACTTGGTAAGGACAATAATAGAAAACATTAAAAAAGAAAAAATCTAACTAGTGGGAGGTATGAAACTGTTTTTTATTTTTCATCAATTGCTTGATATCAGGTTTGATGGAAGAAAGTTGGAGTCTCATATCAGCTTCGGCGTCCAGTCTATTGCGATATTTTGTTTTCGTGGCTGCGTAGGTAGAGAATCCTGTTTCGCACAAATATGTAGTTGGGAACGGGAGAAGAATATCCAGAGCCATTTGGCCAAGCATTGCATATTCATCTTGGATTCTGCACCAAAAATCATTAAGAGGCGTCGTTTTGAACAATGACTCCATACTTGTGTCTGATGACATTTCTAAAAGAGATTCATATATCTCATTTGACATGTTTTCAGGCTTTTCCAAGTTGGGTAAAAAAGGATTATGAATCCAGGAGTTCACTTTAATTTTTGTATTGTGTTCTTCGGGAAAATACTTTTCAAAAGATGCGCGCATCGAACTGAGATATTGGACCAATTCTTCAAACACATTATCTTCAAACATTTCTGAGTCGTTTTCGCTAACAAACTCACTGAGTAACGTAAAACTTTCTATTTCTTTCTTACCAATGCAAATGATCCAAAAATCTAATTTTCTTTTAAAAGCAGTTATTTTATTATAGGCCTGAAACACTGTTGTCTGTTTACCTTGCAACGATAAATTTAATTCGTTAAGTTTTTGAAAGATATCCGCCATAAAAGACAATCGGAACAACCAAGTTTTATCATACAAACGGTCCTTCAAATTAAAAGAAGTATCTGCTGAAAGAAACATTTGTAACTCGGCTCTAAGTTCAAATAGCCTTGTTAAAGTTTTTCCCCGAGACAGCCATCGCACTTCTGTATGGAGCAGCAGTGTTTTATGTTTGCTGCCATAATCTTCACACAATAATGAGAACAATCGGGATTGTAGTGGTCGTGATTTGATAAAATTAATTATTTTTACCGCTTCATCCATAACTAATTTTAGATTAGACGGCATTTGCTTCATCGCAAGTGCTTGTCTATGCAGAATACAATGACTGGAACTACAATCAGGCGCTTTATTTTTCATTCGTGACACTGCTCCTGCTGTTTTACCTGTCATCGCCTTGGCCCCATCTGTACAAATGTCAATGCAATTGTTCCAACTGAGATTATGTTCTTCAAAAAATATATTTATTTTATTAAAAATTTCTTCCCCGGTAGTGTTTGTAAGCAGCGATGAACACATAAGCATGTCTTCTTCAAAAGAACTTTTATATGGATATCTCACAATAACCAGCAGGATAGCCAAACCAGCGACATCAGTCGACTCGTCCATTTGCAAAGCGAATCGTGTATTTTGTAGACGTGTAACTAGTTCTTGTTTGACGTAGCTTGCCAGATCATGGATTCGTCGTGAAACAGTATCGTTTGATAGCGGAACAGTAGAAAGATGCTTTGCAGATTTTTCATCAAGCATACATTTTGTTATAATATTTTCTTAGGTTTTCGCGATTACTATACATTGCAATTAAACAACTTTTAACGGTTTAAATCGCGTATATTTGACATGATACGCATATATCATATCATGTCAAATATACGCGATTTAAACCGTTAAAAGTTGTTTAATTGCAATGTACATTTTGTTATGTCTAATACACATGGTTTTATTAATTTCTCAGCGATAGTGTGCGCTTCACCTGCTTGTGCAATGCGATAGCTAACTAAGTATGATGCCTCCGTGGCCTTTTCGTTGGTAGTTTGTGTTACATGCATCATATTTTTTTGACTTTCTAATAACTGATCTTTTTTGCGAACAAAAAATTCTTTATTCTTGTCTTTAGTCTCGGGGTGTACGGTTTCTAAATGTCGACGCAATTTGGCAGGTGCCATGGAACTATTAGGAAGCAGTTTACTACAGAGCATGCAGAGAGGTAAGCCGTTGGAATCAACAAATCCGAAACTGATATAAGATTCATCATACTTCCTTTTTTTCGTCTTTGAAACCGTCGAGCTTGACGTCGTGGCACTCGTGGCATCATCTTCTGGATCGGTGATTGCTAAATTCTCCGCGCGCATTGCTTTTGAACATTCAGCGTCATTAGAAGATGTTGTTGGAACACGTTTAACACCTTTAAGCCAACGTTCCATTCTTCTTTATTTATAATGTTACAAGTCAGGATAGTGGGGTTTAAATAATGCACAATCGTTACTGCGTATAAGAGACTAAATTTAGAACCTACAGGGAAGAAATGTATAAAACTGAGACAACAGAATACAGCAGGCAGTAAAACAATGAACACTAGTTTCTCGCTAGCGAGCTTGTAAGTAGGTAGTAACTTATCGCTCCGAACGCTAATCATCAACTGACGACGCCAACGCGCGATCGCCGCTTTTATACTTAGTCCTAGACTCGATCTCAAATATTCTCGAAAATACTCGAGTCGGCACCTTTGATAAACAAAAAGCAAAAATAAAAACAGAAATTTAAAAATAGCGTTGTAAACAATATCGACTTTATCCTTTGAAGTTAGAGACGAAAGTCGCTAGTTGACAACTATAGCGTCTAATTCAGAGGCGGCTTTTATCAAAGAGACTGAGCGCTTACAAGTATACTACCCGCTCGTTTTAAGTTTGCCGCTGGCGATAGGTATGAGTGTATGACGTTCGAAATTTTTTATTTAATTGTAACAATAAAAATTGTGTACGTTAGATATTTGGGTAAAACTATGACACATTATAAGTTTTGTTGTCACGTGGGGGAGGGTACGCGCATTCCACAGACCGGCAAACTTAGAGCGAACGCGTTGTACAAGTATAAAATTGTTGAGACCAAACTTATGAGATATTGTACCAGCTAATGTAACACAAGCTTATACAAATACAAATAAATAAATAAATAACATTCATAGCGTTTTGTCTCCGCGCGGCCGCGGAGTCCGCACAGCCGCGGAGCGACCAGAGAGAGGTGTTTTGATTTTTTTATTTCTAAATTCTTGCGGAACCCCGACAGAGGTATCACGGAACCCTAGGGTTCCGCGGAACACACTTAGAGTATAGCTGGTCTACAGAATATAATGATATAAGTTAAACCCCTTATCACAACGTGTACATTTAACCATTTTTTTTATTTCTTGTATGCGTATATTATACTACTTATTATTATTATTTTATATACATTGTTCATTCATTGGGAGAGAGAGACCAATATCCAACAGTGGACAGACAGAGGCTGATGATATAATAGGTATTCACTGTTATTTTTTTCACTAGGCACAGCTGTTCTGTTTTACCAACTACACAGGTCAACTGGAAGATATCTCCACAGGAGATAAGCTTACCTTTAGTACCTACAGTTACGTAGGTACCTATGAATATTATTTTATTCTCAAAAAATATTCATTCTTCCCATCCATCCCAGTATCCATTTTTTTTTTAGGAAGAAAGTGGCAAATAAGCATACAGTCCACCTGGTGGTAAGTGGATACTGTCGCCCGTGGACATCCGCGGTACATGCCAACATCAGTCCAGAATGCCGAACGCTGGCACGCCGCCGGGTGCGTTACCTTTGAAAATGTAGGAATGGATTTGGAGAAAGGGTTGAAGAAATAGGACTACCTATTTGATGAATTAGAACGTCAAATGGATACGGAAAGTAATTTCTGAAATATAGCAAGTAGTACGGCTTCCAATCTAATGACATTTATTATCCCATAAAACCAAGAATTTTTGAGTACCGCTCAGCTCAATGGGTACCTAAACATGTCCTCACCTACTCTTTTTTTTTCACTTTTGAGGGAAGGTGAAGGATGGAATTGGGAGTGAAAATTACAATGGGAAAAGAATAATTTATCCCATTACTCTTTTTATTGAATAGGATGCGATGAAAATCTTTCATTATCCTGTTACACTCCTCACTCAATGTGATGAAATGGGGACTATTCATACTCATATTTCGAGTGATAGTTGATGATCGATCGTAATTCAATTAATCGGAATGCGATATTCTAAAGACACTTGCTTCTAAGAAAAAGAACTACTTGCCTGTAGCTTATTTAATTTATTTTTTATGTATTACTTGGGGCCACTAAAAAGTGGGGCGAGGTGGAGAATAAGTGGACGGTGTTTAAGTGGAGAATAAGAGGAGAATAAGATAGTTAGGTGGAGAATAAGTGGAGAATTTATGTAATTAACCCCAAAAAAAAAACAGACTTTTTGTTATTTATATGGCCGTATTTGAAAAGGACTAAATTTTGATATTCTTTATAATTTAAAAAAAAAATATCTTTTTTAAATAACATAAATTGTTTATATGAAATACTGTATGCTATTACTTCAGTTTTGCATTAGATAGTGAAACTATTTGTGGGATGACACGAATGCGACACGTTAATCGTGATTAGCAAATTAATAATGTAGCATTTGTAGCGGGGGTTAATAAACCGCTTATCGGATAAACGAAGTACCTATGCAAGTTCGTATTTTTGTTTTCTATCTATTTCTTGAATTGATATCCTTAAACTTTTTAAATAGATTAGATCCTTGAATAGACGTTTAAGTTAAACGTTACTAAATCATCCAAAATTCTATGAAAGTTGTAGAAAATTATTTATCTTTATATATAATTTTCTACAACTTTCACAGAATTTTGGAGTGTTTTGGAGAAGTATGAAGTATGTAGCTAACTACAACTATAAGATATTTTTTAAACGTTCTAAGGTAAGTAGGTAATTAAAACACTTTTGCAAAATAAATATTCACTCATTCAAAATTGATACAATCCACTTTTTTTAAATAAAATGTTTTAGAGGAATTTAACATTACCTACATTAAATTAAATTCTACGAATAAGTGAGTACCAAAATTAACGAAAAAACTACAGCCGATTTAAATTTACTTTTTGTGGGTTTATACACAAACGCAGAACACCGTCCAAGTAATAAACATACCAGTAAGAGGGCATGTTTGCATGCTAATAGTTAGATGCTCAAAAATAGCTTATACGAGTACTTCGACTGTCAACATTTACTTATAGTTTAACCTAGTTCCTATAGATACAGCCTTTAATCATATGAAGCCCTTAAGCATAACGTGCTCATTAAAATCAACATGCAAGCGATTTGTAGCGCGCTCTTCTCAGCATGTCTATTTCTAGCAACTTATATTATATAGTTATATATGCAGAAGCTGCTAGAAATTACCTAACAGTTGCTACTTACTAGAAGTAGCAACTAATAGGTAATAGCTTGCTTTTATGGTAGGTACTAAGTATTAAGCTGAAAGCTCACTTTTTGGCGGGAACTCGAGTACTAAAGTCGAGTTTTTGTTTGATTATTGTAAAATTTGTGTATTAGGCGTTTTGTGGTTTAATAATGATATTTTATTAAACTTCAAAATGTTTTTAGTGTGTGGTGTTTGTGATGATCAAATAAAGGCGTGGAACTGCGTTTATCGCGTCCCTCCAAAGAGTCCTCTTCTGTCCTCAGTAAACCTACTGTCGCTTTACTGAGCGACCCTGACTTGCTTCGACGGGACGGGACATTGATAGGATACGTTTTATACTTTGAAATCGTTTATTACGAAGAAAACTAAACACTGGCACAATGTGCTAATTGCACCATTGCCATTTATGAAGAAAAAAACGTATTAATCAGTAACCTCTCACTGCAGGGCATAGCCCTCTTCTTGCAATCACGAAGGGGTTCCAGGTAATAATTTATCCCGTGCATTCAATTCGATAGAGGAGAAATTGATGTACAAGATGCAAAGGATTCATTACCGAAGCCTGAATCCCTGGATATTCCTTATCATTTTTAAGTTGTATGTATTTTTGGGCTTTTTATTTTGCAGATTCGTACGAAACATTAGGTAATAACTAAAAAGGAATACATTTGTTGCAAAAAAAGCATGCGTAAAAATATGTCTTTGAACTAAGCTGTATGAACGGAATCAGGCTTCGGCGGTTACACTCTGTATATGACCTAAATATTAGTACCCTGATTAATAAATTGATCTTACTAACATCACTAAGTCACCACATTCTTTACTCCCTCATCATAACACCGGGTAGTTAACTACGTTTCAACATATTGTCGAATCAGTTGGAAAATTACTTTGAAACTTTCTTCACAAGGACCTTATTTAATTAAACGGCGTCAGCGTCCTCGCTAACCCAACAAAGTGATAGTTTTCCAATACACTGTCACCTCTCACACGTACAATTAAAATGTACCACGGGCGTACTATCGCACATGTACGACGAAGTTAGTACCATATCACATTCCGGTAGCACGTCACGTATTAATGCTCGTATATAAACCAAGCCCTGAACTTCCTTGGCATGCATTGTGACCGTTTATCGGACGGCAGTCAGTCGCCTCCGCCCTCAAAAAAATAGTGAAATCAATAGTGCAAAATGGCAAAAGTACTAGTGCTATTATCTTTAGCAGCTTTTGCTAGTGCCCAATCATATTCAGCATCGAGACTAGTAAAAAACATTTATAATGAATGCTTAAGTCAATATTCGGTGGAATGTGTTAAACCAAGGACCCTGGACTGGATTTCACGAGTGGCCAACGATGAGGAGATCAAAATTACAGACGATCTCGCAATCGTCAAGACGGCAGTCTTTGAAGAGGACAGCGAAGTTGATCCGAGGATGGCGAAGGACCCAGCATACAGAGTCTTCGATAAAGTGGATCGCTTTCTCCAGACCCATACTCTCAGAGTGAAAGTCCCTGACGAGATCTTTAACAGTGCTGCTTCCGAATACGTGCCAAGGTCGTTATTGACTGACGTTCCTTCTGAACTACATATGCCTTTGGATGGTGAAGATGAGACCGAGGTTTTCGAAGGCAGGAAGAAGAAGATCAAGCTCCCCAAGCCCTTGAGGATTAAGAGCAGTTAGTAAAATCATTAGCGAATTTAAATACAAATTCATTGCAACGACTAACATTATTATATTTATCATAATATTTTTCAGAACATGGTCTTATCAAGAAAGTGCTGCTTCCCTTCCTCCTTGGTCTGAAGTTCAAGGCATCAGTACTAGTGCCGTTGGCCTTGGCCCTCATTGCTCTCAAGACGTGGAAGGCTTTAACTCTTGGACTCATCTCTCTTGTTCTGTCTGGTAAGGATTCCTTTATGAAAATGTTAGTTTAGTTAGTTTAATGTTAGTCTGGTAAGGATTTTCTGAATGAAATTACTCATATTATCACGATATTTGGCAGCAACCAGGAAGTAATAATAAATAGGTCGCTATAATAATATTGTATATAATCTGTGATAATATATTTCTCACAAGTTCACTTAAACTAAATTCTATTTTTAATTCAGGTGCCATGGTCATCTTCAAATTCACGAAGCCCAAGGTCGTGAACTACGAAGTTATTCATTACCCACAGCATCACGTTGAACACCATGTAGATCACCACGGCCCTGCGTGGGAGCCCCATGGACCTTACCAAGCAAGATCATATGAGGACGTTCACGAAATCGCGTACTCTGGACAAATATAATTTGATACAAAAAGACGTTTAAAGAAAAACGAAGGACCACTGACTAATTTATTTATTTATTTCTACTTATAATGTAAATAAACTATGAGATAAGTTTTAATTCATATTGAGTTTCATTGCAAAATTACGAGTATTTAGTTTGCTTATATTTATTTGTGTAATTGTTATACGACATTTTCAATACATACTACGGACACGTTTTGGTAATTTTTCGGTAGGTACACCGCCAATAGCATTAGCAACTTTTCTATCCACACTTGAATGAATTCAGATATATTAGCAGACAATTAATAACAAAAAAATAAAAAGCAAACAGCAACATAATATGCAAAACTTCGTGAGTTCTATTACAATTCTTTTATTTCCAGTTACTTCTCGCAACAATTTATAGGTTCTGATTTTGTTAAATTTAGTTTTCATTCTTCTATTAAATATAATTCATACAAAATTACCCACAGACTCACATCCATGAGTGCAATTTAATATAGGTATTTAATCCGAAGGATCTTTCACTATTTTGTTATGACACCTACATCCGAAAATCTGTCATAAAATTCACTGGTTACACGATTTTTATCATATTCATTCACTTTGAAATTTTCTTTTTTATATTCAAAATATTCCCGTGATGTATGACCTATTTCTGTATTTTTTAATTCGTTTCCGGTACTGTCAAGAGACACTTCTGTAGTTGAAGCAATATGAACGTTGTTTAGGCTGTTATAAACTGCGTTACTTTCTACAGGATCTAACTTTGAATTCTTACCTTTATTAGTTGTTTGTACACTTAATATAGAGGACAAATCATTCCTAGGAATGTATGCATAAACATTTTCTTTATGGCTATCAGATAGTTCAGTGACTCGTGGCGCTGCAGTTTGAACATGTGTCGCATTTTCTACATATTGGTATTGTAGTTTCACTTCTGTCCTTTTTTGTTTCTCTTCTCTACTTTCTTCCGAATCAATATTCAAGGCAGTGATCAAATTCTGTTCTCGCTTCGACAATAATACTCTGTCGCTATGCATTTTGAATATATTACACCGTTTCAACGGTTGCATTTTATAAATCTTGAGCAAAATATTAAAATTGTCTTCATAGTTTCTTTTAAATCTATGGAATGTGTTACTACTTACAGCATTAATAACTACCTTGAAATAAATAAAAATAATAAGTCTAAATTTACACATGACAACACAGTATACATTCAAATGAAATGATTTCATATTTTTTGTAATTGTAATTGTAATTCTGTAACTAGATAGAATCCAAATACTTCTTAATACTAGCGTAATAGACAAACATAGGGTGCGAGCAAAATTCCTAATGATTCCTAACAATGAGTACGATATAGATGACGACGTGTCGGCAGCTAAAACTTGTTTGTCGAACATCGAGGCCCCATAATCCTCCCCGTGTGCCGAATGCTCGTTCTGTTTTATTCTGTATCGGATTTATTTGTAGATATTTTCTTTTAATTTGCGTATTTATTGACAAAGGTATCATGTGCAGTGATTGATACAGCGAAATTATCCCGACGGACATAAATTTCACAGGTGAACATGAATTTGGACATGGTGAATTCCCCGTGTTTATTTTTGGTAAATAATTGCCTAAATATGCTTCTTTTGAAAATGATATTGTAAATAAAATTTTCTACTTTGTTGAAGAAATTCGTATTAAAAATAGATATATTGTCTAGGAAAAAACTTGGAAGTATTACATAGCGATTGACTTAGTTTTATCGATATCGATACTTAATACACAGATACTTTAGATAGTATGTAAGATTGTACATCAGAATCACTTCTTGCTGGTTTTATTACCCGAATACGAAAAAGATGGGTTATGATTTTGTATCACTTGTTTCAGATTTCAAAATAATGCAATATTATTAAAACAGAAATGTCTGCAAATGATAGACAGGTTTAAAGAGACTTGCTTGTGCAGAGGGATAACCGATGAATTTTAAAGACTCATTTCTGACAGAATTTGTACCAGTAGGTATTTTAATTATTTTTCCTATATTTATATTATCATTTTGTATGCGTACTTTTACTAAGCTATCACATTATTTTCAGATAACATTGAAGCCAAAACGAAATGTGTCTTCATATGTCTACAGAGATGTTTCACCTAAACCATCAAAATCAGCACAACAGCCAGCGACACTTAAAGAAAAGAAATGGCATAGAACTGAACAGAAGACATAGTTTCTTTGAGCCAACTGAACAGATTAATACGCCATTACTATACAATAAAATTACAAAAGAATGCAATTTAGTCGATCAAAATTGAACCACAACAAGAGTTTAATTTCGCATTTATTAATAATATTGACGACGAATCAGCTGTGTGAATCAGCATTTTGTTTCACATACATACATACACATTTCCCTTACAGTCCGTAGTTATATTATGTACATATCGACGGTAGAAATAAGACACGGGATAAGCGACATACAACTTACTTTAAAACGTAAACCGCAATACATAATAATTAAGGTTTAATTTTGGAAGTAAAGTATGTGTCGCATTTCTCATCATTCCATTTCTCCTTTCCACCGTTGATATATATATTAGTTAGGTATTTTATATATATTAGTTACCAAAGATTTCTTAAAAAAAGTCTTTGTATAGAGCTATGAGCTTTAGGTTGTGATTTTGTAATTATCGACATTACTCGTTATAAGAACACCACAACACTATTTTTCACTCATCCATACAGGAATTTACGCAGACGTTTGCGTATCAAGGACAGTTACAGGTCAAAGAGTCTTTGTTTGTCTATTACGCTAGTATTAAAAAGTCTTTGGTAGAACCTGTGTCTGGAGTGCCTACTTTATTAATGAAATAAATTTATTTATTTAAACAAAAAATAGTTTTAAATTACAAATAGTTGTACAATAATGAAATTATAATGTACATATTATTTTAATTGGAATATTAATTTAAGGAATGTAGAGTGAAAGAAAGTAGACTTAATTAAAGGAAGAAAGGAATATATATGGTAAAGTATAACATTTGTGGCAAATACTAACGCTTTTTTTAAAAATTTACATCTAACACAAATTTTTATTAACATTTGGAAATCTTACCACTGCAATTCCAAGTACAACAGCTCTAAACAAATGCCAATGCATAACGGAAAACTTTGATAACTGTTGATAACGGAGTTGTTATCAACAGTTTACACTTCAAATTAATAAATAAAAAACAATAGTACAAATGACTACTTTTTATGAAAAAGCGGTAAAGCGTGAGTTGAACTCTCATGAAAAATATTCTGTATCATTTAAATTGGTTTTTTGCCAGACTGCGGCATAAGAGGAGGGATATGTTTTTCACTGTAATGTAACTGTCAGCCGATTTCGATAAAACAAAGCGTATTCGAAGGGCAAAGCTAAGCTTAATTAACCTGTGTTGTGTCCGTTCAGTAGTTTTGGAGATTAGAGTCTTCGAATCTGTTCGAAGACAGGCAAAAATTTTCAAAATCGGTTTTGTATTCTGATACTCTTCCTTCATCGCCCCCATCAGTTTTTGGTAAATATATTCAATGTACAGACACGCTGGTTCTACAGTTTTATTATATGTATGTATAGATGGGATACTTCCCCAGAATAATCTTCTAGCGATCTTTACACTCGCTCACTGAAATTATAAAAACGGGATGCTCCTTTAAACTACTTCATAAAAGGATACACTTGTATTCGCAATTGCGTCCATAAAACATACCTATTTACTTATATAGTATTTTCAAGCGTTTTCGTTATTCTTGAGTCCTGTTGGAAATATTTTTAACTTCGTTTTTCGTTTTGCCGTCTAGTGACAGCCGCTGGGCGCTGGACATTTTATAAGGGCATTGTAAGGGGGGTATGCTGCATTCCCACAGCCGCTGGGCACACTCGACTGGCCACGTTACCCCTCACTCACTTCCAATCCCATTCGCATCCTATCCTACCCCTCCCCATTTACCCAATCCATTCCTTAATCGTATCCGGGGGCGTGCCAACGTTTGTCATTCTGGACTGATGTTGGCATGTATCACGAATGTCTATGGATGACAGTATCCACTTATCATCAGGTGGACTGTGTGCTCGTCTGCGGCTTTTTTTCTATATAAAAAAAATAGTCTGTTTCCGTTTTTATTTCTTTTTAAAGGGGATATTTGTTACATGTAGTTTATTTTCTAGACAAAAGTTTATTAATAATTTGAAAGTTTATTATACGAACCTGTAGGCTGTGGAACGAACTGCCTCAAGAGGTCTTTCCATTATGCTACGATATGGGGTTCTTCAAGGAAGCTGTGAATAGGATTTTGCAAGGTCGGCGGCGCGCCTGCATACCCCCTGGTGCTGCAGGTGTCCATGGGCGACGTTAACACTTACCATCACGTGGGACCGAGTGCTCGTCCACCCACTTGTCTATAAAAAAAAAGAATTGTCCTCTTTTACTTCATTCTTCATACCCGTAAGGGCAGCAGACTGTATTTTCTTCTTTCAATAGCCAAACTATTTGGGCATTAAAGTCTCCCGTCACTATTATATCTCTTCCGGTACTGTTTCTTGTTCGCTAATTTCTTTTCCTTGCTGTTCCTTTGTTTTCTTTCTTGCTCTTTCAGTGGGGGCATATATTTGTATTATGTTCACAGTTTTTTCGTCATATATAATATCCAGCCTTGCCACTACCTGAGTATATTTTATAGTCTGCTTTGACGTTCTTCATGAAAGGCTTTATTATGAATCCTAAACCGCTTTTTCCTTTCTTGTTTCCTCTCTACATTAATATGTACGCCTCTTTTTGTTTGATACATTGGACTTCTATTTTTACTTCTGAGAGACCAATAATATCCCAGCTTAGTTTATCTAAGGCATATTCTAATTCTGTAATACTGGTTGGTGCTTTTAAATGTCGAATATTATATGTAAGTACATATTATTAGTTTCTGATCCTGTAGGTTTATTTTATTAATATTTTGACGTTTCTTTCTGGTAAGTATATAGTATTTAATTGCGGATTGTGGTCATTTTCTGCCACGAAGATCACCCGTGTTGGGAGAAATGGAGAGGCTGTTAATTGCTATTCATTCTAGTTTTTGGTAGTTTTCATTTTCTTTTATTCCAAAGAAGACCACATTCTTCTTGCGTATAATTTTTTTGTACGTAGATAGTTTATTTCAAATTATTGTTTTTCTACCTTTTCTTCCAACACTTTCTTTTTTGGTTCCTTGTGAAATTATGTCGTTCGTGTTAATGACAGACAACATTTCGTTCATGTTGCCTGTCGACGTTTTATAATAGATTTTTTGTTTTCTTTCTTCTGTTTTGCCATCCTACTGTCTATTCTTTTCAAGCCCATAACAATTTCCACCATTCTTTTAGTTTACTTTCGACTTCTAAAAATCGATTACTAATTTTGGTTCCTAGCGCCCTCGAGCATTAATTCGCAGAACTACAATAAGTCGTCATTACGCTGTAGAAATCGCGTGGATTGAATCTCACACAATCTTTTGTTGTAATTTTTTATCTCTTCCTACAGATGCCCTTGTAATATTCTATTGTAATATTTAGTTTTTGATTTTAGCTACAATAGTGTTTTTATGTATTTGATTTTTGATAAGTGTCAAGTTGGCCAACACTGATCGAACCTGTTTGCGAGTTGTTCTTGTTGCTCCAGTTGAAGCGACAGTCTATTTCGAGACCTAAGTATCGCTAGCTATTCACAAGTTCACTCCAGCCGCCTGGAAAGAAGCCGTATCATCGGCATCCCCTAACCGGGCAAACACCGCTCGGATCCCTACAGTTATAGACCCATTAGCCTATTGAATATATTGGCTAAAATCTATGAAAAACTTCTCCATTTTCGCCTGCTGAGTCATATCAGCTCAAAAGGGCTACTTATCGATGAACAGTTCGGCGTTAGAGCCATTCCCTCTTGTGTCCAAAAGGTGTATCGAATAACGGAGCACATACTCTTAGGCCTCAATCAAAAGAGACCCTTCGGAACCCTAGCTGTCTTCTTCGACGTAGCGAAGGCCTTTGATAAGGTGTGGCACAACGGTTTAATTTATAAACTGTACCAAATGGAGCCCGAAAGGTGCCCGAAAGTCTCATTCTCATCATTAAAGACTTCCTTACCAATCGCACCTTTCGCTACAGAGTCGAAGGCACTCTGTCCAGCCCCCGCCCAATCAAAGCTGGAGTCCGCCAGGGCTCCGTTCTAGCACCCACGCTCTATTAGCTCTACACTAACGACATCCCCCTCAACTCCGGACTAGAGCTTGCCCTCTTCGCGGACGACACCGCCCTCTACGCCTCAGATAGGAACCTACGTATGGTCTCTCTACGCCTTCAACGCGCAGTCACCGCCTTGGGCGAGTGGTTTGTGAGGTGTAGGATAAAGATAAACCCGGCGAAAAGTGCAGCCATGTGCTTCCCTTTTCTCAGAAATGGCTGTCGTAATCCTAGGCTCTCCCCTCTCTCGATAACCCTCTTCGGTCAAACCATTCCTCTGGT
Source organism: Sesia apiformis (assembly GCA_914767545.1). NCBI lineage: Eukaryota > Metazoa > Arthropoda > Insecta > Lepidoptera > Sesiidae > Sesia > Sesia apiformis. Next base: position 9,085,727 of record OU611970.1, on the reverse strand, counting down.
TAGAAAGATCAAATATCTCGGAGTTATTCTAGACCATGGACTGACCTTCCGAGAATACATTATAGCCGTCCGTAACCGAGTCGCCTTCGTGTTCGGTCGCCTCAACCCCCTCATAGGCGGGAGAAGTAAAATGTCGCTTAGAAATAAGTTGACATTATACAAAACGCTTGTCCGACCTATAATGACCTACGCTAGCGTTGTGTTCGCACACGCAGCTCCCTCCAACATCAAAATTCTCCAAACCCTCCAAAATAGATTCGTGCGTAAGGCCGTGGTACTCACGCAATGTCGATCTCCATAAGGACTTGGAACTTCCTTCCATCGTCAAACACGTGAAAGACACCGCCCGACGTTACTATGACGCGATTCCGCATAATCCTAACCCCGTCCCTATGTCCCAGATCGGAGTACCCCTCCCCGCTACCGTCGTCAACGGCACGTCTTAGACGACCCTGACGACCCAATTACTGCTGCCAATGCGGCACTTACACCACACTCACAGACTTCACAGATACACCGTCCCCGTCGGCGGAGACGTGGACGTCCCCCTCGTTACACCGTCAACACACACCGGCCCTCAGCCAACACTTTTACCAGGTATTGGCACGTACCTGGGCGCTTCTCACCGACTCGCGATTCCGCGGTATCCCCTCAATGCAACGCCCTAAGCCGAGGCCCGTTCCTTCCGCCGGTTTACCAGCGGGGGAGCCCTTAGGCTCGTTGCAACACACATTTTGTTCCTGGCTGAGCGCCTTCTGCGCTCGTCCTAATTAAACATGACCGGTGACTCTTGAAATACCACTAAGGCCACAAGAATTTAGACATTCCGAAAAAAAAAATCTTGAGGACGAGGCACGAAGTATAATAGCTATTTAAAACGTACAATTTTAATTATAGATATAGATAAACATATAAGTATACAATATTGGTATAAAAATTGTTTGACATTATTTTTTATATTTAGTTTAGAACTTGGTTTATGTTATCGATATAATAATTAAGTAGGTATCTATATCATTAATATAACCCAAGTTTAAACTAAATATTTTATACTAATATTATTTGTTCCAAACCAATATTATTTAGTTTAGAACTAAATATTATAATAAAGTTTAGAAACTAAATATTATAAAAAACAATTAGTGTACCCTTCATAGCTACTCGTGGGTTGTGCAAATATGAAGGTTGTGAAGGTTTCTAAGTTTTCTTCTAGAAATCCACAAAAATAGAAAATAAGTGCGTATTTTTCGTATTTCCCTGTACTTTTATTTCTTCCAATAGGGAGCATACCAATACTTTTGCTGGCCCCATTCATATACCCAAGGGATATTATATTGCGGATACGGTTCCGGCGTCTTTCCCTTTTCATCCTTAAAACGTTTATCGTTGTACTCTTTTTTGATATTATTATGGTATGCGTCCACTAAAAATTCCAATACGGGGTGGGTGTCGACCGGCGTGAAGTAATGGGTTAGCTCTTGGCTTCTCAACAACATTGAAAAAGCGCATAAGCCTATGAGTCCATCATACCGCCAACCGTAGTTTCGCAGCGCTCTATGTTGAGCAGCGCCAGAATCGATGCCTAACTGATAAAATCGACCGTAAATGCAATGGAACCAACCCCATTCAACCTGAAATATACATTTTCTCCCTTAATATAGTATCCCTTTTGGTTTAACTGGTGATCTTGGGAGGGGGAGGCTGCAAGAGTGCACTAGACTAGTAAAGTTACCGCTTTCTTACTAAAGACTACCGTAAGATATACTGCATTTCCCACTTCATCCTTTTCCCTCAATGTACATTGTTTATCGCTAGTGAGATAAGCTTTGGCATATCTCACTAGCGAGTTAGATATGCCAGAGCCTATTCCCATCCCATTCTATCCCTCCCATTTTCCTTTCTCCACCTCTTTTCCAGAATCTATAAAAAGGTAGACAGCGCAGCTGCCAACGTTTGTCATTCTGGACTGATGTTGCCATGTAACGCGGACGGCGACAGTTTCCACTTACCATTAGGTGAATTTAATACTGGTCTTCCTATAAAAAATACACTTTATTGTATTTTCGTATGTTTTAAAAATAAAATATTTAGACAGAAGTTGAGGAGCTTCACAAGCCCTATCCAACAGCATAACGTAAGTACAGGCATGTAGAGATACAGTATCGACACGTCGAAAGCTAGACACAGTGTTTTGTTTGACTTAGCAATAGCAGCCAAGCGGCACCGTGCGCCGCTGCTCCCATCAATAGTTTCTCGAACACCATTCAATTTAACCGTTTGTTCTAACTGTGTCGAACAAATCATTAAGAACACACAAATCATCTAAACAGATGTTGAGATTTCTCTGGATTTTTTTTTGGGAGTTTACATCGTCGTAATTTTGGAACTACTGAACCGATTTGGGTCATTATCCAACTTCACCAAGATACACACTCAAACCATTTTTCTACCAAATTTGGTCAAAAATGCAGTCTGCAGCTTTTTTCTTTTTTGTCAAACAGGTGGCAGACGGGCGGCCCACAAGAGGATACCGCCGTTCACGGACACCTGAACGGGTACACAAGTTCTGAAGAAGCTCGAACCTATTCAGGAGTCTTCAAAAGCATCAGAGTATCAAGCATTAACGTAATCGGGAATGGGACGAGGGAGAGTATGAGCCAGGGTGATTTTTAATCGGAAGGAAAGTTTGGAGATGCAGAGAATGAATAGGACAACGTATGTGAGAGTTCCAAGAAAGAGTGTTGTTTTGACAACAATACCGTGGTTAAGATACGTAGTAAGATAACAATACCAAGATTATTGAAGGTATTACTAAATTTTATCTGAACATTGTCATACGTGGCGGGTGGTACGATAGAGAAATCTACACGGCTGAATAAGTGATTGCTACCAGTGACCATGTGTGTGATTTTACTGGATTTATTTATTTATTTTTATTTAACAAAGTTTATTGCACATTGTCGTTTAAAAGGCGAGCTTAATACCTTAAAGCATTCTCTATCAGGTAACCTTTGAATTGATCTGATTTAATAGAAGATAACAAGAAAGCCAAATGATAACTATAAGATTTGAATAAATACCTTAGGACAGGGTACCGATATATGATAGGTTTTTAAAGCGTATTTAAACCATGGCATAGGATTTCGCCCAAAACCCTTGCTTAATTGATAACCGACGATGATTTGCATTTCATTTGGTCTTGGAGTTGATGATGAATATTCCCACCTTAAAAAAAAACAAAATTTAATTATATTTAAATGTGAGTGTCCAAGGAAAAAAATGCTTCTGGTTTGGAAGTTATTAACGTTTTTTTTAATACGGAAAATTGTAGCAACGAAATTTTAAGTAAATGTTAACCAAAATCAATATCGAGAAATAATAATAACTAACTTGACTGGGTGGCATTGGGGAAAAATGTCGGTTCCTCTCGTCGCCTATATCACAATGCTTGAAGACGAAAGTCTTCAATCAGTGCTACCTGCCAGTTATGATGTATGGTGCCGAAACGTGGTCTCTAACGGTAGGCCTGATCCATAAGTTGAAGGTCACTCAGCGAGCGATGGAGAGGCCTATGGTCGGAGTTTCTTTGCGGGATAAGATCCGAACGAAGTCATACGCCATAGAACCAAAGTCACCGATGTAGTTCGTAGAATCGGTATGTTTCTAGTGACAGTGGGCAGGTTATATTTGCCGCAACACCGATAACGGATGTGGGAGACGAGTCCTCGAATGGAGGCCACGTACTGAGAAGCGCAGTGTGGGACCCCCTCCGGCCAGGTGGACCGACGACTATTGAAATTCGTCGGTGGTGGTTGGAAGAGAAGAGTCGAGGATTCTGTGTGGTGGCGAGCTTTGCGAGAGGCCTATATCCAGCAGTGGAGAGATGTAGGCTGATGGTAACGGTAAAGATAATGGTAATTAAACGAGCCACAAAAATACTGAATGGGCAGTAAATTTTAAGGTGGATTAGGTTTAACTTCTCTGGTAATAACGATCACATTATTAGTAATTTATAGATAAATGTTTTTTTTAGACCATGATTTGCTGCTCATTTGATATTTTTTTGCTGTTCCATAAATACAAGCTGTCCTGTCTAGTACCTCACTAGATACGAATTTGGATACCATTTACATATACATCCCGGCCGAAAGTAATACACATCGGCTATGATCGGCTAGCTTGGTTTTGTAGAGCGTCGCGCGTCATCCCTGTCGTGCGCCGATACGTCGCTGACTTGTCAGTCGTGGTACAGGCACACGACAGAGACGACGCTCTACAAAACCGAAGCTAGCCAATAGTCTCTTTGTATAGGCCGATTTGAATTACTTTAGGCCGGGAAGTGTACGTAATTGCACCTGAAGTGCACACGTATCTTTACTGTCTCAACTGTCCTGGGTTAACAATTTCGCGTTAATGGACTCTAATTTTAACTATGCGCCAACCACGCATACATTCTCGATACATTTCGCAACACAAGCCGTCAAACTTACAGACAATAAGGTCTCTTTTCTTATATAACGTCACAGACCTATTATATTTTAACGCGCGACTGTAACGAGTCGAGCTAACTATAATATTACAGTGCTTACCTCTTGCAAATCATAAACGCGCGTCTCCCTCGCTTGTAGTTGGTAAGTGTCCGTACACGAAAAAAGAGACCTTATGTCCTTCACAATATACCTTTAAATACATTGATGTGGAAATTTGTGGGCGCCCAAGCAAAATGGTCCAAATTTCGGCTTCTACATAGTTTCCGAGGTTTACTCGAGTTGATTGAAAAAATGATATTTCTTGGTTTGACTTCTTAAATGTCATGCCACATATATTTTTAAATGACGTTTCTAACTCACATATTTTAAACTGAACTAAATGTTTTATGTGATTTGTACAAAACACCGAAATGTTTTTTTAAATGTAATTAAACTTAAATCGTTTATATCAGGAGATTTCAGTTATTGCCTCAGGACATTTCAGCTTGATCGATGTAGCACGCTCTGAAAGACCGAAGTCAATCTGTATAAGAAAAACCGCACGAACTTTTTTGGTTACCGATATTTTGGTTTCTAGTTTTTTTTTATATTTGATTGTTTGTTTTTATTTTCGGAATGGCTAAATTCTTGTGGCCCTAATGACCTTTCAAGAGCCACTGGACATGTTTAGTTTAAGGCGAGCACAGAAGGCGCTCAGCCAGGAAAAAAGAGTGTGTGCAGCCTAAGGGCTCCCCCGCCGGTAGACCGGCGGAAAGGACATACCTCGGCTTATGATGTTGCTTTGGGAGGGTACCGCGGCCAGGTACCCTCCCAAAGTACCTGCGACCCGCGGCGAGAAGCGCCCAGGCACGTGCCGATACCTGGTAAAAGTGTTGGCTGAAGGCCGGTGTGTGTTCACGTCACGGTGTAACGAGGGTGACGTCCTCGTCTCCGTCGGCGGAGACGGTGTACATGTGTAGTCTGTGAGTGTAGTGTAAGAATCACATTGGCAGCAGTAATTGGGGCGTCGGGGTCGTCTAAGAGGACGACGACGACGGCGGCAGCGGGGACAGTCACTCCTATCAGGGATATAAATTAAGCTGTTAACTACTACGGGGTTGGGATGCTAAAGGACTCTGTCGTAGTAGCGTCGGACGGAATATTTGATTGTATTCTAATGAATAAGTCACGGGTAAAATTGCGAGAAATCTGTTTATCATAATAAATCACCTCCTAAAGTCACTGCCAAACATTAATGTCAAATTTTTTCGAAATGTGTTATTTTATTTTGAATTTTTTGCTTTACATAATCTTTATCCTAACCTAACCTATCGCTTTCTTAACGTTATGTGGTCTACTTCCAGTCTATTCTATTATAGTTTCTAGTATGTCATTAACTTCAATACCATTTACCTATCTGGACCCCTTTTGCTTGGACGCTCCAGAGTTTCAAGAACTATGCTAATCATTACCAATGAGAACTGCCTCTTTGACAAATGAGTGCATGAGAACTACTTTGTGGACTTCCATAAAAGCGATAAGTGGAAGTCCATACAGCCAAATCGAAGATACAGGGTATAGGATGTGACACATTCACATTTGCTGGGAAGCTATACTGAAAAGCAATTAAAAACCGCATCAAAAATTGATTAGTCACTTTTGTCAATTATCTTGTAAACGTCAAAAAATATATAGAATATAGAATTATATAGAAATTATTGTAATATTTAATCGATAAATAACTAAAACATTTACATTTCATTCATTGTTTTGTTTTTCCTGGAATTTCCTTATTTTTTATAATTATGCACTAGCGTTATTATTCTAAGTAAACACTTTATTCCACATGATCGTACAAAAGACGAACTTAATGACTTAAGACGCTCTCTATCAACCAAACTAATAAGTTTAAAAATTTGACTTTTTAATGAACCCCTCCTCATCTGCTTGCTTCACCCCCCCCCCCCTCCCTTCCCTAGAAGTATATTCCCATATAGTCTATTCCGATATCGATGACACGCATACACACATACATAAGAACAAATAAAATATATGCAAATATATACAATATATTCTAATAATATACATGACTTATACCGTTCGATGGAAGATTTATGTTTATTAGAATGTAAATTTTACTTACTCTTGGATGGTAAAATATTCGTGCTGGCGTCATATACATTGAACTGTTGTAGGTCCATGCATTGTGTTCATACCATGCTCCAAGAATATTCTCCAGTGTGAAACTATCTTTATATAACTTCAATACCATTTCCGTGGAAGTGGCTGTGGTAAGTATATGTCTAGTTGTGATGACGGCACATCCCGCGAGTGGTGTCAAGCGCTTGAATACAGTACAGCAATAGCAGCCAAGCAAATGTGGGTTTTCCTGAATAAATATAAAGATTTAGATATTTTTGAATGAATGACAATGATTATTTCATTATTTTTTTATGCAACCTGCCCTTTAAGTATCCACTGCTAGACATGGGCCTTTTCAAGCACTTTCTCAGCGCATTGAGGAATGTATGGCCATAAAACGCCACGCTGACCAAGCGGGTTAGGGAGTTAAGAGTTTAGAGATGGTGTATTTCCTCAGGGCTTGTGGTAGCCGCTTTGTTATTCCTTAGTCGCCTTTCATGACGCTCGCGAGAAGATATGGGGTGATGCTATACTATAGCCGGCCGACATCGCACGGCTAATGCATAACTCCAACTTAAACTTATATGCAATTTAAAATTAACTTAACATATTATGCAGAAGCAATATTTATTGCTCAAAATGATCTATTTCACGCAATTGACGGGTACAATGACTGAAAGAGATATGCTACGCAATAATACAATCATGTATAAAATATTCAACGTGGCACCCAAATAACGGAACAGTTGAAAAAATAGGTTGCTCAGTATTGAGAGTAGGTAGACTCGATTCTGTTCTTGCAATAGGTTTTCGTCTTTACTATTTATTGTTCATTTCTAGCATATCTTTTACTCTACGCGCAGTTACACAGTCAGTGTGGCGTGCGGCGCGCTACCCTTGCCCGTGCCGCGCCGCCTAGTCGCCCAATCATTACTACGCCCTCAGGACCTTTAAAAACAGGGATGAATGTAAGGTGCTACTTCAGTAAATGTAAAAAACGCTTTTAATTCAATAAATAGAGGAATCATTCCTAGATGAACCTAAAACTAACACACCGTCCATTTTCAATAACTTTCAACTATGTTACGAAAATCATCCATCCTGATTACTGAGGGAGAGAGTGCACGCTACAATCCAACAGCTGCTGGGCGCGCTCAACTGTGGCCAGTCGAGCCCTCTGTCACAGAAGACTACCTTGAATGTACTGCATTTCCAACTTTATCTTATTTCCCTAATGTACGTATGTGTTTCGGTAGTGAGTGAGATGTGCCAGCGCCCATTCCCATTCTATTTTTTCCCAATTTTCCCAACCCTTTCTCCAAATCCATTCCTATATCTCCACAGCTCGGCAGCGCATCCGGAGCCAACGTTTGTCATTTTGTACGAATATTGGCATGTATCGCGGATGTCTATGGACGACAGTATCCACTTACCATCGGGTGGACTGTATGCTCGTCTGCCGCCTTCGTCCATAAAAAAAAGATACCGTAAAGCCTTTTTTCTTAAAACAGACTGAACGAAATATTTTCATTCCCCTTCCGTGTTTCCGAGGTCACCGCGGAGGAGTGGAATAAATGTCATGGAAATTGGTTTATTCGTATTAAAAAGTGTATTGACGCTCACGGAGAATATTTTGAGAAACAATAAATTGATTTTTGGCCATTCATTGTATTTTTTTCTTATTCATTCCGGAAACGTTCAGTGTGGCCCTCGTAATATATATTTAGTTCATGAGTCGGCCGTCGTTAGGTTCAGGGGCTGCGCCGCGCGGTTATGTGGGGAGACTCATAGACTTACTTTTTAAAAATATATTTTAATTTGAAAGTTTACAATAGACTTTTTAAGACTTTTTTTATAATTTATAAAAATAACTTTCCAACTTTGTCGATTTGTCTAGCAATGTTGAATTATTTGTTCTAAGTAACACACGCCTGTTCTATTCCGACCAATATCTCTATTTCACTGGTCTAAATCATTTAATCATTGTGAGGATATATCGTTTTATGTGAACAATAAAATATACAATAAATAAATAAATTCCGTTTACCCGAACTTCAGTCCAGCCCATGGCTGTCTTCCATTGACCCATGACGATCTTATGAGGAGTTATACGTATTGGTCTGTTGTCCTCACGGTAAAATTCGTTATAACTCAGGTAAGGAGGCTCCGGTAGTCGATAATCGGGTGTCTCTGCCGTTGGTGGTATGGTGTAGCCTGTATCGTTTATATAACGCGATGGCTTGGATACATTATAAGAGGCATCGTGGTATGTTTCTATATGACCCGTAGGGAAGCCCGTTCTTGCTAATTTAACAAGGAGAACTATTGTAAGCCTGAAAAAATTTAATAATTGAATATTTTTTATATAACGAAAGTGGCAGACGCGTAGAGACAACCTGGTGATAAGCGAATATTGTCGCCCATGGACTTCCGCGCTACAGACGGAAAAATAGATAAGTTTGCAGACAATTGACCTTATTCACTACGTACAACAACACAAGCACAGGTAGATAGATAGATACGACGTTAACTGAATATGCAACAGAATTTTACTGACGGCTCTCACAGCTTCAGTAGCTCAGTTGGTTGAGCGTTGTGGTGGTTCAAGCCCAGATATGTGATCGTCTATATATTTGAATCTATGTATAAGAGCTTAGTTGCTTCATTACAGGATAACTTCAGTGCTTATGAGTATGAGGATAGTCTTTGTGGCAAATGTAATTAATTCAATCGCGTCCGATTATGCAAGTGTGCAATGTAGTGATGGTATTCCCAAAATAACAAGTCATATATTCACTTCGGCTTACTTTAAATGGGCCTTTAGGTATTTACGGAAAGGGGTCGTTAAGACCTCTAGAGTAGCTTGTCTCGAATTAGTAATGTACAAAGGCAAATTAGGCCTAGTAAGTGCCCCGACGCGCGTATATGACTGTTAATTGAGTCAATGGCAAAGCCATCTTGCTGCCCAAATCACTCTGGCATTTACGGGGATTTCCTACGGCCTGGCTCAAGGCTTCCACGCATGGAATTATGGGGCTCGAATTCAACTCCTTTTCATCGCTGAGAAGCGGTTAAATCAACACGTCCTAGGACATGGATAATTATAGGCGCACAAAGCTGCCTTGCCCCGATACCATGGTAAAGTTTTATATTATATGTATATATCAGTTAGGGTTCTATTCGGCCGAATAGAGGTCGGAGTTGATTCGATAAGAGAGGAATGTGTGTTCTGATGCCCAGATTTGCTAGCTAGCCGCCGACAACCTTTGCACAGTTCAATTCTGACCCAGAATTGCGTCTTAAATTCAGGCCGATCTCAAGATCAGCTATGGCGATGGATACACAATGAAGATCCTTTTATCGTGTAGATGTCCATCGGAATCCACGCGAGGGAGCGTCTCTCGGTCTGCGCCTTTAGTGGTGTTAAGTTCCCACACTAATGCAAACTTAGTTCATATAAAATGTGCTATCCTTGACTATAAGCATTGAAATAACCACTGTCTTGCAATTTATTAAATATACTAAATGAATTCAGTATCCATATTTTTAGATAGGTTATGATCTCCAAATCTGTTATAGAGTAAACTAATACTTACGACAGCTCGGCCTCTCCATCTGTCTCGTCTCTTGTGTTCAATTTAGACCATCGGCTCAAAGTCCAATTATATATGCAATGTATGCTTGATATTAATTTCAAGACTCTATGATTACCAAAAGCTACATAATGTCCGAGTATAGCTTGAGCTATTACTCGAGTCCTAGACAGAACTGGCTTTGTTCAATTAAGATCGGATAGAAGTTTGGTTTATCCATCTTTCAAGCTCAATTATAGAATTTCTAGCTTCGTGTATAATTCGTAAAAATAGCCTAGGCGTGTACTATGGGGTTTTGTGGATGAAACTTGTACTTATGTACTTTATTTATAATGTAATTCGCGTTCTGCGTGATTTTATGAACTGAATAATTATCATACTTTAAAACTCCATTTTACCTTAGCCAAATGGGGAAGGGAATTAACTCTAGACCATTGAAATAGCAGAAATATGAAATTAAGAATTATTTATTTCATAACCAAATTATAATCGAATCTGAGTTGATTATTTAGATTAGATGTGACCGATTAAAGTCACATCTAACCGAGTCCTTCTATTCCTAGGCTTTGTATATAGGGAAAAAGAAGACCCAAACAAAAAACCCTATATGCCGTATTACTTAATTCTAACACAATTATTTACACAAGACTTAGATCTATTCGTAATAAAAGAAACATACATAGTAAATTACACGTTTATTGTGTATGCGGTGAGGTGTTATTTAATTGAAGATTGAACTCTAGTTTAATCCAGGATAACCTGCCTGAATTTATGTCTGGCAATTGGCTCAGTACATAATGATATATATATGTATATATATATATGTATGTGTGCTGGTTTTCATTAATATCATTTTAATAGTGACTCGACATACATGAGAGTGGTTTTGTTTAGAACTAGAATAACATGATTATGTACTCAATTAATCATCATTTGTTACCAAGCACATTATTTCGAGAAGACTCTTTATTGAGCTGGATTTTAGTATGATCTTTGGATATTTATACACCTCATCTCACACAGACATGATTTTTAACAGTTTATACACATTTATATACACATCTGCTCATAACTTTGTTCACATGTCCATAATTTAATGTATCTTTCATGAATCGTAAGTGCTGATCAATTCATTATATTTAATTAGGTGATTGTATGGGCTCTAATGGTATTTCTTACCATTCTCGTCTTTATTATTCGACGGCATCTGGTAAATAGGCATAATTATGGTAATTATTATAATACAAATATAAGAAATTGCCATCTCCCAATACGATCTGTGGTTAGTCAATAATTCATATTCCTTATCAGATATTATATCCATTGTCAAATAGCTTGTTTGTTTATGTTTAGCTACAAATGACAGTTAGTTATATAACACTGTGTACAAAGTTATGAGGCACTAAAATAATTATGATAGTTTGTACTTTACCAGACAACTTTTCTAGTCCAACTTATTTTATTATTCCCGCCTATCTTATACAAATTAAATTGGAAAACTTTTATTACTACTACACACACTATAAAGAACTATTATCTAGATTGGGCTAGCGTGAGCTAGTCAAGACTTCTATCTAGTTCCTTCAGGGAGCAAAAGCGCGCGAGCTCGACCAAGGATGAAACCGTTGTCCTCTCTCCTCATGTTCGTCTCAAGCGCAGCCAGCTCTCCAGCCACGCCCTGATGCTGCTCCTTGCCAATGGGAAAAAATCAAAGCCAGTTATTTGCTCCTGATTGGTCCATATCTTAGCGTCACCGTGCCGCGTCTTGGCGCTAAAAAAAATTAGCGGCAGAATTCTCGCGATAATAATTTTTTTTGTGCGTGTCGACCCATGGGCCTTCTACACGTGCATGCAATCATTTTTTACAAACTGTCTCCCCTTTATAAATTTACGACTTTTGTCAAGCATCAAGCAGAGGCGAATTCCATAGAATTTGTGTTACTAATGGCTCTCAACAGTGTAGCACTTGCACATTTTAAGATATTAACTCCGAATACAAGTTAATTTATCGTCGTTAACAACAACTCGATGGGTTGTCTAGACATCTTAACATTTATTTTATGCAGATGTCTTTCGGCGATGAGAGAAAAAAAGATAGGATTTGTTTTTGGCAACAAAAACCCTTCTTATTTTAAATTTTAAATAATGGCTAAATATCTCTCTAGTTGGCCATCTCAGCGTTAGTCTGTGAACTTGTACAAACGGCAAAATATTTAAGTTTGCATGCAATAGCATTGTCTATTTTACCGTTTGTACATTTCAACCATCAGTAAAGAATGGCAAATATCGGTACCCTTATACGCGACCTACTTTCGGAGATTTTGATGTGGATTAGGAATGATGAAGAATAGGAAGTAAAACGGGATGAGAATTTTCGCTCCGCCCTCTACCATTACACCTAATATTACTGATGTCATTAAGGCAGTAGTGCGGTCCCTTTCGACTTTTGAACCTATGGGGGTATACCGAGGTGTTTTGGAGGAAATCACTTCACAAAGTTTTAAAGTTATGTGTTTAATTATCACGTATTACACATTATACAATACACGGATGGTTTGTTATTTATTTAATATGTAGCGATTTATTTAATATTTATTATTTAATATTTTATAATTACACTTGTATACGATGCACGAAGAATAAAGGCGTGTTCTATTTTCTCAGATAATTAAATATTCATTGGATAATTGTCTTAAGTTTAAATTATATAGGAACGCTGGTGCAATTTTGATTTAACTATAAACAAAATTAATTATACTATACACAAATAAAATAATATTTTATTATACATACCTTGCATACATAATATTCAATTATTTCAATATATTGTAATAAATTGAAAAAAAAAAATATATACATACCACCAGATTGGCTTCATGATTTTAGACTTCATGGTCTTGTTGGTCTTGTTATGCACAACGATTATTCACACAACATTGTATTAACACAACGTCTATTCATAAATATCCCGCTTCTTTTATAACAGCGGTGATAAAACAGTGTTACCACAACTGAAACACAACATCCCGAATCAATATCTGATAGTCTGGCAAAATAATTTTGATACTTTTTTATTATAGAATTCAAATATAAAAAATATTTTTCCAACTATTTTTCGTGGTACTGATAACCTAAATATTTATTTTGCCTATCTTTTATTTATTTATTTTTTCTTTTTATATGTGGCAATTATTGAGGGTGAAAGGTATATTCGCGAGATATGTTGAAAGATACGAGGGCGGAGTGATAAGTCTGGTAAAAATCTATTTTGGAATAAAATTATCGCAAATTGCATGAAACCTCCTTGTTCACAACTCTTTTGAAGGACTAAATTAAAATTTTCAGCCAGTACCGCCGGTTAGTTTTTTTTTGACAGCCATTAAATAAAAACAATTAAACGCATTTTCCCAAAGATGAAGAAAAGTGAATTTCGTGTGTTGATTAAACATTATTTTTTGCGCAAAAAACCTATTACGGAAACGAAACAAAGACTTGATAAATATTATGGGGACACTGCTCCGTCGATTAAATGATTCATAAATGGTTTACGGATTTTCGGTGTGGTCGTACAAGCACAAGTGATGCTGAATGCCCAGGACGCCCAGTTGAGGTCACTACTCCAGAGATGATTGCTAAAATCCATGATATAGTGTTGAACGACCGAAGAGTAAAAGTGAGCGAGATAGTCGAGATAGTAGGCATCTCAGACGAACGTGTGCGTAATATCTTACACCAACATTTAGATATGAAGAAGCTCTCCGCGGGATGGGTGCCGCGTTTACTGACTGTTGATCAAAAACGCATGCGAGTTACCACTTCGGAGGCAGATTTGGCGTTGTTTCAACGGGATAAAACTGAATTTTTGCGTCGTTTTATAACGGTAGATGAAACATAGATCCACCACCATACACCAGAAACCAAGCAACAATCGAAACAGTGGATTGCTACGGGCGAACCAGCTCCGAAGAAGGCCAAAGCAGTTTTATCGGCCAATAAAGTGATGGCTACAGTATTTTGGGATGCACGTGGGGTAACCCATATTGACTACCTAGAGAAGGGTAAAACGATTAATGGCGAATATTATGCCAATTTATTGGACCAATTTAACAAAATTTTACCTGACAAACGACCGCATTTGGCTAAGAAGAAAATCCTCTTCCACCAAGACAACGCACGAGTGCACACCTGCGCGATTGCCATGGCCAAAATCCATGAGTTGCGATATGAGTTGCTATCTCACCCACCATATTCGCCAGATTTAGCCCCTTGCGACTATTTTCTGTTTCCGAATTTTAAAAAATGGCTCGGTGGGAAAAGATTTAGCTCCAACGAGGAGATCATACACGAATCCAATGCCTATTTCAAAGGGTTGCCTAAATCTTATTTTATGGAAGGGATCAAAAAGCTAGAGAAACGCTGGATGAAGTGCATTGAGTTAGAAGGAAACTACGTTGAAAAATAAATCATAATTTTTAAATAAAGTTGATTCCTTCTTTCATTTTTACCAGACTTATCACTCCGCCCTCGTATATTGAATATAATAATATATTGAAAGGTGAGATGGTATATTCGCGTTTTAAAACACAAATTCAGGACGACCGGTTGACACCCTCGGCCCTCTTCCCTCCGTCCTCATAGCATTGGATAATTATCATTTCAGCTTAAATCATAATAATGATAAGCTTATCAACTTATCATTATTATCAGCATTGGCATTATCATTGGATAATCCAGGAGTACAGCAGTGCGCAAAATCAATTAAGCTAAGTCTACCAAGGCCTTGGGTGGTCAGCTTAATTAGTTTTTTGAGTGGACTACGAAAGATACCTCTGCCGTCAACACATCTACTACCGTAGCAATCCCAGTGTAAATGTCAGCAATGTAAATGTAAATGTCCCACCGTAGCAATTTCCAGGATATTTGGCTGTTACGGGGCTCGACGGCAATAAAAATCAAATAGTCTATTTCAAATTACTCGTTCCGGGGTTGCACACTAGGTTGCATGGTGGATAAGATCTCTCAAACCCAGCGATTCCAAAAATAGTCGGCTAGCCTGAGAGCCTTCCTCTAGTCGGATAGACGAAGTAGATCTGCGTCGTCAAGGTTGGCTGGTATAATCTGACTAGATAATGGGCTGATTAAAAAATGAAATGGTGTCAATGTCTCCTGGTCAGTCTGGTCTACAGATACGTGACTGAGACACCGTGAATTAACTATGGCTTCGGCTCCTGAAACTAGAGTCAGCAAAACCTCTTTCTAGGGAGCTCTGTTAGTTAGGGTAGCCTTTAGTGCGACCTTCACAGATAGCACCATCCTCTCCCAGCAGCCTCCGATAAACGATGCAGCAGAAGGAATGATGCTCCATTTAATACCTTTGTTGGCTGCAAAATCCTGGATACCGCCTTGATATAATTCTTTGAGCAGACGGTTAGCGCCGACAAAAGCTGTTCCATTATCGGAAAAAACGGTTTATAGACTGCCCCTTCTGGCAATAAATCGACTAAGCCCATGATGGCAGAATCATCGAAGAGGCTATGTACTATCTTTATATGAACCGCTCTTGAGATTAGGAAGATATAAAGAGCTACCCATCTTTTCTCATGTTTTCGATCGATAGTGACGTCGAAGTGACCAAAATAGTCGAGACCAGTGTATATAAACGAACGACGGTGATGAGCAAGTCTCTCAGGTGGTACCCAGTACTCAAGGGCTTTGCCTTCCGGATGCGACAGAACAGGCATTGATTAGCCACGCTTCTCACAGTGTTCCGAAAACGGACCACCCAGTATTGTTGTCTTAATTCGTTTATTACCAACTAATTTGCATGACCTGTTTTGTCTGGAAATATTGGACCAATAAAGGAACGATAATAATGGGTGTCGACCATCGTACTTGACAACGGAAATTTTGACATCTTGATTGACATGCTCTAAGGCTTTTATCCATCTGGCCAGTCGCAACAAATAGTTTTCGTAGAATGTGGGCGTCAATTTGGCCTGACAACTTTTCTTTGGAATGGTTTGGGATTTCTTCTACAAAACTTTCTATTTGTACCGGCTGCAAAATGTGTCTTTCTATGACTTTCATAAGTTCAGCGTTTAGTGGGATTAGAGTAGTAGGGGCTGAAATTCTAAATGTACATTGGTGGCAATCTAAATTAATTTTAAAACGCCGTAATTTTAAATGCTAAAAGGAGTAAAGTCCAAAGTCTCAAGTGAGTAATGAAAAATATCATCTAAACTGATTCTAAACCTAAATGTGAATCAGAAAGGAAATAGTCCGTTTGAGGATTCCCAGTAATCCTCAAAATGTTTTCGTTAGTGTACGTATTATCAAGGTCGGCATTTGAAGGTTGTTCAGCTTACAATTCCGCTGGAAGAAGACTTAAGGCAGCGTTTGCGTTGAATATTCAGTGCAATGCAATGCGACAAGCCCTTTCAGTATCCACTGATAGACATGGGCCTCCTCAATCACATTGTCATGTGTATGAAGGATGTGTGGCCTTAAAACACCACGCTGACCAGGCGGGTTAGCAAGTCCACTCTTTTAGAGATGTCGTAGTTCAGCAGGGCCTGTGACAGCCGCTTTATCCCTTAGTCATCTTTTACGACACCCATGGGAATAAATGGGGTGGTGCTATTCTATAGCCGGACGACACCACATGACATGTTGACATAGTGCCATGACCTGAACTATCAGCGACGTAATCGACCCAACGTAGTTTTATTAAAGGGTTCAGTTTAGCCTGAATAGCATAAAACAATTCCGGGGTATATAAGTAATCGATTTGGCTCAAGAAGCGCGTAGTACAGATGCTATTACGTACCCTAGTTACCAATGTACCGAGTTCTTTTTAAGTCGTTACTCAGACGTGGCAGATTTCTCAATTCATTGGCCTCCTTGACAACGATTACCTTGGGTCTTGCAAAGCACTGGTCGAGCAATTTCATGATCCCCTTTGGCTCCTGTGCTGCAACGAGTTGTAAGGTGGCAGCCTCGAAAGCAGGACCGCGGAGTGCTCTCTGTAGTCGCGCGATGTTGTCTAAAAGGAAAAGCTTGTCTGTCTATATAAACGGGCACCACGCAAAAACTACTGATGAATTTTCAAGAAATTTGGCATAAATATAACTCATGTGCCGGATTAACATTTAACGTTACTTCTTATCCACATCCATTATAGAGTTCTTATGGTATGACTCCAAAGTTTATACGAACGAAGTCGCGGGGCGGGCATCAGTTAGCAAGAAATATTTCCTAAGAGTCAAGGAATAAAATTGTTGGTAACACTAAGTATGTTTGTTTGTTTTCAGCGTTTCTTAAGAGCTGTTTGTCTGAAAACGTTTAGAGAGTGAGGTATTTTCAAACTTCCACCACTTATGAATTATCCTGCATTTTACCCAATTACAGCGAAGCCGAAAAAAGGGTAATGTTTTTAATCTTATTCATGTATGTATGTCAATAATATGTTCTCCTTTGTAACCTAAACCCATTTGAGCAAATGTGGTATACGATTTATAGGGGTGTAAGATGCATGACGTTATCATAACTAGCCATTTTAATATCCACTGCTGGAGATGGGCCTTCTCATACACAAATCTTTAAATCGCCACACTGGCCAAGTGGATTGACGAGTCTACTCTTTTAGAGGTGGTGAAGTTCCTCGGCGCTTGTGGTAGCTGTTTTGTTATCCCTTAGTCGCCTTTTACGACTCCCGCGGGAAGGGATGGGGGTGGTGTTATTCTAAAGCCGGCTGACACAACAGGGCGCACTCATGATGTCACAGTAACAGGTTACTGAATAAAAAGTAAATAATTATGTTGAAATTCTGTATGATGGCATACAGATAAATGTCATCATAGTGTAAAAAAATGTCAATTAATCATTAAAAAATAGGTAAAATATTTAGTCCATCAATTTATATAGTGTATCTTCAAGAGAGCAACTTGCTAAAAGAAACTTCTTTAATTTGCATTATAATTATTGGTATTATAATTTACGAGTATATAAAGGCTCTTTTATATCAGTCGGCAACTTATTAAAAATTGAAAGTGTTGATAATATGAATAATGTTTAATTTGAGAGCTACTGTGCAATTAAAATCTTTTCTACGTGATCCTTCCCTCTTCCATCTTTCTTCGTTCGTTTCACATTCATAATTCATAATCAGGAAGGACTTACTAAGTAAATCCTCCGTGATTAGAGCACAATAAACTGAATGAGCTGCAAATTGACGATAGCAAATTTAAAAATGGGTTAAGTTTAAGTTCTCTGGTGACAATAAAACGGGACGTCGAATTGGCGATGATGACGACATTTTTGCATTCTTAATATAAATGATTTACTTCAGTTAATCAAAAAAAAGTTATTAAGTTGATCATGATTTGCTGATCATTTGGTATTTTTTGCGAACTACTAACACGCCCACAATATTATTTTCAATAATAAATTTTATACGTATATGTATACATATTTGATTTCGTCAACTATTACCGACCTCATTTTAATGATATTTTTATATTTCATTTTTAAAAAGGTATCCTATCAACAAAAACAAGGTAGACCGAAAAAAAAAGTCTTATTGAATCTTGACGATTTTGACGATTCTGTTTTAAGAAGAATGGTGCATAATTCTCATTTCAGGTTTAAGCAAGTGCCGACATTCAAATGATATGGTTGGTCCAATGAATGCAAAAAAGTTTGTAATCAACTGATCACGCAATCAAATGCGAAGATGAATATAGAAAATATGAACATGCCATGGATGATTTTATGGATACGATAATAATTAATACCTACTTCTGAGAGTTCAGATCATTCTGAAAGTGTCGATAAAGACTATTAATATTCTGATTATGACATGGACGATATTGAATCGACATTTTGGTTGACCCTCTAGTGCTAAATTTCAAATTTCTAAATTTCAGTTCTTCAAAAAATCGAGGATTAATCATAATTACATTCATTTTTCTGGACGTCATACAAAGATATGTTACTTTATCAAATATGAGCAGTTTTCTGTTCACCAAAAGAACATTGTTCCAAGACTATATAAGTTCCATTTCTTTATTTTCTCGATGACAGTTCTAATTTGATAGTTGTAGTGTTGTGACCAAATAAGTAATGATATCGATCGCATATATTTATTATATTTTGAACAAAGACAAATACAACAAAAACATTCAAATATATTTTTTCAAGGTGGGAACACTCAATGGCCCAGCGCCATTTTGTGTTTGTTTTAATCTGTCACTCGCAACAAGACGGTCGTGCTAGTCACTACATTTCTGTTCGCTGAGTTTTTTCACATTATCCATACGTTACGTTGTGTATTTTGTGTTCCTCCGTGTTGATTGCTGCCCAGCTGTCAAATATCAAAATGCCGAAAGGATCTGTTCTGAAAAGGCAGGCGAGAGAACTGGTGATCAAGGTTCGTAATTACTTTGAAGCAGAGTATCAAAATGGTGGCCCGCTATTACCACTGTCGCAAGTGTGAGAGCTAGTTGCGGCCGCATTAGGAATTAGTGGACCTACTGTTTCAAAAATTACTACCGAAGCTTACGGTACAAGCGGCATGCAGGAAAATAAGCTTCGTACGCCGAAGAAAAAACGCCAACCACGTCGTGTGACATCGGTTGACAACTTCGACGCTGACGCTATTCGCCGTCATATATATGACTATTACTTGCGCAAAGAAATTCCAACACTTAAAAAACTTGTTGTTTCTTTACGTGAATGTGGTTTGTTCCATGGCCAAAAATCGTCATTAAGCTTGGTTTTGAAAGAAATTGGATTTTGTTATAAAAAATCGGACAAACGTAAAATATTGATGGAGCGTCACGACGTTGCTATGGCTCGCTGCGAATTTTTGAGCGAAGCCAAAAAGATATCAGATTGGTCAAATGTTATTTTCACTGACGAGACTTGGTTAAATGCAAACCACACAGTATCTAAGAACTGGACTGACGACACCGTCGCTTCCACTAGTTCAGTGCCAATGGGAAAAGGTGAACGCCTCATCATATGCCATGCAGGGTCTACGAAAGGATTCATGTCAGATGCTTTACTGGCCTTTAAATCCAAGAAAACAGTGGACTACCACGAAGAAATGAACGCGGAGATTTACGAAGGATGGTTTAAAGAAATGGTGCAATCTCTGGAAGAACCGTCGATAATTATTATGGACAACGCTACATATCACTCCAGACAAATTGATAAAATGCCGACGCAGGCCAATAAAAGACAAGAGATAATTGACTGGCTCCAACGTCATGGCGAAAATGTGGATAATACTTTATTAAAAGTACAATTAGTGAATATTTTAAAATCGAAAAAAAGCCTCCCTAAAAGATATGTTATCGACGAAATAGCTGCCGAATGTGGTCATTGGGTTCTTCGACTTCCGCCGTAACATTGCCAGTACAATGCTATAGAACTAATATGGGCACAAATCAAAGGACACGCCGCTCGAAACAATACCCATCCCCCTTTTACGGCAAACAAGATGTTAGATTTATTAAAAAATGCATGTGCGGAAGTAACTGCCGAAAACTGGGAAAAAATTGTGAGAAGAACCCAAAACATTATAGCATCGGATTGGGAAATTCATGTGGCATTCGATAATATAGAAGTACAGGAACTTATAATAAATGTTGGGGAGAGCTCATCGAGTGACAGTGACGATTCATCAGATTTTGATTAAAATAAATAAATATAGATTACCTGTCATTATAATTATTTCGTTTCATTGTCGAGTACCTACCTATACCTACTTATTTTACAACAGCTTCGAAAATTTTAAAGAAGTTGGCATTATCAATCAAGAATTAACACGTGTAACATCATGTAATGAAATATAATATCAGTTAATAAATTTGTACAAAAGTATCCGGCAGTAGTTTAGTTTCTTACATATTGTAAAAAAATATCGGATCTGTTATCGTGTTACGTTTATCGATAACTACATCCCTAAAATTGCTTTCTGTCTGACGTGACCTTGTTAATGAAATATGACGTCTTGGTGCCTAATTTTTGTTCGGAGTTTTAGGCGTTGACGCTAGAACAAAGTTATATCGACCACTGTGTGAGCTGTCATCGAGAAAATAAAGAAATGGAAATGGCATAGTGATTTATAGCAGTGATTAGCAATTATCCCTAGATTTTTGTTTGTCTATGATTACCATCCCAGTGTGACCATTTTTGGTATTTTTGATATTAAATTGATATAATAATCGGTACATACTCTAATGTTAGTATTTTTAGTACAATTTTAAATATTACTGCATTTTTTTTTCATATTTTAGTAAAAACCGTCAAAATCAGTCACGCCCAAAAAGACTAGTATCCAGGGCCGTAAAACCCTATCCAAATATAAACTGTTTTGTTTATGATTCGTACTTTTGTTCACGGGTAGGGGAACCCGGGGTAAAACGGGGTACCGGGGCGGAACGGAAAAGAGGCGTTGTGCTCGCTACAGGCGACAGAGATGCGTGACCATCGCGCACAACGTTCGGTACGCTGTGCTGCGCTATACGGAGTGGCCGCTGTCAGTGTGAGAGTGCGCTTAGTTTGGATTTTATCGAAGGTCGACGAAAAAGCTTGCAAATTTTAATTTTTGTATGCAACACCAAGGTTATGCAACACTATACACTATTCTTTGTTCGGATATTAACATTACATGTTTGTTTAAACATACTTTTGACTAACTAAACGTCTAGTGATAACTCAAGTCCAATAAATATAACCGGCCATAACACTCGTGTTTACGTGAACGGTGCGTCGGGGCACAATGGGTGGGGCACAATGGGGTATACCCCGTTCCGCCCCTTAAATATTTGTACTTCTCATCAGGGCCGTCTTAAGTCTATTCTGCTCCGGGGTGCGGGAGTGTATCAAACATCCTATTGTGTATCCTATGACAGTCAAATATCCTATTGTGTATCCTATGACAGTCAAATATCCTATTGTGTATCCTATGACAGTCAAATATCCTATTGTGTATCCTATGACAGTCAAATATCCTATTGTGTAATTGTTTACTATAGCGTTATATTTTTTCATTACCTTTAAAAGGTGAGCGCCCGGGGTGCACCGCACCCCTTGCACCCCCTGGTAAAGACGGCCCTGCTTCTCATATAAATACGCATTTTTATTTCATCTGCAGATGGTGCGTTCATATATAAGAAAAACCAGCCGGCAGTTCTGGTCTACATTGCTAATCCCGTTGCCAAAAGTGAAAGCTGGAATGAAAAGAGTTACAAGAAAGGGTGGAAAAACGGCAATCCTGACCGCTTCACCTTACAAGACTGAATTAGAAGAATCTATTAAAAAGACACAAAATATCAATAAAGCTAAAGTAGAAAAAAATAAACAAGACTGACGTTAAAAGGTAAAGAAGGCATACCTGAAGGAATGAAAACTAAGCCAAAGAAACAAAAAAGAATCAGAACTAAACCTGAAGAACACTCAGAAGACGTAGAAAATTTTAAACAAAAACAAAGAAGAAACAAGAAGAAAGAAACAAAAAAGAATCGGAACTGAATCTGAAGAAAGCTCGGAAGATGAAGACGCGATCTGCTTGTATTGCCATGATTTATACTCCAAGTCCAATGAAGGCTAGTGGTCTTGTAGCATTTATAAAAAATGGGCACACTTGGCGTGTGCTGATCTAGATAGTGACGACGATGACAGTGTTCTCATCTGTGAACTATGCCAATAATTAGTACCCCATTGTACCCCGGGGGTGGGGCAGAATGGGAAATTTCCCTTTATTTTTCAAACAATATTTTTTCAAAGTGATCATTAATTTAGATAAGTTTAGCTTTAATTTCCTTGTAGAGAAAGAAGTAAATAAACCTACAAATTGCCAAATAATGGTGTTGTTTCATTCAAACTCTCACAAATTGTAACCAAAGCTTAGCTACCCCGTTCCACCCCGGGTTCCCCTACTCTTTAACAGTCGACACATATAACCGCGATGCGACGTCGCACCGCCAAAAACGGCGCGCCGGTAGACGGGAGGAAGGAACAGACCTCCACTTAGTTAGAGCATTGCTTTGGTACCGCAGGATCGCGAGTCGGTGAGAAGTGCCCAGGCAAGTGCCGATATCTGGTAAAAATGTTAGCTGAAAGCCGGTATGTATTCACGGTGTAGCGAGGGGTCACCCTACATGTACCTAAATTGGGGAAATACTATAAAATAGGAAATGCAGTACATTTCAAGGTAATCTTCTGTGAGAGAAGGGTAACGTAGCCAGTCGAGTGCGCCCAGCGGCTGTGGGAATGCAAGATGGTAAGAAGTTCGAGATGGTCTTGACTAAGTTTGTACATAGAAATAAACGTTAAAAATTTAGTCATAATAATATTTTCATAAATTTTGTTCAAACTTTTAGTACTTATTAAAAATCCCAAAAACCTAACTTTGCGATTGCTGTGCAATAATTTTAATTATTCAAAAATTAGGTAGGGCTCCTAATTTTAAACTCGTAATATAAAGTTAATCTTTTATTGAGAAATATAATAATATGGATGTCGGCAAAATTCTTTTCAGATTTTTAAACCATATGAATTGAACTGCTACTATTAAATCAAATAAAAATCGAAATGTCAAAGTTTGTTGAGCACAATGATATGCCGACCTTAAAAAAACCGGCACGCAGAGTGGGATGCACGATAGCAATACTGTCTCTTTTTTACATCATTCATACTATTTCATACATAAATAATCTAATCATTCATTCATACAGTGAGGGAAGATATTACTGTGTCTATTAGTTTCTCTGTCTGCTATCTACATCCAGGCCAAAACGCTTAATAATAAAAAAAAGTAGATTGGCTAATTTGAGAACGGTCACACTGATGATTGCAAATGTCGGATCCTCTAAAGACGCTACTATCAAGAAACGTCAATTTTGTTACAAAGAAATCACTAGAGAACTTTCCTTCTAGAGTAATGTTTACTCTCCCATAATTTATGAGACACTTATTAGTACTAATTATGTTATAAATATTTCAGCAACCGTGTGCTTTGTTTTTGTTTGTTGTGAGGTTTGAGTGAAATGACGATGGCAAACAATCGTATTCCGTCGGGACCCAATACACCTGGCAGTCAACAGACCCCGACACAACAGGGTATAAAAATTTTTATACAAAGAGACTACTCTGAGGGTACAGCAGTGAAATTTCAAACGAGATTTCCACCAGAGTTAGAAGATAGAGTGAGTAATATATAATGTCCCAATAAAAAAATTGTCAGTTGCCTTGCTCCTAATCAGCCTTCATTAGTTGTGAGATAGTCTTGTAAAAACGAGCGTTGATCGCTTACGAACTTTTAATACAAACCAAATTTATTATACCAATTTTAAAATTGCTGAAAATTTTCATGTAAATATGGAACTGTTACTTACGAACGACAACCTCAAACTGTGAATAACACATGTTGATTATCTAATATCTCTAAATTCTTTTGTGAGTGTAGACTTTTAAATTTGTATTTCACCAGAACTAGAATAAACTAGTAATTCCATATTTTTATAGTATTTATATCAGTTAAGTAAAAGGTACAGTAAATATTGGCATTGTCTTTTGAACATTGTCTCTCCAATATTCCTCAGAATTCTTGTCAAGTCCCTCATTTACACAACCAACTAGCCCAGTTGGTAGTGCCCCTGCCTGCTGTGCAATAAGTCCCGTCCTGTTGGTTATGTGTTTTTGTTTCCTTATTTGTTTGTCCTTGTCTGGTTTGTGCATATCTTGTGTGTGTCTTTGTATGTGTTTCTGAACTCAACACTGGGAATCATAGTGTAGACCATTGAGTGTGGTTTTAGAAAATTAAGGACTGAATTACATCAAGTGCACAATATATAAAATATTTATTGCATGATCAGATGCAAATTTATTGTATGGAAAAAAAATTAAACTTAATAATATGCAGTTTTCTGTAGGTAGTCTTCAGGAAAGGTATATGTTTACTGATAATATTTATTATAATAAGAATAACATTCTGGACATATAGAATAATTTACCACAAGAAACTATTGAATCCAACTATAAACAGATTTGATAAATAGCTTCCAGGAGAAAAGATATGGTGAAACCTGTAACACCAGCCAACACAAGATATGGGCATAGGAGCAGTAAATATAAACTTACACAATACTATTAATCTTACAATGATGGTACAGTATCTGCCAATCGAGCCTTTTGCGTGAATCAAATGCCTTTGCAGTTCCTTTGCTTATTGAACTTATACAATAAGTAGTTAAATAGTGGTAACTGTAAATATAATGTTGTGGAACATCATCCAAATGCTCAGTCGGCCAATAGTTTGAGGATTTTTTTAAAAATTCATCTGACTTCGAGGGTGTAGTCAGGATTTGATCCAAAGTGGGACAAAGCAAACAATTTTCTTATAATTTAAATATAATTATAATTCAATAGTGTAATGCAGAATGTCTCTTACTTATTCTTCCCTTTATCAGGGGGGCAAGCGTGCCAACCTGCTCCACCATACCTACGCTCATGTGTGACTTTTTGAGGCATTATATTAAAAGTTATATTATATGTACTCAGATAAAAAATTATATTAAGAAACATAATAATATTTAAACATAATTTTTTATCAAATTTTCAGATAGATAGACAAGTATTTGAATATACCATGGAAAGATTAAATGAACACTTTGATATGGCAGAAACGGCTGATTGCAGCACATACTGTGAAGGATGTCTTGCTTGTCTTACAGCTTACTTCATTTACATATGTACAGAGACACATTATGAAAAGGTATACTATCATCATTTCAAGTATTTATTTCTATCACAGTCCATAAACAATATTCTTTTCTATTTTTTTTTTAAATATAGAGTGAATCTTACACACTGTCTACAGTAAGATACTAAAGTTATAATATTATGGGAGGGAGAGAGTGCACGCTGCCATCTCACAGCCATCTATTCTGGACTGGCCCCATTAAGTAGCTCTGTCTCACAGAAGACTACCATAAACTGCATTTCCTACTTTATCCTGTTCTCCTAATGTAGTATGTGCTTCAATAGTGAGTGAGATATGTCAGAGCCCATTGTATCCCTCTCCATTTTCCTAACCATTTCTAAATCTCCAAAGGTAGGCAGTGCATCTGGGGGTATGCTAATTCTTGACTGATGTTAGCATGTATTGTGGATGTCTGTGAGCGATAGCATCCACTTACCACCAGGTAGAGTTTATGCCTGTTTCGTGACTTATTGTTTTTCTTAACAAAATGCAATATTTGTTACCTAAAAATTTATATTTATTCAAACTTGATTCTTGGCAATAGGAATAACATGTTTACTGTTTGTATATTTTTGTGTTCTTTTTATAGGAGGTGGCAGATGAGTAGGTAAATGGTAACACCTAAATGCAGATGCCCTTTCCACCACGCAGAAACCTATTTAGCTTTATACACTCTACTTGATGGGATTGAATGGAATGGGGAGCAGGCAATGTAATGGAAGGGGGAATTTCTAGTGTTTCTGCTGGAGTTCTAGTGTTCTAGGGGAATTTCTGCTGGAGTTTACAGATGTACATTAAGTGAAATACATGCATCGGATTTATTTCACGTGCATAATAAATAAAAGAAATATATTCAAAGACAAGCAACATATTTAAAGACTCTCAAACATTGTCCTTTTGATATAACTCAAGTCTTCAGCTAGCTTTATAAGTGACTTAAGACTTAAGACTACATATTTCGCATCCCTTTATACTTTCCTCTTGTTGCGATGGAAATCAGCCTCTGGCAAATATCACACACTCACAACTCGGGGTAAATCAGCCCTCGAGGCTATGATATTACACCTTGCCCTTCAAGAGAGAGTTGTATATCTCTATTCATTCACTCATGCATTAATTCAATATCTATTTACAGCATCTAAGGAAAGTGTCAAAGTTCATAGCAACACAGAATGAAAGAATTTACAACCCACGAGGGATTCACATCACCGATCCAATACTCCGGGGGCTTCGTGTTATAGAAATTACTATCATAGATGTACCAAATTGCCAAAGCCCTACGGGTAACTCAACAACAACTCAGATTAGGCACACTTGACCACCACAGGAGAACAGGGAGTTCTTTATGTAACATCAGCATTGGTTTTAAAAATCACTAAGTCGAACTGCCCTGTCAAAATTACTACTCCAAATAACTCTGCCTATGTAAAACGGGCACCAGAATATGTTCAAGGGTATGATTTGTGACTAATTTTATATCGGCAAAGACATTTGGAGAATTTTGAAAGTTTTGAGTGACCAGGTTTGAACAATTTTGGATGTTTTGAAGGGAGTAAGAGTCATTAACAGGAGAATGAGGGTGTCATTAGAAAAAAAATGAAGATATTAAAGTATCTATGGCTCTTAGTGCATGTATGCTGTGAAAACTTGACATCAATTCAAAGTTTGTTTGACTAAAAATTGGTATGTTTAATATAAGCTTCCAAGCAAAAAGGGATTCCTCTAGGTTTATATTTAGTTTATAGTTTATATTTATATTGCATTTTTTGTAAAATT
This sequence comes from Sesia apiformis, assembly GCA_914767545.1. Classification (NCBI taxonomy): domain Eukaryota; kingdom Metazoa; phylum Arthropoda; class Insecta; order Lepidoptera; family Sesiidae; genus Sesia; species Sesia apiformis. Next base: position 9,057,978 of record OU611970.1, on the reverse strand, counting down.
CATGAAACAATGACATTTTTAAAATATAATCATATTAGATTATGAATCTACCTTCACTTAGCTAGAATTCCACACTATAAACAATTTACCTCTATTTCGTTTTCAATCCACAGAACCAAATGTGATCATATTTAAATACTGGAGTATTTTTTTAATATTTTAGTGTATAACATCAACTTATTTTAGAATTCTGGTTTATTTAGGTTTTTCCTATACAGTATAACATGTACAGTATCAAAACGTGATCTCTAACGATCAGGCTGGTCCATAGGTTTAAAGTTTTTTAGTGAGTTATGGTGAGAGGCTCCGAATTTCTTTGTGGGATATGATATTTTGTATAGGTAAGTAGGCTGACAAGCAAGCGGTTCCATGTGATGGTAAGTGTTACCATCCTTGGACACCTGCAACACCAGGAAGTATGTGGGTACGCCGCCGACCTTGTAAAATCAAATTCACAACTTTCTTGAAGAACCACATATCATAGTGTAATGGAAAGACGTCTTGTGGCAGTTCATTCCACAGCCTACAGGTTCGTGATATAAAATGGTTTTTGGACCGAACAGTATGTGACATATTCAAATCACAAAATATGGACGCACCGCACTTCTGTGACAGGAGGTATGGTTGTAGGAATCTGAGATGGGAATTATGTTGAACATTCCCCATTGTACTGGCGGTAGAACACGCAGAGAGACGCAATATTTCTCTGGACGCTAAGGGTTTCTAGATCGCCTGTGAGAATGGGATCATCGACAATTCGAACATGTTGGATGGAATCAAATTCACCACAGAACGAAAGTCACCGACATAGCTCACAGAATTAGGAAACTGAAGTGATAATGGCAGCCCATATCTGTCTCAGGATTGACAACCACTGAGCATGGGTGTAGCCACGGTGGGGCAGGTTTCGGCCCTTCCCCTCCTCCCCGACATGGGGAAGAACAAGTAACAGACTTTCTGCAATACACTACTCTATTTTTAAATTATAAATCTGATTGCTTTGCCCACCCCTGGATAAAATCCTGACTACGCCCTTCCCAATGGGGTAAACAGTCCTTGAATAGGGACTGTATACCGAGAAATGCAATGTGGCATGCCCTTCAACCAGATGAACTGGCAACAGACTTGCCGGTAGTAGCTGGATGAGAAGAGCGGTAGACCATGTATGGTGGCGAGCTTTAAAGAGGCCTATATCTAGCAGTGGAGCGACATAGGCTGATGGCTTGGTATAACATGTGATAACGCTAAAAAGGAAATTGCCTGTACTTATTAGATTCTTAACCAATCCGATTTTCTTAATATGTACTTGCCTTTTTTTTTAGGCTGTTCTTGTACTTTTATAACCGTAAGTTATAAAATTCCACCGATGATCCCTTTATGCTTGGAAATCAACGTATACAAAATTCAGACTATCCACATTAGTGTTGTAAAAATAAGCGCTGAGCGTCGAGCACCGAGCGCTAAGTTCGCGCTCATGAAGCTTTAAGACTAGCATTAAACGCCCGCGAGCGTTGTAGACTCGAGTCTGCAACGCTCCAAAGTTTAAGACTTGTTAACGCTCGAGTTAACGAAATGTGCAATTTATCGATAATTTCGATACGAGCTTAAGTTGAGTGTCATGTCAAGTGTTCTAATGAGCATTTTAAATACTTCAAATCACTGTTGAGCATCTAAGATCTGACTTCAGCGTTTAATGCTGTGCTTGAGTTTGGCTCGAGAATTTCGCAAAGCATCGATTCTAGCATTTTTACACCACTATTGTACACTTGCCTGTAGCCTGGAGCTTTATAGCAGAACATTTACAGCATTTTTGGAATTTTTTCTAGCCATTTGTAAAACAGGCCAAACTGAGCATTTAAACGATGTCAAACTTTTTTGCGCCCCGTAAACAAGTTAAAAAGATTTCTGTTGTTAGAAAGATTGTTGTTCTAGGTGAAAAAGAATGGGTTTGTTCCACAACGTTATATTTGCGGTTAGCTTGCTTAGACGCCTATTGAACTAGGTTTTTAATGAGCTGCAAAGAAGTTTGTATTGAATGTTCGATCGGCTGATGCCATATTACATTGCTCGTTTTTACGCCATCTTACATCAATGTATATCTACGAAAGATTCAATGTACTTTAATTATATCCAAAGCATTATCAACTAGATTGTACATTTGAAGCTTATTGTACTTCCAAAGAAAGTCTATCACAATGCCAATAAGTTGGGTGGAAAAATAACATTTTATTTACAAATGTAAGGACTGAACTTTAACTGTTTTCATAGAAAGATCTTCTGCCAAATGTTCTTCCAATCATAGGGAGGGTCAAAGGCAGGGCCGTCTTTACCAGGGGGTGCAAGGGGTGCGGTGCACCCCGGGCGCTCACCTTTTAAAGGTAATGAAAAAATATAACGCTATAGTAAACAATTACACAATAGGATATTTGACTGTCATAGGATACACAATAGGATATTTGACTGTCATAGGATACACAATAGGATATTTGACTGTCATAGGATACACAATAGGATGTTTGATACACTCCCGCACCCCGGAGCAGAATAGACTTAAGACGGCCCTGGTCAAAGGTACTAGAAAATTTGCTTATATACACATTCAAGATCGTGTTTTCATACCTCATTATCGGTTTCTCTCCACTCCTGGATATAGGCCTCTCACACTTGATCTCCCACTCTTCACACTTAGCCACTTTTTAAAAACTTTCTTTAAACTATAATTATTTTTATGGTAATTTTAAAAATACCACAACGCGAATTTTGTGTCATGACTGTATCCGCTAAAAAAGATATATTACTGCTACTATTTGACTACTATTTGCTATATTATCCTAGCTGTAACAGTTACTTCAATAATAACGGTCACTGTTAATTACGACGACAAGAATTCCACAAGGGTATTTGCCATGTGAGTATATTTGTATAATAAAGTAAGACCTATGAGGTCTGCATTTATTTCAATGTTAAATAATGTTTCATATATGTATGTATATTTAACTCGTTTTAAGTGATGTAAATAAATACATATTTTTAAACCTAATAAGGAATTTTGGAATGGTATAATTATTTTTAATTTGTCCGTCAAATACTGAACAGTTCTATTAACGGTATATGTTTATAATGGTTTTATTAATTATAATAATAAGGTTAAGGAAGCAAAGATGCCCAGTTTTATCGAATTGTATTATATGTTTTTATCGAATTGTATTATGTTTTTATCGAATTATCTTATCATACATTGATTTGTTATTTTTTTTTTTATTTTATCCATTCTTCCACTGAATACAATATATTCATTTAACGACAGCGCACTCTTAAACAGAAATGTACAATACTCAAAATCAATTACCATTTTCGAAATGGCGGCGAACCGACCTTCAGCGATCACATTTTAAACTCAATTTTGATCATTCAAGCCTTGGCCCTATAATAATAATAATTCATTTATTTCAGACCATAATACAGTCCATGGTAATTGTTAGTAGAAACTTAAAATCTTTGTTAGTAAAATATAATAATTTCCAGTAATTCAATAAAATTATCACATTAATGAATCGAATCAAATTGCATTATAATTAATTATTTACAAATCCATTTTATCTAATTAATTAAATTAACTGTCCTATCCAGTGTTTCTGGATAGGACAGTCAAATTTATCTATAGCATTATCACTAATATAAATAAAACAATTGAAGATTAAGTAACAAGTTGAAAATCTTTGCTTGGCCTATCAAGCTATATCACATTTTGACCTTCAATTGTTCCCCTTTGAACACTAAGCAGAGGTTTGTATTTTTGTTTAGGGTATTCTTAGCAAAGTCCTGCAGTGTTAGTGAACTAATGTCTCGGTCGACCCATTTTACCAACCTCTTGGTAAGCAATCTTCAAAATAAATTACAACACTTCTCTTTCACTGCGCACTCTGCTTGCTTTAACTACATGTAGATTTTTTTCATTGCGACATTCTTATTATGCTATAAGTGGACTACATGACGCCATAATTATCAATGATTTTTTACACAATCGAACAGAGTAATCTATCACAGACGGTAATAGTGCTTGCAACAGAATTATATTGTAAATCGGGTCTTCTATATTCAATGTTTTGACTGGGTTGCACTGACTGGTCACGATTGTCTGAAGAGGGATTTCTAAGAGGAAATTCTAAATGAACGAAATTATCTTTACTTTTTAATAATCAGCAGGTATTTCGCACTAAATTAAACACTTCAAAATTAACATTCATGTCGTCAAAGTTATTCTCGAGTAGAGTTCCAAAATGTCTAACATCTCTCATTGACAATTTAAATCATACTATTTCATGTTCATTTTATGTTTTTAAGATAAATAAAAAGGGAAGACCATATTTGGGCACTTTTTGGCGGCAACTCAAGAAGTGAAGTTGGAGTTTTTGTTTGATTAATTGTAATAATTGTGTATTATATGTTTTGTGGCTTAATAATGATAGTTTATTAAACTTCAAAGTGTTTTTTGTGCATAAAGTTTGTGATAATCAAATAAAAGCATAGGACTGCATATTTCTTGTGCTTGCAAGGAGTCCGCTTCTGTCCTCACTAAACCTACTATCAGCTTACTCCTGACTTGCTTCAACGGCACTGGACATTAACGGGATACGATTTAGAATTTGAAATTGTTTATTACAAAGAAAACTTGACACTGGCAGAATGTGCTAGTTGCACCATTGCCATGTATAAAAGAAAAATCACCATATTTGAATTGTGCAACAGCGAATATTGCCTGTTATGTAACGTTATGTAGCCTTGGTGTGTGCAATGGCCTGTAAAAGCCATCAAAGAATTTTTTATTTTTCTTCCTTACTGAATAAGGTATTTAACCTATTTAAATACCCTAGTATTTAACAAAAATGAACCATAAATTGTGGCAATATATAAATACAGTGGTTTGTGCAATAAGGCACGTAATATGGCTTGTATTAATAAAAACAAAAGATTTATTTAATAAATATTTATTTATTAAATAAATTTTGTTCCATTTCGTTTTTGTTCCATTCATTTTGGGTATTAGGTGTAGAACACACATTGTCGTAGGTTGCGGCGACCAGCGGCGCCTCTCTAATCGCGACAACCAGTTAGTGAACGGTCGTGTTGTCGCAGTGCTGCTCTTTAAAGCCATAAACACACTCGATACTTTTAGCATCGGCGATATTATAACTGCATCATCGATGTCGTCAGAATTCATGGCGACACTGATCGGTCGATCAGTATAAGTCATCGAAATCACTGTTACTAGTGTGCGGAAAAGTATTGGTAGTAGCGTTTCGCAACAAGTAATCTACTTACAGCTCATTCAACGAGTTGAGTGCATACCAATAGTGTACAGTACGAACCATTTCGATAATTGGATTGGACAATTCGGCACCCACTCATAGATGCAAAGCTCGTTGCGAGGATTATAGTAACTTTTAAATGTGTGGGGTTCAATCGCTACAACCAGCAACTATCGCCCATGCTGAAATCGTCGGTCGCGATATCAGATGATGACGTTTGAACACTTAATCGACTCAATATAACTATGTTTGTGATTACTGGTCGCTTGGTCGCGTGTTGCCGCGACCAGCAACACCGTATGCCCAGGCGTTGGGCATACGGTGTCGCTTAGAATGAATACATTAACAAAGATGTCTTGGGTGTTTTCTAATACGTTTGTTATGTACGAATTATGTATAAAAATATTTTCAGTTTTTTATGTTATAGATAGATAATAAATAAAAAGGGTTTTATAAAAATGTATAGAATAACGGTACCTATCAGTTATTGTTAATAATTGATAATTACTTATAATTCTAGGATATTAAGATGTATGTATAAAATGCACAGATTTATTTACATAGTGATATTAATAATAAAAATCCCAAATTTTAAATACCTACCCTTTTGTATCTACTAATCATAGTATTAAGGTAAACAGATATATTGTAAAATTTATTACATATGACTATATTAAATATTTGAAATTGTACTATTCTTTTTTTTATCTATATAATCCTTAGTCTTAAAAATCCTATATGAATAAAAGTTCCTTTGTGACCTTTCTTGTAGCACCCCTATTTGCCCCTGTCCCAGACATGTGTACAGAAATATATAAACACAGCAAATACTTGTACAAATATTTCGACTTCTTTGCAAATACTTGTACAAATAATTCGTATTTACCATCACTGTGTCGGTTTTTTGGCGTTAAGGGGCGCAAATCCACACTCGCTGTTTGACGCTATCCAGAACGGACGATTATTTTGTTTCTACATATAGGTATGTAAAATGGAACGAAGTGTTCATAAATAAATATTTAGTTTAAAATGATTTACGAAAAGTGATCATAAGAGCAGTGCAAATACTGCTCTTTGCAAAGAGTACAAATATTTCCGAAAACATTTGTACATATCCTTATACATGTTGGGACCGGCCTGAGAAAAGGGACTTTATTTTCGGTTTCCTAAATAATCTTAAATATATATATTTTAAAGCTTTATCTTAAGAAAATCAGACCGAGCAAGTTTCTATTTTAACAATCTTGAAACAACGAAATTCAAGTTAAAAAAGTCCATAAGGACAATAAGGTTTATTTGCTCAGATAATAATGTTACATATAGATAGGCATCGATTTGAGAATACATACATACTAGATACGCTATACAAGCAATAGTTCGACTTAGAGTACGTTAGAGTGTAATGGAGATTAGTAGCTCTCAAATTCTATAATTCATGTGTTTTGAAAATGGAACAATCTTATTACGTAGTACTTAAGTTTCAAATTTTACATTTTAATGAACCCCTCATCTGATCCACCCCCCTAGAAGTTGCCTGCCAGGCCTTTGATAAGAAAATGTGTCATCTAGTTTATTCCCATATCGATGCATATAAGTAAATAACACCACACTGAATAGTCTACACTAGGATTTAGGACTAGGACTGTGTTGTGGGCCTAGAGACATATAAAGAACACAACACCCAGACCCGACAAACATGTCTGTAAACAAATTAATCCGACCGGGAATCAAACACAGAACCTCTAGCACAGCAGACAAGGGCACTACCAGCTGGGCTAATGGGTCTATAGTGAGGAAGCGATTACTCTGTGAGTGTCCTATATTTTCTTAGGTTTATACTCATTACCAACGAGCATGTATACTCGTATATACTATGTTACATCCCATTTCCCATCTCTACCGAACGAGCGAGGAGTACCTGTATAGTGGTCTACGAGAGGTATGTTATACCATTAGGTATATCCCTATCATATTCACTGTCCCATCTACCCGCCTCCTGTATCGTTGAGTAGAAAGTATAATGAAATATATACGTGGGTGACATTGAAAGTTTTTAGAATCTCATAAATGAAATCAGATATAAAGATGTTTTATTACTTTTCGAAGTATTCTCCGCGACAATCGATACACTTTTTCATGCGATGAAACCATTGTGTGAGGCATTCAGCCCATCCTTCTATAGGCACCTCATCAACAGCCGTTTGGAAGGCCGTTATTGCCTCTTCTGCATTCATAAAACTTATTCCTCTGAGTTTCTTCCTAATTTAATGGGATGACCCATTCATTAACTAACTTTACAGGAGGCTGTCCCAAAAAATTGAAAGTATTTTTTTTACGCACACATCTTTTGTCTTATATCGAAAAACAAATCAAATTTTATCACCTTTCGACTACGGCAAACCGTGCAAGCTTGCATCGAAACATGTAAGTACCTACTTGCATACTTGGCGAGCGCTCTCTTAGGTAGGTACGTGTCCACGTGCCTACATGAAATTTCCAGTTGTATTGTCAGTAAACTTATTGCTTTTAGCCAATAAACATGTCAGTGGAATTGCGCAGTTCTAAAAAGGGTATATTTTTAGTAAGGGACGTAAAACATCAAATAGCGAAGTCAAAACTTCCCTCCAATGCAAATGCAAACTTACAAAAAAATGCAAAGAAACCAAGATTTATTCAGGCGACGTAAACAGGAATTTACAAGCAATTTGGACAATTTGTTTGATATCTGATATCGCACACGCCGATGCACTGCAATTAATAAAAATAGGGGAAGATAAAATCTTGCAGCGCCAGAGAAAGCCAGGTCGACCCGGTAACTTGGCTGGAGTGGACTATTCGAGAAAATCTGCGAATGAAATATCTTTCCGCAACAACTTCTTCGGCATCGTATGATCCTGTAGGGTGAGTGGTCCAACAGTTAACCACCTAATTTTCTGATCATCATAGCGCGTAATTGGTAATTCAAAATATATAATTATCTGCAAGGTACGAAGTAGTGGTTTATTGGCTACATATTTGCATTTAATAAATGCTGAATTTACTTCAGATTTTTTGCAGATATGAGTTTTTAAAAAAAAATGGGGATTGGCTAACTGTGTCCACACTATAGTACACTATTAACCACAGGGTGTTCCACAGTTAACCAAAGTGTACACATTTAACCGCTATATATGATTTATTAATTTCTTAAATAAAAAACAATATGAGTGGTATGAAAATGAGTCTTTTATTATTTAGTACTTTTAACAGTTGACTTACAACTAATTATTAGGTAACTTTATAATGGCACAGTTCAGTCTCAACATTGTTAATCTTAAAGTGGTGAATCTTTTTAAATTATGTAGGCACTTAAGATACTAACTAGCATTCTCAATCGAAAACTATCAAAGTTTTATTAGTTTCAGGTAAATTCTTAAAATAATTATCAATCGTATTTTAATCACTAACTTAAGAAGTGTAGTAACAAGAAATAAATAAAGGTCTAAACCTTTAACGCAAGTTTCACAGGATTAGTTATTCCCAAGTTATTTAATATTAAATGATCTCAGTCTCAACAAACTTATTCTAAAATTAGTAAAGTCTTAGTAGGTTTTGGTAAATACTTAAAATAATTATCAAATTATTCGTATTTTTATCAAAAACTTAAGTATAATAACAAGAAATAAACAAATATCTGAACCTTTAACGTAACCTACGTTGTCACAGCATTAGTTTTTCTCGGTCTCACAATATTTAATCGAGAACTATAGTAGGTAAGTAGGTAATGAGCTATATATATATATAAAGCTTTGTTACAAATAAAAACCTTAACATTTAACGCAGGTTCAAGTGAGTCAAATCAAAATATACGTCAAACAAATAAGACGCTTGCCTTCGGCTGCTGCCAGTAATTTTAGGATTTGGTAATATATATTTAATATCTTTTGCCTGTACTCCTGCTGTATCAGGTTCCAGAGGCTCACAAAATGTTTGACATGCTCTACTTTTTAGTCTTAAGAAACTCACAAAAAAGTCAGAATCGTCTTCATCATCTATTGTTTCTAAAACTTTCGCAACGTAATAGACAGAGGTTTTCTTAAATGGAAATAATACGATGACATATTCTTGCTCTTTTGGATCTCGTAGTAAAGGTAAAAAATTACCGTCCAGTATAATTCTACTTTCCTCATCCTCATGTTCATTTTCACTTATATATTCTTCTCCACCAGACGACGATCCACTTGCTACAAAATCATTTTCATCTGAACTGTCATCACTTTCTATAATATCTTTTTTTCTTTCCTTAATGGCTCTTTTATTCTTTTTACTTGACTTATTTTGGGTTTTAACACCTGTGAACAGGTCTTGCTTTGCTTTTTTAATTTGTTTTTTGATTACTTTTATTTTCTTTGCAGCAATAGCATCCTTTTCAGGCGTATCCGTAGCGATCATGCTTTTCCCAGGAGTTCTACGCTTTTTTGGATCACGTGGTTTCGCTTTTATTGGTGGCATAAATTCCTTGGGCGAAATAAACTTTGACGGACCGGCAGCTTCTATTATACGAGGCGTGATATCTTGGTTGCCAACTTCTTTAAGCACTCGTGATAGAGCTGGCGAATGGAAAACTTCTATTACTGGAGGTGTGATATCGCTATCAGGGTTTCTGGACAAATTTTGTTGCAGAGTAACATTCTCACGCACGGGTAATGGATCTTGTAATTCGGGAGCTTTAATTATTGGTAGTGTGGTGTCGTCATCATGGTTTCTTGGCAAGTTAACTTGCAGATCAACATCTTCATGAACTAATAATGAAGCTGGAAAATGGGGAGCTTTAATTATTTGTAGTGTGGTGTCGTCATCATGGTTTCTTGGCAAGTTAACTTGCAGATCAACATCTTCATGAACTAATAATGAAGCTGGAAAATCGGGAACTTCAATCATTGGTGGCGTGATATCGTTATCTCGACTTGTGGAACCAACGTTCTCAAGAATAGAAGGAGATGTGGAAGACTTTTCTCGTTGATCATCAATTTCTTGTACGACCTGTGGCCTATCTGTTACGGTACTAGGCATGAAATCGACTTCCGTAAAAATGCAGTCATCGAATGGGAATATTCCAGTTTTCTTGAACGCATTTACTATGTTTATCGGAGTCATAGATTTCATGTATGCAGAACCAACACACTCAGCAACATTGTATATAGTTAGAGGTTGTCCTGGATGTCTCAATAGCCATGAATCTACAGCTGCATTATAATACGACTTGAATGGGCCGTTTAATCCAACATCAAGTGGTTGAAGTTTGGCAGTAGTATGCGGATGGAGAGTTAAAACAGTGACACCCGAAGACTTAGCCAGATCTAGCGCTTCAATTGAAAGATGGCTTTCGTGGTTATCCATTATTAATAGCACAGGATTTTCTTTTGAGGCTGAAACATGCTTTATAAAATGTTTTATTACATCCACGAATATTTCAGCATTCATCCACCCAGAAGCTGCAGCTAAGCCTAATGTGCCCGGTGGCGCTCCATGTATCATGTGTGGTTGAAACTTTTTTCTCGGAAAAACCATAGCCGGTGGCAAAGCTTGGCCAGTCGCACTGACAATGCAACATGTTGTGACTAAGGTACCTCTTTCGCCACTTGTAACCTTTGCTGTATTCGTGCCTCTTCGTGCTAGTATTTTTCCTGGTCGTTGGACAGTTGTCGTTGAAGTTTCATCCAAATTGTACACTCTAGTACCATCTGCAAAGCTCGGATGCCTTTCCATAACTGATTTTAAATTTCTAAAAAATGACTCAATGTTGTGCTTGTTGAAAGCAGTTGCCCGGGCTAAGCTACAGGCTTCTGGCTTCTTCAGTGAAATTTCAGGATGTCTTTTCCTGAAGGAACGCAGCCATTCAAATCCAGCCATTTCTGAATCTATCCATGATTGTGGTATTTTTAAATTGTTGGCTTTCGCCATTTGATAAGCAACGCGTCGGCAATCTTTAGTTGTTAGTCCGTAAAATAATTGAGCACAATATTCAATATAATCTGATAATTCTTTTTCTTGCTCTGTTGTAAAAATCTTGTTAACTTCATAATTTGGTGTTAAACGTACCTCTGGATTTATTTTGATTTTATTCACATACAATCTGACCGTCGGATATTTAAGCTGGCATTCCTCGCTTGCTTTTCTTATACTCATCCCAGATTTCACCAGCTGCATTGCTTTCCTCATAGCATCTTCAGTATGTCCTCCTCGTTTTCTAACTGTTGTTTTATTCCGGCCCATCTGTAATTAAAATAAGCAGGGCAACATTTAACCACCAGTTGGTACACAATTAGCCATGGCTAACTGTTGAACATATGGGTTTGGTTAATTGTAGACTACCCCTCCCCGTAAAGCGTTTGAACACTATCACTTTAAAATTATTCATACAATTGAAACCAAGCGTATGTTAATAGATGCACGAAAAGTATATTTACACGGTCAACATATACGGTTTTTTGTAATAATAAACTGAAAGATGTGAAACTGAAAAAATACTTACTTTTTTTTTAATATTTTGGCACTGATTTTCAATAATTTACTCGTAACACAACCGTTGAGCGCGTGAGCTCGCCGCCAACTGGGGAGCGGGGAGAGTAACTGTTGCGGCATCGAAATTTCTAGTATGCACGGAGCGGCAACGACGCATTTGAGAAATATGGGCGCGGATAACTGTATACGAGTGGCTAATTGTTGGACCACTTACCCTACCTGACGATTCAGCTTCCAGTTCTGATAAAAATATGGATTAACAAAACGATCAGTCAACTGTGATCGAAAGCACACAACCTGGCACTGGGACTACTGTAATGATAACGAAGAAAGATTTAATTACTCCAAAATTAGTAGCTGCAATAGACAGGTGTCAATTTGAATATGGGAGACTGTAAGGTGGGTGGACCATGGAAGGCCACTCTAACGATTAAACAGTTATTATTCCTTTATTTACTGGATAAATGAAACAAACAAATCATTAAGTAACACTTTGTTTTATTATGTAACTTATAAAATATTATTTTTTATTGCAGAGTTAATGATTATTTATTAAATTTAAATTTTATTAAACTCTTCCAAACGGCCTTGCAAGGAATAAGGCTCCATACAAGGCCGATACAATAAATCAATCGTCTAACTTAAAACTAACGTTGTGACAATCAAAATATCTGCTTATACTTAAACTACATAAAAAGGTCTTTCATTAAAATGAAACATTAAATACTTACCATATTAAATTCACATAAAAAATACTCAACGAACATTACTTGAACACTATCGTAAAACTAAGAATGTATTCGTGAAAACGTTTCAAAAATAATTTTAATGAGTATTATATTGATATCAAATAAGTTGCCAATAACCTTTATAATGAAATAAAAAGAACTTATAACCGACCAAAATGGCCTTCTTATGGTTCCGTTCCTTGTAAGGCAAAAATGTTCCAAATAAGGCCAAATAATAAAAAATATTATCTATGAAAGTTTTTTTTTAATCAACAAAACAATTAGATACTACAGACTATGTACTCTAATCACAACCTTTATAATGGCACATAGTCAGTCTTGTAATCAGGAATGTTTATAACTTTAGAACTAACGAGTCCTATACTTTTCCCAAGATACGTAGTTTAAAAAACGAAAATAGAACAAAATAATAACTTCAGTTATGAAACAAACTTATAAACTAAGGAGGACAATAATTTTGGTACTTTAATCACAATCTAGGCACAAAAATTGTAGATCATTTTCAGTGAGACCCATACACTCCTCGTGATACCACTTTTGACATTCGCTACATTTCCTCATGTTTTCCATTCTACACTCGCAACATGCGTAACCAGCGTAACAGTACCTACCATTTCTTTTCTTCGCCCTCTTTACTTTTCTTCGTCTTACTGTTGTAATGTGATGTATGTCACATCACTACTTTTATACACTCTATGCTACTGTCTAGATTATCTATGATCTTATGTCATTCACATTGGAAGTACATAATAAAAATGTATTATTATAATGTTTCTTTTATTTAACTAAATTAGAGATACAACATGGCGCAGCCGATAAAACTAAACATTGAACCGTGAATTTTATAAAGTTTCGACGCAAACTTAAGTTTACAAGTTTGCAACAAAAAAATTTTTACGAAAATCAAGATCAAAATATCAAGATGGACGCCGGCAAATGTGCATCCCAAACTAAACATTGAACCGTGAATTTTATAAAGTTTCGACACAAACTTAAGTTTACAAGTTTGCAAAAAAAAAAAATTTTTACGAAAATCAAGATCAAAATATCAAGATGGACGCCGGCAAATGTGCATCCCAATTAGAAAATGTCTCGGTTAAACTGCCACCAAACTTAGATATTTCAAGAGAAAATGCAGCTTCAGAATGGAAGTTCTGGTTGTGCAGTTTTGAAGATTACTTGGTCGTTACGGGTAAAAATAAAAGCCCAGATGCGGTAAAATTATCCTTGTTGCGAAACATGATGGGGCCGGAAGCCGCTAGAGTCGTGTCAACAATCCCTATCGCTGAAACCGAGTTGACCTATGAAAATGTTGTCAGTGCAATCACTGCGCATATAAATCCTCGAACAAATATTGTTTTCGAGCGCTTCAAATTTAATGAACGCAAACAACAAGAGGGCGAACCGTTTGATGCATATATGACGGACTGCAGACATTTGATAAAATCGTGTGAATATAAAACTATGGAAACCGAACTGATGAGGGATCACATAGTTCAAACTGTCTATGACAAAGGAACACAGGAAGCCTTACTCAGAGTTGATGAGCTTACACTAGATAAGGCAATAAAATTTTGCCAGACCAAAGAGCAGGCGTCAAGACAAGTATCAGCGATGAATCCTGTGTCCATTGAAGCCGCAAGAATCAATAAGAAACCTTCTAATATATTCAAGTGCAAGAGGTGCCAAACGGAGCATGGTCCACGTTCATGTCCCGCATTTGGTAAAAAGTGTGTGAAATGTGGCTTGTTAAATCATTTTGCAGTGAGTTGCAGGGTCAGCAGTCATAAAAAAGTGCGTGAAGTAAATAAAGAGTCAAATTCTGATAGTGATTGTGAAACTGTTCACTGCAAGGAAGCTAAAAGTATAAATAGCTTAAAATCTGAGTGGTTTGAAGTTATCATTATTGAGGACACCACAATAAAATGTAAGCTTGACACGGGTGCCGATGTCAGTATAATGCCTGTTAATTTATTTAACAAAATTAATAAAAATTTAAAATTAAAGCTACTGCCAACAAATATAAAACTTGAGTCGTTTGAGGGCAGCCAGGTTAGACCGTTAGGCATGATCAGTTTGCAGTGTAAATACAGAGACAATAAATGTCTAGAGAATTTTATAATTGTTGACTGTAAATCCATGCTGCTGGGTTTGCCTGGTTGTGTCAGCCTAAAGTTGATAAAAAGGGTGCATAATGTACAGGCAACTGTACCTGATGTCAATAAAGAAAATTTTATTCAAGAAAATGTTGAAGTATTTAAGGGGATTGGCAAGGTGCCTGGTGTTTTTGAAATTCCCACCAGATGTTCTTTAGATCCAATTTGTTATCCTTCGCCTAGAATCCCACACTCCATGTTGGAGCCGTTAAGAACTGAATTAGATAGACTGGAAAAGAGAGAAGCTATTGTAAAAGTAGAGAATATAAGTAACAAAGCATGTGTAAACAGAATTGTATTAGTTGAGCGGCCAAATAAGAAAATTAGATTATGTTTGGACCCATCTGACTTGAACAAAAAAATTGCAGAATTTTACTATCATGGTTGGCCAAAGTCTTTACCAGCTGAGCTCAAAATTTATGAAAAATTTAGAGATGACATGTACATGCAGGATGGTTTATTATTTGTAGGAAATAGGCTCATAGTACCTATGTCACTGAAGATCTATGTCCTTGATATTCTACATAAAGGTCATTGTGGTATTTCCAAATGTATCTCCAAAGCTAAGCCTTTATTTTATTGGCCAAATATGCGAACTGATATACATAACTATGTACAAAAATGTAGACCGTGTGAGAAGTATAGTTCCAAAAACTATAATGAACCATTGTTACCCCATAAAATACCTAAAGAACGCTATACTAAAGTAGGCTGTGATATACTAGACTTTAATGGAAAATGCTTTTTAGTGATTATTGACTACTTCTCACACTGGATAGAGCTTTTGCCACTGAGAGACAAGTCTACTAAATCTGTAATTAGTGCCATGCAAGAAGCCTTTACTCGTTTTGGTTATCCGGTAGAGCTAATTGCTGATAATGTACCATTTTCTTCATATGAATGTAAATGCTACTTTAAATCTAAAGATATTGTTTTGTCAACCTCAACCCCAAGATACCCTAAGAGTAACGGTTTGGCAGAAAAAGCAGTGCACATCTGCAAACAGATTTTAAAAAAAATGTAAAGAGGATGGCTCTGATTATAGAGAAGGTATATTGCACTATAATAACACACCACTGTCTGGTCTAGATATAACACCCTCACAGATGTTAAACAGCAGGAGGTTAAGAATATTACCCTGTAATAGTGATGTACTAAGACCTAAAGTGCAGAATGATGCATTTAATAAACTAGTTTTAAGACAATCTTTGTATAAGAATACTTTTGATAAGACAGCAAGAATGAAGGTCACAGATTATGTGCCTGGAGACAATGTAGTTTTTAGGGAAGGAAAGATGTGGAATAAAGCTAAGATCATATGTAAGTCCAAGGAGCCTCGCTCCTACATTATAATGAAACAAAATGATTGTAAGCCCTTAAGGCGCAATACATCACAAATGAAGAAATCATTTACTACAGTGAATGATAATGCTAACCTAATGATTGATGTTGATGATTACAATGAGACAGTGGATAGGAAAAACAAAACTCATGTAACTGAACAGAGTTTCCCCACAAATATTAATGTACCCTATATGACTAGAAGTGGTAGAACTGTTAAACCTAGACAAGTCCTAGATATTTAGCCGTGTTCCAATTCTAGGGAGGGAGGTGTTGTAATGTGATGTATGTCACATCACTACTTTTATACACTCTATGCTACTGTCTAGATTATCTATGATCTTATGTCATTCACATTGGAAGTACATAATAAAAATGTATTATTATAATGTTTCTTTTATTTAACTAAATTAGAGATACAACACTTACTTCTCTGTTTTTTGCTGTTTTTATTGTTTTGTTTTTGTTGTGCTTTTCTTTTCAGTACTTTTTTAGAATCATTTTTACTATGGATGTCTTTCTTTTCTTGTTCTCGCCTACTTGTGGACTTTCCGTTTTTCTTACTCCTTTTTTTATTCAAATCTTTGTCCTTTATAATTTATAGCTTTTTGCCGTGGACGTGTAGACTTTATCTTAGCGTAATTTGGAGTAGGCAAAAAGGCATGAAACGATGTTTGAAAGAGTTTTGAAAGGCATGAAAGAGTCAGAGCTAGAATCAACGATATTTTTTTGTAGTCCGGATGTACTTGGAACAGGATTATCGTACAGAGATGGTTGAGGGTCATGATTTGTATTTGCGTCGTTGAGCCGGTCGACTGAACTTAGCAGTATATTGCCACGCTGATCATTGATCGTATTGTCTATTTTCATATCTGAAGCATCAGTTGAAGAACTGTAAGGAACAAGAGTTGGTTTTCATTTTTCTATTGCAGGTGAAAATACAGTATGAATTTCACTGATGGGTTTCGACTAAGAAACATTTTGAGCCATTTACGTCCAGTCATTCTTGTAGACAGATTGAACGAGTGCTTGATTTTAAACCTCTCACAAAATTAAAAGGCTTACTTCCGGATTGAAACCTGGAATTATACACTTAAATTTAACCATCTGTTCAATGACTAACAAATACTAATTACGAGATTTCCAGAAGAAAGCCGCAAAAAAGTGAAACTAGTGGTAGCTATTACATCAGGCCCTATACAGAAATGTGACTACAAGCAAAATCTATATTTAAATTGGTGTAGTAAAACAAAGATATGATGCAGTAAAGCAATGACAAATATTGATATTAAATTGTATTTTGTTCTGAACATGCTTATGTAAAGAACGAAAACTTAGTCATAATTTTATTTTTAATAAGTAAGTATAAGTACTCGTGAAGTTTTAAAATAAAATTATTTAAAGCATGATTATTACATAGAATATATTACGAACTTATACATTGTTTTACCTTTCCCCATACGTATTTACAACTAAAAACTAAGTATTAATATTTTCTTGATTCCTAGATGTTCCTAGTAAGGCCCTTGTGCCCTAGCAAGGCCAACTGTCAATTTTTTGATCGGCCTTACAAGGAACCATTGGCTTTCCTAGGAACACTACCGATATTTTAACTAAAATGGAAATAAAGTAATTATTTTTTTCTTTAGTACCATAGCAAATCCTTATATATCAATTCAGCGTAAAAAATTTAAAGAAAATAATAATTTATTTACTTGAAAACTTACGTTTTGCTGCGAGCGCGTATTATAATTTTAAGGGTGTAGATTGTTGGCCTGAGATCTCGATTTCGAGCGACCGCAGCGCCAAAGTTTAATGTAACATCCGACGGGGCGGATGAATGACCTAGAGAGCGCGATTTTCAAAATGTTTTGCAACAAACGTTCCACGTTGAGAAATTGTTATTGAACTTGAATATTTACAGCATAACAATAACGTTGAATTTTTGGAAACTAGCTGTTGATTCTTTTTAATAGATTAATAAGAGTAGTTGAGACACAATTTTTATGTTTTTCTATCATTTGACATCTGACATTTTTGTATTCTACTTACCTAAAATTCCAACTATTTATTTATTTGTAATTTCACTACCAAAATTTATTCTAATTCGTAAAATATTCATTCAATAAAATAATTGCAAATTCAGTAGGAAGTGTGTTTATCTCTACGCAAGGAAATGTGCCTATTGCGTAAACTCAAATACTTACTTTTTGTTTACGATCACCTCGTCGATATCTAAAAAAAATCCTAGGGTTTTAAAAAAAATGTCAATAAATGAAACACAAGTATAAAAATGATTTATTTACTACACAATAACAAATATGAGTCGCCATTACTCGCTATCTCAAAAGCGTGCTAGGGTTGTACAAAAATTAGTAAATAATTCATTTATTTACTAATTTTAACAGAAGTTTGTAAATTATTAATATACTAATTAAAAGTATGTAATTAAACAATAACGAAATATGAGTTCAAAATTCTAATGGTTTTTCATTCGATTACGGATCAAGTTCTTATTTCTGCTAATTTGATGATAAAATCAATGGCTATCACAAAACCTATCAGAATGAAAACGTTACCAGCTGCCCGATTCACGTAAGTAATAAAAACCGTAGCGCAGTGACGTCACTTCGTTTTTTGCAAATTTAGCCCTTTTAACCGACTTAAAAAAAGGAGAATTCTCAATTCGCTGTATTTTTGAACCAATTTTTATGATTCTTTACACCAGGTAACTCAGAAATTGTATAGTAATTGAGCTATTGGAAGATTTATGACAATCCAAGACTAGATAAGTAAGTGCGTACAGAAAACCAAAAGGCGATTTCTAAGTTCCTAAGTTAAAACGACTTTTGGACTGGCGTGTTTACGTGAATCGACTGGCTGGGTAGTTAAGTTACCTGTATCTTTCAAAATCATTAGGCGTTCTTCTCTTTCATAACACGTAAAGCTCTTTCTTTCCTCTCTTTCATAGCCTCTATGATACTGGGCGCGTCACGAATGGGCATGCTTCGTGACTGCCGAGGATCAACTAATTCTGGAAGTAGGCAATCGTAATAAAACCTAACTAATTTCATCTCCATTTTCTCCTCCCAAAATTTGTCGTCCTTTTCTATAATATAAACTTTCATAGGTACAGTAGCACCAAACCAGATGCCAAGCATGCAAACGTTTCTTTTAGTAATATGTACCTGTCCCTGAATTTGGAAATACCAGTTATGATTTTTATTTATGACATAACCCTTGGAAGCCTTGTCCTTAACCCAAAAGGTATGTTTGGCCATTGCTTCATCAAGAGTCATGCCAGCTAAAGAATGTGGGCACTTAATTTCAATTAAACCGTTTGCATAAATGCCATCTGGTGTAGTACCAAGAAATTCATATTGATCGTCGACGAACAAACCGCAACCTTGTATACTAATATTCTCTTGAATTTCTAACTGTTTAATTGCGGTTTCTTCGTTTTCGATACCGTACCGTACAGCAGGCAAACTGGAGATATTACTACCATAAACGATTTTACGAACAAGAACAGCACAACTTGTGCTCTCTCGTTTTTTACAAACTTCCCCGAACGATGATGAGGTTAGTAATTTTCTCCTTGTACTCATCCACTCAGAACTACTTCTTTGCAAATGGGTCGACCTTTCAAGCTCCTCTCTTTCAGCACAAGACAACTTTAAATCGGCTAAAAAAGATGACTTGGCTTTCTCATATAATTCTGGACTCAGATCAGGTTTTTCGCAGTTTGGTCCATAGTGAGCGTCTTTCGATACAGCGCTGTGGCTCTTTTTCAATCTTAATTTAGGTTTAGCAATTAAACGGATTCTACGATTACAATTTTCCACTTTCGCGATCAAAGGATTAGGACTAGATTTAAATATTACTTCATGAGTTTTACTATGAATCGATCCTGTATTAAAAGACACAACAGCAGCTGCGCATCGGCCCGCATAAGAACCACGGGAAGAATAATTTACACGCTTACCCCCTACTAATTTGGCAATCACTGCGTTAAAACTTTCAACTATATTACTTGTACAATTATGAATTAAACTTCTAGAATGATATGACAGTCTTTTACTTAAAATGTGTACCGCGTCCATTAATCCGCATCCAACAATTGCTGGAAGCAACCCAACAGGTTCTATTCGACGAGTATCAGGTCTACAGAAATACTCCTTGCAATATTGGTGATTACCAAATACGTGTTGTGGACCATTTAGGATATCTTCACTAAGATTTTTTATTTTTTCTTCGAGTGACTGATTTTGATCGCCCCAATATTTAATAGCGCATTTTACACCCGTTCTTAAACGCAAATACCTTTCTTTTAGGAATTTCCGCAATTCGCAAGGATACTTAGTGTCTTTCGACAGTTTCTCCAAGCTATTGCAGTAGTTTCGTAAAAGATGATTTTTGCATTCAATTTTCTCTACTGTTAAATTACCGTACGGTCGCGAATCTAATATTTTTTTATAAGTACTGGAATCGCCGTCTGCTACAAATTTATTATAAATTACACCGTGATCAACAATGGAACGTTTAAACCCCTCAACTATTATGGTCGATTCCATACCGGTAGATGATCCCGAATAATTCTTGAAACAACGGTGTTCCGAGGGCTGACTGTCGTTCTTTGCGGCTCGTGCACAAACTACGCAGTATTTATTTTTAACTCCAAAAAACAATACTTTATTAGTTTTAATGCCAATTATCGCAGCTGCGCCGGACAAGGCGGAAAAATTCTTACCATAAGATCTCTTGCTCCAACAACCGTCAACAGCAACAGATATTAATGGTGTACCATTTTTATCAACACTACCTATAGACACTGCGTACTCCGCTTCTTCCTTGACAGCTTCTGCCATGGAATGTGCTGCTGTCTTTTCCCACCAATCGCAAACCGTATTATTAATTTCATTGTATAATGAAGGTGACATGATTGGTAGGGCTACTGCGGCAGTTAATGTTTTTAACTGATAGTAGCTCCCACCAGATGATATGATACCAGATACAATTTGATGATTCACTTCCATTCTATCTTCTTTCTTTTCAATCAAACACACAGTAAATTTCATACTACACATACTACATTTCATGATGAGTTTTGAGTCCAGACCAACTTTTACTTCACCTATTATACTGAGGTAACTTAACTTACAATCCATTGGACCGTGGTCCCCTATGGCCTGAAGAGCTTTAAAAAAAAAAGAAACGTCTACAACTCTACGCCCAACTTCCATTTCATCCACCTTTCCCTCTTGGTCGTTTTCAATAACTAGTTCCTGTAAAGAAAGATAATGGCTTGATTTTTTTTATAAAAAATAATTAAAAATTTAAAAAAATGCAAAAGAATTAATACAATATTAGGTTCCTGATGAATAGAAATTATAATTTCTTTACGCATTAGGTATTGTTTTTTTATGACGTCACCTATTTGAACGTAAATTTTCTTTTGAGAAAGTAATTGAGAAGTATTTCGGTACTAAGGTGTTTGTCTCTCGATGAAAATAATAAATATTGCAAGAAAAATCTATAGGTAGGTATTGAGATTTTGTCTTCGCCCATCACTAACTAAGTAGTTTGTTTATTTATGTAACAAGTCTACAAGAATTACGTATAACAACTTACCTCTATACAGCGCGTAGCATTGTTGCTCAGAGTCTCGGCCCCAAGGTTTTCTTTATTTTCAATACTGGAAATATTATTCATCAATATTATCCACTTTTTATTTATTTTGTACAACCCTAAGCCAGACGCTAGGCGCCTCGCGTCTGTTTGGCGGTATAGGTATGTCGACAAAGTTGCGCTGTCGCCTACCTACTTCCACAATTTGATATTTAGACAATACTAGCCGACCCGGCGAACTCCGTATCGCCTTTTTTTTTTTTTAAAAATCCTATTATTTTGATATTACATACAGATACTTCAATTTTATTTATCAGTATAGATATAGATAATACAAACCAATATTTACATGTTATTGTAGGTATATGTCTGAATCGGGCGATCTAAATCATATGACATATTGTATTAGCTTTGTAATGTACCCTGTTCAAATGCGATAATAAATAGGTAGGGAGGAACTTACATTTTATTCCGAGATCTTTTGGCTTTCATATTTTTATAATGCGTACAAAACTTTCTTTTCCCTGGCATGCCACTCAAATTCAATCAGTCCTGCGAAAAAAATAGCCTATGTTACTCAGTGATAATGTAGCTTTCGAATGATAAAAGAATTATTAAAATCAGTCCAGTACTTTTTGAGTTTATTCGTTACATACAAAAATCCAAATCTTTCCTCTTTATAATACCTATTAGTGTAGATATTGTATTTTTTACGATTTATATCTAGTTCCATCATGGTTTTCTTTCAGACATTCATTATATCGATACTTTCTACTAACTGAAAATAAATTAATTATAAAAATGTTATACTTACAGTTTTTTACAAAAAACACAAATTCACAATACGTAATTCTGCTGTCTGCAGCCGACAAGCGTGGTGTCGCGTTCACTTACAGAAAGGAACTGCCGCTGCAGACCACCGAGATTGCACGAATGAAACGAACGTTTTATCCCATACATTTGTGTATGAAAAAATTTACCTTAAAATATATCTAGATTTTAGGGCTTTAAAAGAGGAAGTCTTTGTTTGTAAAGGTATAAAAAGAAGTATACAGCTATACTTATTGGTTTCTTCAGTGTTCAAAAAGTGTTTCTTTTTATCAATTTGTGTTGATTTATGGGGTTAAATCTGAAAAATACGAAGTCATGTTTTTGCATTTTTACTCAATTTTGTGCGTTTGTTGACGTTTATTATATAACAACTATTAGGTTTAAGAGTTTAATATAAGCATGAACATACTTATTGGTCTTTGATTGTAATATATACAAATTATCATTGATATCAATCATATGTAAATAGGTTAAATATGAAAAATCGTAACACTCTTTTCGGTGATTTTCACGATCTACACCCTTAACGTCGACGATGGAAATCAACAAAGCGAGGGACCGCACTGACAAAATAGCGGCGCGAGCGACTCGCCGCTGGGTCTGTGTTCTTGAGTTCGATGGGTGTTAGTGTGAGTAGAAGGAATTTGTCATCGCATGGCAATAACTACGACTTTTAAATAATTGGCCTTACAAAGAGCATGGCCTTCCATGGTCCACCCACCTTATTTATTCTTCAACCTACTATCAAGGCACTTGGACTTACATGGAACGAATCCGTGCGGAAAATGAAAGAGACGCGCGGAAGCCATAAAAGTGATTTCAAAAATGAGGTCGATACGAGACGTTGCAACTGTTCACTGGGACGGCAAACTGTTCCTTGCACTGGATACCCGAAAATTCAAAGAAGAACGTCTTTCATTAGTAATTTTGTTTGGAAGTAAGGATCAACTTATTGCTGTGCCAAAATTGGATAATTCTTCCGACAAGATTGGAATCTCGAAGATAAAGTACAAATTCTCTATTGTAATACGGCTACGAATATAGGTCGAATCAATAGTGCCTGTGTGCTCCTAGAGCAAAAACTTGACATGGAATTGCACATTTTTGCTTGTCGCCATCACGTTTACGAACTGGTGCTGAAAAGCGTATTTGAAAAATGGAAAAGCATCGATTTCGACCTGAATCTGTGGCCCGATCTGTCAAAGAAAGAGGCAATCATCTTTTCAGCAATCCGTCCGTTCTTCACTTTCCTCGGCAACTCTTCGAAAGGAAAGACCCATTGCGTAGATTGCCTCTTAGTTTCGGGCTCATAGCAGTTTTCATCACCTGTTACTATATCAAAACAGCATTTGATTGACCATTGTCTAATGTTTCAAGTATTTGAAGACACCATTCCACGCGGCAGGTTTTTGAGCTTTGCTCAAATTGTGAGGAATCCATCTAGCACACAGCTTTCTTAAATAACATCCTACATAAAATGATCATGTAAAATAGTTTGAACTTGACTAATACCAATACCTAATGATGCCCGTATCTGCTTATATGTCTTTCGTTTGTCTGCTTTAATCATGAGCCGCACAGTTTTTGTTTTCCTCCGTCACCGCCGTCATAGAACGCCCTTCTCTAACATAGTCGCTGAGGTGGGTAGGACCACGTTTAAATTCACCGAACCAGTTATAAATTTAAATGATAACTTAAGTCTTCCATAACTTTGTTTCTGGTTTAGACCGCAACGAAAGTCATAAAAAATCATTGAACGAAAAATGTTCTCTTGTTAAATTATTTTTTCTGCAAACACTTAAATTTCAAATTGCCTCCTGAAATTAAAAACAAATGACAGCTTTGTTTTTTTAATTAATGGCGTTTGACAAACAAAGATTTCATTTTCAAAATTCGAATTTATTCTTTTCTATCGTGTATAATGTAAACAGTATAAAGTAGCGCGACAACTCTCAGTTGTCATGGAAATCTGTTATTTCGTACTGCGACACTTAAAAAAGCAATTATGCTCAACACTTAGGTAAAAGATTAAAAAATAAAGGATGCCTACAAAAATAAATGGAAGTGTTTTAATTACAAAAACTTGTTACGCTTATGGAAATAGAAAGGTTCTACTTTGCTTTGAGAACGTTTTCTTTCATTTAACTCGAAATATTAAAATTGCTTGAGAGCTTTAGGGTTGTGCCTAATGTTATTATAATTTATAAAGCAATGAATGAGAAAGATTTTCAGTCTTGAACGGTTATTTTCAAATCTGTATATTATTCGGGAGATTCTGAAGAAATCTCCCCATTGCGAAGACCACAAATTTCGGAAAACTTTACTGGATCTCAACTAAAAGTAAACCAACTGATACCAGAACACAAATCAGTTTCGCTGTTTATTTTAGTATTCATATATTATATGGTGTTGATTAAAAAAAACTGCACTCATTTAAAAAAAAAACTGCATATCTTTAAAAATTAACATCTTATTCTACCACTTTTTATTAAATGCAGCATTTTTCTTACAAACCATTAACTCTAGTGTTGTTGGGGATGTGATAAGTATTTCGGATTCAGATACGGATATATTTATACTCTTTTACTGGTTAAGGATACGGATACGATATTATTTCGGACACAGAACCGTATCCGTCAAAATCAAATTGTTAAGTTAATAAAGTTAAGTTTGTTTATTTTCTTCATATAGAGCAATGGTGCAATTGGCACATTCTGCCAGTGTCAAGTTTTCCTCGTAATAAACAATTTCAAATTCTAAAACGTATACTGTCAATGTCCAGTCCCGTAGAAGCAAGTCAGGAGTCGCTCAGTCAGTCAGTCGCGATAATAGGTTTACTGAGGACAGAAAAGGACTCACAAAAAACGCAGTCCGAAGCTTTTATTTGATTATCACATACACCACGCACGAAAAACACCTTGAAGTTTAATAAACTATCACTATTAAACCACAAAACGCCTAATACAACAATTTTTCAATAATCAAACAAAAACTCTACTTCATTTCTCGAGTTCCCGCCAAAAAGAGTCGTAGAACAAAAGTTAGTTTTAACGATAGAAATTACGTGTTCAGAGGGTACGAGTATTTTATATTTTATCCTGTATATTGTATATACAGGCTGTGTCCGATCTTTTTCTGAAGTCTGAAACCATGGATTCAACTCATGAGTCTAAGTTAAATAATATTATTTTGCCCATTATGTAGCAAATTTGTATGAAAAATTTGGCAAATACTCGAAAAATAAATCAGTTTTCCAAAAAAAAATCGTGTTTCATGTAATAGAACCATAAGCGGTTTCAGTCTTCGGGAAAGGTTCGATTACATCCTGTATGTTATGTACCCTTTTCGTGAACTTTATTTTGAACTACTTAGTGATCAATATCCGTAACCAGCCCTTTTATTGTACGTTGCTGAATATGGCGTGAACTTTATTTTGAACTACATAGTGATCAATATCCATAACCAACCCTTTTATTGTACGTTGCTGAATATGGCGTGAACTTTATTTTGAACTACATAGTGATCAATATCCATAACCAACCCTTTTATTGTACGTTGCTGAATATGGCGTGAACTTTATTTTGAACTACATAGTGATCAATATCCATAACCAACCCTTTTATTGTACGTTGCTGAATATGGCGTGAACTTTATTTTGAACTACATAGTGATCAATATCCATAACCAACCCTTTTATTGTACGTTGCTGAATATGGCGTGAACTTTATTTTGAACTACATAGTGATCAATATCCATAACCAACCCTTTTACTGTACGCTGCTGAATATGGGTCTTATCTTTCATATTGTCTTGTCTTAGACAACCAAGGGATAAGAAAGCCGTTACCACAAGCTATAAGGAACTATAGCACCTATAAAAGAGTTGAGGCAAGGGCTCGTTACGGTTTGTGGTTACTACAAGATACATAATTTTAACTTCAATTGTTCTGTTTTGTATTAATAGGCACGGGTGGACAAGCCTCGCTTAAGTGGTCAAATGGTTGTGTTCAAATTAATTTTGACCAACCCTGGCAATGTTGGAATGAGAAAATATCTGTCCTGTTTCAAACGTTCCAAGAAATTCTATTTATTTTCCTCAAAGAAAATTAGTTCTGCAGTACGTCTCTCTAGTTGTATCGCTGAACTTTTTGGTGGGATCTCGAGAAGTGAAGTTGAGTTTTTGTTTGAATATTATAAAAAATGTGTATTGTGGGTTTTGTGGTTTAATAGTGATAGTATATGAAACTTCAATGTGCCTAATGTTTGTGATAATCAATTAAAAGCAAAGATTGCGTTTTTCGTCCTCAGGAAACCTACATACTATCACTTTACTGAGCTACTCGTAACTTACTTCGACAGAACTGGACAACCGAGCGTCCGCACAATTACAAAAAAATACTTTTTTTTTTGCGTCCATTATTATTACACGAGTTAGTATTGTGATATTAATATAAACATATTCGTTGCTTTGACTGAATTAATAGGTATGGTCTACCATACCTAAGGTATGGTTTGGTCTATTTGCGGTCGACGCTACCTAATTGCTTATTGAATAAGTTGATAATGAGCTGCAAAGGAGATTGTATCTTTGCGAACTCTCGATTAGTTGATACAATAAAGTGTACAGCTTACTATAGTGTCATAAAAACGAGCGCTTGAGCACTAAGTCAATGCTAATAAAACTTAAGAACTTAATCATTTTAGATTCGAGCTTTAACCTCGAGGATTTGAGACCATCAGACTTTTCCAATACACCCTTTATAAAACGGAAGAGAATTAAAATATATCAACAAATTATCCTAAACCTAAAAGTCGCTTTTCTATTTAGTTTTTTTCTAATACATCACACAAAGGTCAAGGCAGCTTGTTAATTGTCGCAAGAACCACAACTGCTCTTAACGAGACTATTGTATTTATTTAGTTCGTTTGTAATAAATAATTCAATTTGCTTCGGTTTATTGTTTGCTGACTGTTTGCTGTGAATTACTGGAATAATTGAAGCGAAGTTTGAATACACATCCTAATTAGTTTAAATTTTGAGATAGGCTTGTATTTAAACGAAGGTACAGCAAAAACTACTAATAAATAAAATAAAAAAAAAATTACTAATAATGTCCGCCTTTTGTACGATTAATTGGAATGATTTTTAAAAATAAAATGTAAATAAATAAATGTCAATATGAAGTCGACCGTCCCTTATATCTTTATGGTCACCAAGAGAACCTAACCCTAACCCACCTTTTTTTGCTACCATCGATTTGCTACGCTCTTTCAGTGTTTTTCTCATAATCATCAATTTTCACCGAAGGACGTCGAGTAATCAATTTGAGACATTCATGTCAATGTGAATCTATGTGGACAAAGATTCGTGACAATCTATTGTGGTTTTCACGATATTGTATCTATTGTTACAAACATAGTGGTTGTGCTAACGAGCGTTTCCGGAAGGAACTAACTCTGGGATCGGAAGAAACGAGTTGTGATCGCTGAATCTCACCTAAGGATTTTTACATAAAAAGATGACTGACGAGCAGACATTTCTTTTGACGCGTATGACGCGGAAATGGATATCCACGACATACACCAATATGTCAAAACTCACAAATATTGGCACGTCATTTAATAAATCGGAAACGGAATCTATGGTTTCATGTTTCGGGAAAGGGTCGGTTACACCGGGAGGGGCTCGGTTATATATGTAGTTTAATTTGTTTTAAAACCAATGCACTTATCAATCGATTTCCCCATTCCATCAAATGAGAGAATCAAAATTGGGCGACATGGGATTTAATGCATCCTATCCTATAATTTAAGGAGTACCAAAATTTATTCATTTTACCATAGGAATATAACCGTTAAATGAACTGGATCAATAAATCTGGAACTTAGTTAACCGAGCTAATAAATTTCTCCTTCAAATTGAACATGATCGCAAATTTGATAGTGGTTTCAAGCGGCAATTGAAAACTCTCTAACGACACTATTAGACGCAGATTACAGTCATACGCCTACCACCCTGAAATTTGGGCGATGGTACATGTCAGCAGTGCCGATCGATAAATAAGTATATTACAATTGCGATTGTGCAATGTCCCCATTGACTAGACTGAACGGTCCTCCCGCATTTGACGATGTCGAGAAGGCCGAATGCCTGGCTGATAGCCTAGGGGCCCAATGCTCTCATAGCCGCCAGCCGGTTGACGAGTCCCACGTCGACTTGGTTGACGGAGAGGTGAGTCGTCGAGCCTCCATCCCTCCCTCAGACTCCCTTCTACCGGTTACGGTATCAGAAATTCAGGAGCTTATCCAAAATCTTAAAATTAAGAAATCTCCTGGAATCGATGGAATACCCAACAAGGTGTTCAAAAGCCTCCCAATTGATCGCTCTTCTCGTGGCCATCTACAATGCCGCCATGAAACATCATCTCTTTCCAGCCGCCTGGAAAGAAGCCGTCGTCATCGGCATCCCCAAACCGGGCAAACACCTCTCGGATCCCTCCAGTTATAGACCCATTAGCCTATTAAATACAATGGCTAAAATCTATGAAAGAATTCTCCTTTCCCGGCTACTGAGTTATATCAACTCAAAAGGCCTACTTATCCATGAACAGTTCGGCTTTAGAGCCAACCACTCTGCTGTCCAACAGGTGCACCGAATAACATACTTTCAGGTCTCAATCAAAAGAAACCTTTCAGAACCCTAGCTCTATTCTTTGACGTAGCGAAGGCCTTTGATAAGGTGTGGCACAACACACATTTTGTTCCTGGCTGAGCGCCTTCTGCGCTCGCCCTAATTTAAACAAGTCCGGTGACTCTTGAAAGGCCACTAGGGCCACAAGAATTTAACCATTCAAAAAAAAAGAAACGTTCAGTAACAGCAGTGATTGAACAACAAACTTTAATACAAATTAAAAGTCTGGAAAGTGAAGAAAAATGATTATAAAAAGTGAATAGTAATGCCGCGTGTTGCGTCCTGGACCGGCCACAGTACTTTAAATGTACTCTTAGTACCTACAATAAATTTATTGTACTTCAATTGATCGTGAGATAAAAGAACTTCTTTACAGAAACATATAATCCTTATGATCTAGTGCTCGCAAATACATGGTTGAAATATAAACATAGACTTTATTTTACATTTTTTTAAAGAATAGATGGCAGATAAGTGGGCGGACCACATGATGGTAAGTGGTCACCGCCGCCCATGGACACCTGCAACACCAGGGGACTTGCGGATACGCTGCCGACCTTGAAGAATCCTGATCACAGCTCTCTTGAAGAACCTCATATCGTAGCGTAACGGAAATACCTCATTTGGTAGTTCAATCCACAACATTCGGGTTCGCGGTACAAAGTATCTTTTTGATCGCACTGTACACAGCGACTTTATGTCAGGGAAGTGCGGTTGAACCACACGACGAAGACGAGCGCTCTCCCCAGGCAGCTTATAGAGAGTTCTCCCCGCGTGGTCGGTAGTACGGGACCCCAAGAACTGCTCGTGATGACCGTTGAAGTTACCGAGGACTACCACCTCCTCAGATGGAAGCTGCTCGAGCACATTGTCGATCGCCTCCTGTTAGCGCTCAAAAAGACAAGCCGTCTCCATTTAATCGCTATGAGACTAAACATTTCTGGACTCTGATTAAGCGCTATTTCAATTAAAAGAAGCAATCCTTTCATTGTAATGGTCTTAAAACTCTAAGCTAAGCGGGTCGAGTCCACTCTTTTAGATGTGGAGAAGTTCCTCAGGGCCTGTGGTATCGACTTTGTTATCCGTTACCTACTATGACACCAACGGGAAGATATGGGATGGTGCTATTCTAAAGTCAGCGGACACCACACAGCTGGTGGTGGTATAAGGTGATGATACACTATGGTTCCTATACACTGCTATTCTGATTCATGATTCTTGAATCTGTTACTATGATTTTGAGACAGATTTTATGTATATGGTAAAATCGCTTTCGCTTTTGATTTGTAGTTTGTACTTCTAACTATACCTACTTGTAACTATACGCCATACTACGCCCATGTTTCTAATGAGAGGAAATCACATTAACATTGCATAATATAATTCGAGTCTTAATATTCTGTGGAAGTATTGACGTATGAAACAAACAGTGGTATTAAGTTAATTATCGTAGTTAAGGAATTCGAAGGTAATTCTTCTACTACACTGCGGTGAATAGAGCTGAAGTTTCGCACAATACACATAATCATATTGATTTATTGCGCATAATTTATGAAATGACTAGCTGGTGCCCGTGATTTCGTTCGCGTGAACTTTAGAGTGATTCCTGTGGGAACTTCATAATGGATCTGGATAAACGGTACCCACCCTAAATGTTAACCCGGCACATAAGTTGTAACTATGCCTATTGTTTCATTAAAATATGTCCAGTACTTTACGCGTGATGCGCTTTCATACAGCCAGACAGGCAAAAATTCTAAAAACTTGTTTTGGGCTCTATATCATTCGTACTTAATATTACAATCACTTCTTTCGAAAATTATTCCATGTTCAAACACGGCTCTGTTACGATTTTATTGTATGTACCTAGTCCAGCCATAAATATTGTTATAAAGAAAAAACATTGACATTATTTTTTTCCATTAGCATTTTATTAGAAGAATTTGTGTTATTTTAGAAATAAATAATTAAGCTTATCTTAATTAATCTTTTAAAAATTGTGGCCAGTTTTCGATTGAAACACATACCTACCCTTTCCATGATAAAATCGGCAACTGCCACACTTATGGAATGTTTTAGGGATTTAATATTATCATGGCTGTTTTAGAGCATGCCATGCTCTCTAAAACAGACCATAAATCATAATCGAGTGGATTAAGATCGGGACAAGATGACGGCCAGTCTTCAGCTCTAATAAAGTCGGGAGTATTATTTTCTAACCACGCTTCTAATAAACGAGCCTTATGACCAGGTGCTGAGTCTTGCACAAAAACCCATTCTTGCTTATGGAACAGGGTGTTGTTAAGAGGCTTTACGATCTCCTCAAGAATCGTATTTTGATGCACTTGAGCCGAACATTTTTATACCTCATTCACAAAAATATGGTTCAGTCACTCCTTGATAGCTAACACCCCACCACCATCACTAAAGCCGGATAATGACCACGTTGCACCCTATTGATCAGCTCTTCCTTCACAACTCTCTCTCCTTCATAGCTTTAATCGTCTGTTTAGTACGAATAGTGCGTGGACAGCCAGACCTTTTTCTGTTACAAACAAAGGACGTTTCAATATGGAGATGGAGAGTTTGAAAAATTGCATTTGTCTCCATGCGTACTTTGTGTAATGCAATTGCAGCAATACGGTTTTCGTTATCACCCACTCCATTTTAATATTAGTACAATATTTAATAATGAGTGACGCCAAAATGAGTAAAAAAACATTTATTTTTCACCCGAGAATGATAGATTCCAAATTCAAATGTATTTTTTTGTTTTCTTTATTGTAAAACTGTATTTATGGCCAGACTAGGTATAGTAGGGATGTTCCGAATATTCATATTAGTATTCCTTTTGGCGAATACTCGTCTATTTTCAAATTTCGCCATTTTCGTACGTGAAAGAGGGTTTTTGTAAAAAGAAATACAGCTAAGAGCAAGCATTCATTTGAATATCAGATTTTTTAGTTTAATTAGTATTAAGTGTTTTCAGTTTATGTTTAAGTTAGCTAGACCTATAACCTTAGATTAAACCAAAAAGTTACGTATGTACCTACTGATTGAACTATAAAAATATTTATAGCACTCACCATAAATTTGTTAATTCAGGAAAAAAAAAACAGTTGCATAGTAATTTGAACATAATAAAAATAAACAAAAGTTGATGAAATTGAACTACCAAATTACATACTTACTAATTTTACAAGTGTGTGCGTAGTAGGTTAGGTACTATTTGTATCATACTCGTATTCGAAAATAATGATGAACAGATTTATAAAACCTTTTGTATGTAAACGTTGATGGTAAAATATTGGTCTGCTAACCTACAACTTGTGGTCGTATCATAGAACATTGTAATAAAGTTTAAAAGACGTTACAAATAGGTCATATCTATAGGGTATAAATTACATCGTGGGGGTGTCGGAACCCGTTTGATTATAAATTCTGAACGACGCTAAACTTTGCCAAACTCTGTCTTTCATCGTAGGGAGACGGAGGGAACAACTTGGGGATACGAATTTTGGTGTCCGATAGCTACTCGTAGGTAATAAGTATTATTAAGTGTGACAAGAAAAGAGAAGCTCCATTTTTGAGAGTATTTTGTAAAAATAACGTTAAAAATTGAGTTTAAATGTCCACATTATCTGAGAAAAAAGAGACCTTATTGTCGGTATTTTTGTTTCCCGGATATTGATACGTAAAATCGAAATCTTAAAAAAATATTAATAAAACAAAATCTAGAGCTTTTACTTTACGAAATATATCATCTAGAGACAATGGGGGAGGCCTATGTCCAGCAGTGGACGTCCAAGGGCTGAGAAATAAGTAAGTAAGTAAGTATATATCATAAATACTTAGTTTGTAATTATACAAAACATAAACCTTTACAGATTTACATTACATATGCAAGATTATGCAAAGATTTTTCTTCAGCAAGGTCAATAATTAAATTAATTATAACATGAAAAATAATTATTATTTGTGTACGTGTGTTTGTTTGCTTTGTGTTTAAAATTGTGTGAAAGTGTTTGTTTGTAAAATTTAAGTGTGAAGAGAATGACCATTTAAACTTCCGTTACATGAATAATGAATTAATGACACTATATTTGGTTAAATTACAACACTTTTTCAAAGTAGGTCGCTTCTCGAACAACCGTGTCGACTATCTGCTCCCGCCTTTTATGACCAGAGACAAGCGTCACAACTGTCAACGGTAGGCATCATGGAGCCCTCTATAGTATTGTGCCATGCTGCCTCTAAATTACCGAAAATATTATTTTCTAAATAAAATATATAAAAAAATTATAAACATTATAAGTAATAAATCATAATAAATGTTAGACTGTTTCCATTTAACCAGAATCTTGAATCAACGAAATTTTACGAAATATATCATAAATACTTAGTTTGTAATTATACAAAACATAAACCTTTACAGATTTACATTACATATGCAAGATTATACAAAGATTTATCTTCAGCAAGGTCAATAATTAAATTAATTATAACATGAAAAATAATGATTATTTGTGTACATGTGTTTGTTTGCTTTGTGTTTAAAATTAAAGTGTGAAGAGAATGACCATTTAAACTTCCGTCACATGAATAATGAATTAATGACACTATATTTGGTTAAATTACAACACTTTTTCAAAGTAGGTCGCTTCTCGAACAACCGTGTCGACTATCTGCTCCCGCCTTTTATGACCAGAGACAAGCGTCACAACTGTCAACGGTAGGCATCATGGAGCCCTCTATAGTATTGTGCCATGCTGCCTCTAAATTACCGAAAATGTTATTTTCTAAATAAAATATATAAAAAAATTATAAACATTATAAGTAATAAATCATAACAAATGTTAGACTGTTTCCATTTAACCAGAATCTTGAATCAACGAAATTTTAAGTCAGTAAATCATTACCATTACCATTATTACCTATGTATATTCCGACAACATACTTTTGCCCATATGACGTCAATTAATATATTTAAAATTTATCATAGCAGAGATACAGCGCCCTTGAACGATAACGCCCTTATTATACGTATCTTGTACCCGATACTCTGACTCCTGATAATGATAAGACATTGGATATTTT
Organism: Sesia apiformis; assembly: GCA_914767545.1. Taxonomy (NCBI): domain Eukaryota; kingdom Metazoa; phylum Arthropoda; class Insecta; order Lepidoptera; family Sesiidae; genus Sesia; species Sesia apiformis. The sequence continues at coordinate 9,023,673 of OU611970.1, read as the reverse complement.
ATGGCGTTTTTTCGTACAACATGCTGAAGTCTCTCGCAAAATTTAACACATAATTTTGTTAAGTAAAACTCAATGCCACAGCAATATAAAGCGGCTGCAGAATTGACGATTCCAACAACAGTCAAATGTTGTTGTTCAATATTAAAAGGGAGTTGTGATAGCATAATGGTTAAAACCACAGAATATAGGAAATCCTTTCGATGTGCATAAATATATTAAAACTTATATAGCGAAATTTATAAACAAACTGCAGGACACATTTCTTAATGGATAGGACGGAGCAGATTACAAAATAAATAAATCTGGTCCCGATTGCTTTGAGTCAAATAGTAATTGAATTGTCAAATATTGAATTGTCGATTGAATTGTCAAAATAGTAGAGTAACTCATAAAACGAAACAAACAAACAATAATGTAATAATAATGTTTTCATATGGGAATTGGACGCAGGCGGGTATTTTGATTTTTAAATAATTATTTAATATTATTGTAGCAATACTCTTTTGGATATTTACTCTTACTCCTTTAATGAACTTGTTTTCTTGCTTATTTTGTTCTAGGTATATCTTTATAGTGTAGTTGAAACGCCTTTTTCTTAATATTTCTAGTACAGGCACGTAATTATGCGTAGATAGATAAAACTGTATTATAATTGTTGTTTAGATAAAGAATATTAAATGATTTCCAGTTACAAGTGTAAAAATGAATTATGAAAATTAGTGACACATTTTTCAATAACCCCGTAAACCGGATCTATTCCACGTTGTTGACTCGTTCCCAACGCAGGAATTTTGCCATTTTCACCTCAGAATAATTCTCTTTATCCTTTTAAATCCCTCATATATCTCCAGGGATATAGGTACCCGAGTTAAAAGGACGCAATGGAAGTTAAACTGAAAAAAGCGTAGCTATATTTTATTACTGCCTTTTCACAGATGTCTGTTCGTGTAAATTTATTGGCCACTTTCAGTTATAGATGGATGTGTTATGAAGGTAATTATATACCTACTACTTATTCCAAGTAATAAAAAAGAAAGAAAATGTATTTATTCGTTGTTGAAACACCACAGTTACGTATATACAGTAGTATCTACAATACATAAAGATATATAAATCTATTCCGAATCAATGAAATATCTCAACAATTAGCTTTAAATCTGGGACATAGGGACCTACTTGCAGTCTAAATTAATTAAATTATGGATATGTAAACAATTATCACCTCGCTATTTAATTTAAGGCCCGTATCAGTTATCTACCTGAGGCCGCCATGTTTGGTTACAATTGGTGATAAATTGGATTCGAACGGAATATAAATGTATTGTGTTCAGTGACTCAGTTTAAATAAATTAAGTTATAATTTATATAAATAAATTAAGTTGGCTCAGAAAACGCTGCAAATAATGCACTGATATTGTACCAGCAGCCAGAGAAGAAGGCTAGCCTTACCCAAAATAAAAAATATAGGTACTTAATGTTTGATATTAAAAAGTAAGAAGTGGATATAACACGAAAAAAATTGTTAGTGCCAGCAAAGAGATTGATAGAGTATGGCAAATGAAAGCTGAGTATGCAAAAGCGCGACAATTAAAAAAAATATTTTTCCACTAAAATTAGTTGCAAAAATATTCTTGATACTTGAATTCAATAATAAAATTAGCCTAGCATTTACTGAAAATTATAACATTCTCAAGTAAATATTATTTTTCAATTTGCTGCACTTTTCCAGTCTCATTTTCATTCGCCAACTCTACCAAACTCGTTGCAAGTAGGTTGTTACACCAAATGTCTTCTTGTACTACTTACGAGGTAAAATATAAAACTTCACGTGCGGGGACCGCACGAAACTACGTCCAATTTCGTTAAAGTCAACTGGCCGTGATTGTAACAAGAAAGTCAAGCACAATATTTATAAGGCGGCTAAATACCTGTGGCTTCAAGAGCAATCTCACGGGACGTGCCGACTGGACTGAAGGTGATCCACCTTTTAAGTTGTTGAACTTTCCTGTACATGATATATTTTTTTGGATATCCTAGAGCAGCGATGCTGAAGCTTATACTATCATCGTTTATAAAAATTAGACGGCAAGGGATTGACTAGGTTAGGCAGAAATAAGATTACTAAACTGCATATAATAATAATAATAATACAATAGGTCAGTGTTTCCCAAAGTATGGGTTGCGACCCACTGGTGGGTCGCGAGCGAATATTGGGTGAGCCCAGAAAAATATATATTTAATCTTATTTTAAGTATAGTGTTCTGATTTATCTTATTTTTACTTATTAAAAATTTCGATTATCACTGGATACTGGATATTTTCTTATTTTTTTAATTGTACAACCCTTCACATAACTACGCTACGTAAACGAGAACATGCTGCAGCAGCGACGCAATGCAATTTTTATGTAAGGCGTAGGGTGGGTCCCAAACTTTGTCATTTTTTTTAGGTTAGTCGCGGTTCATATAACTTTGGGAATCACTGCAATAGGTAATAATCTACTTATACAATAAAATATATCCATATACATAGGTACTTAATAAAATAGGACTATTTTTCCAAATCATCCCCAGACCTTCAGGCACCCCTGGCCTGAATGAAGGTCACGAATCTTACTATTCATGATTCTCATTCATGAGGTCCACGTATTACAGTCATCACAAGTGTAGTGGTGATACAAAAGGCCAGGATACCTTCATCCTCATGCCCGCGAATTTAAAACGAATTCTGGGGCATTTATAATATCCGTCAATCCGTACTAGGTCTCATTTTTCAAGTAATTTTTTTTTAAAGTTGTATATGTTATCATTGTTGAACAAAGTAAATGTTATATGAGTGGGTGATCTTAAGATTTTTATTTATTTTATATATTCAGTATTAATCTTAAGTTCCATATCCTTTAATCTTCGAGACGGACACGATATAAACAAATACATTGTGCTTGACCCAGTCGACCCATGTCTTCTCGCTGCTCTGGCCATTCATAATTTTTGTCACTTTTTAGTCCTTTCACATTCAGCCGAAGGAAAACTTAATTTAAGTATTTTTACTCAGAAAACAGTTCGCATTACTTCATAAAAGCACAGTACATACAAAACAGAAGTATATCTCCATTTATTAATGGATTGAAATGAAATTTGCTAGAAAAATTGTTTCGGTCGTTGTCTCAGTTAATATCAAAGGCGTAAACTTTTCAAATCATCCAAAAAAAAATAAACTTACAGAAAATCTAACGTAGTGAAATCTTCCGTCCAAGCGGCGCTTGTCATCAACTTTTTTTTCGATAAGTGCAGAACGAGTGTACGGCGTAATCTAGGCGTCAAGCAGCGTTTATTAGATCCCACTGTTTTAAAGGTTGTTAGAACTGTTAGACGCACGTCTGCTAGAATTAGCACACTCCTGGCATCGAAACAGACGGCTATCAGAACTGCTCGGCAACGAACCTGTGTTGTGTGTCGTACACGCCCCGGAAATGGGAGAAATGTTAAATGGAGAGAGAGGAAAGAAATTCGTGGGAAATCAAGAAAGTGTACGTCGGAAATAGCCCACGGAAGTACGGCGCGTATGTCCCATGATTTGGTCCTTATAACCGTAAGGTTGGCAGAGCCATGGCTGGTGGTGGTGATCACCACCCATGGGTGGTGAAGGGTAAAACATATGTTTTAAACAACATATAAGACTGTAATGATTTATTATCTTTACATACCGTTCTATAATCTATTCAAAATTGACGATTTATGAAATAATCACATTTTGTTTGAAATTATCTGTAGATTATTTTAAAATCTCCCTCCAACTCAAACACTGCAATAACACCTTGTTTGACCTTGTAGGAGTTGTAGGTGAGGGCGCTGTGTCGCACTCTCACCTACGTCGGAGACGAACGTCTTCCTTTAATAGTATTGTGAATTTGTGTGCGTGACAATTGCAGGAATTCGACTATTTGCAGGAAGATGCTTCACTGTTCCTTTTAATTGTTGTGCCATAGATTTCATAAGTTGATTATCCGGGCGCGTGTCCCCGTTTTTCGTATTCCCTCCCTTCATTTATTTGAAGCCTCTACAAAGTCAGATATTATGTACTTTTTTGTAGATAAAAAATTGAGGTTCAGGACAATTAATGATATTTTTTTTTTAGTACTTATACTAGTATTTCTAGTAGTCGGTGCAATTCTTTGGTTGTTTAATGGTGTTTATATCTTTAGGTTTCGTCATTGGGAGAAATATTCAATTGGAATACAATTTTTTATAGTTAACGAGCAGATAGTTCACGTTTGAACAAAGTTCATTTGACACTAATTGCGGCGAAACTTTTGGCGAAATACAGATTTTGACACGAAATACTTCGGGATCAAACGTTAAATAAATTTACGATGACAAGGAAATAAACCTCCTGGATGCGACTAGCACGAGACAGAGGCAAGTGGCATTAAACAGAGGAGGATTATATCCTGCAGTCACACGCTCTAATTTACGCGTATGGATCCCGTCGCACTTGCGACCACGAGGAGCTGTCAAAAAAGTAAGTAGTGTTAGAGGAGATTCAGCTGTTTAATTAATACTGTCCGAGTGAAAAAGGGCGATCCCGTATGCATAAATAATACACAAAAACCAAAAGCTTAAACAAAATTATTAATAATCACTCTGTCTCATATTTTTGCTACTCAAAACTATTAGACAGATTTAATAAAAATATAACGAATACTTTCAAATGCAATAAATAATACAACATATGTGGACCAGTTCCCAAGAAGATTCATAGAAAGCAGATGGCAGAAGAGCAGACAGTTCATCTGGTGGTAAGTAGATACTGTCATCCATGGACATCTGCGGTGTATGCCAGCATCAGTCCACAAACGTTGGTACGGACGTTGGTAGCCCTGCCTACCTTTGGAGATTTAGGAATGGATTTGGAGAAAGGGTTGAGGAAATGCGGAGGGATGGAATGGGCTGTGGCATATTTATATATTTCTTTACTCTTTTTGCATTATATTGTACAGAGGCTGCCGACTTAAAGTGTAGGCACGTATTAGGAGAATAGGATAAATTGGGAAAAGCAGTAAATTTTAGGAAGGGAGGGGTAATTTGGCCAGTTAAGTGCGCCTAGCGGCTGTAAGATTGCAGTGCCCTTCCCCTCGCAAAATCTACAAGCTACAAGTGAGTCAGAGAACAATGGAACGCTGAATAAACAAAATATCGATGTGCGATGTGCGACAAGCTTTGCCAAAACACGAATGTGATATTACTGTGCTAACGAGTAACCGTAACCAGCGCGTGACGATTACTGCGTTCGTCCACTGCGGCATACGGGCCGAGCCTCCATATACACATTGACTTGTGTATGGGGGATATATGGTCTTAAAACGCCACGTTGGCCAAGCGCGTTGGCGTATTCACTATTTTTAGAAATGGTGTAGTTCCTTAGGGATACTATTACCAACTTTGGTCCCTTTTTACGACGCCCACAGTGAAAACGGTCTTGGCATTGTGTTTGTTCAATAAAAATAAGGTATTTTGAAATTAAAATGTATGATTTTATTTTAAAGGCAATGGTCGTCAGTCTCTTGTTCTTTGTCTCGGTCATCTTCCCGGTCTATCCTCGCCTGTGAATAATTTAAGCGGCCAGTTGGAGGTTGGACGCCGCTACACACGGGATGAAATACTTATTTAATTGGCGGACAAAATGGCGGCCGGTAACGTAGCGTTCGGTCGACCGCAGCGAGCGAGTCACGTGACCTTGAATTGTTTCAATATTTTTATCCGTCTGGATTCAATTAAAGTTAGAAACGGGCAATAATTATTTACTAAATTGTATTATATTATTTAAAAAGAGAACCAATGTTATACACATCTAGTGTTGTTAGTGTCATGAAAAACTAAATTACCACACAACCGTTTGGTAGTAATAATTCTAGTTATGATACTTAGGTATATATACAAAGTTAACGATTAAAATGTTTATTTAATTCTGATGTATCGATAGAAGGGCCAAAAAAAATATAAATTTGTTTTTGTCACAAATCGGTCTATTTGATATGTATTTTTTGCAATAGTCGCACATTTGTTTACATAAATATTCTCCAATTAAAAATTTTAGTTTAGTGCTGTTATAAAGCCGGCATACACGACCACGGCAAACGAGTTGTCTTACTTAAATGGATATGATCCGGTTACTTACAACTATAATGTTATGTACTTGTTGTATTTACCCATTTATGGTAGTTGCAATCCAATCAGGTCACATCTTTCAATCCTCTTTATCATTTCGTCATGCTGATCTTGAGATTAATACCTACTCAATGGGTGTTAAACCTAATTCACACCGATTGCACGGAACGGAAGTGACTTCCGACTGAAGATCTCACCCAATTACTCATTTGAGTAAACATCTGTATACAGAATTAATGGGGGTATTAACAAACCCTAGATGTAGCCTTAGTAAACCTTTAATATTATCTTCCTGAATTTACATAAATTATATCTGCATGGATACTGAAGTAACAAAATCATACGTTCGCTATTAAAGTCCTTGTCAGTAGAGAATAAAGACGAAATTGTTTCACTTAATAGATAAGTGAAAATTGTTATCCTGCGGTCGTAGATGAAATGCTTGATTGTATGTTTTGAATCATCTGTGGCTCTGATTAGACTAATATGGCAGAACATTCGCAGCCGTCCGATTTACGATTGGGTAATTTTCCTTTTTTTTAGTGAACACGTAATGTTCACTAAAAGATCAGAAACATTAACGATCATTTCACTAAAATATCAGTAAATCTTTGATATAGTTTCTTTGCGGGATAAAATCCGAAATCCAAAGGCTAAAGTCAATGACATTATCTTATAGAATAAGGATGCTGAATTGGAAATGGCGCAGGACCGACGAGCGCAGTGTGGTGAGCCCTTCGGTCAGGTGGACGGACGACTACTTGAATAATTGCGCCGATAAAAGAGCCGAACATCGTGTTCGATGGCGAGCCTTGGGAGAGGCCTATATAAAGCAGTAGAGCTGAGGAGTGTTTTTGTTTATGCTACATTTTATATAACCCTGACTCCTGACACACTGTAACTGGTGTTATATTAAAAGCAGTTGAAATAGTTTCGAAGTTATGAAGGGGTGGACGTAGTTTAAAGTTGTAAGTACGCTGTGGATAGAACTGCTTGAAGAGGTCTTTCCATTAAGCTTCGATATGGGGTTCTTCAAGAGAGCTGTGAATAAGATTTTGCAAGGTCGGCGGCGCGCCCGCATACCCCCTGGTGTTGCAGGTGTCCATGGGCGGCGGTAACACTCACCATCACGTGGGACCGCTTGCTCGTCCGCCTACTAATCTATGTAAAAAAAAAGAAAGTCGATACCTGTATACATAAATGAACTGTTTAACCCGGCTTTAGAGAGCTTTATGTATTATATTCTGCAAAGATTTTCATATCATGAAGGGAAGGGTCGTAGGTAACTTCTTCAGTTATATTTTCCTAAAATTTATAGCTATTGGTTTTATCTAAAAGTAAATACAAGCACATGATAGACATTATCTTATTGTATAAACCATAAAATACATCGGCCTATCTTTCTTCGCTGCTGGATATAAGGCTCTCTCAAGATCAGCCACCGCATACGATCTTCGACTTTTCTCATCCGTCTCGACTCTTTCCTATAAGTAGTATTCTTCCTCGAGGTGGTCAGTGTCACAGATGCCGTGTGCTCTCTGTAACAAAGATTTGCCTACGGTAGCCAACTGACATGGATGGTGATGGGAGTTACCATTGAGATCTCAATGGTAAATATCTCAATATCTAATATCTCAATACAGATAACTATCTCAATGGTAACTCCCATCTGTATTGTCTGTATTGGCCATCTTACCATACATCAAGGGCATCACTGACAAAATTGGCAATATCTTAAGACGAGCTTCAATTAAAACTTACTTCAAGCCGCACAAGAAGATTAGCAAATTTTTAGGACCTGTCAAGAACAATATCCCCCTACAAGATGCAGGTGTTTACAAGCTTGATTGTGAATGCGGGTTATCATACATTGGGCAAACAAAGAGGAGCATCGGTATCCGGATAAAAGAACACATAGTTGACATGAAGAACAGATGCTCGACCAAGTCTGCAGTTTGTGAACATGTTCTGAACAAACCCAACCATTACATTCGATTTGATAATCCACAAATCCTCGCTAGAGAGACCCGGTTCATGCCAAGAATGTTACGCGAGGCTATTGAAATCAAGAAACAACCAAATTTCAATAGAGAAGATGGTTGGCAAGTACCACTGGCTTGGGATCCAATCATTAAATTAATTAAATCCCAAGGCCAACGCAATACTGCAAGACCTCTGGACACCGTGAGCGAATACTGCATGCATAGGGAATGTTATGATTAAAAAAAATTCAGACGGTAGTTCAAATAATTTCTTAATAACTCAAGTGACAAATAAAATCAATTAGTCACCCCGTGACTACGTCCACTGCAAAGTGTTCGAAACGTCGGGATATAAATAATGTTAAATATACGCGATTTAAACCGTTCAAAGTTGTTTAATTGCTAAGTATTAGTATATTTTTCTAAACCTGAAATCGGTATACTTTCCTTTCCGAATGTGAAGATCAAATGTGGGTAGTTGATAAAACTGCTCGCAACTCTCATCCTGGACTACCCGCCTCTTCAGTCAACCCGTGACGACGGCTGGTGTAATCCGTGCCGAAATGTCGAGTAGGAATAAAAGGTAAACAAATACCTTAAGTATACGCGTTCAGACCCGATTTAGAAAATAAAATTATTTTTTTACTTTTTATTAAAAATCCACTACTGCAAACTACAAAGACCAACGTGTTATCAAAATTAAGTAGGTATCACAATCTTTCAGCTCCTTTGTCTTTAAATTTGAAGAACTAATATAAATTCATTTCGTGTTGAGTGAGCTGCACTAAACGGGTGGTGCGCCAAAGGGTAAGAGGCTCACAATCAAGCTAGCAAACAGTGGCTGATCTGCAGCGTCGGTCCTGCAATAATTTTGTGTGATTGCAATATAAAATCGATGATTACCATATTTTCAAACACCAAACTCCTTAAATTCTTGGACACGGTACATAGCAACAAATTCCAGGACAATCCCGGAAATCAGGGAGGCTTTAAGTACACTCATAAAATACTGAAATCTCTTTCATACTGCATTTTAAACTACATCTAGACCTCTAAACTTTATTACAACCATTACTTAAGTTGATTAACCGTTGCAGTTTCACACCTCGAGACAGTTTGTGGGCTGTTGTAAACTATCGATTTTCAGAAAAAGTAATGAAATATCCTTAAAAAGTAATGATAATGATTACAAATAAACACATTTTAATTTTATCGCCGAAACTCCATGTTTAATAAGGGTTAGTTCACTTTATGCACCCGGGCGATATCACCTGGGTGAATAATGTCCACTGATTAGTGTCCAATATTGACCCAATGGTAAATCACCTGGGTGAATAAAGTCGGTAGTCTACACCAGTCCTTTCAAAATTTATAATTATAACTGGAAAGGGTAATTATACTGAGTTGCTTCCTCTTAATCCTAATTTTAACCGAAAGACATCGTTATAATAAGCTAATTACTTCATGAATGAAACATTCCTTCAATGCACTGTTCAAAGACAGGATTCTCTGGATGTCATAGATTAGGTATTAAAAGACAGGTCTAAGATGACAAATGTTTTTTTTTTTAATTCGTAGAGAGAAAAATTTAAAAAATAATTTATAATACATATTTGTTAGAATAAAAAAAGAAAATTAAAAATATAGTTTATAAATTAAAGAAACAACTGGTTATCACTAAAAATAGTTGGAAAAATAATTTTGATATTAGACATCGATAATTAAATTAATATACAAACGTTAATTGCTACTAGTCTAATCGGAATGCTACTGAAAACCTAATTTTATTTAATTTATCATGCTTTTCGGTCTCAACTTTCGCATTTTGTACACATTTTATATTGTAAAAAGCGCGTAAAATTAAGAACTTTTGTTTACCTGTTATTCCTACTCGACATTTCAACACGGGTTACACCAGCCGTGGTCACGAGTTGACTGATGAGGCGGGTAGTCTAGCATGAGAGCTGCGAGCAGTTTTATCAACTACCCACATTTGATCTTCACATTCGGAAAGACTGCGACAACAACAAAGTCCGCAGACGTATTCGACGAAAAAGCGCAAGGTTTAAATTTGTTAATCACTGAATTCCACGTCGACGACAGTTTATACCCATATTCCCGATTGAAGTTTTTATATTTATTAATTTGCATCGCTTTACGTACAATCCTGGGATAATAGTGACGTTCAGTGAAGAAGATTCAATTTTCAGTGGCCAAACTCTAATTTCATAAATACATTGAAACACAGTAGTTGCCTGTTTATTAAATTGATGTGTATTGTGATTTATTCGACAAGTGAAGGTGAAAATAACATTTTTTTAAATAGAATTGATGGCAAACCAGCGATCGGGCCACATGATGGTAAGTGGTCACCGCCGCCGATGGACACCTGCAACACCAGGGGGCTTGCGGGTGCGCTGCCGACCTTGTAGAAACCTGTTCTCAGCTCTTTTAACATGTATTTTAATGGATTTTCTCAGTTAATCAGAAAATGAATTCGAGAGATCTTATTGAGGTTTGCACGTGTCGGGAAGCTATTGCTGTGTCTGTTACTCCTTAAATTATTTAATGGTCTAATTTTATAAAAATACTTTTCAAAAACACCAATTCAGCAAATATTGTAAGTACAAACATGCTCTATACCCAATATTTTTTTCTATAAATGTAATAAGCAATAAATATTTACTTTACTATACGTATAAATAGCGATTGTAATAACGGAAGGCTGACTCACAGTTGATCGACATAAAGTTTGACCGGCATGACAGTAAAATGACATAACGTCGTAATTTTGTCGTGCTGTCGTTATCGTATTTAATGACAAGAATTTTGAAAACATTTTTCCACTCTTCCTCGGGTACCTTTTTCACAGCCTCTTCGAACGTAGCGAGTGTGTCTTCCGGGGATGTAAACTGCTTCCCTTTTAGTTAAGATTTAATTTTAGGAAATAAAAATGTCCCAAAGTGCCAACTCGGAACTGTAAAGAAGATGACCTAAAATTTAAAACTTAACCGGGGCACTGTCTAAAAAGTCCCCCTGTTTAAAGCGCTAAACGCTGAGTGAGCGGGCTCGTTGTCGTCCTGCAGCAGCAGTCCGCGGAGTCTTCTGTTTGGACGGTAACTCACTTACTTACTTACGTACTTACTGCAATAAAAACGTTTGGCAAGCATAAGCTACTCGTACGTACCATTATGCGTTAATGCTGCTTTGGTTTCGTAAAGGTACAGATATCAGGTAGTCAGATATAGTGAAAAAACTTGCGATTTAATTTTTTCCAACGCTTCAATCTGCTTTCTCTTCCAAATATCCTTGCATGTAAATCGCTTGTTTTCGCAAATTAAATTTTTCCCTGTCTCCACGTTTTCTACCGTAACAGCCGTTAAAGAGCGACCGCTTCTTTCTTCGTCAGCCAAGCTTAGTCGACCACGCTTAAATTCATTGTACCAATGATACACGTTTACCTTAAAAGGGCACTTGTCTGCAAACGCCATTTGAAGTCTATTAAAAGAATCTTCAAGTTTTAAACAACATTTAAAATCATTCAAAATCATAGCTCGGAAATATTCTCGTCGAATATCCATTTTTTAATGAAATATACTAATTTGATTCAGCTCGTATGTGGGGGAAATTTTAATTTGCAGTGTTTTGTTTTTATTTTATAGATAGTCAGTTTTAATTGACATCAAAACCAGCCAGTGTTCCATAGATAAAAACTTTTTGTCGAGAAACTTTCTGAGTAGCCCGGTACCTTCGATTTACACTATATATTTACCTGTACCTACCTATCTGTCTAGTCATTGTGTTTTATTAGATAACGTGAAGACACTGTGAGAACATTGCATCATACAACATTTTATCATTTTCCGGGTCTTGCTTTTGCCCTCTTTTTCTGGTGTAGATAATCAAATACGAGCTCCCTCGTGTACAAAAAGTGGCTGACTAAGATTTGAGGGGGGGGGGGTACTAATAACTGATTAGTGCCCCTTTAAGAGATCCTTTTAAGAATACGTACCGTAAAACGTCGCAACTTTACCACAAGTCTTTAACATTGCCTAAAATAGTAATATGCTGATAACTCGCAAAATATTTATGTTGCATCACTGAAACCAATGGTATATTTTGTAAAGATATTCTGACAACACAAAAAATGGTCGCCATAGTACTAATGTCACCTACCTTCACGTCAGTGCCGTTTTGAACGTCAAGAAGGAGACGGGAATTTATACTGATGCTCAAAACTTTTTCGGTAAGTCGAAATAGAATATTGTTTAAGTTTTGGTAATATAGTTATCTTATCGATTTAGTCTTCTTTAATATAATGCAATTGCTAGATTCGTTTTGTCGTCAAGCGTTCTAAAATAAATTAGACTTAGGCAAAGATGGGATAAGTTTGATAAATAAGTAACCTCAACTTTATCTACGGTAGGGTTGTTGCAGTTATATTTTTGAAATTATATAATTTTATTTTTTTTATCATTTAATTTGCCTTATAATGTAATTTTGTTTAATTGGATATTTTTTTAACAACGAAACGAATACCTAATACATTAGGTAAAGTATTAGGTAAAGTTACTACGTATTACTTTAAAAATTACTTTAATTAAGCAGTTGATATATATTATTTTATTTTTAGGTCCACAATGGAAAAATATAGAAGAAAGCCAGGTGCCAGGCGCTACAAAGATTATGAAGATAGCTTACTAAATTTAGCAGTAGATTTGGTAAAAAACAAAAATTTAAATTCATATGAAGCAGAAAAACAGTTTGGGATACCAAGAAAAACAATTTTAAATAAAGTAAAGCTGAAACATATGCGTAAAGTTGGATGTCCTAATAAATTGTCTGAAGAGGAGGAGTCAAGAATTGTGGAAGCGTTGATTCTTTGCGCCAATTATGGCAGTCCTTTAACACGTTCAGAATTGAGAATAATCGTTTGACTACCTTAAAAACACACAGAGCACATTCTGAACTACGATGAAACTAATTTATCTGATGATCCCGGTAGCCTGAGATGCATTTTTAAAAGAGGTGTTAAGTATCCTAATAAATTTCTCAACAGTACTAAAACTGCAATATCTCTCATGTTCGCGGCCACTGCGTCCGGAAAATTATTTCCTCCATACGTAGTTTATAAGGCAGAAAATCTGTGGAGTAACTGGTGTGAAAAAGGGCCGCCCGGTACAAGATTTAATAAATCGAAATCCGGTTGGTTTGATAATCAAACCTTTGAAGATTGGTTCAATACTATTATAATACCCTGGGCACAAACCTCACCGGAACCCAAAGTAATGATAGGGGACAATTTGTCCTCGCATTTAAACATAAGCATTATTGAGAAATGTCGTGATAACAATATTCGCTTTGTTTTTCTACCACCCAATTCAACTCACGATACCCAACCACTTGATGTCTCATTTTTTAGACCCTTAAAAAGAACGTGGCGCAATATTCTACTCGACTGGAAAGTACGACACCCGTCCAGTAATTCTTTAAACAAAAGTATTTTTCCAGAATTACTAAAATCATTAATTGATGCAATAAAAATTAATCAAATATTTAGAAACAATCAAGAATGGATTCAAGGCCACTGGGATACACCCTTTAAACCCTGAAGAAGTTTTAAGAAAACTACCTGATTACAACGTGGAGAATAGGAAACCAGAGGTTACCTTTAATAATGCTCTTCTCAGTTATTTAAAAGAATCAAGATCTCCCAATAATAACATAAACAGGAAAAGAAATAAAAAAGTTCATATAAAACCAGGGGAATCTGTGTCAACCGAAGACTTTACAACAATACCGAATACAGAAAGATTAGAAGCTAGTTCTTCTTATCAAAATATAAACATTCCTCCAGGTGTGGTTGTGAATTGCGAAGCACCACAGAACTTATACATTTCTAATAACCGCACTTTATTTACAAAGGCATGTGAAAATGACCCTCCAACCTCTTGTGTTCCTGTTGAACCCAGAAAAATATTATCAAATATTTCACTCAGACAACTAGACAAAAGCCAAGGGTCAGATTCAGACAGTATAACTTCATCGTTTTCTTTGCATGATTCTTCAGAAGATGGCCCATTTGTAGACTCACAGAGTGATAGGTACTGAAAGTTTTTATGAAGATAATTTAAATTTCACTGAAGAAGATTCCACTGATGACGTTACTGTAGGAAAATATGTACTAGTTAAATTCCTTGCAAGGAAAGTCAATATATACTACATTGGTTTGATTATAAGTCATAATGAAAGCAATGGTACATATTTAACGAAATATCTGAGAAAGAACACCAAGGGAACATTTTCTTGGCCATTAGTGGAAGACATATCCGAGATCACACGTCTAGACATTGAAAAGGTTTTACAAAACCCTAAAGTCGAGCGACGAGGCCAATTAATTTTCAATATAGAGTCTATAATTCCTCTGATAAATATTAAGTAAAATTAGTTAAATTAAATTTTTGCTTACAGCATTTGCCTGTTTATTTGATCATTAAACATTTAAATAAAACCTTTTTCGAACCATTTAGGACAAATTAAGTGGTATTTTTAAAGCCGAGAGCGAAATACTCCGTTTCACCCAAAAATATGGATTGGATGTTTTCTTCATAACTATGTCCATTTCTAAAGAAATGTTACTTATTATAAGTAATAATGTTAATGTTAATAATATTGTTAATGTTAAGTAATAATAATGTATAAAAAATTAATACACTGTGAAAAAAAAAGTCGTTCATTTCTAAATTTGTGACAACCCTATACAAGACTTTGTCAATGTATGAAAATGACCAAAATTTACATCCCAACATTGCCTGGCTTTAATTTAGGCTACTTATGTACATTTTTTCGATTTTTAAATAAACACTAACATGATATAAGAATATAGTTCAATATAGAATGGAGAGTTTGTGGATTTGTGTCTTGTAATACTTTTTAACAACGTAGGCAAAGTTGCCATTTTTCAGCCCAACTTTGCCTGGTATTAAATGTCGTTACAGATCTACTCCTTTAGTAATATAATGTAATATCACCATGATATCCCAAAGACAAGATTTTGAACTTTATTTAGTACATAGAAAAGTTGAAAATAGCTTTTAAATTTCGAAGATATCTTTAAAAAAGCGTAAAACTTAGGCAATGTTGCGGCAGTTTACGGTACTTACACTTTTTAGTCTTTCCCTTTTGGTCGTCATTTCTCACAGTTTTAAATGTGTGACAAATGTAATGTTTTAAATTTTAGTTACCAATCGTCGAATATTTATATTGCAATCTGAAAACAACTGAAACAAAAGTGTTTATCTAAGCACTTCTAGGACTGATAACTAAAGTGCCCTCATTGATAGGAGCGTTATCATCTGTCAGTGGCATGTCAGATCTCTATTAAGTACTCTATGGTAACGAGAAGCCGCGTGCCTGGGCGGGCGGGCGCAGAAAGGGGGGGCGGGATCGCGATTGGCCCGGCACACCTCACGCAAGCCTTAGTAGTCTCCGAACCGCGGTAGAGGATGTACTTTACTTGTACTGAACAGAATTCGTCCTAACCGCGTGCTAGGCCAAAACCGTTCACTTATAAATTAAATCACGTGTGAAAACGAATTCGGCGACAGTGTTTTGTTTTGTGACGTCACCCTCCCACCTGGCTAAGGGCTGTTTTTAATTTCGCGGCGCGTCAATACTGGCCGACGTAATGTGATCTCTTCGACGGTTATAGAGAAAATTTTCACCATAAGTAAGTATCTGTTGGGTTTTTGTTGTTTGTGCACATGACTGAGTGTCGTATCGCTCTATTAACGGTCGCTTTGGACGTGGGCTGGAGTTGTATTGTTGTTTTTGTTTAGTTTGCAAGCTGGAATGAAAACAATAGAGGGATTGTTAGAACACCCGCAATAACAGAAGAAGAGAGTAAGTTATACTTACCTATTTTATGTTTAAACATATCTATTAAAATATTATCGGAAACTTCTTTTTTAAAATAAAACTTCAATTTTAAATTATTTTACACATGTTTTTATAGCCAAAGAATATTGCCAAATTATTATTGATTATTTAAATTTGTAGAATCGGTGAACACTTCATTTAAGAGAACTTGCCTAGGTATATCAAAAATACTATTGGACATCCGGATTTCAGTGGAAGAAAAGAGTTTAAAATATATTTAAACAAAATATATTGAAATATTAATAGAGATATATTTAATTTCAATAAATAAGGAAAAATATTAATATGTACGTACATACCTACAGTAAATTTAGGTAGGTACCTAAACAACTACGTTACTTATTTAACTTTGATATGACGTAAGAAAAAAACATAGGAAATACCTAAACAAAACATGAATTAAAACGTGAATAATATTTTGCTCAACATTATACTTATTAGTCTCATTACGTAGGTATAATTCTTATCGAAATATATAACAAAATACACTCCCGGACACTTGAATCGAACCACCCTGCATTTTTATGCCTGAAACATAAAATAATGTTAGGTCAAAGAAATAGTTTTGATGCAGTTTTGAAGCTGGCATATTCACCATCATTTTGGTGTGCTATTGTTTTAAATTTGAATTCACGAATTTGTACTACGAAGAAAAGCAGAGTCAGTTCATTGTTTTGAAAAAAATAAGGGAACAGAAAGTTTGAATTGGAGCAGTTTTTTTGATATAGTGGTTTTCAATAAAAGTTTCGTTAAATGGTTTTTCCTGAGATTTGAACTGATTTCGACCCTAAAATTATGGATACTGCACCCGAAGTAGGCCGCGCAAGCTGTGGCACATCTTCAGTCTGGGCTTAGTTAGCGAAATGTGAGTGCACAAATTTATTTAAGCCGTTCTCCTGTTCAAAGAGTGTACCATCGATACCTAGAGACTGGCGCCTTCGTTCGCCATCCAGGAGGACCACGAGTCCAAGTGACGACGGGAAGACAAGATCTGTGTATCTTCACGACCAGCTTACGAAATCGTCACCTGACCTCAGTACAAATTCAAGAACAGCTTCGAGACTTTTATGGAGTGGCTCTTAGTTCTCGGACTGTTAGAAGGAGACTCGAAGAACGGCATGTAAAACCACATAAGCAGCTAATGGACCCAAACTGATACGAACTCACCGAATGGCGCGGCTTCAGTTTGCGTGCGAACATTTGTATTGGACTCGACGTCAATGGAGCCAGATACTCTTCACTGATGAATCCAACATTATACTGTATGGTAATAATGAAAGGAGGAAGCTGTACCCTAAACAGGAGGGGCGTTTTATCTGCAGTAGGTACTGCTACTGTATTGAAGAGAAATGAGTTATGGCGGGGGTCATGGACAGTCTGGGGAGAAATTTCCGCGGAAGGCAAAACTGAGCTTCGGGTTGTGACCGGACCAAGGCTGCCATCACTAAATGCCGACCGTTACATTTGTCAAAGCCTAGTGTAATGCCATATGCTGCATTTGTTGGCCAAGATTTCATTTTTATACATGATAATAATACAAGAGAGCACAATACAGGAATCGTCAGGGAATACCTTCCTAACGTCGTAACATTCATAACATAACAGTCATGAAATGGCCAGCAAAAAGCCCTGATATTAATCCTATAGAGCATTAATGAGATGAGCTAAAGAGGCGTATTCGAGGTCACCACCCAGCTCCGCAGACCTAGCGGGCGCTGAAAACTGCCATCGTGGAAGAATAGGAGCACATTCCACACGTCATAGTGACTTTAATTGATTCCATGCCAAACCGCATGACGGCCGTCGTAAATGCTCCTGGAGGCAATACAAGTTACTGAATAAAGGATTTTTTAGGTTAACCATTGTTTTCTTCAAAAATCCAATACAAGTCTTCCCCATGAGAAAGGCGGACACACGACTTGTTACACTTAAACTTTTTTCAGTACTCTGAATTAAAATTTGGAACAATGGCATATGCCAGCTTTAAAGCTGTATAAAAACTGCATAAAATCAAAACTTTTTCGATTCGGGTGTCCGGAAGTGTAGGTTTCTATGGTTCAGAACTTGGCCCATGCTGCCCATGCACTACAATTTGCTGTAATGATTTTACATTTTAAAGTACCAAATTTTTGTTTTAGAGGAACTTTAACAAAATCCGACAGAGAATACCCATTGATTTTTCGAAAAATAATCGCTACATTTCGGAGTTTTTTTTCTAACACACGAAAGTATGGTAGAAATGAAGTACATATAGATTATGGTTGTCCAATGCGGTCTGTAAGTCATTTATCAAATCTAGTTTGGGGCAATGTTTGAACGCAATGATAGTTGATCTGCATCGGAGATGAAGTAAATTTGCAAAAGATTGTGGGTTTTGGCTTGATGGCGGTAGAAGGCTGCCAACAAGATGGTAAATCTGTCCCTCTACCTTAAAAGAGGGCATAAAGTTACCTTCCCGAATTTCTTTCGCGCCAAACGAAGTCATCTGAAAAAATATGTTCATCTACGTATATTTTTTCAAAAAGTGTGGTGATAGTGGATGATTGCCTGTCGGCTGTCAAGAGATTTTTTATTGGTTGTGGTGGCTCCTACATGTCGGGGAGAATTACTTTTCCAGCAGCATAACACATACCGTTCGCTTCATCGCTAATTTTTTTTGCGGAACACAGAGCAAATCTTATTCATCCCTACAATTCGGACAGTGCTCTGCTGAGCATAATCAATATTTGGAGTATAATTGAATGCCGATCTATTGTTGAAAGCTGAAATACGATTACGTACTCCATGTTGTTGTCTTAGCCTCTGTGCCGAAAGCCGTCGTAAACGCTCAGCGCTAGATTCTCAAGTGCGAAGCTGCGTCATTCTATAATTATTATCGGAAAGGCGCTGCGAGCGCTCGGCGCTAATTTCTCGATCACGACTCTGCGAGGTTTTAATATTTTGCTCGGCAAGTCGCTGCGAGCGTTCGGGGCTAGTTTCTAGATCACGAATCTGCGAGGTTCTAATATTCTGCTCGGCAAGTCGCTGCAAGCGCTCGGGGCTAGTTTCTCGAGCGCGAACCTGCGAAGTTCTTATATTATGCTCGGCAAGCCGCTGCGAGCGATCGGCGCAAGATTCTCTAGCAGGCGCTTGCGATGCGTACTCTTTCAGACTTGAAAGACGGTTTACATTCTCAGTGGAAGATTCTTCGATACGACTTCTTTTGGCCTTCCTCGCCTCGGATGTCTGTTGAGAAACTTGTGACTTTTTTCTAGGCATATTTAGATAATATTTCCTGCACAGGTAAATCAGTAGGTAGATTAAAATGGATGTTGTTATGAAATAAATATTATGAATTAAAATTAAAAGGTATGAATTTAAATAACTATTTACTTATTAGATACCGTGCGAGAGAACCGCGCGGATAAAATATAAGGTAGGTAGAAAGTTTTAAATGTTATGAATTAAAAATGATATTTAGATACCGCGCGAGTAAGCCGAGCTCATACAATTTCATTGACGTCCGTTGCGTAGGGAGCTGACCGCGCGAGTGAGCCGCGCGGGTCCCCTTCTTATAGACTAGAGACCAATAGCAATCCACCCTCGCTTCGCATCGATTTAAGTTTTTTTTTTCAAATAATTTTTATCAAAATTTCAAAATAAAATATAGCCTATATTAGACACGGATAATGTAGCTGTACGGGTAATATAACACGGATTTTTTGAAATTCAAGAATTTTTGAAATTTGTTCTGTAATTCCAGAGATTACCCCCAACATACCCACAAACAAACACACAATTTTACCTCTTTATTATATTAGTATAGATTATTATCCACCCAAGAATCCACACTAGTGTGGATAATTGGAAACACATTATTTTTTTGTTCAAATATCCGCACCAAGAATTTCGGTGCGTAAAATTGGAGTTTTTTTTTAATAATGTCCTTAAATCCCACACAACCCAATAAAATGACATGTTCGTCTGTTATAATTTTTCAAACATAAGGGGAAGGATGTATGCTCCAATACAGCTGCTGGGTGCGCCTCACTTACCTAGTTTTCTCTGGAAACAGAAAACAAAAATAAAAAACTGATAATTTTCCTTCAAAAGGTCTGACGTTCAAAAGGCCTAGCCCTTTGAAGCCATATACTTGTTTGTTGGTTAGTTTCTCAATCCCACCTAAAACAGGCATGAGGACAGCCAAGAAGAAAGATTAGACTAACGTTACCCACATTAGTAACGAAGTCTCCGCAGGAATTATTATAAAATTTCCAGGAAGTCGCTGGCATAGCTACTTGTATTCATAGGGAATCGTAACCAACCCTTTTGTCATTCACTTGCTTCTTCAAACACATTGTCTTGTGCATGCATGACTGATGTATGGAGTTAAAACAGCACGCTAGCGAAGCGAGTTGGCAATTCCACTCTTTTAGGGGTCGGGCAGTTTCTCAGAGCATATGGTAGCAGCTTTGTTCGCGCCATTTCCGTGGGAACTCTTTAATGATCCGAATAAAAAGTACCCTAAATATTAGCCCGGCACGTGAGCTATAACTATGTCAAATTTCATTAAAATCTGACTCATGGTTTTTGCGCGTTAAGCGTTCAGATGGACAGACTTTACACTGCAACCACTTATTTCAAACATATTAAAATTACAAACGGCTTTTATTAATATTAAGGAAATATTATTTCAATTTCTAGCATGAATTACAATCCTTAATGAGATGCTATCAAAATATTTCGTAGTAACCCACTTGACAAATTAGAGCTAAATTTTACCTAATAAGTAGGTAGGTACCAATAATACTACATCTCTAAAAATGATTTGAAGTTACCTACACAAGACAATGATAATGCTAGAGAGCAGCATCTATAATCATAGAATAGCCATCTATCATCTCTCTATCTATCTATCTATGTATTTTATATGATAGATGTACACTTACAATCTGTGAACTGTACATAGAGACGACATAATATAATAATATATACGACATATATAATAATGATACGACTTAATATATACAGTACATAAGTACAGACATGAACGTCCTTGATCGTGTAATTGGATCACACAGCTCGATTCTCGATACATCAGCGGTATCTGTTACATAAAAGTATAAGGCGTGTCGCGTAGGGTTCGTCTGTATGTATGTTAGAACTAAAGTGATACTCTAGTAGACTGATTTAATGGACTAGCAAAAAAAAGTGTGTGCAGCAACGAGCCTTAGGATTCTCGCCGGTAGACCGCCGGAAGGAACGGACCTCGGCTTAGGGCGTTGCTTTGGGAGGGTTGCGCGGGATCGCGGGTCGGTGAGAAGCGCCCAGGTATGTGCCGATACCTAGTAAAAGTGGTGGTTGAAGGCCGATGTATGTTCACGGTGTAGCGAAGGTGACGTTTTCGCCTCCGCCGGCGGTGACGGTGTTTAACAAACCAGCAATATATATTCATATTTTAGTTATTAAGTTTATATATGAATGTGCAGTGCCTGCTCAAACCTTCTAGGTTTACGGGCATAAAGTAGGCAACATAAATGTATTTATTCTTTAGTATATTTAAATAAATAAAAAAATGGGTCGTCTAGGACGTACCGAGGAGGACGACGACGACATTAACGGGGATTCCTATCGAGGACATAGGTTAGGCTGGCAACTACTAGGGGGTTGGGATGGTGAAGGGCTCTGTCGTAGTAGCGTCGGGCGGAGTCTTTCACGTATTTGACGATGATGGGAAGTTCCAAGTCCTTGTGGAGGTTGACATTCCGAGACTACCATAAGGCAACCACGGCCTTACCCACGAATCTATTTTGGAGGATTGCCGAAGGTTGAACGTGAAAGAAGTATGGGGCAGCAATGTAAACACTCACTCGCTTCGACGCTGTCGCAGAAATATTTTTGGAAGTAAATAGGGCAGCGCGAGGACGAGTGGCAGTGGCTGCATGTAAATAAAGGGCTACACATGCCCCAGATTTTCATTTTAATTCTCGGGCACGAAGGGCACGAGTGCCATTGAAGAAAATCCGTACTATAGCTCAGTGGTACTTGCCGGGTTTCGAAGTCACGAAGATCAACAATTTGAATTTCGCATTGATACATACTCTCAGCTGTCTATTACCATGACACACTAGCGATGCCCGCGACTTCCTTTGCGTGGAGTTTTAGACTTTAATATGTGATTAGTTTATTAGTTAGATCACTCAATCTGTGTGAGCTAGTCGACCTGGTCATATCTGACTGACCGAGTTGCCCCACTCTTAAAGAAAACTGCTGTGAAACCTATCAATTATTTCGAGAGTGAGCGAGTATTGCAAAAGTTCATTTCCCATTCCACCCTATCATATTCCATCTCGTATGGTACTATTCCATCCCATCTCACTCGGTTTCACCTTAGGCTATTATTTCACGATTGAGCTTTAAGCCCTCGATATTATAGTTCGATAGGTTATAATGTTCTTGACAATGATAACATTCTGCTGCATTGGGCCGTAGCTTTGAACTGTCCCCTCACTACCAGAATACTAATGATCCAAAATTAAACGCCTCCATAACGTCTATATGTAGGTAAAGTTCAGACACAGACAAAAATACCAAACAAAAAATGATTTTTAATATTTAATGCTCTGTTAAGATTTTATTATATGTATAGATAGATATAATTAGATAGAGGATATCTGACACTTGACTAATAGCTATTTTTGTTCTATTAGTATTTTCCATGATAGTATAGAACCAGTCTCTATTTAATCGCAACAGCATTCTACAAAATTGTAGCAATGAATAGGAGAGAAAATCATGGTACTCACGTCTGATTTCACTCACAAATATTCACAGTCCTTGGATTCTTAAGCAATACAGATGAAGACAATTTTCTAAAACACAGTAAAAAGTAAGTAAAGTACGGCTATTAACCGGTGGCAAAATTTGGTATGTAATTCTAATAATAATGTAATAATATTCATGTCACACTGACAGGACACGTAAATAATTATATTGGTGGGGCAGAATTGGTAGGGATTTGGTGTATGGTAGGGTTTGGTAGGGATAAGGGCACTACCCTCGTAGTTGTTCTTTTGTTGTTACTACATATGATTATTATATTTTATTTTTTATTCTACTATACACGGTCGTAGCAATCTAGCTTAATTCACCGGGGTCCTCCCGCCACTGTAATAATCCAAAATTAAAACCTCAATGACGCCTGTTATATGTATAGTTCCTCTTTGTACCAACATATTGCTATTAATTTTATCAGGCGCGCATCATGACATTGATTCCCGAAAGAAGAATGATCGGGACAAAAAGTATCCTATGAGTTGAATCTGGATATAAACTATCATTGTAGTAAATATCATTAAAATCCATTCAATGGCTTTTATTTAACGGCTGATATTGTACTTGCGTACTTAATGACAATTCCCTCATGAACTTTATAACAGATCGGGTCAAAATGTACCCTAAATGTTAGCCTTTAGGTTCATTAAGTTTCATCAATTGTGGCTTTTGCGTGATGCGCGTTCAGACAGACAAAGAAAAATAAAAACATGGGTGTTACGGGCTCTGTATCGTTCGTAGAGTAAGGACACTGCAACGTCTTGTTCAAAAATAATTCATACACAGACACGGCTATATTACGATTTTATTCTATGTATAGATAATTGGACACATAAAGAAGCTAAAAAACATTTTTTTTAATTCTTTCAGATATTTTTCAAGAGAACAATTTTGCATGAACACACAGTTAAACCCGTTTTCGTATCCAAAAAAAAATTTATCTTACGATCAGTTGACCAACACAATAAAAACGAAGTCTTGAAATGAAAAGCCAAGAATCATTTGTTTGACAATTGTATATAAAAAATTAATTCCACGCAAGCAAAACCGCGGGCAGAAACCAGTGAGAGATAAAATGAACGGATTACTGTTAGGGATAAGCGGATAAAGGAACTGTTTACTAAAGATACGGCTTCGTTTTAAAACTGCGATATGGCTTGATAAAGATCAACTTCTAATGTTTTTCTCGAGCTAGTCAAGTGCGGAAGTTTCCTAAAATGATAATGAAAATTTCAATACTGATAGAGCTGGTTAACTTCGAATTTCAGGTGAAACTATGTCTATAAAGACCGAAATACAAAAATACTACATCTATTTATGTAAAATGTATAATCGTAACCAGTCCTTTTAACATCGACTGTAAGACATGGGCCTCCTCATGCACAAGACAATGTGCATGTATGCACATTGTCTTGTGCAATGGCCATGTACAATGACAATGGGCAAGCGGGTTGGCGAACCACTCTTTAAAAGGTGGTATTCCTCAGGACTTGTGGTGTCTGTGGTGCAATTGGTCTGTGGTCTGTGGTGACTTGTGGTGCAATGTGCAATGACAATGGCCAAGCTGGTTGGCAAACCACTCTTTAAAAGGTGGTATTCCTCAAGACTTGTGGTACCGGCTTTGTTATCCCTTAGTCGGATAGAGAAAAATAAAAGGGATATAGTATATAATTTTAATCTATCTATGTACTCCTAAAGAAAATGTCCTCTTCAATCCCAAGCCGAATAAATAAAATACAGGATGTAAATTATTGTATGGAATCACTTATTCTATCAATATCTGCGTATATGTATATCGGTTGATCGGCTAATCCACAATAGTATTAATAGTGAATCCACATGAATTTTATTTTGTCTGCCTCGGAAGGGACTTGATATATTATATATGAAATTATGAAACTTAATATATCAAAGTTATGAAAGACTTAAGTTAGCATTTAGTGATGAAGCCTCATCAAGTGCCACTGTTTATAACTGGTTCAGTGAATTTAAACATGGTCGTACCCACTTCAGTGATGATGTTAGAGAAGGGCGTCCCGCGACGGCGATGACGGAGAAAAACTTGATGTTGAACATGATTTAAACAGACAAACGAACGACATCTCAGCAGATATGGGTATCATTAGGTATTGGTATGAGCCAAATTCAAACTATTTGACACGATCACCTACGGTAAGGAAGCTTTGTGCTAGATGGATTCCTCACAATTTAAGCAAAGCTCAAAAATACTGCCACGTGTCTCCAAATTCCTGAAAAATTCGATAATGGTCAATCAAATGCCGTGATAGAAAACTGGATGCAGATGCTATGAGCCTGAAACTAAGAGGCAATCTGCGCAGTGGGAATTTCTTTTTGAAGAGTTGCCGCGGAAAATGAAGAAAGGTCGGAGTGTTGAAAAGAAGATGATTGCCTCCTTCTTTGAGAGATAGGGCCACTTTGCTACTATAACTTTAGAAAATAAAAGAAAAGTAACCGCAGGCTGGTATGTGAACAGATACTTGCCTTCTGTTTTGGAAAAAGTTAAAGAATGACACCTACGAAGCAGAATGATCCTCCATCACTACTGCCAGCTCACACCAGCTCACTCCGCCAGACAAACGAAACAATTTTTGAGTACTGTAAATGTACTCTACATGTAGAGTTAATGGATCATCGCCGTATAGTCCCAACATTGCGCCCTGTGAGTTTTATTTATTCCTTAAAATTAGGGATAACTCAGAGGAATACGTTTTATGAATGCAGAAGAGGCAGTAACGGCCTTCCAAACGGCTGTTGAAGGGGTGCCTAAAGAAGGGTGGGCTGAATGTTTCACACAATGGTTACTCACAGATAGATCTTTACCTTCTAACTCTAAAACTATTCTCGAGATTGAAATTACGACATTTCTTAAATTTCTATAGCCTCTCGGATCAAACGCGGAATGTAGTGACATTCCGTGGAAATTATTTTAGGGTTGTGGAATTGCCTCGATTGGTATTTCAATCCTTTATTATTGATGCTTGGTTTTTTAAATATTTGAATTCAGTAATAAATCATTGAATTCAAGTATCAAAATATTTTATTTTTTCTAACTCTTTTTAGTAATAACCTGTTGTTTTTTTTTATTAGCGACGCTTTTCTTTAACTTTCATTTGCCAAACTAAAGTATCAAACAAAAAAAACAGTTTAATATGACATTGAAAGTTGTAACACAATTGGAACAGTACAAGTAGATCTTGAAATCAACAAAAACGAAGAATGTTTCTTTTAAATGTTTCTTCGGTCATTCGCTTAAGCGAAGAAGAAATCTGGCTCAAACAGAAACTTTTTTCTTTGAAACTTTTGATCTATTCACATTCATTAAGAACGGCAAAACAAATCGCCTGACAGTTGGACTAAGTCCAATTTAAACTGGAAGCCCTGAAAATGCTTTTGTTCTTTGAATTATAACGTAATGACTAATGAGATTAATGCAGATAAGAATGGCGTTAATGATGCAACTCTAATCCAACAATCAAGGTCAGTACAGAGTTATGAACTTTAAAACAGGCGATCAATATTACTGACTTAGTACACTAGGAAAATGGCCGCAATAACCTTGTATGCTAAACATTATCTCAGGAAAAAACAATTCCATTAATTGCGTCGGCTGGCTTTAGAATAGCACTACCCCATTCCCACGGGTTTTTTTACACGGAAATTTCCCGTAAAAAAAATAATCGATTATTTATATACGTGTATAAACATTGAGAAACAAATGTTTACGAATGATGGGAAACATACGGTGTGGGAGCTTCTTGAAAACGACATAAACTTCTATTATTATTTCTCTCTACAATATTTTATACAAAAGGATAGCATTATGCTTAACTGGTTTGGAAGACTGCAAAATGCGGGAAAACGATTTGGCGTTTACTATGCATAAACTTTAATTTCATTTAAACCCAGTTCAGCGAGAGGACTGCATCTGTTACGCTAAATTCTCGTGCGAGCGGATTTTCATTAAAAACAAAATAGAACGAGATGTTAAAAACAAACGACCCGCCTACTTTTTATCTTGACTTATTGAGAAATTATTTCTGGCGAACTTACATAAGTTTTTGTCTTTAACCCCGTAATCAATCCTTTTATTATCCACTGCTGGACGGATCTCATGCACATTGTCTTCTGCATGAGGAATGTATGGCCTTATAACGCCACGCTGGTAAAACCGGTAGGCGACTACCTTTTATCAGAGATGGTTTTGTTACCCCTAAGTCGCCTCTTACGACATCCATGTGTAGAGTTGGGGTGATGCTATTGTATGGTGGGCCGACACAACACGGCACCCCTACACCACAGTACCCCAGACTTGTATGGTAATATTTTTGTTACAAAAATTACTACATTTTATTTTTTTCGTTGTGTTTAATAATCACCTTAATATGATTGTCGTCGTGTATTATTATTTTATTTGTGTGGCTGCCAATCCTGGGAGAGACCCACTCATATTCTGAGCAGTGTCTCCACTGAGAAGATATTTTTTTTTTCAATTTCTTGTTATTTAATTCTAACGAAACGCTTAATAAACGCTCATTATTTTATTTTTCTGACTTACACATCTACACAGTTAACTTTTGGAGTGATTCGAGAAAACTAGATTTCCCCAAAACGCAATTTGTTTATTATTGATGGTAATATTCGTAATTTATTAATATTAATTAATATTGAGATTATTTATTTTATTACTGAAGAAAAATCCACAGCAAATCAGGAATGTAAATGTAAATCTTATTATACGTATAAAATGTAAATTAAGCTTATTGCTAAAAACGAATTTTACTATGTAAAATAGATAATTATTGTAGGCGATGGCCTTACTTATACAATGAACTATGAATGAATAAAGACTCAGGTAAGTATTATTTAAAATTAAATTGATGCATGCATTTGTCCCACTTTTGCGTAACTGTTATATGAAGTTATAATACAAATACTAAGGTTTTATTTTCAATAATACACGAGTTCACACCGGCGAAAAATTTGATAACAAATTATCTACGGGAAAAACACATTTTGTTGTTATTGACAAAGCTGATTCATCGTTCCATGAACAAAACAACAAAAAGATTTTTTATTAATTTCTTTTTAGATTTATTCTTCTAAATATAGGGTTATACCATATCACATCGTACGTCAGCCTGTATCTTTCCACTGCCGGATATAGTTCCTTCCCAAGGGCAATGATAGCCCTTGGGAAGGAACTCCTTCCCAAGGGCCATCATTGCTGGAGTAATGTTCTTCGGTGTTGTGAAATGTACTGAGGGCGTTCGCTAGGTAGCGTATTTATGCGGAAAAACTTGAAAATAGGAAGGAAATGGCTTACAGAAATTGAGAAACGACTTATCAGGCTTTTAAAATATTTTTTTCTTAATTAAAAAATAGGCCCTTCTGACTAGCGCATGCCATCGGCTTTATTTAATGTTCTCTAGATGTCTACGTCACATCATGTCCATTGGTACATTCAGATATACCCTAGGCTTGACACCGCATTTCTGGTAATTTCTTCATGTCGTCGGTTCATCTCGCTGCATCCGACATAAAACAGTATTTGGTACAGTGTTAGTGGTTTATTTTCTCAGTTCATCTTCTCTACTACTTAAATTTTTCTGTTCATTTTTGGTTTGTGTATCATACTTTGTATGTATTTATGCGTGTATGTATGCATTTATGTACCTATATGTATGCACTTATTATGTTTTGTTGTACATTCTTTTTTATAATTCTAAACTGCAGCGATTATTTTTCTGTATAAATCTGGTTGGTGGTTGACTGGTAAAAAATGCTTTTTGGCATTAACTTCGCCTTTTGTACACATCATTGTGCAATGAAGTTTAAATAAATAAATAAAACATATCTATTTCAGAACCAATCCAGTACCCTCTTGTTAGAACGCTCATTTGACCCGCTGATTACTTGCAACAAGGTAACGTCTTCCTATAAGGAAATAATTTTTATTACAGGAAAAAAACCGTGACACGTGATCCTGGATCTTTCAGCTAGTTCAATAAATTATAGGTATAATAACCATCTGGTTAAGTTATTGATATCGCTGTTATTTCCTTAAAAACATTCTGTAAAACTGCGAATATGGATAGGTAATTATCTCGATGACGATGTAGAAGTTAAAGTACTGTTTTATATTTACTATGATAACTAGTTATATAAAATAACAGCACACTATCTCTTACCGTTCATGTTGTTAAAAGCAACTAAGGGACAACAAAGTCGCTACCACAAATACTGATGAACTACACCATCTCTAAAAGAGTGGACTCGCCAAACCACTTGGCATTGCGTGGCGTTTTAAGATCATTCAACCCTCGTGCACAAGACAATGTTTGTTTGGAGGTCCATGTTCAGCAGTGGTCAGTTAAAAGGATGGCTACGGTTACGACAGTGTATGACACTGGGGTTTTTTGTTCATGAAGAGACTATAAATCTTGGACGGACTATAAATTGATTTTTAACAAACTGTTACGCTATCTGACTGCTTTTCGCGAAGTATCTGGACTCGTCATAAGTGCTAAATTACAGTAAGTGGCTACGACGTATCATATCAAAGGCATCGAGCAATCGAGCGGAAAGGCCTGTCTAGATAATATTTATCGCCGCCGGTACACACGTAAGGACAACGACAGATGCTAATAAAGATAAAAACTAACAATGTCATTGATTTCATGTATGAAAAATACAGATTAGAGGATTTTAGATAGGTCATATTTGTCGTATGACCGATAATCGATGGGGTAGACAAGCCCTCGAATGGAGACCACGCACCGGGAAGCGCAGAGTGGGACGCCCTCCGACCAAATGGACTTGAAGAATGTGAAGAAGAAGATCGTTTGTGCCTTGGGAGAGGCCTATATCCGGCAATGGAGAGACATAGGCGTATGG
Source organism: Sesia apiformis (assembly GCA_914767545.1). NCBI lineage: Eukaryota > Metazoa > Arthropoda > Insecta > Lepidoptera > Sesiidae > Sesia > Sesia apiformis. The sequence goes on along the minus strand of OU611970.1, from coordinate 8,993,858 downwards.
TATCGTTGTTACAAGTGAAACTTAAATATTTATTAACATTGTTGAAAATGTTTATAAGAATTCTTATAGATTTAATATTTAGTTAAAATAATCGTCCCCTACATAATTTTTCAAGTTGATAGATATCCCTAGAATTAAATTGTAACCAACACTACAATCACTAGCTGTTATTTCACTAGCTGTACCAAATACTGTATTATTTATATTGCGATTAACCTCAGCGACATTATAACCGAGTTTCAATTCCATACCATACCATACCATCAGCCTATGCCTTTCCACTGCTGAATATAGGTCTTTCCCCAGCGCCGGCTCTAGCCCATGTTGCGCCCGGGTGCAATTAATACCTTGGCGCCCTCTAGTAGGCGCGCGAACACGGGCGCAGGGTCTTTGAGAGCGCCCCCTAAAACCCTGCGCCCGTGTGCGCCGCACACCCTGCACCATAGGTAAAGCCGGCTCTGTCTTTCCCAAAGCTCACCATCACACACGATCCTTAGTCCTTCTCAATCATCTACTTTTCGCGTATTCGTGTGTCGGTCCATCTGACCGGAGGGCGTCCCACATTGCACTTATTATTCGAATTATAAGAACATTGTGTGATCTTTGTTGCGTTAATTACGCGACATGTTGCATTAATTACGCGACGGACTCGTGGTCACGCCACGTTGTCACACCAGAGTGACTTTTAGCAAACATTGTGTGATCTTTAATATCCATGTTACGTTAATTACCCGACGGACCCGTGGTCACACCAGAGTGACTTTTGGCAAACATTGTGTGATCTTTAATATCCATGTTACGTTAATTACCCGGCGGACCTGTGGTCACACCACGTTGACACACCGGAGTGACTACTGGCAAACATTGTGTGATTTTTAAAATCCTTGTTACGTTAATTACCCGACGGACCTGTGGTCACACCAGAGTGACTTTTGGCAAACATTGTGTGATCTTTAATATCCATGTTACGTTAATTACCCGACGGACCTGTGGTCACACCATGTTGACACACCGGAGTGACTACTGGCAAACATTGTGTAATTTTTAATATCCAGGTTACGTTAATTACCCAACGGACCTGTGGTCACACCATGTTGACACACCGGAGTGACTACTGGCAAACATTGTGTGATTTTTAATATCTATGTTACGTTAATTACCCGACGGACCCGTGGTCACGCCATGTTGTCACACCGGAGTGACTACGGGCAAATTTATTTCGTGATAGTCATTTGCAACAACCTACTATAATAATTAATGATTATTCATTTAGTTAATACTCAGATCAAGCAAAATGCTTGATTTGTGTTTAATGCAAAAACCTGCATTTTAATTATTTTCGATTCCCGTAAAGGTTAACATTTGTCATTCTTGAACGATATTGGCAGGTGTCGCGGATGTCCATCTTTGACAATATCCATTTCTATGGTGAAAGTTTCAATAAAAGACAAACCGCTACCTTTATAAGACTAGCAGAAAACATTTTTTTTTAAATCTTCAGTAATTTTATCTGTTTTAGATACATTATACAAAATAATATTATTAACACTGATAAAGTTAAGCGTATAAACAATTATCAATAAAAAATTGAAATTTGTTCCATCGATTACCACCAGATGGACTGTTTGACAATTTCCTTTTTTATATACAAAGAAATAAGTTTTGGAATCTAAGTAAGAAATTTATTCGAAACACGTTTTTGGAATCCTAATTTAATACGTGTCCAACATTGTATTGTCCCATTTTTAATATTGTAAGTATTCATCAACTTTGCGGTCAATGCTCGTATTTTTTTTAATCATCTATTGTAGTCACGTTTTCCTTATTGGATCATCCATTCATGCGTTGTTCACGATTGCTAATAATTACCAATGTTTCGTTAAGAGGAATTTTACCAATCTTGCATTTTTCAACGTACTTGTATATCCTTGGTAAGGAAACTGCATTTGAAAGTGTGGCGACTAGAATAAGTAGGTAGGCATCAGTCAGTTTGAATAAAAAATAACAATAAAATCAATAAATAATACCGTGCTAAAAAATGATAACAAAGAAAATTGAATCTAACAGGATTTAATCGGTTTTCCGCAATATCTCCGAAACGGTTCATCTTAACAGAAAACCGATTTTATCCTTCTTGCTTCTATTTGTCTCGTAGAATGTTCTCATCTCCATTTTCATAGAAGTGGCGGCTGGCGTGTTTAATTATTTATTTATTTCTAGTATTCATATTTGACTTTTTATATTTGGATTAACACATCACAAAACCGAATGTCGATTTGTCTGCGATATAGTTAAAGTATTTTATTCTACGTTAATTTTGTTTATACAATTTATAATAATTAAGGTAATATCGCTTACGATTTCGTTTATATGGTAATATAATAACTAAATTCAAGCTCAGAAAGAAAGAATACAAACCGCAGTCAGTTCACGCCAAAGAAATTATTGCCACAAATGGAGGTTATGTTTTTGTTTGTTTAGCTCGAGTACAGGTGACAGTGAAGTTTATTTTGATCTGTGGTGGCATTACTTTTATAAACGTTATGACAAGAGTAGCAATCCATATAGAAGCAACTGTGACGTTATCAATTATATTTCACTTCCTTGTCCTATGTCAAAAAAAATATAAAATTTATGAAACACAGCGTTTGTTTGGTTTACAATGAAATGAAGTCGTTGTTATAATAAAAAAAGGAAACTATATATAAATGTGAGCGGCCAGTAACATGGTGTTTAAAAATGTCTCTTTTTCTGGATAAATGAAATCTTGTATGAACCAAGAGCATAGTTGATTTACTAGTATTATAACAGAGAGCATTTCTTCAGGAAAATAACGCGATACGTACAGCCCTAACGAAGACAAACGATAGAGGAAATGACGGTTTACCATTCATAGATCATTACCAACGTCGTTAGACAATCATGATAATTGCCGAAAAGGTCGAATATGGGATAACGTGACGTAATAATGTCAGGCGATAAGAAGATTAGTTGTGTACAAACTGTGTGTACGCATAATTTGGAAGTGATGCGTTTACTACTCACTTTAGATAGGACAATATGTCCACAGAAACTGACCTACAGGAGGCCTTTATCACTGAAATCTGTCCGTTAGGGACTCAGTAGCGAATGGAAGTATCGATACCCTAAGGTACCGACACTTTCTTCGCTATCGATATAAAAAAAAATGAATAGCAAAATAATGCCGACAAACTCAACATCTTACAAGGTACATTTTCCAGTGATACACATTAGATCATTAAAAAAATAGCGTAAAATATTCATACTTTTCTAAATTTCTCGACAGATTTTTCAGTATAGATACTCTCCTCATGATTTATATTAAAAGTATCGATTGTTAATTTCGATACAATACGTGCCTTAAAGAAAAAAAAAAGATATAAAAAAGAAAAAATCGCCGGTGTTAATTGGATGAGAAGAGCCGAGGATCGTGTGTGCTGACCTATATCCACCAGTGGAGAGACATAGGCTGATGGTATGGTACCAACCTAAAAGTATAGAGTATAAAAGTATCGGATCGAATAAAAAGTACTCGATACTTTTTCCGTGTCCTTCTCCCTACTGTCGGTACTGCGAACTGAAAGTGACATATACCCCAGCAGCTCCACATTGCAACATGAGCTCTCTCCAATGTTTTTTAGATCAATTTTCGCGGAATATCTACTCGTATTTGAATGCGTATTTTTGTAATTATTTGCAGTTTTCATTAAGGGGCGGCCTTCTGTATGTTAGGAGGTATTTAGATATTCTGTGCTAATCTAATCCGTCGGGTTGCCTCTACCTACAGCACCAACAACTAATGAAGTACGGTATCCTCGGATATGAGGCATCGGATAACGTAGCGTCAGTCACCTCACACAGGTGGACCAACGATGACTTAAAGAAAGCCGTTAAGACCTTAATGAAGACAATCCACCTGGTGATAACATCAGTTCAGAAGGATTGGAAATTTTTTGGGTAAATAGAAAGGGATAGATTAGGATGCGAATTGGCTCAGGCATATCCTCACTCACTATCGAGACACATACGTACATTTGGAAAATAGAATAACGTGGAAAATATAGTAAGTACATTTTACGATAGTGTTCTGTGAGAGAGGGGTAACATGGCGCTGCTGCCTGAGGGAGTGCGCTCAGTGCCTATTGGATTACAGCATGCACCCTTCCGTAATCCATTATATTCTCTAATCGATTGAGTTGTCTGGAGCGAAGTGGAACGTACTCGTATACTCGTAGTACACGAATGAGGTTTCTGGTTCCACATGTTATACGGATACCCATAACACAGTAAATTTTAATTAAAAGTCAGAACCTTAAAATAAACTAGTGTGGGTAAAATATTTAGAATAAACTCAACTTTCTCAAGAAAAAATAGTACTAACAGACAAAAAGCATTTGCCTTTTGTCAACATGGGACGTATAAAATGTAAACCGAACCCTTTCCGGGGCCGAATTAATTTAAAGTCATAAATTCGGAACACCCTTACAGATTTTATGTAGTTGGATGAATTTTATTTGAGTAGGTATTTTATTGGATGTCCTGTTTTTTTTAATTAAATCAGTTTAATTTGAATTCCGATTCTAAAATTAAAAATTTTGTTTTTATTCTCCGATCAAATATTGGTAAACACTAAAGACAATATGCGACATTATCTGAGAAAATCCTATCTGGTGCCGTGTGGTATCGAATGCCTATAGAATAGCTTCAACTCATATCTTCCCGTGGGTGTCGTAAAAGGCGACCGAGAGATAACAAAGCCTGGACTACAACCTCCGAGGAACCACACCACCCCTAAAAGAGTGGACTCGCCGACCCGCTGCCCACCGCCAGCGTGACGTTTTAAGTTATCGACTCTAGTTCCCCAGATATTGTCCTTATTCTTATTTCTTTAAAGATTATGAACGCGTGTGTTCTCCTAAAGGTAAACAGCGCACCAGGGGGTGTAACATCGTTTGTCATTTTGGCAGTCCAACCAGTGATATTGGCATATACCTGTGGTCATACCAGTGGTATTGGTAAATATCAGGGATGCCCATAGGCGACAGTATCCACTTACCAATAAGTGGACTGTCTGCTCGTCTGCCGAATTCTATCTATAAAAAAATAGCAATTATTCTTCAGTGACTTACTCCACTCACTTTCCATTTGATTCCATCACATCGGGGAGTGTAATGGGTTGAGAAATACTCTTCATCTTGCTAAACTGCCTATTTTCCATCACCGTATCGCACGTGTTTATAGGCGACAGTATCCATTTACCACTGTAGAGTAGACCGTCTACCTTCTATCCAGATGAGAATGCCTATTCTATCTTGCAATCGTTTTCATTTAACTAGTTACATAGCTTTCATAAACAGTTTGTAATGGACGAATTTAGTGGGTTGACAAAATAATTTGGACAGTCGCCGTATTTGTCTAATTTTGTGTATGGAGAGCGTTTACCACATTTTTAAGTGGTATAAACAGATGCTGAAAAGTATTTTTTATGCACATTCAATGTGATGCAGTTATTTAAAGTGATTATTATAGAGCAGTTTTCGTTTACATAATTACAAATTTACAAAGTTTAAATAATTACAGTGTTCGAAGAAGATATACCTAATGATCAGGACGCCTTTTTCGCTGTTAATTAATTTGGAATTTCGTTTTGAAATAATTCGCGTCCTAATGTGATTATACAATAATTAAACATATTTTTATTGTTTTGTACTTCAGTACCAACTGTGGATGAGACCTTACTCCGCGGAAAAATCCAAGATCTAAAAAAATATCCATACTTTTTTCCTACTAAATGCACTTTTGTTATTTTTTTCTATAAAGTAAATTATAGGTGTATTGTAATTGTATTGTATTTGTAGGTGTATATTACTACATATATGTATTTTTATGTATGTATGCATTACGCACGCTTGTTCTGTTCCAACCAAAGTCTGTTCACGGATCTGTTGGAAGAAATCTCCACAGGAGATAGGTTAATCTTTTGCATATATTCTGTTATTTAATCACGTACAAATATAGTGTTTTGTGTGTAGGTACAAGAACATATAAAATAAATAAATAAATCGATTGGACCAAATAATAAAAATAATTACATACAAACAGCAACTTGTATATAGCAAACCTTATTGCTAATAATTTACAGGGGATTATTTTTATGACTGTCCCTATTAATTTAGCAACCCAATGTACTTATGTAGGAGAAGCCATGAAACGTGAAACAAATGTGAATTGGCACCGACCATTATCACGACTTAAGTTAATAAGTAATAGACCTCGGGTTTGAGTATCAAAGCATTTCTATGAACGCGACGCATTTATATTGTACCTACTTAATAAGAAATCTGTTGTAAAGATTTTTAGTTAAATTTCAAAGAGGAGAACTAACGACAGGGAATACATACATTTAGGCCATACATCCCTCATGCACGCGATCATGTGCATGAAGAGGTCCATGTCCAGCAGTGAAAGAAATAAAGGGTTTAGTATGGTTACGGGCGTCCAAGTAAATAGGCTGTATTGGAATTATATGCAGATTTGGAAATTAGAACACATAACGTAAAGAAAACAACGGACAAAAAATCTTAACTTCAAAGTCGAAAAAATACATTTCGAAAAAATCGAGCCTAATATCATTCCATTCTAGTTTTTGTCACTATCTCATTAACGTATCCATATTCCATAGACATTGTTTGACTCGTTATCAACCGTACTTAAATTGGCTTTAATATTGTGTACATACAAGCTGTAAGCATTATATTCCACTCGGATACATGTACAAACACATGCGGTACAATTTATGGTCCGTTATATTTCCTCTATTGCAGATATAGTAACCTGTGCCTTCTCCACGTATATATTGCATATAATTGTTTTGTATGCCAAAGCCACGACAGTACATAATGAACACAGTGAAGAAACTCAACTCGGTTCTCGAAATAATAACATGTAGGACGAAATTGGCGGCTAATCGTATTATTAGTAGAAATGACAATTTTCAATGTTTGGATGTTTGTTACTCAATCACATCGAAAGGTATGAATAGATTTCGTTGAAAGTTGGCAAATAGGTAGATTGTAATCCAGATTACAATCTAGGCTAGGGTAGTATTTATGTAGACCACGCGAACGAAGTCACGGGCAAAAGCTAATTTACTATGAGCCTGTTTCTCACCATTATTGGATATACGATTATTTGAGTCTCTCCTAAGACTCGTCACCACATCCGGCCTTTTTATCCAGCGGCTACTGACAACTTTAAGCAAGTCATCGATCGTTTCAGTTAATAAGACAGTTCGACTGATCCATCTTTAAGAATATTTCGATCCCAGCCTTTTTTTAACATCCCACTGTAGGGTACAGGCTTTCTTTAGTAAATCTCTAAGGGGGTCGGGCCATAATTCACCACGTAGGCTCAGTGCAGGTTGATGGATACATGTGTATGTATCTATGAATTACTAGTTTATTACATATGTATGCTCCAGATTTTTTTTTTAATTCTGGTATATACGAGCTAGTGATAATTATTTTAAAAGATCTGTTTTTAATTAAAAGCTCAATAGTGGCTGTAAATTTGAACTAATGAAAATTGAGAATCATCTCAATACATTTTCCTTGAGTATTTCAAAGATTGATTTGGTGACCCTTTTGTGTTACTCTTTCGATGTAGGTACTATTGATTAGCTGTCCACGCGACTGTAATGTAATCCTATTTAACCCGTTCGTAATGTCACGCTTTTTAGTTAAGTGTGGGTAAGATACTTTACTCGTCGTTATGAAGCGGGTAGCTACTTTTTTCTCTACATACCAGAGGCGAGCGACATAAAAGCCGCGGGGTAGTCGTAAAATTTCAGGATGGACAGTTGTAAAGAAAATTCATTATTTGTGTTAAAGTCGGCACAGATAGAGCTTCTCTGATTACTTGAAATAATAACATGTAGATGGGACTTTGAGGTTGATCAATAGTTCTATAAATTCAAATAGGCGCAAATTACCATCAACCTACATCTCTCCACTGCTCGATACATGCCTCGTCCACGGCTCGCCACCGTTACTACCGGCAAACTTCAAGTTGTAGCTTCACTTTGCCGGAAGACGTTCCTCACTGTGCTTACCAAACTTGAGCGGACACACGTGATACATATGGTTTCACGTAAGGTACGTGATCTCCATTCAAGGACTCGTCTACCATATTGGTTGTCCCACCGCAGATATAGCCCCATTGTCACTTTAGCTTATAGCATATTGGTTGGCGATAGATATGCAGACACCCCTAGTCTATCGCCACTTTTATTATGGCCCAAAACCTCCCAGTGATTTAAATATATAGATAAACCTCTTTATTGCACACCAAAACAAAACAAGACAGTAACAGACATTGTAACACATGAAATGCACAAAAGGCGGTCTTATCGCTGTTAGCGATCTCTTCCCGATAAGCTTTGGGTAGTGACGAATATTTTAATAAATAAATATTTTAATACTTATTTTATAACAACCTCTAGTCGTTTACTAGGGGTGGTTACCCTCTTGTGCCCTGCAGTGGGACGTTATAGGCTGAATCGAGTACAAATGCTCAGATTGATGCATATTTTTCAACGTGCGGGATAACGACGCGAGTGTGGAGGGCGCTGCTTCCCACCTCCTCCCCTTCACCTCCCTCCAATCTGTCGCGTACAGCAGGTACTTACTATCATTTATCGTCTTTACGTATGTAGATATAAGCTTCAATCTGTCTGATTCGTCGCGACGGAAGCCTTTACAAATGCCAACAAGGCGCCGCATTCAAGCGAATTTCAATCATTTCCTCCGTGGAAAATACTCTGTGCTATTGTGATTTTCATAAGTCACTAGTATTGTGACAGTCCTGCGACTGACTTGGCGTTTCTGCATCACTTTCCCGAGAAGTTTCTAACTGTTGTGCAGTTGCTTGAATCTGAAGTTTGTACGAATTCTTCATACTATCCCAAAAACCGGAGACCGCGTGTGATGGCGGGTCTTGGAAGAAGCAGTGGAGAGACGCCACTGCTGGATATAGGCCGCTCCTAAAGCTCGCCACCATACACGACGGTATAGTATGCTAGGTACCATACTATACCGTCGTGTGTGGTGATGCTTATTTACTATGTTATTGCATATTAACAGATAGTAGGTTAGTAATATTATAAATCTTTATACTAATTCAAGTAGGTAATTCAATTAATATTACTTTGAAGGAGCCAGTTAGGTTCTATTCACTTTTAGTTAGAAGGCTTTGCAGCTCCAAATCGATGAGTCCTACACATAAGGGTCAGTGTCAATCTGGCATTTTTCAGATTTATCGTTCAAGCGCTATGTAAAATGTTGTTTATTGTGATACTAACATTCTCCCACGACTTCGTTCGTGTACTTATCTTACTAGCTTACCTAGCTTATCTTAATCCGAATTACAATATACCTATTTGCCAAGATTCAACGAAATCAGTTCAGCCGTCCAAACTTTCGCATTTATAATATTAGCATGATATAAAAAAGGGTATTTTCTAAATCAAGGTCTTCCAAAGAAGTATGAATATTTATTTTAAAATTTAGTACAAGATTTTATAATGTGTCACTACGAATTCAGTCACCTGTACCGTAAACTTGAATTTCAAGTTAGGCCCTTATTCGAAGGACCCATCAAAATACTAATACGAGTAGGTCACGTACTCAGTAGTCGGCACACGTCATAAGGATGAGATGACATACTATCATTTTATTTCAAGACGTGAGCTATGTGTTACGATTGTTTGTATAATAGGGACAGGACATTTCTTAAATTATTTTGACAAGAATTTTTGTTACATATTCTTTGACGATCTGCATATAATGTACAGCAAGAGAGTCAACACGATATGAAATGTCAAAACAAATAGTTTATTTGGTTACAAAATTAGATAACAATAACAAAGTAACAATACAAATACTTTTTATTATGTCCTGCGTTATAAATAAGTCAATAGTTCATGGATCATTATTATTAGCTAATAATGTCAATATTTTTTTTTCTATTCTCACGCTTAGATAAAAAGAGCGAAGAGCGATTTTCACTCGTTTTAGAATTTAGGCCAGCCATTAAAAATAAAATTATAAACCCTATCTATTAAAATATTAACATCTTTTTAAATTATCGCAAACAAACTGACGTTTCATTACAAAATTTTATACAGCTAACTCCGAGTCTGGTCACCTTTTCCTACAGACCGCTACAAAATATCAAAATTCACACTTCAATAATAAAATACAATCTTTAGAAATGAAAATGAAAAATTGCGAACTGAGACTCGGGATGTCAGTGTCTCGTATTTATCGTTCCGTTTCGACCACAATGGGAAATAACAACAGTCGCTATAAACCAACATTGTGTTCATTTGTTCAGTTAGACAGTTAAATGGGAAATTCTTTGACAGAATATTTAGCGTTGAAAGGAAATTATATTATCTTTATATTAATAAAATCTTTATTTGGCAAACACAAATTACAGCACTGAAACATAACTAATTACTTGTCTTTCTTTTGTATTTATGTATGGTGTGGGTCTCAAGTGTGTATGTATATGTATGTATAAATTTTTATTTTAGTTATTTGTTGAGATTATGTAAAAATTGCATCATCTACCTTTATTTGATATTGTTACATATTTTCTCTTTACCATCTGCATTTTACAAAGGTCGCCTGGAACACATCGCTTTGGCGATGAGGCTGCCTATTGTACTTTTCGTGTTACTTACTCAAATTGTCATTTTGTTACATGAATTGTGTTGGTGTATAATCTAATGTATCTTAATGTATGAAGTTAATGTATCTATCTAAGAAGAGTGGAAGATTGTTATGGTAGTGACCTTTATAAGAAATCTGTATCCAGCAGTGAAGAGAGACAGGCTGACGGTATGGCACGGCTTTTTCATACTTTTTTATGGACGAAGGCGGCAGACGAGCATACAGTACATCTCGTGGTAAGTGGATACTGTCGCCCATAGACCACCGCGATACATGCCAACATTAGTCCAAAATGACAAACGCTGGCACGCCCCCGATGCGCTGCCTACCTTCGGAGATATAGGAATGGATTTGGAGAAAACTTTGAGAAAATGGGGAGGGATAGGATGGGAATGGGCCCTGGCACATTTCACTCACTACCAAAACACGTACGCACATTAGGGAAACAAGATAAAGTAGGAAATGCACATTTCAAGTTAGTCTTCTGTGAGAGAGGGGTAACGTGGCCAGTCGAGTGCGCCCAGCGGCTGTTGGAATGCAGCGTGCGCACGTTCCCCCTCAAATTGCTTTTCATTTACATAAAAATAGATGTGCATTATTTCTCAGCTCTTTATACGATCATACGAGATATTATTTTACGTCGAGTGTTTTGGTTGTATATGAACGCTTTCTGGGTCAAGACAAGCGCGTCCCCTTGCCAAAATTAGGGTTGTCATATTTAACATACGTGTTATACGTGTCTCATTCGATATAATCTAATTATGTGAAATATAGAATGAAATATACATACAATTTCTACATGTATTTAAATAAAGACGTATCTCTGTTTTATCGCATTAATCTCAGTGCACTTTTACAAAAGACTCGATGAACAAATACAACGCTTTCCCAAACCACTGCTAAATATCGTAAACCATAACCAGCCCTTTTATCGTCCACTGTTAGACATGGGCCTTATGGCTTTAAAACGTCACGCTGGTTAGCTACATTCTTTTAGAGATGGTTTAGTTACTGAGGGCTGGTCGTCATCCCTTAGTCGACTTTTATAATACTCACGGGAAGAGATGAGGTATTCTAAAGCCGACTGACACACGACCAATACTTTACATAAAAATATGTACTGTGAGATGGCACAGTACGGAAGTTACTGTATATTTATTTCCCTTGAAGCAAATTTTAAAATATATTTAGTTGTTAATCAAACTTACTTATTTAGCGGATTTCAAAACGTATTATTATGTTCCACTACTACCTCCTCTCTTCCCGTGAGTGTCGTGAAAGGCGACTGAGGGACAACAAAGCCTACCACAAGCCTTGAAGAACTACACCACCTATAAAGGTGTGGACTCACCAAGCCGCTTGGCCAGCGTGGCGTTTTAACGCTATTTAACCCTCATGCAGAAGACAATATGCATGAGGAGGCCCATATCCAGCAGTGATGCATTGCATTGCATTGTTGCACTACCTCTGTTAAATCTAAACAATCTTTATAAGTCTATATTTTTTTTTGCTCTCAGATATAGATAATCAATTTTTATGTAGTCCAAAATTTTATTAAGATAATATTGTATTTTCCCCAAAAGGCGGCAACCCTAGGTGCCATAATAACAAACCATATCTAATGTAATAGAGGTCCCTAATAGCTTCTTAGCATAAATCTTGTTATAGTCTTGAGAAAGGAAATTCTATTTCGAGATATTAATTTTCTGAAGAAATAAGAAAGTTATTCTAAAAAATAACTAAATCTGACTTAAACATTCTGTGTTGTATCTAAATGTTAATAAATAAATAAACAATTTTTCATAAAATCTGTCATTATCTGATATGTGGTATTGTGAAAATGAGCGCTAAACGTAAAAAGTCAATACTGTTCAACCGAAGTCCAGGTTTAAACGCTTTGAGCGTTTTAGACTCCTCGACCCTTAAGACTTGCAAATGTTTAACATTGTTAATGTTTAACTTGAACTATAATGCTCACTTGAATAATTCATTAACAGTCTTGAATAGTTTTGATTAGGCTGACTCAGCGCTCGAGTATTGAATAAAGAAAGAAAATATATTTATTCATTTTCACAACATCACAATTACGTACTCGTATGTACAGTGATACATTAAAAAAAATATAAAATATCTAAGATATTGTGTGTCGCGACAACAAAATGGAACTGGCTCAACAAACGCATATAATCTGATATCCACAGCACTGATATTCTGCCTATATGTATACATATATGCTCACGGACAGCCAAAGAAGTAGACAGCCTTACCTCAAAATAAAAATATACTCGATTAAGTGGATGAAATACAGAAAAAATAAAAGAGATTGCTATCTTTATAATTTAAAACAAACATGTTAGAGCTGCATAAAAATTTGGTTATTGACAAATTATTATTAAGTAGTATATATATAGTAGTAGTAGTATATTAGTAGTTTCAGTCGGGAGCTCGATTCTCGAAGTTGTTGACGAGTACGTCTACCTAGGCCAAACGGTCCAACTAGGTAGGTCCAACTTCGAGAAAGAGGTCAATCGACGAATCCAACTCGGCTGGGCAGCGTTCGGGAAGCTACGCAGCGTCTTCTCGTCCAAAATACCTCAGTGCTTGAAGACGAAGGTCTTCGACCAGTGTGTGTTGCCAGTGATGACCTACGGCACCGAGACGTGGTCTCTGACTATGGGCCTCATAAATAAGCTCACTGTCGCACAGCGAGCTATGGAGAGGGCTATGCTCGGGGTTTCTCTACGTGATCGAATCAGGAATGAGGAGATCCGTAGACGAACTAAAGTCACCGACATAGCCTCTCGGGTTAGCAAGCTGAAGTGGCAGTGGGCAGGGCACATAGCTCGAAGAACCGATGGCCGATGGGGCAGACGGGTTCTCGAATGGAGACCACGTACCGGCGGACGAAGCCGAGGACGTCCATCTGCTAGATGGACAGACGACCTCATAAAGGTTGCGGGCACCCAATGGATGCAGGTCGCTGCCGATAGGTCTAAATGGCGGACAATGGGGGAGGCCTATGTCCAGCAGTGGACGTCCAAGGGCTGAGAAGAAGAAGAAGAAGAAGTATATATATTCGTCATTCCCTAAAATAAGCGTAATTAAAAACAAAAAGAAACAAACCCCTTAAACAAAAACTAAGATATTTAAAAGAAATCTGAATTGCTATTAAACAATAGCATTCTGCTCTCGTTTTCACAACACTATTCCTGATTATTAGAAATTTTAGAACATGTCTTTAGTGGTTTTGTATTGTCAGTCCTACGGCAGTTATGGCCTGTCCTTTGCTGCTACAGCTTGCTAGTTCTGTGAGCTATGCGATGTCAGTGACTTCACTTCTTTGTCGAAGTTCTTCCTTTCAGATTTAATTCCGTAAAGAAACTCCGAGTATAGTTATCTATATCGCCCTGACTTGATTATTACAACTTCGAAGGTAATGTTTGGATGAGAAAAGAGGAAGACTCTGTGTATTGGCGAGACTTGGAAGAAGCCTGCATCCAGCAGTAGATAGTCTTGCGATCTAGGTTGACTAAAAATCCCGGTTCAAATAATTCATCGCAGTTAATCGAAATTTATTTTGATCGATGTAATCGAGTTTTATCGAAATTATTATATATAAATCCTCTTAACCAACCCTAGCAATGCAGGCCAACGGGAATTGTCAACAAGAATAATGTAGCAATAAAATGCGACTACGACCTGCAGCGCACTATATACTTAAACATATCTCAAAGACGGTAGACCACGATATGAGTACAGAGGGCGCATTATGGCATTTTGAAAAAAGCATTCAAATCTCAAGCAATTCAGTTTACACTTCTAAACTATCTTGATTCTCTTATAGTCATGTGGAGGTTTGAAACATCGCTCATCAAACATTGTCATTGCGAGTTGGCCACTTTTATGTAGATCCACCTCTAATTTAGGTTCCTCGACTTGTGATAGAAGCTCTGGGATGGCATGGAGGATTTATCGATGTAGCTGAAATGGTTAAATGGCATAGTGCAATGGCAAGTTGAAATGGCAGCGGGTAGTTCATATCTGTGGCAGTATGATACAGTTATCTTCAAATGTGTAGTGTCCGTGCGTATTGGCCAATACAGCTTTCGAACAAATCAAACTCCTTTGCAGTTCATCATCAACTTATTCAATAAGTGGTTAGGTAGCGCCCACCGCAAATATAAATTTGTAGAACAAACCTATTCATTCAGTTAGAGCAAAACGGAAATTAACTTTAAAATCACCGTAATAGAATGTTCATGAACGCAAAAAGCTTGTAATCGTCCGAAGCCTCGCTTACCTAATGCTTTAAATAGTATCTAACACAATAAAGCATACACTGTGAGTGAATATATTTGTCAGATTGTGCAAATGCACGGCACATAAAAATCGCTTCTTACAAATTTGTTTGTGGAAGATCGCCCCCATAGTGAGAGTTTACCCAGCGGGTCACTAACAAAATATTTATTCAACATGATTGATCTTTGGCAAAAAAGAATAAGCCGTTCAATTCGTAAAATTAGGCTTTGACTAATAAAGGCCCAAGCTTTGGAACTGGTTTAAATATAAAAATACTGGTTACCATATCATGCCAACAGCGTGTCTCACCACTGCTGGATACGGACCCCTCCGAAGACTTCCCACCATATTTGTTCTTCCGCTATTGTCATTAATCTACTGCTAGCAATATCAATTCACAATTATTGCCCTTGGTTTACATGCAGCCCACTCCCACGGTTGCAGTCAACGGGGAAATGGGTAGCACAAGTATGTATAAGTCCCTTTCTCTGACACTGCTCTTGCCAATGCCGCTGCCATGCGCTCCAGTCGTTGACGATTTTTCGTGTGGTCTTCAAAAGGAGGGCATCGCGAGAGGCAAAAAGTGTTTACATACTGCCCCCTCGCTCACTTACCGCCCGTAGATATTATACTTACAATGTTCTATTGCGATGAATTACCATCGCTTCTTGCGATGACATCTTTTTGCATGTTTTGCGCTGACGCTGCAGCAATTTCTACTTCCTCCATTGCCGGAAGTTGAACATGAAATAAGTATCGCTTCGACGCCGCCGCAGAAATATTTTAGTACGTAAATAGGGTAGCGTGAGGAGTGGCAGTGGCTGCATGTAAACCAAGTATCTCAGGTTACATCCTGCTTGGAACAAAACTGCATTTTTTGTTCCGAGCACCAATGCACTTGTAAATGTGACCCTTTGATATATAAAAGATACAGGTAATGTGAGCACATTAAAACCGGAAGAAGTTCAACAAGTCGCTGCTATACCTACTGCGATACTTTCAGGTCATAGATATTGGTAACGAACTTGAAAGGTAGCGATGTCAATAAATCAGCATTGGTCACAGTAATACAATACTTTATAGCCCTCAATCCAGAATAATAGATCACCGACATGTGGGGTATGACGTCGACTCTAATCATCCCAGTCGTCTTGTCCATAAATGGGTTAATCCCCACCAGAATCGAGAATAATCTCCTCGGGGTCCTGAACCTTGGCCGATTGTGCTTCCGCCGGCGGTTATACCTCATTTTGGCTTACCCAGAGGGACACGAGATTTTTTGGAACCATGTATTAAAAAAAAAAAATAAACATCCGGTGCATTTTGTGTCCGAAAATGCACTAACGTGACGCATGTGATCAGGTGATATCTGTAAGGATACGTCACAAGATTTTGAAAACATATCCTTTACTATAAAATCGCTTATAGACATCACATCACAATGAAATTAATTCTTTTGTGAATTCTTATTTTCGGTGCTTCATTAACCATTTATTTTTAGTTTACACGATTAATTAAATATTTTTTCTATCAAAAGGATAACAATTCTGGTCTTTAAAATGTACCTAATCTTTTCTAGAATATAAATTCTCTACGGTTTAGTCACTCTACTATGACTAGCCGGTAGCGTATATTTTCCATACCATTCTCACCTTTATTAAAACGAAATAAGGAACATAATAGCGTAAATGCTCGTGTAGAGGAGGAATGTACTACATTTTATACTTGTGGGAGGTATTTTATGAGCGGCCCAAGTCTAATTAATGAAATCTTTTACACGCAACGCTTCGGGAATTATAAAATGTAATATAGGAATTGTTGTATACAAATTTATATGTGGAGGTTTCTAGGACAATATGTGCGTCTGTGTGTGTATTGTCATAGAATACATAACGGTACTGCGTGCAGAAGGAGCACTCTTTAATAACACTGCAATAACCAATAGTATTGGGCATTCGAGTACTCAAAGAAATACAAATTTATTTGCGGCTCACTAACGATGTATTCAGTTGGCTAGGTAGCGCTAAGTGTAAGTAAATACATCGATGTGAAACAAACGAAAAGTTAAATAACCTTAGACATAAAACCTTAAAGTCACCGTCTTAAATTGTTTACGACTCAAACAATGTTTTGTAATCGTGAGAACCATCGATATCTATGCTGCCCTCATTAGAAAAATACACAAGTACATTTTGATGACTTTCGAGAAAATGAAAAGATAAACAGCGACATCCGCGAATATGCAAGTATCAATTCTTAGCAGGAGTTAGCATATGATGTGACTGTCTATAGGAAAAATAGGTACACGTCTTTCTGCATACCACAAAACTTACCATTATACCACTTTTTCATTTATTTAGTTTTTTCTTCACTCTTACACAAATGCACTCACACACACACATAATACATACACTCGCCTGACTCTTACGCGTTAGTTCATTCTATAAGTAAGCCCATCGCCTACAATAATTAAATTATCTATCTTGCATTGCATATATAGTAAAATCCGTTTTTGGCAATAAGATTAATTTACATGTATAATAAGTTCATATTCCTGTTTTTTCGTAGATTTTTGTACATATATAAAATAAAGAGTAATCGCTTACTATGGGGTGAAAACTGTCTGCTTATTTTACAATTCTTTATAGAAAAAAGGCGAGCATACAGTCCACCCGATGGTAAGTGGATACTGTCGTCCATAGACATCTGCGATACATGCTAACATTAGTCCAGAATGTCAAACTTTGACACGCTCTTGGATGCGCTGCCTACCTCTGCATTTGAGGAATGGATTGGTAGAAAGGGTTGGGGGGATGGAGATGAGCTCTGGCATATCTCACTCACTACCGAAACACGTACGCTGTTCTGTAGAGTTCTGTGAGAGAGATACGTGGCCAGTCGAATACATCCAGCGGCTGTAGGAAGGAAGCGTGCTCTCTCTCCCTACGCCTTCTTTGTATAAAAAAAGAATAAAGCTTTAGTATGCTTTTTAATTAATATTTCTCGTGTCATACGTTTTGAATAGGCTATTAATCTATTGTTTCGTGATAGATGAATCTTGATATAAATAAATACGGGTAGTAAGTACCCAGCGATATTTAACCTGTATATCTTTCAATCAAGCCTGAAGCCATGGATTCTGCTTATACATATTTCCAAGTTACTTGACATAATATACATCTCCAACGTGTCACTGATAAACTAAAGCTGAAAAAAGATTGTTCAGTATCGAGAATAGAATTAAATCTACCAATTTTCCAATAGGTTCTTTTTTCATGGTTTACAGGAACATTCTAGTAATGAGTAATGAGGCTACGAACGTTTTAGACAGTACAGCAATACCTTACATGTTTCTAACTTTATTATTACGACTTACTAAAATTTTATTATATTTCGAAATAAATGTTTAGTAAAAAAATGTAATAAACGAAATTTATAAAAAGAAATAAAATAAATAAATAAATGTGAAAAATCAACTCTTTTCCAGGGCACAATTTAAAAGTAAAAAAAAAACTTTATTTATTCTTTAAAATAAATTTATTTTTCTCTACAACGGTTTTGTAAATTTCAAATTGGTTGACATGTTTCAGGTTTTGCGTTAACATTTTGTATAATATAATAACGTATAATGTTACGTATTTTTTTCTGTTATAAGTTTATAATAGCTTTGTATTCAGCAAATTTGGTGGTAACACGAAAAAAACACATTTTTTTCATGTCAGTTTCATGTAGTATTTCAGTTTACGTATTCGTAAAATTTTCGTGGGCTTTTACGAATAACAAAAAAAGTCTTTTAAGAAAATAAATAAGATGGAAGCATCGGGGATAGTTTGGATACAATACATATTTTTTAAGGTCGTGTACGACGTGCCTTATACAGATAAGGCTCGTCGTATACGACCTTAACACCCTAACGACCTTACATTCGACATTTATGGTAGCCACTCTTCATAAATGTAAACAAGCACGTCACATCTCATTAGTTTTAGCAAATAACACCGAACTGGAGACGGAGGTTCAAAGAAGCTTCTACGTCAGAGACTAGCTCATTACAAATCTTAATAGGAATACGTACAAAGGCACATAAGAGCGAAAATTTTAGCTGTGTATCTACCAGTAAATAGGGAATGTAATCCGGATTGTCCGAAATCCGATTTTTTTTTGGTGTGTTTGTTTTAGACAAAGTTTGAAAATTGAATTTTACAGTGAAAAGTCTGATTTTTCGTATATTATTGCAACAGCTCTAAGGGATACTACGCGCTCCGTTACATGTAGGGTTCAAACCATACTGCATTCTCGCGTGTTTTTCACTTTTCGTGTGAAGAGGCTGAGCAGTCATCGGACGTGTTGGATCCTGTAAGGCACCTAACTCCTTCGGACGCCGGCAACCTTGCCAGCTGTATAATCTGGATTTAAAAAAAAATCCGATTAGTATGAATATGACTTGAAAATCAGTAAAAAAATCCGGATTTTCAGACTACACCGGATTTGCATTCCACACTAGTATAACCCATTTGTCATATATTGCATTAAAATGATATTTAATAACAAATAATGCAATAAACAGACGGACAGAAATATTGTTAAAATGGTTTCCATTTTGACAGAACCCCAAGAAATAATAATTCTCTCCCTCAGTCTTTTTCAATAATACATTTCCCTTGATACCGTTATTACCCGGCAGCGTATAATATGGCGCATTGAATTCAATATATCTTTATTTGTACTAAGAACAGCGTTTAAAGGGAAATAACCTAGGAATATCTATTTTACATATGGGTACATACATTACATATGACGGAATACATATGAATAGTCTTACATATGAACGGATTTTCAAAATTATGAACTACGAATTTTCTACTACGGTGAAGAAAAACATCATGAAGGAATATTCGCATACCCAAGAATAGAAAAAATCTATAAAATGTGTACCCTTCTAATCCGCACTGGTCCCACGTGTTGGATTATAGCCCGAAACCTCCTAATCATTACTAAGATAATTCTGTGACCTAAAGTGGAACATTATAGGCTGATATCTATCGGGGGCATTACATTTATAGATCTTAGATTCAATTTTAGAGTATCAGACCTTATTTATCGTGCAATGTTGGGACATAGGTCTTCTTATGCACATTCTCTTGAGCATGAGGCATGTATAACCTTAAAACGCCACGCTTTGGCCAAGCGGGTTAGCAGATGCCCTCTAAAAGATGTAGGCGAGTCCACTTGTCGGAGGTGGTGTAGCTCACCGGGGCTTGTGAAAGTGACTTTGTTATCCTTCGCATTTTACGACACCCGCGTGAAGGAAGAGATGAGTGTGGGCTATTCTAAAGCCGGCCCACAAGGGCACACAAGGTAATGTATATATACATCTATAAGCAGTCTTCAAATACTTTTTGTGAATTTTCACTTTTTGTCGATAAAATTGTATTATTCAAGGTACACATAAGTCAATTCAAATAACGTTAATTGATACGGTATTCGCGTAATTAACAATCACAGACTTATGACGCACCGTTTACGGAAAATTTTTATTCAAATGGCCCATTGTTGAACAGGAAATTAAACGGGATATTATAACAATTCAGTTTAATAAGTTTCAATCGCTTTTAGCACGTATATGGGTTTATAAATCGCCTCATAAATAATAATGCATTTTGTTCTGTTTAAAAGATTACTTGTGTGCACTGTGCAGGACACGCGGGACATGTAGGTGAGAATCACAAAACTTTTTGATCCTTCGCTCTCGTTATGAAATTAATTATCAAATAATAAACTGTAACCAGAATTTTGTCGTCCACTGCTGCCCATGGGCCTCCTCATGCATATTGGCCTTGAAACGTCACTGACCAAGCGGATTGGTGAGTCCACTCTTTTAGAGGCGATATAGTTGCTCAGGGCTTGTGGTAGCGGCTATTTATGACCTTTACGCTTTAGCGCCTTTTACAACTCCGCGGCGGAACTCGCTGTTAGATACTGTAAGGTAGCTATAAGATACTGTAAAATAGCTGTTAGACATTGTAAGATAGCTATTAGGCACTGTAAGATAGCTGTTAGATACGGTAAGATAGCTGTTAGATACTGAAAGATAGCTGTTAGATACTAAAAGGTAGCTGTTAGATACGGTAAGATAGCTGTTAGATACGGTAAGATAGCTGTTAGATACGGTAAGATAGCTGTTAGATACTAAAAGATAGCTGTTAGATACGGTAAGATAGCTGTTAGATACTTAAAGATAGCTGTTAAATCAAACTGTGCCCATATCTATCAAAAATAGTCTAAAGTAACATCTTTCATTATTGCATTAAAAATAAAATGTAAACAAAATGCAACTATCACATAAGACCAATTACGTGCAAGACCCAATTTACGAGGCACGTACATTTACGGATTATGGTCATAAACACAAAACGTGTAACAAAATCTAAAAAATATAGGTTCTACACTAATGAAATCGCAGGTCATCGCTAGTAAGTTAATAAAGTATATTTAAATTGCACTCTCACAAAACGACATTTGCATCCAAGGTTGTCATCCATCATGTTTTTCTCACACGTTCTAAAAAATTCCGTGATCGTCTGATGAATATTTCAAGTGTACAGAATTTCTAGAATTTTTACTTTTCATTAGTTGTAATTTGATTTTATCGGTATGGAATTATTGATGTTATTAAAATCTATAGTAAAAAACTCCCTAAAGGTTAATTTATGTCTAAAAACTAAAAACTGAAACTAGTGTTAAACTAAAGCTCAAGGAAATAATCGACCGGTGAGTTTTTTTAATGTACATATTTTTTGATTATGATGTTAAATATTTTCTTAAGTTTATACCCAAAATGTTTTGGAATGAACTGCCAGCTGATGTATCTCCGTTACGCTATAACATGGGGTCCTTCAAAAAAGCTGAGAATAGGAATTTGCAACGCGTGCGTATGCCCTGTGTCCATTGTGTTTATAGTCGTTAGCCATTTACCATCACGTGGGCCGCATGTCCGTCTGCCCCCTCTACCATTAAAAGAAGACAGATGGACAGACGACCTCATAAAGGTTGCGGGCACCCGCTGGATGCAGGTCGCTGCCGATAGGTCTAAATGGCGGACAATGGGGGAGGCCTATGTCCAGCAGTGGACGTCCAAGGGCTGAAAAAAAAAAAAAAAAAAAACTTCACACATTTCAATGTAGTTTAATTGTCATCAAATATATATATTAGCCAGATATATATGTATATATTATGTATATTTACATTTTATTTACATTAATACAAAGAAACCCTTATTTACTAGAGATGAATTAATAAAAAATATTTTTACATTACATATAATTTTATTAGAAGAATTTGTGATATTTTGGAAATAGATAACCAAGCATTTAAAAATATAACGTTTATTCGAAATGGTCACCATTTGCTTTTATACAATCTTTCAAACGTTGTGGCCAATTTTCGATTGAAACCCGCACCCTTTCCATGGGAAAATTTGGCAACTGCCACCCTTATCGAATGTTTGAGGGATTCAATGTCATCATGGCGTTTAGAGTATGCTATGCTCTCTAAAACAATAAATCATAATCGAACGGATTCAAATCGGGACTAGTTGACGGCCGGTCAAATAATGAAGTCGGGCTTATTATCTGGTACTGAGTCTTGCTGAAATGACAATTCTAGGTTGTAAAACAGGGTGTTGTTTAAAGGTTTTGCGACCTTCTCGAGAACCTTGATACATTTGAGCTGATGTTTTAATACCTTTTGCACAAAAATATGGTTCAGTTACGCCTTGATAGCTATCATCCTACCAAATCATCACTGAAGCCGGATAATCATTCATCCATCCTATAACGTTTCATCCTATTAACCAACTGAGCAGCTTCTCTATAGTTATTGGCATAAACTCGAACATTGTGCTTGTTAAAATGTTCCTCAATGGTGAACATTTTCTCGTCCGTAAATAAGATTTGTCTGTGAGCTCCCTTTGCGTACCGCCGAAGAAGTTGTTTTGATTTATCATCCATATTTTTCTTTAAATTATTACTTAAGAAATTACCAGTACGTCTTTTGAAGCAGCAAGCCCTAAATTATCTTTTAAAATACGTGGCGTTCACAGCTTTCATCGTCTTTTCAATACGAACAATGCATGGGCGGCCAGACCTTTCTCTGTCACAATCAGAGAACGTTTCAATGAACTTACCAATAGTCCGGTACACAAATATTCGGCTAATACAAAGCGGATGGAGAGTTTTAAAAGTTACATTTGGCTTCATGCCTACTTTGTGTAATGCAATTACAGCAATACGGTTTTCGTTATCACCCCACTCCTTTTTAATATTAATACAATAATTAATAATGATTGGCGCCAAAATGAGAAAAAACATTATTTTTTAACGTGAGAATGACGAGATTCCAAATTCAATAGTAATATATTTATTTTTCTTTATTGTAACAGTATTTATGGCCAGACTAAGAATACCTGTTACATACAGTTATTGACTGTTGCGACTACGTTCAACTGACCGCCTTAAATTCATTTGACTTTTCAAATACAGTCATAAAGGCTGTGGTCTATAAAGGCTCTGCTCTGCTCTAAGTATTTGGTGTTCAAACAATTTCTATGATATGTTTTATATTTTCAGTTTTGTAGTTCCTTGCGGCAACCCTAGTCGCTTTTAATCCACCGATTATGTCGTAGACTGCCCTAATTAAATTCCCGAGATTATGCACCTCGCTGGCGACACTAGATGAGATTGCATCTACATATTATATTAATACCTACATATGCACCAGAGTTATAGTAATGTTGTTACAGTTCTAAGAAATAGACAGACAAAAGTTTCAATTATATGTTTGTATCATATAAAGTAATTATTTGCCAATTGCAATGCAATGCAACCAGCCCTTTCAGTATCCATTGCTGGACATGAGTTTCCTCGTGCACATTGTCTTGTGCATGAGGGATGTATGGTCTTAAAACGCCACCGGTTTGGCGAGCCCACTCTTTTAGACGTGGTGTAGTTTTTCAGGGCTAATGGTACCCGCTGTTTTCCCTTAGTCGCCTTTCACGATTCCCACGGGAAGAAGTGGGGGGGGGGTGGTACTATCCTATAGTCGGCCGACACCACACGGCACAATAACGGCACAGCCAGTTTAATAAATATTAATAAGTTTTATTTTTTTATATATATATTTTTTTATATACTAAATATTACCTCAGGACACTTAGATTGGTCATAAGCGTTTCTGTAATCATTGTTTAAAATTCTTTGTCATTTTAAACGTTCTTAGTGAGTTTAAAGAGATTTTAAGTGATCGTTGAGTTTAAACACAGTTTACAAGTAATGCGGTTATAATATATATTGGTTAAACACATAATACAAAAAAATACGTTACGCTGAACTGCTTCTTAGTAGGGAGCGTTGGAGACGACTGTGGAATCTGGCTATTGACGAGGGCACGACACTAATCAGAAAAAGCTTTATTACGAAAACTAACATAAATTAAACAGCGTGTCGTCGTGTGTCGTACGCTGTGTCGCTACAAGGATAAAAGTCGTTTTCCTCAGTAGGTACTGGTGATTGTGACGTTTCACAATCTTATCCTTCTTGCTCGGATATTCATAGGAGATTCTCATGGGTTGTTTTGAATGTCTCAAAATTCTCATTGTCGTCATTAATTGTCGTTCATTATCGTGGATAATTTAGCAATTCCATGTTAGTTTTTTGAAATGTATTAAATTCCTCCTGACCGCTAAAAGCGCTCCAGATATCCAAAGATGTCTAGAGGGTCGGTATATTTAAACGCTGCCCCATGCTTGGCGTTCTATTCGCCCTTTCTTATCACCCAGGAGAAATGTGCGTAAGAGGTTAAGACCTGCTGACGTGCGACAATCCGAGAATTTATCGTTCCACTAAAATTACCTCAGACAGCTGTGTTTCTTCCCTATCCACTGTAGGATATACCTAAGCCTTTCCCAAAATCCGCCATCACTGCCTTCACATGAAGCCCCTGCCAGTGACTTTCTTTAAGTTGGTTTAAGTTGACGTCTACTTTCTTTAAGTTGGTCTACCTGGGCAGAATGTATCCCACGCTCCGGTTCCTGGCACGTATTCTCTATTAAAGGTCTCGTTTACTTATTTAAAAGTAAACAGACAATAATCAATCTGATCTTGCTTCTGATTCTGGTAAATGTATCGAAATTTGTAACGCCTTTTACATCCCAGTGAAATAGCACAAGGCGAAAGACGGCGTTTTAGTGGCAATTACGCCAAATTGTCTGCTTTATTTCAGCCGGCAAGCCTTTGACGTAATACGTTATTGGATCATGACTCATGACACCTTTAGAAAACCCCTTTTAACGCAGTTTTCTTTCTCGTCTTGACCGAGACATAAGGATGGAGATTTGTTTTATACATGATTAAATAAATAAATCCTGCATCCTCTTTTATCATTAAAACTAATAACTTTCGTTCTGAGACTTTTTCTGAACTTGATATTTTCCCCAAAAAGATAGGTACAAAATTTCTATATTTTAATGTTTTTTCGTCCCATTTCTTTTGTGTACTTTGTAGTTCGTTGTATATGCACAGCCCGTTTGCAATCTCTCTTTTTTTTTCTTTATGGCAAAAAGGTGGTAGACGAGCATAGATACAGTCCACCTGATGATAAGTGGATACTGTCTTCCATGGACATCCACAATACATGCCCACAACAGTCCCGAATGATAAATGTTGGCATGCCCCCGTATGTGCTGCCAACTTTTGGAGATATTGGAATGGATTTGGGAAAACGGGGAGGTATAGGATGGGATGGAAATGGGTTCTGGAATATCTCACTCACTACCGAAACACGTATGTGCATTAGGAAAATAGGATAAAGTGGGAAATGCAGTAAATTTCAATGTAGTTTTCTATGAAAGATGGGTAACGTGGGCATTCTAGTGCTCCCAGCGGCTCTTGAACAGTTGGACAACGTTGCGTATTTTTTCGCTTTATGGAGTAGATTACAGTTGTAGTACATAGTCTATTTAATTCACATCTACGCGGCGCACACACAAATAAACTATGGCTCGTGTGTTTGTATAAAGATTAATCACTGCAAGCACGGTGGCCTATTGTGAGCTCTTATTCACTTTACACTATGAAATAAAAATGCCTTGCAATTCCATATTATGAATGCACAGTCGACAAATTGTCACGTGACCCATTGCAATTCACCCGCAGGTTTCTCCTTACGATCGCAAGGGATTTTCGGGTCACAATCCCAATACCAAATTCTTTCTTACTTTCAGATTTCCTTGGAAAATATGGTATCGTTTGATAGTAGGTGAATACCTACCCTTAAGGGAAAAGGTATTCTTATAATATCCGATATCAGTCTACCCTGTACAGGCACCCCCTAACAAATCCCAAATGGGTTTCTACTCATAATCCATCACGCCGATCCACTGCGGATAGGTGGTGAAACTTTTTAAATTCTCACCGCGGCGGTGTATTTTCTCACCGTCGAGCTATTGATAATTTTTAAAATCCGTAGTTTCATTTGTACAGGTTGAAGATTTGAACTCGGGACTTCACGAATGAGCTGTCAAGATAGATACCCCTAAGCTAAAGAGATCTAAGCCATATCTGCTAAAGAGAACAAATGGACCCGGAAGTAAATGTCATCGAGCTGTTTACACAAATACCCAGTAGTGGCAATTACTTGTACATTAACCACCTACTTAGGGAGTGGAGGCGATGTGGTAGAAACACGCGATGAGAATTGCCCGTTTCCTTTGACGTTATCGGTACAATTTTCTTTCCATATCATCAGGTTTTGACGTCTCAATGCAAGGTAAAAGCCTTCGCTCACAAGGAGCTTCGGGCCATAGTGGATTATGCTGCCTTTCTCGGAAAAAAACGTACAAGTGCATTTTGATGACATTCGAGAAAATTGCAAAACATATTAGTAAAATTTTCATTAATCTACAATCCAGCTAGAAACTTGAAATTTTTGGATAAAACTAAAAGAATTCTTATCTTATTATCCTTGTTTATTTTTATTTTTCGAATATAATGCTACTTGTGACCCTCCCCTATTTATTACGTTCGCAACTTGTTTAAGGGTGATATTTAAACGAACACCAAATAACCCTTTTAACAACACCAAAATGAGTAATGCAATCAGCCCTTTAAGTATCCACTGTTGGACATGGGCCTCCTCAAGCCATGCATGAGGCATGGACGAGTATATCCCTCATGCACAAGACGATGGGCTTGAGGCGAGTCCACTCGTACAGAGGTGATGTAGTTCCTCACCGCCTGTCCTTAAAGTTCCTAAGCGCGCTTAAAATGAGTGTCCGTACAAATATACAAACTGGACATCAAACTACGCGCACCAAGAAGAACTAAACTGAACATATCCTTTAAGACACATCAAAGATTATTTTGTAGAGAGATGTTGTATATTGCGTTGGTTGTTATATCAGAAGGTTGCTTAATTAAACTATTTATTTACTCTTTATGCACGATATTGTACAGAGGTGGACTTAATGACTTAAGACATTCTCTACCAGTCAACCGTTGGTTAAATGTAAAAAAATTAAGCGGGTACAGAAGAACTTGAATAGTAAAGCTTAATTATCTCTATAAATAAAAATAATAATATAATAATACATTGATAATATACTAAGTATGTATTTAATATAAACTACAAAATATTTTCTAACTTATTATATTCATTAAACACGTAATACATAATATGTGTACACTGAACTTCTTAGTGTGAAGCATAGAAGACGATTGGCGATTGCTGAGCATTCGATTTTTTGAGCAGAAATTTTGTGTGCGTCCTACACGCACACAAAATTTCTATGCAGAAAAAGCTCTACTGTGAAAAACTAACATAAATTACATAATACACACGACACCACACGGCGTGTCGTCGTGTGTTGAGCATTGTTGCTGCAACATTATGCAAAATTATTTTATTAAAAAACAGCTAAAATAGAAATTAACAACTGTTTTTTTTCATCCGAGTGCGTGCCAACGTTTCTCATTTTGAACTGATGTCGGCGTGTATCGCGGATGTCACGGGGCAACAATGTCCACTTACCACCAGATGAACAATATGTTCGTCCGTCGCCTTCTTTTGTAAAAAAAAAAAAATCGCTCGCATAAGGGAAGCCACAAGGCAGTTAATGACCATAAACAATTTCATATAAAATTGCTTCACTATTAGACTCTTCAGTTGCAAAAGGAAGGAGTGCACAATAAAGGTTGATTGTAGTTGGAATTTCATATCGCTCACAGCATGTCGCAAGTAGTAAATGGTGGAACTGTAACATGCCCACTATATGGTGACGTGCACACAATTATATTTTGTAACTTGGAACTTTTAATAAATCGACCCCGTACAGTGAAAAGTTATTAAGTAACAAAATCCTAGTTTCAAGATATCTGCGTTTAAACTTTTTAAAAAATCACAACTTGTTTCGCTTTTGTTATTTTTAAACTGTAAAGGGTAATTTACTGAGATCTTTTATACAATAGTATAAATGATTCCAGAAAAGTTATATTTTTGGAGAAAATTGAGAAAATATCGCTTACTTTTCGCTCTTACAAAATGTCAAGCAATTTGCTAATCAATTATACCTACTTTCCGTGCAGTGATTAAATATTTAGTGTTTCAATTCTGCAATTTAATCGTAAAGAATCGTTCTCATATTGCAATCGTAACCATCCCTTTTATCGTCCACTGCTGGACCTGGGCCACCTCATGCATATTGTTTTGTGCATGAGGGATGTATGGCCATAAAACGCCACGCTGGCCAAGCGGGTTAGCGAGTCCACTCTTTTAGAGGTAGATCCTCAGGGCTTGTGGTAGCGGCCTTATTATCCCTTAGTCCCCTTTTCCGACATCCACGGGATGAGATGGGCTGGTGCTATTCTAAAGGCGGTCGACACCACACAGCCAAGTTTCCTAGTTGATATATCTAACAATACTGGAATACTGTAACGCTATGGTCCGGTTATCATAGGAAGGGCGCTGACAGTTCTATATTTAATTCATTTTAAGTAAATACATAAACCTAGTTATATAACATAACACAATAAAATAGAAAAAAATATTGTTAAAGAACTATTGAGTTGTAAAATGATTTTTACTACATATTAAGATTTATGTCAGCTGTCATAGCTCTTTCTATAATGAACAGACCATAGTGCGCAGTACCTTCTTGTCGAAGAAGTGAGGATTTATTTATTAATGATTATTATATTATTATTATACTTTCTTGTACACACACACACATATAGTAGGTACATAAAAAGGTATTAACAAAATGATGTAATAAGCGAACTTTTATCTCCTTAAAAACACGAATTCTTCCAGAAAACACGGCGACAGTGATCATATTATGTATATCAGTTATGATTAAGCCTAAGTTTGGATCTTCTTTTGGGTACTAAAATACGCAATGGCTTTAACTCTGTTTAAACTAGACGGCGCTCATATGCCAGGGCGAGTAAAAGTTCCAATAACGATTAAAATTCCTATCAGAGGCTCGTGTGAATTTGTCCTTAAGTAACAATCTGACGCCCAAAGGAACCGACTTAATGAATGACTGCATCACCATCAATCTTCAGTAGAATAGTTTTTTCTCTGAAAACCATTTAACGCTGGAATTGCTATTTCAATTAGTAGAGCCTTCGGCAAAGTACCCTCCGATAGAAAAGGGGCGGTCAAGTGAATATTCGCTTCGATCTAGCTTTTAAACCTAAAACCAAATATAGTGCAAAAAGCTCTATCGATGAACATTCTTGAACAGTTATTTAGACGCCTTAGTAATTTGAGGGCAGTTGTCCCCCTCTGGAGATTCGAAAAAAAATGTATTGCCCATCTTGTCCCCCCCCCCCCACCCCACTGGCCCATTGGCTGACGATGGCTGACGACGCCCTTGGTGATGACCATTTGATGATAACGTTGTTTGTACAAATTTTTGGCCGATTTCCTCGCCAGCACGCCTTCGAGACTCCTTGTGTAAATGAGCCTTAAGGATGATTATATTTACTGGACAAACAAGCCAGATAACAATCACGCTAAAACCCTTATAAAAGGACACAGACGGAAATTATCGTGTAAGTCAGTCGCTTTAAGCAAGTAGCACCAGACCATTTTGCCAGGCCAGAATTTCAAAATCTAGGACATATAAGAAAAACCACCAGGAGATGAATAGGAAAAAATAAATCAGATAAGACTGCTTTTTTATTATTCTTTTTTCATATATTGTAGGCAATATCGACAGATATTGTATAGAGTACATTTTATACGGTCCATTTTCTGTACCTAGTGTTAGATTGTAACACTTAAATAATAAATATTTCTCCTACAAATCGTATCTGAGACTTCTTTTGAGCAAGTAAAAGTGGTACTAACTGGGCTAATCAGTCTTCTAATCCGCTGATATGTAGTGGAACGTATAGTATCTATCACAATTAGTACTCGTTGTCCCGCGTCTAATCGTTTGTGTGTGTGGGCTTATCATGGCGTCATATCGCAGTTGGGTACATTTCTAAAATACTTTGTATTTGCAATTGACAGGCAACATGTACAGAAATGTAAACTGAATATAAAATGAAATATGTACATATATATCTATATCTTATCTAAATATTCCATACTCTATACGTATATGTACGATAAAATCGTAGAATAGCCATGTCTGTAAATGTTTTTTTTTTAAAAGTGGTTTTTTTTTAACAACGCATGATGCAGAGCTTATGATAATATTTTTTGGAAGTCTATCTATATGTTACGCGTCACGCAAAAATCACTGGAGGTAATTTAGTAAAACTTGGTATAGTTACAGCTTATGTGCTATAACTATACTAAACTTATGGATCCCACGGGAATCACGTAACCACACAACATACTCTAACATCTACTGGCACTAAGAAAAAAAACTGTACGGATGTCGTGCTTAGGAGAATCATCAACAATTATATTTTTATTTTAACACCTGTAATTTGAAATTACGGTGAAAGTTTCATATATTTATTGCTGTATTATTTTTTCATGCGACAATATTAAAATGCTTTTTATCTACCTGATGCCTGTTGTTCTGGAGGAAGTAGAAGGAATTATTAGTCAATCACCTAAACCCTCGGGGAAGCATATTGTTGTAGTCCAGAGCGATAAAAAGGTTGAACGGGGCAGATGTGTTTGCTGACCGATGGAGCGTCGAGCAATTGCTTTCTCGCTCCCTAAAAGACATTTTTTCGCCGAACACTCCTGCTCATAGTGTCGCAACTGATCGCACATCCTCAGGGAAATATAAATTGTCTTTTAAACGGGCCCTAAACTCAGATACAAGAGCCAGGGAACGTTTACTCAAAATTTAGAATATTACTCAGACATAAGTCAATTAAAGGAGGTATTATGAATTGTATATTGTAGTTTAATATGTATGCGTGTATATAATATGTCTATTTATATTATGTTATTTGATTAATACGATAGTTTTACTATATTAAATCTTAACTGTTATTGCATTTACCACGCCATCTCTGCAGAGCCCAATGGTTGAGTGGCAGATAATGCTTCAAAGCATGTAATCGGCCTTTTGTCACTTTGTGTAATAAAGAAAAAATCAAATATATAAACAAATGAATATGTTCTTTTACGGAGCATTTCGCGTGGGTTACACCAACCATAGTCATGATCCGACTTAAAAATTATAATAAAATGCTTATAATAGCGCACGAATCCTTGCGATAATCATTTTCCGAGGCTAAGACAGATAAAACTGTGTTCAGTGATTCATCCAGTAGTTGTTCAGTATGAATTCACTTATTTTCAAACAAGGTCTGTTGCGAGTACTTTGAGAGTGTGGCCAATTCGTACCCTCAGCTTACCAAAGCCGTATGTCGTATTATGTCGAGATTTTACTATTATTTAAAAGAGCACTAATAAGCCTAAAAATAATTACGGAAAGTAATAATGATTAGGATTTTATTATTATAATGATATATATAATATAAACTTGTAAGAAACATAATAAAAGTTACCCAATTGTGTTACGTTTTTTGCTGTAGAAAAGTTGTCATTTTCGGGTTATATATTTATTCCATTAAGGACTAATTGCAATGTCGCCCCGCAACAAGCCGCGGGTGTACGCACATGAAGATTTAATACTGTTCTTTCGTATATTGTGGAGTAAGGAAAAAGGAAATGGATCTCGAACTGGATTTAACCGGTCGAGAGACGAGGCGGTGTCTTTAATCATTATGGCCTGTGAAACGCGGCTCTTTAGATCGATAAGCCAATAAGCTCGAGCAGTTGACAACAGGTCAATCTATACTGAAAATCACAAGGCCTACACACACACAGCAAGGCCTAATGTGGCATGTTTTTTATTTTTTATATGTTGGGCTCATTCGACTGGTCCCGTTACCCCTCTCTTACAGAAGACTACAGTAAAATGTACCTACTGTAAAAAACCGCCGCCGCACATGATCTTCAGCTCTTCTCATCCAACCACTACCGGCGACTTTCTTCAAGTCGTCAGTCCACCGCCGCCGGAGGTGGACTACTTTGAATCTAAGTTTAACCTAAACCAGAGAACAAAGGAATATTTGTGAGTAACCAGTGAAATGTTTTACAATGGTTTTGACAATTATCGCACTGTCCCTCATTCCCGTATGTATACGTATTTATACATAGTTGAAGGCCTTGTAATCACGAGGGTTTCGGTTTACAAACAACCACGCTGTTGGCTCAATAGGATTAGCGAATGAACTCAACTAGACAACGGTAACAATCACTAACAAATACAACTTACAATAGACATACGCATAATACAACGACCATAATAATATGAATGAATGGTTTATTTGTTATAAAGCAACACACACGAGTTTTAAACATTTGGATTGAAGTAACAAAAATAAAAAGTTAATGCGCCGAGGCGCTAAAATTTTCATGCACTTACAAGGAGTAACAAAATGATAAAAGTATGAAATTATGTGACGCGCAATAACAAAATGGACACCTATACTCCGGTTATTATAGTATGAGCACTTGAGCACTGACAGCTGGTTAATCGTTTTTTTTAATTATTGATTACAACTATTCTATTCTTTCCTATTAAATTTATTATTAAAATGCAACCCAAATATAAACTAAAACTAGAAAGTTAGAAGCCAGGAAATATAAATGTGTATAATGAATTGCATGATTATATGAATACAATAAAACAGGATCAAAAGTATCAGGATCAACCAGACTTTTTTAATTTCATTACAATATTTAAAAAAAATCATATAATTGATACTGTATTATATTAATATTAATTATATTACTTTAAATAATTGTACATCAACAATCGAAAAAAATCGGTTTAGATTCCGTTACACGATAATGTGAAATTACATATTAATCGAGAAGAATGAATTTATCCGTTATGTCGAACAAAATTACTTTAAAATATACATTAAAAGAACAATAAACACTTGACATTTGATTACTATAATTTTGAGACTCATATAATAAATATGTCATAAAAATATTTTTTTTTTTTTTTAATTTTTGCGTGAACGGCCCAATCTGTCAGAGCTCATGCTTGTAATAACCAGCATATAGCTCAGCGTATTGTTGCGACCTGTGAGGCAGGCGGCAACGTCAATATTTTGCTAGGGTCACCAGCATAGGAATAATTAAATAATTATTTAGATTTCTATGGCCACGTGTCACTGACGTACGAGTACGTCACTCACAGGCTACACATATACACCGTCCCCGCCGGCGGAAACGAGGACGTCACACACGTGAACACACACACACTGGCTTTCAGCCAACACTTTTACTAGGTATCGGCACATTTACATGCCTGGGCGCTTCTCACCGACTCGTGATCTCGCTGTACCGTCCCAAAGCAACGCCTTAAGCCGAGGTTCGTTCCTTCCTGTGGTCTACCGGCGGGGGAGCCGTTAGGCTCGTTGCTGCACACACTCTTTGCTCCTGGCTGAGCGCCTTCCGCGCTCGCCTTAAATTATACATGTCCAGTGACTCTTGAAAGGTCATTAGGGCCACAAAAATTTAGCCATTCCGAAAAAGAAACACTGACGTACCGACAGAGAACTAATAAAACACAGGAAACAAACGCGAGTTGCAGGGGTAATAAAGTTGGATGCTATAATATTTTATAACACCAATGTCAATCCCTCTACGCAATAAACTCGTATTTATTTTTTATAGAAAGAAGGCGGCAGACGAGCGTAGAGTCCACCTCGTGGTAAGTGGATACTGTCGCCCATGGACATTCGCAAAACATGCCAACATCAGTCCATAATTACAAACGTTGGCCCATAATTTTTTTTATGAATTATTAATTGTTATACCGAGCGGAACTAGAAGAGGGATTTTAAAGGAATAGTCAGGGTGGCGTTTTAAGGCCATATACATCCCTCAAGACAATACATGACAGTGTGCATGAGACGACCATGTACATAGATGACAACATCCATGTCCAGCAGTGGACGCTAGAAAGGCTGTTTTGAGGTCAACACTTCTCTCTGTTATTCTAATTCAACTTTAGAATAACTGAGAGAAATAATGTCATCTAACTGGAAGAGATTCCTACTAGGAATAATAGGCAGTTGTACTTAAGTTAATACTGTAATATTAGCAGTTACTGACATATATATTGTCTATAATGTGTATGTATATATATATCAATAGATATGCACGTATTATACGTAATTTATGTATACTATACACTTGTGATTAAATATTTATTTTCACGCTACCCAAATGTTGTCTGGCAGAGATCGCTATTAGCAGTTAGGCCGCCTTTTGTGCATTTCGTATGCTACAGTGTCTTGTTTTGTTTTGGTCTGCAATAAAGAGTTTTATCTATATGTAACAATTGACAATGTAACAATTATCTTTATGTAACAATTGACTCTATGTTCAATAATAATATACAATAAAGGTTTATCTTTAAACGTCTCTCCCCCTTCGCCAATTAAAACTTACACTATCGTTACATAGAAGTCATCATATGTCCTCGTTACAAAACTGTGTCGCCAATGAATAAATAAGATCCACTGTTGGCTACTATATCCACTTTCGCAGTTACACGAAGTCGGGTTGCGTAACAGTCCGCGGCCACAATTGCTTTATTGCTGGTGTCGCTTACGCATATCACTCACGAACATCGAGAACGGCGAACGGAACTGTCTAGGAAAATGTACAATACGACCATTAGATTCGGATTTTGGCACCGGCATTTTTATCAGATCATATTCCAGTTGATGCGCAATTATTAAACCTACCACAAATAGTACTTAATTGAAATAATTTCACTTCTCACTAAATCTATTTATACATATGTAGAAAGGAATAAAAAGTAGAAATGTACTAAATCTGCATGACCAGATTTAGTATAAGGCCTGTAATCAGCTACAGTTATGTAACTTAACACCAAGGATAATGTGAGATTTTTTTTCTATATAGATAAATAAGTAGCGCCCCTAGTGGTTGTGTTGAGAAAATAAATTTTCATTCAGAAAAAATTGTAAATACACGCGGCAGTACTTATTTATCATTTGGAAGATTTACAGCAGGAAGTATATTACAGTAAGATTATGCCAATTAATAATAATGCCGATAACAGATCTCCACATTTAATTAGACTTACACTACAACATAATAATTAAAAGTCACAATATTCATATGTCCTAGACAACGAGGTGATGTTAATTATATTACAAGCTAATTTAAACAAACAAACTACTTATTAATTAGAGGTGAGGCGAAAATAATTTTAAGTGAGTGCTTTTTTGATGCCCGCAGTGCTGGTATAAAACAGGTAAATATCTATAGACAGTTATTGTATTTATTACTAGCTCTTATAAGAAAATATTTTTTCTATAATTTGTTGGTGTAATACAGATGGTACACGCAATAATGGATGTGATCTCAAACCCATGGTGCAAGTACGTAGTTGGATTTCAGCTGTAAGTTCTGCGCAGTCAACGGATCCCCTTATGTTTGCAAGATAACAAATATCCACTATATTACGTCTTATACTTAAGGGTAGGAAGTGATGATGTTTACAGCGGTCGTGATAATTGAGTAATTTATGTTGTGTTGTGAAGTCAAGAAGTACAATTTCTTTACCGTTGCGTCGAGCATTGCGGCGTGGTGCGTCGCGTCGCCTGTGTGGGAGTTGTGAACCTTCGCTTGCCGTCAGTACTTATTATTCAAATTTTAATATGACAACACATACAATTTGTCGCTTATTACTCAGAGATCATTTATTCAAAGTATTTATATTTAGAAGGCAATGAACAACAAAATAAGTTCTAACGCACGAGTGCGCAGCGAATGTTTGATAGTTTCACGACGCAACGCTCGACGCGACGCGCCGCTTCGCGCCCCCAGCTATGAGGATACTCCAAACATTTGAATTTGCCGCCTTCTACGTTCGTGTGTCACTGGAGACTGGACAATGCACGATCGATGGCAGACGTGAATATTTTACGGCACAATCTGTTTGGAAGCAACACACGGTCTCATTCAAGGGCAAACATGCTCGAGGCATTAGTTTGTGTTTAAGTACATATTTTGTGAAGTGATATTGTAATGTTCAAGTGTTTCTCTGTGTTCTTTGCGGCGTCTGTAGTTTCTATGTCCCATCGAATT
Organism: Sesia apiformis; assembly: GCA_914767545.1. Lineage (NCBI taxonomy): Eukaryota > Metazoa > Arthropoda > Insecta > Lepidoptera > Sesiidae > Sesia > Sesia apiformis. The sequence continues at coordinate 8,957,130 of OU611970.1, read as the reverse complement.
TTTCAAGTATTTTACGCTGATGTACTTTATAGGTAAGACAATTTGTGATGTCATTTGAGCAAAGGGACCTTATTGTCGGTATTTTTTTTAATAGAAAAGCGGCGGCAGGCGAGCATATACAGTCCACCTGATGGTATGTGGATACTGTCGTCCATAGACATCCGCGATACACGCCAACATCAGTCCAGAATAACAAACGTTGGCTCGCCCACGGATGTGCTGCCTACTTTTGCAGATTAAGGAATAGATTGGTAGAAAGGGTTGGAAAAATAGGCTCTGGCATATCTCACTCACTAACCAAACGTACATTAGCGTACCTTTCAAGGTACTTTCCTATGAGGTATGGACTTATTGTCTGTGGCTAAGATTATCTAATTTAAAATTTCATCGTTTCAAAATTATGTGTAAATGTTTGTGTACCGGAAAGTTTTTCGTTGTTTTTGGTAGTACAATATTTATATTTTTTTTTCAGCTTGTACACTTTTGTGATTACATATATATTCAATATGAGTGATCGATAAAGTTAATAGCTTAAACAAAGCTGCCATAATTAGAAAATAAATATCAATTTGCATAAAACTGAGAGATCACATCTTAGTGTTACTCGTATCTACGCTAGTCGCATATTTAGCAGTAAGAGTACACTTAATTGCATTTGTGCCATTAAAAAAAAGTCGATGCATTCATCTTCGCCACACAAATTATTGAATACAGAACAGGCCCTTAATAAAAAGCTCTTTTTACGATATAACAGACGATATACACGTGAACAGTGTAGACGTGAAATACTTTATTGGAGCAAGAGAATGAGAAAGAATCCTAGAAGCAAGCGTTCTTAACAAATCTGAACTGTCAATGACTCCCTTAGCAATCTTCATTAATATCGTTAATAATATCAGCTATATTTCTACGGAATGAAGTGGAAGTAAATGTAATCGAACACAACGTAATATAAATAAATTAATAGAAAAGAAACAAGTCTATAAAAAAAAGTCCCTTACAATTTTCAAGTATGATAAATGACTCATAAACAACTTTTTCTTCCTGGTAAAGGTATGTCATGGATCATTGTGGAAACCATATTACTGAAGAAAGTACCTTCATATTTCATTAACTTGTTTTTATTTTAATACCAAGAGAAATAATACAAAAACTTTCTTCTAACAAATCATGCTTTAACATACAATTCTTGAGAAATTGAGCATTTAAAAAAATATGTTGAGTCCTTTTTAAGATTTCACTAAATTCTATCCGACAATAAGATCCTTTTTGTCACATTTAATTGTTTTCATCGATATCATCATAGTAGAACATACAAAAGGAAGACAAAATTCCTCGTACCTCTTTCTACTGGTGATGTGGGGATGGGATGTGGGAATATAATGACATCAGATTCTTTTCTATCCAATTATTATCTCCAATCGATATTTAATATTCTATTATGTGTACTTGCAAATACTATTAGACATATATTATTATAAATATTATACTTTATAATATAGTAAAAATAAACATAACGCATACACATTATTTGTTATTCCTTAGTCGCCTTTTGCGACATCCACGGTAACAGATGGGGTGGTGTTATTCTATAGTCGGCCGACACCAGACGACACGCTGCTATCACAAGCGCCGAGGAACTATACCATAACTACTCGTACTTATTGTGCCGTGTGGTGTCGGCCGACTATAGAATAGTCCCCCCCCCCCCCACCTCTTCCCGTGGGAGTTGTGAATGTGCGACTAAGGGAACACAGCGGGTACCATTAGCCCTGAAAAACTACACCACGTCTAAAAGAGTGGACTCACCAACCCGCTTGGCCAGCGTGGCGTTTTAAGGTCGTACATCCGTCACGCACAAGACAATGTCCATGAGGAGGCCTAAATCCTCTAGTGGACACTGAAAGGGGCGATGGCATACACATTATTATATACACATACTTAGTCTAATAGCATAACGCCACAGACGCCGAGGAGAACCATGGCGAAGGTGGCTGCAAACCGAAGAGCTCAGAGAAGAATGGCCAGTGGTGACACGCTATATAGACTGTTTAAAATAATAATAAAGCGTAAGAGAACAAAAAAAAACTTGAGGGAGTAAAAAACAATATATTGTTGCTAATTTCTATACAATAAATAGCCAGCCTAGGTATTAGTTATGAAACATGAGATATGCTATTTAATCAAATTGTCCCAAACTATATGCATTCAAAATAAATGGGAAATAATTGCAGCAGAAATACTGGAAGTGGCAGCAAATTCAAAGGTTTGTTAGGTTTACGTTCTCTGATGACAATAAAGTTATTGGAGAAGCGGGACTCAAAAATAGTTTGTTTTGTTGATCATGATTTTCTGCCCGTTTACCTAAAATAAACTAAAACTAAAACCCGTTTAAAACTAAAATAAACAAAGAGCAAAGAAAATATTCTAGTACCGACCACAACAATATTACATAAAATGCCATTTAGTCGCAATAACATTCATTTGCAGATACAGAAAATGACAAGGGGAGGTTGGGGGGGGGACATTAAAAATACCCTTGGACAACCCTCATTTGATATTCATTAACTTTACATTTCGCTTAACGTTTCAAGATTACAGCTTTGAAGTTGATGTTGTTATAATCGACGCCATTTTGAAATGTATTAAGTTAAAGGGTCATTTTCGTATCAGAGTTAAGCAACAATCGTCACAAACATCAAGACAATTCATTGTCAATGAATTTCGTGTTTTGTTTTTCTCTTTTTTCTTTGAAAATATTGGAATTATGTGATTGTAATTTTAAAAAGCTTCCTTTTGTTCGCCTTTGTGTCTCTGAACCCACGACACATCCCTGTTATAAAGTACCCGCACTACGAATGTTATAAAGTTCAAGACTATTTCACAATATTTATACGTATACTACATATAATATTTTTTTAACAAATATATAACACAAGAAGCAGCATAATACATAGCAGCGCACCTGCATACCCCCTGGTGTTGCGGGCGTCCAAGGGGGGCCATAGTCACTTACCATCGTGTGGGCCGCTTGCCCGTCTGCCTCCATTAATATAAAAAAACAAGACGACCATAAAACATCATCAGCTTGTGTCTCTCCACTGTTGGAAATAGGTCAAGGGCCGCCATCACACACGGTCTTCAACTCTTCTCATCCAGCCAGCGAGACTCGTCTCTTCTCGTCTCGTCTTGATATTGATGTGTTTACTTTAATCCTTAACTACATTCATGGGGGAAAAACACTACACAAATTTTCGTGCCATAACGACTATTACAATTATTTAACGTAACGATTATTTTTCACTATTACATACCCTGGCCAAAAGTTGATAGTTTCCGAGATATTTAAGATTTTGTATTTTTTCTCTAATAAATTCTACCTACCATCGATAAAACTCAATTGTTTTGGTAAATAACGATTTCCTTTCGACATTTTTGTTTTAAACCTTAGTTGAGTGTGGCAGTGAACTGATACGAAAGTAAAACTACATATCTAGATCTAGAAAAGAATTAAATATAATAAATGAGCGACACTAGAACTAAAAAATACAATGAAAATTACCAAACATGTGAAAACAAGTCTTTAAAAAAGAAATTTCCTACAGTAAGTGTAATAATAATAACACAATAAATAACAAGTTTAGTTTGTCGGCTAACCGACGAGATACAAATATCAAAGAATTTCCGACAATTATTCCAGAAAAGCCGTTTCAAGTACTGCGCTCATTTTCCCTTTATTTCTGCGGTTGGTATTGGTTTAATGTCTAAGACCAACACCTTACCAGTTATCTTATTTTACTAATAAGCCAGTCCGTTTCGACCATTCGTTCGTTGTATAGGTGTAATTTTGTTTGGATGCTAAAAATATCATTTTCATTTTGTTAATCTTAATCAAATTATTTCCCTATATTTGGTCATAGATTTAATTTTTGGGAATGGAACATAAAAAAAATATTTCGTGAATATTTGAAAATTGTGTATTTGTTTCTACCTATCTCTCCCACGAGTATACGTAATATGTAGGCTCGACGTAGCGAGTGATGCTAAGGGTTAATAACAAAAAAATTAGAAAATAAACTTCAAAATTTAAAACTCATCGTATAAAATAATTAGATTTGTTTTCTAAGTGATATCGTCCTTTACGTTTTTACTTTGGTTTTGCCACATATTTGCCAGTTTTTTTTAATTTGATGTGACCTTGTAACGACAACATATTCAGGGTTGTAAGATATAATTATCATCGATAATTATCAAGATAAAATACAGAATGATAATTGTCTTGATAAATATAATTGAAAATATTTCACTCGCCACTCTTCAAGTTCCTATTCAAAATTGACGCATTAAACGATTAGGGGTCATCCATAAATTACATCACGCGTTGAGGGGGACGGGGTCCACATAGTATGAAATTATGTGACAGAGCGAGGTGGAAGTCACTTTTGTGACTATGGGACAGGGGACAACCTGTATCATAGGCCCCCGCCTATGATACCTGTATCATAGGCGGGGGGTCTAAAAACACGAAATTTATGGATAAGCCCCTTACGTGTATCGGAACGCGCGCTACTTACCATCTGGACGGATTTAAGTTGCATTTTGAATTTGGAATCTTCGGATACAGACTATCCACATCCAGTTGATGCAGTTAAGGAACACGAGGAGATGATATCCCACTGATTAATTTCATTAGTACATACCTAGTTTGTTGATTTTTCCTAAATATATTTTTAAGTTTTGTAATTAAGTAATTATGCCCAAAAAATAAACACCTTAAAGACTTGATTATTAAATGTATATTATTACTAAGCTACTTACTTCTAGCGTTAGTACATATTCGTTAGTACATTTAAAAAGAAGGAATAGCTCCAAATCAATACTAGATAAATTACCATCAATAAAGATATAATACCATTGTCAAAGCCCTCAATCTCCGGCTCCATGATGAAATAATATATAAGTTAATTGTAGGACGAACACAATACGCCAAGGAAAACATTTTCGTGGCAGATGCGACTGAACACTCGGAATATGACGTCAGTGATAGGAGTGACATGAAATGGCGCAATAATACAGCGACGAGCCCAAATAGTGACTTTCGTGGAATTTGCTATAATGGCCGGCTTTTTGATGATGAAAATAGACATATTGATAGAAACGTCGAAAGTGGACGTAATATTTCGGAAGCGCGAGATAAATTTTATTGAATTCTATAGTTGTTCAATCCAGTTAAGTGTATTTATTTTCGTGTATGTCAGGGACATTAATAACGTAATTGATTGTTCATTTACTTACTCTTCTTGCATTATATTGTACAGAGGCGGACTTAATGCCTTAAAGGCATTATTTACAAGTCGCTCGTTGGTTAAGTGTGAAAAATTAAACCTCTTTAATTTTCACATTAATAATTTTCATTATGTTTAATATATTATAATAATAATTCAGTTATAGTTGAAAATAAGTTGAAATTGATATGTCCTATAAGTCTTCTAACTTATTCGACAACCAACGCAGAAAACAAAGCCAAATTAAAAAGTTCATAATCTGTTCCGTACGCGTCGCGTCGTCAAGACAGTAGTGTGGTCCTTTTACAACTTGTTAATTCTAACCCCTATAACTCAATTTACTTTTCAAGGTATTTTCATTTTATAAATTTATTTCTAGTAAGTAAGTAAGGCGCCGTGTCGTGTGGGCCGGCTATAGAACAGCACCATTCCATCTCTTACCGTGGTTGTCGTTAAGGGTGACTAAGGGATAATTAAGCGGCTACCAAAAATGGACTCGCCAACCCGCTTGACCAGCGTGGTGTTTTAGGGCCATACATCCCTCATGCACAAGAAAATGCGCAAGCCCATGTCCAGCCGTGGATACTGAAAGGGCTGATTGCATTGCATTGCATATAAGGTATATTATTTTAAGTTATTCAATTAAATAATTATCAAAAAGGTCTAATGCATGTGTTTATATTTTCCTCTTTATAAAACATTTATGTTTTTATATCCAAAATTTATTTTATTTATGGCTTTTATTTGTTCTTTTTATTTATGTTAATGAATTTTATATAAAATTTTGAACGCTATAAAAAGCATTTACTTTTAACAATAAACTGTATGAGTACAAGGGTTTTCGTTGTCTTGAAACCAGTAAAAATAACATCTGAGAATTCCCCAGTGTGATCGATCAATCAGTGATACAATCTACTTCAAAACTCCGGAATTCTCTTAAGTTCGCCTTCAGCGCGGTAAAATTGAACAAAGTTCTCTTCGTCTTTTTATAATTTCTGACGAAAGTGTATTAAGTATTATGTATATCGGATGTGGTCCCACTAAAAATACCCATATATTCTTTGGGGACGCGGGGATACTTCAAACACATCTGGTTACAAATGGGGACATTCTGGGAATATCGCTACTCACATCTGTATTTTTTTTATAGAAAAAAAGCGGCAGGTGAGCATAGCGGCATTCTGTGGCATTCCCACAGCAAGCGGCTGTGGGAATGCAGCATGCACTGTCCCCCTACAAGTATTTAGAGCTATTGGTTAAACTAGTTTAACATCATGTTTAATAGAAAGTTATCATTGTGTTTTTTACTCCGGCGTAAATGTTAAATAGATAAATGAAACTCTTTACTGCACACCAAAAGAAAACAAAACCATATTAAACCGTAGACACAAAATGTACCAAAGGCGATGTTATTGCTACAAGCGATCTCTTCCAGACAACCATTTGGTTAGAGAAGAAATAAATATTTTGATAAATAAATTTGGTAGATGGTGTGCAGTATACCATATGTAGCTAATTAATTACGTAATTATGTAGTGCTGTATCTGTGTATGTCGTATAATGTTTTCATTAATTCATGTTCCATTGATTCATCTAGTGAATGCTTTAATTAAAAATAATGTACTGAGCCCGCAATTACAATCATGATTACGTTAGACAATTAGGAAACGGAATGAATTTATACGTCCTTTCCTGTTATTTTCACTCCCTACGAGAAAGTTTGGTAACAAACAGACACTGTTTAAATCCTGAAGTTCGTAGGTGTTTTTATTCGTAAGATTTCCATTATTTGATAACAAACTCTTTTTGTTCTCAGGTAATTAGTGCCAAGTTCGCGAGAAATGTGGGACGCACCAGTACTAGCTAAAACGGAACCCCAGTACGAGCCGAAAGTGATTTACCACTAAACCATGACATCCGAAGAAACCATCGATGTGGTCACCAAGAAAGCTGATGCTAAAAAGGCCGGTAATTGTTCCAACTTCGCGGAAGAAATACCGGATAATAACAAAGAAAACGTGCAAAAACAAAAACAGAGGCAATCTCATGAACTAATGCGATTGGTGTATGAACTACCCGATGATATAAGGAGACCAGAACTAGAAAACAACAATATGCTTAAAGAAAACCCACCAGTCACGATTGTCGAGATCACAGAACAGAATGGTTGTGATACCGAGCTGAAAAGTGCCAGGGAATGTGATAATGATAACGATGTTTACCTTAAAGTTTTAGATGAGTCTAGTCCAAAAGATTTAGGCAATAAGGTCGTATACGATGTCTTAGCTACTAACGAACTAATAATGCAATGTGCCGATGAGTTTAAAGAAGTGATAGAAAGAACTTCGCCAGACGATTGTACGGAGGAGGACTTGTTAGAATTAAAAAAGATTTTAGAAAGCAAACCGAAAGTTCTAGAAAGGTATTTAAGGGAGTGTGCAACGTCAGATGAAGTTAATAAGATTCATAATCTCACCTCTAGTGGACCACTGACTCCGAGGCACCACCAGGCGAGAAGTACTTCGGTGACATCAGACCTGTTTCAACTATGGCTCTCGTCGTCACCAGTTAAGGTAAGTAATAAAAATTACACGTCCTTTACTGGACGATATTATGTCACTTAAACAATGGCGATAAACGAAATTAAAGGACGATTGCCATTTAAATTGTTGATTTAAACAAATAAGCGCTTGAAGACGTATTCAATTTGTATTAGATATCTTTTGTCTATCGTTAGTTAATTATTTGCTTACACGGATTACACGTATCACCTACTTCTTCCAAAAGGCTATGCATTACGTCTTCATTGTAAATGATCTGTGAAATCCTATCAAATTACTTTGAATTACGCTGTTTTACCGCTTTCTGGGAACTAAATAATGGGTTTGATTTTCAATTTGAAGTTAATGTCCAATATGGTTAGTGAGCGAGTTCAATGAGACTAAAATACAATATTGTTGTAAAGGAGGAAGGTACAATGAGAGGTATTATCTTGTGAGTAGAGTTCCCTCACCGTTATACACCTTCGTGTAAAGCCTGATCGTGTAATAAAGGTTACAGAAAATATACCTATAGAACCCAATCTAGGCAATCACCATCGTTCGCTCTTACTCTTAATAAGAGATGAACCATCGTGATTGGATAGATACCATCTCTTATCATCAGTCCGTTCTTTTGATGGTAAGCGGCTTGCCATCATCTATACAATCTACAGCATTGACCAACCGAGCATTCGTACTACTACAAAACTACATTGTACTCGCGGTTGGCACCAGCCATTCGCCTATTGATAAAGTTGATTATGTGCTGCAAAGGAGTGTGTATTTGTTCGAATGTTCCATTGAACGATGTTATAACTTCCCAGGGCCGCAGACGCTTACTTTTTTGTTCTACAAGGATTTTATTAAATAAGAAAATTTCTATTCTCCGAGACACTACGGAATTTTTGGATAAGATTATTTTGTTATGTGTATTATACGAAATAGGTTTGATCGATGGCCATAAATAAGAAAATTAATCCAAAAAGGTTCATACTCCTTTCACATAAGAAAAGTTTTCTAGGTGAAGACAAGCGAAAAAATATTCTCTCGTCCTAAATACATAATCTACGTCTCTACTATCTAAATATTTATTTTTTAAAATACTTTTTAAAACTTCTCGCATAAATAGTTATTTTGCTTCGGTAGGAAATAAATTGAAAAATTGTAGCGAATTGCAAAAGCGCATAAAATTTAATTCACGATAAACAGTCCGTTTTTTCGTCCACTGCTGGGGACACGAGCACATTAAGGGATGTAAGGCCTTAAAACGCCACGCTGGCCACGCCACGCGGCTTGGCGAGTCCATAGTTGGTGTAGTTTCTCAGGGCTTGTGGTAGAGGTTTTGTTATCCTTTAGTCGCCCTTTACGACACCCACAGGAAGAGATGGGGTGGTACTATCCTAAAGCCGACCAACACCCACACGGCCAATGGTAAAGATGGTATAGAGAAGTGAGGTCGAACTCCATGAAGCTTTAATAAAGCCGTCAACTAAACATTTGAGAAAACACACAGATTTCTCGGAAAATATAACAGAATTCTAGTTTAAACGACTTTATCTATTAAACTAGGCAGAATGACAGCCAGATACGATATCAATCCAGTTTTTCCATACTCGAGTGTACAAATAGATAAATACTGAAAGCCCCTCGAGGACTCGCAAGTGCTGTATTTATTTTTCAGAACAACGAAAATTGGATGAGGCAACATGTTTTCGGCAATATGAACATTTTTTTTAAAGAATCTAAATTCTTGTAATATATCTAGATATTTAGACATACACCGATAGATATATAACTAATGCTGTATTGTACATCAAAGCATGTAGCAAGAACACAAAAATAAGTAAGTAACTATAAAGTACAATTGGTGGCCTTTGGGAGAAACCGGAAGTAATCATTACGAGTCCTTTTAATATTCATTGCTGAACATGGGCCTTCTCACCAACATTGTGTTGCGCATGAGGGATGCGTGATCTTATCACGCTACGTTGGCCCAGCGGGTTGTGGAGAGTTCTCTTTTTGAATTGTTGCATTTCCTCAGCCCTTAGTTATTTATACCTTAGTCGCTTTTTACAACACCCGCGGCAAGAGACGATGTAGCTGCTATTCTAAAGCCGGTCGACACCACGGCAAGGAAAAACTTGATGACAAATATATCTGCAATTTAAAAAAAAAAACATTTTTATAACTTAATTTTTAGGCGCTTTCAAATAATCGACAAAATTAATTCAAATCATGCAGACAATGCAAAAAATCTGCAAACGACATAGCCACTTACTCTAAATTATGTAGATACTGAGCAGTTGTTATGTTTAACCAAATAAATAGATACGAATCTGGAAGTTATGCCTGTCTGAAATTAATATTCTTAAATATCCTAGAGTAGCAGATAATACATATTCTAAAAGCAGTGTACATTTATGTATCTTTTCCGAGGCCTAGTTATAAGAAAATGTACTGTACTTACTACATATGAATACATACGTACTGTACTTACGAAGTAAATTACCTAAATTAGCTTACAAAAAAAATTAGCACCCTAGCTATTGATAATGATTACTACTTTAGGCTTACTTATAAGGAAACAAATAAACGAATTAAACTACATATGCCACTCTCTGTATTAATTTACTAACAACCTAGCATTATTGTGTAATTAATAATATTTATATTGCGGCATGCTCATGAAGAATTTGTCGGCTTAAGGAGAAGGCATTGATACTGTAAAACAGGTTATTACCCAGTACAGTACCAACGTGACACTTAATATGGTACAGAGTTTCGTGATTGTACCACAATATATGTACATTTTAGTTTTTATATAAATACGAGTAGAAGAGTGACATAAGTTGAAGAAATTATTAAAATAATAATAAAAATCTGTCATTTATTTTATAGACAAAAATATAGATAAAAATAGTTATAGCTTTGAAGTTGACGAAAATTAAGTGTAAAACGTTTTCTTAGTAGAATTTGTACTTGTACGTGGAAAGTCACTGTTAAAATTAGTACGTGCGATTAAATCACCGCAGATTGTAGCTAGTGGTTCTTCATGGCTGCCAATATGGAGAACTCCTATGTAGAATTATTTAATGTCAACATTATTTTCTGATTTGATTTCCAACTTGCCATTTAAACTTAAAATGTCCTAAGAATATTTAGCTGTTAAGTTTTTACCGCAACCGCCTTCTTTAGCATCCGCAGCCGATCTGCTGCATGCTGTGACAATCGTGTGGACTTTCCAACTCATAGTTTATGTTTAAAATTATATTTATATTTCGAAATAAATGCTTAGTAAAAAAATGTAATAAAACAAACATAAAAAGAAATAAATATTAAGTAGATTCGTGTAATACGGTATCAGAAAAGCCACACTTACAACCTGTCGGCGATAAGATAGTTCTGCTAAATTGAATTCAGTCCCTTTTACACCAAAGCGATCTCTTCTACATTGTGTACCATTTACTTTATATTGATTGATAGCAAACCAAATTATATGTATATTTTGGTAGTTTTACGTAATTGACGGTCTTCAATGATCTTGAGAATAGGCTTGGCTTTCAAAAGGTAATAATAACGAAATAATTACCATAGATAATGTTCTTGGAGAATCACACGATATATATCACACTCGGAGAATTGACTAAATGGGATTGCAATATGTATATCTATACGAGTATATCTATCTGAGTTATTTAACTATAGTTCTCATTGAAGCTTTAGATATAATTGTTTTTAGATGCCTTAACATATGCCATACCATCTGCCTGTGTGTCCTGGCTATAGGCCTCCCTCAAGGACCACCACCACACACGGTGTTCCGCTCTTCCCATCCAACCACCACCAGTGACTTTCTACAAGTCATCAGTCCACCTGAAGGGCATCCTATACTACATTTTAAATAATTAGGCATAATTGAAGTATTTAAAATACGTTCTCCACGATAGCTCGATTGAAACAATCCCAATGACGTTCACCCAAAGATGAATGAAAGTGCGAAAATATTTTTTCAGGCAGTAGAACAAAAGTTGTTTGTCTCAAAGTTGCCATTGAGCGATGAGTTTCATTGAGAGGTTCCTCTATACCCTTGGGTTTGCCCCAATTTCGCTACAAAAAATATTTCACCTACAAAATTCAACATAAACACTATACGGTGCCAGCGATTCTAACGTACTGTCAGCAACAGCTCAAACATTACCTTCACACGTTAGGAGCGTTATCAGATTGGGGGCTTTTTTTCGCGATTTTGGTGAAAAATTGGGGAAATCGTTCGAGAAAAATAATCACAATGGGTAATTTTAGGGGTGACTGTATGGCTGACTTGGCTCAATACGGTTGCCTATCTGTACGGATAGGGAACCGTATTAAATCACATCACTAGGAGAATGGCGGCGGATACTTGGAGTGTGAGCGAAGAAGCAAACGACAGCGTTCAAACAGTAATTGAGTCTGAGCGAGAAAAGATGCAAGCGGCCGCAATTTTCCTATAGTTTTTTTTTATGGACGAAGGCGGCAGACGAGCATACAGTCCGCCTGATGGTAAGTGGATACTGTCGCCCATAGACATCCACAATACATGCCAACATTAATCCAAAATGACAAACGTCGGCACGCCCCCGGATGCGATGCCTGCCTTTGGAGATATAGGAATGGATTTGGAGAAAGGGCTGGGAAAATGGGGAGGGATAGGATGGGAATGGGCTTTGGCACATCTCACTCACTACCGAAACACGTACCTACGTACATTAGGGAAATAAGATAAAGAGGGAAATGCAGTACATTTCAAGGTAGTCTAGTTTCTTTAATTCAGAGAACGTGTATGTATCAGGAGAAGAAGCTATGACCGTAGAGATGTTAACTTTGTTCATTGAAGACCTTTAATTAATAAATAGCCTTTTAGGCCCTTTTCAATGCGAATTATGATTTTTCAAAAAGAGGGTATCTATTTGGGAAAATAAGAAAATCAATTTGGGGAAACTTAAGCTATCACATTTGTCAACCCTGCACGCTAGTAATGACTACTTATCTACGAGTATTTTGCTTCTATATCCCATATTACGTATATATGCATACACATGCATACATGTTTTGTTTGTGTGTATGTACGCATCTATGTATTTTTGTATTGTTTGCATCTCAAGTAAGTACATATGTATAAAATAATTTATTTCAGTTATGCTGACATTATGTAAAATTGCACCATCTACCTTTGTTTTGTTATTGTTATGTGTTTGTTTTCTCTTTACCACCCAAACGTCATCTGCCAGTAATCGTTTTGGCGATAAGACCGCCCGTTGTACATTGTCATACGTTGTACGTTGTACATGTCTTGATGTACAATAAAGAGTTTATCTATCTACATTAGCATGTTGCTGACTTTACCTATACCGTTTGTACGTGTTACAGTACTCATACAATATGCAAAGAATACAAATGAAAAAAACCTTTTGGTAAAACACGCTGGGCTCTTTGAAACACTGTATGAAATTGGTATCAAAGCTTTGATAGCGTCACGCGCAGTTTGATTTTTTTTTATATTATGAAAGCATGGTACAAAATTCTTTGACGTCGCATCATTGGGCATTACTTTGATAGTTTTCCGTTTGTATTATTTATAAGAAAAGGCTTGTACAAAGTTCAGATATGAAATACGCGTGTCATTATTGTATTAACAGAATTGTGTATCAATTTCGGCGTAGGAGATGCAGCGAATAGACACGAGCGTATAAAAAGTAGTGTGGTAAAATCGAGCGCTGAGACATTGAAGACTACTCGAATCAATATTATTATTTTGACGTTATTATAATCTCTTTATATTATAATTCCTTTATACCCCGCTGTAATATTAGCTTATATATTATGTCTCTCCACTAATTGGGTATGGGCTTTCCCCCGAGGCTCACATAGAATCCTCCCTTGTTTTCATCTAGCCATAACTGCTGATTTTCTTTCTAAGTCATCAGCGACTTGCTAGGTGTCATAAAAAGCTCGGGTCAATGTTTATTTTTAAAAAAATGCGTATACTAATTTGCAAATATTACGATTTGGTATGGAACCCAAATATAGCCTGTGTCTATCTGCATTTGGTTACCTCCCAACATGTTGAAGAATTTTTAAAATCGGACCCGAAGTTTTTGAGTTTGCGTCTTACATAAAATAAACCAAAAAGGATCAAACTTTTCCTTTAAGCATTTTCCTTTATAACATTATATGAAGCCCGCAACTATGGAGTTCATAAACATGTAGAATAATTAATTACCTAATTCCGCTATAGTTTCGTATGATTTATCTTAACTTATCACAGGGATGGGTTCATCCACTTGCATTCCCTATCTCTTCAACCCAATTGGATTTTTTGTATTCCCCTAACCTTATCATCTACTCTTGCTCCCCGAATATAATTATTATCCATATAGTTCAGGATATCCGACAATCGTAAAAGCCTGTAATCGTAAAGTCGCAATATGCGGAGGAGTAAAGTCTAATAAGAGTCAATAGCTGCCGTGGGCGTTGTTCGAACGCTCCTGTGATTGCCATGCAAGCTGTTCGTTGTACCTTTGATAACGGTTAATTGCATGTTTCCATTTTCGTCCTACTCCACCAGACAATGCTTCCGTAGGTTAACATCGGCCGCACCATCACGGTATATATCCATCGTAGGGCCTTTTTTTATATAGAATAGATGGCAGTCGAGTGGACGGGCCACAATGGTAAGTGGTCCCCGTCGCCCATGGATACCTGCAACACCAGAGGGTTTGCGGGTGCGCTGTCGACCTTGCAGAATCCTGTTCACAGCCTTGGGAAAAAAGCCCCACGTTTTGCCATAAGCTCTTCCACGTGATTCAATTTTACTTGAAGAATAAAGTACCTAAAGGTCATCTTTAAATTCTACCTAATCGGTAATTCTATTTACCTCACATTAAAGGTCAGAAGCGTATTTCGTGAAAAATAAAAGTCGCGTGAAATTTTTAAAATTAAAACATGGCGGCGAGGGCCCAGCCATTTAGTAATAAATATGTCAAGCAAAGCGGCCGCGGCGCGGCGACCCGCTGGGCGGACTTATTAAACATGTGGCCCGCTAAATTATGATAAAGGGAAATATAATGGAAACCGAAGTGAGTTGAGGAGGAAACCAGCAAGTGAAAAAATAATAAAAGTATACTCGTTCCCGGAGTCTGATACCACAGATCCCCTTTATAATTGTGATATGACGTGATATTTTTTTATTCTGTTTGCAAAAACTATTTTTTTTTTAGTTTTTGCTATTTTTTTTAAACATACCTACTTGCAAATTCTTCCATTTCTTCCCAATCGACACACATCTCTTCCCGTGAGTGTCGTATTAGGCGGCTAAGGGATAGCAAATGCGCTACCACAAGCCCTAACTACACACTACACCACCTTTTAGGTGTGGACTCCATTCCGCTTGGCCAGTACGGCGTTTAGACACCATACATCTCTCACGCACAAGAGAATGTGCACGAGAACACTAAGTTTGATTTGCATGTACTATAAAAATAATCATTTTTCTTAAAACTCACCCTTTATATTGTAGTATTTACGTAATATTATCAATTTTTCTTTCTTATAAATATACAACTTGTGGTAAGTAGGTACGCGTAATAACTCAGTGATAGCTCTCAAGGCTGTCTGGAAGAAATTGCTGTAAAGCAAAGAGACCGTCTGTGTAACGGTTGTAACAACTCTTGTTGTAAATTGTTTGGAACTTTGTTATATCAAATAATTTGTATTAACATTTAATTTATCTAAAAAAGTAACGTATTATATCGCAGAATAGTTAACTACTCACAAGTATCTAGTGACGTTAAACTCAAACAGGAAACGGGAATTGGCGTGACGCTACGAGTACGAGTACATGCAATACTTGATACGAGTAGCAATCCGCACGCATCAGTCTAGCAAGCGGTAGTCTCGCTACAGCTCATTGTGGTTGCGTTGTAGAAGGGAAGACACACTCGCTTGAGTTAAGGGTGTAGATCGTGAAAATCACCGAAAAGAGTGTTACGATTTTTCATATTTAACCTATTTACATATGATTGATATCAATGATAATTTGTATATATTACAATCAAAGACCAATAAGTATGTTCATGCTTATATTAAACTCTTAAACCTAATAGTTGTTATATAATAAACGTCAACAAACGCACAAAATTGAGTAAAAATGCAAAAACATGACTTCGTATTTTTCAGATTTAACCCCATAAATCAACACAAATTGATAAAAAGAAACACTTTTTGAACACTGAAGAAACCAATAAGTATAGCTGTATACTTCTTTTTATACCTTTACAAACAAAGACTTCCTCTTTTAAAGCCCTAAAATCTAGATATATTTTAAGGTAAATTTTTCATACACAAATGTATGGGATAAAACGTTCGTTTCATTCGTGCAATCTCGGTGGTCTGCAGCGGCAGTTCCTTTCTGTAAGTGAACGCGACACCACGCTTGTCGGCTGCAGACAGCAGAATTACGTATTGTGAATTTGTGTTTTTTGTAAAAAACTGTAAGTATAACATTTTTATAATTAATTTATTTTCAGTTAGTAGAAAGTATCGATATAATGAATGTCTGAAAGAAAACCATGATGGAACTAGATATAAATCGTAAAAAATACAATATCTACACTAATAGGTATTATAAAGAGGAAAGATTTGGATTTTTGTATGTAACGAATAAACTCAAAAAGTACTGGACTGATTTTAATAATTCTTTTATCATTCGAAAGCTACATTATCACTGAGTAACATAGGCTATTTTTTTCGCAGGACTGATTGAATTTGAGTGGCATGCCAGGGAAAAGAAAGTTTTGTACGCATTATAAAAATATGAAAGCCAAAAGATCTCGGAATAAAATGTAAGTTCCTCCCTACTTATTTATTATCGCATTTGAACAGGGTACATTACAAAGCTAATACAATATGTCATATGATTTAGATCGCCCGATTCAGACATATACCTACAATAACATGTAAATATTGGTTTGTATTATCTATATCTATACTGATAAATAAAATTGAAGTATCTGTATGTAATATCAAAATAATAGGATTTTTAAAAAAAAAAAAAGGCGATACGGAGTTCGCCGGGTCGGCTAGTATTGTCTAAATATCAAATTGTGGAAGTAGGTAGGCGACAGCGCAACTTTGTCGACATACCTATACCGCCAAACAGACGCGAGGCGCCTAGCGTCTGGCTTAGGGTTGTACAAAATAAATAAAAAGTGGATAATATTGATGAATAATATTTCCAGTATTGAAAATAAAGAAAACCTTGGGGCCGAGACTCTGAGCAACAATGCTACGCGCTGTATAGAGGTAAGTTGTTATACGTAATTCTTGTAGACTTGTTACATAAATAAACAAACTACTTAGTTAGTGATGGGCGAAGACAAAATCTCAATACCTACCTATAGATTTTTCTTGCAATATTTATTATTTTCATCGAGAGACAAACACCTTAGTACCGAAATACTTCTCAATTACTTTCTCAAAAGAAAATTTACGTTCAAATAGGTGACGTCATAAAAAAACAATACCTAATGCGTAAAGAAATTATAATTTCTATTCATCAGGAACCTAATATTGTATTAATTCTTTTGCATTTTTTTAAATTTTTAATTATTTTTTATAAAAAAAATCAAGCCATTATCTTTCTTTACAGGAACTAGTTATTGAAAACGACCAAGAGGGAAAGGTGGATGAAATGGAAGTTGGGCGTAGAGTTGTAGACGTTTCTTTTTTTTTTAAAGCTCTTCAGGCCATAGGGGACCACGGTCCAATGGATTGTAAGTTAAGTTACCTCAGTATAATAGGTGAAGTAAAAGTTGGTCTGGACTCAAAACTCATCATGAAATGTAGTATGTGTAGTATGAAATTTACTGTGTGTTTGATTGAAAAGAAAGAAGATAGAATGGAAGTGAATCATCAAATTGTATCTGGTATCATATCATCTGGTGGGAGCTACTATCAGTTAAAAACATTAACTGCCGCAGTAGCCCTACCAATCATGTCACCTTCATTATACAATGAAATTAATAATACGGTTTGCGATTGGTGGGAAAAGACAGCAGCACATTCCATGGCAGAAGCTGTCAAGGAAGAAGCGGAGTACGCAGTGTCTATAGGTAGTGTTGATAAAAATGGTACACCATTAATATCTGTTGCTGTTGACGGTTGTTGGAGCAAGAGATCTTATGGTAAGAATTTTTCCGCCTTGTCCGGCGCAGCTGCGATAATTGGCATTAAAACTAATAAAGTATTGTTTTTTGGAGTTAAAAATAAATACTGCGTAGTTTGTGCACGAGCCGCAAAGAACGACAGTCAGCCCTCGGAACACCGTTGTTTCAAGAATTATTCGGGATCATCTACCGGTATGGAATCGACCATAATAGTTGAGGGGTTTAAACGTTCCATTGTTGATCACGGTGTAATTTATAATAAATTTGTAGCAGACGGCGATTCCAGTACTTATAAAAAAATATTAGATTCGCGACCGTACGGTAATTTAACAGTAGAGAAAATTGAATGCAAAAATCATCTTTTACGAAACTACTGCAATAGCTTGGAGAAACTGTCGAAAGACACTAAGTATCCTTGCGAATTGCGGAAATTCCTAAAAGAAAGGTATTTGCGTTTAAGAACGGGTGTAAAATGCGCTATTAAATATTGGGGCGATCAAAATCAGTCACTCGAAGAAAAAATAAAAAATCTTAGTGAAGATATCCTAAATGGTCCACAACACGTATTTGGTAATCACCAATATTGCAAGGAGTATTTCTGTAGACCTGATACTCGTCGAATAGAACCTGTTGGGTTGCTTCCAGCAATTGTTGGATGCGGATTAATGGACGCGGTACACATTTTAAGTAAAAGACTGTCATATCATTCTAGAAGTTTAATTCATAATTGTACAAGTAATATAGTTGAAAGTTTTAACGCAGTGATTGCCAAATTAGTAGGGGGTAAGCGTGTAAATTATTCTTCCCGTGGTTCTTATGCGGGCCGATGCGCAGCTGCTGTTGTGTCTTTTAATACAGGATCGATTCATAGTAAAACTCATGAAGTAATATTTAAATCTAGTCCTAATCCTTTGATCGCGAAAGTGGAAAATTGTAATCGTAGAATCCGTTTAATTGCTAAACCTAAATTAAGATTGAAAAAGAGCCACAGCGCTGTATCGAAAGACGCTCACTATGGACCAAACTGCGAAAAACCTGATCTGAGTCCAGAATTATATGAGAAAGCCAAGTCATCTTTTTTAGCCGATTTAAAGTTGTCTTGTGCTGAAAGAGAGGAGCTTGAAAGGTCGACCCATTTGCAAAGAAGTAGTTCTGAGTGGATGAGTACAAGGAGAAAATTACTAACCTCATCATCGTTCGGGGAAGTTTGTAAAAAACGAGAGAGCACAAGTTGTGCTGTTCTTGTTCGTAAAATCGTTTATGGTAGTAATATCTCCAGTTTGCCTGCTGTACGGTACGGTATCGAAAACGAAGAAACCGCAATTAAACAGTTAGAAATTCAAGAGAATATTAGTATACAAGGTTGCGGTTTGTTCGTCGACGATCAATATGAATTTCTTGGTACTACACCAGATGGCATTTATGCAAACGGTTTAATTGAAATTAAGTGCCCACATTCTTTAGCTGGCATGACTCTTGATGAAGCAATGGCCAAACATACCTTTTGGGTTAAGGACAAGGCTTCCAAGGGTTATGTCATAAATAAAAATCATAACTGGTATTTCCAAATTCAGGGACAGGTACATATTACTAAAAGAAACGTTTGCATGCTTGGCATCTGGTTTGGTGCTACTGTACCTATGAAAGTTTATATTATAGAAAAGGACGACAAATTTTGGGAGGAGAAAATGGAGATGAAATTAGTTAGGTTTTATTACGATTGCCTACTTCCAGAATTAGTTGATCCTCGGCAGTCACGAAGCATGCCCATTCGTGACGCGCCCAGTATCATAGAGGCTATGAAAGAGAGGAAAGAAAGAGCTTTACGTGTTATGAAAGAGAAGAACGCCTAATGATTTTGAAAGATACAGGTAACTTAACTACCCAGCCAGTCGATTCACGTAAACACGCCAGTCCAAAAGTCGTTTTAACTTAGGAACTTAGAAATCGCCTTTTGGTTTTCTGTTTTAAACGCACTTACTTATCTAGTCTTGGATTGTCATAAATCTTCCAATAGCTCAATTACTATACAATTTCTGAGTTACCTGGTGTAAAGAATCATAAAAATTGGTTCAAAAATACAGCGAATTGAGAATTCTCCTTTTTTTAAGTCGGTTAAAAGGGCTAAATTTGCAAAAAACGAAGTGACGTCACTGCGCTACGGTTTTTATTACTTACGTGAATCGGGCAGCTGGTAACGTTTTCATTCTGATAGGTTTTGTGATAGCCATTGATTTTATCATCAAATTAGCAGAAATCAGAACTTGATCCGTAATCGAATGAAAAACCATTAGAATTTTGAACTCATATTTCGTTATTGTTTAATTACATACTTTTAATTAGTATATTAATAATTTACAAACTTCTGTTAAAATTAGTAAATAAATGAATTATTTACTAATTTTTGTACAACCCTAGCACGCTTTTGAGATAGCGAGTAATGGCGACTCATATTTGTTATTGTGTAGTAAATAAATCATTTTTATACTTGTGTTTCATTTATTGACATTTTTTTTAAAACCCTAGGATTTTTTTTAGATATCGACGAGGTGATCGTAAACAAAAAGTAAGTATTTGAGTTTACGCAATAGGCACATTTCCTTGCGTAGAGATAAACACACTTCCTACTGAATTTGCAATTATTTTATTGAATGAATATTTTACGAATTAGAATAAATTTTGCTAGTGAAATTACAAATAAATGAATAGTTGGAATTTTAGGTAAGTAGAATACAAAAATGTCAGATGTCAAATGATAGAAAAACATAAAAATTGTGTCTCAACTACTCTTATTAATCTATTAAAAAGAATCAACAGCTAGTTTCCAAAAATTCAACGTTATTGTTATGCTGTAAATATTCAAGTTCAATAACAATTTCTCAACGTGGAACGTTTGTTGCAAAACATTTTGAAAATCGCGCTCTCTAGGTCATTCATCCGCCCCGTCGGATGTTACATTAAACTTTGGCGCTGCGGTCGCTCGAAATCGAGATCTCAGGCCAACAATCTACACCCTTAAGTGTGATCCATGTGACATCAGCTTCGTGACATCACATCCAGCAATGGCGAAGTCTAACGAGACATAATGTCTCCGCATTCGCGCGGCCTACACTCAGATTGACTGACTAGGCTTAATTTAGAATATAAAACAGTTGTCAACATAGATTAATTAGTGTTCATTATACTGTCAGCTAGATCCGATATTGGAAATAAAGTACATATTTGTATATAAAGTTTCGTGTTCCAATTTTTAACTCGGTGTCGCCGCCTGTGTTTGAATTGTGGTTACCTATTAATCGATATCCGCTATTCAACTCGATAGTTCACGTGAATAACATCAATCGTTTTTATACAAATTCGCTGCCGCCCATTTTGTTGTGGCTGTGGTGTGGTTTGAAACAATTTTTCGTACGTTTAGAAAGAAAAAGATTGAATAATTTGAAAATTTTGAATTGTTTTTTTTGGATTTTATTGAAAGGTTGCAGAGTGAATTCTTCAAAATGTACGTTTCCAGCATAATCTGTTTCATACTTCAGTCTGAGGTGAAAGTTCTTTTGACGAGCAAGACCTTCTTAGCGCGATTCTTCTTTGGTGCTCTATTGTAGGGATAAGAGCGGTCGGCGTACGCAACATAGCACCTGCTGATTTCAAAGAAAACTCGCCGGCGGGGTCAATTTCTGTACGCATATTTTTGTCTCGAATGTTAGTTCGGAATAAACTTGGCCTGTTTCTACTTTAACTGTGGTTATCAGCTGTCCTTATGAAACTAGTTCTATCCAATGAACTCGTTCAAAGGTTCTAATGTTATTTTTTTGTACAGAGAGCGTCAGCGCTTTAGCGAATCACAAAAATATTTTTTAACAATGTGTGAATGTATGAAACAAAAAAAAATTAATGTAACAAGTTCCTATTAACCCGTCAAGTGGAATGACCTTTGACCTACAATTATTGTTGCTTTCGTATTTATCGTTCGCCTTCTTAAAGAAAACTTAATAACGAAAGAATTTAAAAAGAAAACTTTAAAGAGAAGAGAGTGAAGAAGAGAAAAAAGAACCAATATGTATTTAAATTTCAATCTTTGAATTGAAAATTAAAACTACAACTGTATCATGATTATACTAGTACCTACCAACAAACATAGCATCACAAATTAATGATGGCATTTGTGACAAATTATTCTAGACTCGTATAACCAATAAAATAAATTACATTTGGCTGCTCGGGGAATGGCCAAAAATTGAATTAATTAATTACAAATTTCATTAATTTGCCAAGGGAGTTGGAAATCGTAGGCGGCTGCGCCCTCCGGCTAATTCGTGAAGGTAGGGTACGAAGGGCTAACGAAGCGTTTGACCAGCTACCACCCACGTATCTTAATCAAGTCGTTAAACAATGAAATACGAGAAATGGGCACGCGATAACCTAATTGATGGTTACTGCTGGCGTTGCCAACTTTGCGAGAAATCGACAAATTCAAATCTTCAAATAATTTAGTAGCAAAATGTGCAATTCTCAAAACGGCAAATAGGTCTCAAAAAGGCAAGTTATCAAAATGACAAATTCTCAAAATAACATGGTAAGCCAGTTTGTGGTCGCTGGTTTTCATTTGACGATGGGTCCCACTGAAAACAACCCTGATATTTAAACATATTAATACACCTCAGTGAGAGAATTTTGTACTTTGGCGCTAAGTGCCAAATTACAATTACTCAAAATTACCAATCACAAAATAGCAACAAACAGTGTGGGACATGTCTGAATCCACGGAAGCTTTGCCTTCCTAGATAGATGTCCATTAGACTTGTAGAATTGCCAACAGTAAACGTTTTATTTGAGTAGATAGATATCAAGTTGATATAAGTCCACTTTATTTATTGTCCAAAATATAATAATGAATAGAGACATTGTATCGGTATAATTTTCTTGCTAGCAGTATTTTTTAAGTTTTTTTTATGGACTAAAGCGGCAGATGAGCATACAGTTCATCTGATAGTAAGTGGATTCTGTAGCCCGTGGACATCCGCGATATATGCCAACATTAGTCCAAAATGACAAAACTTTGGCACGCCCCGGATGCTCTGCCTACCTTTGGATATATAGGAATGGATTTGTGAAAGGGTTGGGAAAATGGGAAGGGATAGGATGGGAATAGGCTCTGGCACATCTCAGTCACTACCGAAACACGTACGTACATTAGGGAAATAAGATAAAATGGGAACTGCAGTACCTTTCAAGGTAATCTTCTGTGAGAGAGGCCAGTCGAGCGCGCTCAGCGGCTGTTGGATTGTAGCATGCCCTCTCCCCCTCCCATGTTTAGCGAATAGAAAAAATAATACCCGCATCGAGCTTACACATAAAAAAGAGAATGTGGTGAATGAATATACATTCATTAATTTTCATTGTGATGACTATGCAACAACCCCTTGTTCATCATATTTACTTTCACCGCCACTAGTGATAATTTAAAAGTTCATGCTTAAGCACAAACCGGTGCATGCTCAAATACGAACCTGGTTTCAAACTCGTAACCCCATAAATTCGAGTTGAAAATAAAAGATCTGCTTTAATTTTCTTCAATCAATTTGTACTCGTTTTGACATTAATTAGAATTTTCTCGAAAACCCCTGACAATATAACTTTAGCAAATACTCGGAACAAACTTTCGCGTAATTCTTTGTTTATTAAACAAATATAAGTTTACCGCCACCAAATCTGATTTTATCCTATTTTATACTTTAATGTCTTTGAAATAGAAGTTTAGATGTTTGTGGACTATGTAAATGACGACTGAAAATTGCTAAAAGGAAAGTTGAAGGAAACTTCTTTCGAGTACAGTGAAATGGGAAAGGAATTGAAACAGAACACGCCTACCTTATCTACATAAAACTTTGCTACTATATTAATTGTAGTAAGTACACAAAAATATATATTTTACTAAAGTTACAGCTAATCGAGCGTTCACACAATAAATGCAAACTCCGTTGCAGCTTATTATCAACTTATTCAACGAGCGGTTAGGTAGCGCCATCCGCAATTATAACGTTGTAGAACAAACCCAGTATGGGGTCCCAACCTACATCTCTGGGACCCAAGCCAACCTCACCGGCTCGTGGTGCACCCTGCCGACCAACGAACGAGGCTCTGGCGACCCGCCACCACGCACTGGACCAGCGCGGCGGGTTACGGTCCACCCCCCCCCCCCCCCCCCCTATGGCAGAAAAAGTAAAACGGCCCCAAGTTCCCGGCGGCTCCAGTCGCAACACCGGCGTGGACGACGGGCGCTGGTCGAGCGCTGGAGCCAGGGGTGCTAAGAATCTCCGGGCGGGATTCCACCGTCGAACGACCAGGGCTTTTGACATGGATCACCGACGTAGGTTGTCACTGGTGACTTACAACACGCGCACTTTGAGGACAGACGAGAAGATCGCTGAGCTGGAAGAGGAGATAGGCAAGTTGCACTGGGATATATTGGGGTTATCAGAAATCCGAAGAGAGGGGGAGGACACGATAACCCTGAAATCCGGCAACTTGTTCTATTACCGGGAGGGCGACCAGCAGTCCCAAGGTGGTGTCGGGTTTATCGTCCACAAGTCCCTCGTAAATAATGTTGTAGCCATCACGAGTGTGTCGAGCAGGGTCGCGTACCTTACACTCAGAATATCCAAGAGATATTCGTTGAAGGTCAGACAGGTCTACGCACCGACCTCGGCACACCCGGATAACGAAGTGGAAGCAATGTATGAGGACATTAGTAGAGCCATACATGCTTCGAAAACACACTACAATATTGTTATGGGGGATTTCAACGCGAAACTGGGCAAAAGAGGCGACGATGAGTTGAGAGTGGGGCAATTTGGATGTGGGCACCGGAACCAGAGGGGCCAGAGGCTGGCCGACTTTCTTGAGAAAGAGGGACTCTTTATGATGAACTCTTTCTTCAAGAAGCCGGCTCATAGGAAGTGGACCTGGATGAGCCCCGACGGTTCCGTTAAAAATGAGATAGACTTCATTATGGCCACAAAGAGACAAATATTCAATGATGTCTCCGTGATCCACAGGGTGAAAACCGGTAGTGATCACCGAATGGTTAGAGGCACATTGAATATAAACGTCAAGTTAGAAAGGTCCCGCCTGATGAAGTCTACGCTCCGACCTACTGCTGCCCACATACAGAATCCCGAAAGCTTTCAGCTTGAACTGTCAAATCGCTTCGATTGCCTAGAGGATTGCGTTGCAGTGGACGATATCAACAACAGGTTGGTAGAAACTGTCCATACGGTGGGGTCTAAATTCTTCAGACATCGTCGAAGAGATGGACCCCAAAAGCTCACCGACCACACCCTCGACCTCTTGGCGGAACGAAGTTCGATGACACTGCAGACTCCTGATGACGCGGAAGCATATCGGCAGCTCAATAGACGGATTCACCAGTCCTTGCGACACGACATCCGTCTCTTTAATACTAATCGTATTAAGGAGACGATAGAGCGGAATAAAGGCTCCAAAGTGTTCGCAAGAGACTTATCTATTGGGCAGAGCCAGTTGACGAAGCTGAAGAGGGAGGACGGCAGTGTCACTTCCGACAAACAAGAGGTACTGAGGGAGATCGAGAAGTTCTATGGACAGTTGTATACCTCGGTCGCTAAACCTGTTGGCAACTTGGCCAAAGACCCAAGAGCCAAGTTGACCCGACACTATACCGAAGACATCCCGGACATCAGCCTGTACGAGATTAGGATGGCCCTCAAACAGCTTAGAAATAACAAGGCGCCGGGTGAGGACGGAATCACTTCAGAGCTTCTGAAAGCGGGTGGAACACCGGTACTGAAAGTCCTTCAGAAGCTCTTTAATTCCGTCTTGCTCGAAGGTATTACGCCGGAGGCATGGAACAGAAGCGTGGTGGTGCTCTTCTTCAAGAAAGGTGACAAGACCTTGTTGAAGAACTATAGGCCCATCTCGCTTCTGAGCCATGTTTATAAGCTGTTTTCGAGGGTTATCACGAATCGTCTCGAGCGCAGGTTTGATGACTTCCAGCCTCCCGAACAAGCCGGTTTCCGAAAAGGCTATAGTACCATAGACCACATCCATACGCTGCGGCAAGTTATACAGAAGACCGAGGAGTATAACTTGCCATTATGCTTAGCGTTTGTGGACTATGAGAAAGCCTTTGATTCGATCGAGACTTGGGCAGTGCTACAGTCCCTCCAGCGGTGCCATATTGACTATCGGTATATCGAAGTGTTGAAGTGTTTGTATAACAACGCCACCATGTCAGTCCGAGTACAGGAAGGGAGCACGGAGCCGATTCCATTGCAGAGGGGTGTGAGACAAGTAGATGTTATCTCTCCGAAGCTCTTCACCAATGCGATGGAAGACGCTTTCAAGCTCCTGGAATGGAAAGGACTCGGCATCAACGTTGATGGCGAATGCATCACTCACCTTCGATTTGCCGACGATATCGTGGTCATGGCAGAATCGCTGGAGGATCTTAGCACAATGCTCGGAGACCTCAATCGAGTTTCCCAACAGGGTGGGCCTTAAAATGAACATGGACAAGACGAAAATCATGTCGAATGTCCATGTCGTGCCCACCCCAGTTTCAGTTGGGAGCTCGATTCTCGAAGTTGTTGACGAGTACGTCTACCTAGGCCAAACGGTCCAACTAGGTAGGTCCAGTTGAGCGACAACCTGCCATCTTACCATACATCAAGGGCATCACTGACAAAATTGGCAATATCTTAAGACGAGCTTCAATTAAAACTTACTTCAAGCCGCACAAGAAGATTAGCCAATTTTTAAGACCGGTCAAGAGCAATATCCCGCTACAAGATGCAGGTGTTTACAAGCTTGATTGTGAATGCGGGTTATCATACATTGGGCAAACAAAGAGGAGCATCGGTATCCGGATAAAAGAACACATAGCTGACATGAAGAACAGACGCTCGACCAAGTCTGCAGTTTGTGAACATGCTCTGGACAAACCCAACCATTACATTCGATTTGATAATCCACAAATCCTCGCTAGAGAGACCCGGTACATGCCAAGAATGTTACGCGAGGCTATTGAAATTAAGAAACACCCAAATTTCAATAGAGAAGATGGTTGGCAAGTACCACCAGCTTGGGATCCAGTCATTAAATTAATTAAATCACAAGGCCAACGCCATACTGCAAGACCTCTGGACACCGTGAGCGAATACTGCGTGCATAGGGAATGTTATGATTAAAAAATTTCAGACGGTAGTTCAAAAAATTTCAGACGGTAGTAATAATTTCTTAATAACTCAAGTGACAAATAAAATCAATTAGTCACCCCGTGACCACGTCCACTGCAAAGTGTTCGAAACGTCGGGATATAAATCATGTCAAATATACGCGATTTAAACCGTTAAAAGTTGTTTAATTGCAATGTATAGTAATCGCGAAAACCTAAGAAAATATTAGGTAGGTCCAACTTCGAGAAAGAGGTCAATCGACGAATCCAACTCGGCTGGGCAGCGTTCGGGAAGCTACGCAGCGTCTTCTCGTCCAAAATACCTCAGTGCTTGAAGACGAAGGTCTTCGACCAGTGTGTGTTGCCAGTGATGACCTACGGCACCGAGACGTGGTCTCTGACTATGGGCCTCATAAATAAGCTCACTGTCGCACAGCGAGCTATGGAGAGGGCTATGCTCGGGGTTTCCCTACGTGATCGAATCAGGAATGAGGAGATCCGTAGACGAACTAAAGTCACCGACATAGCCTCTCGGGTTAGCAAGCTGAAGTGGCAGTGGGCAGGGCACATAGCTCGAAGAACCGATGGCCGATGGGGCAGAAGGGTTCTCGAATGGAGACCACGTACCGGCGGACGAAGCCGAGGACGTCCATCTGCTAGATGGACAGACGACCTCATAAAGGTGGCGGGCACCCGCTGGATGCAGGTCGCTGCCGATAGGTCTAAATGGCGGACAATGGGGGAGGCCTATGTCCAGCAGTGGACGTCTAAAGGCTGAGATGATGATGATGATGAGAACAAACCTATTAGAGCAATTTGAAAATCACCGTAATAACTTGTTTACGAACGTAAAAAAAGTTTGTAATCACCCATAGATTTGCACAAGCACTCTGGGGCAGCCACATTACAGTCTAATAATGTTATATGTTCAGTAGCTCTCGAATTCATTAATTCATATGTGTTTTGAAAATGGAACATTCTTTTACATAGTACTTAAGTTTCAAATTTGACTTTTAATCAACCTCTCCTCATCTGCTTTGATAAGAACGTATGCTGTGTCATCCAGTCTATTCCCATATCGATGAATTGTTCAAATGCTCAGTTGGCTTACTCAGAACTTACTAAATCTACGCTACCGCGGGCGAAGTCACGTGCGATCGCTAGTATTGTTGGTGCTCCTGGAGTGCTCCTTTTAGGAGCACTAGCTCATCACATTTTCTAGTAGTCGATTAAAAACAATCTTTATTTAGATACTTGCATACGACCACTGCATACGGGCCGTGTGGTGCCTGCTGGTTATAGAATAGCACCAGACCATCTCTTCCCGTGGATGTCTTAAAAAGCAACTAAGAAAACACAGCGGCTACCACAAGCCCCGAGATACTACACCATTTGTAAAAGAATGGACTCGCCAATCCGCTTGGCCAGCGCGGCGTTTTAAGACCATGCATCCCTCATGCAAGAGACAACATGCATGAGGAGGCCCATATCCAGCAGTACATACTGAAAGGGCTGGTTACTGCACACGGCCATCGTATATCAAAGTTGTCCGGTAGAGAACACCGGCACCTTTTGGATTTTCTACGATAATGTACAATAAAGTGTGTAATAAATTAATTATAAACATCAAACATTTACCTTCGAATCGATTTATCGACTTTTACAGTTTTATTCCTAGCCTGAAAAAGCCGCAAGTTACGGTTGAAAAGGCTTAACACGACTCGGAACAAAAGTGAGACCCTACAGTGTAAAGCTTGCCAGTTGCAACCTTGTAGAAAGAATAAAAATGTCATTTTGCAGGCGTCCGTCAGCAGTCAGAAAGTGTTTAGATAAAAGTTTTAAGATTTTTACGAATCGTTATTGCTTCCACCAAAATTGGTTTTTGACAGAAACATGTTCCCCAATAGGAAAGACCCGCCCTCCCCGATAGGAATGACCATTGCCGCCGTCGTCGTTGTCCTCGGCACGTCTTAGACGACCCGTATGACCCAATTACTGCTGCCAATGCCGTTCTTACATTACACTCACAGACTACACATATACACCGTCCCCGTCGGCGGAGACGAGGACGTCCCCCTCGCTACATCGTGAACACACACCGACCTTCAGCCAACACTTATACCAGGTATCGGCATGTGCCTGGGCACTTCTCAGCGTCTCGCGATCCCGCGGTACCTTCCCAAAGCAACGCCCTAAGCCGAGCTCCGTTCCTTCCGCCATTCTACCGGCCCTTAGGCTCGTTGCTGCACACACTCTTTGCTCCTGATTGAGCGCCTTCTACGTTCGCTCTAAACTATACATGTCCGGTGACTATTGAAAGGCCATTACAGCGAGCAGCGGGGTGTTGTCTTGTGACTTAGCGCCCCGCTGCACGCCGCACTACCGCTCCGAATTTGCGGCCTTAGTCACGTTTTACGACACCGACGGAAAGAGATGGCGTGGTGCGGAGCCAGCTGACACCACGCGGTCCTTTGGAGAGATGTAGTGTTTTTTTTCCGAAATTAGAAAATCTTGATCCGCAATGTCTAAATTATTAGACATGTCCCTAATACCCATGAACCACGTTGCGTCTCTTCACCATTCACCACTACTCCCAAAGCCTCAGGGTCAGGAAAATATCTGTATTCATTATAGACATACAAAGTGTCTGGCAAAAAATATGAAAATAGGTCGTTCAGTATCGAAAGTAAAATGTATTCTATCAGTTTTTATAATAAGTTTTTTTTCATAACTTACTGTTCATTTCTAGCATTTCTTTTATTCTACGCGCAGTTACACGATCATTGCGGCGTGGCTGCCGTCGCGCGTACGCCGCCGCCGCGCCAACTAGGCGCCCGGTAAATACCCGGGGTACTGAGTAATGAGAGCTACAAATTTTTTAATTTTAGATTTAATCCGTAAAATAATTTAATTTTTTAGCTAGAACAGATATATATATTTTAAGTTAATTCTCGTGTTTGCGGTTGTGCCATATTTCAGTGACACTTTGTATTTTTTAAACGCGATTACGCTTTCGAAGAAAAGCCGTTATCGTAACAATAAAGCTTTTAAACTGCCAACGTTATTTTTAAAGAAACCCGATAACAATAAGTCTTTGATCAGCTTCCTTAACATGATTTTACGAAGCTATTGTGCTTGCATGAAAGAACCTCCGTTTCAATATGGGAGTCATGAAAAGAAACCTTCATTGTTTGTTATTTCAGTACTAGATGGGCCTTTTTGTAACATTAATACAGTGTAATATGGGCCCTATTATGGACGCTTTGAATAGCTATCAGTGCTTGTATATACATACGTTAAACGTTTTGTTACTAGTTAGTAGATATAATTCCTTTATCTCACGAAGGCGGGTTACGTTTAATAGTGGTTGTGCACGTACGTGTACCTTCATTGTTTTAGTGTGCGCCGTGACGTCGGGAATACATTTCAGCGTTCCCAAGTTTACGCAGCACACTAAAACAATGTACATGTACGAGTAGATAACCCGCCTTCGTGAGATAAAATAACTATACCAGCATATTTCTATGAGTAAATAATTCAATTAGTTGGAGTGGATAGTGTAGTAGGCATCCCATCCCTTTCCCCCTGGATGATAGGATGGGGAGTGTAACGAGATGAAGAAAATTCTTCATTCCCTTATATTTCTTATTTCCCATCCATCCTCATCCTCTTTCATGATCCACTCCTTAACCGTTAAGAGTAGATGGTACATCTTATGACGTGAACATGTTTGTCATTCTTAACTATGTTGGCATGTATCTCGGAAATCCATAAGCGACAGTACCTATCCACTTAACAGGAATAAAAAATGTATAAATACCATTCCGATTTTGCATATTTCACCTGGTACCTATACATTTGTTACTTAAGTCCATATTGTACTGTGATTGCGGTTAAATCAGTACATTTTTCTTTTTTGTTTCTTTCATTCACCGTGTGTCTGCTCGTCCGGATATTATAATCCTATATGATAGTGATAGTCTTTTATATTCTTGACTCTCATTGGTGAAGTCGTGAGATCAAACCTCGAGTCGTACCTATTAAACCACCAAACCACTGCAGGGCACGGGCCTCCCCTAGTAAATCACTGGGAGGTACGTGAGATGAAAGAACTATACAAGCAATCTGTATCGATCGATCATATTTTGCCGCAAGAAAACCTGGTCTATTTACAAAACTGCTATATCGGTTTCCACAGAAATTATACTAGGTATAACCTTCTGGGATAAATACATTTACTTTTTCTTTACAAGTATAAAATGCGCTTTTATTAAAACAACCGCGCCGTAAAATCTACGGGACGAATCTATTGGAGTGAAGGCATTAATTATATTATCTGTGCCGCGGGCGTAGTAAAAAAAAGTAAGTTAATAACTCCATAGAAACAGACGGCTTGCTTGTGTGCGTGCTATTTTATGGATGTACACCGTACAGAATCAAAGCGAAGAAAATTACAGAAACCCAATTAGATTCGTTGTCATAAAGTAGATATTTCATTATTTTTAGATAATCGTATAATTAAATAACTTACAGTTCAATGTACCATACTATCAGCCTATGCCACTCCAAAGTAAATTACTAAGTAAGTGCATATATTTTTAAGTTAGTTATGTTATGTGAAATTGCACCATCTACCTTTATATGATATTTTTATCTGTATTCTCCTTACCATCCAAAGTTTGCCTGGAAGAGATCGCTTAGCGATAAGGCCGCCTATTGTACGTACCGTGTTACCTTAACGTGTACGTACTTATTTAAATTGCTTTTTGCAACATATGTTGGTATACAAATTATACAGAGGTTATCGAACCGTCTATCTATCTATTTCTCCACTGCTGTGTGCTAGCGAGTTATACATCAGTTATACTAACAATTCTGTCGTGTAGATTTCCTGTTTATTTGAATAAATTAAATAATTATCGATCGTTTTGCTAATGTAACCTATGTAACCTAAAAAAAGAGTAAATTAGATGCTGGTCACTTTGTCGTAAAATTTCAGCCATCCATCGTGCCCTCTCAACGACCTACATCAACCGGCGTGTATATCTATAATATCTATATCTACGGGACGCTTATATCACTTTACCTGTTTACATAACATTCCACCCGAAGTATCCATTACGTTTCGCTGCCGAAATTGACATTACCTTTATAAAAAGGGTAGCCTTTTAGCCGTCGATTCAATTTATACAGGTTTCCGGCAGGGGCTGCCTTTTGTTAAATTGGGTAATGAGGTGGTGTGTCTTTTTTTTGTTCAGACCAGTCCCGTCTATTTGTAACGTGTTTCTGAAAAATTGAAACAACACAGATATAAAATTATATGGATAGGTGATTACGTTCATTTTTGACTTTTTACGGATTTTTACGGAGATTTCGAAATATTAAGACTATCGAATTTCGAAAAAAATCACTGTACAGATTGTATCCAAACCTTTTCCGAAGCCTGAAACCACGGATTACGTTCATGACTTTGAGTTCTGCCCTATTTCTCTATACAGATTTTGCCAAATACAAAACCCAAATCTAGTTATTCTTATCAACTAATGTATGTTGTTTCAATTCCTGAGATCCATTCTAGGCTAGTTAGAATATAAAGTTGTCAGCGAAGCGCATTCCCAGGGGAAATCTGTCTCTGTCTTTAACGAGTTCCAAGGACAGGCAAATGATACTTTGCTATTTGAAATTTATTTAAACAAATATTCTGCATCCGTTTTTTATTTAGAAAAAACTTAATTACACATTGTCGTAAAAAGGGCGAGCTTAATGCCTTTACGCTAAATTACACATTATCGTACAAAAGGCGAGCTTAATGCCTTTACACTAAATTACACATTATCGTACAAAAAGTAAGCTTAATACCTTTACATTGAATTACACTTTATCGTACAAAAAGCGAGCTTAATACCTTTATATTGAATTACACATTATCGTACAAAAGGCGAGCTTAATGCCTTTACACTAAATTACACATTATCGTACAAAAAGCAACCTTAATACGTTTACATTGAATTACACATTATCGTACAAAAGGCGAGCTTAATGCCTTTACACTAAATTACACATTATCGTACAAAAAGCGAGCTTAATACCTTTACATTGAATTACACATTATCGTACAAAAGGCGAGCTTAATGCCTTTACACTAAATTACACATTATCGTACAAAAAGCAAGCCTAATACCTTTACATTGAATTACACATTATCGTACAAAAAGGTCGCTGCCGATAGGTCTAAATGGCGGACAATGGGGGAGGCCTATGTCCAGCAGTGGACGTCCAAGGGCTGAGATGATGATGATGATGATGATGTACAAAAAGCAAGCTTAATGTCTTTACACTGAAAATCTATCATTAAAATTAACAACTTTCGATCTAAGTACTGTTTTTTTCTGAACGTTATGTTTTCTCCAAATCAAAGTTAATTTTTTATGTCTCTCGACTTTGATACTCTTTTGTATTCTTTGTAGTATTCGAGTAGTAGTAGTATTCTGTTATCGTTATCGGTTATCTGTAGGTTTTTATCGTTTCACAGAGTAGGTTACATTGTTAAGTAACATAAAAATGTTTTTTGAACAGGATAGTGTTTAATTATTAATAATCTTAGAACAAAAAATATTAGTTTTCATGAAATTATTGTAATTGTGCAGGTTTTTATTTAACTTTGTATATATGTTATTATTTGAAGAACATGGTGGTATTATTAAAAAAAATTGGCAGTTTCTACTAGTTACCATTTCATAGCTTCTGCCAACAAATTTTACTTCTCTGTCTCTTCTTCTCTTCTCTGTAAGATGCGACCTTGTATTTTGCATGAGATCAGAAAGAGACAAAAAGACGTCAAACTTCATACTCATAATGTTTGAGACAAGTTCTTGTCCGATCGGAAACCGACCCCAGTGCCTTTCAAAAAACAGGCAAGAGCACTATAGCTCTTCAAATACATATAACACATCAAAAAACCAACATTAATTTCTATAAAAGCATCCTTCAAAAGACTTTGGGAGTTGTCGGCATCTATCTGAAAGTAAATTAATCAATATAAGACTTATCCATTTTCCCGCGTAGTGAAAGGTTTCAGTAATATTTTATGTGTAAAGAGGCTGGTAGTAGTCAATGGCCTTCGGGTTCTTAACTCGTATAGAGGGAGTAGCTACTCTCACATCACCCACTCGTTAGCCTGTAATTAAGAGTAAGTACAACTATAAAACCCTTTTGTCGTAGCACCTCGCTTTCAGAGCATACCTCTTAAGATCTCGCAGAGTATTGGAATCCTTGGTGTCGACATTTCCAGTAAAGTCGAATTTAGGGGTCATCTGGAAAGTAAGGCCAAAATGGCCTCCAAAAAGCTCGGTGTGCTGAACAGAGCGAAGCAGTACTTCACCCCTGGGCAACTCCTAATGCTTTACAAAGCTCAGGTGAGGCCCCATATGGAGTATTGCTCACATCTCTGGGCCGAAATACCAATTGGACCCATTTGACTCCATCCAACGACGTGCTGTTCGTATTGTCAACGATCCCACTCTCACGGGCGGTTTAGAACCCCTCAGCGTTCGGAGGGACGTTGCGTCTCTCTGTGTGTTCTACCGCCTGTACAATGGGGAATGCTCTGAAGAATTGTTCAATATAATTCCCACCTCGGGTTTCTACAACCGCACCTCCCGTCACAGAAGTGCGGTCCATCCGCATTTCCTAGATACGGAGGTGTCGCGTACTGTTCGATTCAAAAATTATTTTATATTGCGAACCCGTAGGCTGTGGAATGAACTACCTCAAGAGGTCTTCCCATTAAACTACGACATGGGGTTCTTCAAGAGAGCTGTGAATAGGATTTTGCAAGGTCGGCGGCGCGCCCGCATACCCCCTGGTGTTGCAGGTGTCCATGGGCGGCGGTGACACTTATCATCACGTGAGACCGCTTGCTCGTCCGCCCTCGTCTCCGTAAAAAAAAAAAAAATATACTCTCCGAGTCGTATATTTGTTGCTGTTCTGGATGGTTACCGATAGCGCTGAAGTTACAATCATGAGCTGTATGAGCGGTACAAAGAACCGACTGTCATCAAGGTCATTAAGCGGGACATGTTCAGCGTATGGGTTTCAGTACGGTTAACCAGAACGGAGAGCTCGGAGAAGTTCAATTGGCATACTCACGCGCGACTTTTAAGTGACTTTATATATGAATAAAAATGACTAACCAAGCAAGAGTCTAGTAACTCATTTACCATTAAAAATTCCAGCTCCGGGGCGAGAATTATACAGAAAAAACTGCGTTTACATTTCCAGGCGGAAAGTAATACACATCGACTATAATCGGCTAGCTTCCATTTTGTAGGGCGTCGTCTCTGTCGTCAGGTAGTCAGTCAGCGACGTATCGGCACAAGACAGAGAAGACGCTCTACAAAACCGAAGCCGGGATTTGTACATGTATTTCTATTCCGAAAAGTCTAACAGATCTTCGTTGTACTAAATTTTATTTTGCTCTTCAGAAATTGCTAATTCAAGAGAACTTTTAATCCATTGAAGATTTACTGAAAAAATATCTGAGATATTTTTATAGATTAAGGTAGCGAGATAATTAATAAAAGTGTGTAATAATTAATGCATGTTTTGAGTTTTTTTATCAAATTTTGTAAGCCCACGAGAGCAAAACAGCCGTACAATAAGTTGACTGTAATCTGTAATTACATATTTTGCACAAAAAAAAAATGAACTGGAAGGACTAGACGACCAACAGATCTGAACAGATGAGGTTACTCGACCAGGCCAAGATCTACCTGAGGCGTAGTTGGAAGAATGAATGAATGTTTTAGCGATTATACTTTATTGTACGTCATTGATAGAGATATAACACAATCAGATAAAACATATACACAATAGGGTCTTATAAATCGAGTTTAGACGTTCTACGTATAGATTAGAAATGGAGAGTTGGAGAAAAACATCATAAGGTGATTATATATATACTTAAATACATAAATGTATAAGCATTATATACTTAATTATGAATAAGTATGCGAATATGTATAGTTACTTGCTACTAGAGTTCACTATTGTAATAAGCCTCGAAAGAAGTGAAGTGAAATAACTGAAAAAAGAGTGTAACTTGCATGCGATTTTCTTTTTAGGCACATAAATTTTATGCGGAATTTACGATTTATTTATGAGTTAAATAGAACATATTATGAAAAAATATTTTCTTACAACCGTTTTAATGTCTGGGGATTTTGAGAATCTATCATAATTCTAAAAAAAACAATAATTAAACACTTATATGTAACTTGAATTGTCTACTTTCACCTAAAATTTGTGGTTGTCAGCCCCTTAAAGAATCTTTTAGACGCAGTAGCGGTTTATTTTATGGTTTATTTGCTTCCTCGTTTCTTTTCTCTCTAACTTCCTATCCTTAAAAGCATAAATAAACGAAAAATCAAACATTATTAATAACAAATACTATAAATAGATAATCAGTAATTGAAATACTTTTTACTGAAAAAGCCCAAGTGTGAAATGAATTCTAAATCTACTTAAAGTAATTAATGTTATTTCTAGGAATTTAACAGTACCTATGACTAAAATGGAATAAACATACACACTACTGACATACGTATTTATTCTGTAATTTTCACCCAACTGCGGCACGCGAGGGGTCGCTACCAGATTACAAAAGAAATAAATCTGGTCCCGATTGCTTTAAGTCTGACACTGAATTGTCGTACTAGAGTAATTCATAAAACAAAACAAACAAATCAGCTTGTGTATGCAGTAAATAATCAAACTTGTTTCATAAAATTTTCGTTAAT
The DNA here is from genome assembly GCA_914767545.1 of Sesia apiformis. Taxonomy (NCBI): domain Eukaryota; kingdom Metazoa; phylum Arthropoda; class Insecta; order Lepidoptera; family Sesiidae; genus Sesia; species Sesia apiformis. Next base: position 8,920,092 of record OU611970.1, on the reverse strand, counting down.
ATCAATAGATATACTCTTATTATGTGTTTATATAGGGAATAGGACGCGGGTGGGTTTTTTATTTTTTTAATTATATTAATAATAATTGCAAATGTTATCATAATATAAAGGTTGTGTCAGATGCATTTAAGTTTTAAAGTTTGAATTTAGTCTATCAAAAGTCATAAAGTGCAATTATAAATGCATTTTGTGGAAAAAATAAAATGTAAATTTTTTTATTGCTAAATTATTAATTACTTTTGTGAAATACAAAGCACGGTTTTTTACAAGATAATACATAATATTTTATTTCAATTAACTGAGAATCATAAGTAGAATACATAGTTTTGGTTCTCAGGACGCATTATATACATATTATCTGGCAGATTCTGTGGTAGTTACATGACATCGTTATGTTAGCGACGTACCGACTGTTTGGGAGGGACGCTCTCTGGGCATGTGGACTGACCACTTTTATAGGTAATGATTGAATGAGAATATCGTGTATATTGACGGGCTTTGAGTATATTACTCGTATATCCAGCTTATAGAAAGACATGAGCTGGTGTTATGGTATTATTATGACGTTTCATTCAACTTTAAAAATTACATATATGGAGCAGATATGGGTCTGTTTAAGAGGGATGTGAACAGGATTTTTTTTCTTTTTATAGAAAAAAGGCGGCAGACGAGCATACAGTCCACCCGATGGTAAGTGGATACTGTCGTCCATACACATCCGCGATATATGCCAACATCAGTCCAGAATGACAAACGTTGGCACGCCCCCGGATGCAGATTGCAGAACCCCTACCTTTGCAAATTAGGAAATGAATTGGGAAAATGGGGAGGGAGAGGATGGGATGGGAATGGGCTCTGGCATATTTCACTCACTACTGAAACACGTACGTACATTGTGAAAATACGATAAAGTAGGAAATGCAGTACATTTCAAGGTGAGAGAGGGGTAACGTGGCCAGTCGAGTGCGCCCAGCGGCTGTGAGAATGCAGCATGCACTCTCCCCCTACCTAAGTGGACTTATATTTTGTACGATATTTTAGTCCCAGGGCCTTGTACAATAAACCTGTACAAATACATATAGAACATCTTTTTTCCTGTAAAATTTCATTTTCGTCGCTTTGATCCAGAATGGTATCCAATTGGGAATCTCTAATAAAAAGTACGAGTGAATAATCTATCGTACGAATATCATATGTTTCAGACATTTACGTAACAAAGTATAAATTAAATACGTGGTAAAAATACATAAATATCTTATGTTTTTAGTTCTTACTAAAAAGTTTGTGGGAAGTTTGTAGGGTTTGGTATGTTGTTGTTTGTTATTTCAGAATAATAAAAAAATAAAGTATAAAATTGCAACCTTCGCAAATATACAGGCTTAAATATCTGCAGCCTCTTAACAATGAACTTTTTTTTTGAACTTGATATTTTCCCCTAAAGATTTTTTTTTAAACGTAATCTCTGACTTTGTTACTCTGCACTACTCACTATATGCTCATAAACAACTGCTAAATGAAATTCTAGTATTAGATATCTGCATTTGTAAACATAAATGCACGATTAAATAATCGATGTATGCACGAGAGTATGTACGCGGTGCGAATGAGCCAGTGGTTTGTGTGAGAAAATATGTACTAAATTCTAAAAAGTCGTAAAACAACATTTGTTAGTCTTCACGAAACAAATTCAGTGTTTCGTGACGGTGCACGTATTTTCTATTGCAACCTGTAATCAACGCGGCTACAAACGTAGTACATATTCTCACTTACTCATTTATGTGCAGATTCCATCTTGGTCTTTCATGTAATACTGTAAATAAATTGTTCACACAGTTTACTCTGAAGTTAGCCATAGATTACAACAAACTTTAAATATATGCTGTTACTGGCAACAGCTTTATGATGAAGTTAGTTACTAACGGAAAGTACATATTAAACAGTTTGTACTGTATTACTAGGAGTAAATAGGTATAACACTTTATAGCAGAAATTTGCGTAATGAATTACCACATGGGGTAATTGGAGTTATGAGAAAGGTCTATTTATACTTACATTTAATGATTTTGAATAAAATGTTAACTATCGTGTTTTCGCTAATAGAGCCCATTTGTCACATGTAATCGTAACAAAGTTGTTTGTAGTTGAATTTTTTTTTTTTTATAAAATTCGCTGCATTGTAAAAGTACGAATGATACAGAGCCAAAAAGAACAATTTTTAGAATTTTTGCCTGTCTGTTTGAACGTGTATCACACAAAAACATAGACGGATTTTAATGAAATTGAGCGTGAAATTACGAGCCGGATTAATTTTTAGGATATTTTTTATCTAGATATATTATAAAATTCGCGTACACTACTAGTTAGGTATAAAATCATTATATTTTTGGAAGGTATTGGCTTCTGTAATAAAGGTCTACCCTAGAAGGTGAAATAAGGAGTCTTCTGTCCTCAGTAAACTTACTATCGCTTTATTGAGCGACTCCTGACTTACTTCGACGAGACTGGACATTGACAGGATACGTTTTAGACTTTGAAATTGGTTATTATAAAGAAAAACTTAACATTGGCAGAATATACTGATTGCACCATTGCCACATATGAAAAAAAAACAGACAATATGTAATGGGTTAGGTTAGACAGACAACGAAGGTTAGGAGTACATTTTTGTAGCTGAATCAGACTGCTAAGTGCAACCTAAGTTTTAAAACTCTCATAAACGATGAGTGCTCACTTCTCCTTAACACAAACAATACATGTTTAACCATACAACTATACAGTTTCATGTTTGTACAGTGTGTACACAGTGTGTACTTTTGAGATAAAAGCTCTATTACTAGTCAAAAACACGAAAGCAGTTTATATTGGCGGAGGTAAATCCTTTCCATGTGCCACGTTTTAGTTGCCTCTACTATAGGTTTATGCAAGATTAACACAGAAGTTGCATTGATCAAAAGAAATGTATGACTTAAGTGGGAGTTAATATCTAAATTTGCAATTAGTTGCGTAGTGATTTGACGACGTCTTTCTTAAATTATGAATTTGAACATCTTGGATATATTTTGTTTAGGTAAGATAGATTTTTGAAAATTATAATAAGCTATGTTACACTGTGAAGACACATCACATTTACTCGTCTCCCGAACTGTTTCCAAAATCTATATCTTCTATTATATATAATAAAATCATGACAAAACCCTGTCTTATCCATGAAATATTTAAAAAAAAAAAATTTGTGTACACTATGAATGGTATAAAGACAAAAACAATAATGCATTTTGAATCTGTCGGATGTCTGTCTGAACAAGCAAAAACCATTGTAGAAATTTTAACCCTATATTAAAAATAATAAACATATCTGAGATGCTATATACTATTACTGATATATATTAATACTATATACTGCAATATACTATTCATAAACATTTGTCTCCCAGGCGACCAATTTAAATGGCTGTTTCAAATACTATAGTTATTAAAAGCGAATAACAGACATGTTATTTTTAAACCTGTTTATTAAGGTATCTAAAAATTGAAAAATAAGTGGATATATACATATTTACAATTAACAATTCACACATATTAAACCGTAGCGGTCTGTGCAACTTGAATTTTTTGCAATCCATTCATTGGAACTGGTCATCCTGTGTTTTTTATAGTCGCAGCTACAAAAAGTGTTTTAAGAACTACTGGGTAATGTCACATTCACGATAGGAGTTTCACTCGACACCTCCTCAATTTTTCAGGCATAGCCTTAATATTGGTAGGTATTGCATGACGGCGAACGTAACCATAATTCAGTGAACTGGACTGAAACATCTTTCACAAATGTTCTAATAGACATCGCCTTTTGACGTTTAGATAATTTACTGTGTATATAAATGACATAATAATTCATTGTTATCATATTTAGCATGCCATATAGTAGCCATTTTGTCAGGATTATGTCATTCTGTTGCACGATATACTTCCACACATTTGTTTTACGGAACCTTTCGTTGAATTGAAAATTCAATGAAGTCACGGACGGCAGACAGTAAAAGAACATTTTTGGGCTTGTAAGATATAATATTAAAATACATTTCCGGCCATTTCTGAATACTGAAGACCCTCAATAGGTTCTTTAGTATTCAATATTTGAGATCCAATGGTTTGTCTCTTAATTGAAGAAATTCAACCAGTAGGTACTTGTCTTTTATTTGTTCTGAGGATTCTCAGAATGGTCTGGTTATAAGGTTTCTCTACTAATTCATGGGCCAAAGATAAATTATTACCCACATTTAAATAGGTCATCAATACATAAAAATAGGTAGCTATTTGGTGATCTCGTAATAAAGACGCTATCCTAAGATGTAATAAATACCGTAGTCTCCCAAACGTAAGAAAAACCTGAAGTAATATTATAGAAAATAAACTTATTGTACCTTTATATATAATATAATATATTTACCTTTGTTATTAATTGAGTCCGTCGAAAATCGAAAATTTTAACCTAATCAAATTACATCGGTATTCTGTATTTCGGTATTCAATGAATTTTATTCGTCTGAAAGACGAATAAAATCTCGTAATTAAAAAATACAGGTCACTATCCGTAGGCGTTACATGCAACTATACAGGTCGCTGTGCGTTACCCGCAACTATACAGGTCACTGTTTGTGAGCGTTACCTGCAGCTATACAGGTCACTGTCTGTGGGCGTTACCTGCAACTATACAAGTCACTGTCAGTGAGCGTTACCTGCAACTATACAAGTCACTGTCAGTGGGCGTTACCTGCAACTATACAGGTCGCTGTCAGTGGGCGTTACCTGCAACTATACAAGTCACTGTCAGTGAGCGTTACCTGCAACTATACAAGTCACTGTCAGTGGGCGTTACCTGCAACTATACAGGTCACTGTCTGTGGGCGTTACCTGCAACTATACAAGTCACTGTCAGTGAGCGTTACCTGCAACTATACAAGTCACTGTCAGTGGGCGTTACCTGCAACTATACAGGTCGCTGTCAGTGGGCGTTACCCGCAACTATACAGGTCACTGTCTGTGGGCGTTACCTGCAACTATACAAGTCACTGTCAGTGAGCGTTACCTGCAACTATACAAGTCACTGTCAGTGGGCGTTACCTGCAACTATACAGGTCGCTGTCAGTGGGCGTTACCTGCAACTATACAGGTCGCTGTCAGTGGGCGTTACCTGCAACTATAAGTACATACCTAATATAATACATTATACAAATACTAGCAAAGTCGATTTTCATTATCTTTCGGTGCCGAGGTTCCGGACATTTATGCGTGTCTGTGAGATGAATGTTTATGAATCTAGGGTTAATGAAACACGGCATACTTATAGCTTATATGTTGGGTTCACATTTAAGGTACTTTTTATCCACATCAGTTATGGAGTTCTCACAGGAATCAATCTATACGTCTACACACACTTGGTTGCGGGCACTGCTAGTAAAATAATAAATAAAAAAAAATTGTAAATAAACCGGGTCTGAAATAGCTGCTGAGGAAACATTATCTGACAATTGTTTGACAGGTAATATTTTATCGCCCTCCGGCCGTCCTCCAGGTGGACCGACGACTTAAAGAAATTCACCGGCGGTGGTCGGATGAGAAGAGCCGAGGATCGTGTGTGAGCCGTCCAACAGTGGAGAGACATAGGCTGATTTTATGGTATTTCATCCGTAGTATAAGAACAAAATATACGTACATTATGTTAACTAAAATATGTATGTACATTTATAAGATAAGTAAGATACATTATATGCCAACAGACCTCAGTCTGTTGGCAGTCTAACCCTTGCTCACGAGGGTTAGAAATGTGATTATGTCAAAGAGCCCGTCAGCCAACAAACGCTCGCAGTTTGGAAAAATATGTCAATCATGTAACCTATAGCTTTTTAAACAAGAATTAAATTTAAAATAAATATACCCAGGAAATTAAAAAAAAATCCGGTAATTGTTATGTTACACGTGAATGTAACTATCGCAAATCCGCTTGTACGAATACATCACATGTTTTTCATATATTTTTCACCCTCTCCGCATGACTAACTTTTGAGAACAACTAGTAGGTAAGGGTTATTATGCAAATAGCTGAACAGTATTTGAACTGAAAGCATGGCGGTGTATATATGTGTTTATTTAACGAGTAACTCGAAACAGTAGAGTGTGTTTGCCAGGCAATCGATCCCGCTTCATCCGTTTTTCATTCTAACAAACGCGTTTTTCTACTCTGTTGGATTAATACTCAATTCCATTTATTCCATTACCGCTTGTTGATGAGAAGAGCAGAAGGTGGTGTGTGTGCGAGCCCATTAATTTGAAAAGATAAGACTTGCAATGTTAAATTTGACGTGGTACAAAATATCTCTTACTTGAGAGTATGCGTGTTTAGTTATAATAACACCATAACCATATTATTATCATCTGCCTATATCTTTTCGCTGCTGGTCGTAGACCTATCCCAAGGCTCGCCACTGCACATGGTCTACCGTTTTTCTCATTCAGCCACTACCGGCAAACTCGTTCAAGTCGCGATGGACCGACCCCTTTCATTCTGGCCAGAGAGCGTCCGACGCTGCGCTTCTCGATATGCAGTCTGCATTCAAGGACTATTCTACCTCATCATTTGTCCATCCTGCAGCAAATGTAACCTGCCAATTATCACTTCAGCTTGCTAATTCTGCGAGTTATATTCTTGGGCAGTTTATTTTCCTGGTTCTTTGACGAATCTTTTCGTTTTGGAATACAGCGCTCTCCATAGCTCGCTGAGCGACTAAGCATTAAAAAATATCAGGATTAGGCCAACTGTTAGAGACAAAGGAGGCATACGTTTCATATGTGAGGTCTCGACTGTTCGTAAAACTCTCCTCGCCCTCTCCTTAGCGCACACACACATACACGCACATACGCTCGCATGGAAGCATGCAAGCGCTCATATAGGGGGTCTGATACCCAGCTCTAAGCACTTACAACTACAATTAGCTAAGCCCTTTTTATTAAGTTTCTAGTTTTTTTCTCTTTGTTTCATTAGGCTTTTTTATAGAAAAATGCGACAGACGAGCATACAGTCCACCTGATGGTAAGTGGATACTGTCGTCTATAGACATCCGAGAAACATGCCAATATCAGTCCAGAATGACAAATGTTGGCACGCCCCCGGTTGCGGTGTCTGTCTACCTTTCCAGATTAAGGAATGGATTGGGAAAATGGGGAGGGAGAGGATGGGATGGGAATGGGCTCTGGCATCTCTCACTCACTACCAAAATACGTCGTACGTACATTGGTGAAATACGATAAAGTAGGATATGCAGTACATTTCAAGGTAAGGTACATACAGCGTACACTCTCCTCCAAAGTAATTTAAGTTGTATTTCTTTTTTTTTGGAACTATATTTTTTGGTAATAAATGTATTTTCTTTCTTTCAAAACACTATAAGACGTTTCGTCATAAATTCTTCCTGTCTGGCCATAAATTGTGTTACAATTGAAAAAAATATGATATAAATTTATTTTATGAATTAAAATTGGGAACGTTTTAATTCATTGTAAACTTTAAGACTGTTCTCGCCTTGTTACATATTATTTTTACGATAATCGTAATAATTTAAAATGTAGTGGCGTGTCAAAGATAACAGAATTACTGTTATTGCTTTGCATCAAGTGGGAATGGAAACATCTGTAATATTCAAAACACTCCAGAAGCTTGATATCAGCCGTGCATCGTACCACTGAAAGATTCATCTAGACTTTATCTATCGAAGATCACAAAAGGTCAGGCCGGCCACGTTCTGTCAGGACAGCACAGGTATTAGCACAGCTGTTAGAGCCAGAATTCGCCGAAATCCCATAAGAAAGCAAATTCTATTCCGCGAAATGAAGATACCCGCCAGAACTTTATTGCGTATCATAATACAAGATCCTAACTAAACCTATGTGCAGTTCGACTATATACTGTACATACCCTAACTAAATCAATTCCCAAAGGCGAAGGGAGTGGAGATTACTCGCTCGTTACGCGGACGAAAGTCACAAAACTATGCTTTTTACGGACGAGAAAATTTTCACCATCGAAGAGCACGTCAACAAATAAAACAATCGTGTGTATTGGTCAGAAAGGTGCAGCGGGGCCACCACCCTGCTTCTGTGATGGTTTGTTGGGGGGTATCCTATCATGGAATGACAAAGCTTCATTTTCGTGAGAAAGGTGTGAAAACTTCACCCAAGGTGTATCAAGATAATGTCTAAGAAGACGTTGTGAAGCACTCAACAACACACTTTTCCAAAACACATGGTTACAAAGGTACTCAAGCCTGGTTGGAGGCCAATGTACCGGACTTCCTCTGGACTTAGTGTTGCCAGGTGTCCCGCTTTTGGCGGGACGTCCCGTTTTTCATCCTTCTCAGGACGCGTCCCGCCAGCACCCTGAGCGGGACGCCCAAAATCCCGCTTTTTCATATAAGTAGCCAATTGGTACTTCAAAAAAAATAAAAGAATCGGACGATGTGCGAATTGGGCGACTGTGCGACGCGCGGGGGTTGAGGCGGAGGAGTTACAAGCGGCAAAATCAAGCTCAAAATGTGTGTTCTATAAAAAATTATTTATATTTATGTAACATTAAATAATTAAGTTAATATCGTTGATTCCTTACATTGCAACTTCCTTTTGCAAATAATTAATATATTTATGTTGAATTTAATAAGATAAATTTAATAATTGTTTATCTCGATAGTATGAATAAGTAATAGTAGTAAATCTTAAGGTTTGATTGATCTCATTAAAGTCTGTGATTTTGAATTAAAGGATTGTAACCATTGTAACAGGATTGTTGCATTTTTTCTACGTCCCGATTTTTTCGTCCCAGTCCGCTTTTTTTCCATTTAAGTCACGATATTTGGAAAAACGGATCTGGCAACACTATCTGGACTACAAATTGTGGTCAGTGTTGGAGGAAATGGCCTGCTCTATAGGTCACAACAACATTCTTTGGAATCTTTGGAGGAAGCAGTGGTTAAGTTCCCTATGGAGATGGTGCGTGAAGCCGTAGACGCGTGCATGACGACTAAGGCCTGCATAAAGGTCCAAGGTGGTCATTTTGAATGAAAATCTTTTTTAATCGTTTACGTAGTTATTAATCAATATATTCACACTAATTTATTTTACATTATATTTAATCTTACAAAATTATCAGTGTATTTATTTGTAACAGAATTTATGGCCAGACTAGGATGTTTGCAGGAACTCTTGGTAGATGTAATCAATTTATGAAAACAGTATTATTATGTTGTATGTGCGCGTGGGTGTGCGGGTAATACTCGTACCTACCAGTTTTACGGCTTCAGCATTTGCTCCATTTTACAAGACTTTTACGATGGACGTTAGGATTTTTATTAGACTGACCATTAAGTAAATGCTAAAGGTATGCGATCTTTGCATAGCATGTTGTGTCATTTATGCTATGATGAAACAGTAGGTTATATATGCCTATAGTCAGAGTTAGTTTAGATAGGTTACTAATATCGAAAAATCATGCTTCAGTATCGGTCCTTACTTCGTCATAATCGTTTTATATTATCCCAACGAATGGAGAGTATAATGGAAAAAAATAACTCCCTATTGCATTATATTGAGTTCCTATCCCAACCTGGAGGTGTAGTGAAATGAAGAAAACTCCTCGTCGCGTTTATTTATTTATTTAAAAGTTCATTGCACAATGATATGTACAACAGGCGGGCATAATGCAGGCAGTCAACCACCAGATTATACAGACAAAGGATCGTAGGAGCAGTTTAAATTAAAGAATAGAAAACAGCAAAACAAATGTACCATAATAATAATACGAGCTCCTTGCCTGTTCGGATAGCTATGGTTTATGCACGATTTTTGTTTGTTGACGTGTATGCTTGTCTTTACAATTGAGGTGTACATGCTCCATAAGTTGTTGTTGGAATAAATACAATATATACATACATAATAGTGGAAAACTGTAAGTAGTAGAGAAGATGAGCTGAGAAACTAAATCATTAACTCTAAAGCAAGCAATACTTCCTATTCCTCATTTTCCCAATTCCTTTTCCAACTCCGTTCCTAAATTTCATTATGTAAGCAGCGCATCCAGGGGCGTGGCGACTTTTATTATTCTGGAAATATTATTAACTTTAGGAAACTTCATTAATTATTAATTCTGGTGATTGAGTTCCTTACAAAGGAAGGTGTTAACTCGACCGATATCAAACAAAGGTTGGATAATGTGTACGGGGATTTTTCTCCGTCATTTTCCACCGTCAAATATTGGTGGTCAATTTCGTTTAGGGTGAGCATCGACGACGAACCTTGATTGACCCGTTCAAGCACACACTCCGAACTACATCGAGTTAGTACAAGAAGTTCTGAGCGATTGTCGTCTAAAGACGAAAGAAATAGCAGCAAGGATATGGCTTTCAAAAACTACAGTCCTTAGGATTCGTCATGATCATCTTCATATGAATAAAGTTAGTTAAGGCAAAGTCGGGCCACATGAATAGATACAATTGCTGTCAAAGTCAAAGTCAGGGCACATCGCTAGATGATTTTTAAAATGGATTACAGCACAATAAGTGACTTAGTAATATAATTTTCTAGGCACGTATAAAAGAAGTGATTGCGAGCCAAATGACAAATTGCTTTTGCAGAATCTCTTCGCTGCGAAAATATGAAATACTATGTTATATAACTGCATTATTTATGTACAATATTAGTCTATGCCAGCAGCTCCGCCTGGTAGGTATATCTAGCTTATATAGCCTACCATCAACCTATGTCTCTGCACTGCTGGATAGAGACTGTTGCTTGGGAGAGCCCTATGCTCGTCGCCACATACGACCTTTCGCTCTTCTCGTGCAGCCACTGCCAGCAAACTTCTTCAAGTCATTGATTCACGTGGCGGGATTGTGTTCCACAGTGCGCTTCCCGGTACGCGGTATTCATTCGTGGACTCCTAAGTCCTACCCCATCGGTTGTCAGTCCTGCGGCAAATATGACCTGACCATTGCCATTTCAGATATCAGCAATTATTATCGGCAATAATTATCAAATATCGGCGACTTTAGTTAGCTTAACCAAACACACTGTATATGTCTTATAAGCTGTGCCGATACTCAGCAAAAGTCATGCGTCACACTATGTATAAATTACAGAGTAACATTTGATAGATGGTTCGGAATATTAAACCACAAAATGTATCACGAGCGAAATTAATCATGCCATCGTTATAATCATATTTTGATAAATGCGCCTAATACGATAACTACTTTAGCATACCTACACTTTTGATTGAACTAGACAAGGGAAGGCATGTAAATGTATGTATAATGTAAATGTATCTATGTATGTTCTTGTATCAGCCTATATCACTTGGGGGTTCGGCCTATATCACTATCCACCACGCTGACCCAGTGCGAATTGGTGGATGGATACTCATATTCCAAATTTTTTTATATCTCCAGGATGGGGGTTTCCTAACGATGTTTTCCCTCACCGCCGAGCTAGTGACGATTTTTAAAAAAAAATCCATACTTATGTAGAACCTCAATCGTCCGGGCCGAGGATTTGAACTCATGATCACATGAGTTCATATGAGTAGAGTATAGATACCGCTAGGCTGTCGCCGCTTCTATATCTGCGTATACAATAGTACCTATACATATAATAAAATCGTGACAGAACCGTGTTTGTGTATGAAATATATTTTTGAAAACAACGGAATGCTATACCTATGAAGTCTGTCTTTCTGTCTGAACGCAAAACCACTGGATGGATTTTAATGAAATTAGGTATAGTTCTAGCTCGTGTGCCGAATTAACAATTAGGGTACTTTTTATCCAAATCTATAATGGAGTTCCCAGGGGATTCACTCTAAAGTACATGTGAACGAAATCGCGGACGCTGCTAGTAATACATAGTATTGGTTAAACGAGCGTTATAGAGGCCGCCCACTGAAAAGAAGAGAAGAAGATGTACAAAGGGCGAGTTTTTCCCTTGTTGAAAATTCTTCCAGCAGACCTGAGAAAGTGAAACATAGATCAAGACAGAAATTATACAAAATACATAAAATACATGTTTTTTGATAATTTAGAAGTACCGCTTCCAGAAGTTCCTGCCTTAATACATATAGTCTTGTGTTCTTTGTTTTCTTTATATTTCCAATGAACGTTCTAAGAAAAAGACGTTTTATCTGATGTAAATTCAAAGGGCTTTGAAAGGTCCGGAACACTCGACTTTCCTCTTATACGTACCCTAGTCCCCATCTACAGATATACAATCTACACATATAATAATTTTAATAAAATCGTGACAGAGCCGTGTGTGTACAAGATTTTTTTTTAAAAAGTACATGTGATACAGAGCCCAAAACAACATTTTTTGGATTTTTTGTCTGTCTATCTGAATGCACATCACGCAAAAACCACTGGAAACAATTTAATGAAACTTGGTATAATAGGCATGATGACAGTATTAAAGAATTAAAGAATAAATTATTTTAGAGAAAAAAATATGTTGAAAGAATTCTAATAAATTAACCAGTTTTAATGTAAACATTGAGATTGATAATATTTTCAATAAAATAAAAGTATAAAATACTGCATTCGGCCATGTTAACTAAAACGCCAATCAGAGCGAATGACGTCACGCCTCAGTGAACATCACCGTGTCGCTTGAACTTCGATTGATTTAGCTACCTACGTTTACCTAGGTGTAACGTCACAAGCGACGCCATGACACCTGCGAGTGTTTTCGCGCATAATTCAAAGTAGATAGAAAAAAAATGCATAATTTGCGTTAAAAGTTATTTTATTGCTGAAATAATGTTATTTTCGGAAACAGTAGACGTGAATCTACATTATAGAAGCGGATTTCAAAATCCGTCATCATGCCTATTATAGCTACTGCTTGTGTACGCATATATGTGTTTTGCTGTATTGTATGGGGCTATAACGTACCACTGTAGAGCACAGGCCTCGGTTTCTAATCACGTGTAGACCCATTTTAAGCCAATTTGTATAAACAGTTCTGGTAAACACCCGAATTCAGAAAGCATCTGTAGAATTCCAGTCACAGTATAGATGTACAACAATAGTGAAAGAATAAAATATATAAATGCAGGTTTCTATCACATGGACATGTTGTTTATACGGTTATGAGGGACCATAACAGCGCGAAGAGAGGTTACTTTAACGAATAAAATAAGCTTTTTATTTAAACGAGCAGCAAATCATAATCAACAAAATAAAATATTTTTATATAACTAAAATAAACAATTTAAAATTGTAAATTGAACATTAAAATTGTAAATTGAACATTAAAATTGTAAATCGGACATTAAAAAACAAAATTTTTGAGTAAAGTAAATAATTTAAATTACTAAGAATTACCCATCTTTAAATTTGCTGCCATCAGTGTGCCGAACGTTCGGTGTTTTTTTGCTGTTTTTTAAATTATTTCTCATAAAATGATATACTGAAATTAGCTTTTTATATCTAATTCAACGAGAATAAATTATCATAAATAGGAATACAAATAATTGTAATTGTGTTATAATAAGAATAATTAGGGACTGACGACGGAAGTCGCCGGGAGTAGATGGATGAGAAGACCTGAAGACCGTGCGTGGTGGCGGTCCTTGGGAGATATCCAGCATCCTATATCCAGCAATGGAGAGACGCAGGCTGATGTGTGGTAAATATAATTAAGTGAAAATTATTACTCAGACACTAATACATTGTTAACAGATTGTTAATGAGTGATGACCCTATATTCTATTCAGCCGATAATTTTCATTTCTCTAAGATTACTTACTGCTAACTTCGTAACTACTGTGTATTGGCTAGTATTAAAAATATTCATTTCGTATCCTAAATTAGTCCCATTGTCTATACAGATTGAATTCCCTTTTGCGCATTTCGGCATGTAGGACGTGATCCGAATGGAAGGTACGTAATTTCCTATGTTAATAGCAATTTGGAATTATGATAATATGACGTAACTTTGTTATGACAACGTATTATATTATACTAAGCGCTGATGTTTTTGTTTAATATCTCTTCGGACAGGCCTTTTCGCGAAAAGGTTTTTATTAAAGGCAGCACGTAATTCTGTAAGCATAAGCAAGTTTTATTTTTATTTTCGTAAACTCTTTTAAATTCACTCATACAGATATTTTAAAGCCACATACAGTTATTTTCCGAGTTCAAAAAACTGCGTGATAATTTAAAATGCCAACTTTAAGAGAAGTGTCGTACAAAAGAACCTCGTTTAAAGCAAGCACGAGTGGCACAAAACCAACAAGAAGAAAAAGGTTTTTTGGAGGAAAAGGTGGGTATTTTTCCGTATAAGTTACTTGAATCGGGTAAAAGTTGTTATTGGTCGACTTTCCTTTGAGGGCTGCGAGTTGTGTTTGAATTTAAAAGAGAACCTTTTGAATTTGTCTTTTTATGTAAAAAAAGCGAGCAATAAAATTGTGATTAAAATAGAAACAGAAAATATGAAAACTGTTTTTGAAAAATTACATTCCATTTATTTTTGGTTACTTATAACCAGTGTTTACGTCACGTTTGCATGCAATAGACTTTGTTCACAGACTAGATGCTCAATCAACTATACTACGGAAGCTATCAGAGCCGTCAGTAAAATTTTGTTACATATTCAGTGAATCACTTACGTCGAATCTATGTGGGGCGTGTCAGCAAGACCTTATCTATTTTGCAAACGTATCTATTTTGCCGTGTGTACAAAGTAGTAGCGCAGCGACCAGTTCTTTTTTATTTGACAAATACAGGTACATTTTCACAATTTATCCAAATATGTAGGTCCACTAAACCATTGTAGGTTTTTTTATTTTTATGGACGAAGGCGGCAGACGAATATACAGTCCACCTGATACGGTCACCCATAGACATCCGCGATACGTACCAACATTAGTCCAAAATGACAAACGTTGGCACGCTCACGGATACGCTCCCTACCTTTGGAGATATAGGAATGGATTTGGAGAACGAGTTGGGGAAACAGGGAGGGATAGGATGGGAATGGGCTCTAGCACATCTCACTCACTACCGAAACACGTATGTACATTATGGAAATAAGATGAAGTGGGAAATGCAGTACATTTCAAAGTAGTCTTCTGTAAGAGAGGGGTAACGTGGCCAGTCGAGCGCGCCCAGCAACTGTTGGATTTCAGCGTGCACTCTCCCCCTCATAAACCAATCACTTATCACTTGGAACCGAAATTCTTTAATATTTTACAGTAAAAATATTAAAATACATTTGTACACATAATAATTCGTTTACATTATTCTATTAAACACATCTACGTTCCTTACACTGTTGCACTAATTGGCATTAATAAATGCACAATATTATTAAAAACGTGGGTAACTTTGACCAGTCCAGCGCAGCTCGGCCCAGCAGGACTACTAATATAAAAGATAACAGTTAAAGGTCATATACAATATCTCAATAAGTTAGCGTGACAAGTATCTTAAAGATACAACGTTAGAATTAATCTGATAATCAATGTCAATTTATAACGTTTCACTGCAAGGCACAGGCCTCCCCTAGTAACTCTCTTAATTTTTGAATATATACAGATTATTTTTTTATCGTCAAGCATACGAATTTCCTTGTGATGTTCTCCTTCGCAACCGAGTTGTACTATACCGTACCATCAGCCTGTGTCTCTCCACTGCTGGATATAGGTCTCTCCTAAGGACCACCACCACGGTCTTCAATTCTTCTCATTCACCCACCACCAGCGACCATACTGTATCCAAATTAAGAAAAAAGTGACGTGATCCGTCCAATGTACTAGATATATATTAAACACAGCCTTTAATTCGCCAATCAACGGAGTCTTTCTAGGTGGAGCTCGAGGAATAATATGTCTTCGTGTTATCGATTTAAAACAGCTAAGTACAGTTAATTGAAAAAATAATATTTTTTTATTATTAACAATAAATCCCTCTCGTAATTGGTCATCCGAGGAATGTTTCCTCCTCATTGGTCAATAGGTGAAAGCACGTGACATCACTTTTTTCTTAACATGTAAAAATATTTTTTTATAATCCATACTTGAATAGAAATTCAGTGCTACGGGCCGAGGATTTGAACACACGACCTCACGAATGACAGTCAAGAATAGATACATGCTCCTAGACCTAATTTGCTCTAAAACGAATGATTAAGGTTAGAAAAAAACTTTGGCTTCTCTTGAGTTGCGAAAAGCACGCTTTAGCTATTCTACATATAAAGAAGAATTATTAAGATATCGTTCCATATAACAACCCTATAACATAAGCCTTTCGTATTTGACTTTCGTTGGACATTAACAGGGTTGAATGCTATTTGCGAAGTCCTATTTGTGTGCCGCTCATTTTCTATATAGACTACATGTCAACCTTAACCGTCTAGTAATAGTTGCTAAAATGTAATGGCTATGTGCAGCTCGCCTTTGTATTTTACGTTTACTTTGGGCATTTTAGGCTTACCATTTAACTGTACTGCAAAGGTTAAGTTTGTCACAATGTTTTGATGGAATTTGATGGATACTTATCTTATAGTTATACTTATCTTATCTTATAGAATACTTATAGTGGATAATTATCTTGTGCTTGTGGCATAATTATATGGTAGCTTGTGTCGGGATAACATTTAGGTTACTTTTTATCCAGATCAATTATAGAGTTCCCAAGGGAATTATCAAGGCCGCGTGTACAATATCAGAGCTCACGTAGAATCCATTGTTTTATGAAATTTAGTACAATGATAAATGTATATCCTGAACCGTTATTACTTCCCGCGGGAATCATTGTAAATTAACCACACATACTTTAAAAACCACGCGAACGAAGTCACGGGCACTGCTACTATTATATAAATAGATAATTCCTTTATCAATTTACTCTCCTTCCTTACAGAGATCGCGATCTCCCAGCGGATCAGCGCAGAGGCAGCTGGATGAAGCGGACCTGTTCATGGACCTCATCAAAGACGTCGCCAACGAGCTCGATATCGACGTGCTTTGTCATAAGGTCGGTGACAATTCCGTTTTTAAAAGATTTTAATTAGTTTCACACTTGTATGACAATCAAATCTTGCTTTTCTAAACCCTATTAAAAATAGTTAAATCTACCTTTGCGAGCGTTTTTAATTTTATATTAATAGTATTTTTTATATTAATAGTACAAAAAGTTACGGATCAGACACTATAAAACCCTCCATAAAACTAAATTCTCTTTTTTTTTATTTTAATCCAAAAAAAAACAACATACACCGAACCATTACAAATTGCAACTGCTAAACTGCAGTACAGTTTGTCGCCAGTAAACATGACAGTCGAGCATTCGCACAAATACAAACTCCTTCGCAACTCCTTATCAACTTATTCAATAAGTGGTTAGGTAGCGCCAAATGCAAATATAATGTTGCAGAGCAAACCTAATCATTCATTTAGAGCAACAAAAATGAACTTTAACTGCACCGTTATACCTCGTTTACAAACGCAATAAAAGGTTGTAATTGTGCGACCGCCCGGTTGACCAATGCTTCAGATAGGTAGGTACACATATATACGAGTATATTACGGTAAAGGGTCTCTATCAGATTATGACGGGTAGCCTGTAGCTACATCTTATTCATCTCAGTCAATTTCACGCTGTGCTGCCCTTAAATTACAGGGACTATCGTTTATGGAGTATGTGGATGTTAAAATGTTTCATCAAAAAGTAGGTGAAAATAAAATTGCGTTATGGAAAAGCAATAAATGGAGGAGAAATCTCATTACAGTCGATGAGAAAAAAATTTTTTCGTATTCGTAGGTATAAGATTTTTTTTTCTGTGATGAGTTTTTCTTTGTTCATATAAGAAAGAGGAAAGAAGGAAAATTGGTTTTATTGACAACTAGCTGGTACCCGTGACTTGTAAGAGTATAGCTGGATTCCCGTGGGAACATTATATCGTTCATTTCCATTCCTCCATTGGCTATAACTTTTCAGGAAATAATTAAATAATTTGAAAATCATTGATATTACTTAATATATTTAAGTGTTTAAAGCTACTTTGAAGCCTATTGGCTTTTACAATTCCCGGAATTGGCCCTTTTATACACTAAACAATGTAATATATGAGAAAATTGACGTCACCTAACCTAACACCTACATAAAATCATGTAGGTTAATAGATGTAGTCACAAATAATAGTTATATTATTACCGAAACTGGGTATATTTTGTAACAGAATCATTTTCTATGTTGACATCACGTTGTTACTTTACGATACTATTATAAAAGTCCGTTTGGTCGTGAGAAATGCGACATTGAACTTTCAAGTCCTGAATCTTTTTATCGTCTGTTTACCATTTTCCACTAGAATAAGCTACCGGAATAGCAGTGTCATGACGTTTTTCACAAGGTTAACGTTTACTTTCAAAAAATATAATTTACCGATGACAAAGATACCAAAACATGAAGAAAGTACATTTTGGAAAAATTGGTCCTTAACCCCTTTATGAAACAAACGATTCAGTTGATGTGAATAAAAAGTACTCTAAATGTTAACCATACAAGTTTAACAGACGATTTTAATTAAAACTCGTCCAGTGATTCTTGTGAGATACGCGTTCGGACGCACAGAAAGACAAACATTCAAAAAAAAATTGTTTCGAACTCTATCGTACATTGCAACATAGCAACGATATTGTTAAAAAAAAACAAATGTAGCAGACCTGACAGACCGCTTAGTTACGATTTAATTATATGTATAAACAACAAATGCAGCAGGAATAACATACTAGACAAGTAAAAGAAAACAACAGCAATTGTTGGCACCAACTCAGCATAAAATATGTCGCACCTTGAAGGGCGACGCTGATTGCTTTTTAGTTGGTACTTCACCTGTGGGCGTGCTCGGCATTAGCGATATAAAAGCATGAAGTTGACATCAGATTGAACAGCTCTTCAGTATCCCCATTATACAGACAAAATATTCGAGAATTATTTACTTCTATGCTATAAAAATAAGTAGTTCCCCGAGGTCAGTAGAGCATTCGCAGTTCTCGCTGTGGTACAGGCGGCTGGTAAGCTACTTGTAAGTTCCAGCAGTATCAGTTGTCGACTTAAACGCGACGACCATTTTGCCAATGTCAAGTGAAAGTGAATTTCTATCGAGCGTTTTCTCCATCCAAGTAAGTTTTCCGTCGCCTGGTAAAGTGATAGTGGATTTACTGGGCTTACAAGTTGAACTCCTTGGAAGTTTTATGTTTTTATTTGATTGTCATAAACAATACGCACAAACATAATACACTTTTAAGAATAATAAACAGTCACTATTCAACTCCAGCGCCCACAATTCACACAAAGTAATTAAACTAAAACTCGACGTTTAATTTTCGAGTTTCCACTAAGAAGTCCACCTACCACCTTCCACCTTCTCCATTATAAAAATAAATACTTTATTAAAAGTATCTACTGCAGAGAAAATAAAAGGTTTAAATGAGAGCTTAATAATCTAAGCTTTACGTTTCTAGGCGTAGGCTTCATTACATTCTTCGGAATGACAACCATCAAAATGTTTATAAGCCAAGCTAATTCCAAGCAATTCCCTAGAAGCCACCTGGTGATAAAATTCGAAACAAGAACAATTTTCTGTTATTTGACAAATTTAAATCCCATTTTTATTGCTTATAAAAGTTTCGGAGGCTCTTTTTTATTACGCAGTAAAGAAATAAACAGTAAGGGAGCAAGATTGTTCTCTAAAAAGTTATCTACACGAAACTAGGGTTACCTCTTGACAGGATTGAATTTGTTTCGATAGTGAACATTTTACTTTCCTGTTGTCCACCCTAGGGTGACTAGACTAACATTGTGTGGATAATTCCCGTTAGCCACTCCGCAGCTCTTGGGGTGGCCAAGAGGTACATTTTATTTTCGCAATCCTGTTATTCACCCTAGGGGGACTAAAGAGTGGACAATGGGAATAGTCCGAGTGAGATATGCCGGAACCCGTTCTCATCCCATCCTACTCCTCCCCGTTTTCATTTTGAGGCGTTTTAACGAAGATTCCTTACTGTTTGTTCTTTTATATTGTTGTTCGGTGTTTATTTCGCGAAAGTGGGCGTATTTCCTCTCAATAAAAGTGAATCGTAAAACTCAGTTTACAATAGCACTCGTAAAACAAATGTTCGTTTACATTTCCAGTATAACAGGTGGTACTGATACGTAGCACAGTCAATAGCCATAGTTAAAAGATGTTTTATCTTAGGAGTGTACCAAACATTTTTTAGATTAAAGATAAGTGTTTATTTTCGTAAAGAGCTTCCATGAATCCTTGATCACTTAATCTTATAGTAATCGTATCGTATTAGTTATCTTAAGCTACCTAGACAGATAGATTTGTATATAGTTTTCTAGGGTTTGATGAAGTTTTTCATGTTTTAGAGATGTTTTACAGCGTTTCATTAGTATTATTTTTTTTAAATTTAACAAAATAGTGAAAATTTTTAGTTGTCCGATTATTCTACTTAGAAACATGTTTAAAAATCTCTAAAAAAATAACGGAAGTAGCTTCTAATGATTTCAAATAATAGTAAGAACGAATAAGAAATAAATTATTGTAGAATAAATACGATGGATCCGAAAGGAATCTTTTTATACCTTGAAGTTCTTCGCTTACATTTGGATTGTAATAATATACCTCATTTCATTGCCCATCTAACATTAACTTTCCACATGAGCGAAGCTACAAGCGAATACTTCAAGTTCATTAATAATCCCTCAAGCATAGAATAACAATGACAAGGGTTGGAATCGTTTCCAAATCAGATAAGACGAGATCCGAACTGAAGCGGGCGTTACAGAAATCCCGTCAATTCATCTGATAGAATCTATTACGATATGTCCGTGACACCGTAACGTAATTACTTATCATTTTTTTTTCATAAAAAGAAGGATGGTGGCGAACTAGTAGACAGCAGCTGGTAAGTGGATACTGTCGTCCTGCGATACGTGCCAATATTAGTCCAGAATGACAAACGTTCACATGCCTTCGCGCTACCAACGGAAGAGGTTAAAGTGGAAAATGCAGTATATTTATAAAAGTTACCCCGTCTTTTGTGCCAGTTGAGTGCGTCCCCTGGCTGTGGGATTGCAACGTGCACAGATACCCTCCCATCAATTTCAATTCTCATTGATTTCATTTCACACATACTAGCGTAGTATTAGGAAGTCATTGATTGAAACTGAAAAGAACTTATCTTATTGAACTTATCTTACAAATCTCACGCTAGTATTATTGATATTGGTAGAATCCACAGAAATGGGATTTCCTTATTAATAGAAAACTCATGTGTTCGTGACACGCGCGCCCAAGACATTATCGTATGATCATAGCTTACAAGCTAAACAAGAAATGTCATTTCGGTCATTGATGAAACGTATTATTATATTTATAAACAGATAAAAAATCCGCATAAAAATGTCTTATTGATTGTATGTAGACCAGGAAGCTAATAATCAAATGTGACTCATAAAGCCACGGTGGAGATTTTTCTCATCTATAGTTACAAAATTATTTATAATTAAAAAAAATATTTTGAACCCACATTAGAAATATGTATTTCAATGATAGTCGTAATAAAACAATGTAATATTGAAAATATACATTGCTTGTCACGAACTAGCACTCTAAACTACAATACGATACAAACACGTAGTGTAAAATGTTTGCCAAATACCATCATGCCGGTCATTAATTACGTGGTACAGGGTAAATGTCAACAAGAATGACAACCTCAGGTCACGCCCCTCATCTCTTTAATGATAGTGTTGAATCAATTAGCACAATTACCGATTTTGCCGACTGATTTTTTAAAGACAGGTTATGGGTCCAGAAACAGAAACCTCTTGCTGATGTTTAGCCAGAGGTACCAAACGGAAAATCATTTATTTTAAAACAACGGGCAGCTGCCTGGTGTTAGTTCAAATAACAGTAGCGATTAGCTAATGGGTCGTCAATGTTATAAAACTTTTATTCATAAAGAACAAAAAGCTTTAAGTCCGTTCTCACCAACATCTGGTACTTTATCAGAAGAACATTCTGATAAAGTGTAACTGACTTTCTGATAACTTTTGATAAAGAATCAGGTGGTAAGAAAGGCTCTTAGTGTTTTATTACTTATTTTCCATGAATTATTATTTATTCTTGTTTTATTTTTTTACAGGCTTATATTTAACTTCACGTTTGTTTGTTAGTTTGTTAAATCTTGCGAGTTGATTTTAACCCACTTCTACTTTTAGTACTTACTGCCTTGAAATTTTACACAACTATATAAAATCGATGACAATCTGGTGACCTTGACCTAATGCTGCAGCTAGGAGGGCCAGCACACTGGAACTCCTCTCCAGCGATCGGTAGACACGTCGTGTTTGGACTGGTTTTGATGGGCTCGTAGATAAGTTTCTGCGACTTAGAACACCACCCCAGAGGCTGCCAACCAAGTTTCTTTGATAAAAACGTATGATGTGTCTATTCTATTCCCTATTCTATCTAGTCTATTCCCATATCGATGGTAATAATAAATCACTTCGCTCCATTCCGTGTAACAATGTCGCAATATTTTTTAAAAAGAAGTGTTAGTGGTATTTTGGTGTTATTAACGTACATATGTATATACACGAATGGGACCACGAAAAATAAGGTTCTCTAAAATAAGTTCTACTAGCTAGAAGGACAACTTGAAACCACGAGAAAGCTGTGAAAATTCTGTGAATCTCTCTACATTATGATGCGCCCAGGGATGTTGTGTATTCATCATTTATGACTCACTTTCAAATTTCCTACCTACTATCACAGCTCTTGAATTACAACAGGCGGTGTGATAAAAGGCCCTCAGAAAGAAATTGTTTTGTTCGCCCCGAGGATTAGCCGTAATCCAGACGTCCTTCGTCCATTTTGTAGATGAATTTTTCAACAAAAACAATATATTTTGATGTTAACTCATCAAACTGGAATTTTTATGCCTGAAACGGATTTGCTTGCCTTTGGAAAGGGTTCAAAGTTCTTTCATCATCTTTATTATGAATACTATTACATCCACTGCTGGATATAACCCTCCTTTCAAAGATATATATTAAACTATAATTATTTATAATAATTTTCGAAAGTAAAACCAGACTACGAAACATATTCAAGTAAGTTTTCAAGGATTTAGTTCTGGAATCTAATTTCTATTTTTAGTATGTTTTATTCGATGTCTTTACTTATTCCCAAGGTTATATATATATATATATTCCGTATATATATATATATATATATATATATATATATATATATATATATATATATATATAGGATGTTGGTATATCCGATGTTAATAGATTTCGACACCGTTTGACCGATCACCATGAAAGTTGGCACCATATGTATTTTTTCCTGAAGAAGGTTTTTATGCTATCCACTTTGTTGTAAATCGCTACTAGATGGCGCTGCAACACATCAACTTCTATGGTAGGACAATGTCTGCGGGGTTTTGCTAGTCTATTATATAAAAATTGATGTTTGTTTGTTTGTTCGTCTTGTATGCGCTCCTAAACCGTTCGTCCGATTGCGATGAAACTTTGGTGAATTTTTGTGCGCGTGAACAATTCATGAAGTTCGATTGCGATGAATGTTGGTGTTGTGTGAATTAAAGACCACGCGAATGAAGTCGCGGGCAACAGCTAGTATAACGACATGTGTTTAAAAAATATTGTCTTCGGATTCCTTGAAACTACGGCCGCCATGAAAGAACGAATGTAATGAAAATTCTTAATCGCATTCCTATTTTAATTTAACTACTAGTTACATTTTCGTCAAATAGATAAGATCAATAGGCGGCCTTATCGCTAAAAGCAATATTTTCCAGGGAACCTGAATTGAAAAATAAATATCCTGTGATCCTCGGGTAATGTAGAATGGATAAATAGATTGACATCTCATTTGTTGTTAGGCGCTGCCGTGGAACATTCACACATATAATACATATATAGCAGGGTATGGGTGTATGTATGTACATTATACATACATACATACCCTACTAAAATCCTTTTCGTTTTTCAGTTAGCCGTAGTCGAGTAAAAAAGCTTTATCGTGTGCGATATAGCTCTTTTTTCTATACCATCAGCCTGCGTTTTTAAATAAATAAGGTCCCAGAAAATATCTAGAATACTGTGAATACATCCAGAAAATTGTATAACCATACCATACTGTACCATTAGCCTATGTCTCTCCTCTGCTCTAGGCCTCTTCCAAAGCTCATCACCATAAACGATCTTCGGCTCTTCTCATCCAACCACCACCGGTGAACTTCTTCAAGTCGCTCCACCTCGCCAAAGGACGTCTAGCACTGTGCTTCTCGGTATGTGGCCTCCTTTCAAGGACTCGTCTACGCCAACGCTTATCAGACCTGCGGCAAATATGACCGGCCAATTGCCACTTCAGAATGCTGATTCTACGAGCTATGTCGGTGACTTTAGGTCCTTGGTAAATCTGTACATTTCGGATTTTAACCCTCAAAGAAACTTCGAACATAAGTCTCTTGATAGCTCGTTGAGCTACTTTGAGCTGAGCTGGGATCAGGCCCACTGTCAGAAGTCACGTTTCGGCACCGTACACCATTTCATAACTTGCAATACGCACTTTATTTGTACAATTTTATAATTTGAACTACAAATAGTTTAACATTGTCTCCAGATCTTGGTGAACGTGTGTCTGCTGACGTCAGCGGACCGAGGCAGCTTGTTCCTGGCGAAAGGGACGCCACCCAACCGGTACCTGCAGGCCAAGTTATTCGACGTTACCAGAGACACAGGTAGGCTGTAAATAATTACCAGGAATACAGGTATATGTTTTGCAACTTCTTCGTCGCGGACCAACCGACGCACTATCTATTCCCACTGGTCGGAAGGTTATGTGTTGAACGCAACCGTCCTACAATGATATATATTAATTAATTTTACTGATTTCGTAATGCACCTACCTGTACTTGAGTAATTCGAATAATTGCGAGGCAGCAAACACGTATCATCAACAAAGGAATTATGCAGCTTATAAATTTCATAGTCACAGGTACCCGCGGGAGACAGCTTAGTGGCGAATTTCCGGACACATTTTCGGACTTCACGTTAGGTAAACGAAGGAACAATTACCAAATGTCAAGTCAATAAAATCGAGACCCTCTTCTCCTTATATAAAAAATTTTACACCTTATATAAAAAATAAATAAACTAAGGTGGTAGTTAAAGTTTCTAGGATCTATGCTTATAATAAAATCGAAACAAAGCCTTGTTTGTGTATTTCCGCACTACTTCCGGCAGGTTTGAAGTCCCTCTAGTCCTCCGCCACGAGTGTTCCGTGGTGGAGGAGCTTGCCAGCGAGGCTCGCTTGTATCGTCCACATTATATCTCACCTCCAGATGGCCATTTAATGTGGCCACCGGCCACAAATATAAATATAGGTCTCGAATAAGATTTCCGCATATAATAACTGTTTTATTTTCAGATAAAACATTTCATTATATGCCCTGAACCGTCATTCGACACCTATACGTGAGATGTGGTTGTCATCACCTGGTGGCAAGATGATCTGCCAATGTGTGACAAAATCTGTAATTACGATAGAATATATAAACAAAGAGTATACATTAGTATAGGGTATTCACGACTCCTCGTAGTGTTTCGGCTCACTTAATACGGCTTCGCTGGCGGATCCGACTCCTCATAACGATTCATTGACTCCCTTGATTCACCTACTTATATTTTATAAGAGCCCGAGAGCGACTCATTTGCATTGCATCACGTTTGTTCATGTGACTCAGCAATCCAAACATGAAAGGAATAAATAACTCCTGGGAATCGATAACAGTTAGCCGGAATCATTAAGAGTTTCGGCTCCGCTCGCGGTTTCCAATCTTTTGATTCATTGAATGCGGGGTTACCCATCGCTAGTATAATATACATTAGTAAAGTATTAATTACATTAGTGAACAATATCCGAAATAAGAATGCTAAATAATAAAATAATTGCATATTTTAACCAATTATTGCAACATAAAGCTGATCCAATTGGAACAGAATAGAACAGAAGATTTAAAAAAAAGTGTAAAGTGCTAGTGACACAGAGCTCAAAAGAACAATTTTTAGTATTTTGACAGTTCAGAATTAATGACACGCGATTT
Source organism: Sesia apiformis (assembly GCA_914767545.1). Lineage (NCBI taxonomy): Eukaryota > Metazoa > Arthropoda > Insecta > Lepidoptera > Sesiidae > Sesia > Sesia apiformis. The sequence continues at coordinate 8,893,847 of OU611970.1, read as the reverse complement.
TAATTAAACTCGGCATAATTATAGCTTATGTGCTGGGTTAACATTTAGTGTACTTTTTATCCCGATCAATTATTAAGTTCCTATGGGAATCATGCTAAACCATATTTACTTGAACGTAGAAGGCACGAAGTCGCAGGCATCGCTAGCCACTAAATAAATATTAAAAATTACACTCGTGACAAAAATTATTCCAACCACCAAAAATCGTGGTCAAAAAGAGATTATGCGCGTTAATGCCCTTAATCCACCACGCTTCCAGACCGGATTTGCAATTCCTTAACCGCCTGTCTTGTTAGCGCCTTTATTAAATTAAAGAGTACGATTAAATTGGATAAAACTTCTCGATAAAAGGAAAATAATTTTGTATTCAAATTCAAACATAAAAACCGTTTTCGATTAGTTATTGTTATGACACATTGTGTCGACCTATTCAATCGTAATGGGTCATTGAAAGGGAGCGTTTATTATTATAATATATTGATTGTCTGCTAACAAAGCAAAATAACTTTACGATTCATGTATTTAAATAATAATAATAAGACATAAATACTACAAATATATTACAAAAAAAAAATATTGTCTAAAATTGATATAAAATTATTTTATATGAATATTTCTTTTGAACTTATGTGAAGACTGGAAACTTATCTAAATACAGACAATTTTGTTTTTTTTATAGACGCTGCAAACAATCCGCCTAGTAGTAAGTGGGAGTGGTTGTATAAGGTCCACTTAGAGGTTGTATAAGGGGCAGAGTGCACGCTGAATTCCCACAGCCGCTAGGCGCATTTGACTGGCCACGTTACCCCACGTCTCACGGAAGACTACCTTGAAATGTACTGTATTACCCACTTTATCGTATTTCCCCAATGTACGTACGTGTTTCGATAGTGAGTGAGATAGACCAGAGCCCATTCACATCCCATCCTATCTTATCCCTCCTCATTTTCCTAACCCTTTCTTTTAATCCATTACATAATCTGCAATGGTAGACAGCGTATCCGGGGGTGTGCTAACGTTTATCATTCTGGACTGATGTTGGCATGTATCGTGACTGTTTATGGGCGACAGTATCCACTTACCATCAAGCGGACTGTATTGTCGCCCATGGACACGTGCGACACGTGGCAACATTATTACCCTGCGGATGGCCTATCTTTGGAGGTTTAGGATGACACGGATTAGGACAAAGGATTGAAAAGGTCGAGAATTTTCCCTTGAGAATATTATGCGATAAGGTGTATTCTTTATCATTTTGATTTATTTATTTTATGAAAGGAGTAAAAGCAAAGAAGGGCGTAACAAAATCAAACATAACAAGAAATAACACATATATTAAGTAAGTATGGTCAGTATCCTTGAACATTTCACATAAAGAAGTAGACACATACCTGGTGACGGTATGTGAGGTGACGATGTGAGGTCAGGTGACGGATGATTTTTTTCTATTCTAACAAGAAAATTAAAAAAATAATAGGGATCCTCCCTATTCTTTTTTTAATTTTCTTGTTAGATTTAGTTTAATTTTTCTGTGTAAATAGTCCATCCAGGGTAGGGCAGGGTACGTAATCTTAATCGTAAATCAAACGATTCTCCTTCTACTGCAGTTGCGGGCGGTGCGATTAGGGTACGCAGTCTTCAATAAAACAATCGTTACTACCATTTAGGGTATACAGTCTCCAATAAAACAAACGTTACAACCATTTAGGGTACACGGTCTCCATTGAAACAATTGCTACAACCATTTAGGGTACACGGTCTCGAATAAAACAATCGCTATAACCATTTAGGGTACACGGTCTCCAATAAAACAATCGCTACAACCGAAACTAAGGTAACCGACCTTATGAACACACGATGCAGGTCCACCTCAGGAAGCGACGGAGACTATCTTGAATTTAATTTCAGCTGATATTTTACAGCTTTGACTGACAGGAAGAAATTTTCTTGTTATTTTATTAGATGGAATGGGGAGTGCAAAATATGATTTTACTAGCGTGAAGTTCTAAAAATAAAAAAAAATAGATAAAAATAAAATTTAAAAAAAAAATATGGAATACTCCATAATTATTCTAAATAAATATAGTAAATGGAGTAATTTACAATAATTTATACTCATTGGCCGCGTGGGCTCGGCTGGCTTTAGTGGTCTAGTGGTGATATTCCACCACCCTTTCTCCTCCCGTTAGTGTCGTAACCGATGATGTCGTCTGAAACTGAATTGCCGAAATACTCGTAGTAGAGTAATTTATAAAACAAAACACAAGAGTTAGGGTATGCAGTAAATATGCATACTTAGATACCTACTTGTTTTTTCGTATTTTAGTTTTTTATTTATTCATATAGGATATGGATTCAGTCGGGTTTTTTGCTTTCTAAATAATTTATATTTTAGCTTTTTAGAATGTACTAGATGAATGATACATTTGCTAATTGAGGTACAGTCCCTTCACATCTTTAACTAGCGTTTGACCTAAACGTCGAAACGTAATTACCGTACCATCCATAAGCCTATCACTCCTCTTCTGAATATAAGCCTGCCTCAATGCTCACCGCCACTCACCACATTGTACTGTTCTCATTCAGGTATCACCGCCAAACTTCTTTAAATTAGCCTGGAGATTTTTTTTTAAGGTGAAGGTAGCAGACGGGCATGCGGTCCACTTGATGGTAACAGGCTAACACCAAGGGGTATGCGGGTGCGCGGCCTAGTAAATCCCATTCACAGCTTTCTTGAAGAACCCCATGTCGTAGCGTAGCGAGAAAACCTCAGCAGGCAGTTCATTCCACGGTATAAACATTATTACGGTATAACATCATTCCACGGAGTTCGCTTTATAAAGTGTCGTGAAGACCGCACTGTGCGCAATGACTCTTTTTCAAAGAACTGTGGATTTACCACACTACGATGTCGGGAGGTTAATGGAGGGAGGAGATTGTTCGAGCTTAATCCGGCTAAGTGTTACCGTGATCTTCGATATGTCGGATTTAATAGTATTCTTCCGAAGTTTTGCTATACGACCCTATTTATTTATTTACTCTTTTTTTGTAAATGTATACAACAGACGGACTTAATGCCTTACAGCATTATCGTCCAGTCAACCTTTGGGCTATGCAGGACATGAAGTATATAAATAAATTTCATTACCATTTGAACCAAATATGTAGTCTTTTTCCAGTGATTTTATTGTATCAATCCACGTACAAAATTGATATACTCGTAGGTAAGTTATGATTAATTCTGTGAACGGAGTCGAACTAAATACTAGTATATAATACGTTTTTGGAATTGCCTTTTCAAGACCTTTAATTTGATACAATACAATTCAAATTCTAAAGTCAAATTCAAATTTTAATTCAAAGTCTACTCTAATATGAATCCTATTCTACACTAATCATTATCACTAATAACGTCTTATACTATCACTTCCTATGTCTAATTCTGGAACTCCACACTCTTGCTACTCATATAGATCCTCTGGGTCGAACGCTAACCTTTTTACTGATGGGCCAGACGATGTTGGCAGTGATTCAGACAACCCACATTTACTTATATTGCTTCTTTCTTTTCTCCAAACTCTTACGATTATATCTTCTGGGCCTGACACACCAATAATATCTGGCCATTGTTTTCAGTATAATATTCTTATTTCGTAGTCTTCGTCATCAGAACTATTTCTTCTTTCTATTCTCCTTGTTTACGTTTCTACCATGTTTACGTTCTCCCCCCCTCCATGTTTAGCACCTGGTTGATATGTCTCATTAACCGTTTCTCGTTTCATTTAACTATATATCTGCATACTCCTATTATTTTCTCTACTACTCCGTTTAGCCAGCATGGAGTTCCAATATAATTTCTTATAAAAACAGACTGTCCCACCTCAAAAGACCATACTTTTGTTCTTTTATTGTTTTTATCATATCTGATCGCTCTTTGCCTTGAAAGGACACGGGGTTTAAATTATCAAACTTTGTCCTAAATCATCTACTATCCAAAAGCTCAGCTGGTGTTTTGTCCTGACCATTATTGGGCGTAGTAATCCATACAACATTTCTTTGGATCAAATAAACCCAATAATGGTTTGTGATCAGCTTCGATTATAAATTTTCTGCCTTGAATAAATTGGTGAAATTTATTGAGACCAAATGTTATTGCTGCTGCTTCCTTGTCAATCTGTGCGTAGTTTCGCTCATGCACATGCATGGTCCTAGAAGCAAACATTATAGGGCTAGTGCTGCCATCTTCTATTTCCTGTTCTAGTACAGCCCCTAATCCATATTGTGAAGCATCACACGACAATATCAACTGATTCTTCATTACAATACAATTTGAATCCAACGATATGGTGCCTAAAATCCGTCATTTTAAATTTTCAAGAAATCAAATACGCCACCAGCACTCGTGACGTTAAGACGAATCTAACGACAACTTGTTCATTAAAATCGGTCATTCCGTTTAAGCTCTGCGTGGGAATAAAGAAACAGACATACAACCATAATGGTGAAAAACATATCCCTCCTCGCGTTCCGCAGTCGGGTAAAAGAGAGGTGGTTCGGTTTATTTGCTCCCATATTTATGTACTCGGATATGCGTATAAAGTAAGATTTAGTTGAATCCCTTTTTTACCGATATCTCGCATTTAAATTATACTGCATATTTATTTCTTTGAGCTAACAACCCTACTCTGGATTCACGACAGGGAATCCTAGTGTGGGCTATCTAGTTATTTATTTATTTTAGGATTTTTAGGTACTCATCTCATGTGATCCCTCTGCTATATTAGTCATCTAATATAGCAAACTACATTTAATAGTCATCTCACGTAGTATCTGTGTGACACATACATAATTCTTTGTTTAACAAGAAATAGGTTGCTGCCAATATCGTCCACAACTATCAAAAATATCCATGCTTCATTTCTTTCTCATACCTCGCGCGTGGAGTATTCTCTAGTATTTATCATTTCTAATAAAGATTCAATGTAACGCAAACGTTGTATAAGCTCGCAGTCCGCAGTTATAATAGTTCGCAGTCCGGGGGTGTATAACAAACAAACTAAAAATAGAGCGACGCCCCCTCAATAAATCTATGGTGTTCAAACTGGGAGTCGATATCGGAACTACTTTTAGTTGGATAATAGGTTCTACAAATTCAATTAAGCTTTGTGACGGAATAAGTTACGTAGATGATAAAATAACTCTTGTCCATCAATAAGTTAACGATAGAAATTTTAATTTAATCTCCGTTCAAGTTAAGAAAAAAGTGATGTCACAGCGGTGACATCATTTTTATCTTAACTTAAACGTGACTTGAAACTTGAACATTCACGTTATTTCACTTATTGACCAATTACGAGAGAGTGAGCGTTCATCGAATGACCAATTAACGCTACATTGAACGGATTCGATTTTAACTTTAATTTTAATGTATTGTTTTTTTTTTTAATTTAGTTTAATTTAATTGTAAGACGATGTGCACGAGGGGGGCTAGTAACAGTTTAAGGTTAAGCCATAAATTTGGAATGACAAGAGTGTCAAACTCAAATTCAGTACAAGAAGTCTCCTATTCTTTGATTATAGAAACACAGGAATCGATGTAATGAGGTTGCTTACCTAATGACATATAATGACCTTTCAGCCTGTCTAACAGTTCGTCGTACTATGCGCCGCAGGAAATTGGCTACGTCAGCTGTCAATTATTATTGGTGTATTTCAAATGTCGAATGTGCCAATTTCACATAGGTAACATTGCGAATAGCAGGTATTTTATGTGCTTACGTTGGCATCTAATTTTCAGAAGAAAAATAATTATTTGAGCAGCAAAAAATACTGAATGAGCAGCAAATTTAAAGGTGGGTTGGGTTTAGCTTCTCTGGTGACAATAATGATATACCCAGAGGTCCCATGAAGCGGGACTCCGTCGACTCGGTGTTGACATTGTTTGTACATAATTTAAAATTATGTACTTCAATTATTTAAAAAGAGGTTGTTTTGTTGATCATGATTTTCTATTCATTAATTATTTTTTGTTGCTTATTTAAATAGAATTTAAATACGAATTTGTCCCGGAAATGTTCGCTATGATAAACATTATGTTCATAATTTTTATATCGCAATCACACAAAATATTTCTTCTCCGACTCTTATCGCGTCAGCCTAACGCGTGGTGCCGTTCACTTAGCACTCACTTAATTTAGTTCCTCTGCTTTAAAGGAAGTAGCAAGCCGGTTATACTTAATTTTGTTAATATAATACTAGTACCTCATTGGCCTTGGTATTTTGTAGCAGTTTATTTTGAATAAAAAGTAAATAGTACAATGAGGTTTTATCACAAATTAGATAATGATGCACATAGTACAAATGTCCTTAAAAGTGATTTTATATCTGGCAACCTTAGAAGGCGCCAGTTTGAGGAGGACTACATCCAAAAGGAAATAATTACAGTCTGAAAAAAGGAAGAGGAATCATGAAAATCTACCAATTTCTGTAAATTATTAGTCAATATTTCAGTGGTAGTTTACTACTGTAAACGGTTTGGGATAAAAACAAAATGTAGCACATATATTTTAGTATGTAAGTACATAAGAAAAAAGCCAAGAAGTTACTCAATATACAGCCAAGTTGTCTTGTCAGACAACTTTTCCCCGGATCTCAGCGTTTCCCCAAAAAAAGTTACTTGCCAATACGCTGTAGATTGACTTAAGTTACTTTTACATTTACTTAACATTCTTCTGAAATATTTTCAACCATTACAATACGGAGGAAAGGATATTATTAAGAATTATAATTAAGATTATTAAGACATTATATTAGGAAAAGATTTAAAAAGATCAATGGCAACGAGAATTTAATGGTTAAGAAATTTTTAAATGTTTATTCATATATATATATATATATATAAATGGATGTTGGTATGTCTGATGTTAATAGACTTCGTTTGAGCGATCACCATGAAAGTTAGCACATATATGTATTTTTTTATGAAGAAGGTTCTTATGCTATCGACTTTGTTGCAACTTGCCAAAACCTGAAACTATGGATTCCTGTCATTATTCTGATGTCATTATCATGAAAATTTTACATTATTTTTGAGTTTTTTACCTTGAATAGTGGCAGTGTAGTGTCGGCCGGCTATAGCACCAGTCCACCTATTCCTGTGTGTGTTGTAAAAGGCTACTAAAGGATAACAAATGCGCTACCACACGTCCTGAGGAACCACACCACTTCAAAATGAGTGGACTCGCCAACCTGCTTGACCAGTGTGGCGTTTTAAGACCATAAACCCCTCGTACACAAAACAATGTATATGAGGATGTCCATTATCCGGCAACGGATGTTTAGTGTTAAACGAAGTGAAGCGTCAAATTAATCTTTTTATCTTATACGTATAAAAGGCCCGTCTTTTTCAAATATAGCCTCACTACGATGACGTAGGCTGTTCCATTTTGGCTAGCTGTATTGAACTGGATTTGTTTGCGTAGTACTGACGTTAGTCCAACGTCAGAGCACAGTTTGAAGGCAATATTGACACGTTTCTCAAACTACATCGTGTTTATGTTGCTTGTTCGGTTCCAGAATTTCTCGCTAATTTATATACAACTGTTATTGGAACCTCTAAGATATATCCGACTGTACCAGCAAATTTAAATAGAAATGAAGACATTATTGGGCTGGTATTCACTTATTCACACATAACGTTATTGAAGGGTGCACTCTGAAATTCCACAGCCACTAAGCGCATTCGGCAAGTGGAACCTCTCTCACAGTAATTTACCGTAAACTGCATGTCCCACTTTATCCTTTTCCTCTAATTCGATTGAGATATACCAGTGTCCATTCCCACCCCAACCTATCCTATCCCTCCCCATTTTCCGAACCCTTTCTCCAAGCCTATTTTTAAATCTCTAAAGGTAGCGCATCCGGGGGCGTGACGACGTTCGTTATTCTGAACTGATGTTGCCACCTCCTGTCCACTTATCACAAAGTGGTCTGTCTGTTCGTCTGCCGCCTTATTCATATATATAAAAAAATGTTACATAAATTTAGAACAGAAAAAATATTAACTTAGTTTTCTTTTAAATTAATATATGCTAACAAAAGATTTATTTAAAATTTGCTGCTAATTTGTCATATTTCATTTGTCAGACTCTAGAGTTGGTATTAGGTGATTCTACTTTTTGATGCAGATAAACTTGTCCTAACTCAATTCAATTAATTTTAATTCTGATTTTTTCCTAGACTTTAATATCGTATTTCAATGTATATATAACAATATACTATATTTATTTTGGCACTATCTAAATTGTATCTTCCATGCATCTCTGATCAAATTGATCCTGCATCAAATTGAATTTCTCTGATCAAAGGTTGGCTGGTTGAGAATGCCTTAATTAAGGCATTAAGCTCGCCTTATGTAGGACATTGTGCAATAATGTGTATAAATAAATAAATGTATATATTAATTTTACACAAATAGAACATAATGGGTTTCGTGTAATAGTTTATTTTACTTTTTTGTGACAACATAGTGGATATGCATGGCAACATAGTCGTTATCTGTACGAAAACAATATGTCCCAAGCACTGATACATCATGATTTTCAAGCGAAAACTGTTTTATTTTCTTCGAAATTAAAGAGGTATTTTAAACCAATAAAGTATAACAAATTTTACTCTTGGATATTATTAATATTTTAAATCAATATACTATACATATGAATATACTATACATAGACTTTCGAAGATGCATTCTGTTACTATAGTAAATCATAAAAGAATTAACAAAAGACGTTAAATATTTGCATTGGATTAGTTCAACATAGTATAATTGTCAATTTCTGCCTCCACCGTTTAGAGACAATATACCCGAACCACTTAACCATTAATCGCAAGACGCAGTGCGTTTTTTTATTATGCGTATATTCTGATACTGCCATTTGACGGTAAATGTTTGTATAATTTAAAGTCTTTTTATAATAAATATTGTGGATTAAAGGTGAATATGATCTCGTAAATTTTTAGAATAATATTCTATATTTCTAGAGGTATTCTGCCCTAACCATAGTATTTACAACTACTCGTATGTTATTTCTGCTCCCTTTTGTTATTAAGGTAACGGTGTTTTAACAGTTTAAATTGTTAATTTAACATTAAATATTTTTTCTACGGCGATTCGTGAACGCAAAAAGAAGGAATTCTTTATCATGAATACTCCATAATAATCTCCTGTCCCAAAATTTTTAGAAGCAAACTTTGAATAATTAGATAATTAATATACGATTATAAAATGAATTATAATATACTATACTATATTATAAATTATAAAATGATTATAATATACGATTATAAAATTAGTAGTTTGTAGTAATTATTTTGGTATTCAATAATAATAATAAGGTTTAAAAGAAATATTTGACCTTTCAGATTATCCAAACCTGAATAAGTAACAGTAGTTTTGAGAGATGAATAAATTAAATTCGTTTGATATAAACAATGATTTCGAATGTTCTAAACGAGAAAGGGTTATAATTAACATATTTATTAAAATGTATCAAAGAACCGATTGTAAATTAATATAAAAAAAAATAATTACATGTGGTAACATCGTTGTTAGTTTTTTTGTACCCTTGTCTATAAAATCCCGTATTTAAACATAATTAACGCGGAGAGCGCACGAAATTTCATAAATTTCCATTTTATATGAAAGAATAAATCTTATGACGACGGAAATATAATGATTCAACGATAAAATTTATTTTTAAATAATCTTAAATTATTTATTCATTATCTGCATTCAAAAGTAGAATTACCCATTATAAAAAGATTTGGTGTTTCTTCCAACCTTCATTTTCTAATATTTTATACCTATTGATGTCAATAATAGGTACCTTGTAACGAGAATTATAGAGATCAAAACAAATTAAATTAAACTATGTGTCCCGTAATAGATTGTTTACGTAAACAGTATCAAGTTAATGGGTTAAAATAACAAGATCAGCGAAGTTAATGCCGGTTTATATGGTAATAAGCCGCCGGTGACTGATTGTAGGCCGTCGAACGTCGCAAGTACTCGTAGTAACTGTGAAAAAACATTACACGTTTATAAGGTTACTTAAAGATTTTTGTAAAAAACTTTGTAAAATGAGTAATGCTTTACCAAATTATAATCGTTTTCACAATCGGATCAACGGATTAAAATGTACTCGTATATGGATAATATGCCTTCGGAGTTCCGATATTTTGTGTAATACAAAATCCCCGAGAAAGTAACATGTTTCATAATTAAACACGTTACCTTCTCAATGAAATGCATATATGATAACTACGCTAATTTTTTTTAGAATAGATGGCAGACGATGGTAAGTGATCACCGCGGGCCATGGATACCTGCAACATCAGGGGGCTTGCCGACCTTGCAGAATCCTGCTATCAGCTCTCTTGAAGAGCCCCATGTCGTAGCGTAACGGAAATACCTCAGCTGGCAATTCATTCCACAACTTTCGGGTTATACCAGTGTTTTTTTTTGAGCGCACTGTACTCAGCGACTTTATGTGAAAGAAGTGCGGATGAAACGCACGAAGATGACGAGCGGTGCGATGGTAAAAACCCGTAGTTGGCATCAAATTGAACGTCTCTTCAGAACATTCCCCATCATAAATACATTAAAAAACGCAGAGAGACGCAACATCTCTATGGATGCTCTAAACCACCTGTGAGAGTGGGATCGTCGACAATTCGGATGGCGCGTTGTTGGACGTAGTCAAAAGGGCCCAGCTGGTACTTCTATGAACCGGCCAGGGGTGTGAGCAGTACTCCATGTGGGGTCTAACTTGAACTTTATAAAGCGACAAGCGTTACCCCGGAGAGAAGTATTGCTTTGCTCTATTCAGTACACCGAGCTTTTTACTAGCATGTTTTATCTTGCTTTCCTTGACGTTCCTTGCTAGCTGACTCCGAAACTTGACTTTGCTCGAAATTTCGAAGTCAAGGATCCCTAAACTCTCATAGATCTTGAGAGGAATGTTCTGAAATTGAGGTGCCACGATAAATGGAGCTTTCATAGCGGTGAATGCACAACACGTGTATTAAGTTTACTCCAATTCGAGACTCGGTGTAAAGAGTCCTCGATTTTGGACTCCGGACTTCCGAGGTGGAAGAGAGTCGCGTAAGGTCCGTGCCTTACGCGACTCTTCCACCTCGGCCCGACGGATATTCGCACGGCCCTTATACGAAGCTTGCCCAGTACTGTCGTCTGCATAACAACGCATATTACCGACTTGTAATGGGTCGTTGATATTAAGAAACAGTGTAGGAGAAAGCACAGAGGCGCAGGTTACACCAGCCGTGGTCACGAGTTGATTGACGAGGCGGGTAATCCGGGATGGAAACTGCAAGTAGTTTCATCAACTACCAACATTTGATCTTCAAATTCGGAAAGCCTGCGACACTACACTAACAATGTCCGCGGACGTACGCGACGGTAAATCGCAAGTATTTAAATTTGTAACGGCTGGTGTAACTCGCACCGAAACGTCGAGTAGGAATGAAAGGTAAACAAATACCTTTATTATTCAGACCTTTATTCAGGGTCCAGACCCGATTTAGAATATAAAATGCATACACCACCCACTTTTATAATACATATTCATACACAAAACGCGAACGTTTACCAAGTTTTGAGCCACTTCGCTAATGGGAAGCTTTAGTAAACATTAAAAAGAAATTAGTTTTCAGAATTTCGTTTGAGCTTAAGTAAAGTAGACTATTTTGAGAATTTTGACTTTAATTTAGAAATGTTACTTAATATTTAATGCTAAAGTTTGTTCATCTCAGTTCTTAGAAACAGCTAGGAAGGTTTTGTGGAAAACTCCAGAACTCCAGGCTATAAAGAGAACTCCTTACTTATAAATTCCTCAGCCACTCCTAATGGCTTACTGGTAACCTAAAAAAAAACAATTCTGCCATTTATTTCTTTATTAAGTAACTTTTTTTTTATTAGGCGTCTAATTTTTTATTAGGTATTGGTGTTTCTGTGCGGGATAAGATAAGAAACATAGCTCACAGAATCAGCATGCTGAAGTGACAATGGGCTGGTCATATTTGCGGCAGTACCGGTAACCGATGGGGTAGACGAGTCCTTGAGTGGAGGCCACGTACCGGGAAGCGCAGTGTGGGACGCCCTCCGGCCATCCTCCAGGTGGACCGACCACTTGAAGAGGTTCGCCGGCGGTGGTCGGATGAGAGGAGCCGAGGATCGTGTGTGGTGGCGAGCTTTCGGGGAGGCCTATATCCAGCGACGGTATCAAACGCGTATGACTAATTACCTATCGATCTCTATCGAATATTTATTAGGTACCTATTCGATCCTCGAGGGCGTGTCTTTTGCACTCCGCGAAAGCTTCAGTCTCAGACAGATTATTATCTAAAGCATGGATGCTCAAAACTTATTCTATCGACGATCTACAGCAAAAAAAATTAAGCGACTAGTGACCGACTAGACTAGGTAGGATAAAGACAACTTTTATTAAAAGGTATTTATTGAATATATGAGTTATACACATAGTTCCTTGGTGAATCGGTAAATTCCTTGGTATTATCGGTGGCGTTCGCGGTGGAGTTTTATAGTCCAATTTTTAATTGCATGGAATTCTGACATTTATCATTTTATGACATTCCGGTCGTCATGAACCTTTTTTGTCTGGTTCTTGTCTCGATATAGTTTTTAATCATTTTTTTTAAAGTTCTTTAATCAAGCCAATTAGCAAAATGCAATTAATATACCTACCACTTTCGCTTTTGTTAAAAATCTATAGTTTAGCAATCAATTGTTTTATAGATATAGTTAAGGGGTATAACAAAGGATAGGCAGTTAAGGGAAAAGTAATAAAACTATAAATCCTACCTAAGTGTTGGAACACTTTATACTGAACATAAAGCCATCATCGTATCATTATCATCATCGTCATAAATTATGTAAGTTTCTTAAATATGTATGTTTATATACATAAATTATGTATGTATATTATGTGTAGCGGACACTATCCATTGAATGGACCAGAGTTTTCTTTTATAGAATAGTTGGCAGACGAGCGGGCGGGACACATGATGGTAAGTGGTCACCGCTGCCCATGGACACCTGCAATGCCAGAGGTCATGCGGATGCGCCGCCGACACCCCACAATCCTGTTCACAGCTGTCTTGATGAGTCCCATATTGTAGCGTAACGGAAATACCTCAGCTGGCAGTTGGGGCTGGCTCTAATAATAATATTTACACGCTGTAATCTATCAGCCGCTGGGCACACTCGACTGTGGCCTCATTACCCCTCTCTCACAGAAGACTACCTACTCTCTCTAATGTACTCGTACGTACGTGTTTCAGTAGTCACTGATTCTGTCCTATTCCTCCCCAATTTCCGAATTAATTTCTCCAATTCCATATTCCTTCATCTCGAAAGGTAGGCAGTATATCCGGGGCCGTGCCAATGTTCCTCATTCTGGACTGAAGTTGGCATGTACCGCGGATGTCCATGGGCGAAAGTATCCATTTACCATCAGGTGGATCGTATTCTCGTCCGCCGACTTTTTCCTACAAAAAAATCTTTAATAAAATATTTTGCATATTTACTATATTAGCTTGGAAATTTTATAAATTTCCTAGGAATTGTATAAAGTTTCTGAATTTATACATTTCCAATAACATATATATGTATTACAAAAAGAGTGTTACGCTTGTTTACATAGGATTCTGTGTTGGCACAATACTGTTAAGTAAATAAAAGACACCTTGGTAGGGTGTGTGATTTAATAATAAATCGGGTACATTTACTCTATAGTAGAGCATTGCATAAGTAGAGAAGTGAAAGTGCTGATAAATATGAGTGAATATAAGGTGGTGGTACCTACTATTAATTGAGGACATACCGAGCTAATGTTCCAACCCACGTAGGTAAATAAAGTTACCTATATAGAGAACAATATTCTCTCTCAGAAATTAATATCATAAAACAATAGAATACACACAGCGTTTATTATTTGTTTAAGTGAAAGTTTGTTTTCTCTTTTCGTTAACTTTCATACCTATTCACTGTTTTAATAATGCCAACCACAATGGCGGAATTTCAGCTATACAAATATAATTTAGAAACGAAAGTTTCAATTTTGTCTTCCTTCTAGTATTTATTCATTTTGTTTTTTTTAAAAGTATTTGATGTGTAAAGTACAAATGATACAGAGGTCAAAACAACTATTTTTGGAATCTGTACGCGCATCACGTACATAAAAACGACCGGACCGATTTTAATAAAACTTAGCATAGAATTATCTGGTTAACATTTAGGGTACTTACTTTTAATCCTACGGTCACTCGCATAATGACCAATTTCAGTTCACGCAAAACGAGCAATACGTGGAACGACTAATACGCAGTACGACCACTACGCAAAACGACCAATACGTAGGCTTATGCCTACCAAAAATAATCCTTACTGTATTCCTTTAAAAAATCAGAGTAATCAAATATCAGAATTAGAAAGGCTTTCGGGAAAAGTTTGGCTACCTGTATCAACTTATATATAATATAGGTAGGTATTCTTTGTGGGTATAGGTCATTATGCGTGTAGGTCATTGTGTGTAGGTCGTTATACGTATAGGTCGTTATGCGTATAGGTCATTATGTGTATCGGTCGTTATGCGTATAGGTCGTTATGCGTAGGTATAGGTCATTATGTGTATAGGTCGTTATGCGTATAGGTCGTTATGCGTATAGGCCGTATATGCGTATAGGTCATTATGTGTATCGGTCGTTATGCGTAGATATAGATCATTATGTATATAGGTCGTTATGCATATAGGTTGTATATGCGCATAAGTCATTATGTGTATAGGTCGTTATGCGTATACCTATACGTATCTGTAACGACCTCGTTACAGATACATTACGAATCATTGGCCATCGGCTAATCCGGAAACACCTGAACGCGTCATCCACGTCTATGAATTACCGTACCTCTAATTGCATACTTTATTACGAGATACTTTATTACATAGACGTGGTTGACGCGTTCAAATGTTTCTGGATTAGCCGATGGCCACTGTTTTCGTAATGTACGCGTACGCGTGTAGGTCGTACAACCGTATAGGTCGTTTTGAGTAGTGATAATTTTTCCAACGTTGGTCATTATGTGTATTGGTCATTACGTAAGTGATCCGATTTATAAAGTTCCAGAATGAAGCTAACCATACATAGCTATTATGAACGTCTACGCGTATGATATCACAGACAATAGTCATTTTATATAATAAATATTTAATAAATTATTTAAATAAATTTACTATATTATTTAAGTATAATATAAATTTTCTAGGCGGCAAGGACAATTTATTACCTGACTAAGGAACTTATCTAGACTCGGCTAAGTGATCTCTAACTTTACGAGGTGAAATAGATTGCTGAAGTTTCTCAGTCAGAACTTTATGCTTCTATAGGTAATAGAATGCAGGAGAAATATCTACTTAGCACTGTAATTCGTTAAAATTTTAGGAAGTATATTATGGAATTGGTATTAACTATTGGTTAAATGATTTTTGAATGACTGTATTAATATTAGTGTGCTAATAATATTCATTGAACGTGGTGATTCTGTGAATTTTAAAGTGATGTTGATACTATATTTATTTCTTTTTTTTATTAAATATTTATCTTTTGGATATTTCATATTCCTTTAGTAAATTGTGGATAACGTAGTTGGTTTTACATTTAGTACAATAAATTGAGCTGTACCTACCTATGTTATATTAAAATCTGTTTGGTTTCTCATCTATCTATAAAAATGAATGGTTCTTTGTTTGTCCCTTAAGCGAATGAATGGTTTTCTTGAAGACCACGCGAACAAAGTCGCGGGCAACAGCTAGTATAAAATAAATTAATCATTATTTTTTACAAAACTACTACCTACGTCGATTTACCCTAATACCCTTACCGTAAGACCGTAAAAAACTGACCCAAGGTATGCTCGTATTTGTAGTTATGATCCGCTTATTCTGGGAAGAGCTGTGACATCTGACACAAATCTTTAACATGTAGTAAAAATCATTTTAAAACTCGATATTCCTTTGAGATTTTTTTTTGTTCTATTTTATGGTGTTATGTTATAATAACTTAAGAAAGAAGCGGTATTGACATAAAATTAATTAAATACAGAACTGTCGTCGCTTTTCCTATGCCAACTATTTTGATGTGTAATATTTTCTGACTTTCTGTTTTTCTTGAGTTATTAACACAAGTTGTTAGAAATATTTCGATATTTGTAAAAATATTAAGCAGTTTTAATAAAAAAATGTCGTAAAACCTTCCTGCATAAATACGTTACTTATTTCCTTCCGCACTACAAACCCTTTGTGGGTTTTCACCTCCACCATCTTACTCCACTTTATACGATCCTTTGCCTGTTTGTTCCGGGTGGTTTTCTTTCCTAATTTGGCTAGGTCTTCCATAACAGTCCAGACAGTGGTCTGTCCATCCTCTTTCGGTCTGCCCTTTGGTTTTCTTTGTTGTAGGGCCCATTTTGTAATTTGTTTTGTTCGTTGTGACTCAGGCATTTTCTCTATATGTTCAGCATATCTTAATTTGCTGTTCTGTTGTGCCCTACAGTACCTACCTATAGTCTCATTCAATCTCAAGGCATCCAGTTCGTGATTCATCCTGACACGATATATCGCCGGAATCCTCTCGCACTGGTCCAAAGATAGGAAAAAATACCTACCTTACCCAAATAGTAAAACCACTGACTGCCTCGTATGTGTAGTTAGGTACCTTATTTGGATGTGTAATATTTCCTGGTATATGTTTTTCTGTGTTTTGCCTTCGGTCTCGTGTCAGAAGTAATATTTTATTAATAGGTAGTTAGTCATAGTCAATAGTTTACAATCAGTATGTAGGTGCAGCCTTTCAGAGGTCTGTAATACTAACATAATTAAACACCTTATGTCTACTACATGTACAAAAATCAACTCTTGATTTCGTGGAATATTTGAGTTGAATAAATTTAAACAAAATTAACATTTATAGGTCGTCACAAAATTTTGCCTGTCAAATTTTTAATAGCAATACGCAAGAAACAAATTAGCTGCTAATTTTAGTGGCATCTTAAAAATAAAGTCTTGTTTTTGTTTTATCTTAAAAATAAGGTTAAATGGAAACAAGCTCTAGCATGTTTCTATTTAAACATAGTCGAACAACGACATTTTAACTGTTAGACAGTCTTAACCAAAATCAAGAAGCCCATACCGACAATGCTCAAATTTGTTTCAGAGTTAAACGACGCACTCCTTATAGCCCGTTCGCAAGAGATCCGGATACCGTTCGGTGTGGGCGTTGCGGGTCTCGCCGCGCAAACCAAACATCCTATCAACATCAAAAATGCTTATGCGGACCCAAGGTTTGTTTTTCTATACTAAGCGTAAGATAAAAGGCTCAACTTGACACTGCATTTGTTCGTAGATAGGACATTGTAATATCGACGTTACGCCGCCGTAGCGTTAAGGACAGTATTATGTGCTTTATAATGTTAGGAGTAATTTTATTATTGGCTGAAAATACGAGCTCCATACGGATGCTACTGGCAGAGTTGGTTCATTATTATATTACAAATGGTCCTACTTTGAAAACTGGAAATATTAAACTCTGTACCTTTTACCTTTCCTCTGTAAGGGATTACGCTTTCCCTACAGTATCTACTAATGATCTAATACTAATAGATCAGAAGACGATCTCATTTATTATTTCATTTTCTAGTCTACTACTGGAATGTGGAAGTGAAAGCATTTATTTCTTCCATTTCCAAGGATAAAATTTTTATTTTATCTTTCAGGTTCAACAGCGAAATCGACTCTCGAACGGGATACAAGACTGAGCTCATTCTGTGTATGCCGATTTGTAACTACGAAGGAGATGTTGTGGGAGTTGCGCAGATTATCAACAAAACTGATGGTGAGAAATGTAACAAGAATTACCCGTCTACGACAAAAACCACGTAAATTCAAGTTTAGAAATTTAGTCCACGAACTCTTAATTTTCTCTATACCTAAATGACTTCCGAAGCTTTTTGCAGCAGTATCAAAGGGCTTCAAAGTTTCACGTCTTTTGTACTTTATCTTTTAATTAGTTAGCATACTCCCTAACTTCAAAACAGGCTTCATATTGTATTCGTAAAGAGAATTGGAAGATGAGATTGCAATTTAACGGCTAAACCTAAAATGTTTCCACTGGAGTCCAATTAAGTTTCTGTTTGATTTTCTAATAATCATTCTAATATTAATTTATTCCTATTTTATATTTCTATAAAATAGTCTTATATCACAGCTTCTCTCACTTGGAAATGGATTCTTGGGTTCAATGTATTCTAAATTTCCTTCGCTACTTTCTACTACCATTAAATTTTCTCTTAGATTCCCATCTGAGAGACACGCACCACAACATACAGCTAACAACTGACACCCTTCATCAGGTTCCAAAGAATTTTCTCCTAAAGACGTGGAAGTCTTCCGTCGCTACCTCACGTTCTGCGGGATCGGCATCCAGAATGCTCAGCTCTTTGAGTCATCAGTTTTGGAATACAAGAGAAACCAGATCCTGTTGGCTTTGGCGAGAAGTATATTCGAAGAGCAAAGCAACTTGGAGTGCCTCGTCACGAAGATCATGACCGAAGCGAGGGAGCTGCTCAAATGCGAACGATGCGCCGTCTTCATATTGGATACGGATCATTGTGAATCTGTAAGTCATTTAATACCTTACCTACATTTCAATTCAAATTCCTTCTTATTTTTATTCAGTGAATATTATTCATAGAAATATTAGATAGATAAGCCTTTTATTGTACACCAACACATATTGCTAAAGGACGTACTTTGCAAAAAGACAATTTAAGTAACACGAAAAGTACAACGGGCGGCCTTATCGCCAAAGCGATCTCTTCCAGGCAACCTTTGAGTAGTAAGGAGAAAACAGATAACAGTAGCAAAGTTAGATGTGCAATTTTACATTATGTCAACATAACTGATATAAAACTATTTCATACATTACACACACACTCATTGCTACACTTACATACACAAATTACATTACACATTACACTTAGATACACACATTACATTACACTTACGTACACACATTACATTACATTCATACACTTACTGATAATTGATATACATCATAGGAGATGATAATTATTTATATTAGGGAAATAAGTATTTCCTTTTTTTGCTTTATCTTATACCCACAGTTTCTATCCTCGTTTTAACTCACGCTCTACGTTACCAGTTTCATTACTATTTATTCTGAATACCTGAATATAATTCAACAACTCATTACTCAGGCGTTCGTTTCATCTGATTTTATACAAATAATGCAATTAATTCATCTCATTTTTACCGCCTTCTTACGGTCATCATAGCTACATAATATCATTTAAGGCATCAGTATCAAGTGAATGTCAAGACTGCGAAAATAATAAAATACATTCCGCGAATGTCCAGCAGGTTATTACTCCGCGAATGTCAAGCGAGATTTGTCCGCGAATGACAAGCGAGATTTGTCCGCGAATGACAAGCGAGATTTGTTCGTGATAGATTCACGAACAATGACTTTTGTTAATACATTATTATCTTCAACAACTAAAACATTCAACCCCCAGAGTCATCTGGAACGGATAGTCCAACGGCCAGGCGGGAGACCAGGCCCGCCAGCACTTTCTCCACCAGCACCAACGCGCTTCCACACTTTATTCGAACTGCCTGCCCGAAAATCTTCGGCCGGACTTGCGCCGAAACGTGACAATTCTACTCTCGCTACTATTGCTCTTACGGTAAGTGTACGTCTTTATCTTGCTCGTATTCATCAGCGATGGCTGATATCTACAGACACGTTATAACCTATAAATTTCAGTATAATTAGAATTCTAAGATACATGAGAAGATTTAGATACACCTCAACCGTTTATTTATTCTGTAACTCATACTCATATATTTTCGAGAAAGTATCAATTTGACATGGTTTCTTTTTATAGACTAGTGGGCGGACGAGCAAGCGCCCCCACCTGATGGTAAGTGTTACCGCCGCCCATGGACACCTTCAACACCAGGGGGTATGCGGGCGCGCCGCCAACCTTGCAAAATCCTATTCACAGCTCTCTTGAAGAACCCCATATCGTAGCATAATGGAAAGACCTCTTGAGGCAGTTCGTTCCACAGCCTACGGGTTCGCGGTATAAAATAATTTTTGGACCGAACAGTGCGCGACACCATGAGGATGAAAGTTATGATGAGGAATACTACCTGGCTGGCAGCGCACGCATCAGTCATATATGTATATAGACCATCAATATGAGACACATATCAATGATATAAACCTGCTCTTCATCTGCTATCGTTACATAGAGAAATCCTAGAGTTAAATTGATCGCGTACCTATCTCCTGTGTTGTATACCTATAGGTGTTTATTATACTTTTGTATCAATCTATAAAATTCCATTGCACCGCCACAGGCCTCCTCTAGTAAATCTGTTTGGGCTATATCCCACCACGCAGACATACATTTTTTTTCTCTCGATCATGCAAGTTTCCTCAAGATGTTTACCATTACCGCCGAGCTGATGCAATGCAATGCAACCAGCTCTTTCAGTATCCATTACTGGACACGGGCCTCTTCATGCACATTGTCTTGTGCACGAGGCATGTAAGGCCTTAAAACGCCACGCTATCCAAACTGGTAAGCGAGTTCGCTCTTTTAGAGTTGGTGTAGTTCCTCAGGGCTGTTGGTAGTTCAAACCTCCGACCCACACGCTAAAGTTTCAATTTAATTTCTAACTTGGGTTGGAAATTTGAACTCATTAATATCTTGTCCAAATATCTTGGGAATAGTTAAAAAAATGTTTCGTTGGCATAATCATATAATTTATACACAGAATTTATACACATACACATTCATACACATTCATACACATGGTGGGGTTGGTGGTTTCCTTTTAAGCATAAAAATACATGTAGCTATCTTCGCTTCCATAACAAGTCGCGTCGTTGAAATATTACATGATTATGACATGACTAACTAGACAAAAATACAATATTTTAAATTTTAGAAATAATGTCGAAGTGTGTAATGTGTGTATGAGTGTGTGTGGTGTACTAATAGTTACGTTAAAACTCTGAAATATCTCCAGGTCGCGCAATCAACCAAAGCTCTCAACATATCAGACGTAGACGAATGGCGGAGAGAGAACGGCGTTGAGATCCCAGATATCACTGCAGACGATGCGATCAACGTTAGAACGATGCTGTGTATGCCCATCGTCAATGCCAATAAGGACGTTATTGGCGTGGCACAACTTATTAATAAGGTAAGAATTATCATTATCATTAACAAAACTTCTACAAGCACATTTTTTAGTGATTTTCCTAATAACTTAATTCAGATTTTTTTGAGCTACATCAGTAGGTTTATTTTAGAAATTGTATGGGAATTTCAGGTATTAGTCAATAAATTTTTTGTAATGGGAAACCACTTACCGATGAAACGAAACGCCTCCCTCGACTCGGTTCACCACTTTTGACGATTTTCTACAATCGGTTATAGCTCAATTAGGCATTTTTGTGTTTTATAACGGCTTGCTAGCAACATGGGTTGGAACAGACTGAATGTGCGGCGCGAGAAGTAGATGCTCAGCGACCACTTCGAGTATGCAGCGACGGGACGCTTACATTATCTATCTCTTCATATCAGTGGTTCTCATCATATCTCAATTATCCATGTTGACTTCAAGTATGTGTACTATTGACCCTATCTTTCATTAAACCATATACTCGTATAATGGTTACGAGAATGGATGGTACTTTTTTTACAAAAAAAAGGCGGCGGCAGACGAGCTTACAGTCCACCTGATAGTAAGTGGATAATGTCGTCCATAAACATCCGAATGACAAACGTTGGCGCGCCCCCAGATACGCACTACCTTTGCAGATTATGGATTGGATTGGGAGAAACGGTTGGGAAAATGCAGAAGAATAGAATATTCTTACACTACCGAAACACGTACCTACATTGGGGACATACGATAAAGTAGGAAATGCAGTACATTTCAAGATAGTCTTCTGTGAGAGAGAGGTAATCTGGCCAGTCGAGTGCGCCCAGCAGCTGTTGGAGTGCATTATTCCAAACATTAATATGTGATTTACATTGTTAAAGGAAATACGCGTACTATCATTAGGACTTGCCAGAACTGTAACAGTAATATACCACACCGTGAAACTGTCTCTACTGCTACACTTCTTATCCGTACCGTACCATCAGCCCATGTCTCTTCATTGCTGGGTATAGGCCTCTCCCAAGGACTGCAAGAACTGTCTGTCTCTCTAAACGAGAATCACGCAAAAGCCGCTGAACATAATTGAATGAAATCCCGATCCGTTAAAGAATTCCCACGGGAATCACTAAAGTTCACGCGAACGAAGTCGCTGGCACCGCTAGCACAACTCGTGGCTTAATAGCCACGAGTTGTTGCCATTTTGGTAGGCACTACTCGCTTGCGCCGGAATAATGGTCATATTTCGGCTTGTCAAACTTGACGAACTCGTTTTGTCGAACTCTTCTTATCGAACCGCTACAAAATAACTATTGAACAATGTTGATAATTTTATTATCATTTTGCAGGAAAATGGCTCCCAATTCACAGAGAGCGATATCTCTATATTCGAGGCATTCGCCATATTTTGCGGTCTTGGCATACACAACACGCAGATGTACGAAAACGCTTGCAAGCTGATGGCTAAACAGAAGGTATAGTGATTTTATCAAGACAAATCCCGACAATAATTATTCCCATTCTATTTTCTAAACTTTGATTCCTATATCTCCAAAAGTAGGAACCATAATTAATTTGCAGATATGTCAAAGTATGTCATCTATGATCAATTTCAGCATGAAAGGTTCATGGGCCCACACTGGCCGTTTGTGATCAAGTGGACTCTTTGCTAATCGGTCATTTTAAATGTATTAATGATGCTAATGCACTAGATTGTTAGGTACGAGTACCTTTAAAAACAAAAAAGTATGTTGAACAGGAATCATATTTTAAATGGCTCAGTAAATGCACTGAGCTATCGTGTGTATAATTTTGATAAAACTCTGGCAGTAACCGTAACTACCTCTTTTATCGTCCACTGCATCGTATTATTTAATGCCCAGGCATGGGCCTCCTCATACACTTGTGCATGAGGGATGTATAGCCTTAAAACGGTACGCTGATCAAGCGGGTTGTCGAGTCCACTCTTTACGAGGTGGTGGTTCCTCGGGGGGGGGGGGGGGGGGTTGTGGTAGTGGCTTTGTTAGCCCTTAGTCGCCGCGACACGACATCCATTTGAAGAGTTGGGGTTGTGTTATACTAAAGCCAGCCGACATCACAAGGCCAACTACACACTACTTCACCACACCATCTGTACACCGCTAAACAAAAAAACATTGATTGGTAGTACATTTGTTGATTAAACCTGATAGTTATTCTGGTGATAAACTCTCCAAACTAGATAAACTCTTGTGATACGATATACATTTTGAGTTTTGAGTCCCCAAACATAACCAATGTCCCATCTAAAGGTGAACCAATTTACGTACTATATTTCAGGTCGCGTTAGAGTGCCTCTCGTACCACGCGACTGCTTCGGCAGAGGATACCAACAAATTAAGCCAGGACACCATACCCTCCGCGGAGACTTACAACCTGTATAGCTTCCAGTTCCACGGTTAGTTTTACTTGTAATAATATTTTAACACAAGGCGTTAATAATTCAATTATTTATGCAATTATTTCTAATTAAACCATATCATAAAATGAATTACTTTAGAGAAGCAAAGGGAAATGTTAGCTACTTAAGTAAAATTCAATATTTCCATCAATTAATGGACACATTTCATTGTCATTTTCGTTAATTGTTAAAAAATATTTCATAACTGTAACCAGCCAGTTTGTTGTCCACTGCTGGACGCGAGCCTCTCCATGCACATTGTCCGTACATGACGGATGTTTGGTCTTAAAACGTGACACTGGCCAAGCGGGTCGGCGAGTCCACTGTTTTAGAGGTGGTGTAGTTCCGATGGGTAGCGGCTAGCGGCTTTGTTATCCCTTACGACACGATCCACGAGACGCCTTTTACGACAAGACCCACCACGACACCACGCGGCTAATATTTCATAAATTACTTATTCTTGTTTCTTACCAATTATTAATATCATCATTGTAATTAGTAAATAAATATATAAGTGAAAAGTAAGTGAGTTGTATAACAAAAACCTATCCAATGTCAGTAATCCCTCAACCGCTAAATACCGACTCAAGCCGCTGGTGCCTTTTTTTGATGTTTTCGATATACTCGTATGTGTGACGTCTTCAGAGCTGCACTCATTTATTATTCGTTGAATATCTGTGCTATTATTTAAATTTATTTAATGGTACTTTGATGTTTGTTCTAGGTTAGGTTTCTTTCTATAATAATATCTATGTAATAGTGATCGGTAGTGTGGCTCATCTTGGCGGCGGGGCGCGCGCGCGGGGGTGAGGGGGTACTACCGTACCCTCTGATATAAGAATATGGCATGAAATGGATGTTTTAGTTATATTTTGACATGATATAGACAGTTGTTTTAGTTTTGTTAATAATGATAGAATATGCATATGACATAATATGAATGAAATGAAATAAGATATGCTATGTTATGATATGATTATGTTTTTTATTATTAGTTAGAATTTATAAAATTACAATGCCATAACAGTCTCAGTTCCTGCCTGTGTACATGATAGCATTGAGTAAATAAATATTCAATGTTATACCCACTCATATTTCGATAGATTTATTTTTAGACATTTATACCTACTGTAAAACTATTACAAACATGAAGGTTAATAAACTAGAATAATTATTAGTGTATCAAATATCAAATGTCAAAATTTAAATTGTAAGTTGAAACTTACGTGCACTTTTTTTTCAGATTTCGACCTATCCGATGAAGACACGTGCAGAGCGACTCTTCGCATGTTCATACAGTGCAACCTTGTAGAGAAGTTCCACATACCTTACGATGTATGTAAATTTTATGTCACTTTGAAAAGTTGTTGTGATATAAAAAACATCATATAATCATTCCCCTTGATTAATATAATCAATGAACAATTAAATTGAACGATATTGCCCTATGAACAGTTTAAATATAAGCCTAATCGAGCAGTCGAACAAATACTTACTTCTTTGCAAATCATTAGCGATATACTCGTATTCAATATTCGTTTAGGTAACCAAGCGGACTGGTGAGTTCACTCTTTTAGAGAAGTGGTGTAGTTCCTCTGGGCTTGTAGCGGCTTTGTTATCCTTTAGTTGCCTTTTACTTACCTACGGGAAGAGTAGGAGTGGTGTTCTTCTTAAGCCGGCCGACAACACACTGCGAAAAAGTGTGTGTATTTTTTGTATCTCCACAAGTACATTAGTAAATATCTCCTGTGCCTTCTAAAAAAATTGTTAATGAAATCTATGGTATCAAGGTTTCTATGTCTTCTTCATCATAAAATGCCATCTCTGTCATAGAAGTGTGGCGATCACTCCGACAGTTGGAAGTTTGTACACAGCAGCTCCATATGCTCTGGCAGTTTAAAAAAAACACCCATTAGTAAACGCGAAAATCTCAAATGTTTATATACACCCATTTATCGCTTCTACGTTCAATGTTTTTGTGTCTTTAATTTGCTTAATACATATCACCGAGTAGAAAGCAACATTACAATTAACTGCAGTATGTGAATGTGTGATTAATAAATTCGTCACTGTCGCAATCGCCAGCCCTTTTTTATTTACTGCTGGTGCAAGAGGGATTTATGGCCTTAAAATGGTTGGGAAGTGCACTCTTTTAGGGCTGGTGTAGTTCCTCAGAGCTTGTAGCGGCTTTGTTATCTCTTGGTCGCCGTTTGCGACACCCAGGGGATGAGATGAGATACCACGCGGCCGTTAATAATACCTATAAAAAAAATTATATAAACGTTCGTTTCCAGGTCCTCTGCCGCTGGACACTAAGCGTAAAGAAAAACTATCGACCAGTAAAATATCACAACTGGCGACACGCACTCAACGTTGCGCAAACAATGTTTGCCATGTTAAAGACCGGCAAAATGGAGCGATTCATGTCTGATCTAGAAATTCTTGGTCTTCTAGTCGCGTGTCTATGCCACGATTTAGACCATAGAGGCACGAATAATGCATTCCAAACGAAGACTGAGAGTCCTCTTGCGATATTGTACTCTACGTCGACGATGGAGCATCACCACTTTGATCAGTGTGTGATGATACTGAACAGTGAAATCAATAATATTTTCCAGGTTAGTCTCTTTTCATATAGTAAATCATATCTTTAGTAGCAGAGGTTCTTGTGAAAATTAATAATTCTAAATAATGTTGTAAAAATGACAGCTGAGCGCTTGAGCGATAAGCCTTCAGAACCTTATCCTTAAACCGTTTTAGACTCGAGCTTTTAACGTGAAGGGTCAACCTCAGTCATTACTTACCTTTATCTTATAGAACTAGTTCATGAATTACAAATTGCGAACTTTATAAAGTTATTTTCATTAATTTAAAGTTAAATTAAATTAATTTAGTTTAATTTCCATTAAGTTATTCATCTCCGAAAAGATTGTCTCCAAATATAGTTTTTATATCTGTTTTTAATTTAGTTTAATCCTAATTTAGTAGATATGCCAGTCCTATCCATACCTTTTATCTAACTATGATACACCTATTACCACTTTAAGTGTTACCAACTCCATTATCAATGTTTAATGTCTCCACTACTGATACCGCAGTACTTGTATCTTAGACGAATGGATTATCAGATACAATTGTGCTAGTTTTATACTTTTTCTTTGTAAATTTGGTAATAAATAAAAAAAAAGAAGTATTGGTTTAGGACGAAACTTAATTGCTGTTAAGTATTCATCCTTTTCAAATATTTGAACTTTGATTAAAAATAATTGTCGTTATTCTTTAGCACCTTGAAGCACAAATACACAATTATTCAAAAAATGCTTTGAAAAATACCAATACCAAAAATATTGCTGGTATTAAATTTGCTTAATACCTTAATTCCTATAAGCTTGTTCACATTCTCTTAACAAATGTTTAGAATGATTACTAGACGTGACTTTTTTCATTAAGTAGTTTAATTAGGGGCTCCAGTAACTGGGACGAAGCATATAATAATAATATCATTTAATTCAGATCAATGTCCATTGAAAATTTTGCATAAGTACAGAATAATTGCAGAAAGTACAGAAAATGTGAGGTTCAAATTAGCGTTCTACTTAGACTTGCCCAAACCAAGACAGTCGAGAAGACTCACAGTGAAAATAAATAGTTGTAACAAATGTCTTTCGTCTCATAAAACAACAAATGTACTTAGAAAATTATTACGTTGACAAAATTCCTCTGATTATAGGCTCTGTCGCCTTGTGACTACAAAGACGTGATGAGAGTGGTGGAGACGGCAATCCTTTCTACAGATCTCGCGATGTACTTCAAGAAGAAGTCGAAGTTCTTGGAGCTCGTCGACAACGGCGAGTTCGACTGGCAGAGCCCAGAGAAAAAAGAGCGTGAGTAATAACACTGTTGTAATTGAATTGGGTAACTTCAGTTGATTTTAAATCTGACTAACGCCGAGAGTACCGAAGGGGTACTTTAGCTATGATGGTTTGTTTGTCTCAAAGATCCGGCTGCTCGGACGTAAACAACAGGAAATTGTCGCGAATCCGCGGTGGCATATGCACCCCGCGTACTCAGCGTGGCTTATCACCAAACGTTTGGTTGGTGATAAGCCTTTTATTCAAATAATAAAATAGTAACAACAGTGTTATAGTTACAGTGAAATAATAGTCTGGATATAAGAGAAGGCCAGCAGTGCAGACATAGACTGATGGTATGGTATGATTGAAGGCAACAGCCTCTGGAGCGCCCGAGCCTGCTCAACAGAGCAGGTTCGCTCGTAACAGAGGCGTGTCTGCACATGAAATATTTTTCGAAAAAAATTGTGCACTCTACGGATGATACGGAACCCAAACAGCCATTTTTAGAATTTTTGTCTGTCTGAACGCATATCACGCAAAAACCGCTTTACGAATTTTAATGAAACTTGGCAAAGTTATAACTTATTTAGGGTTAGGTTAACTTACTTACTTATTTAGGTTAACATTTAGGGTACTTTTTATCCAAAAAATTATGAAGTTCCCACAGGAATCGCAAATTATCGCGAATGAAGTCGCTGGCACTGTTAGTTTTTAATATAAGATTGATTTCACGTTTAATTGTCGAATAAGTCGTGAAACCTATAAATTTCATAAACTTATACCAATAGTTTGTTCCCTTAACCTACCCTTAATTTATACCCTTAACCTGGTGGAATCTAGATTAAGGTATAGCATCATGTTCTGGGGAAATAGCTATGATTACAACATGAAAGCCGCATTCACAGTACAAAAAAGAGTTATCAGGACAATGACTCACATATCGCAAACTGACTCCTGTAAAGAACATTTCATAGACCTGGGAATACTGACGGCTCCAAGTTTGTACATTTTAGTGATATTAACCGACTATGTCAAGCATTTAGATCTCTTAAAAACAGAGCATGAAAGAGTTACGAGGCAAGCTACCAGAAGAAAAGACGTTCCAGAGACAGATAAACCGAGACTCTGTATAGCGGAACACTCTGTGAAAGTGCAAGCCGTTAAACTGTTCAACCAGCTGCCATTAGATTTAAAGTCAGTAACCAGTGTGATTGTCTTCAAACGTGGTATAAAATCCTTTCTCCTTCAAAAATGCTATTACTCTGTAGAGGAATACTTTAAAGACAAAGAAAAATCAATAAAATAGAGTAGGCACATAATATTAATACTTAATAGGGACTTGCATATGAATTTAAACTTAGCTTTATAATTTATACCTAGTTTATAAGAAATTCCGACACAATATATATTGTTTGTGAAAATAAATAAATAAAAATAAATAAATAAAAAATAAATAAAAATAAATAAATAAAAAATAAATAAAAATAAATAAATAAATACTTGGGTTACAATAATTCTAAAACTTTCAGTATTATGCGGCATGATGATGACAGCATGCGACGTGTCAGCCATCGCGAAGCCTTGGGAGGTGCAACACAAGGTCGCGAAACTAGTCGCCGACGAGTTCTTCGACCAGGGCGACTTGGAGAAACTTCAGCTCAATCAGCAACCTATCGCTATGATGGACAGGTATACGATATATGACGTTAATGTTCTATGTTTTAATCTGTGTTGTGCTCCCCTGCAGCGCCACCATCATCAATTGCGATCGGTCATGACGGAATGTAATGTAAATTAAACGTACAAAATGTACATTAAACGCAAATGAGTTGTAGTGTTATTGAGAAAATAAACATTGATAGTGGCGCTGTCAAGCGTATCCAGGCGTTTCCAACATAAAATTCATTAGCTGAAATGAAGTATTTTTTTATCTGACTTTGAAATATACATTATAAAGCCCGTTTATACATTGATGTACATAAGAAAGTAGTAGTAACTGTCAGTATAAGTTTTAAGTGGTGCTGCAGGGAAAGTGTGCTCAGCGACAGTGCCACCATCGATGTTCATTTTTTATACGTTTAATACGTTTGTCACCAACGACACTACTGAACCAGAATGATGCACACTGGTGGTGTTGTTGAGAATTGTTTTATACGAATATGCAACGACATTCCCAACGACATCACCAGCGGTTTAATTAGTGGTGTCGTTGGTTTTTTTTATGGTAGTCTGCACTTTAGGGTGGTCTTCTGTGAGTGTCAAGGTAACATGGCCAGTCGAGTGCGCCCAGCAGCTGTGCGATTGCAGCGTACACTTTCCTCCTCCGTAGTACAACACTACAAGTGTATAGCGTTGTGGTCCAACGGTGTCGTTGGTAACAAACGGTTTAATGCATACATTACATTCCGTCATGACTGATCTTATTTAACAGTTACACTTTAATTTTAACGTCAGGCTAACATCTTTTTTTTTTAGATCAGAACAGATCTTTATACGTTAGTAAGCTTTCGGGCGAATGTCACCTCCCATTCCAATAATCTCATTCTCATGACCGATCTTAATGATGACAAACACTTTTCATTCCATCCAGAGAGAAGAAAGACGAGCTACCACAAATGCAAGTGGGGTTCATAGACATGATATGCCTGCCTCTCTATAGGGTGTTATCGGACACTTTTCCCTGGATACAGCCGCTGTACTCCGGCACTATGGAGAATAGGCAGCGCTGGCAGGATCTTGCTGAGAAGGTGGAGATGGGGCTCACGTGGATCGACCATGACACTATCGATAAGCCTATTGAAGAATTTACTGGTAAATATTAAATATATTTTTTTAAATTGTAAGTAGCTCGGCGGTGAATACATTCAAAGGAAACCCAAAGCATGCTCGAGAAATAAAAAAAAATCTGTAGTATGTCTATCCACCAATCACTGGTCTATCACTGGGCCTGCGTGATGGGCTACGACCTGAAACCTCCCAGTAATTTACAAGGGGAGGCCTGTGTCCTGTGAGATTTATTAGGCTGATATCAATCTTACTGAATGATGTTGGAAGAGCGTTTAAACAAATACAAATTCTTTGCAGCTTTTTTTAACGCCATGGTCCTCAATATGATTCTCTGTGTCGTGGGTCCAGAGACACACACAAAGACAAAGATAAATACACACCCAAATCCGAACAAACACTTGTCTTTAAACAAATGAATGCCCGACTGTGAATCGAACCCCGAGACCTTTTACACAGCAGGCAGGGGCACCAAGTGCATCAATCGGTCGCCAATTATCAATTTATTCAATAGGCGCCTATAAGAAGCTAACGGCTAATACAACTTTGAACAACTGCATATCGCACGTTTCTTCACCAAATGGCGGCACACCCACACTTTCTTGATAGAAAGCTACTGCGTACAATATGGTCTTCAAGACACTTTATACTGTGAACACGAGAGTTATAAAACGATATGGGAGTGTAAACAGTGAAGAGGATTATGTGCGGTCGGCAGCGCAACCACATATCCTTGTTGTTGCATATGTCCATGGGCGCTTAAATTACCCTTAAACTTAAATAGCCATAGACTCTAATACCTGTTATTTTTCTCATATTTCCCACAGCATCAAACGAGCCGATTAAAGACGTAGAACTAACAGTGACAACTCTCAACTGCTCCTCCAAGCCTGGACAAGAAAGCACCACGTTGGTACCAGTGAAGTCCGTAAAAACTCCCTTCCATTACTCTTTGAGAAGGGATAAGGGAGGAAAAAGCAACATTGCTGGAAGACCGCCGCGGAACAAACTTACTAGGTAAATAGCAAATTTATGTAACAGGCAAACAATTTAATTTGATCTCACTTTGTATTTTTTTGGTACATTTTGGTATTTTTGGTTTGGTATCTTGTACATGTTTTTGGTTAATTTTAGCTACTGAGCTGGTTTCAAACTACTTGCATTAACTTCAAATTATACCACAATTTTAATATTTGTAGCGACAATAAATAATGCAATGAAAAAGCATACTGCTGCAGCCACAATAACTAGCTCTTTATTTTAAAGAAAGAAAGCACATTTATTTGTCAGTATAGAAAACACACATAGTATTATTTTAGTTGTTTGTTTGTTTGTATCAGCTTACAACATCCCGCTGCAGGGCACAGAACCAGTAAATCAATGGGAGGTTTCACATTTCGTAATCCCCGACGCGGGCACAGTGTGGACTCCGGGTTTTTTATTTCTCCAGCATGCTGGTTTCCTCGCGATGTTTTTTTCCTCACCGCCGAGATAGTAACAATTTTTAAAAATCCATACTTAAGTTAAAACTTAGTGGTACGGCCCGAGGATTTGAACTCACCATCACACGAATGTGAGTCGAGTATAAATACCCCTAGGATAACACAGCTCCTTATTTTAAAGAAAGAAGAAACATTTATAGAAACATTTATTTGTCACCATAGAAAGCACATATAGTATTATTTTATATTTTACTATTATTTCTTGCTCAGTTGCAATATGTACTGTATTTACTAACGATTAAGTACATATTGCTATTAACTTTCCCTCTTTTCGTTGTTGTTTCCATTTGTTAAAAATGTTGAATTTTCATCTGATGGAAA
Organism: Sesia apiformis; assembly: GCA_914767545.1. NCBI lineage: Eukaryota > Metazoa > Arthropoda > Insecta > Lepidoptera > Sesiidae > Sesia > Sesia apiformis. Next base: position 8,861,593 of record OU611970.1, on the reverse strand, counting down.
GTGGCTTTCGAGTCATTATCTATCATGTCCGAAACACTAGAACCCTAATAAATCAATACTATCATGTAAACAGCCGGCTATAGATTACTACCACCCCATCTGCTCCCGCGGGTGTCGTAAGAGGCGACTAAGGGATAACAAAGCCGCTACCACGAGCCCTGAGGAATTACACCACTTCTAAAAGTGTTGACTCGCCAACCCGCTTGGCCAGTGTGGTGTTTTAAGGCCCATGTCCAGCAGTGGATACTCGAAGGACTGACTCCGTTGCATTGCATTACAAACAGACAGTCCACTTGGTGATAAAATATAAATAGATACTGCTGGTCGTGGACATGGGATGCGCCACCTGTCTTTAAAGTTTTAGGAGTCGATTAAGAAAAAGGACTGGGATAGATACGATAGAGAAATGTAATGTTTTCTATTCAATTTCCACGTGAAACCTTTCCTATTATATCCACAGACTTCATTTTTGATTGTACTTTGTCTTTCAGTTTTAAAAATACTCTGTGATTTATCACCTTTCCCCGTTTTTCTTATTATGATGTGCCGTAACCGTAATCATACCTTTTATCGTTCAATGTTGGACACGGGCCTCGTCATACACATTGTCTTGAAACGCCACCCTGACCAAGCGGATTGGCCAGTCCACTCTTTTAGAGGTGTTGTAATTCCTCAGGGCTTGTGGTAGCGGCTGTTAATAAATGGAGTGGTTAATAAATTTCATTTTTGTGATCTTCAAAACCTATGTATCATTTAAATTTACAAGATCTACAGTCCAGTCCTTTTCAAGGCAGTTGATGGTAATAATGCCCAATAATAACAAAGCGTCGGACATACGGTGTCGCCACCCGCCTGATCACGCACCTAGCTATAATTTCGAATTAACTACTGCGCGATGCCCTCTGAATACTCCGAACTTTCAAAGGACCCCCCCCCCCCTCCCCCCCATACCGCTCCATTCGAGCCATTGGTTGACACCGTGTGCCTAACGTATAATGGTTTATAGAGCAGCAGTAAAAGTGTTTGTAAAACGTAAGCTTGCTGCAGATCTATGTACGCGGCGCCGACGCGCGAGGAGCGGCCCGCGTCCACGCACACGGAGCCGACAGAGCCGCTGCTCGAGGAGCCCCCCAAGGCGAGGCATAAGGCGAGGCTCTGCCATATGTTGTGACGGTTAAGTTTTAACTGGTGAGTACTGCATTGTTTTAATAACTATGTAATTTAACTAACTGGTATACGGATATAATAAACTATTAAATAAGTGACAGCCCTTACGACATCCGTGGGCAACAGAGCGACGTTACGAGCTGAGGGGGAAAGTAGGTGTTTATTTTGCGGCTTTTAGGACACGCACTAAGGAGATTCCCTTCTATACTTATATTATTTACTATTCTTATGCCACTACACACGATTTTCGGCTCTTTTCATCCACCACCGGCGGATACTTTACGACTTATAACTATAATATTAATTAAAAAATGTAATCAATCAAACAATAACAATGTTAACTATTAAATTAATACTATAAGAAATCTTAAATAATAAAATTATGGAATCTATACAAACGAAGACTTAAAACTATTAAAACGCATCGGTCGTCCCGAACAACCCGTCCGTATATAGCGAATCCCTTCATAATTGCAAGAACAGGCGAGTAGCATGCAGTGGTACGTTATAAGATAACATTAAATCGAATTGATAACAATTTTATCATTTGTAAATTAAGTTTCAATTGACTCCCTCATAATGCCATAATAAGACTATGCCACTCACTACTCGAGTAGGTACAAGTTAATATATCAGCAAGGGTCGGCTCACCTAACAGGGTGTAAGAGGCTCACCTAACATCTTTGGAGCCTAAGCCAACCTCACCTGCTAGTGGTGCACCCTGCTGTCAACTGACGAGGCAATGGCGTTCCCTTTTTGCGGTGGGAGGGTTACTCCGTCGGCAATGCTACCACCCTCCCGTCGGAGTCCGCCGCCATAATGGTGCCTTATAAGCCGCGAGGCCCGCATCGTGTTCCGGCGGTGAGCGGAAGAAGCCGTCCCGAGAGAGAGATTGCTGCGTGTGGAAATGAGGACCGGCGGTTGCGGGGAATTACAGACGCGCATGGGCGTGACATGGTGGCGCGGGGATCAGGGAGACCCGGTGAAACGGTTGTCCGCTGACCGCCCGCGTGTTGTTGGGGGCCCGAGCCCGGGGATCTTACTTTAATCTCCACCCCAGGAGGCTGCCCCGCCGCACGTGAAAAATCCCTTGGGGTAGCAGTTGTGCCGGAGGAGACCGGAGTGGAACCCGACTGCTGCCCCCGGGGGGGGACCGGGGGCCCTTCCGTACCCCGCGCCGGCAAGTCACACAACCTTTGTGACCTGATTTTTTCTCCGCCCCGTGCTTTGTCCTTTGATCCACATGCAGCCATCTCTCTCTCCGTCCCCCCCTTTTTTTTTTCTATTTTAGTTTTTTCCTATTCACACAATGGCCAAGAAAAAGAGAAGGTATAATGTACACTCAGCGGCCCACCCCTCAAGTTCCACGTTTCAAGTGGACTTTTGCAACATCAGAGGGATGCATAGTAACATCGACGCCGTCCACTACCACCTTGAGACGGCAAAGCCGGCCTTACTTTTCTTGACGGAGACACAGATTTCCTGCCCGGCCGATACATCATATCTTCATTACCCCGGTTACAAACTGGAGCACTGTTTTGTGCGACGTGCCGGGGTATGCATGTACGTCCGGGAGGATGTCTGTTGCCGCCGCCTCAGCCATTTTGAAGTCGGGGACCTGTCGATCCTCTGGGCGCGTATTGACTATGGATGTTCCACTAAAGTCTACGCTTGCCTTTACAGGTCCCACAGCGGTGATACGGAGACGACTCGTTTTTTTGAGCAGCTACAAGAGACGACTGACAGCGTGCTCGAGCAGTTCCCTTGCGCGGATGTGGTGGTCCTCGGTGATTTCAACGCTCACCACGAAGAGTGGTTGGGATCCCGAATAACCGACCGCGCAGGGAGAGCAGCCCACATCTTTGCCCTGACCTATGGTTTCTCGCAGTTGGTATCCTCACCCACGAGGATACCTGATATCGAGAGCCATACTCCCTCCTTATTGGACCTCCTGCTGACTACGCGGCCGAATGACTACAATGTTGTTGTTGATGCTCCGTTAGGATCATCAGACCATTGTATCATTCGAACTGCTGTGCCAGCTAAACAATCCGCGCCGACCTATTCTCAGGGAACGCGCAACGTCTGGCACTACAAGTCTGCAGATTGGGATGGGTTGCGCGAATTTTACGCTTCTTATCCCTGGGGGCAGCTCTGTTTCTCGTCGGGTGATCCGGATACCTGTGCAGACTCCGTTGCCGACGTGGTGTTGCAGGGCATGGAATGTTATATTCCTTGTTCCGTGATACCCGTAGGCGGACGGAGCCAACCTTGGTTTAATCAGTCCTGTAGAGAGGCCCGCCGTAATAAGCGGGCTGCATACAGGGCCTGGGCCAAAGCGCAGGTGTCTGAAGATCCGAATACCACCGACTTGAGGAAGAAATTTAACGCTGCCTCGAGGTGCAGTAAGAGGATCACTGTCAGAGCAAGGAATGAGCACATCCGCAGAATTGGCGATCGACTAGCAAGCTATCCTTCTGGAAGTCGGGCTTTCTGGTCGCTCGCTAAGGCTGCCGAGGGTAACTTCTGTCAGTCGTCACTTCCACCACTGCGGAAACTCGATGGCTCACTGGCCCATGGGGCGAAAGAGAAAGCCGATCTCCTGGGCAGTCTCTTCGCCTCAAACTCGACCCTGGACGATAGAGGTGCCTCACCACCGTCCACCTCGAGGTGCACAAGCTCCATGCCGGAAATCTGCTTCACCCAGCGTGAAGTCCGGCGAGCTCTAGCATCTCTTGATATCCGAAAGTCGAGTGGGCCAGATGGTATTCCTGCGGTGGTGCTCAAATTTTGCGCTCCCGAGTTGTCTCCGGTGCTTACGCGACTCTTTAGGCTCTCATATTCCACAAAAAGCTTCCCGTCAGCATGGAAGGTAGCTCATGTTCACCCTTTGCCTAAAAAGGGTGACCGCACCGACCCGGCCAACTACAGGCCAATAGCGATCACCTCCCTCCTCTCCAAAGTGATGGAGCGTGTTATAAACACACAGCTCCTTGGGTACCTAGAGGATCACCAGCTGATTAGCGACCGTCAATATGGATTTCGCCATAATCGCTCGGCTGGTGATCTTTTAGCGTATTTAACACACCGCTGGGCTGACGCCATTGAGAGTAGAGGCGAGGCTCTGGCTGTAGGCCTAGACATTGCGAAAGCTTTTGACCGGGTATGGCACAAATCGCTGCTTTCCAAGCCACCATCTTTCGGGATACCCGAGGGATTATGCGAATGGGTTGCCAGTTTCCTGACTGGACGGAGCATCAGAGTCGTTATCGATGGTAGCTGCTCCGACACCATGTCTATTGACGCTGGCGTCCCGCAAGGCTCCGTGTTGTCCCCAACTCTGTTCCTTCTGCATATCAACGACCTGTTACAAATTGGTGACATACGTTGCTATGCGGATGACAGTACTGGAGACACCTTGTACAGGGGCCGCGCCAACATCCCTCGGGTCGAAGTGGAAGAGAGTCGCGCCAGGCTTGTGTCTGAAATCGAAGACTCTTTAGATCTAGTTTCGATTTGGGGTTCTATGAACCTAGTGGATTTCAACCCCAGTAAGACGCAAGTCTGTGCATTCACCGCTAAGAAAACCCCTTTTATTGTAGCACCTCGCTTTCAGAGCATACCTCTTAAGATCTTGGAGAGTATCGGGATCCTTGGTATCGACATCTCCAGCAAAGTCGAATTTAGGGGTCATCTGGACAATAAGGCCAAAATGGCCTCCAAAAAGCTCGGTGTGCTGAACAGAGCGAAGCGGTACTTCAAACCTGGGCAACTCCTTATGCTTTACAAAGTTCAGGTGAGGCCCCATATGGAGTACTGCTCTCATCTCTGGGCCGGCGCACCGAAATACCAATTGGACCCATTTGACTCTATCCAACGACGTGCTGTTCGTATTGTCGACGATCCCACTCTCACGGGCGGTTTAGAATCCCTCAGCGTTCGGAGAGACGTTGCGTCTCTCTGTGTGTTTTACCGCCTGTACAATGGGGAATGCTCTGAAGAATTGTTTAATATAATTCCCACCTCGGGTTTCTACAACCGCACCTCCCGTCACAGAAGTGCGGTCCATCCGCATTTCCTCGATACGGAGGTGTCGCGCACTATGCGGTCCAAAAACTATTTTATACCGCGAACCCGTAGGCTGTGGAACGAACTGCCTCAAGAGGTCTTTCCATTGAACTACGATATGGGGTTCTTCAAGAGAGCTGTGAATAGGATTTTGCAAGGTCGGCGGCGCGCCCGCATACCCCCTGGTGTTGCAGGTGCCCATGGGCGGCGGTAACACTTACCATCACGTGGGACCGCTTGCTCGTCCGCCCCCTAGTCTATAAAAAAAAAAAAAAAAAAAAAAAAACTCTGTCGACTTTTAGTTTAGAAACTGAATAGAACAGCACCATCTGCAATTATTGCGTTGTCAAAATCAATTATCCACCAAAGATTTTTGCATTTTTTTTATGTTTTAAAATCTTAAGTATTACAATGTGTATATGTTGATATGTTATATTTTCAGGGGCAGCCAGAATAGTACAGAAAAAGTGGACACAGTGAAACCGTCCAAATCAATCGACTAAATTGTTGTAATACAAACTTGTTCTATTACCTTCGTAAATATGATGTCGTCGAAGTAGGCAAACTAGTTGTTACTTGTACATTTCTACTATTATGACTTCGTAATAAGTAGTTGAATAATGTGGAATTTACTGAAATCCATATAAACATAATTATGAAGCATTGTAATATCACTTTTTAAAGCCAGAAATTCTGTTGCTGTCTGATGATCTACATGTTGTGAAACTCTATAGACAAATTTATGAATCTATGAAGGCTCTCACCTTAACATAACTTTAATTTTGATTTAAAATCAATTTCTGTTTGCAAATACATATATTAATATAACATAATTTTATACAACATAAATTTGCCATAAAATTTATTATATTCAAGGTTGAATTTCACTTCCTGAAATCGTATTAGAAACTTTATACTTATTAGAAAAAAAAAATTTAGCCTTATGACAATTCTTTTGATATTTTTTTTAAAAAACAGAACCTACAAATACTGAAAGTTAATTCATAATTTTGTTTATATGGATTAACTTTTTAGAGAATATAAATGTAATTGGTAGTGTTTTAATCTCTACGTCATTTTGACGTACACTATTTTCTGTAAAACGTAACTTAGGCAAATGTTTTATCTAATTGATGTATTATTTACATAGACTGTGATCTAGCGTTACTTCACGAGGTTCTATTTTAAAAGTACCATATGTAGGCGTATTTATAAGGTATACTAGACGTCCTGTTATCTATCTTTGAATGAATTATTGTTTACTATCAGTTTTATTGTACTTTAATTTTTTATGATTTTTTAGTGTGAATATTATGAAGGCAAATATCGAAACGTTTCAAAAAGGATTCTCTTACGAACGTCTAGTGTAGATATTCATCACAAATTGCCAACTAAAAACTTTACTAAAATAATTACTAAAAAATTTAAACATCAACACAAAATTTGAAATCGCATACAAAATACATCACTTTCACTATTACTACTTCGGTGACACCAGTTACTTTCATTATTCAGTACCCTAATGTCATAGCGCAGAGATAGTCAGACAGACAGACAATCAGACAGACCCAAAATACGAGGGAAATTTATAACACCCTTTTGATTGTTTTGGAAGTTAAATTAACCTGTCCACACAGCTTAATATTAGCACGATGTGCGTTGTGGTATTAGTCAACGAAATGTATTGTGTATTGGAAATTAATGCTATAATTTTATTTTGCAATACATCAATGCTCTTTACGAAATGCTCTACGAAATAGATCGAAATGCTCTTTACATCAATGGACTTATAGGTAATAAAATAATTTGTTTTTTTAAATAGAAATGAAATTTATTAACCTTTTAAATACCTCGCAACCCCCAATAAATTATTTTTATTGTGTTAATTTATACATAAAGTGTTACGATGCTAGTCGATTTAGTTTTTCGTGTTACGCAATAGACGACAAGGTTGTTCTTTTTGAACAACTGATTGTAAAACAAACTACGTATATTAAAGTTTAAGTTATTATAATGGCTCGCCTTATTCGTCGTTTTTAAATTATATTATTTACTTCCCCTTCGAAGAGTCTCTCCACTGCTGCATAAAGGCCTCTCCCAAGGTGGACGGTTACACACGATCTTCCACCATTCTCCTTCAACTACTATTTTCATCTGCTTCAAGTCATCGGTCCATTTGGCCAAAGGGTGTTCCACATTTTGTTGTCGCTCTTGCAGCAGATTCAGCAATGGATAATTGGCTAATAGTATGGTATACCATACTATCAGTACTTAGTACCATAGTACCTGAGTACAATAGTATAAAGGGTGCATCTTATTTGACGGTATGGCGCTCAATGTAAACATTGCTATTATACTCGTAATTATTGCAACTGACGAATGCGTGTCTTCTTTGTTTGTAATGGTAAGTGTCTGTAAACTTAACAAGAGACCTTATAACCTTCACAATATGCATATATATTAAAATAGAATTTAGATTACGTTCTGAGCACTATCCATTTAATAAATTTCGATATTTAATGAAAAAAGTAGACTCGCCTAATTGTAAACTTTGTGGGAATGTGAAGTGTTTTTTGCTATATTAACAGAGCCATATTCTAATGCGGCTACTATATTATTTAATATGTTTATGCAACAGTGAATCCTTCGAATTCTTCTGTGCATACCGCCTGGTGTTGCAGATGTCCATGGGCGGCGGTAACACTTACCATCACGTGAGACCGCTTGCTCGTCCGCCCTCTTCTCTATAAAAAAAAAAGATAAATGGCATTATATTCTCGTAGGACCCTAAATAAAAAGCCCCCAAATAAGTAAGTTTTAAATAAAGTTACCTTTCGCGTGTACATACATTATCCACAAGCAAAGTAGACGCGCGCTAGTGAGTTCCAAGAACTATGTATATTAAATTTTACCATCGCGTAACACTGGGCAATATCACAATTTTTCGCCTTTATATAATACTAATTATTCGATGTTACGTCCATTTCGCTTATGAAGCTATTTATTGTGCAATATTTATTACTAAATAGTAAAATAATAATATACTTTAGTTGTTTAATAAATTTATTTATATATGAGTAAATACAATATTTTTTATAAAATAAGATTTTTAATTATTAAGTTTACGTCTCTCTTAGAAGAGTTTACTTTGAGCTTTTCGTGATATATTTTTAGTGTCTGATGTGATTGATTTCATTTCAGAAGTTTTAGACAATTTCTAAGCTCTTAGACTATCGTTGAAAGCTCGGTGTCAATAGAAGTACTTGCTTTTTAGAGAAATGAGCAATTCAATATGTTAAATGCCACGAGTTCTATTACAATATTCGTACAGTATGATCAATTTAAAGGACGATGGGTAAATGTGACCAAAAAAATCAACATGTACCAACACACTTGAGATATACTTCATGAAAGCTTTTATTTCATAAATCTTTTAATGTAAAGGCAGTTAATGTCAAAACCGTTGGCGAACGGTTATATTAACCGTTTTTCTGGTATTATCTTTTATTTATTAAAATCTTATTCATATTTATGAGTAGAAGACCTCATCGCTTTAGCATTTACAATTGCTTATAACGATTATTGTAGGTTATTACAAACACATAGTCACAAATTTTATGTTTGTTGGTATGTTGGGACGACATCTATACATTCATGTTTGTTGGTATGTTGGGACGACATCTATATATTTTTCCCATCGTCCTTTTGTCTCTCTTATGTAAATTCTATGTAGCATTTAACATAAAAAAATATTATAAAACATAGACTTTGCTGTTGTGACATATACAGTTTCCCAATGTTGTGAAAATAGACTTTTAAATATTAAACATTCTATGTGTTATAATTACCATTAATGTGACTGTAATTTCTATAGGAATTAAAAAAGTTTTTCTAAATGGTAAAAGTACCTACAAATAAAAAAGCGCAGTTTAAATGTTTTTCTTTCATTAAAAGTGAATTTCATGTAACATATTTAATAACTTTTCTTTTCTCTAAAACTTTGTAATTAATAGGAATGTCAACACCGTTACCAATAGCATTGACTAATTGTGTTTACACGATTACAAACTTTTTTGAGTTCGTATATTACTTATTGTCGTGCCTAAGGTTCATATTCGTTGCTCCAACCCGAATGAAAAGGTTTGTCCTGCATTATATTTGCGGTTGGCACTACCTAACCGCGTATTGAATAAGTTAAAAGTGAGCTAGCTACAAAGGATTTTGTATTTCTTCGAACGCTGAATTGGTCACTATTTTTTTTTTGTTATCTTAACAGTATACGATTAAGTATAATTTGATGTAATTATTCCCAAATAAAGATTCCAAAGATTTTTCATGTATTTATTTGCAGGTATAATTTTAAAGCATTTTGATATAATTTGCTAAATGAAGCTATTGTTTAATTTCATGTTAGAGAAGTATTTATTTTGTTAAGATATTCTTGCGAAGAGAATTAAAGGTTCTAAACTGACGATGTCATTCTAAAGTGTCTTGTTGATTCTGTAAAATATTGAATGTGTTTGGACAAATAAAAATATTGTGAATTAACTTTTTTTTTATTTTTTCATGTATCTTCTTACTAAATATAAATTTGGAAAGCGTGCGTTCCATTTTGTATTCGTTTTATTTTCGGATTTGCGTTTCCTCAGTTAAATACATTATAATCCCTTTAAAATTATGTTTTTATTACAGATGACAAAACGGACATTTATTATTTCCATAAAATTCGAGTTAAAAAAACAAGATCTTTGTTATGTTTCCACTTTGACTATTAATAGACAGTAGAATGGAGAAGACCATATTTTTTTTATTTGTTACGTATAAAATGGTTTGGAAAATTACAAACAATCTAGAGAAACAGTTGTCACACTTGTATCGCCCTATTAGTTTTCCACTCAGTTCAAGAACTTATTTATTACACCATACCATATCATCAGCATGTTACTCTATTGACCGATATAGACTCCCAAGGCTGGCGAGCCTTGGGAATCTATATCTATATGTCCACACACGATTTTTTACTCTTATCATCCAACCATTACCAGCAAACTTCTTGTTGGCATTGCAGTGGGAGAGTGCACGCTGCATTCACACAGCCGTTGAGCGCACTTAACTGGCCACGTTACCCCCCTCTCACAGAAGACTACCTTGAAATGCGTTTCGTATTCCCTAATGTACGGTGTTCCGGTAGTGAATGAGATATGCCAGTGCCCATCTCATCCTATCCTATCCCTCCCGGTTTTCCCAACCTTTTCTCCCAATCCATCCCTTAATCTGCAAAGGTAGGCAGCTCATCCGGGGGCGTGCCAACATTTGTCATTCTGGACTGATGTTGGCATGTATCGCGGATGTTTAATAACGACGGCCCGATTAAATAAAAAATATTTTTTAATACTTTTTCAATTAGATTTGCCATGACTTTTGGAAATAAGCAATAATTTATCTTAATTTAATAAAATATGTTGACAATTATTTTTCTAAGAGAAAAAGAAAATAATTTTCACCAAGAGAGGATCTCTTCATAATTTTAACAAACTACTAAGGTCATTTACCTGCGTAGACATTTCCAAAAACACGCCTAAGGCCATATCTTGTTTTCTCTTCAAATTGGTTAAATTGAAAACAACGTCGGGGAATAACAGAGGACTTTGACCTCTGATATTTTGAGCATTATTCTGAGCATGTCCTCAACTTCTGATAATATTTGTCACTGACGATGTCTTGGTCGTCCGAACTCAGGCCCATTGATGTTTCTGGAAAAATTTTAACAATGTTTACTTAATTACTCACAGAATATACTTATCAGTCGAGACATGACAAGAGTTTTTGTGTAAAATCATTGGGAATTATTTCTAAAGCGATTGTCCAATAAAGCCGTTTTACAAATAATTCATTATTAAATAATTTATGTATGAAATGGTAGGTACTTAAACATGTAAACGACTTAATACATCACATTAATTTATGTTCAATTTTATTTATTTTTTATTACATTAGTTTTACATTTTATAGATACATAGAACTAAAGTTGCCGAAAGTTGGAACTGAAGTATCAGTGGGCAGGCTATATATGCCGCAGGACGGATAATTTGTTGGTATATGATATATCAACAAGAACTCCTATTGTGTGGGTATAATAACACTTTGCTTGAATAAATTGGATGTAGGTATTTATTAAACTTCTCTTTTCGTTCATTGCTTCCTCCCTCACAGATAGGAATCGAGCAATATAGTATATTTTATAAATGTAAATACTATAAAAATAAGATTATGAATAGTATTAAGACGTACTTGTATATAAAGTTATGATGGGGTTGACATGTATGTACACAAAGGTGTATCAAAACTCTAAAATTAAAAATAAATAGAAAAAAAACTTCAAAGTTCAACTCAGAAATTTGAGATATAATATGGCTTTTGATCAAGCAACAAAAAAAACCACAATGAACAAGAACTCGTGTGTGAGTATTTTATATTGGAACTGGTTTATGCACATTGAATGTTTATATTTTTTGTTTTCAGACCTTGTGAAACCTATCTTCTTACCTGGCCTTATACCTTATACCTTCTTACCTTATACCTGGCTATCTTCTTACCTTACCTGCAGCCGCAACCAGTTCTGTTCCAACCCAAGGGCAAATGAACTTGTAAATAAACAATTTCTCCAGGCATTTATTGAGAACGGTGAATGCTTCATCTGAGTCAGAAACCTCTAAAAAATAAAAACGAGACGATTTTAAAAGCATTTCTTCTTTTTTTCTTATCACTCAATAGCGCAATTAGCGCATTTATGCCAGTGTTAAATGTTCTTCGTACTTAATAACCCTTCGAAGTAGGTTAGGAGACGCTAAGTAACGTGATAGTAGGTTTATTGACGACATAAGAGTATAAGAGTTGGACTCCTTGGATGCGCACGAGAATGATTTTATTTGAATAATTAATAAAATATCTTTATTAAACCACACAACCCATTTTTATATTTAATCAAACAAAAATTTTACTTCTCGATTGCCAAAAAATATTTAAAAGCATTTACGTGTATATTCAAAACCCTAAGCAAAACTTTCAAAGAGTATAAGAACATATTATTGTGTATCGAATGATCAAGCATTTAGTGGCTGAACTTCTAACGGATGTTTTGTCAAAATCATTTAGACTCGTATTTTTAAACGTGTATCATATGAATCATACATGTTTTGTATTATTAAAATCAAAAAAACTTCCCCTAGATATCTTATAAAAACTTATTTACCATAGATTTAGAGTGACATTTGAGATTTTCGCGGTTTTCGCACATATATATCTATTTAAACTGGTCCCAACGGAATAAAGTCTCAACGGTACTGCTGACTGACTAGCAGTCTTAGAACCGTTTTAGAAAACTCGGTTTTACAACTCTCTTATTAGATGCTGTCTCTCAAGAGATTTTTTGTGTTACGAACAAATTTGATATCTTGTGTCTTGTAGTACTATGCCTATGAGCTGCACCTAAAATTAAGTAGGTACGTTAATAATTTTGAAAACAAAATGCTAATTTTTTTTTTTTGACATTCTCGTCTTGTTTACCTTTTTAAAAATCACGTCGTATTTGAACAAAAATCATTTATATTTTATATGCCTACTAGTTTCAGCTCGCGGCCTCGCCTGAGTGCTGGATATCCCACAGAAACCTTAGTTTTGTAGCCTGTAGTCTCCAAGAAGGTACTTATAAAGTTTCAGCTCAATGTGTGAAAGTATTTCAAACCAACAGACATCGTTTCTTCTTTGTACTTATTTATGAGTATATTAAGTTGGGAATAGCACATTTAAAGTGCTTGATCGAATATGAAAAATTTATAAAATACCTTTTCAGAACAATATATGGTTACAGGAAGGAATAATGTAATGACTCTAATCATATTACGAAATTGTAATATAATTTTATAAGTCTATGTATGATACATTCATACAATATAGGTACCTTACTATCAGTCTCTCTCTTCCAGAGTCAAAAATCTTTAGTTCCTTAGATCTTTATGTATGTATATATGTCTGTAGGTATTTATATATTTCTGTATGTATATAAAGCCATTATTTCTTTTTTGCACCATCTACCTCCATTTAGTATACAGACATCTCCTGGAGAACTCCTTAAAAAAGTACTCCTTACCACCTAAAGGTTAAATTTTATGAAAGGAGCCAAATTTTATGATTTATAGAATGAGGCACTCAATATTTCATCCTTTGCGGAGATATAGACGACACTGCGACAAAGAATTTGACGAGCAATATGAAAAAATATTGAACAAGCTAAAAACAAACAAAATAACAAGTATTGATTTTTTTATATATATCAAAAATCAAAATATAATTAGACTCTTCTTTAATGTTTAGTAATTATTATAAATTGGTAAAATGCAGTTATTAATAACTTTTATGGATAATGTTACCTGTAATAATAAGCATTTATATTACTTTCATTTCTATTTCATTTCACCAGTCTCCTTGATGGTTGGAAGTTATAAAATATTTTTTTCCTTCCAAAAAGGCTACTTAAGTTTATTGTACGGATTGAGTCTTGGGCGCAATGCTTATTTAGATATGCAATGCGCAATGCGTATTGCCTTTGCGTGTTGGATGGTTTGCATTTGGACTATTTGCGTGTTTTATCAATCTGGACGCTTTAAGTGTTGGCCGTTCTGCGACTAAATGGAAGTTTTCATTGTGTTTGATTCACTGATTATCTATAGTTAAATACGCAAAATATAGTCGGCATAACAGGAAATAAATTATGCCACATAAATCAAAACACCACACAAGTGTGCGTGTAACATTTTTTTCAAAACTGGTTATAAATGTAAACAATCGGAAATTTGGACAACACGATTCACGTCGACAAATGTCTACTGTGTTACGTGTTTAATGTCCTCTGACGTCCAGCTTACTTACCCCTTTGTTCTCCTCATCTTTCCTTTTCTTCTCCCACTGCATTTGTTTGCAGTTTATACCATGTACCATACCATCAGCCTCTCCACTGCTGGATACAAGCCTCTCCCAACGCTCGCCATCACACACGATCCTCGGCTCTTCTCATCCAACCACCACCGGCGAATTTCTTTAAGACGTCGGTCCACCCGGCACTTCCCACAGTGCACTTCCCGGTACATGGCCGCCATTCGAGAACTCGTCTACCCCAACGGCCATCGGTCCTGCTTACTGACTTTAATCTTTGTTGTATCTTCTTAATTTACCTAGTATAACACTAGATAGATAGAACTCTTTATTGCACGCCAAAAACAAAACGATAACATACAGGTAGACACAAAATGCACAAAAGCGATCTCCGCCAGACGTCCTTTGGGTAGAGAGGAAATTATTATATATGATATTATTATATGTATTAATAATATTATTTTGAATTTATTTCATGATTTATTGGTATGTTATTATATGTATATAATTGTATTTATTTCTAGTAATTATAATATTGTTATGTGCACCATATGTTCGCATATATCTCCTCCCGCCCAAAGGTTGCCTGGAAGGCCTACCTTTCGCATACCTAGTTAATTAAATTTTTGTATCACTGACTGTAATCTCTGATGTACAATAAAATATACTTACTTACTTATATCTAAATGTAAACATGCAAATCATAACCCTTATTTATTAGATTAATAAATATAAGAATTGTATTGTTATAAGTAATAATATTTCATAGTGATAATATAACTGTAATTTTATAATTAATTTTAATATATTACTATAAATTTTGTAATTATAATATTATGCTAAGTAATGTTATTATTAATGACAAATCATTGTACACGCCCATGGTGTAGGTATATAACCCAGGAGCTTACCATTGTACTTGTAACATCTTTTCAATCACAATGAATAAATGAATGATAAGTAGGTAGGTACGTAATTAGAGTAGGTACTGTCACTCGTGTTTCAAAGTTCACCATGAAAATGTTTCTTGAGGAAAACGATTGTCTCACAAAACGACATCATAAAGATTTTTTCTTTGAAAATTTACTTAGTTAAAATGAATTATTATCAAAAACCAGTTTGTGTTGAACCCTACAACTGTGACAGACAAGGTTACCGCGAGCTGGTTACATACTGCTGATTACAAGAACAATATATTTGAGATTTAATCGATCTATGCACAGAGGTAAAAATAGGTATTTAGTAGAAAAGTGCTTTCTTTGAAAAATCTATATGGTAAAAAAATTTAGCAATTATTGAAAAACTAAAAAAAAGAATCTTCAAGAAAAAAAAACGGGCCACGCTGGCTAAACGAGTTGGCGAGTTCTCTTTCAGAGGAGGTATACTTCCCCGAGGCTTGTGTTAGTCGGTTTATTATCCCTTTACACCCGCCTCTTACACCCTGGCCGCGGCAAGAAATGGAGAGGTGCTATTCTAGATCTTCTAGGGCGGCCCCAATATAGGGTCTAAAAAACATTATGATTATAGATAATGTTTATAACATAGTTCATAGATGTAATGTCCATAATAAAATTCGAGAGAGCCAATTTGTCCGTTCATAATAATTTATACATCTAATGTTTTTTGTTGTTTATTATGGAAGCGCTATGCTGTGAATTACTTGTAGGTGTGATCGAGGTGAGACGAAGAATTGAAGCAACGGACACCAATATTTATATAAATATTGTTTACTAATAGGTAAGAGTAATAAATAAAAAAAAAAATTGTACGTATAGATTATATTTTACGTGTTGTAGAATGTAATGAAATTATAAATAGTAAAGGGTTTGTAGTCAATGCAATATTAATTGAGTTCTATAGGTAAAAGTAAATAAAAAAACCTGTTGATATATTTATTATAATATTTAATTTAAACTATTCTAATATCTAAATATTTCTTAACGTGACTTTCACATTACCAAAAGATTCACATTATCAATTAAAAGAGTAGGTAGATTAGAGTAGGTTGCAAATTTTATTTTGCAAAGCAAAATAAAACAAAACGCTAACTTAATAAATAATACATAATTTTCACTATGTTATTCTGTTATAATTTAGAATAAGTATTCTTAGCAAAAGTTATACTTGGATACATTTTAAAATTTTACTACTAACATGAAAAATTGTTCATGTCGGTATGTGGTAATATTTTATGATGACACAGCCAATAATTTCCTATGAAATTTTATAAAAAAGTGTTTTTAATAATGAACGCTGAGCGCTTGTGCGCTAAGCGGCGTTAGTGGACCTTAAAAATCTTAACCTATTTAGACTCGAGCTTTTCACTTCAACGATTTAAGACCATCAAACGTTAAAAAATTGAACTACGTATAACCCTCACATGCATTTAACATTCAATTCTTATAGGTTTATTAGCGCTCACTCAGCGCTCGATGATTTTTGGAAACTAATAAATATATATTGCCCTCCTAAGAAAAAAAAAAGAAGGTATGAATAATATAACTTTTTAAACTTTCTCGTTTTGTACGCATTTTATATTCTAAATCGGGTCTGAACGCGTATAATAAATGTAACTCGAAGTTAAAATTATAAAAGTAAAATATAAAATTATAAAAGAATTATAATGTAATAGTAATAGAGCCGTGGTCAACTCGTGACCACGCTAGTATAACCCACGCCGAAAAGTCGAGAAAGAATATAAGGTACACAAATACCTTTATTATTCGCATTCAGACCCAATTTAGAATATAAAAAAGTATTAATATTTTTTTTACGAAAGTAGGTATTAACTAACATTTCATTCGAAAATTACAAATAAACAAAGAAAACAAACAATGGCTATTCTTTTTGTTTTATCTGAAACTCCAAATACCTACTAGATGTTTTATTAATTAATATCTTCTATATTTATGTTTCATTAACATAGGTACTCCCCTACCACTTCACGTCCTGCATAACTCAAAGGTCGACTGGCAGATAATGGTGTGAGGCATTAAATGCGCCTTTTGTAATAATTTAAAAAAAGTGTATATAAATAATAAAAATTTCACAAAAAATAAATTTTTCTCAAACGTCATCAAAATACAGTTTTGCCTTTTTTACTAAGGAAGACAATATAGTAAAACTCATTTTAAATTAAATGTACGTATGTATTATCTCAATTCTAAAGCGATTTCGTATCCAGATACCGGTTTGAGCAGTACTTCGAACTTTACTCTTAATTTGTCATGATCAGCCTTGACTCTGTATTTACGTATTACGTGTGTGAGCGTAGTCTTCAGCGACATGTATGCGTAGGATTTTCCTGGAAAAAATAAAATGATTAGATACTAATGAGACACCTCTATGCACAATACGATTTAATTTGAGCAAATTTAACAGGGGGTGGAGGTGGAGGCTGCAATCCGACAGCCGCTGGGTGCCTCGTTACAGACCATTACCGTAAAATGTACTGCATTTCCCACTTTATCCTATCCCCCATTGTCCCCCAATGTACGTTTCAATAGTGAGTGAGGTATGGCCAGAGCCTATTCCCATCCTATCATATCCCACCTTATTTTCCGAACCCTTTATCCAACCAAAAGTTCCAAAGGTCATTTCAACAATATTACTACCATCTCTTTACGATTATTGCTGCTTCATGGTCTATAAATATTACTTTATCTACTGTATTTCAAAAAACTCTAATTCAGATCCATTTATTTATGCATAGAGACTAGGTACATAACGCCTTCCGGACATACGAATTTTATAAAGAAATGTTCAAAGTAATAATAAAAAATCTGACATATTGGCATTACCTACGTTATTCAAAACAAGTCAAGAAGTAAATATATATATTAACCAAGAACTAATTAAGAATTATTATTAAGAAGTAACCAAGTATAAATAGAAGCATTATAATATAGAACTCACCAATGCAATTCCGTTTCCCTACACTGAAAGGACAGTACGCCCCTGGGCTCTGGGGCAACGCGTCGGGCTCCAGCCACCGCTCCGGACGGAACTGCTCCGCATCAGAGCCCCAGATCGGCAGCCGGTGGATGCCCCAGAAAGATATCACTACGCCGCTCCCCGCTGGCAATGTGTAATTCTCTGTAAGAAATAACAGTTTATATTTTCCAATAAAAATAAAGATCACGTCGTCCGTTAAGAACGCTAAAACTGTAAGTCAGTCATATGAACTTTTTATAAATTGTATTAAAAAAAATTGAGCATCATCGAGAAATCCGGGGAAAAAAATGGAGAAACTTAAAGATTAAAATTCGCAGTTTAATATCCTAGAAATTGTGAAACTAAAAAATCTGAAGATGAAAAATTTTCGGTATTATCTTATATGTTTATTTCGTAGTTATTAGTTGTAGTTGCACTGATATTATTACGATGCTTTCGTATAAGTATGTTGCTAGAAAGCCTAAACAGCATGTTCTGTGTTTTGGCGTCAGTCACCATGATGTCCAAACTGTGACGTCATTCTAATAGTAAAATTGCTAATGCTGCTAAATAGTAAAATGCAGACATTGCATTTTATTAGATCTCTACCTTTTTTTTCTATCTCTCACCGGCCTTCAGCCAACACTTATACCAGGTATCGAGACGTGCCTGGGCGCTTTTTATGGACTCGCGATCCCACGGTATCCTCCCAAAGCAACGCCCTAAGCCGAGGTCCGTTCCTTCCACCGGTCTACCGGCGGAGGAGTCCTTAGTCTCGTTGCTGCACACACATTTTACTTCTGGCTGAGCGCCTTCTGCGCTCGCCTTAAACCAAACATATCCGGTGACTCTTGAAAGGCCATTAGGGCCACACGAATTTAGCCAATCCGAAAAAAAATCTAAGTATTGTGTGAATGACGTTATACCTGAATCATCACGGGCGGCGCGGCGGTTAGTGTTTTTATATGACCTATATACCTAAATTAAAAATTACACTTTTCTATTAATTTAATCCTGGATTTGTCTTGGAAAAAGGGGTATAACATTCAGCAGGTTAGACAGGACCTAAATGTCAACGTAATGTGTGTAAGATCATTCGCTAAAAATCTCGTTGTTTACAACGAGATTTTTAGCGAACTAAAGTTTATCTATAGTTTACTATAGAATAGTTATAGTTTTGTAGGAACTCTAAAAGATAAGGAAAGGTTACGAGAAAATGTGCGTACCTACAACATGCATTGCAGTTTAAGTGCAAACAAAACATGCTGCTTTTAAAATAAAAAACAAACTCGAGTAGGAACTGGGCAATTTATTATATTAAAATTTCACACCCTTTAATAATGTGGCACAAACAAAGACCAACGATCTGTGAGTTCAAGGTTCTGAGATACAAGGCCGTTCTGAGGACTTATATATTTCGACTTATTATTTATATATTCTGAGCATATATTTCGTTAATAATTCTTTCTGAGTTAACTGGAACATTTTATGGCTTGTTTTTCTGGCTTTGGGTATGTGGTGTCAACCAGCTTTAGAATAGCACCCACCCTATCTCTTTTACAACACCCACGGTGTCATAAAAGGTTACCAAGAGAAAATAAAACCGAGATAACAGATGTTTTTAACAAAATTGTAAGAATTCCTAGAATCTTCATCATAGTTTCTTCTTGTAAATAGAACAACAAGCTATCGCGTGCAAAAGTTGTTTAATAGTCGTTTAATAAAAAATATATAGTCGTATGTTTTAATGTGACTCATGTCATGACGCAAATACGAGCTCATTAACCCAAAAGGGAAAGGACTTGAAATGTAGTCTTTTTAAATATATTTGGTTGTTTAAATGATTTATTATCTTCTTCAATATTCAAAACTAACGGCGGTTTGTTTTGAAACAAATTATTGTTTAAAGACATCGAACTCGAGACCTTTTGCTTAACAGACAGAGTATAAAGAGTCACAAAAATCCGTTAGTCCCAAACAGTCTATAAAATGATGCTTACTGAGTTTTACTTCCTTGTCAACATTGCGAGCGATGATTGGAGTGACTGCGTGTATCCGCAGCGTCTCCTTCACCACTGCCTCAATGTAAACCAGCTTCTGCAGGTCATCCTTGTCAACATCCGTTTTGGTACCCATTACTGACATTATCCTAGAGAAAGAAAACAGGCTTATTACAGTCTCGTAAGGGCGTGCACCAACCATCTCGTCTCGTGGATGTCGTAGTGACTAAGGGATAACAAAATCGCTACCCCAAACCCTGAGGAACCACACCATTTCTGAAAGAGTGAATATGCCAACCCATTTGGCCAGCGTTGAGGCCATATATCCCTCATACACAAGACAATGTCCATGAGGAGGCCCATGTCCTGCAGTGGATAATAAAAGGGCTGGTTACAGTTACATTCTCGTAGCCAGAAGATTATTAGTAAACATATTCTGTCCTCTTTAGTTTCCAAAAATACTGTTAATTAAGAAAATTGGGTCATGTATTAATTGGGATCTAAAGATGTTTTCATAACACGAAAAAGATCTTCAAAATCTTAATTTTGTCTGATCCTGTCACAATTTTTATTGTTCGTAGAAGAATCTAGAATACAAGTTTAAAATTATAGGCCACATATTAATGAGAATAACAACGAAGAAAATGGTTGAAAGTCTTACTTACTCATCATACATCTTCTCCTGTACTTCTGGGCTTGAACCGATGAGTATCAGAGCGTACAGCATAGCCCTGGATGAGGTGTCGTATCCAGCTGCTATGATCGTATCCAGCTCCTCCCTGATCTGATGTTCGGTGAACATGCCCTCTTCTTCTAGATCCAGCAGAAGGTCTAGGAAGGCTATGAATCTTCGAGCTAAAAATTTATCTTTTATTAGAAGGCGGTAGATGAATACATCGTGATATAACTGTCGTGAATGACTGGGTCGCGGGGAGGACACTCCTCTGCGGGAGGGATGAATCTGTTTTTACTGTACGAAAATGCGTCTCTACATAATAATTATGACCCAGCATACGCCAAATTTTATTTTGCCATCATACAGAAACTTATTTTTTTGCTTGTCATTTCTCATATTGTAGCAATAAAAGATTGCATATTTATTTACAGAGAAACCTATGTGTGATTTACTTTAATGCTAAGGGATTATAAAGAATTTTTTGATTTAATAATTATATTTTAATGTAAATATATAAATGTTTCTCACATGTTACGCTCGCTGTTTTATTGGTTTTCCTTTCTGCTTTCCTTTTTTTTAAGACCTGAAAAAAGTATATATATAGTATATTTCAAGTATATTTATACAAGTACTCTGTTTAATTGTTTTTATTTCAGCAGATAAGTTTAAGAATAAATATAAATGAGTGTAATCGAATGCCATGTGTATGTAAAAGTATGTGGATAGGCCATAATAGTACCTACCAACATATGTTGTATGAGGTGAATATGAACATACTTTGAGTATAGTACATAGGATATAGGATTGCATATCCCGATTTCGGTAGACATATTCATTGTTGGTAACTCAAAAATTTTGTGAACAAGACTAACTTACAAAAGAATATTTAGATACGAATCAAATGTTTAATTACAAAGGTTGTGAGACTGTTCTCGAGATATATAACACCATCCGCGGTCACCTTCTCTTCTCTTCTCTCCCCCCCTCACTCCACTTCCCATCCCCTCCCTTCTCTTCCCCTACCTTCCCTACCCATCCCTTCCCTCTCTTCGCCTCTTCTCTTCTCCTATTCTCTTTCCTTCTCTTCTCTTCTCTTGTCCCCTCACCTCTTCTCTTCGCATCGCTTCCCTTCGCTTCTCCCCTCCGCTACTTGTTAAGATACTTTTTTGGAGTAATTGTTTTTATTTAATATAAGTATGGCCATAGACATACTATTTTACTATGTAAATCACAGTATTATATTGTATGACATGGACCTTCATATGCACATTGTCTTGTGCACGTATGCCCTTAGAACGGCACGCTGCGCGCTGCGCGCTCGCCCAGCGGCTTGGCGAGTCCACTCTTTTATAGGAGGTGTATTTCCTGAGCGCTTGTGGTAGCGGCTTTGTTATAACTTAGTCGCTTTTTACGACACCCACGCGAAGATATGGGGTGATGCTATTCTATAGCCGGCCGACACCACATAGCACACAAGGTATGTACATCACAAGGTATGTACATCACAAGGTATGTACATCACAAGGTATGTACATCACAAGGTATGTACATCACAAGGTATGTACATCACAAGGTATGTACATCACAAGGTATGTAGATCACAAGTTATGTACATCACAAGGTATGTACATGAATTTTTTTCAACACATCTGAACATAATTTACATTTCTGGACATATTGTGCAGTATCTCCCCGTACTTCAACTCATCCCTCTTGCCACTAGTCAGATTGTATATCCAGTCGGGATGCATGCACACATTGGCCAATCTATAAGCCATAAGGTCGAACATCCTCTCCGCCGCATCCTTGTATCCCTTCTCCAATACGGATTTGTCGTCCAGTGATATCCCTACTGCGGTCTCTGTAAAGTCAATGAAATGATTTCTTATATACAGGGTCTAAGCAAATCTTTCCCAAAGCCTGAATTCATGGATTCCGTTCATGATTCTGAGTCCATTGATATGAAATGTTTATGGATTTTTTTTTGCAAAAATTGCTTATGTTTTCCTTTTTGCAGAATCAATCGTTTCAAACTTCGGGAAACGTTCGGTTACATCCTATATAATATTTCTAACATAATATCCATGCATGTCGGGATTAAGTTGATAAGCCAAATTACAACATGATTAAGAGCACAGTTTAAAATTACATAATAGCTTTTTCGCTTGGAATATTAATGAAATTAATGAAGATAATATCTATCGCTTAATTTCGATTTCTCCGAAGTTATGGAGTACCTAGTGAATGATTTATTTTTCTATAGGAAATCCAAAGTGACCCAACGTGCTAGAACTTCTTGCTTAAAATTTTATATGTATATCTCGTATTATCAACCGCGATGCATGCCAACATTAGTCCAGAATGACAAACTCTGGCACGCCCCTGGATGCGCTGCCTACCTTTAGAGATATAGATTTCGAGAAAGGGTTGGGAAAATGGGAAGGGATAGGATGGGAATGGGCACATCTCACTGACTACCGAAACACGTACGTACATTAGGGAAATAAAATAAAGTACATTTCAAGGTAATCTTCTGTGAGAGAAGGGTAACGTGGCCGATCGAGCGCGCCCAGCGGCTGTTGCATTGCAGCGTGCACTCTCCCCCTGAAAGTGCCCTCTCGATTATGACTATAGACAATCTACAAGTAAGAGATATTGTATAGCTAATATAAATAGTAAGTAATTTAATTAACAAAAATTGAACGCTTAACTTGACACTTCACACCTTTCTGACCTTCTATTATATTTGTCTGCTTTATACCTAAGTATAATAATAAGTTTTACTATTTCCGTGACCATGAATGCATCCTATGAGTTATGAAGTAGGTACAATGCCGAAATGAGGCCTTGAGACGGTACACATTATCCATATACATAGTTCAAAGTCGCGTAACGAGCCACAGCTCGCTTTGTTCGAGAGCTATTAGCGAAGTTTCTTTGTGCGATAAGATCATAAATGAAGAGATTCGGCAAACAATTTAAAGTCACCGAACTCATAGAATCGGCATGCTGAAGTGACAATGGGCAGGACCGACAAGCGATGGTGTAGACGAGTCCTGGAATGGAGACCACCGATAGGTGCAGTGCGGATCGCCCTCCGACCAGAAGGGTCGACGACATAAAGTTCGCCGGTATTAATGGATGTGAATAGTTGAAGATCGTGTCTAGTGGGAGCTCTGGGAGAGGCTTATATCCAGAAGTGGTCTATATAGAGATATATAGAACCTAGAGAGGTTATTTTCGTGACCGTATCTTTGGTATTGTTTTATGGAAAGAATTATGAAATTTCGTTATTGACGCTATTTTGGATTCTTCCTAGTGGGAGGGATAATTTAGATAGATAGAAATTTTATTTCGTACACACAAGTGATCTTAAACATTGTTTCTAATTCCAACATGTCTTAAATATACAGAGACGACAGCAAACAAAAAAATAATAAAAATAAACAAGGCAATAAAACTACGCGGTCCCATGTGTATCGAAAGGGCATTTATAACATTATTAAAAACATATCCCATGTATATCATTATGAACCTTATTTATTGTTCGTTCTAGTTTTTTGAGATCAATGGAATCTTAAACAAATGTTTCTATTGTTTTATCTTAAAAAACAGATGTTAGACAGATACCTCTATTTAAATAGTATCTTGAAAAACGGAATTTTAAATTACATATTTTAACCAAAGTCTTATTAGTCTTATTACCGACATTGAGGACTCTGATAACATTTATCTTCGCACTATATTTGTACTTACGACACACTGTCTCCAAAGTTTGATCAGTCAACTGGGGCCGGGGGTCGAACTCTCCTTTCCCAACCAACGGTAGGAGGTCTTTCAAGAGGATTTTGGACTGCGCGTTGAACACATACAGGAAACCATCCAGCACGTGCTGGCTGAATGCCGGATTCATTAACTTGCGGTGACGCTTCCATATTGGCACTGGAATACAAACTTCAATTAGTGTAGTAGTAACAGTTCACGTAGTAACAGCGACCTTGTATCAGCAACGTGTCATTTTGACCCGCAATAGCCCTGCCTTGTCCTGTTTGCCAAAGCAAATAGAACAGGGTACGTGAAACAATCTACTATATACTTAAAAGTACAAGAGATACTATTTTCTTCCTTTGTCCGTGTTACTGTTAAGTGTGGAAGCAGTATAGATACGAGATTAAAGAGGAAAATAGTTTATTTAAATACACTGAAATCGGTATATATATGTTAAAAGTATATTATGAAGGACACAAGGTATCTTTTTACGTGTACCTACGGATACACATCACTAGCAAGGCAGGAAGAAAGTAAGGCGGTTAGCAAATCCTACGTTTATTTTGACTACAATCATCGTTTATGTCTATGGTGACTACAGTCTACAGTTCGTGAGTTGATAGAATAATAATCTTTATTTTAAAACGACTGTTGCTCACGACTTCCATAGTTCCATACACATTGGAGACTCTACTGCTGTATACGGCCTTTTCCAAGACTCGCCACAAACTATATATATATATATATATAGTATATGTTAATCCGTTTAATGCATTAATGAACTTTAATATAAAATATAAATGTTGATATGAAATCTCGATTGAAATCGCCTGAAGCTGAAAATATAAAATTTCAAAATTGAAATGGTAGTTAACCTCAGGCGATGAGGTTCACTTTTTATTACAAGAATAATTGAATAAATGAATAAATCAAAATTCTTCCATTCCTTATTTTAGCTACCTACTAACTGCTACTAGTACTAACTAACTAACTAGTAGGTAAATAGAAGCAATAGGCGATGTTATCATTAAAGGCGATCTCTTCCACCCAATTAGCGGGTAGTGAAATTGATTTAGAGAAAGAGGTAGTCTACGCAAAAATACACAATACTACTCATAAAACAATAAAAAGACTGAATAGTTACTCCACGAAAACTCACCTTTGGAAACTATCAATCCCTCTCCAACCCAGCCCATTCCCATTCTGTAGAAGTCATTTTTCTCTAGGCATGTATTCAGTAGCGTCAAACAATCATCAGGGTCGTTTATAACTGAAAACAAATACTGCTTAGGCCATAGGTCATAGTCATAACACAAAACTAACCGAGCCAAATCAAATCCAAATAATCGGATTTGATTTGGCTCCAAATGTGCTGATTAGGCTCCAATATAATTTGGCTATTGATGAAAAGTCCAGATACTTATAATCCATGAATATAATTTGTTTATGAAGAGTACTCTTCATAAAGGTCTGGCCAAGTGTCTATTTGTATAATGTATATAAGCTTGTAAAATCCCAGGCGGTTGAGAATCGCATAGCAACCAAAAAGATATTGCGTCTCTCTGCGTTTTTTACCGCCTGTATGCGGAAACTGTTCAGTTTTTAATAAAGAGTCGCTGCACTGCACAGTGCGGTCATCAAGATTGTGAAATTAACTGTCTGCTAGGATTTTCCCCTGTGCTACAACCTGGGACCATTCAAGTTCTATTCAGCAGGCGCCCGAGAGCGGTGGTGACCACTTACCATCATATTGCCCGCCCGTTCGTCTGCCATCTCTTCTATAAAAAAAAGGAATACTCGACTTCTGGAAGGAGCTAGGTTGAGTCGAGTAGAGTATCCACACAATGGTCACATCCATCGACTGATTGTAAAAAAGCGCTCATTGAAGAAGAAGTGTCTATAAGGCTATTTGAACTTCATCAAGAAGTTAGAAATATTTAACAATTGGTATAAAAATAGGTTATTAGTAGGCTATTACACTGTTTGGCTGCGCCAAATTACAGCAACGGGCTGCGACATATGTATAGGTTTTAATTTCGTAAAAAATAAAATTAAATATTATACGTACTATATTGCAAATTTGTCCCGATCCATACGCCTAAGACGCCTCCAGCGTCCCTCGCCGCAACGCTGACTTCTTTGATTACATCCCAGAAATCTGGAGGCAATAGAAAATAAATGTACTACAGGGAATTTCGGAAACAAAATAACATTTAATTACAATAACCGTAACATATATAATTTTCGTATGTATCTGAAGGTGATCGATGACGTTAAGAGAGTTGCAAGAGAGATCTGGTTAAGAACAGCGCAGGACTGAGGGTGGTACAAACTAAAGGAGGCTTACACTCAGCAGTGGTTGGAAACAGGCTGTACATGGTGTCCTACATTTCTGCATATAGATCTCCCAAGGACCGCCACAAGATTAGTTCTTAAGAGGGCATTTCTCATCTAGCCACTACCGACAATTTGTTATCGGCAATGACTGTTAATTGTAGATATCCATCGAACAAATTTAAAATGGCCGGCTTTGAATAACACCACCCCACCTATTCCTGAAAGTAACGTAACACCTACTAAGAAATAAAAAAGTCCCAAACCCAACCGCCACAAACCCTAAAGAACTACACCACCTCTAAAAGAGTGGACTCGCCAACCCGCCACCCGCTGCCAGTGTGACTTTTTAAAGCCATACATCCCTCATGCACAAAGACAATGTGAATGAGGTGGCCCATGTCCAGCAGTGAACGATAAGAGGGCTGATTACGTATACGGTTACGGTTAATTGCCTTAATTAAATTCCATTCTGTAATTTTTGCATGAATTTTAGACTTGAATTATCGCTAATTATTATATAAGGTCCTGCAAAATTATTGTGAAATATTTTAATATATCAATCAGTACATTAAAACTATTAATATCTAACACTTTGGAGTGGACGTGGCCAGTCACCCCGTGACCACGTCCACTGCAAAGTGTTCGAAACGTCGGGATATAAATAATGTCAAATATACGCGATTTAAACCGTTCAAAGTTGTTTAATTGCTATATTAATGTCTAATTAAAAATTAACATGTACTTATGATTTTTTTCATTACATTAAAAATAAATAATTGTTGATAATAACTCGTATGTGCATAACACATCCACACTCACTCATGTCATTGCCCTTTGACCGTGTCACGTGACACGTTTGACTGTGAGTATGCGTCAGTAGGTATCGACGACGAGTACGTAACGTGTTATGCACACACGAAGAAATTAAAAAAATATTTAATATTAATCTAATAAAAATATATATTAATTATATGTTAGTTTTCAGTTAGATACAATAGTTTTATTGTACTAATTGATATATTAAAAGATTTCATACTATTTTTGTAGTATCTTATATGTACAATTTAAATTAAAATGCATAAATGAATGGTAGAAATAACACAAAAATGTATGAGTAGAATTTTGAATAAGAAATGCGCATTGTGCACATATTTCAATTTATTATTTAGTTATTATGCAAGTATTGTGTATTTTATTCTATTATGTTGTCATACTCGTATGTATTTGTTGAATTGTAATTATCTATTAACAAAGCTTGTAAGACTCATATACTAACAAAATATGGACTGTCAAATAAAAATTTAATAATGGATACTCACGAGTGCTGTCACCTATCAATCTATGCGCGTGTCCTATAATCGGATACGACCCTTTGTAAAACGGCGTAAGGGCAGCCAACTGCAGAAGTCTACGTCGCTGTTTATTCCAATGCAATACAGCATAAATTAAACATGCACAGACTACTAACAAACACAACGACACGTACATTGAGCAACATTGTTCTGTGATATTTAATAAAAACATAATTTATACTAATGTCCAACTATTAACAGAACTTCACTATTAACAGTAAAAAATTAACATTTGATAATCTTAGAATCCATAAAATAGGACAATTGTGAGTGGACACAGGGCACCGTATCGCTTTTGTCGAACCTTTCAACTGATCCGTTTCCTTAACACTTGTGCTATATATATACTCTTAGTTTAAAAGCTCTACAGTCGGCTTGATGGCCGGTGTACGAGTTTATGTTTTTAAAAAAAGGCGACCTTGTTAATGGACCAATTCATTTTTTTCATTTGTGTATACGAACACACCTCCTTTTTGGTATGATAACATTGTCCCCACTGATAGGGACAACGGAAATTGTCGACAAGATTATTTTCGTTGTCCCCGTTGTCGTTGTTCGTTGTCGTGATATTTTTTATGAAATACTCCAAGTAAGTCCACAATAAAAATCAATTAAATTTGTATTGGTTGCAATTTTAGTAAATAGCTTAAATAACATCTGAATTTTGTTTTGGGTCGTGCTCATTCCTTTATGCTAGCCTTACCTACTTAGAATATATACATAATTTTTTACCGTTGCCTCAAATAGGGTATCTTCCTGGATCGCTGTAAAATAGCACATATAACACCAATACATAAATCTGGCTCTAAATCTCAAGTGACAAATTAAAGGCCCACATATGTTTTATCATGTATACCTAAGGTATTCGAAATGTTTGTACGCGGCAGTATATCCACTCCTCCAATCATAAATATTGCAACAACAACGCAACATTGTGGATACGTTGATGCTCTGTATCCAGATTTTCGTAAAGCGTTTGATAAGGTGGATCACGTCATCGTCCTTGAAAAACTGGCATATAACGGTATCAAAGGAAACTTGCAGCGGTGGTTAAATTTTATATCATACATATCAAATAGATGCCAAATAATCATTATTAATGGTTTTAAATCTAAAGATAGACTAGTTTCATCAGGTGTAGGTCAAAGTGCAATTTTAGATCCTTTACAATAAATAATCTTTGTCAATGATATAGCACACTGTTTCTAACATTCCAAATTCTTAATGTGTGTAGACGACCTAAAAATATACAAAACAAAAAAAAAATAAAAAAATGCGACCTGTTTCAAGAAGACCTTGACTGTTTCAGTTCCTACTGCTCAAAAAACAAATGAAACTTGGCATATGACAAATGCAAACACATGTCTTTCACGAGGAACAAAAACAAAATAATTTTCACGTTTAATCTTGGCGATTCAGTTATGTCGGTGATAAACTTGCTTTGAAAGAACACGTAGAGAAGATATACACAAAAGCCCATCAAATGCTCGGTTTCATTGTCCGTATATCCAGATCATTTAGAAACGCTTTACCAAACGTTGGTTCGTCCCCATCTAGAATATGCTTCTGTTATATGTAATCCTCACTATGAAATACACTCAAATAAAATAGAAACAATGTATTAAATAGAACATAGAATGAAGCACACAAAAGCGAGCTACTCGAACTTGTTACATTTGTAGGAAATACAAACACCTTAACAAAGCTGTGACCCTTTATAATTTCTGCAATAATCACTATGATTCCCAACCCCTCATCCAGCAGATCAATTTTAAGGTGCCCATATGCCCCAAACGTTTGCAGGTCCTCTTAGCGGAGCCATTTTTCATGCCTAACGTCGGAAAACGCGCAAAACTGCGAGGGATCTGCCATTCCTACAACTCCATTCAGCCCACATATTTAACCGTAGACTTCTCGCTTGAAAAGCATATTTCATATATCGAGTTTCACAGAACATTTTAATTCTGATATCCACCTCCGTACAACTCTTAAGCTTTTAAAAATATAACTTCAGTCTGTCACTTAAACCATAATTTTTCTTGTGTCATAGTGAATAACATCTTAAGAAATAGTTTTATCTTTATATTTTTTATTATTATGTACCTGACTACATATTATTCTATGTGTCTGTCAAAACTCTGTTTCCGCTGTTTTTCCTTAAATAAAAAAATAAATTCCGTAACAACTACAATAGAGACAACGGAAATTCGAATACAAAATTTTGTAATGATAATAATTTTGTCTACAATTTTCGTTGTTTCCACCAGTGGGGATTGTCAATGGTGCCAATGGTACCAAACACTCCTTATTATTTAAAAAATCATCCTAATCATAACATTAAAATATTTACCAGTTAAACGGGTTCAAAATTTTGTGGCATAGTCCAAAGTCGCCATTTTGATTTTTTTTTCAAATCTGAGTCGTAGGATGCGACTGTTTTTTGTGTTATTAGTTTTACTTTTACCTTTTACTTTTACAAGTATTAAAGTAAGCAAAAATTGTTATTTGATAACAATTTAGAACAACATTTGACACAATTTAGAGCAATTTGATAACCAACATGCGTAGAAAATTAGCTTCCGAACATCCGGAACTGGACTTATTCGCAGACGGTGTGCTGACTTTCAAGAACAAGTCAAACTAGGTCATAATTATAATTATTAGTCATAATTAGGTCTCCCTTTCTTTTCTTCTCACTCATTTTACTTTTTCTTATTTGCTTTTAACCACTAGCTTATTTACAATTAAATTGATTGCTCAAATGTCAATCATGCTGTCGTCACACTATTGAGATTAGAATTAGATTAGTCAATTAAAATTAACACTTCTGTACACACTATATTAAATTGTGCTTTGATATGTCGATATCCTGCTTAGTGATACAGAAATAAATAAATGCGCGGCAAGACGTCTCATTTCTTGTTAATGAAATTGTTTGACGCGTCAATCACTAAACATTTTTTTTCTTCTTCGTTCACGATAAAATATTAGAAAAAAAATTGTTATGTTGCAAGAAATAATAACACAATCCCTTGGACAATTATTTTTTCCTTCTGGTAACGCTAGCTAATGTTAGGCGGTCTCAAAAGTAACTCTATTCCTTACGTGGTTCATCAAATGAGCATGTCATCAAATGAGCATGAGCATCCACGGGGTTTATGCTAAAAGCTATAAGGCACCCCTAAAGTAAATAGACTATAAAATAGACTATAACGCCTATTTGGTATCTCAATGTAAATTTTAATGTAAATGCCATGTTATTCAATTTGTGCGCAATATACTGATGACGCTACCAACATCGGGCCTCGGTCCTCGGATACAAAACAAATCTCTCAAAGAAGTCTCAAAATATTTTTACATACTAAATTAAGACGCTGTTTGCATGTATCATATACCTAACTAATTGTTTTGTCGATGACTATATTATATTATGAGACTAAAAACAAGTAATGAGTGTGTCGTCTATCCGTTAGGATATTTTTCATATTTTTTTCATTAGGATTTCATCATTTTTCATTAGGATCTGCTTGATTGATTTTTCATAGATTCCCAATCCATATAGCCGCGCCCCCTATCAAAAATAAACCTACACATTGCTTCCTTAAACTACATTATCTATGTACATATAATAAAATAATTTCAAATGCGTATCTGTAAATTTAGTATTGTTTGAAAACAGGCGTCTGTCTTTCTGTCTGAACTAAAATCATGCAAATACCACTGAATTGATTTTAATGAAACTTGGCAAAATTATAACTTATGTGCCAGGTTAATATTAGGGGTACTTTTTATCTAGATCCCTGAGGGAGATTTCTATATATAAAGCTATGTAATTCAGCTAATAACATATACCTATTCGATGTCGCGGGCACAGCTAGTCAATAAGGTAATAAGATGTGAGCTAACCTGAAACTGAAACCTGAAAACCTGATACATGGTTTCTGAAACCTGAACATGGCCTTGACTATCTAGAAAAACTGTTAATAACTGGCTAAGTAGAAGGCAAAGCACCAAGAGGGCGAAGCCCTAAGACCAAGAAGCCAGTACTCTCAACGTCCCGGTAAAACAAGGCGCTCTACGA
This sequence comes from Sesia apiformis, assembly GCA_914767545.1. Classification (NCBI taxonomy): domain Eukaryota; kingdom Metazoa; phylum Arthropoda; class Insecta; order Lepidoptera; family Sesiidae; genus Sesia; species Sesia apiformis. The sequence goes on along the minus strand of OU611970.1, from coordinate 8,829,280 downwards.
TTGCAACACATGAAAGACGATAGTGGACAGGCTTCCTTGGCAGAGTCACGATCCTCAACAATGAGGGAACAACTATAGAGAGAGATAAAATTGCTACTTACTTTTTAGTGGAGTGTACTACTGCCTTGATATTTTACATATGTATATAAAACCGATGACAATACAATAATCTGATGACTTTGACCTGACGCTGCAGCCAGTAAGGCGAGCACACTGTGGAATTCCTCAACGGCGAACGGTAGACATGTCTGTAGAGTTTGGCCTCGTTTGGTTCGTAGTTTTAATGACTTAACTTGATGTTGTAGTTAGGAAGGCCAGAACGCTGTGGAACTCCCAAACGGCGAACAGCAAACACATCGTGTGTTTGCTGTTTGTGTGTTGTGTTGTCGTGTGTGTCGTTTTGATCGGTTCGCAATTTTGTTGACAAAAAATAGTGACATGAGATGAACTTGACCGTCTGGTTCGGCGAGATGGTCGTCGTTAGCATTGGTACTAAAAAGGAGTAAACCAAATAAACGCAAAAAAAACCTTTTAAAAACATCATCATCATCATTTCAGCCCTTGGACGTCCACTGCTGGACATAGGCCTCCCCCATTGTCCGCCATTTAGACCTATACCATTTAGACCATTTAGACCATTTTAAAAACAAGCTTTTATTAAAACGCACTAAAATGAAGAAAATGAACATAGAAGTCAGAGTAAGTTCAATAAACATAGAAGTCAGAGTAAGTTTAATATAATTCCCACCTCGGGTTTCTACAACCGCACCTCCCGTCACAGAAGTGCGGTCCATCCGCATTTCCTCGATACGGAGGTGTCGCGCACTGTTCGGTCCAAAAACTATTTTATACCGCGGACCCGTAGGCTGTGGAACGAACTGCCTCAAGAGGTCTTTCCATTGAGCTATGATATGGGGTGGGCCCATATAAGTCTATAAAAAAAAAAAAAAAGAAATAAGTTAAATAAACAAATATAATAATTAAGTTAATGTGTCGTTTTTAATGTTTTTTTTTTATGTTTTTAAGTTAAAGCATGTCGCGAGAGTTTCGCGCCAATTTAATTATGTAATTAGAAATACAATCATTTCAAATTACAAATTATAAAATGTTGTTTATAAGAGATATAACCCTAAGACTTATAAATAAATCCATCCCAAGTTTGCTTCACCAGGTCTGACAAATGAAATACAAAAATAAAAAGTTCCTTTTGGCTGCAGTAAGAGTTGAGTTGTTATTTTTGAAATAAAAACAAACTGATTTCATGTAATAAATTATTTCTATTTTTCATATGGAAAAATATGGTCCCCTTTCTCAGATAATATCACAAATTGTATGTATTATACGCTAATGTCTTACTCATCAATTACGTTTATGTCAATACAAATAATTTACGTCAATACAAAACTAAATAACAAAAATGTGGTTATTTTTAACCTATGTAAATTAATAGTTTATTTACTTGTTAAATAATGAAAGAGAAACCAAAGTTTACCGGCGGAAAAAACACAATATGTTTCTACGAATAAAGACGTTACACATTGGTATCTAGGAACCCCAGTTATCCCGGAAATGTACAATATATTTTGTAATCATATTTTTTCTAAAGAACGGCAGTGATTCGACAGGCCGAAACTGGGGTAAATAGCTAATTCCAAATAATATGTATTTTACTATTATGATGTCATTTTTATAAAACTTCCGTGTTTACAATATATTACAATAGGTACATCTGTTTCAAATTAAAAATTTGGTTATACTTGAAAAACAAAATTCTTCGAAGTTTGGTTCAAGGTTGTTGCTAAGGACATTGTTTACCAAAATATGGTGAGGTAACTAATTATAGTTACACTCCATTTAGGCCAATGACTTCTATATATTCTAGAAGTCATTGGTTTAGACGCAAAATGTGCAATTTGAAAATGGTACCTATACTGGTACCTATACCAATACTGGTACCTACAAACGTAAAAAAATAAAATCAAACGGCTAATCGGAGGATATTTTATTCTACAAATTGTTTTTTAATTCTTTTAATTTCTTTGGAATTGGATTTAATTGGAAATTGGAAATTTAATTGGATTTTAATTTCTTTTCTACGAAAATTCTACCTCTGCGTCTGTGTCGACACCTTACAGAATTTTGGAAACTATATTAAATTGTTTTAATACAGATACCCAAAATTCCGATAATATGGCCGTTTCTAGGAAATTTAGCTGAGCCAATAGCCCTGTAGCTTCATTTTTAACTAAAGCTTTTTAGTGGGCAGAGTCACTTTTTATAACTTCAAGAGCCGTTATTATTTGGTTCCAATCTTTATTAAGGCTGGCATAAGCATCGTCCCTGGCTGACCATCGGTTATGTGGCAAATTTTACACAGTTACATTTTCAGGCTTAGTCAAAAATTATTGCAGTAATTTTGTAGTACGTTCCGTTGATGCTGTAAAAAATACGTATAGATTTTGCAGCAACCCGAAAAACTTTGTAGCTTCTGGGCAACATTCAGCTTAACCGATGAACCGATCGAGTTTAATGAATGTGCGGCGCAAGGTACGTATGTTGCATACTGACATTTTTCTTTGATCTTAGCCTGTAGGCCATTATACTGCCCAGACATATTGCTAGCATTGTCATAAGATTGACCTCTGCAATTGTTAATGTCGATATTCAGTATTTTGAAGGTGTCCATAACGGCTAGCAACATATCTTCTGCTTTGTGACCAGTATTTGGCAGAAAGCAAAAAAATCGTTCAACTGGTTGGTCATTATCTTGAACAAATCTCAGAATTAAAGAAAGCTGATCTACATTTGTAATATCAGGGGTGGAATCTACACTGAAAAAAAAGTATTTAGCCCTTTGAAGTTGTTCCATTATTGTTGTTGTTACTTTAGCTGCCATAATTTTTATTATTTTTTCGTACGTTGCAAAAGACAAATATGACGTGTTGCCTTTCCCGGAATTGCCGGAACTTTGTATATGTTTTGCCAGAAACGGATCAAATTCGGAAACTGCTTCCAAAAGCATCATAAAAGTTCCGTTATTGGTAGATCCAAATTTATCTGTCTTGTCACGGAACGAAAGACCACGCGTAGCTAGAGATTTTACAGCGACAACAAATCTAAGCAACACATTGCGCCAGTATTTTCTATCATCGTCTAACTGCTCAAATAATTTAGAGTCAATTCTGGCTTCGGCTTGTCCTCGCTTTTTCATTTTCAAAACACAATTTTTGTGCCCCAAACTAGTTTCATGTACATGAAGTCTTTCATATGCATGTTTCCAATCATTGAAGCCTTGTTCCGAAGCAAGTGGACTTTTCCGCTATCAAGAAGACGACATGGTCCACAAAATACAGACCCAAGTGACTGAGTAAATTAAGTAATTTCGAGAAACATTTTCCCCGTTTATAAGATTTGTTTTAAATTAAATCTTTGTGTAAAAAGCGATATCGGTCATCGGCTCTTCGTTTAGATTTCGAAAAATTTTCGTCTTCAATATTTTGTTCAAAGCCATTTCTTGAAAAATAATCTATTAAGTCTTCATTTACTAGCCACAGAGCTGGATCATTTTCCAACCAACCACCCCGCGCCGTCGAGCGCCGGCCTATTCAGGATATGAACGAAAACTACACGAGCAACGACGAAACATCCCGACTAGTACCAAGTCGCGACGGACACGCCGGCCGTCACGATCGCCCCAGTGTTGTCATTGTTATTAACCAAACAATGAGTTTTAGGTTTTGTTGTTAATTAGGTAGGCTTTTTAAATTTCTTCAGGCATGTCAAGTTAAAAAGCAATAAATTAAAAGATAGGTAACGATTATGAAAGGCGCCCAAAGATGAGCGCGAGGGGCGGCTAGCGCCCTCCCCCTCCCCCCCTGCTCCCATGGCAGGCCCCATGGCCCTAGGGTAAATACGCCACTGCATATATATATATATATATATATTACATTATAGGCACTGGCTGTTGCCGCCCGTCACCTCTTGTACGATGTGACCCAATGGCCCGAGTACTTAAAATGCGTCACTTTAGCGAGTGGGCAGCCCCTGACCGAGACCGGCGGTATAGTGAAGTATGTTTTATTACCCGCCTTAAAAACTAATAGCTCACTCTTTGTGTAGTTGTACCTGAGCCCATGTGACAGAGCATACCTTTCGCTGATAGCCAATAGTGTCCTAAGAGCACTGATCGATGGGGCCAGCCGCACCATATCATCTGCGTAACTGATGTTATTAATAAAGCAGCCATCTACAGAACAACCGACGCCGGCGCCGCGGAGCTCCTCGACTAGCCGGTTCATACATATATAGATGGAATAGCTTAGATGAGGTTAACCCACCTTGCCTCACCCCGCACTCCAGCCCATACACGTCCGATAGCGAATCCGTCCATCGGGCATAATTGATTTGATCGCTGTACCCGAAGGTGTCAACGGTAAGGTAAGTAAGTCAGTGTTAAAGTACATTTTTTCCATATAACTTCATATGACACCAGATCGAAAGCCTTCCATAAGTCCAGAAAGCACGCAAATACCGGTGTTTTCCTGTCAGTATAATACAGTCTAGTTTCCTGTCAGTATAGTATAGTATAGTCAGATGTGCTTGAGACATAGTGTTGCAGACTCTGTGGATAGCCCAGGTGGAAAACCAAATTGACCATCCTCCAGAGATACATGTTCGCTTAGATGTTTATCAAGCACACCGTCCAGCACCTTGACTATAATTGTAGCCAAGGAAATTGGCCTGTAGTTACTTTTATCTGACGCATCACCTGCCTTGTTTTTTATGATGGGAATTACGAGGGTTTCCATTAGTTCATTAGGTAGGTACGACTATATGATGCAAAAGGTAAATAACATTGCCAACACCCTGGGCAAGTGTTGGGCAACACCTTGGGACGGTCTCAGCATCGAGCACCGTCAGCAAGCGGGTGTACGCTTGCTGACGGTGCTCGATGCTGAGACCGTCGTGCCCCGGGGACTTACCTCAAATCATGTGTTGAATTATGTTGGTTACTTCAGAGGCAGTCACTTTAATAGGCGTCTCAACGGCGGCACGATTTCCAGAACAGGGCACCCCCGAAGCGGCTCTCTGGCTCAGCGGAGAAACAATAATTTTAAAAGCTTAAAACTTTAAACTTATGCTTTTATTCGATTATTACAAACATTATGTACAAATACACTTTGAAGTTTAATACACTTTCACTATTTAAATCACAAAATACACAATACGCATTTTTAATTACAATCAAACAAAAATTCGAGTACGCGCCCCAAGTTTTCACCAAAAAGTCTTTTAGAGCATTTCAAAGTTGAGTTTCAATTTGACAATCTGTTCTTTCAAGCGAATCGAACGCGAAATTGCTCAACATATTAATGGGCATACAGTATCTACTTTATGCATTAGTTTATGTCGAAATATCGATGACTAAACTTTTGATTAGATATCAAAAACTTTTAATATTAAGTGATTAAATTAATTCGAGTATATTAGGTATACTGACTTTTGTAACAAATAAAAGTTGTAGCGTTCCGATGGCCTAGCCGCTCGGTAAAATATATACATATTTACGGTCGAACACTAATCGCAGATATTCGGGAAATAAAAAAACACACAATTTAGGTTTAGTACTACGGTCTGTTTTTATTACAATTTCCGTTTCTAGCACCAATTCCATATTTTTAATATAAGATGTTTATCTATTTGTTATCGCCTGATACTATTTTATTAGCAAGAAGGCATAGTTGTGAAACATTGTAAATTGTTTGTTGTGGCAGGCGTAGCATTAATGTAGGACCTCAAAATATACAGAGATGTAAAAGATACCTCCTAAAAAGTATCTGAATACAAGTTACAAGATACTTTTAAGTAAAGTATTTGAGATATCAGATAGAAGATACTTTTGGAAATGGTATTTGAAATACTAGATACAAAATACGTATTTTCTAAATACTTTTTTCAAATAAAATACTTTTTGAAAACATATTTTTATTATTCTTAGGTAAAACTTAAGGTTTATTTAGCTAATTACATACATTTTCAATTCAACGTTTCGGCCTCATTTCGGCGACCGTTTTCAATAATGAAAATTCTTAAATAAACCGCCACAAATAGCCGTAAAAGTAATTTTGGGATTAAATAATAGGGGTGTGACCGTTGTGACTCTACAGGGGCTGCAGTTAGAAACCATACGTCATCCTCCGTACTCGCCAGACCTTGCTCCAACGGACTACCATTTTTTTCGTGATTTGGACAATTTTCTACGTGGTAAAAAATTTTCTTCCCAAAAGGCAGTACAAAATGCTTTCACACAGTTTGTCGAATTTATATCCCCAGAGTTCTATCGCAAAGGCATAAATGAACTTCCGATTAGATGGCAACAATGTATAGATAATGAGGGTAAATATTTTGATTAAATAAATAAGTTACATTTAAAAAAAACGTTTTAATTTTTCAGTACAAATCGGCAATTTCATACTTTAACCCCTAATAGTAGGTACTTCTACTTATAGACCATACAGTCTTTTGATAGGTTAATTAATTGATAGTTAATAGGTTTTGATAATTAAAATTTTAAGGGTGCGTTCAGTTCTGTCTGTATGATGCCGTAAAAAAATGCTTAGGTAACTAATAAAAGTATTTTAGCAAACTCAGTATTTACAAAATACTAAGATACCAAAAGAATGTATCTAAATACAAGATACAAAATGAATATTTAAAAAAGTATTTCAGATACAAGATGAAAATACGTATTTTATATCTTGTATCTGTATTTCAAATACTTGTATCTAAGATAAGTTACATCTCTGAAAATATACCAGAGATTATGGAGATTTAATATACTTTTTTGCATAGAAAAAGCGCCGTGCACGACATTTTTCTATATGCAGGGTACGACCAGTTGAAGATATATGCCGATAATGGCTGCATGAGAAAAGCGAAATACCACGTAGCACCTTCAATGGTGTCGTGTGGTGTCAGTCGTCCATAGAATAGAACAACCCCATTTCTTCCCGTGGGTGTTGTAAAGGGGATTACACCAACTCCAAAAGAGTGGACTCGCCAACCCGCATAAAATAATAAAAATAAAAACCCGTATAAAAATATCACTAAACATGGGCCTCCTAATGTACATTGATTGTGAATGAGGAATGTATGGCCTTAAAACGCCACGCTGGCCAAGCGGGTTGGCGAGTCCACTCTTTTAGACGTGGTGTAGTTCCTCAGGGTCTGCGGCAGCCGCATTGTTATACATTAATCTCATTTTACGAAGTTCACGGGAAGACATGAGCTGGTGTTATAGCCGGCCGACGCCACACAAAAATTAAAAGAAAAAAAGCAAGTATTAAGTAAGAAACAGAAGTTCTATAACGATCGATTACATAAGAAGTTATGGGCGCAGTTGGTAGTGACCCTGCTTGTTGTGCAAAAGGCCCCGAGTTCGAACCCCGGTTGGACGTAGGTACATTTGTTTAATAAAAAAAAAGACAAATGTATGTTCGTGTCTGGGTGTGTGTTTGTCTTTGTCTTTGTATGTGTCTCTGGACCCACGACACAGGGAATTGTAGTGTGGGCCGTTGAGTGTGGTGTTATAAAAAAAAAACGAATTTATAAAAGTAAAAGAAAAAAAAATTGACTTATATTGACCACGATCGCGTTTTATGGTAAACAAATACCTTTATTATACGTGTCCAGACCCGATTTAGAATATAAAATGTGTCCAAAACGCGAATGTTTAAAAAGTTACACAGTATATGGTACCAATATACCATAGTTACCAACCTAATTGCCGTATCAACGACAATACTAAGGCCTGTCACACACGATGAAGATACTACTCGTATTATGTTATATTAATATACTCCGGATGTAAAACTTCTATTATCTTAAGGTTTCTCACACGATTAAGATTCGATAACATACAAAGCCAATTAGTTCCTTCGATATCCGCGTTGGTAGCGCATGTCTTTACTGTCGTGAATTCATCACACTATCTTAAGATCAAATCTTAGTATGTTACTCCAATTAGCTAGATATCTTAAGATCAAAGGTAACAGCTAAAATGGGTGACGTCTTGAGTGATGCTTCACTGAAATATACACTTAGATAATATTTACGGTATAGTACCTATCTTCATCGTGTGTGACACGCTTAAGTCAAATATCATAAAACATTTAAAATATCTCTCATTTGTTCCATGACCTGCATGTCAGCACCACCGTGCAGAAAAAACGAAACAATGAAAACCTAACACCGTGCATATTATTTAAAATAGAAATATAACTTGTAAGTACTTAGTAATTATATAAATTAACGTGCGTTTAGATAACACACACATTATATATCCGAATTTAAGCGCTATTATACCTATTGAGTCTTTTAGTAAATTAAAAAGGTATTGTCTTGCTACTAAATTGTAATAAAAACTTTTACCAATATTTCTCGTTGTTGGCAATATCCGAATTGTTCTAAATTCAAATCGTCGCGTCGCTATGTTGACTGTCGCTCTCCTGTTAATTGTGCCTTTACTTGTATACGCGCTTTGGACATGGAAAAGACAACGCATGATGACCCTGGCTGCAAAGGTTCCGGCCTTTCCCGGCGCTCGGCCTATAGTTGGACACGCTTTTCAATTTATGGGAGATAGCGTTTGTAAGTATTAAAATACTTATACCTATTAAAAAAACAGTTTTTTCAACCTAGTATGTTATTAGATGAAGCGGTGACAGCCTTTTACGGTTTATCTAGTGTTATTTTAAAAAAATACGGTTTATTATCTTTTTATCTAGTGACGTTATTATTTAAGAAATGATTTTATACCTTCTCGTCTCTACCCCGGTGAGCCAAAATAAAGGAGACACGGTATAACCTCCGGCGGAAGTAAAGTAGGCCTTGGCCTACTTGTGCCCTGGGCCTTGTGGGCCTTGTGCCCTGAACCTTGGTTCAGGGCACTAAGGAGCACTAGTTCAGCTTGGTCTCAAGGCTGGTCAGAATTAACCCGTTTACAGATGACACGACTGGGATGATTTCAATCGACGTCACGCCCCACATGTCGATAATCTCGTGCGAGCTACTTTCTTCTTTTTTCGGTTTCGGCTTTCACGAGGTTCTCATCATGCTGGGCGGTGATTATTATTATTATTATCAAAAAGTACTTATTTTAGAAGCAAAAAGCACTAATTAATAATTTCGTCAAGAAAATAATTACAATTCTTGTCATTAGAAGCTGTCTTCAAGTAATTCAGGCCATTCTATGCACCAGAGTGCATAGAAAAACACATGCTATTATCATATATTTTCTCAATTACAGATTTATTGGAGAAGTTGAAAGAGGTGGCCTCTTTCACTAACATCGTTGGAGGAGTGTCCATGATATGGCTACAGATGACGCCACATTATGGTGAATATTTGCTGAGTAATATTGTTCATAGTTTATTATAATTACATATAAATAATATACTAATATATAACCTTCATATTTTGAATTTTGCAGTGCCATAAAAATCGCAAAATCGACCCTCGCGCAAGTGAGGCACAACACACCCTACAATAATCATAGACAAAAATAATAAACCGCAATGAAAATTGTTTACACTCGTTTTATATAACCTAATGTTGCAGGTGTCCATCGGTGGCGGAAGCTACATCATCATATCGGCCGTTTGCATTAGAAGAAAACCTCGTAACAAGAGCGAAACAGAGACCAACACTAATTTTACCTCAAAAACAAAATTTATTTTTCAGTTCTGACGAATCCAAAAGATGCGGCGATTGTATTAAACACGTATCTAGAAAAGAATTATATTTACGATTTTCTGGTACCATTCCTGGGAAGAAGCATCTTCACTGCTAGTGGTAAAGATTTTTACGTTTAAACAGTAGGTACTCAGCTATATACTATATTTCACGTCGTAAATTGCTTATAAGAAAGAGTTCTCATAAACTTGCAAACATTTCGATACATAATTTTAATCGGCTAGTGATCGTGGAGTTGAGTTCGTCGAGTGGTTCACCCGCACTTCATTGACAAAGAATAGCTGCTTACGGAGCAGTCATCAAGACACTAAATACCGCGAACCAAAAAGTTTTGGTATAAACTCGCAGCTGAGGTTTTCCGCTATTGAAGAAAGAAAGAAAGAACATTTATTTCATTATAACACAGTACACACAAGAATTAGTGGGCAGGACAAGGACAGAGAATAACAACAGTTATTTGTTATACAAGAGTGCAAAGTTGCTTTTTAACCGCGTGCTCAATTTTGATGACCGAGCAAGCGAAGGATTCTAAAATTGAATCACGAGCGCAGCGAGTGATTCAAAAATTAGAATCCTGAGCGTTAGCGAGGGAATCAAAAGAGCACGAGGTGAAAAATCTTTGCACTCGAGTGCAACACGTAACTTTTCATCCCACCTCAGCGAGGAAATGACTAAATGCAAAAAAAAACATTTACAATCACAAGATACTTTTATTTCAGTTTAGGTATTAACTACTACATTATGATAGGTAAGTATTACAGAATAATCTTTAAATTATAACAAATAATACTTAGGTATAATTAAGAAAAATTGAAAGTAACGTTGCTACAGTTACTTAAGTTGAGTGTAATATTTTTGTTAGGTACTGTAATGTTGGTGTTAGTGACTTGTGTACTGTTTTTCGGTAAACTATCTGTCATACTTAATAGTTGTACCTATTCATCGGAACAACAACTTCATAAAAGGTTGTATGATAAATTCGGCACCATGGAGGTAGAAGTAAATAGGTTTAATGATGTTTTGAATTCACAAACTTAGTGCACACGATGTTCTAAATTCAATTTACTTTATCCTCTAGCGGATAAAAACGACTTTTGCACTCAGATATCGAAGAGCAAAAATACTATTTCCGAGATAGGGGGATGAAAAACTAATTTGACAAGGGAATTCCGCGTGTCGGAGCGCCACCGCATCGAAAGCGTGTTGAACTCAGCACTATGTCGGAAACCACATAATGATTTCCGACGCTGATTTGCAGCTGAAGCCCAAAGTGACCTTCAAACGGAAGTGTCAGATAGAACACGCATAATACCATTAAAATAAAGTAATAAAGACAATAAAATGTTAGGCAAATAGATGTAATTAAAAATCAAACAAGATAGGTATATAATTAGGTGTAATTTATACTCCATACAATTATCTATAATAATAATAAATGTAATAATAATAATATATGTAAATTTATACTATTCATACTCAAATGCTGTGATATTCATTAAGATACCGGCATCAAAAAAAATTACTAGTTTCACTAATTAACTAACCAATAAAACGTTGACCTTTGGAACTTTTATGTTTCTCTGTTGTTTAAGCTGCATGAATCCTAACGCCGACGTATTGGCCAAATCAATTATGAAATAATTAATAAAAAGTAATTAGGTAATTAGTTCCGTTCTTTTGTGCGTGTAGCAAATAAGCCCTAAGTTTTCTCTGGAAAGCACGTTTACTTTGTAGGATCCTGATAGGCGGAGGGATATTATTCCAGCACTTGGTTGCTGCATATCGGAAAACTAGCTCTGAACCCTGCTGTACTGTCACGTGGCACAGATAGCTGCAGAGAACACCGTCCCCTATGATCACGCATCCAGTCCAACTTATCTTAAAGATATACTGTATATATACATTTATGCTGTGAATAGGATTTTGCAAGGTCGGAGACGCACCCGCATGCCCCCTGGTGTTACAGGTGTCCATGGGCGGCGGTAACACTTACCATTACGTGGGACCGCTTGCTAGTCCGCCCACTTTTCTATAAAAAAAAATATTGGTGAATGGAACCTAATAACGCCGAGCAAAAGGCCGACAAGATGTAATCTTCTTCTATGTTTAATTTTTAGCATATTATACTGAATGAAAAAAGATGTTACATGACTTGTTGGCGGTATATCAAAACAAAACCGAGCACAAGAGTTTTGAACCCTCTGAAGAATCTTATCAGCGCGAGCATATAGACGAATGCCGTACACGAAGTCAGCATACCTCGACAACTACGACGATAACTTCGACAGTACTAAAGTTTCAAGTTAGATTCACTAAAGATACGAAGTTCATTATTTAAATATTTCCGTGTCTTGTAAAGAATTTTTAGCGTATAAAAGCCAATTACGTACAGTATTCACAATATACTTCTCAAAACGCTAATCCCAGTCAATTTCTAACCCAAGATTATTGGCCTCGTCCAATCGGTTCTCCCATTACGTTTACTGTACTAGGCTATTATTATTAGTACATGGGGCCCTTCAAAAAAGATGTGAATAGGATTTTGCAGGGTGAATAGGATCCGCATACCCCTTGGTATTACAGGTGTCCATGGGCGGCGGTACTCTGCCTTCTCCACTATTAAAAAAATTGCATTTGATACGTATGTCTATAGGCCATAATAACCGCGTATTATTGAGACATAAGCAATTACAGATGCCAACATTTTTCTATAAAATATTTATAGGTTCCATTTGGAAGCAACGCAGACGCATGCTGAGTGCTTTGTTCGGTCTGACAGTTGTGAACGACTTTCAAGGGCTTTTCGACAGACAGAGCAGAAGGCTGGTCGACTCTTTAGCCGTCAAAGTTGGCACCGGATCTTTTAATCTATTTGAATATATAAATAGGAATACATTCGAAGGTATAAGCGGTTAGTATCCATTTATCTCCTTTTTTTAATTTTAAATACTTTTACCCACCACATTCTTTAAATTTATGTTTCGATTATGTTAACAAATATATTTAAAAAGTTGTTGAAATAAATCCTCTGCACAATGGTACATGGTAGCCGTGTCGTGTCGGTTGGCTTTAGAATAGCACCATCCCATCTCTTACAAAAGAAATTCAGTGCTAAAAGGATGCAGTTTCTTCTTATTTTACCCCGTAAATGTGCATAATCCCGTACCTACCAATCGAAAGATGCAATGCAATCAGCCCCTTCAGTATCCACCGCTGGACATGGGCCTTCTCATGCTTATTGTGTTGTGTCTGAGTTATGTATGTCCTCAAAAAGCCACGCTATCCAAGCGGATTGGCGAGTCCACTCTTATAGAGGTAGTTCCTCGGCGCTTGTGGTGGCGACTCTGTTATCTCTTAGTCGCCTTACCCGCGAGAAGCGATGCAATGGTGCTACTGCTATCGCGGACCGACACCGCACGGCACTATCGAAAGATGGAACAAAGTAACAAGGATGGAACTCTTTTTTTTTAGAAGCGATTTTTGGCAGCCTTCTGAACGGTCACAAAGAATTGAACGAGGAATATATGAAAGCTTGTCATGACATGATACAAATCGTCATCGTTCGATTCAGTAACGTGTGGATACATTCAGACTTTATGTATAATTGGACACAGACTAAAAAGGAACAAGACAAAATCGCCAAACTTATGAATGATCTTTCACAAACAGTAAGTTTATTATCCATCGAAATAATGTAGTCGTCATTACCATCGTTTTGTTAATGACATTTCAATTTTTGTGAAGAAGCAGCATATTTGTACGAAAAAATTAAACAATATTCGACATTACCGAACATTGTAGGGGGAGAGTGCACGTTGCATTCCGACAGCCGCTGGGCGCACTCGACCGGCCACGTTATCCCTCTCTCACAGAAGACTACCTTGAAATGTATTGTATTTCCTACTTTATCGTATTTCCACAATGTACGTACGTGTTTCGAGGTGGCATATCTCACTCACTACCCATCCTCCTATCCCTCCCCATTTTCCCAACCCTTTCTCCCAATCCATTCCTTAATCTACAAAGGTGGGCAGCCATCCGGAGGCGTGTCAACGTTTGTCATTCTGGAATGTTGGTATGTATCGCGGATGTCTATGGATGACAGTATCCACTTACCATCAGGTGGACTGTATGCTTGTCTGCCGTCCTTTTCTTCTATAAAAAAAAACATTCTGTTTACCCCGAACAAACAAGTTCCCGAACATCAAGTTCTTACCTACTTACGTAAAGATTATCACTAGATCGGCGGTGAATGAAAATGTCGTAAGGAAACCGGCGACGTACCCCAAGATGAAAAGAATTTTGGGGCATGTATACAGGATGTGTCCTGATTATTCCTAAAACCGTAAACCTGAATTCTGCTAATGATTTTAAGTTGATTGAAGTAAAAAAAATTTTTTTGTAAAATTAAACAATTTCTTAGTCTTATTCAATTTGTCACACATTTGTCAAAAGCTCAAAAACTTGATATATTTACAAAAAATATACCTACTAACATTGAATATGTCAATCAACTATGTATTTGAATTTTTTTCAGGAAATCGAAAAAAGTATAGCGACATTTAAGAAAAACCACCTAGACAAAACAGGTAGGTCACCTAAATTTAGTCATCTTCTACTTTTTTATAAAAACACGGTGTCAGGCGAATAGACAGTTCACCTGGTGGAAAAGTTGTCCATGGACGTCCATGATCCATCCCAGAATGCCAAACGTTTGCACGCTCTCGGGTACCCTGCCTACCATTGGAGATTTAGGAATGAATTTGATGGAAAGTAGGAAGGGAAGGGAAAATAAGGAGATAGGATATGATGGAAAGTGAATGGGCTCTGGCATAGATATGCCTACGTATCTACGTACGTTGGGGGAATAGAATAAAGAAGAAAATACATTTTACGGTAACATTCTGTACGAGTAGTTCCTGGTGTTGGAAGCTCTACAGCAACATATTTACTTCAGAAGGTTACATGAACAATATTACTCGTATAAGCAGCACATTGCACAGCAGCACCATTAGATGTACATCTTCATTCCTACCATCTACTGCAATTAATATAAGGTTCAATTTTGTTTCCCTTTTGCAGATAATAAACTTAAGCCCTTCTTAGAAATGATACTTGACATAACAGCGAAAACAGGAACATTAAGCGACAATGAACTAAGGGAAGAGGTGAACTCGATGATGATAGCTGGAACTGAAACGACGCCCTTCGTCTTACTATATACTATAATCATGATAGGTTCCCATCCAAAAGTTCAGGATCGCCTTTATGAAGAAATACAAGGAAATATCGGTGGTTTAGACAGAGCCGTGGAGAAGGAAGATACGATGAAAATGGTGTATTTGGAAGCTGTCATAAATGAAACCCTGAGGTTATTCCCTATTGTTCCCATGGTCGCTCGAAAGATTACTCACGATCTACAACTAAGTAAGTAAAATTTTAATGTGTAGTAAGTAATCTTTTATAGTCTTTCCATTTTCTTATGTGGTCTATGACAGTTGATATAGAACGTAGTTTAACATTTCTGCCTAATATTTTCTGCGAATTTTGTAGAAAATATATAGGTACATAACCGTTAGATAAAAAATTGTCTACAATATATTCTATAATTTTATTCAGTCACCAACCACATTTATCACTTGTGAAATATACAATTTTATAATATTTCGCCAGAAATAACCTAATCTTACTTTTACATAATTACATATATTCTATTGTTGTTACGACCAAAGGAATGGGACCGAATTTATTTTAATTATTCGATCGGTCACAGCGTAATTTTAATAAATCGATATGAATTACTGCAAATTTAGGTATATAAATCTAATTACATACAAATCCACTAATTGTCTGTACTAGTTTTCCAAATAAAACAATAAAAATTAACATATTAAGACTAATACGTATTTTTTTCTTTTTATATGTCCTTGAATGTAACCGGTTATAATGGTTGTTTTCGTATTAAACAATAGTAAATCTAACAACTAAATCAATAAATAATTAAATGAATCGAATCATGTAGAATCGATACAAAATTGTATTAGAATTAAATCGACAATCGAGTCGGTAATTGATATAATGTAATTTGGGCATATCTTTAACGATCTGTCATCGAGGAATTAATAAAATGTAAAGACTATAGTGAGTAATGTGATTAAAATATTTATTTCCTCTCTACCCAAAGGTTGTCTGGCAGAGATAGCTATTAGCGATAAGACCGCCTTTTATGCATTTCATGTGTTTACAATGTCTGTTACAATTTCATTTTGTTTTGGCGTGCATTAAAGGGTTTTGTCTGTCTAGCTTTAAACACTGAGCCAAACAATTGTTAGAATAATTAAATGGTTTTTGCAGTTCACAAACATTAAGTAATAGAGGTTAAAGTATGAAATTGCCGTTTTATAGTAATAGATACTTTGAATTGACATAAAACCTTCATGGTGTGAGATTTTCGAGTGAAACTTTTTTCACATGATACCTATGAGGTTCTTGTTTTAAAAAATGTGCAACATTCGATTTTCGACTTTCAATTGTTTTTTTTATTCAGCTTAGACGGGAAAGATGGATACTTCGAAAATCCGAGTAATGTTTGAATACGAGTTCCGACGCGGAACTAACGCGGTAGAAACGGCTCGCAATATCAATGCTGCGTTTGGAGAGGAGACTGCTAATGAACGAACCGTGCGTTTTTGGTTTAAACGCTTTCGTAATGGAAACTTCGACTTGAAGAACGAACCACGTCGAAGACCGCCCACACAGGTGAATAACGCTGAAT
Organism: Sesia apiformis; assembly: GCA_914767545.1. NCBI lineage: Eukaryota > Metazoa > Arthropoda > Insecta > Lepidoptera > Sesiidae > Sesia > Sesia apiformis. The sequence goes on along the minus strand of OU611970.1, from coordinate 8,812,752 downwards.
TGAAAGAGATGGTGGAAGCCGATCCGAGTCAAACTACCCAGAAATTAGCGGCATGGTTTACCTACAATACCTACAATATTGACTCATTTGCATCAAATCAATAAGATAAAAAAATATGAAAAATGGGTGCCTCATGATTTGACTGATCTGCAGAAAGAAACGCGTGTTGAAACTTGCGTTGCCTTGTTGAATCGGTACAGAAATGAAGGAATATTGGATCGAATTGTGACATATGACGAAAAGTGGATTCTTTACGATAACCGAAAGCGAAAAATGCAATGGCTGACCCCAGGTCAAATGCCGCAACAGTGCCCTAAGGCAAAGCTTACCAATAAAAAGGTAATGGTAACCGTTTGGTAGTCTATTCATGGTGTTATTCACTATAGCTTTCTCAGGTCTGGTCAATCAATAACAGCAGATGTTTACTGTGCCGAACTTCGAACAATGATGGCGAAACTAGCAGTGAAACAGCCCCGACTCGTGAAGCGATCTTCACCATTATTGCTCCATGATAACGCAAGACCTCACACTGCACGAGAAACCGTTGTAACTCTACAGGAGCTGCAGTTAGAAACCATACGTCATCCTCCGTACTCGCCAGACCTTGCTCCAACGAACTACCATTTTTTTCGTGATTTGGACAATTTTCTATGTGGTAAAAAATTTTCTTCCCAAGAGGCAGTACAAAATGCTTTCACACAGTTTGTCGAATCTACATCCCCAGAGTTCTATCGCAAAGGCATAAATGAACTTCCGATTAGATGGCAACAATGTATAGATAATGAGAGTAAATATTTTGATTTAATAAATATGTTACATTTTAGAAAAAAAACGAGTTTTAATTTTTCAGTACAAATCGGAAATTTCATACTTTAACCCCTAATATGATGAATATCATTTATATTACTGATAAAAATAAGTTTGCAATGCGACCGGCGCAATGCATCCGAGTTGGAAGAAAATAATAATGGAAGAGGGTGTTTAATCCGGAATATTTTATTCTACATTTGATTAAAATTCAATTAGTTTTAAGCCAGTGATTTCTAAACTTTTGCGATTTTTAATGTCCTTGCTGAATCCAAATTTTGCAAGGTGTGTTTTTAAAAACGATTTATAAAATAATTCGGTTTCCAAGCCCCAGTTGTCGGTTCGGTTCCCAGCCCCAAGGATTTGTTGTCGGTTGTATTTTTTTAACTTCGTTGTAAAACCCGACACTCACATAAATCATTTAATTAGATATGTTTTCTTGTTTAGTGCCTGTCTTACGTAAAATTTCACGTCTGTTATGCATTGTGGACAAAGTTTTTAATAGCTTTTCAGATAATAATGTTTATTTAAAGAAACGATGAAAAACACCTATACAAAAATATTTTTAGCTGCACTACCCTTTAAAGTAAGATAAAGGAATTGCAAGTGGCTTTGCAAAGGAATTGCCATCTTTGCGTGTGCAGTGAATACGAAGAGCTCGTAGGCTACTAAAGGTTCTAGTGCATTCACAGCACAGGTGTTGATGCGATGGCGGGATCTAATTATAACAAATTCATACAAAAAAATATTTACAACAAATAAATCTAAACGCATCGGTGTGTTAAATTATTGTGCCTTCAATAAAAAAACAGGTTATGAATTAATACAGATTTCAGGAGTTTCTGGAATCACAGTAAGAAACTTGAACCTGGATCGTGTGGACTGCCATAGTAAAGCTCCCGTGTGCCAATTGCGTCTCGTTTTCGGGCAGAACTCACTTCGAAGTTAACGTCGGAACTCAATAAATTTGGTTGTGAAAAGTTCAGGAATACATAAGGGTGGTGGAAATTACACCTGTGGCTTCTGTGGCTGTGGATCTGGTGGAAACCTGGCTGCACAATTATGACAAACGCCTGTCACGGTCGGAAAATTTCATTATTGCTCCGGAATATATGTTTAGAGTTGTTAATTTTTTTTTGTACATATTTTTATATTCTATGACTTATTTGGTTTAGAGAATATGCAAATATTGTATATTTGTGTAAATAATCAATATTTTTGTGATTCTTTTTGTAACTTGACACGTACCGCAGATACTTATGGACGACACTGCTTACCATATGTGGATTGTCAGCTCATGTCATCCTGTTTGTTTAAGGAAAGGCTTATCCTTAACCAAACGAGAATAATACTCGAGTAAAAATATAACGACTTTATCCGAGAAAAAGGTCCGTACTAGTTTCGAAACCATACAATTCTAGAATCTAGCTTTTAGATCTCGAATAGTTTTAATTCTACAGCTTTCATTGAGATTTCACTAGACTTTAGTAAAAAGTCTAACTTTGAAAACTATTCTTTAAAAACTAACACAAGATTCCTCTGCTTGCATGTTTCTAGCATGTCAATGCATGTTTCTAGTGAAGCAGAATCTGGAAGAACTAAATTTTAAATTGGAAACTTAACCAAATTCAATATGAGTCCATACTTTTGCTTAGATAACGTCACAAATGGACTATATAAGTAATTTTGCATGGTTTAATGTATTGCCGACTGTATTACATTTTCCTAACTCCTACAATATTTTTTTCCGTAGCGAACTACACAGTACCAGCAGGTAGTTTCTGCTTCGTATCATTCTGGGGGATCCACTACGGACCTCAATGGGGTCCAGATGCACACGAGTTCAAGCCTGACCGCTGGCTCGATCCGGCCTCTATGCCTGAGAATCCTGCTGCGTTTGGGGGCTTCAGTATTGGGAAGAGGATGTGTCTTGGTTAGTTTTTTTTTTCTATTAAAACCATAGGTACAAAAATCCCATATACACATCACCATACCATTGGCCCGTGGCTCTCCATCCTCTCCCAAGGACCACCACTACACACGGTCTTCTGCTCATCTCATTCAGCGACTACCAGCGACTTTCTTCAAGTCCTGAGCGCGTTTACGCTACATTTCCTGCGTATGTGGTCTCCATTCGAGGACTCACCTACCACATCGGTTATCGAATAACGAAGAGTAATAAATAACGCCGCGCTCAATGCCCTAACCTAGTTCTTATTCCTTTTATTTATTTACTCTTTTTGCACTATATTGTACAGAGGCGGACTTAATGCTTGACTTAATTTTTCACAGGCATTTGTTTGCAGTTGTCATCAAGTTTACTAGTGCCAATTATCAAAAGCGACTTAAGATGGTCATCAGTTAACTTGGATACGTAGATTTTTTCTGTGTATTTCATTTTGGAGAATGTTTTTCACATGGATAAGTACTTCCGAAAGCGGAAAAAAAGTCACGAGCATGCAACTGATCAAACTGTGTGAGTAGAAAGAAGACTGTTATAAAACTCTAGCAAAGATGAGTTTTGAATCTTTAAAAATATCTCTGCAATACAAATCAATCATTTCCGTTTGAAGTTCTGGAGAGAGGGTTTCTAGCCCTTGGCCATTTGGACTTTAGGGAACAGTCAGTGTGGCCCTGAGGTCAACAAGCTTGGAAATCCCTCCCTTAACGCTTTTTCTACCAGTCGACCGTTGGTTAAATGTGAAAAATTAAAGCGAGTGCAGATGCAATTAAAATGAAATAGTAAAGCTTAATTCATCTATATAAATAATAATAATAATACATTGATAATTTACTAGATACATACTAAAAAAATAGATATTAAATATATAGACCATACCCGTACATATGAATAAGACAATATAAATATAATACTTATGATATAATACATACATAAATATATTGAAAAACAGAGAAAAATATCATTTTAGCTGTATAGATTTCGGAGGTAATGTTCCCAAAGCTTCCTCTTTAGGCTGTTTTTATTAGAAGCCTTCCTTATGTCATTGGAGAGCGAGTTCCGGAGTCTTGTTGCCTGAGCCACGAAGGAATTAGTCATGAAACCAGTGCGATGAGAAAAGACATAGAGTGTAGACATCTTGAATCTAAATAGAAAATATAGAAAATGTATGTTTTTTTAATAGGAAGAAAGCGGTAGACGAGTACACAGCCCACCTGGTGGTAAAGGGATAGACATTAGCCCATGGACATTAGCGATACATGCCAACATCAGTCCACAATGACAAACGTCACGCCTCCCAATGCGCCGCCTGCCGCCTATAGAGATTTAGGAATGGATTTGGAAAAAGGGTTGGGTAAATGGAAAGGGATAGAATAGAATGGTAATGGGCTTTAGCATATTTTACTCATTACCGAAACACGTACGTACGTACGTTGGGGGAAGTAGTCCTTTGTAAGAGAGAGATACTTTAGTTATTATTCTTATGGTAATGGTACAAACATTCGTCTCTATACAATTTTTTGTCCCATTGATTATCAAACTTGAAACCTTTTCCTTAGCACCAGTTATCGACTCGTTTAACCGGTCGTCATCATGATAATCATCATGACTTTGTCCCTAACACTATGTTAATGATATAATTTGTATTTTATACACCTTTAACGTATTTAACGGCCGATTAGTACTGTTGTTGGTACTTGGTTAGTTCCTCCGCCACCTGCGCAAAAGTTTCCGGTTTCAATTTCTGGTTGAAAAAACGTTTATAGGTGTCAATTACGAGTATCTACCAATACGTACTGTGTCCGCGTGGTGAATATGATCCGAATACTTCCTTGTGGTCTTCTTCCAGGAAAGGATTGTAGGTATTCTGCTGTTGCGACGTTGTCGGTTGATACCATCGAATTGAGAGTACATACTAGATATGTTATACAAACACTACCGCAGCCACGGTACAGTCTATTCTATGTTCATTGGCTCTCGAATTCTTTAATTCATATGTGTTTTGAAAATGGAACATTCTTATTACGTGGTACTTAAGTTGCAAATTTGACTTTTTAATGAACCCTTCATCTGCTTCCCCAAAGAAGTTGCCAACCAGGTTTCTTTGATGAGAACGTATGATGTGTCGTCTAGTCTATTTCCATATTAATGGTTGATACCGAACGCCGAAGATTGGCAGAATGATGATAACTCTCTGAAGTTACCAGTAAAGAAATTTATTTATTTATTTAAGAACAGCCAATGGTCACTTTATAAATCTGTTCCAGGTAAAATCTACGCAATGAAGTCAATGAAGACTACGATTGCTCACATTTTAAGGAGATACCGCGTTTCAGCCGATCACACACGACTCAAAATAAAGTTAGATGCAATATTAAGGCCTGTCAGTGGACACTATGTTGCTTTAGAAGCTAGATAACGTTAATTTAATTGTTCTTGTAGTGAAAGTTGTAAATAAAAGTTCTTTTGTACCTTTGTTTGTAACGCTATCTGAGCAAAAGGATTGTCGATATGTACATTGTACATATTTAGTTTTACTTTTCAAAATTCTGTTTAAAAAGAATCATACTCTAATATATATATATTTTAAGACAGCAATTAAAATTATGTTATGTTTATAATTTCCCTAAAGTGTATACGTAAACAAAAACCAACAATAATTAGTTTTTCTCAGATAATATCAAATTTATACATTAAACGCGTCTGAAACGTGTATATTTATCTACTGTGTTTCAATAAAACATCTTAAAAATTATATCTTGTATTAATACTACTTATAAAAATTGTGTGCCTATTACAAAATTTAGAGTGGCCCAGATCAAACAGTATCCTGAAGACGACAGCAGAGACATATAACTCTCTTGACACCTCCCCTATTATTAGGCATTTCATTCGGATTTGATTAGATCGCAACGCAACGCATAATGTTCAATACGCATATTGTTCAATTACGCTAAATGCTCAATACGCATATTGTTCAATTACGCTAAATGCTCAATACGCATATTGTTCAATTACGCTAAATGCTCAATACGCATATTGTTCAATTACGCTAAATGCTCAATACGCATATTGTTCAATTACGCTAAATGCTCAATACGCATATTGTTCAATTACGCTAAATGCTCAATACGCATATTGTTCAATTACGCTAAATACTCAATATGCATATTGTTCAATTACGCTAAATGCTCAATACGCATATTGTTCAATTACGCTAAATGCTCCATACGCATATTGTTCAATTACGCTAAATGCTCAATACGCATATTGTTCAATTACGCTAAATGCTCAATACGCCAATTGTTCAATTACGCTAAATGCTCAATACGCATATTGTTCAATTACGCTAAATACTCAATACGCATATTGTTCAATTACGCTAAATGCTCAATACGCATATTGTTCAATTACGCTAAATGCTCAATACGCATATTGTTCAATTACGCTAAATGCTCAATACGCATATTGTTCAATTACGCTAAATACTCAATACGCATATTGTTCAATTACGCTAAATACTCAATACGCATATTGTTCAATTACGCTAAATGCTCAATACGCATATTGTTCAATTACGCTAAATGCTCAATACACATATTGTTCAATTACGCTAAATACTCAATACGCATATTGTTCAATTACGCTAAATGCTCAATACGCATATTGTTCAATTACGCTAAATGCTCAATACGCATAGTCATTCAAAACGCAAAATATTCATTTCGCAAAATGTTCAATACGTAATATATTAGCTATTCATATTGGACCACTAAGCGTTGAGCATTTTGCGCATTGAACATTTTGCTTGAACAAGCGTGGCGACGGTTGATTGAGTGAAACAACTATTTGATCGACACGTGTCCAAAAATTATTGAAATGATTAACATAGTTTTGTAGGACAGTTTTATAGCACTAACACTTTAATATGTATCCTTGTTAACGTGCATTTGTTTAATTTGATTAATTTTCATTGCACAATTTGTACAAAAGGCGTAATGATGACAAAGCATTCTCAGTCAACAACCAGATTATACAGAAAAAAGATCACAGTTCTGAATTATAAAATAGAAAGCATAGAAATAAATTACATACATAAATGGAAAAATATATACATTTACATAATATGAAAGATTAAAACCAAAATTGAACAGAAAACTGACAGCAGTTGTCGTCTTTGTAGTTTAACGAATAATATAAAAAAAATCTAAAGAACTCTAGTTATGTTTGACATGATATTTCCTAAATAAATAATTGAGTGTACTTCTAACAGTGTATTGACCACTAGCAATTTGTCCTGGCTTCGCTCACGTGACATAACAATTTTCTAAAAATATTCTAAATATACCTAGTCTACATATTTATTTAGTTTCCAAGTAACAGAAGAAAATATGAAAATCCATCTAGTAGTTTTTGAGTTTAACACTTACATATAAACCAACAAAACAAATTCATTAAGTAGATTTCGAAAGTCCGACTTTCGCATTTCAGTAAAATTTCATCTTGACTAAGGACGTTAACACATTGAAATGAAATTAGGCAAAACAATTATTTGGAACTACATTTCGGTTGAGTTCGAAGATAAGTGAAATCGCTTCAGTGGTTCCAGATTATAGTGCGTTATTAAAAAAATACGAAGAATAGTATTTCGACGCTGTACGTACAAATTATATGTTGTTGGATGGGCTCGTTTAATTTTTTTCTACAACCTATGAAAAATAGCGCAATCGCGCGCTCGCCATCGGAGATTTTTTTCATGATAGTAGCGTAGAATAGAGACCACTTAAGAAAAAAAATCTCATTAGTTCTACTGTTCTATGGTAGAACAAAACTTAGGACTAATGAGATAAAACAGTCTTATTACGTCTACGATAGAACTGATTAGTAGAGCTAATGGGAACAAACCTTTTGTGAGAGAGGGGCGAAACTCGGGCAGTTTGGCGCGCAGTCTGTCTGCCGTGCAGCGGCATCCTCCCCCTCCCAACGGGAATTCCAACTTCGAAACTAGAATCCCTCTATATGTCGATTAAGTTGACCGATCAGATGGGCGAATTCAGTTCCGTTGTTTCAAAATTACGATTTATGTGTAAACTTTCAAAATCCCAAAAATAAACGTGACCAATGTAAACGATATGTCGTTGGATAGGGGTCTTGAATAGTCAAACACGTTTTTTTCTAAAATGTACGGAAAATACCAAAGTAATTATCTTACCCACCAGTGCGTATTTGCATTTTTATATTTTTTTTGTCATATTCCACACTAATTTAATTAATTCCGATTCTGTCTTTTTTCCGATCTTTCCTGTCCGATTCTTTGGCCGCTGTACAAAAGGGAAATCTGTATTTTAGCTCTCGGGAGTTTTAGCGAAGCCGTAGGTTGCGGACTCAACAAGTGGAAATTTTTAAAAAATCCTGATGCGAGGCCGCAAGCCGATTTCCTCATAGGGCAAAGCGATCTACACTACATACTAAGTTATGCGAAGTCGGAAGCCGAGGCCGAGCTCTGCGGAGGACGAAGCCCAGGGCGTCTCATCAAGAAAGGGCATTTCTTGAATGAAAATGTGATATTTAATGATAATTGAAAACAATCCTGTCTTTTATGGCGGACGTGTGGTGTTGGACGGCTAGAATAGCACCACCTCATCTCTTCCCGCGGGTGTCGTAACGGATAACAAAGCCGCTACCAAAAGCGCTGAGGAACTAAATCACCTCTAAAAGAGTGGACTCGTCAATCCGCTTGACCAGCGTGGCGTTTTAAGCCCAAACATCCCTCATGCACAAAACAATGTGCATGAGGCGCCCATGTCCAGAAGTAGATGAAAAAAAGGGACTGGTCACGCTCACGGTCATCTCTTTTATGAAGTCGGTTGAGAACAGACGTTACACGAGCAATTTCATTGAAAGTTCAATTTTTGATAAATTAAACAACAATATTTTTTTAAATTCTAAACCTAAATGAAAGAACACATTGACAATTTTTTATCTGTTCACTTATTAAAACATCTTTTTAAAAATAATTCTTTATAAATTCAAACTTTCACTTTTTTATTTGCTTTTCAAATAGTGCAAGTACCTCCCATGTTAAAGGCGATAAATTGTATTGTGCTTTACAGATTGTGCAATGTCTTCTATTGTTTTAGGGAGTGTTTTGAAATTCGTTTGGGTGCAAGACGCGATTTAATATATTATGTAATTTTTATGTCTAGGGACCGCCTTAGTGATGGTATTCATATTCATACCGGTTATAAGTCCACATTGTAATATTTTAGAAAAATGTCAAATCGAATAACAATCAAATGAAGACGATTGAAACGCCTGCAGATAGATTGCGCTCTAACAAGGCCATTTTAATATATCTACTCTGTTGTGTAGTCAGTGGAGAGGGTATCTTATAGGTTTTAAACCGTAACTGGTTATTGCCGAAGTTAATGCCGCGTTTTTGCACAAACACTACACTGGCAATCGGAAGTTCCATTTTTGAAAAAAAAAATATAATTTAAAAAAATTGAAACGGGAATTCGAAATTCTTCTTAAAACTAATTGACTTTTTAAAAAATATTTTGTTTTATATTCCTTCTCTTTTTTATTTACTTTTATAATAGTGCAAGTGCCATGTTAATGATAGTATTACTATGTTGTGTTGCATTCTGTACGTTCGTACACTGGACATTGAAGAGGCATCATATGATGACTTTGACAGCAAAAGTACCGGCTTTTCATGGCGCCCTGCCCATAATAGGCCATGCCTACAGGCTTTTATTTGCAGATAGTACCCGTAAGTAGCATTTTTGATTTTGAATCAGATTAGATAGGTTTTGCGTCCATTCCGTATTAGTGTCCAAAAATTTGTATTTGTGTGCGATTTATAGTATTGTTATTAATTTCATTGCTCACCTGTCACTCTGTGCTGATGGAAACCTCCTAAGCGGATAAGTACGTCTGTTGCTAAATATGCCAAAGTTATTTAACTTAACAATTAAACAAATTATTAATGTGTTCTACAATAATATTATTGGAACGGTATAGACTGAGTCAACACTTCTTTATAGGCACCAGTCACAAGTTATAGGGGTGGGTATTTCACTACAATTGTGCATAATTTCAAGACCAGGAACTGTTTGAAAATAACATTTAATGTCGACAATTAAAAAAAATCACTAACTCACTAACCAGTGTCTCGCAATACTGATAATTATTTCTGAAAGCATTTTGTATTATACATATATACAAAATATAAGCTTTTTTATAAATACCAGCAGAAATCGGATAACTGGTAATAGTTTAATGTTAAATGTTTATGAATAATATTCAAAGAATTTGTATCCAAATTTGTATCTAATTGAATTTGTATCCTAATTTGTACTTATATGTTTATATGGTAAAGACCAAATAAATACAAATTTGAAAGACTTAATAATAAATCATACCGTTGGCCTGTGTAACTGAATTAAGTCCGTGAAGCTATCATAATGTATTTATTTATTTATTTTTATTTGTAAGTTTTACAACAGAAAGTATATTACAGTAAGATTATGCCAATTAACAATAATACCGATAACAAATCTCCACATTTAGTTAGACTAACACTGCAACATAATAATTAAAAGTCACAATATTCAAATGTCCTAGAAAACGAGATGATGTTAATTAATTACAAGTTAATTAATACAAACTACTTATTAATTAAAGGTACGGTTAAAATAATTGAAAGTGATTTTTTGATGCCCGCAGGTTAATATCTATCTACAGGCAAGTTATTGTTTTTATTACTAGCTCTTATAAGAAAAAAAAAATCATAATTTGTTGGTACAGATAGTACATGCAATAACGGAGGTGATCTCAAACCCATGGTGCAAGTACGTAGTTACATTTTTGCTATAAGTTCCGCACCGTCAACGGATCCCCTTGCTATGTTTGCCTCTATATTACGTTTTATACTTAAGGATACGAAGTGATGATGTTTTACAGCGGTCATGATAATTGAGCGACTTGTGTCGTGTTTTGAAGTCAAGCAAACAATGGGAGAAATATTTTCTGGATACCGTCAATACGGTACTTGTACATCTCGTATTGAGGGTTCCACACTTGTGATGCTTATTCCAAGTGGCTACGTACAAGAAAAGAACTTTAAGTGGCTTTATGTCGCGGAAGATTTGACATGATCTCATGATAAAACCAAGAGCTGCAGTAGACTTTTTTAACTATTTTGTCCATGTGGATATTAAAAGGTAGTTTCGAGTCATGAAATATACCTAAATCCTTGACCAAATCCACCTTTTTGATTTCTGTCGCAACAGTTTGTAGCCAATATTTGATTTGCGAGCAAATGTCATTATAAAAGTATTTGGATACATTTAGATCTAGTACGTTCCGAGAACAACATTGCTGAAAGCTCACTAGATCCTTTTGAAGGTCCATGACGTCTCTACAATTACGAATTATCTTTAAAACCTCATGTTAAAAAATATTCTCTATTGCGAACCCGTAGGCTGTGGAACGAACTGCCTCAAGAGGTCTTCCCATTGAGATAAGATATGGGGTTCTTCAAGAAATCTGTGAATATAATTTTGCAAGGTCGGCGGCGCGCCCGCATACCCCCTGGTGTTGAAGGTGTCCATGGGCGGCGGTAACACTTACCATCACGTGGGGGCGCTTGCTCGTCCGCCCACTAGTCTATATAAAAAAAAAGTATCATCTGCAAATAGAAGTACTGACAAGATACTGACGAGAAAATATTGCGGTGATACAAAAAGTTAAGAATTCTATACTCTATGATTTAGATAATCCTGATTACAAAAACGTATTAATAACTACTAACTTGACAGCAATTATCTTGTTAATAAAATTGAATTCTCGTTGGTGTAATATTTGTTTTTTGCACCTAAATAGTCAGTGAAATAAATAGTTGTCTAGTCAAATAGTATATCTACATATGTTTCGAGGGAAAATGACATCCTTATAGATTACTACTCCGTGTTTATGCTTAGCGGGAATTCACATTAGTTTGTTCGCAAAGGTTTGTTACCTAAATCATGCGAACGAATTCGCACCCTGCGTGTCCCCACGCAGACGCACCAGTTTAAAGAGTTTATTATTATTCAGTTATTATACGTTATTCAGAAATCCTAAGTCACTCACTGACTAAATTCAGGATGATTTTAAAACTACTATTACACCATCCTGAATTTAGTCATTAGTGAGTTAGAATTCCTGAATAAAGTGAAATGGAATAAGCCCGTTAATATGGAAAATTGCGACACACAACCCTCAAAATGGTAGCGTCAGGCGAAACATGACAAGGTTTTTAATATAACTAAATTTGTTACGAGTCATTATTGTACCTACATACTCGTACATTGTACTGTCGTATATAAAAAAAAACATTTCTAAATCATTCGCGTAACACCCGTTGAATAAATAATAAGATACGGGTTTCTGTACATAAGGTTTCAACTTTCATTACTACATTGAATAAATTATGCAGATTTATATTAATTTCATATATTTTTTTTACACTTCATTGTACAATGTCGTACAAAGGGCGAACTTAATGCCTTGAGGCATTGTCTACCAGCTAACCTTTGGGTTGAGATCAGAGAACTTCAATTTGGAGGTGCATGAAAGACATAATTAAGATGGTCTGGTAAAATAAGTATAATACATTATTACATACATACAAATTTACACACATACATAAGAATAAATATAACACGTACAAGGTGTACATAATTAATTAATACATTATATAAATAAAATATCCACATAAGTTACATTAAAGTAAAATAAAAATATAAGGCAAAATGAACTCTAATCTGTAACATTATCTGTAATCTAGCTAGCTCCTGTGATACAGGTTTACCTATACAGGTTCAGGAGTTGGGATTTCATATCATGTTCACATGAACAAGTCTGTTAAAAAAAAAATAGGAAATGCGGCAATATGGTTACCATGGGTACCACATTCTTTGAAAGTAAACACTATTTATTTATTCATTTAAAATAAAACCGTTTTGGTAAGCATTCAACCATTCAAATGTTATTCTTACATTTATAGTACCTAGGTAGGTACCTGCTGTTGTGTCGAATCAAATAGTGAATGTCGCCTATTATGTGCAAATACTTATTACATAACAAGTTTTTAACAGTTAAGCTGTTACGAAATACATAGATTAGGTATATATCTATATTGTATATCCACAATTATATTGTACATTGTAACCCTCAAAGATTGTGTAATCGTGTATAAAGATTGTATAATGTGGATATCGCAATAGTAAAGTAAGATAACTTTTGATTTAGTTGTGTGTCTGTAAAACATTGTATTGAAAAATAGGCGAATAATACTCGTAGAGTCAGCCCAAAATGCTAGTTTGTGAGTTTTTTACAAAATAAATTTAAATATATCTTATAGGGAAATGTTCAATTTTGGTCCTAATATTTTATAGGAAATCTTACTAAAATTCTAATTATTAAAGTGTCATAATTCCCTACCATAACGAAATGATCGATATTGATTATTTACTTATATTGATATTTAATTGTACACACAAAAATAATATACAAAACTGCTAATAAAGTAATAATATCATACTATACCATCAACCTATGTCTCTCCATTGCTGCATATAGACCTCCCCCTTGGCTCGCCATCACACACGATCTTCGGCTCTTCTCATCCAGCCACTACCGGCTAACTTGTTCAAGTGGTCGGTCCACCTGGCCGGGTGGCGTGATCGCGTCCCACACCGCCACTCGAGGACTCGTCTACCCCAACAGTTATCGCTCCTACGGCAAATATGACGTGCCCATTGTTACTTCAGCAGTATTGTATACATACAAAAGATAACAATTTGACATAGATGGCTCATTCCTCACCGAATTCTGACATCATCATCATCATCATCATCATCTCAGCACTTGGACGTCCACTGCTGGACATAGGCCTCCCCCATTGTCCGCCATTTAGACCTATCGGCAGCGACCTGCATCCAGTGGGTGCCCGCAACCTTTATGAGGTCGTCTGTCCATCTAGCAGATGGACGTCCTCGGCTTCGTCTGCCGGTACGTGGTCTCCATTCGAGAACCCCTCTGCCCCATCGGCCAACGGTTCTTCGAGCTATGTGCCCTGCCCACTGCCACTTCAGCTTGCTAACCCGAGAGGCTATGTCGGTGACTTTAGTTCGTCTACGGATCTCCTCATTCCTGATTCGATCACGTAGGGAAACCCCGAGCATAGCCCTCTGCATAGCTCGCTGTGCGACAGTGAGCTTATTTATGAGGCCCATAGTCAGAGACCACGTCTCGGTGCCGTAGGTCATCACTGGCAACACACACTGGTCGAAGACCTTCGTCTTCAAGCACTGAGGTATTTTGGACGAGAAGACGCTGCGTAGCTTCCCGAACGCTGCCCAGCCGAGTTGGATTCGTCGATTGACCTCTTTCTCGAAGTTGGACCTACCTAGTTGGACCGTTTGGCCTAGGTAGACGTACTCGTCAACAACTTCGAGAATCGAGCTCCCAACTGAAACTGGGGTGGGCACGACATGGACATTCGACATGATTTTCGTCTTGTCCAATTCTGACATACATACTCGTAATTAATAGATAAAAAGTTTGCAGACCAAAACAATGTTTGGATATTAGTCCGGTTCGTGGACCTCGCGTGCGAGGTTGTCTGTTGGCTTACATTAAAAAAAGAACACAAACGTTGGCATAACCATGACGTATTGAAATAGAATATAGGTGAATTACTCAATGTCCGAAAGTTCAAATTACTCAATAAATTGCTTTGCTATATAAGAACTTGTCCTTGTCCTTGTAGATATCGTATGCGTAGACACATTACATACTACTAGAATGTTTTACTATAATATAACAAAACTAAATTCTTCTTATTGCCACCTTTTGCGACCTTCACTTTAGATATACACTTTGTTATCTCATGTTTTTTATTCTACTTTCTTGCCTATCCTATAATACCGTAATAATGTATCTAGAGTAGACCCTATTTTTTTTATAGACAAGTGGGCGGACGAGCAAGCGGTAACACGTGATGGTAAGTGTTACCGCCGCCCATGGACACCTGCAACTCCAGGGGGTATGCGGGCGCGCCGCCGACCTTGCAAAATCCTATTCCCAGCTTTCTTGAAGAACCCTATATTGTAGCTTAATGGAAAGACCTCTTGAGGCAGTTCGTTCCACAGCCTACGGGTTCGCGGTATAAAATAAGTTTTGGACCGAACAGTGCGCGACACCTCCATATCGAGGAAATGCGGATGGACCGCACTTCTGTGACGGGAGGTGCGGTTGTAGAAACCCGAGGTGGGAATTATATTAAACAATTCTTTAGAGCATTCCCCATTGTACAGACGATAGAACACACAGAGAGACTCAACGTCTCTCCGAATGCTGAGGGGTTCTAAACCGCCCGCGAGAGTGGGATCGTCGACAATACGTACAGCACGTCGTTGGATGGAGTCAAATGGTACCAATTGGTATTTCGGTGCGCCGGCCCAAAGATGAGAGCAATACTCCATATGGGGCCTCACCTGAGCTTTGTAAAGCATAAGGAGTTGCCCAGGGGTGAAATATCGTTTCGCTGTGTTCAGCACACTGAGCTTTAAGTCATATTATGTCCACCATATATAATATTAATAATGTGTCATAGTAAAAACAACAAATAAGTACTTTAATCAAGTTGTATTATAGTACATGCGGATTTAGTTTCTGGATTTACCTGTTTTGTGTTTTCCGTGTATATTTTTTACAAATTATTCTACTGCTATACGTACATAAAATTAAACATTGTTTGGATTTTATTATTTTCAATAAAAAGTTTTCTTTTTAACACTTATATAAGATACACGGTGCGTGTGTTGTATAAGGTTTGTTAGTTGATTCGGTCCCATAATTTCTAGGCTCGTGGGCTCAAATGTATACAATATTTCTTTTTACTTTTGGACAATTAAGCTCTCTGAACCAAAGCTCGCCCAGTGACACTTTTCACTTAAAATAAATGTGAATATTTATAATGATTAGGGATTTCGCGATGATTTTACAGAACAAACATAGATATGTCGGTATGTATTTTACAGCACAAACATAGATAGGAATGTATTGAACAGTACAAACATAGATAGGAGTGTATTTTATTCAGTGAGTAGATACTAATCGATTAATAACATAACCTAAATCACGTTAGGTTAGGTTACACCTTATACGCACATTAAAAGACACTAACAAATTTAACATTTACCATCACGTGGGGGACCACCTTCTCGACGGCTAACCTCACTATTAAAAAAAACTATTATCACAATAAGCATTTGAACCACTTTTACAGATAATTTAATGAAAGTGTAATAAAATATAAGCAATTAGTTATCATTTGTTGAAACATTAATAGACATGTATTTAGAGATTTTTATAATATAATTTTTATACTGCATTTATGCTGTTGTTTCATATAAAATAAAATAAGACTGTACCTACCATAAACTCAGATCATTTAACCTAAGTTTGGTAACCTTGGCCAACAGTTTTAAATCCATACATCCCTCATTCACAAGACGATGTGCATAGGGAAGCCCATATCCAGCAGTGGATAACAAAAGGACTGATGACGGTAGATAATCTAGTCTAATTTATAACGTTCTCTTCGTAGGTCTATTCGAACTGATAAAGGAAGTAAGTGAGGATGCAGAGCGTAATGGAGGTATAAGTACGATATGGCTGCGGATGAAACCACATTTTAGTAAGTACTTTATAGAAATAAAGTAGAAATGGAATATTTTTGGCATTGTTTCTTAGCTCTAATAGTATTCGACCATCGATTTGAGAATAGGTACATACTAGACATGTTATACAAGCACGTTGCAGTCTAATAGTGTTTGTTCTATGTTCAGTGGTTCTCGAATCGTTTAATTCATATGTGTTTTGAAAATGGAACATATATATTATTAGGTAGCACTTAAGTTTCAGATTTAGCTTGTTAATGGGTTCATTAAAAAACTAAATTTGAAATTGAAATTTGGTGAAGCAGACGAAGAGGGGTGCCTCGTTATCTGCTTCACCCCCCTTTAGAATCTATTTCATCTATAGTATGATGTGTCATCTAGTCTATTCCCATATCGATGTGTTTGATCAATTATAGTGAAACTCAATAATTTTGCAGTTATTGAAGATTTTTAAACTACTAAATTAGTTTAATTATCAGCAATGTATAATCTCGAGGCGTTCTTGAAAAAAATAAGATATCTAAAAAGTTTTCATTTGCCGAAATTCGATATTCTTCATGAATTGATTAGCGTTTTGTTACAAATAATTCCAAAGCAAATAGATATACATAAAATTAAATATTGTTTGGATGTTTCAGTTATAACGGACCCCAAGGACGCTGTAACTATCTTGAACACATGTCTAGATAAGAACTATGTATATAGTTTCATGTCGCCTTGGATGGGAGACGGACTGTTTACTGGGAGAGGTAAGGATTTTTTTTTAAAGAACGAATCTCCTTAATGATCAAAGGTTACTGTCACTCATTGACTTCCGCATCATATGCCAATTTTCGCCAAGAATGATTGATTTTGGCATATTAGCGAATGCCGTGGCCTTTTAGACTTTTAGAGACTGTTTTAGTGTGATGCTACACGGGCGGTTTTCCCGCCGCGGGAATCCGCTTGAGAAAGCTGTCGTGGACCATCAAACTACCCGGGTTGCGGTTTACCACTATCTTTTGTTCATTCTAAAAATGGACTCGCCAATGATCACTGCTCTTGCAGCGCTTATTTTTATAGAGTTATCGAAAAATAAAAAAGGGCGCAGTGTTTGGGTAGAACCAGTATTAAGTAATCGTTTAACTGCAGGAATATTTCATTCAATGTTTAGTGTACACCGAGATAATCCTCGTTCTTCTCGTACTACAGAATGTCTGTGAACTCGTTTGATGCACTTCTATCAATTGTGAGCCATCGTATTAACAAACAAGACAGAAATATGCGAAGATCCATCAAACCTGCAGAACGTTTGGCTGTAACACTCAGATAAATAAAATCACATTACATGTAAATCAGTGTAATTTATTTAATTATTTATGTAATTATTGTTTATTGTAATTTATTTATGTAATAACCACCTCAACAAAAAAAAGTTCCTACAAAGAAAAACCAAAAGTAAATAATCGAAATTCCTCAAATAACAAAACTTTTGAACGAAAGTTAGCAATTACAAAAAGATAACAAAGAAAGTGATGCAAAAGGAAATCGAGCATTTCTTCTGTCGTTTGTGCCCATTATGAATTCAATGACACCAGATTTGGCTATGGAAACCAGATATCAAATTATGAATTTATTCAGAAATATACAAAGAAAAGAAACAAACTCCAGTATTCCAACAGAAACAAACCCCAGTATTCCTAGCAACTTGTCTGAATTCATTTACCGGAGGAACCAGGACTCACCTGGGAGCTCTGGCTCTACACCATATTCTGAAGCATTTTCTCCAATTAGTAGTGTCACATCGCCACAAAACGATACTGCTTCCGACACATCAATGGAAAATGATGATTATTTTAATGTTCTCTTTTACCTACCTCTTAACTAAATAAATTACACTGATTTACATTTAATGTGATTTTATTTACCTGAATGTTACAGCCAAACGTTCTGCAGGTTTGATGGATCGTCGCATATTTGTGTCTTGTTTGTTAATACGATGGCTCACAATTGATAGAAGTGCATCAAACGAGTTCACAGACATTCTGTAGTACGAGAAGAACATGTGAGGATTATCTCGGTGTACACTAAACATTGAATGAAACATTCCTGCAGTTAAACGATTACTTAATACTGGTTCCACCCAAACACTGCGCCCTTTTTTATTTTTCGATAACTCTATTAAAATAAGCGCTGCAAGAGCAGTGATCATTGGCGGGTCCATTTTTAGAATGAACAAAAGATAGTGGTAAACCGCAACCCGTGTAGTTTGATGGTCCGCGACAGCTTTCTCGAGCGGATTCCCGCGGCGGGAGAACCGCCCGTGTAGCATCACACTTAGATGCGAGGGATGGGAAAGAAAAACAAGTGATCTCTAATCCAAATGTGTGTTTGATTTTAGATATTTGTCGTTATGCCGCTACCTGCAATAACTTATTTTTACGCACAACATATGATCGTTAAGTTTGATTAGGTGCAGAACTTCAATCAAGTTGAAGATGCTGGTATCCTACATTAGACTCGTAGTTTAAAATTGGATAATACGGTATATGCTTTTTTTAAAGAAATTATTTTTAGTAAAATACTAAAAACCTTAACCTTTTGGTATCGGCCGGCTTTAGAATGGGATCACTCCGTCTTTTTTCGTGGGTGTGATGAAAAGCGACTAAGGGACAACAAAGCCGCTACCGCGAGCCTTGAGGAAGTACACCACCTCTAAAAGAGCGGACTGGCCATCCCGCATTGCCGGCGTGACGTTTTAAAGTCATACAACCTTCATACAAATTGCAATGTACATGAAGAGGCCTATGAAGATTTTAGTGAGGGGCGCGCTCGATTGGCCACGTTACCCCTCTCTCACAGAAGACTACCTTGAAATGTACTGCATTTCCCACTTTATCTTATTTCCCTAATGTACGTACGTGTTTCGGTAGTGAGTGAGATGTGCCAGAGCCCATTCCCATCCTATCCCTCCCCATTTTCCCAACCCTTTTTCCAAATCCATTCCTATATCTCGTAAAGGTAGGCAGCGCATCCGGGGGCGTGCCAACGTTTGTCATTATGTACTAATGTTGGCATGTATCACGAATATCTATGGGCGACAGTATTCACTTACCACCAGGTGGACTGTATGCTCGTCTGCCGCCTTCATCCATAAAAAAAAATGTCCATGAGTGGACGAAAAAATACCTGATTACGGTTACGGCAATACCTGCTCATTTACTAATATTTCAGTGTCAATATGGAAGCGTCACAGGAAAATGTTGACTCCAGCATTCAGTCTCAAGGTCCTGAACGGATTTCAAGGCGTTTTCAACACACAAGCCAAAAGACTAGTGAAGATGTTGCAACAGAAAGTTGGCCCTGTACCCTTTAATCCGAGCGAATATATCATAAAAAACGCACTTGAAACTATTTGTGGTTAGTATGAATGAATTGTTCTAGAATTCCTCACCTCCCAAAATACTTTCATAAATTTGCTCTCTATCTTGTATACAAACAACGTAGCGTGGGATGCTCGATTTGAAGAAAGTTACTGGTAGTGGCTGGATGAGAAGATCAGGAGTCCGCGCGTGATGACGGTCCTTGGGAGAGGCCTATATCCAATAGTGGAGACACACGGGCCGATCGTATGTATGGTATGGAGACATAAAGTGGTGGAAAACTGCAAAAACATAAATCATCACCCATTACCCGGTCCCAGCCAGGTTGAGATACAGACTTATGTCTACTAATGCTGTTAATATTTGTTTTTAATACGTTGCAAGTGAGAATGTAAAGATATAAATATTTGTGAAGTTGTTATTAAAAGAATTAACAATCCGTTGCAACGGTACACTCTCACCAGCCGACGTTCTGTACGTTTTAGACATGAACAAACGGTGAGAATATTTAGTATGAACAAACGATAAGGATATTTCTCATGAACAAACGGTGAGGATATTTCTCATGAACAAACGGTGAGAATATTTCTCACGTATACGCTTTGAGCTGGCAGGTACACGATAACATATTTGACTATGTAACACATCACAATCATACTTATTATGACACAAGTTATACAAAACCATTTGATCTCGGAGAATACTTCTTAATTTTAAGGATGGAAACATAAACTTACATAATAAATTCTTATATGATGAATGCGAATGGTAACATTTATATACGATCGGTCTGTGTACAACATTATGTTATTCTTTAACTGCTTCTGACCTCGGTTTCCACCTGTACACGCGATTCTGAATTCCTAGTTATTCGTACCTCTACTAACGTCAATTATGAAAATAATTTATTTCTAGAAACAGCTATAGGAATTCCCGCCAACGGCGAAAAAGTGGTAGAAGACCAATACGTGAATGCGTGCCATAAGATGTTGGGCATCGCTATGGCGAGGTTCATTAATGTGTGGATGCACTTCGATTTCCTGTATAACTGGACAAAGATCAAACGGGAGCAAGATGAAGCCGTCAAGATCATTCATAAATCTACGATGAGAGTAAGTTGCATTATTGAAAACATATATGTCATGTGTCGCCAAATATGTAAACCAATTTTAAAATATATAAAACGAAAAATAAAATTATTTTAAGGACTAAATCAAAATTTTGAAACATGTACGTTTCTGTTGTCCTGTCTAACACGTTCAGGATTGGGCGACGCGCATAGAATAAAAGATTGTACTAGAATTATACTGTGAATCATGATAAAAAAAACCTTTTGTAAAAACTGCTACAATCCTACTCTCAATACTGAACAACCGACTTTCAGTTTGTACGTTATTTCTAGTGTCACTTTCTAGTGTTTCTAGTATACATATAAACCTCTTTCCATCACATTGGTCTTTAAGTTGATGGATCAGAGGAAATTCAGCTAAACTATTCATACAATTATCTACCTTAAACAACATCTTCTTAAGAAAATTATTGAATGTCACATATGCAGCGATTTTCATGAGAATACTTTCACAGGTAATTGAAAAAAGAAAATCGGAATTTAATAACAACATATACTCAAACGGAGAAGGTAAATAACACAACATAGTTAAAATGTAAACCAAAAATTAGATCTTATTCATTTAAAACTCAAAATTATTTCAGACAATCGATTCAAACCGTTCCTAGAGCTGATATTTGAATTAGCAAATACAAAAGGAGCTTTTAGTGATTTGGAAATAAGAGAAGAAGTGGACACGATGATCACGGCTGGACACGACACTACAGCTCTAGTATTAACATACATTTTCCTAATGCTCGGTTCATTTAAACATACTCAGGACCGAGCGTACGAAGAACTGAAAGAAATTTTTGGAGACAAAGACAGACCTGTAGAAAAAGAAGACTTGATGAAAATGGTTTATTTGGAGGCAGTTATATTTGAAACTATAAGGATGTACCCAATTGGAAGTGTCGTAGCCAGAGATGTGTTCGAGGATGTACAGCTTAGTGAGTAGACTTAATTTTTGTAAGAAAATAAATGTATATATTTAAAAATGTTCAATGAAGTTAAGTATAGCCAAGCCAACATGCTACCGTCATTATCTTGGTGGTCATTAATATGTGCTTAAGTATATATAGAAAAAATGTACAGTAGACACGATACAGTTAATATGACGAGTAGGTTTCATAATCATACTTTGGTCCATGTGGCAAGTTTGATGTGTCGCTCGAGATACTCCTAATTTCGTTGTGAAGACTTTAAAACAAATGGACGCTATGACCCCACTACGCCGCGATGTCAATACCGAATGCAACAGTAACATATTATGCAGGGGCCATAATCCTATATGGACAGACGACCTCATAAAGGTTGCGGGCACCCGCTGGATGCAGGTCGCTGCCGATAGGTCTAAATGGCGGACAATGGGGGAGGCCTATGTCCAGCAGTGGACGTCCAAGGGCTGAGATGATGATGATGATGATGATAATCCTATATATTTTTGACAGATGATCTGCTATAATACCCGCCTGTTCAATGAGAGGTCTTTCTTTTTATTTCAGCAAACTATGTAATACCGGCTGGTAGTAGTTGCGTGATATCATTTTGGGGCATGCACCACGGCCCTCTGTGGGGTCCTGACGCCGACCAGTTCCGGCCCGAGCGCTGGCTCGATACTGCAACTCTACCTGAACACCCAGCCGCCTTCGGAGGGTTCAGTCATGGCAAGAGAATGTGTATTGGTTAGTTCTGTAATCTTTCCTAAATCGCAGATAGTCTATACATATAAATAAACAGTAAAAATGTCGAGTCTGTACATTGACTTAATTTAAAAATAAATAAATTGGAGTCTCTTTTGAATTTGAACCTAAAACAGTAGTTTTTAAAATTTTTGTCTGTCTGTTTGTTTGAGCATCACGTAAAAACTGCTGAACAGATTTCGATCGGGTTTTTTTACTAATGTATAATTAAGTATCCAGAAGGAAATCTGGTGTGTGTCATCTTCATATTATTATGACACAAGGAAGTTGAGTTATAGGGGAAAATAAAACAATGACGTTTAATAGAATTGCTCAAAAACTACTGGATGGATTTTCATCTGTGAAATCCATCATGTCGGCGCTTTTACAGATGTTAAAAATCTTTTACAGCTGCTTAGTCCACGCAAGCGACGCCTCGGGTAGAGGTTAGTTTTAAAATAATGACGATCTAGCCAGGGATAAAATTGGCTTACCGCCGCGCCCTTTAGACTTGTGAGAGAGTTTTATTTCAAGAATCGATTAGTCTAGTCTATTCTAGTCTATCATTCATTATAAACAAGTCAGCTAGTTTGCTAAATGTAATTCGTAATGTATTGTGCGGGTTTCGTCAATGTCACTAAATAGGTTTTTTCTCAGCATTGCTAACGTCCCATTTGCAGTTTGCAGGCCACAGGCCTCCCCTAGTAAATCACTAGTGGATTTCGGGCCGTAACCCACCACGCGGATCCGTTGCATTTTGGTGGATACACAAGGTCCAGTTATTTTTTTAAATTCTGGAACATGTAAGATAGTGATGGTTTCCTAATACCACAAACGAGTAAACGAATCACTAATTATTTATTTTTAATGTACGAGTAGGTACTTATTAACAATTCATGAAATAAGTGTGTTTTATTTTTTTTTAGTTAGATATAATAGTTTTAGTGTATCTACTGATTAAAATAGTTTACACTATTTTTGTAAGAACTTATGCACCTATGGAATTTAGTTGACCATTCATCACTTGCCAGGTCTTTTACATTACCGGTTTCAATCCATGTACAGCAATGGACAATAAAAGTGTTGATTATGGTTAATGAAAAAATATGTTACTTTAACTAATTAAGTCGTTTTAATTGCATCTTTATCTCTTTACAGGTAAAAACTACGCGATCATGTCGATTAAAACCACATTGGCCCACTTTTTGAGAAAGTACCGCATCGGCGCAGATCACACGAAACTCAAAGTAAAATTAGACATTATGTTAAGACCTATTGAAGGAATTGATATCACTTTAGAAGAGAGATAAATACATATTCAATTATAATGATTTCAGAAATAATAATGCATGTTTAATTTTGTTAAGGTTAACATTGGTGCGTTTCTCAGCGGCTGTTAAATGCAAATTCGTCTTCCCTCGACGACAAGAATTAGGAAACCACCTTGAAGACAGGTCTACCTTAGAAGCGACCTCGAGGAGTGTGATTGTCTCAATTAGAGTAATTACAAAATGAAACTACATTCGTCTAACTTGATTTGAGACAACAGCTTCGAATTCAAAACGACCGCTCTCAAGGTTGTCTGTCTTTATTGATGTCCAAATGCTTCACGTATATAAAAGCACACGAAGTATTTATTGTTAGTTTTAAAACAATAAAGTATAATGTAGATATATAAGCTTATAGACTATCATAATGTCATGTACATTATGTTCATACACATTGTCATTCAAAGGTAGGGTGGAGTAGGAGTAGGTAGGAAGGTATATTTACCGTTAAAATAAGCGTATAACACTTCCTTAAAATATCGGTAATCTATCCCCTGACATACTGCAAAGTATATATGTACTTGTACATACGTATAGTAGTTGCCGAGGAAATATACTCCACACAATCCACACTTCTGAACTATCCACACTATATCCTAATTATCACTAGTATATAAATATTCAATATTGAAACATCTAGCCAAAACTAGTAAGAAACCTAGCATGCATAAGTTATTTTAATAAATGTACCTAGTATAAACTAAGATTTTAGAAATGGCTACCGAGGTAAGTGAAGTAATACAGTAAGTAATTATTGAAACACCGTTTAATAAATCAGAACAATTATCAAAACTACAGAATTTTCAACAGATTGCATCTGAATACACTCAATAATGAATTAAAGATATCAGGCATGTTGCCTTTTTTTTTGATAGTTCATTGCAGGTGTGACATCTTTTAATAATGGTATCGTTATAAGCAACATTGCTATTACATACAGGAGGTCTGGTGTGGTGAGTGGCCAGTTGACTGCAAAACTTAACTATTTTGCCGTGTGTACTAAACAGTTCAATGTACTGATGACACCAATGTCATGTCATGTCACCAATGTTCACTCACCACTTTTGGTAGGTACCCAAGTACCTACCAAAAGCATTTCTCATTCGAAACAAATCACCATAGGGCGGCTCTTTTTAGTTTTAAACCGGGACCGTGAGGTTTAACGAATTCATAATTTATCGAACTATTGACTCGCCAGTTAAGGACAGTAACTCAGAGTTTAATAAAGTAGAATGGCTCGTGTATTTCCCGGTCTTTATTCATAAATGTTAATAACAAAATCAAAGGCATAGTGCCATTTATTAATTCAAACTTACTTTACTTTAAGTATTTTAAATATTTTTATTTCATTATAATGAGATATTATTTGATAATAATTTAATGTCGTTTTTTGAGACTTGAGACAAATTAGACTTGAGACAAGTTAGACTTGAGACAAGTTGGACTTGAGACAAGTTAGACTTGAGACAAGTTAGGCTTGAGACAAGTTAGACTTGGGGCAAGTTAGACTTGAGACAAGTTAGACTTGAGACAAGTTAGGCTTGAGACAAGTTAGGCTTGAGACAAGTTAGACTTGAGACAAGTTAGACTAGTTGAAAGTAGATATCGTTCTAATTTATTGCGACTTTAGTAAAATGTTTGAAATATTACATGATATTTCTATTGCTTTAACTTAAATATCAGATGTATAATAAATGCAATAATTGCAGGAGAAACTTGAAACAACATTTTAATTTAGAAAATTTTAATCGCTCTCATTAATTCATATCCGACAATAACGTCCCTTTGCTTTAACGACTCATATAGGTATCTACATTTTATTGTTTTAACACAAATCGGTCCTAATGAGGTACCAAGTGCAAATATAACGTTGTAAAACCAACCTATTCATTCAGTAAGAACGAAAATGAATTGTAAAATTATCGCAGTGACTCGTTTGCGAAGTAGAAAAATGATTGGAATCGCACGAACGCTTGGTTGGCAATACTTTAGGTGAGCTGTGGTGACGGTATGATAAATTCAAGTAGAATGATAACCCTTCCCTAGACTAATTCGCAAAAACTTCAATTGCATGTCTGTTCCATAATACACGGCACCGCGTTGTCATAAAAGCGCGCGTCATCTCTCTCAAAACATAAAGATCTCTGTGGTTCCCACATTACTACTTTATTATAAACTAGCTGTGCCCGGCATGCAACGCATGCCCGGCAATTTTTTTGCATATAATATATATACATAATATATAGCCTATGTCTATCTGGAATAATGTACCTTTCAAATGGTGAAAGAATTTTTCAAATAGGTGCAGTGATTCCGGAGATTACCCTCCACATACACAAACTAACAAAATTCGCACTCTCTCTTTATTATATTAGTATAGATAGTATAGACTAGCGACACGCCCTCGCTTCGCTTCGGTTTAAAAGAGTTCTTTTTTTCAAATTTTCAAAATAAAATATAGCTTATATTAGATACGGATAATGTAGCTTCCTATTTGTAAAAGAATTTTTGAAATCGATTCAGTAGTTCCAGAATACCCCACACAATTTTACCTCTTTATACGAGTAAGGTAGGTCACCCAAATAACGCCCGGTCCCTAAATACGCCCACCTGACAATAAGTAGAAACACATGAAAGCTAAAAAACCGTTGAGCACGGGGTTAGGAGAGGGCGGGGTGTGTAGTTATTTGTCACGTTGACAGCTCGTTGCGGCCACGCGTTAGTTCAGTCGAGTGCAATATATGACGCGGAGCTCCTGCGCGTTGTGATTTTATTATTACGTAATAAGTTGAAAGGTAAACTATTTACAAAGTTTTGCTTAAACTCTTTATTTATTAACTTCAAAATAACTAAATGTGTTTATATTTCATAATTTTAATAAAAAAATCATTGTATTTGTGGTAAATTATCTAGCAGAAATGTGTGAGCATATAGTGGAGTTGTGCCCAGTAACGCCCATATTACACGAGTAGTGGGCGTTATTAAGATTATGTAACATAATGTATGTATTTATGTTTCCTTTGTTTAAGATACTTAATTATGGATAAAAACAAACTACGAAGAGGTCAAGGATGGACAGAGGAGCATCTGGTTGCAGCTTTGAGGAGTGTGAAACGCGGTAAACTTTCTCAAAGAGAGGCTGCAGCAAGATACAATATACCGAGGAGAACATTACGTGATCATTTAAAAACAGGGTCCGAGAATAAACGCTTGGGTCGTAAATCTGTACTTTCACCAGAATTAGAAAAAGATTTAGTGTGTCGTATTATGCGATATGCTGATATAGGCCTACCACTAACTCCTAATATTCTACGGTTTCAAGCATATAAATTCTGCAATACTAATAATATCCAGCATCAGTTTAATAATGAAAACGAAATGGCTGGTCGAAAGTGGCTAAAATTATTTTTGAAAAGGCATCCCGAAATATCTAGACGAAAGGCTCAAATGATGAATCCGGCAAGAGCCCAAAAATTGAATAAGCCAATTGTAAATGATCACTTCACCAAATTAAAAAGTTTGCTTGAACATCTCGGCTTGAAAGAGAGTCCACAAAAAATATACAACATGGATGAGAAAGGGTGTCGAATCACTTTGCATCATCAACAGGCTGTATTAGCTGCCAAAGGCTCAAGACGTGTGCATATGATAGCAAACGAGCATGCTGAAAATGTCACAATTGTAGGATGCGTAAACGCAGTAGGTCATGCAGTACCTCCTATGATTATCTTTAAAGGGAAACGAATGAAACCCGAAGATACAGACAATTTACCACCAGGAACAATTGTTAGAATGTCTGAAAAAGGATATATGAATTGTAACTTATTTAATGAATTTATAGATCATCTTGGCAAATACAAACCATCAGGTCCATGCCTTCTAACTTTTGATGGTGCCGCTTGCCACCTCGACTACTCTATAGTCGAATCAGCAGAAAAATATGACATTTACCTATACTGCTTACCATCAAACACAACTCACGAGCTCCAGCCTCTTGACAAATCTGTGTACAGATCTTTCGAGCATCACTGGGATCAGGAGTTACTGAAATACATAGATCAAAACCCTGAGAGAAAATTAAACAAATCCAGCTTTAATATAATATTTACAAAAGTTTGGCCTAAATGCACGACACAAGATAATATTTGCAATGGTTTCAGAGCATGTGGAATTTATCCTTTTGATGCAGATGCACTTCCAGAGACTGCGTTTGCACCGGCGGCTCTCACAGAAGTGACAGAGCTTGAAACCATGATACCATTGTCTCCTGTGCCTTCAGCTACCATTATAGAATCAGAAGCTAATGCAGAGGTAGTGCATGCTGCCACTACAGATACGGCTTCTGATTCTGACGATAACATACCTTTATCAGTGTTGAAGGATTCTACCAACAGTATTTTTACTGAAGCAAGGATGAATACCGTGTACTCTGTTGCAAGTGCATCCACCAAGTCACCTTTCCAGCAATTTTTGCCGACACCGCAATTCAAAAAAAAGAAAACAGCCCCTCGAAAAAAAGCAATCAACTACAAAGCACAACATGTAACAAGAGATCTGTTTTCGGATAAAAAAAATAATACACATTCCAAACAGAAAAGTAGTTTAACAAAAAAAGAAGTTAAGAACAATTCTAAGGACGATGACTGGTACTGTCAAGCATGTGAACAAAATAAAATGGAAGACATGTGCCAATGTCAGCTATGTGGAGTCTGGTATCATGAACTGTGTGTGGGTATGGATAAGGAAGATGTGTATTTTGATTGTCCTGGAGGCTGCAACTGATTTCATTTAATGGAAATGTTTGATTGCTGTGATTTGTTTTAAAAAATTGTTTCATTTAATGTTATTTATTTTATTATTTTAGTCTGGGCGTTATTTGGCTCAATGGTGCTTAATAACGCCCATTGACATAGTTTTTTTTTCTTTAACCTAAATGGAGAAATTTAGCATTTTTGTTACACCAAAGTCGATTTTTTATAAGAAATACATATGTTTGATTTAAAATAATAATAGTTTATATTCCACTGGTAACCTTTGTTGAAATATTAAATGAAAACCCTTAGGTGGGCGTTAATTGGTCGACCTACCTTATATTAGTACCTATAGATGAAGACAAGAATGCAAAGGTATATTAAGTTGAACGGCCAATAAATAAGGTAAGTGTCTTTTTCGTCTATGTGCACAATATAATGAATTAAATAAACCTTTTATAATCCGACACATTGTTTTTATAACCTTTGCTATAAACTCGAATTATTCCGAATTATTACCCGTTAAGTAACTGTAATAAGTTGGTATGCACGATCATGGGCAAAGTCCTGGGGGCCTATTATAACCTATTAAAAAACTATACAAGTTCCAAGCAACACAATTTACATCCTATAAATTTCCTTGGTTTATTTCATATTGTATACTTTTTGATACAAGTAATATACTGTATCAACAAGTAAAGATCAATAGGCTGATGTAGGCATCAGCCTATAACATCCTACTGTATAGGGCACATGCCTCCTCTAGTAAATCACTGGGGGGGGGGGGGGGGGGGGGTTTCGAGCTATGGCTTTTTACTGCGGATTGGTGGATACACAAACTCCTGATTTTTTTTATTTCTCGCAGGTTTCCTCATGATATTTTCCCTCACCACCGAGCTTCCTCATTTCGTATTTTGAGGTTTAACCATTACAATGACAAATAAAGAAACAATTATCTTTATGAGAAGAACACAATTTACACGATAAAAATCAGTTCAGTAGTTTTTTTTTGTAAAAAAACTGTTAAGAATATTTGGCTCCTCCTCCTCAAAACGATGAGATGAATAGAGGCTAGATTTAGCCTAAGTAGCCTGAAAGGTTAAATAATTGCACTGCTTCTGCGTTTAAACCTGATTCACTTACTTCACCTCTCTGAGCGTCGATTAGAAAGATTAATGTTTACAAATTGCATAATTTTGCATTAATTTCGTAGGTACTGCCCTCGGAAGCGCACTTCCGCATTGATCTTACCTCAAACCAGACCGTGTAAGGTTAAAGAATTCGCAAATGAGTCCCTTTAACTCTTTTCTTAATTGACTGCCTTAATTTATGCATTATACTTGTTACAATGCAAGCCAGTTCCGAGTAGACATGTTTTAGGCGTAACAAGATTGCCTTTTTAGAAACAGTCAGAAACTAAGCTGAAGGATTAATACAAGGTCTTCCAATGACTTGAGCGGCCGATACTGTATATTGATTCTATATTCTATAAGATTCTCCAATTTTAGGTAGATTACAAAACAATGTACCTATTTAATAAACTTTGTAACATCAGAAAATTTCACCATTTTGATTATTTATTTTAACTTTTATTTATTAACTCTTTTTTGTAAATAATTATAAAAGTAGAACTTAATGCCTTTCAACATTATCTCCCAGTCAACCTTTGGGTTATACAGAACTTTTTTCATACGCCTCATCAGAATTCAGAACTTTTTTTTGCACTAACCAGCTCCTCACTCGTAGCTACTGCGTAGGAGCTGTTTATTGATATCGTGTGGAGCGGCGTTACCGTTTGTAGTAGTGTGTAGTGAGTAGCACAGAGTAACACAGAAAATTCATTTAAAAAAATATGTTTAAGGACACACAAATATTAAGTAGTACCTAAGTGCCCACTGTTGAAATAACAGCATTTTTATGTTGGTAATTAGCATGTGTATTTTGGCTTATTTAACTTTTTTCTTGAACTGACCTCAGATGGGCACATCCGTAAGCCCTTTACCTTGAACCGGTCTTAATAACGAGTTCGCAAAAGTCAACCTGTCTAGCTTGTCTGTCAAGGTTGGCGTATTATCGCCCACTGACCTTTGTCCGTGGCTTCAACCGCTGATGACCCAAGTTCACCCGGGAAATCGTTAATATTTATCACTTTTAACAAGAGGCGTCTCATCATATTTTCACCTCTGTCACATTTCCGATTGGTGTAGTAGTTATGGAGCTGCCGTCAACTGAACTATGCGTTGAACAATATGCGTATTGAACATTTACCGTAATTAAACAATATGCGTATTCAGCATTTTATGTATTGAACATTTAACGTAATTGAACAATTTGCGTATTCAGCTTTTTGTGTATTGAATATTTAACGTAATTAAATAATATACGTATTCAGCATTTTGCGTATTGAACATTATGCGTTGCGATGAAAGAGATATGCAATTATTGCAGTGATTAATAAGGTTTAGGAGCTAAATGCTGATTTTCGTATAATGCCATCTCTCTGTACAGCGCTCCCTGTCGACGCAAGCATTTTAATCACAACTGTACATTAATTCAACAATTCATGCAAAACACTCTCATAGTAGGAAATAGTGGAATTGCTATCCACCCTAGGGAGATAAGTGAAAAAAAATCAGTCATCCCTCCCCTGGGGGGATAGATAGATAGGTGGAACAGCCGAAAACTTTTCCTTAGAATTTAGTGCAACAAAAATTGAGGGATACAAGACGAAAAGGACTATTTGGATGGTCCCCGAAAATACCCGAAACAACATTCTTGATACGCGACTTAGGTGATTTAGCTGACAAGCCTATGAATAAAGATTAGTTTATTTAAACATATAATTTCGTTTTTTTTTTTCTTGTTTACATATACTATGTTTATTTTAAGTGTTGAGAAGGGTTGGAAATTAAATTACACATGATATTTAACAGATTCATATGGCTCAATTTTTACAATAAATTTACAAATATTTTAGACAATCTGCGAATTTCTAAACAAAGCTTATCAATAATTCATAATCAATTATTTGTACAAATAATAAATGTCACCGTCAAATACTGTACGGGCAATCTGCAAATGAAAACAGTATTAAAATTAATAAACGTTTCATTATTAAAAAAAAGTTCTTTTATTTTTAGTCGCTATTTTAAATTTTGTTTAAATTATTTATGTAGAAGAAAATTTAACTACTGAGACTTTTTCCCCAGTAGTTCAATGGTTAAAACAAAACAACTTAGCAATTAAACAACTTTGAACGGTTTAAATCGCGTATATTTGACATTATTTATATCCCGACGTTTCGAACACTTTGCAGTGGACGTGGTCACGGGGTGACTAATTGATTTTATTTGTCACTTGAGTTATTAAGAAATTATTTGGACTACCGTCTGAAATTTTTTGAACTACCGTCTGGATTTTTTTAATCATAACATTCCCTATGCACGCAGTATTCACTCACGGTGTCCAGAGGTCTTGCAGTATTGCGTTGGCCTTGGGATTTAATTAATTTAATGACTGGATCCCAAGCCGGTGGTACTTGCCAACCATCTTCTCTATTGAAATTTGGGTGTTTCTTGATTTCAATAGCCTCGCGTAACATTCTTGGCATTGAAATCAAGCTTGGCAATCACGCGAGGCTATTGAAATCAAGAAACACCCAAATTTCAATAGAGAAGATGGTTGGCAAGTACCACCGGCTTGGGATCCAGTCATTAAGTTAATTAAATCCCAAGGCCAACGCAATACTGCAAGACCTCTGGACACCGTGAGTGAATACTGCGTGCATAGGGAATGTTATGATTAAAAAAATCCAGACGGTAGTTCAAAAAATTTCAGACGGTAGTCCAAATAATTTCTTAATAACTCAAGTGACAAATAAAATCAATTAGTCACCCCGTGACCACGTCCACTGCAAAGTGTTCGAAACGTCGGGATATAAATAATGTCAAATATACGCGATTTAAACCGTTCAAAGTTGTTTAATTGCTATGTATAGTAATCGCGAAAACCTAAGAAAATACAAAACAACTTCATAATAACTGAACTAAGCAACCACGAGCAGGAAGGATTTCAGTCATTGACATGAGGTCAGCCAAGACTGGAGGCAAAAAAAGATTTATATGAAATCGTCGCACACCGACTATTTTATTAGACCCCTCATAATAAGGTTCATAATAGGTCATATGTGGCGCGCTATTTATCAGTAGGGGCGGCTTCTGACTTACTTCGACGGGACTGAACATTAACAGGATATTTTTAGACTTTGTAAATTGATAATTACGAAGAAAACTTAACACTGGCAGAATCTGCTAATTACACTATTGCCATATATGAAACAGAAAAAAATGTGTCCCTGTATCCAGAGACACAGGCTCGCGGTATGGTATATTACGGTTATTGTTAGGTGTGTGGATAAAGCTAGCATTATCTAAAGGCTTTAGTAGCAATGAATTATTATCTAAGTGTGCACTCACGTTATATGTAGTGTAGGCTGAGCGCGGCCGCGTGCGCGAGTAGCGCTTCAGCTGCCTGCCGCGTCTCGAGGTACGCGCGCGCCGCGTCGCGCCATGACGCATACGCGCCGAGCGACGCGCCCTGCAGCGAGTTCACATAGCGGAGCGCTTGCGCAATGTTGCCGCGCTCCATGTAGTACCTCCACAAATGTATTTACAAATATAGTGAGAAAACATTAGGTACCCATCAGAAATATTCGTGCCCACGATTTTTTTACGAACGCGTCAATAATTGTATTAATGAGTGGTAGTATTATTTATTAGTAGTTTTTCGGAACAAAGTTCCTATAAGCGGCTTGCGGTAGGTGTGATGCGGTAGAAAATGTAACGTCACGTAAGATTTGTACCCCCTCCATACACGCCTTTCTCTTTCTGTGTGTTTGTGTGTGCGTGCGAGTATCAAGAGCGAGACTCAAGCAGAATAACAGACGTGCAGACTAGTGCGTGGCCGGTTGTATAACAAATAATAACGGTGTGTTTGAGGATGATACAAAATAATAAAAAAAAATGTGCGGTCAGGGGACCCCCGTCAGGAACGAAGTTCCTCACGCATTTTTTTTAAACTCCGAATGTAATTCGAAATAAAGTTTGTATAGTTCATGTATTTTTTTTTATTTTGTATCATATTTTCAATGCAAATAATTTAAAATAAGGAATCAAATCAAAAATTTAGGTTATATAACCAGCCACGCACTAGTCTGTACGTCTGTTATTCTGTTCGAGTCTCGCTCTCGATACTCTCACGCACACACACTCAGAGAAAGAGAAAGGCGTATGGAGGGGGTAAAAATATTACGTGACGTTACATTTTCTCTCGAATCACACCTACCACAAGCCACGTAAAGGAACTTTGTTCCAAAAATACATGAACTATACAGATTTTATTTCGTATTAAATTCGGAGTTTAAAAAATGCGTGATGATCTTCGTTCCTAACGGGGGGTCCCCTGACCGCACATTATTTTTTTTTTAAGATTAAATATTCAGACACGGCTTTAGAGAAGATATCACGCATGGTACTTGAATGCGGAACGTGAAGCAACGGCGCGCGGCGGGGTGCCGTCATCCGCAAGCATTATATACGCCCTTGCCGTTGAACTGTCACCATCGGTATTGTTTTTACTGTCGTGCAACACGAACTTTCACATTCTAGCTTTTAAATATGTATAGCTGGCCTCAAAACTGTACCCATTAATGAAAATACATTAAAAGAAAAGACATCTTATTATTACTATAAAAAATCGCGCATTCAATATCCGCATTTAGTTACATTCTAGCTAGACTAGCCGAATTGTTACCCAGCTATGGACCCAATTTCTGCCTTGCTAGTTCACCTTCAGCGAGAAATGCAGTCATATAGACTACATTTCTATATCTGTGCCCAAACTCCGGGTCAACTTTTTTGGCCGTCCCTAGACTCAATACAAATGCGTCTCAATTTGTACAAATTCAGAATCGATGCGTATCTAAAGTCCGTTCCAATCCAATTTGCCGTAAACAAAACCAAATCAATGGAATATCTCAACATTTTGCGCTCTCAATGAATCAAACTAAGAATATGTAAACAATTATCACCTCACTATTTAATTTAAGGCCGTGTCAGTTACCTTGGGCTGCCATGCTTGTTTACATTTTGAACGAACTGGATTGGAATAGGGTATAGGTACTAAGCTGTCCAGAATGACGTACGTTAGCATGCCTTGAAGCAGTTGAATGAAATCTTCCGAAGCCAACAACTTCATATACGAGTAGGTCACTATAGAGACAATAAGGTCTTTTGCTCAGATAATGTTATATACTAACATAGTAGATTACATTACAAAAATGTCATTGTTATGAACTTATGTCCATCTAGCAGTGATGCAGAGTATTGTGTATACTGTTGTGCCATAGCATTTTACTGCTTTCCTAAGAAGAAAACCCATTTTAGTAACATTTTTAACTAAGCATATTAAGTAACAATACATTGCAAATTAAAAATAAACACAGAATTAACAATGGTTATTATTCCCTTTGTTTTATCTAACATTCCAAGTATCTAGCTTGATTTCAACTTAATGCAAATTTTACCAAAATTGCATATTACTTAAATGTCTTCAAAATGCTCTTGTGCCTTTTTCTAAGGTCAGTTTTAGTTCACGCATGCGGAGCAAATCCGCACGCGGTACCAAAACCGGTTGATAAGAATGACGCCGTAAAGTAACGAAAAATAATAAGTTTTCACCTCGCGCGCTGCAGTAAGTCAAACGTATCTAAGTCGTTAAATGGCTCTTGTGGCGGCGAGTCTATTTCTGCTTGTGGAATTGTGTACAACTGTAAAATATAAAAATATGAATTAATAAACCAAATACGAAACAAATAATTGAAATAATATCGCAAACTTTATTAAATTCACTGGGGTTTATCTCAAATTTTGTAAACAAAGCGATTTTGAAAATTTTTGATAAAAAACATACGAAACTCAGATTCACGAACGTTTGTTACCAACTCAGACTGAGACTTTCTAGCTCCGACTTAACTATTGTTTAACTATGAGCATTAAACGCTCATAGTTACAAAACTACAAATGTCCGATTTGAATATTTTAGGTATGTAACGACTTTATTTGTCGCTCTTAAAATCCTACAAATTAGTCATAATTACAAATTAGAGAGACACTTATTTTTAAACAAACGTTTATCCTATATATATCTACGGGTATATACTCGTACATATATATTATGACTAGAACCCGAAGTATGGCTACACTTAACTCTAGTTGCCTAAAACTAGGCGCAATCGGTAGCAATCGGCTGTACTAACTATAAAGGTCTATAGATCTATAAATGCCGTTAATGTTTATGAACAACAGTAATCGGCAGTGAATAGGATTTTGCAAAGTCGGCGGCGCGCCCGCATACCCCCTGGTGTTGCAGGTGTCCATGGGCGGCGGTAACACTTACCATCACGTGGGACCGCTTGCTCGTCCGCCCACTAATCTATAAAAAAAAATCGTTTACATTAGGCGACCTGTCAGTTTGTCTACCACGTATTAACAAATATAAGTACCTTCATAAATAAAAACAGAGACTGTATGTAGGACAAGACGTAAACTGGCAACGGAGCGCCCTCCAGCTCTACTAGCGCCACCTGCATTGCTACCTTCTCCACCTGAAGGAAGAATGTCAATCCCTGTGCCTGATCTTTTTGGCGGGAACTCGTAATGTATCTATACATATATTTATATTTAAAAGAAACTCAAAAGATGAGAAAATACGGGTTCTAATGTTGTCTACAATTACATTGAACTAATGGGACATACCCCCAGCCCATCGAGCAGTGATAGCCGTGGGGTATCTATACCAGACTCACATTCGTGTGATTGTGACTTCAAATCCTCGGCCCATACGATTTTTTTTTTACATTGTCAATTGGTCGGCAGAGAGCAAAAATATCGTTAGAAAACCCGCATGGTCTAGAAATAAAAGAGTATGTGATCCACAAATACGCACTGGGCCTGCGTGGTGGATTACGGCCCGATGCCCCGCGGAATTTATTAGGGTAGGCCCTTGGCCTGCATTGGGACATTATAGGCTGATACAATGGGATATAACATGGCATTTTGAAGGTTACAACAGTTCCATGTGAAACTGCAACATGGAACTACTGGGGAATGAGGCATCCGCAGGCGTGCCAACGATTGTCATTCTGGTCTAATGTTGGCATGTATCGCGCATGTCGTAAGGCGACAGTGTCCACTTACCACCCGGGTGAACTGCTCGACTGATACACTTTTCCCATTTAGAAAATAATCTCTTGATTAGCAGAGAAAATAATTAGATTTACTAAAGCTATCTAGATATTCCGATAGTTTTTGTTCGTCGCCATGCATAATGTTCAATGAGCAAAATCCTTAATACGCGTATTCTTCAACTACGTTAAATTTTCAGTACGCAAAACGTTCAAAATACAAAATATGTATTTACCTACGCGCATTACGTGTTGAACATTATGCGTATTGAAGATTTTGCGTGTTGAATATGTTACGAATTGAATATTGTGTTTGTTGAACATTTTGCGTAATTGAATAATTTCTCAGTTTGCAGTATCTTAAACATTATGGGTGGCGACATTTTGTCAACCGTACTATACGGTACTTCTTCTTCAAAACGCTTTCAGGAACCACTCCCTGTTCTTTCACCGATTTTGGTATCGACTTTAACACACTTAGCACCAACTTGTCCTCGTCGCCTGAAAACATTCATTAATGTTAAGCTGAGATTCGAGGCATCCGCGCTTTCATAGATTTACTAAAAACGGCCCAATACTTTTATGCGTGCCAACATCAGTCCAGAATGACAAAGGTTGGCATACTCCCAGATACGCTGCCTAGGGTTGAGAATGGGCTCTGCGTTTAGTCGCGGTTGGTCCAATTCGCAAAACGTCCAGTGGCCCAAAAACATACAATTCGCTAAATTCGTGCAATTCGTGGATGGTCCAATTTACAATAATTATAATGCTTTTAAATAATAGATTATTTTAGATATATTTATTCAATTTATTTTTATTTAGGTATTTTATTTATTGTGTTATTTTTTTGTTTATTGATGATTTTTGTTTATTAATTTAGACAGAATTACATTTATTTGCTTATATTATTATTAATTTATCTACGAACAATTACAAATCGATATAATAATTCCAATTACCTACTTGAATTGTTGAATTTAAATCAGTGTAATAAAGCTAGCTTGTATTTCTTTATAAACTACTGATTTTATATTATAATTTATATTAACAATTAATAATTGATTGTAAAAAAATATTTTGTTAGAATTATTTTGCCCTTTGATATAATGTGATATATATAGCATTTTGTATAATTCAGTGGAAAGAAATTTAATGAAAAGAGATGTTAAAAATAAATAACGATTGTATATACATTATTATTATTAAAGAAAAATAATAAAACGAATAAGTAAATCTACAACAATGTATTCATAAAACGTTACGTTTAACGTTACAAATATGGACCTTCCGCGAATAATAGTTGGATTTTTTTTTTATAGAGAAGAGGGTGGACGAGCAAGCGGTCTCACGTGATGGTAAGTGTTACCGCCGCCCATGGACACCTGCAACACCAGGGGGTATGCGGGCGTGCCGCCGACCCTGCAAAATCCTATTCACAGCTTTCTTGAAGAACCCCATGTCCCCACGTTCACGCGAATTGGAATAAACGCGAATTGATCGTTTGGACATTTTGCGAATTGGGCCATCCGCGACTAAACGGGGCCCTGGCATATCTCGCTCCCTACTGAAACACGTACATACATTGGGATTAGGATAGTATGGGATGAAGTGGGAATACAGTACGTGTTATAATAGTGTTCTGTGAACGCGGGTTAATGTGGCCAGTCGCGTGCGTCCAGCGGCTGTGGGAATTCTGCGTGCATCCCCACGCCCCCTCAATCCAGTAATCCTCAATCAATTGTAGCAGCCCCCTCAATCCAGTTTTCAAAATTAGTCTAGTATTGTCCAAAATTGTCCAACGTTAGGCTATAGATAACCCAATTCTCTCATACTCAATTATCTCAAAACATTCCTAATAATTCCGCGATTATATCGATGATGGAAATTCTACTCGTAATTCTGGCGTAAATTCTGAAATTCAATCACAACTTTTCAGGAGGGGGTAAAATACAGTTTTTAACATACATTCTCTGTAACTTCCATACATTCTATATACAAAATCATAACAGAGCAGTGTCTGTACATTGAATATTTTTGAAAAAAGTCGTAAAAAAGTACAAATTACGGGTGGATACAAAGCCCAAAACAATAATTACTAGAATTCCTGTCTGTCTGTCTGTCTAGACGCGCATCACGCATAAACCACTGAACGAATTTTAAGAAAACTTGGCACAATTATAGCTTATGTACCGGGTCAGCATTTGGGATACTTTTTATCCCAGTCCGTTACAGTTCCCCCGGGAATCACTAAAATTCACGCAAACTAAATCGCAGGCTCCGCTAGTTATCAATATTACAGCCATTGTTTTGACCTTAATAACTTTAAGATTAAAACAATAACCGTACACACTGCAACCAGCAATTTCAGTATCCACTGTTGGACATGGGCCTCCTTGTGGACATTGTCTTGTGCGTGAGGGATGTATGATGGCCTTGAAACACACGCTGGCGGTGGGCAACGGGTTGGCGAGTCCACTCTTTTAAAGGTGGTGTAGTTCCTCAAGGCTTATGACAGCAGCTTTGTTATCCCTTGGTCGCCTTTTACAACGCCCACGGGAACAGTGAGGTGTGCTAGTCTAAAGCCGTTCGATACCACACAGCTAAAAAACAACAGCTGTAACACTAATAAAGTTACCAAATTTTTTTTATTAAAAAAACATGTCTAAACATGTCTAGTAAAAAAAAGGGGACCCTCTCTGTCCTCCTCAAATTCGTGGCCCTTAACCAAAAACTAAAGTATCTAACCAGCTACTTTTTCAATCGCCTTCAATTCCTTGTCTATTTTAACAAACGGTCCCCCTGCTTTAGTCTTTTCTAATAAGGAAGAGCCCGCTGTCCACAGCTCTTGCGACTTGCGACCGTCGCGTTCCGCTTTTAATGCTTCTGCAATTGTAAACAAAATATTAGTCGCATATTTCTGTATGTCCAGTGAAAACCGGTACGGTGAGAGCGGTTTAGAGGTTTGAAAAAGTCTAGGAAACAGAATTTAACGTTTTTACGAAAAATATTTTGTAATTACAAATTGTAATACGAAAAAAAGTAATAGTTCTCTATATTGTAAACAATATTTATCAAAATGTATCATTTGTATTAACGTGCATGATTCATGGAGCTGTGTATATTAATATTACTTTAAATAAGTATATTAGTTTTCACGAAAGAAAACTTACTGGTGAAAAATGTCACAGCTACCGCATTTGCGATACTGTAATATTATATACTCATTATTTCTATACTTTGATTATTATTTTTAATATGTTCTGCGTAAAGTTGAGAACACGGTGAACAAGATATATTTAAAAAAGCACAATATATTATAACATATTTTAGGTGTACAACATTACATAAGAAGTATTTTTTTGACATGAATGTTTTGAATATATACGATAGTTTCTTTGGGATGAGAGTGATTGTAAGCAGAGTTTAGACAAAAAGTGCTACCTCAGCATCTATAGCCCGTATCACAATGTAATTAGACAGAAAAAATCCTATTTTTTTTCTGAGTATAATGCACTGATTATGATAAACGAAAAGTAATATAAGTAGAGTTGTACCGGATTTCACAGGACACAGATAACCTAGCTTTAACCCGCGGCTTCGCCTGCGTCCTCGATTTCGCACGGGAACCTTAACTTTGTAGCTTATGTCTTTTTCATGGTCCCCAAGAAGGTCCATGTAAAATTTCACCTCGTTTCCTCCATCTGTTGACGCGTGAAAGCATTTCAAACAAACAGATACTACTTGTTAGGAAATATAAGTACTTTATTGCACATGCTCGTATCGTTAAAGAATATTGTAATATCAACAATATACGGTGGTAACAAGGACATGTAATGTAATGTTGGTAATAATTATAGGCGGTCGATTGAAACGTTCCGAACAAATCAGAGTTATTTAGACTTCGGGACCTAAATAACCACAAAAGAGTTAACTTGCCGGCTCGCAATAACCAGCGTGGCGTTTTGAAGCCTTTAAACCCTCTCAAACGCACTACAGGAAGAGGCATGTGATCTGCATGTGTCTTTAAAGGCTGATATTGATTGATTGATTAAACTATCTTTTGGTTAGTTAAATGAACTTGCCTTCCAGTTTATCCTCCACGACTTTGAGCTTCTTAGCCATATCTTTCGTCTGATTTGTTAAAAATTTTTTTTCGGATGCCACCTTCTCTGCCACTAGCTTCTTTAATTTTTCGGTCGCCTGATAAATAACTTATTATACTTGGTGGCTTTCGTTTGCTCGTTCGCTGATCGA
Source organism: Sesia apiformis (assembly GCA_914767545.1). Classification (NCBI taxonomy): domain Eukaryota; kingdom Metazoa; phylum Arthropoda; class Insecta; order Lepidoptera; family Sesiidae; genus Sesia; species Sesia apiformis. Next base: position 8,771,522 of record OU611970.1, on the reverse strand, counting down.
TCTACTAAACGACTAATAATTCCTCCACAACGTTATTGTAATTATAATCAATAGTTTCGGTTCATCATCTAACTGTCCAATCGGTTCAGTAATTTCAGAGTTACAACGTTGTAAAAATTTCACAAATTTTCAAACAATCATATCTATTCAAAAAAACAAAATATAATTATAGAGGTATAAGCGATATGTCGTTGGATAGGACTTTACAAGCTCTTCAACTTTTATGTAAAAAAAATTATTGTAAAAACACGCAAAATATATTAGTTTTAGTCTATTATGATCGGAACAACTACTTTCACTTCGGTATACCGACAAAATTTCATTCATTTTTGGAGAGTTCAGGTAGAATACTTTCCATCTTCTTCTTCTTCTTAACTTGTGTTGTCAGCTGCCTTTAGAATAACACCACCATATATTCCCCATGGGTGGGTGACTACGGGATAACAAAGAGGCTACCACAATCCCCGAGGAACTACACCACCTCTAAAAGAATAGACTCGTCAACCCGTTTGGCCAGCGTGACGTTTTAAGGCCATACATCCCTCATGCACTAGACAATGTACATGAGGAGATTCGTATCCAGCAGAACACGATAAAGAGCTGGTTACGGTTACGATACCTCATCCTCTTTCTGTTTTAACTTTATATTCATCTGCGCCTCGTGTCTATCCAACTGCTTCTTCAAGGCGTCTCGCAACATGTTGTTGTTTTCCACTTGCTGTTCGCTGAACTAAAAGATGCCACTGAATTTATTCAGCAGAATATTATTAACAGGGCACAGATATGTCAAGGAATGTGCATTCAGAGATATTTTCACTTTTTTTTCCATTTATTTATATATATATCAAAAACAATACATTTGTTGCCTTCTTGTGCAGTCACTGCACATTCGTATACAAACTAATTACTAGAATATAAATTGCTGGTTTTTTGTGACTGGGATTTGAATTCTAAATAGACAGGTGAAAAGATTTATTTTGTTGTATGACTTTTTAAAATTAAGTACAGTTTTCACACAAACCACTCGCTTACTCGCCAGCGTAGGTGCACTTGCACCAATTTACTTAGAAATGGGTATCCAATAGCAGCTGTTTATAAATGAGGAGTAGTAGTGGTAACAAAACTAGATACTTCATTTAATAAACTTAATTTTTATCTCGGAGAAAATATTAAGGTCAGAAAAAAAAATCGTACAATGAAAATTTTTAGTTTTAATGATAAAAACCAGTATGTGAAACATTCAATATGTAAAGTATTATCTACGAGTATTAATCATTATGCGTTGAACATTAATACGTATTGAATATTTTCGCAGTTTGCAGTATCTTGAACAAAAAGCGTTTTGAACATTATGCGTGGCGACGGTGGAAACTGAACAGTTATGTGAGTGCAGGTATATTTTATTTAACTCTCAAGAAAAGTTCCTTATTCTATCGAGCCACTTGAGGGGCCAGTGTCAAGGAGCCGATGGTAATAAACCAATTCGGCGCATAACGTCAAAATAACAATTTGTCAACAAAGTAAATCGTCAAGAAAGAAACACATTTTGTCAAAATCGCAAATCGACAAGCAATGTCATTAGACCATTATGACAAAATAGTAGGTATATTGCCAAAAGTTCCTTCAAAGTAATTTAACTCGAAAAGTCTTAAAAATAAGGAAACTGCATTTTAAAATACAGATTAATTCCTTTATAATGAAAAATTTTATTCTTGCCGATTTCCTTGTTTGAAGATTTACTTTTTTTGACAAACTGCTATTTTGACGTTATACGCAGAATCGTAATAAACCTTCCAAATGACTACGATTGCCGCTAATGATTTGGTGCGTGCACTACCTACGTACCCATTTTTGGTATTCAGCAACCATAGCGGCCTCTTTCTTCTTGATAGATGCAGCTATTTCTGCATTCCGCGCTTTCACTGAATTTTCATCTTGTGGTAATACTGGAGAATTTACGAAACACAGTCAGCAACATGCTAATGTACCCAAATTCAACTAGGCCTTATTAGTAGCGTATTAAGATACCAATGGGTATACGTTGACCTATTGCTGACTGCACGTGTTGCGGAAGAGAATGAGATCTGCCAGAGTGGATATCTCATCACATCCAGTTACACCGAATGGAGTTACATCCCGTGTCATTCTCTCAAGCAAGAATGGAATAAAAATAACTCTTCATCTGGTTCTACTCCCTATTCCTCATACATTCCAAACGATCTTCCTAATCTTCTCTTAAATCTCCAAAGGTAGGCGTTGCGTTTCGAAGCATGCCAACGTTTGCCATTCCTGACTGACGTTGTCATATATTTCGGATGCCCATGGATGATAACATCTAATTACCATTAAATGACTTGTCTGCCATCTTGATTAAATAAAAAACAATTACAAAATAGTCGTAAGATATAATAATATCATCAGCGTTACATGTGAGCGCGAATGCTCTGCCCATCCCGGACGTTCAATCAGAAACAGATTTTCTGACTTTAATAAACATAATAATGAGTTAACTAATCAAATCATTAACTAATGAGATCCAACTACGGAGCACAAAGCCTTTTCTTGTAATCGCAAAATAGATCCATGCCATGGTTATTATGAATGGTTCTCTCAAAACTTGCCACTCACACCCATACTTAGACTAACATCCAAGAATTAAAATCAGTGGAGCATATTATTTTAAATTCTTTATTACACGAAGTGACAAAGGCGGACTTAATGCTTAGAAGCATTATCTACCAGTCAACCTTTGGGCTATGTAGAGATATCTAATGTACCATTCATGGTACATCGGAGATATTACGAGTAATCATTCTTAGTGCTGGCGTTAGGGAGGTCGTCCAGTGCGCTAAATTTGCCAAAGGAATGCTAATAAAAAGCTTCAAAGTGTCAAAAAACTTCCTATACACATCAAAACTAATTCGGTAAAATTCTTTTTTCAAGAAATTTCGTACACTTTAAAGGGAGTTCGTACCACGTGGTTTCGTACCACGTGATTTCGTACCACGACAATCCCGCTCGGGGCATCAGTAACGGCTGACACTGATCATGTGTACTATTTTCCAAATCTCAGACAAATGTGTTTATTCGTGACGTTTTCTTTTACTGTAAAACTAGAGACAATTGAAATAAAAAGAAACTCACTGTTATAATCCAGCATCTTGAGTACACCATCAATTAAATACGTCTAAAAACCAATTCAAAAATATCGACATAGTTACCCAAATGATAAAGTAAAATATTTACATTCCACGGCACGGCCGACTCTTTCTAACATTCCAGCCTGGGCCACACTTAACTCTTTTTGCAATTTTTGCATCTAAACAAACAAAAAAATAAATAAAATTGCCGTTATATATTTGCGATATCATCATCAGATCGCTGGTGGCAAGCGTTTACATCTGTGTGGTATCTTGTGCCATCATCCTGTCACCAATCCTGGAATGACAAGTATGACATGACACCATGACACCAAGTATGACACCAATTTGAATTGGTAATAGGTAATTGAATATTCATTGGGGTATTTTCTTTCGAAATTGACAACTATTTCAAAGACAGTTTTGTTTTTAAATAGAGTTGGCACCTTCTTTCTATATACAAATATAAATTGCATTTATACGTACGCTACGTAACGTATCACAGGAAATATCAATATTAAAAAGATGCCCCAGAGATATTTTTTGGTCGAGTTTTTCCATCGTAACTGATTTATTATAATAAGCATTACTAATTAAAAAAAAACTGTACGTATGTATATATAAATACGTATTTTATGTTGTATAAATACTGTACATTAACCTATTGATGTTTTTACTTGTGGGTACGGTTGTTGTTGTTTTGTACTTCTTGTTTGTACTCAGAATTCTTTATTATAAACTAAATACTTGCGCTATCCAACTTTATACTTGCCGAGTTATCATAAAAAATTAAAATACACAGCGCACTCACATATCTGTACGTGTGATAAAGTAATATATCTGCATCGCCCTGGAAGTTCAATTTGTCTTGATCGTATTTAAGACCCGCGAATAAAGCCTGATTCTCATTCATGTATCTGGTTATTTCTGTAGCCACCTGAAAATCGTTCATTTAATTGGCCACGTATAGATCCGGAAAATTAGAAAGTTAAATGTCAATCAGTTTGAACAAATATAATACAAATAGTTTATTTGCTAATATGTTATCAATTATCATATGTTAAGAGTATATTATAAGGAATAAATCTTGCTAAGGTACCTTGTATCTACAATAAAAAGAAATATCATTAAGGTGACCTGCTGTTGGATTAAATTGTATATGCCTACCTAACTTCGAGGGCAGGGGGTGAGTCGGCAGCGCAACCGCACACCCCCTGGTGTAGCAGCTCTCTATGAGCGGCGGTAGCCACTTACTATCAAGGCTCTAATCACGTGGGCCGCATGGCTTTAAGTCAACCTCACCATAAAAAAATAAACGTAATATGTACGTGCTCGAATATGTCTCTATCTACTAGATAAGATGTCGATAGACTGGGTAGCATTTGGGAAAATGCGTCGGCTCATCTTGTCGCCTATACCACAATGCTTGGAGACGAAAGTTTACAATCAGTGCGTCTTGCCAGTTATGACATACGATGCTGAAACGTAACATCAGAAGAGCCTCTGAAGGTGGCTCTAATCCATAAGTTTAGTCGCTCAGCGAGCTATAGACAGAACTATGCTCGGAGTTTCTTTGAGGGATTAGATCCGAAACAAAGTAATTCGCCAAAAAACTAATGTCACTGACATAGCTTACAGAATCAGCATGCTGAAGTGGCAGTGGGCAGGTCATATTTGCCGCAGGACCGATAACCGATGAGGTAGACGAGTCCTGAAGTGGAGATCACGTACCGGGAAGCGCACTGTGGGACACCCTCCGGCCAGGTGGACCGACGACTTGAAGTAGTTCGCCTGTGGTGGCTGGATGAGAAGAGCCGAGGATCATGTGTGGTGGTGAGCTTTGGGAGCTTTTCGAGGTCTATATCCAGCAGCGCAGAGATATAGACTGATGTTATGGTATAGTAAAGATTTGAATTTAAAAAAAAAAAGAGATTGTAAGTGACACTCACCATCTGCCACTGTCGATCTCTGACTAACGCCATCTCAAGCTCCTTCTTGTAATCGAGCTGAATTTCCTTGATCTTATTCCGGTATTCCTGGAACATGGCTTTCGTGTATTCGACCTTCTCTTTTGGAGCATGCACACACTCAAAATAGCGAGCCAGCTCATCTAAGTAGAAAACGATAGATTTTTTTATAGAAAGATGGCGGCGGAGCATACAGTCCACCAGGTGGTAAGTGGCTACTGTCGCTCATGGATATCCATGGCACGCTCGGTTGCGCTGGAGAAATTATTGGCAAGAGAGATTAGTCATTAGGGAAGAGAGATTATGTTTACTGCCAACAAATTGTACTGCAGATTGGCAGTTACAATTTGTAATGGTTCGGTGTCTGATAAAATTTAATAAAAATAAAATACATATAATTGTCATTCCATTACTCATTTGAGATATTGTTTTAGTAATGGCACGCGCCACCCGCCTGCCACATCCGTCGGGGGAAAGGTGTGCGTATATTTTTCTTAAGAAGGGTTTCGTACATTTTTTTCTCTTTTTCTATTTATTAAATAGAAAAACGAGCTTTCCGCTTACCGAAAAACGAGCACCTTATTGGTTGCAAAGAGTGTGTTTGCTTTGCGTAACTAAGCGCAAAATAACAGACATACTAGAAATGAACAGTAAGTTATGAAAAAAGCCTATTGTTTGAATCGATTTTACTCTCGATACTAAAGAACCTGTTTTTAGCGTTATTTCAGTGATACGTTTTATATATTAGTATGTAATAATATATGATTATAAGAATATCAAACCTAAGTACCACCACATGGTTGGCAAGTACCACCGGCTTGGGATCCAGTCATTAAATTAATTAAATCCCAAGGCCAACGTAATACTGCAAGACCTCTGGACACCGTGAGCGAATACTGCGTGCATAGGGAATGTTATGATTAAAAAAAAATTTCAGACGGTAGTTCAAATAATTTCTTAATAACTCAAGTGACAAATAAAATCAATTAGTCACCCCGTGACCACGTCCACTGCAAAGTATTCGAAACGTCGGGATATAAATAATGTTAAATATACGCGATTTAAACCGTGCAAAGTTGTTTAATTGCTATGTATAGTAATCGCGAAAACCTAAGAAAATAATATCAAACCCAATTTTGAAATAGCTTCAGCGGCACCTTCCTCCGAAGTGTTCACGAGTTCAATACGTTCATCCATCGCGTTTTGCAATTCTTTGATCGAGTTGGATGTAAATTTCACCATAGTCTCTGCTACTAGCTGAAACCAATGAATTGAAACTTGAATTCGAGGCTGATTATTTAGATGCAGGAACTAATCATTGTACTAAATGACACAATTTTAAAATGATTTCCAGGGAAAGCCGAAATGCCGAATGTTTTCAAGTTGCCATGTAATGTACTAGGACCCAGAGAATGTTAATTTTCAAACCCAAACAACACTTTTCCCGTTTACATAATAATTAAACGGTACGCAGCAAAAGTTGAAATTATGAATCATATACACACGGCAAAATAGACTGTACATACACATGTACAAAGGCAAAGTTTACAGGCAACTCATCTTGCTCACTACGTACAACTACACACGCAACATACTCGTAGATACGGCGCTAACTGATTTACTGAATGTGTAACAAAATTTTACTGACGGCCTTCACAGTTTCCGTATATCAGTTGGTTAAGCGTCTAGTCTGTGAACAAATCTATTACAAACTTTCTATTTTGCCGTGCGTACCTACTTTACACACCTTATTATAATAAATGCAAGCGTCTCTTGCAGTTATATAGTTATTCACAGAGAGGTCTCCGACGTCAATGAGGCATTTCTCCACGTCACAAACGTTGGTAAAACGTGGTGCCGGCAGCTTGTCGCAGGGAGATGCATCTAAAGAGTACTCAAAATATTTATCGAAGAGTTTAGTCTTAAGTCATGCTGCTATAAACAAGGCTATGTGGTTCTTAATGGTGACAAATGTTAGATTGCAAAAGGGACTTTTTGCCGGGAACTTAAGAAGTGAGGTTTAGTTTTTGTTTTATTACTATAATAAATATGTATTGTGGTTTAATAATGATAGTTTACTAAATTTCCAAATGTTATTTTTCCCTAATGTTTGTGATAATCATAAAATTATGAGAATTCGTTTTCTTGTCTGCTTTCAAGGAGTTTAACTCTTCTGTCTTACTTACACCTTACTTCGACGGGACTAGATTTTGACGAGATGCCTTTTGAATTGTTTTGGCTTTAAAATTGTTAATTACGACGAGAATTTGGCACTACCACAATGTGCCAATTGCGCTATTGCCATATAAGAAAAGAAAGAAAGAAAAATGGCAAGAGCTTGCTAAGACGAGATTCTTTAAATAATTGTTAGTACAATTACAACAATTCTATGACTTACCACTTAAGAAGATTAGTTTTTCTTTTGCTGTTGTTTATCTCTCAGTGTGTACCTATTACAGTTTAGTGGTGCGTAGTCACCTTGCAATTAACCGAGGAAGCTAAATAAGAGGAGCGGCATTGCTACAAGCAATCCAGTCGGGATAATAAATTTCTTCGAAAACAAAATCACACAATATATAGTACTTTTTATTATTATTATTTATTGAGGAAACATCTAATACTCTAATCTAATATTCTCTAATACCGAAGTAATGTAATACTCTCTTCTCTTTCAGGACAGTTGTTCTTTATAACATTTGAGATTTTCGCGTTTTTCGCACATATATTTATCTATTTAAACGGGTCTTAACGCGTGTGCTTACCTTATTTATTTTATTTGACGTTTCGGTTGGTTGGTCGATGAGTCACCAACCATGGTCACGAGCTGACTGAAGACTACTGACTGAAGTAGTCCACGTCGAGAGTTGCGAGCAGCTTCATCAACTACCCGCATTTGGTCTTCATATTCGGGAAAGTTGTTGTAGTTGTTCTTTATACTAAATTCACCTGCTGTCAGTAAAAACCTACGATACAATTACAATATCTAAAATCTCACCATCAACTTTGCATACTTCTTTAGGTACATCGGCAGCTGTAACAAAATGAACGAACTATATATATAAAGGTGACTCAGAAATATTTTGAGTCATTTCCGAGTGTTACGATCAGAATATGCCTATGTAGCAAAACGTCAATTCGCACAATTTAGCAAATCGTCCAACTCACCCAATGCCCAAGCCACTGAAAGTCCAAGTATGCAGAATGTCCGAAAAGCTAAAGATCTAATTACAGTTGGAAGTAGCCCTGCCTGCTACCCAAGAAGTACCCGTACCCCCTTGCGTAGCAGTACCCCTCTCCGGTTCGATTCCGGGTCGGACATTCATTTGTTTAAAGACAAATGGTTGTTTGGGTCTGGATGATAAGTTCGTCTTTCTATATCTCTCTGGACCCACGACACAAGGAATCCTGGTGTGGGCCATTGAGAACGGTGTTATTTATTTATTTAGGGCAAATATTTATCCACCACCAGTATGTAAGCAGCTGTTCGAAAGAATATGTATTAATTACCTTTCACTGATTTAACCGGCCCCCTATTTCCATCGGTGCACTTCTTCGGGTTCTCCTTAAAAGATTCTTCGATGTACTCCTTCAAGTCAGTGGTGAACTTCTCCGCCTGTTGCTTATGCGTCATATTTTCCTCGTAAAATATTGCTATCAGATCGTCGAACCAGGGAGCACGGATTGTCAACCAATCGCGGATTTCTGGGTTAGTTCTAAAGAAACCTTTTTAATCAATTTGAAGATATATTGATTTAATCAAAGAAGTGACAAAGCCTAAAGCTAGCGTGCTCAAATGGTCGATCGCAAGAGCTTTTACGGTCGATCGCGGCTATTCTTTATTTTTTTATATGAAAGGAGGCAGACGGGTAACGGCCCACGTGATGGTAAGTGGCTACCGTCGCTCATGAATACCTGTAACACCAGGTATGCGGGTACGCCGCCGACCTTGCAAAATCCTACAATATAGGATACTTACATAGATTACATTCACTAAAAAATATCTCCGCTCATTTCCTCCCGGAAACGGCACCGAGAATGTCACCAATAATTTACCTATCTATTCTACTATTTCACATCATTACCTAACTTTTTAATATTTCACTGGGAATGCGATTTTGAAACTACTGATTGCACAGCGACAATTCGTTTGTGCAATAAATGCCCTTTAGGGCCTGCTTTTGTATGATGTGGGCGTCTAACGACCTAGACTTTTTCATCTTGAGATCTAGTCTTTATTCTTCCGACCTAATAACAGTCGTATTTTTAGGCTTAGCCTAGTCGACCTTTTGACGCCCAATTTGCTGTAGATCGCCGATAGATACAGTTTGAACATCCCCGGTCTATAAAGTATTAGCCAACCGAGTATTCACATAATTACAAATTGAATGTTCATAAACTAGTTATTATAGTGACTAACGTTGGCATTTGACGTTTAATGAATGAACAGATTTGTTCTGCAACGTTTACATAATTGCAATTATTGGAGCCACGTAGCCGCCTAATGAATAAGTTGCTAAAACGAGTTACTTAGCAGTTTGCATTTGTTTTTGTTCGAACGTTCGATTGGGCGTTCAAGTAGAAGGACGATAGATTGCTGTCTAACAATAATTTCTTTCTAGTAGATTCCTGGAAATTAGCGTCGGAAATCCTTTAGTGGGTTTTGACATATATTTTTTTATAGACGGAGTAGCAAACGGACGAGCGGTCCACGAGATGGTAAGTGGTTACCACCGCTGATGGACACCAACAACACCAGGGGGTATGCGGATACGCTACCGACGTGGCAAAATACTATTCAGTCTTCTTGACTGTGTCGCTACCTAATAGCCCCCATGTCATAGCTACGTAAGTGAAAAACTCTACAACTACGAAGTTGTTCGTTCTACAACTTTCGGTTTGTAGTATAGTGTCTTGAAGACGACACAGTACGCAGCAGATCTCTGTCCAGGAAGTGCGGATAAATCCCCCTTCGATTCAGGTGTAGGTACAACTCTCCATTTTAAAACAACATGGTAGGTAACTAACTTAGCGTAAACAGCAAATGCTCCAGACAGGAAGACTAAAGCCAATGCACCCCCTATCAACCGATAGTCCTGTGGCGGTGGCGGAGGCGGGGGCAGAGGGGGCGGACATGTCTCCCGCTCTGTCGCTTTCTTGTATTTCAAGCGCAGTGCGGAACCGTATATGAGTGCCACTTGGACGCGGCTGGAATTGTGGTAGTACTAAAAACAGACAGGAAATTATTTTAAAATCTCGCCTGCGTCCAACTCCTTTAATGAACAGATAATTGATCACTCGGACGACTGACTTTGATCTTTTACTGTTTTCTTTTGTTTAAAATTTCACGTGTGGCTACAAAGTAGCCGATGGATTAAACAAAAAAGAATGAAACAAGTACCTAAGCGTTTAAATCGAGTCTTAACGCGAATGTTTACCTTATTTATTTTACTCGACGTTTCTTTTGAGTTGCACCAACCATTGTCAGTCAGCTCGTGACGTAAACATTAACGTTAAGAGCCGTTTAAATAGAAACTCGTAAATACGTGTCATTAACGCGAAAATCTCAAAGGTTATAATAAGTGCATATTTACTGCATACACGGATTTGTTTTAATAATTACTCTACTACATATTTCAACAATACAATTCAATATCAGATTCAAAGCAATCGGGACCAGATTTATTTCTTATGTAAGCGCCTTAAATCTGCAAGCACTAGCGACATCAAAACAGATCTAATGACATCGACACCTCGTTCATTAAAATCAGTCACTCCATTTAAGCTTTGCTAGCGAATAAAGAATCTGACATACAATACATATGTATATAGGTATGTCAGTTTCTTTATTGCCTAGAAAAGCTGAATTAATGTATATACATATAACGGTGAAAAACATATCTCTCCGCGCGCGCCGCAGTTGGGTAAAACATCTACGTCTAAGCTTTGCTTCAATTATCGAACCTTCTTAACCGCGTCGCGAAGCAGTCACTATACCGTGATTATAAGCGCGAATGGAGATAAGCTGCTGGATAGAGACCTCCTACGTCACTACACATGAGCTAAACACAATCTTCTCTTAATTAGTCATTGCCGTGTACGCCATCACTTGCGAAAAACACTCCAAATAAACCGCTCGATACTTACCAAAAGAGTTCTTGGGTTGAAAATCTGCGATGTAGCCCTGAACATTTTTTTCTGTACGATATTATTTTGTAAAAATATATATTCAAAGTTGGATAATCATCTTTGTGTTGTCTCGTTTTGAATGTATTTTTTCAAAGACCAAAGAATGATTAGCCATTGAAGGACGTCAAGAAAGTAATATGCCAGTGTCTTTTCGACTAAAAACTATTTTATAGATACTGCGGCAAAAAGAGGTACATTATGCAATCGCTCGGTTACGAGCAATCCAGGATTGATTTCAATCTTAGATTGCGGATAGGTTATTGGGATCCGCCGTAAGTCCACAGGTTGTCTTCTTTTTTCTTATATGGCAATAGGGCAATTAGCGCATGGTGTCAGTTTTTTTTGTACCGCATTAATTAACAGCTCATTAATATGTAGTTTGGTAGTTTTTTTTATGGAAAGAAGGCGGCAGAGAAGCATACAGTTGTAAATCTGGACTGGTGCCGACATCAGTCCAGAATTACAAACGTCGGCGAGCCTCCGGATGCGCTACCTACCTTTAGTAAGTACTTTTAGGAATGTATTTGGAGAAAGGTTTGAGAAACTGGGACCGATCCAACTAACCCGCCAACGGTCATTCGTAATAGTTCGTTCATTTTCAGCGGTCGGATGCAAAACTTCGGCTTCGGCCAAACCTTCGGCTTCAATTTCTGCCGAAGGTCCTTTTTTGGCCGAAGCCGAAGCTTTGGTCGGTCTTTAGAGCTTACTATATCTATGTATCTTCCATATCTCATAGCGATGCTAGCTCATGCTACGGTGCGATTATAGCTCCCCTCGCATCCCGCGCGACACGCCGCGCAGTGCAACTACGTGTTCTAGTTCACTAAAAAATATTTTTTTATTCCTTGTATATTTTTCTTGACCTTGCGTAATTGATAGTACTTTTTTTAATAAAGTAATTACGTCATGGCTCTAAAACCAATGAAATTTTAGCGTGTATAGTCAGTCGTATTATTGTGATTACGCTTTCCACATGTGATTACGGTCCCAGACGGACAATTTAGCGTCAGTTCAGACACGGAAGAATCGCGTATGCGACCGAGTGGATTGATCCGCGTGAAAATTGATTGTTGTTTAGACAGATGTGGCGACCGTGGGGATTTGCAGGAGGAACGGAGTTTTATCTCGGTGTACAGATGGAAGTCGAAGAAGCAATATGTTTACGGTTGCTCCAGAAAGTACTTTTTTTCCAATTAATCTTCCCCATCTCCAAGTAACTAAACTAACTCCTGTCAAACACAGTTTTTAGCAATTTTATTGGAATATGCCGTACACTGAATATTCCAAATCGCTGGCCTTTAGTCCAGTTCATGGATAGAGTTCAGTGTGGAGACCACAGAACATGTGTCTTATTATATTCTATGGTGGAAACGATCCATGGTGGCGCATGTGCGAAAAGTGCGGCTTCCACCTAGGAACTGAACGCCCTCTAGGCACGCCATAGTAATAGATCCGCGTGGACGTCGCGCGTATGTACTTTACAGCGGTTGACTTGCGGCAACCGCGTGGATATTTAGACCGCGCGGTCAAGTATGAACGAATATTGGCAAAAGAACTCGTAAATACATGATTCCTAAATTATTTAACCAAATTAGTCCAACTGTGGAACAGTGCAGTGGTAAACAGGTATTTAAAAAAAGGCTAAAAGCGATACTGTTAAATAAATTAAATATAGATACCTAGAAGTGTACTTACTGTTTCATGTAGTACTCATGGATTGTACATATATATACTTGTTCACATCGTAGACAAGTTGTTAATTAGTTAAGCTAACCTAAGTGGGTAAGACACGGAAAGTTAAAAGTTGAGAGCGCACTATTCGCCAACAAACTGTCATCAGTTTGGCGGAAATATATGTATACCTACTATTTAAGTTTCTTTTGAATAAATAAATAAAAAAAAAAAAAAAAATATGAAGGCGGTAATATAAATACTAAATAATGTAGTAATGGATACTCTAATTGGATACTCTATGCCACTTTTTTGTAATATAAAATAGCTAATAAATCTTTATCACTTTTCGCATAATTTCGCATAATTTTCGATATAATGCATTCCATAAATATCACAAATAAGTCATTTTGCTGGTTGGATAGCCACTGAAATACATTTATTTCGAAATTTTGTTTCTTATATAACGACTAATATTGCGTCTCGACATAAGGCTAATACATCAGATAATGTCGTGACACAGTAGAAAGAAAAAAATTATTTTGAAAATTTTAAACTCGACAAAACTGCAGCTAGATAAAGGCTGTAAATAAAACAACACGGTGAAATAAAATTCATTCTTTAATTTAAATTACATACAATATCATTTATATTTACATAAATTACTAAAATTAAACCGTGCGCTTGCCTACACTATGTATATTTATTTTTACAAACGTACCAGCCATAATTTTAACAAAAAAAAATCAGATGTGCCTGATATAAATGCAGATTTTAAATGAGACTAAAAGAGTCTTGGTACCTATTAGAATTTATCTTTATTTAAACTAAATATTTTCATTTTTTAATTATGGAACAAATCTAAATGTTTTATCGAATTTGGATAAATAATGAAATATTAACAGAAATTACAACATGAATATGTGAATCAAAAATAAGCTATAATAGAAAGAAATCACTGCCCTATAACGTATTTACTTGGTAAAATGATAAGGTAACTAAAATACTTATCAGGGCAAATCCGTTTATTGTAGCGCAGTAAAAAGGAAAAGTACTATATGTATTATAAGTACTATACATATATGTAAGCATAGGATATTATGTAAAATCGTTCAGTCGTGTCATCTGATTGCATAAAACCGTCCTACCGTTGCGTCTAACAGTGTATATTAATCTTACCGCACCATTTAACAGACCAGAAAGTTTGTTTATTCTGATGTTCTAACTTTCAATATTTCTCTTAAAAGTAGTCTCTATGTTTAACATCGTGTATGACGCAAAAATTCGCTACATTTTTCTTTAACAATACAATTGTATTATATCAATTTTTCATACAAACATTTATTGAATGGAAGTTTAACATAATATGATTATTATTGCACTTTTTAAATTATATTTGGGACGGTTTAGTGCTACAACGTAAGACAATGAGCGATCGATAGAAAAATTATAGTACGAAATGTACTGAATACAGGGTTACGCTTCAGAAATCGGATATTTGTTGTAATAAAATGTACCGCTGCAAAAAAGCATGTACTTAATTTATAAATGACTAATGTACATTACTAAAAATTACAAATAAACATGTGTCGTTAAATGTATTAACATTTTGGAACACATTCGGGCCACCATTATCAGATAACGAAATGTTATGCCTCACTATAACCAAAAAAGTATCTATTTTGCGTTTTTTTTTCATTAAGCATTTATAAACACAATTAGTGTGTTGTCCTACTAACGCTGAGCTTACATTTGATTCAATTTCGTTAAAACCGTCCACAGATTTAAAAGTGCCAAATCAAAAATTAGTTCGTTAATAACAAACACCAAGGACTAGACAAATAGAAGTTTCATATACCATTTTTTAGACTTGGAAACTGATCTCTATGCAAACTGCTTAAAATGCTTATAAACACGACAAAGACTGATTCTAAGTCTGAGAATCGTCTATTTATCCAGCCCAATAATTCTCTAACAAATTGCACTAGGCGAGTGAGTGAATTTTGTTCACATACACTATTTGATACTTTCCTACGCTCTTCACATCATATTTACACACTCTCACTAAGATTTCTCTTAGGAACATGGTATTAAAAATTATGTTTAGACATCACATTTTAGCTCTAGGAAGTCTAAATTTTCGACCTAAACCAAGGTAACTTAGATATAGTCTTTGTATAAACGTGAAGGTATTAGTGCATTATTTCCTCTTGCGCAAACGAAATATCTACGGATCTCCAACGTATTTCAATTTTATGTCATAATTCAGTGTTAATAATACGAAATGTATTGCAGGATGTTTCTCTATAATTGTGCATAACTCCATGACCAAAACAAAAGTTGTAAACAAAAGTTTTATAAGTTATTATCAGTGTCTTACAATAGTGATTGTTACTCCCGAAAGAGTTTTGTATTCAGTTATTTTATAACTAACAATAGAAATCCGGTAAATGGTAATTATAAGTATTTAATGTATTTGTATCAAAAAATCTCATTACCGCAACATTCTCTCGTCTTCTTGCCATTGCAACAAGGTATGTTCATTTACTTAGTTATCTTGCATAGGTCACCATTACTGATATTTCTAACTTATAAAAATTTGAAGTTGTTCTTTACTCAACTTCTGGTCATCAAACGTCAGCGACTTATAGACCATTATGAAGAATAATTACCCAACAATATTTTGAATACAGAATCTGATAGCAACCGTTAAAAATAAGCTACTGATCTCTATGGGCAGAACGAAACCATAGACTCGAGAAACGAAATTCACTCAACATCGCGATTGTTTATTGGTAGAGTAGTCCAGAAACGGAAGCGTGCGCCATGACAGTTTCGGCGGCCTGTCTGATCTCAAGATGGCGGCGCGCGGCGTCCGCCCACGACCTGGCGGCGGCGCGCGGCGCACCTTGTAGTAAGTTCACGTAACGAAGTGCGTTGGGCAAGTTACCGTGCTCAATGTGATATCTATGATAAATATTGTATGATATTTTTATTTATTATTATTTTATTTATTACACCACGTGTCACTGAAATAAATGTGAAAGTGAAAATGGGTTGTTCAGTATTGAGTGATGACAGTAGAATCGATTTCTATCAGTTTTCAAAATAGGACTTTTTTTCAAAATTTACTCTTCATTACTAGTACATCTTTTATTCTACGAGCATTGTACATTCTACAATGCGAAATAATTTAAGGTAGAGTAAAACTCTATACTACTTCATTACTACGTGATGAACGTAGAAATTATGCAGTCGGCTCTTAGACTACATATTTTTAGTAATTCTTGATTTATCTATTTAGACTAAATGGAAATAGAACAAAAACTAAGTATTTTGGAATTACCACAGGTGCCGAAAGCCACGGATGTATATGGTTCGTTAGTATTGACTATATATTACAATAGGGCTGGGTTATGCGAAACATTTTATTTTTCTTTCGTCATAATATAACTTCTTTATTAAATTTCAACTGGTGTCACTCGAGAAATGGGTTGTGCTGTAAAACAGCACTGAATTGGTACTAAAACAGTGCCTATTCAGCATTATGTTGACGCACAATTTCTTTTGGTGCAGTGAATGTATCATTGTTGCAATGTAAGGCTTTTAATTTTATATGCATGTATGACGTACATACGTGGAAATAAACGATTTGAGTGTTTATTACTTATTATGCGGTACTGTGCGGTTTCACCCTCGGCGATTATATTTTGGAAGTTCCCGTGGCTTCCCGTGGAATAACAAATAAATTTCAAGGATAATATGTAATAAATACCTTGCCCTCTGCATGATGTCAAAAGTGTCCAACTTTGAGAAGTCTGTGGGTAGATTTTCCAACTCGGTGCTGGGTATTTCAGCAAACTGCATTATAAATAATTATTTATTTATATCACAATAAAGTTTAAAATTTACAAATCAGTCCACAGTGGAAGCAAACAGGTTGTTCTATAGAATGGTTTAGTATGAGGTGGTAAGAAACGCTACGATAGTAATGATAGCAGCCACACCAGCCACGTGTCTCCACTGCTCATTCACTAATAAGCACACATAAGCCTCTCCTTCGCCATAGGACATAGGAAATATAGATAGATAGATATTTTTATGTCATACACACAAATGATCGCAATAACGTGACAATGTCTTATTCTAAAAATTAATTAAACATAGTTATGCAAACAAAAAAATGAAATTAAAACAAGGTGATAAAAACTGCGCGGTCCCACGTGTGTCGAAAGGGAATCCGTCTCAGCACAAGCTGTATACCGTACAAACAGCATACAGCGCTGATTTTCAGACGGAACCAAGACACGTGAATCGGGTGCAACAGTGATGTGCGCCATTGAACATAATTCTTGGGCCTATAAGGTGTGTAGATAAATGTAAATTACAATTATGAGAGTGAGTGGTCAAATATGTACATATTACATTATAATATTTAAAATAGAGAAGACAAACATCTATATATGGATATACATAATATATAAATATAGACAAATATATTTACTTTTATGCTGCAATATAGTAGTACCTCAAATAGTCAAATATTAGTTGCAGTACAAATAACCGTCATAGCAATGGTTCAGCAACATCAAGCTCTAATGGAATAGTTACCAGTCTTATAGTTTTCAAATTTTTTTGAACGTCAGTGAGAAAAGCTTTGAATTTAACTCTGAAACAATTTAAACTAATCGACTGTCTAATAGGTGGGGGAATATTGTTCCAACACTTGGTCGCGGTGTATTTGAAGCTTCCTCTGAATGCAGCTGAACTGTTGCGCGGAACACAAAGTGGTCGTGTACAGAGATGAATGGTTCGTCCGGCATGTTCCCCTAACAACATCAACTTGTTAAAGAGATAATTTTTATATGTTAAAGAGAGAGACTAGGTTGTATACGATACGAAATATGATACGAGGCCTCTCCTGAGACTTGATCTCGCCATCAACAGTAGTCTAATAAAATAATTATTATATTACCCTCTGGAAGAGCAGTTTGGACTGCAGCCACGACAAGAAGTAGATCGGCAAAGAAGCGCCTTCGCGACCCACTAGCGCCACCTTCATTGTTGTCGCTTCCATCTGGTAACAACGATTTATTTAATATTTATATATTATATTGTACACAAAAAAACAATATACACCTCACTTTAAAAAAAACTGAATATATTGCCGCTGACGTGTATGTATGCATATCTATGAATAGTTTCTTGTATCAACCTTTAATGTCCCACTGCATGTCACAGGCCTCCCTGTATAAATCACTGCAAGTTTCGGGCCATTAACCAGCACGCGGGCCCGGTGTGGATTGGTGTATACACATACTCCAGATTTTTTTTTATTTCCTCACCGCGTTAATCTGAAAATCTTTATAATTTTTCAATTTTTGTAATCTGTAAATAATATTAATATTTTTTTTAATCCTTAATTGATAATTTGTATAACGGAGACGGTTAAGTACTCGGACGATGTAGGAGTATGTTTATACTGACCTACTAACTTAGAACAAATAAAAATATTCTATTCTATAGCTATAATGATTAAATGAGAGATTATGTACAAAAGGTAAGCTTCTCTCCTGTGGAGATCTCGTCCAGAAGAGTATAATTATTTATAGAATATAATTCACATACAAAACAGGAGAGGCTTATCCTCTCTTATCTACAAACTAAACGTGTGCCAGGTTTGCCAGTGATTCGTTGATTTACAAAACAAATTATACCTTGTCGAATTTCTCTTTCAACGCCTTCTCTGTAGCGATTCCGGATTGACGAACTTCCTGAGGGATGCCCTGTATCACAGTTTGCACCAATTTGTCTTCTTTGCCTGCCAACAAATATTACAAAAAAGTGTAAATATTAGACTTGTAATTAATATTCTACAGTTGTCCCATCCTACTTACTCCCTATTCCCTATCTTTCCAACCCTTTACCCAAATTCATTAATAAATTTACTATACTTAAAATTCATTACCCATTCGAGGGCGTGTCCACGTTTGTCATTCTGGACTGTCAAAATGACACTTAGGGATACTTAGGGACGTCACCAGCGACGCGCTACAGACCTACACACATAACTTTGCCGATGAAGGATGTCGTTGCTATCGACGACAGTATTACTATTATAAACATTTTACTCAATTTATGGGTAAAGGTCATTGATATTTTAAGCGAGATGTTACGTTCAATACTTTATGGATTCCTAAATTTAATTATTTAATTAATTTATTTCTTAAATTTTAATGTGAAATTTAGTTCCTAAATAGACCACCGGCAAAGTTACGTGTGTAGGTCTGTACGTGTGCTATGAAGGAATGGAGGGACGCCGCCGCGGGAGTAGTGCGCCCGATAGTGCTTCTGTCAGTCTCAGCTGTGAGGTCGCGTCTGCCGGACGTATCTTTTTTTCTCTTACATAATAAACTAAGGTATTTCCATTTCTTTATTTTCTCGATGACAGTTCTAATTTGATAGTTGTAGTGTTGTGACCAAATAAGTAATGATATCGATCGCATATATTTATTATATTTTGAACAAAGACAAATAGAACAAAAACATTCAAATATATTTTTTCAAGGTGGGAACACTCAATAGCCCACCGCCATTTTGTGTTTGTTTTAATCTGTCACTCGCAACAAGACGGTCGTGCTAGTCACTACATTTCTGTTCGCTGAGTTTTTTCACATTAACCATACGTTACGTTGTGTATTTTGTGTTCCTCCGTGTTGATTGCTGCCCAGCTGTCAAATATCAAAATGCCGAAAGGATCTGTTCTGAAAAGGCAGGCTAGAGAACTGGTGATCAAGGTTCGTAATTACTTTGAAGCAGAGTATCAAAATGGTCAGGGCCGTCTTTACCAGGGGGTGCAAGGGGTGCGTTTTTGGATATTTCATTGAACTTAACGCCATTGCACAGTTTTATATACTTGTTACTTACGACAAATATGTATGCGCAAGCAAAAAAAAAATAGTCATTAACAATAATATTTTTTTTACTTTTATTACGCTTTCGGCGCTTGTCATACCGCATTACTACACTACACAAATAACAAT
Organism: Sesia apiformis; assembly: GCA_914767545.1. Taxonomy (NCBI): domain Eukaryota; kingdom Metazoa; phylum Arthropoda; class Insecta; order Lepidoptera; family Sesiidae; genus Sesia; species Sesia apiformis. Next base: position 8,751,515 of record OU611970.1, on the reverse strand, counting down.
TTTATTTAATACAACACGCGCGCGGCAAACTCTCTAATCCAAAGACAGTGTATGTATGTACGTTTGACACGTTGCCGCCCGGTAGCAAAATGATCTCTAAGTCAATAGAGTGTAAGTTCATTTGAAATGGGCGCGCGGCGCGGCACCTGTGCGTCTGTCATAGGCGAGTAATTGCGCCCTTTGACATTGCCGCCCGGTCGCCCGCACTTGAAGCAAAATGATCTCTAAGTCTAAGTCAATAAAGTGTAAGTTCATTCATTTGAAATGGGCGCGTGGCGCGGCACCTGTACGTCTGTTGCGTCCTTTGACATAGCCGTCCGAGCGCTCGCACTTAAAGAGAAATGATCTCTAAATCACTAAAATTAGGTGTAAGTTCATTTGAATTTACAGCGCGGCGCGCGGCGGCTATGTAAGTGTCGGTCAGTGATTGATCTGATTTCTTCTTTTAAGTAATTGAATTCGTTAGCTCATTTCATTTGCGACAACCGGCGAATTGGCACGGAAGTTCTTAGAGAAAAAATATAAAGGTAAGTCAATTTTATTTTTTAAGTGTTAGTGTTAGGTACATTACAATCATTATCATCACATCATCATCATCACATCATTTGTTTATGAGAGAGAGTCATGACTGTTTTGTTTATTTGTTTATAATTGCAAAAATACAAATTCTTAGTGTTAGTGATTGATAAAAAACTACTTACTTTATTTAGAATAAAGAAAGAAAAATTAAATACTAAATTGAAATTTGATTTTATTGTAGATGGCCGAATTAGGGGATAAAAAGAAACCATCGGGTGCTCAAAATAGAAAAAGGAAACTGGAGAAAGAAGAAAAAATTAAAAAGCTAACTTCTCCGATTGACTCTTTCTTTCGACCTGGTAAGTTCAGTCAGTTGGTACCATAAATAAAACATCTGAAGTGGCATAAACAGTGACAGAAGTCGCTGGTGTATCCTGCCTGGGTTCCTACCTACTTATTATTATTACACTTCTTATTTTTTGTATAAGTTACCTGTAACTGTATACCTAATGAGTCTTAAATAAAGTAGGTTTTTATGATTATGACAATATATCTAATTAATTGTTTTTTGCGGATTGCGCACCGGAAGGCGCAATGGTTAGTAACTAACACTCACTCTTGTGCCAAAGGTCTCGGGTTCGAATCCCGGCCGGTGCAATATTTATTTAAATACATACCTTCTCAGACCTTGTGTTAAATTTTTGTATTGTGTGATATGTCCAACACGCGTTCCAATCGTGGAGATTATGGCAATAAATAACCCCATAGTTTTGGTGGCTCATGTCTAACAGTGGACTGGACTGTCTGTACTTATATCTGTACTTATATGGCTTGTGTGTTTGTGATTTGTTTTTGGGGATTATGAATTATGTTTTTTCATGAAATAGCCGCAGGCGAGATCCGCCAATCGCAACTAAAGTATTTTAATTTCTTACTGTTTGCGCATAGAGCGTGCGTAAGCGCCTCGGCAATTACACACTGAGCGCGCTCGCCCGGACTAACGGATTAGACTATGCCCGATTGCCCGCCTTAACTTTAAGGCGCTGTTTTTAATGTCCTAAAATATTATTGCGTGGCCCTATTACCACACTTGGTTACACAAATTGTTGACTATCTTATGTTTTTTTAGGTACATCTTCGTCAACATCCACCCGACAGTTAGAAGAGACAGTCAACTTGGAAGAGAATGATCCTGCTCTCTGGCCGCAAGTAATACCCGATAATTTAAGATTATTTTTAACAGAACGTGGACCGATTCAGATAAAAAAAAACAAATATCCTTCAGATAGTAACATGAGGTCGTTTTCAGATACATATTACAGTAAAAAGTTACAAAACAACGAAATTATTCATCGAGTTTGGCTTGTATATTCCACATCTACTGATTCTGTATTTTGTTTTCACTGTAAGCTTTTTAATAATAATGTCACTGCATTTAATGCCCCCACTGGTTACAAAGACTGGGGGCATTTGTCGAGAAATATAGAACGACCTGAAAAAAGTTTAGGGCATATATGTTCTTTAAAAAAATATTTGGATCTAAAAAATGACTTATTGAAAGGGCAAACAGTAGACTCGGTAAATCAAACTGAAATAGACCGCGAAAGAAAGAGGTGGACGGCAGTTTTGGAAAGGATAATCGAAATTATAAAATTTTTGGCAGGTCAAAATATAGCATTTAGGGGCACAACCGAGAAGTTGTATGACCCAAATAATGGTAATTTTTTAAAGTTGGTGGAGAGTATATCTAATTTTGATAGTACACTATCAGAACACATTGCTCGAATTCAAAGAGCTCAGCATCGCATGCCACATTATCTTGGTCATAACATTCAAAATGAACTGATTAGTATAATTGCTGAAAAAATTAAAACGACTATAATTAGTCTTCTGAAGCAATGTAAATACTACTCTGTAATTCTAGATTGCACACCTGATATTTCACACCAAGAACAACTTACTGTTATTGTGAGGTTTATTTATTTAAATCCATCGACAAAACGCGCTGAGGTACGAGAACATTTTTTAGGTTTTTTACCTGTAACTGATAGTACCGGACAAGGGTTGGCGACATATTTGTTAGATTTCTTAAAATCATGCGATATTGAATTAGATGATTTGCGAGGCCAAGGATATGATAATGGGGCCAATATGAGGGGGAAAAATATAGGCCTCCAAAAAAAAATATTGGACATGAATCCTCGTGCTTTTTACATACCGTGTGCTGCTCACTCCCTTAATTTAGTAGTAAATGACGCCGCTAAAAGCTCATTGGAAATTACAAACTTTTTCTGTATTGTCCAAGAAATCTATGCATTTTTTTCAGCATCCACATCACGCTGGGATGTAATTATGAAACAGATACCTACTTTGACATTAAAACCTCTTTCAAATACGCGTTGGGAAAGTAGATTTGATGCTCTTAGAGCACTCCGTTTTAACATGGATAAAATTTACGATGCATTATACTATATTTTTACAAATAACAAGTATGACAGCGACACAAAAAACATAGCGAGTTCATTAATAGCCAAATTAAAATCTTATAGATTTATATGTTCAGTAGTTATATGGTACAATATTTTACTAAAAATTAATATTGTAAGCAAAAATTTGCAAAAATCGGACGTAATTATTTCAGAAGCTACCAAAATGATTAATCTGGTTAAAAAAGATTTGGAGAAATACCGCACCGATAGCGCGTTTGAACAGTTATTATCTGATGCAAAATTAATTGCTGAAGAATTAGAATGCGAAACAGAATTTAAAGAAACTGCTCGTCCACGTCCCCGAAAAAGACATTTTGATTACGAGGCTGTAGATGAGCCCATTTTAGACCCAACCAACAAATTTAAAGTATGTTTTTATTTTTTTCTACTGGACACTGCTATCTCGAAATTAAATGAGAGATTCGATTTGCTGACGGAACACAATTCAGTTTTTTCACTCTTCCAAAACATTGAATGCTGGAATAAATTAGAGATGCATGAAAAAAAATCTCAGTGTTATCGGCTCCAAGAAAAACTAACATTTAAAAATAGATTTGATATTGAAGGGGAGGATTTATATAATGAATTAGAATTGTTGCCAATATTTTTTCCCAATGCATCAACAAGTACTCCCACTGATATTTTAAGCTATATATATTCTAATAATTTAATTTCTTCATTTCCCAATATCTCAACAGCTCTGCGTATATATTTAACACTGCCTGTTACAGTAGCAGAAGGTGAAAGATCCTTTTCAAAATTAAAATTAATAAAAAATTATCTTCGTTCAACCATGACCCAAGACAGACTGACAAACTTAGCCATTATAAGTATAGAATCCAAAATTGATATAAAAATAAATGATTTAATTAAAATCTTTGCCAACTCAAAAGCAAGAAAAATTGAGTTTGTTTGATGTATGTGTATGTACACCGTCATTGAAAAGTTTTAGGACCACTTAAAACAACCATAATTTTTTTCCCAAAAATAATTTTTATTGAAACCAAAGTCAGAAATGTTCAAAAACAATGAATTTTTTCGATTTTAATCACTTTCGCTCGATATGACCACCTTTTGCCTTGACAATTTCCTTCAAACGGTCTGTGAACGAGTTGCATGCGGCACGAACGTGATCTTCCGGTATTTTGGCCCATTCTCGAACAATGGCTTTCTTGAATGCATCCATACTATGGTATTTTTTTGCGCCGACCTTGGTCTCCAAAATGGACCAGAGACAATAATCTAGCGGGTTTGCATCGGGAGATTTGGATGGCCATTCAGTGTGCGAAATGAAGTTCGGAACGTTGTTTTTTAACCATTCTTGGTTCACAAGCGCTTTATGTGCCGGTGCCGAGTCTTGTTGAAACGTCCACGGTCTCAAACCGAATTGTTTACGTGCCCACGGCTTCAGAGCAGCTTCCAGGACTTTTTCCCGATAGTATGTCGCATTCACTTTGACGCCAGGGTCGATGAAAACGATTGGAGTGCGCCCATTTTCGGTTACAGCTGCCCAGACCATAATTTGTGGTGGATGTTGGTTTCTGCCGACCGTACGATGATCCAAATTTTCACTCGACCTCTCTTTTAGCCATACACGATCATTTTGTTTGTTCAAATATTGTTCCAATGGGAAATTTTTCTCATCGGAGAACACAATGTTCGGAATTTCACCACTTGCGTGCCGACGAAGCAACAACTTTGATCGGTCCAGTCTAACTTTTTTTTGCTTTGCAGTGAGTTCATGCACTTTTTGGCACTTGTACGGCTTGAGTCCAAGGTCGTTTTTCAGCATACGGTTCATTGATTCGGTTGATACATGCAATTCTTTTGCCAGTTCATTTGCACTTCGGCGCGGATTTCGACGAATTCGTTCTCTCACTTTCTTGACCGTAGATTTTGTTGTTGCACTTTTTGGACGGCCACTTCTTGGTTTGTCGTTCACGCTACCGGTCTCATTCCATCGTTTTATGGTGCGACACACGAAGGATTTGTGGATTTTGAGGTGTTTTAGGTCGCGAACAATTTGCATTGTTGATTTTTTGCCCAAATAAAGAGCAATTACCGCATTACGCTTCATTTCCATGATGTAAAACTTTTTTTCTATAAATCGCGGAACAAAATGCTTTCGTACGCTTGTAAACAATAGACTGAAGTGTCATTAGGCTAAATTTGACAGTTGTGGTACGAGCGGTTTGAAAATGACAGCAGTCTGAAGTTGGTCCTAAAACTTTTCAATGACGGTGTACATGTAATAAATAGATATTTAGTAATCGAAGTTTTAAGTTTAATTTTGGTTTTTTAGAGTAATAAATAAATAAATTATCAAAATTACGTGTATTGTGTTTTCTTGGTTGACTAGGACCCCTTTCATACTGTAGTGTGTCGTCGGTCGCGTGCCACGCTGCAGTGTAAAAAAAAACGAGGGCGCAGGCTGAGTCCCGCACCCCGGCGCAGAATAGACTTAAGACGGCCCTGAAAATGGTGGCCCGCTATTACCACTGTCGCAAGTGCGAGAGCGTGTTGCGGCCGCATTAGGAATTAGTGGACCTACTGTTTCAAAAATTACTACCGAAGCTTACGGTACAAGCGGCATGCAGGAAAATAAGCTTCGTACGCCGAAGAAAAAACGCCAACCACGTCGTGTGACATCGGTTGACAACTTCGACGCTGACGCTATTCGCCGTCATATATATGACTATTACTTGCGCAAAGAAATTCCAACACTTAAAAAACTTGTTGTTTCTTTACGTGAATGTGGTTTGTTCCATGGCCAAAAATCGTCATTAAGCTTGGTTTTGAAAGAAATTGGATTTTGTTATAAAAAATCGGACAAACGTAAAATATTGATGGAGCGTCACGACGTTGCTATGGCTCGCTGCGAATTTTTGAGCGAAGCCAAAAAGATATCAGATTGGTCAAATGTTATTTTCACTGACGAGACTTGGTTAAATGCAAACCACACAGTATCTAAGAACTGGACTGACGACACCGTCGCTTCCACTAGTTCAGTGCCAATGGGAAAAGGTGAACGCCTCATCATATGCCATGCAGGGTCTACGAAAGGATTCATGTCAGATGCTTTACTGGCCTTTAAATCCAAGAAAACAGTGGACTACCACGAAGAAATGAACGCGGAGATTTACGAAGGATGGTTTAAAGAAATGGTGCAATCTCTGGAAGAACCGTCGATAATTATTATGGACAACGCTACATATCACTCCAGACAAATTGATAAAATGCCGACGCAGGCCAATAAAAAACAAGAGATAATTGACTGGCTCCAACGTCATGGCGAAAATGTGGATAATACTTTATTAAAAGTACAATTAGTGAATATTTTAAAATCGAAAAAAAGCCTCCCTAAAAGATATGTTATCGACGAAATAGCTGCCGAATGTGGTCATTGGGTTCTTCGACTTCCGCCGTAACATTGCCAGTACAATGCTATAGAACTAATATGGGCACAAATCAAAGGACACGCCGCTCGAAACAATACCCATCCCCCTTTTACGGCAAACAAGTTGTTAGATTTATTAAAAAATGCATGTGCGGAAGTAACTGCCGAAAACTGGGAAAAAATTGTGAGAAGAACCCAAAACATTATAGCGTCGGATTGGGAAATTCATGTGGCATTCGATAATATAGAAGTACAGGAACTTATAATAAATGTTGGGGAGAGCTCATCGAGTGACAGTGACGATTCATCAGATTTTGATTAAAATAAATAAATAAAGATTACCTGTCATTATAATTATTCCGTTTCATTGTCGAGTACCTACCTATACCTACTTATTTTACAACAGCTTCGAAAATTTTAAAGAAGTTGGCATTATCAATCAAGAATTAACACGTGTAACATCTTGTAATGAAATATAATATCAGTTAATAAATTTGTACAAAAGTATCCGGCAGTAGTTTAGTTTCTTACATTTTGTAAAAAAATATCGGATCTGTTATCGTGTTACGTTTATCGATAACTACATCCCTAAAATTGCTTTCTGTCTGACGTGACCTTGTTAATGAAATATGACGTCTTGGTGCCTAATTTTTGTTCGGAGTTTTAGGCGTTGACGCTAGAACAAAGTTATATCGACCACTGTGTGTCAGCTGTCATCGAGAAAATAAAGAAATGGAACTTGTATATTAATTTATACTCGTGCATGTTGCTTGATTTCGCTTTGATCCCCTTTTAAATGTATGTAGTACCTCTAACGGAAATTTGAACCTCTGATGAATGAGCTACAAATAAACTCACCGGCTTTCTCCAAGGCCTTCAACTCGTTGTCGACGCTAGTTTCGTAAGCGTTACGACGAGTAGCGGCCAGTAGCGCTTCAGCAGCCGTCCACAGCGACTGCGATCGACGTGCCTCCGATTCCGCTTTCGCTCTCTCTGCGTATGACAAATATATTTTATAAAAATACAATATAAACAGAATGTGAAAGACAATCCACCTGATGGTAAATGTATACTATCGCTCTTCTATATTCATGATACATGCCAACATCTCGGCCGTATGTCACATGAGAACGCCGAAGTATGTCTATACCATGGTTTATTACTTTAGACACTTATTCTAACTCTTCTGAAAAGGCTGTTTTGGTGACATACTTCAGCTATGTACAGAGATACATTTGAGTTACGGGATAATATTCTGGGGCAATTCAACTGCTGAACTAAGACTTTTACAACGTAAAAGCGTTGTGTGAAGCTTCGCAGAGAGATTCCTGCAAACTATTATTTGTAAAATATAAAATACTGTCGTCTCTTCCGTATCTTTTCAACAAGACTGTTGACTACCCAGGCTTCAAGGTTTGGGCAAATACTACCCAAACTATTTTTTATGGAGGAAGTTTCTATTATATGTGTAAAGGGGTTTACAATAGTGCTCCGAAGATATTCATGTAACTGGGTGACACAGAATTTAAAAATAAAGTTAATAGCTGGCTACTGAATAAACTTCTCTACAATGCAAATGACTATATTGAAAATTGGAAAAGTTGGCCGGAACATTAGAAAATTCGGGAAAAACTGAAAGTGCTTTTTTCTATGGGATTTTTGTATGAATTTATTAAAATTATTGTATTATTGAAATTTGGATAGGACAACGTCTGTCGGATCAGCTAGTTAATAATAAATGTGAATTATAAAGTACAAAATAATATAATAATGGCAATTAAATTATGTAAGTTATGTATGTATGATGTATTATGTATGAGTAATCTATTCACAATTATACACCTAAAATGGTAGGCCCCGGTACCCTTTCTCCAAATCCATTCCTATATCTCCAAAAGGTAGGCAGCGCACCCAAAGGCGTGCCAACGTTTGTCATTTCAAACTAATGTTAGCATGTATCGCGGATGTCTGTGAGCGACAATATCCACTTACTATCAGGTGGACTGTATGCTCGTCTGCCGCTTTTGTCCATAAAAAATTTTGTTATTTTTATCAAAAAAAAAAGTATCCTCAGCAAATGGGTAATATCACGACGCCGATAAATGCATAACAAATATGTGTGCGGTTTCCTGCAACAAAATAAAATTAAAAACAAATGAAATGTTGCACTCACGTTTGAGCGTCTGCTCGATGGCGGTTAGTTTGCCGGACATCGCCGCGAGGTTTTTCTTAAATGCGACGCGCTCGCTCTCCATTTGTTCCGACACCGTGCGAGAGAAGCTCGCCAAGACCTGCGATTTTATTTTAAAGAATGATGGGCACTTTTGTATGAAACCTGGCCTGACCGCATATACAGTTGTAATGTATGTCAACTTATTGATTACTAGCGGTGCCAGCGACTTCGTTCGCATGTACTTTGGTGATTTCCGTGGGAACTCTTCAAGGGATCAGAATAAAATGGACCTTAAATGTCAACCCACTAAAAACTAAAACCCGACTTCGCATAAGTTTTAAATGAGTCTTGTTTACAACTTTTGCGTAGTCGAGTTTGTATCCATCGGTTGCATGGAAGAGATCGATTTTGACGATAAGGGCGGCCTACATATAAAATTGCCAAAATAGTTACAAGTAAATAAATGTAGAACCATTGACAACTTTTTTTCTTTAAATAATGTTATGTCATTACAACATGCGTGAATGACAGAGATAGCTCCTCACTTCAAATATTCTCAAGTTTAAAACGAAGTAACTTTCTTATAAGTACAAAAAAAAAAAAAAACTAAGAAAATATTTTAATGTATTAAGGCGGGTCATGGGAGGACCCACACCTGTTTTATGTATGATACAGTCCGATAAATTGTATGGATCCAAATTAAATGAATTATTGACCTTCTGGAGCAGCCTTGGGATAGCCTTGGGACATCTATACTCGACTCACATTCATGTGATCGTGAGTTCAAATCTTTGGCCCGTACCACTGAGTTTCTACTTAAGTACGGATTTCTAAAATTGTCACTAGCTCGGCGATGAGGTAAAATAAACATTATGAGGAAACCCGCATGCTTCAGAAATAAAAAATCTGGAGTATGTGTATTCACCAATCCCCCCGTGATTTATTAGAGGAGGCCTGTGCCCTGCAGTGGGTCGTTGTGGGCTGATGCAAGTACTGATGTCCTGATAACTTTTGCATAATTTTTATTTATTTGTTGATATGTATTGTTCGTATATATTTGTGCCCGCGAGACAGGTCACAGAGAAACGCTCGTTTATTAATAATATTTCCGCTAATGTAACTTTGTCCGCAAATAAACTTATTGTATTGTAATTATTCTCCGGCAATGTCTCCTCTAGTTATCACATAAGCCATAAAACAACAATTTCCAATACAGTTAACTACCATATTGATGTGTCGTAACTAAATAGGCGCGAATAATAATAATACAAGAAAAGCATCACCTCTTTTTCTTTTCTCAAAAGTCTATCTTGTGCAATCTCCTGTTGTATCTCAATCTGTTTCTTCAACTGGCTATTCATCTTCCTATTGGCTTCGGCTTGTATTTTCACCGCCTGAAAAACAAGATTTGATTGGTCAAAAATTACGTGGACTCACGAATCAATCGGACTTTTTGGTGGGAAGTGAAAATTTATGAAAACAAGCGGCAAAATTTAAATGAAATAAAATAAATAACGGCACACTAGGATTATACGTCGTGGGTCCAGCGGACACACAAATAAGACATCACACACCAATCAAGCCCATACAAATATTTGGATATGAACATATAAATGTTCAACCACAAATTGAACCTGGGACCTTTTGTACAGCAGGTGCAAACTGAGCTAATCGGTTGTCAAAGATATGTAGTTAATATTTGTAGTAAATGTCATTAACAAGCTGTTTCAACCTATTAACACTGATTATATAAGTAGTCAGGATAAAATAAACTTAATATTTGAATTTTTGAAACTTAAAAATTATATTACACCATAGTTTATACCTAATCAATCATTATCAACAATTTCCACATTTATTATGACCCATACATTTATAAACACGCAATCAATAGATGCAAAAGAAACAACAAGTAAATTCAACTTACCTACTATTTAAATAATAAAAAAATAAATTTATTTATTGAATAAAATATATAAAAGAACATTTTTTTTTAATTTATTTATATTAATGATAATATTAATAATCTAACAGCTATAGAAATTAAAATGTTTTTTACGAAATATTTAAAAAATCTAACGGCGCGAGTAAATTTCAAAGTCGATAAATACCTTCTTTTGGTACTCCAAATCCTGCTGCAGTCTTTCCTTTTTGATCACTTCCCCTACTTTTGCTTCGATTATCGCTTTATCGTCGCGGCCTAAAAAATAATATAATATGAAAATAATAGACTATAGAGGAATCAACCAAGGTCTAGTTATCTTAGCAGAGCTCTGACAGTTTGGGAATTTACTATATCGCGAAAATTTTTTAACATATTATACATATTATATATTATAGGGCCTTTCTCACCACCTCCTGATAAATTAACTGTTAACAATCTGATAGATAATTTGTCCGCCAATTAAATCTAGCTGATACTGACTTTCTGATAAAGTATAACTGATATTCTGATATCTTCTGATAAAGTATCAGGAGGTGGTGAGAAAGGTCCTTAATATTGTATAATATGTCGATAACAAATTATAGTAGATAATATTTAAATATAGAGATAAAAATTGATAATAAAAATAAATCGATTAACACATTCACATCATGGTTTTTCTGACAGCTGTCAGAATATGTTCCTATTTAGACGGAACCTTGAAACAACAAAATTTGAGTAAAAAATTTAACAACTACACACCGATAATGCGGTCCCCTATTTTTTTTTTATAGACTAGTAGGCGGACGAGCAAGCGGTCCCACGTGATGGTAAGTGTTACCGCCGCCCATGGACACCTGCAACTCCAGGGGGTATGCGGGCGCGCCGCCGACCTTGCAAAATCCTATTCATAGCTCTCTTGAAGAACCCCATATCGTAGCTTAATGGAAAGACCTCTTGAGGCAGTTCGTTCCACAGCCTACGGGTTCGCGGTATAAAATAATTTTTGGACCGAATAGTGCGCGACACCTCCGTATCGAGGAAATGCGGATGGACCGCACTTCTGTGACGGGAGGTGCGATTGTAGAAACCCGAGGTGGGAATTATATTAAACAATCCTTCAGAGCAATCCCCATTGTACAGACAATAGAACACACGGAGAGACTCAACGTCTCTTCGAATGCTGAGGGATTATAAACCGCCCGTAAGAGTGGGATCGTCGACAATACGAACAGCACGTCGTTGGATGGAGTCAAATGGGTCCAATTGGTATTTCGGTGCGCCGGCCCAAAGATGAGAGCAATACTCCATATGGGGCCTCACCTGAGCTTTGTAAAGCATAAGGAGTTGCCCGGGGGTGAAGTACCGCTTCGCTCTGTTCAGCACACACATGCTCAGATAACAGGACAGGAACGACAGAAATAACTCGTGATTTATAAAATTTTAAATAAGAAGTACTAACACGTTGTATTACTTTGAATTTTCAATAAATAATTTAAATCTTTCAATACTGGATAGCTTCAGAAAAATTGATGTCAGCCTTAAAATGATAACTTGATATTCAAAGTGAAAACAAAAGAACATTAATCTTTAACCTGTTAACCTTAATTAATAGGTAATTAATAGTAATTAATAATTAATAGGCTAACCTTAATAACAGGTTAATGTTTAACAATAACCTGTACATTTCAAAAATGGTTAATTTTAGACTTATTACCTTACTCCCGCTATGTATGGATATATAACAAGGGAAATCTGAAGGATGGTATGGCTGAAGAGTACCAATAAAGGATATTAAAAAAAAACTTTTATAATTACATATTTACTTACATTCAATGGCTTTGTTTATTTTGTAATCCCGTAATGTCTGCAACTCTGCTAGTTCGTTCTGCAAAAACTGTATCTGTAATAAAAAAAGGTTTCATTAAAACCCTGATATAGATTGATTTTTGTTTACAATAATTCTCTTTATTGTATAGACAAACAAAATAATTAGCATACATAGCTATGTAAACAGAAAACAATAGGTAGTCTTATTGCAATTATGCAATCTCTTCCAGACAACCTGCGCCAGGGAAATGTGATAGGGAATATGACGGAGAAAGTTGACTGCATTTTAGATATGACCACACCATCAGCCTGTCTCTCCACTGTAGTCAGTCATGTGTAGATCACCAGTTTTTGCAAATCGAATCAATCGTCAATACCTACTGACCGACTCAGTATTGATTGAATCAAATGTACGGACCGACAGCTTTTAATGAATGTGGCGAAAAGGTGAAAACGTTAATCTCGAAACGTTAGTCCAGTGACAGTTAGATTTAATTGGCAGATAATTTGATCGACTTCAATCACCAACCCACAATCATACTTTTTTCATAATAAGGAATTTTGTGACAACCAATTTTTCAACCAAAACGCTTTTAAAAGTGAATTTAAGAACTTTGAAATCATATATTGTACTTAATCACATTTTTTTGTTTTTATATTTGTTTTATATTTTGCAATATGCTCCAGCATCTTAAAACTACATGAATGTGAGTTGGATCCTTTCTGATTAAAGCCGGCCATTTATCTTATCAGATTGAGTAGTTACTTTATCAGGAGTAGATCCTTCTGGTGAAGTATCAGATGATGAGAAAGGCCCTATACAAATAAATAAATTAAACGTACCCGGTTCATAGTATATAGTAGCAGCAGATCAACGTCGCCCTTTAGTTCCAGCTGTCGGGTGGACAGGTCGATGCCAGGGAAAAGAGCTTGTAATTCGTCCTTGAACATTTTGCGCGCCGCCTCCACCTAGACACAATTCAATAGTGTAAGCTAGCCCTTTTATCGTCACCTTTTATCTATTTAGCCCTTTGAGTTAGTTTACTGGACACAAGCCTCCTCGTGCACATTATCTCATGACTACATGACTTCAATAGTAAACATAACGGTTGCAAATGTTGCAATACATTTTTTTCAGTTTAGATCACCGAGTCTTAAACCTTGATCCTGTCGGACTATTACGTTGACTTCTTAAAATGTTGAACAAAACTGAAAAATGTCAACATTTAGGGAATTCAACACTTTCAAAAGTCAACGTAATGGTCCCGTAAGGACCTTGATGATGAGATCATCAAGATAATAATAGACATAAACAGTCTTATTACTTCACAGGTCTAAAGACTAGAAATTTTATAGATATGCTCGCTTACCTACCTCCTGGAAAAGCGCAATTTCTATTCTAGAATGTAAGTAAATTATAAGTTTATTTTTTTCTTTTATATTTATAAAGGAGAAATAATTAGATGAGCAGCAAAAATACTAGAAGTGGCAGCAAATCGATGGTAGCAAATTTAAAGGTAGGTTGAGTTTAGGTTCTTTGATGACAGTAAAGATATGAAGTTGGACTCCGTCGACTTCGTGTTGACATTCTTAGTAATTAAAAACTGTTTATTTCAAAAATTTTGTTGGTTTTTGAATTGTTTTGTTGAGCATGACTTGTTGCCCATTTAGTATTTTTTTGTTACTCATTTTACAACAAAAAACGTCAAGTTGGCCAAGCAGGTTGAAGAGTTCACTATTTAGAGGTGGTGTAGTTCCTCAGCGCTTGTGATTGTGGCTTCGTTATCCCTTGGCCGCCACGACACGACACCCGCGGGGAGAGATGTGTTAATCTATAGCCGGAAGACACCACAGGGCACAATAGATATTACTTACTATAATTGTTGTTTATTAAGTAGCTGTATGACTTTTTGGCGGGAATGCGAGAAGTGATGGTTGAGTTTTCGTTTGATTATTGTAAAAAATATGTATTGTATGTTTTGTGGTTTAATAGTGACAGTGTATTAAACTTCAAAGTGCCTAGTGTTTGTGCATGTTTCATATGCTTCCAAGAAGTTTGTCTTCGTGATCAGTAAACCTACTATCACTTTACTGAGCGAGTCCTGCCTTGCTTCGACGGGACTGGACATTGACAAGATGTGTTTTAAATTGTTTTAACTTTAATTACGAAGATACTTTGACACTGGCAGAATGTGTTAATTGCACCATTGTACAATAAAGTGACAGTTGTCCGTATTACACTAAAAAGAATTAAAGACAAAGTATATAGCAATAGTAAACTTACCTTGCTCCAATACTTGTCACCAAGTACAGCCTTCTCATATTCAGCCTTATAAATGTTTTCAGCGGCTGTCAAATCTACCCTGAATTTCTTGATGTACCGCTGAGTAGCTGTCACAGCTTCCGGAGGCGCTTGCACACCGGCCTGTATTAGACGTTCTAGGGCATCTGGTGGATAATTTTGTAATGTTAAGGCCCACTGTTAGGGGCAGAAAAACATATAGTCAAAATGTAATAAGTTGTTGTCTGATCATTTCCCCTATCCATTGTTGGTCATTCATTATAAGAAATTAACAAGAGTATCTTTTCATCTAGTCTTTGTTACTAACAATTGATACTTTTGTTAGTTTCTCATATATGTCTCCCCATGATGAATAGAGAACACAGACCAATTAACCTATAGTCGGATTTTTTATTCGAGTCAGGGATATGACATGTAGAACTGTCAATAAAGTTTCATCTACGTACAAGTTTCACTCTGTCTGACAGTTCTACATGTCATATCCCTGACTCGAATACAAAAATGGACTTTAAAGACTATGCATCTGCAATAAATTGTTGGAATAAAATTCAGTCAATCTAGCGATGCTCGATTGTGTCTAACATACAGCGTCCATAGGATTGGTCCATGCAGAAAATACACATTGCTAGTTTCTAATACTAATTTTCCCATAATGAGTAAAAAAAATATATCGAATAGTATAAAAGTATTGAATAGAATAGTAGAATAGTAGTAGAAAAGGTTATGAAAGTTTATCAAATTAATGTAAAAGAAACAAAATCCTTGGCCTTTCGTTATGCACGACGTCGGTGGTATGTTGCAGATTGTCAACAAGACTGCTGACTGGTTTGTTTTTATTTTACCCTTTTCAAGGGTAATTAAGTTTTTTAACCAAAATTTTTAATTTTGTGAGTTTTAGATAAGAAATAAAAAAACGGTGAACTTCTCCATTTTGAAAGTAGATCACAAGATTCTTTGTTATAAAAAAAGGATGATTGTGGGTCGGATTTATTCTGATTAAAGCCAGTCACAGTCATTAGAACACTAGACTAATGTGGATCAATTACCATGTTATCATCAGGGATATCGATTCTTTTTCTACAACCAAAAATTTAAACAAAACATACCAATAGCAGTGCGGGCCTTATCCGCAGCCTCTTTAGCCTTATTGGTGGTATTGTTTCTCTGAACGAGCGCACTTTGGTAAGCTGTGAAGCTCTTCTGGTCCAGGTCGCTGAGTGGAGTTTCTATTATCTGCAATAGGATAGTTGACTCTTTTTACACAAATGTATAATTTAATAACTTAAGATTGTACCATATCATATGCCTATGTCTCTCTATTGCTGGATATAGGCCTCTCAAAAGCACCGTCGCCACATAGGGTCTTTGGCTCTTCTCATATAGCCACTACCAACTAGCAACTTGGTCGGAGGGCGTCCCATGCTACGCTTCCCGATACATAGTCTCCTTCTGAGAACTCACCTAACCCATCGGTTTTCCGGTATATATGGCCTACCCACTGTCACTTCAGCTTTCTAATTCTATCAGCTATGTTGGCAACTTTAGTCCTTCCTTTGGATAAAATCGTTACGGACTTTATCCAGCAGAGACTCCGAGCACAATTCATTAAAGAACATTAAAGAGCTAACTTAAGATACCAGTAATCAATCCTTGAAATCGAAATACATATCTTGAAAAAATTGTGA
The DNA here is from genome assembly GCA_914767545.1 of Sesia apiformis. Taxonomy (NCBI): domain Eukaryota; kingdom Metazoa; phylum Arthropoda; class Insecta; order Lepidoptera; family Sesiidae; genus Sesia; species Sesia apiformis. The sequence goes on along the minus strand of OU611970.1, from coordinate 8,735,196 downwards.
GATAATGGGGTTAGAAGTCGCTTCAAAAAAGAACCGCAAACTGTGTCAATAATGTCACTAATTCAAACATTATCAAGCTCATATATACAAGGATCGTTGTAAAGTTCTGGGTGTAATCTACTAATGAGGGTAGTTTAAAAAGGAAATTGCTTTTATTATGTTTGTTGACTCTTTACTATGTTTGGTGATATAATGTGTGCGACGGAGGCGTTCTTCAACGAGCTTGAGGAATCCGCATATAGGACATACCTATATTGGCTTTAAAACATCGCTCCAACAACAAGTGTGACGAGCCCGCGAGCGGTTTTGCGCCGAATTACTCGCATTCGTATGTTACTCGAATGGAGTCATTTGCCACTTTTACATGTGCTACGTTTCAATTGTAAAACTATATCTCATTAGAATTTCAAACAGTTTGTATTATGAACATGTATGTATTTTTCCGAAAAGTTAAGCCGTGACAAAATAAAACTATATTGTTGCTGCCACAGTTATAGGTAACGCAAGCTGTTGGTCGCCGCATGCCGAGAAGTTAGCACTAAGCTCCTACTTATCGCGCTGCTCGTCGTTGTTACAAAAGTAATGCCTAATTCAGCTATAATCAATTGCAAAAATTGGTCACAAGTGTTGAACCGAGTCAAGGGACATGTTTCGTTGCATCGGTGAGTGGATTCTCATCACTAAAATTTATTCGTGACTTAGTCGCAGGTACAAATTAATTGACGTTTGATGTCCATATAACTTCACGAACATGCGTTGTGTATGTCTATGGTTATTGCATTAGTTTGCTTTCTTTTCCCAACAGCTAAAACCGTGTACACACCGCTAGCTATCCTAAACAACAACAAACATCAATTGAACCCATCCCTCCCAATTGGATAATGACACCTAAGCGCTGCGTCCTGATCCGACCCGTGCATCTGTGCATTGAAACCAATATGCATAAATTGACTGCAATTGGACAACAAATACAAAATTACATATTCACTAGTCAATCGTCTAATAAATCTCAACGATCAATTTGCGCGAAATCTATCCACTAATGACAGATATCCGGCACCATAGACAGAGTAATAATAGAGTAGGGCAGATGACAAGTTTGCGGCAGGTAAAGATTGTTGGTAATCGATGGTACTCTTTGAAAAGGCTGATGGCGTCTATGAGGCGCAGGAAGGGTCAAAATTTTCCTTATTTTTGCTAAAGGAGGATATAAAAAAATAAGGTTTAAAACGAAATATTAAAATTAATTTAAAATAGTATATACAAATCACCCAATATTTTATTAAATACAATATCACGTATTATTTCTACACCAGTTTTGTTTGAATATTATTTAAAAACAAAACGCTCGAGTTCTCTGATGAATAATTATTTATTAACAATTTAAAGTTTAAAAGTAATTTCATTAATCTTATAAGAAAAAAAATATTTTGTTTTAATTTTCATATTCAATAAAAAAACATAAAGGAGCTCCAATCATAACGTCTTATCCTTTGGTGGAGGGAGATCTATTTTATAATGAAGTAATAAAGGTCAATTCTATAATACAATATATCAAATAGGTAATTGTTATATTCTATAATACAATATATCATTGATAGTGTAATTACATAAAATCACCGCATATTCAAGTATTTTAGTTTTGTGCTGTGTACTTTGGCAATGTAAACCATTCTAAGTTTATGGATTCAACACTCACCTTATAAAGCGTTTTATTATAGTTATGGCAGAGGTCTACAGCTTTTTTATAGTTGTCTACGGCCACCTTGATGTTTTCATGCATCTCCTGCTCTAGTTCAACCATGTCTTTGGTGATTTTTATGGGGGTCAGTTGTGGTGGATCGCATTTGTCTGTTTGAACTAAGGTTGCTGAAAAAGAAGTAAGTTTATTGGCATCTCATTTAAATGGCTCATTCAATCTTTAATTTGCGAAACATTTACCAGATTTCCCCTGTGGCTTCTTTATATGGAAGTTATATTTTAAAAGCTATATTTATATTAATGAATTCTGAGATCCCAAGACATGTTCCTTGGATTCTTATTTTTACAGCTATCTATAAATATGGCACGCTATAAATGTGAAATTGGTATATTTTTTTATAGAACACCTTTTCCTTCCCAACTTTAATTCTACGTGTAAACATTTGTAAATTTTCTCTAACGTTGACATGTATCGCTGATATCTATTGGCATTAAAATCCTTTAAAAATAAGAGCCATCAGAGTTCTCTAGTTTCTACAGCACAGAAACTTAGCCCTTTTAGTTTGTATATAGTTACTTAAGTGATTTTCGTCTTTAGCCATTGTTAGTGGAGCATGGAGTGTATACGTTAATCTGTTGCTCATTGTACAAAAGTAACCATCATCCACTGCTGGACTGGGGTCTCCTAGTGCACTTTGTCTTGTGCATGAGGGATTTATGGCATTATAATGGCACATGCTGACCAAGCGGGTTGGCGAGTCCATTCTTTTAGAGGTAGTGTAGTTCCTCAGGACTTATGGTGGCAGCTTTGTTATACCTTAGTCGCCTTTTACAATACCCACGGGAAGAGATCGGTTGGTGCTATTTTAAAGGTGAGACACTACACAGCAACTTGACCACTGCAAAAGTAAAATCACTTTTTTAAAAGAAGAATTGTATGGCTCATAGACCCAAACAAATATGTAGATGATTCTGAGTCTTAGAATTAATCTGAATTGTGTTTATTAGGCAACTTATACAGTCCGCATAGAGGCTAGACTTCAACCATTCTAAGTCAAAGTGAAGAAAATTCTTGGAAACTTTTATTTATCCAGCTCATAGAATATTGAAGTAATCTTACCAGGTGTTTCGACTTCTGGCGTTTCGATTTTCACTTCTTCTACATATAAAGGTTCGAAGGCAGTCGGTGGCACTGTTAGGAAATCACACCACACAATGCTGTTATTATTAATCTCTATTTTATTTTAATGTAACCTGTCATATTTTAGTGACATTAGTCTTGACATGTAAAGGGGTTAATGTATAATGTTAATATTAGTGAAATTGAAGATTCAAAGTTATTAAATAACTTACATTGGTAGTCTTTCACTTCGAGTTGCTTATCACACGACTTTTCCAATGGATGGTCAGCAAGAGGCTTCACTTCAGGTGGAGACACACCTTCCTACAACATAAATAATAATAAATAAGTCTTTATTATTAGCTATGACCGATTTCTCCAGTTGGTAGTGGCCCTGCCTTCTGGGTAGTAGATCCGAGGTTCAATTCCCAGTTGGACATTCAGTTCTTTAAAGACAAATGTTTGTAGTGAAATCCTAGTATGGGCCCATTGAATGTGGCATTATTATTTTATTATTTCACTGATGGTAGGTTACAATATTACAATGGTAGGTTTATAGAAAAGTGGCAAATGAGCAGACATGGGCAAGTCATGGCTAGAAAAGCTAGAAAGAAAAACATATTTAATATATATACCATACCATCAGCCTACCTCTCCACTACTTGATATAGGCATCTCTCATATAATGGCTGTAATACAGGGTGCCCAGCAAATAAACTTGAAACCAAGATTAAAACTGTTGATATCTTCACTTACTTATCTGTCATATAACTTCTGACATAAAATACTTATCTTCAATCATATGCAGTACCAATTAATTATTTAATAAAACTTTATTGCACATTATGGTACAAATGTGCGCTTAATGCCCGGCATTCTCTACCAGCTAACCTTTGGATTAAACAGAAAGACACAGTGTCTGTTTTAGTAACCTTGCATTATTATCTTCATATTTGTTTCACAGATTATTTCACATTTGTAGTCATGTGATACTGCATTAATAATGCAGTGGACTCTTTTAACCTGCACTTCGAAAAAACAACATTAGGTCTACCACTTTTTAAAATTTTACAATTTCAATTAGGTTACAATTAGGTTCAATAAGGTTAGGTTACAGGTTTCAATTATTTCAATTAGGTTTCAATTACAATTAGGTATTTTTGTTTTCTGAGTGGGCAGTATACCAAAAAAGGTTGGTAATGTTGGTCCAGCTAGACTAACATTTGAATTATTTGTATTTTTCATATATAATTTTACATTGTATTACTATACTATAATGTAGCTATTCACTATAATTATTAACATAAAACTGTTGTAAATTTTCCTAATATAAATAAATAACCAATAAAGATGCCAATGTTACCTTTCCAAAAAGAAAATCAGTGACAGTGTCACTAATTTTGCCAAGCTGATTGGTGGTAAACTTCCAATAGGTAGTGTTTTCTTGGTACACAAGTGCCACGAAATCGTTAGCCCAAGGGACATTGCTCTCCAGCCAGCTACGTGCCTCTGCATTTGACCTGTGAACATAATATTAAAGGGGGTATTGTGTGTATAGGTACAGGACCACACAAAAACAAACAAACCACCCAGATTCCGACATCTTTCAAATAAGAAATGTAACTCAGGACCTTTTGCACAGCGATCAGAGCCTCTACAAAGATTCTTTTAGGTTCTAAAAATACTTTTAGAGTTGAATAATTGAGGGGAAAATATTTGTTAGTGATACAGGGAAATTCACTGATTCTAAAGGGAAAACAATGATAGAGCTACATCATCTAGCCTCATTAGATAGCTACCACCTGATAGTGATATTGTCACCAACCCTTTTATCGTCCACTGCTGGATATAAGCCACCTCTTGCATATTGTCTTATGCATGAGGGATGTATGGCCTAAAATACCATGTGGCACCTTAAACATGATTAGCAAGTCCACTCTTTTAGAGCAGGTATACTCCTATAGGGAGAGATGCGGTGGTGCTATTCAAAAGCCAGCTGACACCACATGGCTGCTACAATGAAAGTTTGTCCACCCTCTTGGCATTTAATGTATTTAGGTACTTCTAATCTTGTGTTGGCATCTCTCAAGGTTTTTCATGGTTTTGTTTATGTGGGCCCATAGTGTTAACCCATAAGACATAGACCCTTTTTTTTAGATGTCCCATAAACTTTATCAAATTCTACTTACTGAATATTTGTAATAGTACTAACAATAGTATTAGTAGTTTCTGTAAAACTAACAGTAGTATCTGACCACTACCATTTTCACAAGATATTGAATTAATACTAAACATGCCTTACTTAGCATAAACAACAGCTGCACCAGTAATCGCTGTAGCACCAACCATTCCCCAAAACAGTTTATGTGACTTCTTAACTTTAGGAGGTGGAGGACAGACTTCCTCGGGACCCTTGTAAGTTCGGCGTGGTGTCCGCATTACTATAAGTGCTGAACATGATCCATCACCCACATGCTTCCTGACCTATTAACAAAATAAAATACTCTTATCAATGTGTAATAGATGAATAGTATTGCTGCTGATATAGCCAAACTTGCAACACCAGCTAACACAAGAGTCCCGCTAACTAGCCTAACTAGCCAGGCCCGGACTGGCCATAAGGCAAATCGGGCAAATGCCCTATGGGCCATTCACCTGGTGGACCAGCCGGGGCGACGTTCTGGCTTGATCGATCGGAAATTGACTTTTTTGCTATTTTGCTAAAACCAAGAAGAAGATATGTTTGTAGCATGTGAGACAGCCCTACATGCAAATATTTTGCACTGCTTCAAAATTTTACATAGATTCAACCTATAGACCAATGCCTCCAGTTTAATTGGACTAGCATTCAAATTTCTGCTAATGTTATCAGTAAGTCAAGTTGCTTGTGAAAGATCCTTTTCGACCTCAAAAATTATAAAAAATTGCATGAGGAGCACCTTGTACAATAATCTAAATTCTTTCATGATAATGGCAATAGAAAAAGATCTGTTGATAAATTTAGATTGCGACAAAATTATTGACAAAGTAACGGAAAGCAGTAAGCTTCTTCGGAAGTCATTGAATTCTTAAAAATGAAAATAAATATGATAATTTTTTCTATTCCTAGTTTTCCTTTCTTGTGGAGATTGGGGGGAAGGCCAGTTGTCTCTAAAAGTTGGCTGGTCATATCTCTTCTCTTGGAAGTCATTTGTCAAGTTTTTTTTTTAAACTGTTTGGAAATAGTACAATAGTCACACTAAAATTATAATGAGGACAAAGCAGGATAGTATATAGGGATTCTTCAACAATCAATTCTTTATATAGTGGGTACCTATAATAAGTTTTACGTGCATTGGCCTAAAGCAGGTCAAACTGCTAACAGGGCTGTTATGTTATTCGCTCAATTTTATTATTGTAAATTTAATAACACCACAAATAAGTAGATAAAAAATTAGTAGAATAGGAGAACTTATTATTTTTAGTAAAAAATACAGAAGTTGCTACTCAAATTTGTGTTCCACGAAGCGTTTCGAATGGCCGAAAATTTATATAGAAAAAAAATCGAAATATTTTTATAGGTTATTTATGAAAATGACGTTTACCGAATGTTATGTAAGGGACAACAATATCAATGTTAATGTTTGTTTTTAACTCTTGTAAGTTATAGAGAGGTTTACAGAGAAACTCACTTCCATATGCGCCTAATTTTAATGCAAAACAGACGATAAAAACATCAAAAGATGAGGATCAAATAGAAGTATTGTATATAAATCTAAGGAAGCCTAATAAATAAAGAAACTTTTAAGTTATATACAAATGTTTAGGACACTAAAAGAGCAGTTATTAAAAACTTACCAACACCAATTTTGCATTGTTTTGTAATTGGTTCGTAAATTTATACATTTTCGGCACTGAATCTCTTTGCAGGTGGGCTGTCAAAAATGAGAGACTAAAGAAGAATAACCATGGAATAAAAAGTCAGCCAGTATGTAGGCATGTGCTCATGTTATACGATAAAAGACGGTTCTGTTAGGAAACTGAAAAATAACATTATATTAATAAAATCTTTTTAATCACTGGTTTAATAAAATTAGTTTGTTATAAGTTTATTAATATTAATTAATATAAAAAAATATGAAGTTTTCAATTAACGCAACTACAATCCATTCAACTCTTATAAGTACATCACTTACGCCAAAATCTAGTCAACATTGGGAAATTGTTTCAATTGAAAAATGTTACGCTTTGCACTTTCTGGTAGTTTTAGCAAATTTATTAAAAAATATCGTTACTAAATTTAAATGAAAGCTATTGTACAATTATTTTTCTAATAAATTGATGGTTAATCCTAATTTGTGACGGCTTGTTTTGAGGTTATTTTTTTCTTTTTCAGCTGCTCGTATTTTACGGCCTCTTGCAATTCCATACAATACGGCCAGGATCATTTGCAATGATTTTAAGGGGTTTGCTACATTGAACAACAAGATAAACAACATATCACCTTTGGAACGTCCTAGAGTCTCATTGCTACAAAAGAAACAAATATTAGATGTATCCAGCAACATTACACCGATTTCTGCAAGGACAGTTACAAAATTCAGCCTTAAAAAAGGTAAAAGAAAAACAGTGAAGGCTGCAGTGAGAAGGTTTTTTAGATTGCACTGGGGAGGCTGGATAAGACCTAAAGTAGGTAGACATAAGAAGTTATGGAAGAAATCATTAGCGCAGAGAAGGCGATTAAGACAACATGTATTCTGTAACTCCACTCAATCCACATTATTGGATAAAATGGTGACAAAATTTTGGAAGAGGCCAAAGTATTATGTTGAAGACCCATATACCCCTTACCATACAAGAGAAGAATTTTACATAACAAGAAAGAAACCTATATAAAAATCATAAATTAACCTTGAGTAGGTATTTTTTTTTCTATTTGTATGTTTTTTGAAAATAGGAAAATGCCTTAGTCTTCAATAGAACATAATGTCATTATTGAAGAAGTTTTATTTTATAAGATTTTCAAATGCCAATAAAAAAAGGGATGTTATTACATAGCATGTTATGTAGAAAAGTATTGAGATTAGAATTTTATTTACATAAGATTGTTTCGTTTGGGTTCCCTGTAGCCAAATGCAAAAAATTGTACAAATAGCTTGCTTTCTACTTGCACTCCCCCTTACCGTTTGCGGAGGAAACGGTGCTGCCATTTGCTGCCTTTATATACTGGCCCCTCTGTTCACCAATACAGACAAGTCGCTGGAGTGGCCCTTTTAGGTCCTGGTATTGCCTCAGAATTCTTCACGTCGCCCTCCCGATAATAGCCCATCGGGGGGATTCTGCTTGTAAGCCTAGTAAGCGGCGACTTAAAAAGCTCTATCGGTTGATGTGCCCTCGGGTGTGGAAAGGCCATTGGGTGACCACGCATGCAAAGGCGCCAGCCCTGTGATGTCAGGGAGATGTGACACATCAGTGTGGGCAAACATGGTATTGGCAATGATGCTTTCTACTGTATTACAGTCCGGTTATTATAGGAAGAGTTCTGACAGGTGACATAAATCTTTAACATGTACATAGTAAAAATCATTTTACAACTCAAAAGTCCTTGAATATTTTTTTCTATTTTATTGTGTTATGTTATGAATTAACAAATAAATGGAATTTTCATAAAATTAATTAAATACAGAACTGTCAGCGCTCTTAATATGATAACTCGACCGTAGGTATGGTCCTCTAAAATTTATTCACGTTAGTCCTGCCTCAGTCACAATGTGGACCGGACCTATTTTACACCAACAAATTTTCATGTCCTTAACTTACCTATTAAAAGTTCAATATAGGTGCAGTTTAAACTAAGCAAAATTTTATTTCTACATATATACCACAAAGTTCTTCATCGTAGATCAAACAAACAGTATCAGTGCACAACGCAATTTTCAACTTAATCTAGCTGTCGACTTTTTGGCAGAAATTCAAGAAGTTAAGTTGAGTTTTTGTTTGATTTATTATAAAAAATGTATATTTATGCGTTCTGTGGTGCAATAGTTTATTTTTCAGTGTTTTTGAGCGTAATGTTTGTGATAATCAAATAAAAGCATAGCACTGCGTTTATCGCATTCTTTTTCTATCCTCAGTAAACTTGCTATCACTTTACTGAATGACTCCTGACTTACATTAATAGGACGTACTTTTTTTTGGAATGGTAAAATTCTTGTGGCCCTAATAGCCTTTCAAGAGTCACTGGACATGTATGGTTTAGACTTTAGAGCGAGTGCAGAATGCCCTCAGCCAGGAGCAAAGAGTGTGTGCAGCAACAAGCCTAAGGGCTCCCCTGCTGGTAGACCGACGGAAGGAACGTAGCTCAAGGACGGACCTCGGCTTAGGGCGTTACTTTGGGAGGGTACCGTGGGAGTCGGTGAGAATCGCCCAGTCACGTGCCGATACCTGGCAAAAGTGTTGGCTGAAGGCCACTGTGTGTTCACAGTCTAGCGAGGGTGAAGTCCTCGTCTCCGCCCGCGGGGACGGTGTATATGTGAAGTCTGTGAGTGTAGTGTAAGAACCGCATTGGCAGCAGTATTTTTTTTTATAGACAAGTGAGCGGACGAGCAAGCGGTCACACGTGATGGTAAGTGTTACCGCCGCCCATAGACACCTGCAACACCAGGGGTAATGCGGGCTCGCCGCCGAACTTGCAAAATCCTACTCCTATTCTATCCTTTCCTATTCAAATTGGGTCGTCTAAGACGTGTCGAGGACGACGACGTCAACGGGGAGGGTCATTCCTATCAGGGACATAAGTTAGGCTGTCAACTACTAGGGGTTTGGAATGGTGAGGGACTCTATCGCAGTAGCGTCGGGCGGACTCTTTCACATATTTGACGATGGAGGGAAGTTCTAAGTCCTTGTGGAAGTCGACATTGCGACACGAATCTATTGTTGAGGGTTTGAAGTAGGTATTTTAATTTTAGGGGGCTGAGTGTGCAAAGAACGCTAGCTAAGGTTATTATGTGACGTACGTAGGTTTTGTACAATGTCAGCTTATTTCTAAGCGATATTTTACTTCTCCCGCCAATGAGAGGGTTGAGCTCGATGACTAAGTGACTCTGAGATATTTGGTCTTCCTAGCCCAAGGGATAGTTTGACTGAAAAGGAATATCGGGAGGTAGTGGGGAAAGAAGAAGCCTAGAGCTACGAGTGCCATCCATGGGAAAAGGGAAGCGCATGGCTGCACTTTTCTAGGGGTTGAACTCAATCCTACACCTCGCAAATCACTCACCTACGACGCGTTGGAGGCGTAGAGAGACACACCGTAGGTTCCTGTCCAAGGCGTTGTCATCCGCAAAGAAGGCAAGCTCTATTACAGGGGAGTGGGGTGTCATTGGTGTAAAGGGAATAGAGCCTGGGTGCTAGAACGGAGCCCTGAGACCTGTGAGGATGTGCTCCGTTATTCGGTGCACCTGTTGGACACAAGAGTGTTTGGTTTTAAAGCCGAACTATTCATCGATAAGAAGGCCTTTTGAGTTGATGTGACTCAGTAGGCGAGAAAGGAGGATTTCTTCGTAGGTTTTTGCCATTGTATTCAATAGGCTAATGGGTCTATAACTATGTTTAATTAGGTTCCGAGCGGTGTTTACCCGGTTTGACGATGCCGATAACGACGGCTTCTTTCCAAGCTGCTGGAAAGAGATGATGTTTCAGGACGGGACGGACATTGAAAGATACGTTTTAGAGTTTAAAATTGTTTTATTGACAGAATGTGCTAATGTACCGCAGTGTTGCCAGCAACGCAGGGCCTAATGTCGCCATTTTTCACAGCTTAAGTAGCCTAATGTAGCCGAATTTCAGCTGCGGTAGTCTAAAGTAGCCCAAACGCCAAAATATCGATAAGAATAAAATAAAAATATACTAGTTTATATCAATTTATTTATACCTACTTTAAAAAACACTAGAACCTTATATGTAGCTTAAATTATAGAACAGTATTCTTAGGGCGTCCGCTACGTTAGACGTGTGTGTACCCGCGCCGTGCACCCACGCGCGGGCTTGTTTCTTCAAATCAATAGCGTAAATCAATAGCGTTGCTACGTCACATTTGCAGAAACAGACACGCGCGTGGGTGCTTGCGGTTTCCACTCCATGCAGCGGATACCTAAAATAATACTAAAATTTAAAATAAATTAAGCAGAATCAAATTAATTTATTAAAAATTAATAAATCAACTCGATTCTGCTTCGTCTGCTGCTAGCAATGCTAAGGCATCAACAAGACTTTCGTCGTCAACGTCATCAGTGGCAGCTGTTGTTGTTGTAGCTGCTGTGCTAGTACTGGCGCAAGCTCCGCTGGAGACGAACATTTTTCTGCCAGCATGTAAACTAACCATGTGATTACTTGGTTGAAAGCTGTTGCAGCAATTACTTCTTACATTCATATGGGTACGAATTCTAAGAATGGCGATCAGCATGGGTAGTTGCATTCGGTTCCTTAATTTTGTCTTTATCGTAGCCATCACACTGAAAATTCTTTCAACTACGGCATTACTCAAAGGTAATGAAAGAGAACGTAAGGAAAACTCCGCTAAATCTTTGAACATGGGATTCCCTCCTGCATTCTGCATTTTCAACACCTGTACCCAAAAATTTACAATATTATTTTGAGAAGCTGTACCAATTATTTCCTCGATGCGCATTGTAATTAATACGCGCCATTGGTTCATAATAGCTTCCCGGTCAATATTGGGTTCACCCAACTGCCAGGGAAAATCTTCAATGTTGGGTCTGCTGGTTGAAAGACACACGTGGCTTGGTGACAAGAGTTCAATTTTTTCCACCACTGACACATTAAGTGGTAGCCTGTCAACTAATTCCCTTACTAAACGCACTAGGAAAGCAGTGCATCGCTGTTTGACTTCTTTGGCTTTGTTGGCAGAAACAGTCTCTTTTGCAAGTAAATCATTGAACTTTTCTCCAAAATCGATTGAGTTCAGTGGAAGTAACGAATTTTCAAATGATGCTTCGGCTTTTTCTAAAGCTCGCTTAACGGCTGCTATATCTGCTTCATGAAGCATTGTTAATGAGGCGTTTTCAGATAGACTTCGACCTCTAAGGAATACTGGTTTGAAAACACGTCTAGCAGTGGAAATAAGAAGAATCCGAAGGTCGTTGTATATTTTTGTGATATTTGCATCACTTGCTTGAAATATAACATTTACGTTTGTTACTTCTTTTAATATCGGAGACAGAAACAACAAATATAATAAATTTGTGTCATCATTATACATGCCAGCAAGCTCCCTTGCTGTATAACATCTCTCTCCTGATGATTTCACCATATTAAAGTGAGTTTTTAGCTCAAGCCACTGGTTAATGTTTGTATTAACAGCTGCATAAAACGCCAACCATCTGGTTGTGGATAGTTGAGTTAGTTTCAAGGGTTTTTTGCCATCATTAATAGTTTCAAATAAGGTCTGATAGACTTTCATTCGCAGTGGACTGTGGGCAAACCAATTTCTGGTTTCTCTAAGTAAATATTCCAGAGAACACGGTAATTCAGTGCAAGCTTTGGATGCACATAAACTAAGAGAGTGGCACACACACTTCAATAGCTGTAAATGGGGTATATCTGCTTGCAAAAGAGTGAAAAGGGAATGATGTTTGCCACAGAGGTTACTTGCTCCATCAGTTCCTATTGCAATTATATTTTGAAGATTTAAACCCATTTTTGACAAAAAGTTCTTGAATGATTTATAAAGGGCATCAGCTGTTGCTTCGAACACTTCTTGAAAGCCTAAAAAATCAACAACAATTTTTTCCAGTTTTGAATTGTAATATCGGATGCAATATGCCATGTACTTTTCTGTTGTCACATCGGTGGATTCATCCAGTATTATAGAATAACTTTGGTTACCAACTTCTTCTAAAAGTTCTTTAAGCATGGCTGGTTCCAGGACATTCTTTATAATGGCAGAACACTTTGTTCTATGTAATCGAATGTTTTCAAGAGGACTTCCTGTCCCAAAGGTTTTTAACACTTCTGTCAGATGATCAATACTGCGGATGGAGCTATGAGCAGCGATATAAGCAGAAATTTTTATGTCCATTTCTTTTTCTTTTGAACTGTCACTAGCTAAAGAGTAGCCAAATGATGTAAGCTTGGGTTGCTTTTTTGAAAACCTCAATTCCTTGTCTCTATGTCTTTTAGTTTTCATGTGCTTTTCCAAATCGGTTTCGTGCGCACGGAGTGGTGTGATACATAATTTACAAAACGCCTCACCTTTACCATTATCCGTCATTTCAACAGGTGCTCGAGTAAGCCAATATGTAAAAGAAATATGCGAAATAAAATAAATAACCTACCTCACTGGACAAGTGCGAGTTAGTTGGTGATCATATTTCTTGACAGTTGTCTAGGTGATCAGCCTGCCTACTACATCCTAATCGGACTGGGACAAATCTAAAAAAATATTGTCCCATGCGGGACTCGAACCCGCGCGCGACCCCTGCGTTATGTCCAGAAGTGTTAATCCCTAGACAACAGCAGTCGTCATACCTACCTACATAGGTATCATAAAAGCAATTATTTGTTCGTACTCGATGCTCTCTCTATTAGTTTTACTTACTTTTAAATACTGGTATTTTTTCCCATTCATCGCGATAATATTTCACATATTTTCCGTGTTTTCCCATGTTTTTGTCACAGAAATAATGCCTTGGAATTGAATTTTGGAACTAATTTAATATGATCATGCACTTACGAAGAAGTCACAAAGCGAAAGTGACAAAAATTAACCCGAATTTACGCGAACTATTTAGTCAGTATAATATAGATAATTGTGGTAGTCATTAACAGCAAAATGAATACATATCACTTTATTGTATACTGAATTTGGTTACATAATAGTTGTATACAAATTTGGGGTATTTCCCGAAACTAACCAACCATAAACAAATAGTGAGGCCCTCTTTTTTCTTAATGTCACAGACCTTTTACATTTGCGTGGGCGTTGCTTTTTTCTTCAGCTCATTAGTGATTCGGTTAATTTAAATACCTTGTCCCTGCTGCCATCAATTCTGACGATTATAAGTAGCCTAATAGGCGACCAGTCGCCTTTCAGATTTTTTCGTCGCCGATTTTCGTCCTGAGTAGCCTAAATGGCGATAAATCGCCTACGTTGGCAACAGTGATGTACCGTTGCCGTATATGAAGAAAATAAATATCAAACCACTAACGTCGGCTGTCAACAAATTAGGGATGGATATTAAAGAACACATCGATGTTTTTTTCGATATAATATATCGCATACCGACATCGATGTTAGAATGATATATTGAAAAATATATCGATATTTGCAATACATCGATTGTTTTTAGAGTTTAATATGAATATGGTTATAAAATGCCTTAAAATGAAAGTATACGGATGCGTTAAGTTCAAAACCTTTATTGTCAATCAAAATCCAGAATTAAACAAAAAAAAAAACTTCACGCGCATGGTTCCGCGGGCACATACCATTAAATTATCTAAAAGATTGGTGTTCTAACTACACTATTTCTCTTAACATCAGTACTGGCACATGAACTTTTAAAATCAGATTAAAATTCAACTTTAGTACAAAGTAAACAATAACCTCGTAATAAAATAAAACTTCACTCTAAATAAAAAGTATCCGTCAGTGGTCTCAGTTGTCAATCTGTCAGCCAGATTTGCCAACGCAGTCCTAGAGAAAAACTACATATAAGCTTAAAAGAACCTAAATTTAAATAACAACATGAAATTAGGTTCTCCCATTCGATATATCGAATAAAAACATCGATACATCGAATATATTAAAGCGTTAAAAATACATCGGTTGAATTTGATTTATTGGTACTATACATTGAGTGTTTTTAATACATCGATGTATATCTTCCATCCCTACAACAAACACCTGATTTTTCTAGAAGTAGGTACGTTTGGACTTTTTAAGATAGTTTTTGTTTAATTATTGTAAAATTTGTGTATTGTGGGATTTGTGGTTTAATAGCAGTACCGGCTTTACCTATGGTGCAGGGTGTGCGACGCACACGGGCGCAGTGTCTTAGGGGGCGCCGAGCGCCGCTCGCGATGCCTCCTTCGTCGCTCACGGCGCTCTCAAAGACCCTGCGCCCGTGTTATGATCGACGCCGGCGGCATAACACGCGCTACCGCAAAGCGCGCCACGAGCGGCTCCTTTAAAAATATAAATAATTTAGTCATATTTTTCCACCCTCTACACAATAACTTCTGTTTCAACGTGAAATCAGCCTTAAAACAGATAATTAAAAACTGTATTGGCGTAGTGTCACATCGCTACCAAAGACGCATGTATGCTGATTGCCGGCATCTGTTTTGATTTGTTTGAAAAGACGCCGACAAACATTGCGAATTCGGCTGTATTAGAATGATATGAAATTCAAATTGCCAGGGATGCGGCATTTTCCAGACACGTGTACGCGTGCCGCATATTGTGTTTTACCGCTATACCGTAGTGAAAATATAACTGTAAGTATTCCATTTTGATCGCGCGCCTACTAGTCGGCGCCAGGGTATTGATTGCACCCGGGCGCTACATGGGCTAGAGCCGGCGCTGTTTAATAGTATTAATTTATTAAACTTCAAAGTGCCTATTGTTAATGCATAATAATTGTGATAACGTGAGCCTGCATATTTTGTGTTCTACCAAAGAATACAACTCTATACTCAGTAATCTATCACTTTACTGAGCGACACCGACGGGACTGTACAATGACGTGATAAAAGCAATTCTATATGGGGATTGGGGTTTTGAAAGAACTGTGAATAGAATTTTGTAAGGTCGGCGGCCGTCGCACCCGTAATCCGTAACCTAACCCTCTGTTGTAGTAGGTGTTGGGTGTCCTTGTATAGGTGAGCGATCATGAATGATTTACTTAACCTAATTGTTAGTAACTACTAATAATGATAATCGATTATCAAATTAGTAACTATTTTTTTTTCATAATCGAATAATGTTACTAATTAGTATTACTAATCCTATCTACGTACCTGATTATAATAATATAAAAATAAATATAAAACGTTGATCTGTAATAAATATTTTATACTTATTATTTGATTATTTATTCTCATATTAAACCAAAAACCTTAATTTATTTCAATTTGAGGGGTACCGCTGTCAAATCTAATGTTTTAAAACAGATTATAACAAAAAAAAAATGCATTTATAATTTATTTTTCATCAGCGCAGTGTGGTAGGAGCGGAGCGAGGTGCAGGAGTGGGTGCACAATCACCATGCCCACGCCGCACTAGCCCACTACGCGTTCCATAATCTACAGTACCGTGTCTCAGTCTCACTCACTCACACGTCATAGCCGAAATTAGTAGTAAGCGAATTAGTAATTACTAATGGTTATAAATTATAATCGAGATATCTCGAGACATCTCTATAATCGAATGATTGCATTAGTCATAATCGCCCACCACTACTTACTCCATGGTTCTTGTGCGGCGCGGCGGTAACACCTAACATTACGTGGAATGGAACCGCTTGCTCGTCCGCGTACTTCCATAAAAAAAACTTACATATTTTACTAGGGTACATGGACATGTTGTAACAATTTAATGTAATAAAAACATTAAAAACAGCATATTAGTATGACCAGACATAGAAACTACTTATAACTACTCTCCCGGAATGAACTAAATGCGCGCGCGGTGTGAGGTGTGGGGACACGAGCACACCCCCCTCCCAGCCGTCTCGCCGCACTTGTGCCGGCTTAACTAGCTCATGATGCGCTTGCTCGCTTTCCATTGTTTCTCTTGCGTCATCGATATAACACGTGTTGGGTAGTTTTTTACTATACTTACTTGTTAAAATGAGCGACCAAACCTGATTCTGACTTGTCTGCATCATCACTTGTAATGTTACAAGTGATGATTGTAGTGACTAATATTCATTCAATACAATAATTATGATAGTTTTTTCTGTCTTTTAGTACTTTTAAGTTATTTTTTATTATTAATGAGCACATCCGCAGAATTGGCGATCGACTAGCAAGCTATCCTTCTGGAAGTCGGGCTTTCTGGTCGCTCGCTAAGGCTGCCGAGAGTAACTTCTGTCAGTCGTCACTTCCACCACTGCGGAAACTCGATGGCTCACTGGCCCATGGGGCGAAGGAGAAAGCCGATCTCCTGGGCAGTCTCTTCGCCTCAAACTCGACTCTGGACGATAGAGGTGCCTCACCACCGTCCACCTCGAGGTGCACAAGCTCCATGCCAGAAATCTGCTTCACCCAGCGTGAAGTCCGGCGAGCTCTAGCATCTATTGATATCCGAAAGTCGAGTGGGCCAGATGGTATTCCTGCGGTGGTGCTCAAATTTTGCGCTCCCGAGTTGTCTCCGGTGCTTACGCGACTCTTTAGGCTCTCATGGAATATGAAAAGCTTCCCGTCAGCATGGAAGGTAGCTCCTGTTCACCCTTTGCCTAAAAAGGGTGACCGCACCGACCCGGCCAACTACAGGCCAATAGCGATCACCTCCCTCCTCTCCAAAGTGATGGAGCGTGTTATAAACACACAGCTCCTTGGGTACCTAGAGGATCACCAGCTGATTAGCGATCGTCAATACGGATTTCGCCATAATCGCTCGGCTGGTGATCTTTTAGCGTATTTGACACATCGCTGGGCTGACGCCATTGAGAGTAGAGGCGAGGCTCTGGCTGTAAGCCTAGACATTGCGAAAGCTTTCGACCGGGTATGGCACAAATCGCTGCTTTCCAAGTTACCATCTTTCGGGATACCCGAGGGACTATGCGAATGGGTTGCCAGTTTCCTGACTGGATTTCGTTTCGCTATCGATGCCTGGCCAGTTTCGTTATCGATGGTAGCTGCTCCGACACCATGTCTATTAACGCTGGAGTCCCGCAAGGCTACGTGCTGTCTCCAACTCTGTTCCTTCTGCATGTCAACGACCTTGGTTACAAATTGGTGACATACGTTGCTATGCGGATGACAGCACTGGAGACGCCTTGTACAGGGGCCGCGCCAACATCCCTCTAGTCGGAGTGGAAGAGAGTCGCGCCAGGCTTGTGTCTGAAATCGAAGACTCCCTAAATCTAGTCTCGATTTGGGGTTCCCTGAACCTAGTAGATTTCAACCCCAGTAAGACGCAAGTCTGTGCATTCACCGCTAAAAAGAACACTTTTGTCGTAGCACCTCGCTTTCAGAGCATACCTCTTAAGATCTCGGAGAGTATTGGGATCCTTGGTGTCGACATCTCCAGCAAAGTCGAATTTAGGAGTCATCTGGAAAGTAAGGCCAAGATGGCCTCCAAAAAGCTCGGTGTGCTGAACAGAGCGAAGCGGTACTTCACCCCTGGGCAACTCCTAATGCTTTACAAAGCTCAGGTGAGGCCCCATATGGAGTATTGCTCACATCTCTGGGCCGGCGCACCGAAATACCAATTGGACCCATTTGACTCCATCCAACGACGTGCTGTTCGTATTGTCAACGATCCCACTCTCACGGGCAGTTTAGAACCCCTCAGCGTTCGGAGAGACGTTGCATCTCTCTGTGTGTTCTACCGCCTGTACAATGGGGAATGCTCTGAAGAATTGTTTAATATAATTCCCACCTCGGGTTTCTACAACCGCACCTCCCGTCACAGAAGTGCGGTCCATCCGCATTTCCTAGATACGGAGGTGTCGCGTACTGTTCGGTCCAAAAATTATTTTATATCGCGAACCCGTAGGCTGTGGAACGAACTGCCTCAAGAGGTCTTCCCATTAAACTACGACATGGGGTTCTTCAAGAAAGCTGTGAATAGGATTTTGCAAGGTTTGCAAAAAGGTTTGCCCCCTGGTGTTGCAGGTGTCCATGGGCGGTGGTAACACTTACCATCACATGAGACCGCTTGCTCGTCCGCCCTCTTCTTTATAAAAAAAAAAAAATATTATCAATAATGTAATGCGTAGTAGATTTTTGTTGTTATGATATTGTTTTTTTTATGTTTATGTTTATGTTTCTCTCAATTAGTAATTTTTGTATTTTTTTCTTTTTGTTTTTAGTAACTTTATTTTTCAAAACTAATATTAATTTAAAACTAAAAATTATGTATACCTACTTACTATATTATCTAATGTGTCATAAATAATAAATAGTGAAAGTAAATAAAAATAGTAAAAAATAAGTGATGTTTTTTATAATTACATAGTCCTGTGTTTTATTTTTGACCGCGATATTTAAATTAAAAATATCGACTTTTACCAATATCGATATACCTATCTTTCACTAAGATCATTGTAGTACAACACTAAAAACAAGTAACATAAAACGGTCACATTCCTATTGCGCGCATTCAACTCGTTCCGGGACTAAACATATTAATTCCTTAGGTTATTTAAAAAAGTAACATAATTGTTTCAGTTAAACTTTACTAAAATAATTGTACTGTTGGTTGAAAACTTGAACTCATTAACAACTCATCTGTTGAAATTAGAAACAATTACATTTATACCTACTTAATTCGAAACATTTAGAAAAATTCATAATTATATATGTACCAATTATCTATAATAATCGGTCTATAAACATCAATTTATTATCTACTCTTGCGTAACATTCAAAACAGTTTTTCTAGAGCTTTACGTAATGCTATTCAGTGACGTTCATGTTTAGCCTTGATCATGACTGGAGCTGCGAAACTGATCAATGGAACGTTATTACCGATAAAAAAGTGTTTAACATCAAGAGACATCCTCAATAACGCTGTAGCTATAAACGGCATAAGGTATTTTTCTGTTTCACAGAGTAGAAAAATGAAATACATTCAATTTACCTACAAAAATAATCCTGGAGAGATCCGAGTGGGATTTATACATAACATGGACAAATGTGGACAAGACATAACAAATATCGTGGACATAAACAAAGTCAACTCGTCCTTACCCAACACATTCTTGGGAATTCTAAAAAATGGAGCTATTGATAAAGTGCGACAGTAAGTCTTTTATTTCTTTAATGTAGAAGCTTGATCTAGGACTAAAGTAATATTTTATGTACATATGCATATGTATGTTACGAATTGTCACTAGCTCAATGGGAAAACGTCAGGAAACCCATATCCTCGTGAAAGAAAATCTGGAGTATGTGTATCACCAATCCGCACTTGGCCCATTATATTCTGAAACACCCTACCACTTTTCTAGAGGAGACCTGTGCCCAGTAGTGGAACGTTATAGGCTGAAATCAAAAAAATGTTATGTATTGTTATTAAAGATTTCATCTAAAATAGAACAGCATCATATAATGTTTTTAGATACCTATTATGTAAATATTTTGTAAGAATCAAACAATAGGAATCAAAGGCAGATAAAGTTAGTACTTATTTTCAGATAAAAACAATATATTTTTGAATCGAGAACAATACTATCAGCATATGTGTCTCTTACTCAGGCCTGGCAACAGAAATATTGGGGCCTGTTACTCTGATTCCCATATCCACCCTCCTGATCCCTAGTTCAATAGTATGTAGTAGTAAACAATAGTCTACTAAACATAGCTTACTGTGATAAGTATAAGTATTTTAATAAAATAATAATAAAAAAAATTATTCCATGTGTAACTAATTGTCATGGAGGGGCTGAAGAAAAAAGAGATTGATATTTAGTAATATAATTTTGTTATTAGACTTATTAGTAATAGATACATAGTCATATAGCAAGTGCAATGCACTTTCTATAGGCTGAATGTAACTATTACATGTATTTTATTACAGGGGGCTCTGGCCCGCTATAGCTATACTCAATAATACTCATAGTCTTCCTCTTTTGCTGGGCCTGCTCTACTATTGGATAGAGGCCTCTCCCAAGGACTGCCACCATATGATGATGAAATATCTTGTCATGTTATAAGTAGATAACTGTTATCAACACACAAACACTTGAGTTTGACAGGCTGTTAACAGTAAATAGTTCACTGATACCAGCAACTGAATTCTCTTTAATAAACAAAGGTTTATAGTAGGTAATTTGCAAGTTTTCACATAAAAAATTGTGTGTCTAAAGAGATAAAACATAGTGGTGTTATTTAAATATTGCTATAATATGTACTACTCCACCAACACAACTGCACCCACATGGAATGCCTATCCAGCATAGACATCATGCTGTTTGATTTTTTTAAAAAAACTCATTAGAAATAAAATACTTATTACAATTTATTGATCTTTGCTTGCTATGCTAACTATCTGTATCATATCCATATGAGTATGGATCTAATACCATCAGTATTAGAGCAAGTGCTTTCTATGACATCTGAGTCAGGTACTAGAAATTGATGTTTAAATAACTATATTTAAATATCAATTATTTATTTAAATTGATGTTACTAGACATAGTTTTGAAATTAGTTTGAACTCCATATCAGTTTCCTCCCAGAGTCCTCCATAGTCTCCTATCTTGAACTGCCTTTAGATCATCCTTCCATCTTCAATATTGTCTTCCCCTCATCCTCTTACGCCTCTGGAGTGCCACTTCTTACGTGTTTTGATTATCCCACTAACATTATGAATGTGAGTGGATGTTTTGTTACTCAATTTAGGACAAAGTCGAATTTAGGGGTCATCTGGAAAATAAAGCCAAAATGGCCTCCAAAATGCTCAGTGTGCTGAACAGAGTGAAGTAGTAATTCACCCCTGGGCAACTCCTAATGCTCTACAAAGCTCAGATAGGCCAGGCATATGGAGTACTGGCATATGGGCATATGGAGTTCAACATACTGTTTGAATTGTTGACGATCCCACTCTCACAGTTTAGAACCCCTCAGCATTCGGAGAGACATTGCGTCTCTCTGTGTGTTCTACCGCTTGTACAATGGGGAATGCTCTGAAGAATTGTTCAATATAATTCCCATCTCGGGTTTCTACAACCGCACCTCCCTTCACAGAAGTGCGGTCCATCCGCATTTCCTCGATGCAGAGGTGTCGCGTACTGTTCGGTCCAAAAATCATTTTATACCGCGAACCCATAGGCTGTGGAACGAACTGCCTCAAGAAGTCTTTCCATTAAGCTACGATATGGAGTTCTTCAAAAAGGCTGTGCAAGGATTTTGCAAGGTCGGCGGCACCCTGGTGTTGCAGGTGTACATGGGCGGCGGTAACACTTACCATCGCGTGGGATGCTTGCTCGTCCGCCTACTTCCCTATAAAAAAAAAATATGTCGAAACGGCTGAACTGATTTCCTTGAAACTAGGCGAACAGGTAGATTCTAATTTCGATGAACACATAGGCTACTTTTCATCTAGACCACGTGGACGAAGTCACGGACAACAGCTAATATTTTATAAAATGGTAAAATGATTATTTAAAAATAAAAACTAATTATAATCATTATTTTAAAATGAGTAAAAATTAAAAATAAGGACTAAACGTACAAAATACTTTCACAGGATCACAAACCCACCAACTATACCACTTAACACCGTGAATTTAGCTCCTCCAATCCATGGTATCGACAAGATTATCTGCATTGGTTTAAATTATAAGGATCACTGTGAGGAACAGAAACTGACTCCTCCTGAGGTGCCAATGTTTTTCAGCAAATTTGCCAGCACTATTATAGGGCCAAGTGATGGTGTAAGATTGAGGACTGAAGTTACCGAGGTTAGTTTTTCATCCACTGCTGGAAATGGCCCTCCTCATGCACATTGACTTGTGCATGAGGAATGCATGGCTTCAAAACACCACTCCTGACCAAGCTTCCACTGTTTCAGAGGTAGTGTAGTTCCTCCCCAAGGCTTTGTGGTAATGGCTTTGTTATCTCTTAATCAACTTCTATGACAGCCACGGGAAGAGATGGGGTGGTGCTGTTCTAAAGCCAGCTTATACCACACGGGCGGCGGGGTAATGCAAGCCTTGAAAACTAGTTTATTTTACAGACCAAACCAGTTCTTTTGATTTTTTCAAAAGACAGTTCAAGTATTCTGAAAATGTAAAGCTACCTAATACCAACCTAATCAGACTACGGATTTTTTTTTAACCGATATCTACTTAAATGGCCGCTTTTTCGATTGAAAGAGTTGCATTTGACTTATATAGCTTTTTAAGTAAATAAGACTATATGTTGCAACATAATAGGGGTTAAAGTATGAAATTGCCGTTTTATAGTAATAGATACTTTGAATTGACATAAAACCTTCATGGTGTGAGATTTTCGAGTGAAACTTTTTTCACATGATACCTATGAAGTTCTTGTTTTAAAAAATGTGCAACATTCGATTTTCGACCTTCAATTGTTTTTTTTATTCAGCTTAGACGGCAAAGATGGATACTTCGAAAATCCGAGTAATCTTTGAATACGAGTTCCGACGCGGAACTAACGCGACAGAAACGGCTCGCAATATCAATGCTGCGTTTAGAGAGGAGACTGCTAATGAACGAACCGTGCGTTTTTGGTTTAAACGCTTTCGTAATGGAAACTTCGACTTGAAGAACGAACCACGTGGAAGACCGCCCACACAGGTGAATAACGCTGAACTGAAGGAGATGGTGGAAGCCGATCCGAGTCAAACTACCCAGGAATTAGCGGCATGGTTTAAACGTTACCTTACCTACAATATTGACTCATTTGCATCAAATCAATAAGATAAAAAAATATGAAAAATGGGTGCCTCATGATTTGACTGATCTGCAGAAAGAAACGCGTGTTGAAACAGCCCCGACTCGTGAATCGATCTTCACTATTATTGCTCCATGATAACGCAAGACCTCACACTGCACGAGAAACCGTTGTAACTCTACAGGAGCTGCAGTTAGAAACCATACGTCATCCTCCGTACTCGCCAGACCTTGCTCCAACGGATTTTTTTCGTGATTTGGACAATTTTCTACGTGGTAAAAAAATTTTCTTCCCAAGAGGCAGTACAAAATGCTTTCACACAGTTTGTCGAATCTACATCCCCAGAGTTCTATCGTAAAGGCATAAATGAACTTCCGATTAGATGGCAACAATGTATAGATAATGAGGGTAAATGTTTTGAGTAAATAAATATGTTACATTTTAGAAAAAAACGAGTTTTAATTTTTCAGTACAAGTCGGCAATTTCATACTTTAACCCCTAATATTTCAATTGAGAAAGTGTGTACATTATCCAATTGAAAGACTTTTTCCAAGCTATCATCATCATCGCTGTCTGTGTAACTCATGAGTTTTAAAGGTACTACTGTGTTAGTGAGATCATAAACATAGTAGGGAGGTGCTTTCTAACTCGTGATTTCTAACCTTTATAACTCTAATTATTAAGGCGATTTTTAATTTTGATTTCACACATCGATGTCTAATATCTCAATCGTCTTTGGTCTGCATGGTTCATTACGACGCAAAGTGTCCTCGTCATTGCAGAATATTTTTTTGTTCCCAGTAGTTCTGTAATGGAACTAGTGAGACATTTTTTACCTGTAGTTCTGTAGTGTAGTTTTTTGTTGTCCTGTAGTTCTTTTTTACTTGTAGTGCTTAAAAAAATTTTTTTTTTGTTCCCAGTAGTTTCATACAGATACAAATAAAAACACTTTAGGGAAGCATCCCCAATGTAGAAAGCTACAATATCAATAAACCACCTGCTAAGAGTTTTAAGTAACCCTCGCCTGCAATGAACGGAACTAGTGGGACAAAATAGTCTCAGTAGTTCCGTTATGGAACTGTCTCATGGAACTACTGGGAATAAAGGAAAATAAGGGTCGTGCCCTACAGTGGCACATTATAGACTAATATTAAATACAAATCTTTCCCAAACAGAAAGTAGATTGGGAAGCAGAATTAGTGGTGGTAATTGGCAAGAAGGCTTGCTTCGTGAAAGCAGCAGACGCATACAACTATATTGCTGGCTACACTATCGCTCAGGACATCAGCGCCAGGGACTGGCAGAAGCAGAAAAATGGAGGACAATTTCTACTTGGCAAGGTTGGTTGGGATTAAATTGTAATTCATAGCTACAATTATATAGTGAAATGTATGTATGTATGTATGCATACATGGATATATGCCTACGTAGAGTGTAGAGTGTACAAAGGTCTGTACGAATAGTTGATATTTGTATGATAGTATGATTAGTGAGAATAGTTGTTTCACTAGTCAACATATACATCAGACTGGTGATACTATTGTGTCCATGTGAATGTAGGCTATGTGTATGTGTAGTGTGTTCATCAATGTTTAGAAAAAGACTATGCAATCTACTTCTAATTGTCTTTACGATTCTTCCTTACTATCCTGGAGGTAGTCTGGATGAAATTGCTTTATCATTAATGGCGCTGGTTGTACTTTTTGTTACCTATATAATCTCTTTTTTTATGTCAAATCATACAAAAAAGACATATAAAACAACAAAGATTTTTTATAGAAGAAGTATCAGACGGGCAGGCAGTCCATAACATGGTAGATCGCCACATCCGCCTGTGTATTCCTGTAACACTAGGGAGGATGAATAATAAAGTATATCAAAAAAGAGGCTGCATGAACATTGATTTACAACCTTTTAGAAAATAGCATTGCGGAAGCCTCTCACCTTTTATATGATTTCCCATCACCGAAGTGCAGTCCATGCGCACTTCATTGATAAGGAAGGGTCGCGCACTACATGATCTTATATGGTGAACCTACAGGTTGGGGAACAAGCTGTCCTATAAGATCTTCGAGTAATCTTCGAGTATATATCGTAACGTATACCTTTGCTTAAAACCTTACCTTAGAATGCTACAAAAAATGATGGCGCCACCGTCGTTGGCAACACGTATACGAACCAATTTTAATACTTTAATATTTATTTTATTAATATCTATTTCAGTTCTAACTGTTTTTTTTAGGAGTTGAAGGGGATAAACTTTAGTTTGTTGCTATAATACAATGTGGTTTGTTACATATGATTAGAAGATGCACAAAAATATATTCGAAACATTTATTTCGATTGCTATAAGTAATATAGAAAAGATATCAAATTGTAAATTTTTAACCTACAAGGGTTTTAATGTAATAAAAGAAGTAATTACAGTTTTATTTGAAAGTTAGTCTGATGCTTTTATTCAGTTGGCTTAGGCATAATGCTAGTCTGTGGAGGTACTTGATTGTGCTATTAAATCAACTTCGTCGTCTTCAAATTCCGATTCGGACTCTGACTCATCATTAGAGCTGTCCTCATCAACAGTTATAATGAACTCCCTTATATATAATTATTATATAAAGTTCTGCTACGTTCATAATAATCCTTTTTAATTTTTTTATGTAATCGCTACACCGCTTGCAGTCTCTAGCGGTTATGCTGTTAAATGCCTCCTCAGTGAGTTGCTTTATGCCTCTTGTTCCTACATTCAGTGATGCTACTTTACGTTTTGCCAAAGACCATATTAATTCAGTGGCATTTAAATCACAGTGGTCAGCAACCTTACCACTGTATGTCTATACTCACTGAGAATCTCTATACGGATAAATGTACCTAGTCCGGCCATAAGTTCTGTTACAAATGAAAATGCATTTTTTTTTTAATGAAGTAATGTAATTTACTAAAACTTATATGTACATATTTATTAAAGTCTCAGCAAAAAATAAAAACAATATTCTATTCAAAATGGCCACCTTTGGCTTTTATACAGGCCTTTAATCTGTCTGGCCACGAATCTATGAATTTACGCACTGTTTCCATGGGAAATTTCGCCACTGCTTGCTCCAGAGATTTTTTAAGAGACTCAATGTCGCCGTGTCGTTTAGAGCAAGCCATGTCCTCTAAAACTGACCACAATTTGTAGTCTAAAGGGTTGAGGTCTGGGCTAGATGAGGGCCAGTCTTCAGCTCTTATAAAGTCCGGAACGTTGGTTTCAAGCCAGGCTTGGGTAGTTCGTGCCTTGTGACCAGGTGCAGAGTCCTGCTGGAAAGTCCACGGTACATTTTTAAAAAGTGTATTGCTGAGGGGTTTCACAACACGATCCAAGACTGTCTCTTGATACACTTTGGCTGAAGTTTTCACTCCTTTTTCACAAAAATGTAGCTTTGTGACGCCTTGATAAGACACGCCCCACCAAACCATCACTGACGCAGGATGATGACCACGTTGTACCTTTCCGACCACTTGAGCAGCTTCTTTAGAACTGTGAGCGTAAACTTTATCATTTTGCTTATTGTAGTGCTCTTCAATCGTGAAAATTTTTTCATCGGTAAAGAGGATATTTCTGTGCCCTTCACCTGCATATCGCGACAGAAGGCGTTTTGATCGATTCACTCTCTTTAATTGTAAAGATTGATTTAGGGCATGTCCTGTATATCGACGATAAGCACCGAGCTTCAGGTCTTGTTTTATAATACGCGACAGAGTCCTAGCGGGAATCTTCATTTCTCGCGATAAGATTTTTTGCTTCCTAATGGGATTTCGACGAATTCTGGCTTTAACAGCATTAACAGCCTTTGTAGTTCTAACAGCACGCGGCCGCCCCGATCTTTTATGGTCTTCGACAGAGGAAGTGTTGTTGTATCTGTTGATAGTACGATATACGAACATACGGCTGATACCAAGCTTTTGAAGTGTCTGGAATATGACCGACGGCTCCATACCCACTTTGTGCAAGGCGATCACCGCAATCCTATTTTCTTTAACACCCCATTCCATATTGTAATTTGATAATGAACACGAAAAAATATGTGAAATGGAGCGAAATCGAAAGAACTTTTAAAAATAATAAACGCGTTCCAAATTCAAAATAATTAAAAAGTTGAAAAAAAAGAAAAGTTTTTATGTAACAGTATTTATGGCCAGACTAGTTATAGATGTATGAGATTTTCCATTAACATTTTTTCAGTACCCATTTTGTAAAATTATGTCGGTTAATTTCTGTGTGGTAGTTCTCTTGTTTATTCGTTCCACTAAATAATAAGAGGCATTTAACACAAATCCCTTTTCATTATCTGCATGTACATCTCCACCTCTTCCATCCATCCATTATCAATCTCTTCCCGTTGGATATATCTTGCACCACACCTTTAATGTCACAATAGACTGCCAACATTTTATAAATGTGTATGAAGAGTGGATGTAACTCTCGTCTAAATAAATAATATCCTAACGCGAATACTTACCTACCTTATTTATTTTACTTTACATTTTGACTGCGTTGCACCAACCACGATCACGAGCTGACTGAAGAGCACGTCGAGAGTTGCGACACGCAACACTCTTTTTGTCTTTATTTTTATTTTTAATATAAAGTACATTTTGAATCTTATTGCCAATAACGGACTTAATTCTTCTTTTAAATATAATATTCCAATTCTAATTCAATATGGACATATGCAGAGAACAACTTCAGCAATAATGCATTCCTCAAACGTTCAAGCAGGGACGTGGAAGTATATTATAAATTAATAATGTGTTATATCAGTAAAAGTTAATGTGTTAAAAGTATGCATGAGTGGGTGAGAGGAATTAAACTATGTATCAAGTATATTTCTTCATACCTTTAAAGATGTTTATCATTACTGTGTTTTATTATACTATTTTTAAATACTGCCTTTCCAGTGTGAAATAAGTCTATAGGTGCCTATTTTTTGTTATATTGTCTGCGTTCTGTAAATTATAGAGTTGTGTAGTTGGTGCCCGTTATAGGAACATGGAATAAAGGAGTATGTATGCCTGGTTCTGATAATGGGAGCACATAATTGCAAGAAAAAAGATGTGAGTTCAGAACTGTCGATAGCGCATCATTGCAGATATTATGTAAGAACATATCGAGACGGGAGCGTCTATTTTTAAGTGTCATTAAACCTAGATTCTGTGTAGTTTACGTACTTATGACAGGTTTTGTAGTTAAGGTTCTTTAATAATTTAGACTGCACTTGCTTAATACTTTGTATATGTGTCATGTATTGCGGATTCCATACATTACTACAATATTCTAAAACACTTCTGACAAGCATAGTACAAAGCCTTTCAGTATTCTATATCGGAGAAAGATCGACTCATTCGTAAAATGAAATCAAGTTTTTAAACGCTTTATTAACAAGTGATGCAATATGTTCCAGAAAAGTTAATTTAGAGTAATAAAATGCCTAAATCTTTAACTAATTTAGTTTCAATAATTTTGACATTATTGATATTTTAATTAAACGATAGTTCGTTTATTTTACGTGAATGGTTACATTTACACATTTATTTACATTAATACCTATTCTATTTTTCTTGTAAAAACATTGAAATCTAATTAAATCGTCCTGTAACTTTTCTCATTTACTTCTAATAACATTGTAAATTTTAGTGTCACCTGCATACATGACGTACCTACTTAGAATGATATATGTATGTACTACTAACTACAAACATATATGTATAAAACAAAAGGGTCCAAGCACCTATCCCCGCGGCACCCCAGACGGAATTTCAATGAAATCGGAACAAAAACTACAACAGCTTGATTTCGATTACGGAGATAGGATTCGAACCACCGAAGCAGATTACCACGAATACCGAGTTTCGGAAATTTACGTAGTAATATCATAGAAAAGCGAACTTTCTGCCGGATTGCACAAATATTGAAATCGCCCTAGTCTTTCCTAGGACGACCTTTCCGATGTTTAGCAGGCGGGTTAAACTTTCCTTTATTTTACTTTTCTTCCAAAACAGTTCTTCGGGCGGTATTTTTATATTTACCTAGAACAAAATATAAATAAGCTCAAAAGTATCAAAATCATGTTAGTCGCGCTTTAATTAGCTGCGGGCCAATGTTTACGTAAGTTTGACGCTTTTTGTACTGTTGCCAGGTACCTACACAAAAAAATTAGTTCCACAATAATTAATTTCTACTCTTTTTTGACACACTATGTACTTACTTATTTACTTTAACCTCAGTCGCCAAGAAGATTTATCCAAAATTTCAAATCGATTCGTCCACCTGCTGATGTAAGAAAGCATTTCAAACAAACAGACATCATTTCATTTTTATATTAGGGATTAAGATTATTAATAAGACTTGTCACTGTTATTTTTTAATTCTGCTTTTATTTGTCAATGTTATTACATCATTGTGCCTAGAAATGTCTCCAAATAAACTCATGTTCTTCCAGGCAATGGACACCTTCTGTCCCATCGGACCATACATAGTGACGGGCGATGAGATAGGCGATCCTCAAAATCTTAACATCCAGTGCAGTGTAAATGGTGTCTTGAAGCAAAACAGCAACACGAGTCAACTCATCAACAAAATACCCGACGTCATCGAGAGGCTCTCCTCGTGAGTATTTCTATCATACATAACCTATCACATCTTACATGTTCAAATAAAAAATATTTGCACCGTGTTAGTACTTAGTTTCTATCATCAAAAGTAATAACTTTTAGGCTACGACGATTTTCTAAATTTGATATTTTCCCCAAAAACGATTTGTTTTTATATGAGGTCTGCGAGTTTGTTGCTCTGTACTACTCAATATACGCTACTATACCCCGTCCACGTGTTATTTTCTATTTGATTTTTGCACGCCTATCAAGTTCCGTATTTCTTGACAGTCAAGTGTACCTACTCGAAATAATGTCATACTTTATTGTTGAGGGCGAAGAAATAGTGACGTTCTCTGATTCATACAGCAGACTATAAGCTATCACACGTAACATAAATCGAAAATAATTGTTTCGAAATAAAAGTATATTTAGAAGAAGTTAGAAGTGGAATTTGTATATTTGTGTCATATCCCTGACTCGAATAAAAAATCCGACTATAGGTATAATGTGTCATAACTAAAGTAATGTGTTATAGTTATTTATTATTCGCCCTAGCCAGTATTGCTAGAATAATATAAATCTCCGTTTTATTACTTATGATTTTATTGTTTACATAATATATATATAATATAATACAATCGATTTATTAAATTGATTTCGTATTAAATACATTTTTGCCATTAATAAATCGATTGTTTAAGACCAATATTTTTAATAATTCGAATCTATAAAAGCGAATGCAAATCGTACTAGAATTGTATAGAGAATTGAATCCGTAATCGGTATGAAGCAATTCGGACATCACTAAATCGATCTGTCATCGAGAGAATAACATAGTGGACGGAGAATACGAATACCTACGCCGCATTTATAAACAGATGTTTATCGAACCCCTACTATTGAGTGTGAGAGAGTGAATGGTTTCTGTGAAAATAAGTGATGAATTTGAAGTTGTTAGTTTTCATGAAAGAATTCAGTGTTAAGAGGGTACATGTATTTTTTATTTAATCGACTTTATGACCATTATGAAAATCTTGAAAAATGGGTATGTACCACATTTCCCCATGAAATATGAAGTCCATTAAATGTTCCCATAATCATCCCATATTATCTGTTCTAGTTTCCCAAATATTCAGACAGGTGAAATATTAAAAAAAATCTTAATGATCAGATCAAGTCAATAAGTCCTTACGGACAAAACAAAGGGACGGAGAAAAGGAACTAATCCCTTTTGCTCAGATAACATCACATATATGTATTATGTATTTGTATTAGTGACCTGATTGTCCTAAGAACCATTTCAATAGTCAGTATTTTATAAAACGACAGTCCACCTGGTGGCAAGTGTTTACTGTCGCCCATGAATATCTGTGTGTTTGGACGATTTATGTCCAATATGATAATGGTCCAATACATAATTTTGTCCAATCAACGACAAATGTGCAATACTAAATTTGCTTAGGGGCCATCCATAAATTACGTCACACGAATTTCATGATTTTTGGAGTCCCCTCCCCCGTCCCTGTCACCGGTGTGACGTCACATATTTTGCAATTTTAAATTTAGAAATTATTAAATGAAAACAACCTTATAATAATGTTGATAGAGTTCGTAATATTTTAAAGTTTTTCGTTAGAGTTGATGTTTAGTTTTAATACTTTAGATTTATACATGTGACGTCACGAAGCTTATGACTCGTCCCCCCTCCTTGTTACACGATGTCACACTTTGTTGACCCCCTCCCTCCCCCTTAACGTGTGACGTAATTTATGGATGACCCCTTATTTCTATAAAAGAACATGCACCATCTTCCATCATAATTGCTTTTCAAACTGGTACTTTCACAGTTTATTTTAACATTTCAGAGTAATGACGCTTCTACCCGGCGACATAATACTAACAGGTACACCTGGGGGCGTGGGCATGTACCGGGATCCCCCTGAGTATTTACGTCCAGGTGATGTGATCAACACTACAATTGAGAAAATCGGGGTACTTGAGACTAGGGTCGAAAAGTTTTAATCGATTATTGTTTTTGTAAATCGATATTACAATAATAATAAGTCACTCCCGAAAACAACTCGACGTACAGTTTGTTAATTATTTATAGAAAAAAAATCCATATAAATGACTTAGTTAGTTAGTTGTATGCTTTAACATTACAAGCATCTGGACCAATATTGAACATTTATAAAAAATCAATTTCTACTTTTAATTGTTAAAATATGAATAATTTTACTATCGATAATTTTACATCAACTTTACATCGATGAAAGTTATCATTATATTTGTGCAATGTGTACGAATACGACAATACTTTTTGTTATTAATGCAAGACATCGCTGTTAATAAATGTTTTTATTTATATTGAAAGCATTAACAAAAAGTCATTACTTACATTTCACATTTTGAGTCTAATCTCAGATTAGACGCAAATTTTTCATCTACCAAATATGCATGTGCAATATTATTATTATTTTTAAAACATCCTTTGAGTAATACCTCTCTGTTTTATAAAAGATTTTCGCGTTGTACACACATACTCGTATTTATATGTATATTAAACCCGTGTTAAACGCTTTTACCTATTATTTTTAATTGTATCACACTAATTTCGGCTGTGTACACCATCTTCACGAAATGGATAAAAGGGCGGGTAGTTGACGCTGAGAACTGCGAGCAGTTTTTCAACTACCCGCGTTTGGTATCCATAATCCGAAAAGTTGCTCCACAAAACACTTGTAACATTTAAAATAGCGTTAGACGAAAAATAGCAAGGTTTATTTCCGTGTATAGTGAGAGTAAGTTGTAAAGTAAAAATCAACTCTGAAGAGCACAGTTTAACGTTTATGTTTCCACTTTGAACATCGATATCATTTTAATGCTGAAATCGATTTATCTGAATCTGGCAAATATTGTAATATTTTTTTTTTGTTGTAAATTATAATGATACAACGTATGCAATCAGCCCATTCAGTATCCACTGCAGGACACGGGCTTCCTCATGCACATTGTCCTGTACATGAAGGATGTTTGATCTTAAAACGTCACGCTCTGGTCAAACGGGTTGGCGAGTCCACTCTTTCAGAGGTGGTATATTTTGTCAGCGTTCGTGGTAGTGGCTTTGTTATCCCCTGGTCACCTTCTACAACACCCGCGGAAAAAAATGCGCTGGTTTTATTGTATAGTCGGCGGACACCGCGCGAACAACGTACTGGGTTATTTATCATATATGTCGAGTTACCAACTTATTCCTGCCATTCACATATTATAACAAGTATAGGTAGCGTGGAAGACAAGCAGTGCTCATGGATTACTAACCAATTTTTAAAAAGATCGTTCTTTGAGTACGATTTTCCATTGAGAATCATTGCAACTTACGTTACACTCTATTACGTTGAACGTCATTATGTTGCGACCGTGTACAATTTTACTTACATTTACAAACCTATGCGCGTGTTATTCACGCTATCTCGCTGCACTATCCATACATTTACTATCAGTATCACACCATCAGTCTCTGGCTCTCCACTGCTAGATATAGGCCTCTCCCAAACACCACCACCACACACGAACCTCGGCTCTTCTCATCCAATCTCCACCGACGAATTTCTTTAAGTCATCAGACCATCTGGCCGGAAGGTGTCCCACGGTGCGCTTCCCGGTACGTGGCCTCCATTCTAGGACTCGTCTACCCCAACGGCCATCAGTCCTGCGGCAAATATGACCTGCCCATTGCCACTTCAACATGCGGATCCTACGAGCTATGTCGGTGATTTTAGGTTTTTTGGCCAATGTCTTCGTTTCGAATCCTATCCGCAAAGAAACTCCGAGCATAGCTCGTTGAGCGACTTTGAACTTATGGATCAGGCCTACCTTTAGAGGCCACGTTTCGACACCATACGTCTTAACTGGCAGGATGCATTGATTTTATAGACTTTCGTGTTCGAGCACTGTGGTAAGCCTATACGTGGTATGATGAGAAAAGCCGACGCATTTTCCCAAATGCTGCCCAGCCGAGTTGGATGCGTCTATCAGCATACCTTAGCCGCCCATATCCAGTAGTGGAGAGCCATTGATTAATATAAATCAATGGAGTAGACGAGTCGTTGAATGGAGAACGCTTAACAGAAAACGCATTGGGAGACGTGGCTACGTAGATTCCTAATTCTTCAAGACTTCATCCATATTCGTCACGCGAAAATTAATCGCATTTGTCACCCCGTCAAAAATCTTGAAAAGTGCTGATATTCATGTCGGATTCGTCACGCCTATGGTTACTGCTTACGAATTTCTAACGTCCTGGTAGTTTGATGAAATGAGAATATGTAATAAAAATACAAAATTAATTATGAATCTAATTTATTTTTCTTAACTTGTACATTTATAAATTATAAATACATTTTCTACATTTATAAATTGTAAGGCGAAACCCTAGTCGTGAGGAAATCCACATTCAATTCAAGAAGTCTTCGTCGAAGTCCACGGCGGGACCAATACAAATTAATTTCGCGTGACGAATGTTGCTGAACTCTTCTCCAGATGGTTTCCAAGATCTCCGTGAAGTTTTCCAATAATGACCTATATATAACTGCCAAATGATTATTTTACATATAATGGTATATAATATAATTTAAAGATGTACATATTTGGTATGGGAAGAGTTCATGCTGCATTCCCACAGCCGCTGAGCGCATTCTACCTTGCCTACCTACGCAAGACTATCTTGAAATGTACTGCATTTCCCACTTTATCGTATTTCCCCAACGTATGTACGTGTTTCGGTAGTGAGTGAGATATGCCAGAGCCCATTCCCATCTTCTCCCTCCCCATTTTTTCCAATCCTTCCTTAATTTGCAAAAGTAGGCAGCGCATCCGGGGGCATGCCAACGTTTGTCATTCTGGACTGATGATTGCAAGTATTGCGGATGTCTATGGACGACAGTATCCACTTACCATCAGGTGGACGGAATGCTCGCCTGCCGCCTTTTTTTTATAAAAAAAAATGTAATAACTATTTGTATGCAATAAAGCGTATTTATTATTATTGAGGTAGGTTAGTATGCTGTGAATTTTTTAGTGATTTAAGAAAAATTTGTTAATACAAATACCTCAAACCTTTTATTACTGTCAATACTTTGTTGTTGTGAGCATTTATTTTGTTGTTATATTAAAAGTTGCTTACATATTTAGAAGTTTAATTTGTATTTATTATTCTTATATATAACCTAGCGGCTTCTACTCTTGATTCGTGTTGTACTCCTCGCAGCGCCACCGCCATCGATCGCAATCAGACATGACGGATTGTGATGTACGTACACCATTTAATGAGAAAATGAACGTTGATGGTGGTGAGAAAATGAAAATTAACAGTAATAAATAATTGAAAGAAGTTTAACTGAAATGAAGTAAACTCCTGAAAATTAGGTACCTAAGCACAGAGTTTGGTTTGATAGTAAATTAGGCATTTCTGACGTAAAGTTTACTAACTGAAATAAAGTGAAATTATTTCGATTATCATTGTTTCTTCAATATGTACATGATAAACAGCGTTCGTACATTGATTTACATAAAGAATAGCAAATGTCATTCATAAGTAGCTTTGATACTTACTAAATACCACTGCATGGCAGTATGCTTTCTCCCAGCGCCGCAATGTTAATTTCCTCATTAATTGGTGTACGAACAGTTATTCCCGTCTAATGTACTTTATGTACGTTTAATGTAGAATACAATCCGTCATGTTTGATCGCGATCGATCTTGGTGGTGTTGCGAGGGAGTACAACACAACACTTCAATTCCCATTCATGAAATCGTGAGTTCAAATCCTTGGCCCTTACCAGTGAGTTTCTACTTAAGTTCGCATTTTTAAATTATCACTAGCTCCGCTACAAAGGAAAATGGAAACCCGCATGTACGAGAATTGTAAGGAAAAATCTGGTGCATGTGCAATGTGCATCCACCGATCCGTACTAGGCTCGCGATCTCGATTCCCGAAATCCTCTAATCCATTTACTAGGGGAGACCTGCATTGGTTCGTCATAGGCTGATATTGAGTCATATTTAGATATAAAATATTATTTTCATACCTGCAGTGGGCTGAATGATTATGATTACAAACTAGAAATAGACATCTCTTTATTCCACACAACAACGCTCAATAAAAAGATATGTAAATTACCATCTATCCTACTAGTC
The DNA here is from genome assembly GCA_914767545.1 of Sesia apiformis. Taxonomy (NCBI): domain Eukaryota; kingdom Metazoa; phylum Arthropoda; class Insecta; order Lepidoptera; family Sesiidae; genus Sesia; species Sesia apiformis. The sequence continues at coordinate 8,698,956 of OU611970.1, read as the reverse complement.
CTATTGAGAAGTCCCATGATGGAACTTAAGGGTGTAGATTGTTGGCCTGAGATCTCGATTTCGAGCGACCGCAGCGCCAAAGTTTAATGTAACATCCGACGGGGCGGATGAATGACCTAGAGAGCGCGATTTTCAAAATGTTTTGCAACAAACGTTCCACGTTGAGAAATTGTTATTGAACTTGAATATTTACAGCATAACAATAACGTTGAATTTTTGGAAACTAGCTGTTGATTCTTTTTAATAGATTAATAAGAGTAGTTGAGACACAATTTTTATGTTTTTCTATCATTTGACATCTGACATTTTTGTATTCTACTTACCTAAAATTCCAACTATTTATTTATTTGTAATTTCACTACCAAAATTTATTCTAATTCGTAAAATATTCATTCAATAAAATAATTGCAAATTCAGTAGGAAGTGTGTTTATCTCTACGCAAGGAAATGTGCCTATTGCGTAAACTCAAATACTTACTTTTTGTTTACGATCACCTCGTCGATATCTAAAAAAAATCCTAGGGTTTTAAAAAAAATGTCAATAAATGAAACACAAGTATAAAAATGATTTATTTACTACACAATAACAAATATGAGTCGCCATTACTCGCTATCTCAAAAGCGTGCTAGGGTTGTACAAAAATTAGTAAATAATTCATTTATTTACTAATTTTAACAGAAGTTTGTAAATTATTAATATACTAATTAAAAGTATGTAATTAAACAATAACGAAATATGAGTTCAAAATTCTAATGGTTTTTCATTCGATTACGGATCAAGTTCTGATTTCTGCTAATTTGATGATAAAATCAATGGCTATCACAAAACCTATCAGAATGAAAACGTTACCAGCTGCCCGATTCACGTAAGTAATAAAAACCGTAGCGCAGTGACGTCACTTCGTTTTTTGCAAATTTAGCCCTTTTAACCGACTTAAAAAAAGGAGAATTCTCAATTCGCTGTATTTTTGAACCAATTTTTATGATTCTTTACACCAGGTAACTCAGAAATTGTATAGTAATTGAGCTATTGGAAGATTTATGACAATCCAAGACTAGATAAGTAAGTGCGTTTAAAACAGAAAACCAAAAGGCGATTTCTAAGTTCCTAAGTTAAAACGACTTTTGGACTGGCGTGTTTACGTGAATCGACTGGCTGGGTAGTTAAGTTACCTGTATCTTTCAAAATCATTAGGCGTTCTTCTCTTTCATAACACGTAAAGCTCTTTCTTTCCTCTCTTTCATAGCCTCTATGATACTGGGCGCGTCACGAATGGGCATGCTTCGTGACTGCCGAGGATCAACTAATTCTGGAAGTAGGCAATCGTAATAAAACCTAACTAATTTCATCTCCATTTTCTCCTCCCAAAATTTGTCGTCCTTTTCTATAATATAAACTTTCATAGGTACAGTAGCACCAAACCAGATGCCAAGCATGCAAACGTTTCTTTTAGTAATATGTACCTGTCCCTGAATTTGGAAATACCAGTTATGATTTTTATTTATGACATAACCCTTGGAAGCCTTGTCCTTAACCCAAAAGGTATGTTTGGCCATTGCTTCATCAAGAGTCATGCCAGCTAAAGAATGTGGGCACTTAATTTCAATTAAACCGTTTGCATAAATGCCATCTGGTGTAGTACCAAGAAATTCATATTGATCGTCGACGAACAAACCGCAACCTTGTATACTAATATTCTCTTGAATTTCTAACTGTTTAATTGCGGTTTCTTCGTTTTCGATACCGTACCGTACAGCAGGCAAACTGGAGATATTACTACCATAAACGATTTTACGAACAAGAACAGCACAACTTGTGCTCTCTCGTTTTTTACAAACTTCCCCGAACGATGATGAGGTTAGTAATTTTCTCCTTGTACTCATCCACTCAGAACTACTTCTTTGCAAATGGGTCGACCTTTCAAGCTCCTCTCTTTCAGCACAAGACAACTTTAAATCGGCTAAAAAAGATGACTTGGCTTTCTCATATAATTCTGGACTCAGATCAGGTTCTTCGCAGTTTGGTCCATAGTGAGCGTCTTTCGATACAGCGCTGTGGCTCTTTTTCAATCTTAATTTAGGTTTAGCAATTAAACGGATTCTACGATTACAATTTTCCACTTTCGCGATCAAAGGATTAGGACTAGATTTAAATATTACTTCATGAGTTTTACTATGAATCGATCCTGTATTAAAAGACACAACAGCAGCTGCGCATCGGCCCGCATAAGAACCACGGGAAGAATAATTTACACGCTTACCCCCTACTAATTTGGCAATCACTGCGTTAAAACTTTCAACTATATTACTTGTACAATTATGAATTAAACTTCTAGAATGATATGACAGTCTTTTACTTAAAATGTGTACCGCGTCCATTAATCCGCATCCAACAATTGCTGGAAGCAACCCAACAGGTTCTATTCGACGAGTATCAGGTCTACAGAAATACTCCTTGCAATATTGGTGATTACCAAATACGTGTTGTGGACCATTTAGGATATCTTCACTAAGATTTTTTATTTTTTCTTCGAGTGACTGATTTTGATCGCCCCAATATTTAATAGCGCATTTTACACCCGTTCTTAAACGCAAATACCTTTCTTTTAGGAATTTCCGCAATTCGCAAGGATACTTAGTGTCTTTCGACAGTTTCTCCAAGCTATTGCAGTAGTTTCGTAAAAGATGATTTTTGCATTCAATTTTCTCTACTGTTAAATTACCGTACGGTCGCGAATCTAATATTTTTTTATAAGTACTGGAATCGCCGTCTGCTACAAATTTATTATAAATTACACCGTGATCAACAATGGAACGTTTAAACCCCTCAACTATTATGGTCGATTCCATACCGGTAGATGATCCCGAATAATTCTTGAAAGAACGGTGTTCCGAGGGCTGACTGTCGTTCTTTGCGGCTCGTGCACAAACTACGCAGTATTTATTTTTAACTCCAAAAAACAATACTTTATTAGTTTTAATGCCAATTATCGCAGCTGCGCCGGACAAGGCGGAAAAATTCTTACCATAAGATCTCTTGCTCCAACAACCGTCAACAGCAACAGATATTAATGGTGTACCATTTTTATCAACACTACCTATAGACACTGCGTACTCCGCTTCTTCCTTGACAGCTTCTGCCATGGAATGTGCTGCTGTCTTTTCCCACCAATCGCAAACCGTATTATTAATTTCATTGTATAATGAAGGTGACATGATTGGTAGGGCTACTGCGGCAGTTAATGTTTTTAACTGATAGTAGCTCCCACCAGATGATATGATACCAGATACAATTTGATGATTCACTTCCATTCTATCTTCTTTCTTTTCAATCAAACACACAGTAAATTTCATACTACACATACTACATTTCATGATGAGTTTTGAGTCCAGACCAACTTTTACTTCACCTATTATACTGAGGTAACTTAACTTACAATCCATTGGACCGTGGTCCCCTATGGCCTGAAGAGCTTTAAAAAAAAAAGAAACGTCTACAACTCTACGCCCAACTTCCATTTCATCCACCTTTCCCTCTTGGTCGTTTTCAATAACTAGTTCCTGTAAAGAAAGATAATGGCTTGATTTTTTTTATAAAAAATAATTAAAAATTTAAAAAAATGCAAAAGAATTAATACAATATTAGGTTCCTGATGAATAGAAATTATAATTTCTTTACGCATTAGGTATTGTTTTTTTATGACGTCACCTATTTGAACGTAAATTTTCTTTTGAGAAAGTAATTGAGAAGTATTTCGGTACTAAGGTGTTTGTCTCTCGATGAAAATAATAAATATTGCAAGAAAAATCTATAGGTAGGTATTGAGATTTTGTCTTCGCCCATCACTAACTAAGTAGTTTGTTTATTTATGTAACAAGTCTACAAGAATTACGTATAACAACTTACCTCTATACAGCGCGTAGCATTGTTGCTCAGAGTCTCGGCCCCAGGGTTTTCTTTATTTTCAATACTGGAAATATTATTCATCAATATTATCCACTTTTTATTTATTTTGTACAACCCTAAGCCAGACGCTAGGCGCCTCGCGTCTGTTTGGCGGTATAGGTATGTCGACAAAGTTGCGCTGTCGCCTACCTACTTCCACAATTTGATATTTAGACAATACTAGCCGACCCGGCGAACTCCGTATCGCCTTTTTTTTTTTTAAAAATCCTATTATTTTGATATTACATACAGATACTTCAATTCTATTTATCAGTATAGATATAGATAATACAAACCAATATTTACATGTTATTGTAGGTATATGTCTGAATCGGGCGATCTAAATCATATGACATATTGTATTAGCTTTGTAATGTACCCTGTTCAAATGCGATAATAAATAAGTAGGGAGGAACTTACATTTTATTCCGAGATCTTTTGGCTTTCATATTTTTATAATGCGTACAAAACTTTCTTTTCCCTGGCATGCCACTCAAATTCAATCAGTCCTGCGAAAAAAATAGCCTATGTTACTCAGTGATAATGTAGCTTTCGAATGATAAAAGAATTATTAAAATCAGTCCAGTACTTTTTGAGTTTATTCGTTACATACAAAAATCCAAATCTTTCCTCTTTATAATACCTATTAGTGTAGATATTGTATTTTTTACGATTTATATCTAGTTCCATCATGGTTTTCTTTCAGACATTCATTATATCGATACTTTCTACTAACTGAAAATAAATTAATTATAAAAATGTTATACTTACAGTTTTTTACAAAAAACACAAATTCACAATACGTAATTCTGCTGTCTGCAGCCGACAAGCGTGGTGTCGCGTTCACTTACAGAAAGGAACTGCCGCTGCAGACCACCGAGATTGCACGAATGAAACGAACGTTTTATCCCATACATTTGTGTATGAAAAATTTACCTTAAAATATATCTAGATTTTAGGGCTTTAAAAGAGGAAGTCTTTGTTTGTAAAGGTATAAAAAGAAGTATACAGCTATACTTATTGGTTTCTTCAGTGTTCAAAAAGTGTTTCTTTTTATCAATTTGTGTTGATTTATGGGGTTAAATCTGAAAAATACGAAGTCATGTTTTTGCATTTTTACTCAATTTTGTGCGTTTGTTGACGTTTATTATATAACAACTATTAGGTTTAAGAGTTTAATATAAGCATGAACATACTTATTGGTCTTTGATTGTAATATATACAAATTATCATTGATATCAATCATATGTAAATAGGTTAAATATGAAAAATCGTAACACTCTTTTCGGTGATTTTCACGATCTACACCCTTAATAGATTTTCTACATTGCCATTGAGAGGTTTGTTTGTTGCTTAAATCTTTGCCATTTAATATTTGTTTTTTTGTTTCTATTTAGGTGAATGGAGTTCGCGCGATTTTTTTCAATCTGTCCAACCGTATCTGATAATCCAACTTAGCCCCAGTTAGCGTTATAAATGTATTAAGCTGCCATAAAAGTGACACGCATGTAAGCGGTTATTCCATCTATCTCTAGTGGTGAAGAAAAGGGTATTTTTCCATTGTACCCTACCATTAGGGAAGCACTTCAGCGTCTACGACGCGTGCCGTCGTGTGTCGCACTGGGATAATTTTAAAAACACAAAACTTGAAAGAAATTATCTGGTATCGACTACATAATAAAACAAAAAACAATAAAAAACTTCTTCCATATTTTTTTTTATTCAAATGGACCCAGCACCTTGTCACCACGGGTTCTAGGCTATGTATTGCTTTTATATGAAACTACTCTACATAAATCTAGTGACCATTAAATAACTGTCAAGATAATTAGAAAAACAAGATTAAACAACTTGACTGAAATTTGTCGGCTCCAGGTGCGCCAAAAGGAGTCCGGTCCCTCAGATAGATCGCACCAGATACATATCATACGCATCTCAGCACCAGATAGATAAACTCTTTATTCTACAAGAATACGTGTTGCAAAAAGACAATTTAAGTAACACGAAGAATACAATAGACTGCTTTATCGCCAAAGCGATCTCTTCCAGGCACAAACTGTATGTACCTATATCAAAAAGGGCACACGAAGCTGATTTTCAGATTTGGAAAATGGTACGAAACGTCTCATTGTTAAAATGTACCTACAAATATCAAAATGTGGTAAAATGAGCAATTCTTTTAAAGTAACGCCTAAATATGCCAATGTTAAAAGGTAAATGTTTTATCACAAAAATTCCAATAAGTCTTAATATATAATATATGTGTCTATATAGGTAACGCGTGTGACAAAACAAATCTTAGTACAGAATTCTATAAACCATCTTCACAGCCATTTCACGAATAACGGAAGGCCTTTTTAGGATGCGGCGCACTAAATTACCTTGTACCGAGTTGCATATAAATCCCAACAATGGTAGGTACTATTTGAGCAAAAGAGACATTTCGGCACTTTTATTACTTTTACTTGCTTCTAATACAATTTGTTAATTACATTAGCATTATTTATACATATATAATCATTATGTATTACATTAGCATTGTAATTCATTTTGTTCATGAGAATTAATCGTTTCTGTGATGTGATGTTAAGACTGATGTGCGCTAACGCATCCATTTATTCATCTACCTCAAAGTAGATAATATCTGCATTTTTTATGTAAGCACCCCTAAACCGAAAGAAATAATAAGTATATAAATTAATCTACCAATTCATGTTTAAGGATCATGCGTTTGACTATAATCTCGATACAAAAGAACTTGTTCACTACCCACTTCACGTACAGACACAATTGTGGGGTCAAAAATGTGTACCATGAATCAGTGGTCCGATCTGACCTCAACATAAATTGGGGTCAATTATTGCGACAAATTGAGTTTGTAACTCATATTGTGTGTAGGTGGTAATGGTATGAAGTAAGTAATATGTCTTACTGTCCATCTGTAGCTAAACTTTTCATCCTACCTACTTTTAGTTAGAAGTAAACTTTTACTGATGGACTTTAGGTGACTGGAAGAGATGTTCATTCAGTTTGGACCAAAAACTGAAGGTACGTCTCGATCTGGTACATCTAAAGCCAGCCAAATAAAAGTAACTTATTAGTCTAAGCATTTATTACTATGACACCAAAGCTGTAGTAGCGTTATTCTCAGTGTTGGAAAAATCTGCATTTTCTTGATTATATTTTTGATGAAAATAAAAGTGTGAACTATGACAGTGTTTCTCGAATGAAGTAGTTAACTAAATAAAGTAAGTAATGAGTAAACTAAATGAAGTGTAATAAATAATTTGAATTATGAACAAAAAAATACTAACAAAAACAAATGACCAAAATGTTTAGTGGTTTACTGGCTGCAGGACCAGAACATGTCATTTGTTATTGTTAGTTCACAATTTTATTTTTATTGAAAATTTATGAAAATTTACGTATTATCAATTTAAATAACAACACAGAGAATTATCCTATAGTTTTGAGTCATAATAATAAGTACTTGGACTGACTCAAATACTCAAATTTCATGTTATTAAGACTTCCAATTTTGAAGATTTGAACACGAAAAACCACAATTTTGTAAAAACCACCAATTACTCACCATCAAAATTCTAAAGTACTTCTAGAGGTGGTAGGAAGCTGAAATTTGGTATGCTGATAAAGGTTGGAATAAAATCTAAGGGGAAAAAGGAAACTTTCCACTCTGGCCACCTCCAACATGATGCATGATCTGCAGCGTACCCGCATGCTCCCTGGTGTTGAGGTGTCCATGCACGGCGGTGACCACTTACCATCATGTCACCCGTCTGCCAATTCTTTTATAATAAAAAAAAATCGTTTACGTTATAGGGGAGCGTTGGATAATACCGCGCGATTGATAATGCCGTGCCCACCCATATCCAAAAAAACAACGTCACAGGACATCTAAGTGCGTAATATCATAGTCTAATAGGCAATAATGTTCGTGCACCGTGCGTCGCGAACAACCATGTGAGGTAGGTATCAGTCAAAATATTTGCCGCGCTTTCGTTATAATTCTTGATATATTTCCATTACGAAGCAAGTTATAATTTATTTGTGCAAATCTTTATTGTTTGACTGTATGTCATTGCTAAAAATATTAAAAAATTGTGTGCAAATACTTTCTTAATATGCAGCAAGTACCTACTTCCTTAATATTCACATTCAAATTTGAAGATTTTTCTTGATTTCTGAACAAAGTGAGGGAGTTTGATAATTACCTACGCGCGCTATTATTTTTTGCTGGAGCAAGAAGAGAACAAGAGAATGATATCCTACATATGTGAGCATGTTGCTGTATTACTAAAGCATTTTATGCAATTACCCAACAACATCTACGAAAACTGGCGTATGGCTTTGCGGTTGCAAAGGTTGCATCTCAGGACTTGTGTTATTTTTATCATAAACTTATTTTTTATCTTAAAATTTCATTTCCAATTTAATTTAAAATTATGTATGAACCATTTTTCATACAAATAATTTAAAATTAAATTAGGTCGAATTCCCAGTTTTTAAGCATTGGTCCAAATGAGCATCGGTGAGGGCTGATCGGTACTTCGGGTAAAGTTTAGAGGATGTACATACATCACAATTAAGATATACTTAAACCAGATTAATACAAGAAAATTGTTATTTAAATTTATTTATTTTTATTTATTTAACGTGTTATTTATTTATTTATTTTAGTAGTGAGTGGATACTGTCGTCCATGGACATTTGCAACACATGCCAACATCAGTTCAGAATGGCAAACGTTGGCACGTTCCCGAACGCGCTGGAGATTAGGAAATGAGATTTTGAGATTTAGGGTAGGTAAATGAAAAGGGATAAGGTAGCATGGGAGCATCCCATGAACCTGGCATATAACTTAGTCAGTTGAGTTCGCTCAGTGACTATGAGATTGCAGCGTGTATCGTTCCTTTTAAACATATTATACATTGTCGTACTTGATCGTTCTACCCATATTGTATGATTGCACATTTGTGCACTTGTTTCTCAGATATATTCTTTGAATTACCCAAAATTTGTTAAATTAGTTATTTTTGGAACAGCCAAAAATAAAAGCAATACCATTACTGTCGACCTTAGGGGTGTCTTCACACATGTCAGGCACGGTATTATCATACAGGTCTGATTCGCGTTTTGTCAAGTTTCGCATTTTTGTTCCTAATATTTTTTATTTTTAGATTTCCATAATTTCGACAATTATAGCTTGTGGTCAAATAAATTCTCTTTTTAACAATACTGATTTTGTTTTTTTATCTTAAACATATATTAAATTATAGGCATATTTCCTTAAGGGCTCGGTAATATCCAACTCTTCCCTAGTGTGCGTTCTTAACGTATGATGGTCTTAAACCGTTGAGGTTAAAAGTTCGAGTTTAAAACAGTTAGGTAAGTCTTAAGGTTCATTAGCGGTAACTCACCCTCAGAACGCTTAAGCGGTCAGCGCTCATTTTTCCAATACAAATCCAATCAAAATACCCCGTACCATAAATCTGTCTTTCCATAGAGCTACTACTTTGTTCACCATTTATCTGTCTATAGGTACACAATACCTAAGCTCCTACCCTCAGGGATCACTACGCTAGTTCAGATTGCTGTAAAAGTAGGTACGATTCATATACCATATCATATCAACCATCGGCCTGTATCTCTCCACTGCTCGATATAGGCTTCTCCCAAAGCCCGCTACCTTTGGGTTAGCTTTTCATACATTATATCATACATTAATTATATCTTCTTTTTTCATACAGCCTACCGACGAAGACGACGACTTTCTTTGTCATAGGCTGCGTGCTTCATAAAGACTAGACGCGCACGGTTGGTACGATCTCATTTTTGGCTGCTCAATCGGCCAGGATATCGACATCAAGGGTTGGGTAAAAGGAAAATAATGGCGGACATTTCTCACTTTGAGGGCTAGTTACAATATGCAATCACGATATTCTGTTGATTTTATTAGGTACCTACGTTACCTGAAATTCTCATCCCCAGCTTGACTGGTTTTCCAGTTATCTTCGTGATCGCCAGCAGTGTTTACGCCTCGACCAGTCATTCTCTGACTGGTGTGATCTTACAGCTAGCTATAATATAACTCGTCAAATAATTATGGAATAAGAATGCAGTAGATAGGTAATCATGTTAAAAATCTTGGAATTATATATTGATAGCAATTTTAGTTGGAAAGTACCTACCTTAAGTACTTACAGGTTACTGACGTATGCGTATAAAAAAAATCTTCTCTCAAACACAAAATTCTGGGAGCAAACGCTTATATGGTAATTCTCGTATTTTTATTATCTTTTTTTTTTAAGACAAGAGAGCGGACGAGCAAGCGGTCCCACGTGATGGTAAGTGTTACCAGCGCCCATGGACACCTGCAACACCAGGGGGCATGCGGGAGCGCCGCCGACCTTGCAAAATCCCATTCACAGCTTTCTTGAAGAACCCCATGTCGTAGCTATTGACTATGCTGTGTGTTATCCGGATCTCAATAATCATATTAGCAGGGCCGTCTTAAGTCTATTCTGCGCCGGGGTGCGGGAGTGTATCCTAAGACAGTCAAACATCCTATTGTGTATCCTATGACAGTCAAATATCCTATTGTGTATGCTATGACAGTCAAATATCCTATTGTGTATCCTATGACAGTCAAATATCCTATTGTGTAATTGTTTACTATAGCGTTATATTTTTTCATTACCTTTAAAAGGTGGGCGCCCGGGGTGCACCGCACCCCTTGCACCCCCTGGTAAAGACGGCCCTGCATATTAGGTTCATCTTCGAACATCGCACGTACGATCATACCTCCCAATACCTATCCTTTCTAAGCTTTAACAGCTTACCATCCGTAGACGTAGATATTTCCGTTTATTTAATTACCTTTTCTCTATTCTAATGGAATCTGACCATTAAAAGTGCTTTTCGCTTTCTTTGCGACTCATCAAAAAATCTCGTTCTGGTGATAACCTGCTGCTACAGATGTCCTCACGTCGTAATTATGTATGTATGTAATTATATGTATGTATGTATATTTTAAGTGTTTATTATTATTTTGTTATGTTTGTAGGTATATTTTATTCATTCCAAATTTTAGATAGGGGAAAGTTTTCCAGTAGGCATCTAGTACCGGTCAGTTGCAATTTCCGAAATTCTACAATAGCTGGCGCTGAGGCAGTTATCGTCATTTAAGTAATACGGTCTCACAAGTATATGCCTCGCGCGGTGGCGATCTGTCGCGATCGGCTTACTGTCACTGCGAAGATTTGTGTTGCGCGCAGTGAACCTACGATACACAACTAAAGTTCCGTGGGTGATTGCTGGAGTTTAGACGACGAGCTCCAAAGAAGTCAAACCTGGTATGTATTCATTATTTATATAGCTGTTATAAAATATGTTTTACTTCAAACTTTATGCTTACATTCTTGTCTGTGGTGTCGAACATAATATTTTATTCCGTTCCCTACAGTACCGGCCACAAAATTGTCCTCCAGTACCGGCCACTGTTTAAGTTAATTTTTGTGTGGTTTTATTTGCTTATAGGTACACAAAGATGCCAGACAATAAAAGTGATGGTGAGATGAAGAAAAAGAAGGGCACCTGGGATCCTGCCAATATGGAGATATGCCAATATGGAGCCAATATGGAATGTGGAGAAAGTGCTGAATAATGAAATGAGTGCGCGTCAGGCCGCAGATCGTTATCAGGTACCAAGAACTACGTTAAATGACAGAATTAGTGCTATTAGAAATTGAGGTATCCATTAAGCCAGCTATGGGTGGTTTTCACAAAACTTTCTCAGCTGAACACGAAGAAGTATTGGTAGAACATGTTCAGGACTTGGCAAATAGGCTAATGCCTTTAAACAGACAGGAATTTCTTTATCTTGCTTTCCAACTAGCCGAAAAATTAAAATTGCCTCACCAATTCAATAAAGAGAAGATGTCTGCGGGGAAGAACTACTATTATTCTTTTATGAAAAGACATAGCGACTTATCATTGCGGACTGCTGAATCAACGAGTTTAATGAGAGCTGTAGGTTTTAATAGACCTCAGGTAGAGCGGTTCTTTGAAAGTCTTGAGAGTTTGATGCAAAGCTTTAATTTCACTCCTTATTAAATATGGAATTGCGATGAGACTGGCGTCAGTATTGTCCAGAAACATGCTAAAGTTGTAGCTACTAAAAACCAAAGACAAGTTGGAAAACTTACTTCTGCAGAGCGTGGAAAAAACGTGACTGTGCTTTTTGCAATGAGCGTTGGAGGTCAATTCGTACCACCATTCTTCGTATTCCCACGGTTCCGAATGAATGAGAGACTCATGATTAATGCTCCACATGAGAGTGTAGGTGAAGTTCAGCCAAATGGCTGGATGAATGCCGAATTATTTTTGAAATGGATGCGTCACTTCACGAAATATTCGAATCCTACAAAACAGAACCCAGTTCTATTGATTCTTGATGGACACGCCAGTAATAAAGACTTGGGTATCATTGAATTTGCCAGAAAAAATCATATTCATATGTTAAGCACCCCATCTCATACGACCCACAAACTACAGCCGCTTGACCGAATGTTTATGAAGCCTTTTTAAATCTTCTTACTATGATGCATGTGACTTGTGGATGAGATCGAACCCTGGCATAAGAATCAGTGAATACGAGATCACAGGGATTATTGCTTCTGCTTTCAATCGAGTTTCTCGAATGGATATTGGCGTTAATGGCTTTCGCTGCACTGGCATTTACCCCTTTAATAGGGATGTTTTTAGTCATTTAGATTTTATTGCTTCGGATATGACCAACGTTACAAGTCATCAGTCAGTGTCAGAACAATCAGTTTCATCTTCTCAACTTTCGGAACCTACAACTTCAATTTCAAGACAGCCAGAACTGACAAATTTAACCTCTCAACAGCTGGAAATGACACCTTCCATTCCCCCACAATTTGGAGTTCAAACTGCCACTTCTGACTCCGAACCTCAAAATGCCACTTCTCAGCAATCCGAGTCTCAATCTACCGCTGACATTGACCAATCGGTTGATAATTTTAAAGTAATAATTACAGAATTGTCACCGGTTCCTGATGCTCCGAAAAGAAAAGCTACTGCACGACGTCATAAAGCTGAAAGAAGTGAAATCTACACAAGTTCTCCATACAAAATACAAAAAGGTGCTGGAACAGAAAAGAGCAGATAAAAGAAGAGTTGAGTCAGCTAAGCGAGGCAGGAGTTTGCTTTCAGGACAAGATGTCAGCAAGAAAGGCAAGAGTTTGCTTTCAGGAAAAGATGTTAGCAAGAAAGGCAAAAAAAACAAAAACCAGAGTCCTCCCCACAGATCGATTCAGGAAGAGGCAATTTGTCCTTTGTGCCTTGAATCTCATGAAGAAGATTGGATACAATGTGGAAACTGCAAGATTTGGGTCCATGAGGCTTGTGCAAACATATCAGAGCTGTCAAACCAATATATTTGCGATTATTGCCTCGTATAAATGTTCATATTTTTGCTGGCCGGTACTGGAGGCCAAATTTTTTTAGTTTCAATTTTCTTTGTTTTGGAATTTTATTAATAAAGTTGATTATTTCTAAATATGTATATCTAATATATTTTATTATTTTTATCTACAGCACAAGAGTTCCTTTACTAATATCAGCAGGTATTACAAATGTAACCTAAGGGATTTTTATTTTATTCTAAATAAACCTTAGGGTGACGGTACTGCCGGACTCTCCCCTACATTGTTGATACTTGCACCTACCATACCATCCACGAAGGAAAATCCTCCGTGATACCATCACAATATAGCCTAAAGTTGGCTGAGAAAAAATGCTTTTAGCATTAAGTCCGTCTTTTATTAAAACAATAAAGTGTAAATAAATAAATAAATATTTGGATTGGGAAATTGAAAGGAAGAAAGGAAAAATATATATTTATTCATTGTCACAATAAACATAGACACTACGTAGGTATTCCTACGGGTTACCTATGTGAACATAACATAATAGGTATGTAACCCACATTGACTTAATAGCAGTCACAATCCACCATGCAGGCCCCTGTGGAAATTGGTGACAAATGCTCGTTTTTTTTTAATTCTGGAAAAACTGATTTTCTAGCGATGATTCTCTTTCTCGACGAGCAAGTGGTAATTTCAAAAAATCCGTGTACTTACCTATTTTAGTTGGAACTCAGTGGTATTAGGTGTGGTTATGTTGTATTAATGGTATTAGGCGAAGATTTGAACACACTCCCATTCTTGTGAATGGGAGTCGAGAATAGACAGATAGGTAGGTACGTAACCCTACCCCTTACCATATTACACATAATTTACGTGTAATTATTGTATAAGTCAGAAATTTCCTGGATGCAGTGCTAGGTAGGTACCTAATATAAAGCTAATAAATAAATAGGTAATGCAGTTCATTTTCAAAATTATGTCAAGTGCCAAATATCAACCGCAACAAATTGTGCAAAAAAGGTCGACAACTAGGAACGTCTAAGCGCTGATTGGTGAATGACTCCAGCAATTGAGCCAATCGGCGTCTTCCGTTCACTGACAGGAAGAGCCGTTTGCGCATGCGTCGTCCCTTTTCATAGACTAATAAATTTAATGCCAGTCAAGGGGAGTTTTTATTGAGTTAAGTGGTCTAATACGGGCTGCAAGGACCAATATAATTTGATCTTTGTATTTCTGAATATGTTATAACGAACAATAATGGTTCACAGATCTAGAAAAATTGGTGAAATAATATTAGTATTCAGTGAGATACCCGCAGATATTGAATTTGTCTATTCTTGGCGGATATTAGTCGTTGTGAATAGATTTGAAGCAATTTCCTCGTTGAGAGCTACTGGTTGATCATTGATGCAATTTTGTATTTGCTACAATATTACCTACTGTCAATGTGTGCATTGGTTTCAAAGCACAAATGCATTAATATCTACTCGTATTGATCCATAAATCTGTTATGGGGCTATTTTTGTTGTGGTAAATATATTACGGACCTTTTATTACATCATCTTATTAATTGGGTTCTCAATTTATTCAATGTGGCAACTAATAGGTAGCGTCAACCGCAAATACAACGTTGTAGAACAAACTTGTTGATTCAGTTAACAACAACGAACATTAATGTTAAAGTCAAATTAATAATTCGTTTACGAATGCAAAAAGTTTGTATCGTAGAGGAGAAGGTCCAAATATGGGCAGTGGTCCAATTATGGGCTAGTAGGACTTTATGTTAATAAAATAACTGCCATCTAGTTGACGACACTTAAAACTCGTTCTCACGAAGGTAGTTAATAGCCATGAGCGAGACGTCTGTCTCGCTCATGGCTAAACCGAAATTTGCGAGTTCAGTGTTGAGAAATACTTTGTGTGGTGACAATTGCGCTGTCTAAACTTTTGAAGAGGTATGTAAATTATGTTATTTATTCCAACTTAAAAGATGTTAAACCTATTAACTATCATTACAAAGTAATAAGTGAATGTAAATACAATATCCTTTTATTCTGTTTTGAAATATTATTTTTTATCATTAAAAGTTCTCATGGCGGTTGGTCTAAATATGGGCTACTAAGTGCGGTCTAAATATGAGCTAGCCCATATTTAGACCTACTTTTAATAACATGACATTTTTCTTTACTGCATCTCATAGCTTATAGCGTTTTTTAATTACAGAATGCCTAGCACTAGGTACTCCAAAATATATAAAACAAGGTAAAAGGAAGTGCTGGAAGTCTGATGACACGGAGCAAGCAATCACAGCTGTACGAGTAAAGAAAATGGGAACTTATGTGTCTCCAACTCAAGCTCTTTGTACGAAACTAGGTAGTAAACCAATTTTAGGGACAAAAATCGAAGAGGATCTGTTTGATTATGTACTAATAATGGAACACAGTTTTTTTGGTTGTACTATGGGCATTTTTGTTGGTAGAACGTAATGCCATCAAGACTCCTTTTAAGTCAAATGAAGCTGGCAGAGCTTGGTGTGATCTTTTACTGAATCGTCATAAACAGCGTTTATCTATCCGACAACCATGTGGAACTTCATTTGCAAGAGCTCTTGGGTTCAATAAGGAACATGTTTAAATTTTTTTCAAATTGTTGGAAGAAGCCTATGAGAAACACAAATTCGGCGCTGAACGCATTTACAACGTAGATGAGACAGGACTTTCTATTGTCCAGAGTAAAATCCCACATGTTATAGGACGAAAAGGAAAGCGACAGGTAGCAGCGCTAACCTCTGCAGAGCGGGGCTCTACCATCACAATTATTGCGTGCATGAGTTCCTCTGGTCACTATGTCCCTCCGCTCGTCATCTTTCTAAGAACGAATATGACAGAAATTTTGATGAAAGGCAGACCGCCAGGATCCATTGGACGAGCTCACCGATGGGTGAGCTCAACCAGATGTTCGATGTGGGCACACAATGACTGTGCTGGTGTCGAAAAAAACGTGTATATTTATGACTTTTGTATATAAATTATTTTTTCTTCTTCTATGTATTTCAGTAATAAATTTTTTAATGAATATGTACTAATATGTAGCGTAATATATGTCATAAAATAAGTAAACTTTTATCAATGAAGTACTAGCCCATATTTAGACCACAATAAAAAAAAATAGTTTTTAGTAGTGTTGTTATTTTATTTTGTTCTTAAAAAACTCAAAACCTTACATTCTAATAAAAGTTCAGATATCATTTTCAAAATACTAAATTATCAAATAAGAATCAAATAGTGTTGATTTTTCTATAGGTATTTGAAGGAATAAACCCAATATTAAAAGTGGTAGCTCATATTTGGACCTTCTCCTCTACCTACCTACCACATTATCAGCAAGCTATATCTCCACTGCTAGATATAGGCCTCTCCCTACAATCGCCACCACACAGTCTTCTGCTCTTCTCATCCAGCCATTACTGGCGACTTTCTTCAAGTCGTCAGTCCATCTGACTGGAGGACGTCTCAACCTACCTCTCCCGGTACGTTCTCCATTCGAAGACTCGAACTCTATACCTAATTAAATATATATTTGATCCTGGGTTGTCTTCTTTCTTGATTCAATATTTTCTTCATTGTGCTGAGACTCTAAATACTCATTGATAAGCACTTAAGCAGCAGGAGATGGATGGAAAACACTCCTGCGGCACTAGTACTTAGGAACAAGATTTAGGTGGCTTCTTTTTTCTTTTGACTTCTCGTCTTCTTGGATCTTTGAAACTTGCTGTGGGTAGAGGTGTGGCAAATTAAATAGGTGCCTACAATATGATGCGTTGACATTAAGAATTAATTAGCTTCTCTGGATCATAGTGTAAATAAAATACTAATACTAAGTAGATACATAAATTTGAATAACTGCAACTGTTGATTCTAAAATTATTAATAAAATTTGAATAACAAAATTAAAATAAATAATAGGAAGAATCCTACATACTTATTTACATTATAAAGCATATGCAAGCGATGCAGGAAAAGGCTGCAGGTAGGAGTCAATCAATAAACATGCTCTTGTGGGAGTATTCTACTGGATATTTTTGTTCGAATTCAAATAAATGTTTCAAGTTTATCCGATTCCGACACAAAAAAATATGTCCGTTTTGGAGGGCCGTAATTTTACGAATTTGGAATCACTTTTACCATTACGTCATTTTTCAAAATGGCTGTTATATAAATGTATTATTTCAATTCTAGCTTATTTGGCGAAGCCCTAAATACCTCTCTTTGAAACCAAATAATCCATCATCATGAGTAGGTAATTACTTTTCAATATGGAGGAAATTTTAAAAATCCTCCATTTTAAGTAGAAATTAGCACTCTGGAGTTCTTCTGATAAAGTAATTTGAAATCGATTTTATTATACTTCTTCTGATATCGACCACTCAGCAACATTTCTGAAAAGCCTGAAGCCACTCAAGTCAATGCAGCTTTCGGCGATGTCTTGACTTTTTATAATCCAGCTAAGTTTCGTTTGTTTAAAAATAGTTCAAATCGATATTCTAATAGCTATACCTAGGTACCTACGCAGGTCTCACGTGCATTCTTATATTTTTAATTTTCACGTGGCTCTTCTTTAGGACATACCTATTAATTGATCGAATGTTTGTACCTAATACAATCTTCCACAGCGAAATACGATTCTTATTTACAAGATCGCGAAGTGAATATTCCTATGAATGGGAGGCCTGTGCCCCGCAGTGGGAAGTTATAGGCTGATACAAGTACACGCACAAGTATAACACCGTGTACTTTATTGTAGTCTTTTAAAACGTATTTCCCACAGCTGCGCTGCCAACGAAAATAACGTCCATAGTGTCCAATTAAGCGCGTCTGGATTCACAATTATAAATGTTAGTACAGATGGTTGTCCATGCCGGTGTAGGGACACTACACCACACATGAGTAGGTATAGTTAAATAGTCAAATGTGTCATCTCGTACCTAAACGTAATGCTTATAAAACTTATAAACCGCTTATTTGGGAACTTTTAAAATTGCAAATAAATAAACTTTTGATGCAGTTAGGCTTTGTTGAATTTGTTGGAATTAAGGTGTAAACTAAATAAATTAATAGAGACTGAAGTATAGGAGTTACTGGTTAAGGCTGCTTTAAAAAACTGACTTCAACGCACGCTAAAATGCTGAAATTAAATTAATCATTGTATGTGTAGAATTTAGATTCCTTTCTGGTTTCGTCCTATTTTTAGAACAACAAATAGGTACCTACACATCCCGGGCGAAAGTAAGGTAGGTAAGGGTAATGACGCCCGTAGTGTAGTAACGCCCACCTTTGAATTTGGCGGTATGGGATGCCACGACGAAATATATGAATGCTTTCTTGAACGCGCCCGAGCGAGGTTAGAAAGAGACAGAAAGCAAATTTTTAACAGCGTCACTCATTCGTTTAGTGTAGCCGAGCAAAGTTTGGAGAGTTACTGCGCACTTGATTTTATAATATTTTACTTACGGAAAAGGTAATTATTTCTGTTGTATATTGATTTATTTTGTTAATATTTCTGTATTTGTACTTTATAATGATTATAAGTAATACATATTTAAAAACATTTTTGAGAAATATTTAGTGAGTTTTTTATAACCTCACAATTTTGTTTTTCTTATCAGTACGACTAATTGCGCCCGAAGAAATGGGCCGTGGGCGTTATTAAACATATAATAAAAAAAATCTTTGATTTTTTTTTAGATTCAGTATGGGGAAGCCTACAGTTAAAAAACGAGGTTTTTGGGAAGAAAGGGATATGGACGCAGCCCTCAATGCGGTGTCTAGAGGCATTCTGACTCAGAGAGCTGCTGCAGATAGGTTTAATATACCTCGAAGAACACTTCGCGACCATATCAAGACGGGAATGTGTACAAAGAGAATGGGTAGGAAATCTGTGTTAAGTCCAGAACAAGAGCAAGACCTCGTCAACAGAATTATACGTGTGGCTGAAGTAGGGTTACCACTAACTATGAAAATGTTACGATTTAACGTATACAAGTTCTGTAAACAACACAACATACCAAATAGCTTCAACGAACAAAAGGCTGGAAGAGATTGGGTGAGAACATTTTTGAAGAGGAACCCTGAAATCGTTAGAAGGAAGGCTCAATTCATGAACCAGGCCAGGACACAAAAATTAAACAAGTTTATCGTAGAAGATCACTTTAAGAAACTTGGAGGTCTTAGAAAATTTGGATATAAAAAACAAACCCGAAAAAATTTTCAATGTGGATGAAAAAGGATGCAGATTGAATCTTCACCATCAGCCCACAGTTGTTGCAAAAAAAGGTGCTAAGAGAGTGCACTTTATCTCCAACGAACATGCAGAAAATGTTACAATAGTTGGTTGTGTATCTGCGATTGGTAATCCTATACCACCAATGATAATTTTCAAAGGAAAGAGGCTTAAACCGGAATTTAAAGACGATTTGCCCCCAGGTAGCATAGTCCGAATGGCTCCTAAGGGTTACACGACTACAGAGCTGTTTATTTATTTTATTAAACACTTAGCTACCTTCAAACCACCTGGTAAAATAATTTTGGTATATGATGGTGCGAAATGCCATCTTGATATTACAATCCTGGATGCTGCTGATGAACATAATATTATTCTATACTGTCTGCCCTCTAACACTACCCACGAGTTACAACCATTAGACAAATTAGTATACAGATCCTTTGAACACCATTGGGACACGGAGCTACTTCAATACCAAGCCGAACATACAGATCGCAAGATCAATAAGATCAGCTTTAACAAGATCCTGACAAGAGTTTGGTCAAAGTGCATGACCAATGCAAACATAACTAATGGCTTCAAGGCTGTGGGGATCTACCCCTTCAACCCCGATGCCATATCAGAGACTGCTTTTGCTCCCTCGGTCCTTACGGAACGGTCTTCCAACATAAGCAATTCAGAAAAACAGAATACACCAAATATTGACCCAAATCTGCAATCAGCCCAACAAAATACTGCAGTCAACACTGAGGAGTTTTCGGATATCGATGATGATCGCCCCCTTGCTGAACTGAAATCCAAAGAAAATGTTGCACTCAAGGCTTCGTTTCAAAAACTTATACGCACACCAGTGAAACAATCCCCTAATACTGGGCAGCAAAGAAGGAAGGCTTTAAACTATAAAGCACAAAAATTGACCAAAGACTTATTCCAAAAAAATAAAGAAGATGCCTCAACTTCTATATTCTTACCATCACTAAACCAGGGAAGTTCTACTGATGAACTGATGATAAGGAGAACTGGTCTTGTCCAGCTTGTAATCAGAACAGGATGGTAGATATGAGGCAATGCACTAAATGTAAAATCTGGTATCACGAGGACTGTATGGGCTTGAGTCAGAAAGACATTGAATTCGAGTGCCCATACTGTTAAGATTTTGTTTTGCATTTTGTATTTGATGTTTTAAGTAAGAAATTGATATTCGTAAAAGTGTTTTTCATTGTGTTGTAAAATTGTTGAACAAAACCGTATCTTAAATGCTTAAGGTTAGTTAGGGCGCTATTATACACACGTGTGTGTTATAACGCCCAAAACCACATTTTTTTTAAAAGAGGTTTTTAATTTTTTGCGAGTTTTTAGACACAAATGTGTATTATTTTATTGATACTTATTATATAGAGATTATTGAAATAAATTGTTTTTGTTCTTATAATTAACATTGAATTAAATATAAGATAAAATATATTAGGTGGGCGCTATTACCCTCACCTACCTTAATACACATCGGCTATGATCGGTCAGCTCGGTTTTGTAGAGCGTCGTCTTTGTCATAACGGCACACGACAGAGACGACGCTCTACAAAACCAAAGCCAGCTGATAATCTCTTTCTAAAGGCCGATGTGCATTATTTTCGACCGGGAAGTGTACCTATAATACAAAACAATTAAGTTCATTTATTCTGTTTAAAATAACACTTATAATTTAAGAATTTTAAAATTTGCTACTCTTGGTGCCATATTTCGTGTACCGGGTATTCTGCCAAATAAGTAGGTGTAGTAAAGTAACATTCTTTTTGTTTTATCCAAAATTCGCAAATTTCTAGCTTGATTTTAAATTAATGAAAAATTTATTGGATTGTTTTGCATTTATCTCGTATGTCATCAAAATGCACTTGAGAACACGACAGCTAAGCGATATAGCCGTACGCTAATCCCCGTGCGTTTTCTGATAAAATAGCTAAAATGGAGAGCCTGACCTTATATGCCGAGAATCGCTGTCTTCCGATCAAGCTTACGGTTTCCTTGTGTGGTTCCCAGCCTGGTAGCGCTTCTTCTCGGCTTCTTGACCTTCCACTTGGTTTAAGCGTCCTTCGGCACTAAGCAGCTATACTAGCGGTATAGAAAGGGCACAGCGTGTGCCAATTCTGGGGTCCAGGAGACCACCCAAATACGCGGGTTTCACTATCGACCGGCTACGGTAGGTGTCGATCGCTAGACTGTTTAATCAGCGGAATTACAGTCGTGGACAGAGCCCACGACCACGCGGTTTCCTCGCGAGTGGGAACGGACCCGGCTGCGACGAGGTCGAGCCAGAGACTCTTTAGTATGCAAAGGTGCAGCGATATAAAAAGGATCGGCGGAGTGATTATTTGGAAATGTGGGTAATCAAATATAATATTACCCTACAAAATAAAAGCACCAATGTTATTGGCGCGAACAGCACTTATATGCCTTTTTTATAGGGAGGGCATAATTAATAGAAATAGCTTTAGATAATGGCAACATTTAAGGAAACTTACAGAATACTGAAATAATACATAAAGTTTTAATTTTTATCTCTGGACATCTTATTTCATGACACAGAGTATTATGTTACGGCGATGGATAATGCTACCAACGAGAAATATTTAATAGATAAATAGATAAGCTACAGAAAATACTGTATGACAGCAAATCTATAATGCACACAACCAAAAAAGAATTCAAATAGAAATTCAAATCACAATTGAATATTAAAATAATATTAAAATAACGTAGGTATACCTATAATAAAAAGAAGTTATAAAGAAGGGGTCATAGTGCTCGTTAAAATAAATCGCCTAATTGTATTTAAACTGTCAGCAAACATTAACATCTAAACATTAACATTATAGATGCCTATTTTCATTAAAATTGATCCTCTTAATTTGATGGCACATTATAAATTCATGATTTTACTTTTTAGCTGTCGTCCCTAACTAATGGCTACCTAAAATAGTTAAATTCTGCTGACAATAAAAACATTGTAAGCTAATTTTATAACTGACCAAATTGCTATATAAGTAGGTACCTACTTACTTATTTGCTGCTCATTTAAATACATGTCTTATTAATTATTGTGTATGTTCGAGGTAAACTTAGTGCAGTTAGTTCTCAAACAGAATGTAAAAATGCGATAATATTTATTTAGTTGTTTCCTTTTACACGACTGTTATAAAATAATTATTTCGCCCTTACGAAATTAGATAAATTTTAAGCATTCGCCGGTGGTTACCAGGGTCTGTGTCATACTCGGTCGTGACGCAGTCAATAAAGTCCACCGTAATTAAAGAGGAATGCATACAGTGCCGGCGTTGGGGGAAGTAGGGCGATCGCCCAGGGCGCCAAATTCGCAGCTACAAAAAGTTTCTACGTCCACGTTGTGAGTTCTGGGTAATGCTAAAGGAAAGATTAAAAAGTGTCATAAAGGTTGTTAATATTGTGTTACTAGTTGTTAATTCATAATTCTCAACTCAACATTATTAAATTCAACGATAAATATTAAATAACGTTAATGTTACAAGGGGATTGCTAAAATCCGAGATGAACACCTACTCTTATCTGTAAAAGTTTCCTTCGGTCCTTGCGCAGCTACATGTCCGCGGGAAAGGTTAGTTTCCTATACCTACAGAATGTAACCGAACCTTTATCGAAGTCTAAAACAATTAATACTGGTCATCGTTCTGAGATAATTGACATAAAATGTTTTTTTTTTGTAATAATATTAGTTATTTGGGTTTTACATCATTAAAAAAAGGGTAAAAAATATTATTAGCATAAAAAGATTTGTAATATTATTAGGTTTCAGTAAAGATTCAATTCTCATTGTTTGGTCTCTCATTGATAGAAGAGAGAAAATGATTGCAAAGAATGAATTGGACAAAACTGAAATAAAAAGCTAATAAAGTGTTACTCAACTAGCAACATGACATTACACTGTATCACGCAAATGTGATATTAAACATACGAGTTACATACCTAAGCCATTTTATTTGACAAATAAAGATAATGATATATTAAATGTCCCATAATTATAAATAGTTGTACTTATACATAAATGCGACAAACAAAACACTCATTTAACGTTCATTTCTCAGAAACATATTTGTTCTCTCTATCCAAAACTGCATTTAAACACAAGGTGTGAAAAATTTTAACTTGTAAGAAAAAATATACTCCTAAGTCCTACGTGGTTGACACTGAAAGTTTTTAGTCTCAAAAATGAAATCAGATATAAAGATGGAAGTTGTTTTATTGTGGAGAATACTTCGAAGTATTGTCCGCGACATCGATACACCTTTTCATGCGATGAATCCATTGTATGAAGCATTCAGCCCACCCTTTTTTAGGCATCTCTTTAACAGCCGTTTGGAAGCCGTCACTGCCTTTTTGCATTCATAAAACGTATTCCTCTGAGTTTATCCTTAATTTTAAGGAATAAATAAAAATCTCAAGGCGCAGGGTCGGGCCTGTATGGCGGAGGATTTATTAACTCTAAATTTACAGTATGTACGAGTACTCAAAAATTGCTTCGTTTGTCTGGCGGAGTGAGCAGGAAGCATTGTCGTGACGGAGGATCATTCTGCTTCGTGGACGTCGTTCTTTGACTTTTTCAAAACAGAAGGCAAACAGCCGTTCACATACTAGGCCGCAGTTACTGTTCTTTTATTTTCTAAAGTTATAGTGTAAAGTGGCCTGATCTGCCAGAGAAGGAGGCAATCATCTTCTTTTCAGCAATCCGTCCTTTCTTCATTTTCGTCGGCAACTCTTCGAAAGGAAATCTTTCCTCCACTCTATACTACGCAGATTGCCCCTTAATTTCAGGCTTATAGCAGTAGATCCAGCTTTCATCACCTGATACTATATCAAAAACAGCATTTGACTATTGTCGAATTTTTCAAGTAGGTATTTGGAGAAACCATTCCACGCGGCAATGTTTTTGAGCTTCAAGGTTTTGAGTGTTTGTGATCATGTAAAATAGTTTGAACTTGACTCATGCCAATATCTAATGATGTCCGGTATCTGCTGATAAGTCGTTCGTTTGTCTGCTTCAATCATGACCTGCCCAGTTTTAATGTTGTCCTCCGTCATCGCCGTTGCAGAACGTCCTTCTCTAACGAACGTCACTGAGGTGGCTACGACCACGTTTATATTCACTGAACCAGTTCTAAACAGTGGCACTGGATAGGGCTTCATCACCAAATGCTAAGTTGTTGATCACTTTGTTTCTGTTTCTGGTTTAGACCGCAACGAAAGTAATAAAAAACATTGAACGAAGATGTTCTATTAGAGTAGGTATTCATTGTGATAACTGGTTGTATGTTGCAACGACACAGTTATTGTAACACAACTATATCGCTAAACTGCAATATAACTGCACCAAATCCTGCCTGTTCAAATGTGTAGGTTATGTGTAACTTTTATTAAACCATTTCTTGCTAAGTATTGTTTGTTCGGTAATCACTAGATAGGGATTAGATTTAAGCCAGGGCGGATATGTAGGTGAAATCCTATCGAAACACAATATTATAAAAGAAAACCCGGCTGTGCATTATATTATGTTTTCGTAAAATCAAAGGCCTTCAACTCTTCACTTCTCGTCACGTTATCTGTATCTATTTATATTCAAATATTTATTTCTATATTAATGAGTATGATTGTTAACATTCGTCTGTATCATGTAGGCACATTTATTAGTATTTATATTACTTAGTTACATAACTAAGTAATATAAATAACATACTAAGTAATACCTCATACGTATTAATACATATTAATACGTATGAGGTGCACCCAATTTAGTGCTTTTTCGGTCCGCACTTAACGGTTTTAACACTGTTTGAAAAGTAGTTAATAAGTTTCCCTCCAAAAATGAATCCTGGTTACGAGTCTTGGTTAGATTGTAATACTCAATACTTTATTGCATTCTATAACGTTTTACAAATTGGTGAACTTGAAAACTATGCGATCATTATGGACAGGGTAAGGCGTAGCAAATTTTGAGAGAGGACTAAAAAATTATCAAAATAGTTATGTCATAATAATAATTTTGTATATAATTAAATTATGCATAACTAGCTTCTACCTGCGGCTTGGATCGTGCGTACTAAGCACTTCTAAAAGTTTTTTTTACACGTATAAAAGCACAGAGATAATGGATCTCATGGACATGCTCGCTTTCAGGCTAGATATTATCATAAGAATAATTTAATAAATAATACAAGTGAATTATTTATTCTTATGACATTATCTTACTTATTCAGTCTCCTGAGGCAATGATTATGATTATTCGTGTCAAATGCTGTTCCTCCTCGTCACTGCTTTTTGAAATACTAAATTCCGTGTAACGGTTTTATTCAGCAATTAGTTGAGTTTTGCATTCCTGTCTTTTACCCGACTACGGCAAAGCCAAAGGAGGGTTATGATTTCAGCAGTATTATGTTAGTATGTGTACATTTATTCCCTCATAGCTCCAAAACCACTCAACACATTTTCTGTGAATCGTTAAATAAAAAAATCGTTAGAAATGTGGGTAAAAACTAAAAATAAAAAAGTCATATGGATAGGCTCCTAAACCAGAACAAATACCAAGTGATTCAATCACTTGGTCTAATCATTGGGACGTTCTGGGTTTAGCCGTTCGCGGAGATCGGCCTTCGGTATCGGAGAGGGCCCTATTGGACGCCGGGCCTTATTTGGATTAACCACCTTATAACAAGGTCAGTAATTTTAGATATAAGTTTTCCAGGATTTAAAGAATTACATAGTCGTAGACCCCAAAATCATTTTAAAAAAAAGGTAAAATCTAATAACTCACTACAACCTAAAATGCCTTACCAAATATAGGTGTATTCATAAGATAAAATCTAACTAATCCACTGTCAAAAAAAAAAGTTCTTTGTCCATGAAACGAGATGATAAAGGTTTATTATGGTGGGGCATTAAATTGTAATATGAAAATTCTTCAAACACCATTTGCAGTTACTACATTCATCATTGAAATTAAATATCTTTATTCGTATAGCCGTAGTCATACGTCATCATTGGTTTCTCTTGTTTATTTCAGATTGGACATGTGACTACGGCTATCTCAAATAGCCGTTCGGCGACAAGGTGGGTCGATGACGTGAAGAAAGTTGAGGGAGGGATATGGTTGACAACAGCGCAGGACCGCGAAGGGTGCCACAAACAACAAGAGGTTTACACTTAACAGTGGGCGGAAACAAGCTGTGGATGATGATGTTTAACATACTTAATTATATCTGTTTCTACCCAAATTAGGCTATTTTGTCTTCATGTTAAGTATAATAGCGCTAGAAATCGGCTCAAGCAGGAAGATGGCACTGTTTTGCTACCTTTGCAGAGTATTATAAATAGACATAGGATTATATGCACTATCAAATTGCCAAAATATACATGCAAATATGCACAAAAAAGGTCTAAGTATGTATTATGTATGCACTATCAGAAAAGAAATATCAAGTCGTGAGATCATTTTTTTATTGCACAAAATAAAAGCTCTGACATAGATTTACACGATCAATTATAGTTTTCATGACAACACACTACAATACACTTCTCTAAATTATCAATTTCAAACTTGTGACGTTTGTTAGTTATAATTCATTTGTAGGCTCCATGTCGACCAACGTAACAGGGTAAAGTAAAATTTGAAGTTTGGTGGTATGTTCACAAAAATAAAGTCAAACAAGCTTTGACCTGTGGCATTAATGTACCTACGCATTTATTTTTATTTGTTTACACACACACATACACATTCAAATTGGCAACATAGGTATACGTGAATTTATGTAAATTAAATTACACAAATTTATTAAATAACTCAGATTTACTAATAAAACTAGATGTAACTATACCTACATATGCCTTCCATTTCTTTTTTATTCATAGATGTTCTCTAAATTACACAGGTTTTATATTTAAATAATTTTAATGTGTAATATTATTGTATCACGTGTGATACATAGCACTGAAGCCCCATAGCACAGGTTTAACCTAGTTTTGGGGTTCAAGGTAATAAGTATTATTTATGTTAAAAACTTCTATTCTTCTATTATTTTTTTTAGAACAACACTAAAATCCTTCCTACCCAGAAACAATTTATTAGAAATAATTCATATGCTATTTATTTATTATTTATCCCAATATTTCTAGAGAACCGATTTCTTTTAGTAACTGCTCACGAGTTACTGCCCATTTATTTGTATCACTGCCTAATTATGTATTATAACTTACAAATTAAATGAATAAATAATCGGATTTTTACGCATCCAAATATTAATTAACCTACTCATTTTAAGAAATGTAACTCGTCGTTTCATTTTACTACCTAATCTGTACAATGTAAAAAAAGTCAGTGTGAAATCTCAGTCGGTAAAATGAAACGATTATAGCGCAGAGAGAGATAGAGAGAGAGAGACGTTTGCACACAATGAAGTGGCAAACTGATGCAAAGACGAAAAGTTGTAGTCCAAGATTTAATAATATATCTACACTTTGGGGAAACATATACGTAATGTCCTCAAAGTAATTTAGTAAATAATGTCTAAACATATGTCAATGGCATCTTGCATAACTTCGAACGAGTACTTAGCTTTCATTACACGTGTAAACTAGCGAATAAGCTCCCAATAATAATAATAAAAACAAAAAAAATATTTACAATATATATATATTATATATATATATCATTAGATACATATATCATTAGATATATATATATATCTCTAATGATAATAGTGTATTATTTGTATGTGTATGTGTGTAAATTCCATTATTATATTAGTCGATTCATTTATATTAAGCAATTATATTAACATAACGCTGATAATAATTATATTAATTGATTAATGAAAGTAGCCAATTATAACTAAACTTTATATAGGTGCATTTATACTTTTCCATTACAACCTTCCATTACAGCCTTCCGTCGAGATGCAAAAAAATATCATGCAATAATACGGACATCTTCAGTAAATACTAATATAATTGTTCAATTGGTCGCATCCGCGCGCCGTAGACAGCGGAGCGACTAGAGGCGGCGTTATTCGGTATTGACGATCAACAACTAATTCCACTTTGGCAGATTGTTGTCGATGGCGGGCGTGATTTAATTGGGCAGCACAAACATCTACTTTTTATTTCAAGGATTTTAAATTTTATATTTAACAATAACAGCATTTTGGATATCGATGCAGATTGTTATATAAAATTTAAGTAGGTAGTTAATTAATTATATTGACGTTATTTTAGACTAAGTTAACGAATGTGAAAGACAATAATTTACATAAAAAGGTATCTTAAATTAATTATATTAAAGAAATACTTTCTGTTTTTTTCTTGTTTCTTACGAGTGGTGTCGACTGGCTTTAGAATAGCTTGAGAACCACTGCATCTCTTCCCGTGGGTCTCGTAACAAGCGACTAAGGGATAACAAATCCACTGGCACAAGCGCTGAAGAACTATGCAATGCAATGCAATCAGCCCTTTCAGTATTTATTGCTGGACATAGGCTTCTTTATACACATTGTCTTGTGCATGAGGGATGTACGGCCTTAAAACGCCACGCTGCCCAAGCGGGTTGGCGAGTCCACTCTTTTAGAGGTAGTGTAGTTCTTCAGCGCTTATGGTAGCGGCTTGAAGGCCTGGGTCCAGTAGGGGACGAAAAAACAAGGGCCTTGGTAATTTAGTAAACTTATTTTTCCAATTTAATATATGGAATTTAATGGATTTTTTTTCTACAACGCGTACCTAGTTCTGTTTCATGAACATGCGCTTTTTACATCTTTTTAGGGTCAACCAGGTTAATTGTAAACATGGCTTCATTGTTACAAAGTATTTTTAGGTATGGTTGACCCTTAATCGTATTGATGGAAATTGTGAACAGCACTAATAGAATCATAAAATTAAAATCAAATATAAATCATGAACAACGTTAATCTTTTCATTTGAATAAAATAGTGTTATGCAAATAATGCACGTGTCTAACTTATGAAATAGTTTAATAGACTGCGTGAGCGCACATATGGGTGTGGGATGAATGACCAGAGTGCGCGCGTTTTCGGGAGCAACCGCCGACTGTTCGTAATTTGAAATTTAAAAACATTCTTTTTAATTGCTCGGCCCGCCCGCGAGTAAGTAGTCAGTAACACTTCCGCGAAAATAGGTCGTATATGAACATTTTATGGCACTTACGCTTTTAGTGGTTGCCGTCGCGTAAAAAGTGGTTTTGTAATGTATGATATAAATGTCTGGTCTCTAAAACCTATTTCTAGATAGGACACTATGAGGTTATTGGCTTTTAGTAACGTGTTTTTTATTTACAAAGAGGGAAATAAATTATCCTCGTGTTTATTCGATAAATAATGTTTAAGGAGAAGTTAAAGAGGCGTATTAATAAATACATTCAGGTCAAAATAGCTCTGATAGAATAATGAATTGTACTGTTTACTTTGGCTACAAGTTCATCACACTGTCGCTTTAACACTATCAGTGGCTCTTTATAATACTCATCTTTAACTTTTGCCCTTCATTATCTATGGTCGAGTTGCCACCCCGTCTTATCATATTAACGCCCGGTTAACAAAGCAGCTCTTACTTCCAAGATGTTTGTTCATTAACAGTCATACTCGATTTACAATGGTTCAGTCTAATTTTGGATAAAAGCTGATTATTGATATATGAATAAAATTCATGTGCACATGCATAGTTTAGTGTCTAATTAGCGAGACGTATATAAAAATGAACGATTTAAATTTACTTATCAATATTAAATGAGAAAAAGAATTAAATACTTACAACGATGTAAAATTAGATATTCGAGAATTTTTAAATGAAATTAACGCAAATTTAAACAATGAATAATTAAATATAGATACTCAATCTATTCAATTAAACAGCATATTGTTCAATCTATATGTACAATCATTGTAATTCGTGAAATACGTCCAAATTTGAAAACGCCAATTAATCGATTTCATACATTACCTATTCAAGTAAATCTTGTTTACAACTGCAGTTTACAATAAACCATTTACGTGTTTTAAAAGTTTCATTTCGCGCGGAGGGTTATACGTTGTAATGGATATGACCAATAAGAAGAAATTAACGACATGTAGCGATGACTTGTTCAATGATTCACTACGTCTGGTTGTGTTTGAAACAGTGGCATCGCGTCATACAAATTGTAGAGCAAAGCGTAATAAGCGGTAGTTGCGGTAACCTACAAAGTAAGAATTGTAAACGAGGGAGTTAATTATTAGAGCTTTTGATTTTTAAATGTATCAAAGTACAGAGGAAAACATCTAGCTGATGATAAATAAAATTGAATGAGTATGAGTTGCTTTCAATTTATCCTCAACTAATTTTCCTTATTATCCTAACTAAAATTAACCAAATATAATTTACAATACACTAATTGTATTGACGTTATAACTAAGTAATTAGTTATTGCTCAAATGTTTGTCTATAATCAGTAGTAAATAGCTTAATTAATAAACAATAAGGAACATTATACACAACAGAGACACTTACCGCAATGTATACTCTTAACGATATCCTTTAACTGACACTGGGTAACGTCAAACTAAACACTTGACTTCGAACGTCTGTAGCTCCCGGAATATGAATTGGAACTGCGAAAAATAAACATGGCCGACAGACCGAACGTCGGGCATGGCCTGAACATGGGCACTGACTACTCCTTAACTAAGTTTGATTAGCTTTAAATAGCGGTGCCCACATTATCTACTTATTTCATTGACTAGGTGCGGGGCGATGTAAGATCCCTTTTATTTTGGTGTTTAGCTCCTAAAGCTCTATTAGTACACTACTTAAAATTCGTCACGTTTGTGCTAAATATTCAAGTAACCTGAGCTTTATATAATATTTAGGTATTCTAATGTTATGAGAATTATTAATTAATAAAGTGATTAACCAAAACATGCAAATATTTTAGACAGGTACACCTAAGGTGAAGTACAATAAAAGTGCATTGAATTGAAATTACAAAAAAATATGAGAAAATTTAAACGAAAAATGTAGAATAAGTTAATTGTTAAAAAAACAAAAACCCGTCTGCGTTCATCTCCTATATCAACACACATTAAGAACACAAATAAACTCAGATGAATGAAACAAGTTTGCTTATTTACTGCATACACTAACTGATTTGTTTGTTTTGTTTTATGAATTACTCTACTATTTTGTCAATTCAATATCGGACTCGGGACCAGATTTTTTCTTGTAATTTGGCTGAGAATAGAATCTTTTATTGTATTCACTACAGTTTATTAGTTCGGAGGTAAAGGAATATATTGAGAGACAACCTATGTGTAATAAAAATAATAACAATTCTGATACATGTTTTACATGCATTAATTAATTTGTATAAAACTGCATGGTTGACTATAGCCCGAACTTATCTCTACGTGCTTCAAAACTTTCACTGGTCAAATAATACGTTTTGAAATAGAAGATTTAGAGGAATTTAAATGTTTTAATGTTAAATTACATGACTAAAATTCTAACGATCAGTTATAATTTCGCATAATTTTTATTAACTTTGGGAGGTCAACTCAAAGATGTTTTCTGCTTTTCCTGTAAACTTTGGTTTGATGCATTCAATAGATTTTTAATAATAAAATAATCAAGAAGTAATCAAGATAAAAATCGTTTAATACTAGGGGTGGTTTAATACTAATCAAGATAAACTTATTTATAGATCATCACGACATTGCTAAAACTACTTAGGTACCTACTAACAACATGAAGAGATAAATAAAACAATTCATACATTCTAATATTTAGTCTAATTTTTAAAAAATACAAAGATATATGAGAATATAAGGTTGACAAGTAGGTAGGTAATTTATAATAAGTAATTTACATACTAGCTAAGTGCTATTTGTCAATTTTCGAGAAAGTGTTTTAAAACATGCGATATATTTGCTTTTTTTTTAATAAAAGATCCAATAAAAACAGAAACCTTTCATTATTAATTTAAATTTCCGGCGAAAACAGTCGATCACGAGACATTTTGGGTTGATGCCTTAACAACACAATAAAACAACTTCTATTCTGAGTTTATATATTTTTTAAAGTTGTTAAAAAATCCTTCATTATCATATAAATAAAACGTGTGTAGTACCTATGTGTAGAAATACGACCATTAAATATCCTACCAAATTGTTTATATATGTTCCTAAATCTCCATAACTTCGAAAATAGTGGTGACAGTGAGCACGAGGAGACCCAGCATATACCATATAACAAATAATATACCTATGTCATATATTATAAATAACCGATACAATAAATAACCGATACGTACATAGAGAACAACGAATTAACTAGATATTTTTTTGTACTTTTCATAGACATCCTAATAATCTACAAACTTTGTTCTATGCTTAAAATAGAGCGTTTGGTTATATAAAGTAGCCAAGGAAATATTTACATTTAATTTTAACAAATACAGAAATAATATAGAATTAAATTATTTGTTTAATAGGTATTACTTACAGAGAAGTTTTCACGTTTCCGAACTCAGCCGAGCAAAAGTCCGGATTGCAAGCAAAGAAATTTGCAATCATAAAAGAATATA
Organism: Sesia apiformis; assembly: GCA_914767545.1. Classification (NCBI taxonomy): domain Eukaryota; kingdom Metazoa; phylum Arthropoda; class Insecta; order Lepidoptera; family Sesiidae; genus Sesia; species Sesia apiformis. Next base: position 8,665,616 of record OU611970.1, on the reverse strand, counting down.
CTTTTGGTAAATTTGCACTATCGACTTTAATAAAACCACCTTTCATTTTTTGTAGACCAAGAAGAACTTTCAGAGTAGAAAAATAGGCAACGCCGAAAAAAAATTTGTGGTGGACGTCACACGGTAATCAGTCATGACTTTTCGCGTTGCAGATCTCGTAAAACACCTATGAAAAACCTTTAATTTATTTAATAAAAAAAATATTTTTGTAATTCATTTTAATGCAAAAACGCATATTATAATTAGTATTATTATTATTGTTGACCAATAAGCTACGTCACCTATCCAATATTTTTTACAATTTATTGTTATATCTCTCAAATAGCCAATTTTATCATTGCCGTCAATGAAGTCAGGCATCTATGTAACCCCAAAGTGATGTAAATGAAGCGGTAGCAGTATAGTTATTTACAAGTCAGCAACTGCATTCAATTTTGTCACATTTCATCATTGATACAACAACGCTTCGCTATACTTTCTAAGATAAAACGTAGAATATAAATAAACTTATATATACATAAATAATTATTTAAAAAAAATAAGGTCGAAAAGGTGTAAATAACTGTTATTTAAAAAAAAAGTATTTTCATGAAATTAGTGACTCTATGGTGAAGTAGGTACCATTTGTGTACACTTTTAATTTGTACCTAATCTGAAAATTGTAACATATGTGGGTACTATAATTTTAATATATTTATTTTTGTGACACTCATCAGTGATGTGATGAGTCGAGAACCAGAAGATTCGTTTCGGAGTCCCTATTTAGTGCAGGAACAAATAATCATTATTTTATCGGGAGTGACCCCCGTAAATTCGGCCCCGGGGACTTAATCTGCCCTCCTTATAAAAAAGGCACAAGTGCATTTTGATGACATTCTAGAACAATAAAAAGAAATGGTAAAATCTTCATAAATTTAAAATCAAGGTAGAAATTTGGAGTTTTAAATAAAACAAAAAGAATAACCATAGTTCATTTATAGTGTTTATTTTTAATTTTCGATTACAATGTTACTTGAATTATATCTACTTCATTGAAATTATTAGATACGAATGCCCTTTCTTCTTTGGAGGGCAGTAATCTCATTAACAGTTCCAAATATTTGAATAAACACAAAAACGTTTTTGTTACACTATCAACATAATATACAAATTAGATACATATTATTAAATAGAAATTGTAAGTACATTTTAATTCTACCTAAAATAAATATCTACTTTGAGATGCTGGAGCAGTTTTATTCAACATATACGTGTTGTGTTAATATGAATTTCAATTTTCTATATTGTAAAAATTGTTGATAGTTTATTAAACTTCAAAGTGTTTTCGCGCGTGGTGTTTGTGATAATCAATTAAAAGCATAGGACTGCGTTTTTCGTGTGCTTCCAAAGAGTCTTCTTCTGTCCTCAGTAAACCTACTACATACCACTTTACTGAGCGACCGCTGACTTACTTTGACGGAACTGGACATTGGCAGGATAAATTTTAGACTTTGAAATTGTTTATTTATTATGAAACCTCGACACTGGCAGAATGTGCTAATTGCATCATTGCCATTATGAAAAGAAAAAAAAACTGCATGATGATATTGTAGCTTTTCCTCGTGTAACAATATAAATGTAGGTATATTGTTAACAATATAAATGCACCAAAATTATTATCATTACACTGACAGGAGCTGCACTATGTGTAATTTAGAATTGATTTTTAAATGTGTCAAATTGGTTTAAATACCTTACCTTTAATCAACTGTTTCCCTAACAACTGGTAATAATTTTAAAAATAGTATGTAAAGTGAGTAATGCCAGTAAATATTAAGTCACTGGTTCGGATGGAGGATTTGAGCTCTGGACCTCACGAATGAGAGTCGAGAATAAATAACCCTAGGCTATCACTGTTCTGTAATTGACATTACATCTGATAATTATTTTGACACTGGTGAAAATTATCTAGATTATGACAACTTTGTTTTACGTGACACTAAGAGTAGAGACGATTGAGGATGTTTTATTTTATTTATCTATAGTGAACAGTGATGCATAGTAATTAATATCATAATATAAATAAACATACATACATACATACTCATGGGAATAGCCACGGTTGAGTAGGTTGGAGCGCTTGCTGCCCCTGGCATAACAGACTCCATTACACTACTTCTATTTATATTACCTGTATGATTTTTTTTGCTTTGCCTGGATAAGATTGGAATGGGCAGCCCATTTGAAGGCTCCTAATTTTACGACGGAGTATAGTAGGGTAACTATAATATAAATTCGAAACATATGTTAAGGGGGCTGTAAGAATGTTTTGGCGGTGTCGAAACAACAAAAACCGACAAAAACTAACCTAAAAATCGTTAATTCCTATATTGTTTCCTGCGTAGGTGATCCCACGTTGGATTAAAAAATATTTATACATATTTAAATAACGCAAATAGTGCTACATATTATGAAAATGTTAGCGCTAAAAAAAATTCGAAAAGGACTGTACTTCATACTTTCGTGGACATTCTCCTTTAAAGGTTTAAGTTCTCTGGTAAGAATAAAGAAATAGGAATCTCGAGAAACAGATTCCGTGGACTTGATGGTGACAGTAATAGTAATTTAAAATTATTTACTTCAGTTATTCAAAAATACGTTGTTGTGTTGATCATGATTTGTTGCCCATTTAGTATTTTTTGCTATTCGTTAAACAAATAGTTTCAATTTTATAAATTATCTATATTAATGCGCGCCCCGATTACCGACCACTTCACTAGACCTCTCATATATCTCATATAATATGACAGGTCATGTAAAGTGGTCGACGATAGACGATTTCATACAAATTTCTTTTCTGTCCAGTCTTAGTTGACCTCGTGTCAATGACCGAAATTCTTCTTGCTCGTGGCGCGTGCTTTACCTGCACCAACATGTCAACGTATACCCATCGGTATCTTAAAGCGCTAGCAATAAGAACTAAAATCGAATGATTTGGGATACATTAGCGTGTTGCTGACTGTACATAAAAATGTTATTCACATTTGAAACAAAGCTGTAAGCTTCCATAAAACGGAACTTCCTTGTTGATGCTGGTTCCGACGGAAACAACTCTTTGTTCTTAGAAATTGAATCTAATTCAATTAACCTTACATAAGTAGGTAGTTATATTCTGATTCTGGTAATATAAAGTAGAAATAATAACGTATTTAATTTTCAATGAAATTAATGAGGTTCGATGTACCCGTGATAAAGTTTTTGAATCAAATTTAATTTTTCATTGAAACTGTCACATTCAATATGTTTGTAACACTTGTTAACCATTAATTATATCGATAAATGAATGTATAATAATATATCAGCCTATAATATCCCGGTGCAGGGCACAGGCCTCCCCTAGTAAATCACTAGGGGGTTCCGAGCCGTAAACCACCACGCGTGCCCAGTGCGATTTTTTTTTTATTTCTAGAGTATGTGGGTTTCCTCACGATGTTTTCCTCTCACCGGCGAGCTAGTGATATTTTTTTTTAAATCCGCACTTAAGTAGAACTCGGCCCGTACTACTACGGGCCGAGGATTTGCACTCACGATCACATGAATGAGTCGAGTAACAGCTACCCCTAGACTATCACCGCTCTCGATAAATGAATAAGTGATAAAAAAAAATCATACATCTACATACATTTTCACAATATACCAAAACCGTTCGATTCTAACCCTTATTACAAGCAAATTAAGTTACCGATGGGTATACATTATCTCGTTGCTGACAGTACATGAAAAAATTCGTATTTCAATTAAAAACCTACTAGGGCAGCTATACTCTAAGTGTGTTCCGCGGAACCCTAGGGTTCCGTGATACCTCTGTCGGGGTTCCGCAAGAATTTAGAAATAAAAAAATCAAAACACCTCTCTCTGGTCGCTCCGCGGCTGTGCGGACTCCGCGGCCGCGCGGAGACAAAACGCTATGAATGTTATTTATTTATTTATTTGTATTTGTATAAGCTTGTGTTACATTAGCTGGTACAATATCTCATAAGTTTGGTCTCAACAATTTTATACTTGTACAACGCGTTCGCTCTAAGTTTGCCGGTCTGTGGAATGCGCGTACCCTCCCCCACGTGACAACAAAACTTATAATGTGTCATAGTTTTACCCAAATATCTAACGTACACAATTTTTATTGTTACAATTAAATAAAAAATTTCGAACGTCATACACTCATACCTATCGCCAGCGGCAAACTTAAAACGAGCGGGTAGTATACTTGTAAGCGCTCAGTCTCTTTGATAAAAGCCGCCTCTGAATTAGACGCTATAGTTGTCAACTAGCGACTTTCGTCTCTAACTTCAAAGGATAAAGTCGATATTGTTTACAACGCTATTTTTAAATTTCTGTTTTTATTTTTGCTTTTTGTTTATCAAAGGTGCCGACTCGAGTATTTTCGAGAATATTTGAGATCGAGTCTAGGACTAAGTATAAAAGCGGCGATCGCGCGTTGGCGTCGTCAGTTGATGATTAGCGTTCGGAGCGATAAGTTACTACCTACTTACAAGCTCGCTAGCGAGAAACTAGTGTTCATTGTTTTACTGCCTGCTGTATTCTGTTGTCTCAGTTTTATACATTTCTTCCCTGTAGGTTCTAAATTTAGTCTCTTATACGCAGTAACGATTGTGCATTATTTAAACCCCACTATCCTGACTTGTAACATTATAAATAAAGAAGAATGGAACGTTGGCTTAAAGGTGTTAAACGTGTTCCAACAACATCTTCTAATGACGCTGAATGTTCAAAAGCAATGCGCGCGGAGAATTTAGCAATCACCGATCCAGAAGATGATGCCACGAGTGCCACGACGTCAAGCTCGACGGTTTCAAAGACGAAAAAAAGGAAGTATGATGAATCTTATATCAGTTTCGGATTTGTTGATTCCAACGGCTCACCTCTCTGCATGCTCTGTAGTAAACTGCTTCCTAATAGTTCCATGGCACCTGCCAAATTGCGTCGACATTTAGAAACCGTACACCCCGAGACTAAAGACAAGAATAAAGAATTTTTTGTTCGCAAAAAAGATCAGTTATTAGAAAGTCAAAAAAATATGATGCATGTAACACAAACTACCAACGAAAAGGCCACGGAGGCATCATACTTAGTTAGCTATCGTATTGCACAAGCAGGTGAAGCGCACACTATCGCTGAGAAATTAATAAAACCATGTGTATTAGACATAACAAAATGTATGCTTGATGAAAAATCTGCAAAGCATCTTTCTACTGTTCCGCTATCAAACGATACTGTTTCACGACGAATCCATGATCTGGCAAGCTACGTCAAACAAGAACTAGTTACACGTCTACAAAATACACGATTCGCTTTGCAAATGGACGAGTCGACTGATGTCGCTGGTTTGGCTATCCTGCTGGTTATTGTGAGATATCCATATAAAAGTTCTTTTGAAGAAGACATGCTTATGTGTTCATCGCTGCTTACAAACACTACCGGGGAAGAAATTTTTAATAAAATAAATATATTTTTTGAAGAACATAATCTCAGTTGGAACAATTGCATTGACATTTGTACAGATGGGGCCAAGGCGATGACAGGTAAAACAGCAGGAGCAGTGTCACGAATGAAAAATAAAGCGCCTAATTGTAGTTCCAGTCATTGTATTCTGCATAGACAAGCACTTGCGATGAAGCAAATGCCGTCTAATCTAAAATTAGTTATGGATGAAGCGGTAAAAATAATTAATTTTATCAAATCACGACCACTACAATCCCGATTGTTCTCATTATTGTGTGAAGATTATGGCAGCAAACATAAAACACTGCTGCTCCATACAGAAGTGCGATGGCTGTCTCGGGGAAAAACTTTAACAAGGCTATTTGAACTTAGAGCCGAGTTACAAATGTTTCTTTCAGCAGATACTTCTTTTAATTTGAAGGACCGTTTGTATGATAAAACTTGGTTGTTCCGATTGTCTTTTATGGCGGATATCTTTCAAAAACTTAACGAATTAAATTTATCGTTGCAAGGTAAACAGACAACAGTGTTTCAGGCCTATAATAAAATAACTGCTTTTAAAAGAAAATTAGATTTTTGGATCATTTGCATTGGTAAGAAAGAAATAGAAAGTTTTACGTTACTCAGTGAGTTTGTTAGCGAAAACGACTCAGAAATGTTTGAAGATAATGTGTTTGAAGAATTGGTCCAATATCTCAGTTCGATGCGCGCATCTTTTGAAAAGTATTTTCCCGAAGAACACAATACAAAAATTAAAGTGAACTCCTGGATTCATAATCCTTTTTTACCCAACTTGGAAAAGCCTGAAAACATGTCAAATGAGATATATGAATCTCTTTTAGAAATGTCATCAGACACAAGTATGGAGTCATTGTTCAAAACGACGCCTCTTAATGATTTTTGGTGCAGAATCCAAGATGAATATGCAATGCTTGGCCAAATGGCTCTGGATATTCTTCTCCCGTTCCCAACTACATATTTGTGCGAAACAGGATTCTCTACCTACGCAGCCACGAAAACAAAATATCGCAATAGACTGGACGCCGAAGCTGATATGAGACTCCAACTTTCTTCCATCAAACCTGATATCAAGCAATTGATGAAAAATAAAAAACAGTTTCATACCTCCCACTAGTTAGATTTTTTCTTTTTTAATGTTTTCTATTATTGTCCTTACCAAGTGGTGAAGTAAATAATAATTAGTAACTGATACATTGTACTTTTATTATGCTGATTAATATAGAATACACTTATAAAAATAATTGTTTTATTGTAGGGTTCCATCAAGTATTTTGCTTCCCAAAAGGGTTCCGTCATTTAAAAAGTTTGAGAACCACTGTACTAGGGTATTAATTAAACTCCAGCAAATAATGAAATTGATAATTATTCTATTATATTCAGTGATTTCAGATTTTTATTTGAAAAACTTGCTTCAGCAGGAATATAAATAACAGACATACTTTTATATAAATCTTAAAGAAATATATATATAAACATACAATCATATGTTTTTGGATCATCAAGTTTACAACATGGACATAACATTTTTTTCTAAGCCCTTCCGACTGGCATTTCATACTGAAATAGCAAATTTCATACCATCATAATCCTATACGTACTTTCATACCCTTTTATTATTAACGCGTTATACGTTATATTCTTATACGCGTTTAGACCCGAAATACAATATAAAATGGGTAGGTTAAAATTTCTTTAATTAAAATTAATAATTAAAAACTTTCTTTCATACCTTCGTACCACCATACTGGCATTTATGCTTTCACGTTTTAGGTAAATCCGATTCAATCACATTATCCTTATAGAGATCGTCAGCGGCAACTCCAGTTGAAACACTCACTGGTGATTTAATTCCATTAGGGTCCGTGCACACTAAGTGATTACTTCCTTATTGGCCGTCTGCCGCCTTTGAGATTCCGTGCAGTCACACAGTCATGATTGTGTAGGATGAAACGTTCTAGAATATAATCTGTGCTTATGGAAATTTGAAAAGAGAATGTTGTATCTTTTTTAATTTCCACACGGAATAAAGTGCAGAAAAAACTATGGCAGCACCAGTGGGAAGGAAGATATTGCTATTTTCATTGCTATTAGTTTCAGAACAAAAGTGTTTAGATAACAATTGTAGAGCTTTACGAGCCCTAGCCAACGACATGTAGATTGTACGTGTATGTATGTATACTTTGTATGTTAGACGTCGAATTATTTTATTGGGAATTTTTGTAAAGTTTATGCCATACCACCAGCCTGTGTCTCTCTACTGCTGAATATAGGACTCTCTTAAAGACCGCTATCACATACGGTTCTTCTCATCCAAAAACCACTTAACTAGTAAAGTTTACACCGCCATAACTACGGAGCCGATTTGGCTTAGTTTAATAAAAACCGAGAGCCGGTTCCGATATTACCAGTTAAATATATGCTGGACAAAATTTCGATTCAGCATTAAAAATTAACAAACACTATTAACTTACTGTAAATTGGTGCGAATTTGTGTTTTCCAACTGCGAAAAAGCAAAGATGTAGTGACTATAGACAATAGGTACTAAAAATATCGATTGTACGATGCACTGCGCTTCGTATATCTGTTTAACCAAAGGTTGACTGGCATAGAATGCCGTTAGGCAAAAGTAAACTAATAGAAACTAGATTTTCCTATGTTCTATTTATTAGCATAATGATAATTAATGTGGATTACTAAATTCAGAAACAACAGTGAGATTGAGAAACTCGTTTCTCTTTTCTCATCACCTAAGATTCCCTTTTCTCGATCTTTGATAAACCTTTCGAACCTAATTTCAAGGTCCCAAAGGTAATGTGGGCAACGCATCTGCGAATATTCGTAATTTTTTACTCTGGTGTATACTTATCATAATGATAATAACACAATTTACTATCAGCTAAACTGAATGCTCGTGTTGGAAAACGAGTAAATTTACGAAATACGTAGATTTTATTTTCAGAAAAGTTTGATTTCCTCTGCGAATAAATACTACAATCTCGTAACATGTCAATAACGCGAGGATAGTAAAAATTAAGTAACTTATTAAATTACCAAAACCATTCTAATGTTTACAGAGTATGAATTGGTAAATTAGCAGCAGAAATACTGCCAAATCGATGGCAGCACATTTTAAGGGGTCTATTCTCTGGTAGCAATAAAGACATAGTAGTGTCCCGTGAAGCGGCATACCTTTTTTGTGTTGACATTCTTAGTAATTATAAACTGATTATTTCAGTTATTCAAAAAGACACTAAGTATACCGCGAACCCAAAGTTGTGGAATGAAGTGTCAGCTGAGGTATTTCCGTTACGCAGCTGAGGTATATGGGGCTCCTCAAGAGAGCTGTTAACAGGAACAGGAACAGGGTGGCGGTGACCGCTAATCATCATGTGGCCGCCCGGACGTCTGGCATCTATACTATAAAAAAAAAAAAAAAAAATAGTTTGTAATGTTGATCATGATTTTCAGCTCGTATTTTGTATTTTTTTCAGCTCGTTTAAATACAAGTCGTATAAATTAAGGGTGGCGTGTGTTGTCGGCCGGCTTTAGAATAGCACCACTCCATCCCTTCCCGTGGGAGTCGTAAAACGCGACTAAGGATAACAAAGCAGCTACCAAAAGCGCTGAGGAACTTCACCACCTCTGAAAAAGTGGACTCGCCAACCCACTTGGCCACCGTCGTGTTTTTTGGCCATGCTTCCCTCATGCACGAGACAATGTGCACGAGGAGGTCTAAAAAGGCTGAATGCATAAATTAAGTAGTTGCGATAAAAAATATATCTTCTAAGTTGTAGTAACCTTGTGACTCTTCGGGATCTGAGCAATCTTCTCTTTATAACATAGACTGCATATGATGCTATATAGTCTTCTGGACCTAAGCTATTAACATTCTTTTTGTAAGATAGTGTAGATACGGCGCAGCATTATAGTGCCATCCGTTTAAGTAAATTCCAAAGGGCTGGATAAGTGACAGCCCTTCAAAATGTACTTAAAACGATGACCACTTCTAGCTTCATTATAGGTTGCTTCTGTTTCTTCTTATTCTGTGTTCTTCCAATGAAGATGTTTCTGACACAGGTATAAGTAGGAGTGGTGAGGCTTAACATGTTATAAGCCTGACTAATACTACTTATATCCGCGACAAAATTCTTGTTTTCGTGAAGTTCTGAAATAATATTCCTTCAGATAGATAGATATACTTTATTGTACACCAATACATGCAGAAGAGAAACACACAAATACAAGCTAAAGCAATTTTGGGTAACTGGGCAGCTTTTGGGTGGTAAGTAGTTTGGTGGTGCAATCAAAATATTGTCTATATAAATACATACATACACGCATAAATACGAGGCGTATTCGAAAAGTAAGGGCCGTTCGCTTATATTTCAAAATCGACAAGTCGTAACACGTTTAAACTTGTGCATATCTGTACGTGCACTACTCGTGCAGCTATTTCAGGTGTTGTTTTGATTCAGTAGACATTTGCCTATCTGTGCGTACAGTAAACAATGTCCGCGATAATCGTTGCTCCCGCCAGCTGTGAAGTTCGCGCTATAATAAGATTTTTGTGCAAAAGGATCTTCAGCTGCTGAAATTCATCGAGAGTTATGCCTAGTTTATGGACCTACTGTAATGAATGAAGGAAAGGTTAGACAATGGTGTCGTGATTTCAAAACTGGACGAACAAATGTTCATGACGAAGAGCGGAGTGGTAGGCCCAGTATGCAAACCGATGAAACATGCAAACCGATGCAAACATATTATATTGTGCAATTTTACGAATTGCACAATGTTTTTGATCGTCAAGGGAATTTATTGAAACTTGTTTTGGGTGCAAGGCATGATTCAATAATATTGTGCAATGTGATATTATTATGTATGCAGTTTTATTGTAGGTCTGGGGGCCGCCTTACAGTATTTTACTTAAGTATGCATTGATTTAAGTATTTATTATTTTTATTTATAGAATTTAATTTATTTGCAATATCAAATAATTAAATAATATTCAGTAAAAATGTGTGGTTGTTGTTGGGTGTCGTGTGCAGCTGCTTGGGCGTCATCCAACAGGCACAAAATAAACATCCAGATAATAAGGTCTCTTATTTTCTGGATGTTTATTTAAACGGTTTTAATTAGAATATATTGAATAAAGAGATGATTAAAAAGCTTATATTTTTTTCATTTACAAACACGAATTCCTCTCACTCTTCTGCTTAATAGGTACAAAACTTCTTTTTTTTTTATCATAGTATTAGAATACTACACATTATTTGTATAAATATCCATATGTATTACTGTTACAAAACATAATGAAAAGACTCATTAATTTTATTACTCTTATTACTCATTATGTGAAAATCATTATTTTATAAGAGCCAAAGATTTTGAGCCTCAAAATGCTCTGATTTTTTTTATTTATAACACGAAACACTCTCGCAACACGTAGTATTTGACTATATTGTTTTCAGAACTCATAAAAATTTTAGCTTTAAACAACTGTTTGTACTCGGAAATACACTTTTATTGAGAAAACGAGAAACGAAACCCAAAATACCCTTCATTATTTAAAAACGAAATAAAAGAAATACATTCAAATTTTCAACCTCTCCTTGAAAGTGTGAAACTACTTAACAAAAATAAAATTCAGAAAGATTACACAAATTATACTCTTGCATTTCCTTCAAAACTAATCTTCAACGAGTCTTCCAGAGCAGGCAGAACAAATTGACAAATACGTAAGTAGAAAACATGCGGTTTTAATACACACAAAACCGAATGAAATCTACTTAAATTTATGCCAATTTTCATGCCCGTGTTGATACTTGTAGGTAGTTGCCGCCAATCTTATCCTTCTGCTGTATTATAACGTCACCGTAATTACAGTTGCACTTTTGATTTGGCAGAAAAGTCCACAATATCTTGGAGACAACAATTTAAAACAAACTTATAAACAAAACAAATTTTATAATAGCGCCACGCCATCTCATCCCGTGAGTGTCGTACTCGTAAAAGGCGACTAAAGGATAATGAAGCCGCTACCACAAGCCCTGAGGATTAAACCTCTAAAAGAGTGGACTAAACACCTCTCTTGCTCAGCGTGGCGTTTTAAAGCACGCACAAGAGGTGCATGTCCAACAGTGGACGATAAAAGGGCTGGTTAGAATTACGGTTACACATACAAATTAAAAAGAAATGTCTTGTACATGAGGGACGTATGGCCTTAAAATGCCACGCTGACTAAGTGGGTTAGCCAGACCACACTTTTACAGGTGGTGTAGTACCTCAGAGCTTCTGGTAGCGACTTTGTTATTCGCTATCCCTAGTCACCTTTTAGTGGTAAATCACTGAAAGAAATGAGATACTTTAAAGCCGATACTACCGCATATAAATATAAATGACTACACTGTTTATTACGGAATTTTAAACACTTTTTTGTGTAGAGTGTAGATAGTGAAAGAGAATAATAGAAATGCGCTACAGATTAATAAAAAAAAATCAATAATCAATCAAGACATCTACTTAAAATACGATGTTAAAGTTTTATAGATATATTATGACGTTATTTTTTCAGTAAATTCCATATTGCAGATATCCATGTCACGGCGTAATGTCTGCCATAGAACATAAGTAGTATATGTCTGGCTTTAAAGGAAAAAAAGCCGGACAAAATCTACTTATATTACACAACAGTATCGAATAAACTATTCTCCGGATATCAACCTAGAGAGAACATTTAAAGGAAACAAAGAATATTTGAATCAAAATTCGGTAGACAGATCTTGAATTTATACCAAACAATCAGCCGATAAAATAATTCCTATAATTCCAACAGGCTTTTGAAACTGAGTTGCATGGGCGATTCCAAAGTTCTATAAACTTTACTTTTTAGCTATTTCCCATATATCTTCTATGTTAAAAATTTGTAAAAATTATTGAAGTTATAAATATAATGAAAGAAATTTGCAAAACAACAATACATTTTAATACTCACTGCCATTGTGCCATTTTAATACTACTGACCACTTGAAATTAAGAACACTGTCTATTTCAGAGATTGAAAAATATTTATACACTAACAAAGTAATCGTACTTGAAGTTAACGAGAAAACAACATAAATTTTAGTTAACAGTACTGCGATGCCAAATGAATACTATAGTTTCTTGCTCTAGGAACCAACTAATATATAAAATTACACATCATTAAGGGTGTAATTACTTAATTTCTTTGTTTACAAACAGTATTCATTATCTTTTGAAACCAAATCGTTGTTTACTTATCATTGAGTAAAGATTTATAATTTTGTGTACAAATTTATTGTTAGATGCTGATATATCGTTAGCTAATGAGTTATTCAGAAACGGATTTATCTATACTGATATATTAGAGGTAAAATTGTGTGTTTGTATTTTGGGGGTAATCTCTGGAACTACTGAACCGATTTCAAAAATTCTTTCACAAATAGGTAGCTACATTATCCGTGTCTAATATAGGCTTATTTTGAAATTTTGAAAAAAAAAACTTATAAACCGAAGCGAAGCGAGGGCGGGTCGCCAGTAATTTATAAGATACTCTTTGTAAAATTAATTACTGTAGCAGGGTTCGTAAAAATCCGATACCTATTTATAATAAATATCAAAATATCCGATAAATATATCATATATATAAAAAAGACGCGAATTTCATTTTGTACCTAAGTGGTTTTAAAGTGTCAAAATTGTTAAATGAAACTTTGAGTTTGATTAATAGACTTATTTATTATAAAACAAAACAAAAATAAGAGTAAAAATAGAGTAAAAGAAATGAATCTTTGAGATTAATAAATAATCAGTCTATTTAATCAACATTCAACTAAATTATTATTATAATCTTTAGTGTTGGATCAGTGGCAGTGGCAATGATCGTAATTTAAAAGCATGGGATTTGCCAAAATTCTAGTTTTGACGATAAATATCAATTGATAAGGTGGGTGGACCATGGAAGGCCACTCTAACGATTAAACAGTTATTATTCCTTTATTTACTGGATAAATTAAACAAACAAATTATTAAGTAACACATTGTTTTATTATGTAACTTATAAAACATTTTTTTTTATTGCAGAGGTAATGGTTATTTATTAAATTTAAGTTTTATTAAACTCTTCCAAACGGCCTTGCAAGGAACAAGGCTCCATACAAGGCCGATATAATAAATCAATCGTCTAACTTAAAACTAACGTTGTGACAATTAAAATTTCTGCTTATACTTAAACTACATAAAAAGGTCTTTCATTAAAATGAAACATTAAATACTTACCATATTAAACTCACATAAAAAATACTCAACGAACATTACTTGAACACTATCGTAAAACTAAGAGTGTATTCGTGAAAACGTTTTAAAAATAATTTTAATGATTATTATATCGATATCAAATAAGTTGCCAATAACCTTTATAATGAAATAAAAAAAAATTATAACCGACCAAATTGGCCTTCTTATGGGTCCGTTCCTTGTAAGGCCAAAATGTTCTAAATAAGGCCAAACAATAAAAAATATTATCTATCAAAAGTTTTTTTTTAATCAACAAAACAATTAGATACTACAGACTACGTACTTTAATCACAACCTTTATAATGGCACTTAGTCAGTCTTGTAATCAGGAATGTTTATAACTTTAAAACTAACGATTCCTATACTTTTCCCAAGTATGGTTTAAAAAACGAAAATAGAACAAAATAATAACTTCAGTTATGAAACAAACTTATAAATTAAGGAGGACAATAATTTTAGCACTTTAATCACAATGTGGACACAAAAATTGTAGGTCATTTTTAGTGAGACCCATACACTCCTCGTGATACCACTTTTGACATTCGCTACATTTCCTCATGTTTTCCATTCTACACTCGCAACATGCGTAACAGTACCATTTCTTTTCTTCGCCTTCTTTACTTTTCTTCGTCTTTCTTCTCGGCCTTTTGCTGTTTTTATTGTTTTGTTTTTGTTGTGCTTTTCTTTTCAGTACTTTTTTAGAATCATTTTTACTATGGATGTCTTTCTTTTCTTGTTCTCGCTTACTTGTGGACTTTCCTTTTTTCTTACTCCTTTTTTGATTCAAATCTTCCGTGTTTTCTTCAGTTTTAAATAAATCTTTAACTATTCTTTGTCCTTTATAATTTATAGCTTTTTGCCGTGGACGTGTAGACTTTATCTTAGCGTAATTTGGAGTAGGCAAAAAGGTATGAAACGATGTATCTTTATCCTGAATTAAGTTAATCAACGGTTCGTCATCATTCGAAGATCTAGTGGAACTTATCTCGTGACTCTTTTGTTGAGCTTTTGTTTTAGGTCTGCTTAATTGTTTTTCTGGAGTTATTTCTCCTTTCTGTTCGGGATATTCATCATCTGACGAGAAAATGTAAAAATCGGAAGTGTGAAGTTTACTGATGTAGTTATTTTTGATAAATGATTCACTGAGATTCAAATCAAGATCAGGGTCAGAGCTAGAATCAACGATATTTTTTTGTAGTCCGGATGTACTTGGAACGGGATTATCGTACAGAGATAGTTGAGGGTCATGATTTGTATTTGCGTCGTTGAGCCGGTCTACTGAACTTAGCATTATATTGCCACGCTGATCATTGATCGTATTGTCTATTTCCATATCTGAAGCATCAGTTGAAGAACTGTAAGGAACAAGAGTTCGTTTTCTTTTTTCTATTGCAGGTGAAAATTCTGATACTTCATATTGACCCCCATGGGTCAAGTCGTGAAAAGATGAAGGCGATGATGATACGATCTTCTCTTGAGAAGTTACCGGAAAAATTGAAAAGTGAGAAACACGAGCTGACCTTTATCATCTATCAGAGACAGAGACGACAATTCTGACACTCCATTAAATTGAGGTGCAGGAGTCTTGTCTTGTAATGTTTCCGGCAAAGGTCTTTCTGTTACAATTGAAGGAGCATAAGCATCTTCTGGAATCACATCATGATCGAGAGGGTATAAGCCAGTAGCTCTGAACCCGTTCATTATATTTGTTTGAGTCATACACTTTGGCCAGGTTCGCGAGAAAATGTGGTTGAATGTAACTTTGTTTAAACTTCTCTTAAGAGAATTGCACAGGTAGTTCAACACCTCTTCATCCCAATGGTGTTCGAAAGACTTATTCACAGATTTATCTAGAGGTTGGAGTTCGTGGGTGGTATTTGAAGGTAAGCAGTATAGCACTATATTATTTTTATCTGCTTCTTCCAGAGCCTCATAAGATAAATGACACTTCGCGCCGTCAAAGATAAGCAGACACTTACCGGGTGCTTTATGTTGCGCTAAATGTTGAATGAACTCCACGAACAAGCTACTGGTCATACTGCCTTTGGGTGCCATTCGTACTTTTGTTCCAGCTGGCAAGTTTTCTCCTAATTCTGATCTGTATCGTATGCCCTTAAAAATAATCATGGGCGGTACAGCACAACCCACAGCATTGACGCACATCGCGATGGTGACGTTCTCAGCGTGTTCCGGCGCAACAACATGAACTCTGGTGTTTCCCTTCTCAGCCAAAACTACATTTTGTTTGTGGACCGTGATGCGACACCCCTTCTCATCCATATTATATAATCGTTCTGGATGTGCAATAATGTACAGCTCTTGATAGAGTTTCTTTACTTCTTCAAAATGGTGTTTCACGATGGACTTATTCATTTTTTGTGCTCTAGCTGGGTTCATTATTTGGGGTTTTCTTTTCGAAATTGATGGGTTTCGACTAAGAAACATTTTGAGCCATTTACGTCCAGCCATTCTTGTAGACAGATTGAACGAGTGCTTGATTTTAAACCTCTCACAAAATAAAAAGGCTTGCTTCCGGATAAATTTTGGGGTAAGTGGTATACCCAGTTTGGCAAAACGTTTAATTCGCTGAGCTAAGTCTTCTTCTAACTGTTTTGTGAGAACAGTAGACTTTCCAATAATCTTAGTAGTTTTACCGGTTAGTAAATGGTTTCTAAGGGTTCGTCTCGGAATATTGAATTTCAACGCTGCAGTATTCGTATTGAGTTGATTTGTTTGTACCGCTTCCATGGCACACCTTAAACTCTCTTCATCCCATGTACTTCCTCTTTTTCTAGGTTTTGGTCCTGGCATTCTTGAAACCTGGAATTATACCTACACTTAAATTTAACCATCTGTTCAATGACTAACAAATACTAATTACGAGATTTCCAGAAGAAAGCCGCAAAAAAGTGAAACTAGTGGTAGCTATTACATCAGGCCCTATACAGAAGTGTGACTACAAGCAAAATCTATATTTAAATTAAAGCAGTAAAACAATGACAAATATTGATATTAAATTGTATTTTGTTCTTAACATGCTTATGTAAAGAACGAAAACTTAGTCATAATTTTATTTTTAATAAGTAAGTATAAGTACTCATGAAGTTTTAAAATAAAATTATTTAAAGCATGATTATAAGTAATAATATTACGAACTTATACATTGTTTTACCTTTCCCCATACGTATTTACGACTAAAAACTAGGTATTAATATTTTCTTGATTCCTAGATGTTCCTAGTAAGGCCCTTGTGCCCTAGCAAGGCCAACTGTAAATTTTTTGATCGGCTTTACAAGGAACCATTGGCTTTCCTAGGAACACTACCGATATTTTAACTAAAATGGAAATAAAATAATTTTTTTTTTCTTTAGTACCATAGCAAATCCTTATATATCAATTCAGCGTAAAAAATTTAAAGAAAATAATAATGTATTTACTTGAAAACTTACGTTTTGTTGTGAGCGCGTATTATAATTTTAACGTCGACGATCGAAGTCAACAAAGCGAGGGACCGCACTGACAAAATAGCGGCGCCAGCGACTCGCCGCCGCGTCTGTGTTCTTGAGTTCGATGGGTGTTAGTGTGAGTAGAAGGAATTTGTCATCGCATGGCAATAACTACGACTTTTCAATAATCGGCCTTACAAAGAGCATGGCCTTCCATGGTCCACCCACCTTATATATCATGATGCTGATATATCAGCGAATCCTGGATTATAGTGTCTTACAGTTTCCCATCAGTTATAACATGCCCGTATCTACTTAAACGATTGCTTAGCAATATGTAAGTACTTACATACATCATAAAACGGCGGTAACCTAGGGCATAGTTTCTGAACCTAGGGATCGCGATGCTCAGGGGTATAAAGAGGTTCGCAGTTGGTCAAGAAAAATGAAGCACTCATGTACGAACAAAACTTATTTACTTATATTTATACTTGTACATATAATAAAATCGGAACGGAGCCGTGTCTGTATATGAAATATTTTTTGAAAAAGTCATTATCTACAGTGTAAAGGAATTTTTGGAATTTTTGTCTGTCTGCCTGTCCGTCTGTATGTTTGAACATTCTGTTCTACCTATTAACTATTTCTAAACTTGACTAATATCCTAAATATCCAAAAGTAGGGAGATCAATTGCTGACGTGTCAACTTTCGTCAATTTTAAGCGAAATTGGCATGCATCGCTTATGTCCATTGGCGAATCTAATTTCCGCTTACCACCAGATGGAATGTCTGCTCGTTTTCAATGTCTATATAAGAAAGCATAATGTAACTTATTCGAATGCTTAGCAAAGTTTAACAGTTCACTAGCTTTGTTTAACGAACTTTATCATAAGTATTCAATATTAGTGGTAGATGGGGCAAATAAAGTGTAAATAGACTTTTGTATTTTATGTTCATATTTATTTAAATTTATCAATATATTTATTTAACATGCAAAATAGTAGATCCACACGATAAGGCAAACTAAAAGTTCTTCGAACTGCTGACGAAAGTGGAGAAAGGCTGGAGAGCTGAAAAGAAGATGACTGCCTCCTTCTTTGGCAGATCGGGCCACTTTGCTATAATAACTTTAGAAAGTAAAAGAACCACAGAATATAAATCTTATAATCTTCTGTGGGTTGTTATCACAGAACAATAATGTTTTGTGGTCGTTATGATAATTTGCGGTTTATATCCGCACCGATTCCGCCGTTTCTGAACAAAATTTTGTTCTTTATTCACGATTATATTTGACCTTTTTAAAAGATGAAAAATATTATCATGACACGACTTTACCGTACCATCCTCTCTGTGGAGACTCAAAAGATTTTTAACGGTGAAAGAATTATTCAAATCGGTGCAGTAGTTTACATAGATTACTCAACCAAAAAAAAATAACAAAACAAAAGAGAAATCTTGAAAAATTTCATAAATTTATTGCAAATATCAAATATAAGTGAAAATTTTATTTATTTTATTTTATTTAATCAGATGACACACATCCACATCAAGTGTTAGTATAATAAATGAAGAGGAAGACTTATAAAACTATCTTAGTGCTACAAACTAGAAGATATTATTATTATTATAATCACTTTAACTCGGAAGTTCATCAAGTAGTTATTTTAATTAATCAACATCCGCACGAAGTGTCTAATAATAGGAGAGTCATATTTATCCGTTATCATCCTCAGGATACTGTTGGAGCTGGCCCGCGCCGCTCTCTAAATAAAATCGACGCGATTTTTTTTCGTACGATAGCGTGACAACCATCTGTACGCTCCTGCGCGAACATGCCCGGGCCGCTGCAGAAGCGATGCAACCCCATCAGCATCCTGAACCCGTTGTACCGGACACGCTGGGCGTCGAGTGACCTGTCAGTAGGCCGTAAACAGTCACCTTGACTTCTAATGAAATTAGTCTTGTATCAATGAATTATGAAATTGAGAATCTTAATCAAAGTTAATCCATACCTATTACTAACAATGTATTGGCATGCGTCTGGTTTCGGGAGCCATTTACACTATTTATTAAAAAAGGGCCTTCACCCTTATTTAGTAGTAAATTAGTAGGTTTTATAGTAGGACCAATTCTAGAATTTGTAGTAAAAGGTTTCAACAGTTCCTCAATCCAAACATTTGAATTGAGAAGAAAATTATCAGAAATGGCTTTTCAAACCAGATGCAAGGTATATCTATAAATACGTACTACCTATATATAGAAATATATTATACATATAAGTACCTACAGCATTCGCCAACCAATGTTCGCACGAATATGAACCTTTTGCATTTGTAAACTAGTTACTATGATGACATTAACGTTCATATTCGTTGATCGAACTGAATGTACGAGTTTGTTCTACAAAGTTGTATTTGCGTCTGGCTCCACCTAGCTGACTATTGCATAAATTGACAACGACCTCCAAAGGAGTTTGTATTTGTCCTACGCTCAGTTGGCCAATAGTGTTTGTTAACAGTAACAAACAACAAAACGATACAAACAACACGATACAAAACTCAGCCAAGCAACTTTGAAATTGCACATAACAAAGTGTACCGGTCTCACTCTCACCTCACCTTTTCGAAAAACGGTGAATTAGAATATTTTCAGATTGTAACGTCCCAGAACACAAACCTCGCTTAATAATCACGATAGGCTTTCGGGACATTATCCTCCACACACCAACCAACCATGGTCACTAGCTGAAACCCAACCCAAACGAAACGAAACGTTGAGTAAAATATATACATAGAAATGCGGATTTGAGACAACAGAGGGCGCACCAATGCAATGTGAAGTATTGGATTTATTGTGAAGTATTTATTGGACAAAGACTATTCACAAACACAAAAACAACTCGCAGAGCAATTGATCGTTAGTCAACAAGCTGTTTCCAATCGCCTACGAGAGATGGGAAAGATTCAGAAGGTCGGCAGATGGGTACCACATGAGTTGAACGAGAGGCAAATGGAGAGGCGCAAAAACACATGTGAAATTTTGCTCGAACGATACAAAAGAAAGTCGTTCTTGCATCGTATCGTTACTGGGGATGAAAAGTGGATATATTTTGAGAATCCCAAGCGCAAAAAATCATGGGTAGACCCAGGCGCACAATCCACATCGACCGCAAGACCGAATCGCTTTGGCAGGAAGACGATGCTCTGTGTTTGGTGTGATTTATTATGAGTGTGTGATTGGTGTTTGGGTGTGATTTATTATGAGTTATTAAAGCTTGGTGAAACGGTTAATACCAAACGCTACCAAAAACAATTGATTGATTTGAACCATTCGCTACTCGAAAAACGACCAGAATATCGAAAAAGGCAATACAAGGTCATTTTTCTCCATGACAATGCTCCATCACATACGGCAAAACTCGTTCGCGGCACGTTGGAAACACTCAGCTGGGAAGTGCTACCCCATGCGGCTTACTCACCAGACTTGGCTCCTTCCGACTACCACTTGTTTGCATCGATGGGTCACGCACTTGCTGAACAGCGCTTTGGTTCGTACGAAGATGTGAAAAAATGGCTCGATGAATGGTTCGCGGCAAAAGGGGAAGATTTTTACTGGCGTGGTATCCACAAATTACCCGAAAGATGGGAAAAATGTGTAACTAGCAATGGAACATACTTTGAATAAACCACTTTTTATCATTCTTCCGAATTTTCAACTAGAATTTGGAAAAAAAATCCGCATTTCATACTTGTACACCTGTGTAAATATATATTTTATATGTAAGTACTGTATATATTATTTAGGTATATGTATTGGATATGTATATAAATATATATTTATGTATCTTGTTAATATTCTTGTACTATTACATTATTATACATAAAAAAATTATGTACGCACTACGCCTGCCTTTCTGTCTTGAACTATATTTCATTTTCGCAGGTCTGCTGGAAGAAATCTCCGCTGGAGATAAGCTTGCCTTTTGTACATCTTTTCTTTTCTTCCTTTTTATTTGTTTCATGTTATGTAAATTGTTAAATAAATAAAGTAAGGTAAACATTCGCGTTAAGACTCGTTTAAATAGATAAATTAGTGTGAAAAATGTGAAATTTCAAATGAATGACTTACATACTATGTTAGTAGATACAACGATAAAAAGGTCAGCAATACAATGAAATTACTACGATTTAAATTTATGAAGAGATCAAAGTTAATAATATCATAAACAGGACACACTTCATCACGGTGCACTCTTCTTCACTAAATTTGTTCTACAGCGTCTTCTTCACTAATTGATGGTATGTAGTCAACGAAGAATATAGTCAAGCGAGTTCATTTTGCGATCGTCAAAACGAGCAAATTTTATCATTACTGCCCGTTAGTGACGGTCACAAACCAACTTCGCTTAACAAAACTCGATGGTCATCTTCAAACTATTCATATCTGTTGTACATGAAATACGAGTATGTAGGTAGATCGATAATAATACCGATATTATTAATCGTCTCGTGTGCATGCGGGTGGAACGCAACATTACCATCGGAAGAGCCTTTGGCGAATGAGGATGTGCTCACATCACGCGTGTGTCCTGAAACTAATGTTAAGAAACACGCTGTATGTAACAAACACAAAAATGTAAAGCTACCTAACATGAGAATCTTAATGAGACCACGGAGTTATATTTTAACCAATTTAAATGGGTGTTTTTTCATTTGAAAATTAATTTAAGATATGCAATTCGAAAAAGCACCCTTTTAAATAGATATTAGTTTAAAAAGCTCAGTGGTCGATATTAAGTAGCTTTGCATTAAAAGTTAATCATCAGATTGTTATCTCTACTGTGTAACATTTGTTCCAATAGCTCATCCTTTATAACCGCTGTAGTTTTCCCATCTGATCCGATCCTAATACTAAAACGGAAGCGTTCTCTCTACACTTCCGATCAGTATTTCAATTTATTAGACACAAAACAATGAAAAGGCAGTGCAGACGCGTTTGTGTGTTACTGTCATGTGCTCCATTACGCTCGCTGAAGTAACTTTTTTTATATTAGGGATAGATGGCAGACGAGCGGGCGGGCCACATGATGGTAAGTGGTCATCGCCGCCCAGAGACACCTGCAACACCAGGGGACTTGCGGGTGCGCTGCCGACCTTGCAGAATCCTGTTCACAGCTCTCCTGAAGAGCCCCATATCGTAGCGTAATGGAAAACTTCGGTTGGCAGTTTATTCTACAACTTTCGGGTTCGCGGTATAAAATGTCTTTTTGACCGTACTGTACACAGCGACTCTATGTCAAGGAAGTGCGGATGAACCACAAGACGATGACGAGCGGTGCGATGGTAAAAACCCGAAGTTGGCATTAATTTGAACAGTTCTCCAGAACATTTCCCATTATATAGGCGGTAGAAAAAACAGAGAGACGCAACATCTCTTCTGATGCTGAGCAATTCTAGACCACCTGTGAGAGTGGGATCGTGGGTAATTCGGTCAGCACGTCGTCGGACGAAGTCAAAAGGATTCAGCTGGTATTTCAGTAAACCGCCCCAGAGGTGTGAACAGTACTCCATGTGGAGCTTTATAAAGTGACAAGTGTTGCCCCGGAGTGAAGTACTGCTTCGCCGAGTACACCTAGCTTTTTACTGGTGATGGTTACAACCTTATCAAAATTACAAAAAGTTGTAATAGCATTAGCAATATCGAGTTCCAAAGAGATTAATAATACAATCAAAAGGAGAAAAAAAAAAAACATGAGCTGCAGAATTCTACAGACAAAGAAGAAAATTTACACCTTTGAGAATGATGAAGGTTTTGAACTCTAAGCATTTTCGAAAGTATTTAAGAATGTACCATAAATGTTTTTCGAAATTATTGTAATACTCGAGAAATAATACAAAGTACTGTTTCTCGCCAAATCACTTACTTCGTCCGATATTTTGAAAGTGCGCGCGAAACTAAATACGTTTGCACCTGACACGTGCGCGACAGCAAGTGATGACGTTTTGTAGGATGAAGTTCTCCGTCCGTTTTATAAACCGATTAGGATTTAGGATCCGATTTAGGATGCAGGATGGTCGGATGCTTCCGATCGTCCGATTTTTCAATAATAATAATAATTTCAGGACGATTGCTATAAAGCATACATACAGCTATAATGTATAAACATTATAGAATTTTATCCGATAATTAGGATCGGATAGGATCGGATAGGATCGGAAAGTGTAGGGCATACTTTAGGAGCCGCCCGGATGAGTTGTTTCCAGGCTACCGATCAGTGAAGAAGGGTCAAAATAAAAGACACAGGCCTGTCCTGCGGTCCAGCTGGCCTGGGACACTTGGTCTCGACCTCCAGTGCTCCGTAACCCCTAAATGCCGGTGAGAGCGGCGACGGACTTGCACTCATGTGATAGAGTCTCAAGACTCCTAGTTATTTCACAAGAACTTGTCCCGGGGCCAAGCAACCCAGGGATACTATCTAGGGCATCGCGAAATTCTAAACACGTAACATTGACGCCGTTGCATCAATTCTGTCTCTCCTGGCTGACCCCGCCGCATTGGATTGACGTCGCAGCTGTTGGCTGACGACGCCGCGCTTGGTTGGTGTCGTCTCTCTCCTGGTTGACGTCTCCGCTCTGGGCTGACGTCATGGCTGCTGGTTAACACTGCTACCCTTGGTTGGCGTCACCGCCCTTGTCTGGAGCCACTACACTTTAATACACTACTCTACTCTTTAATATAGTTCTGTTATTAATATAACTCTGCAGTAGGCTATTTTTTAATATATTTTATTGGAATTATATAAGCTATTGGAACAATAACTGACCTCTTTCCTTTTAGTAGTTTGTGTGGGTAACACGACAACTACTTGATGTACAACCACCACACAATCTTCCGTTCTTCTCAGTCAGCCACTATACCGTAAGCAGCCCTTTTTTCCTCCACTGTTGGACAAGGACCTCCTCATGCACATTGTAGTCCACTCTTTTACAAGTGGTGTAGTTCCTCTGGGCTTGTAGAAGCGGCTTTGTTATCCCTTAGTCACCTTTTACTACACCCACGGAAAGAGATGGGGTTGTTTTATTCTAAAGATGGCCAACACCACACAAATATTCAGCCATATACCTTTTATAAAATTTTCTTTAAGTCGTCTGTCCACCTGGCAGGAACTCTTTCAACGCGATGTCTCCCGGTCTTCATTCAAAGGCTTGTCTGCTCTACTCGTATTTGTCATCGATCCAACGACGGATGTGGCCTGCTCAGAGCCACAGCAAACTGTGGCACGCTCACAGTTTGTGATTTTATAAACTGTGTGCAGAAATTTTGGTTCTAGTTAATTTTAGAATCTACCCAAGCGGCGTTTTGCTAGTATAGTAGTATGGATTTAGTGTAGCTAGTGTAACCCTACAATGGCGTTGAATAGAAAATGAGTGGTGGGCCGCTCATTTACTATTCAACGTATTATAAAGTATAATAAAACCTTTACCAGTAGCTTTTCTAACTGAGAGAGTTAATTGATTTTTTGATCATATTTGTTTATTTTAATCACTTTGCCTTATTAAAAAAGGTTATTATTTATTAGTCTATTAGTATTGTTTATTAGTTTTATCTATTATTTATTAGTTTTATTAGTCTTATAAAGGCATTTTGATGACAAATGCCCTAAAACCTTCCAGAATAAACCAAATTAAGCAACGTTGAACGCAACAATAAAATCGCATTAGATTAGCATCCTTAGATTAGCACTCAGGTTTTCTACATAGACGCACAGTGTGAGACACACAGATATCATTATTTTTGTACAGAAAGCTATTTTTCTGCCTATCAATTACCACATAAAAATCTTATATTTTCCGTCGAAGCGTATTTTCCAAGATGTAGGTAAAAAGTTTGCATTCCATAAGTGTTATAAAGTCAGACGAGGTTATGGACACAATAGAGACACTTGCACAAACAATGTTGCGTGCCTCTGACATTTGGTTAAAGTTGTTTAAATTTTATATCAGTAATCAAAGCGCTGAATAATTATTCAGGGTTTTATGGAATGAAAAGGAGCACCAGCTTCCACTCAGTTTCTACTACACCTAACTGAGTTGAAACTATCGCTCATGTGATTCGCAGTCAACAATTACCGTGGTATTCAGATGTGCTGCCCACATTAGATTATATAGGTATATAAGTAGTCTCTGTGGCACTGGTAAGTGATATATTAGGTAGATACGAGGGGCTGTGCAAACTTGTAGTTATACTTATACTTATATAAGTCCTAGGATCTAACTATACATAATATAACTAGAAGAAAATGTTGAGGCTGAAAGTGAAGCATCCGTGACGTCATCGTATTGATGCTTTTATAGGTGCTTATTTTTGTTTACAGTTGCTTAGTTTACACGAGAGAAGCCACGGGTAAAAGGCAGTGATATAATATAATATAACTAGGTTTTTTTTCATTTTTGGATGTCCCCGTAAGGAGTCTTTAAGGAGTAAGAAGTCCTGCTCGGGATCAGAAGTATCTGAGGAATAGGCTCCTCATATACGGTTAGATGACGCAAGACATATGTTCTTATACTGGAGTCTCCCAAAAAAACCTTATATTATACGTATGTTAATCACCGAGAACAGTCACAGCCTAGGATTATTCTTGACGAACTACTCCTACATTCGTGAAGTCATGAGTAGTGATGGGTAATTTTTGGAAACTAAGAAAAATATGCTGTTGGAAAATATTTCCAAATGTATTAGACTCATTTAAATAGATAAATATGTATTAAAATTATTCTTAAAATTGTTAATTATTGGAAAAAGATCCGAAAATTATATCCATCAGTAATTGTGAATTCATCGTTCTTGTGGGTGTCCTAAACGGCGGCAAAGCGGTTACCACAACACAAACCCTGAGGAAGTACACCGCGGGCGCGCCGCCGCTTGTCATTCTGGACTGATGTTGGCATGTATCGCGGATGTCCCAGGGCGACATTATCCACTTACTACCAAGTGGACTGTCCGTTTGTTTACCACCTTCTTTGTGTAAAAAAATATATAAAAGTAAGTACGTAATGTTCCAACTCACCTTATCACCTTAAGGACACCTGCCCACGTTTCAGACCACATTAATGAATTAAATAATGAATCATTGTCAATTGTAATGATAATGATACGAATGTATCCGTTACAGGAGGTGATCGAAACTGAACTGAGCTGGGTAGTTGCGGTCCCACAATGTAGGTCTTGCGAACGATGCGATACAGCCTTCAACGCACAGGGATGGACTTGGAGAGTTTTAACTCGCTATAATTTGTTTGGTGTAGTATAGTGTTTTAAATTCTATCGTTTACTTAGGTGGCAAATTATTACAAGAAAGTACAAAAAAATCTTATGCTGAAAACCATAGGATACGTAATATAAGTTAATGCCATTGAGGTGGTTACCACAGTGTATAAGCCAGTGATGTTAGGGAGACTGGAAAATCATCGAAGAATCAAATTGGTTCAGTATTTTCAATATTACAAACGTTTCAATTTTTTGACGATGACACGACGATGACGAGGACTGGTTGTATTAAACTGTGGATTGCAGATTGTCAACAACACTGGTTTATGTTTTTATTTTAAACTTTTTAAAGATAATTGAAGTTTTTAACAGTTGCGTCGTCGGGTGTTTTGTCAAAATTTGTGTTTTTTTAGATGATGTCATAAATGACAAGAATAGGTAGGTAAATAATAAATAGTTACGACTCTATTAATGAAAGTTTATTAATGATTGGAATTATTTTATTTATTATTGAATTTTAGAAAGAAAGAAAAAAACATTTATTTGTATATACAAAACAGCATAATACATAAAATTTAACATTTTACAAAAATCAACAGCTTTTATAACGAATGTTTACTCATAAATCTTATTTATTCCTAAGCAAATTAAAGGTTTGTATTTTAAGATTATTTGACATAGGTAGACAGCGAAACCCCTCAGGAACTCTGTATTAATACATCTATTTCATATAAATGTTCTTAAATCATTGAAATTGACGATAATAAAAACACATTGTAATCACTTAATTATAATTATATCATAGTACAGCCCTGTGCTCATGTGGTTTTGTGTGTTCAAGTGTCCCCCGTATTTGTTCTAATTCCTGCGTAAGTGTAACAAGTACCTACTAAATCATTTAATTTTAATTTTTTATCTTGATTGTAATTCAAAATTATTATCCAAAAAATAATTGGGCAATATTCGGTAGGTATCCCAAGCGACTGTATGCAATGCAACACACAGTGGCACTAGCTACTGTGTGTTGCATGCATGTTATCTGTTGATACAACACAGACTATGTTGCCACTTATTCGATCAACAATTTAATGGTATGGTTAAGTATGGTATGGTATAAGCAGATGACATTGAATCAGATTCTATATAAGCATGGGTGATATAAATGACTTATATGTTCTGCAGCGTGGATAACTATTAGGTAGGTATTCCTATTCTGTGCTCTGTTCCCGAACATTAAAACATAGCGTAATGTTTGGTGGTGCGATTGGCTACTGAATCCATAGACTGTATTATCATATTATTATTGTCTATGACTGAATCCTGGTTTCACCATTTCTGTCCTCCTAAGAAGAAAAAGCATCAATATAATAACATTTTTAATGAAAACATAGAATTGTAGGGGTAGAGTGCACGCCGTATTCCCACAGGCGCTGGACGCACTCGACTGGCCACGTTAGCCCTCTCTCAGAAAAGACTACCTTGAAATGTACTGCATTTCCTACTTGTTTGTATTTCCCCAATGTACGTATGTGTTTCGGTAGTGAGTGAGATATGCCAGAGCTCATTCCCATATCCCTCCACACTTTCCCAACCCCGTTCCAACGTTTGTCATTCTGGACTGATGTTGGCATGTCTCGCGGTTGCCTATGGACGACAGTATCCACTTAGCATCGGGTGAACTATATGCTCATCTGCCGCTTTTTTTCTATAAAGAAAAAATCATTTTAATGAAAGCATAAGAGTCAAATAGAATAAATATTAAAATTTTTGTTATATCCAAAACTTCTAGTTTCAGTTTTCTCGAATGTCATCAAAATGCTTTGTGCCTTTTTTCTAAGGGGGGAAATTTATAAATTGATATAATGGATGTTATCAAGGGTTTACAAAGGCCATAGACTTTTTAATGACACAATTTAAATATAACAAGATGATACATGACATATGTCTTGACAATCTCGTGGTCTTCCACTAAGCCACCTATAAAATGAACCGCTTCTTGTCTACAAACTTTTACCACGGAAGGCTTCATGAATGCCAACTAAAACGAACCTTGAGCTGACCAATATTTAGCATATTTCTTAGTAGACAATTTAAATAAATCAATTGTTTTCCCGTGGTTAACCAACGCCTAAAACAGTTGTACAAACATTCTGAAGATGACCTTATTTCTGAAACAAATAAAAATTTATTTCATATGTACCTTTAAACGAATTTTGAATATTGACAAGTATTAATAGATACAGGAGGTAGCACTTTGTGTTGTTGTAAATCTTCTTTTTATTTTTTTTATTCTTGATGAAACACAGTGTAGTTTATTGTGTTTCGTTCAGAAAAAAAAGAAGACATACAACAACATAATGTGCTACATTCTGTATCTAATTATATACTTAACTATTAGGTATTCATCATCAAATGGTGGCGAGTCTTGGCGAGGCCTATGCCTCTCCCAAGACTCGCCACCACTCCCGATCTTTGACTTTTCTCATGCAGCTACTACCAGTCCATTATTACGCTTACTAAGTCCATTTGAATGGAGAGCATCCCATACTGCGCTTTCTGACACGTAGTCTGCATTCAAGGACTCCTATATCATCGGTTGTAGGTCCTGTGACAGACACGATAAGCTCATCACCACTTCAGCTTACTGATTCTGTGACCTAAGTCGGTGACTTTCATTCTTCAATACTTACAAGTATATCATTAAGTTCATATAAACCAAAACAATCCCCTTGCGATCACGAGGGATTTCGGCCTGCGGTTCCAGTCCGAACGGGTACCTCTAATCGTGAGTGATATGCCCCAGATTTTTTAATTCTCGGACACGTGGATTTCCTACCAATATTTTTCTTCACCGCCAAGCTAGTGATAATTTAATAAATCTCTACATTAATAGACACTCAGTGATAAAGTGATATCGCGATTTGAACTCACAACATGACGTTACGAATGTGAATCGAGATTAGATACGCCTAGCTCATAGGAATAAATATTATTTATATATACCTATCTATTGTTTATCATTACGCCTAGGGTATCTATGTTCCTGGGTGGGTTATTGTAGGTATCTGGGGAAGAATAATCAAAATATATACAGTGATTCTTAATTTAAAAAAGCAAAATATATTTTCAATCAATATCAGTCAATAAAAGCCTACTGCATGGTACAGACCGCCACGAGGGCGTTTAAAGGCTTTCAAACATAGCGATGACCATTGCGAGGTGTCGAGTTTACTCCTTTTGTGGTTATTTAGACACCACGACTTGTGGTAGCCGCACTAGCAAGCCAGGGGCAGGGGTTGGGGGGGGGGGGGGGGTAGAATAGTCTTCACTCGATATTTGGCTTTGTTGCGTTGCCTATTTAGCCCCTCTCGAGAGCCTACTTAAAGATAATTTCTAGGGAGGGGAGTAACGTTAAGGACGTTAAGATATCGATAGTTTTTATGTTTTCGTTATCTCTAACAAAAAACTACATTATAAACCTACTTATAAATACTTATAATAACCTACTTATAAATTACCTAATTTGTGTCATTACGAGTGAGTATATTGTCTTTTCTTCTACACATCATATTGACCAATAAATCTGTTGCGGTCACACAAACCGCGTAACGCAAGAATCATGAGCTAGTTGTACCTATATTGAAAACACATAATATGTGTATGTGCAATTGTATATTAATATATATCTTAGAGCTAAGTACATAAACCAACACATGGTATTTAGATACTTTAAATTAGGGTTTCTGAAATTAACAAAATAATATTTTTATTAATATTGTTGTCTTTGAGACCCTATCTATCTATGTAGATAATGTTCTGGTAAATATAGTTTTTGTTCATTTTAATCCTTACAATTATATTGTACTTAATAAATCGAGACTAAATTACTTAAAACAAACTAATTAGGTGTTTAATATATAACTAGAACCCCGTCCCAAACATAATCTATTTCCATCTGCACTATTTTAGCTTACTAAAAGAGAAAATCGTTTCAAAATCGGTCCAATTATTCTTATCTGTCACATAAAAATATACAAAATTAATAAACTATTTGAAATAAACAAAATATATTTGGAAATGCGGTAAAATAGTTAAAAATAAACTTACTCTTTACATACTTTGCCTTTGCTTATTGAAACATTAAGTTGCCCATTTTAATACCTGTGTTTTTTAGTATTAAAAGACAAAGGTTATCTTTCACTTTTTACTACGTATTAAGTTTTTTGGCGGGATCTCGAGTAGTGAAGTTGAGTTTATGTGTGATTATTGTAAAAATTGTGTAGGTATTAGACGTTTTGTGGTTTAATTGTGATAATTTATTAAACATCAAAGTGTTTTTCGTGCGTGGTGTTTATGATAATCAAATAAAAGCGTGGGTCTGCCTTTTACGTGCGCTTCCAAGGAGTCCACTTATGTCCTTAGTAGGTATACCTACTATATCGCTTTACTGCGCGATTCCTGACTTATTTCGACGGGACTCGACATTGACAGGATACGTTTTAAACCTCCAAATTGTTTATTATTACGAAGAAAAGTTGACACTGGCAGAATGTGCTAAGTGCATCATTGCCATGTATTTATAAGTTTATTTTATTTTTTATTTAGACTTAGTTCCTTATTCCACTCTTACTTAAACTTCCGAAATTATCCAGCGTGTGAATTTGAGGTATACGGATTTTCCAGTTAGGATCGCAAAAAAGATTTATCTGGTGCAGTTGTGATTGGAGTCCCACTACATCTATATGTAGTGGGACATAACAAACGTCGATAGAGTATTTGCAGTCTTTCACGTTTGATGACTCTGAGAATTACGAACACCATAAGAGTATTTACTCTTGCCATATCTCTATGGCATCGGCGACGATAAGTTTTACAATTGTTTGGGCAAACTGTCTTTATGTCACATTATCTTATTTTGACGTTTACTCTCCATAAAGGGGTCCGGACCTCACCGATCGAAGACCTTCAGACTTACATTATTAACACAATTTTATTAAAATAATTCCGTTGTATTTTGCGCGTTCTTACATAACTGATGACTTGTTATAACTAAAAATGTGAAATTCATTATCAGCATGATTTTGATCTGTCGTATTTCCCTTGTTCGTATGCCAATTTTTCCTTTACCTTAATACTACATTATTTTTAAAACTTAAATTATATAAAGCTATATAAATATTGTGTCAGTTATCTAATCTGAACGTTTTATTTGCTTGTATGTTTATAATGGTCTTATCATTCGAAATCAACTACACAACAGTACCATCTTACAAGCGATTCGCATACAACTTCCAACATGTCAGAGTAAGTTACAATATTTTATTTTTTAAATACTGAATTGGCAGCAATCGATGGTAGTAAATTTAAAGGTGGGTTCATTAGGTTTAGGTTATCTAACATTATGTAGTGCAATGCTAGGTATCAGTCCTTTCAGTATCCACTACAGTACACGGGCCTCCTTGTGCACATTGGTCCTGTGCATGAGGGATGTACAGGTATGACCTTAAAACGCCACGTCGCACAAGCGGGTTGGCGAGTGGCGCTTTTACAGGCGGTGGTTCCCCTTAGTCGCCGCGACACGATACCCACATGGCACAAAGATATACCTAGTCACATAATCACTAATCAGTGACAATAAAGAAATAGAAGTCCCGCGAATTAGGACTTGGTAATTTAAAACTATTTAATATTGAAACAAAGCTGTTTTGCTAATCACGATTTGCTGCACATTTAGTATTTTTTGAGTGCACATTTAGTATTATTGGCCAATCGTATCAGTGTTACATATTTTTTAAGCAACAGTCAGAGCTAAAAGTTCACGTGATGGTAAGAGACTACCATCGTCTACATAACTTTGTGGGACACAAGGAATTTTGGAAATTGCTTATGTGCTACCGATCTTTGCTATTTGATCTAGAATGCTTAGAATTTGAATCGGGGAGTCTATTCCGAAATCACAATTTATCCACTTTATCTTATTTCCCTAATGTACGTACGTGTTTCGGTAGTGAGTGAGATGTGCCAGAGCCCATTCCCATCCCATCCCTCCCCATTTCCACAACCCTTTCTGCAAATCCATTCCTATATGCAAAGGTAGGCAACGTATCCGGGGGCGTGCCAACGTTTGTCATTTTGAACTAATGTTGGCATGTATCACGGATGTCTATGGGCTACAGTATCCACTTACCATCAGGTGGACTGTATGCTCGTCTGCCACCTTCGTCCATAAAAATAAAAAAAAAACAAGTTTCGGCCGATATTTTGGACGATTCCTACCACGAAAACGTTCAGTCCGATATATCGGGCCGAACGAAGTTTATTTGCGTCGAAATTCTACTCCAGTAGTTAGTATGCTACTAGAGTCGTTTTACAGATTTTGACGATAAATATTTCGGCATTAAAAGTAAAATTTAACACTAATAAGTGAGATACCTTTTAAAAACTCTAATATAGCCAATATTATAGAGCTCCAATTGACGCAAAGTCAAAGTACGATTATAGCTTATAGCACTTCTATCATTCAATTTCGATAGGACCCAAAACTTCGGTGTTGTAAACTCAGAGTAGATCCCCTAATATCAGCTTTTACGTCCCTCTGTAGGGCACAGGCCACTCCTAATAAATCGCTAGGGACAGTTGAACTACCTATTGTAGTTCAAATAGACTAGATTACTAAAATTTTTACTACTAAACCGAAGGTTTATAGTAGTATGGTTGTACTTTAGTACCGACTGGATTGGTATCATCCATCGTAACTAACTTTTCAAGGTAATAGTAGCCACAAAATCCTTAACTAACTTTCGATTTAGTATTATGATTTTGTGTCCTGCACTTTGGATCCAAACAGGCCTAGCATCCAAATTACATTTTCCTACATGCGACTACAGTGCATCATACATTTTCTAGAACAACTTTAAATTTGTTTTATCAGTGAACCTACCAAGGAGAGAAGATTTCCCGATGGATTTAAATTTGGAGTCGCTACGGCTGCATACCAGATAGAAGGTTTTTGGAATTCAGCAGGTACCTACTGAGTGCTATAATTACTTTGGATTAAATATACAAACATTGGTTATGTCAATTTAGTGTACGGTATCTTTTATCAGAGTCCTAATTGCATGTTTTGTTCTTTAGATAAATCACCAAGTATATGGGACACCTACGTCAGATTGCCAAATAAAATACAAGACAGTACAACAGGCGACGATGCCTGCAAGTCCTACTTGTACTACAAACGAGACATTCAAATGGTGAAGTTTTTAGGAGTTGACTTCTACAGGTTCTCTATATCTTGGCCCAGACTTTTGCCTAGCGGATTCGCCAATAAAATAAGCAAGGAAGGGTCAGAATATTACAGCAACTTGATAGACGAATGTTTGGCTAACGGCATAGAGCCAGTGGTCACAATGTTCCATTGGGATTTACCTCAATCTTTACAGGATTTGGGAGGTTGGACCAATCCTCTCATCGCCCAATGGTTTGAAGACTACGCTAGAGTTTTGTATCAGTTATATGGTGACAGAGTTAAGTCTTGGATTACGATAAATGAGCCGAAGCAAATTGGACTATATGGTTATGGAATGGAAAGGTTTGCACCTGACCTGAACGCTCATGGTATCGGCGAATATTTAGCCGCTAAAAACTTAGTAATGGCGCATGCGAGAGCTTGGCGTTTATACGATAAAGAATTCAGACAGAAGCAGAAAGGTTATTAGTTAATTACTACTTTTATTTATTAAAAAACGTTATACAGTAATATGCCTACTTGATGACCAGACAATGACTGTAATGGATTAAGATGGATTAAGATTTTAAACTTTTATTATCGTGATTGAACATAATAATTATTATGTAAACGGGTTACTCACGATTTAATTATAGCCGATATTTCGATCCAGTTAGGTACATGAACCATGGTCGCGGCGAGACTGGTCATGTACGGTTTATTTAACTGGACCGAAATATTGACTATAATAAATAAATAAGTCCAAAGACACAGTACATTTTGGGCACAGTACAGTGATCCAGCATAATATTGGCAAGCTTTATATCCCCGTGGATGAGCGGCTCGCCTATCATTGTGTGGAGGAATAGCAGACCTCTGGAATTATCACATTACATCATAACCATCTAATGTTGTAAAAACGACCATTAAGCGCTCTACGCTCGAGCGTTAATGAACTTTTAGGGGTCTACTTTAGGCTAGTTATAGTCCAATTTTTTAATGTTTGATGGTCTTAAAGCTCCTTAAAGTTTGAAAGCTCCAGTCTAAAACAGTTCAATAGGACTAACATAACATGTCAGCGCTGGAGCGCTGAAATGTTCAGCTCTCGTTTTAACAACACTACTTGTGTCATCTAACTTGCTGGATAAAGATATGCTACATTACAATTCATATTATAATTATATTCATTATATTATATTCATTCATAACTCATAACTTATTATAAAGATCATCAACGAAATCGCAATGTATCCACGGCAGTTATTATTCTGTATATATTGTAATAACAAAATATTAATATTCCTATTACATAAACGTAGGGGGAGTGCACGGTGCAATTCCACAACCGCTGGGCGCACTCGACGAGGTTACCCCTCTCTAACAGAAGACTACCGTAAACCCACTTTGTCCTAATCCCCATGCCAACTTCAGTGCAGATTGACCCGTTAGCCCATCCCCGAACGAGCTGCCTACCTTTAAAGATGTAGGAATAGATTTAGGGAAAGGGTTAGGAAAATGAGGAGGGATATGATAGGAATGGGCTCTGGCATATCTCACTCACTACGAAAACATATACGTACGTATATTGAGGAATAAGATAAACTGGGAAAAGCAGAACATTTCAAGGAAATCTTTTGTGGGAGAGGGGTAACGAGGCCAGTCGAGTGTGCCCAGCGGCTGTTGGATTACAGCATGCATCCTCCCCCTCCATAAAATTGGGTGTAAACCTAATTTTGTTGGCTTCAGGCGTTTGCGGTATCACAATCGCAACAGATTTTCGCCAAGGAGTGACGGATTCCCCTCAAGATATAGAGACTGGTCTAGACGCAATAGAATTTGAAATCGGTTTATACAGTCATCCAATATTTTCGGAAAAAGGAGGGTTCCCAGAGAGAGTGATACGTTGTGTGGCAGAGAAGAGCAGACAGCAAGGGTATCCTAGAAGTAGGCTCCCGGAGTTTACTCAGGAAGAAGCTGAATTTGTGAAAGGTATTTAATTACTAATTAATAACTAAATTTAAGGGAACAGTATTGTTTTGATCTTGCCATTATTTTCAAAACACCTTGAGTGAAATGGAAAGGCCGATTTTTGTCAGTTAATTGTCTAGTGAAGATTTATATAGAGACACTAATTTGCCACAATGTTTAATTTGGCATTAAATGAATCACCCTATACAGACGGCATCATTCTAGCTTACTAAACTCACCGGTCTGCCAAAAAATAATGCGTTCCATATAAGGTATACCCACCAGTTTTCCGTCACAACCACAGATGGACCATAAGGTCTTAGGTTTAGTTTATGAGCAACAGGTTCTATTTGAGGAGGTTATTATCAAAATGTGACATTTACACATTTCCTAGTTTCGCCTAGTTTGCTTGGTTTAAAATTAAAAAATATCTCCATCTGTTAAAAATCTGTTCGGTGCCTCTGACACAAACTCGTAAAATCGATCAATGTTTTTGTATAAGTAGAAGTACCTAGACATCGGGTAATGTAAATAACTTCAGCAATAGCTTATACCTGCCTACTCAAGGAAAGGAGTATGAACGCAGATAAAAAACGATTATATATTAAGTATATCACTTTTTGATCCCAACCTCCTCATTTTTCAAAAAGGGTAGAACATTTGCAGCTCTCTACGGTGGTGTACCTTACCTTACACATCTGCCAGTGGCACAGGCGGCAGTAAGTCACATATTCAGATAAGCCACTTACCTCCTTGTTACCTATTCCATAAAACTGTTTTCATACAATTTTGTTCAACCTTAAATATGAAACCAATTAACAAAGAATAATTCTTTATCAGGCACTAGCGATTTCTACGGTTTTAATCACTATTCGACAAAATTCTACACCAGAGACGACTTTAAGCCAGGAATGTATTCTGTACCTTCGTATGAGGACGACATTGGCGCTACGGTCACCTATTTAGACTATGAAAGAGGCGTTTTGCCGCACTGCACTGTAAGAAATCAACTATGATTAACACCTTGTATTCCAACAGGTACCAAGATAATACGTGAACCAGATGGCGTGTGACATCACATAACCAGTCTGTATCTCTCTCTACTGCTGAATAAATGTTGATGAACATTTATTTTCCACTGATGAATATTGGAGAACTTCTTCCAAGTCCACGATCATTTCTCGATATTTCTTTCTTCTCTTTCAACCATTATTTGCAACTTTCTACACCAATTATCTGAATACTACCAAACTTTTTTATTACTAATAAACGACTTATTAGTCGTTTTACACAATGAAGAAGGAATTTTAAAATGAAATTATGATATTCTACATGGTACGAATATGTAGGTTTCATTTAACTGTCAGACACAAAGCAATTTATCAGACGAAGCTGAGTTAGATGAGATAGTTTCAGTAGTGTTACTTATTAACCGAGTAGTGGTTTCTCTTCATACGGTTCTAAAAAGCCCTTAAACGTGAATTTGTTCTACTCATTAAAACAAATCACAAACTTTAGTCGCCTGGATATTTGCGATTCGCTTGAATTTTTTTCAGGTGATACCACAAGGTATCAGAAAGGCCTTAAACTGGGTGAAAGATTCCTACAACAATCCTCCTGTAATGATAACTGAAAATGGTTTCGGTAATTACGGAGGTATCAAAGATTTCGACAGGGTGGCTTATTTTCGGAAATATCTCAATAGTGTACTAAATGCTACAGATGAAGATAAGTGTAATGTCATTTCGTACACTGCTTGGAGCTTGATGGATAATTTTGAATGGGACAGTGGTACGAGGTAAGATTGCCAAGTTTTCTAATATTGAACTATCAATTACCTTATGTCGTAGGTAAACAGCATGCTACCCTCGTTTATAAATGTCTGCAAATGAATTTTCCTTCTTGTGAGATGACGAATGGTAGACTCACGGACTATATTCCGTGGATGACAGGTTAAGTCACGAAGAACTTTGTATTTACTTTAAGATTCAAACTGAATAATTGTATTGAGGGAAGAGATCGAGGTTTCATTCCATAAATTTTTAGCTCTGACTATAAAAAATACAGTAACTTTCGTAATATAAACTTACCCTATATAATTGAAATGTACATTGAAAATCGAACTACAATATATCCGAGCAGTAGATCTTTATATCAATCCGAATAAATTAGTAGAATAATTTATTTTGGCATGTTGCAGCGTGAAGTTCGGCCTATTTGAAACGGATTACGAAGATGATGAGAGGGCTCGCAAACCTAGATACTCAGCGTATTGGTTTAAACATTTAGTTAACACAAGAACTTTGAGTCCAGATTTTAAATTTGATGACGCATATGATACGACTAAGCGTTTTTAAATGCAGTTTCGCTTCAGTTATGTAATAATGAATTAAACATTTAGAACACTGTCTTATTTGTCTTTTCTATATACTTACCTACAGTTTTTTAGTGGTAGCCATAGTAGCAAAAGAACCGAGAAATTACGGCGCAAATAAGCGGCAAGTCTACAACTAGTAAACATGTCTAAAAACTGCGTCGAGGTACCTAAGTTCTCTACAAGTTAGTATACAGAACATAGATGAAGGTTGACTATCCTCGAATTTTTTTTTTATAGAAAAATGCGGCAGACGAACACAATCTTCCTGATGGTAAGTGGATACTGTCGTCCATAGACATCCGCGATACATGCCAACATCAGTTCAGAATGACAAACGTTGGCACGCCCCGCGATGCTCTGCCTGCCTTTGCAGATTAAGGAATGGATTGGGAAAATGGGGAGGCATAGGATGGGATGGGAATGGGTTCTGGCATATCTCACACACTACCAAAACACATACGTACATTGCCGAAATACGATGAGGTAGGAAATGCAGTACATTTCAAGGTAGTCTTCTGTGAGGGAGGGGTAATGTGGCCAGTCGAGTGCGCCCAGCGGCTGTGGGAATGCAGCTCCCTACCAAATGAAAGGTGCGACTGAAAAAGCGCGGCAAATGAGAAAAATATATGTTATCACTAGCATTTGGATTAACTTAGCATTTTGCTATGCTAATTTTATTGTTGAATTCAAGTATCAAAATTATTTTTCCAACCATAAAATATTTTTGATTTGTATTTTCATTTATGGCAATGGTGCAAGTACCACATAACTGCCATTGTCAAATTTTTCTTCGTAAAGTCGTGTCCAGTCATATCGAAGCAAGTCAGGAGTCACTCGGTAAAGTAATAGTACCTAGGTTTAATGAATGACAGAGATGGATTCCTTGGAAACACATGAAAAATGCAGTTTCAGTAAGGTTTAGTAGACAATCGCAATTATACCTACCACAAAACGCACAATGCACAGTATAAAGTTTTCTTCAAATAAACAATTTCAAAGTCTAAAAATCAATGTTAATATTGTCAATGTACACTTCCGTCGAAGTATGTCAGGACTCAGAAGTCCCTCGGTAAAACGATAGCAGGTTTACTGAAGACCGAAGAAGACTCCTTGGAAACACACAATAAACGCCTTTTTACTTTATCGAGCTTTTCCACGCCCAACTTAATTTTTCTTTTTATATTCTATAGTGGGTCTGAACGCGTATAATACGTTCATAATACGATACTTAGATTTATTAGAGATTTTATTTTATTAGATCGTAGTAAAGCCATTCACTCCTATTATTTCCGATTCTTTTCTCCTTCGCCATTTTCCAAATCTTGGTATCTACCATAGCTAAATCTCCAAAGCAGCGCATCTATGAACGCGTAATGATGTTAAAAACAAAATTCCGTACGTTTTGGAATACAATGCATTTAGTCGTCATTTTTTCTTCTCATGTCTAATATTATTTATTTCATTATTATTTATTTGCACACTGTATTGTGGTATTTGTGGTTTAATAGTGATAGTTTATTAAACTTCAAAGTGCCTAGTGTTAGCACTTAATGTTTGTATAATTAAATAAAAGTGTCAGACTGTATTTCTCGTGTTCTTCAAATGAGTCCAAATAAATCAACTATAGGTTCAACTATCAACTATACCTAAATAAACTTTTATCTAAATACTGAGCGAGTCCCTACTTCGATGGTACTGGACATTGACAATAACTTGTTGAAAACAATAATTCTGTTTTGTTGTGAGCTGTCTAGATCAATGGCTACACCAGTGTCCAAATATTATAATTAAAAATAAATTAGCGAATGCCGCAATGTAGGGATGGACATTAAAAAAAACATCGATTTTTTTCGATGTAATATATCGCATAGTCACATCGATGTTAGAATGAAGATATTGAAAAATACATCG
Organism: Sesia apiformis; assembly: GCA_914767545.1. Taxonomy (NCBI): domain Eukaryota; kingdom Metazoa; phylum Arthropoda; class Insecta; order Lepidoptera; family Sesiidae; genus Sesia; species Sesia apiformis. The sequence continues at coordinate 8,625,584 of OU611970.1, read as the reverse complement.
ATTGTTTTACAGTTTAATATGATTATGGTTATAACATGCCTGAAAATGAAAGTAAGTTCAAAATCTTTAATATCAATCAAAATCCAGAATTAAACAAAAAAAAAACTTCACACGCATGAATAGGCATGATGAAAGTATTAAAGAATTAAAGAATAAATGATTTTAGAGAAAAAAATATGTTGAAAGAATTCTAATAAATTAACCAGTTTTAATGTAAACATTGAGATTAATAATATTTTCAATAAAATAAAAGTATAAAATACTGCATTCGGCCATGTTAACTAAAACGCCAATCAGAGCGAATGACGTCACGCCTCATGAAACATCACCGTGTCGCTTGAACATCGATTGATTTACCTACCTACGTTTACCTAGGTGTAACGTCACAAGCGACGCCATGACACCTGCGAGTGTTTTCAGGCATAATTCAAAGTAGATAGAAAAAAAATGCATAATTTGCGTTAAAACTTATTTTATTGCTGAAATAATGTTATTTTCGGAAACAGTAGACGTGAATCTACATTATAGAAGCTGATTTCAAAATCCGTCATCATGCCCATTCGCGAGCACATACCGTTAAATTATCCAAACGATTGGTGTTATAACTACACCGTTTCTCTTAATATCAGTACTAGCACATGAACTTTTAAAATCAAATTAAAATTCAACTTTAGTACAAAAGTAAACAATAATCTCGTAATAAAATTGTCAATAATTATCAATAATCATTGTCAATCTGCCAGCCAGAGTTGCCAACCCAGTCCTTGAGAAAAACTACATATAAGCTTAAAATAACTGTAGAAAACTGTAAACGTTAAAAAATGTAAATAAACAAACAAAACAAATAACAAAGTGAAATTAGGTTCACCCATTCGATATATCGAATCTATCAAAGCATTGAAAATACATCGTTTGAATTCGATACATTGGTACTATACATCGAGTGTTTTTACTACATCAATGTATATCGTCCATCTCTACCGCAATGCCCATATAATGACGTGTTTCCAAGTGATCTTTTGTATTTTTATAAATCGCATAAAAACAATTTAAAAATGTTTATATACGAATTACCATACGATGTGAACAAGGAATTGTGCAGAATACTGGACACTGACGACGATTGGAAAGAATTAGCTGGTCATATGAAATATTCAGCATTTGATGTCAATGCAAGTCTAAATTGCTTTTATAGACTGGTTTTCCCCAAACCACTACATTTCCACGTATTTTTTCATGGAATTTACTCTGTGCTGACCTTAGTCCCGTCTATAATTTTCTTCTCATTGTTTTGTTCTTTCTAAACTAAATTTCTCTTTATGCCCAACCATATCTTTATCAAAAAAAAAGATAAATTCACAAAGTTATACAATATGTGACATTATCTGAAAAAGGCCTTATTGTTCGGGTCCAGTTCTGTGAAATCTTAAATAAATAACACAATTTTTAGGAATTCTTTTGATATAATATTTTCTTAGGTTTTTGCGATTACTATACATAGCAATTAAACAACTTTGAACGGTTTAAATCGCGAATATTTAACATTATTTTTAAAATAATATGAAATATACGCGATTTAAACCATTGAAAGTTGTTTAATTGCTATTCTGTTGATAATCAAATTATTCTTTCTTGAAGTTTAGGTACTACTGGTGTAATTCATTCTCGAACTATTGTATCTTTAGGAGTTAGAGTTGATGTTAGCATCAACTCTAACTCCTACCTCTAACAATGGCCCTGAATTAGTCCAGAGCCATTGTTAGAGCTTGTTTCTATTTAAACTAAATAAAAAAGATAATCATTCATAAGAATCATACGGTAGCTTTGCTCAAATAATGTCTAATGTAATTATACACAATAATAGAGTTAAATGCAACTCGCATGGTGTGCAGACAGAACAAGGTATCTAACTTTTTATAAAAATATTGCTTATTTTTTTCTAAATCATTGACAAATAAAGGCAAAGCATTACTGTCATCATATATACTGATTGTGTTTTGTGTGTAATTTGCTTGTATTTTATACAATATATTTTGACTTCTACGTCGAATTTACTATCTGAATGTGAATTCTCATTTTCCAGGAAATAGGATAAAAGGGGCTATTGAGACTTTAAGGAATGAAATCTTGGAAAATAACAATTTATATGGCTTTTTCATGAAAATCAGATGTTAGAGCATGTTTTATTTAAACAGAATCTTGGAACAATGAAATTTTAAGTTAGAAAATCTTAATTAGTCAACAAGTTCATACCAACAATAAGGTCCTCTTGCTCAGATGTAACATTAATTATACACAACAAAGTTAAATGTTTTAGTTATATTATTTTAACTTTAAATTAATTGTCCTATCTAGTGTTAGCCAATCTACCACTTATCATTTACTCTACTTTTATCTATCACTAACCACTTATTACTGCTTAAATGCCATATTCTCATTTTCCAGGAAATAGCACAAGTTGCACTCAGACGTTGCATCTCTCCAACATATGAATTGTTTATTCGATGGGGCCAGCTCAGCCATGTTGTGGAAGAATTGTTCATTGCATTATACCGTATGAAGCATGTCCCAGCACTTAGGTGTATTATACATTTAGTTAAAGAGGATTTTCAAAAATTGATGAATAAAGTTGATGGCTGTAATAGAGAGAGGAGGAAAGTAGCAGCAATTGATGGTAAGTCTTTTTTGTGTAATATACACAGATGGATGGATGTCTTATCAGTTTTTTCAAATTATTTCACCACTTCTCGACTAAAGCTCCATTTATACTACTCAAACAGTTCAGGCGAGAATATTGTATGTATTTGTATGAGAATATTGTATGTATTTGTATGAGAATATTGTATGTAGTGTTTTCATATGCGAATAAACTTCACATGATGATAAATGCTCAATGATAATTGTGATCACACAATGACAATGGTTGTTTATACTAGGCAACCATATTCTTAACCGATTTTCTCTCTTGAACTGCTAGGCATTTCTCTTAATTGACTGAAAAGAAATTTGGCTTAAACATAGTGTGACATTAAGGTAAGTGGTTAAGGTTAAGTGGGATTATCTTGGTTAAGTGCGTAGATGAACCAATTAGGCTCAATTTTACGATGTGGTAAACATTTCAAGAATTTCCATTAAAAATTCAACCTTTAGGTATACTTATATTTTTTATGTAAAATGTATGGAAAATACTGAAATCTCTATTTTAACTGGTGCTTGCCATTGGTCATTTTGTAGTTGGCTAAGTTTTATAAGTTTTTATTATGGAAGGCCTTTGCAGGAAGGCAAGCTGATCACAACAATGGGGACAAAGTGACTTTGTATTTTGCACCTACTCATAATACAAAGTCTGTAAATAAAGACTTACATAATAAAGATTTATATTATTACTGAATAAATATTATAACTAATTTTTATCTTGTAATTTCTAGTTTTATTTTTCTCATATTACAGATAATTTCAGGAGGCAAAGAATTCAGCAACCTAATCCTTATAATAGAGACATTCCTCGACCTGTCATGCTTATAGAACAGGTAATATATTGTAGTTTCTTTTTGTCATTACGTTTGTTCTTAAATTGTTAAGTGTCTTACTATTATATCCATGTCATCCATAACGAAAATGCAGGTCTAACCTATCTCTACTGTAAATGATTGGAATACTGATTGATCTCTACACTGAAATGGAGTTTCGAAGGTAAAATGTGTCATCAAGATGCCATCTTTTCCTTTTTCTAATAATTAACCACAAATGTTTTCACAACTTTTACTGCCGCCAATAAAATTTTGCATATTTGTTATAGCTTGTCTACCTATTGACAAAATTGAACAAACCTGGTAACACCTTTACGTTTTGCGATCAACAATAATATAGTTTTTAGAGAACTATTAAATGGATAATTATTTAAATTAAATGTGCACCGGAATATTTATAAACTTGTAAGGTTTAAAATTTGTAAAAATCAGTAGAGATTGAGTTAATTTTTGCATAGCTTTATGAGTCTATTTACTTTACAGGCCGTGCAAGCACCGAACAGTGAGAGTTTGAGGGTAAAGTATCAGCCAATCAATTGAGCCAATGCAGCTCATTATCAACTCATAAGTGGTTAGGAAGCGCCAACAGCAAAAACATAAAGTTGTAAAACTAACATAATTATTCAGTTAAGAACAATGAATGTGAAGCTTAAAATCACCACATTAATTCGTTAAGAAAAAAATGCAATTGTGGCAATGCTCGGTTGGCCACTGCTTTAATCTGTAGGCATTGTTTTGGAAAACAATTTACCTTTATGCTTCCTCTTGTTTTTCTCTTTTAGGGATATACGATGTGTCACTGAAATAACATGTACAATATCCTGATTAGAATCAATTCTACCAGTTTTTACAATAGGTATTTTTTTTCCATAACTTATTGTTTATTTCTTGTATATCTTTTATTGTACATGCAATTACGCAAAACAAATACACGCAACTGCCCTGTATGGAGTAATGAGTGGAAACGAACGTTTTAGATAGAACAACATAATCTTATACATTTGCAACTTTTGATTTATTCCCTAAAATATTTTCATTTTTCGCTATAATGGTTTTATATATTTTTAATAAGTTGATATGTTTCAGGTTTTGTATTATTTTGGTGACATGTTGTATATTAGTTTGATTGACAATCAAAATAAATACTTCTTTCAGCATCGTCCAATTTTATAAATAAAAATCCATACAGTCATTGTGTAAAAATGTGGCTTCAGTCACACATCTTGGTGATAACAAATTAACACATTATGGGCCCCTCTGAAGATCTAAATTTTGCTCATTGCATTCTTCAATGCAATTTTTGCTTATTTTATTTATATCCAGCCATTTTTGTAAATTTAAAGTTTTTTATTTACTCTCCTTATCCCTTTGACTACATAATTTATTTGAGGACTTATGTAATTAATTTATAATATATATAGGTATCAGGTAACTGAACAATATATTTATTTAAAGAAAAAAAAAGCCTCTCCTTATAAATGTCGCCCGTTACTTTATACGACAAGCCCAGCTTTTCATTTTAACATCGATATAAAGCAAGTGATACTTTTCGCAACAATTTACATGTCCGACCAGCATGAAGTTTTAAGTTACTGAGAAACACAAATTTAACATTTCTAAGAAACGCTATTGGTCAAAAAAGGTGAAGCCTTATCTTGGGCGATGAGTCATTTTTAATGCAATCGGACTGTAAATCATCCCTTAAAAGGATATCCACTAAAGAAAGCCCAAATTTCAGAATACTCCATCAACTGCCGCCGTAAGGAGTAACTCGGGTAACACTGGCGAGAGTGAGATTATCAGGAGTGTTCGCGCTATTCCTATGTTAAGTTACGATGAGCTGAAGGAAGCCACGGGTGGTTGGGATACGACTAAGAATTTGCTCGGCTCTGGCGGGTTTGGAGATGTGTTCAAAGGTATGTGATAATGATTAATTCTGAATTATAGACTCGAACGGATTAATTCTTTAATGAACGCATGTTGTTAACATGAAAATCTTTAAAATTTAAAATATATGGAGATATTTAATAGGGGTTAAAGTATGAAATTGCCGTTTTATAGTAATAGATACTTTGAATTGACATAAAACCTTCATGGTGTGAGATTTTCGAGTGAAACTTTTTTCACATGATACCTATGAAGTTCTTGTTTTAAAAAATGTGCAACATTCAGCTTAGACGGGAAAGATGGATACTTCGAAAATCCGAGTAATCTTTGAATACGAGTTCCGACGCGGAACTAACGCGGCAGAAACGGCTCGCAATATCAATGCTGCGTTTGGAGAGGAGACTGCTAATGAACGAACCGTGCGTTTTTGGTTTAAACGCTTTCGTAATGGAAACTTCGACTTGAAGAACGAACCACGTGGAAGACCGCCCACACAGGTGAATAACGCTGAATTGAAGGATATGGTGGAAGCCGATCCGAGTCAAACTACCCAGGAATTTGCGGCATGGTTTAACGTTACCTTACCTACAATATTGACTCATTTGCATCAAATTAATAAAATAAAAAAATATGAAAAATGGGTGCCTCATGATTTGACTGATCTGCAGATAGAAACGCGTGTTGAAACTTGCGTTGCCTTGTTGAATCGGTACAGAAATGAAGGAATATTAGATCGAATTGTGACATGTGACGAAAAGTGGATTCTTTACGATAACCGAAAGCGAAAAATGCAATGGCTGACCCCAGGTCAAACGCCGCAACAGTGCCCTAAGGCAAACCTTACCAATAAAAAGGTAATGGTAACTGTTTGGTGGTCTATTCATGGTGTTATTCACTATAGCTTTCTCAGGTCTGGTCAAGCAATAACAGCAGATGTTTACTGTGCCGAACTTCGAACAATGATGGCGAAACTAGCAGTGAAACAGCCCCGACTCGTGAATCGATCTTCACCATTATTGCTCCATGATAACGCAAGACCCCACACTGCACGAGAAACCGTTGTAACTCTAAGGAGCTGCAGTTAGAAACCATACGTCATCCTCCGTACTCGCCAGACCTTGCTCCAACGGACTACCATTTTTGTCGTGATTTGGACAATTTTCTACGTGGTAAAAAATTTTCTTCCCAAGAGGCAGTACAAAATGCTTTCACACAGTTTGTCGAATCTACATCCCCAGAGTTCTATCGCAAAGGCATAAATGAACTTCCGATTAGATGCCAACAATGTATAGATAATGAGGGTAAATATTTTGATTAAATAAATATGTTACATTTTAGAAAAAAACTAGTTTTAATTTTTCAGTATAAATCGGCAATTTCATATTTTAACCCCTAATAAATAGTACAAAAGTAATATCTCTATAGCAAATATTTTATAAAGAAAAAGTGTACTCTACAAAGGATAAAGAATCCAAAACAGCCATTTTTACATTTTTCTGTCAGTCTGAACGCCCATCACCGAGTAACTACTGACTGGTTTTAAAGAAACTTGACATAGTTACAAGCTCAAATACCAGGTTGACATTTAGAATACTTTTAGTTCAGAGCTATTATAGAGTTCCCATGGGAATCACTCTAAAATCATATTATTAGTTTATATTAGTTAGAATGATGTTAAACTCTGATATAACTATAAACATCTTGATAAGTTAGAAATAAACCATTTTTTTGTTTATGTTTTCAGGTGAATGGAAACAGCTTCCTGTTGCCATTAAACGATTGAAAAGCGACAAGAACATCAAGAACAAGGAGTTGATTGGAGAGTTGTGTCTCAATCAGTACCGGCATGATAATATACTTCCTTTGTACGGATACAGTTATGGAGGTATGTCTTATGTTTAAACACTAATAAATGTACGTACGTGTTTCGGTAGTGAGTGAGATGTGCCAGAGCCCATTCCCATCCTATCCCTCCCCATTTTTCCAACCCTTTCTCCAAATCCATTCCTATATCTTCAAAGGTAGGCAGCGCATCCGGGGACATGCCCACATTTGTCATTTTGTACTAATGTTGGCATGTATCGTTGATGTCTATGGGCGACAGTATCTAGTTACCATCAGGTGGACAGTATGCTCGTCTGCCGCCTTCTTACTATCAATGTACCGCATTTGCGATACATGCCATCATTAGTCCAGAAAGACAAACTTTGGCATGCTCCCGAATGCGCCTTTTGGGATGTGGAAGTTGATTTGGGAAAATGGGGTGGAATAGGATGGGATGGGAATGGGCTCTGGCATATCTCACTCACTACCGAAACACATATGTACATTGAGGGATAGGATATAGTGGGATATGCAATATGTACATTTCAAGGTAGTCGAGTGCGCCCAGTGGCTGTTCGATTGAATTCCAATATTGTATTTACTTTCAGGTGCAGAAACATGTCTAGTGTATCAGTTGTTAAGCGGAGGTTCGTTGGAGAAGAGGTTGAAGTGCAAACCGCCGCTAGAGCCCTTGTCTTGGTTCCAGCGGTATAAAATTGCTCACGGTGTTGCTAGGTAATTTTATCATTTATATTTTTCAAATGCCAGATTAAGTTTCTATTTTAGTTATTTTTTAGTGGTATTTCCAACTCAATGGGCGGCCGTAACCACTTGCCATCATGTAACCCGTCCGCTTATCTGCCATATATTCTATAAAAAAAAAAAGTATGAATTTGGATTTAATTATTTTATAGTTAGGTACTAGGGAATACTAGGTACGAAGCTAAATTAATATTTTCTTAAATTTTTATCTATGTTATATATCTATCCATGTCATATGTTGTGTGTGTACACGCCTCACCGAAATAACGTCAACACTGAAAAATGCCAACTAATTTAATATTATTATTATTATAATATATATAAAGCTCAATTACCACTCACTGACATGATTGTTCTCCCAGTTCCCGGGTGATGGGTTAAATGGGAAAGTGAACCCTCGGGGTCCGTGAGTACCAGAAAAAAACGACTTCTGAAAATTGTCCAAACTCCACGAAAAATTGAAACGGCCAGGCTCAACGGTAACAGCTGCGCGGGGGGTGCTCGACCAAATGTCAGGGAACTGCCGGCAGATGCCAGAGGGCGTCGCGAAAATTTATTCGATCGGGATGAAAATTAATACCTGGTGTTCAGGGAACCCTGATTCGAGATTTTGGAACATATTTTTTATTCCGCCATTTTTCAAGATGGCTGCCATACAAAGTGGAAATTTTGATTATAGCGTCCGAGGGCATTTGCGAGGCCGTAGGCCGAATTAGACGGGGGGCGCGGGGCGGAATTCCCTCTCGTTAGAAACTCTGGTCTATGAGTAAATGGGACAGAAAAAAAAATTCAAGATGACGGACACAAAATGGCAGAAATTTAAAAAAAACTTGAAAATTAAATAAATTCTGTGCGTCTGCGTTTCAAGGTGGAAAATTGAGGAGGAAATTGGCTTCCGGAGGGTTCCAAGTAAGGATTTAGAGTAGGTGCCGAAATTTTTCAAGATGGCCGCCATATAAAATTCTTTGGACGACAGCTCCGAAACGGTTAGAGATATCAGATTGGTGCTCAAACTAATATCATTTTTTTAAGATGATGGCGGATAAAAATTGATATCGGGGGGGTTTGGGGGAGCTTGATTAAGGATTTGGAATTCTTATTTCGATTCCGCCATTTTTGAAGATGGCCGCCACCCAGGATCCACACAACAACAATAGCGACCTCTCCCAGTGTGTAATCTACACGAGACTAAAGGCCGAGTTCCACGTCACGAGGCCGCAGGTTGAGTTCCACGTCACGAGGCCGCAGGCCGAGTTCCACGTCACGAGGCCGCAGGCCGAGCTCCAAGCAGGGCGTAGCCCGGAGCCGACACCACACGGCATGTCACCACCACACGGCATTTACAATTACCCACTTTCTGTAACTCCTTATTTTTTTGCTTTGAATTTGCGGTCATGGGAAAATTCAACACCCCCGCAAATGTGGCAAATATTATAGTGTTGTTGAAACGAGCGCTAAACGCTTCAGCGTTTGAACGCTGACGCGCTATGTTTGTGCTACTGAACCTTAATGTTAACCGGTTTAGACTCGAGCTTTTAACTTCAAGGGTTAATACCATCAAACATTAAAAATTTGGACTATAACACTCACTAGCCTAGAGTAGACTCTTAAAAGTTCATTAGCGCTCACTCAGCGCTCGACGCTCGAGCGCTTAATGGTCGTTTATACAACATTAGATGGTTATGATGTAATGTGATAATTCCAGAGGTCTGCTATTCCTCCACACAATGGCAGGCGAGCCGCTCATCCACGGGGACATAAAGCCTGCCAATATTCTGCTGGATCACTGTACTGTACCCAAAATAGGGGATTTTGGACTCTCTATGAAGGGACATGGGAAGGACAGGACGCAGTTGAAGGTTTCCAAGTAAGTGGCGTTTAAACACAAGATTAGGCATTTAGTAGTTATATAGCGGAACGTTTTAGCGAAACAGCTAAATATTAAGCATTACAATGTTGCAGATGATTATACAGTGTATCTAACACTGTATTGTACACCAAAAATATACAGAGTAATACAAAGTACAAGTTATTAGAAGTACAACCGGCGTCGTCTTCCAGGCAACCTTTGGGTGGTGAAGACGAAATACAGGTAGATGGTGCAATAAGGAAATAATGATTATGGTACATTGGGCTTGCAAAGGGATTGATAACTGGTGTTTTATAATTAGTCTGATAAAAATGAACATTCAGCGCTTGAGCGCTAAATATTTTCTATCTTTTTTATAGAAAGAAGCCTGCAGACAAGCATACGGTCCACCTGGTGGTAAGTGAATACTGTCGCCTTGCGACATCCCCCCCCCCCCCCCCCCCCCCGCATGCGCTGCCCACCTTTGCACATTTATGGATATGGAGAAATGGTTGAGAAAAGAGGAACAAAAAGTGTAAAGGGACAAGGGGTTTTCCTCATCCCATTACACCTCCCAATTTTCCTCGGGGGGATGGGGAATCAAGAGTATGATGGAATAAGGTGCTAATGAACCTTCAGAATCTTAACCATTTTAGATTTGGACTATGAATATGTTTGATGTGGACTTTAACCGTATAGTGACGGCCGGTTTTAGAATAGTACCATTCAATCTCTGCCTTTGGGTGTCATAAATGGCGATTAAAGGATAATAAATCCGTTACCACACGTGCTAAGGAACTACACCACCTCTAAGAGTGGATTTGCCAACACACTAGGCCAGCGTGGCGCTTCAAGGCCATACATCTCTCGTGCACGAGGAGGCCCATGCCCAGCAGTGGACTACGAGTATAAAAGGACTGGTTTCGCGCATATGCGCCGTGCTGTGAGACGGTCAAGATGGAGTCGAGATACTGTTGAGGAATGATAGTCACGCGACCGTCACCGGCCAACTAAAATATAATGCTAATATCTTGCTATGTAGAAGTATTATGCACTTTTTTTTTCTCGAAAAAGAAGAATAATGTGGATACACCCTCACATTGAATGAAATACCAACTGACGTATTTTTGTGGGTGCCAGGAAGTTACAACAAACAGATAATTGTGGATTATTACCGGATGAGCAAAGAAACTTTGGCTGACGTCATAGGTGTGCGTATGTCGCCGGATCATCATACGGAATACCGTTCTAACAGACATCAATAAACAATAAACAGTAATCAATACACACTTTAGCTCACTTTAAAGTCAAATACTCCAATAGAATATTTTATTAATTAATCGCCTCACCTATTTACATATTGTGCTTACATAACTAGTGGTTACTACGGCGAGCCAAGCAGAACAGCGAGAGGACGAAAACCTCTCGCTTGCAAACTTATAAATATTGCCCGCTGTAGAAAGCGGCAGGCAGTGCTCGATGATTCGGCGACATACGCACACCTATGACGTCAGCCACAAAACTTTATTGAACTTTAAGAAATAATGAAATTCGCGACATGATATTCCCGCAAGACGGTTTCAACTTAATTGATCAGAAACTCGTTTCTAACTACAATAGTTGGGTCACGTGTGGTTTCATGTAGACTATTATGGGTACGAAACTGAAAAGTAACTTGAGTTGCAGTTTCGTTAGTTTAGGGGTGCGCCGTGTATTTTAAGGCCTTAGTTGTAGGTACAAAATAAGTGGCACCAGGGCCGACCCTACCATAGGGCGAACTGAGCGGTCGCTCCAGGCCCCAAGACTGTGCCACTATGGCACGCTTGGTATCCATACACTTTCGTGAACTTTATAATTGACTTTATAACTTTATAATTCGTCTATCTATATTTCTAATTGGGATATTTCTTTCAGCATCCACGGCACAGAAGCATACCTCCCCCGTCAATACCTGCAAAGGCACGAGCTATCAGAAGCAGTGGACGTGTTTAGTTTCGGCGTGGTAATGGCGGAACTAGCCACCGCTTTACCCGCCAGAAGGCACACCGACAATGGATACGAGTATCTGTATGACAGGATACATGTCATGGCCAGGAGGGGGGAGGACTTCGGTGAGTAGTCTTGTTTTTTATCTAGAAAATTGTCACGTTAGTAGTAGGTAGTTAAGTTAGTTATATTATATGAATTCTAGGTTTAAGGTATATATTATATGAGCTTAGTTGTTTGAAATAAATAAAAAGAAATATAAGTATTTTGGGATACAAAATGTCTAATTGTTCAAGCGCGACAGTTCTTGTTCCGTTGTATTTTTCGTAATACTTATCCTGGTTTCCTTAGAGAAAAGGCACACGTGCATGTTGATCATATTCCAGATGAATGCAAAAAAAATATTAATATAAAATTAAGCTGAAAACTTGGAGATTTGGATAAAACAAATAGATAAACCATTGTTTATTTTTAACTAGCGACATCGTTCGCGTGGTCTTTAATCGCGCGCCACCTATTGTAAAATGGTTGTACTAATTCAGAAACCTTCGCGGGCGTCACCAAAATCACCAAACAACAACTCACCAAAATTTCGTTGCAATCGGATGAGTAGTATAAACAAAGAAACTTTCATTTATATATATATATATATCATTTAATTGCTTTTGTTAAAAATGTACCACGTCAAATGTGGTTAGAAAGTTAAATGTATTTATTTTCTTCACTCATTGTAACAATTAGAAATTTGTATTCGAATATCGATCAACATAGTTTTAAAAATAAGAAAATTAAAATTTATTGTTAAAAAAGAAGTAAAATAAATTTAGGTCTTCAAGAGAATAACAGTAAGCTACCGAAAGAAACCTTTTTTAATTTGCGTTTAAAATCAGTGCTATTGTATAAAGACTCTTTTATATCGGCCGGCAGTTTGTTAAAAATTGAAACGGATTGATGATATGAGCAATGTTTAATACGTTTAGTTGTTATCCATGTAAAATATTTTTAGTTTTGTCCATTTTCCTAACTCATCCCTTTTTTATGTTACAATAACTTCTCTTACAGCTCAACACGAAGACAAATTCCTCAGATTTTCGTCGGATTCTAATCCGGATTTGTGTAGAAAGTTCGTGGCGATAGCTCTCGCCTGTACAAACTATGAAAGTCGAGATCATCCTACAATGCTGCAAGTGTACAAACAGATTGAGAGCCTCGACGTGCCCGGCAAAGACTTGCCGTGACTTGGTAGGAAATTATACAGGGTCGGATTAAGGGAGGGATTGACGGCCCGCAGCTAGGGCTGCTACCCCTTCGGGTTTGACCCGGAGTTGAAGGATGCTTGTCCAGGCTATGGAGTAACATCGTAAATCACCGCGCGACGCGACAGACATCGAGCATTCAAACATCTCAGAAACATGACAAGTATGAATTTCAAACTGGCTCACAAATATACTAATATAGATTATTTTAAAGATTATTGTGACAAATGCAAAGGTATAATTTAAAGTCGCTTTGTAATAATCATACTCAATAATCAATGATGTAATAATCAATAGTATAAGTTTATCTTTAACGTATAATATAGTATACGTTTATAATTTAACATTATCTCATCAAGAATATTTAATATGTTAATAATTTAACATACCTTTAAATTAAAAAAATACAAATTTCCCCTTTCGTCCCATATTTTTTATCTCCGGGTTTAGGGTATTCCGAAGGTGGCAGTCCTAGCTGTAGCCCAGAGCCCCGCGGTCTAGACGACTTATCGCGTGAGAAACTCCATAGAATAAAAAAAAGGAAGACGAGCGAAACAAACAGTTTAAGAACTTGAGCTCAACTCCAAACACTCTTACTCATCCCACTTATTTGGTTTTTGGAAGTTTGGGGGCCTCGAAAGTTTTTCCTCCTTAAAGGGCCCCAATGCAAAACAAAGCTCAGGGCCTCATGAGCCTTTAATCCGCCTCTGATCTTATAAATGGGTCTAGCTTGTAACATATCGACATTTGTAAAATCTTTAACATTATTGTTTTATTGCTTCATCTTAAAAAACAGTGTTTCTATTTGACAGTAGTCTCACAGATTACCGAAACATGTACTACATTTCCCACTTCATCCTATTCCCCCAATGTCTCGTACATTGGGGGAATAGGATGACGTGTTTTGGTAGTGAGTGAGTTATGCCAGAGACCATTCTTATCTTATCGTATTCCTGCCCATTTTCCCAACCCCCTTTCTCCAAACCCTTTAAACCTGAGCGTTTCTGTTTAATGTAACGTTTTAGCGAAGTATATTCTCCAATTACAATATATTAATTAAAATCCCTGTATCATTCACTGCTACTAAAGTATAGATTTTTTCATGTTCACGAAGAATAAAAACATTTGATTTTTTATTGAGTGTGGCGTTCGTCCACTGGGATCCCCTTCAACAACATCCGTCTGCACTCAACAGTTCGTTAGGATCCCCACGCGATCGGCGCAGACGACGACGGTTCACCAGGATCCACAAGCTACAGCTTTACATACTTTTGATCTTTTTTTGGTGCACCTTTTTATTTTATAATTGTCTGAAAAATGTATATTTTTAAACCTAATGTTACTTGATCTCTGGGGGATCCTGATGAACCGGTGAGTGCAGACATCCCCCGGGGATGTTGTAGGGGGGATCCTAGTGGATGAACCCAGTATGTGTAACATCCACCATATTAAGTTATTATTGTTAATAAGTCTATTGTCTCGTCCCCCAATTCAGTCGCACGCTACGTACGCTGTATCATCGACACTACCTAATAATTTTATTACATATAAGTAATAAATTAATGATACTTGTGTTCAGTTGTTTATGTATTGTATTACAAATATATTTGCTTTTAAATAGTATAAATCAAATCGTAATAATTGAAATTATATTTTTAAGGTGCCTTTTGAATTTTATATGGTGATATTTTTAATTGTTTATGATAGAAAAATGATATCTTTGGAACAATTTGTACTTAGTTATTTTTCATTATATACATACGCAATGGCGGGAAATAACAAAATAAAAGCTTTTATATTGTAGAAAGAATGTAATGATTGAAATTGTAGTTTTAAGAAAACTTGCTGCACTTCGTGTGTTGATATTTTTAATTGTTTATAATAAAAATGTATATTTTTTGAACAATTTGTGTTTTTCATTACCTACGTAATGATAAAAAATGCTAGAAATAAGCTGTTGAATAGCAAAAATAAGAAAAAGTCGTGATGATTGAAGTTATATTTTTAAGAGGACTTCTGAATTTTATATGGTGATACTTTAATTGTTTATAATAAAAATGTATTTTTAAAAATTTGTAGTTTTTTTCTTATCTTGTCTTTATCTACACAAGGACAGAAAAAATGATCTATGTATGATCTTGATACGAATACTCTTTTTAGAAACGAAATAATAGCAGGTAGATTTACTTTTTTAAATTCTTAAATACATTATATGTATAATCATTTAATTAACATAATATTTGGTGTAGTAAGTGCACTTTAGCCTAATCTAATTTTTAATTACGAAATTATTCTTTTTATTTTAATATGAGTGAACATAACAACTTTTTTATTTATAAAAATGCATGCCCACTGCCACTTCAGCTTTTTGATTCTTTGAGCTATGTCATCAACTTTAGTTCTTTTACGGATTTTGTCCGGCAAACAGGGCCGTCTTAAGTCTATTCTGCGCCGGGGTGCGGGAGTGTATCCTAAGACAGTCAAACATCCTAATGTGTATCCTATGACAGTCAAATATCCTATTGTGTATCCTATGACAGTCAAATATCCTATTGTGTATCCTATGACAGTCAAATATCCTATTGTGTAATTGTTTACTATAGCGTTATATTTTTTCATTACCTTTAAAAGGTGAGCGCCCGGGGTGCACCGCACCCCTTGCACCCCCTGGTAAAGACGGCCCTGCCGGCAAAGCATCCATCGACTTTGTAATTTGACGCGAATTTACTCCTGTGAACCAGGTCTTAACCCTATTGATCACGGTGGCATCCCCAATTATGCGCTTATTGTCTGTAATGACGAAGTCCATTTCGTTGTGTCCTACCGTCCGGGCTTTGCCAGATCCACTTCCTATGGGGGCTACAAGAAAGAGTTGATCGAATAGCCCCCCTCATCTCGACGAAGTTAACCGGCATTTGCCCTCGGTGGTTTCTACGTCCAAAACCGTGCGACCCACTTTTAAATTCCTCGTTTTCATGTATTTCCACTTTAGTGTTAAAGTCCCCGAAAATACTGTGTAGTGGGGGTCTTATCATAGTCTAAGGCTCTCGATATATCGTCGCAAAATGCCTCGACTTCCTCATCGGTGTACGCCGATGTAGGCGCATATATGTACCTATACAACTGTCGAGGTACTACGTTTCTTGTCCTATTTGAGTACAAGGTACGCAACTCGCGCCGACACTTCTGATGTCCACAACGCTGTTAACGAGAGCTCTTCAATCGAAAAAGACGATCCCACCTTGTGCGAGCTGGTCGCCTTGCCGGGCTATACGAGAGGTGTCCAGATTCTAGGGTCATCCTATCCTCTTCGGATAACCCTAGAACATCCCACTTAATATTACTCACTTAAATACATATCAATATTGTTTTTATATCATATACATGCATTGGAGATGATAGTTAAGAGTAAGTATGTAAATTATATACATATGAAACGCTATACCCTCGGAAGACTATCCTTTGAGAATAATTTGTGCGATATAGAAGTACGCAATTCGCCATTTTCATAAATATTCTGTTTCCACTAACCAATATCTAAAGAATAAAAAATATAATAGTTTCTGCAAACATTTATTTTCTACCTACTTCCAATGTTAGGAAATTGTCTCATCTGTATGAGTGTTTCTAATAGCGATCGGATAACTGCTTGTATAATAGAATACATAGAAGTCATTGTACTCGTACAATAGACTAATTTCATTCAGTTATACGCTAATTATTTAACCTTTTGGGAAATAGGGAGAATAGGACATAACAGGATAAGGATTTCTTCTCATCCAATTCCATTGAGCATCCCAAAACCGTTAGCGAATGAGAGGATTCTCATTCGCTAGCGGTTTAGGGATGCTCAATTTTTTAACCAACAGCAGAATAAAGAGACAACAGAAACACGATTCAATCAAAATATTCCTTTATTCATAATTAACACATTGACAAACTATTGTCACACATCTTCCATACAATAGGCGAATTGCATTCAGCTATACACTGTTTATTTTCATTCTAAAAATAAATCTATTACGGCCTCAACAGTTTCTAAACATTTATATATATTTAATCAATCAATACAATCAGTCCATAAAATATAATTAATTGTTACATTATCTAAGGAAGAGGACCTCGATACTATTTTCCCAGACTCTGAGACTGGTGAAATATTTAAAATAAATCTTTATGGCTTATCCTAAAAATCGCATGATAGTGCATGATCTAAAGATAATCTTGAAAAAATTAAATTTTATGTTAATTTTTTTTAGCCCAAATAAATAAATTATCGACACTAAGGTTCCTTTGCTGAGATAACATCACAATTATCCTATATGTAATTCTAAATGCATAAAGAACAAAAATAGTGAAACGATTAGAATATAAATACTATGAGAGTTCTTTTAGTCAGGTTTAGTTACATGATTTTAATAACTAAGTAATGTCATACTGAGTTGAGATAATGTTAGATGAATTTATGACGCAATTTAAAAATGCATCAGAGGCTTTTTCATTTCGTTCGAAGCTAACTTTAAGATTTTTTTGTAGATATGTCCATTGTGCATTCGAGTAACTGTGCGTGATATTTTATGAAAATTATGACAGATCCCTCCCGATCCCTCCCTACCAACCCTTTGATGAAAGCAAAGGGGAAAGATACGGTACGTTCTTACATTGCGTCAACTCAAACCACATGCACACAAACTTGTACAGCTATCGAAGTCACATTGTATGACACCGAAAGACAGAGATAGAGCGATGAGCTTGGACAGTAGCAAGAGCGAAACAAGCACTACTTCCCGGTCGTATTTATTTCGCTCACTCATTAATGGCATTAATTTTAAAAAAACTACAAATAATTATTACTTCACGGTGTAATTACGCGTGAAGTGACTGTTTTGTTTTTGCTCCCTAAGTGATTTGTGTACTGAATAAATGCACAGGAAGGCATTTTCAAATGTATTTTTCACTATAAAGGTGTGTTCATCGTATGTGCGTATCACGTGCAAGCAATCACGTTAGTTCTGTGACTAAACTAAGCAGGTCCATTGGACTCTGTTCTGTAGGACCATGTGTGGTGAGTATTTTCCTCCTCTTTTGATTTGATTTTGATGATTTAACTGCAAAATTTGGAGCGGTGCGTTGCGGTAAAGTACGTAGTAAGTGATAAGATAATGATTTTTTTTAATGAAACTATGTACCTATTTTCCAGTATTCCACTGTCCATGATCGCAGCGTCATACAAATTCAAACCAAAGATGGTTGAAATTAGTATGACTAGTTGAGAGACAAAGTTCATTATTAAAATATACAACCTACTTGACACAATGCGCCGTCTGCCGCGACATGTGCACGTGTGGTTGGAGGAAATCGGGCCTGTCATCGCTTCAATTGTTACTTAATAAATAATTTAATACAGAATGACAGTTTATCGGTTTAATGACGTCGCTTCAAGGTCTTCGCAACCAGTTCATCATACATATCTCATATGTATTTTCTATAGTAATATTATGCGCCGCGGGATGTCTATTTCATTCGAAAGTGCCATTTTCATTTAAGACAGTTCCAAAACGAGCGAATATCGCCCTTTAAAAATATGCTACATCTCGTTTTGTGCCATGAAGATAGAAAAGGATGCCACGATACTTAGATTTGTCACAGCGATATTCTCATATTATGGGACGCAGCTCAAGGCTTCGTCCTGCTAGGCGGTCGACGCGTCACGTTGAACGATGCGGCGCGACGCGTGCGGCGCGACGCGTCGTCGACGCGTTGTCTTTGCTACACGGGAGTAATAGGCGCGCGATTGCCGTCAGTACTATTAGAATTTTAATATGACAATACATACAATTTGTCGCTTATTTCTCAGTGAAAACATTTACTTAAAGTATTTATTATTTAGAAAGGTAAGGAGCAAAATGATTCGCAAACGGACGCGCGTCAAACGCGCTGCATTGCTACACGCATTGCTCACGCAGGACACATGTCTGGGTAGCGAATGTTCGACATTTTCGTGATGCAATGTTCGACGCGCCTGCTTCGCGTCGCCTAGCAGGACATGGGCCGCCTTTTATGCGGTCGCGTTAGCACCTTTATAAATATGGCGTGTTCCTATGGTCGAAATAAAGAAGTTGAAAACGCCCACGAAACTTAGTTCAGCTTAATTAACAGCAGCG
Source organism: Sesia apiformis (assembly GCA_914767545.1). Lineage (NCBI taxonomy): Eukaryota > Metazoa > Arthropoda > Insecta > Lepidoptera > Sesiidae > Sesia > Sesia apiformis. The sequence goes on along the minus strand of OU611970.1, from coordinate 8,606,326 downwards.
TGTGGTATCGTCAATGAAGTGCTAACTTGCAGCATTTCATGAAATTTCACCTAAGGGTTTGTACATAAAATTCAATTTTGCTTTCAGGTCAACTATCAATTAACTGACATCACTTAAAAGCACCGCATAAATTAGTATTTACCAGCAACTTCCTGCTTTATGAAATCGGTTTTTACCATATATACCTGGTTTTACATTCTGTACCTATAAAGTATTTCTTAGGCTTGCATTCCAAAACGTGCGAAAATAACACTTGACAATCTAATTTATGCAGCGTCCAAAGGGACGTATTATGAAGACAGAAAAGGATTTGTTTCTAAATTAAAATTTTCAAGGAGCGATTTCCGCACATTCTGAACTGTTAGAAGGGCTTGTTAGAAGGGAAGTATTGGCTCATAGACGATATTTTACGACTCAACCCAACTGCACGCGAATTAAATCACACCGATAGGTTTTGAAACTCACAACATTATAAAGACAACAAAGCACACAAATTAAAAAACAAATGTCTTAAATCAACTTACGTAGTTCAAATGAGTAAGAGAACATAACAAAGCATCCAATTATTTAAGAGATCGACATTAAAATTACACCGCCTTGCATTTCTCTCAAATGTGGTTTTAGCCTGTGGGACCCGTGGTCCCACCATTTTGTCCCACTGGTGGGACCACGGTATAACAACCGTTGCCGTGGACCCACTGTATTACAAATTATCTAGTGGGATCACGGTATACCAACCGATGCTGTAACCGATGTAAAATTATATAGTGATGTGTACAGTGTAATGATGTTTTATGGAAAGAAATTATCACAGGTTGTAGTGCAGTGGGTCCACGAAATCGGTTGAATACCCGGTGAATGGGACCACGGGTAGAATAGGGGTTTTTAGAGCTTATGCGTATTACATTACGGTTAATGATATTTGCACGTGATTTCGCGGAATACAATGAAGATAAACTAAAGAGTTAACCGACCGATTGTTCGCAACATTACAAACGATTTTTTGCGTACGCAAATGAGTTATTATAGCGTCATACTCATTTTGTATCAAGTTTGTTTTTCAACGTTATATTTGCGGTTGTCGCCGCTTACACTTGATATTAAGCTGCAGAGCAGTTTGCTAGAACACTGAATAGGCTAATACTTAAGATCTCCGAAAACATACCCCCTTTTAATATAACAATCAAACGCACGTTTAAAACAGCCTCCAAGTCTGGTCTAATAGCTTTTCATTCAATCACATTCGTCACACGTTTTTTAAAGTGTCTATCAGAATGTCTGAACCAAATGAGGTATTTAGGTAAATGTATCAGGTATTTAGTAACTATTTGGACTCGTAAATTATGGGTATTTGAGACCTCTTCATAAACAAAGAAAAATAATTATCAAAGTGGTCAGCCACTTTGATAATTATTTTGACACTGACGTCAGGATGTCTGACCGATTTTTTTGTTTAAATAGTGATTTTATGTTCATGGAGATTTAGTACTTAGTTGCTACTTGCACATATTCAGATCTTTTTATGCCACTAAAAAGTTACGGGCAATAGGTTCCTTCTAGGTATGTACTAAATGCCTATGAACCATTCACCTAAATATCTCATTTGGTCCAGACATTTGTTTGACACCTTTTTAAAATACTGTTGCAGTCGTATAGCTTGATAGTTCAGTGATAGAAAGGGGATAGATCAGTGATAGATCGTATAGTTTGTTCAAACGCTACGCCTTTCTAAAGTTTTATTCATAACGCTGTCTAACTTTAGTCACTGTTTACAATTCTTTGTCACTTTCTAGGCAATATAAAGTTTTATCTTATAGAAAAGGGCAAGGGCTTGCAAGCAATCGTTTTATATAAAATTTATATGCAATTGATCGCACTAACTACCATAAAGGTAAAAACGGCCTACGTTTCCACTAGTTCAATTGATCAGTTCACTCATTGAACTAGTGAGACTTTCTTGTCCCATTAGTTTAATTGCTAACACAAAACAGCTACAAGTTCAATGATTGAACTGAACAATTGAACTAGTGGGAATGTAGGAAAACGGAATGTACGTTTTACAGTCTGTTACCGGAATCTATAGTTTATTATTTTTTAACGTCACTTAAAACGTAAATGCCTAGACGGGACATATTTTTTAATTTTAATTAGACAATCGCTCAAAAACGGTTTTATTAGGCAAAGCCTAGCGTAGGGTTAATACAGCCCCATGACCAATTATATTTATGATTTGAATTCACTATTCAGTAATATGGCAAATACGTTATTCTATTTTATTACAACATTTGTATCATAACACTGTAAAGTAATACGTTACAATTAGTATTAAATTCCATAGTATTCCAAGGAAACAATTGTTTCTATAGTGAATACAAACCTTAATTTATGATAACTTCAAAGGAGTTTCAAGTCGCATTGGTATACTAATGAATAATTCTCGATTTTTTTCCAAATGTCCACAATTTTGTGGGTACGTTTGGAAAATTTTCCAATACAGTGAACATTTTTTCTTCAAATTTTCAAGGTCCAGAATTTTTTTCAAAAGTGACCCATCTGTATGTACAATTTCTATACCTTATTTCATCGAAGTCTGTTCAACAATTTTAGCTATGCAATTAATATTTATATAAGAAAAAAACAGCGGAAACAGAGTTTAGACAGACACAGAATAATAGTTAAAATAATATTGCACTCCATTGGTAGGAAATGTGTGAAACTCCGCCGCAGCGCCATCATCGTCGATTGTGATCAGTCATGATGCAATGTAATGCACTTCAAACGTACACAATGTACATTAGACGGAAAAAGTGTACGTACCTAGTTACCGAAAATGTTCATTTTCTCATTAACTGATGATGTAGTTATTTCCGTCGGATGTTCATTATGTGCATTTAATGTACATTATAATCCGTCATGTTTGATCGCGATCGATGATGGTGGCGTTGCTAGGGAGTACAACACCGGAAAATATGCATCACGTGATCTTTGACCAATGACGCGCTAATTCAATGTTAGTATCGATGAAAGAGGTACAAAAATCATACCAACATTTTCCACAAACCAATTGGTTACAGAAAAATCATTTATTTAAACACAATCACAGGATTCAATAGGAAATTCAGAATATACTTCGTCGAAACAATACAATCATTTGCTATAGTTTTACACAACGCTGAAAATTTCGATACAGATGGCGCTTTCGAAGTTTTTGTACCGCGAGCTTCTTTACATTCGAGACAATCAATTTCATATCCTTTTATTTGTAGCTCTTTAGTGCCGATATTATACGTCGGATCGTTTGTTAGAGTTCCTCTGAAGCGGATTTTATCATCAGAATAGAGTAAACGCGTGTAATTGGTGAAATTATGATCAAATGTGACGGATATTTCCGCGTGACGCTTTATAAGGCCACCGCTTGTTTCCATTGCTAGGGTCACTTCGTATGTATACCTGGGGAATTCATGAATAATTGTAAATAATGAGGTACAAAATAGCTAATAACGTCTGGGCAATAAAGCATGGCTCAAGAAAACGGCAATAAAAATCTTGTAAAACAAAATATGGGCCGACAAAATCTCGAACTCTCTCTGTTAACTGTTCACTGTTAACTTTCTTTTTTTCTTTTCATATATGGCAATGGTGCAATTAGCACATTCTGCCAGTGTCAAGTTTTTTCTGCGTAATATACGATTACAAAGTCTAAAATGTATCATGTCAATGTCAGTTGCCGTCAATGGCCGTCGAAGTCAGAAGTCACTCAGTAAAGTGATGTAGGTTTACTGAAGACAAAAAAGGACTCCACAGGAAAAAACGCAGTCCTAAGCTTTTATTTGATTATCATTATGACAAACATCACGCATAAAAAACACTTTGAACTTTAATAAACTATGACTATTAAACCACAAAAAGTACAATACACAATTTTTATAATAATCAAATAAAAACTTCACTTGTCCGAGTTCCCGCCAAAAAGCCCGCTATTGCCTTTATAACTGTTCTAATTCAGTTCGTTACATTTAGTGATAGGAATAGGTAGTGCCATATCTGGTCAATGAACTCAAATGTATATGTGAATATAGATCCTTCAGGGATTCCGCATGAACATATTATGAAATATGTTACTTTCTCAATTAAATATTTCTCATAATTGTATAAGAAATACACTCCAAACTTATTTATAGTTTGGTATAAGTTGATTATGAAAATCCGGAAGTTTTTATTAACCATTAACAATCTCGTGATTTTTGGGCATGTGCACATTACGATAGATTTCAAAAATTCCGTAAAATGGGCATTATTCCGATCAATGGCTATATTATTCCACACACCAAAAATTGCATCATTTAGTTTTTTTTATAGACATGAGTTGGCAGATGTACAGACAGTGCGACTCCTGTAAGTTGTCACCCATGAATATCTGATACATGCCAATTTTGGTCAAAAATGACAAAGGATGCAACGTCCACAGATGCGTTGTCTACATTTAGGGGTATAGGAACAAGGATTTAGGAGAGGGATTGAAAGGGTGTTGGGATAGGGCATACAATATGTAGAATGAATGTTCCGTCGCCGCGCAAAATGTCTAATACGCAAAGTGCTCAATGCGTACTTTGTTCAATTACGCTAAATGTTCAGTACACAAAGTGTTCAATAAATACAACATTACATACGCGTATTAAACTTTATATGTTGAACATTGTTCGTATAGAGTATAGAGCAGTTTGCGTGATTAACCACGCGTGGCGACGATTTGTTCATCTCTTTATATGTCATACTCGAAGATTGGATGGGAGGGAGAATAAGACAGAATAGGATACGAAACTGATTTGATTTAAAAGTTCATAAACCCCATACAATATTCCCATTGAAATAAATAAAGGCACACTTACTCATTTAAATTATTCAAATGGCAACTCCTCCCGCTCTGTCTGGCAACACTTCTTACAAATTCGCAGTCCTTCGAATATAAACCTTCAACACTTTGACATAAAGTCGAATATTCCTCGCCATAATAACACTTGAAGTATTCTTGCAAAAAACTAGGTATCCAGACTGAAAAGTCCAGATAAGTATTTTTGACGCTTTTCACTTTAACATTTTTGATGTAACCCTCCCAATGAACATTGGTTCCTTCTAAAACGGAGCATTTTATTTGTGTAGCGGCCATATTGTTTTCTGTCCAAGATGGCGTATTGCATTGGCTATAATAATCTTCCCAAGATATATGGTATGTATTATCCTCGTAGTCTGAGACGAATTCGTTTTTTAATAAGTTTTTGATGCTGTTTTTTTCGTCTCCTATTAATTCTATAAGTCCTGAAGGTAAGCCTTCGTCATGTATGTTGCATATAAATTGGTTGCCGAAGTATATAAGCGCTATGAGACCGATAGTGAGCTGAAAACATAATTTAATTGTTTTATAAACATCATTGATTATTACTTTATTATCAATTAAGGATATGAAGAGAAGAATAATAAGGATTGAAAGCTTTTAAAACCTATTTGCATAGATCGATTCAGTAAATACAAAATAATCATTTTTTCGTTCTTATGATCGTTCTTATTTTTTACACTACAACTAAGCTGTAATAAAACCTAAAATAAACATAAAACTTAGTAACCCAATATCGACCAATGTGCAAGTGAAGAAAAAGTGACCTCATTATTTCAACATTTAGTCTTTTATAGAGCTCTCCATTTCCAGAACAGCTAACTTTGAGAATTAGTTGGTTTGTGAATTGAGTGTTTTCGGACTCCGTAGCCATTTAATGAATTGGGCATTTGTCTACTAAACAGTCTAATGAAGCTTAAGGCAGCATTAATTAGTCAATCCAGGAATCCCCTTCTCATAATTGCTTAATGAAGCAATGTCCCCTCGCGTAATCTGTCAATTAAGGAATGCCCCTCGCGTAATTAGTTAATCAAAGAATGATTTTTTTCTTGTATAAAATGATAATACTGACAGCAATAGCTCACTTTTTCTTACCGGAATATAGATTCTACTTGAAATTACAAACGAGATAAAAAAAGAGATTTTTTAATGGTAAAGAGCCTAATATTTTTGATAATGTAAATACTCACCTGAAATGGCGTGACGAACTTCTTAGTAACTTCAGACTTGGCTAAGATGCAGGTCACCGCCAAACTTAATCCAAAACCTGTCACTATGAGCCCCGTGTACAGAACATTCGACAACGTTATGTACTGTAGAAACGCGAATATTGGCAAAGTTAGGGTTACAACGCCGATCAAAGGCAGGAAGAGGAACGAACAGACTAAAGCTAACGTGCCACGTATTAAACCATAAGTGGTACACCCATGGGAACAAGTTATGAACATCTGCAACCAGCTTAAAGTCACACAATGTGGGAGGGTGTACTTGAAAAATCCTTGCCCCTTACTTCTACGAGCCATCAAGAATAATATAAGCGGTATCAGTAGCGAGAAAAACATGCGAGCGTTTAAGCAAAATTCGATGCTATTGCCCAAGATATAAGACGGATAATTCGATATATGGAGATCTAAGAATCTCCACCCTTGATGGACGACCGTGTCTTTTTCATACGGATATTTCGCCAGGACATTTATACCAAAAGATATCAAAGCAAGTATATCCGGATACGGATTTCCATTTGTACCAAAAGAGAATAAAGTTAGGAACATTAGAAAGAAGGATAAGACGCAGAATTCCGAAAAGGGAACCCATTGAGTCGCTATAAACGGATATAAAAACAGATTCATGAATAGCGCCACAAAAAACTGTAGAAACGATCCCAAATTATTCCTCACAAACAAATTTTCTGATTCATCCGGCTGTAAATTGCCGTCGCTGTATCTCAAAAAGAGACCGGACCATTTTCGAAAATCGACAAATTGTCGTTTTGCGTGTAACATTTTGAATGTGCACACGACCATTGCGACGTAACTGACATAGTAGAGTACCAGTGGAACTAAATGGTATAAGCTGTTAGTATTGACAGATAAATAAGCTATTAGGACTAGCGCCAACTCGGCATTTGAAAGTCTGAAGGAAAACGAACCGAAGTAATAAAGTAATTTCAAATAGAGGACTTGTATGAAGACTATGGGATGTAGGAAAGCCTGGTGTAGTATTGGAATGTGGTCTAAGGCCTTAAGGCCTGGGTCTGTGAGGGTCAGTTCGTAGGTGACTAGAGGCAGTTCGCCTTGACAGTAGTCGACGGCAGCTGAGACTAAGTTGTCGACAGTAAGGTTACGAATGTGGTTTGAGTCACATGTGTCGGGGTAATCTGAAACAATACGAGTTAATCTCTTTATATTATTATAGAACATGCGACTAAAATGAAAGCTGAAAATAGCTTGTTCCGTATTGAGAATAGAATCGATTTTACCAGTTTTTACGATGGTTTTTTTCATGATTTATAGTATAGTACATAACAATTCTGGTATATAATTTATTCTACGCGGGTTGGCCGAGCTACGTCGCGCGCGTCGCCGCCAGGGAGCCGCGGCGCCCGGGTTCAGTGATGAACACTACAATGTTTCAGACAGGACAACAAAACCTTATATGTTTGCAACTTTTAATTTATTCCTTAAAATTATTTTATTTTTCACTAGAACGGTTTTATATATTTAAAATTTGTTGACATGTTTCAGGTTTTGCGTTCATTTCACTGACACGTTGTATGCAATATAATCGGAGGGGAGGGTGCATGCTGCAATCTTACAGTGGACTGGACAAGCCCAACTGCCAAAGTTAGTTCTCGCTAACAGAAGACTGTTGTAGAATGTACTATGAATGTACCGTGTTTCGGGAGTTACTGAGATATCCCCGAGCCTATTTTTCATTCCATTGAGTGAGGAGAATAATGATATAAGGGGGGGTTTTTCGTACCCATTATATTTCCTATTCTGTATTCCCATTCCATCTCCCCTGACCCATTGAGTATAGTTTAATGAGATGAAGAGATCTCCTTATCTTATATACTTTATTTCCCATCCCACCCTATTCCCTTTCCAAAACTTATCCCAGAATCTCTAAAAGTAGGCGGTGCATTCGGCAGCGTGTCCGCGTTTGTCATTCTGAGCAGACGGTGGCACGTATCGCGGATGTCGCAGTGGACAGTATCACCACGAGGACCGTATGCTCCTCTACTTCTATAAAACAACTGATTTTTATATTATTTTGCTGGATCGTTGAATATATAAATCATATGTAACAAGACAACATTCAAAGGTATAAACTAGGAACCAGCAGAACTCTGTTAGTGTGCCATCTTCTTTCTATGCAATGCAACCAGCCCTTTCAGAATCCACTGCAGGACATGGGCCACCTCATGTACATTTTTTTTATGAACGAAGGCGACAGACGACCGTACAGTCCGCCTGATGGTAAGTGGATACTGTCGCCCATAGACATCCGCGATACATGCCAACATTAGTCCAAAATGACAAACGTTGGCACGCCCACGGATGCGCTGTCTACCTTTGGAGATATAGGAATGGATTTGGAGAAAGAGTTGGGGAAAAGGGGGAGGGGAAAATTCCCATCCTGAATGGGCTCTGGCACATCTCACTCACTACTGAAACACGAACATTTTAAGGTAATCTTCTGTGAGAGAGGGGTAACATGGCCAGTCGAGCGCGCCCAGAGGCTGTTGGATTGCAGCGTGCACTCTCCCCCTCATTATCTTGCGCATAAGGGATATATGGCCTTAAAACGTCACGTTGGCCAAGTGGGTTGGCGAGTTCACCTTTATTAAGGTGGTGTAGTTTCTCAGCGCTTGTGGTAGCGGCTTTGTTATCCCATGGTCGTCTTTTACGAGACCCGCGGGAAGTGATGGGGTACTGCTATTCTATAGTCGGCCGACAACAGACGGCATTTAATTCTTCTTTCTCTAAATGCCCAAATAAAGACAGGAAACATTGTTTTAAATTAAAATGAAAAGGTGTTTTTAATTAAATTAAATCTTTGTTTACCTTCATCAGATGCGTGCGTGGGTCGTATCGCGCCGTTTCCATGTACATGGTCTCCGGCCTGTAATGACGGCTCTAACGCATTCTCATCGCCTGCCGCCTGCTCTTCCTCTGCTAAAACGTGTACAATAGCGCTTTCATTATTTTATTTTAATGATGGAAAACTAACGGCTTAAAAGTAATCCTTATAAATAGTATTAACGAACTCAACATCTAAATAACTATTTAAAGGTTTTCACATATAGTCTTGGGTGCATAGCGGTTTTAAGGTAATAAATAAGTTTTGTTAGATTTAGAGCAGATTCTTATTAGGGACAGATTTCTAGCTTTGAAATCCCCAAATAAACATTTATTCGAATCCACCATGGAATGAAAACCATATCGAGTCATAGGAAATACATAAAGATGGTAAAGGATTTGATATATTCGAGAGTTGGTGCGGTTACTGTTACGTCCATTTCGAACAAGTTCACAGGGGCACGCAGATTCACGGCGTGAACTCTCGCCGCGACTTCACGGCGTGAGTCTAAAGTCGGCTTTAATTATATTAAAAATAATACAACGTCAGCTATATTACTTCTTGTCTCAAAGGACAGTAATGTTGCTGTTTGTATAAAGTGTGGTTCATACCACGCTTTATATAACATTACCCGTAAATTGAACTTATATTTCAAGTGACGTATGAACTGTTTTTGACCGCGATCAATTTATTGCAAGAATATACCGTTTATGCTGAAGAATATACTATAATAACATTTTTAATGCTCAAACACAGGCACTGTTAGCCGCAGATATAGCCGTAGAACTACTTCTGATCCGTCGAGTAGAAACTATTTGTAGAAAGAACTAAACGGATTGTTCTATGGATAGAAAAAAACAGTAAAACTGGAATTCCGGACAGTTCTATCGCCACTAATGACTACGAAAATGGGCGAACAACCGATAATAATTGGCAGGATTATTCTGAAGGTTGTAATAATCGATTCTAATGACATAGAGATGAAACAAAAATGAACAAAATAAGTTAAAATACGAGTATATTTTTATTTATATGTGACTAAAACTATATTTTTCTTATTTAACGAAATATTAAACAAAATAGAAAAAAGAAACTTTATTCTAATAATGCACTTTACCTAACATGTTAAACTTTTCAAAAAAAGCGTAACCTACATAAAATTATTATTGTCAATGTCATGCAAGTCATTTATTTTTTACTAGCGATGCCAGCGACTTCGTTCGCGTGTACTTGTCATTCCCGTGGGAACTCTATAATGGATCTGGACAAAAAGTATCCTAAATTGCAATTAAACAACTTTTAACGGTTTAAATCGCGTATATTTGACATGATATTGTCAAATATACGCGATTTAAACCGTTAAAAGTTGTTTAATTGCAATGTATAGTAATCGCGAAAACCTAAGAAAATATTAAGTATCCTAAATGTTAACCCGGCACATAAGCTAGAACTAGGACTAGTTTCATTAAAATCCGGCCCGTAGTTTTCGCGTGATATGCGTTCAGACAGACAGACAGACTCTATTCCTACTTTCTAATGAAATCACTTTTCAAAAAATATTTAATGTACAGACACGGCTCCGTTACGATTTTATTATATGTATAGATTTCAGTTTTGATAGATCACATATTCTCAATAGAGAGCTATTAGGACAAATAACCTCTTTTATTTTGTCTGTACCTAGACTACACGACAGCGTAAATGGTCCAATTCGCAGATGGTCCAAGTCGCGGATGGTCCAATTCGTAGATGGTCCAAGTCGCGGATGGTCCGATTCGCAGATGGTCCAATCTATGTTAAAGGTAACGCTTTATTAATAATAGATTATTTTAGATTTATTTATATTGTAAGTAACTGAGTCTTTAAAATATATAATACCCTACTTCTTAGTACTAACTTTCCGCGAATTGAACCAAATACTAATTCGACGTTCGGACGTTTTGCGAATAGGATCAACCGAGACTAAACGTCTATTCATACTATGCCCGTAGAACTAAACGGAACTAGTTCTACTGTAAAACTGGTAAAACTTTTTCTGACTAGTTCTACGTTTTATTCTACCATAAAACAATATAACTAAAGGGTCATTTTTCTTACTAGTTCCACACTTAAAATTTATATATTTCAATTTCAAAGACGGTTTTAATGAAAATGACTATTGAAAATTCGTAAACAGTTACATAAATGTCATTAACAAAGGATATTTTCATTTTGCAGGAATTATTGGTGTAATTCTATTATTAAACGGTAGAACAAACGTATGAGAAAAAAACGTCCCATTTGTTGTACGGTAGATCTGATTAGTAGAACTAATGGCAACTCAGTATATTCGCCCATTTATTGCAATACTGTCATACATAACTCACAAAATATGATTTTACAGGAGGTGGTAAGCAAAAGAGCCAGTGTACTTTAATAAGCAGCCTGTAGTGAAGGTACCTTTATAATACTTTTTGAATAATGACACTCTTGCAATAAATGAGTGATGTATGTCTGTGTATAATCGGTTACAAACCCGGTGAGTCATCGTCAAGTGTGTCGTCTTCCGCCTTTTTGAGTGTTGTGTTGCAAATCTCGCGGATTCGCCTCTCTAGTTGCGCAGTTGTTATGTATTGCTCGCCGTTTGATAAACTACAAGACACAGTTTTATAGATTTCTACATGCTTTATATTAAGAGTAAGTATAAAGGGTAAGTTTCTATGTAAGAAATAAACAGAAAAACTTGACCAATTTTCAAAATTATTTCGCTTTTAGGAAACTAAACTAACTCAAATTTATATAAGCTTTATTTACATGGCTTCTGTAAGAAATTCCGATATTTGTAAATCATTCGGAGAAAAATGAGCTATTTGGGCATTATTTTAACTTTTACTGACAAAAACGACACAGATACGGAGTAATCGAATTTGTCATTAAAAGATTAATTTTAAAATGTATGTAAGTTTTAACCGTTTCAACGCCAATATCATCTACACATTCGTCATCAGATGAAATTCGTTATTTATTATTATTTTATTCGTTATGTAAATTTATTTCAGCTTAAAAAGGTATTACTTAAAAAAGTATGCAAAAGAAATTTCGTTAGTTTGTTGTATATGATGTGATTCTATAGTTCTAGTATTTCTGATTTTCAAACGAACGTACATTTAAAAATAGAGGATATTTTAGAACTTTTTCAGTTTGATTTATGCGTGTCGTACAAATCACTTTGCTGACAGTTAATTGTTTGTCGTTTAAAGGGTTTGTTCGTGGTAGATATTTATTTAAAATTGCATTCTTTTTTTTTTTTTATAGATCAGTGGGCGGACGAGCAAGCGGTCCCACGTGATGGTAAGTGTTACCGCCGCCCATGGACACCTGTAACACCAGGGGGTATGCGGGCGCGCCGCCGACCTTGCAAAATCCTATTCACAGCTCTCTTGAAGAACCCCATATCGTAGCTCAATGGAAAGACCTCTTGAGGCAGTTCGTTCCACAGCCTACGGGTTCGCGGTATAAAATAATTTTTGGACCGAACAGTGCGCGACACCTCCGTATCGAGGAAATGCGGATGGACCGCATTTCTGTGACGGGAGGTGCGGTTGTAGAAACCCGAGGTGGGAATTACAAAAGGCGAGCTTAATGCCTTAAGCCTTAGCAGGTATTCTCTACCTGCTAAACTTTGGATTGATCAGATACATTGGGAGGTGCGATGAGAGGTATATATAATTTAAACGACAAACAGGATGAAAATTTACCTACAAATAAATATATGTACATTATGAAACAATATTTAATACGTTACCTAGCAAAGAGATCCCTGGCAGCCTTCCTCGCGACAGTTTCCTGTCTACTGGCGGCGAGACATGACTTAGCGCGCACTATCGCCGCGCTCTCCTCCTCTATCACGCCACTGCGAATACACCTGCAAAAGATAAAACATTTTTATATAGAAAGAAGGTGACAGACGAGCGGACAGTTCACGTAGTGATAACTAATACTTTTCTATTATAATAAATAATAATAATATTATTAAGTTATATTATGTTGATTTAATATTATGTAAAATGACACAATCTACCTATTTTTGATTTAGTTATCTGTTTTCTCCTTATCACCCAAATGTTGCCTGGAAGATATCTCTTTAGCCGCCCGTTGTACTATTCGTGTTACTTAAATTTTTGCAATTTTTCTTGATGTACAAAAAAATGTTTATCTACCTATATATCTAAATAAATAAATAACACCACACTCAATGGCTAACACTAGGATCCCTGTGTCCAATCCAGAGATTGGACTCTGGATCCAGAGATACATGTAAAGCAGGCAGGGTCACTATCAACTGGGTTATATGGTTTAATAATGTTTTTAATAAAAATTTTGCGAGGGAAGTTGTCATTGCCGTCGTTGTTCAGTGGTGTCACCTACCTACTCATCGCCTACTGGGGGAGGTTCCATCTCTCGTACTAACCCCAACGCAATACGCCGGTGTCACGTGTTATATGTTATATTAATAAAATGTGGGACTCAAATGTTTTCTTCTCAAATGAGCAGGTATACTGGTCATTGAGAATCGAATACTAGATAATTGGCGACTATTCGCCAAAACGAATGCGACTATTCGGAACATCCCTAGTATAAAATATTAATGATAAGTCGCTTTTTTCTCGACTAGTGAGTAAATCAACCTCATGGAAAGGAGTCGCAAGTCTTAGTAGATAACAAAAAAGATAATAAATCCTTACACAGAATTATGGAGTTCCTCTCGTACTTTCTCCCATCTGCATCTCCAAATTTCAAAGTCTCTTATATTATTATTCATTGATTAAAATGTAAACAACAACTTGCGCATAAAAATACAAAAACCGGCAACTATCTCCTAACGTATAATATAAAAAAAAAAATCGATAAAACACGGTCTTCAAACGAAACTGGGATCCAAAGTGGTCTCGAGCGCGTGTACTCTTCCGTTACTTGTTTATATTTTTCTTTTCTGGAATGTGTAATATTCAACACAATGGATTACCTCATATCACTGTGTGGAATTGCGTTGCTATTAATTCACTTTAGCACTGAATTTATAAAAATAAATATTTTAAATCTTCTGTATAGAAAAATGATTTACTAAATACGTCAGAGTTATGTCTTTGTTGAAGTACTTTATGACATTTCTATTTTATTTTCGGCCATTAAAATATTAAAAAAAAAAAAGTAAAACAATTTATTTCAGCTGAAATTAAAAATTTATTCATTGTTGATATTGATACTGTAGAATTTTATTTCGAAATTATAACTAAATTAGATAAGGTAAGACAAAAAATAATGGCAAAATTATCAGGTAATAATGATAAAGGGGTCAAATGGACTCAATGTAGCTTTTAGAATTAATTTCAACAAGTTATATTGCATGAATATATTAAATGTTATTTGAACCGGTAATTAACGATTTATTATTTATTTTGTACCTATAGGCGATATTACGGTCCAGTTACATGAGCCGCGGTCGCGTCGAGACTGCGGAGGCGGGTGGGTGAAGGTGTTATTGCTATTGACAGACAAATATGTCTACCCTCCGTCTTGCTCATTTTTTATTTATACAAAACAAATAAAAATCATGAGTAACCTACATAACAATTATTATATTCAACCATGATTTAAAAATACAACTATCGAGACTTGTTAAATACAAACGAACGGATAATATACCTAAACCTAAACTTATCTAAGCCTAAGCCCATCAATATCCTAACCCAGTATTTTGGCCAAAAGCGCGCGATAATATTCTCAGTAACAGAATTATGGACATTTGGAATAAGTTACTACAAGAAATCATTGAATCGCAGACGTAGACAGACTCGACAAATAGCTTATAAGAGATATGGCGAAACCTGTAACACCAGCCCGTACAAGATATAGCCATGTTACTCGCCTATTACACAATAATAACAAAAAAATACGTTTGTTAGGCGGATATTTCGGATCTGGATGAGGATATACTCTTCTACCGGATACGGATATGAAATTATTACGGATATTGTTTTTTTTTTATTTATACACAAACAAAAATAACCATACATAATTAATGTTGCATCGTGCCATATAGAGGTTTGTCTTGGCATTGCAAATTTGTTCCACCCGACGCTCCCAATCCCCTAGTAGTTGACAGCCTAACCTATGTACCCAATAGGAATGTCCGTCGTCGTCCTCGGCACGTCTTAGACGACCCCGACGACCCAATTACTATTGCCAATGCGGTTCTTACACTACACTCACAGGCTTCACAGATACACTGTCTCTGCTGGCGGAGACGAGGACGTCACCCTCGCTACACCGTAAATACACACGGGCCTTCAGCCAACACTTTTACCAGATATCGGCACGTGCCTGGGCGCTTCTCACCGACTCGCGATCTCGCGGTGTCCTCCCAACGCAACGCCCTAAGTCGAGGTCCGTACCTTCCGCCGATCTACCGGCGGGAGAGCCCTTAGGCTCGTTGTTGCACACCCTTTGCTCCTGGCTGAGCGTCTTCTGCGCTCGCCCTAAACTATACATGTCCGGTGACTCTTGAAAGGCCACAAGAATTAAGCCATTCCGAAAAAAAAACACTGCAAATTCGGATACAACTAAATATTCATATAATTAATTTAAGTGGGTATTTCACATCATTTCTATCATATATATGTGTATGTTTCGGTTACGGTTTCAGTTACGGATATTAACTTTTTTAAGAAATGTATCACTAACTGAAAGCAAAGGAAAATATTAGGTCCTTACCTATGAAATTGCCGTTTTATAAGGAAATATTCAAATATTTTTTTATGTATGAAAATTATACATTTAATTAATGGAAGTATTGTCCATTATTATCAATGCACTTTTGCCATTTAATGGAAGTTGATTGAAGCCTATGCTATAGAACTCGTAGGGGCAGGATTCGATGAATTCTCACTTTTTTCACTGCCTCATCGGAATTTAATTTTTTCCCCCGTAAGAAGTTCTACATATTTGAAAAAGAAAAAGGCAATCAGTAGGGGCAAGGTGTGGCGAGTACACTGTACGGTGGGTGACGGAGAGTTTCCAGTGGAAGCTCCTGTAACTTTGAGACTGTCTGTCGTGCAGTGTGTGGCCGAGCGTTATCATGGAGACGTTTGGGACATTCTTTGGCTGTCTCCTGAGTTCAACCATTGTGAAGAACGTTTACGATTATTATACAGGATCCACTTCTTATCACAAATGACAATACGATTCAAATTCTTTCATTCTTGTGCCCATTCAGCAAAGTAAAGCAAGCTTCGACGTGTGTTTGCAGCTGAATTTCATTAAGCTCATACCGTACCCACTTTCCGAGCTTCTTTACTTCCCGATTAGACGCAAATGAATCAATATTGTTTTGTCATTTACGCCTAAGGCTGTTGCTAACTCAAGACGTGGTTTGAGGTGAATCCGCTTCCACTATTGCTTTCAATTCGTCATTATCAACTTTAGTCTCCGGTCCTCCAAGGGGCTTGTTCTTGAGGTCGAAATTTACAGAACAGAAACGATCAAACCATAACGCACCGTGCATTCGTTTGCGGTGTTTGATATTGCGTGCCGTCTGTGCTTTGCTGCCACGAGGGAGCTCATATTCGTAAATAATAACACGAATTTTTAACTTTTCCATGGTCGCAAACACAACTGTATTGAAGCGAAAAGTCGTTTGACGGAAAAACAAATGAATGAAATTAATTTGAATTTGGAATTCCAAGCTAAACGTAAGATAACTAAGTGATAAGATAATTTCGTAGGTAAGGCCCTAATAAAACCAAATAGGGAGTAGGTAATTGCAACTTTACTTTCAAGGAATTAATTAACAATTACGTAACATCTCTAAAAAAATGTCCTTAGGAAAAAGTAACACAGGTTCAACCCATAGAAATCTAAACAATAAGAGAATAGAAGTCGTAAACTCGGGTGAGCTTGTCGCCACACTGGTGACGCGTAGGCCACCAGTGTGCGAGTTGTGATTCAGTTGTTCTCGGAACGTTCAGCGGTGAACATGGTTTTGTAGCATTTCTAATTGCGGAAACTCTCCCACAACTTGTAATTATACCAATAAAGGAATAACATTTCATCGGTAAGTATTTTCTTCTTTTAGTAACAATAATGTTTTTATCTATTTAAACGAGTTATTAACGCGAATGTTTACCTTATTTATTTTACAAGTAAGTATTTAACACGTTCACCGCCAAGCGTAGTCAACCTAGTCACATATTTTTTTGTTTATTTTTTTTTTTGTTTATATTACTATATTTATGGTCTATACATGTTATAATCCTACTCTCTCCCTTCTTGTGCTCTTTTTCAGGTTTTTCAGAGTGTGTATCCTAAATGATACACTGGCCTACCAAACACTTTTGTTAGTTGTCAAATCTCTTAGGCCATGTGTATCCTTTATGATACACATAACTTTTTAGCAGTAACTTGTAATTTTCTTTATTTTCAGATACCTACACATCTAGCAAAGAAGCCACAAAGGAATTTAGGAAAAACAATAACAACATTGTAATTGTTTTTCCTAAATTCCGTTTCATTTGTTTCAGAATATATATAAATAATAATATTCAATAAGAATAAAAATACTAAAACAGTGTGCAAGTAAAATAATAAAAATGGACTTTGATAGTGATGATTCTCAATATGATCCTGACTATTATCCAGATAACGAAGATGGCGATGGAATGGATAGTTCTGAAAGTGACAGTGCTGATGATATTTGGAATCCACCTGTTTCTTCTAGACGAGTATCGACCTTTTCCGAGAGTGAAATGCCTATATTACCCGAGATACACAGGCGTATATCAGCACGAAGGATAGATAGCAGTATACAGTTAGATGCCAACAGCCAGGCAAGGACATCTGCCGTTGATAACGCTCCAAGTACATCTGGTACAACATCTTCTGACATTTCTGAATCCGAGTGGCTGAAGCAGAAACTTGAGTCTATTGAATGGGAGATGCCAAGTCAAGAAGCTCCACAGCATATTGAATATACAGTCCCGTTTTCAGGTATGAAAGACATATACTCTGGGATTTTAGCCCAAGCAGATCCAATAGATTACTTTGATTTGTTCATGACTCACGATATTATTGAGCATATAGTGGATCAAACCAACTTATACGCTTCTCAATATCTGCTGGCCAATGATGTATCATCCGGATCTAGGACTCATTCCTGGGTCCCCGTGTCATTAAACGAAATGACAATTTTTTTAGCATTGATTGGTTGGATGGGATTAGTAAAATTGCCTTCCATAAGAGACTATTGGCGAGTTCATAAACTTTACAGTATCCCTTTAGCCCGAACTGTGATGGCTAGAAATAGGTTTGAGTTGATACTCAAGTTCATACATTTTTCGGATAATACATTAGCTGATCCTAACGACAGGCTTTATAAGTTGCGAGACATACTTGATAAGTTCATAAATAATTACAAGATCACATATACACCTGGAGAAAAAATCTGCGTGGATGAATCGCTGATACCCTGGCGTGGGAGGCTTATATTTAGACAGTATATACCTAACAAAAAGGCTAAGTATGGGATGAAAGTTTTCAAACTCTGTACAGAGAAAGGATATACGTGGAATTTGATGGTGTACTGCGGTAAATCCAAAGATCCAGAAGCTGAAGTTTCAGAGAAGACCGTGATGTCCCTGGCAGAGGGTCTTTTAGGAGAAGGCAGAACCTTGTACACAGATAATTATTACACGAGTATTCCCCTCGCCATGCGTTTGAGAAAAAGGAAAACCCATCTGGTAGGTACACTGAGGGCCAATAGAAAGTATTTACCGAAAGAAGTAATGCAGGTTAAATTGAAGAAAGGAGAAATGGCAGCGAAGCAATCTAGAGAAGGAATAGTAGTACTAAACTGGCGTGATAAGAGAGATGTCAGGATGCTTACTACGAAAACATCAGCACTTGAATTCGTCTCTAACAATAATAGAAGAGCCAATGCATTGCCCACGAAACCTAAGTGTATTGCTGATTATAATAATGGGAAATCTTCCATAGACCTTAGTGACCAGATGGCAACCTATGGGTCTGCCTTACGCCGTTGTACCAAATGGTACCGTAAACTAGCATTTGAAATCATATGGGGCACAAGTTTAGTAAATGCCCATTTTCTATACAACGAGTACTCTACCAAAAAGAAAATGACGATAACTGAATTTCGTGAACACGTAATTCTAGCTTTATTGGAGAGTAATTCTTCTGCAAACAGTGACGCTAATGTTCGACCTTTGAGGTCACGACAAACTGAAGCTCATTACTTCATTCAAAAAATTGTAAACAATAAAAAGGTTCGTGGCCGTTGCGTCGAATGTTACAAAAATTTTGGCAGAAATAGAGTTCAAATTGGGGGTAAAACCAAAATGGCGCCCCAAATTTATACCATATGTTCGGTTTGTGAAACTTTTTTGTGCCGCAAGTGTTTCAATAATATCCATTGAATATGTTACCTTTCTTTTTGATTATTTACTAATAATAATTTTGCAAAAAGTACTGTGTTTTTTTTTATCAGTCACTTCCAGATTCAAAACGTCATATTTTATGAAGTATACGACGTATCCCAAACCCAAATTCACCAAAAGATTGTCCTAGGCCAGAGCTTTATTTTCTGCATATAAAATGTATGAAAACCGTGTACATTAGTGATACACAATGCTTTGAACGCTAACGGCACTGTGTATCATTTTTGGTACACACTGTAATAACAAGCGTGTGCAAAAATGATACACTGGCGGTGAACGTGTTAAGAACAAAAACAAGTATTTGTTCTTAAAAATAAATTATTTAATTAGAATCTGTGCACAATTTTTCTTTTTACTACTTGCCAATATTTTTATGCACTTTACCTAAAAATGTTTTTGACCACTGGCAGTAGGCACAGAGGTCATTGTACGAAATTCTTCCTGCTTCGCGTTCGAGGTATACCTGAAGATAGTACTGACCTTGATATAATTAATTTTGGGTGATATAATTATAATTAATTAACTTTGGTAGGAGGAGAGTGCATGCTGCATTCCCACAGCCGCTGGGCGCACTCGACTGGCCTCGTTACCCGTCTCTCACAGAAGACTACCTTGCAATGTACTGCGTTTGCCACTTTATAGTATTCCCCCAATGTACGTACGTGTTTCGGTAGTGAATGAGATATACCAGAGCCCATTCCCATTCCATCTTCTCCCTCCCCATTTTCCCAATTCGTTCCTTAATCTGCAAAGGTAGGCAGCGCATCTGGGGGCGTGCCAACGTTTGTCATTCTAGACTGATGGTGGCATTCTTTATGACGTCTGGATATTCTTTAAGGGGAACATTAGTGAAAGTGACTCGACATTAAAGCTCACCGTGAATTCATCCGTAGTAAGAACAGTTAGAGTTTAATTTAGCTTGCACAGCATGCTAAGAAGGTATGTAGGCGTATTCATTGTCTGTGTATGTAGTAGTAGGCAGCGAGCCAGCGACTGGCAATATAGGTGGTAGATACCATTTCTATTCCGGTATCATTTAGATTTCTATGGGTACACCTATGAAAACACAAGTGAAGCCACAGGTCGGCTGCCGTCGTTCTTTCGTCCTTATGGTGATATGAATTCCTCGAAATTTAGTCATATTCATTAAAAACATATAAAACATGTAATACGAGTATATGACATAACTATAATATTTTAAGCATGATATATCTAATATTTGTTATTAATAATGATCATATATATTATATTAATTTCCTTTATTTTAACTTGGCTGTCTGAATGATTTGGGCTCTCCTGTAAAATTTGTTAAAAAATAATATTTAACAATTTTATTTTAATTTTGTTTGGGTTTTGTTATGGCACAGGCGAAGTAATCGTTAGTTTTTTTTATAAAATGTTTCATACCTTCTCAACATTCTTCTGGCTTCAGGATGGGCCTGTTCAGTAGCACAAATCAGCCACTCCAGTGCCTGTTTGAAGTTTGATATCCTGTCGGCCTCTAATTCTGGAGTATTATTATACAAAATTAAATATAATGATATAAAATAGTACGAGTATATGGCCAATCTACTATTTCATTAGCTAAGAGGTCTATTTTTTATAAAAGGGATGGCGTATGAGGCAAGGGAAGGGAAGGCAAGGGAGCGGGTGAGCCATAATTATGGTAAGTGGGAACCACCGCCCATGAACATCTGCAACATCAGGGCTTTTGCGAGTGTCCATTGTCCTGCCCACAGCTCTCTTGAAAAGCCCCATGTCGTAACGTCACAGAAAAACCTCAGCTGGCAGTCCATTCTACAATTTTCGGGTTCGTGATATAACGTGTCTCGATGACCACACTGTATGGAGCGACTCTTTATCAAGGAGGTGCGGGTGAACCGCACAATGATGACGTAAGGTAAAGAGGTACGCATGTAAAGAGTAATAAGTGCAATTTTTTTTAATTGGGATTTTTATATGGCACTATTATAGTTATTGGCACCGATAGAGTTACTTTCTTATATAGTAAAGTAAAGATAAATAAATCCTATAAGCAATAGTGGCATATATGCCAAAAACTTCTTGTAACTTAACCAACGCGATCCCAAAATTGCTCAGAACAACATAGTTAAATGACAGGTTGACTAGCCGAGGCGGCACCTTCATTTAATACAGAAAGTCCTTGCACTGCATTCCCATACCTACGCCTCCATTAACTAACATGCGAGGCCTCAGTCTGGCGCTTAGCTATAACAGGTTATCCACCTGTCATTTTCGTATCTGTTTACTTGCCCCCCGATAGAGAACTGCTTAGGACTGACCATGAGTCACTCCTCGATTTAGGTAACTCAGTGGCATGTGATCTCAACTCCAAACAGCCTAGTTTTAATATCCAACCAGAATGGTAAATGCCTTGATCTGTCAAGGCGTTGACGAACTTGACTTTGATGTTACAGCTCCAATGATGACAATCCTCATACTGTTACACACCAACCCAATATATTAGACATTGCCCTTTTCAAAAATATAACCTTATGTCTAAACTCGATCTGACCCGATTAGACTCCGACCACCATTCCGTAGTCACACTACACATATATACTGTCCCCACCTGCAGAAATGAGGATGTTCTCCTTATTGTAACTTCAACACACACCGGCCTTCAGCCAACATTTTTACGAAGGTATCTGCACATATCTGTATGCTTCTCACTGACTCGCGATCCCACGGTATCCTTCCAAAGCAAAACTCTAAGCCAAACTCTGTTCTACACAGTTCTGGCGAAATGCTCTTTGTGCTGGCCCTAAACTATGCTTGTTCATTATTGAAAGGTCACCTGTTGCCACAGGAATTTTGCCTATCAGAAAAAAGTAGCTATATCTTATAATTTATATTTCTTCTGCATTTTATTCCTTCTATTAATTTTTAAGGGAAATTTACAGTAACATGTGGACACTAAGATTTTTACTAAAACAGTAGGTATAAAGAGTTTCATACCACACTCTTCTTCTAAAAGCAGCTTGGCAAGTACAACCTGGGACTCCGCACAGCCATCTAAGGCCAGCTGATTACGCAGTCTCCGCAAGGAACCTTGTGGTCCATCTGAACCAAAGTAACAATCACAAAAAAGTATACTACAATAATGTCTTACAATACAATAATGTCTAATAAAGGACAGTTTAGTCTTTGTCAAAAACATATTTTACAAAATGAAATAATGTCAAACAATCATCAGACTATAAGTTCACACTGCAGGGCACCAGCCACCCTTAGTAAATCAAATTAATAGGGGACTTAGAGCCATATACCACTATACAGGTCCAGTGTGGATAGCAAGTATATGTTGATGTTGATCATTGATTTACATGAAGCATGCGCAATCTGGGATTTAATTAATCACATGCTAATCACAGCCTCTTAATGCACATTGTTCTGTGCATGAGGAATGAATGGCCTTAAAACTCCACACTGGCCAAGCAGGTTGGCAAATCCACTCTTTTACAGTGGTGTAGTTCCTCAGGGCTTGTGGTAGCTGCATTGTTATCTTTAGTAGCTTTTTTACAGTTCATCCCCACGGGAAGAGATGGCCTGTAGCTTTGCATTATTGTTATATACAGATAATCCACATACACACTTTTGTCAATGTTGTTAATGGCCCATATGCAATAGTACAATGCAATGGTACACCATATGCATAACCATACAACACAATGGTGTTGTATGGTCGAGAAGAGGTTGAAACACATCAGTCACATCGCACATATATTATACAAGAGGGTACTTGTTTTATCAATCCTTTTATCAAAACAGTAAATTGAAGTATGGATGTGAGAAATAATGATATTATTTTGCTAATTTTCCAATGTACCTAAATGTATTTCCTATCTTCTATATCTATACTGTGCACGACAGAACAATGAGTGTGTAAGCAAGTGAAAGTGTAGTGTCCATTGTGTGCAAAAAAAAGTCAGTGAGCATAGTATGTGTGTACTGGCATCATATATCTAGAAAGGGAAGGAGTCGTGCAAATGGAGTTGTGCAAAGGCAAAGGGAGCATAAGGCGAACTCCCGAGCATGTGGCGAACTCGCGAGCATACCAGTAGAAGCGAATGAGAAACTTTATACAATGTTTATATTCTAGATTCTCATCTCTGAGGTGACAAGTGTCAAATTTGTGTTCAAAATATTATTTGTTATTGGTGTATTCTATGGAACATGAGATACAGCGCCATATACAATTCCGACTGATACTAGAGTCCGATTATTATAGGAAGAGCTCTGACAACTGACATAAATCTTAACTTAAATCTTTAACATGTAGTAAAAATCATTTTACAACTCGAGAATTCTTTAAGATTTTTTTTCTATTTAATTGTATTATATTATGACTCAAGAAAGAATCGGTATTTAGATAAAATGAATTAAATACAGAACTGTCAGCGTCCTTCCTATGATAACCGGACCATAATAGTAATGCATAAGTGGATGTTTTATTGAATATTTCTTGGGGGATGTAAAAGGTTATATTTTTTTTAAATAATTTACATAAATTTAAAAATCGTAAAGCAAAACTTTCTCGCAAAGGTAAGTTTATAGGTAATGAGATCATGCATATTTTATACTTACCATGAAGATT
Organism: Sesia apiformis; assembly: GCA_914767545.1. Lineage (NCBI taxonomy): Eukaryota > Metazoa > Arthropoda > Insecta > Lepidoptera > Sesiidae > Sesia > Sesia apiformis. Next base: position 8,582,244 of record OU611970.1, on the reverse strand, counting down.
CCACCGTTTTCGACCAACAGGAGGCATTACTTAACTAAATTGTAAAAAATTAATTAATAATAAAAATATTGATGAATTTATTGCACAAATTTTAAACTCAACAGGAAATTTTGTTTTGGTAGAGTAAACCATTACATGTATGGGTGCGAATTTTTGTCAAAACAAATGTCATATAAACATCAAAAAAGTGTAAAAGATTCGCGTTCCATTTTTGCAATTTTCTAATATTGTGGTTTTACTTTTGATAGAACAATATAATGTAATAAAGTTTATTAATACCTATATATAACTCAAATGTATGTATTTAAATTAGACAGAGAAAGTTTTAACATCCACGTAAAAAATACACCTACACTTACACCCACGCAAACCAAAGGAATTACAAAACCACGTTTTACATCTATAAATAAAATTGTTTACAAAAAGGAATAGGTATATTTTTATCCCTTTTGGTCTTTCTAGCTCTGTGGGTGGGATAAACTATTTTTGATATTCTTGTACACAATAGGTACAAGGTTGGCTCAAAAGGACTCGAATCCAGCATTGTAAAACATATTTTTTCTAGGGTAAGGGTTAGGGATGGGCATTAAAAAAAAACATCGATGTAATATATTGCATAGTGACATCGATGTTAGAATGATATACATATTGAAAAATACATCGATATCAATACATCGATTGTTTTTAGATTTTAATATGATTATGGTTATAACATGCCTGAAAATGAAAGTAAGTTCAAAACCTTTAATATCAATCAAAATCCAGAATTAAACAAAAAAAACTTCACGCGCATGAATTTGCGGGCACATACCATTAAATTATCTAAACGATTGGTGTTCTAACGACACCGTTTTTCATAGACTCATAACATCAGTACTGGCATATGAACTTTTAAAGCAGATTAAAATTTAACTTTAGTACAAAATAAACAATAACCTCGTATTAAATTAAAACTTCACTCTGAATAAAAGGTATCAGTCAGTTGTCAATCTGCCAGACAGAGTTGCCAACCTAGTCCTAGAGAAAAACTACCTATAAGCTTAAAAGAACTGTAGAAAACTGTGAACGTTAAAAAATTTAATAATTGAAATAAACAAACAAAACAAATAACAAAATGAAATTAGGTTCACCCATTCGATATATCGAAAACATCGATACATCGAATATATCAAAGCGTTAAAAATACATCGGTTGAATTCGATACATTGGTACTATACATCGAGTGTTTTTAAAACATCGATGTATATCGTCCGTCCCTAGTAAGGGTCTAGACCAGCTATACTCTAAGTGTGTTCCGCGGAACCCTAGGGTTCCGTGATACCTCTGTCGGGGTTCCGCAAGAATTTAGAAATAAAAAAATCAAAACACCTCTCTCTGGTCGCTCCGCGGCTGTGCGGACTCCGCGGCCGCGCGGAGACAAAACGCTATGAATGTTATTTATTTATTTATTTGTATTTGTATAAGCTTGTGTTACATTAGCTGGTACAATATCTCATAAGTTTGGTCTCAACAATTTTATACTTGTACAACGCGTTCGCTCTAAGTTTGCCGGTCTGTGGAATGCGCGTACCCTCCCCCACGTGACAACAAAACTTATAATGTGTCATAGTTTTACCCAAATATCTAACGTACACAATTTTTATTGTTACAATTAAATAAAAAATTTCGAACGTCATACACTCATACCTATCGCCAGCGGCAAACTTAAAATGAGCGGGTAGTATACTTGTAAGCGCTCAGTCTCTTTGATAAAAGCCGCCTCTGAATTAGACGCTATAGTTGTCAACTAGCGACTTTCGTCTCTAACTTCAAAGGATAAAGTCGATATTGTTTACAACGCTATTTTTAAATTTCTGTTTTTATTTTTGCTTTTTGTTTATCAAAGGTGCCGACTCGAGTATTTTCGAGAATATTTGAGATCGAGTCTAGGACTAAGTATAAAAGCGGCGATCGCGCGTTGGCGTCGTCAGTTGATGATTAGCGTTCGGAGCGATAAGTTACTACCTACTTACAAGCTCGCTAGCGAGAAACTAGTGTTCATTGTTTTACTGCCTGCTGTATTCTGTTGTCTCAGTTTTATACATTTCTTCCCTGTAGGTTCTAAATTTAGTCTCTTATACGCAGTAACGATTGTGCATTATTTAAACCCCACTATCCTGACTTGTAACATTATAAATAAAGAAGAATGGAACGTTGGCTTAAAGGTGTTAAACGTGTTCCAACAACATCTTCTAATGACGCTGAATGTTCAAAAGCAATGCGCGCGGAGAATTTAGCAATCACCGATCCAGAAGATGATGCCACGAGTGCCACGACGTCAAGCTCGACGGTTTCAAAGACGAAAAAAAGGAAGTATGATGAATCTTATATCAGTTTCGGATTTGTTGATTCCAACGGCTCACCTCTCTGCATGCTCTGTAGTAAACTGCTTCCTAATAGTTCCATGGCACCTGCCAAATTGCGTCGACATTTAGAAACCGTACACCCCGAGACTAAAGACAAGAATAAAGAATTTTTTGTTCGCAAAAAAGATCAGTTATTAGAAAGTCAAAAAAATATGATGCATGTAACACAAACTACCAACGAAAAGGCCACGGAGGCATCATACTTAGTTAGCTATCGCATTGCACAAGCAGGTGAAGCGCACACTATCGCTGAGAAATTAATAAAACCATGTGTATTAGACATAACAAAATGTATGCTTGATGAAAAATCTGCAAAGCATCTTTCTACTGTTCCGCTATCAAACGATACTGTTTCACGACGAATCCATGATCTGGCAAGCTACGTCAAACAAGAACTAGTTACACGTCTACAAAATACACGATTCGCTTTGCAAATGGACGAGTCGACTGATGTCGCTGGTTTGGCTATCCTGCTGGTTATTGTGAGATATCCATATAAAAGTTCTTTTGAAGAAGACATGCTTATGTGTTCATCGCTGCTTACAAACACTACCGGGGAAGAAATTTTTAATAAAATAAATATATTTTTTGAAGAACATAATCTCAGTTGGAACAATTGCATTGACATTTGTACAGATGGGGCCAAGGCGATGACAGGTAAAACAGCAGGAGCAGTGTCACGAATGAAAAATAAAGCGCCTAATTGTAGTTCCAGTCATTGTATTCTGCATAGACAAGCACTTGCGATGAAGCAAATGCCGTCTAATCTAAAATTAGTTATGGATGAAGCGGTAAAAATAATTAATTTTATCAAATCACGACCACTACAATCCCGATTGTTCTCATTATTGTGTGAAGATTATGGCAGCAAACATAAAACACTGCTGCTCCATACAGAAGTGCGATGGCTGTCTCGGGGAAAAACTTTAACAAGGCTATTTGAACTTAGAGCCGAGTTACAAATGTTTCTTTCAGCAGATACTTCTTTTAATTTGAAGGACCGTTTGTATGATAAAACTTGGTTGTTCCGATTGTCTTTTATGGCGGATATCTTTCAAAAACTTAACGAATTAAATTTATCGTTGCAAGGTAAACAGACAACAGTGTTTCAGGCCTATAATAAAATAACTGCTTTTAAAAGAAAATTAGATTTTTGGATCATTTGCATTGGTAAGAAAGAAATAGAAAGTTTTACGTTACTCAGTGAGTTTGTTAGCGAAAACGACTCAGAAATGTTTGAAGATAATGTGTTTGAAGAATTGGTCCAATATCTCAGTTCGATGCGCGCATCTTTTGAAAAGTATTTTCCCGAAGAACACAATACAAAAATTAAAGTGAACTCCTGGATTCATAATCCTTTTTTACCCAACTTGGAAAAGCCTGAAAACATGTCAAATGAGATATATGAATCTCTTTTAGAAATGTCATCAGACACAAGTATGGAGTCATTGTTCAAAACGACGCCTCTTAATGATTTTTGGTGCAGAATCCAAGATGAATATGCAATGCTTGGCCAAATGGCTCTGGATATTCTTCTCCCGTTCCCAACTACATATTTGTGCGAAACAGGATTCTCTACCTACGCAGCCACGAAAACAAAATATCGCAATAGACTGGACGCCGAAGCTGATATGAGACTCCAACTTTCTTCCATCAAACCTGATATCAAGCAATTGATGAAAAATAAAAAACAGTTTCATACCTCCCACTAGTTAGATTTTTTCTTTTTTAATGTTTTCTATTATTGTCCTTACCAAGTGGTGAAGTAAATAATAATTAGTAACTGATACATTGTACTTTTATTATGCTGATTAATATAGAATACACTTATAAAAATAATTGTTTTATTGTAGGGTTCCATCAAGTATTTTGCTTCCCAAAAGGGTTCCGTCATTTAAAAAGTTTGAGAACCACTGGTCTAGACCCTTCTTAGTGGACTTTAATTAAAGAACCAAGTGTATTTCTGTATTCTAAAAAGTTTTTTAATTACTATTATTAATATTATTAATTATTATTCATAGTACCGTCCACATCCAGTACCATCATTGTGGTTTAATGGTGAATAGTGATGCATTCGTTTGTTATTGTTATTACCTAACACGTGTGGAATAGTTCCCAAACTATGACAAGTCTGCTGCATGTTATTATTTTTACCGAAGTTGTAAAGATTCCACAATGTTGACAATTTTTTGAGAAGTGCCCATTAAAGTGCCAAGCCATCAAGTGTTCAATCAAAGCGGTTGACGGTTCACTCATGTGTCAAGTTTATTTTCTTTATAAATTATTGTTTTCTTTATAGTAATCTGTGGTGCATACGTTGAAGACGTTAAAATTTTTCGACCCTGAATGTGTATATTGATGTAAACAATTCCAGTTATATTATGGTGTAACGCGCATAAAAACCAAATCAAAATGTTAACGCCGAGTTTCAAATTGTCTCAAGATGAAAACCGCGTGTTTATAACAGTGCACGCACCCTATACAAACATCGGGAACACGGAAATTGATGTCGACGGAGACAATTTCCTGTTTGTATCTAGTCCTTACTTCTTGCGTTTGTGTCTACCTGGTGGAATTGTCGAGAACGACCACTCGAAAGGTTCGTACACTTGCGATTCTGGAGACTTCTACTTGACTTTTGACAAAGAAACTCCAGGGGAACATTTCGAAAACTTAGACATGATCACTTGTCTTTTAGCTCCTCGAGACATACCTGATGTGAACCCGAATTTAGTTGAAATGCTTGAGGAAGATGGCATAAATATAGAAGGTGAAGATGACGACAATTCTGTACCAACAACAAGTAATAATTGTGCATATGGATTTGCTAATAAAATTGCTACAGATTTGTGTGATATAGCTAGAGAGTTCCCTCAAATATTTGAACTAAAAACTCCTGAGCAGGTTGATATAGATGACCGACATGTGTTACGGAAGCAACATGAAACTGACAAGTTCTCTTCTGATCATTATTTTGCCGATTTGTTTGATGAGGAACTCTTAGAACCTTATCAGATTGCTACTGTGGCTTGGAACAACCCTCACTTTGACAAAGATGCTGATTTCACTGAAGAAGAAGTGGCATTACTGAAAGAATTGCCTAATAAACATTATTTACTAACAAAGAAAGAACATCAACAGGTACTGCTGGGCTTAATTGATATTTTGTATGGCTACTGCTATGATAAAAGAACAACAATGAATGAAAGCAATGTTGAGTCAAGCTGGACTATTAACAAGTTATCTGCAACATTGAGCTGGTTCTGCACATTTAATGACTTGAAGCAAGTGTTAGTAACTTGCTATAGACGAGCACTAATTTATCCATTATTCAGAAACTATGACCTTTGCAAAAAGGTGAAGGATGATCTTGTATCCCTTTTCCAAAAAGGAAAGAAGTTCATCATCAAATGCTTGATTGATATCCATCAGACCTTCAACTCAAATGATAGTGCTAGATACATTCTCAATCAGCTCTACATAAAGGACTATTTAGTTTTCTTGCAGAAATGTAGCAGTGAGGACATTGATGAGTTATGTAATAATATGGCTAACATTGATGTTTTCAAAAAGGACTTGGATTTAGATTTGGAAGAGTTAGAAGAAGCAGCAGAATTGGTTCAAAAAGATGAGTTAGAAGTAGTGGAAAATGAGGCAGCACTCAAAATGGCTTCATTGTCCCTAATGCCAGGGTTGAAAAGGGTCCCCTTGGAAGATAGTGAGTTGTCTGACTCATATTTCTATTTCTCTGGCTCAAGCAGTGAGGACTCGAGCAATTCTTCAGATGGGTTAGATTCTGATGATGATCCACCCACTTCTTGTAATAAACCTGCTTGGGCCCTGTGAATTTTCTGGGTGGAGGGGCAAGACTGAATAGGTAGTAAGAATGACATTGTATGGAGAAATTCTCTGCTTTGTAAAAAGTGGTTTATATAGATTTAATATTTACAGTGACAAAAATGCCTACATTCACAGTATAAACTTATTATTGATTAACTTGAGTATGATCAGTCTATAAATTCTATAATCGGTAAATTAAAAATGTAGTTAATGATTAGATTTCCACGAATTAAGCATTCTTTAATAGCTATCAAAATGTCATTCTGGGAATGTACAGAAACAAGTGAATGTTAGTTAATTACTAATTAGTACTATTAATTAATTATACAATGCCCCGCAACCGTCTTCATAGTCTGAACAAACACAAATTGAATATTAATAAACAAACATCCAATCACACTTAGAGTTTAGTATGTCACTTTGTTAATTACTTTAAATTCAGTTACTTTAAATTAAATTATGAACTGAATTTTAAATTCAGTTCGGTCTTAGGAAGATACAGAAATATGTGGATGGCCAGCCAGCATTATTTAATTAGTAGTACTGTATTCCTATTATAGGTAGCATAAGTGTCAGTAAATCATGTAATTCATTGCCAACCCAGAACAAAATTACTTTGTATGTGTAAATCAGTTTACATTCCTCACTCCAACTGAATGAATAAGTTTGTTCTACAATGTTAATTTTGCAGTTAACATGCTCATGTCATAGAGACATGCTTCTGACATCTGATTTTTAAGGCCAATTACATAGCTTAGCTGGTCATGTGCACAGATCGCGCTTGCCAACTCTATGAAATTGACCAACTGGCCGTCTTGCAACAATATTCATAGAAGTTTGCACGCCCCACCGGCGCACGCGACTGGCACAAGATGACAAAATTATATTTTTTTATAAAACTTGTTGCAGTAAAATAAAGGGTAATAATAAAGGTAATGAATGCAGTTTCCTTCAAGGGGCCATTTCTTTGATTTACCCCGTATATTGGAAATTGATTTCATTACCCAAATTAGAATTTTGTAAATAACTTCTCAAATGCATGTTAGATTATTAAATAATTACATATAAGTATAAATTTTGTCAAAATATTTTCTATGGTTTTATTGTAATACTAATGACCCGTTCTGGCCTCTCTCAGGTTCTATGTCCCAAGGGACCCAAATATAACCCTACACATTGTGTGTCTTAATTTCATTAGATTAGCTTCCTAAAAGTAATAAGATTTTTCAAAATCTGTAGTTTCTGAGTGTATCTCTTACACATAAACTGAAAAATTACAAGGACCAAATAATAATACCTATGTGTATCCCAACAAAAATACTTGAAAAAGATCATAAAATCTTAAAATTTTGATTTAGTTTCCAATCTTCGAGTCGAGATGTCATTTTGAGCGTTCTTTCTTTCTCCAGTGAAAATATGACGGATTCAAAACAATGCTGAACTGCTTTGAGGAAAGGGTGCAGTGTCGTGTTCGGTACTGTGCAGAGTCTTGGCGGGCACACTACAGTACCCTCTGATATTGTTCTTGCCCATTAGGTTTCCATTTAATATCCTTTACCTGTAATAGATTTTTAAGAAAATAACGCCAATCTTATTAAATGTGTTGATTCTTATATAAGCAACCGAAGCTAAACAGTTGCATTGAGGGCTCACCAATCTATTTTCTTAAGTATTCCTTCCACTGTGCCGGAAGTAGATAAACAACAATGGGACTCCTTCGTGGTTCCATTAATGGGACAAAATCATGGGACCACGAAAAAACGGCTCCCACGAGGCCAAGCTACTGTTTAGATTATACATTCATGATATAGAATCTATATCATGAATGTATAATATACACATTTATCTATATTATAGATAAATGTCCCTAACACACTAGTAGACACACTCACACTCTAACACACTCTTTTATAAGCAGATAATACTAAATTGTATATAATTCTTTCTTTCGTTCATGACTGTTGTCTGTTGCAAAAGACGGAGATTATTTTCTCAAGTATTGTTTTACTATTATTAATCCGTTAAGCCCAGAACGCGAATGTAGAAAGTTAATTCAGATAAGTGTTGTATTATTTATTACTTACACAAGAAAGAAAAAATCCTATGGAAAATATTTCCAATATAGTATGTGTGTAATGTTGCATTAAAACGTGTATCCTATGCGTGTACCACAAATTCGAGTTCTCGTTTTTTTTTTGTTTCGGAATGGCTAGTCTTAAAAACCACACTATAATATCGTTGGAGTTGGGTGCCCGGCGCACATCCTGCATAATTGTATTCAACATGGCACTGATATTCTTAAAATAGATATTGAATCTTTAGTAGGTAATGAAGCTTTTTAATGTTTTTTCCGTATACACGGTACCTACTAACTGAAACGTTGAAAGAAATATGCGATTACATTGATGTCAATTATCAGAAGCTCTTTTAAGTAAGACAGATGCCTGAGCATTTTTGCAATTTGCTGCTCACGCATCTGTGGTCCCCTGACCGCACATTCCACACTAACACATCTAACACAAGTCCACTGTGGCCCAGCCAAAATAAGGTACACAGCACAAACATGCACTGTAAATAATGTTTTTGTTTTGATAATAATCTTTACATAAAAATTCACCATTATATGTAATCGCAAATTACTTACCAGTTATTGCCGTATTATTTAGTAAAGATAAGCGTGTCTAAGCAGTCGATGCTTCGAAGTTCACACTATGGCTGCTTCAAACGCGACATTATTAGTAGTATGGTTAATATTTTTGATATATACCTAACTTGGTTCCAAAAATATTGTATAAAAGAGATTAATGTTTAACTTAGATTTTATAAAGTTTCAATTTATAAATGTTAACCAATTTACGAAATAGCTGATTCTATGCTTCATTCCATCTTTTTGAAAGTTCCACTAAAATAGTATGTAGGTAGGTAACATTTTAAAGTTTTTTATTAAAGCTCATATCTATTTAACAGCATTTTGAAACAACGAAATTTTACGACGCTTACGACGTACTTTTTTTTCTAGTTTAGTTCTAGCAGGCAGTGTTTCAACGTGCAATATAAATAGACTGTCAGAACAGAAGAACAACACAGAGGGACAGAAGAGATTCCCAGATGACTTTCGTTTCGGTGCAGCTACTGCGGCGTACCAGGTCGAGGGGGCGTGGAATGTTGACGGTTAGTCATTCCAGTGATTTAGCGCTGTTTTTCACGGTCGAGGAGAAGCTAATGTTTCGAGGGAGCCAAATGTTTTTGAGCGATAACTAATTAATTCGGGCTTGGGAAAACACACGCGAATCTGAATCTTCTGAAATCTGGAAGAACGTTTTTAATAATTTGTATCGACGCATGGAGATGTGCATTGCTAGTGACGGAAAGTACCAATTTTAAAAAAATGTAAATTGTAAAAAATGTAAAATTCTCAATAATGTTCCTCAAAGATTTAACGGGCACACTTTTTTTAAAATCACATAGATGTTTAAATATTCATAACTTGAATTTGCATTGCATTTATATAATAATAAAGTAGGTACCTAATGCCCGCGATTTCGACCGCTTGAAGCCCACTTTCAAAATCATTAAAACGCGCGTCACGCGAAGTAAGAATTTCGATCATTATTTGTATGAACTCGTCGATCACCGACCACTTTACTAGACCGATCATAATATTGAACCTTAATTCGATTTTATACAAATCATTTTCCCGTCCAGTCTTGATCTCATGTCAATGACCGAAATTATTCCTGGTCGTGGCCCGCGCTTTAGACATTTATATTTTTTTATTCCTAGGTATATTACTATACCTACCATTATTGAGAAACAAAGACGTGATACTCTTTTTCGTTATTCTGTCACTGAACCGATTCTGTCAAAAGTTGCCGCCTTCTGCAATAAACACCATTTCGCCTGCATTAAACCACGTTTCTAAATCATTATATTAGTGATTTTTTTTATTTTTCAAAACTATTTATAATTTATTTTGTTAATTTCAAAACTACTGGACCGATTTTCATTCATTTTTAATTAATATTTTGTATTTACTTTTTACGCACTTAATGAAACAGTTACCTATATATTAAGACATGCTATACATTACCTATAATAATAATGCATTATTCCCGTGGAAAGTATTATATTTCCACTTTATCCTATTCCCCTTCTACTTATAAAGGTCCGTGTTTCGATAGTGAGGTATGCCAGAGCCCATTCCCAACTCATCCTATCCCTCTCCATTTTCAAAACCCAACTATGTACCTAGTCCAGCCATAAGTTCTGTTACAAATGAAAATGCAATTTTTTTTTAATGAAGTAATGTAATATTACTAAAACTTATATGTACATATTTATTGAAGTCTCAGCAAAAAATAAAAACAATATTCTATTCAAAATGGCCACCTTTGGCTTTTATACAGGCCTTTAATCTGTCTGGCCACGAATCTATGAATTTACGCGCTGTTTCCATGGGAAATTTCGCCACTGCTTGCTCCAGAGATTTTTTAAGAAACTCAATGTCGCCGTGTCGTTTAGAGCAAGCCATGTCCTCTAAAACTGACCACAATTTGTAGTCTAAAGGGTTGAGGTCTGGGCTAGATGAGGGCCAGTCTTCAGCTCTTATAAAGTCCGGAACGTTGGTTTCAAGCCAGGCTTGGGTAGTTCGTGCCTTGTGACCAGGTGCAGAGTCCTGCTGGAAAGTCCACGGTACATTTTTAAAAAGTGTATTGCTGAGGGGTTTCACAACACGATCCAAGACTGTCTCTTGATACACTTTGGCTGAAGTTTTCACTCCTTTTTCACAAAAATGTAGCTTTGTGACGCCTTGATAAGACACGCCCCACCAAACCATCACTGACGCAGGATGATGACCACGTTGTACCTTTCCGACTACTTGAACAGCTTCTTTAGAACTGTGAGCGTACACTTTATCATTTTGCTTATTGTAGTGCTCTTCAATCGTGAAAATTTTTTCATCGGTAAAGAGGATATTTCTGTGTCCTTCACCTGCGTATCGCGACAGAAGCCGTTTTGATCGATCCACTCTCTTTAATTGTAAAGATTGATTTAGGGCATGTCCTGTATATCGACGATAAGCACCGAGCTTCAGGTCTTGTTTTATAATACGCGACAGAGTCCTAGCGGGAATCTTCATTTCTCGCGATAAGATTTTTTGCTTCCTAATGGGATTTCGACGAATTCTGGCTTTAACAGCATTAACAGCCTTTGTAGTTCTAACAGCACGCGGCCGCCCCGATCTTTTATGGTCTTCGACAGAGGAAGTGTTGTTGTATCTGTTGATAGTACGATATACGAACATACGGCTGATACCAAGCTTTTGAAGTGTCTGGAATATGACCGACGGCTCCATACCCACTTTGTGCAAGGCGATCACCGCAATCCTATTTTCTTTAACACCCCATTCCATATTGTAATTTGATAATGAACACGAAAAAATATGTGAAATGGCGCGAAATCGAAAGAACTTTTAAAAATAATAAACGCGTTCCAAATTCAAAATAATTAAAAAGTTGAAAAAAAAGAAAAGTTTTTATGTAACAGTAGTTATGGCCAGACTAGTTAATTATGAAGTTATAACTATAATTATTGTATAATTATAAATTGAAGTATTTCGGGCTTTTAAAGATAAACAAGAAAAATGAGATCCAACCCATTATGCAAGGCAAATGGAGACTCGAAAGGCGAATGAAAGAAAGGCGAGTTAAAGAATTTACGCCAGTTCAGTGATATGACAAGAGCACTTTGTCACTATTCCAGCTATACTCGGTCGTCAGTAGTGCAGTTTTTAAAGTAGGTACAAATAGCGATGATGATGAACCTTCGTTAGAAGATGGCACTATAAGAAGAAGAAGTTACATCGCCTTTATCTGTCGCTTTAAAAAATAATAGGGGTTAAAGTATGTAATTGCCGTTTTATAGTAATAGATACTTTGAATTGACATAAAACCTTCATGGTGTGAAATTTTCGAGTGAAACTTTTTTCACATGATACTTATGAGGTTCTTGTTTTAAAATATGTGCAACATTCGATTTTCGACTTTCAATTGTTTTTTTTATTCAGCTTAGAAGATGATACTTGGATATGGATACTCGGGAAAGATGGATACTTCGAAAATCCGAGTAATCTTTGAATACGAGTTCCGACGCGGAACTAACGCGGCAGAAACGGCTCGCAATATCAATGCTGCGTTTGGAGAGGAGACTGCTAATGAACGAACCGTGCGTTTTTGGTTTAAACGCTTTCGTAATGGAAACTTCGACTTGAAGAACGAATCACGTGGAAGACCGCCCACACAGGTGAATAACGCTGAATTGAAGGAGATGGGGAAGCCGATCCGAGTCAAACTACCCAGGAATTAGCAGCATGCCTTAACGTTACCTTACCTACAATATTGACTCATTTGCATCAAATCAATAACATAAAAAAATATGAAAAATGGGTGCCTCATGATTTGACTGATCTGCAGAAAGAAACGCGTGTTGAAACTTGCGTTGCCTTGTTGAATCGGTACAGAAATGAAAGAATATTGCATCGAATTGTGACATGTGACGAAAAGTGGATTCTTTACGATAACCGAAAGCGACAAATGCAATGGCTGACCCCAGGTCAAACGCCGCAACAGTGCCCTAAGGCAAAGCTTACCAATAAAAAGGTAATGGTAACTGTTTGGTAGTCTATTCATGGTGTTATTCACTATAGCTTTCCCAGGTCTGGTCAAGCAATAACAGCAGATGTTTACTGTGCCGAACTTCGAACAATGATGGCGAAACTAGCAGTGAAACAGCCCCGACTCTTGAATCGATCTTCACCATTATTGCTCCATGATAACGCAAGACCTCACACTGCACGAGAAACCGTTGTAACTCTACAGGAGCTGCAGTTAGAAACCATACGTCATCCTCCGTACTCGCCAGACCTTGCTCCAACGGACTACCATTTTTTTCGTGATTTGGACAATTTTCTACGTGGTAAAAAATTTTCTTCCCAAGAGGCAGTACAAAATGCATTCACACAGTTTGTCGAATCTACATCCCCAGAGTTCTATCGCAAAGGCATAAATTAACTTCCGATTAGATGACAACAATGTATATATAATGAGGGTAAATATTTTGATTAAATAAATATGTTACATTTTAGAAAAAAACGAGTTTTAATTTTTCAGTACAAATCGGCAATTTCATACTTTAACCCCTAATATTAATTACTTTGGCACTTCCGAAAATCACTTAAGTTATAACAACTTCGTTTCTTGTGAAGCCGGATTAACTCCTTATGGTTTTTAATAATGTTTTTGCGTTACCTATGGTATTTCGTTCATTATTTTTTCTAGGAAGAGGTGTATCAATGTGGGATCACTTAGTCCACACCGATCCGGACTTCATCGAAGATAGTTCTAACGGCGACATCGCCTGTAACTCCTATTTCAACTACAAAAGCGATGTAGAAATGGTCAAAGAATGGGGCTATGTATCTGTAGATTCTCTATATCTTGGACCAGAGTAGGAGAAATACGTACAAAATGACATATGGTTTTATTTTTGGGACATAACTCTTTATTAGTATTACACAGCACAGTCATATTCTACACCAATCATCTTTGGATCTTTATTGAAACTAATATACATTTATAGGATAAAATTAACAGAAAAATATATATTCTTAGTTTAACTGAGATCAACCAAAATCGAAAATGACATACACGTAAACACTATACAATTATTGACAAAGTTCACAAATGTAACGCTTGGTTCTTCTAGGAACGTCAGCGCAAGAAGCGTGAACCCAATGCGAAAAATTTAAGTACGGCAACCAGTCTACCCCGGGCTTAGATCGTGAAAAAAGATCGTTACAATATATGCATGGACAGTCCTCTTTATCATCTTGAGGGTTATTAGGAAAATTTTCTTCTTCACCGTCGTATTCAAATAACTTTTTAGTAACGATTCGTCTCCTCTTTGCTGGGGGAGTTTTGGGTTCATTTTTCGATTTAATTTCCCTCTTATTAGGAGTAGAAGTTAAAACTAAAGAGGTCTGCCGAGTCTTTGGTTTACGTTTCCCTTGTCCACTAATAAAATGTCCTTTTGGGGCTGGAGAAATCTCCTCAATAGAGACAGCAAGAATAGAGGACGATGGATCGTCTTCTTGCCGTGTAACTGGCCCAACAATGGAAATATGACTAGGAGTCGTTTGCTGGTGAGATCGCTCATTGGAGGTGTCTTCCAGCGATATGTTTGTAGTCTCCGCAGGTTTGTACATATAATCGGGAAATATTTCAGGATTTAGAGGCCAAATACCAGTGCTTTTAAATCCGTGCCAACCATTTTGCACTGTAGCTGCCTTGCCGTATGCTTCGTTGAACAGGCCGGTAATCTGAAATTGTGTAACAACACGCCCAGGATGTGCTTTCAGCAACTTGGGTATTTCTTAGTTAAAGGAAGTTTTCAACTGGTCGTAACGTAGTAACTTACTGGTAGTAAGTAATGTAGATATTCTTACGGGTAATAAAACTTGGAAAAAAAAGTTCCAATATTCTTACTAGTACCTAGTAGATAATACCCCTAATTGGTTACTATGTTTGCGAATAGCCCGGAAAAAATCTGGAGAATGTGTATCCTCTAATAGGCACTGGGTCCGCCTGGTGGATTACGGCCCGAAACCTCCCAGTGACGTACTAAGGGAGGTCTGCGCTCTGTAGCGGGACGTTTTGATTCAATGAAATTAGATTCAGTGATCTTCACAGATTCAGCGGAATCAATGGATATAGTAGCTTTAGTGGGTACGGTGAATTCAGAGAATACAGCGGATTCAGCGAGTGTGGAACTTCCTATTTGAGGCTAACTAAATTAACCTGTTGTGTGTCGAGTTCGTTATGACGCGTATATGGAAAAGCTTCCCAGTATCGAGAATCCCAACACTTCTCAGATGCGGATGGTTCTCAAGAGTTGTTTCAGGAAATAATTACTTTGGAAATTTTGAAACTACCTACACGTTCAGTTACAGCTTTCGTTTCCAATCTTGACATACTATAAGAAACTGAAGAATTAAAAAATGAGATTCATTGATCTTTTCTTTAATTACAAAATGCTTTTTCGAATTTCATTAAAACTTTATGGATAGTGCACAAATACCAGAACAGGTTTACGAGTAATATCTATTTAATTAATTTCCCCGACGAATCACTCCAAAAATAAAGGTACAACAGACTTCTGTAAGCAGACTTAAAGATAAGAGTGTTGGTAAAAAGTCTAGAAACCGCATTGCTTCTGGAAAATCACTAAGAGAATTCTAAAAACAAAAACAAATTCCCAATAATGTAATTGTGTATTGTTATTGTAATTTGTGTGTAACGTTATGCGCCTTGAGATACACTCACAAGTTGGCACGTGCCGCGTGCGATCTGGAATCGGAGAGCTTTTAAATTGTATGTTTGAACAACATTGGAAATCCTCCGGTATCTCAGAAGTATCAGGGTTCTGAACATGGCCACGGTAGGGCAGGTTGGGGCTCCTGCCCCTCCCCCCCTTCTTTCAGCATTACACTACCTCTATTAAAATTATAAAAAGTATTTTTACATACCAAAGATCTTTTATTAAATACTTTTACTCAAATGTCTTTTACACATTAACAAATTTTCAGTGATATCGTAGTTAGTTTAAATAAAAAATTAGATTCAGTACTGCGATGGCACAGACAGTCAATATAGAAGCGTTGTATATGGACGCACTGTCTGGGTCCGCGTAAGGGTCATAATCATAATCGTAGTCGATGATTCTGCTTCGAATTATTTCTTTGAAAATGAAAGCGGATTTTCTCGGAGTCCGCGTCCTTTCTGGGTCATCCAAGTCCACTTCATAAAAGCCGAATTTTACCCTGAAAGATTCAGATTTTTTTATTAGTACAAGTTATTTACAACACGAGTCCACAATATCCCTCACGCATAAGACAATGTGTATGAGGAGAGCGATGGCTAACAGTGTATGAAAATAGGGCTGATTACGATTACGGTAATATGACTAGCTGGGTTCGTATATAATCTTCTTTGTCGGTGCGCAAGTTTTTAATCATCGTATTACTAAAAAATGACAAAAATATCAACATTATCAAGCATTTGTCAATATTATTCGCATCGTATTTGTATTTTCACGATAGACCATACTAAAATCTAAAGTATCGATACTTTGGTTCACGGCAAGAGTATTCAAACCAGGTACCTATTGAGCTATCGGTGCTTCTATCAACGATAAGTGTTTTTTTTTAAATTTATAAGTGCTTTGCGAAGTGATTCTATTGTAGTAGCACTTTAGTTGACAGCTGGTTCATTATATAGTTTAGTCGATAAAATATTTAATAAGTAAGTACACTAGTCGTAAGTCTAGTAAGTCGACATTACTTAACGACTATTCGTTGACAACTAGTTATTTTAGTTTAGATTTCTATCAACTAAAAGAACTAACCGCATTTCAAGATGGCATTCGGCTTGCGCGCGCATAATTCAATTGATGTATTGGTAAAAAAAGACAATAACAGAACTTACGTGTAACCAAAACTCCATTCAAAGTTGTCCATAAGGCTCCAACCGAAGTATCCTTTAACATTGACGCCTTCGTACAATGCGTCAAGCAAAGCGCTGAGATAGTTTCTGTAGTACTGAACTCTATTGTCATCCATCAGTCCAGCGTCAGTAGCCAAGCCATTTTCAGTTATATAAATGGGTGGATTATTATAGGTTTCTTTGATGTACTTCAGTATGTGGTAAAATCCTGGAGCGTAGTCCTTGAAAAAGTATTTGGGAAATTGAGACAGAATGAA
The DNA here is from genome assembly GCA_914767545.1 of Sesia apiformis. Taxonomy (NCBI): domain Eukaryota; kingdom Metazoa; phylum Arthropoda; class Insecta; order Lepidoptera; family Sesiidae; genus Sesia; species Sesia apiformis. Next base: position 8,565,183 of record OU611970.1, on the reverse strand, counting down.
AACGTTTAAAAAAAAAATCGAGTTGCATGGGGAATTTGTAAATTTGAAGTTTGCATATTCACATTTTGTAGGAATCTTAGGAGAAATTAGAAAGATATTTTGAAAGAAGAAATAACTTACGTAAGACCACGGTAGAGAACCCGACGGCCATGATGGATCAGTATAAGTGTTGTAATTAGCATCATCTTCCCATGATGGTGCATCATGGCTAGTCATAGATGTATTTCTAAATATTATCACAGACACGTAATGATTAACCCCTAGGAAATCGGCAGTGCCCTTGATGTAGGAAGCTTCTTCGTCAGTGAAGGGTGGGAGTCGAGTTTCGGACAATCCTTGTTGAGCGCTCGCGGCCGCCACTCGTTCGATCATTCGGTTGGGGTAGTTGCCATGTGTGGAGAATATGGGGTCCATGAAGTGTCCAAACTGCAATAAGTAGATGTTGTAGTTAAAAATTGTTCATTATTCTAAAAAATTCTTAAACATAAAATTTTGTATCTTAAAAATCAGCTCATAGTTACAGCTTGTTTCTAATTAAACTGAATTTTGGAAATAACTAAATTTTAAGTTAGAAAATCTAATTAAAAACAATATGTCCGTACCGACTAGGTCCGTTTGCTCAGATAACGTACGCATAATTTTATTATTAGGTAACAGTTAATTATTAATATTAAAGTGTTTCGCTATTCACTAACACCAGTGATCGCATGAATGCGTTCAAAATTAAAATAATCGAATCAAATATTGTCCGCGTGGAATTAGTAGATGTTGCTTCCACTGATCGCATAAATGCGTTTACAATTGAAATAATCACGAATGCTTCCCCGAGATTTTGCTCTTTGAAATTAGTGTGTTGTTTAGGTGAGTTTCTTCCCATGGAACTGTTGAATTGACAGCGATTGAAACTATCCTTTCTGTTAATCTGTCTCACGAAATATACACACGTCAAAAGCAGCCATATTCTAACGCTAGTAGGAAAAAAACAAGCTAGGATACAAAATGTACCGATGTAGGTAATTGTAATATATATTTTCATGTAAGGTGGAGCAAATACTCTATTCCTTATCGAAAGGTTGAAAGTGCGCGCTTATCTCTTTTATCATAATTAGTTGTTAGTAAGTGAGATTATATAGATAACTCTAAATTATTGACACCATGTGTGATATTTATCCATAGAAAATGATATCCATCTTTTGGGTGTATCCACCATAATAAAATATTCATAATATACAGTGCACCAGATAAATAAGGCAAAACTTTGCCCCCCCCCCCCCCCCCCCCGCGAAATTAGTAGCGCCATAAAATAAATGTGATAACGTTCAAATTCATTTTATGCAGTTAATCGGTTGGTGGAATTTACTTTACTTAATTTTAATATTGATAGTTGTTAAAACAAATTAATAAGGAACATATACTTACATTGAAGGCATTGTAGTCAAGGACAGCTTCGGAGTTGTCTTCCGATTCATAACTTGGCATTCCCCACTCTAAGCTCAGTGTTATACCGATTTCGCCCCCTTGGGTTGGTTTAAACTCATCGTGGTAAATATGGTACAACCTAGCGTTTGCCAGCAATATATTCCTTCCGCACTGATAGAATCCAACGCCGGGAGAATGAACACGTGGAGCGTGTAACGCCCTAGCGTAACCACAGTGGCAATGGATGTGCGGTTCGTTAATGCTTATCCAGTGCTTTACTCTGTCGCCGAAATTCTCAAACAAAATTCGAGCGTAGTCTGCCATCCAGTCTACGATTTTTTCGTTCATCCAGCCACCTTCCTCGCTAAATCCCTGCGGCATATCCCAGTGGTATACCGTAACGAAAGGCTCTATGCCATTTGCCAGCAGTTCATCTATTAATGCATTGTAGTATGCGATTCCAAGAGGATTCAAGGATTCTGGGTGACCATTGGGAAGTATTCTGGTCCAAGACATAGAGAATCTGTAGGAAGTTAGCCCCAATTCTTTGATCATTTCTACATCTCTTTTGTAGTTGTAATAAGAGTTACAGGCGATGTCGCCGTTAGAACAATCTAAGATGAAGTCTGGATCGGTGTGAACTAAGTGATCCCACATTGAAACACCTCTTCCTAGAAAAAAAAGAACGAATTAGATTACGCAAATTCCTTACTAAAACTCAAAGGAGCTACTCCTGTGTCATAGTAATATACAAAGCTTGGGTAAATCCAATAATTTCCGCAAGTGATAAAATATACTTTTCAAATTACAGGCAAAGATGATATGTTTTCTTCTAACAGTGTCATTTTGTAAGGACGGTTGGCAGTATATATTTTTACTTTAGGAACTGCAGCACAGAATAGCGACTGAGTGCTCATGCTATACCACTGTCGCCAGAATGTTTCGTTTCCCGAGTCTTCTTTTGCCTTGTGTAAAGAATTGGAGCAGATGTTTTATCGTTAACCATATCATCAACATGTGTCTGTCCACTTCTGAATATAGGCCTTTGTCAACGCCTGCTGCTACAAGATCTTCCGCCCTTCTCACTCACTGTGCAGTGCATTTCAGTAGTCTTCTGTGAATGTGGGGTAACGTGGCCAGTAGAATGCGCCCAGCGGCCACAGCCGTTGAATCCCACAGGATTCACAGGAGGGTGCACTTTGGAACACCATGGGTAGGGGAAGGTAGCCTAAAGCGGGTACATCGCCCAAAGCGGGTATACCTCTTCTAACCGTAAGCTATCGACATCATTGTGAATGTGTGAGTGCAGTGCTGTGCCTCGACGGCCGACCAATCAGCGTCAGTCGGCCCGCTCGCCTAGCGTTGAAAGTTTTTAAGGTAAGACAAAAAATTTTTTATTCCATTTTCACTAAAATATTTGAGTATTTTTAAGAAGTGAATAGTCAAAAACTGTGTTTGTTAGATGTATACCATTATTGTATGATTATTTAGTAGTAAGTCACCCTACTTTTCCTCAAAAACAGTTGTCCACTTAGTTTTTATTTGTAGGTTATGTCTCTCGAAATTTAAAGAAACACGCGGTTGGGCAAAGGGGGCAAGGTAGGGGCAAAGCGGGTTGCCTTTTGTAGGTTAGCTCAATACTATCATATTTTTTATTTTTACAGATGATTAATAAATATAAAAGAAAGACTACCCAGACGATAAGGGATGAAAATACCATGAAACTCGCCATGGAAGAAGCTCGAAAGTCGTCCGTTAGAAGTGCTGCCAAAAAATATAATATAAACTTGTCGACCTTACAACGACATATCAAAAAAGGAACTTTCAAAGTTGGGAAGATTTACAACCGTTTTTACCGAAACACAAGAATCGGATCTGCTCCAGTATGTTTTTCATATGGATAATTTGTTTTATGGACTCCCAAAATTTGAGTTTTTAGAATTAGTGTGTCAGTACGCCGATGCCAACAAGATTTCGCATCCATTCAGAAATGGAACTGCGGGCATAGACTGGTATATCGGTTTCAAAGCTCGACATCCAGACCTTACTCTGCGCGGTCAGGAACCTACGTCAATAGCACGCGCAAGAAGCTTCAACAAACAAGCATATCGACAAGCATAATATTGATGCTACTCGTCTATATAATACAGACGAGACCGGCATTCAAACTACGAGTAGTAAACCGGCCAGGATTCAAAGTAAATCAGGAAAAAAACAAGTTGGGGTTATATCTAGTACTGAACGAGGAAAACTTACAACGGTGGTGTGCTGCTGTAATGCAGCAGGGGCATTTATACCGCCTTTCATGATCTTTGGACGTAAAAGGATGGTTGGTAGACTATTAGACGGAGCTCCACCTGGCACAGCAGCCACATGTACAGATAATGGATGGATAAACGGCCCCACATTCCTTGAATGGTTGCGACACTTTGTTAATATAACTAGACCGACTCCAGAGAGAAAGATTTTGCTTATAATGGACAACCACGAGAGCCACAAATACCTGGAAGCCTTGGAGTATGCATCGAAAAATAATGTGATATTTGTGTCTCTGGCTCCGCATACAACTCATCGAATGCAGCCTCTTGATAAATGTGTCTATGGCCCTCTTAAAATCTATTTCTAGCAAGCAATTTCTGTGTTCCAAAGAAGCCACGTTGGACGCATTGTTTCTCAATATGAGGTGGCAAGATTATTTGGAGAGGCCTATTTAAAAGCGGCCAGTTCTCAAAATGCTGTGAATGGGTTTTCCTCCTCAGGCATTTGGCCCACAAATAGAAACATATTCGACGATTCCGATTTCCTCCCGTCAAATGTTAACGGACAGACCAGAACCAACAAATACCAGCATTGTTGCTGAAGCCTGCGTCTAATGATTTATCCGAGACTGTCGCTGTTGCTGGTCCCAGCTCAAAAGAGCCTGATCTAAATACCCGTAATTCCATTAATTCTGACTGTACTGTCTCACCAACAATTCTATATGAAATTATTATGAACCACCTTAGGCTCAAAACTCCATCACCGGCTATTTTAGTTGCAGGACAATAGGAACAAGACTTGACATCAAATGATGCTGTTAGTAACAAGATTATTTGCAAACCTACTAGCCGTGAAATGGTAAAAACTATTCTGGAAACATCGCAGCAAGCTTAATCCCTCATGTGACACCTATGGATATAAGACCGTCTCCTAAAACGCAGGCGAAGAAAACTACACGTAAAAGAAGAATACAAAAAGCTGAAGTACTCACCAGCACACCCATTAAAGAAAAAAAGCAAAGGAATTGAAGAGAAATGCTAAGGAACTTAAAAAAATGTAGCTGTAAAAAGAAAACTTACCAAAGATAAAGATGCTGCTTCAAGTAAAACTGTGAAGAAAAAGGAAATAAATTCTAAAAAAGAGAAAATATATAGATGAATGATCTGCAGTGAGCCATACAAAGGTCCTCCTCAAGAGGACTGGATTAAATGTGACGACTGTCAAATGTGGGGCCCATGAGGCTTGCTCCTCATATTCAGGCATTGGCTCACACTACTGTGATATATGTCAAGAATAATATTTTTTGTTTATTTAAGAATAAATTAATAAGGCTGAGAAGGTTGAAAGCAATTTGAAAGAGTCTGATTATGTAACATTAGTAGGTGAACTTTGTTTTGTTATTGAAGATTATAAAATGTTGATTTTAACGTAATTATAAAGTTTACTGGCGTAATAAAGTGATTGATCTCATTATAATTATAATAGACCCGCTTTGCCCAAAACTTAGACCCGCTTTAGGCGCCTCCATCGGGTAAAGCGGGTCAAAAGAGGGTTATTAATTTTTCTTGTTTTTTCATAAAATTGTAAGATTATTTTGAGTTTATTTTTAGTTTAATGGTCACTGATACATGCTAAATACATATATAAAAAATAAAATGAATGTCTTAAATAGTCGTTTTTATCATACCACAAACGTTAACGTACCCGCTTTGGGCTACCTTCCCCTATATAAAAGGTTCTATCGGATAAAGGTAATTGGAATGAGGATAGCACTATATGTATGTTGCGACGTTGGTACACTGAACACTAACTTTCGGGTATGGGCTCACACAGACTCTCATAATTTCTCCAGTGTATACGTTTATAAACAACAAAAAAGACTAACCGTCAACATTCCACGCCCCCTCGACCTGGTACGCCGCAGTAGCTGCTCCGAAACGAAAGTCATCTGGGAATCTCTTCTGTCCCTCTGTTTGGATCTTCTGTTCTGACGGTCCGTTTGTATTGTACGTTGAAACAGTGCCTGTTAGAAGTAAACTAGAAAAAAAACGACCAGATTTGGTGATCTACATATGCCTGCTAGGTACCTAACATTTTTGTAAAAATATTGAGTGTCAACAAGCTAATGTAATAAAATTAAATAAAAATTAAAATGTGCTTATACATATATAGGTACCTATGTATATTGTGAAGACTCTTTATAAGACACCGTACAAATGTAAAGTAACCATTATTAATGTAATCCATACGAATTACGTGAACTATACCCTTTTCGCTGGAAGTTTTATTGCAACTTTCCTGTCTAAATTTGACGATATAGGTATACAATCCACATTGTATACATTTACGCAGTGTTCATTGATTTACATCGAAGCCAATGTAAGCCGAAATATATTTAAATTAAAAAATATATTTTTCATATCTTCCTCTGTTAGTTGTACCACAAGAAAAAAATAATTGTGGAAATAAAAATAGTGGATTTTTTAATGAAAGATACCTTACATTTCGTCCACCATTTCATAAATTATATAGATTTGAAAGATATTGTAATAATAATAATAGTTATTTGCAAAAATGTGAGTATAAAATAGTTGATAATTTTAATCAGATGCTACACATTCTACTGTACCTAACACAGCGTGCAAAAACCCTAAAATTACAATACAATTAGGTAGGTACCACAATTACAATAAACTATAATTTAAACATATTTATATGTAAATAAAGTATAAAGCCACGCCCCCAGGTCTGATTAAAATTTACATCAAGTGGTGAATATAATATAAAACTTTTAGTTAACGTACCTAATCAGAAATATAGAATAATCTATTTATGCAAGCAAGATATATAAAAGAAAAGAAATATTTACCATACTAATATAATTACATTTGTTGCGGCCATTGTGTGAACTTCAAAATATGGGCTCTAACAGTAGTATTTATAAGTTTTATCGATGAAGAAGTAATATTCACTTTAATCTTTACTAAATAATACGGCGATAACTCCTACGAAATTTGCGATTACATCTAAATTATCAATTTTTTTATCTAAAGATTATTATCTAAAAAAATGAATTATTATTTGTAATCCTTGTATATTGTTTTTGTACGTCTGGGCAGGTAGGTATGTAGTTGCTCGTCGTAAACAGCCCGATCAAACTTCAAATCTGCCTAGCACTAAGTATTTTTTCTTTATATTACCGAAGGCTGAAACCATGAATAACAAGCACTAAAATTTAATTAAAAGATATAACCGAAATAAGCTCTTAACTATTCCTTGACTCCTTTGATTCACCTACTTATTTTTTATAAGAGCCTGAGAGCGACTCATTCGCATTGCATCACGTTCGTTCATGTAACTCAGCAATCCAAAAAGAAAGGAATAAATAACTCCTCGGAGTCGATAACTAACAGTTGCCGGAATCATTAAGAGTTTCGGCTCCGCTCGCGGTTTCCAATCTTTTGATTCAGTGAATCCGGAGTTACCCATCGCTAATAATAAGTAACAGACTTTCTGTATTACACAATCTATAGTTAACAACAAGTCACTCATAGACTGGTTAATATTTTTTTGTATGTCATTGTCGGAATGTACCTACTTACAATTGACTTTGGTTCGTTCTTCAAAAATAATGTGAAAAAATAAACAATGATGTTATTTTTTAAGATTTCACTAAAATCTACTTACATATCTCTGAAACTAGAATAGGGTTACCATTGGGTACCGACTGCTACCCTATGGTGCTACCCTTAGGTTTCTTTGCGTGTCCCTTAGAAGTTCGGGACATTCAGAGAAATACGTACGGTCTCCGCGTGTCTCGCTGCATGGGCGGCAGGCACGGTGGAGAAACCGGGATCGTTTCTGCGTATCCCTCTGTCTAGGCAGAGGGCATGGTGGAGAAAACGACGGTTGGTCCTGGGATGACGCGGACATCCCAGTGAAATTAGGGTTACCCAGGTACAGGGGCATTGCCTGGGTGGACGGCGTTTCTTTCCTCACGTATCGGCGAACATCAGTCCGGGGCCCGTACTGGCGGGCCGTCACCGCTGGGTTTGCGGAAGACTGCGAAAGCGTACCCGTGACATCGGTATTCGGTGAAAAGAGGGTAGTCGTGGGGTTTTAGTCGGTAAGAGTCTCTCCCCGCCTCTCTCCCGCCAAGGTGCAGGCGAGGGGGTATCTCATGATGGATTTCGCCACGTTAAAAAGAAAAAAAAAGGGTACCGACCCGGACATTTGTCGAGAACTGAAAAATATCCCAGTAAGCAAAAAAAATATAAAGATAAATAATACATTTTGCCATAAAATCAATACATTCTTAATGATACAATGGTTATTATTATATGATACTCATTAGCAATTTAACATACTGTGAAAATAGATCAGCTCCTAAAAAATAGATAACACAAGATAGACATAAAACAGAATTACTCATAAATAAAAAAAGGGCAGCTCACTCTAATTATAAATTATTTTTATATTTTTCCGATTCACCTGTCTCAGCAGCTTGGGCCAAACATCATCATCTTTTCGATTCTCCACAAATTCTTTGAGATACAATATTATTTCAAAGCAACCATCTGCAATGACTATACCCTTTTCTTTCAAATAAAGTATTGTCTTTTCAACATCTTGCCATTCCGGTGAGACAGTAAGATTCATCCATGAAAATATTTCAAATTTTGTGAGAGGACGACTCCACTGCTGTATTCCAGAAACTTTTTGTAATAATTATCGATTTCTTTATTAAATAACTTCATTTTTTTTTTATATAGAAGTGGACGGATGAGCAAGTGGTCCCACGTGATGATAAGTGTTACCGCCGCCCATGGACACCTGCAACACCAGGGGGCATGCAGGTGCGCCGCCGACCTAGCAAAATCCTATTCACAGTGCAACTTTGTTCTTGCTGAATTTACTTCAAGTTGGTTACAGAAATTTATAAGAACCTGTTGTTGTTTTTTTTATAAATAAAAGAAAGAGACCATTAAGATTGATGTGTTGTTGTTGTTGGTTGTACTAATTACAAATAATAAGTAAATTTACATAGGTACACTTAAGAGTAATTAAAAATCTATACTTATTACAACTTAGCCCACCCTTAGGCATCATTAAAGAAATATTAATCTCAATGGTAAAGATCAGGGGTGTTTGTTCGGTTCGGTGGTGAAAATATAACCCTCTTTCTGCTAACTTTAAACTCAGCTACAAAAGACTTCAAGAATTATTAACCTGAGATCTTGGTCAAATTCTTCAATACGAGGAAACGCCTACAGCTTAGTAAGGTGAAATGGTACCTGTGATCCGACGTTACTGAGGGTTGTCCACAACGGTTCCTTCCCTGGTCCAACCATTTGTTACCAACCTCCTGACACTGTGCTGAGGAGTCTCACTCATTCAGAGGAAAAATCTCTCCGGATAAACCGTAGAAGACCGAAGCATATGATACTCTCCAACATCATTGAAGTCTTTAATGAAATATCAATTGAGTATGATAATTTAAAATCTTTATACTATATTATAAATCTTTAATATGATTTATAATCCTTATATGTGATTTAAATTATATTTATATTATAGTTCTAATAATATAATAATAATAACACTATAATGATAATAACACCCGCATCTGAAAAGAATACGATATTTTTAGAATTCAATCTATAGAAGAGGGTAGGAACGATCCCTATGAAAAGTTTCAAACGAAAAGGAAAATTATCTTACAGTGACGTGTAGCTCATTCATTCTGGGCCCTCGTCACATGCATCCCGACCCTGCCTCAAACTTAGGGTGTTTGCTGAAATAAAAATGTATCATGAAAACACGCGTTCGTTTGTGACGCGTTGAAAATCAAATTAGAAAATCCGAACAACATCGACTAAATCTCTTACCTCACGTCAATCATGTGAAATCTCGATGAGATGCCTCCGGCATCGCTAGATTAATTCTTTAAATTAAATATCTTAATTTTCAACCATCTTGGTGAATCCCAAAAACGAAAGTGCCTCCCTTCCGTCAAACCTTTACATTTCTAGATCCGTTCAGAAATCCAAATCCGAGTCTGCGACGATTCAAATAAAAAGACACTTTTTAAATATTTTTGAAAACACTTGTAAATACAAGAGGAATAATCCCTGAAGAATTTTATTTATTATTTACATATAAACGAATCCTACCTTTTTCATAAATCGATCCATTTTAAGTTTCCGAACTGAAACTTCCATCGATATAACACCAATTAGTTCAAAGTAAGAAAAATAGGTGGCGTTAGTAGTACTAACAACCTCTAATGCCAAAACGATTCAACAGATGCCCTAGACGTTTTAAACTTGATAAAAGAAAATAGTTTTTGACAAAACGCAACGTTACAACAGCTTTCTTGAAGAACCCCATATCGTAGCTTAATGGAAAGACCTCTTGAGGCACTTCGTTCCACAGCCTACGGGATCGCGGTATAAAAAGATTTTTGGACCGAACAGTTAGCGACACCTCCGTATCGAGGAAATGCCGCTGGGCCGTACTTCTGTGACGGGAGGTGCGGTTGTAGAAACCTGAGGTGGAAATTATATTGAACAATTCTTCAGACCATTCCCCATTGTACGAAGAGAGCACAATGGATGGAGTCAAATGGGTCCAATGGGTCAAATAATATTTCGGTGCGTCGGCCCAGAGATATGAGCAGTACTCCATATGAGGCCTAACCTGAGCTTTGTAAAGCAATAGGAGTTGCCCAGGGGTGAAGTACCGTTTCGCACTGTTCAGCACACCGAGCTTTTTGGAAGCCATTTTGGCCTTATTTTCCAGATGATCCCTAAATTCGACTTTGCTGGAAATGTCGACACCAAGGATCCCGATACTCTCCGAGAGCTTAAGAGGTATGCTTTGAAAGCGAGGTGCTACGACAAAAGGGTTTTTTTAGGGGTGAATGCACAGACTTGCGTCTTACTGGGGTTAAAATCCACTAGGTTTAGAGAACCCCGAATCGAGACTAGATCTAAAGCGTCTTCGATTTCAGACACAAGCCTGACGCGACTCTCTTCCACTTCGACCCGAGGGATGTTGGCGCAGCCCCTGTACAAGGCATCTCCAGTGCTGTCATCCGCATAGCAACGTATGTCACCAATTTGCAACAGGGACGCTAACATTAACATGGTGTCGGAGCAGCTACCATCGATAACGACTTTAGATGCTCCGTCCGACAGGAAACTGGAAACCCATTCGCATAATCCCTCGGGTATCCCGAAAGATGGTAGCTTGGAAAGCAGCAATGTGTGCCATACCCGGTTAAAAGCTTCAGCGGTAAGCGGTGTGTTAAATACGCTAAAAGATCACCAGCCGAGCGATTATGGCGAAATACACATTGACGGTCGCTAATCAGCTGGTGATCCTCTAGGTACCCAAGGACGCTAGGTGTTTATGACACGCTCCGTCACCTTGGAGAGGAGGGAGGTGATCGCTATTGGCCTGTAGTTGGTCGGGTCGGTGCCGTCACCCTTTTTAGGCAAAGGGTAAACATGAGCTACCTTCCATGGTGACGGGAAGCTTTTTGTGGAATACGAGAGCCTAAAGAGTCGCGTAAGCACCGGAGATAACTCGGGGGCGCAAAATTTGAGTACCATTGCAGGAGCTCGCCGGACTTCACGCTGGGTGAAACAGATCTCCGGCATGGAGCTTGTGCATCGGTGGTGAGGCATCTCTATCGTCCAGAGTCAAGTTTGAGGCAAAGAGAAAGCCTAGGAGATCGGCTTTCTCCTTCGTCCCATGGGCCAATGAGCCATCGGGTTTCCGCAGTGGCGGGAGTGACGACTGACAGAAGCCTTAACGAGTGAACAGAAAGCTCGGCTTCCAGAAGGACAGCTTGCTAGTACCGATCGCCAATTCTGTGAATGTGCTCATTCCTTGCTCTGATAGTGATCCTCTTACTACACCTCAAGGCAGCGTTAAATTTATTTATCAAGTCGGTGGTATTGGGATCTTCAGACACCTGCGCTTTGGCCCAGGCCCTGTATGCAGTCCGTTTATTATAGTGGGCCTCACTGTAGGACTGATTGTTGGTTCCGTCCGCCTACGGGTATCACTGAACAAGACGAACAAGAACGACGAGCGACCTCCCGATGTATTCGGATTCGAGACGTATTCGAGATATTCGGAACTCCCGACGAGAAACAGAGCTGCCCCCAGCGATAAGAAGCGGAAAATTCACACAATTCATCACAATCTGCAGTCTTGTAGTGCCAGATGTTGCGCGTTGGTCAGCACGGATATCTTAGCTACCACAGCAGTTCGAACGATACAATGGTCAGATGATCCTAACGTTGCATCAACAACAACATTGTAGTCATTCGGCCGCGTAGTCAGCAGGAGGTCCAGTAAGAAGAGAGTATGGCTCTCGATATCAGGTATCCTTGTGGGTGAGGAAACCAACTGCGAGAAACCATAGGCCAGGGCAAAGTTATAGACTGCTCTCCCTGCGCGATCGGTAGTTCGGGATCCCAACCACTCTTCGTGGTGAGCGTGGAAGTCACCGAGGGCCACCACTTCCGCGCGCTCAAGCACGCTATCAGTTGTCTCTTGTAGACGCTCAAAAAGGCGAGTCGTTTTCATATCACCGCTGTGGGACCTGTAAAGGTAAGCGTGGACTCTAGTGAAGCCTCCGTAGTCAATACGTGCCCGGAGAATCGACAGGTCCCCGTCTTCAAAATGGCTGAGGCGGCGGCAACAGATATCCTCCCGGACGTACATGCAGACCTCCAGCACGTCGCACAGAACAGTGCTCCAGTTTGTAGCCGGGGTAATGAAGATATGATGTATCGGCCGGGCAGGATATCTGTGTCTCCATTAAGAAAAGTAAGGTCGGCCTTTCCGTTGCAAGGTGGTAGTGGACGGCGTCGATGTTACTATGTATCCCTCTGATGTTGCAGAAGTCCACTTGTAATGTGGAACTTAAGGATGGGCCGCTAAGTGATCACTAATCACTAAACTTTTTATTTTTTTTAACCATTGAAATATAATGTGAATAGGGTTTAAAAAGGTAGAGACGGAGAGAGAGATGGTTGCATGTGGATTAAAGGACAAAGCACGGAACAGAGAAAAACCGGGCCAGAAAGGTTGCGTGACTTGCTGGCGCGGGGTACGGAAGGGTCCCCCCCCTGGGGACTCCAGTAGGGTTCCACTCCGGTCTCTTTCGGCACAACTGCTACCCGAAGGGACCGGGCAGTCTCCTGGGGTGGAGATTAAAGAGAGATCCCCGGGTTCTGGCCCCCAACAACTCAACAACTGGCGGGCGGCCAGCGGTCAACCGTTTCACCGGGTATCCCTGATCCCCGAATCTTGTTACAATCTCTCTCTTGGGACGGCTTCTTCCGCGCACTGCCAGAACACGATGCGGGCCTCACGTCTAATACGGCACTATTATGGCGGCGGACTCCGACGGAAGAGTGGTAGTTATACCGATGGAATAACTTCCCACCGCAAAAGTTTCACGCCTCGTTAGTTAATCGCAGGGTGCACCACTAGCAGGTGAGGTTGAATTAGATTCCGAGGATGAGGTGAGTCTCTTACACCCCAAAGAATAAGAACATTGAAGAATTATTGAATCGGAATAAGCAACGTCTTCCTTTATCTTATCATACAAAATTTTAGTTTGAATCCCCAAAAACAATTAGTTCAGTTTAGTTCAAGACTTTAGTTTAGTTCAAGACTATGTATGAGTTCTTTGACTTCTATAATGGAAATATTCGATTTTTCTATTTACTTTATTTATTTCTCAAATAAAAACGATTGGCTGTGTATATATTTGCGATAATGGGTGATTGAAGAAATCAACTATCGCTTTCCGTGGTCTGGTTTCTGCGAAAAAAAAATCTTTCAGTGGTTCCCACAATTTTAGTATACGTTCTATCGCAGGCAATATGGACAACCACCTAGTCCTTACACAAAAGGATTTTAATCTTTCATTGCGTATGGCAATCCTGAATTAGAACCGACAATAAAGTTCTTTTTCACAGACAATGTCACATATCGCGGTGAATTTAAATACGTCGTGGATATTGAATGTATTAACGCATACGCACTACCAGATTAGTTTTCTAGATACTGCTGGATATAGATGTCTTCCAAGGCCACGCACCACCGGTCTTTCGTTCTCTTCATCGATTTAATGATTATGGTCAATTTATATTGTTACAGGTGTGTTGGGAATGGAAGCTCCGTATTGGACTTAATTAGCACTACACAATATGCAATGAGGGAATTTCATATTATCAGCAATAAGGATGCCGTGGCGTGGGATCATTATAAACCACATCACGCATTAAGCATTGGTAAATGGTCACATCTGATGTGGTCTTCCGTACTCTTTAACTGATAACGACACACTGGTATGTAGGTAATCTGAAATTGTATCGCAGTAGGGAAGTCACATGTGGTCCACACATGTGGTAATTGATTACGATATTGTTTTCTTAATGATAATATTATTTATCATTCAATGCAACTGATATGATGATAATTTATTTACCTAATTTATTAATGAAGTAGCTTTTTGCCAGCGGCTTTGCCCGCGTGGATTTTGTATTAAAGTAATAGACTCCCCTGGAAAAAAGTGTGCATGTCTTTTTCCGGATTTCATTGAAATCGGTGCAGTAATTTAGTCATTAGGACATAACAAACGAACACGTGTAATAAAGCGGGGTGCCGTTTCACCCCCTGGGGGTCGAATTTCGAGATAAATGAGAAGTCTACTAGGTTGATCAATATATTTTTGGAAAAGTATTGAAACTTTAGGAAACGTATATCTAAATTGAATTTATTTTTCAACGTAATCACCTTCTTATCTAATACACTTTGAATAATGTTTTGAAAGTTGCTGGAAGGTGCATTGTCATGATGAAAAAGCACTCCGGCACGCAATTTTCCGCGTTTATTTTTTATTTCCTCGCGTAGTTTTTTTGATCAATGTTGCGTAATACTCTTAAGTTATTGTCTGTACTTTAGTTAAATAATCGATCATAATGATACCTTCCGCATCCCAGAAGACCGAGGCCGTTATCTTGCCAGCGGACGCAGAGACCTTGAATCTCTTTGCTGGCGGGGAGGACAATCTTTGGTTCTTCGTCTCCGGGTCAAAATGGTAAACCCACGTTTCATCAACGGTCTCGGTCAATAATTGCCAAATTTTGCTTTGAAATGTCTACTCTTGCTTTTGTTTTGTGCGTCTGTTAACATTCGAGGAACCTAAGGCGCGGCCACCTTCTTGAATTTTGAGGTATGAGTTAAAATGAACTGAATTGTCCCGAACGAAAGCTTCATAATCTCAGCTAAATAACGAATAGTCGATATAATAAACGTCATAATAAACACGTCGATCTGTCTTAACAATTTCTTAAATATTTTTAACGTTGGTCGCCCGAGCGATTCTCGTCGTTACAGACGGTTCTGCCGCGTTTAAATTTCGCGCACCAGTATGCTACTGTAGAAAAAGACAGAGCCCAAAGTAGACTGCAATTCTTCATAAACACATTTCGTAGATAAAGATTTCAGGCTGAAATATTTAATAGCGGCACGAACTTCAATTTTCTCCATTTTGCACACTAATAAAATTCCCGCCAAATGTAAACAACGAAAAAAATATTGGTGACAGTTCTTTTTCAATTCTTTTGGCGCTGGCTACTACTGAATTTGAGATTCGAATGAAATAGAATGCATTCCTATAATTTAATGTAAAGTATCCGATCCCAGAAACTTATTATACCTAGTATATACCAAATTTCAAGTAACCAACTTAAATAGTTTTTGAGATACCTGTAGATTTTGCGTCGAAAAACCCCCGACCTTTATGCCTCCCTCTGAGCCAAATATCAAAAAACGTCGATACTTGTTTAATTTTATTTCAAATGAGAAGTCTATATGCTAAATATCATGTCTCTAACTGAAACAGTTCTTGAAATACACGCATTGCGTAAAAAATCTTCTGCCCCTTATTTCCCACCTATTCTCAGTAAAATTACTAAAAATCATTCCTTAATGGATACATATGTCATAAAATCTATCTACTGCGCATATTTCATGTTTCTAGTTTCAGCGGTTTCGGCTCGGTGATGATGATTCAGTCAGTCAGGACATCTCTTTTTATATGAATAGATTTTTTTATAGACTAGTGGGCGGACGAGCAAGCGGTCCCATGTGATAGTAACTGTTACCGCCGCCCATGGACACCTGCAACACCAGGGGGCATGCGGGTACGCCGCCGACCTTGCAAAATCCTATTCACAGCTTGAAGACGAAAAGTCTTCAAGCATTGTGGATCAGTGCATCCTGCCAGTTATGACGTATGGTGCCGAAACGTGGCTTTTGAGGATAGGCCTGATCCATAAGATCAAGGTCACTAAGCGAACTATGGAGAGGGTTATGTCCGGAGTTTCTTTGCGGGATAGGATCCGAAACGAAGACATCCACCAAAGAACTAAAGTCACCGACATAGCTCCTAGAATCGGCATGTTGCAGTGGCAATGGGCAGGTGATATGCCGCAGGACCGATAAACGTTGGGGTAGACGAGTCCTCTAGTGGAGGCCACGTACCGGGAAGCGCAGTGTGGGACGCCCTGCGGGCAGGTGGACCGGCGACTTAAAAAAATTCGTTCGCCGGTAGTGGTTAGATGAGAAGAACCGATGATCATATGTGGTGGCGACCCTTGGGGGAGACCTATATCCAGTATCGGAGAGACAGACTGGTGGTGTGGTATAAATGAAATAAATTGTTTTATACATATACACTTACTAGAGATCCATACATGATACAATACATAAATACATACATATTTTTTTTTATAGACTAGTTGGCGGACGAGCAAGCGGTATAATATATATATGTATATATTATACATAATATGGGAAAAATAGAATTTAAACAAGTTAAGGGTGTAGATCGTGAAAATCACCGAAAAGAGTGTTACGATTTTTCATATTTAACCTATTTACATATGATTGATATCAATGATAATTTGTATATATTACAATCAAAGACCAATAAGTATGTTCATGCTTATATTAAACTCTTAAATCTAATAGTTGTTATATAATAAACGTCAACAAACGCACAAAATTGAGTAAAAATGCAAAAACATGACTTCGTATTTTTCAGATTTAACCCCATAAATCAACACAAATTGATAAAAAGAAACACTTTTTGAACACTGAAGAAACCAATAAGTATAGCTGTATACTTCTTTTTATACCTTTACAAACAAAGACTTCCTCTTTTAAAGCCCTAAAATCTAGATATATTTTAAGGTAAATTTTTCATACACAAATGTATGGGATAAAACGTTCGTTTCATTCGTGCAATCTCGGTGGTCTGCAGCGGCAGTTCCTTTCTGTAAGTGAACGCGACACCACGCTTGTCGGCTGCAGACAGCAGAATTACGTATTGTGAATTTGTGTTTTTTGTAAAAAACTGTAAGTATAACATTTTTATAATTAATTTATTTTCAGTTAGTAGAAAGTATCGATATAATGAATGTCTGAAAGAAAACCATGATGGAACTAGATATAAATCGTAAAAAATACAATATCTACACTAATAGGTATTATAAAGAGGAAAGATTTGGATTTTTGTATGTAACGAATAAACTCAAAAAGTACTGGACTGATTTTAATAATTCTTTTATCATTCGAAAGCTACATTATCACTGAGTAACATAGGCTATTTTTTTCGCAGGACTGATTGAATTTGAGTGGCATGCCAGGGAAAAGAAAGTTTTGTACGCATTATAAAAATATGAAAGCCAAAAGATCTCGGAATAAAATGTAAGTTCCTCCCTACTTATTTATTATCGCATTTGAACAGGGTACATTACAAAGCTAATACAATATGTCATATGATTTAGATCGCCCGATTCAGACATATACCTACAATAACATGTAAATATTGGTTTGTATTATCTATATCTATACTGATAAATAAAATTGAAGTATCTGTATGTAATATCAAAATAATAGGATTTTTAAAAAAAAAAAAGGCGATACGGAGTTCGCCGGGTCGGCTAGTATTGTCTAAATCAGTGGTTCTCAAACTTTTTAAATGACGGAACCCTTTTGGGAAGCAAAATACTTGATGGAACCCTACAATAAAACAATTATTTTTATAAGTGTATTCTATATTAATCAGCATAATAAAAGTACAATGTATCAGTTACTAATTATTATTTACTTCACCACTTGGTAAGGACAATAATAGAAAACATTAAAAAAGAAAAAATCTAACTAGTGGGAGGTATGAAACTGTTTTTTATTTTTCATCAATTGCTTGATATCAGGTTTGATGGAAGAAAGTTGGAGTCTCATATCAGCTTCGGCGTCCAGTCTATTGCGATATTTTGTTTTCGTGGCTGCGTAGGTAGAGAATCCTGTTTCGCACAAATATGTAGTTGGGAACGGGAGAAGAATATCCAGAGCCATTTGGCCAAGCATTGCATATTCATCTTGGATTCTGCACCAAAAATCATTAAGAGGCGTCGTTTTGAACAATGACTCCATACTTGTGTCTGATGACATTTCTAAAAGAGATTCATATATCTCATTTGACATGTTTTCAGGCTTTTCCAAGTTGGGTAAAAAAGGATTATGAATCCAGGAGTTCACTTTAATTTTTGTATTGTGTTCTTCGGGAAAATACTTTTCAAAAGATGCGCGCATCGAACTGAGATATTGGACCAATTCTTCAAACACATTATCTTCAAACATTTCTGAGTCGTTTTCGCTAACAAACTCACTGAGTAACGTAAAACTTTCTATTTCTTTCTTACCAATGCAAATGATCCAAAAATCTAATTTTCTTTTAAAAGCAGTTATTTTATTATAGGCCTGAAACACTGTTGTCTGTTTACCTTGCAACGATAAATTTAATTCGTTAAGTTTTTGAAAGATATCCGCCATAAAAGACAATCGGAACAACCAAGTTTTATCATACAAACGGTCCTTCAAATTAAAAGAAGTATCTGCTGAAAGAAACATTTGTAACTCGGCTCTAAGTTCAAATAGCCTTGTTAAAGTTTTTCCCCGAGACAGCCATCGCACTTCTGTATGGAGCAGCAGTGTTTTATGTTTGCTGCCATAATCTTCACACAATAATGAGAACAATCGGGATTGTAGTGGTCGTGATTTGATAAAATTAATTATTTTTACCGCTTCATCCATAACTAATTTTAGATTAGACGGCATTTGCTTCATCGCAAGTGCTTGTCTATGCAGAATACAATGACTGGAACTACAATTAGGCGCTTTATTTTTCATTCGTGACACTGCTCCTGCTGTTTTACCTGTCATCGCCTTGGCCCCATCTGTACAAATGTCAATGCAATTGTTCCAACTGAGATTATGTTCTTCAAAAAATATATTTATTTTATTAAAAATTTCTTCCCCGGTAGTGTTTGTAAGCAGCGATGAACACATAAGCATGTCTTCTTCAAAAGAACTTTTATATGGATATCTCACAATAACCAGCAGGATAGCCAAACCAGCGACATCAGTCGACTCGTCCATTTGCAAAGCGAATCGTGTATTTTGTAGACGTGTAACTAGTTCTTGTTTGACGTAGCTTGCCAGATCATGGATTCGTCGTGAAACAGTATCGTTTGATAGCGGAACAGTAGAAAGATGCTTTGCAGATTTTTCATCAAGCATACATTTTGTTATGTCTAATACACATGGTTTTATTAATTTCTCAGCGATAGTGTGCGCTTCACCTGCTTGTGCAATGCGATAGCTAACTAAGTATGATGCCTCCGTGGCCTTTTCGTTGGTAGTTTGTGTTACATGCATCATATTTTTTTGACTTTCTAATAACTGATCTTTTTTGCGAACAAAAAATTCTTTATTCTTGTCTTTAGTCTCGGGGTGTACGGTTTCTAAATGTCGACGCAATTTGGCAGGTGCCATGGAACTATTAGGAAGCAGTTTACTACAGAGCATGCAGAGAGGTGAGCCGTTGGAATCAACAAATCCGAAACTGATATAAGATTCATCATACTTCCTTTTTTTCGTCTTTGAAACCGTCGAGCTTGACGTCGTGGCACTCGTGGCATCATCTTCTGGATCGGTGATTGCTAAATTCTCCGCGCGCATTGCTTTTGAACATTCAGCGTCATTAGAAGATGTTGTTGGAACACGTTTAACACCTTTAAGCCAACGTTCCATTCTTCTTTATTTATAATGTTACAAGTCAGGATAGTGGGGTTTAAATAATGCACAATCGTTACTGCGTATAAGAGACTAAATTTAGAACCTACAGGGAAGAAATGTATAAAACTGAGACAACAGAATACAGCAGGCAGTAAAACAATGAACACTAGTTTCTCGCTAGCGAGCTTGTAAGTAGGTAGTAACTTATCGCTCCGAACGCTAATCATCAACTGACGACGCCAACGCGCGATCGCCGCTTTTATACTTAGTCCTAGACTCGATCTCAAATATTCTCGAAAATACTCGAGTCGGCACCTTTGATAAACAAAAAGCAAAAATAAAAACAGAAATTTAAAAATAGCGTTGTAAACAATATCGACTTTATCCTTTGAAGTTAGAGACGAAAGTCGCTAGTTGACAACTATAGCGTCTAATTCAGAGGCGGCTTTTATCAAAGAGACTGAGCGCTTACAAGTATACTACCCGCTCGTTTTAAGTTTGCCGCTGGCGATAGGTATGAGTGTATGACGTTCGAAATTTTTTATTTAATTGTAACAATAAAAATTGTGTACGTTAGATATTTGGGTAAAACTATGACACATTATAAGTTTTGTTGTCACGTGGGGGAGGGTACGCGCATTCCACAGACCGGCAAACTTAGAGCGAACGCGTTGTACAAGTATAAAATTGTTGAGACCAAACTTATGAGATATTGTACCAGCTAATGTAACACAAGCTTATACAAATACAAATAAATAAATAAATAACATTCATAGCGTTTTGTCTCCGCGCGGCCGCGGAGTCCGCACAGCCGCGGAGCGACCAGAGAGAGGTGTTTTGATTTTTTTATTTCTAAATTCTTGCGGAACCCCGACAGAGGTATCACGGAACCCTAGGGTTCCGCGGAACACACTTAGAGTATAGCTGGTCTAAATATCAAATTGTGGAAGTAGGTAGGCGACAGCGCAACTTTGTCGACATACCTATACCGCCAAACAGACGCGAGGCACCTAGCGTCTGGCTTAGGGTTGTACAAAATAAATAAAAAGTGGATAATATTGATGAATAATATTTCCAGTATTGAAAATAAAGAAAACCTTGGGGCCGAGACTCTGAGCAACAATGCTACGCGCTGTATAGAGGTAAGTTGTTATACGTAATTCTTGTAGACTTGTTACATAAATAAACAAACTACTTAGTTAGTGATGGGCGAAGACAAAATCTCAATACCTACCTATAGATTTTTCTTGCAATATTTATTATTTTCATCGATAGACAAACACCTTAGTACCGAAATACTTCTCAATTACTTTCTCAAAAGAAAATTTACGTTCAAATAGGTGACGTCATAAAAAAACAATACCTAATGCGTAAAGAAATTATAATTTCTATTCATCAGGAACCTAATATTGTATTAATTCTTTTGCATTTTTTTAAATTTTTAATTATTTTTTATAAAAAAAATCAAGCCATTATCTTTCTTTACAGGAACTAGTTATTGAAAACGACCAAGAGGGAAAGGTGGATGAAATGGAAGTTGGGCGTAGAGTTGTAGACGTTTCTTTTTTTTTTAAAGCTCTTCAGGCCATAGGGGACCACGGTCCAATGGATTGTAAGTTAAGTTACCTCAGTATAATAGGTGAAGTAAAAGTTGGTCTGGACTCAAAACTCATCATGAAATGTAGTATGTGTAGTATGAAATTTACTGTGTGTTTGATTGAAAAGAAAGAAGATAGAATGGAAGTGAATCATCAAATTGTATCTGGTATCATATCATCTGGTGGGAGCTACTATCAGTTAAAAACATTAACTGCCGCAGTAGCCCTACCAATCATGTCACCTTCATTATACAATGAAATTAATAATACGGTTTGCGATTGGTGGGAAAAGACAGCAGCACATTCCATGGCAGAAGCTGTCAAGGAAGAAGCGGAGTACGCAGTGTCTATAGGTAGTGTTGATAAAAATGGTACACCATTAATATCTGTTGCTGTTGACGGTTGTTGGAGCAAGAGATCTTATGGTAAGAATTTTTCCGCCTTGTCCGGCGCAGCTGCGATAATTGGCATTAAAACTAATAAAGTATTGTTTTTTGGAGTTAAAAATAAATACTGCGTAGTTTGTGCACGAGCCGCAAAGAACGACAGTCAGCCCTCGGAACACCGTTGTTTCAAGAATTATTCGGGATCATCTACCGGTATGGAATCGACCATAATAGTTGAGGGGTTTAAACGTTCCATTGTTGATCACGGTGTAATTTATAATAAATTTGTAGCAGACGGCGATTCCAGTACTTATAAAAAAATATTAGATTCGCGACCGTACGGTAATTTAACAGTAGAGAAAATTGAATGCAAAAATCATCTTTTACGAAACTACTGCAATAGCTTGGAGAAACTGTCGAAAGACACTAAGTATCCTTGCGAATTGCGGAAATTCCTAAAAGAAAGGTATTTGCGTTTAAGAACGGGTGTAAAATGCGCTATTAAATATTGGGGCGATCAAAATCAGTCACTCGAAGAAAAAATAAAAAATCTTAGTGAAGATATCCTAAATGGTCCACAACACGTATTTGGTAATCACCAATATTGCAAGGAGTATTTCTGTAGACCTGATACTCGTCGAATAGAACCTGTTGGGTTGCTTCCAGCAATTGTTGGATGCGGATTAATGGACGCGGTACACATTTTAAGTAAAAGACTGTCATATCATTCTAGAAGTTTAATTCATAATTGTACAAGTAATATAGTTGAAAGTTTTAACGCAGTGATTGCCAAATTAGTAGGGGGTAAGCGTGTAAATTATTCTTCCCGTGGTTCTTATGCGGGCCGATGCGCAGCTGCTGTTGTGTCTTTTAATACAGGATCGATTCATAGTAAAACTCATGAAGTAATATTTAAATCTAGTCCTAATCCTTTGATCGCGAAAGTGGAAAATTGTAATCGTAGAATCCGTTTAATTGCTAAACCTAAATTAAGATTGAAAAAGAGCCACAACGCTGTATCGAAAGACGCTCACTATGGACCAAACTGCGAAAAACCTGATCTGAGTCCAGAATTATATGAGAAAGCCAAGTCATCTTTTTTAGCCGATTTAAAGTTGTCTTGTGCTGAAAGAGAGGAGCTTGAAAGGTCGACCCATTTGCAAAGAAGTAGTTCTGAGTGGATGAGTACAAGGAGAAAATTACTAACCTCATCATCGTTCGGGGAAGTTTGTAAAAAACGAGAGAGCACAAGTTGTGCTGTTCTTGTTCGTAAAATCGTTTATGGTAGTAATATCTCCAGTTTGCCTGCTGTACGGTACGGTATCGAAAACGAAGAAACCGCAATTAAACAGTTAGAAATTCAAGAGAATATTAGTATACAAGGTTGCGGTTTGTTCGTCGACGATCAATATGAATTTCTTGGTACTACACCAGATGGCATTTATGCAAACGGTTTAATTGAAATTAAGTGCCCACATTCTTTAGCTGGCATGACTCTTGATGAAGCAATGGCCAAACATACCTTTTGGGTTAAGGACAAGGCTTCCAAGGGTTATGTCATAAATAAAAATCATAACTGGTATTTCCAAATTCAGGGACAGGTACATATTACTAAAAGAAACGTTTGCATGCTTGGCATCTGGTTTGGTGCTACTGTACCTATGAAAGTTTATATTATAGAAAAGGACGACAAATTTTGGGAGGAGAAAATGGAGATGAAATTAGTTAGGTTTTATTACGATTGCCTACTTCCAGAATTAGTTGATCCTCGGCAGTCACGAAGGCATGCCCATTCGTGACGCGCCCAGTATCATAGAGGCTATGAAAGAGAGGAAAGAAAGAGCTTTACGTGTTATGAAAGAGAAGAACGCCTAATGATTTTGAAAGATACAGGTAACTTAACTACCCAGCCAGTCGATTCACGTAAACACGCCAGTCCAAAAGTCGTTTTAACTTAGGAACTTAGAAATCGCCTTTTGGTTTTCTGTTTTAAACGCACTTACTTATCTAGTCTTGGATTGTCATAAATCTTCCAATAGCTCAATTACTATACAATTTCTGAGTTACCTAGTGCAAAGAATCATAAAAATTGGTTCAAAAATACAGCGAATTGAGAATTCTCCTTTTTTTAAGTCGGTTAAAAGGGCTAAATTTGCAAAAAACGAAGTGACGTCACTGCGCTACGGTTTTTATTACTTACGTGAATCGGGCAGCTGGTAACGTTTTCATTCTGATAGGTTTTGTGATAGCCATTGATTTTATCATCAAATTAGCAGAAATCAGAACTTGATCCGTAATCGAATGAAAAACCATTAGAATTTTGAACTCATATTTCGTTATTGTTTAATTACATACTTTTAATTAGTATATTAATAATTTACAAACTTCTGTTAAAATTAGTAAATAAATGAATTATTTACTAATTTTTGTACAACCCTAGCACGCTTTTGAGATAGCGAGTAATGGCGACTCATATTTGTTATTGTGTAGTAAATAAATCATTTTTATACTTGTGTTTCATTTATTGACATTTTTTTTAAAACCCTAGGATTTTTTTTAGATATCGACGAGGTGATCGTAAACAAAAAGTAAGTATTTGAGTTTACGCAATAGGCACATTTCCTTGCGTAGAGATAAACACACTTCCTACTGAATTTGCAATTATTTTATTGAATGAATATTTTACGAATTAGAATAAATTTTGGTAGTGAAATTACAAATAAATAAATAGTTGGAATTTTAGGTAAGTAGAATACAAAAATGTCAGATGTCAAATGATAGAAAAACATAAAAATTGTGTCTCAACTACTCTTATTAATCTATTAAAAAGAATCAACAGCTAGTTTCCAAAAATTCAACGTTATTGTTATGCTGTAAATATTCAAGTTCAATAACAATTTCTCAACGTGGAACGTTTGTTGCAAAACATTTTGAAAATCGCGCTCTCTAGGTCATTCATCCGCCCCGTCGGATGTTACATTAAACTTTGGCGCTGCGGTCGCTCGAAATCGAGATCTCAGGCCAACAATCTACACCCTTAAGGGCAGAATAAAGATGAGAAACAAGTGTTATTGAGTCAGATAATGTTCTATAACCAGGTTATAACTATAAAATAAATAAAACCATAAATAAATAAATATATGTACCGTATAAATTGTAGATAGAATTTATATGACACATATAAGCTGATACAATAGTCACAAATAAAGTTACCAATAATCGTGACAACACGATTATTGGTATTGGGTATTGATTTATCGGTTTATTTAGGTTTTGAATGCTATACAGTTTTCGCGATTGTTTCGTTTGACGCTACTTCTGATATTGTGAGGGTTGTGTGCCTGGACTATGAAGACCAAATGCGGGTAATTGATGAAACTGCTCGCAACTCCACGTGGACTAACCGCCTCTTCGGTCAGCTCGTGACCATGGTTGGTGCAACCCGAGTAAAATAAATATGTTAAACATTGGCGTTAAGACCCGTTTAAATAGATATAAGGCGCCGTGTTTGGAAATCAAAAGATTTATTTATTAATTTGTACAAGCTATTTATAATGCAATAAGTTTGTGTCATATTGATGCAAAACATAATAATTTGCTGTGTTCAACGGTTTGTTGACCTTGGTGATACATCATTTTCTCCCTTTGAGATTTTTTTTTATTAGTCGAGGCGCTAAAGTAGGTAGAGGTACGTTAGAGGGGACGACAGAAGCGTCCTGCCCGTATAAACGTATTCCCCCATTTTCTCCCTCAATTATAATAACAGGGCAATTATCTACAGATATCTACCATAAGAATACCAGATCCCTACGTTTTTTTTTTTTTATTAGTTATTTCTTATAGGAGTTAGGTTAAAAAATCTAAAAAAATGTCCCATTTAAACCTGCCAATAATCATAATAAAATTGTACAAAAGTATCTTACCTTCACCATGTTTGTCGGCGAACTGGAAGGCTTTGACGAGTCTGAGGGTCTCCTCGGCAGACCTGCCGGTAAACCGGTAAATCGTTGACTGAAATGTGTCGAAGTATGCCATTTCGGTCGACTATAAACAGACCTGAAATTAATCGCACTGATTTAAATAATTGATGATAGGTACAAGTTTGCAACCACCCTATTCTTCGAATTGTCACATGTTCAGGAGGTACTCTAACGGAATGGGTACAAAGTGAGTGGAAGACAACCAACGCGCAATCGGAGAGAGAAACATTCTGAGGTTAACAGACACCCAGCATTTATGCCATACGTGAAAGGAGTGACGGACAAAGATGGAACAGTATTGAAAAGATACTCCATTAAGACTGTATATACTCCGTCCTCCAAACTAGCAGAAAATCTACGCACATCCAAGGATGGTACACCTTACCAGACGCCAGGTGTCTATAAAATAGACTGCAGCTGTGGTAGTTCCTATATAGGCCAAACTATATATGTTGCTGTTCCTATGTTCTATGTTATGTTCCTTGGCTGTACTAGTTGCGGAAAGGTTCAAGGAACACATCGCAGCTGTTATCAACACATTATCAACGCTGGAATTAATCACTGGATAGAACTCTGCACTCCCAAAATCCTCTCCACTGAACGTCACTATTATCCCAGGATTGTACGTGAAGCGATTGAAATTAAGAAATATAAAAATTTCAACCGGGAAGATGGATATCGTCATGGGAGCCTAAGTATCAGGGTTCGAAGCTATAATTATCAAGATACAAGATAAATACAGGTTGATCATTATCTTGATAAATACAATCGAAAATGTTTCATTCGCTACTCTTCAATTTCTTCTTCAAAACGACGCATTAAACGATTGCGTGTATCAGAACTCACGCCACTTGACGTGTATGTCGGGGGTTTCCGCACCTCGTGTGTTGTATAGCCCCTAAGTATCTATCAATCTGAGAAAGCAGCAAAATTGACTTTCATTTTTAAATACTTTAATCAGCAAACGGTGAATCTAAAATAGAATTTAAGTTAGATTTTGAATTCGGAATCCTCAGATACAGACAATTCACATCCAGTTGATGCAGTTGAGGAGGATGATGATATCCAACTCATTAATTAAATTAGTACATAGATTGTTGATTTTCCCTAATTTTATTTGTAAGTTTTGTAAGTACTTAACAAATTATGCCCATAAAATAAAGACATAGGTAAAGGCTTTGATTATTAAATGTATATATTTTGTTAGTTATTTATTATTAATTGTGTATTGTGTTACTACGCTACTTCTAGCGTAAAAGTTGATAGAAATTATCAGCCAAGTATCGGTTGGTACATATTGTCTGATAATTATCATGATACATATCGCGATAATTATCACGAAGCATATTTATCTTGATAATTTCGAACTCTACTAAATATGGAGCATCTGCAATATGCAGGTGTAGGTACATATATTCAGAGTAGGTACTGGCGATGTTCTATACCTTTTGTATTAGGCACTCATACCTACCGGAAGAGTTAATGAGAACTATTGTAATACCCATAGTGAAAAACAAAACTGGTGATGTAGCCGACAAAATAAATCTCCCTGGTGACAATATTTGCGAAAGTGCTTGACGGTTTGCATGAGCGTCGCCTCGCTGGATACACATACCTACATGATGCACAATATGAATTCACCAAGAGTGCGATCTCGACGCTCAAGCACGCTGTCAGATAGATAGATACCTACTATATTGATAGGATACCTACTATACTGACTCCAATTTATGCCGCCTTTCTAGACCTTTCCAAGGTATTTTATTTGGTATCGTATGTAAAGCTCTGGCCTAAATTACAGGTAACCGGCTTACCTGGTGACCAAATAAGTATTTTCGAATACTGGTATGTACTCTAATCAGAAAAATAATGTAAGATGGTCAGATACACTTTCTGACGTGTATAATGGAGTGCGGAGTGAGGCAGGGGGTCTCACGTTCAACATCTACTTAAATCAGTTGATCGTTGAGCTCAGCAACACCATGGTCGGATGCTCTATAGATAGTAAAATAAGCAATAATATCAGTTATGCCGATAACATGGTGTTGCTGAGTCCTTCGATCAGTGCACTTAAAGACTTACGAGTGTGTGAGGAATATGCCAAGTCACATGGACTTATATATACCTAATGTTAACAAAGTGAACTTATGGTGTTTCGGGCGAGGCATAAGCTCGAGCATTCTGTCTCACCTGTAACACTAAACGGTCTAGTGTTGAACAGAGTGTCGTAGTTCAAATACCTGGGACATATCGTTACCGAGGACCTCACTGATGACGCTGTCATAGAGAGAGAACGCAGGGCATTGGCGGTCCGATGTTGGCTTGCAGGTTTGCACGTTGTACTAAAGAAGTTAAAATAACGTTGTTTAAGGCGTTCTGCCAATTGTTTTACAGGTGCAACTTGTGGGTTAGATATACGCAGAAATCGTTCAATGCTCTACATGTCCAGTATAATAATAATTTCAGGGTGCTGTTGTGAGGTTACCGCGTTTCTGAAGCGCTTAGGTATATTTGCTGAGGCTTGCACGGACTGCTTCCATAAAATTGTGAGCAAAAGAATCGCCTCCCTGATGCGCCGCGTGCGGGGCAGCACCAACGGCATTCTGAGCACCTTAACGGGTAAGTTGGACTGTCCTATATTGAGGCATTGGATTGGGGTACATTTACGCTAACTCAGCCTTAGCACTCACCATGTGAGACACTCACTATGGGACTATGATATTATTTTAAAATTATTCTATATACAAAATTTTATATTGATATTGAATTGAAATAAATTATTATTATTATTAAAACTGGGGGTCTTGGGCGCCAAGTTATTGGACCGCCCGTGCTCCACGTATACCATTATTATTAAAACTCGGGGTTTTGGGCGCCAAGGTATTGGACCGCCCTTGCTCCACGTATACCATTATTATTAAAACTGGGGTTTTGGGCGCCAAGCTACTGGATCGCCCCTGCTCCACGTATACCATCTACTTTCCGACGTGGGTAAAAAGAAGAATTCGCACTTACGAATACAATACCAAAATATCGACAGTTTATCTAGACATAATTTACGAATAATTCAGGAGTAATTAATTTAATGTGCTGATAGCACATTAAATCTTATCGGTTGTATTAAACGATAAATTGTTTTATCAAAAGTTTTATGTTGTTTTTATAATTTAAACATTTCCAAAAAATGTGAGATATTCAAACAACGCAGGGTTTCATGTTTACTTGGCACCGACTCCAAAGATATGATAGATATTTTTTTTTATAGAAAAAAGGAGGCAGACGAACATACAGTCCACCTGATGGTAAGTGGATACAGTCGTCCATAGACATCCACGATACATGCCAACATCAGTCCAGAATAATAAACGTTAGCACGCCCTCAGATGCGCTGCCTACCTTTGCAAATTAAGGAATGGGTTAGGAAAATGGGGAGGCAGAGGATGGGATGGGAATGGCATATCTCACTCACTACTGAAACACGTACGTACATTGGGGAAATTCGATAAAGTAGGAAATGCAGTACATTTCAAGGTAGTCTTCTGTGAGAGAGGGGTAACGTAGCCAGTCGAGTGCGCCCAGCGGCTGTGGGAATGCAGCATGCACTCTCCCCCTACCAGAATATACCTAGATAATTGTTTGTGTTTAATACTTTGTGTGTAGGTTCATAACAACTAAATCTGCGATTATTTCTTGTAGTTGTTTAGTAGGTAGGTAGTTTAGTAGGTACCTACCTATACATAAGTGCTTATTGTGTTGTGTTTTTTTTTATTATTTTACACTTTTTAGTGCCTTTATTGTTATCTATTGAAGTCGTTTTTTTATTTGTTTATTTTGATAATAATCTTTAATTGAAAATACACCATTTAGATGTAATCGCACATTACATACTAGTTATTGCCATATTATTTAGTAAAGATAAGCGCGTCTACTGATTATTCAATCGATAAAACTTTCATAAATATAGCTGATAAAGTCGACATTTCGAAGTTCACACTATGGCTGCTTCAAATACAACCATATTATTATTAGTATGGTAAATATTTTTTATATATAACTTGGTTCCAAAAATATTGTATAAAACAGATTAGTGTTTAACTTAGATTTTATAGTTTCAATTTATAAATGTTAACCAATTTACGAAATAGCTGATTCTATGCTTCATTTCATCTTTCACTGAAAGTTCCACTAAAAATGTAGGTAACATTTTAAAGTTTCTTTTATTAAAACACCTATCTATTGAACAGCACTTTGAAACACCGAAATTTTAAGACGCATACGATGTACTTTTTTTTCTAGTTTAGTTCTAGCAGGCAGTGTTTCAACGTGCACTATAAATAGACTGTCAGAGCAGAAGAACAACACAGAGGGACAGAAAAGATTCCCAGATGACTTTCGTTTCGGTGCAGCTACTGCGGCGTACCAGGTCGAGGGGGCGTGGAATGTTGACGGTTAGTTATTCCAGTGATTTAGCGCTGTTTTTCACGGTCGAGGAGAAGCTAATGTTTCGAGGGAGCCAAATGTTTTCGAGCGATAACTAATTAATTCGGGCTTGCGAAAACACGCGAATGTGAATCTTCTGAAATGTGGGAGAACTCACAAGAAACAGTAACTAACATTAACTAACAATAACAAACTAACAAAAAAAAAATATAGGTGTTTAAATATTCATAACTTGAATTTGCATTGCATTTATATAATAATAAAGTAGGTACCTAATGCCCGCGATTTCGACCGCTTGAAGCCCGCTTTCAAAATCAGTTTATCGATGTATTTAAGTAAGAATTTCCATCATTAACCTAAGGTCAGCCAAAACTGGAGATTGTATGAACTGTTCGACCACCGACCACTATACTAGACCGATAATAATATTGAACCTTAATTCGATTTTATACCTACAAATCATTTTCTCGTCCAGTCTTGGCTGATCTCATGTCAATGACCGAAATTCTTCCTGGTTTATATTTCTTTATTCCTAGGTATATTACTGTAGGTATCTACCATTATTGAGAAACAAAGTCGTGATACTCTTTTTCGTTATTCTGTCACTGAACCGATTCTGTCAAAAGTTGCGCCTTCTGCAATAAACACCGTTTCGCCTGCATTAAACCACGTTTCTAAATAATTATATTAGAGTTTTTTTTATTTTACAAAACTACTCGTACTTACAGTTAATTTTGTTATTTACAAAACTACTGGACCGAATTTAATTCAATTTTCACTTAAGATTTTGTATTTAATTTTTACTCACTTAATGAAACAGTTGAATTTATAATATTAATGCATTATTCCCGTGGAAAGTATTACATTCCCACTTTATCCTATTCCCCTTCTACTTATAAAGGTACGTGTTTCGATAGTGAGGTATGCCAGAGCCCATTCCCATCTCATCCTATCCCTCTCCATTTTCAAAACCCAACTATGTAATTATGAAGTTATAACTATAATTATTGTATAATTATAAATTGAAGTATTTTGGGCTTTTAAAGAGAAATAAGATAAATGAGATCCAACCCATTATGCAAGGCAAATGGAGACTAGAAAGGCGAATGACATCCTGGCTTTTACGCCAGTGCAGTGGTATGACAAGAGCACTCTGTCGCTATTCCAGCTATATTCGGTCGTCTGTAGTGCAGTTTCTAAAGTAGTTACAAATAGCCATGATGATTGCCAACCTTTGTTGGAAGATGGCACTGTAAGTAGAAGTTATATCGCCTTTGTCTGTCGCTTTAAAACATATTTATTACTTTGGCACTTCCGAAAATCACTTAAGTTATAACAACTTCGTTTCTTGTGAAGCCGGATTAGCTCCTTGTGGTTTTTAATAATGTTTTTGCGTTACCTATTTCGTTCATTATTTTTTTCTAGGAAGAGGTGTATCAATGTGGGATCACTTAGTCCACACCGATCCGGACTTCATCGTAGATAGTTCTAACGGCGACATCGCCTGTAACTCCTATTACAACTACAAAAGAGATGTAGAAATGGTCAAAGAATTGGGGCTAAGTATCTATAGATTCTCTATATCTTGGACCAGGGTACTCCCTAATGGACGCCCAGAGTCCTTGAACCCTCTTGGAATCGCATACTACAATGCGTTGATAGATGAACTGCTGGCAAATGACATAGAGCCTTTCGTTACGGTGTACCACTGGGATCTGCCGCTTGGTTTCAGCGAGGAAGGCGGCTGGTTGAACGCAAAAATCGTGGACTGGTTGGCAGATTATGCTCGAATTTTGTTTAAGCATTTCGGCGACAGAGTAAAGTACTGGGCAACTATTAACGAACCACAGGTCCATTGCTCTTTCGGTTACGGTATGGCATTACACGCGCCACGCATCCATTCTTCCGGAATAGGATTCTATGAGTGCGGAAGAAATATGCTGCTGGCGAACGCTAGATTGTATCATATTTACAACAAGGAGTTTAGACCGACCCAGAGAGGCCAAATTGGTATAGTCCTGAACTTAGAGTGGGGAATGCCAAGTTATGAATCGAAAGACAACGCTGAAGCTATCCTTGACTTCAATGCCTTCAATGTAAGTATGTGTTGCTTATTAATTATAGATAAAGTTTGTTATAACACACCTAGTATCTATATTATAAATAAGAACGAAACAACGGCCTGATATTATCGGAACAAGTTTAGATATATTGATAGCGTTTTATGGTACAAATAAGTCATTTCGCAGCAAATTTTCACTTTAATATCTCGTTCACATTATATTTTACATAAAGGATACACGTTAATTTTACAGCTGTTTATGATGACAATATTTCAGAATTATCTATCTATGTAATCTCACTAACTAGGTAATCAATAATCATAATAGTGCGGCCTATCTGTCTATATTATCCAGCCATTTACACAAGGGGAGTTCCTCGAGCTGATCATCATCATCATCTGATCATTGTTATCCCTGTTATCATCGAGTTTTTATCGAGAATTTAAGCGCACGAAATTTCTAGAATTGAAAACGTAAAATTGTCGGTTTAGTTTGATATTTCTACAAACCTTTTTGACAATTTCCTCTGGCATTACCCAGAGCTAACCTGGACGTAGAAAGTTATTGTAGCTCCTTTTTTTTTTAATTTATCCGAATACCGTTTATCGGAAAATTCAGCGTCCCTAGCACTGCTTGTCGGAAACAATAGATTTAAGTACGTACTCATATTCTCGTAGGTACGTAATAGATAGCTACAGTGTTCGTTCATATGGTTTAACCTTTCGAGAACGAGAGTGTGATCCCACCAAACAAAATTATGTCACCAAGTTGGATTCGTCCGTGGAAAGGATGTCAGCCGTGTTATTCTATTCATATTTTTCATCTGAACTTATAATATTTTTTAGCTACCTAATAATAACTCTATAATAAACCTTTTGCGTGTTGCATAGAATAATTTATATCGCGGTCAGTGCAGTAGTTCCTCAACTTAGACAACATAACTGGCTACGCTACTGCCACGCGTGCTAAGCCGCGGATAATATTAGGTCCTATTATAGTTGCCGTTTGTTCCTAGTGGCCATTTTGAATTTAGTTATCTTCGTTTGGCTTGGAATTCCAAATTCAAATTAATTTCAATTTATAGCTATAATATTCTTTTTCAAAATCAGTTATTCTTTTGTATAGATATCGCTGTGTTTGCGACTATTGAAAAGTTAAAAATTCATGTTATTTTCGAATATGAGTTCGGTCGTGACAGCAACGCAGCACAGACAGCCCGCAATATCAACCATGTGTAGGTACGAACCAAGCACCGCAAACGAACGAACGGGGTGCATTTTTGGTTTGATCGTTTTCGTTCTGGAAATATTATGTCTGGAAAGAGTTCTGGAAAGAGCATGTCCCGTGGACAACCGGAGACTAAAGTCGGTAATGACGAATTGAAAGCAATAGTGAAAGGTCATTCACCTCAAACCACGTCTGAGTTAGCAGTAGCCTTCGGCGTAAATGACAGAGCGATATTGATTCCTTTGCGTCAAATCGGGAAGTTAAGAAGCTCGGTAAGTGTGTACCGTATGAGCTTAATGAAAGTCAGCTGCAAAGACGCGTCGAAGCTCGCCTTAATTTGCTGAACCGGCACAAAAATGAAGTGATTCTGAATCGTATTGTCACTTGTGATGAGAAGTGGATCTTGTATGATAATATTGATAATCGTAAACTTTGAGACAGACAGTGTTAAGGTTACAGGAGCTTCGACTGGAAACTCTCCGTCACCCACCGTACCCGCCATTTTTCACAATTTGGATAACTTTTACACGGGAAAATATTCAACTCCGATGGGGCAGTGAAAACGCTTTCAGAGAATTCATCGATTGCCGTCCCCAGGAGAGTTCTATAGCAGAGGCATCAATCTACTTCCATTAAAATGGCAAAAGTGCATTGATAATAATGGACAATACCTACTTCGATTAATTAAATATATAATTTCCATACAAAAAAATATAAATCATATAAAACGGCAATTTTATAGGTATAGGTATCTAAGGACCTAATAGTTATACGCTGTTCATGTCCCTCCGTTCACATGTATCCATAATCAAGCTTCACCGGCAGATCCATGAATCATATATTTTCCTTCTCTTCGATCCACCAATTTAGGAAATTCAAAAGTAACATTTTTTTATGCCACTTCGATCCACTAATATCGGGATTCAAATATAATTATATATTTCTAGGCTACTTCAATCCACACATTTGTCAAGGTGGCGAAAGTAATGATTAGGGGTAAATACAATAACTACATTTCATTTAAACGACAAAAATGTACCTGATTCATTACCTACCTGTGGATCGAAAAATAATTATCTATGAAGCACCATCGAAGAGGAGGAAAAATTATCCATGGATCCACCGATGGAACCTGATTGTGGATCCATGTGAACGGAGGCGTTCAAGTTAAGAAAAATGTGATGTCATCACTATCAGTTACGTGATTTTACCTATTGACTAATTACGAAATCCCTTGTAATTAGTCAATAATCGTAATTAGTCTCAAAATTACCGTTCCTCAAATGATCAATCAACACTGTTACATTGAACGGATGCGTTCCTTTTTCCTTAATTTGAATAGAATATTTATTATGCCTGGAAGAGATCGCCTTAGCGATAAGGTCGCCTATTGTATTCTGTCATTTATTATTTGTACATATGTAATAACTATTTGTATGCAATAAGGAGTATTTATTATTATTGTTATTTTAATACTTTGTCTACATATTTTTTTAGTTTATAATAGAGAAGAAGAAAGTATTATAGTTCATTTGTAATACTTTCTCTTTCTTTCGGTTGTTGACGCGAATATTTAGTGAGGCAATTTATTTATTGTTAATATGGATGCACTTTAGCAACAGTTTTTATTACAGTTTGGCCACTTCATGGACCCGATATTCTCCGAACAAGGTAACTACCCCAAACGATTGATCGATTTAGTGGCAGCCGCAAGTGCCCGACAAGGATTGCCCGAATCAAGACTCCGACCTTTCAGCGATGAAGAAGTTTCCTACATCAAGGGCACGTCCGATTTCTTAGGATTGAATCATTACGTGTCTGTAATGGTGTTTAGAAATGCATCTATGGTTAAACCTGCTGTTCAGTACCGGGAAGATGATACTAATTACAACATTTACCCGGATCCCTCATGGCCGGCGGGTACTCTTTCATGGTCTACCGTAAGTTTCTTTTAATAAAATATTATCTTCATTTCTATACATAAGGCCATATAATAACCATCAGCCTCTACCATCTCTACCATATAGATCCATCTCTACCAAGGACCGCCACGACACACGGTTTTCAGCTATTGTCATCCAGCCACTACCAGCGATTTTCTTCAAGTCGTCAATCGCGTGCGGCCGGCAGTAGGTGATGTGCATAGCGGGCTTCATCTTGGACGACCCACCGAACGGACCCATCAGTAGGCTCCCTAAGACAAACACGTCTCGAAATATCCACTGACCAGTGAGGACCTCTATAATTTAAAAAGTTATGTCTTGTGGGACCATTTCGTGTACTTATCCAATAATATTGAAGTATGTTCATCTACTGAGGGTTGACTCCAAGGTTAAAAAAATGCTTTGAACATTAAAATGGGAGAATATGAAAAAGACATCGTGCATCATCATCTACTTTTGTTTTGTAATCTCTTTCTCGCACTTACACGAATCGTAATTATTTAGTCGCCTTTGAGACAGCATAGAAGTAGCTCTCGTTTAATTAGAAAATATATAATACGAGTTATAACCCAAATTACAAACAGTCATGGCATCTGATTATAAAAGAGGGAAAATTATGCATTCACAAGCTCGGCAAGTTTTTTATGAAGTATACTTATATTTCTGTCTTGAGGCTAATAAGTTCAAAACTAATGATATAACTTATTTTAATAAGGTTCAAGAACGTGTAATTGAAGCTATTAGTATTTCTAGATGCACTTTAGAATATACTATAAGAAGCTGATAATAAAGAAAACTCTACTACCCCAAAAAAGGCCGGGCCGTAAAAAAAGTTATTGTTTAGATCTGAATGACTTTGATTATGGAATGATAAGAAAGATGAATGATTTACGATGTCCATTTAAGATTCAAAGAACCACCAACCATTAAATCTTTGAAAATGAAGTAAATATACGCTATTAAGTTTCTTCTTCTTCTTCTTCTTCTCAGCCCTTGGACGTCCACTGCTGGACATAGGCCTCCCCCATCGGCAGCGACCTGCATAAGTTAAAGTTAAGTTTAAAGGTTCTGTATTCACATTAAGAAATAATCTTCGGTAAATGGAGTTTAAGTTCACTAAGGTTGAAGATAATCGAAGCATTTTATATAATTGATGTGCGTTTAAAAATAATTAAATATTTTTATCAAATAAAGAACTATAGAGCGGTGGGAAAATATATTGTACATACGGATGAATCGTATGTGCACACTAGTCACATAAAACATGAAAATTGAATAGGTCCTTCGAAAAAAGGAGTACTTACCTTTAAATATAGTAGGTACATGCCGGTGATGAGAAAGGCTTTGAGCCTGGAGCCTTTTTAATGTATACATCTTCCGATAAAATGAATGACTACCACGCTGAGATCAATGGTGACAATTATTGAAAATGGCTTCGCAATCAATTAATGCCCAATTTGCCAAAACGTTCAGTTTTAGTAATAGACGACGCTCCATATCGCAATAAATTTGTTTAAATACCTCCGAATTCCAACAGCGCCAAATAAACAATGATAAATGGGCTGAGCAAACACCATATTTAATTTGAAGTCAATTGGAAAATACTTAATGATTATATGAAATTATAAGCATAATGGAACTCACACTGAATATTTCGTAGACAAAATTCTTGTAGAAGATGGCCACTCCTTAATGAGATTATCGCTTTACTACTCCGATATTAGATAATCCGATAGAAAATAAGTGGTCACAATTTAAAGGTTACGTTGCTGAAAAGAATGTTGACATGAATAAACGTAAAAAAATTGTTAATGGTAAAGAATAAATGATTGGTATAAATGAATGGAACAAGGTTTTGTGAACAGGTCATAAAAAGTGAAAAGTGGAAAATGAATAAATCAATATAAATCAACGCAAATTCATGTTTAGTTTGAATTAGAATATCAATTCAAATACATAATGTTCTATGAATTTTTTAAAACTTTACTTATTCACAATCGACGATAATAAGTGACACATATGGCATAACAATTCTGAACTTTATTGGCGTTGTTATAAAGTATTTATTTCATAATTTAAATAGGGTTTTTAAGATTTTTAATTTATTTAGTATACGTTCGTGAATAAACGAAGAGTGATGTCTTGTCTTATTACACGAAGGCTTTTTCATATTCTCCCGTGGTGTACTTACTAAAATATCAGAACATATTAATCTTCGGAGACACTAGTCGGTCTTTGGAGACATGTTTGTCTTCGGTGGCCCTATGGTGGGTCTGTTCGGTGGGTCGTCGAAGACGAAGTGCTGTAGCGTATCCGTGCGTTGCAATGAGTTGGCGGTTGAAATCTGTAGACACAAATAGTCATTCTAATCGGGTAATTTTGTACCGCCCGAGAACGTCTTTGACACATCTTGCTTGGTGTGCATCGACGAGGACAAACTGATTGCCATGATTTCTCCTAAATGGGTGAACAAATGTGTTGATGATGAGATTTTTACACAGAAGCCCATTTAGGTATACTGGTACAGGAACCAATGCCGTTCTGACACCGACAATAATTCCGGCGCAAACCATCGATCTGCCGCCTGGGTGGACCGTATAATAGTTGTACGGCATTGCTCTGGACTACCCGGTCTCCTCCAGACACGAACACGTCCATTGTCAGGGTGTAAGTTTATCTGGGTGTAAACTTTAAATATACAATCAGAATATGTCCGGTACTGAAATGGATAACTAATAAATTGGCTGTTTTCATAACTGTTTCATAAGTTCAAATTTCTTTTGATGTGTATATTGTATTAACAAAGATTAGTAAGATAAGAAGTAGTGATAATGTAAATGTAAATAATCACAAAATAATTATATGTATATTAAAAGTAAATGTAAGGGATTGATTCTTCTCGATTTCTTTTTCTAAATTTTAATGCATATGTAAAGTTATGCAACGCATTTGGCGGCATGCAATCTTCGTCATTATTGACTAATGTTGGTAGGTATGTATCGCAGACGTCTAAAGACAACTTTTCGCTTAAATCAGAGGGACCGTTTATTAGTCTGTTCGAAACGGGCAAAATATGAACCTACTTCAAATTGACTTTCCAGTTCAGCTTATTTTGGATTTTTTCAGTTCTTTGTGTATTTTATTCTTTTTCAATTCCTTAATTGTTTTATTCAAGGAATACGCTCCAGGACTTTACCACATACTGAAGTACGTCAAAGAAACCTATAATAATCCACCCATATACATAACTGAAAGTGGCTTGGCTACTGACGCTGGACTAATGGATGACAGTAGAGTTCAGTACTACAGAAACTATCTTAGTGCTATACTTAACGCATTGCTTGAAGGTGTCAATGTTAAAGGGTACATCGCTTGGAGTCTTATGGATAATTTTGAATGGGGATTTGGTTACACGTAAGTTTTATAATGTTTTTTAAACCAATATTTTTATTATTCACGCGCAAGCTGAGTGTTATCATGTGGTTAGTTCTTAACCTGATATCGATATTATCTGATCGATAGAAATTTAAATTGTATATATTTTAGCATTTTAATTGCCAACTAATCAGCTAAAATTGGTGTTATTCCTGACAGGATTACAGTCTCAAAACATCTTCTCTTTGTACCTACTACATTTATTAACATTTGTACTCTAAGAATTTAACATACTCGTAATCTTATGTGGGCCAGCTGGGAAGTATAGTTCGTGGCAAGATGAATATACGCTTGATTGTTTTTTTATTGGTGATAACAAAAACCTGAAATATGATACAAAGTTTTGGTTTTTTGTTTTACATTCATTCAAATTTGTAGTCGAAGTTTGCAATAATTAACATAACAATGATTAACAACAATGAAATCTGAAAATTTCAGGGTAAAATTTGGCATCTACGAAGTGGACATGAATGACCCACAAAGGACGCGGACTCCGCGAAAATCCGCACACGTTTTTAAAGAAATAATACGGAGCAGAATCATCGATTACGACTATGATCCTTACGCGGCGACGGGCGGTGCGTCCACATACAGCGCTTCACCATTAGCTGTCTGTGTCATCTCAGTTTTGAATCTATTTTTTTTATTTAAACTACCTACGATATTAGTGACAATTTGTTGACATGTAAAGACATTTAAATAAAGCTTTAAGTTTCTAATAAAAATAATTAGGTAACTAAATGTTATTTATTAAAAGTAATAAATGTTATTTATGTAAATAATGTTATTATTAAGATAATAAATGTTATTGGAACGAAGTTCCTTTACGCGGCTTGCGGTAGGTGTGATTCGAGAGAAAATGTAACGTCACGTAAGATTTATACCCACTCCATACGCCTTTCTCTTTCTCTCTGTGTGTGTGCGTGCCAGTATCGAGAGAGAGACTCAAGCAGAATAACAGACGTGCAGAATAGTGCGTGGCGGGTTGTATAACCTAAATTTTTCATTTGATTCCTTATTTTAAATTATTTGCACTGAAAATATGATACAAAATAAAAAAAAATACACGA
Source organism: Sesia apiformis (assembly GCA_914767545.1). Taxonomy (NCBI): domain Eukaryota; kingdom Metazoa; phylum Arthropoda; class Insecta; order Lepidoptera; family Sesiidae; genus Sesia; species Sesia apiformis. The sequence continues at coordinate 8,525,187 of OU611970.1, read as the reverse complement.
ACTATACAGATTTTATTTCGAATTACATTCGGAGTTTAAAAAAAATGCGTGAGGATCTTCGTTCCGGACGGGGGTCCCCTGACCGCACACGTTTTTTTTTATTTAAAAGAGTTTTTATTAGCTTTTAGAAATTTACCTTCTCTAACTACCAAATCTTAATTTAAGTAGGGTGTTTTAAGATAAGTGAAGGCGCGATGTTGTTATTGCATTAAGGTTCCATCCGGACATATTCCATTAAATAAATTCGCTTTCATGATGCGTAAGGTGACAACGCCGAACTGTTGAGAGAGCAACGTAGTGGAGGATATGTACCTGGAATGAATAGACAAATTGTTTGTAGGAGCGAAATTTTGCCCCAAGTGCTTGTCTAGCGCCCCTCACTTCAACGGCTCCTACCTCCCCTCGCCCTCAGCGTATTCGGCGCCCTCCGCGACGGCTTCTCCAATAATTTATTCGAACAATCTAGTCGAAAACCGTCTGTCTGTCAACGCTAGACCATGCGCACCGCCCTCGCGCGGGCCGTTCACTTAGATTTCGTTTTTGTGTTCGTTTTGTGTCCTCTATTCTGTTTCTTGTTTTTATAAACTCAACCAAGTGACATTAAACGCACATCTAGTGGAACCTGTCGGTTTCATTCTATAGTTGGCTGTAACAGTATCTTGGCCTATCCACGATTAAATACGGCTAACGAGCTGTACAAATTAGCTAGGTTAGCTATGGTTAGATAGTATTATGCATAATAAGTAGATATTATGGGTGACATAATAATATAACAATAAGGCGACATAGTCACATTAGTGACTAAGCTGACAGGCTTATGCGTATAATGCGTATAAAGGCTTATAAAGAGAGCAAAAAGAGACAAGTGAAGATAAAATACAAATAAAACAAAATAAGTATTGTTTTATTATAATATTTAGGCGGAAAAGTTCTTGGCCTTTTTGCACGTATGACTTTGCGTGTTACGTGCTTATTTGGCAACACTGATCACTGACAGGAAAGTGATATACGGTTTGATAGCTGACTTTTTAGGAATGGCGGCAAATTGAAATTATAAGTTAAATTATAAGTTTATCTATTCATATTTTTTAACAATTTAAAAAAATGGAAGTTAATAAGGAGTAAATTAGATATGTTTTATAATTCTTTTCGACAAGGTTATGAATGCTTCAAATGCTCGAAACGACATTTGTGGTGTTTACGGGGAAGGTGCTTTATCTAAAACTACTGCACAAAAATGGTTCAGTCGATTCAGTTCTGGTAATTTTTATGTGAATGTTGTTCCTCACTGTGGTCGTCCTATTAAGGTAAATGTTGATGTTATCATTGAAGAAATTGAAGCAGATCGACACATAAGCAGTCATCAAATTGCAGAAGAGCATTCCCCACTCAACAGTTATGGATCACCCGCATAAACTGAATTTTGTAATGTTTGGGTGCCGTATGGTTTAAATGACAGAAACTCGGTGAATGGAATTTCCCGCGAGATGTTGCTAAAACGAAAAGAAATCGATACATTTCTGAAGATATTGGTAATAAATGATGAGAAGTACCTAGATTACTTACGATAACAATGTTCAAAGGTTTAGCGGTGGTCTAAGCGAGGTGAACCATCACAAATAGTCCCAAAGCTAGGCCTTACTCCGAACAAAGTCATGTTATGTGTATGGTGGGACAGGAAAGGCATTGTGTATTCAAGCTTTTGCCACATGGCTGAATGATTAATTCTGATGTCTTCTGTCAGTAATTAGTAAAATTTAAACAAGCATTTGAAGAGAAACGTAAACGTCCAGAATTAATGAATAGAAAAGCTGTAATTTTCCATCACGACAATGCTCGGTCGAGCATACATCTTTGATGACTAAACAAAAATTGATGAACCTTGGCTGGGAAGTTTTAATGCATCCTCATAGTCTAGACATGGCACCTTCGAATTATAATATTATAATTATCATTTACAAACATTTATATCCTTTACACCATTATCTAAATAGACGTTTCGATTTTGTGATCTTCACAGATGCAGCGGAATCAATGGATTTAATAGCTTCAGTGGATACGGTGAATTTAGAGGATACAGCGGATTCAGCGAGTGTAGAGCTTTCTATGTATTTGAGGCTGATTATCCTGTTGTGTGTGTAGCTCGTTCTGACGCGTATATGGAAATGCTTACCAATATTGAGAACTCCGATACTTCTGAGATACGGATGGTTCTCAAGTTGTTTCAAGAAATAATTACATTGGAAATTTTGAAACTACCTACACGTTCAGCTTCCGTTTCCAATCCTGACGTACCACAAGAAACTGAAGAATTAAAAAATGGGATTCATTGATCTTTTCTTTAATTACAAAATGCTTTTTCGAATTTCATTAACACCTTATGGATAGTGCACAAACACCAGAACAGGTTTACGAGTACCTAATATCTATTTAATCAATTTCCCCGACGAATCACTCGGAAAATAAAGGTACAACCGACTTCTGTAAGCAGAAGTAAAGATAAGGGTGTTGGCAAAAAGTCTAGATACCGCATTGCTACTGGAAAACCATTAAGATAATTCTAAAAACTTCTAAGAAATCTAGATTTTTAAAAACAAAAACCAATGTTCCTAATGTAATTTGTGTGCAACGTTATGCGCCTTGAGATACACTCACAAGTTGGCACGTGCCGCATGCGATCTGGAATCGGAGAGCTTTTAAATTATGTATCTTACCATAATTACTCTTAAATTCCTATCTGAGTACAGATCGTTGTTGAATCTGAGTAGTGGAAGGATTTAAGGTACCTAATTATTTGTTTGAACAACATTGGAAATCCTCCCGTATCTCAGAAGTAGCGGGGTTCTGAACATGGACGTAGTTACGGTGGGGCAGGGTGGGGCACTTGTCCCCCCCCCACCCTCCTGGCTTAGGGAAGAATAAGTAACAGACTTTCTGTTTGTAGTGTAATTTATTTAAATTATAAAAAGTATTTTTACATACTTAACTAAAAAGTTAAAAGGGCCATAAATTTTTTGATAAAAACCCTCGGCGGTTTTAAAATCTTTCAATACCTTATACTGCTATCAACCCTCAAAGAGCCGTCAAAAGACGACAAGGTGACCACGACGAGGTGGCAACTTGTATTTTTTGGAGAAATGACAGCTTTTGCATCATAGATTAAGTGACCACATGAGTTGTTGAGTTGTTTCGATTTGAGAAGGAGTAAATCACATTCTTTTGAGAAGGTGATTCAAGGGATGTTTAGTGCAATTTACGGGGAATGAAGAGGGTGCAGTTCAATTTTGACACCGGATACGAGTTTAGAAACCCAAAAAGAGCTTGTGGAAATCATTTTCAAGCGGATGTATCGGGTAGTTTTGAGCGGGTGATTTACGCCTTCCCCACTTGAATTGAAAAGCTCATATTGCTTCTTTTGGCGGCTTTTTGGGGGTTAAGGTGTCATAAAATTTGTTTGTTTAATTAAGACATTTAAGACAATTTGTTTAAGACAAATGGAATGTCATAAAATTACAAATGTCAGAATTCCATGCAATTAAAAATTGGGCTATGATACATATATATATATTATCTATAAAAGTGTAACTAGTTTTTCGAAATATTTATAAAATAATAAGTTTGATCAACTTTGATATGTACGAGTATAAACTCACTTCCACCTAACGAGTGTGCGTCAACCGTGCTTGAGAATGAATGTCCGTATATGTCAAAAGTTACTTTCGTGACAATGTATTTCATGGCATTATGTGAAGGATATATGTATGTAGTCTGTTTTCAAGCATACGGACATTCACCGCCACGAGTATGACAGACGAGCGCTCGCGAGTCAATTACTCAATAAAAATGTAGTAAAACAATACATATTATGTTTTATTTATATCTTTTAACTTAACCTGTCTTAATCTTTTAAGTTCAGTTTTGGTAATCAAAGCAGGCAGATTTCCAAAAACTAATAAAAGCTCTTTTAAATAAATAACATTTATTATAAGGAAATACCTACCTAATTATTTTCACTAGAATATTAAAGCTTTACTCAAATGTCTTTTATATATTAACAAATTTTCAGTGATATCGTAGGTAGTTTAAATAAAAAAATAGACTCAGAACTGCGATGGCACAGACAGCCAATATAGAAGCGTTGTATGACGCACTGCCTGGCTCCGCGTAAGGGTCATAATCGTAGTCAATGAGTCTGCTTCGAATTATCTCTTTGAAAACGAAAGCGGATTTTCGCGGAGTCCGCGCCCTTTCTGGGTCATCCAAGTCCACTTCATAAAAGCCGAATTTTATCCTGAAAGATTCAGTTTTTTTTATTAGTAAAAGTTATTTACAACACGAGTTCACAAAGGCCATATATCTCTCATGCATAAGACAATGTGTATGAGGAGAGCGATGGCTAACAGTGTATGAAAATAGGGCTGATTACGATTACGGTAATATGACTAGCTGGGTTCGTATATAATCTTCTTTGTCGGTGTGCAAGTTTTTTGTCATCGTATTGCTAAAAAATGACAAAAATATCAACATTATCAAGCATTTGTCAATGTTATTCGCATCGTTTGTGTGTATTTTCATGATAGACCATACTAAAATCTAAAGTATCGATACTTTGGTTCACGGTAAGAGTATTCAAACCAGGTACCTATTGAGCTATCGGTGCTTCTATCAACGATACGTGTTTTTTTTTAAATTTATAAGTACTTTGCGAAGTGGTTCTATTGTAGTAGCACATTAGTTAACAGCTGGTTCATTATATAGTTTAATCGATAAAATATTTAATAAGTAAGTACACTAGTCGTAAGTCTAGTAAGTCGACATTACTTAACGACTATTCGTTGACAACTAGTTATTTTAGTTTAGATTTCTATCAACTAAAAGAACTAACCGTATTTCAAGATGGCATTCGGCTTGCGCGAGAATAATTTAATTGATGTATTGGTAAAAAAAGACAATAACGGAACTTACGTGTAACCAAAACTCCATTCAAAGTTGTCCATAAGGCTCCAACCGAAGTATCCTTTAATATTGACGCCTTCGTACAATGCGTCAAGCAAAGCGCTGAGATAGTTTCTGTAGTACTGAACTCTATTGTCATCCATCAGTCCAGCGTCAGTAGCCAAGCCATTTTCAGTTATATAAATGGGTGGATTATTATAGGTTTCTTTGATGTACTTCAGTATGTGGTAAAATCCTGGAGCGTATTCCTTGAAAAAGTATTTGGGAAATTGAGACAGAATAAAAACGATTAAAAAAAAATTGAGTTGCATGGGGAATTTGTAAATTTGAAGTTTGCATATTCACATTTTGTAGGAATCTTAGGAGAAATCAGGAGGATATTTTGAAAGGAGAAAAAACTTACGTAAGACCATGGTAGAGTACCCGACGGCCATGATGGATCAGTATAAGTGTTGTAATTAGCATCATCTTCCCATGATGGTGCATCATGGCTAGTCATAGATGTATTTCTAAATATCATCACAGACACGTAATGATTAACCCCTAGGAAATCGGCAGTGCCCTTGATGTAGGAAGCTTCTTCGTCAGTGAAGGGTCGGAGTCGAGTTTCGGACAATCCTTGTCGAGTGCTCGCGGCCGCCACTCGTTCGATCATTCGTTTGGGGTAGTTGCCATGTGTAGAGAATATGGGGTCCATGAAATGTCCAAACTGCAATAAGTAGATATCGTAGTTAAAGTTTATCCATTACTCTAAAGCATTCTTAAACATAATATTTTTTATCTTTTTATTTTAAAAAGTTGATCCTAGTTACAGCTTTTTTCTCATTAAACTGAATTTTGGAAATAACAAAATACTAAGTTAAAAAATCTTATTCAAAAACAATATGTCCGTACCGACTAGGTCCGTTTGCTCAGATAACGTCATTATACGCATAATTTTATTATTAACAGTTAATTATTAATATTAAAGTGTCTCACTATTCACTAACACCAGTGATCGTATGAATGCGTTCAAAATTAAAATAATTGGCATCAAATATTGTCCGCATGGAATTAGTAGATGTTGCTTCCACTGATCGCATAAATGAGTTTACGTACAATTGAAATAATCACGAATGCTTCCCCGAGGCTTTGCCCTTTGAAATTAGTGTATGTTGTTTAGGTGAGTTTCTTCCCTAAGGAACTGTTGAATTGACAGCGATTGAAACTATCCTTTGTGTTAATATGTCTCATGAAATATACAAACGTCAAAAGCAGCCTCTAACGTTAGTAGGAAAAAAACAAGCTAGGATACAAAATATGAATAACACAGACTAGGACACGCCCCTCTTTCAGAGCAGATCCGATGTACCTAGTTACTGTCCCGGAATGAGCTAAATGCGCGGTGTGAGGTGTACACCCCCCTGCCAGCCGTCTCGACGCACTTGTGCCGGCTAGTTAAGTGATGCGCTTGCTCGCTTTCTATTGTTTCTCTTGATTGATTTTATTTGTCACGTGAGTTATTAATACGTTTATTAACAACTCAAGTGACAAATAAAATCAATTAGTCACCTCGTGACCACGTCCACTGCAAAGTGTTCGAAACGTCGGGATACAAATAATATTAAATATACGCGATTTAAACCGTTCAAAGTTGTTTAATTGCTATATACTTACTTGTTAAAATGAGCGACCAAACCTGATTCTGACTTGTCTGCATCAGGTGTTACAAGTGATGATTGTAGTGACTAATAGTCATTCAAAACATGATAGTCTTTTGTGTCTTTTGTTAATAATGTAGGTAATGCGTAGTAGATTTTTGTTGTTATAATATTGTTTTTTTTTATATTTCCCTCAATTAGTAATTTTTGTATTTTTTTCTTTTTGTTTTTTAGTAACTTTATTTTTCAAAACTAACTATTAAATACCTATTTAAAACTAAAAAATTATGTATACCTACTTACTATATTATCTAATGTGTGATAAATAATAAATAAATAAATAGTGAAAGTAAATAAAAATAGTAAAAAATAAGTGATGTTTTTTATAATTACATAGTCGTGTTTTATTTCTGACCGCGATATTTAAATTAAAAATATCGACTTTTACCAATATCGATATACCTATCTTTTACTAAGATCATTGTAGTACAACACTAAAAACAAGTGACATAAAACGGTCACATTCCTTCCGCGCGCGCCCAACTCGTTCCGGGACTATAGGTTATATTTTCACGTGAGGTGGAATACTCTATTCCTCCTCGAAAGGTTGAAGGTGCGCTAATGCTTATGTTTTTTATCATAATTAGTTGTCAGTAAGTGAGATTATATAGATAACTCTAAATTATTGACACCATGTGTGATATTTATCCATAGAAAATGATATCCATCTTTTGGGTGTATCCACCATAATAAAATATTCATAATATACAGTGCACCAGATAAATAAGGCAAAAAATTGCCACCCTGCAAAATTTTACTAATTAGTAGCGCCATAAAATAAATGTGATAACGTTTAAATTCATTTTATGTAGTTAATCGGTTCGTGGAATTTACTCTACTTATTTATCACATTGATAATTTATATAAAAGATTAATTAAGAACATATACTCACATTGAAGGCATTGAAGTCAAGGACAGCTTCGGAGTTGTCTTCCGATTCATAACTTGGCATTCCCCACTCTAAGCTCAGTGTTATACCGATTTCGCCCCCTTGGGTTGGTTTAAACTCATCGTGGTAAATATGGTACAACCTAGCGTTTGTCAGCAATATATTCCTTCCGCACTGATAGAATCCAACGCCGGGAGAATGAACACGTGGAGCGTGGAACGCCCTAGCGTAACCACAGTGGCAATGGATGTGCGGTTCGTTAATGCTTATCCAGTGCTTTACTCTGTCGCCGAAATTCTCAAACAAAATTCGAGCGTAGTCTGCCATCCAGTCTACGATTTTTTCGTTCATCCAGCCACCTTCCTCGCTAAATCCCTGCGGCATATCCCAGTGGTATACGGTAACGAAAGGCTCTATGCCATTTGCCAGCAGTTCATCTATTAATGCATTGTAGTATGCGATTCCAAGAGGATTCAAGGATTCTGGGTGACCATTGGGAAGTATTCTGGTCCAAGACATAGAGAATCTGTAGGAAGTTAGCCCCAATTCTTTGATCATTTCTACATCTCTTTTGTAGTTGTAATAAGAGTTACAGGCGATGTCGCCGTTAGAACAATCTTCGATGAAGTCTGGATCAGTGTGAACTAAGTGATCCCACATTGAAACACCTCTTCCTAGAAAAAAATGAACGAATTAGATAACGCAAATTCCTTACTAAAACTTAAAGGAGCTACTCCTGTGTCACAGTAATATACAAAGCTTGGGTAAATCCAATAATTTCCGCAAGTGATAAAATATACTTTTCAAACTACAGGCAAAGATGATATATTTTCTTCTAACAGTGCCATTTTGTAAGGACGGTTGGCAGTATATATTTTTACTTTAGGAACTGCAGCACAGAATAGCGATGGAGTGCTCATGCTATACCACTGTCGCCAGAATGTCCTTCGTCTCCCGAGTCTTCTTTTGCCTTGTGTAAAGAATTGGAGCAGATGTTTTATCGTTAACCATATCATCAACATGTGTCTGTCCACTTCTGAATATAGGCCTTTGTCAACGCCTGCTGCTACAAGATCTTCCGCCCTTCTCACTCACTGTGCACTATTGTAAGTAACTGAATCACAGTCTCAGTCACGGTGTACCTGGCCGGAAGGTGTCCCACATTACGTTTTCCTATACGTGATCGTCATCGGTTATCACTCTTAAGGCAGATATGGCCCGGGCACACTAAGTAATAGGTGTTTATTTTTATGGAAAGAAGGTGTCAGACGAGTAGGTAGTTCATCTGGTGGTAAGTGGATTCTGTCGTCTATGGACATCCGTGATAGATGCCGTCATTAGTCCAGAACGGCAAACGTGGCAGTTTGAAGACTGATAGAAATTTATTTAGAGGATGGGATGGGAATGGGCTCTGGCATATCTCACTCGTTACCGAAACACGTACGTATATTAGGGGAAATAGGACAAAGTGGGAAATGCAGTGCATTTCAGTAGTCTTCTGTAAATGTGGGGTAACATGGCCAGTAGAATGTGCCCAGCGGCCACAGCCGCTGAATCCCACAGGATTCACAGGAGGGTGCACTTTGGAACACCATGGGTATGTAAAAGGTTCTATCGGATAAAGGTAATTGGAATGAGGATAGCACTATATGTATGTTGCGACGTTGGTACACTGAACACTAACTTTCGTGTGTGGGCTCACACAGACTTCCATAATTTCTCCAGTGTATACGTTTATAAACAACAAAAAAGACTAACCGTCAACATTCCACGCCCCCTCGACCTGGTACGCCGCAGTAGCTGCTCCGAATCGAAAGTCATCTGGGAATCTCTTCTGTCCCTCTGTTTTGTTATTCTGTTCTGACGGTCCGCTTGTATTGCACGTTGAAACAGTGCCTGTTAGAAGTAAACTAGAAAAAAATTACGACCAGATTTGGTGATCTATATATGCCTGCTAATATTTATGTAAAAATATTGAGTGTCAACAAGCTAATGTAATAGAATTAAATATAAATTAAAATGTGCATATATGTAGGTGCCTATGTAAATTGTGAAGACCTTTATAAGACACCGTACAAATGTAAACTCGTAACCATTATTAATGTAATCTATACAACTACGTGTCCGGGAGTAACTATACCTTTTTCGCTTCAAGTTTGCAACTTTCCTCTCTAAATTTGACAATATAGGTATACTTTACACATTATATACATTTACGCAAATTTCATTGATTTACACCGAAGCCAATGGAAGCCGAAATATATTTAAATTAAAAAAATATATTTTTCATATCTTCCTCTGTTAGTTGTACCACAAGAAAAAAATAATTGTGGAAATGAAAATACTGGAATTTTTAGTGAAACATACCTTACATTTCGTCCGCCATTTCATAAATTATATAGATTTGAAACGTATTGTAATAATAATATAGTCATTTGCAAAAATGTAAGTATAAAATAGTTGATAATTTTAATCAGATGCTACATATTCTACGGTACCTATGTACCGCATGCAAAAGCAGAAACTTTAAAATTACAATACAATTAGGTACGTAGGTACTACAATTACATTAAACTACAATTTAAATATATTTATTTATATTTAAAGGAAGTATAAAGCCACGCCCCTAGGTCTGAACTAATAATTAAAATTTACATCAAATAGCGAATATAAATATAATTATTTTAATCAATGCCAGTATTTTATATAAAACTTTTAGTTAATGTAATCAGAAATATACAATAATCTATTTATGCAAGCAAGATATACGAGATATAAAAGAAAAAAAAAATTACCATATTAAAATAATTACATTTGTTGCGGTCATTGTGTAAACTTCAAAATATGGGCTCTAACAGTAGTATTTATGAGTTCTATCGATGAAGAAGTAATATTCACTCTTACCTTTACTAAATAATACGGCAATCACTCCTACGCAATTTGCGATTACATCTAAATGATCAATTTTTTATCTAAAGATTATTATCTAAAAATATGAATTATTATTTGTAATCTTTGTACATTGTTTTTGTACGTCTGGGCAGGTAGGTATGTAGTTATGGAGGGCGACTCCGCTGCTGTATTCCAGAGGTTTTTTTGTAATATCTAATTATCGATTTCTTTATCAAATAACTTCATCTTTTATCTTATCATACTCAATTTTAGTTTGAATTCCCAAAACCTTGGCATGAGCGCGTTCTGCCAGGGCTTATTCAAGACTATGTATGAGTTCCTTGACTTCTATAATGGAAATATTCGATTTTTCTATTTACGTTATTTATTTCTCAAATAAAAACGATTGGCTGTGTATAAACATTAAGTAAACTTGCGATAATGGATGATTGAAGAAATCAACTATCGCTTTCGGTGGTCTGGTTTTTGCGAAAAAGAAATCCTTCAATGGTTCCCACAATTTTAGTAGGTATACGTTCTATCGCAGGCAATAGGGACAACCACCTAGTCCTTACACAAAAGGATTTTAATCTTTCATTGCGTATGGCAACCCTGAATTAGAACCGACAATAAAGTTCCTTTTCACAGACAATGTCACATATCGCGGTGAATCTAAATACGTCGTGGACATTGAATGTATTAACACATACACACTACCAGATTAGCTCTCTAGATGCTGCTGGATATAGGTGTCTTCCAAGGCCACGCAACACCGGTCTTTCGTTCTCTTCATCGATTTAATGATTATGGTCAATTGATACTGTTACAGGTGTGTTGGGAATGCAAGCTCCGTATTGGACTTAATTAGCACTACACAATATGCAATGAGGGAATTTCATATCAGCAATAAGGTACCATTATAAATCACATCAAGCATTAAGCATTGGTAAACCTTCTGCATATAAAAGGAAATAGAACAAATGGTCACATCTGATGTGGTCTTCCGTACTCTTTAACTGATAACGACACACTGGTATGTAGGTAATCTGTAATTGTATCGCAGCAGTGAAGTCACATGTGGTAATTAATTACGATATTAATTTTTAATGATAAAATTATTTATCATTTAATACAACTGATATAATGATAACTTATTTACCTAGTTTATTGACTAACTAGCTTTTTGCCAGCGGCTTTGCCCGCGTGGATTTTGTATTAAAAGTAATGGATTCCCCTGGAAAAAAGTGTGCATGTCCCTTTCCGGATTTCAGGCTACCTCTTTATCAAAATTTCACTGAAATAATAAGTGTAATAGGTATAGCGGGGTGCCGTTTCACCCTTTGGGGGTTGAATTTCGAGATAAATGAGAAGTCTATATACCAAATTTCAAGTACTCAACTTAAATATTTTTTGAGATACGAGGGCGGAGTGATAAGTCTGGTAAAAATGAAACAAGGAGTCAACTTTATTTAAAAATTATGATTTATTTTTCAACGTAGTTTCGTTCTAACTCAATGCACTTCATCCAGCGTTTCTCTAGCTTTTTGATCCCTTCCATAAAATACGACTTAGGCAACCCTTCGAAATAGGCATTGGATTCGTGCATGATCTCCTCGTTGGAGCTAAATCTTCTCCCACCGAGCCATTTTTTTAAATTCGGAAACAGAAAATAGTCGCAAGGGGCTAAATCTGGCGAATATGGTGGGTTAGATAGCAACTCATATCGCAACTCATGGATTTTGGCCATGGCAATCGCGCAGGTGTGCACTCGTGCGTTGTCTTGGTGGAAGAGGATTTTCTTCTTAGCCAAATGCGGTCGTTTGTCAGGTAAAATTTTGTTAAATTGGTCCCATAAATTGGCATAATATTCGCCATTAATCGTTTTACCCTTCTCTAGGTAGTCAATATGGATTACCCCACGTGCATCTCAAAATACTGTAGCCATCACTTTATTGGCCGATAAAACTGCTTTGGCCTTCTTCGGAGCTGGTTCACCCGTAGCAATCCACTGTTTCGATTGTTGCTTGGTTTCTGATGTATGGTGGTGGATCCATGTTTCGTCTACCGTTATAAAACGATGCAAAAATTCAGTTTTATCCCGTTGAAACAACGCCAAACCTGCCTTCGAAGTGGTAACTCGCATGCGTTTTTGATCAACAGTCAGTAAACGCGGCACCCATCGCGCGGAGAGCTTCTTCATATTTAAATGTTGGTGTAAGATATTGCGCACACGTTCGTCTGAGATGCCTACTATCTCGACTATCTCGCTCACTTTTACTCTTCGGTCGTTCAACACTATGTCATGGATTTTAGCGATCATCTCTGAAGTAGTGACCTCAACTGGGCGTCCTGGGAGTTCAGCATCAATTGTGCTTGTACGACCACACCGAAAATCCGTAAACCATTTATGAATCATTTTAATCGACGGAGCAGAGTCCCCATAATATTTATCAAGTCTTTGTTTCGTTTCCGTAATAGTTTTTTTGCGCAAAAAATAATGTTTAATCAACACACGAAATTCACTTTTCTCCATCTTTGCGAAAATGCGTTTAATTGTTTTTATTTAATGGCTGTCAAAAAAAAACTAACGGGCGGTACTGGCTGAAAATTTTAATTTAGTCCTTCAAAAGAGTTGTGAACAAGGAGGTTTCATGCAATTTGCGATAATTTTATTCCAAAATAGATTTTTACCAGACTTATCACTCCGCCCTCGTACCTTTAGATTTTGCGTCGAAAAACCCCCTTTCATGCCTCCCTCTAGGCCAAATATCAAAAAACGTCGATACGTGATTATTTTTATATTAAATGAGAAGTCTATATGCTAAATATCATGTCTCTAACTTAAACATTTCTTGAAATACACGCATTGCGTAAAAAATCTTCTGCTCCTTATTTCCCCCCTCTTCTCAGTAAAATTACTAAAAATCATTCCTTAATAGATACATATGTCATAAAATCTATCTACTATTCATGTTCTATTACTTATCTACGCTTATTTCATGTTTCTAGTTTCAGCGGTTTAGGCTTGGTGATGATTATTCAGTCAGTCAGGATATCTTTTTTTAGTTTCAGCGGTTTTGGCTTGGTGATGATGATTCAGTCAATCAGGACATCTCTTTTTAGTTTCAGCGGTTTCGGCTTGGCGATGATGATTCAGACAGTCAGAACATCTCTTTTTAGTTTCAGCGGTTTCGGCTTGGTGATGATGATTCAGTCAGTCAGGACATCTCTTTTTAGTTTCAGCGGTTTCGGCTTGGTGATGATGATTCAGTCAATCAGGACATCTCTTTGTAGTTTCAGCGGTTTCGGCTTGGTGATGATGATTCAGTCAGTCAGGACATCTCTTTGTAGTTTCAGCGGTTTCGGCCTGGTGATGATGATTCAATCCGTCAGGACATCTCTTTTTGTATGTATAGATTTTTTTATAGAGAAGTGGGCGGACGAGCAAGCGGTCCCATGTGATGGTGAGTGTTGCCGCCGCCCATGGACACCTGCAACACCAGGGGGCATGCGGGTGCGCCGCCGACCTTGCAAAATCCTATTCACAGCTTTCTTGAGGAATCTCATATCGTAGCTTAATGGAAAGACCTCTTGAGGCAGTTCCTTCTACAGCCTACAAATTTTATTACTATCATTCTCAAAATTTGTCTAGTACTGTTTGTGCATTGGAAGCGCGAGTATTTTTTTTACTATTAGCGAGTGTTCTGAGCATTTATTCGAAACATCTGCTCAAAACCAGATGCCACTTGCTTTTTTACATTTAACATTTTTGTAGTGCATAGATTTATGACCTCTTCATGCGGATTGCAATGTAACTAATATTATCGAGAATTCAGTAGTTCGTTGCACATCAGTTTCGTCCCACGGGACGAAACAGGCCAATTCAGTCTATACTGATATTGTGTAGGTTGACGAGTTTTTTCGCTTATATTTAAGAGGTAAACACAGAAACTACTCAATGGAATATTAAATCTAATTCACTTCTAAGAAGTTAAACTAATGCAGTTAGACGTAGGCTATATTGGGCTATACTAGGATGTTAGTATGTCACCTGAGAGAAGCTCCCATGGGCCGCTAGTGATATAATAAAACCACAATAAACATTTTGACATAAAATTTATTCTCATATGTTATTATTTAGTAGTACTATAAATATAATAAAATGCATTCGAGAGGTTGTTTATAAAATTCGAAATTGTATAATGAAATTGATTTCATACATTTCGGCTCTTGGAGTCCATTTCAAAGAACTAATAAAATATAAAATGATTATGAAAATATATCTATTGACCAATCATTCGAACAAATACAACTTATACTCGTATATTGTCAACGTATGCAGGTCGGCTGGGTGGTGTTAACCGCAAAGAAAATGTTGTAAAACAAACTTGTTCATTCAGTTAGAGTAACGAATATGAACGTTAAAGTCACCACAAACGCAAAGAACGTTGGTATTAGTGCGAACATTTTGGCCAATCTTATTTTATTCTTAGCCGGTAGGTACCTATATTACACTGAATTTTTGAGACTAATTTAATTATACTAAGCCGCTGTCTATAATATTAGTTTTTAGCCGTTTTTTTTGTTGATAACCGATTTTCTCACATTAACACAATTCTATATTAGATATTGTTTTCCTATTAAACTCGTATTAGTTTAATAAGAAGTTTAAAGTTTAATTAGTTTTAAAGAAGCGCCTCGTCTAAAGCCATTATACAGGTAAATAATATAAATAATACCATACCTTAACCAGGGATTTTGAAAAAAATCTTGAAACATGTTATTCTATTCCCGTTTTATTTTTGTTCCGTAACTTTTGAATACACATAAAAAATATTCACTATTTTTTTAAATTAATCATTTCAAGTTTCTTCAATATTCCTATAAAAATATTGTATAAACTATATGCAGGCATTAAAGTAAGACAACAGGTAAAAATTACCATTAATACCAAGGACATAAAGACTAAAATTGTACTGACACGGTTTTTTTTCAGTTCAGTTGGCGTTTTCGAAATATTGCTTACTGTCTTTTGGATTTGGTTTGATGGTGGCAGCATTGGTGTCTGGATTCCAATTGGCTGGGCACACTGTAACACACAGATAGATATAGTAAGTAACACGAAAAGTGCAACAAGCGGCCTTATCGCCAAAGCGATTTCTTCCAGGCAACCTTTCAATGGTAAGGAGAACAGATAACAATACCAAATAAGGTAGATGGTGCAATTTTAAATAATATCACCATAAATAACTGAAATATATAACTTTTCAAAGCTGGAGGAGCTCCCGTCTTACGAGAGCTGCAACACCTCTTTAATGCCGTTTTATACCAGAGGCGGTGAGGACGAGTGTGGTAGTCCTGTTCTTCAAGAAAGGAGACAAAACCTTATTGAAGAACTATAGACCTATTTCTCTATTCAGCCACGTATATAAGCTGGTCTAGAGGGTAATCACGAATCTCGCCCAGAAGTTTGACGAATTCCAGCCGTTGAAACAGGCTGGGTTTCGAAAAGGCCACAGCACTGTAGACCACATTTACACACTGCTGCAGATACCAGAAGACCGAGGAGTTTAAGGTCCCACGTGATGGTAAGCGTTACCGCCGCCCATGGACATCTACAACACCAGGGGGTATGCGGGCGCGCCGCCAACCTTGCAAAATCCTATTCACAGCTTTCTTGAAGAACCCCATATCGTAGCTTAATGGAAAGCCCTCTTGAAGCAGTTCATTACACAGCCTACGGGTTCGCGGTATAAAATAATTTTTGGACCGAACAGTGCGCGACACCTCTGTCTCGAAACTAAACCGCTCTAACTGCCCGTGAGAGTGGGATCGTCGACAATACGAACAGCACGTTGGATGGAGTCAAATGGGTCCAATTGATATTTCGGTGCGTCGGCCCAGAGATGTGAGCAGTATTCCATATGAAGCCTAACCTGAGCTTTGTAAAGCATTAGGAGTTGCCCAGGGGTGAAGTACCGCTTCGCTCTGTTCAGCACACCGAGCTTTTTGGAGGCAATTTTGGCCTTTTCCAGATGACCCCTAAATTCGACTTTGCTGGAAATGTCGCCACCAAGGATCCTGATACTCTCAGAGAGCTTAAGAGGTATGCTCTGAAAGCGAGGTGCTACGACAAAAGGTTTTTTTTAGGGGTGAATGCACAGACTTGCGTCTTACTGGGGTTAAAATCCACTAGGTTTAGAGAACCCCGAATTGAGACTAGATCTAAAGCGCCTTCGATTTCAGACACAAGCCTGACGCGACTCTCTTCTATTGAAAATTTTGAAACTACCTACACGTTCAATTTCCGTTTCCAATCCTGACGTACCACAAGAAACTGAAGAACTAAAAAATGGGATTCATTGATCTTTTTTTTAATTACAAAATGCTTTTTCGAATTTCATTAACACCTTATGGATAGTGCACAAACACCAGAACAGGTTTACGAGTAATATCTATTTAATCAATTTCCCCGACGAATCACTCGGAAAATAAAGGTACAACCGACTTCTGTAACCAGACGTAAGGGTGTTGGCAAAAGGTCTAGATACCGCATTACTACTGGAAAACCATTAAGATAATTCTAAAAACTTCTAAGAAATCTAGATTTTTAAAAACAAAAACCAATGTTCCTAATGTAATTTGTGTGCAACGTTATGCGCCTTGAGATACACTCACAAGTTGGCACGTGCCGCATGCGATCTGGAATCGGAGAGCTTTTAAATTATGTATCTTACCATAATTACTCTTAAATTCCTATCTGGGTACAGATCGTTGTTGAATCTGAGTAGTGGAAGGATTTAAGGTACCTAATTATTTGTTTGAACAACATTGGAAATCCTCCCGTATCTCAGAAGTAGCGGGGTTCTGAACATGGACGTAGTTACGGTGGGGCAGGGTGGGGCACTTGTCCCCCCCCCACCCTCCTGGCTTAGGGAAGAATAAGTAACAGACTTTCTGTTTGTAGTGTAATTTATTTAAATTATAAAAAGTATTTTTACATACTTAACTAAAAAGTTAAAAGGGCCATAAATTTTTTGATAAAAACCCTCGGCGGTTTTAAAATCTTTCAATACCTTATACTGCTATCAACCCTCAAAGAGCCGTCAAAAGACGACAAGGTGACCACGACGAGGTGGCAACTTGTATTTTTTGGAGAAATGACAGCTTTTGCATCATAGATTAAGTGACCACATGAGTTGTTGAGTTGTTTCGATTTGAGAAGGAGTAAATCACATTCTTTTGAGAAGGTGATTCAAGGGATGTTTAGTGCAATTTACGGGGAATGAAGAGGGTGCAGTTCAATTTTGACAGTTCGGATACGAGTTTAGAAACCCAAAAAGAGCTTGTGGAAATCATTTTCAAGCGGATGTATCGGGTAGTTTTGAGCGGGTGATTTACGCCTTCCCCACTTGAATTGAAAAGCTCATATTGCTTCTTTTGGCGGCTTTTTGGGGGTTGATTGCAGTATTTTGAAAAGGTTAAAATAAAAACGTCAATCAGTCTTGTTGATAATCTGCAATTGAATAACCTGTTACTCGTCGTGCGTGTTATGTAATCGCCCACAGAATAATAACGGCACTGTGAACGACACTTGACACCGCGCAACGTACTTTGCATGTTTTATAAACTTATGAAGATTGATAAATGAACATCCCTCTCAATAATCGGACACTGTTGCAACTGTTTGCAATGACGTAGGTCCTGCCAGCAGCTCGGATTTCTGGACACTTCGTTTTAGACCTAGCATCGGTCAAGACGCATATTTTTAGAATAGTATTTTAGTTAGTAATATTATAGTAATATCAATGTCGAAACAATTAGTTGGGAAGAAAATTTAATTGTGAGGGGTATCATTCTAACTTCTGGCATAGATAACAAACCTTTTTAATAAAATTATAAAAAAAAAAGTAGAATATAAGATGTCACAGAGTAGGTACAGTTTTGTAGTTTTGATAATTGTTCAGATTAATTTAACGCTTTTTCAAAAGTTATTAGTTATTACTATTATGACTTGAGTTATTATTATTAGTGATTGTAGCAATATCTCCCTTAACGTTAATAATAGTTAAAGGAGATATTGCTACAGTCAATGATAAGACTGTATACCATATATTATAAAAGAGGATGAGCTCTATGAGTTGATATGGAGTCGCTGCGTACAGTGGTGCAGTCAAAAGACACTATGTATACTGCAAACCTGAATGTTGAGGAATGAACTGCCAGCTGATTTTTTTCCGTTACGATACGACACGAGGCTCTTCAAGTGGGCTGTAAACAGGATTCTGCAAAGTCGGCAGGCAAGGTCGCATTTCCCCTGGTGTTGCAGGTGTCCATGGGCGGCGATGAGCACACCATCATGTGGCGCGACCGCTTTTTCTATAAAAAAAAAACTCGACCATTCAATTGACAGTGTCCGCGACATTTAATAATATTTATGTTGATGATAATAATGACTATGTTCAGAATAGAGTGTTCCAATGTTTAGAAGGTACCAAACTATGTATATTTTTAATATTTTTCCCTTAACTATCCTTTCCAACAAAAAATATAGTTAGGTAAATTGCTAGAATTGTAGATAGGTCGTTAATTATAGGTATAGCAAAAACGCAAGTGGTATATTATTTGCATCTTGTTTATTAACTTGATAAAAAATATATATTAAAACATTATATAAATGAAAAAGAACCAGACAAAAAAGGTTTAAGACAAATGGAATGTCATAAAATTACAAATGTCAGAATTCCATGCAATTAAAAATTGGGCTATGATACCTACATATCTATAAAAGTGTAACTAGTTTTTCGAAATATTTATAAAATAATAAGTTTGATCAACTTTGATATGTACGAGTATAAACTCACTTCCACCTAACGAGTGTGCGTCAACCGTGCTTGAGAATGAATGTCCGTATATGTCAAAGGTTACTTTCGTGACAATGTATTTCATGGCATTATGTGAAGGATATATGTATGTAGTCTGTTTTAAAGCATACGGACATTCACCGCCACGAGTATGACAGACGCGCGCTCGCGAGTCAATTACTCAATAAAAATGTAATAAAACAATACATATTATGTTTTATTTATATCTTTTAACTTATCCTGTCTTAATCTTTTAAGTTCAGTTTTGGTAATCAAAGCAGGCAGATTTCCAAAAACTAATAAAAGCTCTTTTAAATAAATAACATTTATTGTAAGGAAATACCTACCTAATTATTTTCACTAGAATCTTAAAGCTTTACTCAAATGTCTTTTACACATTAACAAATTTTCAGTGATATCGTAGGTAGTTTAAATAAAAAAATAGATTCAGAACTGCGATGGCACAGACAGCCAATATAGAAGCGTTGTATATGGACGCACTGCCTGGCTCCGCGTAAGGGTCATAATCATAATCGTAGTCGATGATTCTGCTTCGAATTATCTCTTTGAAAACGAAAGCGGATTTTCGCGGAGTCCGCGCCCTTTCTGGGTCATCCAAGTCCACTTCATAAAATCCGAATTTTATCCTGAAAGATTCAGTTTTTTTTTATTAGTACAAGTTATTTACAACACGAGTTCACAAATGCCATATATCTCTCACGCATAAGACAATGTGTATGAGGAGAGCGATGGCTAACAGTGTATGAAAATAGGGCTGATTACGATTACGGTAATAAGACTAGCTGGGTTCGTATATAATATTCTTTGTCGGTGTGCAAGTTTTTTGTCATCGTATTACTAAAAAATGACAAAAATATCAACATTATCAAGCATTTGTCAATGTTATTCGCACTAACCATACTAGACCATACTAAAATCTAAAGTATCGATACTTTGGTTCACGGCAAGAGTATTCAAACCAGGTACCTATTGAGCTATCTATTCTACCGCTTCTATCAACGATAAGTTTTTTTTTTTAATTTATAAGTGCTTTGTTAAGTGGTTCTATTGTAGTAGCACTTTAGTTGACAGCTGGTTCATTATACAGTTTAAATTTCTATCGATAAAATATTTAATAGGTAAGTACCTAGTGTCGACATTACTTAACGACTATTCGTTGACAACTAGTTATTTTAGTTCAGATTTCTATCAACTAAAATAACTAAGTATCGATGTTACATATCGATTAAGAAGGATTAAGAACTAACTGCATTTCAAGATGGCATTCGACTTGCGCGCAAATAATTTAATTGATGTATTGGTAAAAAAAGACAATAACAGAACTTACGTGTAACCAAAACCCCATTCAAAGTTGTCCATAAGACTCCAACCGAAGTAACCTTTAATATTGACGCCTTCGTACAATGCGTCAAGCAAAGCGCTGAGATAGTTTCTGCAGTACTGAACTCTATTGTCATCCATCAGCCCAGCGTCAGTAGCCAAGCCATTTTCAGTTATATAAATGGGTGGATTATTATAGGTTTCTTTGATGTACTTCAGTATGTGGTAAAATCCTGGAGCGTATTCCTTGAAAAAGTATTTGGGAAATTGAGACAGAATAAAAACGATTAAAAAAAATCTGAGTTGCATGGGGAATTTGTAAATTTGAAGTTTGCATATTCACATTTTGTAGGAATCTTAGGATAAATCAGGAGGATATTTTGAAAGAAGAAAAAACTTACGTAAGACCACGGTAGAGTACCCGACGGCCATGATGGATCAGTATAAGTGTTGTAATTAGCATCATCTTCCCATGATGGTGCATCATGGCTAGTCATAGATGTATTTCTAAATATCATCACAGACACGTAATGATTAACCCCTAGGAAATCGGCAGTGCCCTTGATGTAGGAAGCTTCTTCGTCAGTGAAGGGTCGGAGTCGAGTTTCAGACAATCCTTGTCGAGCGCTCGCCGCCGCCACTCGTTCGATCATTCGTTTGGGGTAGTTGCCATGTGTAGAAAATATGGGGTCCATGAAATGTCCAAACTGTAATAAGTAGATACCGTAGTTTATCCATTATTCTAAAGCATTCTTAAACATAATATTTTTTTTCTTTTTATTTTAAAAAGTTGATCAACACTGAATTTTGGAAATAACAAAATTTTAAGTTAAAAAATCTTATTAAAAACAATATGTCCGTACCGACTAGGTCCGTTTGCTCAGATAACGTCACTATACCCATAATTTTATTATTAGGTAACAGTTAATTATTAATATTAAAGTGTCTCGCTATTCACTAACACCAGTGATCGCATGAATGCGTTCAAAATTAAAATAATCGAATCAAATAATGTCCGCGTGGAATTAGTAAATGTTGCTTCCACTGATCGCATAAATGAGTTTACAATTGAAATAATCACGAATGCTTCCCCGAGGCTTTGCTCTTTGAAATTAGTGTGTTGTTTAGGTGAGTTTCTTGCCATGGAAGTGTTGAATTGACAGCGATTGAAACTATCCTCTGTGTTAATATGTCTCACGAAATATACACACGTCAAAAGCAGCCATATTCTAACGCTAGTAGGAAAAAAATAAGCTAGGATACAAAATACGAATAACACGCCCCTCTTTCAGAGCAGATCCGATGTACCTAGTTAGGTAGGGGAGAGTGGGGGAATTAGAGCCATGTAAGGAAAAGTTAAAAAAAATACGAGTTTATGTTGTAATCATTCATTTTTTTAGACACTAATTAGTCTTTTATTTATCTGTCTTTCAGTAATTGCTAAAAAAAAATTAAAAACTAACTCTTAGTTAGTGAAAATGACTTTTTTTTATAAATATTAGTTTCGCTCGCATTACCCCACACATCGGGTAACGAGAGCCAAAAAACCTCCATGTGTGTAATGAGAGCCATCACTTAATACTAAACAAAATGAAACTTACTTTGGTTCACGTAATAGGAACTTAAACAAATCACAGTTATAAAGTAATCAACAGAACATAATAATCAACAAAAATAAAGCTTTTCTAAAAGTTAAATATACAACATAGGGTATTCTAGGGATCTAAACAAAAATTGCAAATATAATCTATGGGGTCATCGCAACCCGAACACTCGGAATGGGCCCATTTTCCACAGGCTCTGCAACGGTACCATAGCTCTTTATTTTTACCAACATCGTTACATATGATGCATTCATTTTCCTCCTCTGAGTATTCAGAATCATCATCACACATATTATTTTCATCAACAGATGATTCCTCAGTTGTGTTGTCTTGGAACAAATTTCTGGTTGCCTTCATTATGTTTTTTTTAAATGATTTATTCTTAGTCTTTAATTTAATATTCTTAGATTTCTTTTTTTGGATTTTCTTCGGTCTATTTTCCCTTTTGTTCTTTTTTTCTCTCTTCTCCTCGAAAATTTTCTTCATGGGGGTACCAGTCAAAACTTCTGAATGCTGCTTGTTTCTATTAGTCTTTGCAGAGTTTTTTAATATTTGTGGACGAGGACTTACAACATTTAAGATATCAGCAAAGCTTGTAGATGGCTGTGGAGAATATTGTGATGGTTGGTTGCTGGTATTTTGTGACGTGGTAGTAGGCATTTGCAGGGGCTTTTGAGAGGATGTCAATGATTGTGAAGTAACTGTAGCTATTGTTTCTGAAGGTAGAACAGAGTTACGATCTATTAATGCTAGTCGCTTCTGGCTTTCTAATACTGAGCTCAGGGTGTCGGCTCATGAACCCAAACAACCAATCTTTTCCAGCAATTTTTTTTTCAGTGTTAAATATTTTTTCAACACCAATATTCACAGCCATATTATAGCATATTTTACGCAGTTGACTGCCGGTTAAACCATAAAACATATTAGACATATCAATGATATGGTTAACAATGGTATGTTCCTGTTCACTAGTGATCACAGGTTTTCTCCCAAGCAGCGGAGAACGACTGTAAGTAATAACATCACTATTTGATAACCTGAACCGTTTCTTGAGCATGCTATAGGGTATTTTAAATTGCTGTGCCGCTTTATTAACTGATATTCCTTCCTTTCGTAATATTTCTATTGCACTCTCTAACGAAGCCGAGGTCCAACTGGCCTTTGATGTCGTTCGCTGTCTAGTTCTTGGCATCTAAAAAATAAAATAAAGCATGTTTCATTAGATTAGAATTACGTTTTTCGAAAGGGGTAATAGTAGCCATGGCGGGGTAATGGGAGCGCTTCTAGCTCCCATTACCCGAATGTTAAACATCTCGAATTAATAAAACTAACATAAACAAACTTTGCTAAATCATCTATCTTCCACTTATATTGTAAAATTTATGAAATAAGGCATTTAATAAACACAAAACACAACAGAATGATAAAAGTTCAGGTACTTACTTTGGTTACGAGATTTGATATTTTTTTACAAGGATGACTAACAAAACTAACTTCTTCTCGTCACCGCTATACGCGTGCTACTGAGCTGGCCAGCGGCGATCACGTTGCATAATCGAAGATTCCCGAAGCCGTTCGTGTCATTTCGGCGCGATTTGTACGTTCCTGTGTGTGTAAATTGTAGTAGCTCCCATTACCCGCTAGCTCTGTTACTCCGTTCTCCCCTAATTGTATATTTTCACGTAAGGTGGAGCAAATACTCTATTCCTCCTCGAAAGGTTGAAGGTGCGCTAATGCTTATGTTTTTTATCATAATTAGTTGTCAGTAGGTGGGATTATATAGATAACTCTAAATTATTGACACCATGTGTGATATTTATCCATAGAAAATTATATCCATCTTTTGAGTGTATCCACCATAATAAAATATTCATAATATACAGTGCACCAGATAAATAAGACAAAAAATTGCCACCCCGCAAAATTTTACTAATTAGTAGCGCCATAAAATAAATGTGATAACGTTTAAATTCATTTTATGTAGTTAATCGGTTCGTGGAATTTACTCTACTTATTTATCATATTGATAATTGATATAAAAATTAATTAGAAACATATACTTACATTGAAGGCATTGAAGTCAAGGACAGCTTCGGAGTTGTCTTCCGATTCATAACTTGGCATTCCCCACTCTAAGCTCAGTGTTATACCGATTTCGCCTCCTTGGGTTGGTTTAAACTCATTGTGGTAAATATGGTACAACCTAGCGTTTGCCAGCATTATATTCCTTCCGCACTGATAGAATCCAACGCCGGGAGAATGAACACGTGGAGCGTGTAACGCCCTAGCGTAACTAAAATGGCAATGGATTTGCGGTTCGTTAATGCTTATCCAGTGCTTTACTCTGTCGCCGAAATTCTCAAACAAAATTCGAGCGTAGTCTGCCATCCAGTCTACGATTTTTTCGTTCATCCAGCCACCTTCCTCGCTAAATCCCTGCGGCATATCCCAGTGGTATACCGTAACGAAAGGCTCTATGTCATTTGCCAGCAGTTCATCTATTAATGCATTGTAGTATGCGATTCCAAGAGGATTCAAGGATTCTGGGCGACCATTGGGAAGTATTCTAGTCCAAGATACAGAGAATCTGTAGGAAGTTAGCCCCAATTCTTTGACCATTTCTACATCTCTTTTGTAGTTGTAATAAGAGTTACAGGCGATGTCGCCGTTAGAATTATCGTCGATGAAGTCTGGATCGGTGTGAACTAAGTGATCCCACATTGAAACACCTCTCCCTAGAAAAAAATTAACGAATTAGATAACCCAAATTCCTTACTAAAACTTAAAGGAGCTACTCCTGTGTTACAAAATACAAAGCTTGGGTAAATCCAATAATTTCCGCAAGTGATAAAATATACTTTTCAAACTACAGGCAAAGATGATATATTTTCTTCTAACAGTGCCATTTTGTAAGGACGGTTGGCAGTATATATTTTTACTTTAGGAACTGCAGCACAGAATAGCGACCGAGTGCTCATGCTATACCACTGTCGCCAGAATGTCCTTCGTCTCCCGAGTCTTCTTTTGCCTTGTGTAAAGAATTGGAGCAGATGTTTTATCGTTAACCATATCATCAACATGTGTCTGTCCACTTCTGAATATAGGCCTTTGTCAACGCCTGCTGCTACAAGATCTTCCGTCCTTCTCACTCACTGTGCACTACTGTAAGTAACTGAATCACAGTCTCAGTCACGGTGTACCTGGCCGGAAGGTGTCCCACATTACGTTTTCCTATACGTGATCGTCATCGGTTATCACTCTTAAGGCAGATATGGCCCGGGCACACTAAGTAATAGGTGTTTATTTTTATGGAAAGAAGGTGTCAGACGAGTAGGCAGTTCATCTGATGGTAAGTGGATTCTGTCGTCTATGGACATCCGTGATAGATGCCGTCATTAGTCCAGAACGACAAACGTGGCAGTTTGGAGACTTATAGAAATTAATTTAGAGGATGGGATGGGAATGGGCTCTGGCATATCTCACTCGTTACCGAAACACGTACGTATATTAGGGGAAATAGGACAAAGTAGGAAATGCAGTGCATTTCAGTAGTCTTCTGTGAATGTGGGGTAACGTGGCCAGTAGAATGCGCCCAGCGGCCACAGCCGTTGAATCCCACAGGATTCACATGAGGGTGCACTTTGGAACACCATGGGTATATAAAAGGTTCTATCGGATAAAGGTAATTGGAATGAGGATAGCACTATATGTATGTTGCGACGTTGGTACACTGAACACTAACTTTTGGGTATGGGCTCACACAGACTTCCATAATTTCTCCAGTGTATACGTTTATAAACAACAAAAAATACTAACCGTCAACATTCCACGCCCCCTCGACCTGGTACGCCGCAGTAGCTGCTCCGAAACGAAAGTCATCTGGGAATCTCTTCTGTCCCTCTGTTTTGTTATTCTGTTCTGACGGTCCGCTTGTATTGCACGTTGAAACAGTGCCTGTTAGAAGTAAACTAGAAAAAAATTACGACCAGATTTGGTGATCTACATATGCCTGCTAGGTACCTGACATTTATGTAAAAATATTGAGTGTCAACAAGCTAATGTAATAGAATTAAATATAAATTAAAATGTGCATATATGTAGGTGCATATGTAAATTGTGAAGACCTTTATA
This sequence comes from Sesia apiformis, assembly GCA_914767545.1. Taxonomy (NCBI): domain Eukaryota; kingdom Metazoa; phylum Arthropoda; class Insecta; order Lepidoptera; family Sesiidae; genus Sesia; species Sesia apiformis. The sequence goes on along the minus strand of OU611970.1, from coordinate 8,498,809 downwards.
AGACACCGTACAAATGTAAACTCGTAACCATTATTAATGTAATCTATACAACTACGTGTCCGAGAGTAACTATACCTTTTTCGCTGCAAGTTTGCAACTTTCCTCTCTAAATTTGACGATATAGGTATGTATACTTTACACATTATATACATTTACGCAATGTTCATTGATTTACACCGAAGCCAATGGAAGCCGAAATATATTTAAATTAAAAAAATATATTTTTCATATCTTCCTGTTAGTTGTACCACAAGAAAAAAATAATTGTGGAAATGAAAATACTGGAATTTTTAGTGAAACATACCTTACATTTCGTCCGCCATTTCATAAATTATATAGATTTTAAATATATTGTAATAATAATATAGTTATTTGCAAAAATGTGAGTATAATATAGTTGATAATTTTAATCAGATGCTACACATTTTATTGTACCTAACACAGCATGCAAAAACTCTAAAATTACAATACAATTAGTTAGGTAGATTACATTGTAATTATTTATTAATTAATGTAATTTATTTATATTTAAATGAAGTATAAAGCCACGCCGCTAGGTCTGAACTAACAATTAAAATCTACATCAAGTGGCGAATATAAATATAATTATTTTAACCAATACCAATATTTTATAATACATAAAACTTTTAGTTAATGTAGTCAAAAATATACAATAATCTATTTATGCAAGCAAGATATATAAAAGAAAAAAAATATTTACCATATTAAAATAATTACATTTGTTGCGGCCATTGTGTAAACTTCAAAATATGGGCTCTAACAGTAGTATTTATGAGTTCTATCGATGAAGAAGTAATATTCACTCTTATCTTTACTAAATAATACGGCAATCACTCCTACGGAATTTGCGATTACATCTAAATGATCAATTTTTTACCTAAAGATTATTATCTAAAAATATGAATTATTATTTGTAATCTTTGTACATTGTTTTTGTACGGCTGGGCAGGTAGGTATGTAGTTGCTCGTCGTAAACAGCCCGATCAAACTTCAAATCTGCCTAGCATTAAGTATTTTTTCTTTGTATTACCGAAGGCTGAAACCACGAATAAAAAGCAATAAAATTAAATTAAAAGATATAAGCGAAATAACTATGAATCATGAACGGAATCAATAGTTTCAGTTTTTGAAATATGTTTCATTGTTATATTATGTATAATAATTTATAAATAAAACAACACAGGTAAGGAATTGTCAGTTTATACCAATAGAATAGATATTTAATATAATAACGGGAAGACGAGACTGCATCGCATAGGAGACTGGACGCTATGGGCAAAGCCACGGTGTGGACCGCTTCTCCCCATAGGGAATAATAAGTAACATACTTTCTGTATTACACAATCTCTATTTAACAACAAGTCACTCATAGACTGGTTAATATATTTTTTTTATATATGGTATCATTGTCTGAATGTAAGTAGGTACTAATTGACTTTGGTTAAAAATTTTCTATCTTTTCGTTGTTCAAAAATAATCTAAAAAAATAAAAAATGATGTTATTTTTTAAGATTTCACTAAAATCTACTTACATATCTCTGAAACTAGAATAGGGTTACCATAGGTACCGACCCGGACATTTGTCCAGAACTGAAAATTACAATAATGAAAATATAAAGATAAATAATACAATTCGCCATAAAATCAACACACTCGTAATGATACAATGGCTATTATTATATGATACTCATTAGCAAATACTGTTAAAATAGATCAGCTCCTAAAAAATGGATAACACAAGATAGACATAAAACAGAATTACTCAAAAATAAAAAAAAGGGCAGCTCACTCTAATTATTTTTATATTTTTCCGATACACCTGTATGAGCAGCTCCGGCTGCCCCGTAACATACTTATGAAATTCCGACCAAGTCATTTTGAAATTGAATTTGCATTGAATAATGCTTTCGACCGTTTCTATTTGAAGACGATTGCGTTCTCTCGTCCACTGAGCAACTACCAGAGAAAAATTCTTTCATCATTTGCGTTATGACTAGGAATGGCGTATAGATATTGGCACATCAAAATTAAATTTCACTTTTTTTCCAACACAACAGTTTCTTGAAAGAAATATGGATATTTGTCATGCTTGACTTTTTTAAGCCAAACATCCATCATCTTTTCGATTCTCCACAAATTCTTTGAGATACAATATTCCTTCAAGACAACCATCTGCAATTACTGCAATACCTTTTTCTTTTAAATAAAGTATTGTCTTTTCAACATCTTGCTATTCCGATGAGACAGCAAGTTTCATTCATGAAAATATTTTAAATTTTGTGAGAGGGCGACTCCACTGCTGTATTCCAGAGGCTTTTTGTAATAATTATCGATTTCTTTATCAAATAACTTCATCCTTTATCTTATCTTACTCAATTTTAGATTGAATTCCCAAAAACTTGGCATGAGCGCGTTCAGCCAGGGCTTATTCAAGACTATGTATGAGTTCTTTGACTTCTATAATGGAAATATTCGACTTTTCTATTTACGTTATTTATTTCTCAAATAAAAACGATTGGCTGTGTATAAACATTAAGTAAACTTGCGATAATGGATGATTGAAGAAATCAACTATCGCTTTCGGTGGTCTGGTTTTTGCGAAAAAGAAATCCTTCAATGGTTCCCACAATTTTAGTATATGTTCTATCGCAGGCAATAGGGACAACCACCTAGTCCTTACACAAAAGGATTTTAATCTTTCATTGCGTATGGCAACCCTGAATTAGAACCGACAATAAAGTTCCTTTTCACAGACAATGTCACACATCGTGTTGATCTAAATACGTCGTGGACATTGAATGTATTAACACATACACACTACCAGATTAGTTCTCTAAATACTGCTGGATATAGGTGTCTTCCAAGGCCAGGCACCACCGGTCTTTCGTTCTCTTCATCGATTTAACGATTATGGTCAATTGATATTGTTACAGGTGTGTTGGGAATGCAAGCTCCGTATTGGACTTAATTAGCACTACACAATATGCAATGAGGGAATTTCATATCAGCAATAAGGTACCATTATAAATCACATCAAGCATTAAGCATTGGTAAACCTTCTGCATATAAAAGGAAATAGAACAAATGGTCACATCTGATGTGGTCTTCCGTACTCTTTAACTGATAACGACACACTGGTATGTAGGTAATCTGTAATTGTATCGCAGTAGTAAAGTCGCATGTGGTAATTAATTACGATATTATTTTTTAATGATAAAATTATTTATCATTTAATACAACTGATATAATGATAACTTATTTACCTAGTTTATTGACTAACTAGCTTTTTGCCAGCGGCTTTGCCCGCGTGGATTTTGTATTAAAAGTAATGGATTCCCCTGGAAAAAAGTGTGCATGTCCCTTTCCGGATTTCAGGCTACCTCTTTATCAAAATTTCACTGAAATCGCTGCAGTAATTTAGTAATGAGGACAACAAACAAACACTCTCGGATTTATAATATAATAAGTGTAATATAGCGGGGTGCCGTTTCACACTTTGGGGGTTGAATTTCGAGATAAATGAGAAGTCTATATACCAAATATCAAGTAGCCAACTTAAATATTTTTTGAGATACCTCTGGATTTTGCGTCGAAAAACCCCCTTTCATGCCTCCCACTAGGCCAAATATCAAAAAACGTCGATACGTGTTTAATTTTATATTAAATGAGAAGTCTATATGCTAAATATCATGTCTCTAACTTAAACATTTCTTGAAATACACGCATTGCGTAAATAATCTTCTGCTCATTTCCCCCCCCCCCCCCTATTCTCAGTAAAATTACTAAAAATAATTCCTTAATGGATACATACGAGGGGAGGTCCAAAAGTTCGTGGAATGAAAGGGTTTTAAATAAAATGAAACAACAAATCTATTTTTCCTTTTCAATATAATCACCCTTAAGCTGAATACATTTATTAGATCTATGAATTAATTTTTCTAAACCATCGTAAAAATATTTTTTATCTTTTGCCTCAAAATGAGCCAAAATTGCCTCCTTTACCTCATTGTCGTCGGAAAATTTCCTTCCCCTTAATTCTTTTTTTAAATTGGGGAACAAATAAAAATCACTTGGGGCCAAATCTGGACTGTAGGGTGGGTGGACTAGTGATTTGAAGCCATGCGTGTGCAGAGCAGCCATTGCAACTCTGCTCTTGTGAACCGGCGCGTTGTCTTGCAAGAGCAACACACCTTTGGTCAATTTTCCTCGACGTTTTTCCTTGATGGCCTCCTTTAATTTTTCTAGTATCGTTGCGTAGTATTCTCCGGTTATGGTCCTTCCCTTTTCCTTGTAATCAATCAGAATTATCCCCTCACAATCCCAAAAAACAGTAGCCATCAACTTTCCCGCCGACTCCGACACTTTGAATTTCTTTGGCGGTGGTGTCCCCTTTTTGTGCCATTGCATGGACTCTTGTTTGGACTCAGGCTCAAAGTGATGAACCCATGTTTCATCTCCGGTAACAATCCGCTCCAAAATCTGTGCAGGTTCGTCTCCACACAACTCCAAAAATTGGTTTGACGCATCGACGCGTTGCCGTTTCTGAAGCGGCGTGAGCATTCTCGGTACCCATCTTGCACTGACTTTTGTCATACCCAGATGGTCATGTAGGATTCGCAAAATGGTAGTATCTGATACTCCAACTAATGCAGATAACTGTTTTTTCTTCAAACGGGTATCTTCCAGTACAATTTTTTCCACTTTTTCGATGATGTCTGATGTGGTGGCCTCAACTGGCCTTCCTGAGCGAGGGTCGTCTTCAATCGACTCCCGACCATGTTTGAAAAAACCATGCCACTTGTAAATCATTGATTTACTAGGGCACTGTTCCCCATAAACGATTTTCCATTTCATTCAAAATGGTCTGAGCGTTCTTTCCTTGCTTGGTAAGGAATTTTATCACAGCACGGTGTTCAATTTTTTCCATAGTTTCAGTTTTCTTCCGGATTGACTTGTTTAGCAGGCGAGTGTTCGTAAACGAATGACGCAATAAGGCTGAAACTCAATTTATATACTAATGATGAGTCCCCAATTAGTATGACACTAAGCGAGCGCACCTATCCCCACTCCATCCCCTCCATTCCACGAACTTTTGGACCTCCCCTCGTATGTCATAAAATCTATCTACTATTCATGTTCTATTACTATCTATCTACGCATATTTCATGTTTCTAGTTTCAGCGGTTTAGGCTTGATGATGATGATTCAGTCAGTCAGGACATCTCTTTTTAGTTTCAGCGGTTTAGGCTTGGTGATGATGATTCAGTCAGTCAGGACATCTCTTTTTAGTTTCAGCGGTTTCGGCTTGGTGATGATGATTCAGTCAGTCAGATCATCTCTTTTTAGTTTCAGCGGTTTCGGCTTGGTGATGATGATTCATTCAGTCAGGACATCTCTTTTTAGTTTCAGCGGTTTCGGCTTGGTGATGATGATTCAGTCAGTCAGGACATCTCTTTTTAGTTTCAGAGGTTTCGGCTTGGTGATGATGATTCAGTCAGTCAGGACATCTCTTTTTAGTTTCAGCGGTTTCGGCCTGGTGATGATGATTCAATCAGTCAGGACATCTCTTTTTATATGTATAGCTTTTTTTTATAGAGAAGTGGGCGGACGAGCAAGCGGTCCCATGCGATGGTGAGTGTTGCCGCCGCCCATGGACACCTGCAACACCAGGGGGCATGCGGGTGCGCCGCCGACCTTGCAAAATCCTATTCACAGCTTTCTTGAAGAATCTCATATCGTAGCTTAATGGAAAGACCTCTTGAGGCAGTTCCTTCTACAGCCTACAAATTTTATTACTATCATTCTCAAAATTTGTCTAGTACAGTTTGTGCATTTGAAGCGCGAATATTTTTTTTACTATTAGCGAGTGTTCTGAGCATTTATTCGAAACATCTGCTCAAAACCAGATGCCACTTGCTTTTTTACATTTAACATTTTTTTAGTGCATAGATTTATGTCCTCTTCATGCGGATTGCAATGTAACTAATATTATCGAGAATTCAGTAGTTCGTTGCACATCAGTTTCGTCCCACGGGACGAAACAGGCCAATTTAGTCTATACTAATATTGTGTAGGTATGATGAGTTTTTTCGCTTATATTTAAGAGGTAAACCCAGAAACTACTCAATGGATTATTAAATCTATTTCACTTTTAAGGGTGTAGATCGTGAAAATCACCGAAAAGAGTGTTACGATTTTTCATATTTAACCTATTTACATATGATTGATATCAATGATAATTTGTATATATTACAATCAAAGACCAATAAGTATGTTCATGCTTATATTAAACTCTTAAACCTAATAGTTGTTATATAATAAACGTCAACAAACGCACAAAATTGAGTAAAAATGCAAAAACATGACTTCGTATTTTTCAGATTTAACCCCATAAATCAACACAAATTGATAAAAAGAAACACTTTTTGAACACTGAAGAAACCAATAAGTATAGCTGTATACTTCTTTTTATACCTTTACAAACAAAGACTTCCTCTTTTAAAGCCCTAAAATCTAGATATATTTTAAGGTAAATTTTTCATACACAAATGTATGGGATAAAACGTTCGTTTCATTCGTGCAATCTCGGTGGTCTGCAGCGGCAGTTCCTTTCTGTAAGTGAACGCGACACCACGCTTGTCGGCTGCAGACAGCAGAATTACGTATTGTGAATTTGTGTTTTTTGTAAAAAACTGTAAGTATAACATTTTTATAATTAATTTATTTTCAGTTAGTAGAAAGTATCGATATAATGAATGTCTGAAAGAAAACCATGATGGAACTAGATATAAATTGTAAAAAATACAATATCTACACTAATAGGTATTATAAAGAGGAAAGATTTGGATTTTTGTATGTAACGAATAAACTCAAAAAGTACTGGACTGATTTTAATAATTCTTTTATCATTCGAAAGCTACATTATCACTGAGTAACATAGGCTATTTTTTTCGCAGGACTGATTGAATTTGAGTGGCATGCCAGGGAAAAGAAAGTTTTGTACGCATTATAAAAATATGAAAGCCAAAAGATCTCGGAATAAAATGTAAGTTCCTCTCTACTTATTTATTATCGCATTTGAACAGGGTACATTACAAAGCTAATACAATATGTCATATGATTTAGATCGCCCGATTCAGACATATACCTACAGTAACATGTAAATATTGGTTTGTATTATCTATATCTATACTGATAAATAAAATTGAAGTATCTGTATGTAATATCAAAATAATAGGATTTTTAAAAAAAAAAAAGGCGATACGGAGTTCGCCGGGTCGGCTAGTATTGTCTAAATATCAAATTGTGGAAGTAGGTAGGCGACAGCGCAACTTTGTCGACATACCTATACCGCCAAACAGACGCGAGGCGCCTAGCGTCTGGCTTAGGGTTGTACAAAATAAATAAAAAGTGGATAATATTGATGAATAATATTTCCAGTATTGAAAATAAAGAAAACCTTGGGGCCGAGACTCTGAGCAACAATGCTACGCGCTGTATAGAGGTAAGTTGTTATACGTAATTCTTGTAGACTTGTTACATAAATAAACAAACTACTTAGTTAGTGATGGGCGAAGACAAAATCTCAATACCTACCTATAGATTTTTCTTGCAATATTTATTATTTTCATCGAGAGACAAACACCTTAGTACCGAAATACTTCTCAATTACTTTCTCAAAAGAAAATTTACGTTCAAATAGGTGACGTCATAAAAAAACAATACCTAATGCGTAAAGAAATTATAATTTCTATTCATCAGGAACCTAATATTGTATTAATTCATTTGCATTTTTTTAAATTTTTAATTATTTTTTATAAAAAAAATCAAGCCATTATCTTTCTTTACAGGAACTAGTTATTGAAAACGACCAAGAGGGAAAGGTGGATGAAATGGAAGTTGGGCGTAGAGTTGTAGACGTTTCTTTTTTTTTTAAAGCTCTTCAGGCCATAGGGGACCACGGTCCAATGGATTGTAAGTTAAGTTACCTCAGTATAATAGGTGAAGTAAAAGTTGGTCTGGACTCAAAACTCATCATGAAATGTAGTATGTGTAGTATGAAATTTACTGTGTGTTTGATTGAAAAGAAGGAAGATAGAATGGAAGTGAATCATCAAATTGTATCTGGTATCATATCATCTGGTGGGAGCTACTATCAGTTAAAAACATTAACTGCCGCAGTAGCCCTACCAATCATGTCACCTTCATTATACAATGAAATTAATAATACGGTTTGCGATTGGTGGGAAAAGACAGCAGCACATTCCATGGCAGAAGCTGTCAAGGAAGAAGCGGAGTACGCAGTGTCTATAGGTAGTGTTGATAAAAATGGTACACCATTAATATCTGTTGCTGTTGACGGTTGTTGGAGCAAGAGATCTTATGGTAAGAATTTTTCCGCCTTGTCCGGCGCAGCTGCGATAATTGGCATTAAAACTAATAAAGTATTGTTTTTTGGAGTTAAAAATAAATACTGCGTAGTTTGTGCACGAGCCGCAAAGAACGACAGTCAGCCCTCGGAACACCGTTGTTTCAAGAATTATTCGGGGTCATCTACCGGTATGGAATCGACCATAATAGTTGAGGGGTTTAAACGTTCCATTGTTGATCACGGTGTAATTTATAATAAATTTGTAGCAGACGGCGATTCCAGTACTTATAAAAAAATATTAGATTCGCGACCGTACGGTAATTTAACAGTAGAGAAAATTGAATGCAAAAATCATCTTTTACGAAACTACTGCAATAGCTTGGAGAAACTGTCGAAAGACACTAAGTATCCTTGCGAATTGCGGAAATTCCTAAAAGAAAGGTATTTGCGTTTAAGAACGGGTGTAAAATGCGCTATTAAATATTGGGGCGATCAAAATCAGTCACTCGAAGAAAAAATAAAAAATCTTAGTGAAGATATCCTAAATGGTCCACAACACGTATTTGGTAATCACCAATATTGCAAGGAGTATTTCTGTAGACCTGATACTCGTCGAATAGAACCTGTTGGGTTGCTTCCAGCAATTGTTGGATGCGGATTAATGGACGCGGTACACATTTTAAGTAAAAGACTGTCATATCATTCTAGAAGTTTAATTCATAATTGTACAAGTAATATAGTTGAAAGTTTTAACGCAGTGATTGCCAAATTAGTAGGGGGTAAGCGTGTAAATTATTCTTCCCGTGGTTCTTATGCGGGCCGATGCGCAGCTGCTGTTGTGTCTTTTAATACAGGATCGATTCATAGTAAAACTCATGAAGTAATATTTAAATCTAGTCCTAATCCTTTGATCGCGAAAGTGGAAAATTGTAATCGTAGAATCCGTTTAATTGCTAAACCTAAATTAAGATTGAAAAAGAGCCACAGCGCTGTATCGAAAGACGCTCACTATGGACCAAACTGCGAAAAACCTGATCTGAGTCCAGAATTATATGAGAAAGCCAAGTCATCTTTTTTAGCCGATTTAAAGTTGTCTTGTGCTGAAAGAGAGGAGCTTGAAAGGTCGACCCATTTGCAAAGAAGTAGTTCTGAGTGGATGAGTACAAGGAGAAAATTACTAACCTCATCATCGTTCGGGGAAGTTTGTAAAAAACGAGAGAGCACAAGTTGTGCTGTTCTTGTTCGTAAAATCGTTTATGGTAGTAATATCTCCAGTTTGCCTGCTGTACGGTACGGTATCGAAAACGAAGAAACCGCAATTAAACAGTTAGAAATTCAAGAGAATATTAGTATACAAGGTTGCGGTTTGTTCGTCGACGATCAATATGAATTTCTTGGTACTACACCAGATGGCATTTATGCAAACGGTTTAATTGAAATTAAGTGCCCACATTCTTTAGCTGGCATGACTCTTGATGAAGCAATGGCCAAACATACCTTTTGGGTTAAGGACAAGGCTTCCAAGGGTTATGTCATAAATAAAAATCATAACTGGTATTTCCAAATTCAGGGACAGGTACATATTACTAAAAGAAACGTTTGCATGCTTGGCATCTGGTTTGGTGCTACTGTACCTATGAAAGTTTATATTATAGAAAAGGACGACAAATTTTGGGAGGAGAAAATGGAGATGAAATTAGTTAGGTTTTATTACGATTGCCTACTTCCAGAATTAGTTGATCCTCGGCAGTCACGAAGCATGCCCATTCGTGACGCGCCCAGTATCATAGAGGCTATGAAAGAGAGGAAAGAAAGAGCTTTACGTGTTATGAAAGAGAAGAACGCCTAATGATTTTGAAAGATACAGGTAACTTAACTACCCAGCCAGTCGATTCACGTAAACACGCCAGTCCAAAAGTCGTTTTAACTTAGGAACTTAGAAATCGCCTTTTGGTTTTCTGTTTTAAACGCACTTACTTATCTAGTCTTGGATTGTCATAAATCTTCCAATAGCTCAATTACTATACAATTTCTGAGTTACCTGGTGTAAAGAATCATAAAAATTGGTTCAAAAATACAGCGAATTGAGAATTCTCCTTTTTTTAAGTCGGTTAAAAGGGCTAAATTTGCAAAAAACGAAGTGACGTCACTGCGCTACGGTTTTTATTACTTACGTGAATCGGGCAGCTGGTAACGTTTTCATTCTGATAGGTTTTGTGATAGCCATTGATTTTATCATCAAATTAGCAGAAATCAGAACTTGATCCGTAATCGAATGAAAAACCATTAGAATTTTGAACTCATATTTCGTTATTGTTTAATTACATACTTTTAATTAGTATATTAATAATTTACAAACTTCTGTTAAAATTAGTAAATAAATGAATTATTTACTAATTTTTGTACAACCCTAGCACGCTTTTGAGATAGCGAGTAATGGCGACTCATATTTGTTATTGTGTAGTAAATAAATCATTTTTATACTTGTGTTTCATTTATTGACATTTTTTTTAAAACCCTAGGATTTTTTTTAGATATCGACGAGGTGATCGTAAACAAAAAGTAAGTATTTGAGTTTACGCAATAGGCACATTTCCTTGCGTAGAGATAAACACACTTCCTACTGAGTTTGCAATTATTTTATTGAATGAATATTTTACGAATTAGAATAAATTTTGGTAGTGAAATTACAAATAAATAAATAGTTGGAATTTTAGGTAAGTAGAATACAAAAATGTCAGATGTCAAATGATAGAAAAACATAAAAATTGTGTCTCAACTACTCTTATTAATCTATTAAAAAGAATCAACAGCTAGTTTCCAAAAATTCAACGTTATTGTTATGCTGTAAATATTCAAGTTCAACAACAATTTCTCAACGTGGAACGTTTGTTGCAAAACATTTTGAAAATCGCGCTCTCTAGGTCATTCATCCGCCCCGTCGGATGTTACATTAAACTTTGGCGCTGCGGTCGCTCGAAATCGAGATCTCAGGCCAACAATCTACACCCTTAAGAAGTTAAACTAATGCAGTTAGACGTAGGCTATATTGGGCTATATTAGTATGTCACCTGAGAGAAGCTCCGATGGGCCGCTAGAGATATAATAAAACCACAATTAACATTTTGACATAAAATTTATTATTTAGTAGTACTATAAATATAATAAAATGCATTCGAGAGGTTGTTTATAAAATTCGAAATTGTGTAATGAAATTGATTTCATACATTTCGGCTCTTGGAGTCTATTTCAAAGAACTAATAAAATATAAAATGATTATGAAAATATTATCTATTGACCAATCGTTCGAACTAATACAACTTATACTCGTATATTGTCAACGTATGCAGGTCGGCTGGGTGGTGTTAACCGCAAAGAAAATGTTGTAAAACAAACTTGTTCATTCAGTTAGAGTAACGAATATGAACGTTAAAGTCACCACAAACGCAAAGAACGTTGGTATTAGTGCGAACATTTTGGCCAATCTTATTTTATTCTTAGCCGGTACCTATATTACACTGATTTTTTGAGAGTAATTTAATTATACTAAGCCGCTGTCTATAATATTAGTTTTTAGCCGTTTTTTTTGTTGATCACCGATTTTCTCACATTAACACAATTCTATATTAGATATTGTTTTCCTATTAAACTCGTATTGTTGGAAGAAGTGCCTCGTCTAAAGCCATTATACAGATAAATAATATAAATAATACCTTAACCAGGGATTTTGAAAAAAATCTTGAAACATGTTATTCTATTCCCGTTTTATTTTTGTTCCGTAACTTTTGAATACACATAAAAAATATTCACTATTTTTTTAAATTAATCATTTCACGTTTCTTCAATATTCCTATAAAAATATTGTATAAACTATATGCAGGCATTAAAGTAAGACAACAGGTAAAGATTACCATTAATACCAAGGACATAAAGATTAAAATTGTACTGACACGGTTTTTTTTCAGTTCAGTTGGCGTTTTCGAAATATTGCTTACTGTCTTTTGGATTTGGTTTGATGGTGGCAGCATTGGTGTCTGGATTCCAATTGGCTGGGCACACTGTAATAGATAGATAGATATAGTAAGTAACACGAAAAGTGCAACAAGCGGCCTTATCGCCAAAGCGATTTCTTCCAGGCAAAATTTCAATGGTAAGGAGAACAGACAACAATATCAAATAAGGTAGATGGTGCAATTTTAAATAATATCACCATAAGTAACTGAAATATATAACTTTTCAAAGCTGGAGGAGCTCCCGTCTTACGAGAGCTGCAACACCTCTTTAATGCCGTTTTACACCAGAGGCGGTGAGGACGATTGTGGTAGTCCTGTTCTTCAAGAAAGGAGACAAAACCTTATTGAAGAACTATAGACCTATTTCTCTATTCAGCCACGTATATAAGCTGGTCTAGAGGGTAATCACGAATCTCGCCTAGAAGTTTGACGAATTCCAGCCATTGAAACAGGCTGGGTTTCGAAAAGGCCACAGCACTGTAGACCACATTTACACACTGCTGCAGATACCAGATAGCAGAAGACCGAGGAGTATAAGGTCCCACGTGATGGTAAGCGTTACCGCCGCCCATGGACATCTACAACACCAGGGGGTATGCGGGCGCGCCGCCAACCTTGCAAAATCCTATTCACAGCTTTCTTGAAGAACACCATATCGTAGCTTAATGGAAAGACCTCTTAAAGCAGTTCGTTACACAGCCTACGGGTTCGCGGTATAAAATATTTTTTGGACCGAACTTCTGGAATTTTTTTTCTCGAAACTAAACCGCTCTAACCGCCCGTGAGAGTGGGATCGTCGACAATACGAACAGCACGTTGGATGGAGTCAAATGGGTCCAATTGATATTTCGGTGCGTCGGCCCAGAGATGTGAGCAGTATTCCATATGAAGCCTAACCTGAGCTTTGTAAAGCATTAGGAGTTGCCCAGGGGTGAAGTACCGCTTCGCTCTGTTCAGCACACCGAGCTTTTTGGAGGCCATTTTGGCCTTTTCCAGATGACCCCTAAATTCGACTTTACTGGAAATGTCGACACCAAGGATCCTGATACTCTCCGAGAGCTTAAGAGGTATGCTCTGAACGCGAGGTGCTACGACAAAAGGGTTTTTTTAGGGGTGAATGCACAGACTTGCGTCTTACTGGGGTTAAAATCCACTAGGTTTAGAGAACCCCGAATCGAGACTAGATCTAAAGCGTCTTTGATTTCAGACACAAGCCTGACGCGACTCTCTTCCACTTCGACCCGAGGGATGTTGGCGCGGTCCGTGTACAAGGCGTCCCCAGTGCTGTCATCTGTATATCAACGTATGTCACCAATTTGCAACAGGTCGTTGAAATGCAGAAGGAACAGAGTTGGGGACAGCACAGAGCCTTGCGGGACGCCAGCGTTAATAGACATGGTATCGGAGCAGCTACCATCGATAACGACTCTGACGCTCCGTCCAGTCAGGAAACTGGCAACCCATTCGCATAATCCCTCGGGTATCCCGAAATATGGTAACATGAAAAGCAGCGATTTGTGCCATACCCGGGTATACCTACAGGTATATATCTACAGATATCTACCATGAGTATGTTCCTACGTTATTATTTTTATTAGTTATTTCTTGTAGGAGATTCTTGTATTCTTGTAATTTCTTAGATTTCTTGTAAAATCTAAAAAAATTACCCATTTCAAACCTGCTAATAATAATAATAAAATTGTACAAAAGTATCTTACCTTCACCATGTTTGTCGGCGAACTGGAAGGCTTTGACGAGTCTGAGGGTCTCCTCGACAGACCTGCCCACCGGTAAATCGTTGACTGAAATGTGTCGAAGTATGCCATTTCGGTCGATTATAAACAGACCTGAAATTCATCGTACTGATTTAAATAATTGGTGATAGGTACAAGTTTGCAGTGTGGCTTTAGAATAACACCACCTTATTCTTCGAATTATCACATCTTCAGGAGGTACTCTAACGGGATGGGTACAAAGCGAGTGGAAGACCACCAAGGCGCAATCAGAGAGAGAAACATTTAACCCAGCATTTATGCCATACGTGAAAGGAGTGACGGACAAAGGTGGACCAGTATTGAGAAGATACTCCATTAAGACTGTATATACTCCGTCCTCCAAACTAGCAGAAAATCTACGCACATTCAAGGACCTTACCAGACGCCAGGTGTCTATAAAATAGACTGCAGCTGTGGTAGTTCCTATATAGGCCAAACTAAGCACAGTTGCGGAAAGGTTTAAGGAACACATCACAGCTGTAAGAAACCGCCAAACTGGTAAATCGGCAATAGCCGAACACATTATCAATGCTGGAATTAATCACTGGATAGAACTCTGCACTTCCAAAATTCTTTCCACTGAACGTCACTATTATTCCAGAATTGTACAATCCTGGGATAATCCTGAAGCGATTGAAATTAAGAAATATAAAAATTTCATTCGGGAAGGTGGGTATAAACTGTAGTCGACGTGGAATACAGTGATTAACAAAAAATCTTGCGATTTATCGTCGAATATGGCCGCGGACATTGTTAGTGTGTAGTATGCCGAAGCCTTTAAGAATGTGAAGATCAAATGTGGGTAGTTGATAAAACTGTTTGCAGCTCCATTCTCGGACTACCAGCCTCTTCAGTCAACTCATGACCATGGCTGGTGTAACCCGTGGCGAAACATTAGAGTTCCAAATATTCGAATAGAAACATTCAGATTAAATGTATTGTTTTAACTGTAATCCTGAAGATTCCTAAAGAGTATTAAATGAGCAGCAGAGAATTAATCAAAACGAGCAGCAGAAATACTAAGTGTGTAGCAAATCTTAAATATACTTAATTATTGTCCGATTTACATTAAACTTGTGTTATATGTTAGTATTGATACTATGACTAAAAATATATTGAAAAATAAAATGTTCTAATACACCTTACGTACAAAAATATAACCTCAAAGTATAACTAAATAATTTGTATGTTGCTACTTTTTCCCACCTTCATTTAAAAAAAAATACCAAGCATTTTAATTTTAAGACTTAAATTTTATCTTAGAACGTATCCTTAATTCCCTTTATGAGCATGCTAGTAAAGAAAATAGTCAAATGTCATTGGTGGGGGAGAGTGCACCCTGCAATTCAACAGCTGCTGGGCGCACTCGACTGGCCTCGTTACCTCTCTCTCACAGAAGACTACTTTGATATGTACTATACTTCCCATTTTATCCTAGTCCATAATGTGCTGTGGTGAGATATGCCAGAACCCATTCCATCCCTCCCCATTTTCTTCTCCCTCTTCCAAAGGTAGGCAGTATCTGAGGGCATGCCAACATTTGTCATTCTGAACTGATGTTGGCATGTCTCGTGGAATCTATGACTGTAAGCTCACACGCCGCCTCGTCGTATTAAAAAAAAATTGTCCAGGTCAATATAAAGATGTTTTTACCTCGAAGTGCAAATCCATCATCTAATAGTACATCATAATCTTGAGATATTTTCTTCTTGTAATCAGCCAGTAAAGGAATGTCTAGTTTACCCAATCCGCCATCCTGAAACATTGTTGCTTAATTAAGCCAAATAATGCTAATTAGGATCACAAACGGCTTGTCTTTAAATAAGTAGTAGGAAACTATTTTTTTGATAACTGCAGTAAATTATTTTAAATTACTAAAAATGCCATCATGAAATCTTTACAGCCTCTGTCATGTAAAAGGTGTAGACCCGCGGGCCGCATGTAGCCCGAATCAAAGATTCGTGCGGCTCGCGTCCGTATTTTATAAAGCCTACTTAGCAGCTGTTATCTACAATAATACTAGTAGTAACTAAAGTGAACAATAATGACAGAAACTGAATTTGCGTACGATATAGTTAAATGTTTTGCAATTTTGTTTATCTGGTTGGAGTGCGCGGAGCAAGAGCGCGGGGGGAGGGTGAGCACGTCGCCGCCAGCGGCAAACGACGTGCACGGCAACGGCACGGAAACGGCAACGGGTGGAACGAGACCCGCGCCCGCTCAATTTAGGTTTTTCATGTCGATAGGGCTGGAGTTTCGTATTCGTCGCTACTGAGTATTATTCGCGTCGGTCAGTCGTGAGTTATATTTATCTACTCGTTAGTTTTGGGGTTATTTTCATAGTTCTATTTTAAAGAATGGCTGAACTACTAAGATAACTACTTTAAAGGGTGGCGTCAAAAATGACTACTAAAAGGAAGATCAGTAACGAGAACAGACGTTTTCAAGAAAAATGCGAGGAAGAGTTTAGTTTTGTAAGTGGAAACAGAGAAGGTACTGCTATTTATTTAAGATGCCAGGAGACGGATGTCGGAATGATGCGATACAATTTGTTTCGCCACTACACAAGTAGGTAAGCATAATTCATTGGAATCCAATGAAAGAAGGGAGAAAACCGCTCATTTAAAACCGTCAATTGTTCATCAAGAAAATGTTATGTCAATAGCAGTCGGACAAAATGAGGTTGTTATGAAAGCAGAATGGAAATAGTCTTGCAAAAAAGATAAAACCATTAACTGATGCTGACTTAATTGAGAAATTACAAGTCAGTTATGGTGATGTTCTATATACTGTTGTCAGATGGTTAAGCGGAGGAAGAGTGCTGGAACGGTTTATCAATTTA
This sequence comes from Sesia apiformis, assembly GCA_914767545.1. NCBI lineage: Eukaryota > Metazoa > Arthropoda > Insecta > Lepidoptera > Sesiidae > Sesia > Sesia apiformis. Next base: position 8,481,787 of record OU611970.1, on the reverse strand, counting down.
AAATCGGAAATAATTTTCTTCTTACAACAAAGCGATTGAAAATTACGAATAAAATAGTTGCATTTGAAGCTGAACTAGGACTTGTTTAATTTTCCAACTGTTGCTGCACTTCGGTGAAACATATCTATCGATGAAAATGTCTATCAAGTTATGGCATCCTACTTGAAGGAATATTTGGAAGAAATAAAAAAAGATTTATAGACATAAGAAATATTCGAGGATTTATTCTTGTTGAAAATGATGATCTGAAATTATTCTGCCAATTTGGGATTCATAAAACTCAGTTGATGAATGAAATCATCGAACTTAAGCACTACACACAGCAAGCTCAATTCATCGAACATCGTGAAAAGCAGGATACATTGAATTTTTGGAGATATGTCGTGCCTAACAACTTCAAAATTTACGAGATAGCTCATAATTTATTTTGACGCTGTTTCGTTTGACATGGCAATGTGAAGCTTCAGTTTCTAAAAACTTCGTAAAAAATAAATATCGTAAAAAACGTAAAATAAATTATCTTGGTGTCCACTGGCTTTAGAATACACCTTACCTCTTCCCGTGGGAGTCGTAAAAGGCGACTAATGGACATAGTTATGACATAATTTGTACATATATATACCTTTCTAGGAGTGTTGATCCATGCTAGATGGCTGAATTCAGAGTCTGTGGAGACTCCAATCACCTGGCAGTCAATGCCCGCAAATTCTTTGGCTCTATCGCTATACGCAATCAACTCGGTTGGGCAGACAAATGTACTGAAATTAAATAAAAGGAAATATGATTATATTTAAACAATAAAATGATAAGATTATCTATTTATTAATAGATAATTCCTTCAGGAAGTTTGTAATAGATTGGGATAAAACATACCCTAAATGTTAAGAAAAAGCCATAAGTTATAATTATGCCAAATTTTATCTAAATCAGTGGTGATTTTTGTGTGATTCTGCATTTTTTTTTTATAGAGTAAAGGGCGGACGAGCAAGCGGTCTCACGTGATGGTAAGTGTTACCGCCGCCCATGGACACCTGCAACACCAGGGGGTATGCGGGCGCGCCGCCAACCTTGCAAAATCCTATTCACAGCTTTCTTGAAGAACCCCATGTCGTAGTTTAATGAGAAGACCTCTTGAGGCAGTTCGTTCCACAGCCTACGGGTTCGCGATATAAAATAATTTTTGGACCGAACAGTACACGACACCTCCGTATCTAGGAAATGCGGATGGACCGCACTTCTGTAACGGGAGGTGCGGTTGTAGAAACTCGAGGTGGGAATTATATTGAACAATTCTTCAGAGCATTCCCCATTGTACAGGCGGTAGATCACACAGAGAGATGCAACGTCTCTCCGAACGCTGAGGGGTTCTAAATTGCCCGCGAGAGTGGGATCGTTGACAATACGAACAGCACGTCGTTGGATGGAGTCAAATGGGTCTAATTGGTATTTCGGTGTACCGGCCCAGAGATGTGAGCAATACTCCATATGGGGCTTCACCTGAGCTTTGTAAAGCATTAGGAGTTGCCCAGGGGTGAAGTACCGCTTCGCTCTGTTCAGCACACCGAGCTTTTTGGAGGCCATTTTGGCATTACTTTCCAGATGACCCCTAAATTCGATTTTGCTGGAAATGTCGACACCAAGGATCCCAATACTCTCCGAGATCTTAAGAGGTATGCTCTGAAAGCGAGGTGCTACGACAAAAGGGTTTTTTTTAGCGGTGAATGCACAGACTTGCGTCTTACTGGGGTTGAAATCCACTAGGTTCAGGGAACCCCAAATCGAGACTAGATTTAAAGAGTCTTCGATTTCAGACTTCCACTCCGACTCGAGGGATGTTGGCGCGGCCCCTGTACAAGGCGTCTCCAGTGCTGTCATCCGCATAGCAACGTATGTCACCAATTTGCAGCAGGTCGTTTATATGCAGAAGGAACAGAGTTGGAGACAGCACGGAGCCTTGCGGGACGCCAGCGTTAATAGACATGGTGTCGGAGCAGCTACCATCGATAACGACTCTGATGCTCCGTCCAGTCAGGAAACTGGCAACCCATTTGTATAGTCCCTCGGGTATCCCGAAAGATGGTAACTTGGAAAGCAGCGATTTGTGCCATACCCGGTCAAAAGCTTTCGCAATGTCTAGGCTTACAGCCAGAGCCTCGCCTCTACTCTCAATGGCGTCAGCCCAGCGATGTGTTAAATACGCTAAATGATCACCACACGAGCGATTATGGCGAAATCCATATTGACGGTCGTAGGCTGGTCGTATAATCAGCTGGTGATCCTCTAGGTACCCAAGGAGCTGTGTGATAACACGCTCCATCACTTTGGAGAGGACGGAGGTGATCGCTATTGGCCTGTAGTTGGCCGGGTCGGTGCGGTCACCCTTTTTAGGCAAAGGGTGAACGTGAGCCACCTTCCATGCTGACGGGAAGCTTTTTGTGGAATATGAGAGCCTAAAGAGTCGCGTAAGCATCGGAGACAACTCGGGAGCGCAGAATTTGAGCACCACTGCAGGAATACCATCTGGCCCACTCGACTTTCGGATATCAAGAGATGCTAGAGTTCGCCGGACTTCACGCTGGGTGAAGCAGATTTCTGGCATGGAGCTTGTGCATCTCGAGGTAGACGGTGGTGAGGCACCTCTATCGCCCAGAGTAGAGTTTGAGGCGAAGAGACTGCCCAGGAGATCGGCTTTCTCCTTCGCCTCATGGGCCAGTGAGCCATCGAGTTTCTGCAGTGGTGGTAGTGACGACTGACAGAAGTTACCCTCGGCAGCCTTAGCGAGCGACCAGAAAGCCCGACTTCCAGAAGGATAGCTTGCTAGTCGATCGCCAATTCTGCAGATGTGCTCATTATTTTAGCTTCATGCACATGAAGCTGAACTAATGTATGTGGACATAGGCTATGGGTTCCCTATGAAATTGTTAACAATTGCTAACATTACATTAAATCCTTTACTCTTAAACTCTGTTCAAATTTAGACATATGCATCACTTACTTCCGATACAACACACAGTGAAGGTAGCATCAGACAAATTACACATGAGAATGAGTATAAAAAAACACAATAAAGAAGCTTATTTATTGCTTTTTTGTGAAGAAGGTGAGGCTTATTATTGAGAGTTATTATTATATATTATTATTATAAGAGTAATTATATACGAATATATGTTATATTAAAAAAATATCTTACAAATTTAGTCACACGTATCTCTTGTCCTTTTCTAGCAATTAAAACTTTAAACTTATAGAAATTAACAATTTTTAAGCAATAATTTTTAAACAGCATTTATGAATAAAATGGTAGGCTAACCACCAGCAGTAGTGGTGGTTTTGGTGGTGGCGTTGGGAATAATCCCTTTGATGGATAGGTCAAATGAAATAAAAATCTCAAACAATATTTGTTCTTTCCATTCCTTCCTTCTTGGGCTGTGCAGAGCAGTGCGGTAGGTGTGATAATAGTAAATTAAAATTAACACCAACTGTTCAAATTTATACTTACAAATCTAATGGGTAGAACATTAGAACAACATATTTTCCAGAAAAATCGGACAGTTTGAGGTTGTTAAATTCTCCATTCACAACAGCAGTTGCCGAGAAGTCAGGTGCAGGCTTCTGAACCTTGGGCGTAAATACAGCACTGGCTAAAAAAAATAAAAAAATAAATGTTGGTAGTATCTTTCTCAAACATCTGATTCCTGATGTTGGCTGGCAGCATTAAAGATTCTTCTATTATTAATATTGTCACTGTAATAGGTTAAGCAGCATTTATGGATGTGCCTAATCTTATTTTCGGCACTTGTGCATCAGTTTGGCATAGTGTCTGTCCAGCCAATTCATGAACAGGATCACCGAATCTGTGTCGATAACATTTTCTGGCACCTGGTTCATCATTAACTACACAGTTCAATATAAAACGTTTATAGGGATTGGCGGTGGCGACACTATGGTGCAACTTTAGTTTATGTCCCTTAGATGGTGGTTTGTATTTTTCTGGTATTCTGGTAAGTACATAGATTTCAAGTTCAGTACAACATATTGATTGGTAAGGGTTTTGAATGTTTCTATGAGGTCCCCTGCCTCCCTCCTTTCCTCTCCTATACAAAAAAAAATGTTATCAACTGAAACTTATGGTTATTTACATTTACAGACAAGTGACCAGTACATAAGTACATATTTATAAATGAATTAGACTTGCCATTCAAAAATACTTTAAATAAAGGAAAAATATTGCCTAAATAAAAATATTTAGATACTTAATGGTGGGGGGTAGTTATAATAAGAAAATACCACTGAGTACCTATTTTATATAACCTACATTTATCAGGTAGTTGACTGTATTTGAAGGAATAAACAACAATTAGAGACAGCAATAAACCGAAATTGATATAAATTCTTCAATTTCTTAGAAAATTTGACAGATAAAATTTGATAACATTTATGGTGAGTAGGTGTCACAATCTTGTGACTTCCAAGCCCTACAACTTGGTAAATTTTGAAAATAAATGTTGATATACATATATATATATGTATATCAACATATATATGTATATATATATATATATATACACACATATATATATATATATATATATATATATATATATAGAAATGCATACCTAGTTGTTCCCTTTATTAATTAAATAGTGTTATTTAAATCACGAAATGCACAGCATATGATACTATATGGCATTCTATGACACTACAAGAGGAATATGTGATTTTTAATGTTCATACGTCACAAGTTGAATCTGACCTCTTTGCAATTTTGTTATTATTCATTCTAGATAATGTATTTCCTTAGCCTTATAGGTTATGTAACAAACCGAACAAGCAGTCATATATTACGGTATTTTCCAATACGTAAATAGGAATACATACTTGTAGAAAAGTTGATCCTCTTCACGGTAGAAAACACAGGAGAAAATATCTGTAAATTATAAATAAACAAAAATAGGTTTGTCTTTGACATGGAAGGTAGGTAACGAACTTTGTGCCATTGTGGTATTTTATATACAAACCTTATGAGCGAATTGTTTCACGAGGAAGGACATTTTGACTTATTTCCCTGATATATTTAAGGAGGAAGATTTATTATTTCTCGCTATTGAATTTTGTCGTAAGAAAACGCCGGAATCAGCTGTAGTCTACCTATAATAAATGACATTGACAACTTATTGACAGTAACATTGGTCGCTGCATTTAGCCAGTAGGAAAAAATCTAAAGCTGTGCCACATTAGTGCGGTTAGCAGAAAAAACGATTTCAAGCGCTCGCGAGTAAATAGGAACACGTCTGACAAATGAAAGGCGAGACTGGAAAACAGCGGCAAATAAAAAAATATCATTTTATTATCAGTGACTTACCGGAATTATCAGAATTACCCCGGAACTGACATGTAAGAATAATTCAATAATATTATATTATAAATTTAATGGCATTACTACTGGTTCTTACTACAATTTGTTGTCGCGGTTGTTGCTAGCGTAGTTGACGTGACAAGAACTTTAATTTTGTCTCTTAAAAGTGTGTTAATCAATGCTAAATATAGAGGCGAAGAACCGTGTGAATGTGAATAGAGGATGTTTGTTTCGATTCTTTTAAAATTGGCTTCAATTAGATCACATGAAGGTAAAGTAAAATAAGTATGGAATTTTTTTTCTTAGGCTGAAGAAACTTGTGTTAAAATTTCCCGAAATCAAAGCAAATATCCTATATACATAGTTGCACAAATAACCTGTGCGTATACTGAAGATTGTATTAATTATTCTAGATAAGCAAGGTTTACAAAGTAGTTACTATTTACAAGTTATCTTGTATGATTGTTTGTAATGTTGAAAATTGTTATTGTTCTATTTTAATTACATTTTTATTTGAAAAATAAAAATTATGTAGGTACTTAATATAAATGAATTTTATTTATATTCGGTCTTTTCAATAAAATAATTAAAGTGTGTATCCACACAAATATAACGTTCAGATTCAAATAAATATATCAAAATGCATAAATAATAAAAAAAAACCCGGAAATCCCGATTTTTTTTATTTATAAAAGTCATATCCATATTATGACCGCATGGCGCAAGTACCAACAATAGCTCTACCTATTTCGATCTATGATTATCACTTTAATTATCACTAAAAATAGTTGGAACAATAATTTTGATACTTAAATTTAACCTACCTTGTTTTTTTTATTGTTTATGTTAACTGATACTACTGTAATACTACTGTAATGTAAGATACTTAAGATAACATAAATATTAAACTATAAATAATTCAATTACCTAATAATTATTTTCAGATCCATTTCTTTCCGCCTCATCCGGAAGCGTGCCTATCTATTAAAATTATCTGTCTGCTAAATCTGTCAGATAAACTGTTTGCTAGGCTGCCACCTTTTAAATAAAAAACTATATTCAAAAACTTAAATGACCTCTTTCGATTTTCTTTTGTATTATGTCCTCTTTTGGCTTTGTTGGGCTAAAAAAACATATTTGACTGGTCTAACTACTCAATAGAATTGCATTGTGCCACGGTCCCATGGTAAGGCCATACATCTCTCTTAGGAAACACAATTTGTATTAAGTAAGACGCCCATGTCCAGCAGTAGACGACAAAAAGGGTTGGATGCGGTTACGGTATATCTTGTGTACCCAAAGGGCATGTGTCTCAGTTTTGGTGTAGGGCGTAGATACGAGTAACATCCTCATGATGAATAGGTATCGTTTAAATACTCTAGCACAGGGGTGCTCAAACGGTCGATCGCGAGTGCTTTTTGAGTCGATCTAAAGAAAAAATATCCGATATAGACTTATTCACAGATTTTGTTTTAGTAGGTAGGTAATTAAAACAAAATGTAATGAATAAACAACCAAAATTTATTCGATCCACAATTAGGCCAGAATAATGAAGGGTCATTACTTTCTTTTATCGTAATAACCCCCTACTAGCGGCAAAAGGCGGCTTTACCAAAGGAACGCGCGGTACTTGTCAAAGAGAAGCCGCGTTTTTGATTCCCGCCGATTTTTCTAGAAACTTCGGGCGACGCGTTTGGCGGGAACATTCGAGACTTCGTTCGCGCCGATATAAATGTTGCGCCTGCAGGAATAGGAGTCAGTCTAAGTTGTAACTTGAAGGCGATTCGTCGATATAAAGTTTATTAATAAATAGTACAAAATGAGTGCGGCGAAGAAAAGTAAAATGTATCATTTTAATAACGATTGGGAGGAAGAATTTTTCTTTTGTATGGTAAAGGATAAGTGCATTTGTCTCATTTGCCGTGCGTCAGTTGCAATACCTAAGCGCGGGAACTTAGAGAGGTATCATAAAACGGTTCATAAAAACTATGAAAAGGATTTTCCGTCACAGAGTGAATTAAGAAAACGAAAAGTACTTGATTTGATAACTTGTTTGAAAAAAGAACAAACCATGTTCACAAGACCAGCCAAACAATCAAAAGCTGCAACGATCGCGTCATTTAAAATATCTCATATATTGGCGAAACACAAGAAACCATTTGAAGATAGATCGGTTGTGAAGGAAGCATTTATTGAAGCGGGTGAGACTTTATTTGGAGATTTTAGAAATAAAACAGAGATTATGTCTGCTGTTAGAGAACTTCAGTTATCTCGTCCGACTGTCACAAGACGTGTTGAAGTCATGAGTCAGGACATGGCAGATAAACTAAAACATGATATCATGAAATGTACATACTTTTATTTACAGTTCGATGAATCCACCGACAGACATATGATAGACACTGCCCAGCTGTGTATTTTTATTCGAATGGTATTCAATGATATGTCGGCTAAGGAAGAGTTTTTGACAATGATTCCTCTGAAAGGAAAGACCCGTGGCGAAGATATATATGACGTTTTCTTCAATTTTGTAACAAACTACAAGCTACCAATATATAAACTAGTGTGCATTACAACCGATGGAGTACCAGCAATGACTGGAAACAAAAACGGTTTTGTGCCATTGTGTCGAGCTAATGACGATTTCCCTTCATTTTTCTCTTTCCATTGCATTATACATCAACAAGTTTTGTGTTCAAAAGTTCTAAACGTGGAGGAGATTATGGGCATTGCAATAAAAATTGTGAATTCCATCCGTGCACGTAGCTTGCAACGACGGCTCTTTAAATTGCAGTTGGAAGATAGTGAGTCAGCTAAACACATCGATTTAGTTCTTCACACGGACGTCAGGTGGTTGACTCGCGGAAAATTCCTAGAAAGGTTTCAAGAATTATTGCCCGAAATAACAGCTTTTCTAGACGAAAGAGGTGATGACACTCAAATGCTGAAAACGGAAAATGACTGACTGATTTGGCATTTTTGATAGACATCACAATGCATTTAAACACTATTAACTTGGAGCTTCAAGGCAAAGGAAAAACTATTATTGAGATGATTAGCGCAATAAACGCATTCAAAAGTAAAATGCAACTTATGATAGATCAACTGAAAAGAAAGGATTTGAAACATTTTCCGTCTTTGAAAGCAAGGATTCCTCAATTGAATTATGATATTTATGAGGCAGAATTATCAAATATTTTGGACCAATTCGAAATACGTTTTTATGATTTCAGTAAATTGGAAAATATCGCATCATTTATGAGTTATCCTTTTTCGTGTAAAAACATTGAGGAATTAGCTACTGAAATAGCAAGTCAGTTTAACATGGACTCATGTTCTGTTGAAAATGAGTTAGTGCAGATTATATCAGATATACATCTCAAAGCCACAAACATCTGATACAAAATTCTGGTGTTTTATATCTGAAGATAAATATCCGAATCTAAGGAAAATCGTCCTTCAGCTGACGGCAATGTTTGGGTCAACTTCTTGTGCGAGTCTGTATTTTCTGAAATGAAGATAATTAAGTCAAAATATCGCAATCAACTAACTGACGAACATATGTCATCCATCATGCTTGCGATTGCTTGCACTCGGTAATTACGTACCATTTTATGAAAAGTATGCTGAGGACATGCAGTGCCACGCTTCATCATCCAAAGTCACCCTTTAGTTAAGTTTAGACACTAGAACTCGTTTGTTTTGTAAGAACCAATAAACTCGCAATTTTGAATCATTATGAGTTTTTTCATTGACATTTTAGAGCAGACCTACACTTACCTTGACTAAAAAAATGCATATTGTCCGGAAAACTAATATCTATGCCACGATACACCCTACCTAGACGACAATCCTGCATCATACATACTTGCAGCCTCTCAGAGTCGATCGATCGTAGTCTAACAATATTGAGGTAGATCGCCAGCAGTTCAAGTTTGAGCACCCCTGCTTTAGCATAATGGTCAGTAATTAAGGGTGTAGATTGTTGGCCTGAGATCTCGATTTCGAGCGACCGCAGCGCCAAAGTTTAATGTAACATCCGACGGGGCGGATGAATGACCTAGAGAGCGCGATTTTCAAAATGTTTTGCAACAAACGTTCCACGTTGAGAAATTGTTATTGAACTTGAATATTTACAGCATAACAATAACGTTGAATTTTTGGAAACTAGCTGTTGATTCTTTTTAATAGATTAATAAGAGTAGTTGAGACACAATTTTTATGTTTTTCTATCATTTGTCATCTGACATTTTTGTATTCTACTTACCTAAAATTCCAACTATTTATTTATTTGTAATTTCACTACCAAAATTTATTCTAATTCGTAAAATATTCATTCAATAAAATAATTGCAAATTCAGTAGGAAGTGTGTTTATCTCTACGCAAGGAAATGTGCCTATTGCGTAAACTCAAATACTTACTTTTTGTTTACGATCACCTCGTCGATATCTAAAAAAAATCCTAGGGTTTTAAAAAAAATGTCAATAAATGAAACACAAGTATAAAAATGATTTATTTACTACACAATAACAAATATGAGTCGCCATTACTCGCTATCTCAAAAGCGTGCTAGGGTTGTACAAAAATTAGTAAATAATTCATCTATTTACTAATTTTAACAGAAGTTTGTAAATTATTAATATACTAATTAAAAGTATGTAATTAAACAATAACGAAATATGAGTTCAAAATTCTAATGGTTTTTCATTCGATTACGGATCAAGTTCTGATTTCTGCTAATTTGATGATAAAATCAATGGCTATCACAAAACCTATCAGAATGAAAACGTTACCAGCTGCCCGATTCACGTAAGTAATAAAAACCGTAGCGCAGTGACGTCACTTCGTTTTTTGCAAATTTAGCCCTTTTAACCGACTTAAAAAAAGGAGAATTCTCAATTCGCTGTATTTTTGAACCAATTTTTATGATTCTTTACACCAGGTAACTCAGAAATTGTATAGTAATTGAGCTATTGGAAGATTTATGACAATCCAAGACTAGATAAGTAAGTGCGTTTAAAACAGAAAACCAAAAGGCGATTTCTAAGTTCCTAAGTTAAAACGACTTTTGGACTGGCGTGTTTACGTGAATCGACTGGCTGGGTAGTTAAGTTACCTGTATCTTTCAAAATCATTAGGCGTTCTTCTCTTTCATAACACGTAAAGCTCTTTCTTTCCTCTCTTTCATAGCCTCTATGATACTGGGCGCGTCACGAATGGGCATGCTTCGTGACTGCCGAGGATCAACTAATTCTGGAAGTAGGCAATCGTAATAAAACCTAACTAATTTCATCTCCATTTTCTCCTCCCAAAATTTGTCGTCCTTTTCTATAATATAAACTTTCATAGGTACAGTAGCACCAAACCAGATGCCAAGCATGCAAACGTTTCTTTTAGTCCCTGAATTTGGAAATACCAGTTATGATTTTTATTTATGACATAACCCTTGGAAGCCTTATCCTTAACCCAAAAGGTATGTTTGGCCATTGCTTCATCAAGAGTCATGCCAGCTAAAGAATGTGGGCACTTAATTTCAATTAAACCGTTTGCATAAATGCCATCTGGTGTAGTACCAAGAAATTCATATTGATCGTCGACGAACAAACCGCAACCTTGTATACTAATATTCTCTTGAATTTCTAACTGTTTAATTGCGGTTTCTTCGTTTTCGATACCGTACCGTACAGCAGGCAAACTGGAGATATTACTACCATAAACGATTTTACGAACAAGAACAGCACAACTTGTGCTCTCTCGTTTTTTACAAACTTCCCCGAACGATGATGAGGTTAGTAATTTTCTCCTTGTACTCATCCACTCAGAACTACTTCTTTGCAAATGGGTCGACCTTTCAAGCTCCTCTCTTTCAGCACAAGACAACTTTAAATCGGCTAAAAAAGATGACTTGGCTTTCTCATATAATTCTGGACTCAGATCAGGTTTTTCGCAGTTTGGTCCATAGTGAGCGTCTTTCGATACAGCGCTGTGGCTCTTTTTCAATCTTAATTTAGGTTTAGCAATTAAACGGATTCTACGATTACAATTTTCCACTTTCGCGATCAAAGGATTAGGACTAGATTTAAATATTACTTCATGAGTTTTACTATGAATCGATCCTGTATTAAAAGACACAACAGCAGCTGCGCATCGGCCCGCATAAGAACCACGGGAAGAATAATTTACACGCTTACCCCCTACTAATTTGGCAATCACTGCGTTAAAACTTTCAACTATATTACTTGTACAATTATGAATTAAACTTCTAGAATGATATGACAGTCTTTTACTTAAAATGTGTACCGCGTCCATTAATCCGCATCCAACAATTGCTGGAAGCAACCCAACAGGTTCTATTCGACGAGTATCAGGTCTACAGAAATACTCCTTGCAATATTGGTGATTACCAAATACGTGTTGTGGACCATTTAGGATATCTTCACTAAGATTTTTTATTTTTTCTTCGAGTGACTGATTTTGATCGCCCCAATATTTAATAGCGCATTTTACACCCGTTCTTAAACGCAAATACCTTTCTTTTAGGAATTTCCGCAATTCGCAAGGATACTTAGTGTCTTTCGACAGTTTCTCCAAGCTATTGCAGTAGTTTCGTAAAAGATGATTTTTGCATTCAATTTTCTCTACTGTTAAATTACCGTACGGTCGCGAATCTAATATTTTTTTATAAGTACTGGAATCGCCGTCTGCTACAAATTTATTATAAATTACACCGTGATCAACAATGGAACGTTTAAACCCCTCAACTATTATGGTCGATTCCATACCGGTAGATGATCCCGAATAATTCTTGAAACAACGGTGTTCCGAGGGCTGACTGTCGTTCTTTGCGGCTCGTGCACAAACTACGCAGTATTTATTTTTAACTCCAAAAAACAATACTTTATTAGTTTTAATGCCAATTATCGCAGCTGCGCCGGACAAGGCGGAAAAATTCTTACCATAAGATCTCTTGCTCCAACAACCGTCAACAGCAACAGATATTAATGGTGTACCATTTTTATCAACACTACCTATAGACACTGCGTACTCCGCTTCTTCCTTGACAGCTTCTGCCATGGAATGTGCTGCTGTCTTTTCCCACCAATCGCAAACCGTATTGTTAATTTCATTGTATAATGAAGGTGACATGATTGGTAGGGCTACTGCGGCAGTTAATGTTTTTAACTGATAGTAGCTCCCACCAGATGATATGATACCAGATACAATTTGATGATTCACTTCCATTCTATCTTCTTTCTTTTCAATCAAACACACAGTAAATTTCATACTACACATACTACATTTCATGATGAGTTTTGAGTCCAGACCAACTTTTACTTCACCTATTATACTGAGGTAACTTAACTTACAATCCATTGGACCGTGGTCCCCTATGGCCTGAAGAGCTTTAAAAAAAAAAGAAACGTCTACAACTCTACGCCCAACTTCCATTTCATCCACCTTTCCCTCTTGGTCGTTTTCAATAACTAGTTCCTGTAAAGAAAGATAATGGCTTGATTTTTTTTATAAAAAATAATTAAAAATTTAAAAAAATGCAAAAGAATTAATACAATATTAGGTTCCTGATGAATAGAAATTATAATTTCTTTACGCATTAGGTATTGTTTTTTTATGACGTCACCTATTTGAACGTAAATTTTCTTTTGAGAAAGTAATTGAGAAGTATTTCGGTACTAAGGTGTTTGTCTCTCGATGAAAATAATAAATATTGCAAGAAAAATCTATAGGTAGGTATTGAGATTTTGTCTTCGCCCATCACTAACTAAGTAGTTTGTTTATTTATGTAACAAGTCTACAAGAATTACGTATAACAACTTACCTCTATACAGCGCGTAGCATTATTGCTCAGAGTCTCGGCCCCAAGGTTTTCTTTATTTTCAATACTGGAAATATTATTCATCAATATTATCCACTTTTTATTTATTTTGTACAACCCTAAGCCAGACGCTAGGCGCCTCGCGTCTGTTTGGCGGTATAGGTATGTCGACAAAGTTGCGCTGTCGCCTACCTACTTCCACAATTTGATATTTAGACAATACTAGCCGACCCGGCGAACTCCGTATCGCCTTTTTTTTTTTTAAAAATCCTATTATTTTGATATTACATACAGATACTTCAATTTTATTTATCAGTATAGATATAGATAATACAAACCAATATTTACATGTTATTGTAGGTATATGTCTGAATCGGGCGATCTAAATCATATGACATATTGTATTAGCTTTGTAATGTACCCTGTTCAAATGCGATAATAAATAAGTAGGGAGGAACTTACATTTTATTCCGAGATCTTTTGGCTTTCATATTTTTATAATGCGTACAAAACTTTCTTTTCCCTGGCATGCCACTCAAATTCAATCAGTCCTGCGAAAAAAATAGCCTATGTTACTCAGTGATAATGTAGCTTTCGAATGATAAAAGAATTATTAAAATCAGTCCAGTACTTTTTGAGTTTATTCGTTACATACAAAAATCCAAATCTTTCCTCTTTATAATACCTATTAGTGTAGATATTGTATTTTTTACGATTTATATCTAGTTCCATCATGGTTTTCTTTCAGACATTCATTATATCGATACTTTCTACTAACTGAAAATAAATAAATTAATTATAAAAATGTTATACTTACAGTTTTTTACAAAAAACACAAATTCACAATACGTAATTCTGCTGTCTGCAGCCGACAAGCGTGGTGTCGCGTTCACTTACAGAAAGGAACTGCCGCTGCAGACCACCGAGATTGCACGAATGAAACGAACGTTTTATCCCATACATTTGTGTATGAAAAATTTACCTTAAAATATATCTAGATTTTAGGGCTTTAAAAGAGGAAGTCTTTGTTTGTAAAGGTATAAAAAGAAGTATACAGCTATACTTATTGGTTTCTTCAGTGTTCAAAAAGTGTTTCTTTTTATCAATTTGTGTTGATTTATGGGGTTAAATCTGAAAAATACGAAGTCATGTTTTTGCATTTTTACTCAATTTTGTGCGTTTGTTGACGTTTATTATATAACAACTATTAGGTTTAAGAGTTTAATATAAGCATGAACATACTTATTGGTCTTTGATTGTAATATATACAAATTATCATTGATATCAATCATATGTAAATAGGTTAAATATGAAAAATCGTAACACTCTTTTCGGTGATTTTCACGATCTACACCCTTAACAAAGTAAGCTTTTGTGTAAAGCTTCGTTCACTGCACTGATTTGTATCGCCATTTCACTTTTAATTAACACTTGTTGCGTTATTATTTTATGTGATTGGATCAGTGCCGCGCCGACCATAGCCAGCGGCTGTGTGCGAAACCTATGAAGCACCTATTTGATTTTGTAAATGAATGAACCACTTCGCTACCATTTGGAAAAATTGACAAAAAGAAAACTCATATTACATAGGGTAATAATTATTTATTATTTTAGGTACCTACTAATTTAACTTAAATACAAATACAAATAAAAATCTGAACAGAGTTATAATATTTCAACTCTTCTAGCTTTTCTATTTGAAAATTCTTTATTAATGTCGTGAGTATCTATGTACGGCAATTTCATAAGTAAGGACCTAGAGATAGACATTTCGCTACGTTAAAGACTTGTTGCAAATCAAATATTTTCACATACATTTATAGTCCCGGAACGAGTTGAATGCGCGCGGAAGGAATGTGACCGTTTTATGTCACTTGTTTTTAGTGTTGTACTACAATGAATGATCTTAGTGAAATATAGGTATATCGATATTGGTAAACATGGATATTTTTAATTTAAATATCGCGGTCAAAAATAAAACACACGACTATGTAATTATAAAAAACATCACTTGTTTTTTACTATTTTTATTTATTTTCATTATTTATTTATTTATTATTTATCACACATTAGATAATATGGTAAGTGGGTATACATATAATAATTTTTAGTTTTAAATAGGTATTTAATATTTGATTTTGAAAAATAAAGTTACTAAAAAACAAAAAGAAAAATACCAAAATAATTAAGTAAAATATAAGAAAACACAATATTATAACAACAAAAATCTACTACGCATTACATTATTAATAATAATAAAAAATAACTTAAAAGTACTAAAAGACACAAAAGACTATCATATTGTTTTTATTATATGACTATCATTATATTGTTGATTTATAACCATATTAAGCTCTCGAGTTGCGCTCGAGAAGCCGAAGAGATAACATCTCTCCGAAAGTAAACGCAGTCGCCACTGAAGATGTCAATCGCAGTTGTTGACGAAACGTTTGGAAAAAAGAGAAGAGATTCCAGAAGACCTCGGCCAAGTAGCCCGGAAGATTCAATTAATAATTAGTCACTACAATAATCACTTGTAACACATGATGCAGACAAGTCAGAATCAGGTTTGGTTGCTCATTTTAACAAGTAAGTATAGTAAAAAACTACCCAACACGTGTTGTATCGATGACGCAAGAGAAACAATAGAAAGCGAGCAAGCGCATCACTTAACTAGCCGGCATAAGTGCGGCGAGACGGCTAGGAGGAGGGTGTGCTCGTGTCCCCAGACCTCACACCGCGCGCGTATTTAGCTCATTCCGGGACAGTAGATAGATAGATGAACTCTGTATTGTACACCAAAACATGTAGCAAGAAAGGTTATTATTGTCGTGTTGGAAATTGCTGGTGTGCGTACAGAAAAGAGCCGATTGACGTATTCCTTTTTAAAATAATGAAACCATTTCCGAGCAAGTAGGAGAAAAGTTTAATTTTATTATACTAACCATGAAGGTGAATAAAATTAATTAAATAAGTAACAATTTATTTATGTGAAGGTTTTTTAATTTATAACTCCAGCCGAGACATAATAATACGAAAAATCAAAGAAAGTGGTTATTATCCACTTTTAAAACATATACTCGTACATGCAATGGGCGATGAACATCGAAAATGTTTTTTTCTAAATGTTTTCGCTCTTTCAGTAAAGTTGAATTCGACAATACGTACCTACCAATATTATTTTCGAATTTAGTAATTTAATGAATTTTTGGTGCTCACATTAACAATTACAAAATAATAAAATTGATAACTATAGACTGAAATGGAGTCACAAAAATGATATTTTATAGAATACTTCATAGAATGGATCAAATAGGATCAAAATATTTCTAATCAAAGTTTGTTTACATTGTGTGTGTTCGCCATATCCGTGACTGTGTAACCGATACGCTGTCTATGTAGACTTGGATGATATTGGTTCTTCTCCGAAGTATGTAAATCGACTTGTAACTTTTAATTGAATTGCTGGGTCCAGAATTTTAGAGCCTTTTAAGAAAGCTCACAAAATCTGTTCTAATGTTTATTCTCCATTTTATTGCATTGACACATAAATATCTTGGTTAAATTTGAAGTCTATTTAAATCGGTTCCGCAACCAGCTCTTTTTTCATCTACTGCTGGGACCTGAGCCTCCTCATGGACATTGCATAGGACCTTGTGCATAAGGGATGAATGGCTTTAAATCGCCACGCTGGCCAAGCGAGTTGGCGAGTCCACTCTTTTAAAGGTGGTATAGTTCCTCAAGTTTTGTGATAGTAACTTTGTTATCCCTAGAGCTGTGTCGCCACATAACCCACGGGAAGAAATGAGGTGGTGCTATTTTAAAGCCGATCGACAGCACACGGTAAGAGTTAATTAAATAAATTAGGTAAGCTACTTATTAGAGAATAACTCTGTTTATTTATGACCAGTACTCGTAATGCATCGTTAATTGTTTTGTTGTTTGCTGCACGATGCAATGAACCTATAACTGATGGTATAAACAGAAGAATTTTTTTTTATTAAATAATGCAATTTTGATTAGTCAAGATGGATACCTAGTAGGTAATAGGATGTCGCAAAAATTCAAAGTTTTTTTAACGCATTAACATGCTTTTGTCTTATATATATCAAAACACACGTAAAATTTCATGACCTCTGGAATAAGGCAAACCGTGCCGTGCCGACTTGCATTGGAACACGACAGTACAAACTTAGGCGCGCGCGCATATGCGTCGACGGACATGTCATTTCCAGTTGTATTGTCACAAAACTTATTGCTTTTAGTCAAGAAACATGTCAGTGGAATTGCACAGTAATTCTAGAAAGGGTATATTTTAGTAGAGGACGTAACACATCAAATAAAGGGAACAAAATCTCCCTCCAATGGACAAAGACGTTATTTTAAATTTGCTTTTTACGTAAATCTGCAGTCGCTTGCTACTCTCACATACTAAAAATAATATACAACTCTAAACTGTCTTGTATAGGCTCCATCGATATTACAGAGGATTCTAAAATTTAACACCTTGTAGGAGTGCAATATAAACCATATTTTTTAAATCATTTACCATTATCGGCTTTGATACTATTATTGTATTTGATACTATTATCGGCAGAATTTCTGTATTGTGTTATATTGTCATTTCATTTAAAAAAACATACAAAATTGATAAATTCATAGAAACTATAAGGTAAATTTTTAAACGCGTATTAAAGTATTCGACTGCGTCATAACCTAATAAATTTATTCTACCAAAGTTGAAATGCAAAACTTTTGTTTCTAAACTGTTCTTTGATTGTCATTTGCACTCCATTTACCAGAATTACCGAATTACAACCTGATTTGTAGGTACCTCCAAGTTTCAAGACTTTTCGGGTTCGGTACTAGGCTTTCCGGATACAAGTTGATCGTTTGAAGTCTTTATCTGCTTTGTCAGACGCCTTCTTTGATCGCCCATTTAAACGTTTTAATTGGTTTTAATCACGTCTCGACAAGATTTCGTTTAAAATTGAAAGCAATTGAAAATAATTAATTAATTTTGTAATTCAAGTGTTGTTTATGATCTTGATTTGAAATAATTTTTAATTTTATTATTTATGAAGAGATAAAGAAATCTCTTTTGTATTTTTTTCTAAAATGTGCCGTTTGTTATATTATGATATGAGGCATGTAGGGAAGTTTTCACTGTAATACTTTAATTGGCATATTGCTTCAACAGGGGTGGTCGACTATGTTTGAAATAGCTTATCCGACAAGTAGAGGGAAAAAACAGCCCCATATCCATAATAGTCCATCTCAAAAGGAATTTTATGAATTGACTAATATTATAGTCACCAGCCATCGGTTGTTACCTATGTCATTGGCCAATCGAGGGTAGAACAAATACAAACTACTTTGCAGCTCATTATCCAATAGGCAGCTAGATGGCGCCAATTGCCATTGTCGAACAAACCTGTACTTTCAATACTTACCTACTTACTTTACTTTCAAACAGTACTTTTAGGCCCGTGTCTATTTATTATTACAATTTAGAATATATAGCCATCTATCACTAGGTATGTCGCCGTAACCTGCCTGGACCACTGCTGGACATGAACCTCTTCATATACACTGTCTTGTGCGTGAGGAATGTTTGACCTGGACAAACGGGTTATCGAGCCCACTCTTTCAGAGGTGGTGTAGTTCCTCAGGGCTTATGGTAGCGGCTTCATTTACGACACCGACGGGAAGAAATGGTGTGGTGCTATTCTAAAGGCCGCCCACACCCTGAATAATGCTTTACATAAGTAAGGATTACAAAATCTGTCCCACTAGTTTTATATGTGAAGGTTATTCTTTTAATGTTATATTAATTCAATACTCTCAACAATTTTTATATATAAAATGTTCAACAATATTTTTCAATTTTGCCTTATCGAACAAACGGAAACAGCTTGGACGGACACAAGTTGATACTTTATTTATTTTATTTATGACACGGTCCGCAGAAAAAGTCCATTTGTAACTTAGTTTAAGCTTTCGATAATTATGTGCTTCCTCACAATTTATCGAATTCGTCACTCTTTTAGCGTTCCATACACAAAGGGTTCAGTAGGAACCTCGTTGCACTTGCTCGTCGGTCAAATTAATAAAAATAAATAAATAAAATTTAAAATATATTTATTTGTCCAAAAGTATTTACAGAAAGGTGCTCACAAATTGTCACAGATTTTTATTTCATAGGTAGGAGATAGAGACTTGAATTATTGGACGAACAATCATCGTAACACAGCAGTAAGCACATCATAGTAAACTATATTAAACACACCAGGTGTAACTTTGCAAATGGCTATTGGCAAAAAAGTACCTCTGAGATGTGTCTGTGAGTGAAAAACTCTCACTACGACCCTATCGGGAGACCAAACACTGAAAAAGCACCTTTACAGAATAAATGATTCTAGTATCAGCCGCAAAATCTGTGGCGGAGAACCAGAAATTCTAATTAGTTATACAGGATTAAATAAAAAATGCATGCGCCTTTCTAATATATGACTTTTTCAATTATTCACTTTTATTTTATTTTCATTTATTTGGGGAGCTTATAGCTGTACCATGGCTTAATATTTAAAATATAACATATTTAAATGCATATTTAAAAGTTATTCATAAGCTACCACAAGTAGAAACTATATTATTATATACACGCCTAGAGTGGTTATATTTTAAAGGATAGAATGGATAAAAAGAAAGAGAAGATAAAACTTCGAGTTCAAAATTCTGAAGCATTAGTCACTAATACATAATTGTTAATAAGTAAATATTTAATTACCTTTATACTACAAAAGAATAAGTCAATGCGTTCGTCGCCACATATGAGGTTAAATGCAGCGCTAGCTCTGATTAGAAAACTATTTTTCCAGTAGTTAGCGTTAACATACGGAATGTGGAATATAGTTTTGGATCGTCACAAGTGCGCTGGGGTTCTCACCGAATGTTCACCCAGTAGTTGAGACCAGTAGTTGAGAGCAGAAATATTGCTATGTCAGCAATATTTCTGCGCACATTGAGCGGGTAGTAAGTGAAGCCGAACACAGCGTTGTAAAGCGTTGTAACATACATTTGTAAAGAAAAAAGAGACAAATGTAGGTTCGTTCTGGGTGCGTGTTTGTGATTGTATTTGTATGTGTATCTGGACCCACGACACAGGGAATCCTAGTGTGGGCCATTGAGTGTGGCGTTATTTATTTATTTATTTTTTGGGGAAAATATCAAATTCAGAAAAAAGTAATTACAACAAAGATTCCAACATTAAAGTTAGAAACTCGAGAATTAAGAAAGAAATTTATTTTTCATTTCTCCTGTCCCGCTATGACTGTCCCACTTTGGCACATACAAGAAACTCTTTTCTGGGAGATCACTTCTGGATCTCGTATTCAATCAAAGCATTCTCAACCGGCACCATCGTACTATTCATAGAATACATGACACTTAGACTGGATTTATAATACAGAGTGGTTACAATAGATCTTCTAGGATCGCAAGTGGCGTTACTTGTAAGCTTTTAGGGCACAAGAAATCCGTTTTTAATATAATAATAAAAACAGAATCTTGAAGATTTGTAGATACGGAAATTTTAATATCATCTTTTTTAACAAAGGATTACAAAAATAGAACTTTCTTCCATACAAAATTCTATTTTTATAATATTGTTCTACATTCTACAAGAAAACAATTGGTTTCAAATAACAGCTTGCGATCAACACTCATTGTCAACGTAAGCCTTTTGTAGACAGTAAGTACAAGCGTTTGTTACGAGAAAATGAATTCACGAATTTGAGAGACTTGCCTCGTCTAAATAAGCACTACTAACGTAAGAAATTTCGCTTTTTACTTCAAAATGCTTATCTAAGCGTAGCGATTACGACTGTGCTGATGCAAAAAGTATTCTACAGTGGTATAACGATACGATGAAGATCTCATTTTTGCTTTTAGCTGCGTTATACCTTTTACGGGCAGTATCACGTTTTATGTTAAAAGAAACATTAAGTGCGGAAAGAAATAACGGCACTGAATATTTTTATATTTGTTTATAATTCTTTTGTCGTCTGTCTTAAATCGTTCCATTTGGATACTTACTTATTAGGGAAGTTTAAATTTGGCATAATGATAAATGGTATAATGGCATTACAAATGGGGTTGTGTGCTTTCGTTACACAACAATATTCTGTTTGAAAGTCGATGAGTTGTAAATCAGTCTTCGTGAACTAATTAATTAAAAAAAAAAAAAGCAGCTGTCACTAATACAAATAAATTTGACTTTTTGGCGGGGACTAGAGAAGTGAATTGTAAAAATTGTGTATTATATGTTTTGTGGTTTAATTGTGATAGTTTATTAAACTTCAAATTGTTTTTCGTGCATGGTGTTTGTGATAATACTGATAATCAAATAAAAGCGCGGGACTACGTTTTTCGTGCGCTTACAAGGAGCCCTCTTCTGTCCTCAGTAAAGTAGGTTGAATTTTTATTTGATTATTGTATAAATTGTTATTGTGGGGTTTGTGTTTTAATAGTGCGAATTTGTTATAGTTCAAAGTGATTAGTGTATGTGCATAATGTTTGTGATAAGATAAAGTGATAATCAAATAAAAGCATAAGAGCGGAAACACATTCACCTTACACGATGCTACGTACATTACACACATACACCCCCACATACATACACATACACACTCACACACAGTCACACATGTTCACACAGGTACACGGTTGCACGCAACACATTTTATATACACCATTTATGTGCACCTTAGTTTACAAGAGCATATTAAATTATTTACTAAATTACTATTTCTTACATGTTCTCGTATTAAACTTTCTAAACGCTTCGCTGGAATAAGGCCAATTTTGTTACCTTTGTTAAATAATAAAATAAATAAATTGCGTGAGGGAGATCCGCATGGATTAGTTACCATATATTTTATGCGGAAAGACGCTGTTTAGAAGCACATTCGGCTTACGTTACCTGAGGGCTGAGGCTCATCTACACGATGCTCATTGATGCGAGCGATCACACTGAGTTTACGTGATGCTACATAACATGACGGTGATCCAAACGCATCAGCTTCTATATAGTTTATATGGTAAGACGCTGTTTAACACACGCGATTCCCCAATAAGCGATTTCGTTCAGCGTGTGGCGTGTGTGGCCGCGTGTCACTAGTGTGACTGCGTAAGCGTAAGACTGCATCTTTCATGTGCTTCCAAGGAGTAGAACTCTTCTGTCTTCAGTAAACTTACTATCACTTTATCGAGCGACTCCTAACTTGCTTCGACGGGACTGAACGTTAACAAGATGTGTTTTGACTTTTACGAAGAAAACTCGACAGCGACAGAATGTGGTAATTACCAAATTAGTATATGAAAAGAGAAAAAAAGAAATTTCTATCTAGAAAAAATGAGTAAAGTAAGTACGCAATCTCGCTCCGTTTTATCGCGTCACTGTGCGTCAAGCAATCTAAAAGTATTATTCTTTGTTTTGCCGACCATACTTACTGCATGAACTGTATTGGCGCAGTTATCGAGATGCACCCGTTATGAGATATTTGTTGGAGTAAAATGGATTGTGCAGTATTACGGTGAAATTTGTTAAATCAGTATTTTGTTTTATGAAAGAATTTTAGACATATTTACTATGAAAGAATAATATGTATCTTGGTTTATTTATAGATAACATTTATCTAACTTCAAGAAAGCTGTGAATAAGACTTTGCAAGGTCGGCGCGCACCCGCATGCCCCCTGGTATTCATGGGCGGCGGTAACATCACGTGGGACAGCTTGCTCGTCCGTCGACTTCTCTATATATATAAAAAAAAAACTCATCTATTTACTCGTATCTAACAATTAATCATTCTTGACTTTGACAATTTGCATGTGTTTCATAAAACTCATGAAAGTTGATACAATAACAAAATAATATTTCTATTTTATAAACGTGGCGGGAGAGGGTGCACGCTGCAACTCTACAGCCGCTAAGCGCACTAGACTGGCTAAGTCACCCCACAATCACAGAAGACTACCATAAAATATACTGAATTTCCTACATTATCCTATTATCCTAATAGACGTGCGTGTTTCGTTGGTAAGATATTCCAGAGCCCATTCCCATCCTATCTTATCATTATTTATTTTATTTCATTTCCGAATATGACTCCATGTGGTTATGGTATCGTATATAAACTACAAGATCTGATAATGCAGCTTCATTATGTAGGTACAGGATATCTAGTATACGTAGCATGTATAACTATATAGATTGAATAAGCTGGGCGCATGTCCTATGTCCTATTAGTGGCGTAATAGGTACTGCCACTGGCTGTCACCGAGTCTCCTTTCACCTTTGTTCCACTCGCAGATTGTTTGTATTACTGCAGGCAATATATGTATTGTGTATTCCAAACCAATTTCAGTGTGATTACTTACTTGGTCCCGGAATACCGGGCGCACTGGAGTTTAATATATGCATTGTATTTTGATTTATATTGTAACGACAATTTTATTTTGCGTAGAGTAAATGGAAATAAATTGGAAAACGCAATTTGTAAAATACTAAAAATGTAAAATTATCAATAGCCCTTAAAAGACATCAATAGTGCGAGACAAGCATTTATAAACGCATAAACATAATCTAGACTTAGGAGTATATTGGCCGTTAACATAATTATTACATAATTTTTTTATAGAAAAAGGTGGGAGTCGAGTGTACAGTCCACCTGATGGTAAGTCGATACTGTCGTCCATAGACATCCGCGATACATGCCAACATCAGTCCAGAATGACAAACGTTGCCACGCCCCCGGATGCGCTGCCAACCTTTGCAGATTAAGGAATGGATTGGGAGTTAGGGTTGGGAAAATGGAGAGGGATAGGATAGGATGGGATGGGAATAGGCTTTGGCATATCTCACTCACTACCGAAACACGTACGTCTACTGAGTAAATACGATAAAGTAGGGAATGCAGTACATTTCAAGGTAGTCTTCTATGAGAGAGGGATAACGTGGCCAGTCGAGTGCGCCCAGCGGCTGTGAGAATGCAGCGTACACTCTCCCCCTACAATTATTTACATAATACATACAATAAATTCGCAATATACATACAGTCCGAAAAAAAAAAAATTTTGGACTTTTTGAAAGGAATGCAGTGACAATGGGTTTCCTTAAAGTTACAAACCTCCTTTTATATAAATAAAAAAATAAGTAGCAGTAGGACCATGTGAACTTGGAATGTATTATAGAAATCTATGTTCGAGTAGGAGGACCACACGAATACAGTTTCTAATTTTAAGACAATGTTTATGAATTGACACTTGACATTTAAATTTGACAACCAATTATTCCCGGTGGTAGGGTTCCTGCCTGCTGTGCAATAGGTGCCGGGTTCGATTCCTGATCGGACACACATTTGTTTAAAGACATGTATTTGTTCGGGTCTGGGTCTGGGGTAAAATGTGAAGATGAATGCATAGGCAATTTCCTCAATAGTCGCTCAACGAGGCCCTGACACCGCGCAACGTGCTTTCTTGCAATGACATCATTCCCGCCAGCGCGTCCGACATAAATACACTTCGTTTTAGACCTGGCATCGGTCAAGACGCATATTTTGAGATCAATAGTTTAGTTAGTAATATAATCAATTGTAAGCTCTTAGTAATAAATAAAATCTAAATTTGATTTTTTTTAATCTTCTGCTGTAGCTGCTAATAACTTGTGTTTGTTGTGTCGCCTTTGTATGTGTTTGACCCATGGCACAGGGCTAGTGTGGGCCATTGAGTGTGGTGTTATTTATAGAAAAAAAAAAAAATTACATTATTTAAGCTGAGCCGGGTGTAGGTAAATATTTTGAAACTTGACTGTACTTATTTAGTCTTGACTTATTGGTAACTTGACTGACTAAACGGGAATTTGACTATACAGTAACTTGACTAAAGCACTAAGTGATTTAGAAATTATATCGCTACCGGTAGCCTAGATTTAAAAAAATAATCTGAAACTCCGAAACTTCCATTATATTGGGGCTATTAGAGACTTCCTTCACAGCCTATTAATAGTAACCACATTTCATCGCGGCTGAATTTGGGACAAACTTTGAGAGTGTGCCCCAATGTCAGGAGAGTCCTACATTTGAGTGTACAAAATGTTCACAATATAGGATTCTATTTTTTTTTTATAAAAAAATGCCGGCAGACTAGCATACAGTCCACCCGATGTCAGTGGGTGGGTACTTAGTATCCGAGGTGTCTGAGGACAATACGTCACTCGAGAAAAGGAGTCGCGCAACGCCCTTAAGGCCTGCGTTGCTGACTTTGCTTTCTACTTCATTTAGACATTTTTAGGTATTTTTTTAGGTTTGGGCAAGTCTTTGAGGTTGAAATGACGGTGGGTGGTTCAGTTAGTTTTTATTATGGAATGGCCACACATCCCTGTGTGGCTATTGTCAGAAGCGGCGTGAAGAGTTTTATATGAAAACGTTAACTATTGTTGCAGACCTTAACAGTATTTGATTTTACTGTTGTTTAAACGATTTCTGATAAACTATTAGCGATGGAAACTCTAGCGCACTATCCTTTTCACGATAGGCACGTTATGCTTTAATTGGCTCAGAATAGAATGAAAAGGCATGCTAGGTTGGGATCAGCAGATTGTTGTGGGTGACGGGTTGCATGAATTTGAGGGGGCGGATGGGGCTTGACCATGTTTTCGTATACAGTGAATGGGAAGTCCCCGTAGGCTACCGAAATATCTATCGCACTCACTGCACTGGTGTGGAGAAGGTGGCAGGATATTGTCTCCAGGTGTGTCCGATACTATACAAGACATAAAGTGTACTTCAGTATCTACTCCTGAAACTATTCCAAGACTCTGTTTAATAAAAAAATCTCCCAAGTGCAATAAACCAATCACAGCGAATAGCAAAGTTTTCCAGGGAGGAAATACGTGAAGTTTTATTTCATATTTATGTTATTCATCGTTGACACCTGGTAGCATGACATGAACTGGAGCTGCGAACTGGATACATGATACATTACGTCTCAGAACCCCTCTGCAGTTGCAAAGGGAGGCTTGAGCTGTACGGTGGGACACTATAGCTATTTATCGATATTTGTACGAGTACATACGTTGAGTTTAAATTGTTATTTACATTTATATAAAATACATTTGTAAAAGTAAATATAGGTAGGTATATGGATAAAATAAAACGTAAGGCTTTTTCCTGTATCCATTTTATTATTGTGAAAACATTTTATGGATAAAAGTGTTATATCAGGTGTACAGATAAATAAAAAGGGTAGAACGGCCACTAGTATGCCTTTTTCCAAATTGTATGTAGTTACGATTTTGAAACCCGCACTAATATTTATATTAATATTGCGATGCAACCAGCCGTTTTTGTATCCACTGCTGGATGCATGGATAGGGCCATGCCTACCCATGCACATTATCTTATGTACAAGTGATGTATGGCCTTAAACCGCCACGCTGGCCATGGTTGGTTGTCGAGTCCACTCTTTTCGAGATGGTGCAGTTCCTCAGTGCTTGCGCTTTGTTATGGCGCTATTGTTTGTTTGTTGTTAATGGATGAATATCCTTGATATGGGGGTGGGTAGATAGGCTCGGCGATAGCTCACATAGTTATAATTTAAATTAGTGGCACGAGCGTGGATAATGTCGCGAGAGACTCGCTCGTGTAGTTGGCGGGTTATGGAATTGAGACAGTGAGTATTAGGTGAGAAAGAATATCGCCGAAACATTGTAGTGAAATAATCAAGACTGTCGCTGACACACTGTTTGTCTTCTTATTGTAAATGGAAACAGAATCAAGATTGAATGAAATTGCATTTTATGAAGAAAAACAACATGCTAACGCAGCCAACGAGGAGTATTATGCGATTTAGATGCAATGTAGGTAGACTTTGGCCGCTCTATTTACATCTATCTCCGAGTGCAATACACTTCCATTCATTAATTGTTCCCTTCACTTGTATTTGCCCTTTCTCTACAAAATAAGAAATAGGAAGGTATACTTCATTGTCCATTGCTCTTCTTGTACACTAATTAATTAAAGTGAGTGTAGGTAGTAAATATAATTTATTGTATCTTTGAAAATCGTTACTTTGTAAAGTTAAATAATGGAAGATATATATCATTTGGTTTTATTTTCGGTTAACATTTTAATGTAGCGATTAACCTTAGTATATGTATTTATATAATAATGTATAATATAAACTGTCTTATTCTAATTACAAATATTAACATATTTATTAATCAGAGTATAAGTTATTTATTATTTTTAATATGGATGTGTATTGAAATTTATTTGTTTATATATATATGGGTACTCAGGTTCTGCTCCCAATTTGGTGGTTACTAACTAAATAATAAATTAATATTTACTTAATATGTGTTAGTAGTTTACATGTATTTCTACGTATTTCTAATAATCAAATAATTAAATACCGCAAAATATAATTTACTAAAATAATTTTCTAATTTCATATTTCGTAAGATCGCTCTCACTTACAAATTATACCCTTCTACCTCATTGTTGGCTACACGATAGGCATGGACGTTGGCGTGGAAGGGTCGAACGAAAACTTTAATGGAATAACTGTCAAAAGTTGGCCACAGACGTCATTGTGCCGATGAAACTAGGAAAAGTGGAAAAATTAACTTCGCAACTTTTGCATTTGGCCTGAACACTTTGATCGGCCTTTGTGATGGTTTTTGTGTTTAAGATGGATTATCGATCATATGTCGAGTGTTTTATTCTTAGTTCTAACCCAATAAGTATGTAGTTTGGGACTTTCTTAATATAGACTGTTACGAGTAGAACGCGTAAAGATTGCCTAAGTTTATTTAATATGAGTAGAATAATAACCTGTTATTGGTTAGATACTGATAAGCTTTCGACACTTAATGACACTTCGACAAGCTTCGACCTCGCGACGAAACAACAAACTTGTTCTTATTTTAATAAAAATCAGCATTATTAAAAGGGTTCGGATATTTTTGTACGGACATTTTGAAATATTCTCGATTTTATGAAAATAATTAGCGCCACAATCAATGGCTCAATCAATTACTGCATAAGAGTAGCTGATATACTTTACTGAGAATCCAATTGAACTAATATTGCAATATAACGCATGTTTCATTTGAATCGTATATTATTTAGGCGACATGTACACCTATAGTTAGGGGTTATTAAATATAAATGGTTTCGTAAGAGAAAGTGTCTATTTATGACTTGATATGTGAAATCGGATTGCGAGTGATCGAAGTCAGCTAATATTCAGAGCTCAATTTCCGCATTCAACTAAATTTTTCCTATATCGTTGTATGTGGTCAACCTATTTAGTTTTAGCAAACTTCTTTTCACATTCCTTAATACTGTCGAAAAAATCCTCTTTCTGTGGGTCTTTCAATTAGGTAATCGTATTGGAAAAATAAGCTTTAAGGGTTTGAGGCAATCGCTTGGACCTTTTTAAGGATTCTCAAGAATTTTGTAGCATTCCATTAGGTTTAGTTGCGCATTATGTAGGTACCTAAGGGACGGTATGCGCAAGAAATAGTATTGAACTTCATATGAACGCTTTCAATGCAGCGCGAGCGATTGCATCCGTTGATTAGTCAAAAACAACTGATTTTCAAGGGCACCGTTTAAAAGTTTGTTTGTATGTGTTTTCGCCTTGAATATTGAGATATTACTTTATCGTTAAAATCAATTTCTCTGAAGCTATCGAGTATATTATAGTGATGAATCGTGTTGGAACTTCTGAATTAAAGTTTTATATATCTCAAAACTAAAGGAAAACCAAACCGCTACCACAAGCTCTGATGAACTCACCACCTCTAAAAGAGTGGACTAGCCAAATCGCTTGGCCAGCGCGGCAGCGTGGCATTTAAAGGTCATATATACTTGGTGCACAAACACAATGTGCATATACAGGTCCATGTCCAGCAGTGGACTAGAAATGGCCGGTTACAGTTATGTCGACACTTTATTTGCATTGAGTACTATCGGCTTTTGAATCTCTTAAGTTAGTTTAGTCAAATTTAATTCAAACATCAGTCTGAAATCCTTTGTAGAATTCTCTTTAGAAGTTACGAATCCGATAAGCTGGCCAATTATATTTTTGACAATGTCTTTTTAACAATTAAATAAACTTGGATTGAATTTTGTAATAAGAACAATAGAATGAAGATTCTTATAAAGATAGCGGGTATTATTATACTCTGTTCAAGTTAAGAAAAAAGTGATGTCATCACTATCAGCCACGTGATTACACCTATTGACCAATTACGAGAGAGCGAGCGTTCCTCTGTGGACTAATAATTGACGCTGTGTTATGCTACATTGGACAGTCGACGTCAGTTTTTTCTTAACGCCACTTTTTTTCTTCTGCCCATCCAAGGGCGTATCAACGTTTGTCATGCTACCCTGATATTGGTTCGTATGGCGTATGCCCACTTATCCACTTACCACCAGCTGAACTGTCTGCTCGTCGACAATCTTTTTTCCATAAAAATATTTTTCTTTACGTGTACACACTAATCCTAACCGAGTTATAACTGCCATATTTCATTCTCGTCTCTTATGAGTTATATGAAAGTTATTGGGACAACTTAGCGAAGTTATCTCAAGTTATTTCGTATGGATTCCACACGGTCCGCGGCTGTCGGTGATCAATCTCAAATTTTCTATTTGAACGATTTGTGGCGGACTCTCATTGATGACAACGTATTTAATATTACAATATTAAATACGTTTAGTTGTGTTCTTAGAACTTCATGTTGTGTCCTTATGTTTTTGGTTTATTCAACAAATAGAGAAGAAAGCAATTCTACGTAATTAAGAATATGGTATCCTTTTTTTTTTTTTATTTATTTATTCAAAAGAAACTTAAATAGTAGGTATACATATATTTCCGCCAAACTGATGACAGTTTGTTGGCGAATAGTGCGCTCTCAACTTTTAACTTTCCGTGTCTTACCCACTTAGGTCAGCTTAACTAATTAACAACTTGTCTACGATGTGAACAAGTATATATATGTACAATCCATGAGTACTACATGAAACAGTAAGTACACTTCTAGGTATCTATATTTAATTTATTTAACAGTATAGCTTTTAGCCTTTTTTAAATACCTGTTTACCACTGCACTGTTCCACAGTTGGACTAATTTGGTTAAATAATTTAGGAATCATGTATTTACGAGTTCTTTTGCCAAAGTAATTGTTCATATTATATTCTATATATTATATTCTATATTAAATCCGTGACCAGTCACTTTAGCGTCAACTGCTGGACACGGGCTTCATCATGCACATTGTCTTGTGCATGAGGGAGGGATGTTAGGCTTTGAACGTGTAGTTCTTCAGGGCTTGTGGTTAGCTACTTTGTTATCCCTTAGACGCCTTTTATAACACCCACGGGAAGAGCAGGGTTGGTGTGATTCTAAAGCCTGCCGACACCACACGACCGAAATTTTCTTTTAAATAATTATTTATTGAATAATTGAAGACGCTAGAAATTGATCCCCGAACTCAAAATTAAAATATTTAGAAAAATGACTGTGTCTCGTTGTTAGGAACTAATTTAACATAATGCCTACCTCGGAATTTTATCAGCGCATCTGCCGTCGTCGAAACGCGGTACATCCGTATTTTCCTGACAGGAGGCAGTCGCGTACTATTCGGGTTACCAGACATTCCACACCGTGAACCTCACGATAATAAAACGACCTAGCTCCCGGGGTCTTTCCGCTGCATTACCACATGGGGTTCTCCAAGGGAGTTGTGAATAGATATTTGTAGGGCAAGTCTGTAATCCTTCTGAAAATCAGCGCTGCAGATTCTGCTACAGCACATTCTGAGTTGTAACCTATTAGACACACCTTTGTGTTAAGTAGGTTTTCTTTTTACTATTTAGTATGTAGAGTAACCTGGTACTAATAATTGTTTTTCTTTTTCTTTTCAGTCTTTCTCCTGGTATTGCAGGCATCCATTGGTGACGGTAACCATTTAACATATGGCGCATCACCTGCTTGTTTGCCGACATTTATATAAAAACATAAAATAAATAAATAAAATACTATGTCAGCAACTAGAATACCGCCCCTAATACTCGTATTGGCTGTCGAATCCTCTGACCTGACGTCGTTCTTATTGATATAAAAGATTTATTACTTCGCAAAGGAACCGTAATGCGATTCTCCCATACTTTATAAGTTTAGCAATGATAACATTCAGTTTCTATTGCCTTTCCTCTAATATCAATTTGTATTTATATGTTATTTTATTTTTATATTTCCATTGAAAACCAAGCCATCAACAAAACTATATGCAAACAAAGAGTTGAGATTGACAGACAATTAAAGCCAATATTGTAAACATGTTCGTTATATGTTATTTAATTGATAGATGCAATCGTAGAAATTAAAACAATGATTGCAGGCGTCAGTCGAAAGAGAGATTCCGGTTGACCGATTTGGGTTGCCTAGGGAATCTCGTGGATTCACCGAGTTCCTAATACCTAATACCACAGTGTTCCAGTGAATGGGTAAAGATGTAGAAACGTTGAAGACCACGAGGAAACTCCAGTAACAATTTGGTCATATAGTGAGAAATTACAAATATATAGCTCCTCCGACTCATTATACAAGGCAAGATTCAGGGCAGGCAGCATGACCCGGAAGGCGAAGAACTGTACTGTAGAACCTACGCCAGTGGTATGGCAAGAGCACTCGATCAATAATACCGTGCTGCAGCTTCAAAATTTGGAATAGCCAAATTTCGTTAGAAGATGGCATTGCAAGAACAAGGGAGTTGTTATGCCATTTGTGGAGTGTTGTAAAAATTAGCGACGAGCACTTGGCGTTCGAGCGCTGAATGAATCTTTAAGACCAAAGACAAATGTTAGTGAAGGTTATAATCCAAAAAAAATCGTTTGATGTTCTTCAACTTTTAAGGTTAAAAACTAGAGTCTAAAACGATTAACCTTAGCGCTAATCTAAGTAGCGCTGACTCGGCGCTTCTGATTTTCTAAACACTACACCTGACAGAAACCAGAACCAGTTGCTTTTGCACTAAAGGATTACGCAAGAATAACATTTCGGGTGTAAATATTGTGATTCTCGTATGCGACTAAATTTCTTACGATTCTCGCCCGAATAACCCATTAAAATTGTTTACACACAAGGTGCATTCTTCTGCGGCCGATATTCGCATACGAGTTTCGGCTAGACTAAAGATTAGCGAAGCTATTATCGCAGGGGTTGAAACGAGACTCAAAGGAATCGGTTTGAACCATAATTTGAGATGTTATTGAGTTTGGACGTTTCTCAATTATGTCGCAAAAAATATTGAAATTGGGGTCACAAGACTATATTAAATTGATTGAAATATATGTATACCTAAAAACTATGAATGTCTCATTTTCCTACTGAATATAATCGTATGGGAGAATCGTGCGGCAAGGCAACAGATACACGGCTGTGAGCTGAGAAAAGTTTAGGAGACGACAATTGCCTTTTGAGGCGAAAATCGTAACAGTTGTCATTCGTTCAGTTGTTAACGTACTAGGCAAGTTTATTCTTGACCCATTTCCTCACCTGCACGCGTTCTAGAAACTCTCCTTGTGTAAATCAGCCTGTGAGTGTTGTGTAAATTAAGGAGGTCATTTACCAAGGTTTAACAATGAGTCCTTTTCATTAAAACCCATCCAACAATTCTTTGTATTCGAGTGAAGTTGGGTATGAATTCAGTTAGGCACGCGAACATCAGAAAATATGATTGGCATAATATTTACACAAAGAAGGCTTTTCAATATCATTTCAGTATTATAAGGTAACATTATTGTCGCAAAGTATTACGAAAAGAGAATGTGACCCAAGCGGTCCCTTTTATTGGGTTTGCTTTTGTAATATTTAAGTAGATATATGTAATGCAAAGATTGTTCTTTGATCGTATTTGTCAATACAAGTAATACAATACAAACTGATCGTATACAAGGGCAGTCGTTTGTCGCGTGTATATATTGACATATCGTCTCCTTTGTAGTAAAGCCGATTATATGACGATGTAACGATTTTTAGAAAACTCTATTTGAACAATGTATGTAGTTTTGCGCCTAGAAAAAAGACACACATATATATATATATATATATATATATATATATATATATATATATATATATATATATATAGTATATATGTATTGGTGCACGGATGTATGTATCATATTTAGTGTTTTAGTGTCACTGTTCATTAGATCTTTACTCAATTCTAACTGTGACGAATCTACCGCGTCGTCTCTCCATAGCCCTAAGCATCAATTCTAATTGTTTAAAAAAGAAAATGATTTTTTTATTATTTTTTTATCTTTTCTAATTTTAATATTTTTATTCTAAAAATTTTTTTTTTCCTCTCCACTAATTGAAGAAAACTTGAAATCACGTAACAAACAGTAGATAAGCAGATAATAGGATTTATTCGATTATTCTCCCAATATCTCCAAAACTGTTCATCATTGCAGAAAACCGATCCTATCAGTAAAAGGAGCGCAGGGAATTTTATTATGGTATTTATATTTAGGTGATAGATTAAAACTAATAAAATAAACCACCCAATAAAATTTTAATTAACTCGTTTTAGCAACTGTTGCTTAAAATGAGTTCATTTAATAATGAGAATTAAATTAACAACTAGACAACAACTTAACAACTTAAGAACTAGATTAAATTAACTGTGGAGAATACCTTATGGCATTAAGTCCGTCTCTGTACAATATAATGCAAAAAGAGTGAATAAATAAACTACCTTATATAACTACAACTAAATAAATAACTAGTGTAGTCAGCAATAAATTTTACATCAATACATAAATTATACACTCAATACTTGTAATACCGCAGTAAATTGAAGCTAAACTTGACGTTTAGACAAAATTAGCATTGTCGTGTACCACGTTTTACTTCTTAATTTTACTATATTTTCCCTTCCAGTCAAGCGCCGAGTAATCCACGATTCGCGAATCATTTCTCGACCCAGGAAATTATACCAACCGGCTGTTTGCGACTCAAATAAAATTAAGGGACAAGCTTTAATTTTACTTTCTGAAATATAAAGTGTGAAGTCGACCCAAGGAAGGAGTTATGATAGTTTTTTTTGGAGTAGGTGGCAGTCTTACCATTTCACTATAATATCTTACAACCGCCAATGCTCAGATCTTTTTAGTACGAAATCCAAAGCAATGTGACTACGCTGTCCATCTTTAGTATCAGCACACTTTATTTCCCGGACAGATACTACACTACAATACAAGCTAATACTTAGTTAGCTAAGTTAAGACAAAAGGCAATCAATAAATTAGAATTATCGAAGTGTTTTCAAAACTATTTTTGTAATTCGGAAAGATTAATAAAGATTAAAGAACTAAATAAACTTTTACTACACTATTTGTATGTCATAAAGGCAATTAAGCTATAACCACAAGTACACCACCACCTCTAAATCAGTTTGACTAGTTTAGCGGTTTAAGACCATACATTCCTCAGGCCCACAACAATGTGTCTGAAAAGGCTCATGTCCAGCAGTGGACAATAAAAGTGTTGGTTACCGAATTTGTATGTCTGAATTTGGGGAAACAAGAATTTGTCCAGTTAAGAACATTATAAATTTTATAAAACTTTTACAATATTATATAACTTTATAAACTCATTAATGATCAACATTTTTAAAGATTATACTTCATTATTGATTACATTGATAGTAGAATTATACCTTGATAACATACTTTAATTCCTCTCACCTACTCATGCCTACGCAACCCCACCCCCCACACATGCCTGTCCACGCACACGCGCTCATACACGTTATTAAATGTATATAACTTTTATTAATATAACACATTATTAATATACTTATACTTTTAAGAAATAAGTCCGTTATTGGCAATAAGATTGAAAACATGCCGTGTAATTTTGTCTACATATTCGTAAGTGCTGTGTGACTTTGTTTATATTAAAAATAAAATAACATAAAACATAAATGAAAAATTTGGTAAAACCAGCCGAAATGAGTAAAAAAGGCCCGGCCCGTCTT
The DNA here is from genome assembly GCA_914767545.1 of Sesia apiformis. Classification (NCBI taxonomy): domain Eukaryota; kingdom Metazoa; phylum Arthropoda; class Insecta; order Lepidoptera; family Sesiidae; genus Sesia; species Sesia apiformis. Next base: position 8,446,474 of record OU611970.1, on the reverse strand, counting down.
TTCAATTCAAATGGTAAAAGAGTTCCGCGACCCGTTTTAATTACTTTCCGATATTGCTGCAACTCAGCGAGTTATTAAGAAATCCGTTTAACTGGGTTTTTTGTATTGATGAGAAATTAGTTTCTGATCGCCATTTTGTTGAACGCTCTGACTTTGAAGGCAATTGGGATTGAGCTTCTGCCTTTGAATTTTATTTTTGTTTGATGTTTACGACAACTTCATATTGAGTTTTTAATTATAGTTCTTCATATTTTAATTAACTTCCACTTAAGGAAAAGGAGAAAATTCCGAATTTTATATACGTGTATTTGTAATAGATAGATAATGCGATTATTCAGGTAACAGTTACAGGACACACCGGTTAAACAGAAAATGACAAACACATATGTGACATAGAGTTTTAGTTTGAATAATAAATATAAAAAATGTGTATTGCGGGTTTTGTGGTTTAATAGTGATGGTTTGTTAAACTTCAAAGTGCTCAAGGTTTTTGTTAATCAAATAAAAGCATAGGACTGCGTTTTTCATGTACTTCCAAGGAATCTCCTTCTGTCCTCAATAAACCTGCTATATATCACTTTACTGAGAGACTCCCGACTTACTTCGACGGAATTGGACATTGACAGGATACGTTTTAAACTTTAAAATTGTTTATTACGAAGAAAATTTGACAATGACAGAATGTGTTAATTGCACCATTGCTATATATGAAAAGAAAAAATAAATTTTAATTTTCTCAGTAAAAAAAAAGATTAAAAGAAAACTTCGTCATAAAATATTTTTTTTTTTCTAACCAATACTAAGGAATAGCAACATTCAGTGTAATGAACAATTTTATTGCTACTGAATCTATTGGGAAATCACAACTAAAAGCAAATCAAACGAGATATACCTAGTTGTTTTCTCTTTATAAAAAATATTTTCCTAATGAATAATTTAAGTCGTAATAAGTATCGTTTTATACATTTGTATCTTGGTTTTCTTACCATATACCAACGCTGTTATCATAAAGGTACTTATAAATATATTTATTTTTATATTTTATTGTACGGAACACTATTGCTATACATGATTAAATGAGAGAGGATGTACAAAAGGTAAGCTTATCTCCTTTGGAGGTCTGTTGCAGCACATCCGCGAAATAAAGACATTTGGTTGGAACAGAAAAGGGGTGTGTATTATTTTATATTTATATTATTATAAAGGTATATTGTAAAGGTAATATATGAGTGGATAAGTAGAGTAGAGTAGAGGATCATGCGTTGTGGCCAATCGCTCGACAGACCTGGCAGCAGTGGACGAACATACTAACAGTGCCTGACAGTTTAATATGTTATGATGCGGTATTATATGTATGTTTTGTATTGTACTAGGTAAATGTGGAGGAAAAATATATGTAGACAAAATTATATATATATATGTGTGTGTGTAAAGAAGGCGGCAGCAAGCAGATGGTTTAACATGCTAACATTGGTCAAGAATGACAAACGTTGTCACGGACCCGGGGCCGGATCCGGCCAGGGTAGATCCGTATCTACCCTAGGAGATTTAGAAAGGGGTAGGAAAATGGGGAGGGACAGAATAGGAAGGAATGGGAATTGGTACTGGAATATCTCACGTACTACTCAAATACGTACATTTGGGAAATATAAAAAAGTGGGGTGATGTTTTATACAGTACTATTTGGTCAGTGGAGGCGCCCTGCAGTTTTTGGCGTTACAGCGTGAATCGTTACCCTGCAAATGTCAATTACCTCAGAATCATGGGTGGAATTCGTGGTTTCAGAATTCGGGAATATATCTTTTATACTCTGTATATAAATATAAATTAAGAGGAGAAACGAGTATAATACATATAATGTAAAGGAATTATTATTCACCATAAATGGTGATTTATTAACTGTATTGTACACAATACAGTCTCCACATACTACATAATAAAGCTTATTACACTATATTGGAATTCATTCTATGGCTAAAGAAGTTGTGTATACAGACAGCATGTTTATATATTTTGTGGTTAACAATTATATAAAATTAGCATATAATTTCTACAGGAATTTAATAAAAATATAATTGATTAATATTGTAAATAGATCAAGAATTAACTAAAGTCTAGAGAGCTCGATATTCTTTCTCTAAACGCGCCCAGTTTCTGACTGAGAATATCTATATTTCGGTGAACGGGATTCTTACTACGGGATTGTAAGATAGTGTGAACAGGCTTTTTAAACAAATTTGGCATTCGAAACATATGATTGGCATTTAATGACATCCCAGATTGTGTGAGTGATTGAATTGACAATTTTATAAAGAAAGACTAGGCTGGCTAGATACCTTCTGTCCTCTAGGGTTTCCAATTTGAAGTACTGTGAACGATCAGCATAACCCACAATTTCCCTTTTCAAAACCCAAACTTATAATGCTCGTGACCATTCTTATAAAATTACTATGGACTCTCTCTATTCGAGCGATATGTGTAGCGTGGTATCGAGACCATACAACTGAGCCGCACTCGTGGATACTTCTAACTAAGGATTTGAATAGGCAAACAAGAGTTATTGGAGACTTGAAATCCTTTGTAATACGAAATATAAATGCAAACATTCTGTTACATTCTACAGACTCGTAGTGTTCCCTGGATGTTGGTTTATCGTCCAGCATGGTACTAAGGTCTCGCGCTTATTTTTTTCATACAAGATTTTCCTCGCTTATACTGTAATTGATCTTTATTACGCCGTGACGCCATGTATTTGAATATTTTTTTTTACATTCAGCATAATGAGGTTGTTACTGCACCATTCAAAGAGAGTGTCTAGGTCATCCTATAGATAACTTCAAATCCACGGAGTAATATAGGCATTCACATTTGAGTTCACCTATTAGATCATTAATAAAAAATAAAAGACCCAGATGCGAGCCCTGTGGTACCCCAGAGGTTACTTCCACAGGGAAGATCTAAAGTCCTTTATTGCAAAGATTTGACTGCGGTTGGCGAGGTAAGATGTTATCCATCGGAGTAAATCACCATTAGCCTCAATTGTATTCATACAAACGAATCTGAATTGCACTAAATTTCCATGAACAAAGGAATTAACGCAAATCACACAAGCACAATTGCAGTGCAAATGTTTCATTTTAATGGCAATTTAGAATTAGAGGAGCACAATTTGCATTTGGGGAGGCAGTGCAGTGGAAACTGCACATAATTTAACTGGACCTGAATTATTTTCGCATAGATACAATATTTTAGAGCAATGCAAGTCAGCGACAATACTTGCATAATTTGAATGCTGAGTACTGATAGTAGCCACTATCGGTACTATCAGCACTAATAGAGGGATATATAAAGCAAGCTGTCGGTCGCTGCATGTCTGCAGTTGGCGCTAAGCTCCTACTTCTCGCGGCTACTCGTTCAGACAGTTCCAAGTTGATAGCAAGTTGTTGTTACAAAACAAAAAAAATATCTAATTGCCCTATGGCAATAAGATAATTGCCTTATGGCATCATTAGTTATTTTGATTATATTCAATTGTAAAAATTCATCAAAAGTAGTAAATTGAGCCCAGGTACATATTTTCGTATCATCGGTGAGTTTCCCATCACTAAAATTTACAAAATACGTGACACGCTTGGTTTCCATACAATTTCAAGAACTTGCGTTCTCTATCTATGTTTATGCCACTATCCATAACCACGATTCATACTAATTCGTCCCAAGAATCGTCTTATTGGCTATGAGATTTTTTTACGTAAGAAATTTCAAAAAAATACCAATCTATTCATTTCTCCGCAAACACTTAATATTCAAATTGCTGCCAGAAATCAAACTGTAATATCATTATATTTTCTTTTCTTTTCTCTTTTCTCTTTTCTCTTTTCTCTTTTCTCTTTTCTCTTTTCTCTTTTCTCTTTTCTCTTTTCTCTTTTCTCTTTTCTCTTTTCTCTTTTCTCTTTTCTCTTTTCTCTTTTCTCTTTTCTCTTTTCTCTTTTCTCTTTTCTCTTTTCTCTTTTCTCTTTTCTCTTTTCTCTTTTCTCTTTTCTCTTTTCTCTTTTCTCTTTTCTCTTTTCTCTTTTCTCTTTTCTCTTTTCTCTTTTCTCTTTTCTCTTTTCTCTTTTCTCTTTTCTCTTTTCTCTTTTCTCTTTTCTCTTTTCTCTTTTCTCTTTTCTCTTTTCTCTTTTCTCTTTTCTCTTTTCTCTTTTCTCTTTTCTCTTTTCTCTTTTCTTTTCTTTTCTTGTCAAACACCATTGTGTTTGACAAGAAAAGAGTTTCGTTTTCAACATTCATATTTGTTTTTTTCTATCGTATTGTACAGAGAACTTTTAGTTTGATCTATAGTATATATTTTAAATTAGTTGACGTGTCTTAAGGGTTTGCGTTAATTCGGTGACACGTTGTATAAATGAGAGTTTGTGTCCTTTGATTAAACATTAAATGCTTTGGTTTTAATGTTTTAAAATCGGATATTCTATTTTGCGACTCAACTGAAATGAAACAATAAAATTCAACAGATTTGATTTTATTACGTGTATGAATATCTCTGCAACCTGTTCAAACAAAACGAGTGTAGCCATAAAAATCGTGCAAAATATGAGAAATGCTCCAATAAACGTGGCAGTATATCACACTTTTTATATTTATTACAATTGCCATCGAAATTTATGGTTTAATTTAGTCGATACTCAACCGTCCAATGTCACATTGTTCCTTAAATATTGTGTTTTTAAAATGTATTTCCATTACAACTATTGTTTTTCGCGTTTTTTACCTACACTTTTAGTATTGTGGGTATTCTTAAATGCTTAAAACGTTGCAGGCGTCACAGGCCTTAAAGCACTTCAGTCGCAAGCTCTAGTAATGATAGTTCTGACTTATCAGACGATGGGTTCCAATATCAACACTAGACTAGATGTTGGCATGAACCGCGCGGATGTCAATGGGCGACAATTCCACTTACCTATGCTTTATGACTTTATGCTCGTCTGTCACTTTTTCTATGAAAAGAAATAGGCAAAGAGTGTTTTGTTTTGTTAATTTTCAATTTTTACTTCTGTGAATTTTATTTGCAAATAATTTAGTTACTAAAGCACGCGCAACGAGTAGGAAGAATTTCGGTCACTGACATGAAGTCATATTACTGAATCTTAATATGATTTGGTCTGATAAAGTGGTCGGTGCGCGACGATTTCATACAAATCACCTTTCTGTCCAGTCTTGGCTGACCTCATGTCAATAACCAATATTGTTCTAACACGTGGCGCGCTCTTTAGTATGTTGTGTTTAAGAAAAACGCATATATTCCGAAAGATGTTGCATTTAAAAGCAGCTTTTATGGGTGCACGTTCGCAACTTTCGTAGTGCGGTTTTCAAGACACATGCCTCGAACCTGCAAGATGTGGCACGAACTGCCTACTGAGGTTTTTCCACTTGGTAATCACATGAGGCTCTTCAACAGGGCTGTGAATAGGATTCTGCAAGGTTGGCAACGCACCCGCATCCCCCCTGGTGGTGCAGGTGTCCATGGGCGGCGGTGTCCACTTGTCATATTATGGGCCGCCCGCACCTCTTCTATAAAAATGTCAGAGGGTCGAGTAGTCACCAGACGTCATTTGACGTTTTGTTGTTGCTTATTTTGCCTATCCATAGGACACTTGTACAGTACCCGTGAAGTCGACGTACACAAGTAAGTAACAATTTAATAGTTTTTTTTTTTATAGATTAGTGGGCGGACGAGCAAGCGGTCCCACGTGATGGTAAGTGTTACCGCCGTCCATGGACACCTGCAACACCAGGGGGTATGCGGGCGCGACCTTGCAAAATCCTATTCCCAGCTCTCTTGAAGAACCCCATATCGTAGCTTAATGGAAAGACTTCTTCAGGCAGTTCGTTCCACAGCCTACGGGTTCGCGGTATAAAATATTTTTGGACCGAACAGTGCGCGACACCTCCGTATCGAGGAAATGCGGATGGACCGCACTTCTGTGACGGGAGGTGCGGGAGTTTAGTATAAATATATCACAATTAGGCAATTACCACGATGTACCTATTTAATTAAGGTCTTAATTAGGTTTCCGATCGCAGTGACCCTATGACAGTCATTTAGTCGCGCTGTTGGTCATTAAGTCGCGACCAGCCGCACCAGGGCGAAGGAAATGTTTTTAGGGGTCCGAAGAAACTATAGATAATTTGACTAGACTTATTTTTCTTTAAGACTGCCGCTTAAAGAAAAATAATAACACTGTCGCGCAACACCGTGTGAACAATAAAAAACAACCCCATACATACAATGTTTATAGATACATAGGTACATTTAAAAAAAAGTTCCTATGCTAAATAAGTTTGAAATTACGGGATATAGTCGTAAACATATCATATATTTGTTACAATAAAAAAAAAAATCTTTATATTTGTTACATTTATTTACTGGAGAGTAAATAATACATTTATTTACCATTTCATGTCATGTGAAAAGGAAACATTTCTTTTTGATCTTTCACATCCATAACTTTTAACAAAGCCACATTATTATACAATCGATCAATCACGGTGACTTACGAATTCGTGAATACGAATGCAAATAAATGTGCTTGTACGTGCGATCTACTTTATGGGTCTGTGTAATCAGAGAACGTTCAAGTGTACACAAATAACTTTGATTTTACAATCCGCAAATATGGGCGCGTCGAGGCTTTCAGCAGCACAGGAATTAGGCTGACAATGAAGCAATGGCAAGTCATACAGGGGGACCGGCTATTGTGCCGTCAAAATTATTCAGAAAACGAATGTTCCGCTGAGTCACGTCACCATTAAAATCCATGCGAAATGTGTGGAAATAACAAGGTATATCGATGACAAGCTGTGATTTTTTTCTGGATTGGCGGTGATCTTTTGTCGAACTGGTCTTGAAAAATATTGGTTGACCAATATTGATAATGCTAATTACACAATCTTATAATTAGCATTGTTCTGTCGTTTGCCTATATCTATGAAATTACTCAATTAAGGAATAAGTTATAACGCTCAGAATACAGCATATAGAAACGATTTTTAAGCTGGAACCTTAATAACAACAGCGCTACAACTTATCGTGAGTGTTGGCCTCCTCTAGTATTGTTCTCCAATGGCGTTTATCTCTCGCTTGCCTTTTCCAATTTGCGTACATTTACTTCATCTTTAAATATTCTTATACCCCATTGGGATTACCTTTAAAGTTTTTGATACTACAAACAGATCCGGACTTTCATTTATATGTTAGTGGATTGGATTTATACCATACCGTCAGCCTTTCCAATATTGGATACAATCCGTTTTTCAACCACTACTGGCAAACTTCTTCCAAGTCTTTCTTTAAATTCTTCTGGCCTGTCGGATGAGATTAAATTTATATACCTATATATTTTTTAAAGATACGAACCTATTAGGGATTGCAATCTGGCAAGCCAATCCCGCGGGATCCGCGTGGATCCCGCATGGGTTGTTATTTTTTTATGATTTGTAATAAAAAAATACCATTATTTAGTAAATTTTTTACGCAACTTCAATTTTTTTGAATATAAATCTACAATAGTATTTTACTTATCAAAACAAAAATTAATTTGAATCAAATGTTAATAATCTCTTAATTACATTAAAATAACTTGGTGTGAATAAACTTTTAAATGTTTATTATTTAGTTCAGTACATACTCCAAATAAAACCAAATCAAGTACTGGTAAGTAATCAATCACTCATATTAGTTTTCATAGTATATTTTTTCATCAGTTTGCATATGATATCAAAACAGTATTATTAATTTTGATACAATAATAAATCACATTAGTTTGCATCTATCAACCGAATATGGGTTGATCGATGTTTCGATTTAAAAAATATATGCATGTATGTATTGTTATGTACTAGGGATGTAACGGAGCTTCGCCTCCGACTCCGAAAGGTCGAAACTTGTGACTGTTATTGCACTTCCGACTCCGGATTCAGCTCTGATGATTTTTTAACGAAGTTTTATAGACGATTCTAAGAGCAGGGTAAAGCGCTCGCCCGAAGTATGTATGTTTCAATGATTATGATGTACGAGTATTTCAATGAATGACAATTATGCAATTGATGAACATCTTGTTGATAAATTAATTTTATGGAAAATCTTTCTCAATGAGTATAATAAAGAAAAACGTCTTCTCATCACTGACGATCCTTCGCTATGATGGAAAGTAAAATTCCAAATTTTCAATCTGATAATGCGTAACTTAGGCTCAGTTATTAGGTTATATACAGCCCCATAATAAATAGATTAGATGGACACAAAGCCCAAAAGTTTTTGTTCATTATTTTCACATACCAATTTTAGAATCTCTCTGCTTAATTTAACTCTAGGTATTTATATAATTAATATTAAATATTTTTGTTAAAAATATAATTTCAATATTACACTTGTAGCCTATAATCAATGATTATTAATCATTGATTACATATTGGAAATAATTTGTTATAATATAATACAATAAGATCAATTGAAACGCAATCGGGTAATGGAAATTGAATAGATTTCAGTTTTGTTGTCAATTATGATTGATTATTCGTATGTAAATCCCACCTCCGTCTTCGAATCCGACTTTGGCTCCGATAAAACCACATCCGGTACAATACATCCCTATTACGTACGTATTGTTTGTATGTAAGATGTCTTAGCAGTCTCATAAATTTTCATACAATAATTGGAGATCACATTGAGTTGTAATATAATTAGGGAGTTTATTTAAGAAAAAATGGAGTGGTTTTATTAAATTAGTTATCACTTATTCTTCTGCAGGAATGATCCTAAGAAACAAATGGTATCGCTTGTTTCATCAGTCAACCTAATTTTTAAAGAACTGCTTATAAATGTATATCCAGCGCTGGAGAAGGCCATGTTTGCCTCTACGCTTGTAGGTTTTTTTTTATAGAGAAGTGGGCGGACGAGCAAGCGGTCCCACGTGATGGTAAGTGTTACCGCCACCCATGGACACCTGCGACACCAGGGGGTATGCGGGGGCGCCGCCGACCTTGCAAAATCCTATTCACAGCTTTCTTGAAGAACCCCATGTCGTAGTTTAATGGGAAGACATGTTAATTGTCATCAAGTATCATAGGAATGTTTAATAACATTCTTCAGCGCAAACACACGTTATCGTTATTTTTTACGAGTCTGCGGGATTCACGCAGATCTGCATATTTGTTGCGCGATCCCGCAGACTCCCAAATTAAGCGGGATGCCGCGGAGATGCGGAATTCCGCTTTGCGGGATTGCAATCTCTAACAGCTACATATTTAGAAAAACTAGCGGTGCGTAAACGTTACAGTATAAAAATTACCCTAAATGTTAAAAGTTTCATTAAAGTTTGTCCAGTGATTTTGAATGATGTGAGTTTTGTTAGTGTGAATGACAGAAATTGTTTCAAAAAATTGTTGCTTCAAAATTCAAAATTGTTTCAAAAAATTGTTATTTTGGGCTCTGTGTTATATGCATTTTACATTGCGACGATTACTTTTCGAAAGATATTAAATGTACAGATACGACCTTGTTTTTATTTTAGCATATATATATATATATATATATATATATATATATATATATATAGATTTATAGGAATGAATGCGATGTCGACCGCTAAGAATCTATAATTAAATAATTATGTAATAGTGTGTGAATTTATTGGTTATTGTAACTATTGTAAGAAATGATTAATGATTGTGTCATGAATAATGATTAATTCTCATTCGTATATGTACTATAACGGAATTCGTTGTTGTCAAATAAACCTGCACAAGGTTAGTTCGACAAGTTTACGTACTACAAATACAGTAAATGCTGAAAGAGAAAATAAATTAATGAATCAGCGCAATGAATTCACAAAATAGTTTGATTTACTTACGTCTTATGTATTTATGTATTTTATAGTGAAGTAGGCGAACGAGCAAGCGGTACCACGTGATGGTAAGTGTTACCGCCGCCCATGGGCACCTGCAACACCAGCGGGTATGCGGGCGCGCCGCCGACCTTGCAAAATCCTATTCACAGCTTTCTTGAAGAACCCCATGTCGTAGCATAATGGAAAGAGCTCTTGAGGCAGTTCGTTCCACAGTCTACGGGTTCGCGGTATAAAATGATTTTTGGATCGAACAGTACGCGACACCTTCGTATCGAGGAAATGCGGATGGACCGCACTTCTGTGACGGCAGGTGCGGTTGTAAAAATCCGAGGTAGGAATTATATTGTACAGTTTTTAATGTAAAGGTAAATTTATAATAAGTAATCTATTTTATTAAACAAGGTTTGTAAATTGGTGCAGATTTATATAATTATTAATTTAATAAAAATAATCTCAATGTAAAATAATTTACTATTTACGTTGAAATTTGTTTAATGTACTTTTACAATTTTACTTCTATGTTTGTTAACACTCAAAATCCTAAACAATTTTAATTGTTGTTTACTTCGCCACCGTGCAGCGGCGACGCTCGCCAACGCTTCCAAATCGTCGACCTCGCCTTGTAGCCGTCGAGTATCCGCTATACAATTTCATAAGTTCTGTCTGGAGACCGCCGCTGGCGCTGGCAACGTGGCCATGGCTTCCCAGTGAGCTATTAACAAACTCTTTTTATACATTATTACTATTTTTAGTTAATTATCCAATTCACACGTTTCCTGGAAAATATATTTTTTAGCGATAAGACCGCGCCTGTTGTGTACATTTTGTATTGTTGTATTGTGTTTTTATCTGAAGTGTACAATAAAAAATAATTAGATACTACTAATATATTTGATAAAAATTGATGTATAAAACAATTGCTTTAGCTTAGTTGACAGTATAAACATTTTCTGAATACTAAATCATATTTTGCAGTAAGCAGTTGTGGTAAAAAAGTAGGTATGAAATAAAGCGCAGCAGTTCTAAAAATGGCTTGCAAGCCTTGCAATGCTATAATAGATTTGTTGGAATTTGGATTTAACGGATTTACACAAAATCTAAGTTTATTTTGTTTTAAAAATAACTTCAGACTAGCTTACGCTAGGATTTCCTGTGTCGTGGGTTCAGACCGGTAGTGGATGGATGAGAAGAGTGGTGGGTCGGGTTTGGTATCATTGTCCCCACTAACAAGCCCACATGGGTGGGGACAAGGGTAATTGTACACAGAATTATTACCGTTGTCCCCACTGACATAAGGGAGACGGAGAAACAGAGGTAAAAATAGATGATGATTTTAATAGAGCTTATGTTACACGTGTCCGCTGTGGTCTGTGTCTCGTGTTTATACACTCATGTATACCTCGTAATTACTTGGTTACTACTAGTAGTTCTCCCTGGAGTGTGATCATTGTGTGTTGGCTAGACGTGGAGTTAGTCGTAAAGTTTATATGAGGACTAATGTAGTTTACTAGCTTGCTTCGATTTATTTACCTAAATATTTGAAAGTAGCATTTGTCCGTTTTTATCTACCAATATTATACTGCCAAAAGAAACATCTTACTTCATTAGATTCTCTACTCACTACTCCATCCTATCTTCTACGAAGGTAGAATGGGGTGTAAAATGGAAGACGAAAATATTTATCCTAGCTCTCATTCTTGAGTAATGTTGATGTTTGCTTGAAGAACGAAAAAAAAGAAACCGGTATGGTTTCTGTCTGGGTATGGTTTTTATGGTATGCGATGTAATTTTAAATGACATCTGTTGACAGTTCTAAGTATAAAAATGTTATGTTACCTTAACACTTAATACTTACCAGGTTTTGGATAGTAAAGGCTCGCACACATCACAGCCGCGTCACGCCGCAGGCGCGTCTCACTGCAAGTTCGTTTGCCACCTACTTTCTGTAAAAAAAAATATCTAATTAAATTATTTATTTTTTTATCTTCGAATGCGTTTTCACAGCAAAAGAGCGACTTGATGATGGTAGTAGGATTATGGTCACTAAAACATTAACGCCTACAATCGCGTCCCCCTGGTGTTGCAGATGACTACTTGCCATCTGATGGGCCGCTCGCCCGTCTGTCATCTCTTCTAATAAAAAACATAGACTGTATCAGTAAATAAAGTAGTTAAGAATCTTTAAATCTTGTCGTGAAATGAACTTCCTCGGCGTGATAGCCAAAAGCATCCTACTTTTTATACAAATGTATGAAACGTATTACTTTGTACAATTAACTTTTTTAAAAATTACGCTGTCCTTAGAGTATCATAAAATCGATCGAAAGATGAATGAAGATTTAATTTTATTTCGCCCTTTTAGGAATTTACTAAATCCCTCTGATTTTATCTTGTTTATGTTCATAAAGTCCGTTTAAATTTAGAAGTTTTTCAGCTCAGGATTAGGACTCTTTAAAAGTTCAATCTAATAGAGATTTAGATAAATGTCTTAGTGACAAGAGTCTTCCAAGAATTAAATTGAAATAATTTATTCTGTGATAAAATTAGATCTTTAATAAGTTCTTTTACGAGATATATAGTAGGTACATTATTAATTAAAAATTAATAAGTAAATCTATATGTAGTATATAAGCGGCTAAAGAATTAGTCGTCTCTAATCTTGACTCTCACATTTGAGGTCGTGAGATACCCTGCCAATGTACTACTGAGTTTCTATATAAGTAAGTAATGATTTTTAAATTATCCTTAGCTCGGTGATAAAGAAAAATATCTCGAGGGAACCCTCATGCTCGGGGTTTAAAAAAGGGGATCCACCAATCCGCAGAGAGCTCGCGTTATAGCCCGAAACCTAACGATTACTAGCGGAGTTCTGTGTACTGCAGTGGGACATTATAAGTTGATATCTAACCAAGTATTACACCAATTTTTTTGACTAATCAGAATCATATGAAACAGAAAAATAATTATAATAAAATGAACTTTGACTTATCTTAAATACTGATGAATGTTATAATCTAGTCTAGCTTCACAACAAAGCGTATACGAGTATATTCGTAAGTAGGTACATATAAACAACATTGCGTTTGACATTGAGAAACCTCAATAGCCATCCAACTCAGGACTATTGTTTGTATTAAATCGTCGCCTGCAACCTCACGAGTGGCGTCTCATCTCCACTCAAACTCCTTGACATTTAATCTGGGAAACCGGAGTGAAGTCGAGTGTCGATAAGAGTAGGAGCCGAAATCTTGAATTTGCAAATATGGAGTTGTTTCTAAAATTACTTATGTGTTGTTGATATTGAAATTTAACAACTTAGGTATGTCTGTCTCCATAACAGTTATTTTGTAGTATTTACTTATTAAAAATTTTGGACGGTAGATGGAGCAAGATCATATTATCCTGGAGATCTCGTACTGGAAAACGAAGCGTGGGCTGGCGGCGATTAGATGGTCCGACGACATACAACATCACAGGTCTTAAATGGGTTTTAAGGTTTTCTAACAAAGCCACAAATCGTCCCAGGTGGATGAAAATATGCTGAGAAGAAGAAAAATTGTAAAATTAATTTAGTTTATCTTACCTTGCTTGATTAATTACCTTGAGTTCCAAATTATTCATTGGTGCTATCAATCGATTAATGTTTGGAATACAAATGAGCTATTTTCCTTGTTTTTTTTTTAAATCAACATTTTATAAACCTATTTTTGTTGTTGAATGGAGTTCGTAAAGCTCTATTCAACAGTATATTGTTTGCATATATTGGCAATGATTTTTTTTGGGATTATTGAAAAAGTATACTTCTTCTGCGTTTTTCTGCGTAAAAACGTTCGCCGTAAATTCGTTTTACCTAGGAGTTTGGGACCAAATTGCGCTGAAGTATTCGTAGAAGACCGAAGCATAACTATATCAGTACAGAAGGACAAACGTTGTTACGCTTTCGGATGCGCTGTCTACATTTCGAGATATAGGAACGGATTTAAAGAATTTAAAGGGTTGGGAAAATGAGGAGGTATAGTATGAAATAGGCATGGGGTTTGACATATCTTACTCACCGAAATAAGTACTTACATTCGGGGATAGGATAAAGTGGGGAATATTTTACGGTAGTCTTCTATGTCGCTCTAATTAGTAATTACCGACAAATATGTTTTCATGTGATTTGTCAAATAAAGAGAGATGTAAATTATTAATTCGCACCCAACTAGGAAACATAAGCTACCTATTAAAATTCCCTTCATAACAAATTCCTGTCAAATAGAATCAGCGGTCGGCTGCCAATTATGACAATTCGCGCATTTGCATAACGCCTCCACTAAGACAATTGCAGCCCGGGTGACAATTTAATTTAGTTTTAACTTTAGATTAGCACGCCAACTTTATAATAAATGTGGTTACTAGCAGCAGAGGCAATTCTGTAATTGGGCCATACAAATAATAGATATATATTATTGTACACCAAAAACATACAGAGAAACACCAAATACAAGTAAAGCCTGGCCGGAAAATAAAAAACTTGCTGTGGGGGTGCCACATTTGCTTTTTTCATAGTTAGTGTTGTCAGAAGATATTAGTTCTATTAGTTTTACGCGTCATGGCGAAGTTTTTTATTTTCTTGGTCAGGCTATAATAATAATTAGAAGTACTGTACAATCGGCGGGATTATCGCTAAAGGGATTTCTTTCTGACAACCTTTGAGTGGCAAGGAGAAATCTATAAACGAATAGAAGTAGATGGTGCAATAAAGAAATACAGAAAGAACTAAGGAACTAGAAAAGATAAAGAAAAATATAGCAAAAGTAGTTAATTGGTCGTAAGAGAACTGTTAATCTGCGAGATAGTGTTCTTTCACAAGTCGTTTGAAACTAGTCAGAGATTGAGCGCGTTTCATAGTTAAAGGAATCGCTTTGACAGTGAAAGAACACGACGTGACGAACGTGAAAGTACCAAGACTAAGGATTCTCAACTAAAATAAGTAGATATTAAAACGAATACAAAGTATCCATCCTTCTTATAAAATCCATTAAATATTCTGTCTGGGAGCAAGCCGCATAGCTTAGCAATGCAAATATGAAACTAGGTCAATTTCAATAGGAACACAGTTTGCACAGATGTTGGTGCACATTTCCGGACAGAATTTAATTAAAAAGTAAAATTGTTTGTGAAGTGTGGCGTCGGCCGGCTGTAGAATAACACTAACCCATCTCTTCCCGTCGGTGTCGTAAAAGGTGACTAAAGGATAACAAAGCTACTGCAAGTCCTGAGGAACTACACCACCTCTAAAAGAGTGGGCTCGTCAACCCGCTGCCCACCGCCAGCGTGCCCTTTTAAGGCTTCATATCCCTGATGAACGTGACAGTATATGTGCATGAGGAGGCTTATGTCGAGCAGTGGATACTGAAAGAGCTGGTTGCATTGCAAAATTGTACAAGAGTGAAGTTGTAGGTGAACGTATCCATTGCTAGTAGTTATATTCCATTTTATATGCACTTATATTCCATCCATACGCTGTGCTACAGGCGCTTGGTGAACATAAATATTGTCATATAGACGGCAAAATAGATAAGATTTCAGGCAGTTGCCTGAAATCTTATCTATTATTGAGTTATCTATTATTATTAAATCTTATCTATTATTATTAATTCTTATCTATTATCTTATTAAGGCCAGTTGGCCTTGCTCACTAAGTATAACACATATGCACGCACACATACGATTGCACATGCAACATATTCACAACGTGTAACAAAATTTTATTGACGGCTTTCATAACTTTTTTATTATAGGAAAAGACGGCAGACGAGCATACAGTCCACCTGATGGTAAGTGGATACTGTTGTCCACAGACATCCGCGACACATGCCAACATCAGTCCAGAATGACAAACGTTGGCACGCCCCCAGATGCGCTGCCCACCTTTGCAGATTAAAGAATGGAGTGGGAGAAAGGGTTGGGAAAATGGGGATGGGTTAGAATAGGATGGGATGGGAATGGGCTCTGGCATATCTCATTCACTACCGAAATATGTACATACATTGGGGAAATACGTTATAAAGTAAGAAATGCAAGATAGTCTTCAGTGAGAGGGGTAGCGAGCCCAGTCGAGTGCGCCCAGCGGCTGTAGGAATGCAGCGTGCACTCTCCCCCTACAAGCTATAGCTACCATATTTCAGTTAGTTAAGTGTCTAGTCTGTGAACAAAGTCTATTGCACGTAAGCTTATCTGTTTTGCCGTTTGTACAAGTCATGTGCCTGCATCGGGGAGCGGCCAACGTTTACATCATTCTGGACCAGTCTAGTATCGGCTTGGATGGATACTGTCTATTGGCGACGGTATCCACTTACCACCAGGTGGACTGTTTGCTCGTCTGTCGTCAATCCATTTCGAAAATAAACAATAGCTCTTACGTTTTTATTCCTTTTTTCTGGAAAGTGTAGAGGATAGGAGGACTGAAAAATCACAATTTAAAAGTCCAACATTTTACAGAAAAATATGAAATGTTGATAGCATAAACGCACAGTGCCCTTCTATTCCCACATTTATGTACAAATCTTTAGATTTTAATATGTGTAATCGGATAAGTGATATATCCCCCTCGTGAGCCTCGAGGGATGTTATTTCTGCATCCCTGAACGCCGATCCCTTTCAAATATTTTATTTGCCTTGGGAAAATATAAAATGCTTTGGAAAATATGTATTTTCTGAAAGTTTATACGAGTGAAAATTAAACAGGTTGCTATACATTGTATAATATTTTTTATTATCAGGAATTTAACAGATATATACACAGTGAATAAATGCAGAATGGTGTTGGGATTAACTTTTTGGCGGGAACTCGAGAAGTGAAGATTGACTTTTTATTTGATTATCATAAAAAAATTCTTTTGTGGGTTATGTGGTTTAATAGTGATAAGTGATTTTCTGGCGTCATGTTTGTGATAATCAAATAAAAGCGTGGGGCTGCGTTTTGTCGTGTGCTTCCTTAAACCTACTATCACTTTACTGAGCGACTCCTAACTTACATCGATGACACTGGATGTTGACGAGTAAGTGTTTTGAATTCCGATTTTGAAACTGTTAATTACGAAGAAACCTCGACACTGGCACAATGTACTAATTACGTTATTGCCATATAAGAAACGAAAACTCTACACTGGCACAATGTGCTAATTGCACTATTTCCATATATAAAAAGGAAAAAAATGTAATAAGGGAAATAATCATAGAGGATTCCTTCCTTGCCTAATCACTACGGGATTTCGGGCCATACTTCGATACGGGTTCAGTGCGTATTTTTGATTTGACATACTCCGGATTGTTATTAATTATCGTGCACGAGAGTTCCTCACGATGCTTGAGTTAACCACTTTTAGAATAAGTGGAATGCAGACTCATCAGCTGCCAGATGTCATCTCAAGTCATCATGATAAGCGGTCACCGCCGCCCATGGACACATGCAACGACACCTGCGGGAAATCTATGGGTGCATAATCTTATTCACAGCTATATTGAAGGACCCCATGTCGAAGTCAGTGACAAAACCTCAGTTAGCAGTTCATTCCACAATATTTGAGTTCACGCTATATGGTGTAGGTACTTACCATCTGCTGCCGGCGGTATCGCCGGCTTAGATTTCATTGCGTTTAATTAATACTCGCCTAGTATTTGGCACATGAAAAATAATATTTATTATATGTATTACACGGCGTTCCCTCCGAGGCAGACGAAATAAAGAAACTATATGTGCATTCACTTGGATTCAATTCTGAAAAACTGTAAAACTCGTGTTTACTTATTTGTACCGTAGAATATTTATACCAAGTTTAAAGTTAAGTTTTAATTTAAAGTTTTCACTTTTTTATATCTTTACGTCATAAAAGAAAGTTATTGTTCAAATTTAATGTTCAGTTTTTCACTTCAGCAGTTTCGGCTCGGCGTAGATGAGTCAGTTGGGATATTTCTCTTTATATGTATAGTGTATAGATTTAAATGTTAATTTGTTCTAAACATGCCAGGCGACCAGTGGAGGCACGGGACTACAGGTACAACTGTACCGGGCCCTAGACTTTAGGGGGCCCATTTAATTGATACGATACATGAAAAACCTCTATAATCAGTCCGTAAAAATCGCATTTGTTATAAAACTACGTACTCTAATTGCTAAAAATTCCGAATAACGGGCCCCGACATTTTTGTCACTGGTCCTGGCTATAAACCAGCATTAATATTTTAAAGTACACATGGGTAAAGGTTGACTTGTTGCTGATTGTACAATGTACATGTTCTTCTTTCGAGGACTCATTTACTCCATCAGTTACCGGTTTTGCCACAGAAACACGACACTACGAAGATACTGATAAAATATTCGACTAAGTTTCGAAAATTCTAGAGTCACGTCTATGGTTAAAGGTGAGATTAAGGCTTCGATGTACGTAAAAGGAAACGATTATTAGGGATCGTTACTTTGGTGTGTGGTTTAAGGCGGGTAGTAAGAATGGAGTTCTTCAAAGCTTGTCGACATGAATTAGCCACTTAAATATTAAAGCTAGGGGCTGATCTGCTCGAGTTTTCAACAGGCGTTCTCTACAGTAGGTACGCATTAAAATAATTTAAAAATTTTGAAAAATCGCGGAGATTATGACTTTCGAATTTTGGAAACATTTCACTGACAGACCGTATTCAGTTTTCATACATTGTTGAATCAATTTAGTTTGGTTTGGTCGGCAAACTGAAAGTGAACCAAACCAAAGTAACGCTATATTTTGTTAGTACTTGAACATTTATTACTATGACATTAAATCTGTAGAGTTCTGTTGTGTACTGTTCTGTGTTGTTATTTAAGTTGGAAAAAGGTGTATTTTCATACATTTTCAAATGAAAATAAAAGTGTAAATTAACAAAAATAAATGACATTTTTTGCCAGGCAGGATATACTATTTTGAACACTCTTTTGGTAAGACAATAAGGTTCTTAGTCCATTATCTGAATTGTTTTCGAATTGCCCATTCCATTATCTATCGTATTAGCCATTGTTAATAAGGTTCTTCAAATGGGCTTTGAATAGGATTGTGTAAGATCGGCAGCGCACCCGCATTCGTGGTGTAGCATGTGTTCATAGGCTGGCGGTAACCACTTACCATTTTATGGCCATCCGCCCGTCTGCCATCTCTTCTTTAAAAAAAATATGTACAGAAGGTACAAAGTGATGTGGAGGTCTGTGTAATATGAAATCCAAATACTAATTTCCAGCTTAGTATCGTAAATCTCAACCAGCCCTTTTTCATCATCCACTGCAGGGCATGGACCTCCTCATGCACATTGTCTCGTGCATGAGGGATGTATGGCCTTGCAAGAGCGCAATGGCCAAGCGACTATTTTAGAGATGGTCTAGTTCCGCAGGGTTTGTGGTGGCCCCTATATTAGCCCTAGTCGCTTTCACGACATCTATAGGAAGAGATGGGGTGGTGTAGGTATTCTTAAGCCGGCCGACCACCACACGGCCTATTTCCAACGTGTAAATACTTTTCTTTCCTTTCATTAATAAATTGTTTTGTACTTTTGCAAGGTCGTCATTAAGGTGGTTTTTCTTATTAGTCATTCAGCTTTTAATATTGATTTAACTTATTGGTCCACTTATGTGAGCTTAAATTAATGTAAAAGTGATTTTATTAAGTGTAGTAAATAATAACTATTGTTCCAAAAATAAAAGATTTTGAATTTGATATTAAAATCCCACCTTGTTACGGCAAGTATTATAATTTTTAAATGTAACAGATTTAAAAAACACTGGGACTTTTTGGCGGGAACTCGAGAAGTGCATTTGATTAATATAAACAGTGTTGTGGGTTTTGTGGTTTAATAGTGATTATATTAAACTTCAAAGTGATTTTTTTGTTTAATGTTTGTGATAATCAAATAAAAGCGTGGCACTGCGTTTTTAATGTGTGGCACATTAAGGAGTCCAACTGTTCTGTCCTTAATAAAAGTACTATCACTTTATTGACCAACTCCTAACTAACTTCGATCAGACTGGCCATTGACGAGATGCGTTTTGTATTGTTTTGTCATTACGAAGAAAATTATAACGTTATTTACGAAGAAAACTCGACACTGGCACAATGTGCTAATTGCACTATTTCCATGTAAAAAAGCCATTGAAAATGAGAGCATTACCTATTTATTGTGTGTTGGAGATATTCTGACAATTACTCTAAAAGAATTTACGGAGAAAAACTGTTTAAAGCCAGTTTAAAAACTATTGTAAAAGCGAACAAAGTTCGCCCCGGGCGAACTGAGTTAACTGGTAACTGTTTTTATTCTACTTTACTACCTCCATTTTCTTATAGAAAACTCGGAAAAGTTTTTAAATTAACAGGATCATTTAAGCGCTGTTTAGGATTTTTTATTTGTGACTTTTTAAAACTTTTGTTATCTTTTGTATCAACTATACTTAGTTACTCACAAACTATACTTAGTTAAGTATAGTTTGTGAGTACCTTTTTAAGTACATTTAGGTATTTTTATTGTAATTAAAATGGGACTGGGCTGGACATGTCTGTCGCACGAATCCAGAAAGGGTGATAATCATTACCGAGTGGATGTCATAGGATGTACAGCAACGTAAAGGCAGGCCGAGAGGTGGCAGGGTGATCAGATGCATATCACGAAACTTGGTAAAGTACATGATTAACAGGACGATCTGGCATATAAGAGGGGATACCTTTGCGTAATAGTGGGGCACAACTCCAGACTAAGTAAAAAAAAATAATTGAAGGGTCAGAATCAGTGTATGTACCTAATCAATATCAAATTGAGTAGGTATAGGGGAATTAATACTTCCAAAAGTAATTTAAGATCAGATACCGGGGGAGGTGGCCTCCCACCTCCCCTTTATTAGTATTATTATATTCTTGACGGTGTCGCGGGCACTGTTAGTGAACACTAAATCTGTTGCTTATATATTCCTATGTTCTTAGTTATGACCACTTTATACTAAACCCATACATGTCGACTTAAAGACGACATATTCATATGACGGAAGCGTAGCCGCCCCCTTCCCGCCTCCGCTCCCCCCGCCACGGCCGGTTTACCGTGGAGCTAAAAAATAGGAGAAATAATAAGGAGGATTTCTTACTATTTTTTCTATTTGTTTCCCCTTTTTATTCACGAGCTTATAACTTACACCAAACACGTTATCGTTAAGGTAAACCTAAAAGACGAGGGGAGGCATTGTCACAAAACATTTACAAAGATCGCGGCGATATAATGAAATTGGGAACGCGGTGGGATCAGTAGGCGCCACAATAGAGGATAGACACAAACAGAGTGTCCTAAGTATACGAGTGTTTCTTTCTTAAGGAAATGCATAGCCTTGTAGCGCTATTTTACATGCCTATATTGATCTTTCCCCATCCCCATAATTTTCCGTGATTGTCGTTCGTAAAAGGTGACTAAGAGATTTCAAATCCGCTACCACAAACGCTGAGGAAATAACTACACTACCTCCTATAAAAATGTCAACTCACCAACCCGCTTGGTCCGCGTGGCATTTTAAGGCCATGCATGAGGGCATGCACGAGACAATGTATAGGAGGAGACCCATGTCAACCAGTGGACGCTAAAAGGGTGGTTACATTTTTCACGGCTACTGATCTTTACTTGTAGTTTAGTTCAATTTGAACCCGACTTTCACAAATTTGTCACTATGCCTGACAAATTGATTTTTTTTCTTTATATGGCAATGGTGCAGTAAGCAAATTCTGCCAGTGCCAAGTTTTTTCGGTAATAAACAATTGCAAAGACTAAAACATATCCTGCCAATGTCCGGTCCCGTCGAACTAAGTCAGCGTCGCTCAGTAAAGCGATAGTAGGTTTACCGACGACAAAATAGGACTCCTTGGAAGCAAACGAAAAACGCAGTCCTACGCTTTTATTTGATTATCACAAACACCACGCACGGAAAACACTGATGTTTATTAAACCATCACTGTAAACCACAGAACGCCTAATAGACAATTTTTACAATAATCAAACAAAAACTCAATTCACTTATCGAGTTCCCGCCAAAAAGTCGACAAATTGATTTATATATTTCTTTAATTTATATATGTAGTTTATTACAAATAATAATAAATATACTAAATAATAACAATACGCACAAAAGGCGTGTTAACTAACACTGCCCTTAGGGGATTTCTACCAGCGAACCTGGGAGGGATGGTAGGAGAGCAATGAAATGGGCACACATAGTGCGTACCTACATGAATTATTACAAACACTATTTATATATTTCGTATATAACATACTAATAATGTATATTTATATACTAATAACATATAATTATATATTTATGTAGATGACTTTTATGTAGATCGTTCAATCGATTAATTGTAGATCTGGCTATATTGATGTCAAATTGCAGTATAATAGTATATAATGACTTTAAATAATTATGTGTATATTAATAAATACACATCAAATATTATCTTGTTCAATAACACAAATGCGACATTATCTGAGAAAAGGGAATAAAAGTTTGAGGAAATATACAATTACTTATCGTCAATCAGTAGCCATAAAACGGGCAAAGGCTTTCATGTGTGATCTGGAATAAAACAAGCGTCTTGCCCATTCTACCTACATTTAACCTCTGTGTATGTGATCTTAGGCTCATTTCTCAGTACATTGAACGAAGGAATGGAAAACTTAAACTCTGTACTGTAGCCAGTAAAGAAATTGAAATTTAAAAATTCACGGCAGCTGTGCAGAAGGTAGTATTCGTTTTTTTTGTATTTGCGAAACAAAACTTACTGATGAGATTCTTTCAATCTGTGCTGAAAATTATGTTAGCAAAACTTCATATTCAATCTGCTTCGAATTATTT
This sequence comes from Sesia apiformis, assembly GCA_914767545.1. Taxonomy (NCBI): domain Eukaryota; kingdom Metazoa; phylum Arthropoda; class Insecta; order Lepidoptera; family Sesiidae; genus Sesia; species Sesia apiformis. The sequence goes on along the minus strand of OU611970.1, from coordinate 8,423,686 downwards.
TTTCAAGAGTAGGTACCTACTACGTGTGGTGTCGGCCGACTTCAATATATCATCTCTTTCTGTGGTTGTCGCTTTACCACTAGATCTGAGGAACTACATCAACTCTAAAAGAATGGACTCGCCAACTCGTCCAGCATTAAAATCCGTCCAGCGATTTTTGCGTGATGCGCGTTCATAAGGATGGACGGTGAAAATACCTATCTGTTAAAATGTTTTGGGGGATAGTGCACGCTGCATTCCCACAGCCGCTGGGCGCACTCAACTGGTTACGTTACTCCTCTCTCACAGAAGACTACCTAGAAATGTACTGCATTTCCTACTTTATCGTATTTCCCCAACGTACGTACACGTGTTTCGGTAGTGAGTGAGAGATGCCAGAGTCCATTCCCATCCCATCCTATCCCTCCTCATTTTCCCAATCCATTCCTTAATCTGCAACGGTACGCAACGCATCCGGGGGCGTGCCAACGTTTGTCATTCTGTACTGATGTTAGCATATATCGCGGATGTCTATGGACGACAGTATCCACTTACCACCGGGTGTACAGTGTGCTCGTCTGTCGCCTTTTTCTATAAAAAAAATAAATAAATACGATTTTGTGATGGGTATTTTCGAAAAGAGATACATAAGATATATGTATATATTTATATATTTTTTTAAAAAAGCTTTATTGTACTTAATCGTACAAAAGGTGAGTGTAATGCCTGTAGGCATTCTCTACCAGCCAACCTTTGGAATGAACAGAGAGGAAAGTTGGGAGCTGCCTATGTATCTATCTATCTATGTAGAGAACTGATGACATTCATAAAATTTCATCTGCCAGTCTTGTGCATAACACACAGCTCTATATAAATTGTGTATTCATTAAAAATTATGTGTATATTCTGTAAAATATATGGCAGACATTTCAGCTTTTGTGAATTCTCTTGCGAATATAAATATGTTTTTCTTTATACCATTGTGGGGTACGAAAACGTGAATTTTGTTAAATTGATTTCAAAAGTAGGTACATGAAGCGAAACGTGTTTGGTACACTTCGTAGAATTATACCCATTGCAGACCATTGAATTTCGGAAAAGTCATATAAAATTAATTTATTTAATTTTCAAGGAAAATACTGTAGGTGGTAATCAAACAAACATTCTTAATAAACAAACAAAAATTTTATTTAAAATTTTATTTAGCTGTGCTTGCTATTATGTGCCACGCGTTGCTGTGGCTGCCCAACAGACGGTGCTTACCCTGTTTTTCCCTGTTTTTGGGTAAAAAGCATGTTTTTACCCTGTGATAGGTATATAAAAACACGCGCATATTCGAATGCAACGTCGTGTCAAAAATTCAAAGCAATCGGTGAAGAACTTTCGAAGATTTAAGATTTTGATCAAACGAACGTCTACATTTTTATTTATATAGATATAATTTTACACGGCTTCTACTGCAGAGAAAGCATATTTATTTAATTCTAATAGGTATGTGTTGTTTTATTCGATGTCAGGAGCTGAGAGACTAGGCTCCATAACATGGCGTCTAGGTAGTTTCCATGCGGTTAAGTCGGCCGGTGCATATCTTGCCTATTTTCATATTGAAGAGATGCATAACAATATACATATCACTGATTAGGAATCCTCACAAATTATTACTAAAGCAAGCCTGTAAGCTTGTAAGCCCGATGTAACGATTAAGCGCTACTTAATAATCATTTAGTTGTTGTTTGAGAAGAAACTTACCGCCAGGGCTCGTTTTATTGATGCCACACTGTTTGTAAATAAACGTACAAAAAGGCCAAGTTTTTAAAATAATTTATAGCACGCATCAAATAGGAAAGTATTCCATAATCCGTCCTAATAAGCAGTGCATGAAGCTACTTAGGTTTACTCATATTAACTAGCTGTGTATAAATTGACATTAGCCAATTACTCGGAACATTCAACTAGATTGTTTGTTGTGCTTACGAGGAAGCAGATGTCTACAATGTAATATGTTGACGGCTTCCAGAATCTATTTTTTTTGTTTATAATGGCGGCGGCAGATGTGCTAACAGTCCGGTGGTAAGTTGATACTATCGAGAATGACAAACATTGGCACACCCCCGTTTATACTGTTAACCTATGAAGGTTCTGAAATGGATTTGGAGAAAGGGTTGAGAAAATGAAAAGGGATGGGACACGATAGGATGGGATGGGAGTGTGCTCTGCCATAAAATATCACTCACTTCCTATATTGTACATATATTGAGGGAATACGATTAAGTGGAAAATGCAGTACATTTCAGAGGAGGGTGCAATGTGGCTGGTCGAGATGTGCAATGTGGTGTGAGATTGTAGCGTGCACGCTCCCCCTCTTTAATAACCTCTTCCTCCCTCTGTTTTTATTAAAAATAACAAAGAATAACACAATCCCTGATACAATTTAAACAACGCATTAAGTCGGCTTGGTCGTCTGTACAAGAGTGTTTTCACTCATTAAAATGAAAATTAAATACAGCAAAGTCAGGAAAACATTTTTTCTCTCTCAGGATTTATAAGAGTGGGTTTGAGACCCACTGTCCTTCACGTAATTGCCTTTTGTTTATTTAGGTCTCACTGTATAAAGTGGATGACCGGCATACGTATGCGTAACATTAATAATATGTTGACGCCCATAAATAAAGTCAAATTCGTTACACTACTTGTTTTGGAGTGTTAACTGAGAGATTAGGTGTTCTAGTATAAATTATCAGCTAATCACTGCCCTAGGAATTATTATTAAAAATAGGTAAATAAAGAATATCTGTTAAAGTGTTTTTATGTAGATAACAATAAAGAACTAGTGCAGAGTCACCAGCTAGGCTGTTATTAGATATGCGCAACAATCAAATAAGTAGTTGTATTGACACTGAAGGCTTTCGCAGAGTGCAGTAGGCACGTCCTCACGGATTAAACGATGGATAACGAGTGAGTCAAAGGGCCAGGTGTTGAACATTTGGAGCGAATTTGAAATGCATTCATTAATAACTAAGAATATAAGTTCATAAGAATATAAATTCTTATGCTTATATATGCAAAAAGTTCGGTGAGAGACATTTCCTCTCACTGTAATTATACTCCTCAGAGTATTAGCTGAGAAGAGTATTGTTATAGTGTTCGCAAGAGTTCGGATTTGGTGACCTTAAAATCTTGAGTATGCCTTAAGGGTGTACGGATTTCGCCTTAGGGTGTAGGTACTTGGGTTCCGTAAAATACTGGTGAATACAGAATAGTTCTAGAATAGTTCGCACAAATTCATATAAAAGTGCGCATATATACACAACACACACAAACACATATATACATACACACACTGTCATCTTCGGTATATTTTCCGCGTAGCCACTAATCCCTGCGATTTAGTGCGGGGACCAGGGTGGGTGTAGATCGTGAAAATCACCGAAAAGAGTGTTACGATTTTTCATATTTAACCTATTTACATATGATTGATATCAATGATAATTTGTATATATTACAATCAAAGACCAATAAGTATGTTCATGCTTATATTAAACTCTTAAACCTAATAGTTGTTATATAATAAACGTCAACAAACGCACAAAATTGAGTAAAAATGCAAAAACATGACTTCGTATTTTTCAGATTTAACCCCATAAATCAACACAAATTGATAAAAAGAAACACTTTTTGAACACTGAAGAAACCAATAAGTATAGCTGTATACTTCTTTTTATACCTTTACAAACAAAGACTTCCTCTTTTAAAGCCCTAAAATCTAGATATATTTTAAGGTAAATTTTTCATACACAAATGTATGGGATAAAACGTTCGTTTCATTCGTGCAATCTCGGTGGTCTGCAGCGGCAGTTCCTTTCTGTAAGTGAACGCGATACCACGCTTGTCGGCTGCAGACAGCAGAATTACGTATTGTGAATTTGTGTTTTTTGTAAAAAACTGTAAGTATAACATTTTTATAATTAATTTATTTTCAGTTAGTAGAAAGTATCGATATAATGAATGTCTGAAAGAAAACCATGATGGAACTAGATATAAATCGTAAAAAATACAATATCTACACTAATAGGTATTATAAAGAGGAAAGATTTGGATTTTTGTATGTAACGAATAAACTCAAAAAGTACTGGACTGATTTTAATAATTCTTTTATCATTCGAAAGCTACATTATCACTGAGTAACATAGGCTATTTTTTTCGCAGGACTGATTGAATTTGAGTGGCATGCCAGGGAAAAGAAAGTTTTGTACGCATTATAAAAATATGAAAGCCAAAAGATCTCGGAATAAAATGTAAGTTCCTCCCTACTTATTTATTATCGCATTTGAACAGGGTACATTACAAAGCTAATACAATATGTCATATGATTTAGATCGCCCGATTCAGACATATACCTACAATAACATGTAAATATTGGTTTGTATTATCTATATCTATACTGATAAATAAAATTGAAGTATCTGTATGTAATATCAAAATAATAGGATTTTTAAAAAAAAAAAAGGCGATACGGAGTTCGCCGGGTCGGCTAGTATTGTCTAAATATCAAATTGTGGAAGTAGGTAGGCGACAGCGCAACTTTGTCGACATACCTATACCGCCAAACAGACGCGAGGCGCCTAGCGTCTGGCTTAGGGTTGTACAAAATAAATAAAAAGTGGATAATATTGATGAATAATATTTCCAGTATTGAAAATAAAGAAAACCTTGGGGCCGAGACTCTGAGCAACAATGCTACGCGCTGTATAGAGGTAAGTTGTTATACGTAATTCTTGTAGACTTGTTACATAAATAAACAAACTACTTAGTTAGTGATGGGCGAAGACAAAATCTCAATACCTACCTATAGATTTTTCTTGCAATATTTATTATTTTCATCGAGAGACAAACACCTTAGTACCGAAATACTTCTCAATTACTTTCTCAAAAGAAAATTTACGTTCAAATAGGTGACGTCATAAAAAAACAATACCTAATGCGTAAAGAAATTATAATTTCTATTCATCAGGAACCTAATATTGTATTAATTCTTTTGCATTTTTTTAAATTTTTAATTATTTTTTATAAAAAAAATCAAGCCATTATCTTTCTTTACAGGAACTAGTTATTGAAAACGACCAAGAGGGAAAGGTGGATGAAATGGAAGTTGGGCGTAGAGTTGTAGACGTTTCTTTTTTTTTTAAAGCTCTTCAGGCCATAGGGGACCACGGTCCAATGGATTGTAAGTTAAGTTACCTCAGTATAATAGGTGAAGTAAAAGTTGGTCTGGACTCAAAACTCATCATGAAATGTAGTATGTGTAGTATGAAATTTACTGTGTGTTTGATTGAAAAGAAAGAAGATAGAATGGAAGTGAATCATCAAATTGTATCTGGTATCATATCATCTGGTGGGAGCTACTATCAGTTAAAAACATTAACTGCCGCAGTAGCCCTACCAATCATGTCACCTTCATTATACAATGAAATTAATAATACGGTTTGCGATTGGTGGGAAAAGACAGCAGCACATTCCATGGCAGAAGCTGTCAAGGAAGAAGCGGAGTACGCAGTGTCTATAGGTAGTGTTGATAAAAATGGTACACCATTAATATCTGTTGCTGTTGACGGTTGTTGGAGCAAGAGATCTTATGGTAAGAATTTTTCCGCCTTGTCCGGCGCAGCTGCGATAATTGGCATTAAAACTAATAAAGTATTGTTTTTTGGAGTTAAAAATAAATACTGCGTAGTTTGTGCACGAGCCGCAAAGAACGACAGTCAGCCCTCGGAACACCGTTGTTTCAAGAATTATTCGGGATCATCTACCGGTATGGAATCGACCATAATAGTTGAGGGGTTTAAACGTTCCATTGTTGATCACGGTGTAATTTATAATAAATTTGTAGCAGACGGCGATTCCAGTACTTATAAAAAAATATTAGATTCGCGACCGTACGGTAATTTAACAGTAGAGAAAATTGAATGCAAAAATCATCTTTTACGAAACTACTGCAATAGCTTGGAGAAACTGTCGAAAGACACTAAGTATCCTTGCGAATTGCGGAAATTCCTAAAAGAAAGGTATTTGCGTTTAAGAACGGGTGTAAAATGCGCTATTAAATATTGGGGCGATCAAAATCAGTCACTCGAAGAAAAAATAAAAAATCTTAGTGAAGATATCCTAAATGGTCCACAACACGTATTTGGTAATCACCAATATTGCAAGGAGTATTTCTGTAGACCTGATACTCGTCGAATAGAACCTGTTGGGTTGCTTCCAGCAATTGTTGGATGCGGATTAATGGACGCGGTACACATTTTAAGTAAAAGACTGTCATATCATTCTAGAAGTTTAATTCATAATTGTACAAGTAATATAGTTGAAAGTTTTAACGCAGTGATTGCCAAATTAGTAGGGGGTAAGCGTGTAAATTATTCTTCCCGTGGTTCTTATGCGGGCCGATGCGCAGCTGCTGTTGTGTCTTTTAATACAGGATCGATTCATAGTAAAACTCATGAAGTAATATTTAAATCTAGTCCTAATCCTTTGATCGCGAAAGTGGAAAATTGTAATCGTAGAATCCGTTTAATTGCTAAACCTAAATTAAGATTGAAAAAGAGCCACAGCGCTGTATCGAAAGACGCTCATTATGGACCAAACTGCGAAAAACCTGATCTGAGTCCAGAATTATATGAGAAAGCCAAGTCATCTTTTTTAGCCGATTTAAAGTTGTCTTGTGCTGAAAGAGAGGAGCTTGAAAGGTCGACCCATTTGCAAAGAAGTAGTTCTGAGTGGATGAGTACAAGGAGAAAATTACTAACCTCATCATCGTTCGGGGAAGTTTGTAAAAAACGAGAGAGCACAAGTTGTGCTGTTCTTGTTCGTAAAATCGTTTATGGTAGTAATATCTCCAGTTTGCCTGCTGTACGGTACGGTATCGAAAACGAAGAAACCGCAATTAAACAGTTAGAAATTCAAGAGAATATTAGTATACAAGGTTGCGGTTTGTTCGTCGACGATCAATATGAATTTCTTGGTACTACACCAGATGGCATTTATGCAAACGGTTTAATTGAAATTAAGTGCCCACATTCTTTAGCTGGCATGACTCTTGATGAAGCAATGGCCAAACATACCTTTTGGGTTAAGGACAAGGCTTCCAAGGGTTATGTCATAAATAAAAAATCATAACTGGTATTTCCAAATTCAGGGACAGGTACATATTACTAAAAGAAACGTTTGCATGCTTGGCATCTGGTTTGGTGCTACTGTACCTATGAAAGTTTATATTATAGAAAAGGACGACAAATTTTGGGAGGAGAAAATGGAGATGAAATTAGTTAGGTTTTATTACGATTGCCTACTTCCAGAATTAGTTGATCCTCGGCAGTCACGAAGCATGCCCATTCGTGACGCGCCCAGTATCATAGAGGCTATGAAAGAGAGGAAAGAAAGAGCTTTACGTGTTATGAAAGAGAAGAACGCCTAATGATTTTGAAAGATACAGGTAACTTAACTACCCAGCCAGTCGATTCACGTAAACACGCCAGTCCAAAAGTCGTTTTAACTTAGGAACTTAGAAATCGCCTTTTGGTTTTCTGTTTTAAACGCACTTACTTATCTAGTCTTGGATTGTCATAAATCTTCCAATAGCTCAATTACTATACAATTTCTGAGTTACCTGGTGTAAAGAATCATAAAAATTGGTTCAAAAATACAGCGAATTGAGAATTCTCCTTTTTTTAAGTCGGTTAAAAGGGCTAAATTTGCAAAAAACGAAGTGACGTCACTGCGCTACGGTTTTTATTACTTACGTGAATCGGGCAGCTGGTAACGTTTTCATTCTGATAGGTTTTGTGATAGCCATTGATTTTATCATCAAATTAGCAGAAATCAGAACTTGATCCGTAATCGAATGAAAAACCATTAGAATTTTGAACTCATATTTCGTTATTGTTTAATTACATACTTTTAATTAGTATATTAATAATTTACAAACTTCTGTTAAAATTAGTAAATAAATGAATTATTTACTAATTTTTGTACAACCCTAGCACGCTTTTGAGATAGCGAGTAATGGCGACTCATATTTGTTATTGTGTAGTAAATAAATCATTTTTATACTTGTGTTTCATTTATTGACATTTTTTTTAAAACCCTAGGATTTTTTTTAGATATCGACGAGGTGATCGTAAACAAAAAGTAAGTATTTGAGTTTACGCAATAGGCACATTTCCTTGCGTAGAGATAAACACACTTCCTACTGAATTTGCAATTATTTTATTGAATGAATATTTTACGAATTAGAATAAATTTTGGTAGTGAAATTACAAATAAATAAATAGTTGGAATTTTAGGTAAGTAGAATACAAAAATGTCAGATGTCAAATGATAGAAAAACATAAAAATTGTGTCTCAACTACTCTTATTAATCTATTAAAAAGAATCAACAGCTAGTTTCCAAAAATTCAACGTTATTGTTATGCTGTAAATATTCAAGTTCAATAACAATTTCTCAACGTGGAACGTTTGTTGCAAAACATTTTGAAAATCGCGCTCTCTAGGTCATTCATCCGCCCCGTCGGATGTTACATTAAACTTTGGCGCTGCGGTCGCTCGAAATCGAGATCTCAGGCCAACAATCTACACCCTTAAGAACTTTCTGGCGTAGCAAGTACTTGTAGCGTTTACCTTACCAATAGTTAAGCAATCCCGCTAGGCTTTCCTCTTTGTTAAATTGTATGAACAATAAATACTTTTTTTTCTTTCAAATCCTACTACTGTACTACTTTAATAAGTGTAAAGGTCTTTTTTTTAATATCAGAAATCTCTCCTCAAAACAGACGCACACTGGATTTTATCAATATTATAAGCTGGGATTCAATATTTCTACGAAGAAGTGACAACAAATACGTCGCGGTGTGACAGTCAGAATTTTATGAGACTTCAGTATAAAAGACCTTTCACAGTTTTACCCGCTGATTCCAGTTTACCTTCTGAGAATGTAAAATAAACAAATACTTACAAAATCACACGAAAAAAAATTTCACGGACGATATCCTGCGACATTGTTTGCGGAGGGAAATTATTATGAAATAAGATTTCTTTTTGTTTGCGGTTATTACATTTCATTTTGTAAGTTATTTAGTTTTTTATTTTGATGATAAAAATACTATTGAGGATCCTGTTCATTTCACCTTCAAAAAACTTGAGGCGTTAAAATCTTGTATTATTTCTTTGACGAAATTTTCACATGCTATTAGTGTTAATAAACTATAAGACAATTAACGTTAATGAACTTTGAGAACCTTAACCGCTTTAGACTCCAAATTTAAACTTCAAGAGCTTAAAACTATCACATGTTAAAAACTTGCATGCACTATTTTTATATTTATTTACTCTTTTTTGTAAATTGTTACAACAGTGTCTTACAGCATTATCACCCAGTCAAGCTTTGGGTTTTGCAGGACATGAAGTGGTAGGAGAGTAAATAAATGTATCGAATATAAGATAGAAAAATGAATTACTGTTAAAATTAAATATTAAAATATAAACATAACATAATACAACATTTATGACTATTATAATAAGTACACATACATAAATACATACTAATATTTACATAAACTACATACATATACATAGTCTGGCGATAAATATCATTACAATACAGTAAAATAAATAAATTACATTTGAATTTGGAATCTGTCATTCTCACGTGAAAATGAAAGGTTTTTCTCATTTTGGCGCCAATCATTATTAAATATAGTTTTTCATGGAGTGGGGTGACAGCGAAAACCCTATTACTGTAATTGCATTAAACAAAGTAGGCATGGAGACAAATGCAATTATTAAAACTCTCCATCCGCTTATTATTTACCGAAAGTTTGAATACATTGAAACGTCCTATAACGCTCACGAGCGTTTAAGGGTGTAGATTGTTGGCCTGAGATCTCGATTTCGAGCGACCGCAGCGCCAAAGTTTAATGTAACATCCGACGGGGCGGATGAATGACCTAGAGAGCGCGATTTTCAAAATGTTTTGCAACAAACGTTCCACGTTGAGAAATTGTTATTGAACTTGAATATTTACAGCATAACAATAACGTTGAATTTTTGGAAACTAGCTGTTGATTCTTTTTAATAGATTAATAAGAGTAGTTGAGACACAATTTTTATGTTTTTCTATCATTTGACATCTGACATTTTTGTATTCTACTTACCTAAAATTCCAACTATTTATTTATTTGTAATTTCACTACCAAAATTTATTCTAATTCGTAAAATATTCATTCAATAAAATAATTGCAAATTCAGTAGGAAGTGTGTTTATCTCTACGCAAGGAAATGTGCCTATTGCGTAAACTCAAATACTTACTTTTTGTTTACGATCACCTCGTCGATATCTAAAAAAAATCCTAGGGTTTTAAAAAAAATGTCAATAAATGAAACACAAGTATAAAAATGATTTATTTACTACACAATAACAAATATGAGTCGCCATTACTCGCTATCTCAAAAGCGTGCTAGGGTTGTACAAAAATTAGTAAATAATTCATTTATTTACTAATTTTAACAGAAGTTTGTAAATTATTAATATACTAATTAAAAGTATGTAATTAAACAATAACGAAATATGAGTTCAAAATTCTAATGGTTTTTCATTCGATTACGGATCAAGTTCTGATTTCTGCTAATTTGATGATAAAATCAATGGCTATCACAAAACCTATCAGAATGAAAACGTTACCAGCTGCCCGATTCACGTAAGTAATAAAAACCGTAGCGCAGTGACGTCACTTCGTTTTTTGCAAATTTAGCCCTTTTAACCGACTTAAAAAAAGGAGAATTCTCAATTCGCTGTATTTTTGAACCAATTTTTATGATTCTTTACACCAGGTAACTCAGAAATTGTATAGTAATTGAGCTATTGGAAGATTTATGACAATCCAAGACTAGATAAGTAAGTGCGTTTAAAACAGAAAACCAAAAGGCGATTTCTAAGTTCCTAAGTTAAAACGACTTTTGGACTGGCGTGTTTACGTGAATCGACTGGCTGGGTAGTTAAGTTACCTGTATCTTTCAAAATCATTAGGCGTTCTTCTCTTTCATAACACGTAAAGCTCTTTCTTTCCTCTCTTTCATAGCCTCTATGATACTGGGCGCGTCACGAATGGGCATGCTTCGTGACTGCCGAGGATCAACTAATTCTGGAAGTAGGCAATCGTAATAAAACCTAACTAATTTCATCTCCATTTTCTCCTCCCAAAATTTGTCGTCCTTTTCTATAATATAAACTTTCATAGGTACAGTAGCACCAAACCAGATGCCAAGCATGCAAACGTTTCTTTTAGTAATATGTACCTGTCCCTGAATTTGGAAATACCAGTTATGATTTTATATTTATGACATAACCCTTGGAAGCCTTGTCCTTAACCCAAAAGGTATGTTTGGCCATTGCTTCATCAAGAGTCATGCCAGCTAAAGAATGTGGGCACTTAATTTCAATTAAACCGTTTGCATAAATGCCATCTGGTGTAGTACCAAGAAATTCATATTGATCGTCGACGAACAAACCGCAACCTTGTATACTAATATTCTCTTGAATTTCTAACTGTTTAATTGCGGTTTCTTCGTTTTCGATACCGTACCGTACAGCAGGCAAACTGGAGATATTACTACCATAAACGATTTTACGAACAAGAACAGCACAACTTGTGCTCTCTCGTTTTTTACAAACTTCCCCGAACGATGATGAGGTTAGTAATTTTCTCCTTGTACTCATCCACTCAGAACTACTTCTTTGCAAATGGGTCGACCTTTCAAGCTCCTCTCTTTCAGCACAAGACAACTTTAAATCGGCTAAAAAAGATGACTTGGCTTTCTCATATAATTCTGGACTCAGATCAGGTTTTTCGCAGTTTGGTCCATAATGAGCGTCTTTCGATACAGCGCTGTGGCTCTTTTTCAATCTTAATTTAGGTTTAGCAATTAAACGGATTCTACGATTACAATTTTCCACTTTCGCGATCAAAGGATTAGGACTAGATTTAAATATTACTTCATGAGTTTTACTATGAATCGATCCTGTATTAAAAGACACAACAGCAGCTGCGCATCGGCCCGCATAAGAACCACGGGAAGAATAATTTACACGCTTACCCCCTACTAATTTGGCAATCACTGCGTTAAAACTTTCAACTATATTACTTGTACAATTATGAATTAAACTTCTAGAATGATATGACAGTCTTTTACTTAAAATGTGTACCGCGTCCATTAATCCGCATCCAACAATTGCTGGAAGCAACCCAACAGGTTCTATTCGACGAGTATCAGGTCTACAGAAATACTCCTTGCAATATTGGTGATTACCAAATACGTGTTGTGGACCATTTAGGATATCTTCACTAAGATTTTTTATTTTTTCTTCGAGTGACTGATTTTGATCGCCCCAATATTTAATAGCGCATTTTACACCCGTTCTTAAACGCAAATACCTTTCTTTTAGGAATTTCCGCAATTCGCAAGGATACTTAGTGTCTTTCGACAGTTTCTCCAAGCTATTGCAGTAGTTTCGTAAAAGATGATTTTTGCATTCAATTTTCTCTACTGTTAAATTACCGTACGGTCGCGAATCTAATATTTTTTTATAAGTACTGGAATCGCCGTCTGCTACAAATTTATTATAAATTACACCGTGATCAACAATGGAACGTTTAAACCCCTCAACTATTATGGTCGATTCCATACCGGTAGATGATCCCGAATAATTCTTGAAACAACGGTGTTCCGAGGGCTGACTGTCGTTCTTTGCGGCTCGTGCACAAACTACGCAGTATTTATTTTTAACTCCAAAAAACAATACTTTATTAGTTTTAATGCCAATTATCGCAGCTGCGCCGGACAAGGCGGAAAAATTCTTACCATAAGATCTCTTGCTCCAACAACCGTCAACAGCAACAGATATTAATGGTGTACCATTTTTATCAACACTACCTATAGACACTGCGTACTCCGCTTCTTCCTTGACAGCTTCTGCCATGGAATGTGCTGCTGTCTTTTCCCACCAATCGCAAACCGTATTATTAATTTCATTGTATAATGAAGGTGACATGATTGGTAGGGCTACTGCGGCAGTTAATGTTTTTAACTGATAGTAGCTCCCACCAGATGATATGATACCAGATACAATTTGATGATTCACTTCCATTCTATCTTCTTTCTTTTCAATCAAACACACAGTAAATTTCATACTACACATACTACATTTCATGATGAGTTTTGAGTCCAGACCAACTTTTACTTCACCTATTATACTGAGGTAACTTAACTTACAATCCATTGGACCGTGGTCCCCTATGGCCTGAAGAGCTTTAAAAAAAAAAGAAACGTCTACAACTCTACGCCCAACTTCCATTTCATCCACCTTTCCCTCTTGGTCGTTTTCAATAACTAGTTCCTGTAAAGAAAGATAATGGCTTGATTTTTTTTATAAAAAATAATTAAAAATTTAAAAAAATGCAAAAGAATTAATACAATATTAGGTTCCTGATGAATAGAAATTATAATTTCTTTACGCATTAGGTATTGTTTTTTTATGACGTCACCTATTTGAACGTAAATTTTCTTTTGAGAAAGTAATTGAGAAGTATTTCGGTACTAAGGTGTTTGTCTCTCGATGAAAATAATAAATATTGCAAGAAAAATCTATAGGTAGGTATTGAGATTTTGTCTTCGCCCATCACTAACTAAGTAGTTTGTTTATTTATGTAACAAGTCTACAAGAATTACGTATAACAACTTACCTCTATACAGCGCGTAGCATTGTTGCTCAGAGTCTCGGCCCCAAGGTTTTCTTTATTTTCAATACTGGAAATATTATTCATCAATATTATCCACTTTTTATTTATTTTGTACAACCCTAAGCCAGACGCTAGGCGCCTCGCGTCTGTTTGGCGGTATAGGTATGTCGACAAAGTTGCGCTGTCGCCTACCTACTTCCACAATTTGATATTTAGACAATACTAGCCGACCCGGCGAACTCCGTATCGCCTTTTTTTTTTTTAAAAATCCTATTATTTTGATATTACATACAGATACTTCAATTTTATTTATCAGTATAGATATAGATAATACAAACCAATATTTACATGTTATTGTAGGTATATGTCTGAATCGGGCGATCTAAATCATATGACATATTGTATTAGCTTTGTAATGTACCCTGTTCAAATGCGATAATAAATAAGTAGGGAGGAACTTACATTTTATTCCGAGATCTTTTGGCTTTCATATTTTTATAATGCGTACAAAACTTTCTTTTCCCTGGCATGCCACTCAAATTCAATCAGTCCTGCGAAAAAAATAGCCTATGTTACTCAGTGATAATGTAGCTTTCGAATGATAAAAGAATTATTAAAATCAGTCCAGTACTTTTTGAGTTTATTCGTTACATACAAAAATCCAAATCTTTCCTCTTTATAATACCTATTAGTGTAGATATTGTATTTTTTACGATTTATATCTAGTTCCATCATGGTTTTCTTTCAGACATTCATTATATCGATACTTTCTACTAACTGAAAATAAATTAATTATAAAAATGTTATACTTACAGTTTTTTACAAAAAACACAAATTCACAATACGTAATTCTGCTGTCTGCAGCCGACAAGCGTGGTGTCGCGTTCACTTACAGAAAGGAACTGCCGCTGCAGACCACCGAGATTGCACGAATGAAACGAACGTTTTATCCCATACATTTGTGTATGAAAAATTTACCTTAAAATATATCTAGATTTTAGGGCTTTAAAAGAGGAAGTCTTTGTTTGTAAAGGTATAAAAAGAAGTATACAGCTATACTTATTGGTTTCTTCAGTGTTCAAAAAGTGTTTCTTTTTATCAATTTGTGTTGATTTATGGGGTTAAATCTGAAAAATACGAAGTCATGTTTTTGCATTTTTACTCAATTTTGTGCGTTTGTTGACGTTTATTATATAACAACTATTAGGTTTAAGAGTTTAATATAAGCATGAACATACTTATTGGTCTTTGATTGTAATATATACAAATTATCATTGATATCAATCATATGTAAATAGGTTAAATATGAAAAATCGTAACACTCTTTTCGGTGATTTTCACGATCTACACCCTTAACGATTTCACTAGCGCACCCTCAGTACTTGATCGTCGAGTGCTCAGCACACATTTTTGCAATCATTACCATTACCACTTATATCATCGTCCACTGTTCGACATGGGCTTCCCCATGCACATTGCCTTGGACACGAGGCACGTATGTCCTTAAAATACCACGCTGGCCACGCGAGTCCTCTCTTTTTGAGGTGGTGTAGTTCCTCAGAGCTCGTGATAGAAGCACTGTTATCCCTTAGCAATCCATTTATACAACACTGTATATATTATTGATATTAACACAAAGAAGAAAAACAATGTCTTAGCGAACACAACTAAATATGTACATTTTGCTTCAATTTAAATTGACGCGATAAAATTATACAAACTGTAAAATAGAATTGAACTTCCGCACTTTCATTTGTTTTTACATTTTGTGCGATTGGTTTGTAAAGAACCTACTTGCACATGCTACCCGTGACGTAGGGTCTCACTTAATCCACCTTTCACGTCTCCAATGCTCTTAACACCTCACCTAACCAGTCCTTACCGGATCAAGTAAATACAAGTCGTGAGCCCTTTATTTGTCTTAATTTACATGTTAAACTGTTCTAGAAACCTCTCCAGTGGTTGGCAAATTGTACTCGTGCTAGGTATATATGTCTGAGCGACTTCTACACACGTGTTTGCTATTTGTCATTTTCATGTTTGTGATATTCATGTTTTTGTGATATTTCATGTTTGTGATTCTTGTCATTTCATGAGTGTGGCAAAAGCGACTTTTGATTTCAGTATATCAATGAAATAATAATTAGAATCAGCACGCCGACTCTATGAGCTACGACTTTAGTTGTCATTCAGTCACTACGCTGGTAGTGGCTGGATGAGATAGGTCCTACATAGCCCAAAGGATTACTGGGAGATAAATGGTGTAAGAATTGTTTACGCGGCGCGAACAAATATAATTATGTAAAATAGATAATGAATCGACGACTTATTACGTCAAAAAAGACATAATTTCCCGCTGTGACGCGCACGAGTAGTGGCGGGATTTTATCTCTCCTCTCACCTCACGCTTCGATGGCACGGAGCTCACGTGCATATAATATTATTATCACATTGGCATAAAATTTATGCTATGTGCTAATCCATCCCACGTAGCAAAGGAGAATGCCAGAAAACCGTAGTAATTTTGATTAAAGTGGCCAATGATGTTATTATTGTAATTGCGTGTTTAAATTATCAAACTTTCATGATGTTATCAGATTGTTATTACATGTTCATAATACATACATTTTTACATACATAGAGTTGTAAATTCATAACCATATGTTTGACTCTACCGGACTCAAGTAAATGAATATATGCTTAGTGTTGAGATTTTTGTTTTGTTAATGAAAGTAGCAGGTAGGAAAAGGTAACGGTATAAAGTAACTTATGCTATAAGCGATGTCGGCACACCAATGGAGTCCACCTATTTATAATTATGTAGTCTAGTCTCCGTTCAAATGTATCTGAATCCTGTAATGTCATCAGTGTATTCTCTTGTGTAGCAGGTGTCTGCCTAGTAAGTTTGATAAGTTCACATCATTTATTATTATAATTTTATATAATTTTAGCTGTAAATGCAACTACCGTACCATCTCTGTATAGCCTGTATATAACTGGGAGAAAAGTTAAACTGGGAGAACTTATTGCTTCAAAGCAATAAGTTCGCCTTTTGTCACTCTGTGGAATAAAGATTAAATTTAAAATATTACTAAAAAATATTAAAATATATAAATATTCGAAGATTAAAAAGAGAAAGTTGTCAATTTAGTCTAGTACATTTCTTGGCACCAATCGTAACCACCTGGCAACTGCACTGGCAGCATTTCGTTGGCTAATGTTCAAAAACAATCAGTGTCTTGACTACTTAGTTAGGTCAGGTCATAAAAATCGAAAAATTTTGATCTCGGTTTAGCGCCAAATTACATTTGTAACAGACCATGAATGATTTGATCGTTGAATTCGTGATATTTTATAATGAAACGATTGATGTGGTAGATTTGAAGTAAGTAGTTTATTTTATTAAAACACAGGATGATAAACTTTAAGAACGATGATAGCCTAGGGCAAGTATTCTCGATTCTCGACTATTCTTGACTTACTGGTAAGGTTTTTATTTATTAAAGGGGGACCCCTTTAATAAATATATTTTTTGTCTTTTCTATATTACTCGACGTATCGGCCGGGTTACACCAACCACGGTTAAAAGCTGTATTGTACTCAAGGAGAGTACATAGCGCCAACTTCATCCATCGTAATCAGACATGACGGATTGTAATGTAGGTAGGTACATTAAACGTACGCTATGTACATTAGACGGAAATAAATGTACGTACACCAGTTAATGAGAAAGTAACGTCGATGAAGAAGGAAGACATCGTGAGGAAACCCGCGTGACATATTTTTACAAATTATTACAAAGGAGGTCAAATACCTCGTTTCATATTTTGATTATCGACATCCGCCTCTAACGTTCGACCATAGAGCATAGATCTACCTTTGCAATCACACGAAGGTTTTAATTTAGGTATTCCGTGATTTTAATTATACTCTGTAACTGTTTTTTTCCTACTCCCGTAATACGTAGGTATAATTTTTCTAATGTTTTACAAAACCATAACCACCTATTTTCTTTACAGTAAAAAAACAGATATATCAATCTAAAAATCAATACAAGAAAGAATTAAATTAACAAACTATTAACACAAGTCTGTATTTAATTGCTATGTAAGTAACTGACAGAAGTAAATGTAGCGAAAAATCAAGATGGCCGACAAAACAAGCATGACTTGCGTTCGTTCGTTTCGACTATTTTTGCTAATTGTGGAGAGCGGATTCAAATAAAATATCTATTAAATCTCCTCGATTTATGATTAAAACCACAATGGAATGCGCCAGATAGAAAGGTAAATTTTGCTATTTAGTCAGTTAAAAAAATATACAAAAGTTTTAGAATATCATGCGCCCTATCAACAATAATAATTCATCTGATTTCTTTTTTGATCATTTGAGAAGTTTAAATGTTTGTAATTTTTGGAACTAGTATTCAACCCGTTTGAATTTGGCTTATCTGCGAACTCAACTAAAATCCCAGATATAGATTCAAACTATTTTTGAATCAAATTCACTTCGATTGGGAAATATGCGATCTAGTTTGTCCACAAAAGATTAAATGTAGTAAAATTTTCCCAAATATAAGTCATGATTTCTGCAATTACGTAGCTTCCTTCAAAATCAAATGGTAACACGTTTTTAGGCATTCATAAAAAAATAACAAATTTAAAATGAAGTTGATATTGATTACATAATTTCAGCATTCTGTGAATTTATTCGGAGTTTTTCATTAACTTCAAGTAAACTATAACTATAAAAACTATAAAAACAGTAAACTATAAAATTATGAAGTTATTTATTCGCCTACCAGCAGTTGATCAGTCGATCAGCGAGTGGTCGTATAAGGTGTGTGCGACAATGTTCGTTCTGTTGTGTCTCTTGTTTTTGTGTGCTTAGTGTTTGTGGTACAAGAGACGACGGCGACTTCTTTACCTGGCTTCCCTGGATTCGCGTACAGTACTGCACTGTGTGGCACTGCTAATAGATAACACACAAGCGGTGAAGACTAAAAGTGCAGTACTGTACTCGCACCTTTTTTTTATAGAGAAGAGGGCTGACGAGCAAGCGGTCCCATGTGATGGTAAGTGTTACCGCCGCCCATGGACACTTGCAACACCAGGGGGTAAGCGGGCGCGCCGCCGACCTTGCAAAATCCTATTCACACCTATGAGTGCTGTACAAATATTTGTGTGTTAAACATTATTTCGGTGGAACAGCACCTTTACACCGACCTAGAAAGGTTCGTTACCGATTATTGGACATGCTAATATACTGATAGGCTAAATTTGTACAAAATAAATTTGTTCCGTTGAAAGTGTATTTGCCTATTGAGAAGTGGGTCATAAGATTGAGTTTAAACAATTGATGTTGATAGTGAAACTAGCAAAAATCCTAGGAACCTGATATACGGATTGACAAATATATACATATTTTATTACCTAAATTAATTAATTAAGAATGAGTACGCATTATGTATGTTTCATACATACTGTATGTTACATATAAGCTACTTACCATACATACTCTAACATCTGTGTGCACGAGGTCGCGGCCACAATTAGTTAACTTTTTTCATTCACCAATCAAATTAATAACGATTTCTAAATAACAAATGTAGTTCTTAGGTCTACATTTGTTATTTACCGAATGAAATTCTAAGCTTAATTCTGTGTCTACGATTGAAAAAGCATTTTGTTCTATACAAAATGTCACATCAGAATAACATAAAAAAACCATAATGTAACGCGGGCGCTACCCGCGATGGGTCGGCCTTTGTGGGTAGCTTATTGAATTTGCTGTTTGCGGATTATTGTTGCGTCTTCTTTATTAACGTGATGGAGACCTCACAAGCCGTGCTTTTATTATTTTTGTGGAATAAGGTTTGGAGATTATGTATTGGTGTTGGTGAAATATGTGGCCTCTGATGAGAATATATCATATTGGTTGAATATGAATTTACTAAAAGTACTTAAATTGCAAATGGGGAAAGCGTAAGGATAATTACTCTCGACTATTGAATTCAAATTCTCGGTCCGTGGCAACCAGTTTCAACTTGTAGAATAAATTCAATTGTAGAATACCACCCCGTCCACCCCGTCTATTCCCGCGGGTGTCGTAAAAGGAGACAAGGGATAACAAAGCCGCTACCACAAGCCCTACACTACCTCTAGAAAAGTGGACTCGCCAACCCACTTGGCCAGCGTGGCATTTTAAGGGCATATTGACCATAAGGCCAGGTTTTAAGTGTCTCACATGACACTTAAAACCATGTGTAGGGCAGGGCGGGGTCACTTGAGCATGATTTTGTTCAAATCATTGCAGGGCCCTGTTAAAGAATAAATAAAACCATATTTATTCTTAAATTAGTTCTTTATTTATTTGGCAGTGTAATGTTATCAACAAACTTTGGTAAATGCGCTGTTTTCAAGACTAAATCAACTTATAATAAAAAAAAGTCAAATGGCTCAATCGACCCCATAGGCGGGGCCTATTGAACCACCCAAAGGGGTCTATTGAGCCCGTGGACATAAAAAAAAATAACATATAGAAACATCAAATTCAAGTAACAATCTTTCTTAGATATATAATAGAAGTTATATTAAAACATAACAATCTTATAAAATAAAGCCTGTGACCTATAAGTTCAGTCACTTTTACAGTTCATGCAAACATAAACTGGACCTGCACCAGAAGTACACTTAACATGAGCCCAATCACGGCAACCAGTGCACTGTAGCCACTGTTCTCCTGGAAGACTATCTGAATAGGCCTCAACGCACACCAGACAGAAATAATCGCCCTCTTCGGTATCCAGCGGGTTTTGTGCACTTGGTTTTACTTTTTTCTTCTTATTCTTCTTATTATTTTTCTTATTATATTTAATCTCCTCATCAGACTCTGAGGAACTTTTAAAAATTGCTTTCTTAACTGTCTTTTTCTTGGCCTTACCTACCTTCTTGCTAGATTTGATTTTCCTTTTGCTTTGTTCTAAAGCAAGCGCGTCTTTCTCAGGTGTATCTGTCAAAACAGCAGAACTTCTCTTTTTTCCTCGTGTTTGTTGTTTTCTGGGTCATGCTTTAGGAAATGGTCTTACAACCTCAGGTGAAAATGAAGCATCGCCTTTGGATGTAGATGGTATGTCAAAATTAGGTGTTCGGTTTTCTTTATTGTTGGACGGCTCTTGAGTTGCTGATGCAGTGGCAGGTAATGGCAAAAGCACAGACGTTTCTACCTCCACCTCAACAGTCGCCGAAGATGCTCTTATTTGAGGCCCTATAGATTGCATCTCTGTGTCTTCCTCTGTTGTATGGCTACCTTCTGCTTGAGATTCTGGTTCCGGACGGTCTGTTACATACGATGCCATAAAATCGTCTTCGGAGAAAATGTCACTGTTAAAAGGGTAAATACCCGCTTTCTTAAAACCATTCATTATGTTCGTCGGTGTCATTGCCAATGGAAGAGCTGTCGCTACTATTTTTGGTATATCATAAATTGAAATAGTTTTGCCCGGATTACTGCGAAGCCATGCATCATATACCGACGAAAGATATTTTTTGAAAGGCCCATAGACAGAGACGTCTAACGGCTGTAACTTGTGGGTACAGTGAGGTGGATATGAGAGCATTACCACCCAATTATTTTTGGCAAGTTCAACCGTTTTAATAGCTAAATGTGATGAATGGTTGTCCAACAATAATAAAATAGGTGATTCCTGGGTTGGTTTCAAATGGTCAATAAAGTGTTGCATAAAATCGTAAAATTCATCATCAGTTACCCAACCGCTTCCATTACCGCGTCCAATGCATTCAGGAGGTCCATTTGCAACGAAATGGTCCTTAAATTTCTTCCGGGGAAATATAAACATCACAGGAACCGTATTACCAGTTGCTGACGCAGCTCCAATCACAGTTATAGTAGTGCCCCGTTCTCCTGAGGTTACAGAGCCAACAGTATGCTTTCCTTTGGCTGCTATAATTTTGCCCGGTTTCATGACTGTCGGAACCCCGGTCTCATCGATGTTCCATATCCTGGAAGGCGGGAATTTATACTTATCCATAACCGTGGCCAGCTTGTCATAAAATAGTTTGACATTCGTTTTATTAAATGATGTCGCCCTTCCTAAGCTAGTCGGCTCTGGTTTTCTAATAGATAGTTCTGTATTTCTCTTAAGAAAAGCGGATAACCAATCTTTTCCCGCTAACTTATTTGTATGCCAACTGTCAGGGAACTTTCTGTTATATTTCAAGGCGCATTCATAAGCAAGTCCGCGTACATCTAATGGAGTTAACCCATAAAATATAGATGCAACTTTCAGTATATAATCCTTTAACATTTTTTCTTGTTCAATTGAAAAAACCTGCCGTGCGTTTGTGTATTGCTTGAACACATCAGAATCAGGGTTAGCTTTTAACATATTGACATACCTGGAAAGCGTAGTTCTGTCTATTTTGTTATCTTTAGCCGCTTTTCGGATACTTTTGCCATTAATTACCTCATCTGCAGCATGTTTCATCTGATCTTTGGATATATTAGCACGGTCCGTTTTCCGCTTGTAAGTTCGCATCCTGAAGAAGAAACAATGAATGTAGAAATATTTATACGTGGTGTGACTTAACATCTGTTTTTAAACCTCGGCAGGTAATTATTTAGCATAGCATTTAACCCTAAAAAATACCTGCATAATATAAATAATGCAACCAAAAATCAAACTAAAAATATGGGGGTCACTTGAACATGGCTTATTAGACCCCCGTTGCTTTGACTCAAGTGACCCCTTTCCCAAATTACTTCTAATTTGCCGAGTCACTCAAAAACCATCGCTAATTGTATAATTTTGATATTAGTAACGTTTGTAAACACTATTTTGAATGCAAAATACACTTACCTGACTGCCGTACGTCCACAGACATATGTTTGAAACCAAAATGCACCGAAGCGATGTTTTTTTACTTTTGGCGCCAAATTAACAACACTGTCCACGTACACTTAACTCGAACGCCAGCCGGCGACTAAAGTACCGGCGACTAGGTTCACTAACCCCCCCCGCTTCGTCACACGTCACAAGCTTGTATCTATCATGCAGGGTTCGTGTTCTACTATAGGTGGTGCACTAGACCCCGCGGCTCAACAGACCCCGCCCTGCCCTACATGACACGGTATTTATTGTAAAGTAGGGAAATTGTATTAATTTATATTATAATGCCAGGCGGTTTCAAACAATGCGGTTATAAATTTCTTCGAGAGTTAATTTCTAACAAACTGGCGTAACAAACACACCACTAATTGCTTTGTGTAGTAACACCTGTTTCAGTAGCTTGTGTATAAAGCGTGAGGATTTGAGCATATTCTCTTACTTTTCATTTACCTTTTCTTTGGTATAAGTGTCAAAAGATAAGCGATATGCGTAGTGCCTGTCAGATGGTAAGTAGCTTGCTCCCTGAATGGTGAGAGAAGTTGGTAAGTCAATGTAAAATTTTCCGCTTCCGGAATTTAATTGTTGGTTACAACTTATTCCACAACTTAAGATATTATCAAATATTTTTAAATTTTACAAATTCATTAGAAAATTATAGACAGTCGGGCTTCGGCGAAGGTTCACGCTGTCGCGATAGGTATTGCCAAAACGTTTGTCACGTTTTGGCCCGAATAAATACGAACACGAAGTAATGTCGTGACATCACGCCACGAATGTTCGTCCGATAGTGTGACCGTAGTATATAAGAATGTTTGAAGTAGAGACCCGGTGAAAGTTATTGCTATCTCTGTTACGCAAGCTTGCTTATAATGATACTAAGAAGATTTTGTTCTCGTCATTATTTTATCACTCCTATTCTTAACACGTGATTTGTAAGTTCTTTATTCTAGTCAGCCCAGTATTGGTGGAAACACATGTCGCGTATTATTTTAACTCTCGAGCACACGGGTTTCTACACAATTGTTTCCTTCACAGCCGACCTAGTGATAATTGGAAACTGTTACCATTTTTCTGAATGTGCTCCGTGAGATTAAATGCTGTGACACTTGTAGGGACAGTGTGTTGACACAGTGCAAGCAGAAAGCGATGTTTTGTCAGCAATTTGCGGTACAGCGTCACTGTTCACACTGTTCTCGCCAGTTGTCTCCCGTACGCCTCATGAGATGTGTACCAATAATTAATTCTTCTAACCATTTAAGAAAATAGCACGGAGGAAGTTATTTTACGTAACCTTTTGAAGATATACCATCCACCTAAAACAGAACCTCCACACACTACCAAAAAACGCTTGTCTTCCTCACTTGGACCAAGCATGAGCGACCGGCTTAATGTTAAACTTAATGAAATTGCGATGGAAGATGCAATGCAGGGTAGCGAGTACGCTGCAAACGAAGATATTATTCCTTTTCACGTTTAATATAATTACTCTTGACGCTGTGCCAGATTCTATGAGGAAATTCTACTTGGGGTTATTTTGTAGAAACTTGTGAATGCATTGCTGATGAGAGACATTTCTCTTTTGATAGCAAATGCAGTAAAGTAAGGTGCATGTTTTTGGATAGATGATTATATCGAGATGAGATTTATTAACTTTGCCAGGAGCTTTAAGACTCTGGTCCTTGAATATGCTATTTATCTTCGCACTGAAACATGAATCGTTATTTACCTTAAAGTTCAGTTTTTTTATATTCTAAATGGGGTCTGAACGCGTATAATAAAGGTATTTGTTTACCTTATATTCCTACTCGCCGTTTCGGCAAGGATTCCACCAGCCGTCGTCATGAGTTGACTAAAAAAAGACTAAAGTTGACTAAAGTACTACGCGTCCAGCATGTGAGCTGCGAGCAGTTTTATCAACTACCCACATTTGATCTTCACCTTCGGAAAGGCTGCTACATACTACACTAACAATATCCGCGGACGTATTCGACGGTAAATCGCAAGATTTAAATTTGTTAATCACTGGATTCCACGTCGTCGACAGTTTATACCCATCTTCCCGATCGATTTTTTATATTTCTTAATTTCAATCGCTTCATATACAATACTGGGATAATAGTGATGTTCAGTGGAGAGGCGCTTGGGAGAGGCAGAGCTCTATCCAGTGATTAATTCCCACGTTGAGAATGTGTTCGAATACTGCTGATTTACTAGTTTGACGGTTTCTTACAGCTGTGATGTGTTTCTCGATCCTTTCCGCATCTGTATGCTTAGTTTGGCTAATATGGGAACCACCTGGTAAGGTAAGGTATAACATCCTTGGGTGTGCGTAAATTTTTTGCTGGTTTGGAGGATGGAATATATACAGTTTTAATGGAGTATCTTCTCAATACTTTGTTAAGAATTGCAATGATTTGGACATTTAGACTAGAACAATATAGAGTCTATGTTGCACCTATACAGCTTAAATCCCAGCTCGAACGGATCAACCTTGTTGCACATAAAATAAATCACAAAATCAATTACCCTTTCGCCTCCTGTAGTCCACAACCTTGACGGGGTCTTGTATATTCTAAAATCACATTTGTCACACAATTATTAGGTTATAGATTATCAAGGTAGTTAGCGAGCGCGATGATAATACCCTTTTTTTCTCTAGTAGTGTGGCACAGGGGAAGAGGGTGACTATTGACTGTACATTTTTTTTTTTTTTTTTTTTTTTTTTTTTTATAGATTAGTGGGCGGACGAGCAAGCGGTCCCACGTGGTGATAAGTGTTACCGCCGCCCATGGGCACCTGCAACACCAGGGGGTATGCGGGTGCGCCGCCGACCTTGCAAAATCCTATTCACAGCTCTCTTGAAGAACCCCATGTCGTAGCTCAATGGAAAGACCTCTTGAGGCAGTTCGTTCCACAACCTACGGGTTCGCGGTATAAAATAATTTTTGGACCGAACAGTGCGCGACACCTCCGTATCGAGGAAATGCGAATGGACCGCACTTCTGTGACGGGAGGTGCGGTTGTAGAAACCCGAGGTGGGAATTATATTAAACAATTCTTCAGAGCATTCCCCATTATAAAGGCGGTAGAACACACAGAGAGACGCAACGTCTCTCCGAATGCTGAGGGATTCTAAACCGCCCGTGAGAGTGGGATCGTCGACAATACGAACAGCACGTCGTTGGATGGAGTCAAATGGGTCCAATTGGTATTTCGGTGCGCCGGCCCAGAGATGAGAGCAGTACTCCATATGGGGCCTCACCTGAGCTTTGTAAAGCATAAGGAGTTGCCCAGGTTTGAAGTACCGCTTCGCTCTGTTCATGCACAACAAAGCCGTAGTCGATCAATTTACTCTTGGGTACATCGCTCATTATTAACATTTGCACTAATAACTTTAATTATAAGCGTTCAGACCCGATTTCGAATATAAAATGTGTACCAAAAGGCGAAAGCTTTAAAATTCAGTTACCTGATCTTCAATTTATACCATATCATCTTGGGAGTAGCCTACTCCCAAGTGTCACACGTTAATACAATATTTACAAAAATAAATCCTATTTTTCAAATGATTAGGGTAACTTTGAAAAGCAATCCTGCAAATGCCAGGTGTGAATCGCGTGAAATTATTCAGGGAAAGGACCTTTTTATTTTCGCGTTTTCGGCCACAAAAGGCGAATTCAACGTGACGTAATCCTTACAAAATATTTTTCCTTACCCTTTCTTTTTTGAAGTCCGCTCAGCGTTATTTGCTGAAAATTGCGATAAATTCTGATTATCCCTGAAGGTTGAAAGGAAAAAATATATTTTTAATTTTTATCTATTGATGTCAATTGCGGAAGTGGGTTTCTGATATTAATAGAAAGCGCAATAATAGATAACATTCATTAATAATTATTTCTATTATTGTTGTTTGATGGCAAGTGGATACTGTCGTACATGGATATCCGCGATACATACCCATGTAATTCCGGAATAACAAACGTTGGCATTCTCACACATGAGCTGCTTACTTTTGGAGATTTAGCAATGGATGAGAAGAAAGGGTTGGGAAAATGGAGAGGGACAGAGAGTGTAGGATAGGATAGAATAATCCTATTTCCTATTCGGAAATGGACTCTGACATATCTCACTCAGTAACGAAACATGTACCGTACATTGTGGGAATAGGATAAAGGAGAAATGCTGCATATTTTACGGTAGTCTTCTGTGAGAGAGGGGTAACTTGAGCAGTCGCGTGCGCCAAGCGGCTGTTGGATTGCAGCGTGTACCATCCCATCTGCGGGTGGTGCTAAATGGAAAACAACACAAAGCCGAATATCTTCCCGCAATAATGTTTACTGAAGCTTGAGAAATGCTACCCTACAGGAATATTTTCCAATCGTTTGTTTAAAAACTCTCCAATATCTCGTTTCAAATTGCATATATTCTATCGAACTATCTGGAACTTCGTGCAGTTTATTTAAGTTGTTGACTTTAAAGTCTTGTGGGAACATCGATTTGGGAATATATAGGTACTAGATATGTTATACAAGCACTCCAGGGCGGTCACGTTACAGTCTAATAGTGTTCGATGTTCATTAGCTCTCAAATTCTTTAATTCATATGTGTTTTGAAAATGGAACACTTTCATTACGTGGTACTTAAGTTACAGATTTGACTTTTTAATGAACCCCTCCTCATCTGTTTCACCCCCCCAACCGCCAACCGGGTTTCTTTAATAAGAACATATGAAGCGTCACCTAGCGTACTCCCATATCGAAGTGTGGGAAAGACATGGTTATTGATTTTAGAAAATTCTGTTGTTATTGCATTCAGACTTCAATATTAAACGATCATAATGAAAACTGAGATTTTAAAGTTGTTTTCACAGCGATTTATACGGTTTAGCACACTTTTTAATTACTTACTGTTTTACACAAAGTCATGTTCTATAATATATGAACACTAATTGTAAAAACTATTGTTATTTTTACGATGTTATGTATGCCAGTCAGTTCTTAATAAAAATGTTGATAGATGAAAACCTAAAATACATTAGAAGAATTCGTACCCACAAGTTATTAACGCCATACCTCAGCTGCTCTTTAAGAGGTATAAATGCTCTTATCGATGAGTAGCATAGATGAGTAGCTTAAAGTATTTAAGCAAAAACGATTATACATGAAGTGTTTTGACGTGGTAGATGATGGCGTGGCCTTGTGGTGTCAAGCAATGGACAATAAAAGAAGTCCTACTGCCTGGCGGTGACATTGGCAGCGTACAGACTCCAGACTGGTATGAAAAAAATGTACTAAATTGTATACTATCAACCAAAATAAATGTACTAAAAATAGGAATACCTACTAAACATCAGTATTCGAAATGTCACCGCCAGCAAGTATACTTCGTGAGTAGAAGGCTAGAAAAATGTACTATCAGATTTTAAATAGTTTTGTGTATAATAATATTAATAATTATATAGGTAGGTACATTAATAAGGGAAAAACATTTTTGGAATAGAACGATTATGTCATCCAAGTACACGAAAGTAAATCAACAAAAATATTTTCCCTTTATTAATGCACCTATATATTTATTATACACAAAAATATGTATTTAAAATCTGAAAGTACGTATTGTTTCTTGTAACTAACAGGCTTCCAATACAAGGTATGTGACCTTTGACCTTGTTGTTGTTGTTCTCTTTTGATTAATAGTGCTATTGGATTAAGCCGCCCTTGATTGGTCAAAGTAATGGTCAAAGAGATTGGGTCACCAGCCCTTTTATCGTCTACTGTTAGACACGGGCCTCCTCATACATATTGTCTTGTGCATGAGGGATGTATGGTCTTAAAACGGGCCGAGCGGGTTTGCGAGTCCACTCTTTGTTGTTATCCCTTTGTCACATTTTTCGACATCCGCGGAAAGAGCTCGGGTGGTGATATTCTAAAGCCGACTAACACCAAAGCACCTTTATTCATTTCAATTTAATTTCCAAAGAAAAATGTAGATGGCGCCTTTTATCTCGCTGTCATTATCCAAGCGGCATCAGGAACAATACAGTACTTGCCTTTGTTAAATGTTAAAAAAATATAAATAATCATAAAATGCCTGCCGAAGTATTTTTTGTAGTACTAAAAGATGTATTCTAAAAGCTGCAGTTATGGACAATTAAACACAGAATCGGTGACGTAATATTCATTAACTCGCCTTGTGCATTTACCTGCAGGGTGGGATTAAGACGCAGGGGGGCGGTGGGCTTGACGGGCCCGGGGCCTCGCGATCTGAAGGGCCCCATTTCGTAAAAATTCATAGCAGGGCAAACATTTTTTAAAAACGGTTGATCTAAAAAAGTACTAGGTAAAGTACTTGAGCTCAATTTTGAAACCACATAATCAGGGGAAAGCGAGTGTCACGCGTCCAATCCTAGACAGGCGAGTGAAGCGAGTTTGTCTTCTATAAACACAAGCTTGGATGTTATGTGGTTTTAGAAGTTTGGTAGCATCTAAAAAGTTTTTCCTCCTTAAAACGGACATATAAGCTACCCCTTGTTGTTTGTTGCTTGTTGTATCACTTGTGTGCGTGAACTTAAACAAATTCGATGTGTTCAATTTTAAGGTCTTGTTTGTTTAAAGTACACTCTGTGTTTTATGGAACAATCGTAATGTGTTTACAATCTTAATCGTATGTGTTTTTTGTATGTGCCTGTATATTGTGTTCCCGTACGTCTGTGTATAATGTAGTGCGATGAGTGTGTGTATGAGTGAGCATATGTTTGTGTGAAAGAGGGGATGTTGGGTGGAATTTAGAATCTCTTCGTTTCGAATCGGGCTCTATCCTTAGAGCGCTGAGTGAATTCCTTTAAGAAAAAAATAAATGCATTTAAGAGGTAATCTTCAAAGCGCCTTAGCCTCATTCATTAAAAATAAAAAGGTCCGACTTCACAGACCAATTAGCATAACAGTGGCCGAGCGAACATCTGCCTTACGATAATGAAAGGAATTAGCATCTCTATAGACTAGTACAAAAACTGAAAGTCACCTGGGAGATGAAGTAGAAATTTATTTAAAAAATCTATAAAGAAGGACAATAAAGGAAATGCATTTTTCATGGAACAAGTACTCAATAAATATAAATAACTTCTATTAATGTTTATTGAGTACTTGTTATTGTTTATTGAGTAATTTTTTCGAATAGTGAAACATTTGTAATTCGATTTCATTCTGTATTGATAAAGAACGTATCCATTCTGACTCATTTTACAACCGATGCCATACAATCAACTCGTCTCTTCTTTGCTGCATATATATGCAGCAAAGGCAAGCAGCATAGGCTTCTCCCAAAGCTCCTACACCTGACCGGCTCTTCACATTGAATCAATATCGGGGAACTTCTGGCTGGCTGGACGGCGTCCCACATTGCGCTTACGTGATTTCCATTTAAAGACTTCATTGATCCATCTGTTCCACATGGGAGTTATGATCTACTCATGATGAAATGAGCTTGATGATGCTATTGATCATGATCATCATCATCTACTCATTTCATCATGAGCTATGTCGGTGACTTTCGTTCTTTAGTGATTGTCTTCCGTTGAGATTTTATTCCGCGCGTAACTCCGAACATAGCTAAGCGACTTTGAACATATAGATCAAAATCCTTAAGAAGGTCAAATTCCACTTTCGGCGCCATACGTTGAAAACTGCAAACATTGTGGTAGAGGCCATAAAAAGAGACACATTTTCCGAATTGATGCCTAATCAATTGAATTAAGCTGAATTCAACTTTCCTTGCTTTTCATAGCTCAAGAACAATGTACACGAGCTATTTGTGATGTATCTCTTACAACTACCCACAAGCATTTGTTCGAAGAACTAAATTCACTCACTGTCCCATGTATATACGAATACATTTACTAAGTATGCAACTTTGTTAAGATGAATCTAGATTTATTCATTAAAAGTTTTTTTTTTATCTTAACCAGATTTCCCGAGAAATCAATACTGCCAAATATAAAAACAGCCATGTATCGTAGAACGAGAAAGCAGACACCTGAAAGAGTTAAAACTAAATTACATATTAATAGTTATACATATATATACATATAGTTATTAATAAATTTAAATATAATTTGCGCAAGTGGTTAGTTGACAAATGTTTTTATTTAATTCAAGAATAATTCAATATTAAGCATGTGTAGTCTAGTGTGTTTGTATCTTGTGACCACAAATATATTTTATTAAACCTTTTGACTAAACCTAAATGACATTCTAATTACCTATGACATAATATTTATTTTTCTAATAATTATTGCTTTTTTTTTTAAATAATTATTGCTTTTTTGTTCCAAACATTTTGACAAGCCACTCTCGTAAAATCTTCTCACCTAGATTTCTGCAAATATTTGATTTGCTGAAGTCGCCTAAAACCGATATCAACCGTAATTAACCGATATCTTTTTTAAACCATTTTCGAGTCTCGTCATCTAGATAAATGAAAATAATGTATCATCCCATTCTAAGGAACATATAAATGAGAAGAAAATTAGCAGCAAAAAAACAGCATAAGTAGATGGTAGCAAAAAAGGTGAGTTAGATTTGAGTTCTCTGGTGACAATAAAGATGACTAATGATCTACTTGAGGATTAATTTAAAATAATTTCCTTCAGCTATGGAATAAATAAGTTGTTTTATTGATTATCATTTGCCGCTCATTTAGTATTTTTGTCGATACTCGTTTTTTTCTTCGGCGATGGTACAATTAGCACACTCTGCCAGTGTCCAGTTTTCTTCGTAATTAACAATTTCAATGTCTAAAACGTATCCTGCCAATGTCCAGTCCCGTCGAAGTAAGTCAGGAGTTAGTATAATCATAGTAGGTGTACTGAGAATGGAAGACAACTCCTTGGAAGCTCACGAAAAACGCAGTCCCAAGCTCTTATTTGATTATCACAAACGATACGCACAAAAACACTTTGAATATTAATAAACTATCACTATTACACCACAAAACTCACAAATACACAATTTTTATAATAAATAGAACAAAAATTTCTTTTCTCGAGTTCCCGCCAAAAATTCTTGTCGCTCGTTTAATTACAAGCCCATAAAAATCAATCGTCGCTGATTTCATTTAGGTACAATCGCCATCAAATATAATAGAAGACCTTCAAGACGAGATCACTTGCAGAATACGGGTATTTAGCATCAAAACAATACCAATCTTAAGAGAAAGCGATTTAAACTGAAAATTGCTTAGGGAGTTACGCAAATAATGTCCTAAAGTAAGGCTGTATGAAACTCAAATTAACCGAACTCCTAAAATCGCGGCCTTACGTAATGATCTTCATATTCGTCAAGTGTGTGCCTGTCATGTGCCGTAAGCGTTCCCGCTCACACGTGAATGTAAGTTCATTAAGCCTTGACAGCAAGTCGATCGGGAACAGTAGGGGATGAATTATCAGTAAGGAAACTTTGGGATTTTCCTAAAATTAGTGCCCTGGAGGGTGCGCTTGTTCCAAAGTGTGTTTCAATATTAGTGTCCACCATTGATATTAGGAGATATTGATGTTGTGCGCATTAGCAAATATTTGTGTCTAAACACACTATGCCGAAAGTACGCGACCGAAGTTCCGCGGCTGATTTTACGTTTCGACGTATTCGGCTGATATGACACACCATAAGCGCCGAACTTACGCGGCTGGAATTCGGTTGCGCAACTTTGTGTGTATTCAGTGTCTCGAGCTCTGTCGTGGCGTCGTGCCGTGTCTACAGACGCAAAACAACGTTCAACGTTACGTTATTTTATTACTTTTGAGGTGCGAAACCCAAAAAATGGACTATTTTACGGTAATAGCAATTGCTGAGGCTTTAGAAGAAGACAAATACAGGAAAGAATATTGGGTGCACCCATTGAATTCTACGAGACTACAAGATGGCCAGTTTCAACGTTATGCGAAGTACAGAGCCTTTCCCAATCATTTTTTCAAGTATTTTCGCATGACAATACAGTCTTTTGACGAACTGTTATTTCTCATCAGTAACAACATTTTGAAAAAAGATACTATATTCAGAGACTCCATTTCACCTACAGAACGATTGATGGTCACTATAAGGTAAGTAAATAAAATGATCCATATTTGCAAATATTCATTTATTTATAGGTATACGTTTATTATTACACTGCAGCACTAATGACAAAATTTTACTGAGTAGGTAACATTAATCAAACATTTTTAATCAAGTTTTCATTGCAAGTTTGTATGATCTGCCGGCGGAAGCAAACGAAGTACTATACCTATATCAAACTACCTGCACAATAATATTCGACTTTTTCAAAATAACACATGAATCAATCAAATGTTAAATTAGGTTTTCTCCGCTGATTGGACACCATTCCGCCTCTTATCAACTATAATCAACTTGTTTATGGCTCACGTCATCTCTTCACTGTTTATGATTCGCTTTCAGGGTTGTTAATAGGCAATAGGCCTGATTGGGTGTCAATATTCTGAGTTTGTAATATATCTTCAAGGTCATTTGAATAATGCGAATGTGTGGGTGAGTCGTCATTATCGTTCACGTAATCATGAGTATATTGCACAGTTGATCTTGGTACATATTCATACGTACTGGTAGATGGAGTTGATGTCAATGGTATAGGTTTGCTATACTTTATTCGTTTTATTGCAGTCATAATTTCAAATTTAAAATCAAATTTTTCACTGTCTGTCATTGTTTTCATGTCAGGTAATAATGAAAGCAAAAAATTTTTATCGGGATCATTTTCTTCATTGACAGACATTCTATTTAATATAGATTTTTGAAATGGTGTCAAACTTTTATTCTTACGCTGGGAATTGGTCAGTGCGTTCGACGGTAGAGATGGTGGAGTAGTGACTAGCGGTGGACTAGTAGTTGGTGGTTGCGAATCACAACTGGTACTATTTTCATCTATTTCATCTTCGGGTAAACTGAGATTGCCATCACTATTTCGATGTTCTATAGTAATATCCAAAAATGACAACATCTGAAAATATGAATTGTTTCTTTTCTTGGCTGGCGCGGCACTACCACTCTTCAAACTGTCTTTTTTCTTCTCTCTTACGTAGTAATCTCTCAAATGTTTCCATTTTTTTTGTAAGTCATCAACTGAAATAAAAAAATAAATTTTATTTTTGTTCACAGGTATTTGTCAACTGGATTGACCTTCCAAAGTTTATCAGAGGATTTTTTAATAGGCCGATCAACTATTGCTCATATAGTTCAAGAAACGTGTGTTGTAATTTGGAAGATATTACAACCATTTGAAATGCCTGAACCTACCGAAGAAATGTGGCTCGACATTGCAGAAACTTTTTTTTCTACAAATAATTTTCCAAATTGCATAGGTGCCTTAGACGGCAAGCACGTGCGGATTGAGTGCCCAGCACTATCAGGTTCTCGTTTTTTCAATGATAAAATTTTTTTTTCAATTGTATTGTTGGCACTTGCTGACGCCAATCTAAATTTCATTGTAGTTGATGTAGGTGCTTACGGCAGGGAGGGAGACAGTGCCATTTTCAAAAGATCAAATTTAGGAATGCGATTGAGAAGAGAAACATTAAATTTACTAGTTAATAGAGAACTACCTAACACAAATGAACCAAGGCTTCCGTTTGTAATAGTAGGCGATGAAGCGTTTGCTCTTGACAAACATTTAATGAGACCATTTCCAGGTAACAATTTAACCAGAGAAAAACGCACATTTAACTATCGTTTCAGCAGGGCACGAAGGTGTGTAGAATGTACATTTGGTGTTTTGTGTAATAAATGGAGAATCCTACATACTCCAATTTTGACTTCTCCTGATTTTGCAACTCATATTGTAAAAGCAGTTTGCGTACTTCACAACTTCGTCAGAAAACGTGATGGATACATCTTTAGGGATCAATTATTTGAACACAACTTAGAATCAATATCATCAGAATCGTCACATCAGAATATCACTAATGCCACTATTGTAAGGCAAAAGTTTACGGAATATTTCAACAATGAGGGGAGGGTAGCTTGGCAGGACCGCATTGTACATTGATTGCTTGTGATAAATAATAAAAGTATTTAATAAAATCAATAAACTTACTGGTTTCATTTTTCTTTTTGGCATTATAAGTACTCCAATCTTCGTAAAATCCTTCACCTATTTGTTCCCAAGCAATTTTTCTCATTGGTCGATCACTATAGCTTGCATCTCCATTATTCCATAGACACGGTTGCGACTCAACCGCGATATTAATTTTTCTGAATCAAACATGGCGTACCTATGTTTTAATGACACAACAAATCACGTGCGTCATGCGCAGACAGAAGGGAAATGAACACTACGGGCGGACACGCGGAGCGCGGGCATTACTGCCTCCCCGCTGCTACCCGCCCCTGGATCTACGTCGGCAATCGAACTGAACTTCAGTCGCTTATAATGTGTTGCTATACAAAACATTGCCGCCGAATCGCTGCCGAACTTACGCCCGACCGAAGTTCGGCTGTACGCTATAACGCGACGTAATTTCGGCATGGTGTGGCGTCAGTCATTTAAAATACATTGCAGGCGTAGTCACGCCGAACTTCGGTCGCGTATTTTCGGCATAGTGTGTTTCGACACTTTTAGTATAACGTTTTAGACTTCCAAGTTTTGTAAACATTTTATATTGTAAATCGTGTCAAACTAACCGCATAGAATTATTGGGGTTTGTGTAACTTTTATTTCTATTAGACGTTTACACTCGGGTTTAGACCCGATTTACAGTATAGAATATCTTACTTTGTCTTAAACAAAGAGCGCATGACTAAAATATACCAGTGTTTTGTATTATTGTTCTCCTTTTCTCTCGACATTTATATTATTTGTATGTATGTATTATAATTATTATATTTATATTTACTTATTCATATGCATGGTCTATATATTTAATATTTATTTTTTTAGTACCTACGTATATTTTGAGTACCTATATTTATATATTTTATCGTATCATTATATTAATCTATAGCTGAATTAAGCTTTACTATTTGAGTACTACTGCACTTTCACATTTTTAAAATTTTTCACATTTAACCAACGCGTGCAACGGCCGACTGGTAGAGAATGCCTTAAGGCATTTAGTCCGCCTCTGTACAATATAGTGCATAAAGAGTAAATAAATATATAAATAAAATGTAGGTATACACATATGAACAACTTACAACTGTCCTTGCAAGTACTTACACTGTTACAATTGTCTTCTACAAGTTGAGTAATTTTTTATTTTTTATATTTATCGTTTTATAGGGAAGTAGGCGGACGAGCAAGCGGTTCCACGTGATGGTAAGTGTTACCGCCGGACATGGACACCTGCAACACCAAGGAGTATGCGGGTGCACCGCCGACCTTGCAAAATCCTATTGACAGCTTTCTTGAAGAACCCCATATCGTAGCGTAATGGAAAGACCTCTTGAGGAAAATGAGGTACGCGACATTTCCGTATCGAGGAAATGTGAATGGACCGCACTTCTGTGAAGGGAGGTGCGGTTCTAGAAACCCAAGGTGGGAATTATATTGAACAATTCTTTAGAACATTCCCCATCGTGCAGGCGGTAGAACACACAGAGAGTCGCAACGTTTCTCAGAACGCTGAGGAGTTCCAAACCGCCAGTGAGAAATTTAAATTTCTTTTAAAAATACAATGTTTTGATTTTATCCGATTAAAGTAAAAGTTGTTTTATTACCGTAGGGGTAACGAATTTATAATGAATTTGCTGTGATTTGACTTGATTGTAATTATTATTATAAATATTTATAGTGTTCAATAGGATTGGTATTATTTTATTAACTTAATGTGGTTAATTGTTAACGTGCTTGTATATGACACATCGAATACACACATATCGAAGGCGCCAGCTCTTATAAAGTTAGTATACCCATGAAACAGAGCGTATGTGTTTGTTAATCACAATTATTGTTTGTGTTTTAATTTTCATACTGTCCTCACTTTACGGTGCTAATAGCACCGCCTATGTTCCTAATTAATTTATTCAACGTGAAAGCCTGTTTTGTACAAGGTTTGCGTAAAATAGCAAGTCTGAGAACGCTATGGCTGTGAGGTCGGTTTAGCGCGGCACGTGGTTTTAGTGTGAGGTCAAACCCCCTTTATAATTACACTTATTGACATTTAGAAAAAATAACTAATCAACTACCTTTTAAATGAAAATTTTAAATGGGAAAAGTTAGGAACCTATCCCGTTACCCTTCCCGTTTCTCTAGTCAAGTAACAATAAAAACAGTGCGTCGTTAAATACTTTCGTATTTAGTATACAAATTAAGAAGTGGCTGTAATTCCTATTACGGAAGGCCTTGTCAGCAACAAATCCTTGGCTTACCAAACAACTGTTTTAACTAGACAGAAGATACTGTAACATGGGCTTTAATAATTTTAACCATATATTTAGTCATATAATTCCTCAAGGAACCCCTAATATTTTAATACCCTTTATAGTAATAATCGAAACAATTAGTAATATTATTCGACCGGGAACTCTAGCTGTTCAATTAACAGCTATAATTGGGTCGTTCTAAAAGGTCGGATTTGACATATGACGAACCATATAATCCACCAATATTAATTGTGATTGACGCAACGCTTCCAAGAAAACGACGCTTAAAATTGATCGACTTATACCCCACCACACGATACTTATAATGCTTTCAGTACAAAATGCTTTCACACAGTTTGTCGAATCTACATCCCCAGCGTTCTATCGCAAAGGCATAAATGAACTTCCGATTAGATGGCAACAATGTATAGATAATGAGGGTAAATATTTTGATTAAATAAATGTGTTACATTTTAGGAAAAAACTAGTTTTAATTTTTCAGTACAAATCGGCAATTTCATACTTTAACCTCTAATATAACTCGTGGTTCGTCATATGTCAAATCCAACCTATTAGAACGGCCCAATTATAATATAATTGGGCTCTATTGGCCTATGAAACAAGTTAAGAATGCGATATGATCATGTTATTAATTATAATCATCCATAGAAATCACATACATCGATAAAAAAAATCTCATTATCATTAGTAATGTTTACTTAAATTACAAATAAAAATATTGTTTAAATTTTAGTAAACATTTTTCTATCAATACCTTTTTTTAATTATAACAATTATTTTCCCTATTACACCTCTTTGTGTGTAGAAGACCTGTTATGGAGTCTGAAAGTTTATTTCTCTGTTTTATAGGTATAAATGTCCTTTCCACATTTGCAAATGATTGTGGACGAGGAAACAAATACAAAGGTTTTGAAAACAGAGGATCAAATCGTTGGAAATATTACCGAATCATCGCCGCATGAATTGCTCACACACATCCAGAAATCTTCTGTTGTCAGGGAATTGTTCAATTTCTTTCGTATTTATAAGCCGTTCTGTACCATTTTTTTTTTATTTTGTCAACAATTTTGTCTACATATTGACGCCCCTTCGCCTTTTTTAACGTTTTCCGGGGAAAAGCACCTAAATAATTCATCGATTTTAATTAGAAATCTTTGTATGAGTTGATCACAATATTCAATATTAAAATTGGATGTAGGTATCTTGTTTTAAACAAGTTTATATGTACCAGAGGCTAAAAGTCCCAAATCGCGGGCAATCCCCTAGCTCACAAAGGAATCCCGGCATAGTTTGTATATGCCGGCATAAACTATCCTAGGTATAGTTTGTGTTGGCAGTCTTTTTTAATGTTGCCGTATACAATATAAGTACTATTTTTAAACATTCGCTAACTTTAGCATGCAGTGCGAGATCACGATCTAAAATCTGTAAACGAAGCCAAAATCCGTAAATCTATCGATAAATTGGTGAATTTTGCAACACTGGCGACGACTAGCTAGAACCGATCTATTTTTAAATACTTATTGAATGTGTTTGGCCGACTTGCTGAATGCGCCCGCGCTCATACTTGCTCCATTATCATTACAAGGTATCGATATTTTCTTTACGATACCATGAGTAAAATATCGATACTTTTAATTCGATATCGTGTCTCTACCATTCGGCCTCCCTATTCCCTCGTAGCATCGTTGTAGCACACGAGCAGTCGCTGTTGACGTCATTAACCGTAGCAGTGCTACAACGCATCCATGCGATTAATAATTTAATTATAGTAGATATTACGTAGGTTTCTGCAAAATATCCCTAAGATTTAGACAGACATTGAAATAAGATTACTAGCGAAAAGTAAATAAATAAAAACGAAATGCCGCAAAGAGACATTGTAGTACAAAGACAAATTCCTTCAGTCAAGGACCCCTAATGAAAAACATTTGTTAGCTCCTCGAAATAAATACATTTTTGCTGGGCATTAAACGGGGAATTTGGCTCCCAACGATATGAAATAAATTGATAGACTCTATTTTTAGGGTTCACTAAAATGAAAACTCCATTAACAAGTCGCATCCGTATTACGTGTTCGTATTATTTGTCTGTTCATCGGGCTGCTTGTTCGTCCATCCGTTTCTTTATTTTATTTTATTTATTTGTACTCTATTGTACACACATATATAAATGTGTACATTTATATGCATGCCCCGCATGGCCCAGAGGTTGAGTGGGAGATATTGCTGTAAGATATTAAGTCCGCCTATTGTAACAATTTATAAAAGAGTATATAAATAAATCGTGTACTTAAAATGTACACTTAAAATCTATTAACAAAATTATATACAAAAGGAGAGCTTTAAATCACTTTAGAAGAAAATTAAAAAAAATATTTTTAATATATTTGGTGTCCTGAATAGAGTATGACTATAGATTTGTTTTTACGAGTATGTTAATAATATAGCTTTTATAAAGACAAAAGAAAACTACTTTCACTAAATAGGTATTACTAGTGAAAGGAAAATCAACAGGATAAGGTGAAAAAAAAAATAGATCTTTATCATATTACATATATATTATATGAAAAAAAGAAAATTGAAGACAATAAACTATGATGGAATGTCCATTGTTTTTACTAGCTGAGAGTATGCGGTCGTAATTTGTTTCAATGTGGCCCCTTATCTTTTCTTTTGATGTATTAATCAAACCTTATTAGGATTGTAATTGTGCACTTAAATGTGTATTTAGCCGGGTTGTATTGTTGATCTGATGACTTGTTCATGTGTGGGGCAATGATTAAATAACCCGAGCCACAATAGGATTCACTTCGCCG
This sequence comes from Sesia apiformis, assembly GCA_914767545.1. Lineage (NCBI taxonomy): Eukaryota > Metazoa > Arthropoda > Insecta > Lepidoptera > Sesiidae > Sesia > Sesia apiformis. The sequence continues at coordinate 8,383,807 of OU611970.1, read as the reverse complement.
TGAGTTCAAAACACAAACAATGACGTGTTTTGTTTGATGTGGTTGTGAGAGAGAGGGTGCACGCTTCAATCCCACAGCCCAGTGGCGCACTCAGCCACGTTACCCCTCTCTCACAGAACACTACTGCGAAATATACTGCATTTCCCACTTTATTTTATTTCCACAATATACGTACGTTTTTTGCTAGTGAGTGAGCTATGCCACAGCTCATTCGTATCCCATACTACCTTAGAGGGATAGAGATCTCTGCCTATTTTTTAACCCTTTTTTCAAACCCTATATTTTCTATATCTCCAAAGGTAGGCACCGCATCCTGGAACATATCAACGTCTGTTATTCTGCACTGATGCTAGCTAGCATTTATCACGGATATCTACGAGCGACAGTGTCTTCTTCCTCCAGTTGGACTTATATGCTCATCTGTCGCCCTCGTTCTATAAAAAAAGAAACTCTTCGTCATGTTACATTCTTAATCCCACTCAAACCTTTTTTCAATTCACTTTATTTCAATTATTTTTTTTAGTGAACTACTCATTCGTCCGTCATCTTGAGTAAAAAAAACTTTAAGAGGTTTTAAAAATTAGCCTTTTTTAAACAAATGATTGGATGACCAGGTCGATTATTTATTAACTAAAAATGGGCATTACCACTTTTAGTTCTTAAAAATGTTTTTAGACATTTTATGGCATTTTATAAATTCGTCTGCAGTGATATAAACAATATAAATACTACTTTTGAGAAAATCAATTTTTACACGCGGGCATTACCACATTTTGCAACAAATCTTATTTATCTGTTGCGAACTTCTTAATTTAAGTAAATTTAGTTATTTAGTTCATTAAGCACCCACCACACCTTATTTCACATGTCACTGATTTTGTAAGTCTCTAATGATCAATTAATCTATGTAAGACGAGTAATTAAGGTCGATTAATTTACAAGACTAATCAGTCTGTTCATAGTAAAAACATAACAGTTGGTTAACTCCGGCGCCATTGTTGAGATAATTAGTATGTACTAATTACCTATATATGTATGTGTGATGGCGTGCCGTGAGAGAGGCCTATATTCTAGAGACAAAGGTTGTGATGGTATGATATGGTATGTATATTGGTATATTTAGATGATTAAGTCTAAAGTTTTTGTCAACTACTTGTACCTAACATAAACGTCATCAGCGTTTTTATTATCTATCCACTGCTGGACATGAGCCTCCTCATGGCTTGGCCAGGCGGGTTGGTGAGTCCACTCTTTTAGAAGTGGTGTAGTTCGTCAGGGCTTGTGGAAGCCGCTTGGTTATTCTTTAATCGCCTTTTATAACACTCACGGGAAGAGATGGCTTGTTGCTATTTTAAAGCCGACTGACACCACACGGCCGACCATGACATCATTAAATAGCCCCGAGGCTGGCTGAGAGAAAATGCTTTAAAAAGTTTCCCTTTTCTTTCCGCCTCTATGCTGACGCAATAAGGTTTGCTACTATTGATGGGTTGGCTTTTGTGAAGCACAGTTTACGCTTCAAAAAATACAGTCACAGACTAAAATATGTAAACGAATGCACGGAAGCCGTCGCCTTACACAATAACATTAACATGAAGCCTTTGTTGCTTGTTATGAGACTAATATGAGAACGGACTTTTTTTTAATCACTACGTGGATACACACAAAGGAGTCTTATAAACAAAAAGTGCCGTGCTAAAGCCAACTAACCCATCTATTAACGCTTATAAAGAAAAATATAAACGTGTACGAAATGGAGGTACGTGTACGAAATATAAACTTGCGGAATGGAGTAACTCATTTAGCCTAAAAGTTAATCCTACTAAAACATGACTAAAGTCATTATTATCGGTAGGGGATGATCTCCAAGATTGACTGGGAGAATCTTCCGAATGTTGTTTTCAGTGGTGTGCAGGTTTCGTATGGTAATGAGGTAAGGAATTTGGATTTACTTTTAAATAGCACCATGTCATGGGGCTCTCAAATAGCGGAGGTCAGCAGGAGTATGTTTGCGGCTGTAGGTTCCCTAAAACGGCTTCGTACCGTTCTCACCCAGGTCATCAGGGTAACATTGTCACAAAGTTTACTTCAACCTATACTTGACTATAGAGACGTGTGCTATCTGGATTTGACAGAATTAATAGACTTAATAATTAAAATAAGATAATTAAAAGACTTAATAGACTTGAGCGCCTTCAAAACTTCTGAATACGGTTCATATTTGGATTACGCAAATACGATCATGTATCCCAATTTCGTCAACATCTCAAGTGGCTTCCATTCGTCGCTGTCGAGATTCCCCTCCTCTACAGTGTACTTTTCAACCCATTGACACCTGGATATTAAAGCAACGCTTTCACCATCTTTCCTGTCATCCTTTTAAACTTCGTTCTTCAGAAAATCTGCTACTTCAAATTCCTACCCACTCTTCTATCTTTTATTCACGATCTTTCACTGTGAAAGCGGTCCGGTTATGGAACGCGCTACCTCTAACAATAAGACGCGCTCAAACATTAGATAGTTTTAAGAGCCAAGTTCATTAGCATTATCTGATTGTGAATCAATAATTTCTTTCTCTCTTCCAGTACTTATCTACTTAGTTCTTTACTCTGTTAGTTTAAAATCTTTATTTTTTGTTTTCCATCCATTTCCCATATTAATTATATATGTATATTTGTGTGTATGTATGGATATATTTATGTATGCATCTATGTATTGAATAGGTACATCTTAAGTAAGTGTTTATGTATAAGATAATATTATTATTAAATTATATTATGTTCATTTGATATTATGTAAAATTGCACCATCTACTTATGTTTGATATTGTTACCTGTAAGAGATCGCTTCGGCGATAAGGCCTATTGTACTTTTCGTGTTACTTTCTTAAATTGTAGTTTTGCAACATGCAATCGTGTACAATAAAGAGTTTGTCTATCTATCACCTTTTTTAATTGTCGGTACAACAAATTCATTTATTCCCTGTTCTTATAATCGTTTGTCCACTTGGACGGAGGAGATAGCTTCCATTGGAGGACTCGTATTGTTACTAAATTAATTAGTTAACCATTAGTTCAGTTTATGTGTTTACACAACATCGCGCAGTTGGGAGACTTGCCATTTTTAAATGATTCCCGTGTAGCCGCGATCTCTACAAAAGACCCGAACAAAAAAAAAAATAAGACTTCAATTAAAGATAAATAAAACTCTTGCATTAGAAACTTTTTAATTAACTATTAAAAAGTGCGCTGAGCGTTTTTGCCGACAAAGTTCTAACTAGATCAGCTAATTCTCAAGTGGTTTTAGAAATTGTTGTAAAATTTTTGTGTAATTATAGACTAAATATATAGGCTATATAAATATATTGGCTGACTAAATATAGCAATTTCGTTTACCACTATATTCGACAACGAAATCGCCTAAAAGAGCATTGGCAGCTTTTAAAAATCAACTTTTTAACTCAAATTCAGTGGCGAAACTATCTTTTTCGGATATAATCCTAAAAAAAAACTTATAGATTTACTAATGTATCAGCCATTAACGTCCCGCTGCTAGGCACAATCCTCCCGTCGTAAATTACTGGGGGATTTTGGGGCCGTAATCCACCACGCGGGGCCAGTGCGAGTTGGTGGATTATTTTTACGAAAGTTTTTTTTTTATTTCTCAATTATGCGGGTTTCCTCGCGATGTCTTCCCTCACCGTAGAGTTAGTGACAATTTTTTTAAAATCCGTAATTATGTAGAAAGTCTGTGCGACGGGCCGAGGATTGAACTCACGATCACACTATTAGATTATTAATAGGTTTACTTCATAGATCTCTAACTTATTACCTAAAGCAAACTTCTGTCCAAAAACTGTCGAAGTCAAAAAATCTACCGGAGCCACGGACTCCACTAGACGCAGAGCTCCATCAATCTCCGGTGGAACCGCAACAGGAACGAGAAACAAATTGATTCATCGCCCCGCGGGTCTGTTACAGTTTTAGATTTTTTATTTATAAATCCAGTGTTATCCTAGGGTTAACTTTTATTATTTTTATAGATAGAAACACGTGGATATGCAACATATAAAATATTAATATAAGTAATAATAATAATAATAATAAGCATATAAAATATAAGTTGTTGAAATTATTGTAAAACTTATGTAAGGTTGTTGTTTATTTTTTATAATTATAATTATTGCCCGTAGCGGAGATAGCGGAGCTATATAAATTTTTAAACATGACAACTTTATAATCTATGGTCCACCATAAAATGATTTGATTTGATTTGAAAGGCAATTCATTATAGAAATGGATGAGTAGTTTCCGTTATACTTCCTGTTCAATAGAATCAAATTGGATAAAATTGGATGGAACAGACGCATAGAATACATAATATATTAGGTGCTGCGAGAAAGGAAAATGGAATTTATCGCGAACGAATGAATCTCGAAATAGATACTCTGATTCATAGGTAACGCCGGTCAGATTCTGCAAATCACAACACCTGGGATTTTTGAACATGCTGTAGACGTGGAGTGTACATATCTCATGAGAAACAACGCCAAAAATAATGACAGGCTGGATCTCGCACGAGGCGAGTCCACGAGGCGCCCGCGAAAAAGATGGATCGAGTGTGAAGATAATTTTGTTTTATTAACGTGTCACTATTTACAACAAATCTTGGCTGTTTTCTGGTGATCCTATTAAGTTGTCCTACTAGTAGGACCACGTGATACACTTATTTCTCGTGGTCGTACTGCTAATATCGTCATGAAGGATATAAATTTTTGCAGCCTATAGATACAAATTTCAATGTTTCTTAAAAGGTTTTATAGAAAAAGTACATTATTATTCATTTTAATAAAAATAAACACATGAGTACAGTCACCAGTTTAATGTATCGCAGTTTAATAAAATGTCACTTTATTAATCTTATAAACTTATATACCTATATAGGAGGTAGCAAATCACGAATTAAGCTAAACGAGAATTAACTGTCCTCGTGGACTACTAGCAAGACAACTTAGTAGGACCGTGAGGATACAGCTTAAATCATGAATATTCAATTATGATAACATGAGTTTAGTAATGCAAGAGGAGACGAGTGCGAGGATGGAGACCACGTACCGGGAAACGAAGCGTGGGATGCGTGACGTGGACAATGGACTAACGACTTGAAGAAAGTCGCCGGTAGTGGGAGGATGAGAGGAGCTGAAGACCGTGTGCGATGGCGGTCCTTGGGAGAGGCCTATATCCAGCAGTGGGGAGACACAGGCTGATAGTATGGTACGAGTAAAATCTCAATTTCAATCTATATGCATGTTAATATTGAAACCGCAACAAAATATCACCTGGACGCGGCCAAACAAACGAGGTTTTAAACGAAAAGCTGCGAAATGAATACGTAATTTAATCTTTATTGTCTAGACGATTGGTTTGAATTTTAAATGAGCTTGTGGTTTACTAATAAAACCCCTCTTGTAAACAGTTTTAGTGCACGCTAATGTATACAGATTGCATTCTGAGTGTATCGTTTGTTGTCAACTCAAAATAAGTAATTAATTTGCATGTTTAAAGAGCGCTTACAGTCTAACTCACACCCAATACGAGATAGTTCGTTAACCTCTGCTTATAAAACACACGTTTAAACACTACTTGTCCATTTCGTTGTGTATAAGGCAGAAATGGGTGAATTTAAACGTTTGTAATTTAATTGCGTATTTAAATTTTATTTCGTAACACATTATTCGTATTGTAAAATAACAATCATAGGTTCTAAGTTATGTAAAGATAAAACAGATTTGTCCATTTGTAACACATTTCATAATTATTAAAAATATTTATTGTACTTGTATATAACATATTATAATATGTTGATTTGCATGTATAAGTGTAATATCGATCGTCAATAGAGCACGTATACTTATCATGTGGACATCATAACTCGTCCACATTTTGTGTTGATGACGATTTTATAAGTCTTCATCGTTTAATATAGCAGTACGATCAACTCTTTTGACAAAGTTGCATGGATTTTTACGAGGGTTTACGAAAGTGTCACATGAAACTGCACTCCAATCTTTTAAGATAACTTTAATGATTCAGATCTCAGTTCTTTCATACTTTATGAATAAACCAGATACTATTAAAAATATAGATAATGAATGGCTTATGAAACTTGTTCTGTAGTGTCACAATATTTAATCATGATTTGTATAATTTTGGTACTTGAAATGACTTTAATGCGTATTTATCGACAGCTATAAATACGTACCTACTATAAATATACTCATCATCGTATTAGTATAAAAATATATTAAGAGTACTTCGAGAAACGTAGGAGAGTTTAGTGTAATAAAAACGTTAGGTTTAATTTTAAAGATAAACCGGCGAAAATCACTAAAAGTTGGAGTATTCATTGTATTTTTACGACGGCTACAATGTTTATTGTTGCCACAAGTTTTATGCGAATCCAAACGAGCAATAATATCTTTAAGTTAAATATATTTCAATTTGTACAAAATAAAGTTCTTAAAAGAGTAATTGATGTTTTATGTTTGTCTATTTGTAGACCTTACCTTATCGCATATTTTGAGGTTTTTTTTATAGAATAGATGGCGACCCTTATGAGTATGGTTAATGATAAGTGCTTAATGCGGCGCAAGCAAACTTGAACATGGGAATGCGCTTCCGACCTTGCAGAACCTAAATGTCGTAGCTTAGAACCTAAATTGACAGTTTATTTCACAATTTCGAGTTCGCGGTAAAAAGTGCCTAGATGCAGTATGCAGCGACTTTTTGCCAAGAAAGTGTGGATGAAGCGCGCGTCACAGATTTAACGGTCTTTGGTGATAATGGGACTAATTCTTACCAAAATAATACCAGCAAATATTCTCTCCAGGAATTTATTATTGTAAACAAAAAAGACGAATACTTATAAAACAAAAAATATCAAATAAATGTAGTATTATTCTGTCTATTAATGAATATTAACTTATCCTAGTGTGTTTTCAAATAAATTGCAACACAGATTCTGTGCAGCGTCCAATGTACAAACAAGCGTTTTATTAGTTGCTGGAAGATACACACAATGCTCGAATATACACCTAAATAATGTACTAACACTGAAGAATTTCGCGGGGTGCAGTAGGCGCGTCCTCACGCATCAAACCATGGATAACAAATGAGTCAAAGTACAAGCATTTGACCTTTAGAGCCAGTTTGAAATTTAAGAAAGAAAATCGTGAAATAAATATAATCTTGTATAAATATAAATATGTTTCAAAGATTAGTGTCTTGTTAAAGTTCTCAGGAATTTAGAAGTAAGAAATCTTATAAATGATAATAATGCTCAAAAGAATTTGTTACACGATATTAGAAAATTGTAAAGATTTTAATGATTGGTCCATTTTGACACTTAGAAGGTCACTTCGCGGTACAGATTGCTTTCAGTGAAAAATACCTGATCGGCGCAATTGATTCCTAACGTTATACTTTCACCTAAAATGTGAAGTGAATCAGCCTTATTTCAATGTTGAGTTCTTTAAAACTAAATACCATAACTTATCTGTACTTCATTTTTCCCTGATTCTTCCTAACTCCTTGCTCGTAGACTGGACTCAGCTAATCCCCCCCGGGTATTAAGCTAAGTATTACAAATTGCTATGATACGGCACTAGTAAATTCAAGGATTACAAGCCGCGTTGCGGTGCTTTTATTTTCTATATTATACAAGCGACTGCTTATTGCCTTGGCGTAGAATAGTGTGGGGTCCACATCGATATACCAGAGGTGGGACCGTGGGCATCATAGTTACTACTCCATCATGTCGCTAAATCATCGCTAAAATGCATTATTTAAAACTTAGAATGACTGGATTGTCAAAATCATATTTATCGCAGTACAGAAAACTCATACATAAGTGTGCGTTGATCAGGTGCATGACATTAATGAGTAGAGTCTTCTGAGAATATATATATATGTGGGCGTCCAGGTAATAAGCGTCTAAATAGATGGTATTCGCGTTATGGGTAGATTGGAAAATAAAAGAGAGGTCTGCCCACAACGTATTGATTAGATATGAAATGATTGGTTAGATAAGAATTATTCAAAGAAACTGAATGATTTATTATGAAAATTGAATATATTTGTAACAATTTTATCCGTGACTATGCATTTTTTTATAATTCATTCAAATGAAAACACAAGTATAAACAATCTCAGTTTGGTAAAAGAAAGGTCAAATTTCGGTGTTTAGTGCAAATCATATTAAACATATTATACAACTTAGCAATTATCGATAACCAGTACACACTTCATTACGCACATTACTTCATTACTTCATTACAAGACTTCAGTACGTCACTTCATCGAAAAGCTGCGTTATGTCTTTCGTACTATCAAGTACGAAGATCGGATTTTCTGAAAAGTAAAAATATTGACCTTTGACCCTTTATCAAATCAAGTCATTTATTTGCAATCTGAGAAATAATAGATGGTAATTAGTCAATTAAATATATTATCTATACATTTCAAGTTAATTCCAATAAAAGAAGTGGCCCATTCCCATCCTATCTCTCCTCATTTTCCCAACCCTTTCACTAAATCCATTCCTATGTCTCCAAAGGTTGGCAGCGCATCCGGGGGCGTGCCAACGTTTGTCATTTTGGACTAATGTAGGCATGTATCGCGGATGTCTATGGGCGACAGTATTCATTTACCATCAGGTGGACTGTATGCTCGTCTGCCGCCTTCGTCCATAAAAAAAAAAATAAAAATATTGTTTATAAATATTGTTTGCAGGATTCAGAAATCCTACCGTAATAAAACAGGTAATAAATAATAGCAGCGACAGCACAGACTGTAGTGTGTCCTTATTTTACTTTCATTGCAGACACTAAAAATATTTTGATTTTAAAAAAATGGTTAAATATCAATGAAAGAATTTCGTATATATATTGTACATCACGTTACAGTTTACCCCTTAAGATGATTCCTACTAGTTTAAATTGTCCATTATATAATACACACTGCACGGGACAGGAGAATCTCCAGCAGTGAATACTAAAAGAGCTGGTTGCCAAGTCTATGCCATGACTGTGTCACATACCGTCACATTGATTACGGCTCTTCCATTAATCTTAATGTTCCGGAAAACGGGGTATTACTGCCTTAATTCTCTAGGATCATGGTCAATTCAAAGTCTATACGGAAGGTATACTTATGAAGCCCAATCGATCCAAATGATTCTGGAGCCGTACCCTCTCTCATGCACATACAACACACACGCACACGTACACGTAATCGCCAAACACACTTCACGTTAGATCTGTACGTTATAAAGTAATAGGATGGAAAAATTCAAGGGATAGGAAGTTCAAAATAAATCTAAAGTGGTGCCTTCTAGCAACATACTTATAGTTAATTTTATTTTATATATTTCATTGACAACAGACAGCATTATCTTTGCCAGATTGTTAGACGGCGTTACCTTGATTAATTACTAGGGTGATACGTTGAGTGAGATAGTGGCCAGCCCTAGGATCGGCAGTGATCTAGACAAGGCACTTTGAAACGTTCTTAAAAAATAAACGTTCTCAGGACTCCATGGAGCGAGGGACGCGACTCCGACTGCACTAAAAATGTATTATATATTTTTTTATTAATCTGATAACCAATACCTGGTGACCTCTTAAAAACAAATGCAACTAATCTTCTTAGCGAGTTAACTGGTTGAGAGGCGGTCGGCGGTCGGCGGGGCGTGAAGTACAGCGGGAGGAAGAGAAGGGGAGCTAAGCATTTCACAGGTCGTTAGCTATCGAGAGCGGTGCACTCGAGGATCTTTAAAATTTAAATTCTTAACAGTTAAAATTGAGATTAAAAGTTAAGGCTCATCTTAATTTGAATGAAAATTGACGCAGGTGCCAGGTGGATTGGAAAATGAGTTACAGAAGCTAACAGTTGAGAAATAAAGCAATACCTTTGTGTCTTTAAATTAATTGGCGGTAGTTGTTGGATGGGAAAATCATGTGTAGTGCTGAGCCTTGGGAGAGGCCTATAGCTAGCAATGGAGAGACGTAGGCTGGTGTAAAGGTGTATCCTTACAACGCTCCACTGCAAGGCCCACGTATGTACGTATGATTACATATTCTTGAAGTTGTAATCATCGGAGAGGCGGTGATAACTTTGTTTTTAATAAACATATTTTACTTATATAATTTTAATACCGTAATAGTTGAGATACAAAACTCGACTAAAATTACCAGATCCATCATTGGATATATGGTATCGTTTTTAACTTGAATTTAGGTAACATTGTGAATAACTGAAATATCTTTTTTAAGATCAAGAGATTCGTATTTGTAAAGGTACAAGAGTTGGAAATATCTATAAAACAATATGATGGTTTGTCTATTCACAATTAAGAGATGCGTCAGAGTATCTATGATATTTGATTGAATTCAATCAAAAATCCTTCCATCCTTCTATATTTGTCCATAGCTACAAGCTATCATCTGTATTGATTGGAGAATATCCTGACAAATAATGTAATTGAGAAGACGAGTGACAAGCTTTGTATTAATACGTTAGTAAATTGGCGGATTAAGCCCTTGATGTACGATATACTCGTATGTACGAGTATTTAATACCGGAGTATTATATGAGAAAGGTCTTGTGAAGGTTAATTAATTAATTATAACGTCACGTGTTGGAAGGCTTTTTTCTGAAATAGAAATCAGTTGTCAATATTATATGCTCAAAACACACCGCAAGAGCAGTGCGGAAGAGCGCTCGCGTGCTTTGCCTGCCGAAACGTGCTCTTATGTTTCCCCTGAAAGCGGCTTTTCCGTACATTAAGGTCCAACGCAGACCTGACGAAACGCAGGGCAGCACGGTTTTCATTAACAAACAATCAACTTTCTCGACATTGGAATAAGATCAAAAATCTTTTTAAATATAACTTTAATTTGAATATAACTCTAGGCGTGTAATATAATAATTTAGTTTTTAATTGTGGTAGCTTGCGAATTGCTATTAAATCTTCGTATGTAATTAAATACTCGTATGTTGTATTTTAAATATGATGTACTATAGCTTAGGGAAGCTTATAGCTAAGCTTCCCAAAACAATGAAAATTAAATAAAAATCCACCAACCTATAGGTGGCGCACGGGCGCGTGCGCTACCTCGCTAGCCGCCGCGCGCCTTGTCGATTCCCGGCACGCACAGCGGACACTTTGTAATACACGCAAGAAGGCGCGCGCATATACGAGCGCATGTTCACATATTCTCGCCTAAAAAGTAGCGCGACCTTATTCGCCCAGTGTGCGCGGCAACTAGGAGCCTGCGTGAGCAAGCTCTACGTTGCGCTTCGTCTGGTCTGCGCCAGCCCTTAGAAATACACCTTTATGCCTTCGCACACGCGCTTTTCGCAATGTATTTGAAGCTATCGACTTGAAAGTACATACAAGCACTCTAGCGCAGGCGCGTTACAGTCTAATAGTGTCCTCTGTTCAGTTCAGAGAGTCCTGGGTGATGACTGGATGAGATGAGTGAACGACCGTATGTAGCAAGGTCTATATCTTCCAGTGAAAATTGTAGTGGCTTTTAAAGACATATATAGATACATACATATCTTTTGTATTGATGTCTACAGGCGGACGGACCGCGCTTGTTGGGTTAATTTCATGAAAAATCCTTACATCTAGAATAGATGTATGTTTTGTACAAACGTAAGAATTCAATTTTCATAAAACACGAGGTTTCATATACTTCACAACTTTTGTCAATCTCTAGTTTACTGCAATTTGCCACTAAAAATGCTGTAAAACTAAATAATTTCTACTGCATAGTATACCTAATTAAAATTTTCATCATACGCTTCCAGAGCGTCGACCTTCGGATAACTTCTCCAATTAGCGAGTAACAAGCTTTCTTAACTAGTTACGTGTTAATGTAATAACTGGGGAAAATAAATGTAGTCCACGTAAAAAATACGACCACGTTGAGGAAAAAACAGTTGAGTAAGTGGAAACTCACGCAGGTTGCAGATAACAATGAAGTTGACTTTTAAAGAATTCGCATTTGTACATTGATTACTTGGAAATAAATGGATAAGAATGAAAGAAAGAAAACGTTTTATTTGACGCAACACAACACACAGACATAAAGTCAACAATAAATAAAATAATTAGTTAATAAATGCCATACTGTGATATTCAACCTAGTCAACGCTTGACCTCGTAAATACAGAGTACTTACAACGAGTACTATAAAAACAAAGTACTACAAGTACTTTGTTGTACTTTTTATAATACAAATATCCAAATATAGGACTACTTCAAATTACATGATAATAGTTACATTATAATAGACGAATAATTAAATGTATGTTATAACTAGCTGCGCCTGCGACTTCGTACGTGTGGAATTTTAGTTTTTAACCTCTAAATTGGGATATCTTTTCTTTCCGTCCGCCGATTTGGATGAAACAAAAACTATTCGAAGCGCCAAGCTAAGCTTAATTAACATGTGTAAACCTCATGACATCCCGTTTAGTAGTTTTGGAGATTAGCGTTTCCGAACAGACAAACAGACAGACAAAAATTTTCATAATCGTCTTTTTGTGTTCTGATACTCTTCCTTCATCACCCCCAATCAGTTTTTGATTAATATATTCAATTGTACAGACACGCTGGTTCTACAGTTTTATTATATGTATAGATACGATTTATAAAGCCGCTAAAGTATTGAGGAGCTGCACCGTTTCTAAAATAGTAGACTTGCTAACCCACTTAACCAGCGGAGCCTCTTAAGGCACCTCTAATGCACATTATCTTGTGCAATGTCCAGCAGTGGACGATAAAACGCCTACTTACGGCGTATCAGGAAAGAACTCGTTTAAAAAATCTTTTATTTTTTTATAGAGAAGAGGGCGGACGAGCAAGCGGTCCCAGGTGATGGTAAGTGTTACCGCCGCCCATATCGGTAAATAAAATTTATTATTATACGTTAATCATATAAATTATAATAATTGATTCGTTTGTTTAGAACATAGTTAAATTTGGATTGAATTCTAAATACCGATTTTCAAATCAACTCAAATCGAAATGAACGGGAATTGGTTACGTATAAAAAAGAAAATAAACTTATTAACGGATTTTGTTCTTTGTGATTAAGTCTAAATGAGTTACGTGGTTTACTTTAAAGTTTGAGGTTACTTAATTACGTAAAGATCAAATGGAGCGCAGATAATTGAGTTGGCATGAGAATGTTGTTTCTGGAGTTGCTAAGTCATAAGTAGGTTATTACAAGTTGTAATACATCATACTTTTAAAATCACAAATTAATCCAGTCCAAAATTTTCGAAAGTTTTTAATTTTTTTCTGAGCGTAATAATTTTACGACATTTATCTATTAAACGGGTTTTGAAAATACTTATGTTTAGTTATTTTTTCAATTAATTGACAAATATTTGCATAATTATCATTTCATGCCAATTAATTTGCTAAATATAGAAATTTGGAGTAGGTATATACAAAGAGGTTAAATGTAAATTGATCATACTCGTATTAAATATATGTCATAATAGGAGAATATGTACGAGTATATCTATGTATACAATATTGGGTACAAATTAGCAAAACCTACACGAGGAGCATACAAAGACCGACTTGGGTTTAAAGCATTTAATTGAGTATCAACGCAACGAAGCCGCGGGTATGTAGTAATATACAAAAACAGAATTTACCAGTAACCAAAGACAGAATAATTTTGACAAAAAAAACGAAAGTGCCATATTACATTACTTTTTGCTTTTTATTTGTTCATAGTAAGGAATATTTTGAATTATAGGCAACGATTGTATTCATTTTTATTAGATTTATTAGAAAATCAATTATATGTGTACACAGGAATGACCTCAGTATACACAGAAATGATATTTTCTTGAAAAACAAAGCAATGACAAAATAAACCGCGATGCACTTCAAGTGAATGGGATCTCAGACATCTAAAGACTCAATAAAAATAATATTATTTCTCTAAAAACCAATAGGAACTTCTAAAAAAATCTTAACTGTTTGACACAAAAATGACTGTCGTCAATTTCTGTGTACTTTTTAGATCTGGCACATTGGTCGCTTCTGACATATAATAACATAATATATATTTATCATCAAACACTAAAATAGGTAGGCAAACACGTTATCAATTAGTTTTTGGTTAAAACTAGAAAATATTCTCATAGTTCCAAGTATAAGATATTGAAACATTATGGCAGATACATTAGAGTTTTTGAAAGCTATCATTAAAACTGGGAGTGTCTAACCTGGCATCATCTGAAGCAGAACAATAACGAGATTTATAATAATACTTACGCTTTCATGACGATGATGGTTTTATCGTCTTTAATAGTTTGATAGATCGCAATAGTTTAGAACATTACCAGGAAGTTCTTCATCACCGTTTCCTCTTAATAGTGGTTCATTTGCTCGTTTAAAAAGAGATTAAGATGATAAAATGCTCGGAGAAATGCTAAGGCTTACTGTAAGCTTACTCTGAGTAAGTATTACTCTTTCCGATGCTCTAATCATAAAACTGGAATGGTCATTAGTTAAGAAGAACGTCCTCGATTATATTACAATATTTAATTTTAGATAATTATGGATGGACTTGTAAGCAAGATAAGGAATAGGAAATATAATTAAATTAAGAGTTACCCCATCCCACGAGTGTTCCCCATACTTCCTCGAGGGCTATGAGATGGAGAGTAAAGAGCGTACGATAAACTTATTTTGCTATCTACTCGATGGGATTAAATGGGATGGGATGGAAAGCGAGGTGTCTAATTAATGTTTTCAATTATAACAGCATCTAAAACAACAGTATAAAACACATAATTATTAATCAGAATATTATAAATACTATAAGAACATCACTACTGTGTATTTTAGCCTTTTTGTATAGCTAGGTCGCACAAAGGAGTGACGAAACGAAAGGAATGTGGGAATTTTACAATTTCTCCAAGGTTATTTGTATATTGATACGGGAATTAAAGAAAGCTCGTCAAATAGAACAAGTTAATGCAGTATCGTATTAAAAACTTAAGTTATTAAAAACTATTAGTTAAGTTATTAAAAACAGTAGTTACCTTTACACGATTTACAGTTACACCTTTACAGTGATGACGTACTTACTTTCACAAGGTACATTTATATACAATCTTGGCTTTTTACTCGAGAAAATACTTAAGATTACGAATTTAACTTTACCAGTAATCGAATAGACATGGAAATTGTGGTGCTACAGTAAAAGAAGCTTCGTCGAATTTTAATGTTTATAGTGGAATATTAAAAAAAATATCAATGTACAGAATATTTAAAAAAGGATCAATAACAGATGTGATGCCTTTTCTTTTAAAGAATAGATGGCATACAGGATGGCGGGCCACATGATGGTAAGTGGTACGCCGCCCACGGACACCTGCAACACCAGGGGGTTTGCAGGTGCGCTGCAGACATTGCAGAATCCTGTTCACAGCTCTCTTGAAGCGCCGCATGTCGCAGCACAACGGAAATACCTCAGCTGGCCGTTCATTCCACAACTTTCGGGTTCGCGGTATAAAGTATCTCCTTGATCTCCTGATAAATATCTTGATAAATATCTCCTGTACGCAGCAGCTCTATGTCAAGGAAGTGCGGATGAACTGCACGACGATGATGAGCGGTGTGATGGTAAAAACCTTAAGTTGGCATCAAATTGAACAGCTCTTCAGAACATTTCCCATTATAAAGGTGGTAGAAAACGCAGAGAGATGCAACAACTCTTCTAATGCTGAGCGATAAATTCTGTAACACTTATAAATTGTAACATTTTAATACAATTTATCCTACAAGAATTTTTAAATGTATTTGTTAACAAATATATAAGGTATGACGTAAGTAAAAAAGTAATTAGCAAAATTACAACCTTGCCTGTAACTTCAAATCGACAAAAGACGTATTGTAATTATTTTTCTCTGTTTTTTTGTCCAGTAATAGATTTTTAACTGTTTGCATACTTAACTCGGTCACTTCACTAACATGCTCGTATGTCTTATTAATGGCGTAGTAAAAGTTAAATTCCCTCGTATAAATAGAGTTCCATCGTAAATCTCGTGTAGTCAGCAGGCGGAGCAGTTCACGCTCCGCCTGCATTCGCGTTTTACTGCACACCGTCACATTTTCGAGTTAATGTGCCGCGAAATCAACTGTTTCTTTGTTACATGACTTTGTTTTAATTTACATAAAACATGCACTGATATTACTGGGAAAAAGAACGGCTAATAAGCGAAATTGAACTATCATATAATGTACCGTTTGTGTGTTTTAAGAGTTAATGAGATTTGCCAGAGTCCATTGGCCATTCCATCCCATCCTTGCTGTACAGAAATATTCTTTATACCACCCATCTCGTGTTATAATAACAATGTACTCGCAATGTACAATATCGAAGTACAATGTACTCGCACTTCTTTGACAAAGAACCGTCCCGTACGATGAGGTATACAAACCGATTTGTCAGTTATACAATCGATCGATCGATCGATTTAACCAATGGCTGTAGAAAGAACTACCCCTGTGGTCTTTCGCTACACTACAATTTCAACAATTACGATATCCTGAAATTTTTAATGAGCGTGAACAACCTTTGGAAGATATTTGATAGTGTTATGAAAGTATGCGTGGATTACATGAAATTTAGTTTTTATAAAAACGATGACTACTAAATTTATGCATTTGACATAATTATAAATACCCCACAGGAGGTTATGAATAAATACGAGAATAGATAATATCTAGGCAGTAAGCGAGCGCACCGTGAAATCCATCACGTCGGTGCTTTTACAAAAGTTAAAAATATTTTACAGCTGCTTAGAAACTGCGGGTAAGAAGTTATTAACCTGTAACCTAAGTAGATTGCACCAAATAATATGACTCGATACTTGTCCATCTCTATAAACTGTTACTAATGATTTTCCTATAAATATAATGTTGTTTGTTTTAATATTTCTTGATAAGTATGGCTTTAACGTCAATGAGCTGAGGAAATTCAGAATGTTACTGCTGTATACACCGCAGATTTGTAAAGAATTCAAAAGAATGACTTACGTCAACCAATGATTTCTAAAAAGCTATTCGATGGGACGTAAACACCAAAAAATAGCAGTTTTTGGGGCGTAAAATACATTGATTTTTTTATAAGACTACACATAATGAAGGTATTTAGATTGTTAAATCTCACAGAAAGACAAGCATTATTTATCAACACAATTTTTAATAGCTATAAAAACAAGAAAGCTATATTAAAAATAGTAAATTGTTTTCGTTGTTTGGTTGTCCTGCAAAGTAGTCTTTTGGCTTTTGCGTGAATTGAATCGCAAAGTGTTGATGTTATCTATACATTTTTATTAAAAAAAAATCAATAATCGCTTCTGTAGTTACAATTGCTTATACCGATTATCGTAAATCATGACAAATGTAACCGTACCGTAATCAGCTCTATTCAGATCGTAATCCACTGCTGTACATAGGTTTCTTCGGGCACATTGTCTCTTGCATGTGGGATGTAAAACGGCCATGTGATACAAACAGGTTGGGGAGTACGCTCGTCTAGAAGTGGTGAAGTTTCTCAGGGCTTGTGATAGCGGTTTTGTTATCCCCTAGCCCCTGTTACGACACCCACGGGAGGAGTTATAGGTGGAGGAGATAGGGTGGAGTTATTATAGGTGGAGGAGATAGGGTGGAGTTATTATAGGTGGAGGAGATAGGGTGAAGTTATTATAGGTGGAGGAGATAGGGTGGAGTTATTATAGGTGGAGGAGATAGGGTGGAGTTATTATAGGTGGAGGAGATAGGGTGGAGTTATTATAGGTGGAGGAGATAGGGTGAAGTTATTATAGGTGGAGGAGATAGGGTGGAGTTATTATAGGTGGAGGAGATAGGGTGGAGTTATTATAATTCTGGCCGACACTACACGGCCAAATACTTAAAATCCAGTGGAAGTATAAATGAAATTATAAGTATAATCCCATTATAAGGGTATGGAAAGATTACTAGGGTATACCTGTCCCTGCAGTGGAATATTGCAGGTTAATATCGATTTATTCAGTGCCATTTAAATTAAACCCACAAAGCAAATACACGACATGATTAAACTAACATTAAATTCAGCGCATCTTTCATTTCCATAATTTTAATAGAAAAGGATTTAAGTACCTCAAAGAACTGCCATGTTTAAATAAAGCGCATTTAAAGGGATTTTTAGCGGAAAATTCGCTCTTTAAAGTTCAGTTTGGGTTTTCCAACTGAGTGAATTTAAAAGTGGGTGGTAAGTAGTAGAATGGAGTAAAATTCAAATGTTAGCAGAATATCCTGTAATGTTATTTGTAAAACAAGTTTGCTATATAGGACTTTGACCCAATACTTAGGCGGATAAATGGCCGATTCTAAGCACGATCTTAAAGCGTGTCTTAGGTTAGCAACGTCTTAATAACGTTTACCACTATAATAATTCAGTAGTGAGTGAGATATGCCAGAGCCCATTCTCATCCCACTCTGTCCTATTCTTCCCCATTTTCCTAACCCTTCCTCTAAATCTATTCAATGTGGGGGCGTGTAAAACGTTTGTCATTCTGGGCTGATGTTGATATGTACTTCGGATTTCGCACGGCGACAGTATCCTCTTACCATCAGGTGGACTGTCATCTCATCTGCCGCCTTCATTCCATAAAATAAAAATAAAAAAGGTTAGTGCAGCCTGGGGAGGGAACTCACTACCTTACACTACCGAGTGTAAAATGTAAGCTATCATCTTTTTATTCGGCGTATGTAACTATCAGAAATGCAATCGAGTTGCACGACGGTGAGCTGTTACTATCTCTCTTAGACATCTGTAATTCAGGTCAACATCGGTCAAAAATGACGAATATTGGCAAATTCGCAAATGCGTCAATATTTGTTATTTCTGTCTCTTGATCATTTGGTTAGGATTCAATAGTGAAAAGTCAATGGCAATAAATGGATCCGCGGGCCAAAGTTTACTTTTCTCTTGTATCAAAAATCTGTTCTAAGCATTTAGGTAGGTACTATAAATAGAAGCACAGTATTTGAGCCAATTACGAAGCATTTAGCTGGAAATCTTCCAATATAAAGTTTTCAAATTAATTAAAGAATGTCCCGTTCAGGGAGGGACAACAATTTAAAAGTGACTTACTTGAACGCACCAAGTTTTAAAGTTTCTTAACATAATACAAAAAGTTGCAGTAAAGAAATTTCATCAAAACACTAAAATACTGCACACACGCACACAAAGGGAGCAATGAAACTGGCTCGAGATGGATTCAAATTATACATGGGAGAAAAATGATATAGATTTTTGAAATTCAAATTGTATACCATTTGACACTTCAAAAATTTAAAATTAGAAGGCAACAAAGATAAGAGTTGCCTTCAAATTTTCGTAGCAGTGTATAGCGAACTAGTAAAGAGATGTAGGTGGGTTACCGGAGTTAATTAAAGTAGTTTGAAATGAAAATAATTTCTATCTATTTTTGATAAAATTCATTATTATTTAGGAACTGTGTTTTACTTCTAAACATATTTTGCGTTTAGTTTGTCAAAAAATGGTAATGATAAAGACTGTTATAAATCTTAATTTGAGTCGCGTTTTAAGAATTTGTACCTTACCTTCATTACCTTTTTTATTTTATATATATATATTAGACTGTAATGTTAAGTAATTGATTGATGTTTAGTGATTTATGAATCATTTTGGAGAAACGTCTAGTTTTTCTTCGTTGCGCTGTCCTATGCTAAATTCACAAGCAGGCATTCAAAGTATGTTTCAAATTTGAGAACTTCAATCCGTGAACGTGCTGTTCCTGGGTGTAGCAATGATGTAAAAATACACGCACAGAACACCATTAAACTTAGTTTATTTGTCCTGTCACAAAATATTTTTCATAAGTTACTCCAAATAATTCACACTGAATTTTGGAACTTGTTTTTGATGACACGACGCAAGTTCAAGGTCGAGCCTGAAAGATCGACCGAGAGCGATTAATTACCGATCTAGACTAATTTCCTTGATGGAGGAAAACTGGCGGGTCCGTAGATGGGCAGCAATTCGGCTAGTCAAGATGGTAACTAACTTAAGGCAAAAATGAAATGCGCGAATTTTTATTATAATAATAAGCTGACACTAAAACGATTCAAATTAAATCATTTAGTTTGCAAGAACGTAGGTAACAAATTATGGTGTTATAACACATATATTCTGCCTCAAAACGCGTGAAAAAGTCAAATTCACAGAATACTGACCTTTGACCTTTTAATATTTTCTTTTGTTTAAGGTTTCACCGGTGGCTAACAAACGAGCAAGGGATTAATATTTAGTGACATATAAACATTTAATTTAGATTATTACAAATTGCATGCATGCCTAGAGGTATCTATCTATACTTCACTCACATTCGTGTGATCGTGAGGTCAAATTCTCGGCCCGTACCACTGATATTCTATTTACGAGTAAGTACGGATTTTAAAAAAATGTCACTAGCTCGGCGGTCGGGGAAAACATCGTGAGGAAACCCAAATATTCCAGAAAAAAAAATCTGGAGTATGTGATCCACCAATCCGCACTGGGCCTGCGTGGTGGGCTTCGGCCCGAAACCCCCAGTGATTCACTAGGGCAGGCCTGTGCCCTGCAGTGGGACGTTATAGGCTGATACAAGTACAAGTACAAGCATTCATTTAATCTTTGAGCCTTTATTCTTAATTTACCAGTATTAAACAAACATCTACCACATAAGAAAATACCTATATACCTATGAGTATAATTCAATGATATCACTTTACAGTCCGCACGTATCAAATATGTCAGTTTTGTAATACTTCAAAATCAATAATAAAGGATAGTGGCCCAACGATTATTTCTTGCGACTGTAGCTTTAACAGTGCGCTATATTTTAGGTATTCATACGAAGATCCAATACTGATTTCATTTTTATACTATGGCGATGTTCGCCAATCAGAACAGTAGTCTATCTGGGCAACCTTTCTGGGAGTGTAATGAAACTTTTTCTTTTAGTTTATAGTGATTGTTCGTCAGAGATACTTATCGTCAGCGTTGAAAAGGTTTCTGCGTCTATTTTTGGGCCCTTTTATGTGTGCATTGCGAATGAGAACCGTTGGTTCTCGGAAACTAAGAGGTGGCCTTTAGTAACTAGAAAAGTTCCGAGTTAAGTGGCCCTTACTACCTACAAGAAATTAGATTTCGGGAAGTTAACCCGATACTATATTGTCTGCGTCATCTTATTGACTCTCGCGTGGATTCTTAGTGATTTGAGACGATTCTTGGCGATAATGTTTTAGGTCTGTATACGTGCAGTTCTAAAGTTTATGTACGATAATAACGAAAGTAATAATATAGCTTATACAATCAGCCTATAAGGTCTTACTGCAGAGCACAGATCCGCCCCAGTAATTACGAAGGGGTTTCGGGTAGTGCTGTTACTCGTAAAATGGGCGCTGGACGCTTGAGTAATCGAGCGCTGGCGCGTTAAGTTACCGCTAGTGTACCGTAATCTTAACCATTTTAGAGTCAAGCTTTTAGCCACAATAGTTAAAGATGAGCGTACGTTAAAAATTTCTACTATAATGCTCATATTTAACTTTGGAGTCTTAAAGGATTATTAGCGCTTACTATGCGCTCGGGTTTCGAACACTCTACGCTCATTTCTACAACAGTTTCGGACCATAATTTGCCAGACGGCCTGTTTGCGAATTGCTTGATATACATACATACATACCCCACTTTTTTATGTCTCGAGTTTTCCTCGTAGGGCATGTTTCACTTTACCGTTTCTTGATAAGTCAAAAATTCGTCCTTCCATACTTGGGTTTGAACTCATGCACGAGAGTTGGGAACGCCCCATAAGGCACAGGCTCACCGCCTATAGACTTCATGGATGGTTCATCAGTTCATGGATGCTCAGCCGTCTGAAGCGGCAATAAGCCAGTCATATCTGCCGCAGACAGGACTGACTACCAATGGGAATATACTCGTAACTAGTCTAGTCTAACTTCTGTTACAGTTGAAAATGTATTTATTGATATTTTCGGGTTTCATATTTGGAACATAGTTATTTAATTGGTGGATAGTTTTCCGCCATTTAAAATATCTTTTGTGATAATTTATTACAATTGTAAATAGAATGAGGTGTTAAATAAAATAGAGTACAGTTATTACAGTACAGTACAGTAAATAGAGTAAAATAGAGATTGTTTTTTACGAAATGTTTCCTTGCTGCAGCACACAAATATTAATTTTGTATCTCCGGTTTACGTCAAATTTAAGATAATATTGCTAGTTAATGCATCTGTACCTGCTGTTGTTAATGGGTTATATTTATTGTGTGTTTTGTAGCAATGAATAAAATTTCATTTATTCATTCGTCCATTCAAATGGTCTTTTTACGAATGGGAATACGAAATGGCCAGTGACATAAAGACGTTTCAGAGGGTTATCGACAAATTTACCTTTCATCCGTCGAAGATCATAAGATCAGGGTTACTGCGTTTTGAGAGGACTACAAATGCTAAAAATGCCGTCTAGGTCTGGATACTCTGGGTTTTGAAACAGTAATAAAAAGGGTGCCATAATTTATGGCAGAACCACAGTCTTAAAACACTTTTTCATTTTAGTACAAATTCATATTATAAATGTTTTTTTTTTATATAGGGAAGTAGGGAAGTAGCAAGCACGTCCACGGACACCTGCAACATCAGGAGGTATGCGGGTATTCCGTCGACGTACATCTAACATCGTCGAAGTTTAGATGTAGTTTCAGAAAGCTTGTTCTAACTTGTGGCGATTACGAAGATGTCAATATTATTGCATCTATTAAAAATAACCACGTGATGAGATGATTATACCAACTCTTTTTTATCGGCGTCCGTTCCTTTCGCTGGTCAGCCGGCGTGGGAGCCCTTAGGTTCGTTGCACCACAAACGTTTTACTGGCTGAGCGCCTGCTGTGCTCATCCCAAACTTAAACATGTCCTGTGACTCCTGAAAGGCCACTAGGGCCACGGCAATTTAGACTTTCAGAAAAAAAAACTTTTTGAGGGGAGGGCACATCTTGCGGACTCGTTGCCGCGACCTTTTTATAGCTTTCTGTGTGTAAAAACACAGATATTTTTTAAATCAGAATGTCTGTCATTTGATTTGTACTCCATATAATTTGTACAATGGGCTCAAAAAAATGTTGAGTAATTTCGCGTTTGATTCGTTAGATATAGTTGTACAGACAGATCGATCGTCTTTATGTTTTAGAAATGTCAAATTGAAACTCTACTTTGAAGTGCTCAACATTATCATTGACCGACTGTACCGATTACGTTATATAGGTATGTACATGTTATGTTATGTATATGTTATGTTATAACGTACACACGTTAATAAACCATTTTCATTAAATAAATTCTTATCCATCCAGCTTCTATTTTAACAGTATGTACAAAATATATAAAAATAAATACAAAGCGAATCTCAATCTAATAACAAAAAAATAATAATCCGTTAAACTTTATTCTCATAAAGAAAAATCGAAAAGCTCCACTCAATTTCCACAAAATTGTTTCCGACCCTCGAAATCTTGGCGGCTTAAAACCAGTAATTAACGAAAAAGCAACTTTAATTACAAACAAAAGTTCCAACATTTTTTCTTCTCTCAACCCGTACCTACACCAATTAAGTGGAACGTCCACTCCACACAAAAACGCTTTGGAGTTGTATAGTAATCCTCTTGAGTTACTCGTACCTCATTTAAGGAAGAGTTTTTTTTTTTTTTTTTATAGATTAGTGGGCGGACGAGCAAGCGGTCCCACGTGGTGGTAAGTGTTACCGCCGCCCATGGGCACCTGCAACACTAGGGGGTATGCGGGTGCGCCGCCGACCTTGCAAAATCCTATTCACAGCTCTCTTGAAGAACCCCATATCGTAGCTCAATGGAAAGACCTCTTGAGGCAGTTCGTTCCACAACCTACGGGTTCGCGGTATAAAATAATTTTTGGACCGAACAGTGCGCGACACCTCCGTATCGAGGAAATGCGGATGGACCGCACTTGAAAGACACAACTTTTATAGAACGAAGTTGACTGAAGTTCAGGATGTAGGTATGATTATTTAGATTTACTTGTCATTCATTACTCAAGTTTTTTATTTATATTTATTTACCGAAGAAGGCGGCAGACGAGCATACAGTCCACCTGATGGCACGCCCCCAGATGCGTTGCCTATCTTTGCAGATTGGAAGAAAGGGTTGGGAAAATAGGGAGGGATAGGATGGGATGGGAATGGGCTCTGGCATATCTCACTCACTACCGAAACATGTACGTACATTGGGGAAATACGATAAGGTACAAAATGGAATACATTTCAAGGTAGTCCTCTGTGAGAGAAGCGTAACGTGGCCAGTCGAGTGCGCCCAGCGGCTGTGGGTGTGCAACGTGCACTCTCCCACTACGAGTATGTGGACGGTATGTTTGTTATTAAGTGTATTCATGTATTCGTGATTAGTTTAATCGCTAACGGTATAAGAACAGATTGTCCACCTGAGTATAATCAGGTGGACAATCTGTTTCATATACCGTCAGCGATTAAACTAATCATGCTGTTATTTAGCGATTAAAACAAAGCGCTTTTTCTTTATAGAGAAGAGGGCGGACGAGCAAGCGGTCCCACGTGATAGTAAGTGTTACCGCCGTCCATGGACACCTGCAATACCAGGGGGTATGCGGGCGCGCCGCCGACCTTGCAAAATCCTATTCACAGCTTTCTTGAAGAACCTCATCTCGTAGCTTAATGGGCAGACCTCTTGAGGCAGATCGTTCCACAGCCTACGGGTTCGAGATATAAAATATTTTTTGGACCGAACAGTACGCGACACCTCGCCTGTGAGAGTGGGATTGTCGACAATACGAACAGCACGTCGTTGGATGGAGTCAAATGGGTCTAATTGGTATTTCGGTGTGTCGGCCCAGAGATGGGAGCAATACTCCATATGGGGTCTCACCTGAGCTTTGTAAAGCATTAGGAGTTGCCCAGGGGTGAAGTACCGCCTCGCTCTGTTCAGCACACCGAGCTTTTTGGAGGCCATTTTGGCAACCTACTTTTTAGAAGTGTAAATGCATTTAAGCGTGCTCTTACTGCTAAATATGCAACTAGCATAGACTACGCTTAATCGTTACTATAGATTACTGCTGTTCATGCATATTAACGTTATTTTTTAGTAATTAGAATTTGAAAAGGGAGTGGGAAGGATGGGGAACAAGGAGTTTATTTGGGATAAGGAGTCATCCTTTTACTTTTACCCAACCTCATTTCAATGGAATGGGATGAGATTTATATTCTTAAGTTTAATTGTTTGCATTTTTAATTGTTAACTTTTTCTTAATTGATTCTTAAATATACAACAAAATATTTTATTTATATTATACATTTACATATTTTATTTAAAATATTATACTATATAAATTTTATTATATTATTCTATTATACTCGTAGCTCATCTAAATAAATATTCGATATTGATCTGCACCTCGTCGGAAATGAGGTATATTGAGGCAACAACTCTAACTCACGCAATACTCACATTTTCCCTTTAAGTCACCTAACTATTTGTCTCTCAGCACGGTCCAGTCCACAAAAACTGTTTCGGACCTCCATCCCCGGAGGTTATGCGGCGAATTTGTAAATGGGGTGAATTTATATCCACGCTCATTCGGTTCCGGGGACTACTTCCAAGTGCGTTTTGTACGTGCCCGTACTCCTGATAAACTGGGCTTGATGACTGTGTAAGGGGCTTTTAGTAGCTCACGTTTTGGAGATGTCTCCGTTAGTAAAACAGATTCGGGTCAAGGATGAATTTTGTGAGTGGTTTGAAGGTAATTGAGGGAAATGTAGGGTGAGTCACCTTTTCCATTGGTTGTTAATGATTTTGATTTTTGGCTGTTACAAAGTGTTTTGTTTCTGTTTTTGTTCGTTAAATTCATATCGAAAGTTATTAGTTTGATTAACAAGTTTAACATTTAACAAGAAACGTAAGGTAACAAGAAACCCTATTATCAAATCAATTTTATAATCAAGATTTCTATCCGTAAAGTGCGTAGGCGGAAAGTACAGTTTCATACATAACTGAATGCAGAAACGTGTATACATTACTGTATACCTTTAAGAAAATGTTGAAAGAGCCAAGACGAGACAAGCACATCTTGGTCCAACAGGGTAAAGATTTTATATTAATTAGAAAATACACACTATACAACCTACATCGTGGACGCAACGCATGCAATTTTAATTCTTTATACATTGGTAAGTAAATCAAAGTATTACAACTGTGTGCGTTGTGTTTACACTTGTTTACTTATTTTGTATTCAGGATAGGTAGCTTATAAGTATAATTGTGATTACATGTTATATATTTTATACTAAGCACTGCCTGCATTTTATGCGCGTAGACGTTAGAATACGTGTATAATAATGCACCGGATCATTCATATACAAAGTTATGTTTACAATCGTTTACAAAGGAATATATTTTAAAAAGAAAAATTCAACCGACAAGGTTTTGTTACGATTTTATTATAATGACTATGTAATAGATGAGTGAACTAATAAAGTCAATAGCTAATACAACGCTGCCATATAGAAAGGAAATAACATAACGATTTGTGCAACAATTTGCGAGACCACGATTAAGCTTGTTGCATGCTATGCTAGTTGCATATTTAGCAGTAAGAGTACGCTTAAATGCATTTACACCTCTAAAAAGTAGGTTGATGCGTTCATTTACGTCACATAAATCATTGGAATCCGGAAGCTATTTTTACCATAGTTAATGTGCATATTTTGTAGTATAGAAACATTTCCTCTATAATTAAAGTACATATGTATATTTTGTATGTATTTTATGTAAATATTAGTATGTATTATTATAGTCATAAATATATATATTATATGGAATTATGTTTATATTTTAATATTTACTTACACTAGTTTACTCTATTTTCTCGATCTTCTATATTTCTTACATTTACTTACTCCCCTACTACTTCATGTCCTGCATAACCCAAAGGTTGACTGGGAGATAATGCAGTCCGCTTTTTGTAAGAATTTATCAAAATGAATAAATAAATAAAATATGGATTAATTATTAAAATTATGAGGGGGGGGAATAAAGAAATCTCAACTGCTACTTTTGTATTCGGTGTTCATCCTAGCAAGTGTTAGTACATTAACACATTTTCCGGGAAATAAAATACTCCCAGGAAATTTATATCCCCGGCTCGGTTTTCACTCGTATCCGCTTATTATGTGGATGGCGTACTGTCCTTACTCGCCTTTCAGTCTAAATTCATTTCACTTTGACATGTGAATAAGGAGGTTGCATTTAACTGAGGATATTACATTTACACAACATCATAAAGTGAATCCTGGCACTTACATGGCATTATTGGTACTTGTTAAATTGCGTTTGTTCTCAGAGGCCTCGCTAGACGACCAAATTAGGTATATTGGCAATTTTACAGATTCACTGCAATTGTTTGCATGTGTCGATCTCATGACGAAGCTGTTAAAAAAGACTCGTGCATTGATTTATTCGATCAGAATTCTGGTCGCGTTACACGTGAAATTATAGTAAAAATCTATTCCAACTAGTTTTAGTATAGATACCAATATATTAAGATGCTATATTTATATATTTATGCATGTTTCCTTAGATTATATCTTTATTAGTCTTTTTTTTATAGACAAGTGGGCGGATGAGCAAGCGGTCCCACATGATGGCAAGTGTTACCGTCGCCCGTGGACACCTGCAACACCAGGGGGTATGTGAGTGCGCCGCCGACCTTGCAAAATCCTATTCACAGCTTTCTTGAAGAACCCCATGTCGTAGCTTAATGGGCACACCAGGGGGTATGTGAGTGCGCCGCCGACCTTGCAAAATCCTATTCACAGCTTACTTGAAGAATCCCATATAGTAGCTTAATGGAAATACCTCTTGGGGCAGTTCGTTCCACAGTATAAAATATTTTTTGGGCCGAACAGTGCGCGACACCTCCGCATCGAGGAAATGCGGATGGACCGCACTTCTGTGACGGTTGTAGAAACCCGAGGTGGGAATTATATTAAACACTTCTTCAGAGCATTCCCCGTCACTGCGAAAATTGTTATCTGGGCTTGTCGGTCCATATTTAAGGGGGTGAATTAGCATTTTTGATTTAACTTACCATCATGAATCCCGGCCGCTCGTCTGAAAACTATTCTATAAGTAAAATGTAAATTAATTTATGGTGTATTGTTAAGTTTTGTTTTTGTTTGAGTGTATGGAGACAAGTGGGAACAAGTGTATGGAACATTGTGCAATGACATCATTGCACAATGTTATTGTAGACCTAGGGGCTACCTTTTAACATTGACGTCATAATACGAGAAATGTTTTTCTTGTTTTAAGTATAAGAAGTTTCATGCAAAATATTATGTACGATGGAAAAAATGGTATTTAGAAAATAAACAAGCAATTTTACATATGATACATAAAAGACTATCTAAAAATGTTCCTCAAAAACATGACAGTACTCGTAAGTGAACCTTAATACGAATTGGAGATTACAATATTTTTTCCATTATATTTCCTCTCTTTGAAGAGGGAAAAATCGCTGAGATAATATGATACTTTATTGCAACATAATGCGATACAAAAGAAAATAATTGATAATTTTATAATTTAGTTGATTATTTATTTTTCCTTTGGGATAGTAATTTTTTAACGCTAATTTTAAAGCGAATATTTTTTAACGCCGTCTGAGTTAGGGATGTGACATTAAATGAAAAAAATCGATTACATAATAATCGATTTTGCTTCGCTACTTATAAATCGATTTTAAAAATCGATTTTTTAAGACAAAATATTCGATTTTACGGAGAAATCGTTTTTTTTTTTAAATACTATATAATAATAAAACCAAGCTTAAGGTCTTAAGACGAAGGAATATGGGTATCAATAATTGGGTTGCTTTGGATATCTATCTATGATATATTAGCTTTTTCCCAGGACAAAGAAGTACTCACGGGTTACTGGGAAATAACCACCATCGGCCTCAGCCGTCATGTTTTATAAACGTTAGTTTTAAGGAATAGACGACATAGAAATTATATTAATACTTTATTAAAATAAAAATAAACGAAAACGAAATAAACAAATAAAAACTTCTCTTCTCAAAACTAAAAACACCGTTCAAACACCAGCTGTTTGATATTAATTGTGTGAATTATTTATATTAATGAAAGTTATTGTGTTTTCGAGCTCACAGTGTTTATTTTGGTCGCTTTATTTTTTATTTTTGTCCCTAGCTTGGACAACAAAAAGATAACTACAAGTGAAAATACTTATTTTAAAAAGTGTATAAACAAGAACGAACAGAATCAGTTACGTAGGTTTTAATATTTTTGTAACAAAATACGACATACTCTGACTTTGATACTAACACGTAGTAAAAAGATGTTGTATTTTTAATTTATTCGGAGTGCTGTGTACCTGTGAATGTAGAAAAGTGAGTAAAGTATTTATTTGCGAACATTTTCATGTATAGCGAAAACGGAGTACCTTTAGTTACCCTGTCTGTATGAGCCCTAAAGAGGACGTCACAATGGCGTCGACAGGTAGAGAAATTAGGAGATAACTTTTGAAAAATTATGGTTTGTAAACTCGAAACATGATATTACGTAATGATCTATACATGAAAATGTTCGCAAATAATTACTTTAGTAATTGGCTAGTCTGTACCGTTTACCGATGGTACCTACCCCTAGCCCTACCTACCTATTTCAAACATATATATACAGATGGCGCCGTTCGATCAATTTGTTCCCGTTAAGTGAACAGGAACAATTTCTTTCATCCGGCGCATAGATGGCGCTGTATACAAAAATCGATTAAAATGTGTATTTTACATAATCGATTTTTTTTATTTCAAAAATGTTTTTTTTTTTAAATCGATTATTTGAAAAAAAAATCGATTAACATTAAAATCGATTACTTTTTCACATCCCTAGTCTGAGTCACTAAATTTCTCGTTTCTTATACAACAAGTTATATATAGTACGATCCAATCTAATTTGCCGAAAACAAAACCAAATCAAAGGGCGAACTTAGTCTCAATTAAATTATGTATGTGTAAACAATTTTCACCTCACTATTTAATTTTGGGCGGTGTCAGTTACCCCAGGCAACCATGTTTGTTTACATTTTGGATATATTAAGTCGTAGGTCCGCTTTATTCATGAAAAAATTGGACTTGTATGTGATTTTTTTAGTAATGATGTATGGATTATTTGGAATAAAAAAATTCGGCGAGAAAAAATAATCATACAAATTTCATATTTCAAGAAGACTTCAAGAGGCTGTGTTTCGTTGTCATATACTGTGCCAAAGAAAATACTGACGTAAAATGCTTCATTGCTGCTTTCTTGTATCCTTCTTTGTACAACAAATTCCGAGGAATCAACCGTATACGAGTATTAAACGAGAGTAGTGTACAGTGAAATCATCGAGACATGAACTTTGCATCTGTATGAGTGGGTGCCGAATTATCCAATCAGATTGCCGAAATAGTCTTCGCAACGAGATATGAGCTTTGCATGTGTGAGTGGGCGCCGAATTGTCCAATCTGATGATTAAAAGGGTTCGCACTGTATACTATGGCAACGCTTTTATACTCACATAAACGCAACGCACATGTCTCGTTGATTTCACTGTACCTTTATCGCTGACCTATATTCGCTGAGGCTCTACAGTGCATTGAAGATATTGTACGTTATTATTTATCTAATGCAGTGGCTTTTGTTTGAGGTTATGTTACTCATGTCATAATGATAAATTACATGTATTCAAGTAGAGCATTGCAAACCGATTATAAACTTATTTGCCTTCTTACAGGAGTTATTATGGAATCTTTAAAGTTCATATTCATTGCTGTAACTTAGTGTATTAGTTGGTTCTGCTCGTACTATGTTGTATTTGCGATCGGCGCCACTTGATCGCTATTGATGATAACCTGCAAAGGACAGGCAAATACAATAAATGATTTTTCGTCCTGCTTTAACGCAAATACAATTCAAACGTCACAAAGTCTAATTTTATTTGTTCATCTATTTTTATTTCAAATGGCTCTCAAAATGTTTTGTTTCATATACTCGTATCATATTATTCAATGCCTTACTCAGTTACTTATTCGGTGTCTTTATGATATCGGCATATATTATAGGCATCACAAATATCTACGGGCGTCGGTATCTACCAAGTGAACCGTCTGCTCGTCTGTCGCTGCACCGAAGAGTCTCATTTATAAGTACGTTATTAGTGAAATTGAACAATTAGCTGCATTGTTTCAAGGATTAAGTTGGTACCTACTCATTTGATTCTTATTGATTATTTGATTTTATGTCCCGTACCAACTGAATACATTTCAAACATGACATATTCAATTATATTCAACTTTACCCCAAATGGCTCTTAAAATATTTTCTATCGAATATCATTATATTCAATGTTATAAAATATTTCATGAAATACTGATATGTAATATCGATATATTGTACGATACGATTTGATATGATTATCGGATGATAGTAGGCATCTAAGCTAAGCTTTTAGTGTATTAGCCCATTATGACAAAGCACAAAATTGTTACGACTTTATCCATGTATCTACTATCTTTCCTTTACATTTGTAGATAGATTCGTTAATTAGATTTCGTGAGGAGTCGTATTTGAATTGAGTTTGTAGTTTTAACTCTGTATTTTATTTAGTTACTAGCTGTGCCTGGCCACACGTTGCTGTGGCTACCCAACAGATGGCGCTTACCCTGTTTTTACCTGTTTTTGAGTGAAAAGCACGTTTTTACCCTGTGATAGGTATAAAAACACGCGCGTATTCGAATGCAACGTTGTGTCAAAATTTCAAAGCAGTCGGTCAAGAACTTTCGGAGATTTAAGATTTTGAACAACGACGAAATAGACATATAGCATTCGCATATAGACGAAAGGGCTGTGACTTACACTTATATTGCGGAAAGTTGAAAGAGTTGTTTAGAGTAAAGGTTGACTATTTATATAGTTCAATGATTTTATAATTGTCCCGAATCTGCTAATGTTTTTATGATTGTTAAGAATGCACCCGGTTTGTTCGGTACCCGAAAATGCACTTTGTCGTTTACGTTGCTGGTTTTGTTATGGTGTTCCGTGAGTGCACCCGGCACGTTCTCCGTTTGAAATTGCATTGAAGTGACGTATACGCCCGCGGTGTACGAGTATCCAGGCCCGCGCCGGCCGCGGTCACGAAGTGGTGTTCGGGACCCGAACTGTTAAAGATCCGTTAATAGTCGTTACAAGTTAGGAATATTGTTACAAGTTACGCACACGTATAGACGAGGGGCCGGTTGTTAAAGTTGTCAACGGTTTTTTTCGTTGACAATGGTTGACAACCATTATCGATGGCTTAAAACGATTGATTAACTTCTTTTTTTATCGAACCAGAATTATGTCTTATGTAAAATTCAGTTATGGACAGACATGAGGAGAGTGAGGGGGAGAGTGCACGCTGCAATCAAACAGCCGCTGGGCGCACTCGACTGGCCACGTTACCCCTCTCTTACAGAAGACTACCTTGAAATGTACTGCATTTCCCACTTAATCTTATTTCCCTTATGTACGTACGTGTTTCGGTAGTGAGTGAGATGTGCCAGAGCCCATTCCCATTATATCCCTCCCCATTTCCCCAACCCTTTCTCCAAATCCAGTCCTATATCTAAAGGTAGGCAGCGCATCCGGGGGCGTGCCAACGTTTGTAATTTTGGACTAATGTTGGCATGTATCACGGATGTCTATGGGCTACAGTATCCACTTACCATCAGGTGGACTGTATGCTCGTCTGCCGCCTTCGTCCATAAAAAAAAAAAAGACATATATTTTTAGTTTGCCTTTTTTATTTAAGGATAATGCAATAGTTGCAACTTAATGCTTTAATTAAGTGATAAAGCGCCTTTGATAATTAATCAAGGTGATGAAATTGTAAATTCAGTGATTGACCAATAAGAGTAATTACCATATTTGTACTTATTATAAACTGTTCAGTTTCATTTCAAATTCATTGCATTACAAAATAATTTTTGCTTGAATAAATTATAGAATCTGTACCTCCTTTTTAACTGGCAGTCGGGTATGCGACCGTTTTTAACGGTTGTTTATGCGTTGCCAATCAAAGATTTTTTTAAAAACGTTTAAAATTAAAGATTTTAAAGTGTCTAACTTTGGTTCTTGATTAGTAAAAGTCCACACTTTATTTGACACACTTTATTCTCGTAGGTATGTCAATATTTACATTAGCGATTTATATTTTAGAAGAAAGAGCATGAATTTCACACATAGGATGTCACTGATATGATAACGAATTATTAGATGATTGACTAGAACAAGATTGAATAGAAATTTATAATGAACAGAAACTAAAAATTGCGCATGCATTCGCCGTCGGATATCGGTAGTGACTGTGCGGCGCCCGCTCGCTCCGCTCTGCGCAAGCGCCTTCTACAAGCGGCCGCGCGTACATTTCTTAAGCGAATTTAGCATCGGCCGGCGGGTTTGCTTGCCTAATTAAATTAATTGCAGTGTAGGCAAGGTTCCTACAATTTCGTTTTTCGTTCGTTTCGTTTACAGCTATTTTTATTTGCAACTATTTTCCGTGGCTCTGCGTTTGCTCAATGATCTTATGCAGTAACACCCAGATTTGGACCGTTTTCACTGCACTTTGCAGGAAGTATTAATTACATTTGTATTTAAGAAGTAATTTTATTGTATAGTTATTGTTACCAGCATTTGATTTGCATTAGGGCTCATTTACACAAGGATCGAACACGTGCAAGAGAGAAATTGGCAATAGCTAGTATAAACGACTGTTATCAAGTGACCACTGCCATCACTCTTATCTTCGAGTTTTTATTATCATGTAATCAAGCGAGAAACGTATGATATATAATATACACACACATATATATGTGTGTATATATATATATATATATAATTTATATATATGTAAATAAATTTGAATTTCATGCTGTAGAAGAATCCAACAACAAACAAATTATAAGATTGCTTCGGGATCACTATTTAAAGCTTAATATTTTATATTCACAGTTTAATTTTTTAATACATCTTTTATAAATAATTTAACAACGAATACAAAATAATAATAGTAAATATAGCAAAGAACCGGAGTGTTGAGACGTCCCCCCGCCAGGTGGGGCGACCACTTAAAGAAGTTCGCTGGCGGTGGATGGATGAGAAGAGTCGAAGATCGTGTGTGGTGGCGAGCCTTGGGAGAGGCTACACCCAGCAGTGGAGAGACATACTTTGATGTTATGGTATAGCAAAGACGTGTCTAAAGTAGTACTCAATTTGTTTTATCATTTAAAGATGTTTTATCATTTGTTTAATTTAATGGGATATTTGTAATGCCAAATGTCTTTTAATGCCATTTCTATCCTTATTCTTCCTTGGCGTATAGGGTGAGATAACGGGTAGGGAGGATAACGGGAAGAGACACTTCCCTTATTAGCATCCCTTAGCATAAGCACATCTACCATTAAACCGTCACGAATATACTAGTACTTACGTTTCACAAATCTGACAATTGAACCTGAAAACTTGATTGCCTGAAACCACAACAAAATCTGCAAAACAGTCTCTAAATTATCGCAAACAAACTAAAAGATAATCGTTGTCATAGAAAAGGAACGTCCTAGATAGGGATCCATACTCTCAAGTATGAGGAAGTATTTTTATTGATGTAAAAAAATAATAAGGTGAACTGGCTTTGTATTTCTCGCGTCATCGTATAATGCCTCTTGCCATAAACGTGTCATTTTCAGGGGTGAGTGATTAGAGGAAAAAAGATCACCTTCAGTAAATTTTATTTTGTAATTCGAGTCACACATGTACAAAAGCTTTATTTATACTCGTATGAAAAACAACGTAAGTACGTTTGCCTGTTTGTATTGTTATCTACTCTGTCCATTTTTGCTGGTCATTTAGTTTTTTTAATAAAATAAATTCAGCAACTTTGAATCAAGTAGCATAGAACGTCTTCACTCTATGTGGACTAACGACTTGAAGACAATCTCCGATTGAACTTGAAGAATACCGTGTGTGCCTCACGAGATGTTTATATTCAGCAGTGGAGAGACAGGCTTACAGTATGGTGGTATAGAAAGAGATTAAATGTATTTTTTTGTTTCGTACTTGATGTACCTAATTATTGCATTTCAATTTAAATATTTGCACGCAGGTAAAGGCAAAATATGTAGGTCATATTATATGTATTTTATCATCTGTATACTATACTGTACATATATTTTGACAAATAAATTTGAATTTGATGCTGTAGAAGAATCCAACACAGGATCCAACAAACAAAATTATAAGATTGCTTCAGGATCACTATTTAAAGCTTAATATTTTATATTCTCAGTTTAATTTCTCTCTGTCCACTTAATTAAATGTTGTATTTATTATTTCCATATGGAGGTTTATTATTTATATATTGTTTGTTATATATTTTTATATAGGGTCATTAGGTAAATTTTGAGATACTCAAATTTCAGGAAGATAACTCGTTTGAGCTGTACCGTTTTTAAAACATCATTTATTTGAAATTTGAATTTGGTTAAAGCGAAAAAAATACAAATGTTATATTCACTATTTTATTGCATTTCGAGTGCTTTTAATTTTACAGCAATACCTTCAAGTCAAGAAGCTTTGTTTACGTTGGGTACCTCATTCACTGACTATTGAACAAAAACAAGCTCGCATGACATGGTGCAGGGAAATGATTGTAAAATTCGAAAGTGGAGAGGGACGGAATATATTTAATATTATTACCGGAGATGAGAGTTGGATCCATCAGTAGGCACTAACTAAGCGGCAATCAACGGTTTGGGTGTTTCCAGACGAAGAGTCGCCCGGGGCAGTGTGGGCAAAAAAATGGTGGCAAGATTTTTCTCTGCCAGTGGCCACTTAGCCCAATGGTGTATTTACCAACTGTATTCAATGTGCTGAATCAAAAACGTCCTAAAACAGGATTGAGAGGGCTTTTCTTGCATCATGACAATGTATCATCTCACGAAGCAAAACTTACCCAAGAGTTTTTGAAGACAACAGAGATCCAAGAATTGAGCCACCCTCCTTATAGCTTAGCTCAATGATGAGATGCATAGATCCATGCTTAGGTTAGATTGAGCTCCATGCGACTTTTATCTCATCCCAAAAGTGAAGCTTGGTCTTGAAGCTGAGGAGACTCGGAAAGCTTTTAGGGCAGCTGTTGAGGACCTCGCTATCTGAGTATCGCCAGTGCTTTAAATCTTGGTTTAGACGAATGAATCATTGTATAGAGAGTAATGGAGAGTATTTTGAGAAGTTGTAATAAAGAAATGTGTTATAACCCAAATATTTATTTGTATCTTTAAATTTACCTAGTTACCCACGTATCTATTTAAGCTAAAACTGCACCCGCGTTTCCTGTTTGATCATTTTAAGTCAGCCATTTGTACACGTCAAGTAGGTACCTACATGTACAATGAAGTTGAAATAAATAAATAAAATTAAATCATTGTTGTGTATTTTTGTATTTCGAACACTGTGGATCATTTTAATTTTTCTTTAGATTCTCGTATCCCAAAAATATTGTAGAAGGCCTTCGCGTATAATATATTATCCCAAAACTCAACAAAAAGAACAATAGAACCGCATGGATGGATGGATGTCCTTAAGATGCCCATTACAAGCTCCGTAACAAGTTACAAAAAGCGGGACGATGTCAAGCGAGAGGTCGCCAACAACTGAAAAGTAGAGGATAATTATATATTGTGAGTGTATGAGGAAAAGGAGCTTGGTGTTGAAGTACACGATACTGGCCCCGTAGGTTAGGGCGAATAGAAGAAGCCGACATCCATCAAGCTTGAAAGCAATGTGTAGGTCCATAAAAATATAGAATATAATTTTATTAATGACAATTAAAAAAAAAACTTTTTTTGTTAATAGAAAAGGTACCTCTTATTCGTTTACGCTTTAACTGTAGATACATTTGAAAAATAAATGTTTAAATGGAAATGTTAAGTTTTAATAAAATTGTGTACATGCAAATAATTGTATTACAAAATACCTTGCAATAAAGATATCCATTTATAAAGAAGGAACGTATACGCCATTAACAATAAAGAGTAGATTAACATTAATTAATTATTTCACTATTCTATGTAAATATATTCTCTTCTCGTGGGTATCTGCAAAGGGAACTAAGGGATAACAGAGTCACTACCACAAGCCCTAAGGAACTAACGTCACCTGTAAAATAGTGGACTCGCCATACCCGCTTGGCTAGCATGGCGCTTTACGGCCATAATATATCTCTCATGCTCAAGACAATATGCAGACAAAGGGCTGGTTTTGATTAGGGTATTTATACCACAGTAAAGCTGTACAATAACTACCTATATTTCTATATAGGTAAATTATGGTACAATAACAAAATTATGGTAATTTTGTTAATGTAAAATTGTGATTTGCTACAAGTCTAACGGAATACAATTCAGCATGTACCTATTACAGCGAAAACTGCAGCGATATTTTCACAGAGATTGGTTTATGTTTATGTGGCCACATTGTTTCTTAAATGTTCATTTAAAATTTGTTTACTTTTTTTTTTGCACTTAATTAAACCTTTGTCGAAAGGTTCCTTTAATACATTTATCTAATTTGGGTTGACAGGCTGACTAACTTCTAAAAATAAGTACGTACACCAAAACCTCAGAAGTTAGATAATTAATAAAAGTTCCAAAACAAAAGCTATTAGAACGTCACACGTTGCAACATCAAACTTTTGTGTAGAAGTGTATAGAGCGAACGATGGGCGCCGCCCGCCTAACGGCAGTAGACTATAGGGCGCCGAGCCGATCGCCCACTAGTTGAGCGCTGCCGCCCAAAGTTCAAGTTCGAAACAACTGTTTTATCTAACGTGCCAGTTACATATTTATAAAAAATAAATACCATTCTGTTTCCATAAAATTACTTTGAATTTAAAAAATCGAACTGTAATAAGTTTCAAAACTTAACTTGTGCCACTTACATTAAAAGTAAAACTCTCACCCAATTAAGTCATTGCTAAATTATAAATGTATCAAAATTTAAGAGTTTTACATGTTTTCAAAAACTCTCCAGTGCCAGTTGCATTTCAATTTTTTTTTTAATTATCTAGTATAACAGCAGTTTGATTAAAAGAATTAAACTTTAATGAGTATATGAATAACTTGCAGTGTTGTGTTTCGTGTAACTTTGTTGGTAATTGAAAAGTTTTGTGAGTAGAGGGAACAAGAGTTGGTCCGTTAAGTTTCGCCGAAAGTTTAGGGTGTGTAATAGTTTTGTACCGTGTCATCCTGGGAGAAAGTTGCAGGTTCGAGAAATATTTTGTCTTACAGGTATTTAATAGAATAGAATTATCCATATACCTCTACTATGTATGTATATATTTTCTGAATACTAATATATATTTTTCGTACATATGTTAATAACTTTTGTAAGTTTTACTTAACTTTTTGGAAGGAATACCATTAAAATATTCTAAGAAATATTTAAAGGGTACTAAATATTTTTTTCAAGTACCATTAGGCCGTGGCCTTCGATTTAAAAAAAAATCCTACTTATTTAATGGCAGACCCCGAAACTACATTCAATTCAAAACTATCATTTTGCATAATTTTTATCTTTATTTATCGTTAATAAGTCATATCATACACATCTATCTGTGTATGATATAATGAACGACATATTTTTTAACCGATCGAGATGAGCCCAAAAATACATCCGTTGTACCTACGAGTACATATCCCAAATGTATTCACTAGTACCAAAATTGCGACGGTTTAAACTTTTCAAATATCCCTAATACGAATTCCGAAGTCAATTTAAATAAACAAACTATAATAATACCTGTTTTCTCCGCTCGGCAATATCTATAATAATTGTTTAATCGTTGTTTTTTTCGGAAATGTATCTACAAATAACAATGAAATCTATTTTTCCGACTGTGACATCTACCTACTTACATACTTTACAAATATTAACATATTTCTATGCTTCTACACCGATGTACGCTTTTTAGGTAGGTACATCTAGTTACTATCCATTGAGGAAACTAAATTAAACTATTGTAATGTAAATAGCACGGCGTACCGCAGACCACAGGCTATCCCTAATAATTAAAGGAGAGATTCCGCCTGTAAACCATGACGCCCGCCTAGTTTGTGAGTACATATCTACTTATACCATACACACTAATATAATATAGGGAAATTTGTTATATAACATTTAAGAATTTTTCATTTTCCACATATTTTGATCTATTAAACAGGTCCTAAACGCGCGTGTTTAATTATCGTTTAATTCAATTAATTTCTATCTGAAACAAGAATTTGCTACCTTGCTCGCAGCATGAATATATAAATAATGTATTAATTACATTTATTTATATATTCTTATTTACATTCATTTTCGTATTTTTATATAGATTATTTATTTTATTTTTTAAATATTTATTTTTGCATGACAAAGTAAGATATCAACATATCAAAGCACATTTTAATACAGTGTGTACAGAAGTGTTATTATTATTATTCTGTTATAATTCTTCACTTACATAAAGCAAGGCATGCAAGGCATGCTGTAAAAATGACACGACCTCTCTTGTGAACAGAACAGTCCGTGGCCATCGGTACGGTACCAACTGATAATGGACTTTGTGCCGATTGGCACAATAATTAATATTCCTTTTTAATTGCCTTTCATTTCAATATCGATTATAATATATGTTTATTTCTTTATTCTTTCGTTCAGAAAAATTCAATTTCCTCGAAAGTTTCTTCCTATTGCATCTTGAATTTCGGAAAAAATTCGTTACACTTCAACTATGGGTCACCAACTGTATCTGAAACACTGATGATTTTGAGGTTTAAATATTAAAATGAATTACAGTTCATGATTTGCTTAATACAAAGAATAAATAATTGATTTTTCTTGTTTACAAAAAAACAGGTCGATTAAAATATGTTTATAAAAAAATATGACTATTAAAATCGTCGATTACAATCAATGCTTTCAGTCTTTGGCAATATATTTAACACATCTGGTATACCTATACTTTTTACCTATTTTATTAGAAGGGAATCGATAAAATAAAAGATGTCTTCGTACTTGGCTCTCGGTGTATATTTTTGAATGCCATCACATTTTCGTTGCAATCACTTTAGACGAAGACGTCAGCAGCTCACAAAAGTTACTGGGAATAATGCAATAATAAACTCCTATGTATTTTAATATTACATCGTAAAAAATTAGATAAAAGAAATCTTTCTATATACATATAATAAAATCGTAACTGAGCTCACCCTCAAATGTTTTTGGCAAAAATCGTTGCAGTCTACTTACTATACGAACGATAGAGAACCCAATACAGCCATTTTTAGAATATTTGCCTGTCTGTCTGTCTGTACGCCTATCACGCAAAAACCACTGGACAGAATTTACTGAAACTTGGCATAGTAATAGCTAATGACTTGGGTTAACATATAGGGTACATTTTATCCGGATCCGTTACGGAGTTCTCACGGAAGTCACTATAAATTTCACTAGAATGAAGTCGCAAGCGTCGCTGGTTATCAATAAACTTTTGTTTATTTAATCTTTTTTTTTAAATTGTTACAAAAGCCGAACTTGATCCCTTACAGCATTATCTCCCAGTCAACCTCTGGGCTATGCAGGATATAAAGTGGTAGGGGAGGTAAATATAACAAATATAGAAGAAATACTCCTGTTTAGAACAACAAATATAGGGAAGTAATAAATATAACACAAGCGTAATACTTGACTCAAGTAATTCTAATCGAACAATTAACAGAAGTAATCGGTTGAAAATAACGACAGATTATTATTTATGGTTTCTACATTTTCATACTTTTGTATATTTAAGCACTCTTAATAAAGTAATTGAATGGAGTCAATGAACATAAAAGTATTTATATATATTGGTACCTAGGTTATTCCTTAGGCTGACGTGTATCTGGGAGTTTTAACCATGTTAACCACACAGTTAAAAAACTGATCTATTGTTACTAATTTATGGTGCCCGCGACTTCGATCGCATGGACTTTAGGAGTATGTATGGTTGCTTCGTTGTACGTTTACCTTGTAGCGTACATTGCCGTAGGAACTATGAAATGGATCTGGATAAAAAGTACCCTAAATGTTAATCCGGCACATAAACTAGAACTATATCAAGTTTCATTAAAATACGTTTAGTGGTTTTTGCGTGATGTGCGTTCAGACAGACAGACAAAAATTTAAACAATTGTTGTTTTGGGCTCTGTATTACTTCTACTATTCACTGCTAGTTAAAAAACTTTCATGTACGGAAAAGACTGTTACGATTTAATAAGGTGTTTGTATAGATTTAAACTTACCTACTTTGTCACTTCTAACACATCAGAGACTATACATTATATTCATAATTTTGGACTTACATATTCATTTACAGAGTAATTGTGTTAAAAATAACTCAAATTGTTATTTTTTGTGATAAGATTCCATTTTCTTTGCATTACAGAATTATATCTAGGAATTAGTCTGCCCAGAAGTAATATGACGTTTAACACTGAATTTAAATTCCACGCTTATATGAAATGGTTACACAATAACGGGTGAAAAAGATAGAGAATTATAGACAATAGTGGCGGTCAGGGACGCCCGCTTACAGACAATCTGAAGAACCGTTCGAGATACTACAATGACAAAACGCAAGTGATGTTTATAAACTGCAGATTTCTTTTAAACAGAAAAAGATGGCAGACGAGTACACAGTCCACCTCATGGTGAGTGAGTCCACCTGTAGTCCATAGACATCCGCGATATATCCCAACATCAGTCCAGAATGACAAATGTTGCCACGGCTCCGGAGGCGCTGCCTAACTTTGCAGATTCAGGAATGAATTTTTCTTATTCTAAAAAGTTATTTAACATAAATATATAAGGAAACAAAAAATAAAAATAAAACAAAGCGATCCATCTAGCAGACGCTGTATTACCATAAAAACGGTACAGGTGCAGCGCTGACTTTCAGACGGAACTAAGTCGCTATTTACCACTCTATTTGTGATGGCTTTGATGTCGCACAAATTATTTGTAGCCTTAACTCGTGCGCGCGTACTCTATTCGTATATAGTTACCCGAAAATCTTAAATGCTTTAATTCATTGCAAAAATATACTGTTTACTATACTGATAAATAAGTGTTACTACAAGATTGACGATATTCGGAATAATACAATTTTAATAATTGATTGATATTTATGCGTGCCCATGTGACATGCATATTCAATCAACACATTTATAAGCAGAAAATTTATCCCATTGCGTCAAAATGATTAGGAATCTCAAATGTATGATGATCATTGATCAACCCGTTTATGTTAAGCAGAAAACTTAGCATACCCACCTAATCGATATTAGAGTATAACGCCTCTCGTTAGGTCACAGGCCTACGCTAACAATCACAAGAGAATTTTAGACCATAATTCATCACACGGTGGGCCCAGTTACCCAGGACCAATTCGTATCGATGGACACACACGCACAAAATTACGCAGAAAAAATACTGCAAGTGGCAGTAAATAGATGACAGCAAATTTAAAGGTGGGCTACGTTTCGGTACTCTGGTGATAATAGAAATATTGAAGTCCTATTCGTCGAATTTTTGATGACATTCTTAGTATTAGGGCCTTACCTATGAAATTGCGGTTCGTTCATAGTGGGCACTTTGAACTTGGTTATCTTTCATTTGGCGGCTTCCAAGACAAGGCTCAAAAATTGAAGTTTATTTGAATTTGAAATTCCAATTCCAAATTCAAACTAATTTCAGTTTAAAGCTGTGACATTCTTCTCCTAAATCAGTTATTCATTTGTTTTTCCGTCAAATGATTTTTTTCTGAGATATCGCTGTAATATAGCGGCCATGGAAAGTTAAAAATTGGCGTCTTTTTCAAATATGAGTTAATCTTTTCATCTTCCAATTTAAAATGGCAATTTCATAGATAACGACTTTATAATTAAAAAAATATTATTTCAGTTATTGAATAATACTTTGTTTCGTTGCACATGATAGCATGTCTGCCCAGTTAGTATTTTTTTGCTGCCCGT
Source organism: Sesia apiformis (assembly GCA_914767545.1). Lineage (NCBI taxonomy): Eukaryota > Metazoa > Arthropoda > Insecta > Lepidoptera > Sesiidae > Sesia > Sesia apiformis. Next base: position 8,340,425 of record OU611970.1, on the reverse strand, counting down.
TTGAATACAAGCCCTTTTTAATTCTTTTTTTATTTTTTTTACATGTGGGTATTCACACTTTTTCCTTCACCGCCGAATCGTAGTTACGACTTCATGAATGAAAGTAGAAAATAATCCTAGGTATGTATTAAATCTATACTAACATGGTACAGTTATAAACAAATGTCTACAGATACTAAAATGCACAACAAGAACATTTTTCAAGCATAGTAAAAAAAATAAGTATGTTATCCTTGGGCTATACATGTCACGGATTACACACAATAACGTGCCGTATTCGTACGATACGCACAACTAAACATTGGACTAAGTCAGCGGTAGAACGATTACAAAGTTTTTTGGGGTTCGCAAACAATTAAATTACTTATGATAAGGTTAATATTTCATGATGTTCTTGGTCAATGCTTTATATAGAATCTGATATGTCTGTTCTTATTATGTACCATAAATGCGCGTACGATATAACACACACACAAGCAAGTCGCATTACGTATATTTTTGTAAAAATTAATTTCACCTAATTTTTATGTCTCAAGTATTCAAAATACTAATGTATTTTTAGCAACTTCTGACTTGAAATATTCTTTGTAATTACACTTCAATATATTGGCACAATTTTTATTATGAGCTCGCCCACGAATACTTATAATAAATGATGTCGAGGTTTAAAATTAGCTTATTCAACGTTACCAACATTATCAAATTTGTCAGGGCATAAACATTTTTTTTTGGTTATGAATGGGCGATTACTTAGAATCGGCGCGAGAGCGCCTACTACGATAATACATTACACATGTTTATCAGAAAAGTTGAAGTTGTCAGAAAAATTATGAAGAAAATGGTGTGCCATTTAAAGTTACTTTTAACTCTTTCTCACTTACGGTATACGTGCGTGCTGTACTTTAATGTGTCGTTAGCACGATTAGTTGATTCTTGTGGATAAAATAAATCTACGTAAATGTACAAAACCTCTCCAATTTGTTTGCAACTAAGGGACAACAACGCCCCTACCACAAGTCCTGAGGAACTATATGCTTATTAAGCTGAGGAAATATCAACCTGTGGCGTGGTCAGAATGGCGTTTTAAGGCCATACATCTCTCATGCACACGATAATGTTCACGTATAGCAATGGATGATAAAGGAGCTGCTTACGGTTCGGTAACATTAAAATGTTTTCAACAACAGTGATTTTGCTTTTTTAAAAAAAAACATGTCACTAAACCCCACTATAGGTGCATATTCTCATAACTCCTTACAAGCTACGATTGAAATTGTACTAAAATTTACATTTATAGACACTATGATTGAATAATCAAATTCTGCCTAGTGTAAATTAAACTGTATAATTAACATCGTGACTTGCGCTTCTGAGCGCTCCGCGCATAAATTACCTTAATTTGATAATGGCTTTTCGCGTTACAAATACCTTTTTGCCTTGAATGATATATGAACGACCCTATTTAACCCTAGAGACAAAAACGTGGGGTGTTGGAACCAAGAAAGCGTTAGATTTTAAACTTATTTTGAGTTTCTTAACTGATAATAGATTCGCCAAATAACTTCACTGATATAGCTCATATAATCAGCACGCTGAAGCAATGGGCAGGTCATGTTTGCCGCAGGGTCATTGAGGAAGACAAGTCCTCGAATTGAGGACATGTACCGGGAAGCACAGTGTGGGACGCCATCACTACAGGTGGACCGACGACTTGAAAAAGTTCGCTGGTGGCGGTAGGATGAGAAGAGCCGAAGATCATGTGTGGTGGTGAACCTTGGGAGAGTTCTATATCCAGGACAGACAGGCTGATGGTATGGTATGGTAACGAGTTATTATTTTGATTTTAATGATTTTAATTGATTTTAATCGAATATGTCGATGCTCTAACTCATTGTACCTACATGTTGGGAAACATCTCAAATAGTCACATCATTACGCTGCCCGCCACCGGGTCGACCGCACGCTCGCTTTTAACGACTGCGAACCGACCGCAAAAAATATATATCATTTAACTCATGAGTAGAATCCATGGTCCGGCAGAATCAGACTTCGTGAAAGATTCAGACCATATTGATAGATAGACAACGCAAGTTCGTGAAATTGAACTGAAATTGTATAGAAACCAAGCGTAAATCACCTCACGAGTAAACTTTAGTGATGGAAAACCAGAGATGAAACGTATCATCTCGTTTGATTCGTTTCACCCATTTTGACGAATATATCCTTCTATATCTGTGGTTCGTATACATTCTGTATATAGCCTGCTAATTTTTCAATTTACTGGTTTCTTTTACGGCAGAGCTAGTTTAAATGAATCCTTTCGTTCTCTGAGAACGGGTCGGGTCTTGAACTTGCCACCGCAAGAACCGCAGGCATCCGCAAGCTTGAGACAAGGGTTTAATTACTAGGGTAATATAGTTCACTCGATACATACGTGACGCTATTAACGAAAGGGCACTTTACAGTCGGCCATACCGGCGCTTTAGTTACCTGTATGGTAATTGTATGATTCTCCCTTGCAGTTATTTATAACAGTTATCGTTTTATGCACTTATTTTTTGTATTTAAACTAGCAATTATTATTACGTTTCTTTATTATTAGAACTTATTTGTTATTTAATATATTTATTATTAATATGTATTTATATAATGTATATGAATATACATATTTATGTGAATATAGGTACTTATTGAATTGTTATTTTGTTTAGTGCTATATGTAGGTATATAATACCTACTAAACACCACTGCTGTGTTGTCGGCCGGCTATAGGATAGCATTAGCCCATCTCTTCCCGCGGGTGTCGTGTCGTGGCGGCTAAGGGATAACAAAGCGGCCACCACAAGCGCTGAGGAACTAGACCACCTCTAAATGAGTGGACTCGCCAACCGGCTAGACCAGCGTTGCAATGAGGAGTCCATGTCCAGCAGTGGATGCTGAAAGGGCTGGTTGCATTATACATTTTATAATCCACGTATGCAAGTGCGTATTTTTATTATTGTTCAATGCACCCCGTTTGTGATTCTCGGTTTACCCAAAGGTTGACTGTTAGAGAATGTCATAAAGCATTAAGTCCGTTTTTTGTACAGTGTTTGTGTGCAATAAAGTATAAATAAAAGAAATAAAACAAACTATTCTTGGATGACTGAAATAAATAACTTTTTTTTTCTTATGGACGAAGGTGGCAGACAAGCATACAGTCCACCCGATGGTAAGTAGATACTGTCGCCCATAGGCATCCGCGATAAATGCCAACATTAGTACAAAATGTCAAACGCTGGCACTACTCCGGATTTGGAGTGGATTTGGACTGCCGACGTTTGGAGATATATGAATGGATTTGGAGAACGGGTTGGGAAAATGGGGAGGGATAGGATGGGAATGAGCTCTGGCACATCTCACTCACTATCGAAACACGTACGTACATTAGGGAAATAAGATAAAGCGGGAAATGCAGTACATTTCAAGGTAGTCATCTGTGAGAGAGGGGTAACGTGTCCAGCGGAGCGGGCCCAGCGGCTGTTGGATTGCAGCGAAAACTTAGAACTTAAATTACTTAGAATGTCATCAAATGGTCGACGGAGTCCCACGAAGCGGGGTGGGGCTATTTGTTAATTATTACAAGAGAATTTAAATTTAACCCACCTTTAAATTTGCTGTCATTGAATTGGACAACAAATTTAGTATTTTATGCTGTTCAATTAATTATTTTGTGTTTGAGTGTAATTGTTTTCATTTGTTTAATTGTTAGTGTTATCTGCTTAGGCCATATTTAATCGCTAGACATTACAACATACAATGAACGAGTTTCCTTTGTTCATATACAACATTCAAGAAGGTAAATATCTAATAACGCAATTTTGATACACTAAAATAGATGCAAAAATTTACAATTTTGCAATACGCGTTCAGACCCGATTTAGAATATAAAATGTGTACAAAACGTGAAAGTTTAAAATGTTATAAATATCGATATGACTAGATCTCAAACGGTCTAAGTCCTGGATTGACTACATCTCGCTATGACATAGTTAGAAAGCTGTGAATAGGATTTTGCAAGGTCGGCGGCGCGCCCGCATATCCCCTGGTGTGGCAGGTGCCCATGGGCGGCGGTAACACTTACCATCACGTGGGACCGCTTGCTCGTCCGCCCTCTTCTCTATAAAAAAAAACATAGGTACAGTGAACTTCATCAAATGATATTTATTACCTTTATTAACACAAACTTTATTTACCACTCATGTGTAATTTCATTCATTGTTATGTGAATCTAAATTACCTATATATTCATGTCCATTTTCGAGGAAATAGCATTATAATAAAAACGATAAGGTTTTTTAATAAATACACTTTTTATACAGGTATACTAATTTTTTTTTTCCTCAACACCGTTGGCTCGATGCTTCGATGCGTGTCAAGTGTACTTGTGAATATTTTATAGTGATTTAGTGGAAAACTATTTCAAATCAAAGTCGAACGTCTACCGAAACTCAAACACAAACTGAAACATAAATGGTAGATGTTAGTAAAATTGGCCTCCAGGTCGGCTAATGGGTCAGATCGGACATATTACTGACCGATCATCGGTATATAAAAAAAAAAGATATAAACAATTGTGGACATGATCCGTGATGGGTTTGAATCTCGTATTACATAATAGCTTTGTTTTTGTCAAACTACAAATGTAAAGACATGTCCCAAGGGACGTGTGACCTTATCGCGATTGACATTGGAGTGGAAATGTCAAGTTTATTGGCTAAATGTCATTTCGAAATTATTAGGCAAGTTCCATTTGATTATAATTTGATTTCAATAATCTGAATATTATCAGTTGAGTATTAGGTGTTCTATGTTTGAACCATTTACGTATATTTATAATGTTGTTAATATCTAAACATGTTCCTAATTAAACTCATTAATTAGCGATAGAAAAGCTAAGTTGGGAGTCTCTTTGGAGGACAAGAAACTCAACCTACTCAGCATATATCGCAGCGTAAAGTACGACGCTGATTTATAGTTAAAGTGGCACCTTGACCACGGACTGCCCACAGCAGAGGCAGTGCCACAACAGACAAAATCAGAAACGCGGGAATTGGACGAAGAACTAAAGTTGCCGATATATAGAATCAGGAAGTTGAAGTGGCAAAACAGGTCATAGAGGACAAATCTGATGGGTACATAGTCTTCGAATGGAGACCACGTAGCGTGGGGACGCCCTCCAACCAGGTGAAATGACAACTTGAAGAAAGTGGTCAGTAGACCTGGATGAGAAGGGCCTTGGAAGCTTGTAATATTTAGCAACGGAGAAAAACAAATTAATGTCAATGGTTTGGTAAAACTCAAGCTCAAAATATTTATTGCAATATATGCACAGTATGAGATCTTAGTTATAAAAAGGAACAGTTAAACATATGACCCCGGGCGGTGCGCAACAATTAAGGGGGGTGACATGAAAGACGAAGGTTATTTAAACTTATCGTCAAAATATTCTTTTAAACTCTATAATAACTTCTTCTACTAGTAATTTGGTTACATCTTTTGTAAATATTTTTTAATTTTTTTCTATTTGAAGGTCTATTTTTTTACCTGGCTGAGATTAATTTTAACAAGTTTATATACGATTGCCTTGACTTTCTTGCATTCTATTATACAAATGGAAATGTTACCCGCGAATGTCAATCGTCAATAGATAGATCCTATCACTACTCATACAAAAAGAAATAGTGAGAACTTGAAGACTTTTTACGAATATCGAAATGATCTGGTCCGTATGGAGCCCATCTGAGGAACAGATCGAATTTGTAATGTGATGTATTCAATCCTTTAGAGTGGATTTATCACGATGTTCTCTTTCAATGTCGTGCTGGTATAGAAGAGGACATTTTTTAAATTTTGTTTTTATTTATTTTTATACCAGAGAAATAATAAGTACCGACATGATATTTTGTGCACTTATTGCCCTTAAACCTAGGAGGTTTGTGGTGGCACTTGCACACTTATATTAAACGAATTAAAGAAAGAGTAACTAAGATTGATAACTGCAAAAGTCAAGTAATTATTTTCGGTAGTTCTAAATTCATTAGTAAAATTGATTGGCAACACTTCCCTGCCGTAGATATATTATGATGGTCCATGTATTCCCTACAGCGAAAAAGTAAAAAAATCTGTGCATACTTATAGATCGAACCCTGTCTTGGGGACCTTAAATCGATGAAGTGTTTACGGGAATTTCTTCCGACAGACACTAAAATTGCGCCAGTTCAATCTCTACTTTTCCCTTTACTTGACTATGCTGTATTGACCCAACGGAAGACCTTTGCATCCGGTTCATATTTGGACTGCGTAAATATGACCATGTTTCCGAGTTTCGTAATAAGCTCAAGTGGCTTCGTGATAAGCCCAATCCGACTTCATAGGAATACACATATACTTTCACTTCTCCACTCTGTACTTTTTAACCTTTGCTTCACAGTCCAAGTACTTACGTTCTTCTCAAATTTCATTGTTCAAATATTTTTACTAACTCTTTCACCGTGCAGGTTGTTAAGCTTTGGAATTCCTTACCAGTTATCATTAGACGTGCTCAGACGCTGTCTAGTTTTAAAAGGCAAGTTGGAAATCATTAATCTATTAGTTAGTTCTTTTGGTTTTATATTTTCTTTCTTTACCAAACGATTTCCTCTCGTTACGATTTTGTTTCTAACCTGTTCTCTTTCGTCCCCTCGAGAATTCAATTCCCTCTTATTTCTCTATCCTTGTCAACTTTGATTCTTATTTGCGGATTAATATTGAGTGCAGATGTAGATATGTTTGTATGTATTTATATATTATTAAGTTATTTATGATTATAAGTATTTATTATACTATATTTATTATCGATATAGTCGGTAGGTATATATTGAACATGATTCATTCTGTGGATTTCGATCATTTTGCACTACCCTATATCCCTTTTATTTTATTATTATTATTATTGATTGCTGGATTGGTTATTATTATTACGTACTATTTATATACATTAAAAATAGATACAATACCATCAGGCTACGTCTCTCCTCTGGTAGATCGTGGTACTGCTAGGAGTCTAACACTCCTAGCCTAAGCCTAGGAGCCTACCTAAGACTCGCCATCAGACACGATTTTCGGCTCTTCTCATCCAGCCACCATCGGTTTCGAGTTCACTATTTACTTCTTCAAGTTCACGAAGCCCTTCTTCAAAAATAGTTATGGTAGGAAAAGATTCACATGTGCGCTTTCACGCAATCCTGTATCGAGCACGACAATTACGTACCTTTTGTCTGTGACGCCGCTCTTGGCAGTATGTTGGGAAGGGAAGACTCCATGCTGCAAAAGGGCTGCAATCCCACACCCTTCTCTCTCATAAATGACTACCGTAAAATGTACTGTATTTGCCATTTTATTCCATTTCCTCTAATGTACGTACGTGTTTCAGTAATGAGTGAAATATACCAGAGCCCATTCCTATCTTATCCCATTCCTCCTTATTTTTCCAACCCTTTCTCCGAAACAATCCACTTACCACTTACAACCAGGTAAAAAAATTGTATCCCGTGCTGGTCCCGGGTTTGATTCTCGGTCCGACTAGCACTTGTATAAATATGGGCGTTTGTTCGAGTCGGGTGTTACACGTGGTGTGTTCGTCTTTGCATGTGTCTAATTTTTTAACACTAATTTTTGTGTCGTGAACCCACGATGCAGGGAATTCTAGTGTGGGCCATTTAGTGTAGTGTTATATTTAAAAAAAATACAGGCCCCTTACAAGCTGCGTTACAATAATCGATTCCTCGAATAATCTCCCTGCATATAAATCTACCTACTCTGTAATGTGTGAAAATATACCTTCATGGATTAACGTCCTCAAGCTGTTGACACGCAATTTGACCGACATCTAAATATATGTACCTACCTGTGAAAGACCTTTGGATCAATAGCTAAAAATAAAAGGGACCAAACACACCAAGGTCAATTTTATTACGACATTTTGAAAAGAATGATAATGCCGAAGAAATTAAGGCCACGTACCTAAATAAAAATGGTCTAGTCTTCACGACGTGCACACATATGTCGTAATAACCAGCTGAAATTTAAGCTCTAAAACACATATACAAAATCTGTAGCTTCTTTGTATTATGTAGCTGATTTCATATTGAAACATTAAATAATTACACCATCACTCTAGTATAATATCATTTAGATTCTTCACCATAGTATAGCATTATAGCATAGAACAAGGGAATGGGTTATGAACTAAGGTATGGTTTATTTGGGCAAAGAATTTGCAAATGGGTTTGATATTAATCACGTAAATTGTTTTGTATTTGTACGTCTGATTACCGTAAATTATATTTATTCATTTGTTTATTCGGTCGAATAAACGTCGTTCATTCGTTTATTTGTCCATTCGTTCATTCATTATTCTTTCCTGAATTAAATGTTGGACTAAATAAATTGAAGCTGTAAAGTTTAATCAAATTACACAATAAGTATTCTAAGATTTTTTGGTATTTGTTACGGATCGTCGATTGAAGGGTCTCACGACTGAACACAGATTACTATCACACAAAAAAATTAATTTAGGTACTTATTATATTTGATCACAAGAAGGAGGATCGTTAACAATTCCTTTGACATTCAAGTTGGATCATTAAACTCTCGGACCTCAAATTAGAGAATTTAATTATGTTAAATAAGGACTCATTTTTTGCCTGTTCTTTTGTTGTAAAAGTGTGAGAGGAATCGTGATAAAACGTGACGAAGTTAATGATAGTTCAAGTAATTAAATTTCTTTAAACGATACTGTTTTTTTTTCAAATAAAACAAATGGAAAGCGATTACCTACTTAGAAATTCCTTAGGTATACGTAATGAGATATATAGGATCCTATGCAAATAGTGTATAATATTTTATTAATATGTCAATCAGGACACTAAAACCATTATATTGAACTAAAAAAATAATATGTATTTAGTGGTACAAATTAATTCTTGGCCTTTTTCAAGTATAAAATATAACCTCTATCACTTTATACACATCTCGGAAAAAGATGGTAGTTTTTGTTCAATAAATTTATTTCCTTCTTTTCGGCTCTTCATATGTTTTGAAGTGGGAATCAGGCAATTGATTTTAAAGTGCGCTGAATAAGTGATAATTCGTAGGGGTTAGGTCTCTATCTATCTGATTAATTACATGCTTACATTTATCAATCAGCTTAATACGTGTTACAATATCGGGCTGACAGTATCGCCGTTTATCGGACATGTTATAAATTTCAATATTTTACGACCATTTCGGCGAGTTTACTGACACCTGAATAGGGTGCAAATAATTTATGAATATAGCTGGAAAACTGTAGATGAGATAAAGAAAGGAATAGACGATAGGAGCCGAATCGATTTATCGATAATCGAAAAACAGATTATTAAAAGTTATTACAGATAGCTCAAACTTAGAATGTTAGCACTTAGAAGTTACAACCAAGTACCGATTTTTAAAAATTATCACTAGCTCAGCGATGGAAAAACCCGTACGTTCGAGTAATTAAATGTATGTATCGTATGTGTATTCGCCTATCCGCATTGGGCCCGCGTTGTAGATTATGGCCCGAAACCGCACAGTGATTCATTAGGGGAGGCCTGTGCCCTGCAGTGGGACGTTATAAGCTGATATCAGTAAGTAGTAACCAAATAAAATATTGTAAAATTATATGCATCGATGACGTCTCGAGGAATTAAAGTAACAGTTATAAACAAAATACTACCTTATTGTCGTAGAGCAACATGGCTCAATAAATACTTACAAATCCTAGAGAACGAGGTCCGGTAGGTAGGGTGCAAATAATTTATGAATATAGCGGGACAACTGTAGATTAGATAAAGCGTAGAATAGACGATCGGAGCCGAGCCGGTTTATCCATCAAATAGTCTAAGGGGATTTATTGTTAATTTACAGATAAAGTGGAATAAATTAATAGGATAATGTCATTGAAATTATTTCAGATAGCTCAAAATTAGAATATTACAAAAACAAATTTGGAATAACTATTTAGTTAAAAGTTGGTAATAAAATGAAGTAATTACTCTAAATGGTAGGGGGAGAGTGCACGATGTAATCGCACAGCCACAGGCCGCACTCGGCAGGCCACGTTCTCTCTCACAGAACATTACCGTAAAATGTACTGCATTTCACATTTTATCCTATTTCACTAATGTAGATGTTTCGGAGTGAGATATGCCAGAGCCCATTCCAATCTTATCTCTTTCCATGTTCCCACCTCTTTCTCCAAAAAAACATTCCTAAATCTCAAAGGCAGCACAACCTGGGGCGTGTTAAACTTTGTGATTTTTTGGACTGATATTGGCATGCATAAGGGAAGCCACAAGACAAAAATATCCACCACCATCAGGTGGACTGTATGCTCATCTGCCGCTTTCTTTCTATATAAAAATGTATGTGTGTCAATGGTGTTTCAAAAGCGGCGGTGACCACTACAATCTAAACATTATGTGCATTTCAAAATTTACACGGGCAGTTCAGAAGACACAATTCTGTTAAGATTGCTTAGATTTTTCCAGTTTTCTACAAATATTTCTGTAGCAAATAGAACTTTAACACAACGGATGTTTTAAATATGCGTTTTGAAGTTACGTGTAAATATTTTTATAGCTTATCTGTTTGAAAAATTTTAGGAAAAACAGTACATAAAAACAGAAAAACATAGAACTATTTTTTATTGACAATGATATTTTAACTTTAACTTTATTAAAAGTATCTAGTGCTAAGTATGTAGTGTTAAATGTCTAGTGCTAAGTATCTAGTGCCAAGTATCTAGTGCTATGTATCTAGTGCTAAGTTACGCGCTTAAATTTCTCGAAGCAGTAGTTGAAGGATGTATCCGATATTTGTCTCCTGTCTTCGATATCTTATCGGCTCCCCCATCCATCCAACACTCCACAATGAAATATTAGATGGCGTGCCCACACCGTCAAAATGAAGAATGATGTCCATCAAGTATTCGATTCTGAAATAGTCTTGAATTGCTGAGGTTATTTAATATCGAGTTTTTTAGGGATCCATCAAAACTGTGATTCATGAGAATATCTGAAAAAAGTTGAGAAGGGTAGAAGAGAAATGTCTCATGTCAGGAAATGTGAATAAATTCTAATGGATAAATATTTATAGGATGCGCCTAATGTACTGTGCGGTGGTTTGTATCTAAGTTACAAAAAAAAATATTTGTCATGAGAGGAACCTCATTATTGATACGGACTTTGGTTACTGTAACCGGGCCTTTAATCATTCACTGCTTTACATGGGTACTTATAATGCATAATGTCACAATAAACATTAAAATATTTCCATAAGTTCATTCATTAGTTCCATTAATCTTAGCGGGTTGGCGAGTCCACTCTCTACACATGGTGTAGTTCCTCAGGGTTTTTGGTAACGGTTTTGTTATATTATACATACTTTAGTCGACTTTTACGACACACACGGCACAGCTCTTATTAGGTAAGCTGTGCCCACGGGAAGAGATTGGGTAGAGCTATTTATTCTAAATCTTTTTTCCAATCGGTCATTTGTAATTTTTTTATCTATTTTAATTAAATTAATTGAAGTATATATATTTAACCCAACTACCTCATCCGTTTATATTATATTTGTATTTATTTCATATTGTAGGCGGAGAATGCATGCTGCATTCCCACAGCCGCTGGGCGCACTCGACTGGCCACGTTACCCTTCTCCCACAGAAGACTACCTTGAAATTTACTGCATTCTCTATTTTATCGTATTTCCCCAATTTACGTATGTGTTTCTGTAATGAATGAGATATGCCAGAGCCCATTCCTATCCCATCCTAACTCTCCCCATTTTCCCAATCCATTCCTTAATCTGCAAAGGTAGGCAGCGCATCCGGGGGCGAGCCAACATTTGTCATTATGGACTGACGTTGGCATGTATCGCGGATTTCTATGGACGACAGTATCCACTTACCAATCAGGTGGACTGTATGGTTGTCTGTCGCCTTTTGTCTATAAAAAAAATAATAATATTCATAACACTAAGTGGTAATAAATCTTCTTAATAAAATCACTCTTATTGATGAATAATTCGATCATAAACACGAATCGCTATTAACCGCTATTGGTTCAATCATTTCCTCGTTAACGTGTTATTGAATTATTCATTCTGTTGCCGTCACGTTCATCTACTGCTTCGGCTTCTAAGTGATATCAGATTTATTTTCTGTGGTATTATTATTGTGTCTTTCATTATTTGTTCACTGTGTTAATGTTGGCGTAATTTAGTATCACTAACTGTACATGTATTGTATAGAAAAGTATATTTTTGACCATTCATAGTTAGTGGATGTGCGTTTAATTATAAGTTAGTATAGTTTAATTCTATGAAGACGCAATTTGACACCGGTATTTAAGTTGTAATTTATTTACCATCGTTGTATTTCAATGTGTGATTTTAGTCAAGAATATGAAAATCGGGGTGACCATCTGTAAACGGCTCTTAAATTCGTAAATTTTATTAATTCCAAAAAAATCGGCAGCGTTTGGAGAATCGACTAACATAAAAAAAATAGATTTCCATGAAAATTTTAATGTTTTTTTCATACTTTAGTTAGTAGACAATTTTCATTAATATACTTATCATTGAATACTCATATGTGAATTCTTTCGGAGGAACACAAGAAATCCGTTAACGGGACAGGCCTTTTTAAAGTTCCAGAAATTTCTCTAAAATAACGACCATTTTGAATGTTTGTTTTAGCGCAAGTTCCCGCACAAATTCTATTGTACGGGAACTAATGAGCCGTGTCCGGGCTTACTACGAAAATCCATCTAACTAACCGCGAAGTCCCGATCTGGACGAAGGACGGTACACTCGAGGACATAAAAGCGGCGATGACTTGCTTGCTTGATACGTTCGTTCATTGGGAAAGCAATTTACAATGTTGGCTAGTTATTTAGAATATAAAGCGACATTCAAATAAAATCTTAAAAAGTTATTTAAGTCGTTTTACACAATTTTGTACATGACTTAACATACTAGTAATAAATTTGTGTATTGAACTGATCTTCAGAACATTTCCAAGCTAAGTTATAGGGTTTAGAAGTCACAAGCTGGAGACTAACCGCACCACTGTGTTAGTGACCGCACCATTTCTCTTTTTTACTAAGTAAAAACTTACTTTTTTTATATAGTAGTTGAATAGGCAAACGGGCATACGGTCCCGTGGTGGGAGTGCATCGTAGCCAATGGTCACTGCAACATCAGAAAGTTTGCGGCATTGCAAATTCCTATTTATAGCGTTCTTGAATAACCCTATGTTGTAACATAGTGAGAAATTCTCAAGGAAGTGCGGATGAACCGCACGACGAGGACGGGCGAGATGCGGTGATAAAAACCCGAAGTTTGCATCAAATTGCTCTTTAGATCATTCCCCCATTAAACCGGCTTTAGAAAACTTAGATAGACGCAATGATTTATCTCCTCTGTTACTCAGATAGCGAGAGTTTCTTACCGAAAATATTTTCAAGCTTGTATCTATATATATTTTTTTGAATTTGAAAAATTTTCTTTAATAATAAGTTTGTTTTCTTTGCTAATTATGGTATGAATTATAAAACATATAAATTTAAAGTGACGTCCCTATTGTGTAGATGTTTCATGTCTCCATCATCTCATCTCTTAACTGTGTTAGAAGATATGTGCCATTAGGATTCATAACTTGAATTAGTACTGCCCATATGATATTATTATTATGTAAGCCAGCATCTGTCTGGTCTACCTAATGGCATCACGTCCGTAAAATGAAATTTTGACATTTATACAGTAAACTGAAGGTGACTATGATTAGAGCAATATGACCGAAATGATGGGTACAACGCATTTAGACGAATAATCTGACTATAAGTAAGAATGTCAATATTTTTGAAAATAGATCGAAATGGGAAGAAGGTCAGCCAAGTTTCATATATAGGTATATATGTTTACTTCATTCAACTGCGATGCCTTATTAAGGGCAGTGTCAAGCGATTGTGCTAGATCTACAGATTGTTAAAGCCGGTGACGGAGTGAATGCTTCTGTCATAAGTACCTTTGACATTATTAGGGAATCAAAACATACTTATTTATATTTTCCGATTTTACCAGTCAAACGCGATTTGGCACCAAGGGGCCACTAATATAAAACAGAACAATTTAATGTCAAATGTCATATAAATTGATAGGATAAATTATTTTTGAAATAATGATCTAAAAATGTTACATTACATTTCATGCAAGTAATTCTGGCTGGCCGTGTGATGTCGAACAACTTTAGAATACCTAGTACCACCATATCTCTTCCTGTGAGTGTTGTGAAAGGTGACTAAGGAATAAGAAAGCCGCTTTTTATATTCTACATGGGGTCTGAACGCGTTTAATAAAGGTATGTGTTTACCTTTTATAAATACTCGACGTTTCGGCACGAGTTAGACCAGCCGTGGTCACGAGTTGACTGAAGAGGCGGGTAGTCCAAAATAAGAGCTGAACGGTTTTATTCACTACCCACATTTACCATTGAGACGTTGGCTCAGTTGGTAGCGGTTTCAAGGAAATAAATGACAAACAAAAATATAAAAAAAAAAAACTGAAACAAACGAAAGGTACTTAAGTAACTGATTTTATAAAGTAAAAATTAAAAACTACTTACCCTGATAAATAGGATTTAGTACGAAGAAGTTCTCCACAAGCCCTGAGGAGTTCCACCACCTCTAAAAGAGTGGACTCGCCAACTCGCCAGAGTGGCGTTTTAAGGCCACATATCTCCTCATGCACAAGACGTTGTGCACGAGGAGGTGCATCTCCAGCAGTGGATGTTAAAAGGGCTGGTGACGGTGAGATAAATACTGAGTAAGGTCAGCCAAAAAGTTTTTAATGCGAATATTATTGATACAAATTAAATATTTAATATTTATTATTGTATGTATAATTTATATATGTGTACCTACCATATTAATATTTACCGGGTTCACTCGCACGGTATGTGTCAGATTCCGTATACGACAGATGCTGGAAACGGCACATTCTTGTTATGGCAGATTCGCTAATGGACAGCAGTACAGTAAGGCAAGTTTGGAAAAAGGTTTATTTATGCCCTAACGAATAGAAATTTAAAATTTTAAATCGATTAACTCTGCACAAGCGTTTACTTTCTACATTCTAATACTGAATACATTTACTGAATACATACTGAATATTGAATACTAAATACATTTACTGAATACTGAATACATTCTAATACTGAATACACTGAATACTAATACTGAATACATTCTAATACTGAATACACTGAATACTAATACTGAATACATTCTAATACTGAATACACTGAATACACTGAATACTAATACTGAATACATTCTAATATAATACTGAATAATACTTCTAATTTACATTCTAATACTGAAATTTCTAATTTCAGTACACTAGCAATTATTTTGTCAATTTTAGTATCTTTTTAAATAATTTTACAGTACGCCGCCGTTTCTCTCTGCAATGCGTTCCAGTTCCTCGTATATTTCAGTCTTGATATTTAACCTCCTTCATACGGAAACTGGTTGACTGGAAGAGATTCCTTCAGGGAATAAGTCTTTGTACATCTTATGGTAATACTGTAATAGTAAGGTCAGCCAAAAAATTTCTAATGTGAATATTATTGATACAAATTAAATATTTATATTTACTACTGTTTTATTAAAACAATTCATTATAAGTACAATAAAGAGCAACGACAAGTATGAACAGTTAAAGGATTGGCTTTATTGTAAATCTGTTTTGGAGCCGCTCATGACACACTTCAATAGAGATATTTTTATATGTAACAACTGAAAGCATTTTGTGTAATGTCATCCATTGTATTGGGGGATAATCATTAAATGCAGTAGATTCTTCAGAATCATTCGCCATTCCATGGATAGCCAAAACACCATCGGGGATCAAAATTGGAGGGAGCAAAGCCAGTGACATATACTTATAGTTACGTTATACGGTCGCCGTTTTCTATGTTGTTGAGATCTACTTCTTTACGTTTCTACCAGCGTGAACGCAAACAGTGTTAACAGTATGTACACTTCTGTTACTCATAATCATCTAAGTATAATCTAGTTGACTGTACAACTTCTATACAGTCGGCCATTACCAGAATTTGTCATATACCGAACGAGCCGTTTTATTGCACGTGAATGTACATAATAATAAACGACCCCTACATCAGCAGAATGTAAAATGTATGTACCTATTGATTTTCTATACATATATGGAGGATTCATGTTACCTTATTCACATAAAATTTGATAACATACCAACCAAGTTGGAGTAAAAGGTTTTTTCGGATAATGTGGAGTTGGATTTTGGGATATAAATTACACGTAACCTACTTCTATAGGGATACATTACATAAAATATTCAGTTGTAACTAGTGACCCAGTTTAGGCTCGTAATGATTGCCTCTTCGTAAAAAAATAATTTTGTTTGGGAGTACTGAAGCTTTTTTCTTTGATAATTTTGTATTTTAACAAATACAAAAGAAGTATATACAAATAAATAAAAAGTTACTAAGAAAACGCCATAATAATACGTAGTAAGATTCGTCCCAGCTCTCTTCTCCATAAGGGGCAAATGCTTGCCTGGTTTAGGACTTTTAATCGGTGCGCCAAGATTCAGTTGAGATAAAAGCATAGGCGAATCTGTAAACTTCTCAACAGCTTACAGAGAAACATAGTAGGTATCTTGCAGCAGTCAGCGATTTCGAAAAGAGTTGTATGGGGCTCAAGGCAATTCACAGAAACTGAAATCAAGCAACTTGACTGTGGCAATTTTCTTATCATTTTGAGTTTATGACTAAGAGCTGTGATACCCGTGTGTTACTCGCATAAAAGCATACCAGTACCTTGAAAATGCGTGCTACTGGCATGTGCATTTAGATTTTACCCGTCAGAAACATGCGTTTTATTAGTAACCCAGTAGATCGCAAGCCGTGTTTTCGTGTGCGTGTGCCCTCCGCTAGCAACCTTGAAACCGTGCCATATTGAACTTTAATAGCCTTCATTTTGTGATCTTCAACTGGCACTCACGAAACTATTCTAGTAGCCGTCATTATAGGAATTTGGACCATCGAGTGGTTTCATTGTCCTTTTTTGGTCTATCACTGTTCGGGCATTGTAATGTTCGAAATTGTTGAGTAGGTATGTCACACAAGTGAGACGCGCCGGGCGAGAATTCCCTTTTTTTCGATAGCCTATTCGATAGAAAGATAGCCTTTTTTCGAGTGGACGAAAAAAGGCTACCTCTTTTTATCGGTCGGCGGTTATAAAAGTATTAACCGTGAAATACAAATTTCAATAGTTTTTCTACATATCTAGCGAAGTGTAATTTCAATGTGTGCCCACAAGAGATTGGCAGTGGTGGTTGTGAGACTTGGGCTCAAGAGCGTGTCAAGATAATGTGGCTGCTTAATTTGGACATGCTTATTTATAGATCAATAGATATATCAGAACTAGCGGAATCAAGTTCATTGTTCGTGAGCTACCGAATGGCCCCTTTCACGAACATTCACAATACCATAAGAATCAAAAATAATTATTACTCTTACGACAATACCTTTGGTCTTGTTTTTCAATGAAATGGCCTCCACACTTTGTTCCGAGTGGAACAGACACAATAATAACTATATTGACAAAGTTTGTATCGGAAGCGACCCACATATGACTGAACACAGCACACATGGAGCAACAACCAGTGAGAAATCTTTGCGTTTTTATATCAGTGACAGTACAACGTTGAAGGAAAGAAGGTATCTTTTTCCGAGGCTACGTAAGACGACCATCGACGACCAATTAGCAAACGAACAGCGTATAGGGGTATACGCTGTTCAAACGGTCCAGGCACGACTTCCACTTAAAAAGACATATTTGAAGGCTAATGTTTATTTGGCTATGGATAGTTTGTATTAATTTTTGTGTGTGTCTCTGGATTCAGGACCCACAATATATGCAGGCATTGCTTGTGTGAGCCATTTATTTATTTACTAGCTGTTGTTCGCGGTTCATGTAAAAATAAAACTTTTCCTTGTGTTAAATCATCCCATGAACTATGTGCCAAATTCAGTAATTAGTTATTTGTTTATTTTTTCCAGAGACAATAAACAAAGATGTTAATGCATTTGTCCATGTGCATTTGCTCGTGAGACTTTGTTCGCGTGGTCTAAATAGCCTATATGTTAATCCGGATTAAAATCTACCTATTTGCCAAATATCAACGAAATTGGTTCAACCGTTTCGACGTGATTGAGTAACAAACATCTAAACTTTCACATTTTTAATATTAGTGGGGATAGTAAAGGCAAGAATGACATTTCGCATTTGGGATTCTTTTTATAAATCGTTACATTCCCACTTTCACTCGTATCTGTTGCCCGCGTCATACAGACAAGTGTCACCAGTAGGTCAGTGTTACACTCGTTTGCAAAGGCTACTATCGCGAATTCAATTATTTTTCCTGTACGAAGATTATAAGTTTCTCAACAGTAAAGCGCTTGGGGCGCTGCTTGGTTAATTATACAGTGACCCGAGTGTAAGTTTTTCCGTTTGTAACCGCAACTATGGCGTGTGTGGTGTTTTTTCTCTATATAAATAGAATCAAACAGTGCCTAAAAAACACCCGACATCGTGGAAAATAAGTAATGTTCATATAAAAAAGAATACTGCACGTACGTGATAGTAGGCGTTTACAAACGATCAAAGCCTATATTGACGCCTCAGAAATAAAAGTTGACGCAATCGAGATAGTTGCTTTTACAAGTGAAGAAACTTACATTGCGGGCTGCTTGATAAATAGCATGTTGTTGACAAGTGGGCATAATACATTACGAGTACAGTATGCGTTACAATGAACCCAATTATGAAAATATTTGAAAGCGAGGGCACTTTCCTCGACAGCGATCGACCGCTGACCTAAAGTGTCAGTGAGCGTGGCGAGCGTTTCAAACTTTTCAATCATGGTTAAAGTCTGGCAAATGGACATGCTAAATGGTAAGAGTCTGGTCTAACCATGATAGAAAAGTTGTAAAAGAAAATGATAGAGGGTGTACGCTGCACTCTCACAGCCGCAGAACGGAACTAAACAATATAATGGAATAAAGACTTTTATTATTTATTATACTTTCGATTGGACGCGTCAAGAGCTGATAGTTATGGCCGTGTGGTGTCGACCGGATTTAGAATAACACCATTATATCACCCCATCTCTTCTCCTGGGCGTCGTAAAAGATAAGGCCTGTAGAACTACACCAACTTAAAAAGAGTGAACTCTCCAAATCCGCATGGCCAGCCTGCTATCTTAAGGCCATAGGCCCATGATTATTCAGTATTAGAAAATCAGCATTGTGGTGTGCTGTAGGCGGCCACGACGTTATGGTGAGTGAGGGACCTTTTTCGTAGCCACTGGCACTTTATTTGGTTGTAAATTATGTTAATAATTCTAAACTATACTCAATTGTGCTATGTGTTGTGTTTTGGAAACCAAATAAACTATATTATATTATATTAAACGTGTCATATTTCGTTTGGGGGACTCTACATACCCTTATCTTGGTATATTGCGTATGTGCGTAAAGCGCGATACAAATTAATGCGATACAATGCGGCTTGGTGCTGTTGACAACATGTGTTGCGGTTGCGGTCGCGCGGATGTTTCGGACGTATGAAATATGAAACGGGTACAACATGTATAAATAAATACCCATCTTGTACTTGTACTTGTACTTGTATCAGCCTTTAATGTCCCACTGCGGGGCGCAGGCCTCTCCTAGTAAATCACTCCAGATCCATCCACCAATACACATCTAGCCAATACCAATACATCCATTTTTTTTATATTTCTAGATTGTGCGGCTTTCCTCGCTATGTTTTCCTGTGACAACTGTGTTAGGGACAATTTTTTAAAATTAGTACCTGCTTAAATAGAAATTCAGTGGTACCTAGATTATCACCGCTCTAATACGAATACCTACATATTATAGTATATACCTTACGAAAATTATTAATGCTCTATACAATATGGAAGAAATAAATACCAAACTACCCTTAGTTAGGTATTTATTTTTTCTATAGCGTTGAATTCATCCCTATGTATGAGGGAGTTTGCTGCGTTAAGAAAAATATATAAAATATAAGGGAATATTTTGCGAAGCCTGATATCATGAATTCTGCTCTTAATCTTAAGGTAATTGACATATAATATTATGTATTTCTTCGTTAAAGTTTGAATTTTTAGGCTTTGTTATTATCAAATTTGTCCGTGAATGGAATTGGCATAATATTTAGTGTTTTGTAAAAGAAATCATTTTTTATGTTTCGTTTTAAATATAAAATTAAGAAAATATTAAACAAGGGCGATTGGCGCAGTTGGTAGTGACCCTGCGTGCTGTGTAAAAGGTCCCGGGTTCGATTCTCGGTCGGACATTCATTTGTTTAAGGATAAATGTTTGTTCGGGTCTGGGTGTGTGTCACAGGAAGTTCTAGTATGGTCCATTGAGTGTGGCGATTATTTAATTATTTTTTTTCTGAACCAGACTGTATAACCATTGACCTTCAATTGTTTTCTTTTGTGTTATTGACCCTGTTGGGTCGAGTTGCTCTTTATTGATCAAAAGCCTTTCCTTAAAAGTTTAAACCTCGGGTTACAACATTTAACTTCATACTGTTCGAAATCCTCTAAGGTCCCGACCTCATTCTGCCCCAAACTTTACAACTGGAATATCTTATTTACCAGCCCTGAAGAATTCAGTTATCGATGGTGATTGATGGCCCAATGGAGAAGTTGTGTATCTGTTTATGAAATAATGTCGCAAAACGAAAGTTGATTTTGTGTTTTTTATTTTCGTGACGCCTAATTGACAGATGACAGTTATACATTTCGCAGTCCAGAGACCAATATTTTTTTAAGAATGTTTATTTTTGTAAACATCAAACATTTATACAATAGACGCTAATTACTTAGTATTACAACTGAGTTTTCCTTAGTATATAATCAACACCGATGTTCACGTATAGGTAACCTGGTGGTAATTTAGGTGAACAGTCTTAAAGCAGACGTATGCAGTGCAAAAAGTAAGGAGTTTACAATATACACCCCTATAATATTAGATCCTTACCTATGAAATTGTCGTTTTATATGGAAAAATTCAAATATATTTTTTGTATGAAAATTATATATTTAATTAATCGAAGTATTGTCCATTGTTATCAATGCACTTTTGGCATTTTAACGAAAGTTGATTGATGCCTCTGCTATAGAACTCTCGGGGACGGGAATCGATGAATTCTCTGAAGACGTTTTTCATTGCCTCATCGGAGTTTATTTTTTTTTTATAAAAAGTTATCCGAATTCTAAACAAAATGGAAATCAGTAGCGGCATGATCTGGCGAGTATAAAGTGTGACAGAGAGTTTCCATTTTAAGCTCCTGTAACTTTAAGACTGTCTGTCATGCAGTGTGTGGGCGAGCGTTATCATGGAAAAGCAGTGGACTAGAGCGATTGACTAGACTCGGTTGTTTGATAGCGAGCTTGTCTATAATCGTTTGCCAGATCTGTAGTAGATAGTACCAGCACAGAACCACCGTACGGTCGCCATGAGCTTCATTTGATTTAGTGTTCGTTTGGGACATTGTTTGGCTGTGTAACCCGGGTAAAATCATTGTGACGAACGTTTACGATTATTATACGGGTTCCACTTTTCATCACAAGTGACAATACAATTCGGTATCCCTTCATTTTTGTGCCGGTTCACCAAAGTAAGGCAAGCTTCGACGCGTGTTTGCAGCTGACTTTCATTAAGTTCGGGTACTCAGTTTAAGAGCTTTTTCACTTTCCCGATTTGACACAAATGAATCATACCGTTACTAACACTTACGCCGAAAGCTGCTCCTAACTCAGACGTGGTTTGAGATGAATCCGCTTCCACTATTGCTTTCAATTCGTCATTATCGACTTTAGTCTCCTGTCGTCTAGGGGCTTGTTCTTGAGGTTGAAATTTTGAGAACGGAAACGATCAAACCAAAACACACGGTGAGTTCGTTTGCGGTGTCTGGTCCGTATAGAGCGATGATACTAACATTGCTCGCCGTCTGTGCTGCGTTTCTGTCACGAAGGAATTCATTCGAAAAAGACGCGAATTTTTAACATTTCCATGGTCGCAAACACAGCGATATTTAAGGAAAAAGTCGTTTGACTGAAAAACAAATGTGTCTTTCGAAAAATAATGTCATAGCTTTAAATTGAAATTAATTTGAATTTAGAATTCCAAGCCAAACGCAAGATAACTAAATTCAAAGTGGCCACTAGGAACAAACGGCAATTTCATAGGTAAGGCCCTAATATAAAAACTTTATAGATTTAAATTTAAAGGACCTCTAAAGGAATATATAGAGCAATTTTACTGATTGCCCGACGTTTTTGATCGTTTAAGGGAGTGTATTTGAAATCGCGAAATGATTGAATTAAAGTTTGAGCTAGTTTAAAATTAATTACACCTATTTCTTTTGTTTATTTTTTTGACGGAAAAACAAATGAGTCTTTTGAAAAATAATGTCATAGCTTTAAATTGAAATTAATTTGAATTTGGAATTCCAAGCCAAACGCAAGATAACTAAATTCAAAGTGGCCACTAGGAACAAACGGCAATTTCATAGGTAAGGACCTAATATAAAGACTTTATAGATTTAAATTTAAAGGACCTCTAAAGGAATATATGGAGCAATTTTACTGATTGCCCGACGTTTTTGATCGTTTAAGGGAGTGTATTTAAAATCGCGAAATGATTGAATTAAAGTTTGAGCTAGTTTAAGATTAATTACGCCATTTTCTTTTAATTTTTTATTGCGCTGTGTATGATAGATATTGCGCAATATTGAAATTTTACAGTATCCATTCTCAAATAATTTTTAAAATCATTTTCCTCAGCTCGTAAAGCCAAGTCTTTAAAAAAGGTAAGATATCTTAAGTATACATATCTTAATATCTTAAGTCACACTTTTACATACGTACCAATCTTTCGGACAGCAAAGCTTTCGTGTCATTTAGTCTCAAGTAGTAACGCGATGGTGGCAGCCAAATCTTTCTCAGACATGTTGCTCACTTGAAAACATTGCCGAATATGGGCCGTCAATTTTATAGCGTGTTAAAATAATTGGCTCTTTGAGTGCAAGGTGCCATTCGATAACATTGTAATGACGTGTAATCATACAGTTTTATTGCAGGTCTGGGGGCCGCCTAAAGGTCTAACAAACAAACAGTCCTTGGATTTAGTTTGAGGTGATTTTTACAACACCGATCTAAAATCTAAAATCGATTCAAAATCTTAAGGATAGTATCGCGCCCTTAAACTACGTGTGTACGGCCAATATGTATGTATTGGCCAATTAGGCGGCGGCTTGAAGATAGTCATCGGTGGTGGCTGGATGAGAAGAGTTGAACACCGAGAAGAGAAGACCGAGAAGTGTAGGTTGATGGTATGGTATGGTATACTGAATCATACCATCTACTCTGAGCTACGCACGATATTCTGTCACTTCTGGTCTTTTTTCTAAAAGTACTAAAAGGTGAAAGCGATGAGAATTAAAAAAATCGGAGAACTGCAATCAGAAGAATAAAAAGGCTCTTATCCATTTATGCTGAAAAATTCCCCCGGAGCAATCCCCGCTGCGTCGAAGCGATAACTTTTTCAAAAGGTAATTGTATTTATAAAGGAAAATCTCTAAGGCTGTAGTCCCATCGAACAGACGATGCAAAGCGATATATTCAACTCTATGTGTGATCTTCATTGACTTTCAGACTAAATTTAATGTCCCATAATATTAATTTCTCATCAGTTACAATGAAATTATATTAAAGAGACGTGCCCCACTTGGGCTCTGTACTAGAAGTCAATAAACAAATAGAAATTTTGCGGTATAATCCATCGCGGACCCAAAAAAACATTCGCTTACATTAGGACCTCTTGATGTGAATTACATACGTTATTTGTAGATACTGCACATTTAATATCCTCAAAGCAATTCAATGCAACCAGCCCTTTCAGTATCTACTCCTGGACATGGGCCTCCACATGCACATTGTCCCGTGCATGAGGAATGTAAGCCCTTAATTTTTTTTATTCATTTTAAATAGCAATCACTTTTCCAAACGGATTGTTAATTGCTTATGAAACTAATTTAAATAAGTCATTGACTTATACAACTTAGGTGTAAACGAACCTATTTTGTAGGTTTACAGTGTAACAGTACAAACTGCATACACGTATGTTGCATGCATTTTGAATAACTTCAAACATATTATTTTATTGCACGTTGTATATAGGTTTTTTATTTAGTCTGATTCATAAGTATACGAGTATACTATAGTCCTAGTAGATCCTAATATTATCCCAAAATGATACGTTGACTCTTGCTTAAATATCGCTTATCGCTCAAGTATAGCATATCGCTGTCAATATAACTTAAACCTCGCATACTCCCCTTGTGAAGGCACTTGAATCGATTTTATTCAAACTCTACTTAGATACAAGTTAGATTGAAATTGTGATCAAGACAGACGTTAATGATTGTTAAGACTTCCCAGAGACATTTTATTTTTATAGTCACTTTATCGAGTGGCTACGGAATGCTCATTTGACCTAAAGTAATTATCGCCGCCTATGTTCTCACAGAACTAGTTCTTTTAGCTTTTATTATTAGCTTACTAGGACAAAACATAGATTTAGAATTTTGACAACATCATATGACATAATAATATATAGTGTAGTGCAGCTCTCCACAAGGCATTAACGTCCAGGTTATTAAGCAGGAACACCAAAATTCGTATATACCGTCATTAGACTGGTCTTGGTATATGGATGCGAGGCCTGGATGCTGACATAAAAAGAAGAAATAAACTTATAGTAACAGAAAGAAAAACCTGGAGAAAAATTTTGGGACCGATAAGGAGAGAAAATGGTACCTACATGGAGGGTAAGGAGCTATAATGAGTTGGAAGAGCTGAAGTCCGAGCAAAGTAAAATCGGCGAGCTTCACATAGCCTGTTATTATGAAGCTGCGCAGGACCGTAAAAGGTGGCGTCTCTTGGTGTCGGAGGCCAAGATCTACTTCGGGACGTTGAACCAACGGAGTAAGTAAGTGAGGATATAATACATAATTATTCTGTCTTCCTAAGAAGAAAAGGCATTTGTAACATTTTTAACGAAAACATATTTAAATAAATATTTGAAAATTAAAAGTCAACAAGAGAAAAAAACAATGGTTTTACTTTTTCTAACTTGATTAATGAAAGCTTTACCAATTTTTTCATTTATTTATTTAAATTTCATTGCACGGGTAAATGTACAAATGTCATGACTAAATGTCATGTGACATTTTCTACCAGTCAACCACCAGAGCAAACAGAAATAGAGACGCGGGTGCAATTTTGGTTTGAATATATTTAAACAAAATTAATAATTATAATATTTTTAACAATGGGCCGAATATGGATTTTACCGATTACGATCATTCGGTAGAATGTTTGCCGAACCGAATATTCGGCAAAATAACGAAGGTAGAAACTTAATGGTAAGGATTTAATTCATGATCTCACGAATAACATGGGTCGAGAATAGATACCTATAAGCTATCAATAATATAATTCCGTACCACAATACAATACTCGTAATATAATTCCGGCTTTAGAGGATCTTCCAGTTTAGAATTTAGCCTTTGACTATAATATTTAGTCTTTAATATTCTATCTTATTTTGCTTTAAACTTTGTACACGTCACACACATTAATATCGAGAGTGTTGTTGCATGTATCGATACCATACCGATACCATCAGTCGTTTCTCCACTGATGTATATAGGCGTCTCCAACCAGTTGGACCTAGGACTTTACTGGATGAGAAGAGCAAAAATCCCGTGTGTAGGTGGCGGTGCTCGGGAGTGGTCTATATCCAGCAGTAAATAAACACAGGATGATGGTATGGTATGAAGCTCTTAAGCATCATTCAAAACTGAGATATTTCACCAAGTGTGTTTAAATAATAGACAAACCCTCGTCGCATGATTCATATTATACTCATATATTTGTTAGTAGCAAACTGATAAGGAAGACACGTCCACCCATGAAACTCGTTACCGAGTTTATTTACAGCAATAATTAACGATGTTAATTTACGTAACTTTTATTAACAAAGTTTTTATTAAAAGGACGGAGGGTGTCGTTGCGTATTATTAAAAATATTCCCATTAAACGTGCCCGAGTAAATTAATAAGGGACTTTATAACGACCGTCACTTGTCTCGTGGCTGTAAGCACCCACTCTCGGTCACCGTCGATTTCGCGTGGAGAATAGGGGTGGCACCTTATTGACCCTTAAGTTACCGTAGAATACCCTATGAATAACCTCTGAACCTTGTTGTTGGGCTAATAGTTTCAAAAATTGTTTAGAGAATATGTGTTATCTTATTAAAAATATTTCACGGTTTCATGTGACTTTTCCTCGCTAATCCTTCTCTATATAAACCAATTGAAGTAAAAATCTCAACGTACAGTTATTGTGATAATAAATAAACCCCCCTGGTGTTGCGAGTGCGTCGCCGCATTGCAGGATCTTATTCACAGCTGTCTTGAACAACCTCATGTCGTAGCTCTGTGGAAAAACCTCAGTTGGCAGTTCATTCCATAACTTTCTGGTTCGTGGTATAAAGTGTCTTGAAAATCGCATTGTATGCAACAGTTCCTAGTGATACCTGAGATATAGGCTGTCAATCCTTTTGTATGCAAATTGTATGAAGATTTATACCGTTTCATTTTATTTTAGTGCTTCCATAAATCTTTAATCAACAGAAATAGATCTAGATTATGTCATACGCAAAACATTTTAGATTTCACATTGAATGACAGAATGAGCTGCTAGATTATAGCTGTTAGAATTTCATGGATTTGTCAGATTAGATGTTTGCAAAGCACCAAGATTTATTTTGACATTAATGTGGACTAAGGGAATTGCTAACTTGAATACAAAGCCATTTTCCTCATTGAAGTAGGTGGAGCTGGAAAAACAAGAAAGTTAAAGGTGTTCCTATATTTGGATTTTTTTTAGATAACATACAGAAATATTATTGATTGAGATTGATGGTAATATTGATTGATTAATGGTAAACGTGGACTGTAGCGTTTGGTTTGATCAATAAGTTTAATGTTACTCAGGGAGCTATGGAAAGAGCTATGCTCCGAGTTTCTTTCTGGGGTAAAATTCGAAATAAAAGTCAACGACGCATCTCACAAAACTGCGCAGGACCGACAACCGATACGGTAGATGAGTCTTTGTAAGGAGATCACGTATCGGGAAGTAAAGTGTAGGACGTCCTTCGGACAGGTGGATGGACGTCTTGAAGAAGTTTGCTGGTGAAGAGTGGAAGGTTTTGTATAGTGACAAACCTTAGATGAGGCCCATGTCTAACAGTGGAGAGACTTAGTCTGATGTTATGAAATGGTATGATGGTAAGCACAAGGCATTCGAGCGTTCGAGCGCTAAATCAGCGCTAATGAATCTTAAGAACCTTAACCAAAACTGTTGTAGACTGGAGCTTTGAACCGCAAGGTTTTAAGACAATCAAACGTTATAAACTTGGACTATAACAATCACTAGCTTTTTACACTCAATTCTTAAAGGTTCAGTACCTACTCACTCAGAGAACGAGCGTTGAGCGCTCAACGCTCATTTTTACAACACTAATTGCATTGTAAACCCTAGATAAATTACTAGTGAAAAGTTACAGATATACTTACCTAAAACGTAACAACGCACACACGTATACATACACATACGAGCAAACACACACTCCCATTCAAACATACATACAGGTTGTGTGTTTTTACACATACAAGTGTGAGTAAAAAACTGGTGAAATACCTTCCTTAGTTTTTTTTTTCAAGTTAACCATTGCTATAAATTCATTTTCATCGTGAAGGAAACCTTT
This sequence comes from Sesia apiformis, assembly GCA_914767545.1. Taxonomy (NCBI): domain Eukaryota; kingdom Metazoa; phylum Arthropoda; class Insecta; order Lepidoptera; family Sesiidae; genus Sesia; species Sesia apiformis. The sequence continues at coordinate 8,312,335 of OU611970.1, read as the reverse complement.
CTTTGGCGCTATTGTTTCAACTTCAGTACTCTGTCTTGATATGTTGATTACTGTAAATATAGCTGTTGATTTCCTAAATAAAACAATAGTAACAATAAAAAGAGATAGGGCCGACCAAATATGCGACAGGACCGATAACCGATGGGGGAGACGTGTCATTGAATGGAAACCATGTACCGTTGAATGGAAACACGGGAAACGTTCCGTGGGGCACCCTCCGGCCACGCCACGTGGACTGCCCACTTGAAGAAGGTCGTCGGTAGTGACTGCATGAGAAGAGCAGAAGACCGTGTGTGATGGCGGTCATTGAGACAAGCCTATATCTATCAGTGGAGAGACAGGCTGATTACCATCAGTATACCTAGTGTGGTAACAATAAAAAGAAAAATTAACTTACTATTTATATTGTAACGTGACACGAATAAGGTATATCTATACATATAAAAACATGTCCCGGCTGACTGCCCGATTCATCGTCGCCGAGCCTAAACCGCTGAAGCTAGAGATTTCAATAGAATTTTGGCAGAGAAGTAGCCTGAAATCACACTTTTTATCTCATGTTTTCTCTATAACTTTTAAAACAAAATTCACACGGACGAAGCCGTGGGCAAGAAGCTAGTTTTTAATAAGAGGAAAATTGGCGTGAAGACAACGCATCTTTACAAATACCAAGTTTAATGCTCTGATAAACAACTTTGACTTCGGATTATTAATCAGCTTCTGTATAGCCCTGACCTGGATCCTAGCGATTATTATCTATTTCCTTAAATAAAAAAGTTATGATAAATAATTATAGTAACCCATAGTAATAGCCCGTGTGGTGTCGACAAGTTTTAGAATATCCCTGTCTCTTTCCATGGGTGTTACCACAACACTGTGGAACTAAACCATCTTTATAAGAATGGACTCGTCAACTCGCTTAATCAGCGTGTTGTAAAAAGTTGAATAACAATGGCGTACAATATGTATAGTTTTTCATCTCACTTTTTGTGTAAACTTGAGAACGCTCAGTTGGGTTCCCGACTAGCGCCGCGGCGCACACTAGAACAATGTATATGTACGAGCATAACCACTACTAAGCATTACCCGCCTTCGTGAGATGATATGTGTTACATCCTTAGTTAAAATCGGGTTTAATACACGAACAAAGCGATTGAACTGTCTTTTGTGTAAGTAGTATAAACACAGGAATCTAAAATTACACCGTGCACAAAATAATCTTCATTATATGTATGGATCACTTAAAACAAATTCGTTAGCACAATCAAGAGCGAAAGTTTAATGAAAAGCAAATAACAATTTAATGAGACATTCGCAAGTTGTTGGAACAAACATTTCAAATCAACTCGCAGACTAAATGAGATCGTAATTGCTGAAATTAAATTACAAATCATTTATTTACGTACAGTTAATAGCGAAATTTAGTGAGAATGAATTAAACATGGGAAGATGTATCACAACAATTAAGTATAACAACTAGGCATTATTAAGTCCTCATTTTGTTCAATGTTTCTTTGTGCACTAAGGTATAAATAAATAAATAAACAATTCTTCTACTTTCTATTCACGTTCCTTCACTGTCAAAGCAGTTCGGTTATGGAATGCATTACCTGTAACTATAAAACGCGCTCAATCTCTGGCAAGTTTTAATAGACTCGTGAAGAACTCTTACTTTTACCCCCTGACGGTTCTCTCACGCCCAATATCTTTTCTTATATTTTTCTTCATATTCTCTAGTTACTTGATTCTTTGTATATGTTTGTGTTTTTAACTTTTATTTTTCTTTCGTGTAACAGATATCTCTATGGTGCTGACTATAGGATGTCAGATGCATGTAATCCACATATAATAAAACAGTAATCTGTACATACATATAATAAAACAGTAAAAGGGTTGAGTCTGTACATTGACTTAATTTAAAAAAAATAAAATTGTGACGTCTCTTTAGAAGCTACAGAACCATAAACAGTAGTTTTTAAAATTTTTGTCCGTATGTTTGTCTGTATGTACGTCTGTTTGTTTGAGCATTGCGTAAAACTATTAAACAGATTTTGATCGGGTTTTCACTAAAGTATCAGAAGGAAAACTGGTAATGTGTCATCTTCATATGACACAAGGAAGTTGAGTTATCTCATAGAGGAAAATAAAAAAAATACTTAATAGAATTACTCAAAAAGTACGCCATGCATTTTTATCCGTGAAATCCATCACGTCGGTGATTTTACAGGTGTTAAAAATCTTTTACAGCTTTTTGGGAGCGAAGCCGCGGGTAGAAGCTAGTAGACAATAATGGATTTTATGAGGAGTACATATGTAGTAAGCGAATCTTATCTTGCAAAAGGAACTCCGAAATATGCTCGGCTTTTCTTAAGATTCAGCTTCTTAAGTCTTAAGTCAGAGGCTACGTTCTTTAGCACATAATTATAATTAGTACCTAGATATGTAATATTTTTGGGAAAAATTCCAGGATGTTTACTTATTTTATATTCTAAATCGGGTCTGAACGCGTATAATAAAGGTATTTAGAATATACAATTAGGATTTAGAATATAAAATGTGTACAAAACGCAAAAGTTAAAAAAGTTATGTTTACTTTAAAAGGTCGGTACTGACTATACCCAAGACCGTTTAAAAGCAAATGAGTGTTATTGCATTACTACCATTTGATTGTTTTATATCATTATTGTTTAAATGCTTTATTTAGAAACATTTTGTGTTTTGTTTTGATGATCAAATGAAATAAAGTCGTAATATATTTTTTTATGGTGAATCTTAAGTGGTCACCGCCACCCGTGGACACCTGCAACACCTATGCGGGTATGCGCGTGCGCTGCCGGCCTTGTAAAATGTTATTTACAGCTTTAAGTTAAGTTATGCTGTTAAATTTAAGAATTGAACTCAGGATTGTCTTTGGGTTACCATACTATACAACACCAAGTCCCTTCAATGGATAAAGGCCTCTGTTATAATTGCTGTGATGTAACTGTTATAGTAGCACCCGTACTGGACTGTCGGATGGGATGAATTTGAATGGCATGCGATTGGATTAAATGGCGTCAAATAGAATGGAATTAGTTAGGAATTAGTGATGTGGGTTAACCTGAGATATATTAAGATGGAATGTGTAGTAAATACATACATTAAACTAATCACACGTATTATGAAGTCCATGCAAGTGAAGTCGCGGGCACAGCATGTCCCCAATAAAGTCTGTCTGTTTAATGTCCCAAGTTCGATTCTTAGTCAGACACTTGGCTGTTTAAAGACGAGTGTGTAAATATTTTTCTATTTTTTACTGCTATTTACTAAATAAAAATCATAAAAAAATATTTTAATGAGGGGGAGAGTGCACGCTGCAATCCAACAGCCGCTGGACGCACTCGACTGGCCACGTTACCCCTCTCTTACAGAAGACTACCTTGAAATGTACTGCATTTCCCACTTTATCTTATTTCCCTAATGTACGTACGTGTTTCGGTAGTGAGTGAGATGTGCCAGAGTCCATTCCCATCCTATCCCTCCCCATTTCCCCAACCCTTTCTCCAAATGCATTTCTATGTCCAAAGGTAGACAGCGCATCCGGGGGCGTGCCAACGTTTGTCATTTTGGACTAATGTTGGCATGTATCACGGATGTCTATGGGCTACAGTATCCACTTACCATCAGGTGGACTGTATGCTCGTCTACCACCTTCGTCCATAAAAAAAAAAAATTAGGGGTTACAGTATGAAATTGCCGATTTGTACTGAATAATTAAAAGTCGTTTTTTTCTAAAATGTAACATATTTATTTAATCAAAATATTTACCCTCATTATCTATACATTGTTGCCATCTAATCGGAAGTTCATTTATGCCTTTGCGATAGAACTCTGGGGATGTAGATTCGACAAACTGTGTGAAAGCATTTTGTACTGCCTCTTGGGAAGAAAATTTTTTACCGCGTAGAAAATTGTCCAAATCACGAAAAAAATGGTAGTCCGTTGGAGCAAGGTCTGGCGAGTACGGAGGATGACGTATGGTTTCTAACTGCAGCTCCTGTAGAGTTACAACGGTTTCTCGTGCAGTGTGAGGTCTTGCGTTTTCATGGAGAAATAATGGTGAAGATCGATTCACGAGTCGGGGCTGTTTCACTGCTAGTTTCGCCATCATTGTTCGAAGTTCGGCACAGTAAACATCTGCTGTTATTGCTTGACCAGACCTGAGAAAACTATAGTGAATAACACCATGAATAGACCACCAAACAGTTACCATTAACTTTTTATTGGTAAGCTTTGCCTTAGGGCACTGTTGCGGCGTTTGACCTGGGGTCAGCCATTGCATTTTTCGCTTTCGGTTATCGTAAAGAATCCACTTTTCGTCACATGTCACAATTCGATCCAATATTCCTTCATTTCTGTACCGATTCAACAAGGCAACGCAAGTTTCAACACGCGTTTCTTTCTGCAGATCAGTCAAATCACGAGGCACCCATTTTTCATATTTTTTTATCTTATTGATTTGATGCAAATGAGTCAATATTGTAGGTAAGGTAACGTTAAACCATGCCGCTAATTCCTGGGTAGTTTGACTCGGATCGGCTTCCACCATCTCCTTCAATTCAGCGTTATTCACCTGTGTGGGCGGTCTTCCACGTGGTTCGTTCTTCAAGTCGAAGTTTCCATTACGAAAGCGTTTAAACAAAAAACGCACGATTCCGTTCATTAGAAGTCTTCTCTCCAAACGCAGCATTGATATTGCGAGCCGTTTCTGCCGCGTTAGTTCCGCGTCGGAACTCGTATTCAAAGATTACTCGGATTTTCGAAGTATCCATCTTTCCCGTCTAAGCTGAATAAAAAAAACAATTGAAAGTCGAAAATCGAATGTTGCACATTTTTTAAAACGAGAACCTCATAGGTATCATGTGAAAAAAGTTTCACTCGAAAATCTCACACCATTTTAGGTTTTATGTCAATTCAAAGTATCTATTACTATAAAACGGCAATTTCATACTTTAACCCCTATTATTTTCAACATAAACACGTAATATTTCATGTCAATTAACCCGAACAGATCCTCGTCAATATTAGTTGGTTTCGGTTCTAGAGATGTTGCGACAAACCTGTCACCAGAGTTTGTTAATGATAAATGAACACAAAATGTAGTGGACCTGCGCAGATTTTAATAAATTAAAGTGATTAAGTACCTTAACCTTTCCCTAACCCTCCCTGTCCTTGTGTCCCACACGGCCTAAACGGATATGTTTTTCATGAATAATGTACTTGCAGTCGCGGTTTTCCCACACCTCCAGGTGAACAGTCCAGGTGGGAAAGTCCAGGTGAACTTTAATGTAGACATATTATAGTAGTTATCTATAGTATGAACTCTATTTGAGATCTATATGTCGCAGGGAAATGACCAAATCAGGGATTTTGAGAAATACCTAGGGACGATGTCGAATACTTTTTATATTCTAAATCGGGTTTGAACGCGTAATAATAGAGGTATTTGTACACGACGGGTTACACCTGCCGTAGTCACAAGTTGACTCATGCCGAAACGTTGAGTACGAATAAAAGGTAAGCATATCCCTTTATTATACTGGTTCAGATCCGATTTGGAATATAAAATGTGTACAAAACGCCAAAATTTTTCAAAAATAGATGTCGAATCCTAATTAATATTTAAAACTTCTTATTGATATCTATTATTTAACTAAAGTATAATCACACCAAATAAATAAAATTGCTGGCAATTAAAAATATTTTATATAAAAAGTATGAAGGAATGAAAATAAGTATTAACCAATATTATTTATTTACTTTTGTTATTGAGCGGTGATAGCCTGGAGGTAATATATACTCGATTCACATTCGTGTGATCGTGAGTTAAAATCCTCGGCCCGCACCACTGAGTTACTACTGAAGTACAGATTTTTTTAAATTGTCACTAGCTTGGCTGTGAGAGAAAACATCCTGAGAAAAAAAAAATCTGGAGTATCTGGATTTCAACAATTCGCCGCACTGGAGCCGCGTGGTGGTTTACGGCCCGAAAGCTCCCAGTGATTTAACTAGAGGAGGCCTGTATCCCGCAGTGGGACATTATAGGCTGATACAAGTACACAATATTATTTATTTAACTCTAAAATAAGATAATATCGTAATTACACTCTTATTGTATAATAGGAATAGAATTGCTACAATTATTATACAAGTATTATATTAAAAAGTTAAATATCAAAGTATTTTTTTGCAATAGGTACATTACGATATCTATTTTATTGCAATACCTACATTAAATTATTTAAGTTTATTCAAAATTCAGACATTTCACAAATACCCACATAACTAAACGTGATAATAAATTCCAAAGCAAAAGACAATTAAATTATACGAACATTTCAGTTAAACCTTTCTGTGTTAGTTAATTTCCAAATATATTCTAACCACATTTCGTCCCCACGTATCTGGTTTGGAAGCAAATGAGAATTCCTTTAATTGCACAAAGTGGGTAGCTCTAAATTCTTGACCACCAACAACAGGCTGTAGAATTATATGGAACTTCTTTTTTATAGAAAAAAAGAGGCAGACAATAAGAGAGTCCCCTCAATGAATTCTATGTAGAGCTCTCTCACATACTCATGTGGATACTGTTGAGACATTCGTGATACATGCCAATATCAGTCAAAATGATAAACGTTAGCACGCTCTCAGATGCCTTGCCTATGTTTGGAGATCTAAGCTTGAAACAGGAAAACAATATGGAAATAATGAAATCTCCTTAGTCCATTAATTCGTTACTTGATATCTCTCCCCATCCCTACCAAGGAGAAAGGGAAGCGAGATGAATAGATACTCTTTATCATGTTATAAATACTTCCTATTTCCACCCTTCTAACTCTTTTTCCAAATCGACAGGTAGGCGGTGCATCTGAAGATATGCTCGTCTGCTGCCTTATTAGGTATGCCAACGTTTGTCACTTCGTCTGCTACGTTCTTACTTAAAAAAAAAGGAAATTATCAGTGATTACGGTCCGTAGGACTTTATACCAGAATACATTTCCATTTGTGAATCCGTAACTAGCTGTAAGTTATATAAATAGTAACAATCGTCTTTGATTTGATTGTTAAAGTGGCTAAAGTCGTATTTGTGGAACAGTAACGACTTTTTCAAGGTGCACATTCATCACGCACGATAGCAACACGCATAGGGTCCTTGAACGCATAGAAAACATATTGAAATTACCTATTGTAATATGCGACAATGAAGGCTGATATTAAGTTGGCCTGTGCAGCGTGACGTTTTAAGGCCATACATTTCTCATTCACAGAACGCAACTGCGAACTGGAGAGGACTGGTTGCGGAATAATAATAACAACCTGTATCGTATATCAGTATTCCGTACCATACTATCACTGACATTAGAAAAGCTCCAAACAAGCACTCATTCAAAAGGTTGTTCCGCGATGATTACAACTCAATAGCATAATACTCTTGGAGTCTTGTTCTCTTCGTACTTTCTTCACTACTCTCTGCAATTATTTCCGTACTTTGTCAAAACCATTTCCTTATTATTCGTTATTTAATGTATTTATTATTAATATGCTGTTATGCTGTAATATATATATTCTTATATGTATGTTTATGTCAATGTAGGTATTTATTTTTATTTTATTAACTTGCTATTATAATCAACTAGCTGTGCCCGGCATGCGTTGCATGTCCGTCAATTTTTTTGCACGTAATATATATCCTATGTCCATCTGGAATAATGTACCTTTCAAATGGTGAAAGAATTTTTGAAATAAGATTAGTAGTTTCGGAGATTACCTCCTACATTCAAACTTACAAACTTTACCTCTTTATAATATTATAGTATAGATGTATGTATGTATCTTAATTATTTTTTATTGCACCACGTTTGTGTTTCTCTGTTTACCCAAGGTTGAATGGTACAGAATGAAATAAGGCATTAAGTCCGACTTTTGTACGATATTTATGTGCAGTAAAATAAAAATAAATAAATCGGCTTATGTTTCTCCGGTGCTGGACATATAGGCCTCTTCCAGGGTTCGCCAACATTTCAAACATCTCCAAGTGGACGGTGCATTTGGCCGGAAGGCGTTCCACACTGTGCTTTCCGGTTCATGCTCTCCATTCAATGAATTGCCTGATCCCATTGGTGGTAAGTCCTAAGGCAGACACGATAGTTAGTAAGCTATAGCGGCAATGGGCACATTGCTATGTCGGTAACTTTCGTTCTTTTGCGAATCTCTTTCTTTTTTGACCTTATCCAGCAATGAAACTCCGACCATAGCAGTCTTCACAGTTTGCTGAGTGACTTTAAACTTATGGACCAGGCTGATCTTTAGAGACCATTTAACAATACTCTTTCGGTCATTGTCTCCGAGCGAACTTCCTTTTTCTAAAATCCTATTAACTCTTGCTGGCCGCTAGTTTTGCAAAAAAAGGATTCTGCGATTCTATTCCTTCTAATTCCGTACAAAAGTTAAATATCTGCCATTTTACTCGTTTGTAGTTTGATCGAGGAGGACGTGTCTGCTGCACTCTGCAACAGCTCTTAGTGTGTATTTGTATGTATGTATTATTATCTATATTGTGTGTATTCAACTATTGGATATTTGTATTGCATAACAGTTAATGAAGCATGGGACGCTAGACTAGTACTACAAACATTAAAAAAAAATCGTCAATAATCTAAACAATTTGAGATAATATACTGGATTTCTAAACAGTTTATAACGGGTTTCTTCAACCCTACAGATATCCTACCCATATCATGTTAGGTACATGTTACAATATTTTCAATAGGTTTCAATATTTTTAATGAGTACTGCTTGCTAGTAAGTAACCTAGCAATATTCATTAAAAATATTAATAATGTATGATGAATTACGTCGTTTTAACACCGATTGAGATAATGGATTGCCTAAATTAGCCTATCAATCTTGACCTTTGACCTTTAATTGCACTTTCATGTGTCAGTGACCCTGTGAACCAGTTTCAAATCATCATAGAGAGTTGATAGCCAAGAGAGAACCCACATCTTTTTAAGTTGTTCGTTAAATCATTACCAGTTCATATCAGTTAGACCTTGTATAATTTTCGTTCAACGAATTATACACGAAAACACGACTGATGTATATTTTTTTTATTGAATGGGTGGCAGACTAGCGGGCGAGCCACAAGATGGTAAGTGGTCACCACCGCCTATGGACACCTGCAACACCAGGGGGCTAGCGGGTTCCTTGCAGAATCCTGTTTATAGCTCTTTTGAAGAACCGCATATCGTAGCGTAACGGAGAAACCTCAGCTGGCAATTCATTCCACAATTTTCGGGTTCGCGATATAAAGTGTCTTTTCGACAGCACTGTACGCAGCGGCTCTATGTCAAGGAAGTGCGAATTAACCGCACGACGATGACGAGCGGTGCGATGGTACAAACCAGAAGTTGGCATCAAATTAAACCGCTCTTCAGAACATTTCCCATTATAAAGGCGGTAGAAAACGCAGAGATGCAACATCTCTACGGATGCTGAGCGATTCCAAATCACCTGTGAGAGTGGGATCGTCGACAATGTATTACAATTACTATGTATTACCTAAAATTGGTTAAAATTACGTTAGTTATAGATGTTTTAGGGGTTAAAGTATGAAATTGCCGATTTGTACTGAAAAATTAAAACTGTTTTTTTTTCTAAAATGTAACATATTTATTTAATCAAAATATTTACCCTCATTATCTATACATTGTTGCCATCTAATCGGAAGTTCATTTATGCCTTTGCGATAGAACTCTGGGGATGTTGATTCGACAAACTGTGTGAAAGCATTTTGTACTGCCTCTTGGGAAGAAAATTTTTTACTACGTAGAAAATTGTCCAAATCACGAAAAAAATGGTAGTCCGTTGGAGCAAGGTCTGGCGAGTACGGAGGATGACGTATGGTTTCTAACTGCAGCTCCTGTAGAGTTACAACGGTTTCTCGTGCAGTGTGAGGTCTTGCGTTATCATGGAGCAATAATGGTGAAGATCGATTCACGAGTCGGGACTGTTTCACTGCTAGTTTCGCCATCATTGTTCGAAGTTCGGCACAGTAAACATCTGCTGTTATTGCTTGACCAGACCTGAGAAAACTATAGTGAATAACACTATGAATAGACCACCAAACAGTTACCATTACCTTTTTATTGGTAAGCTTTGCCTTAGCGTACTGTTGCGGCGTTTGACCTGGGGTCAGCCATTGCATTTTTTTGCTTTCGGTTATTGTAAAGAATCCACTTTTCGTCACTGTCACAATTCGATCCAATATTCCTTCATTTCTGTACCGATTCAATAAGGCAACGCAAATTTCAACACGCGTTTCTTTCTGCAGATCGGTCAAATCATGAGGCACCCATTTTTCATATTTTTTTATCTTATCGATTTGATGAAAATGAGTCAATATTGTAGGTAAGGTAACGTTAAACCATGCCGCTAATTCCTGGGTAGTTTGACTCGGATCGGCTTCCACCATCTCCTTCAATTCAGCGTTATTCACCTTTGTGGGCGGTCTTCCACGTGGTTCGTTCTTCAAGTCGAAGTTTTCATTACGAAAGCGTTTAAACCAAAAACGCACGGTTCGTTCATTAGCAGTCTCCTCTCCAAACGCAGCATTGATATTGCGAGCCGTTTCTGCCGCGTTAGTTCCGCGTCGGAACTCGTATTCAAAGATTACTCGGATTTTCGAAGTATCCATCTTTCCCGTCTAAGCTGAATAAAAAAAAACAATTGAAAGTCGAAAATCGAATGTTGCACATTTTTTAAAACAAGAACCTCATAGGTATCATGTGAAAGAAGTTTCACTTGAAAATCTCAAACCATGAAGGTTTTATGTCAATTCAAAGTATCTATTACTATAAAACGGCAATTTCATACTTCAACCCCTATTATTTTGTTATCATTAAGATTGTGAAAAACAAAGATACACAAGAAGCCGTAAAAAGTTTGAAATCGGGGGGTTACAGCTCCTATGTTCTGGACACGACTGGAGTAGGAATGAACCCTTTTCCGACTTTCCTTCGATCTGAGCTCTTTACATAGGGTATTTTCGATTATCTAAAATATATTTCAGTTTGTATAAAGTAGTATTTTTAGAACTTATAAATAAAGGTATTTAGTTACCTTGTTATTGTCAAATTTAAGGTTTGATCCAGAATTAGCTCTCGTCAAAATCTATATTTAAATCGTTGTCTGTAATCGAGCGATCGGAGTAGAGTTTCGTTAACAATTTTCAAATGACGTTTATTCGGGCTGAAATATAGTCCGAAATATGGACTAAAACGTCGTTTTCTTGTGAATTCGGAATACACCCCCAATTTTTAAATTGTTATCAGTGTAAGTTCATATAAACATTTTGTTTAGAAAATAGCTAGGTACATCTAATATGCGGGTTTGACTTTTATTTAATTCTAGGGAGTTTTCACTATATTGGCCGTGTGGTGTTTGCGGGTTTTATAATAACATCCCGCCTTCTCTTCCTGTGGGTTGCAAACGGTGACTAAGGAATAATAATGTTGCCACCACACACTACCACAGAATTGATTGTTTCAGGCTTTGTTAAAGGTTCAGTTACATCCAATATATGTACGAGTATTTATATGTCGCCACTTGTCGACAAATTGTCGCATTTCTTAACCAATTTAAGTGAAATTTGGAATACAAATTGTTTGGTTAGAACTGGTTAGAACTGGCCATACGTTACATTCGTAGATGAACCAAATAAGTTCAGTAGTTGCAAGATGACGACGGAAAACATTTCGAAAAATGAAAAATGACATGCTATAAGGATAGATTCATTGGATATGGCTAATAAAGCTCTACGTTTGCCTAAGCATTTGATTTTCCAAAATATACGAAATATAGCAAAATGTCCTTTTTGATTGGCGCCTTCCATTGGCCTTCTTTATGGAAAGGTCTCAGACTATCTCAGACGAGGTCTCAGGGTATGTTCGCGGTGTTATAAGTCCCGCTGATGTAAGTCAGGAGGTACTCAATAAAGTGATAGTAGGTTTATTGGGGACGGAAGAGGACTCCTTCCTTGGAAGCATAAGAAAAACGTATGTACATGTACAGACATGGTTATGTTACGATTTTCTCATATGTATGTCTATGACACCTAGAACAAAGAGGCACGTGTTTAGTAAGTAGTAAAATAAGTAAGTGAGTAAGTCACTTATTCTGGTGATTCATTTTCCTGGCTGCCACCTTTTCCTTAATAAACTTCAAACTTCGTTTAACCTAAAGTAACCTAAAAGGACGTTTGCGAGAAACACCAACTTAACTGTAAAGCTAACTTTTAAGCTGACAACAAAAAATTGTAAGCCTTACAAACGTTTGCATAAGACTTCAAATCGCTTTATGGCGACTCTGTTTGTTGTTTCGAGGAATAATAATAAAAACAAATGAACGCGAAAGTTTTTTAATCCCTTTGCTGTTGCTTTGTCGTTTGAAAACCGTCGGGTGTATTTTGCACGATGCAAAGTTTTAAAATTTTCCAACAGCACAGTGTAGTCCAGTGAACAGTACGCAATGTTCATGTAAAAGCCAAAAATGCACTTTACTCACAAAAACGACGTCACAGGTACACGTATACAAGTTGTCGAAGATAGTAATTGCAAATGCTTCAACGCAGTGCCGTTAATTGCTTTTACGAACTCTATAATGTTCGTCTTAATTTATTTATTAATCTTTCGTTAACATGTTAAATCTCGCTGTTACATGTTGTATCAATTTGATGTTGTACGAAAACATCAAAATGTTACAATATCTCATAGCCAACTGGGTACGTTCAACAACAAAACTAAAAAATAAAAAAGACTCCGCTACCGTAAATTGATCCAACGAGTTTTGAGAGCAAGTATAGAGTTGCTAGTGTTCGTTTATTAATCTCATCCCACCATACGGCGATTGCATCATAGGGCATATGCCTCATAATGAGATGAGGGAGATGAGGCATCGAATAAGGACAACTCATCTCATTATACTTCCTACTCCACTCCCTTCATACTTTAATACTTTCCTGAAAAGCGCATTTGCGGAAGGGCTGTGCGTTTACGGGTTGAGCATTTGAACTTCACGAATGTTTTTTATATAATAAAAGAAAAAAAATGACAATCCGTTTTCCATTAGTCTTAATGGATCTAACGTTATAAACGCAAACGTGACAATAGATAATCACGGAATATTCAGACCTCGAATTGAATTTGTCTTTCAATAAATCGAACCCGGACCTTTACCATAACTAGCAGACACATTACCCTATGGACTAATAAGTCCAGGCCACTTGATAATATCTAAATTCTCGTCCGAACACCATCGTTTCACTACTGCTTCTTACTTAATACTGTGTCGCAATGGAGACTGATTACCTTTTGTTTCGTTCCCAGACTGCCCTCCACTTTGTTTAGGTGGTAATTCGATTATTTCTGAATATCTGAATGTTAATTTGCTTTACATAATCAAGTCTCTTTAACTGACTGTATTAATTATAAAACATTTGTAGTATACATAATTGATCTTTGTAATAATATGGAGCGTTGAAATCACGAGTGGGTTTCGGGTTATAATGTATTACATGAACCCGTGGACCATTGTCCTATAATCTTTGCGATTATTCGGCTCCCATGATACAGACTTGCCTAGTATGATGACCATAGTAAATCCTCCAATTCTTCATGGATTGAAGCTTCTATGGAAGTGCCACTGATTACTTCCGATTGAGTGATTACTTGTCAATGTCAATGATGTTGGCATGTATAGTGGATGTTGCAGGGCGACAATATCCTATTACACCAGGTGGACTGCATCCTCGTCTGCCGCCTTCTTTCCATAAAAAAAGTGTAATGTCCGTATCAACAATATTTTCAAATATCAATTTAATCAGGTATTGTAGCAAAATATTTCTCAGATTTGTAGCTAACATTTCTTCGTTACTCCTAGCAATTTCACAGAAAAGTCTATAAAAAATGCAACACATAGATACATAGAAAGAAAGTCTATCCTATACAATACATAGACAGAAAGTCTATATAGAACCCGAGGTAATGTGCCGAGCTGGAAAATTGATAGTGATTAAAGGAGAAGAGCGTGCAAGCGTGAGTTTCGCCTTGGGAGAAATAACGTGTGATCATTAGTTTTATAGAGAAAGATGATAATGGTCTTGTGATTGAGTACTTTATTGTGCTTCAGGTTATGTATACCGGGGCCCGCACTACTGAGATTCTCAATATTTCCGGATTTCAATCATGATTAGCTTTTCTAATGAAATTCTTGCGAACAGTAAATATTGTTGGCGACTCCAATCATAAAGACAAGGGCGATATGTCATTACTGTGAATTAAGATGAATACCGATGTCGCCACTTTTAACATTTTTTTATGTTGCACATGTTAAATTTAACGCTCCGATTGGCACACACACAAGCTGAGAAAGTGTCAAAAAACAATACTACATTCAAACAAATCACTTTGAGCATATCGAAACATCGGTTGTCAAGCGTCTATAACATATCTCCCTTGCTTCTAGGATCGGTGGTTGGTAACACATTAAAATACCCAAAATCATTCAGTTTTACCTCTTATTACCAGTGAAATGTTTGTAGGGCTGGTTTAGTTGTTGGTTATGTATACTGCGGCCTGCACTGTTGAGACTCCTGACATATTCAACAAACATTATTTTTTCTATGAGCAAGCGAAATTCCTGCGAACAGTAGGTAGGTACTACACTTGGTAATACACTAATATACCCAAAATCATTATATTCTAGTGCTTACTACTAGCGCTTTAACTATCCTATCCTATCCACTATCCTATCTACTATCTACCTACTATCCTATCTACTATATCCTATCTCCTATACTATATACTATCCTATCCAAACCCATCTCGTATCATTGAGTAGAGAATATAACGCTGTAAAAGTAATTTATTATCCCTTTATAGTCTACTTCCATCCCAAAATTAATTTTGATATTCTTTTATTTCATATAGAAACAGCATAAATGTAAAATTGTACATATAATAAAATTGTAACTGAGAGGTATCTGTGCATTTAATATTTTTTGTACAAAATCGTTGTAGAGAACGAATAACATAGTCTGTCTGTCTGTCGGTCCGTCCGTCTGTCTGTCACCCTGAACGAGCATCACACAAAAGCCATAAAACGAATTTTAACGAAATTTGGCACAGTTATAGCTTATGTGTTGGGTTATCATTTAAAGTATTTTTTATCCAGATCAGTTACAAACTTTACACGCAAATCGACGTAATCACACATGCTAATGTCTAGCTGTTAGTAACACATACAGTTAGTGTCACATATAAAATGTTACATTCTAAAGTTCTCGAGTAATTGTTCTTGTCAAATACAAGTTATTATGAGTATTGTCATATATCGCTTTTGTTCCTCAAAAAACCGTGTTAAGAACTACTGTGACGAGTGCAGAAATCAAACGACTTACTATTGTTCACTAAAAGCTGCCAGTAACTCAAGGTGTCAGCAAATACAGCAAGCCTTTTGTGCCAGGAAGCTCGAATTTAAATGGATACCTTTTCTTCGACACTAACGAACGTGTCTCACAGTTTTTATTTTTTACTTGATAGTTGAAGTCTTTTCATACAAGCTTTGTTTTAAAAAAAAAATTGTCTGAGAATATTTTCTGTGTACTTCAGGTGTTCCTTTTCTTTTTCTTTTTGTAAAATGAATCCTCTGTTTTAACAGTTTTTGATACTTTTTTCACTTTCTACTTTATTTATTTTTAGTAATGGCCAGCATCATCTCATCTCCTCCAAGTGCCGTAAAATGTGACTAAAGGATAACAAAGCGGCTGCCACAGGCCATGAGGATCTGCACCACCTTTAAAAGAGTGGACTCGTCAATACGCATGGTCAGCGTGGCGTTTTAAGGCCATACATCCCTCATACATAGGACAATGTGCATGAGAAGGCCCATGTCCAGTAGTTGATACTGAAAAGACGTGTTGCATTGCATTTATGGATTGTTTGCTAATTGTATTTATATTTTATCTATACATTTCATTTTTCTCATCCTATTGTATATTTATATGCTCAATTAGTAGTGCTGTAAGGTCTAACTTGTATACGCTATTGTGTGACTGTTTTGCTAACAAATATGTCACATTTAAATTAAATTGAAAACCAGCGCTCGCTGGCTCAGTGTACGGAGAGCGTATGCTGACGCACAGTCCCATTGCCATTAAATTAGATTATATCTAGTTAGAAGTAATTAAATATAAATGTTTAATTAATCATTATTGGGGCAATAAAGAGCGTTTTTATTCATTATTTTACAGAACAGCCAACAATATATAGGGTTGCGGTATAGCCTCCGTCGTTCAGTCGTCTCCCGCACGCCTCACGATATATATATTTAATTATTTCATTCTGTGATCATTTAATAAAATTGTATGGAGGTTCATGGTAGTTATTTTACTCAACCTTTTGAAGATACATCTAAAACCAAGAACCTCCAAATAAGAGTACCTAGGTATTGAGCTAAATACGAATACAATTCTGTTAACTAAATGTTGCCTTACAAACTGTCACTGCAAAGTAAAAGTGGATAATAGACATTTTTGGGAATACATTATGAACATAAAAGTACAAAAAGAAGATTGTAGGTTAAAATGTTAAGTATTAATTGAATCTTCCGGGCTACTTGGCCGAGGTCTTCTGGAATCTCTTCTCTTTCTTCCGAACGTTTCGTCAACAACTGCGGTTGACATCTTCAGTGGCGACTGCGTTCACTTTCGGAGAGATGTTATCTCTTTGGCTTCTCGAGCGCAACTGACTCGACGACTGTGGCGCACACTGAATTGGTGGAACACAGACTCCAGATATTTTTTCATCTCGAGCATGCGGGTTTCCTCACGGTGTTCTCCCTCACCGCTGAGCTAGTGACAATTTTTAAAAAATCCTTACTTCGAGCGGTGATACCCTAGGGGTATTTATGACTCGCACTCATACAATGCAAAACCTGAAAATATGTTATCCAGTATCGAGAGTAATATTGATTGTACCAGCTTTTAAAAACATTTTTTCTCAAAACTTATTTTTCATTTCTATTATATCTTTTATTCTACGCGCAGTTACACAAAAACAAATAGGTACATACACTCAGTGCAACTACCGGGCGCGGCGTCTAGCCACCCGTTCAGTAACCTGTACTGAGTAATGAGCGCTACGAATGTTTTTGTTTTGTTTTCTTTATAGAAAAAGATGGCAGACGAGCCTACAGTCCACCTGATGGTAAGTAGGTACTGTCGTCCATAGACATCCGCGATACATGCCAACATCAGTCCTGAATGACAAACGTTAGCACGCCCCCGGATGCGCTGCCTACCTTTGCAGATTAAGGAATGGATTGCAAGAAAGGGTTGGGAAAATGGGGAGTGATAGAATAGGATGGGATGGGAATGGGCTCTGGCGTATCTCACTCACTAGCGAAACACGTACATACATTGGGGAAATACGATAAAATACATTTCAAGGTAGTCTTCTGTGAGAGAGGGGTAACGTGGCCAATCGAGTGCGCCCAGCGGCTGTCGGAATGCAGCATGCACTCTCCCCCTACCGAATGTTCTATGTTTTAGATAGAACAACAAAATCTTACATTTTAGTAACTTTTCTATTATTTCCTATAGTAATTTTATCTTACTCTAGAACTGTTGTATAGATTTTAAATTACATAGTTGAAGTGTTTCGGGTCTTGGTTATTTACGTTGTGTGTGCAAAAAA
The DNA here is from genome assembly GCA_914767545.1 of Sesia apiformis. Classification (NCBI taxonomy): domain Eukaryota; kingdom Metazoa; phylum Arthropoda; class Insecta; order Lepidoptera; family Sesiidae; genus Sesia; species Sesia apiformis. The sequence continues at coordinate 8,294,543 of OU611970.1, read as the reverse complement.
TACAAAATTACAAGGAAAAAGTATTTACAATATGTCTCCGTCAGTCTATTCTCTTGTTTAGATTTACGAGTAACATACATCTTCTCGTCTGCGGATGTATCATCGTGGTAATTCGGTCATTACTCAAGCGGCTAATGTTACTGTAGCATGTTTATGTTTTCGGAATTAGAATTGAATTAACCGCTAATTATTATATAACAATATATCTATACATATAATAAAATTGTAGAACCAGCGTGTCTGTACATTGAATGTATTTACCAAAAACTGATTGAGAGCCATGAAGGATAGATAGATAGATAGAATAGAGGATAGAGGGGGAATACAAAAAGACGATTTTGAAAATTCTTGTGTCTGTTTGTCTGTTCGAACACGCTTATCTCCAAAACTACGGAACGGATTTTCATGAAGTTTTCACAGGTTATTAATTAACCGCTTCGCTTGGCGCTTTGAATTGGCTTTGTTTTATCGAAATCGGCTCACGGGAAGAAAAGATATCCACTATTTAGAGTTTAAAATCTAAAATTCCACCCGTACGAAGTCTCGGGCACAACGAGTATATAATATTATAACCTCCATTTTTTTATAGAATGAAGGTAACATATTATAACAATACTCTTTGGAGCATTGTCTTTCATCGGACTTATTTCATCGGACTTTCATCGTTCTAAATTCCTTCTAAATTCCTAAGAATTACTGGCGCTAATGTAATCGAAAAAGGATTCTACAATTCTATTTTATGATTTTTTTTAAATTTTAAATTCGCTCTATATGTTAACTGCACTATGGCATTCCTCTATAGTATTAGCGTGTTTTTTTTTTTATAGACTAGTGGGCGGACGAGCAAGCGGTCCCACGTGATGGTAAGTGTTACCGCCGCCCATGGACACTTACAACACCAGGGGGTATGCGGGCGCGCCGCCGACCTTGCAAAATCCTATTCACAGCTCTCTTGAAGAACCCCATATCGTAGCTTAGTGGAAAGAGCTCTTGAGGCAGTTGGTAATATTATATATGTATGTAAAGTCGCTATATTGTCTTTTTGATCTTTTATTGTCCTTTCGCAACAAATGTATATTAAAGCGTCTATCTAACTATCAAATGAAAACTATACGAAACACAAGATGCTAACTTTGCTTTGATAAAATGAACATCATATCACTATGAAAATAAAAATAACAATCGCTAGAATCATCTCAAACAAACAGCCCAAGTCAATATTTGCAGTGTCGGATATGTCGATCTTGCACACTGAATAAATAGCAAATAAAAAGACCCTTTCGGAGGAAAATACAGTGTAATAGATAAAAAACCCCGACCCACCATGACAGGCATACAAATAGTGTCGACGCAGATTTTCACAAATGTATGTGCATATTTTTTCCTGTACCCAAATAGGATGCGAATCCTTACATTTTTTATCAACATATACATATTGTTTTGATGGAAATAACGACGAAATTCTGATTTTTATTACTTTAGGATTGGTTGTGGATTATAACTGTGATATAGTTTGTATATTATAATGAATATTTTCAGTAAAATCTAGTTACGGAAATAAATTAAGTCTCAATCAAATAATAACGTGATCGATTCTATACAAATGTAGTCGTCCTTATCAAAAATAAAATAATAATAAAATTATTTATTTATTGATTTTGGTAATATATTTTTGAAGTCATACGGAAGAAATAAAAAGGCATCCGCCTGTTTCATGAAAAATCCTTAAAAATTTCTATAGAAATATAAAATAAAATAAAATTGTAACAAAGCCGTGTTTGAACTTTAATATTTTTAGAATAAAGTCGTTGCAGTACGAATGGTACAGAGCAGAAAACATCATTTTTTTGAATTTATGTCTGTCTGTCTGAACGCACAAAACCACGGGACGAATTTTAATGTTTGACATACCTACTTATATCTATGAGGCGATTTAACATTTAAGCTACTTTTTATCCGGATAATTATAAAGTTCCCACGGGAATCAAGCTAACAACATATACTGTAACGTCTACGCGCAATGAGTAGCGGGCACTGCCAGTTTTTTTATACAGACAAGTTTTATACTCGTCTTTCGTATACAAGAGGAAATTATACAGTCCCCAGTATCTAATGTGATATATTTACATGATTTGTTGCGGTCAGCTTCCACCAAGTGTGAAGTATTGTTTTAGGAACGAGTCCAAAGTCCACAGTGATTGTCTCACGTCTTTGATTCAAATAAATGAAAAGAGTTACATCGATGAAGAATTCTTTCAACCAACAATGATGTCTTGTTTGCACTATAAAATATATATGAAAGTAGGAGTGGCCGCGACTTCGTACGCGTTACGTTAGATATGTGTGGTAAGCTTGATTCCCGAACTTTATAATTGGGAACCTTATAATTGATCTGGAGAAAATATACTCGAAATGTTAGTTAGTTAATCAAATAATCACATAAGAGTAGCTCTATACTTTCTTTTCGGCGGGAACTCGAGAAGTGAAGCTGAGTTTTTGTTTGATTTATTACAAAAAAGTGTATTTCTGCGTTTTGTAGTTTAATAGTGATAGTTTATTAAACATCAAAGTGTTTTTGTGCGTAATGTTCATGATAATCAAATAAAAGCATCAAGGGCATCGCCGGCCAACACCAGCTAATGGGCCAGGGTTAAGATGAGAGAGAGGATGGGAGAAATATGAATTGTAGATACAAATACAATTTTTTTCGAATCTCTAGAGGGGGGCAACTGCCCTCCCCTGCCCCCCCCTTGGCGACGCCCTTGAAAAGCATATGACTGCGTTTTTCGTGTGCTTTCAAGGCGTCCAACTCTTTTGTTCTCAGTAAACCTACTATCACTTTACTCCCGACTTTCTGCGGAGCTCTACTATCACTCTCACTAGGAGCGACTATCACTAGGATTCGATTTCTACGATTTTACACTACGACTCACTAGGATTTCTACTATCACTAGGAGCGACTCCTGACTTTCTGCGACGGGACTGGACATTGACATTTTAGACTTTAAAATTGTTAATTACGAAGAAAACATTCCCGCTGGCAGAATGTGCTAATTGCACCATTGCCATTTAAAAAAATCTCTATTCTAAGTTTCATTAAAATCGTCCAATGGATTTTAGGTGATGCGCCTTCAGACAAAAATTCATAAATGGGTGTTTTGAAGTCTGTATCTTTAGCAAATTTACACTAAAATGACTTTTTTCTAAAAAAAAAAAAAAAATGTACAGACACGGCTCTGTTGTGATTATGTTTACACATAATTACGTTTTATTATAATTTAGTCCATGTTTGTTGAAAGTGAAACGGGCGGAGGAGAAACTAAATTCGTCGCTACCTAACTTGGTAAGTAGACGTTACGAAATTAATTTCATTGGAAAATTAATAACAGAAACAACTTTGTTATTCGATATTAATTTATTACTATTTACTTTGCCAAATTAATGAAAGGAAATAAATTTGTATTGAACGGAAACTCGAATTTCCGAAGCAGTATCGATTTCACATTATGAAGTTTGACTTCAGTTTACAAATAAAGACGGCATGTTAACCTAATTCCGAAGTTACGATCGATAAAAACTTCTTGAAGTTCTTTTTATTGAAGGAAGGTGACAGATCAGTGGGTACTTCACCTGGTGGTAAGACAGATAAAACTCTTTATTACAACCCAAAAACAGAACAAGACAATAACAGACATTGTAGATACAAAAATGCACAAAAGCGGTCTTATCGCTAAAAGCAATCTCGGCCAGACAACCTTTGGGTAAAAAGGAAATAAATGTTAGTAAGTTAACAGGCCTCCGAATTTTTGGAAATGTAGGGGTTTGAAAACAAAGAGTCATTTCAGTAGGATTAAGAATATAATAGAATGAAGAGTTTCCTTATTTTTTTTATAGTGCCTGATGCTGTTGCCTCTGGACATCCACGATACATGCCAACATCAGTCCAGGATGACAAAAGTTGATATACCCACGGATACCAACCCTAGGTGATTTAGGAATTAATTTGGAGAAAGGCTTCAGAAAATGGGAAAGGATATTATAAGATGGGATGGGAATGGGCTCTGGCATCCCGTTATCCAGTTCCCCTCTATTCTTCTTAAGGGATGGGATGGTGTAGTGAATAGGTAGTATCACGGGATGAGAGAGACACTTTCTTAACTCTATTATACTGCGTGGATGAGAAGGGTAAGAAACTTGCTGTGAGATATTTCTACTTACATAGGTGTGCTAAAAACAAGGCTATCTGTTTTTAACTCGTCATTAGAAAAAAGCCGTTTTAGATATCAAATAGCGGTCTATTCTCACCATTTTCTTCATCTTAAGTCCAAATTCATTTCCGAATCTCCAAAGATAAGTTCAAAGATCCAAAGATCAAGAGCACGTGTCAACATTTTTATTCCGGATTGACGGTGACATGTATCGTGGATGTCCACGGGCAAGAGTATCCAATTACTACCAGGAGGACTCTCTGATTATCTGTTACCTTCTATCCACAAAAAAAAACCTTCTGCCGGTAGTTCCGCTCACATTGTACACTGATTCCTTGTGTACCTTCAAGAAATAACCTAAACCAGGGGTGCTCAAACTTGAACTGCTGGCGATCTACCTCAATATTGTTAGACTACGATCGATCGACTCTGAGAGGCTGCAAGTATGTGTGATGCAAGATTGTCGTCTAGGTAAGGTGTATCGTGGCGTAGATATTAGTTTTCCACACAATATGTATTTTTTTAGTCAAGGTAAGTCGGTCGATCGCTGTCGACTTGTCGATCGCGATCGACCGTATAACCTAAACGATAGTGAAAACCATAACAAATACAGAATGATAGAAGAACAGGAACGCGTTGCGTTTTATAAATATAGAGATTGTATGACAATTATTACCTGTAATCAGATATCTATACATATGATTCACGAATAAGATAAATTCTTTACCTGCATTACAAATATAGAATTCCCTATTTGAAAAGATTTCTATTCAATTTTGTTAACTCAACCACAGTGTATATTTAACTGGATTATTAATAGTTAAGGACCTGAAATGAAATGAAATAAACACTGAAAATAATTGATTAAATAATAAGATAGAATGAAATCAAAATCAGGAAATAAATACTTATATATATATCAATTATTATTTTCAGATAATATTTGTACAATCGGTGCTGGTTGTACAATTACTTACCGTTTTACTCGTATTACGTGTTGTTACTTGATTAAGTTATTATTGTACATTTGTTATCCTAAATAAAATAAAAATCTCTGGCTTAATAAATGTTATTTTGTGAATTAACTTTTTAAATGTGTCTGTTTTCTAAATACAAAGCGTTACCAAAAAGTAGATGTAACGTGGTCAAAATTTGTTATGATTGATTGATATTGGCACGGCAAAATCAACCTTTTTCTAAGAAAGGTAAGTTTCTAAGAAACATTTTTTTATTGAATGTAGGTGGCAGACGAGCGGATAGTTCATCCGATGGTGGGTGGACACTGCAGTCCATAGACATTCGAGTGCGCCTAGAGGCTTTGGGCGTGCACCCTCTCCCTCCTTCAGAATATACCGTAGGTATTTAATGCAAAAAATCGTAGAGCATCCAATATAGTGTGAATTCGTAAATAGTTTACGTAACATGCGATCGTGTAAACGGCCCGAGATCGCAAATCTCATTGACATGTGTCGTATCCACACGCATGAGCAACGTTTCGGATACATTACGCAGTATCGATGGGAAACGTGAGATTCGAAAATGTGAAATGTCCATACAGACTTTATTGCACACGAATTAATATAATTTGCGAATGTGTTTACATACGTACATACACATACATAAATGAATATTGTGTACACAAATACATACACATTTCTACACAGTGTAGAAATACCTGTGTATGTGAAAATGAAACGTCAGCATATGTTTCTCCATTGCAGGACGTGCCTCTTCTAAAACTTGCCACCGCATACGACAATCAGCTGTTCTCAACCAGACGTAACTAAAATAAATAACCGGCGCTTTTATTGTCCACTACTAGACTTGGACCTCCCTGTGCACATTGAGCGACGTTCGCTCGAACGGTAGAGGAGTTCTTAGGAAATAAATGACACCTAGTCTTCATCCCAGCAATTTATTTATCAGTAAAAGTATTAAAATAATAAAAAAACTGAAACAAATGAAAGGCACTTAAGAAACTGATTTTATAAAAGCAAACTGTGTATATAAAAACGGACCATTAAAAACCATTTACCCTAATAAGGTGTTTTATTACAAACTATTATGCAGCAGAATTCCGGTAAAATGCGCAATTATAAGCGTTTTATGAGATATTCACAAACATTCAGATACATGTAGGCTTTACAGATCGAAAGTTAGACAGCAGAATGAATCAAAAAACAATTGGGTCAAAGAGTTTAAAGTAAATTTGAATTTAGATTTTTCATTAGCGGCCAGTTGTTTGGACTTAGCAGCAAGAAAGTCGGCAGAAGGCAAGAAGAGTATTGTTACAAAGGCAATTTACGAGTCAACTATATTACATAAAATCCATTCTTATGTTTTAGGTCAGATTACGGTACGTTCTTCACCACTATCTTCATAAACCATACTTTTAGTATAAATATGTACTTACAATATTTCAGAGTATGTCGTAAAATTAGTAATGCTGTAAACACATTTTTTTTATGGACAATGGCGGCACCCGAGCATAGTGTCCACCTGATAAGTGAATACTGTCGCCAATAAACATCAGAGATACATGCCAACATTAGTCCAAAATGACAAACGTTGGCACGCTCCGGGATGCGCTACCTACCTTTAGAGATATAGGAATGGATTTGGACAAAGGGTTGGGAAAATGGGGAGGGATAGGATGGGAATAGGCTCTGGCACATCTCACTCACTACCGAAACAATAATTAGGAAAATAAGATAAAGTGGGAAATGCAGTACGTTTCAAGGAAGTCTTCTGTGAGAGAGAGTGGCCAGTCGAGCGCGCCCAGTGGCTGTTGGATTGTAGCGTGAACTCTCCCCCTCAAAATTGTTTTGTTTGTATTTGCTTGTATCAATTTACGTGTAATTAATGTCAGAATAGTCGTCAACAGGGTCTCGAGACAGGTGTTTTCTCAGTGATCTATTCAATCATGCTTGACTAAGGAAAACCAATTATGCTAGTTATACTACGAGAAAATTACAAAAAGGTATTTCTTGCAATTTCTTTCTTACTCGGAGCGGTGATTGCCTCGGGTTGCTTGTCACGACTCTTCTGACGTCGTGAATTCAAATCCTTAGACCGTAACACTGAATTTCTACTTAGATCACATCACTAGTTAGTTCGGCGGTAAGAAAAACATACTGAGGAATGTTCCAGAATTTAAAACAAATCTGGGACATTTGTTTGTATCTAGCCACCAATCCTGGTCATGAAACTCCCTAGTCAGAGGCCTGTGTAATTTTCGCGTTACTCGTACTTACTTAAATTGTCTTTTTTGCGACATGCATTGGTGTACTATAAAGAGTTTGTCTATGCGTTTGTGATTAGGGCGAACACTTGATTTTACGTTTTTCATGCGTGGTCTGAAGACCACGCATGAAAAAATCCCTTATGCTCTTTTTGGAACAGTTTCTTTTTAATTTACACAATAACTGGATTTTATATAGAAGAGCCGACGGCGTAGATGTTACCTCAAATGGGTGCAGTGAGAGAGAGAGAGATTGTGTGATAGAGAGGCGTATATTAGAGTTTAGAAATTACATTATAAATATGTTTTGAAATTAGTATTTTTAAGTCTGTCATATTTATTGACAATTAATAATTATTAATTAAATCTCAAGCACTATGTATGTAGTTAAGCCCTGCAGTGCGACGTTTATAAAAAACTGGCTGATATCGATTTCTTGCTCAAAAAAATAGTAAAAGAAGAAGAATTTAACATTCCTTTCGTAAACACGTAAATTAAAAACAATCTATAGGTAATTCTAATTGTACCAGTAGGAAACACCGCATGTACAATTTTGCTAAAAATGTTTTCTAGAAACAAAACAAGAAACGAAACGATATTTGAACTCGGGCTCGGAATATTTGACCCTAAATCGATTTTCTTTGCATACTCAACATTACATCGGACTATTTCACGTCGTCTTCGTGGTCAACGTGATAGCATTCCAAACAAATGTAACACATTTTGCACCGGATTGTTATGAAATTCCTTACGGTTTTTAAACATAGTTGCCATCATTTAGTCTCAAAATGTCCCATTCGCAAAATATTAAATCTTATCTATTTATTTAGCATAACAAAGTTTAATAACAAACAAATTTAATAACAAACAAATAATAAATTAAATTTAAACATCATTTAAAACGATGGCTCATTGGACCAGCTTATTGTAATCTGGATGAGTTGCTTTTGTAAAAGTCAAAGTTAGAATGTAATCGTTTATCAATTTAAAAATTGGAAGATTAAAATTATAATTATGTTAAGTAGTTGCCATAGTATGTTATGTTCTAAATTTATAAATTATAGTAAGATATTAAAATGTTAAATATAAATTTATTTATTGAATATTGTATGCGTGATCAGGGAAGACTGTTTCGCTTCTAGCCATTACTAATAAGACCTGGCACTGACATCACACAGTCCATTAATAAAAGCAATTCTTATTGTATAACCTCTATGTCGTTGATATCTGCAATAGTTCGGTTATATGTCGTATGTCGTATGCAACTAGCACTTTTAGTATATCTGTTGAATTTGAGCCTCCTTCCTACACATTGCGAGGGATATATAGCATTAAAACGAAACGCTGGCCAAACGTGTTAGCGAGTCCGCTCTTTTAGAGGTGGTGTAGTTCTGCAGGGCTTTTTTATATAGAAAAAAGGCGGCAGACGAGCATACAGTCCACCGTAAATGGATACTGTCGTCCATAGACATATGGTCCATAGTCCATAGACAAACGTTGGCACGCCACCCGGATTCGCTGTCTACATTTGCAGATTAAGGAATGGATTGGGAGAAAGGGTTGGGAAAATGGGGAATGAATAGGATGGGATGGGAATGGACTCTGGCATATCTCGCTCACTGTCAAAACACGTACGTACATTGGGGAAATACGATAAAGTACGGAATGCGGTACATTTCAAAGTAGTCTTCTGTGAGAGGGGTAACGTGGCCAATCGAGTGCGCCCAGCGGCTGTGGGAATGCAGGGTGTACTCTCCCCTTACGACCTCTCTAACAAAATGAATAACAACATTATTATAACAGCTCCTACGAACCAATATCTGCATACCGTAACCCTATCAAGATTATAGGTACATATAAATAACACCTCGCCAAAGGAACCCGAGCGGGCAGCTATTTATACGAGCCGGGAGCGCGATCGATGTCCACAGAGATTAGCCCGCATACTATGACGCCTTAATTTGATTTACTGTTATATCATACCTATTTGTACTGTAAATTACATACATGGTGTACATGGAGAGTTTAATAAATTGGATAGCATACGAGTAGATCGATCGATCTAGGCATAATGTTCATTTACTGTCGATAGCTACTTATAACGTCCCACTACAGGGTATAGGCCTCCCCTAGTATATCAGTAGGGTATTTCGGGCCATAATTCACCACACGGGTCCAGTGCGGATTGGTAGATAGACATCATCCAGATTTTTTTACGACGTTTTCCTCACCGCCGAACTTGTGATTATTTTTAAAATCCGTGCTCAAATGGTACGGGCTGAGGATTTCAACTGACGATCACACGAATGTGAGTTGAGTATTTGCCTAGTATATATGCCTGTGGTGGTAATGGCATGGTAGGAGCGATGATAGCACCGCTCCTATAGTGCTAGAGCCGTAACTGTTATCTTTTATAGTCTACTGATGGATAGGGCGTCCTATACGTTGTGTTGTGCACGAGGGACGTATGGCTGCCCAAGCGGGTTGCCGAGTCCACTCCATTAGAGGTGTTGTAGTTCCTCATGGCTTGTGTTAGCTGCTTTTTTACGACACACACGGCTGACAGAACATGGTTATGACGAGGTGATAAAATTCGTAATTATTTTAGAACATTCTGGCAATGACTCTCGTTTAGAAGTTTGACATCTCATATTGACATGATAAGCTCTAAGGGAACAAAACATAATATTCGACTTTACACATCAAAGTAATATCAAACCTTTGTTTAAATAGGATTCCCTGGGAAAATCACTTATGGGGCAATATTTTTTTTTGTGACGCTGTTGTAATAAGGTATGAGAGAAAAACAAAGTTAAGTTCTTCTAGTTTTCCTTATAATTTTTTTATGTTTTTGTACTCGGATTTTAGTAATCCGGGATTATGAACTGGGTTACATATCGGTTTATCGTGTGTCAGCGGATTTCATTTTATGAAATGGCTTAGCATCGTTACGAGAACAGATTTTTTGGAATTATGTGAAAATCAAGATTTTTCCGAAACATTTCGGAGTAAGCTAATGTATATTTGTACTACCTACTTATTATTTTCTTAGGTTTTCGCGATTACTATACATAGCAATTAAACAACTTTGAACGGTTTAAATCGCGTATATTTAACATTATTTTTATCCCGACGTTTCGAACACTTTGCAGTGGACGTGGTCACGGGGTGACTAATTGATTTTATTTGTCACTTGAGTTATTAAGAAATTATTTGAACTACCGTCTGAAACTTTTTTCAAACATAACATTCCCTATGCACGCAGTATTCGTTATGGATACTGCTAATTTACTATGGATTACTAATTACTATAAAATCCAATTTACTATGGAGTCTGAGGTCAATAAATCTTTAGCTTTCCTTGACATTCTAGTCATCAGAAATCCTGACAACTCTCTTGGTCATATATAATATACTTGGAAGATGTATTTCTGTGGTATCTAAGGATAGTCGTCATTATGAACAATTGTCGCACTCCTAAGTAGTCACAATCCAAATAAAGTTCATCTGTAGGGTAGAAATAGAGCTTTTTGTAGGCCACCGTTAAAAGAGCCTGCTGTGCGCGTTCTACTTTTATAAAATGACTTTTAACTGCGGCTCTCCAGGCCACAATACAGTAGATGATAGTCACCTAACACAAGGCGAAGTACCCTATCCTCAGGATGTCAGGGCTTGCTACAGATCTCAGTCATCTGAAGACATACTAATTGCTGCTGACAATGAAGACATCTGCTTTTTGCCATGACATTTGACTGTCTATGAAGACACCCAGATATTTTATATTATCTTCATTTTTTAATGTAAGACACTGACAACACAGATTATTGAGGTCGTCACAAAAATGAAGCTTGATGCCTAGGCTCTGATTTAGTGTAGACTGTAGTTGTAGTTGTGTAGTTGTACCTACAACTAGACATCCCAAAGCTGATGTATTTCGTCTTGCTGACATTTAGTGTCAAAAGATTGTTTTGAAGCCAATGCGTGACCTGGCGTAGACCGTTTTCGGTAACCTTTTTAGCGTCTCCAGTGCCGTCATCTGTATAGCAACGTTTGCAACAGGTCGTTGATATGCAGAAGGAACACAGTTGGGGACAGCACGGAGCCTTGCGGGACGCCAGCATTAATAGACATGGTGTCGGAGCAGCTACCATCGATAACGACTCTGATGGTCCGTCCAGTCAGGAAACTGGCAACCCATTCACATAATCCCCGAGGGATGGTAGCTTGTAAAGCAGCAATTCGTGCCATATGTCGTGTGATAGAGTGTCAGTTACAGTGGTGATTTTCAGTGGAGCCATCAAAGAGACACATATTATTTTAACAGCTGCCTCCGAAGGTGAAACAAGAGATAGCTAAGATATACAATAGAAAAAAACCGCGATAATCAAATGTTAGGTACCTCAATATTCACATAAAATGATTAGGTAGTAAAGAGCAAAACATTTTAATTTACTTCCACAATACGCTATGTTGAACTAAGTAAAAGGGCTTCAAGTTCATCTTTAGAAACTTCCTTCACTAAATCCAGGTATAAAACGCTTCAAACAAGTTTGATTGAATTTCAAGGGATCAACTTCAAAATTTCTAGGTATTATCGTTCTGTATAGCAAGTAACACGCCAATGTACACAAAACCATTCGATTTTATCTCATATTACTAGAATATCAAGGTACCTATCAGTATAAATAGACCTGTTGGTCTCTGTACAGAGGATCTTTAATGTCTTATGCATAAGATTCAATATCAGCGGAATATTTGGATTATGTGTGTGAGTTATTATGTATCCTGTGAACATGATTTAATAATTCTATAACAGTTCGTTAAGTAATAAGCTGTTTCAATATTTAAACAACCTTAAGCCGTGGAAATAAGGCTTCAGTTGACACACCTAAAAATCATTTCGTTCGTTAAATCGTGATACCGTCTTATCTAATGGATGTAATATTTAAATTGATTCTTTTATACAATGAAGTGGGCTGTCGGCCCACGGCCGTCGTCGGTGTCGGCCGGGTGCCGTAAAAGGCGGCTAAGAGATAACAATTTCAACTTCTGTAGACAACAAAACAGAAGGATACAAAACCACAAGCCCTGAGGAACTACATCATCACTAAAAGAATGGACTAGTCAACCCGCTTAGCCAGCGTGACGTATTAAGGCCATACATCCCTTATGCACGGGACATATACGTTTCTCATTGACTCGCGATCCCGCGGTACTCTACCAAAACAACGCCCTAAACCGAGGTCCGTTCCTTCCACCGGTTTATCGGCGGGGGAGCCCTTAGGTTCGTTGCTGCAAACACTGTTTGCTTATAGCTGAGCGTCTTCTGCGCTCACCCTAAACTATAAATGTCCAGTGACTCTTGAAAGGCCATTAGGGCCACAAGAATTTAGCCATTCCAAAAAGAAGACGTACGCAGACATTTCACTGCAGTCTTCTCTAGGACGGGAGTATTTAGGCTTTGTACAGTCAGTAACAGTTCAACGTATACTTATCGGTACCTTAATGCGCTAGTAATAAGGACTAAAATCGAATGATTTTGGATACATTCGCGTGTTGCTGACTGTAAGTCATCCGTGGACGTGCAATCGTTCATCATTTTCTACTTAGTATGGATCGCAGATGGTCATGGCGATATGTATCGCGTATCTTCTTACTTAAAAGGTAGATGTTTATGCCTGCTCGTCATAAAAAATCCAGCGAAATGAAGTTCAAACAAAGTGAATAAAATATTAAACGAAATCTGCTACAAAACCAATTCCTGGTACAAAAAAAATTTTCGAACGTGTTGTCGTACCCATGAATAACATTTTTATAGCCAGGACTCTTGATAAAAAAAAAGCAAAATAAAATGGTTCACGCCCGGCCGCCTGTGTGTACCACCCCTAATTTAAATACTCTTTGACACGTCCAACGCGTTTTTTGCCGGGTTTTTTTTAACAAAGTCAATTTAAGGTAATGAAGTGAGAAAGTTGTGGCGCTCAAAGTGATCACAAACTGTGCCCTGAGCTTAACAATTTTAAACATCTTGAGACTTCTTAACAAGGCGTGAGAGTGACATTGTAAGTTAGTATCGTATATACAGGGCGACAGGTAGGTCGACCTATTTCTTTTACAAGATAAGTTAATAGTAGTCTATAAATGCCACTCCAGAGACATATAGACTAATAATAACTCCCCCTGTAGTTACGTGGGAGTTTAAAAGCCTTAAAATGCCGAAGTTTTCACAAGCGGAATCCCCCGGAGGGCTAGCACGGCGAAGGCAACGTGAAGAATTCTGAGGCAGCACCACGATCCTTAGGAGCCACCCCAGTAACCTGCCACTGTTGATTATTAGAGGCAATCATGCTGAAGGGGACTCAGTCCCGAATAGTGTCCTACTGTCCTACCCCCAGTGAGGGGGCGTGAGATATCTCTCGACCTTTAAAACGCCGAGCTAGACATTGAGAGTAAGGCAATTTTTTGGGGTGAATTAGACGCATCAATTTGTGGTAGCCGAGCTGGTAAGTTAAGTTAACTGGTCAGTCGGTTTCTTTTTCTTTTTGTAGTGCCTCTAATTAGTGAAGGTGAACTAGTGAAACTAGTGAAACAGTTCGGCTGCACTCACGATGTCAGTCCACTCCCGTATGTTACGCAGCCGTGACTTCTTCATGGGACCGTCACGCCTCTATCCGGCGATCTTTCCGACCATATTCTTCACGGTTTCGGCTTGGTGTTGATGAATCTCTCAGTCAGTCAGTTAGTCAGGACATTTATCTTTAAATGTATATAGAAAGTAGACAGAAGATGATATGTCTCACTGGTGACTCTGGTAGATTACACGTGAAATGATGAAAGTAATCTTTAAAAACACGGTCTTACGAGATTTTTGTGACTCCATATATATTACTTTGCTTCCGTAGTCATGTAAACGTAAACAGCACTCACTTTACCGTGTATTTACAAACCTACCCAATCCGCGTATGTAAATACAATCTCTTTCGTGACAAGATCGAAGTTCGCGTATTAAATGTTACTACCTACACACGGCAAAGTAGATAAGTTTGCAAGCGATTGGCTTTGCTCACTACGTAGAACAACACAGACATACGTAGATGGAGACCACGTTAACTTATTTACCGAATGTGTAACAAAATTTTACTGACAGCTTTCCTAGCTTCCGTAGCTTAATTGGTTGAGCGTCTAGTCTGTGAACAAATTCCATTGCATGCAAACGTAGCTAGTTTGTCGTTAACTTGCACTATACGAATAAGTATAGGTAAAACAGTACCTAATTCGGGTTTAAGATAACTTTATTTCCCATAAGAATAACATTACCTGAAAAAATGATATTAAAAATATTAGAGTATGTTTTTTGGGCTTTGCGAACATTTTCAAGTGAACAGAGTATATATACTAATGCGAGCGCCACGAGCAGGAATAATTTCAGTCTAGTTTAGCTTTAGTAGTGGGTAGTTGTGGATATTTAAATTACTGCAAATGCACGAGATTACAAAAAATAGGCAGAATAGGCGCAATTAGAAACGTCATCGTCAGTGTCAGTGAAATTAATTTTGTTTCATCTTGAGATTGGTTAAACGGTGATTTGGGAGACAATAAAATACTTGCTATCTTCAATCTTCACACTTTCGTTCCAGAGCCCGTTCATTTGTACCAACCTGTTTATAATTCTTATCCGTATAGACGTACGTACCTACTCATATTTATTATGACGACAGCTCTGATTTGTGCTACTGTTCTTCTTAGTTCTACAAACTTTCTATATAACCTATGTTTTCGACTACATAGTACCTGTACGTCTCTCGTAACTGTATGTTTAGGCTTAATGAAAATAGCGTACAAGATATTTACATGTCATGGAATATTACCATGTATTGTATTGTAATATTCTAAGTGCTTCGCGAATAAAGAATTTTTACTTTTGGTAGTATTCGCTGGATATACCTTTTCTTATTTAAAATGCCAGTGTGATATTCTCTATGGAGTTTCTTTAATTTTTACCGTAATGTCTGCTTCCAGCACTTAGTACCTATATACGAGGGGAGGTCCATAAATTTCCGGCCTGACAGAGAAAAAGGACACTCAAGTTCATGAAACTATTTTAATTTTTCAACATAGTCTCCGTCTATTTTTCTGATCGTTCAATTATCATTTCTATCTCAGTATAAAAATAGTCAGAAATTTTGTCTTCAAAATGGGCGAAAACCGCAGCGCAGCGGTCACTTCATCATCAGTGGAAAATCTTCTACCACTTAAGTCCGCCTTGAGTTTCTGTGAAACCACATTTTGTAACAACAGCATTCGAAACTGCGGCGGCGTGGACGGCTGCATTGTCATGTAGAAGCCGCATGCATACCTGTGCTTAGCTTTCCACGACGTTTCTGCTTTATTGCTTCTTGTAATTGCTCTATCTATAAGGTAACATAATAGCACGACAGCTTTCAGTCACGGTAGTATTCCGTTCTTTTATGTCTATAAGCAATATTCTTTGATAAGCCTAGAATATCGAAGCCATTATCTTTTTGGTGGATTGAGTCACCCTTTTGATCCTAGGCGGTGCTTCACCAGAACGACGCCACTCCATCGACTCCCATTTGAAAAAGGAATCATAGTACAGAGCCAAAATTTTTCCCTTAGTAGCAATTGACTCCAAAAAATAGTTACCGTGTCTCTGAAAAGCCTCCAAATGTTCTTTAAAGCACGCTACTCGTTCAATCCGCTGCAGATTTGAAAGCAATCGTGGCACCAAATTGGCACTAACGTTATTCATATGAAGATGCTCATGAAGAATCCTAAGGACTGTAGTTTTTGAAATCCTTGTCCTTGCTGCTATTTCCTTTGTCTTTAGCCGTCGGTAGCTCAAAACTTCTTCTTCCATTTGATGTTGTTTAGAGTGAGTGCCTCAATAGGTCGACAGCAGCGAGGTTCGTCGTCGATAGAATATTGTCCTAAACGAAATTGCTTACACCAATCTTTGACGGTGGAATGTGATGAAGAAGAATCCCCGTATACATTATCCAACCTATGTTTGATAACACCTTCTTTTGTAAGGAACTTAATCACGGAACGATATTCCAGTTTAAACATTTTAAAGTTTTGCCACTTCCTGTTGTTCTAACGAGTCGAGGAATCAAAACTAATGGGGGTTGAAGTTGAAGGATTATACACGAATTAGCAGGATAAATGGTAATTACAATGACGCATAATTTGTTACAATAACATCTACAAATATGTCAGTCCAGAAACTTTTGGACTTCTCTGGTAGTAACCGCGCCCTCGATATCCGTGATTTCAAATATCCGCAGTTCGGTGAAAGCGTACGAAACTATTGTACTAGTATAATATATTAACTAACGATTCTACTTTTATTTTTAGCATATTTTCTTGTTATATACCTTATTTGTTTTGTTTTAGCACGCTTTTCATGTAGCACGCACGTTATATATAGCACGTTTTTCTTTGATTGTTACTGTTTGTCTAGTTCCGGATGTTCGGAAGCTAATCTAATAGCTACTCACTTAAAACTAATAGGTATTCTCTTAATTTGCCCAAAACTTATTTATTATTCTTGTAAAACTTTGGAATTAAAAGCAATCTTTTTTTATCATTTTATCCGTTTACTTGTGAACGTATCATCAGCTCTGCCGTAAGGCGCACAGTCATATCACATAATTATTATGTTACAATAATAATGTTACAATCATTACACATATGTATTACATATCAATATATCACATAAATTAATATATAAGATTTATCAATCAAATCAATCATAAAGTCAAATATACGTTCAAATAAATTAATTATTGGAAAAGGATGTCATTATATACAATAATATATTGGTACTAGCATAACCCGGCAGACGTTGTCCTGCCTGTGTATATTTATTTACCTCTGTGTATAAAATCACAAATTATTCTGTTTTGATGTCGACATTTTTGCGATCGATTGAACGGTATAGAAATTGATGTGCTGCAGCGTCATCTAGTGGCAAGTTACAACAAAGTGGATAGCATAAAAACCTTTTCCATGAAAAAATACATATATGTATCAACTGTCATGGTGATCGGTCAAACGGTGTTGAAGTCTATTAATATCAGATATACCAACATATATAGATAGCGCTTACAACAATGTGGACGTCACCAGGCTTTTGTTGACCTTGGACCGACTCGGTGTTGGAGCTAGATACTGTAGATATTTGTGGGAGTTTCTTAAAGAGAGGTATTTAACAATCGACTGCACTGATCATGATGTCACTAGAATAGCTAGAAGAGGCCTGGCCCAAGGTTGTCCCTTATCCCCATTGTTATTTAATATAGCAACCATCTATGTAGGTAAATCAATACCTAATACTATATCTTTTTCGCAGTATGCTGACGATTATGTTCTTTTTATTACCTCTCACAGCGTTAGTCAATCTGCCGCAGAGTTACAAGACGCTCTAAATATTCTATGCAATTTATTTGATTCTCTTAATCTCAGTATTTCCCCAAATAAAAGCAAAATTTGTATATTTCACAGAGGCTATAGAAAACATTCAGTTGATTTGACAATTAATAATATAAGATTAGAGGTCGTCGACTCGGTGAGGTATCTTGGAATGTGGTTGGACCGTTCGCTGAGGTGGGGAAGACATATCAACGAAACGTCTCAAAAAGTGCTTAAATTCATAAACGTTTTTAAAGTTTTGGCTGGATCTAGCTGGGGTGTGCACCCCAAATATTTGAGAAATTTATATATATCTTTAATCAGAAGCCGTATAGATTATGCGAGTTTTTTTTATGACAATAGTGCCAAAACTCACCTGGCAAAATTAGATAAGGTTCAAAATCAGGTCATGAGAGTGGTAGGTGGTTACATTAAAACGACGCCTATTCACGTGATGGAAAGCGAGTTATGCCTACAGCCATTATACCTTCGACGTCGGTTTCTGGCCGGTAAATACTGGCTAAAAACTAAATCCTTGAACACAAACACTTCCATAGACCTCCTTGCTGAACTATCTATATTATGTAATAACTCTAGATATTGGTATAACAAAAAAATTCCATTGCTAATTCAGGTTCATAACTCGTTAGACACATTAAACATTCATTGTAGTAATAAATTAGATATGTTTTCTCTCAATACATGGGTCAGTAATATAGATATTTCTAAAATCATTAAGCATGATACCCACCTTATGTCCAAACCAAAAAGACAATACAATCCTGTTTGCTTAAAAAACCTTTTTAGTGATTTTATTAATTCAGAATATGACACTTTTTTAAAAATATTTACAGACGGTTCGAAGGAAAGTGAAGGAATAGGAGCCGCCTTCTATGTCGCCGATGCAAAAATTCCTGTCAAATTTCAAATAAATGCTAATGTGTGTATAATGGAAGCCGAGCTGATAGCCATTGCTGAAGCTCTGTCATATATCGAATCAACACGGCATGTAAATGTTGTAATACTGACAGACTCCAAAAGCTCGCTCCAACACGTGGCTCGGTGTACCTCGACATTTCGAGGAACCCCGATAGCCTACACTATATTAGACACTATTTTGAAACTAAAAACTCTAGGAAAGAACATAGTACTTCAGTGGATTCCATCACATGTTGGCCTGGAGGGCAATGAGACTGCTGATACACTAGCCAAGCAAGCAGTATCAGATGGAATACCTCTAAACTTATCCCCTTACTTTACTAACTTTATTCCAAAAATTAAACAGGATTGCTATTCTCTTTGGAAGGAGTACTTTGATGAGAGGTCCCAAGAAAAAGGAATTTGGTACAAAACGATCCAACCACATCCTTTGAGTTCACCGTGGATTGATAATCAGATTTTAAATAGACAAGATACTGTCATTGCGCTAAGACTTCGTTCCGGACACATTCCATGCAATAAGTTTTTACATCTAATGAGAAAATCTACGACCGCAAATTGTCTATTGTGCAACACCGTTGATGATGTCTATCACGTATTGATGGAGTGTGTCTGCAACGATGGGTTTAGAAGTAGATCAGTAAGTAGGTCTATGGATGTAGGTCACTGTAACAGTGTTCTAGCTGAGCCTCTATCAAGCACAGCTAGAACTCTTTACAAACTAGCTATGCTAAGATCATCCTAAGTTGATTGTTTACCTAACCAGGGCGGCATAATCGCATGTGCGACAAAGCCCTTTACTATGAAAAAAAAAAAAAAAAAGAAAAAAAAAAGATATACCAACATCCATTTTTATATACATATATATAGAAGATAAATCAATCTTTTCATAAAACATAATTCAACTTGTCAATTCAAACAACATAATACATTTCAAATTACAAAATTATATTTTACTCATCAGTGCTGTATAAAAATTTGTGGTTGATAACTAAGTAGGTATTATTTACATTTAATAAGAATCAAAATTGTCTTTTATTTAATCTGTTATTGAATGATATGTTTTGTCAGAAAATAGTTTCTTTAATTTACTTTTTATTTTAATTTAGTTTAAATATGTTAGATAGGTTGTTGTCACGTATTGATTTGGGTTGTTTATTGTATATTTTAGGTGGCGTAGAAAATATAATATTTTTATACATAGCAGTTCGACAAGACGGTGCGCATAACATATTCTTAAGTCGTTCACTCTTAAAAAAGATCTGCAAATAAATACATTTGGATTGCTAAAAATATGTATTGCAATTTCTAAAATGTACAGTGAGCGAAGGGTGCGTCCTTTTAATTTTTTGAAATGTGGTTTACAACTCTCTGTAATACGTAGGCTGCATATCGCTTTCACACATTTCTTTTGGGCCTTGAACACTTCCTTATAATTAGTAGAGTTGCCCCAAAAGATGTTGCCGTATCTAAGTATAGAAGATACAAATACGTGGTAAGCTGTAAGAACCGTGGATTAATTTGCAACTTAGCTTAGCTTATATAAGGCATAGGAAAACCGGTTCAGCCTCTTACGTAAATCATTTATATGAGTTTTTCATGTTATATCTTTGATTTATTCAATTGTTTTTAAGCTAAAATTGACCGTAAATTATTATTAAGGTATTTCATTGTGTAAGTACCTAAAAACATGTCACCCTACTCTTGACACACTCTTGACATATTTTTAATTACAATACGAGACCACATCATCAACTAATCGCTGTTTCACCCTAGACCCTGGACCCAACTGAACCCTTTTAACGACTTTATTATACTCATGTATGTACTTATCATTTATCTTCACTTGAGCATATAGAGCGTTGATAAGAAAAACAAGGAAACTGACACATATTTCAAAAAAATCTCTAATCAAACTAAAATAAATTGCTCTATTTCAAACTCTGTCATTTATGCTTTAAACAGTTATGACTGTCAATCCTTCCTTCAGCATACAATTGCAGCCTTCAGTATAGATTTCACCAAATATGTTTACCATGCTGAAGGATTTAATTTGCCATCGGACATTCATTTGTTTAAAACAAATGTTTATTTAGTCTGGGTAATTCGTGTTCTTCATTTTGTGTTTCTGGACTCACGACATAGAAAATCTTAGTGTGAACACCTTGGGCATAGAAGAGAAGAAATTATATCGCAGGATAAATTGTATTTTATATTTGGTGTTTTGTTTCTTTATGTTATTTAGGGGCTTTCACTATTTTGTATGTCAGCCCCATTGTATCCTAAAATTACGAACTTTATCCATTATTATAATAAACGTACTTATCCGAAATAAACGTACTCATCAAGTCTACTTTCTTACATAATCTAATAACAAAATATGTTAATTCTTCTACAAAATATTTAAGCAACAATTTTATTTTATCTTCTAAACTCACCTGACTAAAACATATATTTTTAATTTTAAGAAAAATACTTTTAATGTCTGTTATTTTCTTGTTCCACCCTCACTTTTCTCCTCCGCCCTGTTTCTTTCTCTGTTTCTTCACTAGATTGTCCATCTATACGTTCATCGTAGTCATTAAATGTTTGTTCTTAACTGTTCAATTCTTTTTCCACCAACATGTCTTGTAGTTTCTTTTTCTTATTTTTCTTTGATTTCGTCCTATTAGTTGAACTATGTTCTTCTTCCATAACTTCACTGTCCCTTCCCTCTCTGATATCCTTGTGAATCACCGCCTCTGATAGCACTACATCTCTGTATGTTTTACGCCATTATATAGAATTGGATTGTATGATACTACTTTTAAATACTTCATTTTCTTCTTGCCTTTTTATCTCTTTTTTGATAGATGTATTTGTAAAACTTTCCCGTAATTACAATTCTCTGCACCCATTGTGCTTCTAAACGTTTTTTCTTTAAAAAATATTGGACACTATTTATCCAACAACATGTGTGAACCCTTACAATTAATCCATAAGAAGGATTTCACCTCACAGTTTTCATGATCCCCATTGCATTTCGGGCAAATTTTCTTTTTAGAGGAACAAGCTCGTGATACATGGCCAAACTTCCAGCACACAGCACACTGTGTGACTGGGAAAATGTAAGGTTCCGCTTTAAATCTACAGTCATGCATGTATACATACGAATGCAAGGTACTGCTTTTAAAGCATAATCGAATAGTTTCGCTGTCTACCCATTTACCCTCCACTAACCTTTTTAGCCTTCTTACTGAAATAATTTCATATTCACCATTTAAATAACCCATTATATCTTTTTCCTCCGTCTCGACATCTATCTGTTTAATGATTCCATAAGACATGGACAATTCAGTCGTATTTTGACATCTGTATCCCATTTCATTAATTATTTTGGAATTAACTAGCTATTTCGCATTTACTTTATCTCGAAATTCTATGAACACTTTATAAGGATTTTTATATTGAATTTTCAGTATATTTCCTATACCTTCAGACCTAAGATAATTTCGCCACCCCAAATTGCTTTATTAAGATTTGATTTTTTGATGTAATATATACTTAAATTTTTCCACACTGTTCTGTTGCCGTCCTGCTATTGTTATCTTCTCCATCTCCAATGTCCGGTTTCTTGAAAAGACATCTATATCGTTTAGGTACTCTCTTAACAGTTATGAACCCCTCCTCGTTCTCACTCTCGTCACTCTCCGAACGTATTCTCTTCTCTAAACCTCGATTCCCATCTGCGTCGCTCGCCCGGCTGATGTTTATATCCCCCCACACTAAATTATTTACTGGCTGCTCACATGCTATGTGTTGTCCACACGGTCCTTTTCCCAACTACTACTCTCCTCTCCTCCACTTAACACTAAGTCCTCTTCAATTTTATTAATATCATCCATTATTATATAACTTTATACACAAAAACATTACATTTTCAATTAGGTTATTTCGAAAAAATATCGTCAAGAATAACTGACTAAGCGCTAAAATTAGACACGTATGCTCGCCTCGATTATCCAAAACTAAACCCTTTTATGGTTTTTAACACATAAAATTCGTTTTAAAATAATTATTGGTTGACAATTTGTGGCGTCTACTGTCACGAACTACGATATTTGGTGTTATATTTAATACAGTGAGTACATACATCAATATTTTACTGCACCATCTATTGACATTTATTTAATTTTATTTAAAAACTTTATTGCACTTAATTGCACAAAAGGCGAACTTAAGGTCTGGAAGCATTCTCTACCAGGCAACCTTTGGGCTGATTAGAGTAGCACGTTGAGATGTGACATTCTTTTAAAATTAACTATTGGAGAGTTAATCGCGAACTTTTTTTATAAACATACCTAATTTCTAAATGTTTATATATAACTGATGGTGTTAATTTATAATCTTCCTTTTTTAAGGTATTTTAATTTTATACAGATTTGATACAAAGAAAAGAAAATACTTAAATCTAAAAACTAATCTTAACTAATTTGTAAAATAACTTAAAACTAATGAAATATAATATTTTAATTACTTATTTACTTTATAATTGTACTCACTAAAATTGTAATAATAATGATTATTACAACTTTAGTGAGTACAAATATATATTTTTTTATTAGATATTATTACGGAAGAACATGGCATTTGGCGCAAAGCTTTTAAATTTCATTTTGCTTTTGCAAAAAATAATTCAGAATTTAATTAGGTCACTTACCGTGTTTTATCAAATAAATCTAGTTTATTACTCCGCATCGTTATTTGGACATTTTCTCGTGTTAAACCGGACCGGCCGTTACTGTCCCCCAAAAGGTACGGTTTAACACTGTCACCCCGGTAAACGGTTAATAATTGTTAGATGGATTGAGGTAACTAAGGGCTCTTATACACTTGACAACTTTAGTGATAAGTTACTGGGTCTCATTAATTACGAGGATATATTATGAAAATACTGATTATAAATGTTTATACAACTTTTGTTAACACACAGTTAACTGAAGTTGTCACTAAAATGTACGAATGTGTTTGGGTAGTGAGTGAGATATTCATTAGGTGTCAGTGTCCCTTCAGTGCCCGCAGAGACGTTGCTTCCCTCTGCGTCTTTTACCGCCGGGGAGTGCTCTGAAGAATTGTTCGATATAACTCCCGTCACAGATACGGACATGTCCCATACTGTACCTACGGTTCAAAAATTGTTCCATAGGCTATGGAATGAACTGCTTCAAGAAGTCTTTCCATTACGCTACGACATGGGTTTCTTCAAGAAAGCTGTAAATAGGATTTTGCAAGGTCGGCAGCGCACCCGCATACCCCCCTGGTGTTGCAGATGTCCATAGTTGATGGTAGCCGCTTGCCGGTCTGCTTCCTTTACTATAAAAAAAAGATGTCAGAGCCCATTCCCATAGCATTCCATCCTATTCTATCGCCTCCTATATCATCGAATGGAGAGTACAATGGAATATAAGTCCATTATATTTTTCACTCCTCATCTCACCCCATTCCCCCAAGGAGGATTGGAAGGTGTAATGGGATCAGGAATGTAGACAGAATATCCAAGAACTTTCCACATTCTTGTCTGATGTTGGCATGTAGCGCCGATGTCGACGGACGACAGTATCCACTTACTCGTACCAACAGTTCCGGACGAGTCTACTTACTGTGCGACGTGTGTCTGAACGTTTACGACCAAGTGCGGTTTCTCCAGCCACATCCGAATGCACGTCAGGAAGTGAAGTGATCGCTATAGTCCAATTCGACGTGGAAAACATTGTCATCATCAGCACCACCAGGTGAACTGTCTGCACGTCGTCTAAAAAAGGGGGAAATAAAAATAGCCAAAGCACAATTATTGCTCCCACGCAGATGAAACGCGAATAAAGGGCATAAGAATAAGTGTATCGTTTCTCTGTCGACATTCGGTCAGTCAATGTATCCAAACACGTTCAATTCTAGCCCTTATATCAATATAAATAAGCTACACATAGGTATAAGTTAACCAAAGTCGTAAAGTTACCCATTAAGGGCAGCCACTACAGCGTAAATGCATCGTAAATCGTGAACATCTCACAAACTACTAATGTTTAGAAGTAGTAAAATTTAGTGCTAGTAATTGTTGAGACGGAGGTTTAGTGCCCGGAGGCAAATTAATAGGATTCCTATCGGATATTGATTGGTATCGTCTATCTATGTTGTTTGTTATAAGAGCATATTCCTACTAGCTGTTACTTGAGGATTTATTTGGGTGTAATTGACATTTAAAATTGTCTCTCCCACTAACTACAATCTGCTGGGCCTCCTTGAAGAGATCTCCACACGAGAATCGCCAAAAATATAAACTAAAATAAAATAAAATCAAGAGGGTTTCGGGCCAAAATTTACCACACGAGCCCGGTACCGATAGATGGGCAGATCCAATACGTCTCGTAGGTACAGAAAGAAGTGAAATAAATTCTAAATAATAATAATATATATTAAATATAAGTGAACAGACAGACAGAAGGACAGAATGACGTTGCGTTCTATAAATATAGATACGAGGTATTTTGTTTACGGTCAATAAATTATGAGTTAACTGACATTCTTGTTTTATTTATGGATTACACTAATGTTTATTTTAGTATCTATCAATTTAATTTCCACTCGCTCTTATCAGTATGTGTGGATGTATCATAAGATAAGGATCAATCAGAATATTAGCCTTGTGTTATTTTATTCTTATAGCATTATTATCTTATGCTATTATGTTGTCAGACAACCTCTCTATCGCGACGACACACATTCGCATATACTAATCTATTTACGTACGTTCTAAATGACAATTTTATAAGTACTTTTGTTCTTTCTCTCCTGTAGCAAAGGTTCTGAAATTTATTTGTCAACAAGAAAAAAGTTATACTAAACCTTAGCAATCTAGAAATTTAACACGACGAATCCTAAAATAAATACTATTTATTACTCGATTATTTGATTGAACGCACTGATTGAAGATTTACGTATTCAATAAGGGAATTTACACTTTCTAAAATATCTCTACAGGCACGCTGTAAACGCTGTAACTTGTCCATTCCTAGATAATCTACTCGTGCTTTTTATTATGATTGAACTTTATAGGTACCTTTTACCTTTGTAATGGTATCTCACTGATCGTCTGAACAGCTAAAGTCAGTAAACCACTAGAATAGCTATAACGGCTTTTATAGCCGGCACCACGCACCATTTTATGGGTCATCATGTACCCACTAATGGGTACTTTGCTTTTAGACTAAACAGCGGATTGTTCTACTAATGCCTTCATATTAATTGCTTGTTGCTCTTATTTATTTACAAAAGGATCTCCAACATAGCATATTTCAAGATTATATTCGATAATTAAATATCGAATTTATAATGTTCCTATGGTTACAGGAGAACACAACATTATTATTGCTAACACAAAGTTAAATGCACAATGTTTTTTTTCCTTTTCTTATGGCAATAGCTTAATTAGCACATTGTGCCAACGTTGCGTTTTCTTAGTAAACAATTTTAAAATCAAAACGCATCTCGCCAATGTCCACTCTCGTCAAAGTGAGACGCTCAGCAAAGTGATAGTAGGTTTACTAAGGACGGAAGAGTCGGACTCCTTGGAAGCACACGAAAAAGGCAGTAGTTAATGGACCTACATGTTTGGATATATTGTGAAAATGTACATGCAGTACATTTTCACAAGTTATCCTGCAGTTTGTTGACAAATTGTGTAGTATCCAGCTGATCACCATTAGCTGGCATGGAATTTAATTAATGTAAATTTTCCGGAATTCGGAAATTACGATCTCCCTATTAAATAGATTTCTCAGATATCTCCCAATAGATTTCCTCGAAAATTGCCTACGAAAAGATTCTTAATTTTTTAGACAAACAGTCATTATTATAGGCTACTTTATTATCTAATTCAGATCGTGGTGAAGGTCGCGCAATTTCATCGCGCTCTATGCCAAAACTAATAATGTCATTAGAGATTGTTATTAAAATCTTAATTAAATTTGTGTAGGGCACCGGAAAATTGGATTCCGACGGTTATTAGATTAAACACAAGATTCCAGCAAAATGTACTACAAAATTAGGAAAAATCTTGAGTTAAATAACTTTTTACCAAACTTTTTAGACGAAAGGATTTTGCAACTTGAGTAGATAAATGAAGTTGAAATACCTTTTGTAAATTAGGGGGAAAATTTACTTCAAGCTCATGAATGGACTTTATATTTTATCTTCTATCAACTTCTGATAGCGATACCAATGCAACTCTAAATATAAGAACCATCGGAAAATCTGCAGCAGAAAGGTGATTCGTGTTACGCCCATTCGTATGGAGAAAGGCACGAGGCCTGAATGAGAGAGAGCGTCTACTGAACTGGAGAATACTATATACTGATAATAATATTTATTTTTGTTCTTACACTTCGTTATTATTGTACAAAAGGTGAGCTTAATGTCTCAGGGCATTCTCTATCACCTAATCTTGGAGTTGATTAGAGATTGATATGGTGAAAGAGATACAAAATACATAAATATACAAAATAATTTGTACACATATTTGTAGTTATAAAAACTGAAAACAATAGATACAATAGATGAGGTTTTATCGCAGTTGTGCAACATCTTCGAGACCACCTAGGTTAAGGACATGTGATTGGTTAAAGTAGGCTAAAACCTATAGTTATAAAAATAAATTATTCAACTCCATGATTTTTCAATTTTCCATACAAATTTACATACTGAATATGCGTCCAACAAACAACAGCCCGTTTGAAAGCAAGAAAACAAATTCCCAGAGTGGAAAATAAGGTTCAAAGCGGGGCCGGCTGGGCGAGAAAATCCAATGAAATGGAAAGGGTTTCCACTAGGATGGGTCCGGAGAAGGGTTACTATGGGTTTCTCATTCATCGCAAGTTATAAATTTTATCATTCATGGTGATAATTTTTATGTTGCACGAGTTGATGTTTTTTGTAAAACAAGTGACAGATAACAAAATGGCTGATATACCTGACGAAAAGTGACCGAGAACTCAGGTATTTCAATAGGTCGTACCGATGTAGTTACTAAAACCTTATCCATCGGAAATATTTATTTTCTAATAATTAATTTTAACAGTAATTAATATACTAATAATATGTTCAATAAATTATTATATTGTGAGGACTGGTGTTAAATAGTATTAAGATGTATATATACCCTTGATCCTTGTGTAATTTAAGACGAACATTCTTAATACCTTAAGTATGTTTATATTATCTACTTTGATTATTGAATTTAGATTGCTCATTTTATGTGACAATACAGATCTTCAAATGTAATCCACTGTGATATTTTATATATTGCTATTTTTTTTTATGTTGTATTCTTATACAGTATCCGATAAAGATGTGATC
Organism: Sesia apiformis; assembly: GCA_914767545.1. Lineage (NCBI taxonomy): Eukaryota > Metazoa > Arthropoda > Insecta > Lepidoptera > Sesiidae > Sesia > Sesia apiformis. The sequence continues at coordinate 8,266,334 of OU611970.1, read as the reverse complement.
ACGTATTGTAAAAAAATCAAAACAAACAAATTGTTGAACTAACAATGTAGAATTATACTCATTGCAGAAAATTTCGAACAAATTTCACATGTCTGAACTATTGGTTTTCATACTTGCAAAGATCTATATAATCGAGTTTTAGCGATATAGTTCAATAGCTAAGGGAATCATTGGGTTGAAATAAATCTTCATCTCTGCGAGTTTTCTTACATTTCTTTTCTGTTACATCTACAATTTTTCTCACATTAAATATCTTTATTTCTTCCTGGAAATTCGAAAATCTAAATGATTCTTCGAAACGATTGCGAACCGATTTGATTCACAAAATCCCAATATTCCAATATTGCACTGTGTTGAGCTAATTGCTTTTATAGAAAGAAGGTTACATACAAACGGAGAGTCAACCTGGTGGATACTGTGAATATTGTCGTCCTTGTACATCCACAATACATGCCAACATCAGTCAAGAATGACAAACTTTGGCGCCCACGGATACACCACCTATCTTTGGACATTTAGCAATGAATTTAGGAAAGGGTTTGGAAATGATAAGGTCCCTATTTGTTATTATTATCAATCTTCAAGGAGGAGGTTATCTTATTTCTTTATACTTCCCATTCTTGCTTGGGGGTATGAGATGAGATGGATAGAGAGTAAAGAGTATAATGGGGATGACAACTTTCTTTACTCCATTATATTTCTTACTCGTACAAGACTCATCATTGGCATCATTGACCTTGTGATGTCGACTGGTTCTAAAATGGCGCTACCCCATCCCTTAACGTAGATGTCGTAAACAGAGACTAATGGATAACAAAGCCCCTACTACATGTCCTGAGGAACTACTCCGCCACCTGAAATATAACAGCTATACCACCTAAAAGATAACAACTACACCACCGAAAAGATAACAACTACACCACTGGAAAGATAACAATTACACCACCGAAAAGATAACAACTACACCACCGAAAAGATAATGACTACACCACATAAAAGATAACAACTACACCACCGAAAAGATAACAACTACACCACCGAAAAGATAACAACTACACCACCGAAAAGATAACAACTACACCACCTAAAAGATAACAACTACACCACCTAAAAGATAATGACTACACCACATAAAAGATAATAACTACACCACCTAAAAGATAACAACTACGCCACCTAAAAGATAATAACTACACCACCTAAAAGATAACAACTACACCACCTAAAAGAGGTGCATACATCCCTAATGCATGAGCATGCCCATGTCCAGTTGTAGACTATAAGAGAGTTAGTTAAGGTACATCTCACTCATTTCCGAAACACGTCACTTCTGTTGTAAGAAAAGGGACCATTCGGGTGCGTCCAACCGACTATGGTTATTTCCCTTCATAAAATGTGTTAGTAAGTTTAATTGTTATTACCACATTGGACTATTCATTGTTCATCGTTACTATTCATTAGACTTTTTGGCGGGAACTCGATAAGTGACGTGTCGATTAATGTATAAATTATGTATGCAAGGTTTTGTTGTTTAATAGTGATAGTTTATTAAACTTCAAAGTGCCTAGTGTTTGCGCATAATGTTTGTGATAATCAAAGAAAATCATTTTTCGTGTGCTTCCAAGGAGCCCAACTCTGTCTGTTCTCAGTAAACCTACTATCACTTTAGTGAGCGAATCTTGACTTGCAGCGACGTGACTGGACATTGATGAGATATTTTGAATTGTTTTGATTTACGAAGAAAACTTGACACTGCCAGAAAGTGCTAACTGCACCAATATCATATATAAAGAAAAAAAAAACAATTTCATTAATAAAAAAAGAAACAACAAAAATCTGCATCTCTGATCCATCTAATATTCTTCAACACGTTCTGAAAACCTCACCTCAAATACAGCCTGCTAGCTCTGTAAGAATAATTTGGTTAACAAGTTCAAAACTTGTTCGAATTCGAAAGCCGAGATTACTTTATTTGATTAAAACGAAACAAATTAGATAACTTGTAAGTACTCTAATTAGTTTTCCAGGTTAGCTTGAAATATCCATAAATACATCTTAAACAGCCAACCACATAAACTTCTGTCTCGATCGTCACTTTCTATATACCTATATTATTAGTATTTATTACCATAACTCACTCTGCGCAGTACCTGAATCACATATACAGAGAGCAAAATAGATAAGATTGCAGGCAACTGGCGTTCCTCACTACGTGCAATAACACACGTACACATGGTTAGATAAGACGTTAACTGATTCACTGAATGTGTAACAAAAATTTACTAACGGCTCTCATAGTTTCCGTAGCTCAGTTGGTTGAGCGTCTAGGCTGTAAACAAAGTCGATTGCCTGCAAACTTATCTATTTTGCCGTTTGTACTAACCAGTAATAAGACTGTGACGGACTGGTATGAGAGTGAGTGAAACATCATTCGCCTCAATTTAAAAATGTTTTAAGTGATTTAAATTTAAAAATGATTAGGTTTTTGTAAGTGAGTAATTATATTACAGAAATAAATATGTAGCATTTTGAAATTTTTTATAAGTTTTTTTTTTGTTAATTTGTCAATGAGTCTATATCCGTACCCGTCAAGAATAAGTTGATAACTTGAGATATGGAAAAAAAATAAGAAGTCTAGATTTACAATAAAAAAATAGTTCTTCAAATACTCGATAGTTTCGAAGAAGTTAATCCTTAAACTGATATCTCGATATGCAAAGCAAAAATGCAATCATTAAACTTTTAAATTGTGCTTTTGATAAAGTTAATTTTTACTTATTAACTTACTCCCGCCACTGAATAATATACCTACTCGTAGTTTCCAGTGGCAAAAAGACCATTTAAGACATATATAAATATTTTTTCTAGATTGTTCACAAGAGTATGGTAACAGATTAATTAGCATTAGATTAACAAAGGAAATAAAAATTTGTAAGCCGATGACCTCCGATTGGCAATTCTGTATAGATTTTAGTAACAGCCATTGTCCAGACAATAGAGTAAGTAATTTACTTTTTACGTCTGATATAAATTGTCCAATCCATCATCCTAGGTCTCTATAGGTTTTTTATAAAATATACGGCAGACGAGCGGGTGGGCCACATGATGGATGGGGATTGGATGGACATCTGCAACACCAGGGGGCTTGCAGGTGCGCTGCCGACCTTATAAAATCCTGTTCACAGCTCTCTTGAAGAGCCCCATATCTTAGCGTAATGGAAAAACTTCGGCTGGCAGTTTAATATCGGAACACTTCTCCGAAGGTTCATAAATGCATGCGATCTTCGGCTCTCCTCATCCAGCCACCCATCGGCAAACTTATTTGAGTCATTCCACCTGGCCGGGAGATATCCGAGATAATAATATGTACGTATCTGTATATAAGCATCACAATCTTGTTTCATACTTAGTCTATTAAATAAAACAAAATGTTTCCCAATCACAACTGTATTGCTAAAATGGATAACTATTAAATCAGGTTGAATAAACAAAATTTGATTAAAATTGCTTGTCGGAAATCAACATCAATTTCATTTTGTTGATTAAATAGCAATGCTGATTAATACTTTTATATTTACTGAAATATTTCTCAGTAAAATATATAGAGTTCCGAAAATATTTGAGATTTCCTACAAAATGAAACTGAACTCTTTGGGCGAGGCGTCATATTTTATACATTGTACCTACCCATGGCAAAGAATTGGAAAAATGCCAATGCGATAGCAAAAGGCTATAAAATACGAATGAATAGAATTTCTGAATATAACTTAAATTTTGGTTTTGATCTGTTTTATGACTTTTTTGCTTATTCTTGTCAATTTTATTTTGCTTATAATAATTATGACCATGAGCTTACCATGGTACTTTCCCGAGCCATTGCTATAACTACTACAGATTTACACATCGTTGGGGATTGTGTTCTCTTATGGGCTGACTATTAATCCAGTAAACATACTGTAAACCTAAATCAATACACTCGAAGCATTCTCACATGCTAGTACAATTCCCATTAGTACAATTCCCATTTATATTAACACAGGATATGTGGTTAAATATTTAAACAAAAACGTCCGAAATTGTTTTATTCGATCTCCCACCTCATCTAAGATTCCCGAACGTTCTTTCCCAACCGTTCTTCCTCGTTACATTAGAACTGGGGGTACTAAACCCTGATTTGGGTCGGAATTCCGAAGAACTCCTTAGGGCATTATTATTTCCACATTCGGTGTAACCGGTTTCGTTCGGAAAGAAAGTAATTTCGTAAAATAAGTGAGTTACGGAAGCCGTATGAGAGTTGGGAAGAGGCGTTAGGTATTTTTATTAGGCTAAGCCGTGGGTGGTGGAGAGGCTGTATGTACGTAAAATGGTTCTCGACTACAGGTTTATGAGAACACTAGCTGTGCCCGTGACTTCGTACGCGTGTAATTTTAGTTTTTAAACTCTAAATTGCGATATCTTTTCTTTCCGTCAGCCGATTTCGATGAAACAAAGCCTATTCGAAGCGCCAAGCTAAGCTTAATTAAGCAGCGGAACTCCCATGAAAATCCGTTCAGTAGTTTTAGAGATTAGCGTGTTCGAACAGACAAACAGACAGACAGAGAGACAAAAAATTTCTAAATCGCATTTTTGCATTCTGATACTCTTCCTTCATCACCCCCCAATCAGTTTTTGGTAAATATATTCAATGTACAGATACGCTGGTACTACAGTTTTATTATATATATAGATTAAGTGACCGGTCACAGTTTATCTCGTGCTGCGTATATTTATCGTAGATAAAATTTATAAACGGAAACATAAACAACATCTTGACATCATGTAGTTTTTGGTTATCATAATAAACAAAGATAACTTGGCTATCTACGCGGCAGCACCGACAGCATCAAAATCTAATCAAAGTTATAAACATGTACTAAAGCTTTCTTGTTATATCTAAAACGTTCGTAGCCCTGATTACTCAGCCCAATGTAGCTGTTGTGAGTAATGATCGCCCGTCTAGGCAGCTCGGCGCACCGCGCCCATTGGTTGCAGTGAGTGCGCGTAGAATGAAAGATATACCTACTAGAATTAAGTAATAAGTTACGAATAAAAGTCCATTGTAAAAACTGGTAGAATAGATTCTAGCCTCGATAGTCAACAATCTATTTTCAGCTTTTTCATTATTGCAGTGCCACACTGTAGATACAAAATCAGCGGCTCATTGTGAACTATTGAAACTATTCAGACTGCAAACTATTCAAAACAAACAAGCAAACAATTACGTAGGCCCATTGCCCATTTTGCATTTTACATACATGTGCATAGTGTTTATTGCAACACTCGACGTGTCGCATGTATTGTCGCCAATCATACTATACCATCAGCGTATGTCTCTCCACTGCTGGCTTTAGGTGCCAAGGCTCGCCAACACACACGATTATCGCCGCTACCTGGCCGGAACGAAAAATTCGCCGCTTTCCGGTACATGGCCTGTCTACCTCATGAGTTATCGGTTCTGCTGCAAATATGACCCGCCCATTGCCACTTCAGCCATTGGCACCTTTAAAAAAATCTTTATTTTGTAAAATTAATCCATTTAATTAACTGATGAACAATAAACGAACAAATTAAGAATAACATACAAATAACGAACAGCAGCCATTATTCCATACAACATTTCACGTGAAATCTAGTAATTTTATTTAAACCTTCAGCTCCCCTGCAATATAAACAACAATATTAATCACTTTGATTGTAAATGTTTGTCTTTTCATAAATATTTTCTTTATTATGATAGATTTTGATTGAAATAGATAAAGATTTAGATTGATGATATTTCTAAAGGGTAATAAACATAATACATAAATATTAATATTATGAATCTTTAGACTATACTGAATTAATATTATTTGGTCCCTGTGGCAATCTGACGGTATTATCTTGCTGCGAACATTGCTGATAGGCACTTTGGGAGATCATTAAATAAAGAGTGGGCACTAGGACCCACGGACCCAGAGTTTAAACACCATAAGCAAAGAAAAATAATTCTGTATAAATATCTTTGCATTTCTGCATATCGCACGTTCCTGAAGCTTCCTACAAAGCACCAGCCTTCTCGCATGTTCTGATTTGTAATATAGACACACTTGATCTTAGAAATATAACTTAATCTCTGTTCAAGTTAAAAAGAAAGTAGTGTCGTCACTATCAGTCTCGTGATTTCACCTATCAGCCAATTACAAGAGGGCGCGTTCCTCAATTGACAAATGAACACTATGTTATGTTACATTGGACGGATGACATAATTTTTTTCTTAATGTGAATAGAATGTATACCGTCGGTAAGTGACACTACATGGTTGTAGGTGGTTCCTTAAAAAATAGTCCATAGAAAATATGCCATGAGCGAAGACAGGGCGGGTCACTGGTAGTCAATAAATCCAGCTGTTGGGGTATAATTGAAACGATTACTTCTTGTCGTCTTTATTACCTTCGTAACTTCGTAACATCAGAATAGCTTAGTAACAGAAGGTTCACATTCTATTAAAATCTTGAAATGTATCTAATTATGCCAATTAAAACAAATACAAACAACTTTAACGACTTTTTGGCGGAAACTACAGACTTTTAACAAAAGACAAAAAATTATGATCATAGATTTTTTTTTGATTTAAATCGGGTTTGTGACAAAGAAGTGAAAATTAAAACCAAGTGTTGGATAACAGCGGCTTTTATCCAACGGAATTTCAGCGGAATTTTATTTACATTCTGAAAATATCCATTAATTCAAACCAACATTAGGGTGCATTTTGGCTTATATCGTCACAAACGTTTATGGAACATAAAATAGGTAGTCAGAATAGTCAGTTTAATAGTCAGAAGTCATGATGCTATCCGTAATAGAAGTTGGAACATTTCCCTATGTGTCACATGTAACTGACATTGCAGTATAGAGAACATGTGATACAGAGCCAAAAACTATTTTTTTTTTAATTTTTGTCTGTCTGTCCTTCCGTGCATCACACGAAAACCGCTAGACGAATTTTAATAAAAACTTGGCATAGTAATAAAGCACACGCTGGGTTAACATTTAGGGTATTTCTCAATCAGATAAGTTATGAAGTTCCCACGGGAATCACAAGTTCACGTGAACGAAGTCGCTGGCACCGCTAGTTTAAAATAATATTAATACAACAATTTTAAACGAAAATAATATTGAAATGATAGTTACATTACATTACATTTGAAGTTACAAGTTGAAATGTTAAATTATACACGTCTACATTAAATAAGTTATTGCTGCCAGGAGTTAGAATAATAAATGATTGCTGCCAGGAGTTAGAATAATAAGTGATTGCTACCAGGAGTTAGAATAATAAGTGTTTGCTGCCAAGACTTAGAATAGTAATTGATTGCTGCTAGGAGTTAGAATAATAAGTGATTGCTGCCAGGAGTTAGAATAATAATAATTACACATAAAAATATACACACACACACACACACACAAACGCATACACACTCAAGTTGACAATATAGATATCTATACTTCAATGGAAATAAAATAAAAGAAAACATATTTATTAATAAAAATAAATGTAACTATACCTACATATGCATTCCATTTTTTAATTCTTAGACGTTCTACAAATTATATATATTAAAATTACATAGGTACTATATTTAAATAATTTTAATGTAATCTTGTTGTATCACGTGCGATGGAAGCCTGAACCCCATATCGCAAGGTATAACCTAGTTTGGTGTTCAAGATAACAAGTATTTTTGTTAAAACCTTCTATAAACAAATAAACAATTGTTATATTATAAGTAATCAATTAAGCGATATATATCATTTATAAATATACTATCATACTTATTTCTTAAAATAGAAATAGAATACTAATTATGGTTATGCTGACATAAAACAGTTCATAACTATCAGTCCTCAATATTATTTGTATAAAATTAGAAATAAAAAGAGGCAACTCAGCTACTTAATTAGAAACTTGTTAAGAATTAACAAGATATTATCTTGTTAATTCTTAACAAGTTCAAATAATTACGTGTGAATTATTTTTTATAAACTTATTCTACTGTTAATAAATTACTTTACTTATCCTTTTTTGACTGTCCTAAAATTATTTTTAAGATTAAAATTCTATTAAAATTATGGATTTTTTTAGCTCAGAGAGTTTTATTTCCTTATGATAAATGATACCTTTGTAACAAATATTTTGAGCTAAAATATTAAGAGTTCTTTGTAATCAATCAAATAAAATCAAGAGAAACAGTTACATAATATCTAACTTTTAATAAGTATTTTTAATTGAGTATTGAAGATATTTTTTCTGCAAATATTTTATTGACACCGTACGTCGTTCTCATAAGCGATTTCATATTTTAATATTACTAAGAATATTCCCCCGCCGCATACTTTCACGTTTTGTGCCAATTCTCCCCACTCTACCCACATTAAGCGCGCGCGTCAAAGAGCGTATTAAAATCGCTCTGCACATTATGTGTACACCCTTGTGACAAATTGCTTTACACTCTTCAATTTTGCAGGAAAATACGAGAGAAAATTCACTCGGGGAATTTCACTGTGGTAATGTTTAGTCGCAGTAGAGATAAACAAATAGTAAGAGATCTCCGAATTTCTCAGCGCATTGTAACCGTAACCTAGTCCGGTTTTTTCGCCCACAAGACACTTAAAGCTTTAAAATGTCACCCAGATAAGCTGGACACGAAAAAAATCTACAATGTCGAAAAATTAAGACATTAACCTAATTAAATTCAAGTACTAATTAAAAAGTACTCAAGTACTCTCTGTGCATGAGTGTGTGTGTTTATGTATACCGAACATATTTCAATAACTTCTTTTGATTTTGTATTGTAAATCGGGTCTAAATGCGTAACATTAAGGATTTATTTATAAATTATCTTTTATTTCTACTCGACTTTTCGACACGGGTTACACTAGCCGTGGTCACGAGTTGACTCTTTGCAATATGAAATGTGTACAAAACGCGAAAGTTTAAAAAACTTATTTAGATACCGTACTGTTTCTTTATCGTGTCTTAATTTTACCGCTTTATATTTTGCGCGTGAAAACTTCGCGTTTCTGGAAGCTAGCAAATATTAGACGGCGGCAAGGCGTGAAATACACACTATAGTAGCTACATTGAAAATATTAGCATATAATTTGAGCACATTTTTGGTCTCCTAGATGTGTTCACAAAGGCTTCATAAAGATTCTTAATACATGTAAACAGATATTTGTATATCATCAGTATTTCGTGTTTTCATAATTATTATACTTCCCATAGGAACTTCTAACGATCGCCTTCTTCTGACTTTATGAATTAAAAAGAACGCAAACCAATTAGAAAGAAACACCTCCCTATGACATGATGGCATCGTTGTTGATTTTCCTAAAGATTAGTGAGGAAAAAATAGCTCGTACGCAGGTAATCATAGGAAAGCATCACGCCAGGTAAACTGCGCGCGTGTGTGTAGATCACACGTTGGTCGTCAGTTCAAATACCGTAGTGTACTTTCTACTGTTGTCTGAAACTAGTCTTATGATTTGTGTCATAGTTAGTTCCCGGGCCAACAAAATCTAAACTTTACTGGCAAACATTAGACTTTATAACCACTAATACAACTTTTACATTAAAGCTTCTAAGGGACTGGAATTTATGCCTGCTTCATACACTGTGAAATAGTGTGCTAGTTGTGAATGTCAGCTATAGCTACTGTCATTGTGTAAACGTTTTTTACAAGTTACTGTCAAATACTAATCGATTAGCAAATGTCAATTGTGTAAATAATAGGATAGTTGACTGTAATTCAAAATTTGTTTATTAAATGTGTTTTATTTATGGTTTATTCGATAACTGGAGAAAGGAACTTACCCATATTAATAGAATTTTACATAATTATTCATTTGAAAATGAAACAGATGTGTACTTGCGATTACTTGAAGTGGGGAGCTGTCGCCATCTTAATTGCATGTGCTTATAAAAACATTACTGTGCTATAGGCGAAAGTTTAATAAAATTGATCATTAAAGTACTCTTGCAAATTATAATAACATTTTTTTTACATGTCTTTAGATCTTTTACGAAGCTTTTATATTTTTTTACCTACAGCTCGCGGAACGTCTTTAAATTTACCGATCGGCCAAATCTAAATAACACAGTAAATTGTACATGTAATCCTTGGTATTTGTTAATTTGTATTATCCTGTTGGAAGTATATTTTTCTTATTAAGAAAATTAGAGATTAATTATTTTTCTTATTATAACTTATTAGCTCTGGAGTTTCCTCCTCTCGAGAGATCCGCATTTTGAACGAAAAAGGAACCGGTGACATTACTTCATGTTTGCATTCATTCTATTTACCTCATAAGGGAAACCTTTAAGTACCTTTAGATACTAATGGTGGCGATGTATTGTATTCTGCCCTATGCCATCCCTTTCTCTTCATTCGTTTCTCTTTTCCAGTGACATACCGGTTATATATCCGTATGTCACTTTCGGCCTCTTTCAGCTCAAACAGACAACATTCACCCATCATTTCATTCATTACATTAATTCATTTATTCAACAGCAGTTTCACCTAAACAGCAAAATTGCTCCACTTACAATATTTATGTCCCCGTAAAAGTCAAAGCCCCAAGTTGTAAAATCCAGTAATAGCTAATAATAGTCATTCATAAAATTCAGGTCAATTTACAATGTCATAGAAATTGTTCGTAGTTTACCGAGCGTTTGAGTTTGCTCCACCGGTCCAGTGGTTTTAACGGTACATAATAAAATTACTGATATGGAGTATAGTGTTCTAAGTTGCAGAAACATCTCAACCTATGGAGTTCCAGTAAAAAAAAAAAGTTTCGTTTTATGTTTCATTTTGGGTTTGATTTTAGAGTTTTTTTTCTCTTAGACAGGTTACAGACCTATGTTAACGACGCCCATCTCACTGAACAAAATTGCGAACATTATCAAAATTGCAAAGGACGTGTCTACTGTTCGACATTGAGGAGTACCACAGTGTATGGGCCTTCTTGGCTGCAGTATCAAGACAAAGTTATGCAACTAAGCCCACTATAATTAGAACTATCATTAGCCCACTATCATTAGAACTATAAGCCCATCAAAACGAGTTCAAACACGACGTGTCTACTGTTCGTCGTTGAGGAGTTCCACAGTGTGCTGGCCGTCCTAGCTGTAGAATTAGCTTAAGGTCATGACATCGAGGTGTTGGTGTTAAAACTACGAGCCAAACGAGCTCAAACACGACGTGTCTACTCTTCACCGTTGAGGAGTTCCATAGTGTGCTGGCCTTCCTGGCTGCAGAATCAGGTCAAGGTAGTCATATTATTGTATTATCATCGGCTTTATATACATGTGTAAAATTTCAAGGACAATTTCTATAATTTATCAGTGAGAATGGGTTAAAATCCACTTGCAAGATTTGACCTAAACAAACTAACAAAAATGTAAAGTTGAATAAAAGCTTGTAAAAAAGTCCCTTTCCGTTCATGCCAGGACGGACATGTGTTCGACACTTGATTGTTCTGTTGAGGCCGTATCGGACACAGGTGACCGCGGGACTGAACTCCATTTAAATGTTTTCGTGCCGACGGAGATTAAACCAAAGGTTTAAGTTGTGAGATGCGACCCGCGCGTCCCTGTAGAACAAACCCGTCTACCTCAGCACTCAAAATTTCAAAGTTGTCGAAAGTATGTGTCTTGTTTTATGAATCGGGCTAAAAAGAATAATTTCATATAACTTTTTTAGAAATACCCAACGAATTTATGGTAAATCAATGTTGTTTTATGTATTTGATATGTGGGTACTTCGTTATATTAATACTTTATTCAACCAATTTATATAGTACATTAGCATCATCCGACATAGAAAAAGACTCTTCCAACATACAAATAGCGTCTATAAGTGAGGCGGTAATACCCAACTCAAAAGTTCATACCTTCTTATTTAAGATTATTCAACATACCTTCGAAAGATTTTATATTCATAGTATGACTAGTAATTTTCCCTGAAGATTCATCTGGTAATTCATACCCTGTTACTCGAGAATACTTTGAGTAATAACATCGCGTAAGAAGGTTTGAACACTTTTGACGTAATGGCACTTTAATAATAATGGCTAGGTGACACCGTTTTCCCATTATTATTTTGAATATTTTCTCCTTGTATACGACCTTATTAATGATATTCAGTGGCTCAAATCTGAATAATACGTTTTTTCTTTTGTTATTTCAGTTTAAAATAACAGTTTTAGAGTTATGAAGAACTTTATTGTTAACATACTGGCTCGCTGCCAGCACGGTGCACATGAGTTTAAGGTCACCTCGCTAAGCGCATGTGCGAATCTTCTATCTATGTATACCAACATATTATACAAGTAAAGAAAAATGTTCTAACTGATTGACTGACTTATTAATGCCGGCCTCAAAACCGCCATACAATCAGTCTATGTTTCTCCACAACTGGATGCCTCTCCCTAAGCTCGCCACCAAACACGATCCTCGGTTCTTCTCATACAATCACTACCGGGGAACTTCTTCGTGGCGTAAGGGCGTCGCACACTGCGCTTCTCGGTATCTACGTGGCCTCCATTCGAGGACTCGTCTACCCCATTCGTTATCGGTGTTACGTCAAATATGACCTGCCCATTGCCACTTTAGCATGCTGATTCTACGAGCTTCGGATACCGAAACCGCTGGAAACGTGAAATTTTGAAAGTAGCTTCCCTTTATGATGTCATGACTTACTAAAAATTGATTTCTCTAAATTCTACCACTAAAGGGATGAAATGGGGTATCAAAGTTTGGATGAAAAACATATATATGACGTTTGAAATTATGTCCAAGGCCTTGAAGCCTCGACACAGCGTGTCGAATTTTGAATGTAATCACAGTCGCAGTCATTTTTGTCATTTGAAGTCATTTTTAAAATTTTCGTCATTGTAAACTAACCTGAATAACTTAGGTTACTTAGGACACCAACCTCAGAGCTACATCTTGAATTCATTTTGTTTATAATACGTAATTTAAATGACTTCGTAAATTAGATTTTCCTCCATGACTACTCCAGGTGATTTTAGAAAGCAGTACAACTGTCCTGGGCGACGTCTTCATAGAAAGACAATTATATTTGTAAGTGGCTCGTCTTGATTGCTATCATAGTAAACATAAATGAAAGTAGTTTAACTTTGATCCGATACTAATTGAAATAAAAATTCTAGCTCAGTAGGTAAAGGTTTTTAATAAATGACAGTAAGTTTTCTTCAGATTTTGTTATCAAACGTAAACAAAACGCAGCGACAATAAATGAGTATTTATATAGTTTGTGTATGACAATTTTTTTTTTAATGAAAATATTTATAATCTACTTAGGCGTTTAACTCACTATTGAGGACGATTGTAGCCAAGGCCCACTGTCCCCTCTAGACACGGTGGATGAAGCTGGTTTTAGGTATAATTTAATATTAAGTACTAACATTAGTTTAAGTTGTAACTTACTAACAATATATATGAACATTGTCCGAAATAAAAAAAATATTATTATTATTCAGAAAATAAAAAGAAATAAATGAAAAATCCAAAAGTGGTGTTCAGCCAATCTTGTAGTATGTTAATTTTGGTTCACTGTCTCATAAACAAATGTATGCACTGTTTGTAACCCATATATGTAGATATTTTTTGATAACTATAGCGGGAGCAAGAATTACAGCCCGTTGTGAGAATAACAGACTTGGAAATGGATATGGGTTGATTGTATGGTATGGTATTCAAAACTAACAAACAAAGTACGCAAAATTACAGCAAAAAATGTGAAATATAGGCGATCACGTCGCAGTTACCACTGTATGGATTGCCACTTTTGTCTTAATGTATAAAAAAAGTAGTATCACCACAGATGAAAATAAACTTCACTGTCACGTGTCATCGAGCTAAACAAACAAAGATATAACCTTTATTTGTGGCAATGATCTCCTTGTTATGAACTGATTGCGGTTTGTACTCTTTCTTTCTGAGTTTGAAATTCTGGTTATTCACGACAATATTATATTCGAAACTGAACAATGAATGTTGCCGCTCCATTTGTACGTGCAAATTCCAATAATTTGCCGAAAATAGATACATGTATGATTGTAGAGTACATTGTAGAGCAGTCGTCACTGTGACGTCACGCTACTTTTAATAAATGAAGACTTTAAAATGTTATATCTCTGCGATTATCATCTTTCTAACACTGCCACATTGTAGGTCAATCTAAATTGGTCTACTCTATAGACCCTATACATCTATACTCTATCTATACACAAAAATCAGGGTGTTAGAAAATCCGCCGATCCCCATTGCTATTTGACAAAGTACAATTTTTCTTGCCAATGAACTTTTCATTGGCTGCTGTGTAGAATTAGTCTAACTTACCTGATAAAACTGCCAGAATGGCACAGTGAAATATTATTTGCTTACAATATCTAAAGTACAGGACAATGTGTGATGCGGGAGATGACTTTGAGATGTGATAATTGATTTACTAATGGCAATAAAGGGCATTCTTCGTGTGGGTTGCGACACGTGCGACATGCTGCAGCAGTCTAATAACTTATTTTTTTTTAATTATAAGGTACGTTTGAAGTGAAAGAATTCAACCTTCCACTTCAAACGTACAGATTTTGCACCTAATTCATCAGGAATTTTAAAATGTGCTTTAGACTTGCCATCTAGAGATCCATTATGTGCATGTTACTCTGATCTCTGGATACGCTGCATTTGACTTAACACTACCTGCAGCAGCAGAAAAAATATTATCAACACGACGATACCTCTTGCAATTACATCAATATCCAAAACGCCGATAATGACTATTTGTCGGGAACTCGAGAAGTGAAGTTTGTGTTTGATTATTGTAAAATTGTGTATTAGGCGTTTTGTGGTTTAAAAGTGATAGTTTATTAAACTTTAAAGTATTTCTCGGGCGTCGAGTTTGTGATAATCAAATAAAAGCGTGGGACTGATTTTTTTTGTGTGCTTCTTCTATCCTCAGTAAACCTACTATTGCTTTATTGAGCGACTCCCGCCTTACTTCGACGGGATTGGACATTCACGGGATATGTTTTATAATTTAAAATTGTTTATTATGAAAAAAACCTTGAAATTGGCAGAATGTGCTAATTGCACCATTGCCATATAATAATATGAAGAAGAAAAAACGCTGGTAATAATTATGATTTATCATTACATGTATTTATCATTGATGATGTACAGTTGGCCAATAATGTTGATCACTTCAAAGTTGAGTTTCAATTTGACAATGAACATGAAGATAATTTTGTTAATGTATCTTGTCAATTTATATTTGGAACTTTATCACTGTCTGTACTTTCAAACGAATTGAAAACGCAAAATTGTTCAACATTTTAATTAATGTCCCCCCCCCCCCCCACCCTCCCCCGTACATGGGTCCCCCCGGACAGTATACACTTACCATTCGGCGGACTGTGACCTCTTCTACCACCTTCTTTGTTTATAAAAATGATTCCTAAATGTTTATAAAATTATTCATGAGATCTATTTTTTGTTACAGTCATGTAACGCGACACCATGGCGTCCCAGCACGACGGGTGGCGGACGCGGAGACTGGAGACTTTCCTGCTGAAGGTGGACACGAAGACCTGAAGGCATGCACCAGCGATTAGGCTAAGATGGAGTTCGCCTCTGTTTTGCCAACTAACGTACGTGTAAAACCCTCAAATATATTGCAAACACATGAATACAGGAGTGTGAGATTTGTTACCCAGTACCCACAAGACTCCATTGTGTGATAAAGATGTCCATTTTAGTTCATTTAGAAAAGACGCTTGCACACGCCTTGCAATTTATTTGGAGCCTTCGTTTTATTGCGAGTTTCCTGTAACCGATTACTCCCGACACTGCCTGCCTCGATTGTGATTTACGACTAGTTTTAACGATACCAGAATATTTGTTGGTTAGTGGAAATGGACTGTTAAAGGCTGATCATACTTATTATTGACAGTTATATACCGCGATGATTTAAATTTCTGTTATTTTTTTTTATTTTTCACTCAGAAGAAGGAGAAAATTTTCGAAATATTTAAAACTTCGTTTCACGCGACATTCTCGTAGCCTCTCAGAAATAAGACAGAGAACATCGGTGTCCGTTGGCTAGTGAACGGTCGATTAAATTTATTGACTTAATTTTGACATATGTGACAACTAACGTGTCAGCAACGAAAATGGTTGCCAAAATATGATTGTCAATTAACCCACATTTGCCAAACCTACCATTATTGCCTGCGAACCTACATCAGAAGGATCTCATTGTCCGTGCTCGACAAATGGTTCATAACATAACCCTTTTAATATTTAGTAAGTGAATTGTAAAGAGCAGGCCACTTAAAAGGGTCTCAAAAATTGCCGTAACTGTAACTTTTAGGAGTACCTACTTCAATATAAAATCTATTAGAAATACGAATTTGCCAGAGAGGTCCATCTCGTTCAAAAGATTATTGGTACTTACTTGTATACTGGAATATCGAAGCACCCATTTTACATAAATATTACATTCGGAGCCATACAGGGGATTGCATGTTTCAAAATTCTACTTACAAAACAATATTTTAATCTGAATTAACTCGTATTTTATATTGTAAATCGGATCTGAACGCGAAGAAATTACCAGTTGGTACGAGTTGCGTCTGATGTGGTCATGAATTGCCTGAAGAGGCGGGTAGTCCAGGATGAGAGCTGCGAATAGTTTTATCAACTACCCACATGTGATCTTCACATTCGGAAAGGCTGTGACACACTACACTAACAATGTCCGCGGACGTATTCGACGGTAAATCGAATGTATAAATTTGTTAATCACTGGTTTCCACACCGACGACAGTTTATATCTATTTTCCCGATTGAAATGTTTATATTTCTTAATTTCAATCGCATCACGTACAATTGTAGGATAATAGTGACGTTCAGCGGAAAGTATCTTTGGAGTACAGAGTTTTATCCAGTGATTAACTTCAACGTTGAGAATGTAACCGATTACAATATAAAATGTGTACAAAACACCAAAGTTTACAAAGTTATAACTGTCAGTGTTGTTTCTTTCTCTTAGACATTAACAAGGTCAAAACAAGCTTTAGATGATGATTTAGATTAACTTTGCTTTTATTCTAAATCATCATCTAAAGCTTGTTTTCACCCACTGCCGAGTATAAGCTTCCATTGCGCTATACCCATAAACGTAACCAACTAACTAGCTCTTTTCTCGTCCAGTGCTGGGCACGAGCCTTCTCCTGTACATTGTTTTGTGCATGAGGGATATATGGCCTTAAAACGCCACGCGAGCTGGCGAGTCCACTCTTTTAGAGGTGGTGTAGTTCTTCAGGAATTGTGGTAGCCGCTTTGTTATCCCTTAGTCGCCCTTTATGATACCCACGGGAAGGGATAGGGTGGTGCTCTTCTAAAGCCAGTCTACACTACACGACCAAAGTCACGTTATCTATATATAGTGTTATGTAATTTGTAATTGCTCGTGTACCATCAAATATTGTCGAATATTGATGACGCATCCCTTAAATCGATAAAATGAGGGATTGTCGTTTCAGTCAAAAAAAAAAAAAATTGGAAACTTTTAGATCCAACAGATTTTAATTTTGATATCAACAGTCTTTCCTCCATAATACATCAATGTTACAATCATGCTATGCCGATTACTATCGATTGCTAATTCACGTATTAATCACGTATATCTTGCTAATTACCAACTAACAGTCATGCTTTATTATCGGAAAACGGGGTAGGATCTGATAGGATAGGTTGAGATGGGATGGGATAGGAATACCCAACTGTCAGCCTACAGCACGTCCTCGAAGGAATAGGGTAAGATCGGATGGAGTGGGTTAGGATGAGTACTGAATTAGCAGATGGAAAATTAGTTTTAGCAGCTCTTTCACGATAGTCTTTTATGAGTGTGAGATAACTTGATAATATGATTGTATATCTAACACAAGTTTTTGGAGTGTCATTGAGGACAGATACGATCAATCGATATCAGTCCATCCCACTACAGGGTACAGGCCTTGCCTAGTAAATCACTAGGAAGTTTCGGGCCATAATCCACCACGCCGGTCCAGCATAGAATGGTGGATACACATGCTTCAAATTTCTTCTATTCTCGGTTGTTTATCTCACGATGTTTTGCTTCACCAATGAGCTAGTGGTGTTTTTTAAAAACTGTACTTAAGTAGAAACTTAATGCTGCCGGCCGAGGATTTAGATTCTACACTTCACGAATAACAGTCGAGAATAGAACCATAGTTTCTCAACCTGAAGGTCGCAGTTGGCCAGGAAAATTAATCGCTTATGTATATAAAGCATTTTATTAATTATAAAATACATTGTTAGGACCTAATTATTAGTAACGGCCTTTAAACATTTAAACCGAACTGAAACATGTAGACCCGAAGAACCGTGAATTATTTAAAAACCTTTTCAAAAACTTCTAAACTAACCCAACACATAAAACTAGTGATCGATAATGTAAAAATACTTGAACATATAGTATACGATATAATAATACTTAAAAATAGACTTTTTTAGAAACGAAGTGGTATATAAGTTTTAAGTGGATTCTGTCGTCCATAGATATAAGCATTATCAATGGAACACTCTCAGATGCGCTGCCTACCTTTGGAGATCTAAGGAATGAATTATTTGGGAAAATTACCCCATTTTAAACAAGTGAAAATTAAACCTCATAAACCTCCTTGGCTAATGGAATAAAAAGTTTCTTTTATTCCTTTATACTCTCCATTCGATGGGATAGAATGAATAGGATAGGATGGAAAATTGGCTTTGGGAATGGCACATCTCATTCACTATCGAAACTCGTACTTATGGAATAAGATAAATAGGTACAAGTACATAGGATACATACATAGGATAGGGATGGAAATATGGTACATTTCATGGTACCTAGTCTTCTGTGATTTGCACTTGTACCTACGCGTATAACTAAACTAATTTAATACCATTAATAGTATAACTGTTTTCGTTTTTTTTATACACCAATCAGACCTCACAGAGGTAAGTATCTAATAAAGAAGCGAGAACTACGACGTAGAACCCAAAAGCGTTGGTGTTCGTAAGCGTGGGTCGTGTTCAAATCCGTACCACACCAATACATGTACCTATAAATATTGAAGAGAGGCCTCGAAATCACGTACGATCAGATAAAAACGAGCTAGATGTTTGGAGATCTGACCTCCGAGTGCCATTACTCAGATGGAAGGGAATAAAACAAACCCTTTTTTCTAGTTTCATATAATGTAGACAGAGACAGGTTTCTATTCCTAGAATGGTAGAATGTAGAATGTAGACGAATGGTAAGCAATGCGCGATATAAGAAGTTATTATTCAAAACTCAACTCAACTCAAAAGTTTATAAGGTTGCGGTTAGACTAAGAACGAGAAACGATGAGCGATAAGCTATTTACTCTCCCAAGACACGTACAAATTCTACAACGATTGAAAGACAGAGATAGAAATAATAGTTCAACGGTCTCATCCAAGCGAGGATCCTCGCTCTAATTTTATTACCCGGCGATAAGACAGCCAAATGAGCTCAGTCAGTAACACTTGCATGCAATGTAACCGTCAACTTCAATTAATGTGCGGGGTCGAACTAAGTGAGTTGCTTCTAGCTCGTCGCTGTTGTTCGCTTCACTCTTTCCTCGCTCAGCGACATAAGAATACGTGACACAGTTAGCTTTACTCGTTGAACTGTGTTATGTACTCGCTCCTCGTTACTATTTTGTAGTTGAATTACCCGCTCATTGTTTGTCATTCTTGGTCGAACCGTAACATAATACTGGTTCAATTTGAAGCAATGTTTAAAGCAGTGGTTCAAATGTTTGAAGCTCCTTATTAACGTAAATCCCTGCCTCCCAATGGATTAGAAAAAGACTCCACTAAACTGGTGATCTGCAGAAGTCAGATGAAAGCCTGCTCAGGCGGATATGCACGGTGCAAAATAAATCCATAAAAGCGCTGCTAAGTTTGGTGTCGACCTCTTCAAAAGGTGATTCCAAGGGAATTGCTTGTGGTAAACGGTCTACAAATGACGTCTGCTATTATATCGAAACATTAACTTCGACGGCGCGGCGTGGCACATATCCAAACCAATGCTGGATACAAACAATTAGTGGAGGTAGAAATATAATTTCTTACCATCAGTTAATGACGGTTAATGTATTAATTAATGGATTCAACCGTTACTTTTCGAAAGTTTATTTTTCTGGAGTCATTTTGGTATGAAAAGAAAAGGACTGATTAGATTATAGACTCTGGGAATAGAATCGGAATCAAAATTCAGAGCTATAAATAGTACACATGTACCAGAATTTGATATTTTTATTTCAGCGCTAACGTGGATTTCTTTACGAAGTTTTTGTTCAATGTCGAGCTAATAAGTAAAAAAATATATATGCTTCCAAACACAGCCACAGTAAAAATATGATTATGGTATTTTGACAGACAATAAAAATATTATGTGGTCAAATATAGAACTGCCCTCTTTATCAAAAATGCCAAGTGTATTTTATTGACTTTAAAAAAAAAACAATTTAAAATCCAGCTCGAAACCTAACCGTTGTTTATGCTCTTTATTTGTCTTTAATTTCCAAATATAATATTATCTACGCTTTCTATATGTTCCTAATGCCTTTTCTTCTTAGGAGGGCAGAGTACATCGCAGGATAGCATCGCAATGTCTATTGCACTACAAACCTTAGTGAACGTGTAAATAATTCAGCGTTTCGACGCAGGTGGCGTTAGAACTGAACGAGTCGGCGGCGGTTGAGTACGATGATGGGGACGACCCGGATGCGGTGACGTTGCTCTCTATACTGCTTGTCGGTCAGTATTATCTTATTATTAAAGTCACTTAAATATGTTTATGTTTATGTGCCTATGTAAGATTTCATATGATCCTGTTCCCGTTTTATTTCGACGTCGATTTTATAACTAGCTTCAAGGTAGTGCCAATCGACGACGAAAGAAGCGATTTACTACGTACCTTATCAGAAGGTGGTGACAAAGAGGGCCCATTTGCCAATTAAATCTAACTGATACGGACTTTCTGGTAAAGTGTAACTGACTTTCTGATACCTTCTGACAAAGTATCAGGAGGTGGTGACAAAGGCTCTTAGTAATTTCACTACCCGTTGGTTGTCTGAAAGAGATCGCTTTTAATGATAAGGCCGCCTACTGCTTCTGTATATATTATGTTTAATGTAATTAATTTGTAAAAACAGAAATGCAATAAAATATTTTCATTCTTACAAGATGAGTACCAATATAATTTATAATCGTTGATGCTAAGGTGTAGCTATTTAACGGACGAGTTTCAAGCTCAGTGTGAACCAATAGAGGCACCAATAAGAGAACAACTGAAGATCAAACGTCGATGAGCGTTATGGCTACAGTTTTTGACACACGGTATGCGGAGATTGATTCCGGTGGTACACTAGAAATATTGCAATGTGGAACTCATCTAGATTAACATTGTGTAATGTAAAAACATAAATGACATTAAGATTGATAACAGTAGCAACACACAGTTAGTTATTCCAGACAACATAAAGTAATTAAACTATACATCTTTGAACAGTGAACGAAATATTCACGAAGATCAGTTTTTTCGTATATGACCGCATTCATATCATGCATAAAAATATAAAGGGTATAAATCGGGATTCAAACTGAATCGGACGTTCTAACAGTACACTTAGAAGAATTAAGTGTTGCAAACCAACCAGTGGATGTACTCTGTAGAGAACACAATATGATCTCCGAAGGCATAAAACTATGAAACATTCCCAACAATACTCTTGCTACATTTTACGCTAGAAAAGTAGGAATCGTGGTTCCTGTATTGCAATCAAAATTTCAATCATCTACCAATTCATAGATGAAGTAATGAATACGTCTTGAGCTAATTACAGAATATGGTGCTGTTAAATTGATACAACATAAGATGGGAATTATTTGCGTTTACAGTTCGTAAAAATTATTCTAATATACGTGATGTATTTTACAACACATGAAATGACATATTGTTTAAGTTTTGTTTTAAGAATAATGAAAAATATATAGTATGTGGAGATATACATTGGCTTTAGTATGGCTCCCAAGATCTATAATATACTACTGGAATCAATACGCAGCACTCAAAATTCAATTCAGATCTCAAAATTCGCAAAACGGCAAAACGGGGTATCAATGTTTTAATGTAAAAAATATTTAATGGTTCTGTTTACTTGAAACTTAATACAAATATTCTACAATATAAATAATAATTAAACATGTGCCTTATCATTATTGCAAAATTGCGTCAAGGAGCTAACGGTATAGAGCGTCAAACTTTGCATGAAATCACAATTAAACGTAACTAAATCCACGCGAGAAAAAGTCGCGAGCAAAAGTTATTTTTATATATTATTTCTATATACAATATTAATTAATATACAATATTAATATCTGATTTTTCATGTTTTTATGAGATGGAGAGATCCTTTCTTGTTCGTCTTCTCAACGGTTTGCTTTTTCTCAGGAAAATCGTAGGTGTAACATTCTTTAACAATTCGGTTTCTAATATTATTCTTCCTTTCAGGCATATTCCTCTCCTTGCTCATCTTTTTGAGCGTGGCCGGCAACATCCTGGTCTGTATCGCGATATACACCGACCGTGGCTTGCGGAGGATCGGCAACCTGTTCCTGGCATCGCTGGCGATTGCTGACATGCTGGTTGCTGCTGCTGTCATGACCTTCGCTGGTGTCAACGATTTGCTGGGGTCGGTATAAGATCCTAATACATCTTCCTCATTACCCCTCTATGAAGACTTTAAGTACCGCTATGACCACCACAGTTTAAATCATACTAATCAGCTCTGTCTCTCTCTCTCTACTTTGGATATAGAAGTCCATAAAACTTTGTTTTGGAAGCGCTGCCCCATATTTCAATAAGATAATACATGAAGATAATATTTCAATAGATGTGGTTTAACTAATGAATTGTAAATGGTTAGAGGAACTCGACGGGAAGACATCGAACATTATTTCGAAGTGAATCTATGAGACGCGAGAGCTTGATTTTAACATGATCAATGTAAACATTCCGTATTAAAAAGCTGTCAAGTGTTGGAAGATATTTCTCATTACTTTTTTCTTGTAGAGGAATGTTAAGGGTAAGTGGGATGGAACTTTTTTGTTCTTAGAGTTAATTATAATATAGCAAGTTTTGGATGCATTAATAGTAAGAAGATTATATTGAAACCATGTGTGGACAATGTTAAGGTCTACTTGAGCTTGTGAAAAAATGTCGTGTATAAAACCTCCGAAGTAAAATAGGCATGTATCGTCGGCATACAAGGTGAATTGACCATATAGTAGTATAGATGATGTAGTATTGAAAAGATTTTTCTCATTTATCAGAATTTATCATTGATGAGAAAAAGCAACGGCTCTAAAATAGAGCCTTGTGTCCCGTGAGATATTAAAGTAGGTTTATTTTGGTAATTATCAATTTTGATAACTTGGTAGCGATTTTCAGAGTGTTGCCAGTGATACCGATACACTAAGCTTTTTCAAGTGGGCGATACACTAAGACTAGTGGGCGGACGAGCAAGCGTTCCCATTTAAATTTATAGTAATTTTTAATGTGTCTGGAAAAAACAAAACAAAGAAAAACAATTAGTTAAATTATCGATGGTTAAATTTTTAATCTAAATAATTTCTTTAGTGCTAATTCCATCACTATCCGTGCTAGAATTCCGAGTTAAAATTTACGTGGCTAAATTAATTTTCGAAGTCTTGTTTTTCACTGCTTCGAAATCTAACTTCAAGTTGCTATCGTCCGAGTTTGTTTTTAATTTACTTCATAGTTTGTTCCTTCTATTAATCCTAAGTATGATGTCTTTATTAATCCTGTCTACTTTGGGTGGATTAAGTATTTTAGTTTTAGTAACTTCACTATCCATCACATGGGCTTTTATAATGTTATAGAACGAAGAATAATCATCCGTAGAGTCATTAGAAGTAACAATTTTACTAGATTCAATTGTTTTAGGGACCCCCCGGTCCTTTACTAGATTCAGTTGTTTGAGGGGGGTCTTATATTTTTTTAGTTCCAGATAAATTTGTTGTAGTCTGATCTGCAGGAATCAATTATTGCCTTATAGTAGCTGTCCGATTTGAGGTTAGTGGAAACGTGATCTATAATGGATCTTGTTGTAGATGTCTCCCTAGTACAATGGCGTTGGTCCGAATTATTAATTAGTATGTGTCCACATTCACATACAAGTTCTTTGTACAGCTTAGTCTTCCTATTACCTAGGTTTCGCATTTCACTCGACATCACTATCATTCCAATCAATCACACGCCATTCATTCACTACAGCCAATATATTTAATAAATTTAAGTATTCGCGCCGTAAACCTCCTATTCCACATATATTTTATTTATGGATCCTTGAATAAATTTAGTCAAACAGCGAGATGAGAAATTTCGTAGAACTTTCCTTCTAACTTTCTAAAATACATTTTCGTTAATTAAAGAAAACGTTATTTGATTTTGAAGATTTGTTCCTAGAAATAACAAAATAAAAATTATGTCTTTTTCAAGAAAACTGTAACAAAAATTTTCGATAATAGATGAGCGTTGAAAGATAATGAAAATCCTGGAATTAACCTTTTCGTGAGGAAGTAAAAAATTGAGGAAGAGAAAATGCCTATCTTGGATTTGGATAATTAATGATATTTAAAGTCAGTTGCGGATTTATCGACGTGGTCCTAATCTTTTGTTTCAAATTGTAGTTCAAAACAATGAAATGTGAAATAGGGTGATTAATTACCATTACAACTTAGAATTAGTTACAAGACATGCCACCAAAATTACGAGAATTGAAACGTAAAAGAAAACAGCAACATAAAAGATAAAGGAACTTCCATATTGTTATTTATTATGAATTAGGAAGTTTAAAAGAGTTTTATTTTGCACTTTTTAAGAGGGAAATTGAGCAAGGAAAAATTAGAAAATGAAGGAAAGGAAAAATATGTATATGGAAAACCTTACGTTTTCCATATACATATAAAACATATATATACATATATAAACCTTACAATATACATACTAACATGTGAAAAGTATAATGTGTAAAACGAATAGATAGATAACGATAAAATAATAACTTTATCGTGGATTTTTAAGCGACAGTAAAGAATAATTTTGCTATCGTCATATTAACTATTTAGCATTACATATATTGTCGTTGATAGCCATTCCTGAAATCATGAGTTCAAATTCTTGGCCCATATCATTGAGTTTGTACTAACTACGAATTTTCAACATTACTATTAATTCATCAATGAAAAATGATAACGCTTATTATGAGGATACTCGAGAATTAATAAAATTAGAACATGTGTACCTGCCGTTTCAAACGGCGTCCTCCTAGTGGATTATGACCCGAAACTGCCTAGTGATTTAAATACGGGAGGCCTGTGTCCTGCAGTTAGACGTTATAAGCTGATATTGAATGGTCGATTTATTATTATTATCTGTATCTACTACGTAGCGTGGGATGCCTTCCGGCCGGCTGGATTGACGACTTGAAGAAAGTCGCCGCTAGTGGCTGGATGAGAGGAGCTGAAGACCGTGTGTGGTGGCGGTCCTTGGGAGAGGCCTATAGCCAGTAGTGGAGAGACACAGGCTTATAGTATGGTATCTACTCACTATATCTTACCACTGTTCACATAGATTAAAAACATAAAAGGCGACTGAGGGATAACAACGCGGCTACCACAAGCTATGAGAAATTACACCACCTCTAAATGAGTGGACTTGCAAACCCGCTTGACCACAGTCGCGTTTTAAATCCATATATCGCTCATGCACAAGACAATGTACATGTGGAGGCCCATTTCCAGCAGATCGCTGGTGACGGTATTTTTTTTCGTATTTACATGAAGCATATTTCCACGTTATAACGACATATCCTTGTTAACAGGTACTGGGTATTCGGCGAGCAGTTCTGCGACACCTGGGTGGCGTGTGACGTCATGTGTTCCACTGCATCCATACTGAACCTGTGTGCCATCTCCCTAGACAGATACATACACATCAAGGACCCTTTGAGGTAAATATTTTAAAAAAAAATATGAATAATATAAATGATTGTTTATTATAAAGCTTTTTATGATTAACTGAAATAAATAATTTCAAATTACCTACTAAGAATGTAATCACAATGTCGGAAGCGGGTCTTCATTTTTCTTTAGACCCTTCTTCATTGTCACCGGGAACACCATAGAACCTAAAGGTTAAAATAAAAATGGTAAAGTTGTTTAATCGGTCCTAAAATTATTATAAGAACATTACAGTTATCTTCAGTTTTCCTCATTCGCTGGGCTATTAACATAGAATGTAAATTTATTGCGTCATGTAAAAATTTGCAAAAAAAGTACTCTCGCAACACGACCGACCATTTGTAAATAACTACCGAAATATTGTCAGTGTGTTCAAAGCAAATAGCTATTATTTTCTATTTACATTGAGGGTGGGTAAAGCGGGTTCGGCTTTAGTTTTCGATTTACCCTGATAGAGACAAATGTAACGAGCATTTGTTACTGAGGTATTTCTTTATCGATGCTACTCGTTCTAAGTACTGTTGAGTCGTCATTATATTTTATTGTTACAGATGTATTACGAAAACATTGGCCATCGGCTAATCCGGAAACACCTGAACGCGTCATCCATGTCAATGAATTACCGTACCTCTAATTGCGTACTTTATTACGAGATACTTTATTGCATAGACGTGAACGATGCGTTCGAATGTTTCCGGATTAACCGATGGGCAATGTTTACGTAATGTATCTATATATGCAATTTGAAAAATGAATCAAAATTCTTAAGCTAGGTCTACATTTGTATCATTTCACAGTTGCGTACCACGGTATTGTATCCGCGACGTGTAGAGACACAACTAGGACCAACAATTGACAAGCGTCATCTTTGAATAGGGTAAAAATTTGTGTAATAAGTAATCGTATCCGTATCTGTACCAGACGGCGTAACTCGTAAGTAACTACGTATAAAAATACGTCCATACTTACCATCACGCAACGGGACGCGGATACGATTCGGTGAAACGCAACCGTGAAATGATACCAATGTAAACCCGGCTTTACAATATTTCACATGAAGTATTGACATTTCATGTATGAATTACCTTATTAATGTATTTTGTATAAAAAATTGTATTTTTTACCAGGTACGGCCGCTGGGTTACCCGCCGTGTGGCCATCGCTACCATCGCCATGGTCTGGTTACTAGCTGCTCTGATCAGCTTCCTCCCCATCTCCTTAGGTCTACACCGACCACCAGAAGAAACTATCGCAACTATGAAGCCTCCTCGGTACCCAACATGTGCGCTCGTATTGACCCCAACATATGCTGTTGTATCCAGCTGCATATCATTCTACCTACCGTGTATTGTGATGATCAGTATATACTGCAGGTGAGTCTATTACTGCTACATCACTTAGCAGAAGAGATGTACATATTAGATATGTTAACGGAAATGTATCAATACGGCATTTCCTAGGAATGGGAAATGTATATAATACCTACCTAAATTCGTAAAATAAATAAATAAATCTGTCTTTACACATTTCCTATGAGTTGTACATATTTCGTAAAAATCGGTCTTTCCTAACCAGAAACGATTTGGCTGGTTTAGGCTGAGGTGTGAGGCGATTGCGAACTTCGTAGTTATTTTTATTAAACAACGCGAAAATCCTTCCTACCCGGAAACAATTGCATACGTTTTCATCATTTTCATACATTTTCTAATACCAGTTAGTAATTTTATAAAATTCTTAGCAACTTCATAATTTTCCTAGGTATTGTATTATATGTAATAAATAACGTATGTTCTATCGAGGTAATATCAATAGTTATAACTTTGATTATCGCAGTTCAGACCTTGTAGAAGTTTGTACCTAAGGACATTTTCTTTTGTTTTGATGTCTTCTATAGATTTATTTAGGTTTGGTTGGCGGCTGCAAAATCCAGAATTATTCAAAATGGCGGAATGTAGGTGCATACCTACTTTGGTCACATGCCCTTTAAAACTAAAAAAAATGATATTTTCACACAGAATACGTAACTTTATGATATCAATTATACTCTCTAACATTTTTCTTAAAAAATTGGAGACTCCTTTTTTTCATCTTTCAAATACTAAAACACTTAAAGTTGAAATGGTCGAGAAATGAGCAGTAGATAATCGATAAAGACAATGACATTATAGTTAATAGAATGTTAAATTATTCTATGAAGGGTGATTAAGTGGTTAACCAACATAGCACACTGGATAGGACTGGCATGGTAACATCCAATCAGCATCAATGGCACCACCCGCACTACCCGCACCATCCGCACCACCCGCACCACCCGCACCACCCGCACCACCCGCACCATCCGCACCACCCGCACCACCCGCACTACCCGCGGGCGTCGTAAAAGACGACTTACGATAACAAAGCCGCTACCACAAGCCCTAAGGAACTACACCACCTCTGAACGAGTGGACTCGTCAACCCGCTTAGCTAGAGGCCATACATCCCTCATACACTAGGAAGCTGTCCTAGATGTCCGACAGCGGTTGCATTGCATTGCAGATACATTTATTTTTATTTTTTTTAATTTATCTATTATATGTAAAAGTAGAACGCTAAGTAGTAAATTGAATATCGACCAGTCTGAGTCACTTTAATAGAAGGAAAATAAAATTGAAAGCAATTGCATTTGCAATCCATTTGACGATCCGATTGGTGGAAACAGAAACACGGAGATTATCTTGTTAGTGTTAATAGAACTTGGAAATCGAAATAGGATTCCCTAAATCGCACTATCCGGCATGTTCGATTAATCCAGAATGCTAAAGTCGGTCGATGTTCCTGCCAATGGCTCATTTACACAAGGAGAGTTTCTCGAATACGAGTTTCGCATACATCGGGCCACAGCTAGTATAAACAACTGTTATAATCAACTGATAATTGTTACTGCTGTTATCATCGAGTTTTTATCATCACGTGTATGTAGGCGAGAATTGTATGTGGTTTGGTGTCGAAACCGTTCTAAATTCTCTCCTTGTGTAAACGAGCCTTAATTGAGGAACTTAAAACAGCTAAAGTGTATGTAGGCTTAAGGCTAAGACCCTTAAGCCTGGTTTTTTAAACTCATCAAATTATTCAGCAATTGAATCGACCTACATACACCGAACTTATTCAAAGTACGAGTATATCGTGGAATGAATTGCATCCGTTGTGTTATACCTACACTGAATACGATGGGATGGGTGATGGGATGGGAAGTCTGCCAAAGGCACTTAAACCAAATAAAAATGAAAGATAAAATGACTTTCTGTCTACCTGTCTATCTCCTTAGATGGACTTTGTTTTCTCCACGGTATATAGTATATACCATGGAGAAAATAATAACCATTACCAAACATACTGTATATACTATATACAGTGTGTTTGGTAATGGTCTGTACAAATTTCAAAGGCAAGTAGGACACTTAATATTATCAATAAAAATGCCT
This sequence comes from Sesia apiformis, assembly GCA_914767545.1. Lineage (NCBI taxonomy): Eukaryota > Metazoa > Arthropoda > Insecta > Lepidoptera > Sesiidae > Sesia > Sesia apiformis. The sequence continues at coordinate 8,236,625 of OU611970.1, read as the reverse complement.
CATATATGGGTCAAAGTCCAACTCCCTCAGAATGGCAACCATTTTTATTTTTAATTCGACGTAATGTTGAAATTGAAACATTTTTGGAAGTTGAAGTGATATCGACATAAAAAATGTCATTTATTAGTTAGAAGTATAAACTATTGACTATGTGACCTCAACGCACATATTAGTTGGTGTGACATTTTGAAAAAAAAGATAAAATAAAAATTCAATTACTAAAATTCTATAACACTATATAATTGTGTAGATAAAATTATTTATTTACAAGTGCCTTCTCCCACAGGCTGTACTGCTATGCCCAGAAACACGTGAAATCCATCCGAGCGGTCACCCGTACGGTCCAGATGCCCGATAACCGGACTAAGTCTGTTCGAACACGTGTCCATACTCATGTCCACTCTTCCCCCTACCACGTGTCTGACCATAAGGCAGCGGTCACTGTGGGTATCATCATGGGAGTCTTCCTTCTGTGCTGGGTGCCGTTCTTCTGCGTCAATATTGTTGCTGCATTTTGTAAAACTTGTATACCTGGTAAGTTGATATTTCTTGTTTCAATTGCTTATTATTAGAATTGCTTTAATTTCAATAAATACGAGTAACACTTTATTAGTATATCTTTGATCATGTGGTGTGGGTCGGCTTTAGAATAGCACCACTACATCTCTTCCTGTGGGCAAGCGGCTACCACAAGCCCCCGAGGAACTAAACCATATCAAAAATAGTGAACTAGCTAACCCGCTTGGCCAGCATGGCGTTGTAAGGCCATACATCCCTCATGCACAAGGCAAGAGGCCCATGTCCAGCAGTAGCATCATTGTACTCATATTCTTTGGTGTCCAATAAAGTGTACTTACTTACTACTTTCTGATAGAAACAACTAACCCTTTTCTTGTTACAGACCTCGCCTTCAAAATCCTCACGTGGCTCGGATACTCTAACTCTGCTTTCAACCCCATCATCTACTCGATATTCAACACAGAATTTCGGGAAGCCTTCAAAAAGATCCTCACCTCTCGATATCCTCCTTGTTGCGGGTACCAAAGCGTCAGAGCTAACACACCTACCCGCAATGATAATTTCGTCACAGACTATGGGACAAAGACCTTAGTCGTCCGCAGAAGTGGGTCTCTTGGTCTATCCGGAGTAGATCCGACTCCCCGGTCTTCTGCGGAGTCAGTGAGGCCATTACGCGATCACCACATCTGACAGGAAGACGAGGGTAGCAACAACGGGCTACTCGATGGAAGCGATGTAGTTTGAATCAAAAGACTCCTAAGTGTAAGAAGATATTAGAAAAAAATAAGTGGTAAGTCGTATAAATGTGTATATTATTAGGTCTTGAAATAGGACTTTGATCTCTATAAGGATATTCGTTCCGCTCATAAAATTAATTATAGTGTAAAGTATCTGTGTCTAGGACGTTTAAACGGTTAAACATCAAACATTATTTAGTAAAACTGAAATCAATTCTTGTCGTAGATTTTCAGTTTTTGGTACATTACTTGTTTTTCCTTTCTACATTAGACATAATGTTACTGAAATCTTATTCACAAAATAATCTGAAAATCAGTGTTGAATGTTTGTCTCAGTCATTTAGCATTATGGTGAGTTATGATTCGACTGTGATTATCCAAAAGGTGTACATAATTTTTATATTACAAATTTCATTAGAAAATGCATCGTTTAAAAACAAACAAATATTTAGTTTCAAAAAACACAGTTATTGTAAGTTGGTAAATGTTAGTGATTATAATTATTTTTACAACAAACTTACTCTGGAAACATGGTTCGTCTTTTTCGCTTAAGCATTCTAAAAGTATAAAAATGAAAGGTATTATTGATTAATTATTGACAGATTTGTTGCATCTGAATAGCAAACAAAGACAAAGTGTTGAGAGCCACGCCATAATGTGAAAAACTTTGTTTTTAATATCGTATACATGTAATTTCTAGTCTAAACATGTTATCTACTCCAATTTTCACAAAAACTCCTGTGATACTTTTGTAAATAACATCTTAGTAGGTATCTTACGAAGTGTAAATATAATAATCAAATAAGAGTATAAATTAATACAAGCATACTTATTAATTAATTAAGCATCTTTGTACCTGTAAGCACAAAATGGAATTTCAATTTACTTAGAGTCTACCAAAAGAAAGTTGAGACTGGAAAATCTCGGAAAGTCTGGAAAAACTTTTGGATTTTTCTCCATTCGATAGGTTGAAAATTACAATTTAAGAATTACATAATTTGAATTAACCTAACAAATGATTTCATTGCTGAAATCAAGTATCAAAATTAATTTTCCAACTATTTTCAGTAATAACCTATTGTATTTAATAGGTTGCACTTTTCCAGTCTTAACTTTCATTTGTTAGACTCCAAATACGGGCATTTTGTCAAAAGCTTTGGGACACTTTCAAATCAGACGATTGTTAGTCGCTATATGTTACAACTATTAATATTGACATAACATTTACTACACACGTAACGTAGGTTCTCATAAAATTAAAAAGTAATGAAAAGGAAATCAGTGTATGGTGAAATAAAAATCGTTATATCACCAGTATCGATACCAATGGCAACAGTGATAATATAAATGTATAATAATAAATATAATAAACATATATTGTTACTATACTTATAGCGAACATTGACAGTGTGATGTTTAGTTTTAACTATATATGATCCGGCATAAACTGTATTCCTTGAAATTCTGACCTTTAACACATCGCTAAACTGTTTTATTATAAAAAAACAATAAGAATTATGTGTATATATAAGATTATTTCCTCATTTGATCTTAACAGGCCATGTATCAAATGCAACTGTACCTATTGAGAGCACGAAGTAGTCCTGCTAAGTTCTCGCCGGTACTAATCGTACAATGTTACTAGCGTATCGAGGACTTGGCCGCTATTTATACTATAAAATAGAAAAAAGTACACAATATATCTCACTATTCGTATAGTGTATTGCTGTTTTAGAAAAAAAAAAACGAATGTTTGTAAATTTTCAATTGTAAAATTCCAACAATCGTCTTATTTGACAAAAGTCTTCATAATTAACGTTAGTAACGTTAACGTTAGTAAATTTAACATTAGTAAATTATACCAAATTTACAATCAATTTATTGTGTGTAGATTTGTATAGGTACCCATTCGCTACCACATTGTAACAATTACTAGGATAAGATCACTAATAGTATAAAGTTTTGCACTTACTGTACTAAAAAGTCCCTGCTCAAGACCAGTTTTTTCTTTCCCAATTAAAAATTTCTATTTGAATGCGGCTTCTAATTGGAAATCATGAAAAATGGGTAAAAAGTTGATAAATGATCTGTGTTAATCCTATTTTAGAACCAAGCACATTTCGTAAGTTGATAAGATTAATTATTCTATGTTTTATATTTTATACAACAAATACAGGTAAAAAAATCATTAAATTATCCAATTTAAATAGAAAATTAAGTGGATAACGGTGTGAAAATATTTACGGTTGGCGTGAGGATTGCTATCTTTGCTACTTTCTATTGCTTTCTACACGAATTTTAGTTTCATTTAAATTTCACAAATTGACTTCTTACATTACACTGGTCTACAATGGAAAAGTATTCGAAATAATTTTAACTAATTTCTACTTATCTACCCATGCTGAATACAAGTTGAGAAGTAGAAGTCATTTATTAGTTTAAGTTTTTGCGATACTTGACATTTTCCGAATTTAATGATTCTACCCTCATTGAACTTGATAATGTCGATATATATTTACTTAGTTGGCATCAAATGTTAAAAATATTGTGTTTTAGTGCTCTGTTCTGTATTACTAAGTGACAAAAGTGTTAAAAGTGAAAAAATAATTATATTTTATAGCAAAATGTCTCGAAAATATGTGAATAATCCCGTCAATTTTTGTTACATTTGTGGTGAAGTGATATTTAGTAAGCAAAGGTGTTCTATATCACCTACAATAAAAAATGCCTATTCTTACTATTTTAACGAAAACATAAAACACCAGGAGAAAAGCTGGGTTCCACATTTCTGCTGCAATCCGTGTGCAACAGGTTTGAGAAATTGGCTGAGTGGCAAAAAAACATCATTTCGTTCTGCAGTGCATTGGCAGTGGAGAGAATCGACAAATCATGCAACTGACTGTTATTTCTGCCTGACAACTCATGTATTTGGAAAAGGTAAGGGTGTTTCTAAAAAAAGAAGAATGCCATAGTGTATCCAAATCTACCATCGTCTACTCGTCCTCTGCCGCACAGCAATCTTCACCCGATTCCGAAACGTCCTAACATTGACGAAGATGAAAAAACAGGGATATAAAACTAGGACTGATGAAAAATTCCGTAAAAGCAATGAACAAAAATGGAGCTGCTTTTCAATACCTTCGCCAGAAATTTCCAAGATTAAGTGAAGCTAAGGTCAAGGAAGGTATATTCGTCGGTCCTCAAATAAGAAATTTATTTAAAGATGATAACTTTGATTCGGTTCTAGAAGGTAAAGAAAAAAAAGCCTGGGACGATTTTCGCCTTGTCGTAAAAGAGGAGTGACAACTATGCTGAACTTATCGAAAATATGTTATCATCATTCCGAAAACTGGGTTGCAACATGTCCTTGAAAATCCACTTTTTACATTCTCATTTGGACTTCTTTCCGGATAATTGCGGGGCTTTTAGCGATGAACATGGGGAGCGTTTCCATCAGGACATCGCAAACATGGAAAAACGGTATCAAGGCCATTGGAACGTTTCAATGTTGGCGGATTATTGCTGGACTGTTTGTCGAGATGTTACAGAAGCAGAATACAAGAGGGCAGCGAAAAAACCACGTCGCAATTCTACTAATGATTAAAAAAACTGTATAATATCTGTTAATTTTTGCAAAATACGTTTAATTTTTTTTCTAAAAAAGTAAAACTAATTTTAATATATATTAATTACTTTTGTATTCAGTACGTGAAAATAAATAAAAAAAGCTACTTTACATGAAGAATACTTTTTTAAAGTCAAAATTTGTTTACTAATTAAAAGTTTTTCTGAAAACTGACAACTTATGGTTTAAACAATAAACCACTGTTGTGGTTTATCATTCATATCGCATCGCTCATTTATTGAAAGATTGTCATTAACTCATTATTCAAAAATTAAGATTTTTGATAAAAATTGTACCCTTGTATGTAAAAGTGTCATAAAAATACCTTCACTACAGGCTGCTTATATGTTCACTGGCTATTTTTTACTTATCACTAAAAATATAGCAAGTTGTTATTTTAAAACTGACTTCTCTAAAATCATGTTTTTTGAGTTATGACAGTATATAATATAAATAAGCGACGTATTTATCTAAATTCGTAGTAGCATTGCCATTCTAAAAAGCAATTTATTCTCTTTGGCTATAAACTTCGAAAAAATGAATTAAGGTCCCTAAAGGCGACAGCAATTGCGCACCCAGCTATAAAGATAACGGTATAATTGTCAAACGCCATTTACCTGAGTTAAAGTATTGTAAGAGAGATTCTTTATACGAGTATTAAAGATTATATTCAGCTTCATGTTCACTGCTCCTATTTGTAGTATGAAATATTAAATCTTGATCTATACAGACATTAAGTCTATACTAAAAATAGATACCTATACAACATTTCTAATAAAACTAGCCGTGTGCCCGATGAGAAATCTCATCGGAAACATCTTAGGAACTTTTACAACCTTAGGGGACAAATTTTCAAAAAAATCTTTCTTAGTGCTCACCTACGTCATATAAAGAACTCCTGTGCAAAATGTTATTCTTCTAGACCCATCGGTTGAGGCTGTGCGTTGTCTGTCAGTCAGTCAGTGTTAGATTTTTATTAAGTAGATAATATAATGACTGTATTATATCTTTCGTACAGTCCCAGAAAGTTAGACTATGTTGACATTTTACATATTTCATTTTACGTTTTATTTTCATTTATGTTATTGTATTAATTATTGATTAATTTATTAGCTAAAGTAGTTGCACTTGTGAGCTAATAAGAACTGACAATATTTTTTACTTATAACTTTAATTGAATTAATGCATGTAACAATTTTACGAATAATTATTTTTACTTAAAAGTTATTATAATATCTTTATTATTATAATATATAGCTCTTTGAAGAAAAAGAGGAGTATGTACAACATTGAACACACATTGAAGCCTCATTGAAATAACGAAATTGTGCTAGTACTTCCCTCTCACGTTACTAATGTTTACTTGTTAGATAGCACACAGGCTGTTATAAATATATGCTTATATAGTAAAACTATACATAAGCTAACCAGAAACATAAAAAATCTGTATGATACACAAAGAAAGATACATAAGAATACAATACATAAAGGTACGGTTACGTGATATAAAGAATTTACTGAAATGGTGTTCTTGTATGGTCACAGTGATATAAGGGTATAAAATTCCTGTATTTTTTAGGCAGGATGGCAGATTTTTTATCTTCCTGGTCGGTTATTTTAATTGATGGGGAAAAGCGCTAAATGAACTTAGTTTATAAATTAATGTAGTGATATGTCATTATAAATACCTTAGTACATATCAGAAGTCATTCCGTACATGCATATAGACTAATGTTAAATTATCTGGTAATATATGTAATAGCTGTAAATAGGTTACGAATAAAAAATGTGAACATCTATTTCAGTCATTTAACCAGTAGACATGTATGAAAGCAATACTTTTAAATGAATAAATAAGCTTTCCTGGTTGACGCAATCGATAAATTCTGGGAATTTATTAATAACACAAGCTTCTACAAAAATAGTGTGAAATATTTTTCTGTCACACTGAAAATATTATATCCAACTAAAAATTAACATGTACTTATTTAATTATTTATTTTTTATTACATAAAAAATAAAAAGTTGGTGATTAATGTACTAGTGTGTGCATAACAATATCCACAATCGTTCATTTAAGGTCTTTGACCTTTGAATGCGCCCGCTTCTATGCATAAGTAGGTATGAACTTCGAAACATGTTATGCACATATGAGTAAATTAATCACCAATTATTTATTATTAATGCAATAAGACAATCATGAAATACACGTTAATTTTTAGTTAGATTTAATAGTGCTAGTGTACTAATTGACATATTAAAATATTTTACACTATTTTTACTATATGTAAATCTATAAGTACTGTTATTAATAAAAAAAAATTAAACAGAGTTTTTCTGCAGAATTGCAACGTGAGAGAAGAGTGTATATGTTGTAAGCATTTCACATTGCACCGTGTAGTTGGTTCTCGGAAGATTTTACCTCGTAAATAAAACTATAGTACTAGATTTGATCAAGAGAGAACTTCGCCATATCATCAAATTACTGTGAATATAATCACGCAGTTCCACGTTCGTTACATTAACATTGTAAATATTGAATACATTTCTGAGTCTTTTTAATTCTGTCCATGAATAAAAGTTGACAATTATACATCTATGAAAGATCTTCTTAATTTTACTTATACTCGTACATATCAAAATATAATAGGCATATCTTTACTAATAATTTTGACTGTCGTATCACTCAGCTTCCCAACGTCATAGCTTGTGTAATATTGTATAGTTTGTAAATTAAAGGAAAATTCTATGATGTTGTGAAATTAAAATTATAGTACATGTTGTTTGAGTTTAATGTTAGCTGTAAATATGTTCAATACAAGGTACGAATGGTACGTACAATAAACTATGGATCTAAATTCTGGCATTTCGGTTGTTTGCTTCGATTTATATTAATATATTTTTTTCTTGTTTTAATTTTGTTTTAATATCTGCAGTAAAAAATAAAATCTTTCATGTTCAGTTTCAAGCATAAATATTTTTCGAACCCTATTTTATCATAATAATATATGTATTTTTAAACTTAATGTACTTGCTAGAAAATATTAGTTTTTGTATAATGTTCTTATATAAAAATGTATATTTATTTGTCAAATTGAGATTATAAGGGAAGCAATGGTAGATTTTAATTCACAAGATTGTAAATAACTTTCTATGATCTTCATCGTCACAAATCACTGCTTCGTTTTTGAAGAATTGCAACGTCAAAGCTGATGTTTGGTATTTTGCTTATGAGTTTCTAGTCAAAATAAACATTATATTGAAGTGACCAGATTTTGTTTCATTTCTGTTAGAAATTCTGGTTTCTATTCTATAATTTTAGAATCTTTAGAAACAACAATAAAATAATACTATATATTTTTATTATATTATATTTACATCAACTACTACTATGTAAGGGGTTTTAATTATTTTTTTCTTTTTATATACATATATATAGCAATGATCAACACATTCTGCCCGTATCAAGTTTTATTAATTTATTGTACACACATAACATGAAACATATAAAAAGGAAGAAAAAGAAAAGGTGTACAAAAGACGAGCTTATCTCCCGCAGAGATTTCTTCCAGCAGATCTGGGAAAGTGAAATATAGATCAAGACAGAAAGGCAGGCGTGGTGCGTACGGAATATTTGTATAATAATTTAATAGTACAATAATATTAACAAAATACATAAATATGTATTCATGTACATATACAATACACATAAACACATATACCTAAATAATAAATACTGTACATATAAAATACATACATATTATAATATATATATTTAATATATTATATCATATACAATACGGACTATTTAAGAAATTGACAAATAGTGCTCTTTTAATCGGTTCTTAAAAATAGTAATAGAAGGACTATCTCGTATCGTATGAGGGAGAGTATTCCATAAGCGTACGGCTTAAACCGAAAATGAATCCCCACAGCTACGAGGATTGTGAGAAGGGATCCTTAACAGCGAGATGGTTAGGGTTCTAAGAAGTCTAGATCTTGGAAAAATATACGAGAAACGGTCACGCAAGTGGGTAGGAGAAGTAGATTTGTTAAGAACATTATAGAGAAGTGTAAGAATGTGACTCCATCCTTCACTGGCCCTCCAAGACTACGAAAAAGTAGAACAATTCGTTTACCTGGGTTCCCTCATTACGAAGGACGGCGGTTGTACTGATGAGCTGGACCGTCGTATAGGAATGGCTAAAAGCGCAATGTCAAGCCTCGAGAAAATTTGGAGGAACAAGGGTATACGCCGAGCTACCAAAATACGTCTAGTGTATTCCTTAGTGTTTTCTATTTTTCTGTACGTAGCTGAAACCTGGTGCCTCAAAAGTTGAGACATAAGAAAAATAAGCGCTTTTGAAATGTGGTGCTGGAGACGAATGCTAAAGATACCATGGACAGCCATGAGGACAAACGAATCGATTTTACAAGAGCTCCACATCAAAAAACGACTCACCTCTCTATGCAGAGAACGTCAACTAAGATTCTTTGGACATATAATGCGATCACATATGCATGAGTTGGAGAAGCAGTTGATCGTGGGACAGATGCAGGGGAAGCGATCCAGGGGCCGAATTCCAACACGATGGTGTAAAAGTGTTGTAGAGGCAACAGGAGAAACTCTACAACGATCTATTGAACTGGCGCGGGACAGAAGCAAGTGGAGACAAATCACATATGGTCGCGATCCTCATTAGTGAGGGAACGACAAAAAGAAGAAGAATGTGACAATTACGTCGAGAACGAATTGGTAACCAATGAAGCTTCTTCCTAAACTTAGAAATATGGTCAAACTTCCGGAAACCAAAAATAAAGCGAATACTCAAGTTTTGGAGATGCTCAAGTCTACAGAAGTTCTTCAGTGGCATCTAGAAAGCATACATCGACATAATCGATAATTGGGAGAAGGAGAGTTTGAGCAAGATTAGTCTCGGTTTTAATAGGGAGAAGGTTCTGAAGGCTTTTCAGAGAATGAATAGAATAATGAATTTTTTTGTTGATGTCATTGATGTGACAGCCTCATGACAGATTATTATCAAATATAAAGCATAAATTCTTAGCGGAGTTGGTAAGCTGTATGTGTGCTCATTCCTTGCTCTGAGAGTGATTCTCTTACTGCTCCTCGAGGCAGCGCTAAATTTCTTCCTCAAGTCGGTGACATTCGGATCTTCAGATTTCTGTGCTTTAGCCCAGGCTCAGTATGTAGCCCATTTGTTATAGCAATCGTTTCTGCATGACTGATTAAACCAAGGTTGACTCCGTCCACCTACAGGTCACCATTCCACTTCACCATGCAACGCCACGTCGGCAACAGAGAATTTTACTGAGGACAGAAATAGGACTCCTAGGAGGCACACAAAAAACGCATCAATCAACATTTGGAATTTCGCAGAGCACAGACATATATTTAATTTAAAAAAAAAATGGCTAGGTTGCAGCAAGCCAGGATTATATGCAAAGAGACACTCATGTATCTATGAATGTTATTATTATTATTATTACAGACATTATTTCTTTATTGCACCATCTAACTCCATTTTGTCTACTGACTTCTCTTCACCACCCAAAGGTAGCGTGGCAGAAATCGTTTTAGCGATAAGGCCGCCGGTTGTATAATACTTCTAATAACTTGTACTTTGTATTACTCTGTATATTTTTGGTGTACAATACAGTGTACCTATCTATCTGTCTAAGAATTATACTTGGTTATATTATATTTATTTAAAGTAAATAAAGAAAGTGAAACAACACAATTTAAAAAAAAAAGTTTATTTAGATCCACAAATTAAAACTTCGATAACTTCCCGAACCGTCTGATATCGTAGTACCAGTACTTTTATCTACACATACTCGTATAACAAAATCGTAACAGAGCAGTGTCTGGGCTTGAAATATTTTTTGAAAAAAAAAAACGTTGCTGTGTACTTTACGAATGATACAGAACCCGAAACGGTCATTATTAGAACGTTTATCTGTCTGTTTGAACGCGCATCCCGCAAAAGCAATTAGATAGAATTTAATGAAACTAGCACTAGCATAATTATAGCCCATGACCTGGGTTAACATTTAGGGTACATTTTTTAAGTATGCTTGTACAATATCAACCGTTACATAAAAATCGCTGAATGGATTGTATTGAAACTGATTACAATGATATTTTATATCCTGGTTCAACTTATGGAATACTTTTCATCCAGATATATTATAAGTTCTCAAAATCATTGTCGTGATGCGCGTCTGTTCAAATCTAATAGCAATATGTTAGCACAAGGAGGAATTCAAAACATAACAGGTGCTGTTGAAGTTTTAATTTTGGATCGTTAGAATTGAAATACAGTGGCGAGAGAGCCCCGGAGAATTAAGCAACTAGATAGCTACGACTCTATACAGGAGAATATAAAAATAAAATATAAAAAATAAGAAATAAAAATGCAACTACGAGGGTAGTGCCCTTATCCTAAATAACATTTCTACCCTACCAGTATTCATACCCTGTGCTGTACGTGTCAACGCCGTCAGTGTCACGTCAGTTCGGCATGAGTCTTATTGTACATACCAAACATTGGCTACCGGCTGTGTTTTAGAAAATTATCCTATCTGTGATTGCTTAAGAATCCAAAGACTGTGGACATCCATCACCTGTGAGCACCGTGTTTCCTATCATCATCCGATTTTCCCTCTTATTCATTAATATTCATTAGCTGAGTAGTTTACACATGTTTAATGATCTAATTACAATAAACTAATAAATTAATCACACATTAAAATTCAAAAGTCCATGCCAACGAACTTGCGGGCATAGCCGGTTGGATAATGAATAACGTTTAATGTTTAAAATAATTAAATATACCTACTACTTTTTAGAATTTCGGGCTTTAAACACAGGTCGTGTGGTGTCGGTACCACCACATTTCTTCCCATGGGTGACACTTGTCAACCCGCTTGCCCAGCGTTTAAGGCCTTACATACCTCATGCACAAGACAATGTGCACATACTCATTTTATATTGTAAATGGCCACTATTATCCTACGATTTTACATGAAGGAATTGAAATTAAGAAATATAACAATTTCAATAGGGAAGGTGGATATAAACTCTCGTCGACACTGAATCCGGTGATTAGTAAATTAAAACCTGGCGACATAGAGGTAACGTTCTCGATCTTTTATGTCTGTTATGTGCGAGGGGAGGTCAAGTTCATAAAATTATTTTTATTTTTCAAAGTACATAAATACTCAAAAGTTTTATTTTTAAAATGGGCGAAACCCGCAGCTTCATCATTAGTGGAATATCTTCTACCCCTTAAGTCTGCCTTGAGTTTTAATAACAATAATAATGGAACAAATAATAATCACTGGGAGCCAAGTCAGGACTATAGGGTGACCAATTTGCGTGAAGCCACACTTAGAAACTGTAGCTTTCGCAACTGCGGCGGCTTAGACAGGTACATTGTGATGGAGAAGCCGCACCAACTATGCTTATTTTTCTACGACGTTTCTGATTGATTGCTTCTTGTAATTGCTCTAGCTTCCAGCCGTAGTATTGCGTTCTTTTATGTTTATAAGCAATATTCCTTGACAATCCCAGAATATCAAAGCAAATAATCTTTTTGGTGTACACAGTCATCTTTGCTTTCTAGGCGGCGCTTTATCAGAACGACACCACTCCATCGATCGGCTCCCTTTTGGAAAGGGCCTTACATAAACAAACATAGTTTCATATCCAGTAACAATTGACTCCAAAAAATCGTTTTCGTTTATCTGACAGGCCTCCAAAAGTTCCTTAGAGTACGCTACTCGTTCACTTTGCTGCACAATTGAAAGCAGTCTTGGCACCCACTTCGCACTAACTTTATTCATATTAAGATATTCAAAACGAATCCTAAGGAATGTAGTTTTTGAAAGCCCCGTCCTCGCTGCTATTTATTCGTCGTTAGCCGTTCGGTCGTACAGAATCGTTCTTCTTCCACTAACTAATTTGATGTTGCTTGGAATGAGAGCCTCGACGGGTCGATCGGACTGAGGTTTGTCGTCTAAGCGAAATTGGAGTAAGCACTCCAATCTTTGATAGTGGTAAAGGTTGAGAAGAATGCCCGTGCACATTATCCAACCTTTGTTTATATATCGGTCGGGCTAACGCCTTCCTTTGTAAGGAACTTAATCACGGAACAAAATTCCAGTTTAAAAATTTTAAAGATTTTGCGACTTTCCATTGTTCTAAGAGTCGAGCAATCAAAACTAACGAAGGTTGAACTCTAAAAATTATACAGGAATTAGCAGGATAAATGACAATTACAATTATAGTAATTTGTTTCTTTTGACATCTATAAATATGTCAGGCCAGAAACTTTTGGACCTCACTGGTTTCTTATTTCTGTAAACAAAATGGATTTTCTTTGCAAAAATATCTAGTATATTTGCATCTAGTATGCAAAACAAATTTACATTCCAATTCTCAATCGTAAAAGCCTTTGAGAGCGTTAGAATTTTGTATAGTTTGTGTCGCAATCCGCTCACCAACTAAAAATCCGAGCTAAAATCCGATTACGAACAGTTTGTATTGAAACTATTTTCTAAAGGTTATTTTTATGGAGTACTAGCGACTCGCCCCGGCTTCGCACTAATTATTTATCAATAGCCGGATGACTTCTGGTGGATGGGATGGGGGGCGCTCATGTGACGAAGTTTTAGCAGATATCTATAGATACGGTGGGCAGCACATCGGGCTTTACATTATCACTGCAATATTAACCTTTATTTCGTGCGTTATAAGAGTGCGCTAAAGGTAAACATGTAAAGGTCACGTTCCTGCTATAATAGTGTAGAGTTGAGTAATTTGTATGTTTGAATGCGCTAATCTCAGGAACTACCAATCATGGGAAATGATGAGGCAGAAGAAGAGTCTAAAATATTTCTTGATATACTACATTAATGACTTCTTCAAGATTAGGTGCAAATATGCATCAAAACTTAATATGTTCTATATTAAGTTTTCATGTTACACGTGACAGAGCAACGTTTAAGGTCGGCGGCGCACCCGCACACCCCCTGGTGTTGCAGGTGTCCATGGGCGGCGGTACCACTTACCATCACGTGGGACCGCTTGCTCGTCCGCCAACTAGTCTTTAAAAAAAAAACTACAATTGGTCGTGTGAGAAACATTGAACACTTAGATGAATCCCGGCGACGTTCAATGTCTGTCCGTGTGCTTTATTTATTGTCATCCCAAACGCTACTTTAACCGGGAACTGGAGTCGTTTGAACTGAAAAGGTGAGTCCGTGGGTGATTGGTATTCTTGGTATCAAGACAGTTTCTCCAGTTCAGACTTAATTCACATATATCATCATACCGGTAGCTTATTTTCCTAAATTATAGCCTATAACCTTCCTAGATAATCCCTCTTTCTATTGGTGAAAACCGTATAAAAATCCGTACAGTAGTTTCTGAGATTAGCCCGAACAAACACAAACTCAGCGCGGCGGGGGACTTTAATTTATAATATGTAGTGATGGTGATAGTGATAGTGGTAGTGATAGTAACAGTGATGATGATGATGATGATGCGTAGTACTATAATTAGCAATACACAGTGAATAAGTTACATGTGTACATATAAAAAAATCGTAACAAAGCAGTGCATTCAATATTTTCTTTAAAAGTAACTACTGCTTAAAATACGAGTGGTACACAGCCCAAAAACAACATTTTATTTTGGATTTTTGTCTGTCTGTCTGTGTGAACTACTGTCTATGCTGGGTTAACATTTTATTCAGATCCATTATAGAGTTCCCGCGGGAATCACAAGTTCACGCGAACGAAGTCGCTGTCACCGCTAGTGCACAATAATACGAGTATAATAGCATTCAGTGAAGAAACTAATTTGCGGCAATAAACAATTTGGAGTTCAATTGCACGTCCAGAGAAAAAACCATTGTGACGTTAATTGCAGAGAGTCTTTTAAAAGTATAATGGAAAAACATATAATGCAGTATAATAATGGAATAATGTAATATAGAATAATGGAAAAAAATCGTTTATTCCATTATACTTTCCATAGCAGCGGAGTATGTGTTTTTTATGGACGAAGGCAGACGAGCATACAGTCCACCTGATGGTAAGTAGATACTGTCTCCCATAGATATCCGCGATACATGCCAACATTAGTCCAAAATGGCAAACGTTGACACGACCCCGGATGCGCTGCCTACCTTTGGAGATATAGGAATGGATTTGTAGAAAGGGTTGGCAAAATGGGAAGGGATAGGATGGGAATTGGCTCTGACACATCTCACTCACTACCGAAACACGTACGTACATTAGGGAAAAAGATAAAGTGGGCAATGCAATACGTCTTTTGTGAGAGAGTGGTAACTTGGCCAGTTGAGCGCGCCCAGCGGCTGTTGGACTGCAGCGTGCACTCTCCCCCTCCCAAAATGTTTCTCGTTTTAGATATTTGTCATATTTTCTGTCCAGCCAAATCGATACTTGCGCTCCAATATTTTGCTGTAGATCGCCGACAGAATAAGTTGAGCATCCCTGCTTTATTCTATCGATCGCGTGAATCACACATGCATAGTTTCAGATTCAAATATATACAAAAGATGGAACGATTCTAAAAATTCACACCTGTAATTCAGATGAGGTGAAACTTTGAATGCCGGACAGCCCCAACCGTAAAATCACAAATCGCGATCGTTTTAGTCCGATGGATTTTTTAAAATCCAATGCACACTGTTTCTCGTTTTCAATTTAATTCGATCCTACAATTCGAAGATTTTTGTTGTTTGATTTTGATCCGCTCAGACAATTGACCTTTGACTTTTTATTGTTTCCTTTGATCCACTCAGACAATTGAACTTCTGACCTTTTATTGTTTTCTTTTGTTTATAGTTTCACCGGTGGTTAACAAACGACGAACGGATTATCTTTATAGATTATTATTTAATTTTTTAAATAAATAATTGAGCGGACGAGCAAGGGGTCCCTTAAATTGAACTTTTATATTTTCCCCCCTTTTTCTAATAGGTCGGGGAGAAAGTATTTTCGTATTTTGTATGTATGAAGTTGTGATCCAATATCTTTGATTGAACTGTTTGTACCTGGTTGGTTGTGATACCATTAAAAAGGTAACATTTAGAAAAAGAAATAAAAAATTGTTTCCCGCTATTTTTCAATTGTTTTTCTGTCCAAGAAAATGAGTGAATCTAACGAAGAAACGCGATACATTTTAAAGTTTTATTACAAAAAAGGGAAAAATGCGACACAAACCGCGAAAAAAATTAAAAAAAAATGATTTAAGCGTTTTCAGTCGGGAAATCTTAATATTAAAGATGCAGTTCGCTCCGGTAGCGGGGTTACCAATAAAGTTGATGCCATTTGTGAAAAAGTGCAGCAAGATCGGCATATAAGTAATTACTACATTGCTGATGAACTGAACATTGACCACAAAACAGTTTTGACTCATTTGAAAAAATTTAAAATTAAATGAAGCCGAACCATTTTTGAAAAGATTAATCACTGGTGATGAGAAGTGGATCACTTACGACAAGAACGTGCGGAAAAGATCATGATCTTTTCCGCCATGGTCTAAGTGCGGCCAAGCTCCACAGACTGTGGCCAAACCCGGATTAACGCGCAATAAGGTGATGTTGTGTGTATGGTGGGATTAGAAGAGCATCGTTCGTTATGAGCTTTTACCGTCAGGCAAAACCATCGATTCGGATCTCTACTGCCAACAGCTGATGAGACTAAAGCAAGAAATTGAGAAAAGACGCCCGGAATGGAGAAAAAAAACAACAGAAAGGGTGTAGTCTTTCATCATGATAACGCCAGACTACACACATCTTTGGCCACTCGGCAAAAATTGAGAGAGCTCGGTTGGGAAGTGTTGATGCACCCACTATATAGCCCTGACCTTGCGCCCTCAGATTTACACTTGTTTCAGTCTCTTCAGAATTCTTTAGGTAGTGTAAGGTTAACATAAAGAGAGGACTGTCAAAACTACTTGTCGCAATTTTTTGAACAAAAATCCCAAAATTTCTACAGTAACGGGGTCATGTCACTACCTACAAGATGGCAGCAAGTTACAGAACAAAACGGCATATATATATTATAATTAAATCTAATTAAACTTTTAAAAAAATTGTCTTCAATTTATATATAAAATACGAAGAAACTTTTTCCCCGACATTCCTCGTTGATTGTTTATTAAATGTACAAAAGGCGAATTTAATGCAGTTAAGGCATTCCCTACCCGTCAACCACCAGTTTATTCAGTTTGTTCTTCCAATAAGGATGTTATTAGTAGGAAATAAAGAAACAAAGGGCAGTAAGAATGCAAAGTAACCCTCCAGTCACGTGACTAAATGATATTCATTACAATACGAATATCCTTCACACAACCACAGAAGTTTGTAAGGGTACACTTTGGTCACGTGACAAAATGTCATTCATGAATATACAATATTGCCCTCAGCCCCACTATAACAACCTTGAAACCAGGAATCCGCTCTTGGGTTACTCGTGGAATTCCAATAATATCTGAATAGCTCCCAAAACGCAGGAATCCAGTAACAACATTGTATAGAAGAGGAGCGGTATGTGAACTTAGAATTAAAGCTAATTTACAGAAGGAGAACTTCTTGAACGGTTCGGGCGAAAATATTGTATACAATTCTCACTTGCAACTGTTTCACATGACGATAAAAACACAATGATAGCAGTGGGCACATGACGATAACAGTTATTTATACTAGGCAAGCATATTCTTGACCGATTTTCTCTCCTGCACGTATTCGAGAAACTCCCCCTGTGTTCCCACATTTTTTTTATTTACACTAATATTATAAAGAGGTAAAGTTTGTAAGTTTGGATGTAGGAGGTAATCTCCGAAACTACTAATCCGATTTCAAAAATTCTTTCACCATTTCAAAGGTACATTATTCCAAATGAACATGGGCTATATATTATGTGCAAAAAAATTGACGGGCATGCAACGCATGCCGGGCACAGCTAGTTATAAATAAAAACATACCATCGATTAGCTCAGTTGATAATGCCTGTTGGTCCTGGGTTCAATTCTCGTTTAAAGACAAAATAGTGTTTCAACAATTAAATATTGTGACTGAATGCCTATTGAGAGTTTTTTTTTGGCTTGTACTAAGTTCACTTTCTATTTATTTGAAGGACTGTGGTTATACATTGTGGTTATACTCGGGTTCGGTCGGTATATTGAAATTGGGCCCGGAAGGTTTTTGGTAAATTGAAGGAAGTTTGTTTAGTATCCACTTCAATTTGGAGCGAAAGTTTTAGTTTCCAAGGATCATGTCTGTTAAGCATTCTTCCTAGCCCAAACTTATATTATGATTACAAATAAGTGGTAATCTCCAGAAATATACCAGTACAGAAGGCAAATCTATAAGGTTTATTATCTCCTTTGGGGTCAGTAGATTTTTTTTAAATACCCATATTGAAACTAGACTAGATTAACCTGTAATAATAAACAAAATTAGGGTTGAATAAATGAAAAAATGTCATAAACCAGATTTTTATGTGAATCTTTATTTTGATCTTTTAAACAAAACGACAAATGTCTTGAAGTGTATGGAATCAGTGAAAAAATTGACGGCAGGGGAAAAGGGAAAAAACTGTTTTATACCATTTTCTCGAAATCTTTTAGGTTTTCGTGGAAACTATGTAGTAACGAAAATGAAACTCTTAGAATTTGCTAAAATTGTATCTAAATTTTATTATTGATATCTTGATAATAATTATTTTAAGACTGCGTATGGATATTTAATCATTTAATTTGTAATGAGTAAGGGAATGAGGTTTGACTCAAACCTCATTCCCTTACTCATTACAAATTGCTACTCACTCAAACCGTTTGAGTATTGATGATTAAGAAGGTGTTAATTGAATATGAGGAATGATGCGGACAGATCTCTTATGAAATAAAATGTTTTAATAAAGGCTGTACTGTAATTTCTCTAAAATGTGCACTATTGGTCAATTTATTGAAGAAACTAGATTAAGCGCGATCTCCCGTGTGAAACTATGGAAGTCATGATTACTATCAAATCTTTGTTGATAAAAATTGTCATTAGAACCTTTAGGTTTTGTTAAAACACATTATTTAACATAAATTTGACGGATGTGGGTGAATACTGGCTTCATAATATCAAACCTATACACAAAATAGGCGCTACTTTTAACATTAAATTCGATCGGTTGTTGGATTAATTTGATCCCACTGCATGTAGGCATGAAATCACCAGAAGATTTCTTTTTTATTTGAAACACATATATTTTTTTTTATTTATTTCACCAGGACATAACCTATCACTTTATCCCCAACAATCACTACAACATTAAATTTTATTAAGAAAAAATTAGTCATCGTGTTACTTTTACTGTAATTATGATCTCCTAACTAAGATACTACAACTTGAGGATTCTTAAAGAAAGTTGTGAATAGAATTCTATGCAATCGTTCTGTGTACATAAGTACAACTCTGCCCTTCGAAGAAAAAAGTGCATAATGATCTTGATCACATTCAAGAAAAAAGCAAAAATATTGGTAAAATTTACAGTAGGTAATTTAGAATCAATCTAGAAACTTGGAATCGAACTTGTTTTCGAATATAATTATTTTATTTATGTTTTCGTTAGAAAATGTTACTAATGCCTTTTCATCTTAATAAGGCAGATTACTGCAATTACCATCATATTGACAATTACATAAAAGATAGTAAAGTTATTAGTGACTCACTAATATAACACACCGTATAGGTACTCCTATTAGAATTCGTGTTCAAAAGTCACAAAGTTCTGCTGTCACGAGTTTATCGATCGTTTGCAAGAACCGTTAAAAGTAGCAGTTATTTTCGCCTCTCTTTCCCGTCGCACACAATAGAACCGGGAATGAATGGACTCGCAACAACCAATAAGATACGAAGTTTATTATTAAAATGTTATTAAAGGAAGAAATGTTACTGTACTTTCAATATTAATATGAATTCTTTTTTTCCCTTTTCCAGTTGATTACACGTACGGGAAAACGCGAAAGAAATGTAAGAAATAGGTGTCGAATTTTTCACGCTTCGTGAATTATAAAATACTAGGCGCGCCCGTTACTTCCTTTTGCGAGGATTTTGTAAGAATGACTTTATAATGATTCTAGATAAAAAATATTCTTCCAGGGTTTCATGATAATTGTGCTAAGCCAGATAAGAATTATAAAAAAAATGTCATTCATAATGTATCTACACAATACATACACAACAATTAACTCTTCTTAAAATTTATTTAATACACATGGACGACTTCATTATGATTTTATAAAATGTATGGGGTACCGGCACAGTCAGTTCAGACCTCCGTATGCCCCAAAATGGTAAAATGCCCCGTGTGAACTGTTCAGACATGTCTACTAGAAACATAAACTTGGTTGTGTAAAAGAAAATATTATATTAATAAATCTAATTATTAGAGGGCCATCGATTCCAGGTGCGTATGAAGTTTGAGCTCTCGGGAACAGCTGAGTAGTAGTATAATAATTACTTAACTAGTATTCGGCAGTCACTTTAGGCAGTCAGTGTAGCAAAATTACGTTATTAAATATGTATCTACCTACTTGGGGGTTGAAATGGACAAAAGATAAGGAATCAAATTTGTTCATTGTTGAAAATGGACACACAAAATTTGTTTAATCATTTTCAACTATTGGAGTCTTAGAACATTGACAACGTTTGGGAGTCGAAAATGAAATAAGTATTTTACTGCAGGGTCGAAATTTTACATAATAAAATAAAATTACATAATCAAGGTCAACTATATATGAGTATCTACGTAAATTCGATACGAATCTTTGGTGGTGGGCGACCAGTAAGTAATAGTGTATAAAATGTATTTAAACTGTTTATCTATAATTCAAAAGAATAAAATAAAAATCTAATTTTAACCCTTATTTTCGAAAATTGGTTAAACCGGTTCCGAGCCTTGATCAACAATAAATACCCTTTGTAATTTATGCTACAAACGCTTAATACTTCATCTAACTGGACAGCTGTCAATTACGGACCGAAAAATGATTTTTTCTGCACACGAACACTGTTCGTGAAGGTAACACTGTTCGTAAAGTGGTGAAGAGAACACCGTTCGTGAAGGTATCAACTAATGGCCTACTGCAGGGACAGATAGGTCTGTCCCTGCAGTCTGTCCTAGTAAGCTAGGACATTCAGTCAGGATGAGGACAGACTGAATGACTAGACGTTTTCGGGCTATGATCTTTTACGAGGGCCCAGCGCAAATTGATGCTCCTGCTCCAGATTTGTTGTTTAATTCTTGAGAATTTTGGTTTCCCAACATCAAGAGTCCTGTACCTGCAATACATTTTTTGAAATCTAACTAAAGTCTTAAGCACACTGATAAACTATTTCAGAAATGAGATTTCAAAGGTGCGCCACAGACAGCGCGTAGTCACGGATAGTCGCGGACAGACACTAGTATATTACTCGTGTGTAGAGATTCTATTCAACGTCTCTATTTCAGTACCAAGAAATAAAAGTCACAGGAGTTAAAGGATATAAAACTAGGATCTAAATCAACTTGTCAGCACACAAAGAGGTTGGGAATATAACATTGTTAGGGTCGCAAGCTAGTGTAAAATTTATTATCTAGGTTCCATTTACTGGATAGTAAATGGAACCTAGATAATGAATTTAAATAGTGAAACACTATTTAAATTAAGTTTGCAGACTAATTTTACTGCCGAGAATTACAATGGGCAAGCGATATTTGTCGCCGGACCGACAACTGCGGGGATATAAAATTCTTTATTCTTTATTGGTAGATCAGTATTCATAATTGATAAACTACTAAAAAGAAGATTGTCGCCGGTGCGATGTTGGCTTATCATTATTAGAACACTTTTATGTACTTCAACAATGATAAATTACAGTTACAGATTATTAGTTACAGGTTTGATTATAATTAGCCTTTGTTCTTTTGCTTTATGATGAACCGTGATAAGTGAACTTGCAACGTACACAATTAACTTGTGGGTGCAGTAACTGTGCTTGTATAATGCTATAAAATAACTTGTGTTACCACTGACTCGGCTATGCATGGTCGTGCGTAGCTACACCGTACATGTTATGGTTATATTTTGTTACGCCATTAACTGTTTTGTGCATAGCGCATGTTGCTCTCCAACTTAAATATAATAACTTACCGACAACTAATAAAATATGTATATATTTAAACAAGTCTCAATGCATTAATAAAATAATAATAATATGTAAGTAATAAAAATAAAATACAGTGTAAACTCCATTTAACGCCACTCGATTTAACGCCAAACTCCCTAAAACGTCGAAATTACTTGACTACGGTTGGTTTACCTTGTTGTCCATACAATGATACACTCTATGTAGCACCACACTCACTCTAAATAACGACAACAATACGTCATTATTAAACAATAAACAGTACTTTCTAAGTTGCCGAAATAAGAACTGCAGCTGTGTACGTACTTTTGTTTGTTTTTTTGTTGCTTTATTGTCCAGCTCGTATGTACCTCGACTGTCGGCATCATACGTATCGAAGATTCTAAGATATCCGGTCTTTTGTTTGTTGTGATTACCTTGCACGTGTTTACCTTGGCTACTAGACTGTCGTTAGGTTGTTATGCATTATCTGTACATCACCATATTCTTAGTTGCTCACAAACTTTCAAACTGTGAACATGGCGAGTAAGAGAAAATCTTTGTGTGTTAACGAAAAGGTTTTTATTAATACGCGCAATAGAGGCGGGAGAAAAGATAAGTGATGTTGGAAGACACTGGATTCAGTCGCTCTAAAAACGCAAAAAAACTCGCACTCGCACAAAAAACGTCAGACGAAGATAACAGACTATACGCAATAAGCATTGTCATTTGTATCACTATTAATGTTTGTAAATGTTATATATACTTTATTAGGTATGAAATATGTCTTAAATACCATTAATACATAGTACTTCTACACATATGCAGTACCTACATAACAAAAACAAAGAGGCTTTTAAAATCGTTATCGTCTATGAAGCTCCTTGAGCTCTGAAAATCCTATTCTTATCATTACAAACTTCCATCTGCTTCTATTGTGTTGGACTGTAGGCCCTTCCAGTTCAATCTTGTTTTACATTCATGGTCCCATACACACATACTGCAGTTTACACATTTTTATAAAATATATCAACGCTAGAAAGTATTCTTGCTGTATCTCGAAAAAACTTTACAGGGGAGTCAAACAGTTATATAAAATTTTTATAATTCTTAAACTGAAAGAAGTTGAACCGTAGTTTTTGGGAACCCATCAGTTTTAAAATGAAACTTATAAGTTACAATTATAAACCTTGCTAAAGTTTTTCTAATTAAGAATGATATATAAAAGTTATATTCGTATTTTTTCAAGATACAGCAAAATTGCTTTCTAGCGTCGATATATTATAAATATATGATATGTACATGGTGATTGAGTGATTACAGAATCATTTTCTTATATAATGTTTTTTCTTACTCGTACACTATACACATATTTGACATTATACGAGGACTTATCGTCAAAATTTATTTACATGTATTATATTGGTGTATATATATACCCTTTTTATATATGCATTTGGGTTTGTGTATCATGTCCCTGTCCGTACGTCCGTGACATGTCACCGGTGGCCCTAGCAGAATATCAGCGTTGCAATCTGCTTCACAGATCGTAACAATATGCTGAGCTATAATTGGGCCGTTCTAATAGATCGGATTTGACATATGACGAACCATATAATACACCGATGTGAAATAATAATCGTCATAGACGCAACGCTTCCAAGAAAACGGCGCTTAAATTTGATCGAGTTAAATCCGACCTATTAGAACGGCCCAATTATAAGTGTCCTTTTTGTTATTGCGACCCACATAATTTCATACGGATGTTTATTGTTTCACTATATTGTTACTTTTTATAACTTTGTTAAGTAGTCAAACCCAGTATTCAATTATTTTGTGTGTTGTTTTATATATAACAAATAAATTTCATATTCATTCATAACTGTTCCTCAATTTACCATAATATGTGTGTATCAGTGCATAACTTCTCGCTTCCCACATACATTAACTCAAAGCTATATCACAACTCAGAAGCCCTAATAAAATCACAATACACACCCTCTAACTACGAACCGTGTAATGTATTCGTCTCAATTGTTACCTTTATTTAGGCGTTCCGCGGGCCCGTCACTCCTTCTCGAATAAATCTCACGTTTACGGGTGACATAAGTTATAAGAAAGTGAGTGTAGCGTCCGCGTAAACTTCTAGGGCAAGACTCTGTGGGACTCCAGAATCCGGTAGTTCTGTGTCTGGAAGCGATTTCTTGGTAGAGAATGAATAGGAAAACTGTTGAAAAATAAAGTAAACTCATTTTTGATGCTTCATACTAATGGTTGTGATTTTATAATCGCACAACACATAATTGCAGGACTTTTAAAATTACAGGAAATTATAGATCAGTAGAAATCACATTTTTAAAGCTTCGTGCCGATTATGTATTGTAAAATTTATGTGCTCCAAATTTTTTTTTATTGTTGATAGAAAAGCAAATATGTCAAGTACGTAAGTTCGAAATTTAAATACAAAACTTTGATTAATATTCTTCATATATATGTTTCCAGTACGTATATTCCAACAAACTGATAAACTGATTATCTTCTTTTCATTTTCTTGTTTTGGTGATGACCATATGGCCAGCGCGAGATTGTATACATAAGAGTTCCGTTATCTATAGCCCTAACAAGAAATTGCCCGATACACAGTCTCCTTTGGCTCAAACAGTTGCTTATTACAAATACAACCAGCCCTTTCAGTATCAACTGCTGGACATGGACCTCCCCATGTATTGTCATGTGCATGAAGGATGAATCATTCCTCCTTACTCAAATGTACACTAAAAAATAGAACGCAAAGGAAAGAGCTCAGTGAGTGCACTCCCCTGCCCTTAGATAAGGATAACATTTGATTTAATCTTGCCTGTTTTGTTTTATTGAAAACTACGATTTCCAAACTGTTCTGGTTTCTTTTTAAAACGCTTTATCTTAAAATTATGGTGGATGATAGAGTTTTAGTTTGCTACTAAACATAGGCATGCCGATGACCACACAGGTGGTTTGAAACCTCTCAGCATGAGAAGAGAGATAATTATTTCGTTTCTCTATGTTTTCCATCGCTTGTACAATGGGGGATGTTCTGATGAGCGGTTCAGTTTCATACCAACTTTAGACTTTTACCATCGCACCTCCCGTTATGGCCGTGCGGTTCATCTTCACTTCCTTGACAAAGAGTCCCTGCGTATAGCGCGGTCATCAAGACATTTTACGAGTATATTGTTAACCTGAAAGTTTTTTTTTTTTACAGAGAAGAGGGCGGGCGAGCAAGCGGTCTCACGTGATGGTAAGTGTCACCGCCGCCCATGGACACCTGCAACACCAGGGGGTATGCGGGCGCGCCGCCGACCTTGCAAAATCCTATTCACAGCTCTCTTGAAGAACCCCATGTCGTAGTTTAATGGGAAGACCTCTTGAGGTAGTTCATTCCACAGCCTACGGGTTCGCGATATAAAATAATTTTTGAACCGAACAGTATGCGACACCTCCGTATCTAGGAAATGCGGATGGACCGCACTTCTGTGACGGGAGGTGCGGTTGTAGAAACCCGAGGTGGGAATTATATTGAACAATTCTTCAGAGCATTCCCCATTGTACAGGCGGTAGAACACACAGAGAGACGCAACGTCCCTCCGAACGCTGAGGGGTTCTAAACTGCCCGTGAGAGTGGGATCGTTGACAATACGAACAGCACGTCGTTGGATGGAGTCAAATGGGTCCAATTGGTATTTCGGTGCGCCGGCCCAGAGATGTGAGCAATACTCCATATGGGGCCTCACCTGAGCTTTGTAAAGCATTAGGAGTTGCCCAGGGGTGAAGTACCGCTTCGCTCTGTTCAGCACACCGAGCTTTTTGGAGGCCATTTTGGCCTTACTTTCCAGATGACCCCTAAATTCGACTTTACTGGAAATGTCGACACCAAGGATCCCAATACTCTCCGAGATCTTAAGAGGTATGCTCTGAAAGCGAGGTGCTACGACAAAGGGTTTTTTTTTGTGTGGAATGAACGAAAAGTTGTGGAATGAACTGGCAGCTCAGGTTTTTTCGCTATGCTACCACATGGGGTTCAAACGAGCTGTGAACAGGATCCTGTAACGTTACGTGGTCATCAAGCTTGTAGCCCGCCCACTCGCCTGCCATCTAATGTGTAACCATATGGACGCTCATCGAAATAAATAAATAATTCTTACTTTCAAATTCCTTTGCAATTTTCCATTTCAACTGTTTAAACAGATAATTTATTTTTATTATAAATTATCAACAAGGCATATGACAATATCAGTAGTTTGAGTATGTGAGATAAAATTTGCTATTAATACCATCTTATCTTATAACTTGCCCCAAATTCTTTAGAAGAGGAATCCGCTTTTACGACTGTTTTATACTCGCCGTAAAGAGACAACCCTAGCTTCACTCATTCTCTTGGAAATTCAATGTTGCCCTTCAGTGTTCGCGAATGAATTTCCATAAGCGTCATTTTGTTGCTTGACATCCATATTTTTTGACGTTTATCGTATATTTATTTAGTGTAACTTTAGCTTGCAATTTTACTTGTGTGAAAAACAAAGTTCATTTAATGCGTTTTTTTTAATGTCGGAGATATGGTCTACGCGGAGCCTATAGGCATGTAATATATAGAGGTAATATGTGTATATATGTAATATATGTAAAATCGTAAATACAATAATATTATCGTAAGCATATTATGGTGTTTTAGTCAAATAGCCTTTTCACCGACGGTATGTCGATTAGAAATATTTTTGTAAAGTCGGACATTGAAGTTAATTGTAATTAAATTATTATTATTATATAAGTTGTACAGGTCACATTACTCAGATACTCTCATAGGGCTACGGGCTTCTCGAGAACTTGGCTCAGTGCACTGCCGAGCGACACCCATTATTAATATAAATATGTGCAATTTAATAAAAATCTTTTAGAGATCTCCGTTGAATGTATTAAAAATATTATATAGTATATTAATTTAAACCTGTCAAAATAAAATGTTCCAAAATTCACCATTTTCCTATTTATCATACTTTTCCATACATCATATTAAAAGCAACATTGCACAAAATCTTTCTGTCATGACATGAGAGTTTCCTTATTACTATTTAAATGACTTATTTCCCTAATTGTAAAATGCCAAAGTTCGGGGTCCAACATTTGTGTAAATTCTGTTTCAAGTACCAAAAGAACCGCGTACGTTTCGTGATGGAGTCATTTTCCCGGCTATTGCATTACAATTTTGTTCCGAAACGAGTCTATTAACTGGGGAACGAGTTGCTAAACACGGTCCTTACCTTTGAATGGCATTTTTGTTAGTTGTATTCGGAACTCAGTAAAAAATGTTAACAATTTTAAACATTTTCAGTAATACCACCTTACCATATCATCAGCCTATGTCTCTCCACTGCTGGACCTGTAGGGGGAGAGTGCATCTGCATTCCCACGGCCGCTGGGCGCACTCGACTGGCCACGTTACCCCCCTCTCACAGAAGACTACCTTGAAATTTACTGCATTTTCTACTTTATCGTACTTCCCCAATTTACGTACGTGTTTCGGTAGTAAGATATGCCAGAGCCCATTCCTATCCCATCCTATCCCTCTCCATTTTCCCAATCCATTCCTTAATTTGCAAAGGTAGGCAGCGTATCCGGGGACGTGCCAACGTTTGTCATTCTGGACTGATGTTAGAATGTATCGGGGACGTCTATGGACGACAGTATCCATTTACCATCAGGTGGACTGTATGCTCAGCTGCCGCCTTTTTCTATAAAAAAAAAAACCTTTCTAATAAATCGTTTTCGCGATTTTATTTTTTTTTTAGATTTGTTTTCGCTACACACGATTTTTCGCTCATTTCATCCAGCCTCTGCTGCCACAAACTTCTTCAAGTCGTCGCGTCGGTTCACTTGGAAGGCGTCACATACTGCGCTATGTACGTGGTCTCTATTCAAGGACTCGTCTACTCCATAGGTTTCTCGGTACTGCGGTAAATATGACCTGCCAATTGCCACTTTAGCAATCTGATTCTATGAGCCATGTCGGTAACTTTCGTTCTTTGGCGAATCCTTTCGTTTCGAATTTCATCCCGCAAAAGAAAACTCCGCGCACAGTTCTCTCCATAAATCTACTGTCAGCAGCACTGTACGTACTGTACTGGCAGGAAAAATTAATTGAAGATTTTCGGTTTCCAGCGATATGCAATCGGACTTCAATTTCTTCATGAAGGTTCTGCGACAGTAATTCGTCTAATTAGCTATCAATATACAATTCTAAAATCTCTTGGAGTTGTTCAATACTTCTATCGAACATATTTTTTGTAACTGAAACGTAACACTTATTAGCGCCCTATTCTGTAGGAAATTGGAAAGTTAAAAATGTTAAAATTTTAAATTCCGACTCAGAGGGCTTATTTCGGCGCCCCCATTTCCAATGTAAGGAATTCAATTTAGGTATTCAAAGGATGAGTTCAAGACCTTTATTTAATACTAATAATTGTCAGCAGCTTCTGCCTAGAAGCAGATTTCTAAGCCTGTTTGGAAGGCCTCATCTACACTCATAAAACGTATTCCTCTGAGTTTATCCTTAATTTTAGGGAATGAATAAAAATCACAGGGCGTAAGGTTGGGACTGTATGGTGGATGACCAATTAACTCTATATTTACAGTACTCAAAAATTGCTTCGTTTGTCTGGTGGAGTGAGCTGGGGCATTGTCATGATGAAGGATTATTCTGTTTCGTGGGCGTCGTTCTTTGATTTGACTTCCAAAACAGAAGTCAAACAGCTCTTCACATACATGTCCGCAGTTACTGTTTCTTTATTTTTTAAAGTTATAGCGACAAGTGGCCCGGTCTGCCAAAGAAGGAGCAATTATCTACTTTTCAGCACTTCGTCCTTTCTTCACTTTCGTCGGCAAAAGGAAAAGGAAGGAAAGGAAAGACCCACTGTCTCTTAGTTTCAGGTTCATATCAGTAGATCCAGCTTTCATCACCTGTTACTATATCAAACTATGTTACTATATCTATATAGCATTTGATTGACGATTGTCGAATTTTTCAAGCATTTAGAGACACTATTCCACGCGGCAGAGTTTTTGAGCTTCGCTCAAATTGTGAGGAATCCATCTAGCACAAAACTTCCTTACCCGTAGGTGATCGTGTCAAATGATTCGAAGTTCATGCATACCAATACCTAATTATGTCCGTATCTGCTGGTATGTCGTTCGTTTGTCTGCTTCAATCATGAGCCGCACAGTTCTAATCCGTCACCGCCCTCGCAGGACGCCCTTCTCTAATATTGTCACTAAGGTGGGTCCAACCACGTTTAAAGTCACTGAACCAGTTATAAACATTGGCACTGGATGGGGCTACATCACCAAATGCTAACTTAGGATCTTTCAAAACTTTGTTTCTGGTTTAAAAAGCAACGAGTCATAAAAAAATCATTGATCGAAAACGTTCCCTTCTTAAATTCATTTTTATGCAAACAGTTAATTTTCAAATTGCTGCTAATATAAAAAATCAAATGACAGCTTTTAAAATTTAATAGCGTTTGACAAGCACAGTTCCATTTTCAAAATTCGAATTTGTTTTTTATTTTTCTATCGTATTGTACAGTAGCCAATTATAAGAACTTTTAGTTTGACCTATCGTAGTACACTATTAGACTGTAACTTGCCTGGCCTAGAGTGCTTGTACTATATATCTAACTAGCTGCACTCGGCAGACGTTGTCCTGCCTGTGTATATTTATTTACCTCTGTATATAAAATCACAAATTATTCTGTTTTGCCGTCGATATGATTTTTGCGATCGGTTGAACGGTATAGAAGTTGATGTACTGCAACGCCATCTAGTAGCGAGTTACAACAAAGTGGATAGCATAAAAACCTTCTACATGAAAAAATACATACCTATATGTATCAACTTTCATGGTGATCGCTCAAACTGTGTCGAAGTCTATTAACATCAGATATACCGACATCCTCTTTTATATATATATATATATATATATATATATATATATATATAATATACATCTTGTATATATATATATATTCTGAAATCGATGGTTCAAGTATATTTCATTCACTAAAGAAACACGTACGTAAATTGGGGGAAAGTGGGAGATGTAGTACATTTTACGCTAATCGTCTGTGAGAGATTATAACTAAGCCAATCGAATGCGCTCAGCGGCTGTGGGATTATAGCATGCGGGTTCATTAAATTTTCATTATTATTAACTGTAAATCAGTAATTATAATTTTTTGAAAAAAAAAAAGGACAGCTCCTTAATCTTATTCCCACGGCATGTCCTAATTAATATAAGTATAATTAGATGTAATTTTAATGATTCATTAATCCAGTGTGGTGTGGACCAGCTTTAGAATAACACCACCCGATCTCTTCCCGTGGGTATTTCCCACGTGGGTCCGTGGGTATTCCCGTGGCGGCTAAGGGATAACAAAGCCGCTATCACAAGCCCTGGGGAATTACATCACCTCTAAAAATGTGGACTGAACAACCGCACAGCGTGGCGTTTTAAAGCCATACATTCCTCACGCACAAGACACTCACGAAGGAAGCCCATGTCCAGCAGCGCACATGGGCTAGTTACGCTTACGGTGTATTCATCCAGTGTAGTAAATTATGATCCGGAATTACGAGTATACCCAAACAAATGATTAATAGTTCCCGCGTGCCGTTGCCCTTTAGCGAAACACCTAAGATAAGTAGAAGGAAAAGATACAAAAATATTCATCTAAGTCTAATCTGAATGTAGTTTCCATTACTCATTCTGTCCTGATTTATTTTCCGTGCAACAAACAGGAGCTAATTCGTGTCTACGATAAAATTTGTTAGGCTTTATCAGTGAACTGATTGATGGACGAGCTTTGATTTCAGTGAGGTGCTACTGTAAGAATTAAATCACCTGAAGTTAGTGAAATTGTATTTTTTGTTGTTGTTGTAGAATTGTTGTTGATAACGCTCTTTATTGTACTTATAATTAACTAGCTGTGCCCGCGACTTCGTACGCGTCGAATTTTAGTTTTAAAACTCTAAATTGGGATACCTTTTCTTCCCGTCAGCTGATTTCAATGACACAAAGCCTATTTAAAGTGTCAAGCTAAGCTTAATTAAACTGTGGAAACCCCATGAAAATCCGTTGCGTAGTTTTGAAGATTAGCGTGTTCGAAAAGACAGACAGACAGAGAGACAAAAATTTTCAAAATCGTCTATTTGTATTCTGATACTCTTCCTTCATCGCCCCAATCAGTTTTTGGGAAATATATTCAATGTACAGACACACTGATTCTACAGTTTTATTATTATGTAATATTATGTAATCTATGCATAGATAGGCCACTAGTTGATAGGCCACCATAGGCATGATAGGCCTAGGATAGATAGGCCAAGAAAGGCATAGAAAGGCCACTAGGGCCACAAGAATAAAGACATTCCGAAAAAAAAAAAACGAGTTTTGTTTTGTTCTGAATTAGTCTTCCATTTCTCGAGCTTGGAGCGGCCATACGAGTTACACATTGGTAACCATAGTACCAATATATTATATGTAGGTATAGATTGTTGAAATAAGATATTACAATATTACCGTAAGTACAAAGGCGTACTTATTCCTACAAGGAATCTCTTCCAGTCAACCTTCGATAAGAAGATATCCGAAAGAAGTTAGGTATGTCAAAAAAAGGGCTAGAACATATAATAACAAATAGGAGATATATTTGTACATAGACACATAAATATAAATATAAAAATTTAAATATAAATAAATAACAAAATAAATATGAATATAGACATAAACATAAATACGAAAATAATATATACATAATTATAATATACAAGTATACACATTATTCTGCATATAAATAGTTTTGTTTGCATGGAATTTGGGTTTTGAAAACTTTTATCTACAAAATCTGTTATACATATAACCGAAATTACAATAAAATAATACAGAACTACAGTAACCGAAATACAGCTTGAAAACCCGTGAAATTTTCAAACAGGTTTTGGCCTAAAAGCGTTGATTTTTCTCTGCTATTGGAGTTTATGCATCTATATCTATACTAATATATAAAGTGGTAACATTGTGTGTTTGTGGGTATGTTGGGGGTAATGTCTAGAACTACGGAACCGATTTCAAAAATTCTTTCACTAATAGGAAGCTACATTATCCATGTCTACATTATATTAGCTACATTATAGGCTATATTTTATTTTGAAATTTTGAAAAAAAAAACTTATATACCGAAGCGACGCGAGGGCAGGTCGCTAGTCACAAATAAAGATACTGCAGCTATTAACTTTATATACCACTGCATGTGTCAGTGTGGCAAATAAAGATTTTTTTTTATCTATTGCAATAAAACAGCTTAAAATTAATTAATTCAATAAAACAATCAAATACTTCTGCAATAAAACATAAATTAAATTCTAGAAACGGTCTTTTGCTGCGCCAACTGCTTCGAATTTCAACTCAATATATAATCCATTGTTCCTTTTCAATTATTCCCCCCAGTACATAATTTAATTATCACTTTGAATAAAGATTCCTTTACCAGAAGTTAAGAAAATTAACTGAGCTCATGGTGTTAAAAATCTAGAGATAGTACACGAAATACATTATTAAATACACACACTCATAACAGGCAGAGGGTTAGGTGTCTGTAAACATACAACACACACGCCCACACATCCTCACTCACACATCCTCACTCACACAATCTCACGTACACACACATCCTCGTTCACACTCTCTCTCTCACACATATTTTTATAAAATATGTTAGCTATGTATGTTTATAAAAAAATAAAACAAAAATTTAACTGGTATCAAAATAGGACATTTATGTGGGGAAGGTTGCGGAGACATTTATTTGGGGAGCTCCCAAGATACAGATTTTTTTTTATAATTCGTGAGTCAGGGTTCATTACAATTTGTATGATGTATGTTTAATACAAATAAAGCCAACTTACAGCTTACAGTTTTGTGATAATGAGGAACTTACCAGCTATTGTTATTCATTCACTAGGCTGCCCTAGTGTGAATTGGAAGACGCCTAACATATGCTCTAAATGCTGCTCTAAATCGATGGCAGCAAATATAAAAGCGGGTTAGGTTTAAGTTCTCTGGTGACAAAAAAGATATAGGACTCCGTCGACATTAATATAGATTAAGGAGAGTTCCTCACGATGTTTTCCATCACCGCTGAACTAGTGGTAATTAAACAATGCGTACCGAAGTAAAATCTCACTCGGTAGTATAGGCCGCGGATTGCAAAAGAGTATCTCACACATGTGAATCGAGGATAAATACTTATGTTTTATCAATATATGAGTACTACATAGGTATCATAAATACTATACGTGTGTTTTTTTTAATAGGAAGAAGGCGGCAGACTAGCAAACAGTGTACCTGGTGCTAAGTGGATACTGTCGTTCATAGACATCCACGGTATATGACAACTTCAGTCCACAATGACAAATGTTGGTACGCCCCTGAATGCGCTGATTGCCTTTGTAGATGTAGGAATGGATTTAGAGGAAGTACTGTAAGTACCATAAACGCTATAGGTACTTATATAAGTACCTATCATTTTTATATACTTTAATAATTATTTCATAGTCTCATCACAAAAAAATTAATATCTTACATTCCTTACTGTCATTCTTGTCTTGATATGTCGTAAGATACTTCCGTAGGGTGCCGTGGAGTCATAAAATTGGTACTTGATCCCTTGAAGATATAAAGCTAAAGAAGGTACTTTTTATGGCGAAAAGATGGCAGTGTCGCGTTGATGCTGAATGCCGATAAACTTCTTACGTCGGGATGATATATACTGTTATTATATGTATATTATAATTTATTTACAAATATAAGAAAAATGCTTAAGAAACGGAAGCTTTTCCGTCTGTAGTCTTTTTTTTTTATTAAAAAATATATGTTCGAGGCTTAGGTCAAATGTATAAGTTTTAATGTTAAGAATTTTAACTTTAAAATTGCACTTCATAATGCTCGCGATAATTCTCTTATCTATCTCTCTACCTTTGTACACATGATGGGAAACTAAACTTTCCTTATGACTGTCGGTACATTTACTAAAATACACTTATTATACAGGATGTTGTCAGTGTATAATCGACCGGTTTGAGAATAACACCACACCTTCTCTTGCCATGGGTGTTGTAAACGGCGACTAAGGGATAACAAGGCCGCTACCACAGGCCCTGGTATATTACATCACCTTAGAGTGGACTCGCCAACCCGATTGCCGTTTCAAGGCCATACATCCCTCATGCACAATACATTGTGATGACGAGGCCCATGTCCAGCAGTGGACGAAAAACAAAGGACTGGTTACGATTTCTTACGGATACAGGGTGTAACCGAAAATTGAAACCCGAGTTAATTGACAAGAATGTTACTTATTTTTTAAAGCTACATTTTTTTAATTGTTGTCTGTCTGTTTGTTCATCACCCAAAAACCACACGATGAATTGTA
Organism: Sesia apiformis; assembly: GCA_914767545.1. Lineage (NCBI taxonomy): Eukaryota > Metazoa > Arthropoda > Insecta > Lepidoptera > Sesiidae > Sesia > Sesia apiformis. Next base: position 8,202,013 of record OU611970.1, on the reverse strand, counting down.
ATGAAACTTAGCATAAATATAACATTTAAGGTACTTTTTATTCAGACCGATTGTAGAGTTCCCTCTGGAATCAAGCTAAATATAACTCTAACATCCTTCCAAGTGCATGAAGCCACGAAATCTCATCAATAAACTAAGTCAAATCAACAAAATTATATAATTAGATTAAGAAAATCAATAGAAAATATTTGCTAATACGATGGTTGTAATTTGGTTAGATCAACATCTATTATAAAAAAAAAATCCTAGTTAAAGAAAAAAATAGCCTTCACGGATGACGAAAACGAATTTCCAAGAGATCGAAATGTCTGCAATAATGATCAATAGCCATAAATGCTTTTTTATTTTCTCCATCCTGTCTTTAAATACTTGTGACAACACTTTTTCGATCATTGTCTTATCCTCTCCTCTCTCCTCTTTCATCTTCCATCCCTCGGAACTCTGCTCGACTATCAAAAAAACCACGGGATATTAATTTCCTCAATTTAAAAATTTCTAATTCGTCTCAAACATTGAACGTCTAACCGTCTGTTAATTATTAATTATTGTATATAATATATTATTTCCTGTGGAAAGTAATTATATAAGTTATATAATAAGTAGGTATATTTAGTAAATAGTGAAATTTATTTTTTCAGAATTATGCAAGATATCCACAGTTCCAGGCGTCGATTATTGTCCGAATATCCTCGGTATTAGCTTAATTAGCAGACCAATTAAATATAGTCTTGGCAAATGATCTAGGTTGAAAAGATTGTATTGAAACACAACATCTGTTCTCTATTTCGTGCAACCGTTAGTGTTAAGAGGTCTCAAAATAATTTCTAAACTAATGTCTAAACACCGAGAATAAATAAGAGTATAAAGAAATATAAAGAAGGCGAAATATAAAGGTCAGTATTTGTGTAACGTAATGTCAACATTTTTGCCGTATCCGAGCTTCATTATAAAATCATATTAGCATTTTTGAGTCGAGGCGCGTCCCGCTCGGTAGGCGTCAAATCAATATTAATGGAATTTCCCTTAAAACGTTCGCGAGATAAATGAGTTTGCGACAAAATGTGACGTTTATGGCTTCTGGAGACTTATATCACGACGGGACAGTAAGTTAACTGTATCTAAATGCGGAGGACGTGAATCACGCACACACATGCAGAAGTCTAGAGTTTAGCAAATGTAAGTTGAGATTGAAAAAGCGTGGCAATTACCACAATCGACTGTCTATTTACTCGCAACACTAGCATAGAGAGAATATCTGAATGCTGCAAAACGTACATTTGTAAGTGTGATGCCATATGTACGTGATCTTGTTTTCACTGAATAGGTGTTGATTATGAAATTAGCATTATGAAATTTATAACCGTAACATATCCGTGAGGGTAAACATCGTGAGGAAACCCGCATACTCCGGAAATAAATAAAAAATCTGGAGTATGTGATCCACCAATCCGCACTAGGCTCGCGTGGTGGATTACGGCCTGATACCCCAATGTGATTTACTGAGGGAGGCCTGTGCCCTGCAGATACAACTGATACAAGTACAAGTATAACATATCCGTATTACGAATCATTACCGGTGTTATCCACAACATTTGGAACATTGCTTCGTTATATATAAATAAATAAGACATATTTGTTCAAAATAAGTTCGAGACACTTGAATTTTTTTTAGTTTATGATAGTAACGGTCCTTGTTTTATATTACAATTAGGCATTGATAGTAAACAATTTTCAAAACAATGTCTATGCTGGCTTAGATACTGTTCTTAACGCGATTGTGCGTACTTCACGTACGCAGCGTTTGGTTTAAGAGTGTTGTAGAAGGGTGTAGCACTCTGATTTTCAATCATTTTAAAGTCGATTAGTCGTGTGACCCATTATATGGGTATGATAATATGAAAATCATATTTATGACAACATTAACTTGAGGATACGTGGAGAGCTCTGAAAGTTTTGCGAAAAAGAAAAAAAAATGTTGGTTTAAATTTTTAATTACATTTTTTAATACCTGCATCTATAGAAAGTTTCATGTCTCTGAACTAATTTTGAAGACATTTTATCCACTCTTCGTCAGGTACCTCTTTCACAGGTGCTTCGAACATAGCCAGCGCGTCTTCTGGCAACAAAAACTGCTTCTCTTTTAATCGGGATTTAATTATGCGATATTAAAAAATCACAAGATGGCAAGTCGGAACTGTAAGGAGTATGGCCTAAAATTTTAACTTTAACTTTTATCTTTAACTTTTCCCTTGTTTTAAGAGCTGATTGAGCCGACGCGTTGTCGTGATGCAGCAGCAGTCAGCGTAATAACTTTGAAACAAACAAACACTAGATTGACGCTTAGTTTCTGGATCATACTGGTAGATCCAAGATTGTCACAGGTTAACCAAGTTACCTGTGACAATGTCGTAAACGTGCTGAGATGTTCCACTTTTGTTTTGTTCCAATTTTGTTATCAAATCACGATACCATTCGACACGAACTTGTTTCTAAGTCTCGGTGAGGCTGTGCGGCACCTATCGCGATACTATCCTCCTGACTCGTAGATGCCCATCTAATATTTCATACACACTCCTCGATCTAATCTGCAATCTCTCCTGAATCTCCTCGTATGTAAATTGTATTCAAAAATTGAATTGTTCACTGCCACTATGTTTTCTACCGTAACAGCAGTTAAACAGACGAAACAGACGTTCTTCGGTTTCGGACAAACAGGTTTCTTCGTCAACCAAACTTAGTCGACCACGCTTAAATCTATTGAACCAACGATACATAGTTACCTCAGGAGAACACTTATCTCCAAAGCGTCATTTAAAGTCTATTAAAATAATCTTCAGGTTTTAAAGAAAATTTAAAATTATGTATATAAAATATAGCGCGGAAATTTTCCCGTCGAATATCCATTTTTTAATGAGAAACGATATTTTAATTCAGCTCGTAAAAAAATATAGAGGGAAATTTGAATTTAGAATGTTTCGTTTTCATGTTATATATAGTCATAGTTTTAATAGACATCAAAACCAACCAGTGTTCCATAGATAAAAACAACTCTTCGTCGCAATTTTTTTTTTAAGTAGCCTGGTATACTGTTAAATAGATTTAACATTTATTTTCATGAAATAGGTTTCGGTAAGGATCACCAGTCTACTTAATGGTGATTACTAATCACCGGTCGTCCACTGCTGGACATGAGCCTCTTCGTATACATTGTCATATGCATGTATGTATGTATGTATGTATGGTCATATGTATGTATGGCCTTAAAACGAAACTCTGGTCAAGCGGGTTGACAAGTCAACTCTTTAAGCGGTGGTGTAGTTTCTCAAGGCTTGTGGTAGCGGCTTTGTTATCCCTTAGCCGCCTTTTATGACACCCACTGGAGCAGTTCGAGTGGTGTTTTTCTAAAGTCGGTCGAAACCACACCACCACAATATCTATATACATAGAATATTGAGAAATAATTTTGAATTAAATGTTTTTATATACTAAATAACCGAATGAGCAAATTAAAAAAAAAACAGCTTTACAACCATCATATGTACTTACAACACCATATACCTATTGAATATCTATTGAGAACTATCGTTTGAATTATGTCCTCACGTGTGAGTGAAATTTGAAATAATTTCAACAAAGTAAAACAATTATTGTAAGACGTTATTGTTATGCACTATAATCATTTAATTATATAATTAAGTAACATTAAATTAAAAATATTTATCAAATTTATACCCATAGTATGTATGCTAAATGTTTCATTTGGGTGCCTACGGCCAAGTACGTCTAGGTACTCGTATATTCATAGACTAGCATGGAATGATTTGGAATATATTAGCACGTTGCTGACTGTATTTAATTTTCCTGTACAGTTAACAAAATTATAATATACAGTCCTCATTACTAGTAAAGTATGTTACTAGGATATGGGTTCACCTTTTAGACAGTACAAAATAATCCTCATTTCAACAATCGGTTTCTTTTGTTAGTCCTCTAATTACGTCGTATTTATTTAAAACAGAGTTAAAGGGATAAATAAATACAAACGTCTTCTAGTCCCTTCCAATGCAGGGTGGAACAAAACAGGCAGTAAGTGAGCTCTTCAAAAAAAATCTCCTAAACTATTGGCCAACCAAGCGCCGGGTTATCATAGGAACATCTCTGAAAGTTAGGGGCGTTTTCTATGTCATGCAAAATTCCACAACACATTAATCGAATATAATAATATTTTTATGACACATATAAGCCATAAAATTATAATAATGTGTTTACTGTTCTTTCAACTCAAGCCTCACGAATGAGAGTCGAGAGTAGATACGCCAAAGTTTATTGTCACCGCCCTACAATACATTAGGAAAATGCGTCATTTCTTCTCATCGCCTAATAAAAAAAAATATGTTTAAAAATAAAATAAATGAAAGTTATTTTAAAAATAATCAAAAAAAATATTTGAAAAATTACGCGAGATGTCAATTTTACAATAGCCCATTGTAAAAAGCGGATATGTGCACATAAGGCGTTCTGAGCATTTTATACCAAGACAAGGTACTGTTGGTTACTTGTACTATCCTAAGCTTAACTGTTTGTATGTTTCAACGACAACTTGAATAAATTGCGTGCTTCACTTACAAATTAAATCGGCAACAGATCCGACTTGTGCCGTAATTAGAAAGATTTGTTTCCTCAAAAAGATTTGTAGGTGCCTTTTCGGCGGTTGTGATAATGGAATTAGACCCTTCTTCCAATTGATCCTTCTAGTAAGTGGGATAAGATATCTCGCTGTATCTTGTAAAAATAATCTCGAACTTTTGGTTACTTTATTTTGACGGGTATATTTTGCAAACCGGTATCTATTATTTTTTCATATAGATACGAAATATATCAGAAACTGCACCGAGATCGAAAATGACCAGAACATGATGACCCGAAAATGACTTTTCGACGTTAATTTCGCGACAACACAAAACATCTACCATATTGGAATTCCAAAGGCTTATTAAATTTTAACTGCTCCAAGTGACTCTCGCTCAGAAAAAAACTTTGTCGTTGGAACTTGTAAATTGCATCATTTTTCAATTTAAACTCCAAACTCGCTGTAATACTTTCTTTGCGGTTAATTTGAAACAAGACGAAATTTTTGACAGTAATTTGGATGTTTTCTTACCATATTTTGATGTATTTTGACGCGTATGTTTATGTCTGCCTGCTTGTTTGTGGCTCACATAGACATAGATAGACAACGCAAGTTCATAAAATTGTATTGAAACTAAGCCTGTGACGTTGCGAGTAAATTTTGTTGATGAAAAATCACTCACCGATGAAATGAAACATCTCACTTGTCTCGCTTTCCAACTTTTGACCAATTTTTACAATTATTGATTTTTTTTTATACTGTAGATTATTTTTATATTGATTTTAAATGGATACTGTAGCCCATAGACATCCGTGATACATGCCAACATTAGTCCAAAATGACAAACGTTGGCACGCCCCCGGATGCGCTGCCTACCTTTGGATATAGAAATGCATTTGGAGAAAGGGTTGGGGAAATGGGGAGGGATAGGATGGGAATGGACTCTGGCACATCTCACTCACTACCGAAACACGTACGTACGAGTACATTAGGGAAATAAGATAAAGTGGGAAATGCAGTACATTTCAAGGTAGTCTTCTGTGAGAGAGGGGTAACGTGGCCAGTCGAGTGCGTCCAGCGGCTGTTGGATTTCAGCGTGCACTCTCCCCCTCATATACATGATTACAGCGCAATTAGGCATTTTTATGTTTTGTAACAACGATATGGGTCGAAACAGACACGGACACGTAGTGACGGACAGCTTTCGTTATCTATCTTTCTATATCTGTGTTGGTTCATATTACGATAATGGATGGTCGGATTTTCATAAATATTTTTTTGTTAGAAAAAGTATTTTCTTGGGAATATTTTTGTGTATAAAACATTTCGTTGCTAGTCTAAAGAGCCCAATAGTTAATATAAAACTAGTGTCACAAAGGAAGAAATAACTGCGTGAGTGTTTTCTATTTTTTGTATGATATAACAGACTTCAATATTTTCGTGTTGGAAGTTTTTAAATTTGAAATTTAAATAGTGATAAAGTGCCGATCAAATTTTGGCAATAATTTTAATATTGGAAAATATTATGCAAGAAACTGATTATATGATCTCTGAATAAATAAATACATTAGTATTTGGAATACATGAATACTAGTGGATTTTGTAAGACAGGGCAAAGACAATTTCCTGGGCAAAATGGGGTGAAACAATGGAGAAATTCTAGTGCCTAATATATAAAGTTAAACCATTTAATTAAGTCTCCTCTATCCACTTAATTCACTAAACAGTTAATGTATGATCATCGTAGAATACCAGCTTTTCCGATAACTTCACAATGAACCTTGTTTACCTCCCACAATGGACAGGAAACACAATGGAACATTGTTTGTGTATCAGCCAGTTGCAGGCTGACGAACCTCCCTCTGTAGTCCACCCAATCTATCTAAAGCTATACCATTTTAGCCAGTAATACCAACTTTATAAAATTGTTCTGTTATCAGTTGATTATACTTGCTTAGGAAAACAGTTTTTTTTAAAAGCACTGGATTCCCGTGATTTAAACACATCATGTGATGATATACGTGAAGTTTTTTTATTAAAAACTCTAGATAAATATTCTTATTTAAAATTTCGTTGTTTCAAGATCGTAAAGTGTCTAGACAATAGTTTACTTTACGAACTTTGGGAACCATATCCAGCGACATATGTATGTTTACACCGGTTTGGCTCATCTACTAGATTTCATTTCAATCTATTAACACGTACATTGGTACGTATGTGGTACCTACCTTGAAATATACCTACTTCATATGAAAGCTTTTATCACGTACATCTTTTAATATCAAGGAAGTTAATATCAAAACCGTGGGCGAACCATGATATATACAGGTTTTCTATTACCTTTTATTTGTTAAAAATCTTTTTAATACTTTTTTTAGTAAAACAACATCGTCGCTTTTGTAGTTACTTATAACGACTATTGTAGATTATAACGAATACATTTTCATGATTTTATTGTTTGTGTATTGACACGTTATATCCTTCGTTATATCTACCTAAACATCTGCATCCTTGGTTTAAATAAGTATATATACCTAGTATGAGAGAGGGACATGTATATTCTTTCCAATATTAAAAACTGCCGTCCTCGCTGCTGTAATAAAAGTCAAAAACCCACATAATCATGCTCGATCCTTGGATTTTCTTTGTATTTCCATATCTACAGTATGTCGAATATATTTTCATCATGTCGGCTTTTCGTTTCATAATGGAAATGTCCCGTTAAGGTACATTATGTTTGGTATATGTTATTTTATACTAATATTGAAATAGTGAAATTATATTTGTGTGTTTTTTTTGTTGTTCAAAATTATATTGACAACCGATTAATACAATTCGTAGTGGTGACCGGAGCTAATGTTGTACAAATCGGCACTGAGCGCTCGACGCTCGAGCTCTGATTGAGATTCATTTGATTCATTAGCACCTTTGAGACTCGAGCGTCAAATGCTCGTGAGCGTGACATTAGCAAAATGTTAAATTATATGCTGGATTGGTTTTCCAATTTAATAAACAAATGAATAATTTGAAAAGAAAACAAATAAACACCTTTTGCATAGCAATATATTACTTTTCTATTAATTGCTTTGAACGTTACATTACAAATAATAGCTCTAGTTTGTACATACAAGTACATACATAAGAAATAGTCAATTAATAACAAGAGTAATCGAAACGATCAGCGACTCTTTGATCACTTATTTATTAGATGTTAAAATGCGTAATAACATCTAATTTGTTTCATGTCAACCTATAGTTGTCGAGATATTCCAGATGCGAATTTTAAAGAAAATATCCCATCACAACCGAAACTGAACTCGATGCCATTAAATATAAAATCGAAAGTCAATTGACATCGAATGCCTTAAATGTTCCGGTCGCAGAAACATCTAATCGACACATGGTATGTTCAAAGAAGGTTTTTGAATTTTAAATTGTTAAAGATAAGGTTGCATTTGCTATGAAAATGTTTAATCTTTATGACGTTTCGTGAATGGTGTTGATAACGTTGATTCAATTCTGCCAGGTCGGTAGGCTGTTAAGGAAGAGGCATTCTGGTTATTGGGTTGATCGATTTGCTCGCCAAAAATTCAAATTAGAAGCAATTTCCTTGTCAATGTGACCCGATAATTTAACTTATGGTATCTTTCCTGTAGCTTGGAAGTAAACTGATCCGGTTTACAAAATGTCACGAATTATTAAATAAATAGAAACAAATGCATTTTGTCAGTAGAGTTCTTTTTTATGAACGAAGGCGGCAGACGAGCATACAGTCCACCTGACGGTAAGTGGATACTGTCGCCCATAGACATCCGCGATACATGCCAACATTAGTCCAAAATGACAAACGTTGGCACGCCCCCGGATGCGATGCCTACCTTTGGAGATATAGGAATGGATTTGGAGAAAGGGTTGAGAAAATGGGGAGGGACAGGATAGGAATGGGCTCTGGCACATCTCACTCACTACCGAAACACGTACGTACATTTTAGGGAAATAAGATAAAGTGCGAAATGCAGTACATTTCAAGTTACTCTTCTGTGAGAGAAGGGTAACGTGGCCAGTCGAGCGCGCCCAGCAGCTGTTGAACTGCAGCGTCCACTCCCCCCTCAAATTATTGTATTTATTGTAGAGTATTGTAATTATTGTAGAGTATTGTATTTTTATTTTTGTATGGTATTTTGTCTATTGTATATTTTATTTGCAATTGTACGTGTACTTATTGTATTTTGTCACGAGACAGTCGCCAAATTATTAAAGAGTGTTTAACCCCTTTATCATCTTCCCCATACACAGATACAGAATACCCCATTTGTCGTGGCACTTCGATTACAGGACATTCCTCTTAAGATCTCCGAGAGTTTTGGCATCCTTGATATCGATATTTCGAGCAAAGTCGAGTTTCGGAGTCATCTGGAGAGCAAGATAAAACTTACCAGTAAAAAGATAGGTATATTTCAATCCGGGGCAACGCTTGTCGCTTTATAAAGCTCAAGTTGCTGAACTACTCCCACATGGAGTACTGCTCACACTTCTGGGCCGGTGCATTGAAATACTAGCTGGACCCTTTTGACTCCGTCGAACGACGTGCTGTCCGAATTGTCGACGGTACCACTCTCACAGGTGGACTAGAGGCGCTCAGCATCCTAAGAGATGTTGCGTCTCTCTGCGTTTTTTATCGCCTATATAATGGGAAATATTCTAAGAACTGTTCAATTTGATGCCAACTTCGGATTTTACCATTGCACCGCTCGTCATCGTCGTGCGGTTCATCCGCACTTCCTTAACATTGAGTCGTTACGTACAATGCGCTCAAAAAGACACTTTATACCGCGAACCCGAAAACTGCCAGCCGAGGTTTTTTTATTACGCTACGACATGGGCTTTTAAAGAAAGTTGTGAACAGGATTCTGCAAGGTCGTCTGGCCTCGCTAGCCCCCTGGTGTTGCAGGTGTCCATGGACGGCGGTGACCACTTACCATCATGTGGCCCGCCCGCTCGTCTGCCATCTGTTCTATGGAAAAAATGTGTCGCGCGTAGCTAGACTCCGTTGACTTGGTAATGACATTTTTAGTAATTTAAAATTGTTTAATTACTTCAGTTATTATTATTAATAAAGGGTTGTTTTGTTGATCATGATTTGCTGCTCATTTACTATTATTTGCTGTTCAATTAATATTATTTGCTGCTTGTTTAAATACAATCCATTTTAACTTTGCGTGTTGTGATCTTTGACGTCGTGGAGCTATCGCCTTGGTTGCCGGAACATTGAGACCACTGGTTATTTGGTCAGTCCAACGCATAGGGCTTCACTCTCCTGGTCGTTTGCCTTCAAATGCAAGATCCAATCTATTTTATTTTATATAAAGTACACCAACAGTAATACATAGGTATAACAATATTGTAATATAGAACAGTTCATGTCTGACAAAATATAATAATAATTTGAATCTCGCAATCAACTGACAATAAGATTAATTAAATATATGTTTAAATCGTGACCTAATATGTATATGACATGAAATTGATGTTTTTAGTTTTGTTAATTATGATATAATGTGAATATGACATAATATGAATGTGAGTATAATATGAAATATGACATGTTGTTATATGGTATGAATCTTATAAGTTATTATAATTTATTAGTATTTATAAAATTGCAATACCCCAGCAGGGCTATATACTTAGTCTAAGTTCCTGCCTGTGTACATGATAGCAATGAAAAATAAATAAGGCTAATATTATTAGAGCTTATATGAATTCCTATTACAGGTTTAAACAACGTTTATAAAATGGGAACATCGTTGGTTTTTTCAACAAAAAAATAAGATATTTCTTTCATATTAATGTTTTGACTATAACAAAAATATTTCTAATAACATCTCTTTGTCTAATAATTTCTTAAATATGTAAGAGGAGTCAGAAAATATATTCAAATCTTTTATTTGGCTATTTAACATATTATGATCAGTACACATTCTCACTAAAGGCGAATTACGACCCACATTAGTTCTACCCACAGGTACTTTAAAACCTTAAACCTAATCCACCTTTCGATTTACTACTTATTCTGTATTTTCTGTTGTTCATTTTATTATTTCTCCATTGCGTTAATAATAGTAGAGACAGTAATCTAGTACAGTAATGTTCTCTTTCATAATAGGTCAACCTCGATTGTTATCACTCTGATATTTTCTAGTGAATTCAATTCAAGATCTCGCTTTTGTTGCGCTCCCTCGTTTCTTTACCGTCAGCTCCGGAATAATATGCAAAATATTTGGGGATTTGAATGTAAATTTTCCCATTTTCTGTTCTCATTAATCACCCTTTATTTTCTTCCCAACATTTTTATTTATAGATATTTATAATAAACTAGATATTGTTGGCCGTTTCACTCGCAATATCTGCAAAACATCCATGTTAGATAATTTGTCACACTAATTACACGTAGGTATGTCAAATTTGGAGGTTGTATAAGCGTATTCGATGAGCATCAGAAGGTTGCGTAATTAATTAAACTTCAATCGTCATTTATACTACAATATATTAATTAATTAAATAAATTTAGTAAAAGTAGACAATATTTCAATTTGGCACGCAGGAGACGATTAGATTTTTCGTAGAAATAGAGATCGATACACTTTATTTATTAGTTCGACTTCGTGCACGTAGACGTTAGAGAATATATGGTTAGCTTGATTCCCGTGGGAAATTTATAATTGATCTGGATAAAAATACCCTTAATATGAATACAGCACATAAGTTATAACTCTGTCAAGTTTCATTAAAATATCTCCAGTGGTTGTTGCGTGATGGATGCGCGTTCAGACATACAGACACAAAAAATACATTTGAATTTGGAATCCGTCCTTCTCACTTAATTTCTTTTTTCTCATTTTGGAGTCAATCATTTTTAAATATTGTACTAATATTCAAATGGTGTGGGGTGATAACGAAAACCGTATTGCTATAGATAATTGCATTACAGAAAGTAGGCATGGAGTTAAATGCAATTTTTAAAACTTTTCATGCCTTAGGTATTAGCCAAATATTTGTTTGCCGGGCTATTAAACGTTAAACGAGTAGATACATTTAAACGTCCTCTGTTTGTGACAGAAACAGGTATGGTCGTCCACGCATTATTCTTATTAAACAGACGATTAAAGCTGTGAAGGGGAGAATCCGAAGAAATCCTGTCCGGAAGCAAAAGATTTTATCCAAAGAGATGAATATGTCACGTATTTTAAAAGATGACGTAGGAGTGCTGCTTGCAAAAAAACGTATTGGTCATTTTTTAACTGATAATGTAAAGAAAAATATGGTTGAAAGAAAAACTTCTTCGGAAGCTCACAGACAAATCTTATTTACGGACTAGAAAATGTTCACCATTGAGCAACATTTAAACAAGCAGAATGATAAGAGTTTATGTTCATAACTTTAGAGAAGCTGCTCAAATTGGTCAATATGGTGCAACGTGGCCATTATCCGGCTTCAGTGATAGTTTGGTGGGGAGATAACTCTCAAGGACTGACTGAATCATATTTTTGTGAAAAAGGTATTAAAACGTCTGCTCAAGTATAATATACAATTCTCAAGTGCTCAATATACGATTCCTGAGGTCTTAAAGCCTCCTAACAACATCCTGTTCTATAACCAAGAATGGCCCTTTCAGCAAGACTCAGCATCAGGTCATAAGGCTCGCTCAACACAGGTGTGGCTAGAAAGGAATATTCCCGACTTCATTAGAGCTGAAGACTGGCCGTCATCTAATTCCGATCTTAATCCGCTCGATTACGATTTATGGTCTGTTATATAGAGCTTGGCATGCTTCAAACACCATAATAATATTGAATCCCTAAAACATTCTATAAGGGCGGCAGTTGCCAATTTTCCCATGGAAGGGTGCGTGTTTTAATCGTAAACTGGCCACAACATTTGAAAGATTGTATAAGAGCAAATGTTGACCATTTCGAATAAACGTTATATTTTTAAAATTCTTACCTATTTATTTCTGAAATAACCCAAATTCTTCTAATAAAATAATAATGTAAAAGAAAATATCTATGTTTTCTTTTTAACAATATTTATGGTCAGACTGGGTAATATATTTTACTATTCCGTTAATTTATTTATATTATGACTGAAGCGATAGATGGAATATAGTTTGTGAAAGGTATGACAGGGGTTGGGTACTAGTTAACAGTATTAATTAAATTACAATAGGTACTAAAATTAATTAAGCTATACAATTTTATAACTCAGTTACAGGAAGATTTTCCTTAGTTTTCAGGGAAAAATAATAACATTATTTCATGTACCTACCTACTATTTATTATATTAAGAAGGATCCCGGAAAGAGAGCCCCGCCAGATCACTTGCGCCATTAATGTTACCACTGGCACCGATTTATCCCACTAGTACCATCAATTGTACTAGTACCGAGTCACTAAAGATAAATGGACGACATTAATTAAGGAATGGTCCGACCTCAAGTACCACAAGTTAAATATTGCGACAGAAGACGGACGGAAATTCTACCAGCTACTGCCAAATTTAATTTTGAAGATGATGCTTATTTCATCATTTAATACTTCGTTTATACAGACAACACAATAATCTTTCATTTTCAGTATGATGACAACGAATTTGTTGTGCAGTAGCCCATTGTCATCGACGTTGTCTTTGACTTAATCATCACATGTATAACCCACAAGGAGAGTTTCTCGAACATCGGTAAAAATCGAGTATAAACAACTGTTATCATCATCCGATCACTGTTATCTGTGATATCATCGAGTTTTTATCATCATGTGAACAGTTTTAGGCGAGAATTGTATGTAGATTGGTCATATATACGAGAATCGTATAGCTACAATATTCTCGCCGGAACCGTTAGTGGAACTCTCACGAGCCTTTGCACTCAATAACTTACTTACGTACTTACTTCGCTGCCACAATGACCCAAAGGGGCTCTTGGCCTTTACAATCAAAAGACACCATAGATTTCTTACCTCACGAAATCCAGGGGATCGAAGTTCGCGCAGTTCTCTTTCTGTCTTATCGTTCCAATGATACCTGGAGGGGCCGATCTAAGGCACCCTAGTGGCCCCTCGTACGCTGCTCTAGCCTCTCCCACTCTTTCTACGTGTCCAAGTCAGTGGATATTATATCAGATAGAATTTATTATCAGGCAAACTATTAATATTCGGCTCGAACTGTTTATAGAAAATAGGCGGCAAAGGAGCACAGTCCACCTGGTGGTAAGTGGACACGGTCGCCCATGGACTTCAATGATACATGCTAACATGAGTTCAGAATGACAAATGTCGGCACGCACCAGGATGAGGTGCCTACCTTTGGAGGTTAAGGAATGAATTTGGAGAAAGGGTTGGAGAAATGAGGAGGCATAGGATAGGAGGAGATTGGAATGGGCTTTGACATAAAAGTGTACATTTTTTTACAGCAGTGTTGTGAGAGGTAACTTGACCGGTCGAGTGAGTCCAGCGGCTATGGGATTGCAATGTTCACCCTCTCTTATTCGAAATATTTATTGATTTTTATTTTATATAGATTACATGGAAAACGAGCAGCTTAATACTAATTCTATAGATGGTATTGAATGAACATCTAAAAGCTATTTATAGGTTTTCACATATATGTGAATATATATGTGAAAACCTATAAATAGCTTTTAGATATTCATTCAATATCTATTATATATAATATCAGTTATCTTATATAGTAGCTAGTTACTATATGCACTGTAAAGAAAAGTACTGTCTTGTCAGCAATTCACGAATACAGTTAACATTTGTGTTGAACAGATCAGTGCTGCCATCACTATACCTATAGTTTGTTGAATTCTCTACAAACTCTCGTCACATGCGCATTACTGTACGTGTTGCAGGGAAGAACATGCACCAGTTTGTGGTGTCGAACCTTGTGTTGACCTTGAAACCTTGTCGAAGTGTCGTCCGGACGCCTTGCCGAGTAAATCCGCACAAACCATATAACTATCAAGTATTTTAATAGAAATACGATATCTGCTAAATTCCTTCTTATCGCAACGGCCAGCCAGTGTTGCTGTTTGTATAAAATTCGGTATGAATCATTCTGTAGGTTGAACTTATACTTCAAATGACGCATAAACTTTTTTTGAATACGCTCGAATAATTCTTTATAGATTTCATAATGCGGATTTCATATTTGGAGGCGTACCTACTAAATGTGACTTCCAAACATACGCACAGTATAAAATTTTCAAAGTTGTAACAGTTTTTACCGATTTACCACTTCTTATAATAAATCCAAGTGCTTTTCAAGCTTTACGTACTGTATAATAAATATTTAGTGCATAAGTACATCTAGGTACTCGTATATATCATACAACAACAGAATGTGATCACAATCATTTCAATAACTGAACTCGTATTGTGTATATTTATGTTTTAAAATTATGTACAACGAAAGTCCGACACAGTTATGCAAACGCTGTTTGATCGACATATCGTTTTACCGACATGACAATTATTCGAAACCACGTTGATCCAAGGAATGTTAGACCGACAAAACGTTTCACCGACACCGTTCTGTCAAACATTCTGTCGTTCTACTATGGTATCTGTCAAATGTTATGTGGCTCTACTGTAGTGTCGCTCTACTGTGGTGTCGATCAAACGTTATGTCGTTCTACTGTGGTGTCGGTCAAACGTTATGTCGTTTTACTGTGGTCTCAGTCAAACGTTATATCATTCTACTGTCGTGTCGGTCAAATGTTCTGTCATTCTACTGTGGTGTCGTGTACGTCAATCGATATCTCGTTCTACCGTAGTGTCGGTCAAACGATATGTCGTTTGACTGTCGTGTCGGTCAAACGTTATGTAGTTCTACTGTCGTATCGGTCAAACGTTACGTCAATCAAACAGCCTCCGCACAACTGTGTGTTGGACTTTCACTGTACAATCTATAGGTACAACTAGTCCAGAGTAGTAATTTTGTTTATTTGTTAACATCATTATGGTAATTCATCATTTCGACAATGAAATTATCAAAACAAAAGGGAGAGTCTAATTTCGCGTATTATAATTCAAAGCAAATTGTTTTCTAGACAAACAATGTTTTACCAGATTTGTTTTACCTTTTAATAACACCTCAACGTGAAAGTAAACTGTTTCAAGGGCCCTTCAGTTAATTAAATTAGAGAATGTGGGCTAAAAATTAAGTCGGAGACGAAATTTTGCGGTACAAGGTCCCTCTCTAATGGTGAACACATTTGCACGCGCCGTCTTATTGTTTGGTCACGTTGTCGAATGCGGTTTTCTTTGTTCCATGACCGACGACGACTGACAGTTGTCACCGGGAACAACGCAATTAACCTCTCTTCATCGCGTGCCGCCGTATTCGTTTTGGTTGCTCTCGTCGGCATCACAAACCGCATAAATAACTCGCAAAACAATACTCTGGTTGCGACACTGGTGATAAGTGATAAAGTGAAGTTTGCCGGCTGTCCAGGATGTGCTGCGCTTGGAACCTACCGGGTTCTTCGTTCCTGGTCTTACCAGACCCTCCTTCTCGAGTGTCTTGCCTGGACGGATCCATTAGTAATTTCCATCCCGCATTGCACTCACAATATTTTAAAAATACTTAAAAAATAGGTTTAATTTTAGTGTAGAACTGCTTTTAGAGTTGTTACACTGAACTCTATCTTTACATGCATATGTTTCTTTTGGCACTAATCTCAGAAACTACTGAGTCGACTTTATTGCAGTTTTTTTTTATTAATATCAGTTTATTGAGTTTATAATTATTTGTAGTCATAGTTTCTAGTTTTACAAAACCAAGTAATGAGTATTTCTAAAGTATTTCTCGGGAAAATTGTTTACTAAACAGAGTAAGTAGTAAACAAATAAAAAATAATATAAATATAAGATAAATATGATAAAAGTAAATATGATGATAGTACATAAATATAATAAAAAATAAGAATAAAAAATAATCAGGAAAATGTTTATTCACACTTCAAATAACAATGAATTAAAATGAAGCCATAAAACAACATTAAAGCAAAAAAAAAAGAATCAAAAATGCGAAATAAAAAAAAGATGGTAACGATTCATTTTCATCGTTGTAAACTATAGTTTCCTAGACATTTTATCTGTTCATTTTTGTCAATCCACTTCCATCGCTTCCATAGCTATCCACTTCGCCGCAAACGGAAGTTCTCATATACGTGTATACCTAATCCAAGAATACTTTTCGTATTCAAAGCCAGGAATAAACCCAGCTGTTATGAACGACTCTACAAGAGTTGTAATTATCGTGTACAAACATTATTTTGTGCATACGATTAACACATAGTCTAGACCTCTTGCTAGAATAAGACATGCCTTCAACTGAAAATATCCTTTCAATAGAAATACTGGTAGCTGGTATGCACAATATTGACCTTGCTAATGCAGCTAGCCAAGGAAATTCACTCTTTTTCATCGACCAGTATGTTAAAATATCTTTATCGTGTAAATCATGTGGTTTGCAGTTAGTGAAGAACTTCCAACATTCCTGCTCCACTGGATCTTTTAAAACTATATCGCCTATGGCAGAATGTTTTTGAGATAATTTTATTAACAATGAAGTATTGTCACTCGAATCATCCACAGGTTCCTCTTCTAAGTCAGGTTCAGAAATTGTTGTTATAACTTCTTTAATATATGACGCCATAAATGATATTTTAGTTTGATTAATAGATTCCAAGTAAAGATCCACTTCTTGTATTCCTTGAAATCGACAGTCGAGTAATGATGCTGCTGCCATTGTTGCTGTAATCGGGAACCTGTCTTTGAAGCTAGCCAACATCTTCTTTTTTAGAATCAGCAACAGCAACGTTTCGTCTTCGGACGACGATTCCAATGCATCTTTTATTTCAGCTCGGAATACGAGTCCTACGTTTATACAATTTGTTTTCTGTGAGGTTATAATATTGACCATATTTTTAAATTTGCTCAAAAATCTAACCAGGTCAGTTAAAAGTATCCATTCATGTTGACTCATTTCTAGCTCTTCTCTTCCACTTTGATCAAATAATTGGTTCAGTGTGTCTCTGTTGAAAACATTATTAATGCTGACCAACATCTGTAACGTGACATGCCAACGAGATGGAACACTTGACGTAACATCAGATTCTTCTGAATGATTTTGATCCAAGGAAGTAGTTTCATCCAAAATAGGATCATTCTCATCGTTATCTATGTCTTCTCCCGCTCGTTCTAAAGCTTGATATAACACTTTCATCTCTTCTCCTTCTTGTAATTCCGACAGACAAAACATTAAAGTCCTTAGTATTTTCTTACATTTTACGATCAGTGCTGCAATCTCAGGAACTTTTTTAATGCCATCGTTAATTACCAAATTATGTAGACCTTGACCAAGACAGAAAACATTATGCAAGGAAAATAAAGAAACAGCACGTTTCAGATTATGTTTACAATCTATCACTGCAAAAATTGTTTTATCGTGCAGTACAAAGTCATTTTTTATGTCGGAAATCATGTCTTTAATTTTTTCATAAATCTTATTGCCTATTAACGGGCAAGTCTTGAGCGTGAACGATTTCAACTCAAAATCTGGAAATAAAAATATTGTTAGCGACGACACAGTGAAGACAGACCTACAATGTCCAAAGAATTAAATGTAACATTTTCATGTGAACTTCTAAAATGGTAATCTGTTTCGAAAAAAACATTAATCGTAGCAGTTTTGCGCACGGCGATAAATTGACTGTCTCGGATTCTCACGCGCACTGTCCTGAACAGCAACAGTGTTTTCGATAGACCTTGCGTTTCGTTGACGTGCAGGTGTTCGATCAGCAAGTTCGGCAACTGACCCGGTTTCTAGGAATATGGTAATTAGACATAGAATTGAGGTCTCAACAGGGCGATTATTCTGACCATAAATTCCACATAATGCACGGAATGTTCCACGAACTGAACAGTCATTTTGATAGTAAAGTTTAAGGATTTCCACGCGTTGATGAATCGTGTAATTTTCCATGATTAAATGGTGAAGCTCAATACACATTGCTGTCATATATGACAGATATATGTTGTTAACGATGGCCGCAATATTCTTTTAAAAATCGAGCGTCCCTTTTTAATACCCTTTAGGTCAATTATGAAGTTCCCACGGGAATCACAAGTTCGCGCTAACGAAGTCGCTAGCACCGCTAGTAATGTAATATATTATTCTGTATATATACATTAAAATATGTTTTGTATATTCTGTATTCAAAACAACAGGAAATGGAATTCTACATAAAGTGTTCCCGCTGAGTGTGCGGTAACTCTGGATCGAGTGGGCCCAGCAACTGTGGGATTGCAGCGTGCATACTTTATATTATTTTTATGATTTTTTTCAATAATAAAGGCAATAGAAATCTTACCTTCCGTCAAATAATGTAATATAAAAGTTACGTAGTTTCTTCGATATCTGTCCGTCCATAGCTCTAAGGTAATGGCCACATGTAGCGGTACATCGTTCAGTATAGTTGTCTTCACGTAGGACAGCATTATTTCATATACCGAATCCAATGCAGCACCAGCGATGGTATAACGCGATGGCAAATCCTCATTTTGTATGATAACATTGTATTTCTGAAAAAAAATATATGATTAATTACTATCCGCTAACTTTGCTGGCGGTTGGCGAGGAAGCATAAGATACTGTTTGATATCTACGAGTATAAACATCAACTCTTTATGCGAGCCTAACCTTTTGCCCGCGGCCCCGTTCTCGTGGTATACTCGTATGTCTATATCGACGCTAGAAAGCGATCTTGGTGTATGTTGAAAAATGGAACTTTACAGGAGAGTCAAAAAATGATTCGAAACTTTAATAATTCTGAAACTAAAAGAAGTAGATTCATAGTTTTTGAGAACCCGTCAGTTTTAAGATAAAACTCATAATTTACTATTGAAACCTTGCTAAAGTTTGTCTAATAAGGAATGATATATGTACAAAAGTGATATTATATTTTTTCAAAAATGCTTTCTAGCGGATATATATATATATACCACGTAAAATAAGGTCACACTAGCCTATGCAGTCACTACTACTGATAATAATTAACTATTTAGAATAAATAATAGTCGTAACAGCCTATCCTAGTGATCTTATTTTATTTCATTGCAGAGAGTAGGTAATAATTATTATGAATAATAATTTAAAAAAATGGTTGAGTATCAACCAAATAATGGCGTATATTATGTAGGTATTATAGGAGTATAATACCTACGTTTGCAGTAAGTAACCTCTTGCTGACTACGCGGCAGAATGACTACAATGTTATTGTTGATGCCCCGTTAGGATCATCCGACCATTGTATCATTCGAACTGCTGTGCCAGCCAAGCAATCCATGCCGACCCACTCACAGGGGACGCGCAACGTCTGGCACTACAAGTCTGCAGATTGGGATGGGTTGCGCGAATTTTACGCTTCTTATCCTGGGGGCAGCTCTGTTTCTCGTCGGGAGATCCGGATACCTGTGCAGACTCCATTGCCGACGTGGTGTTGCAGGGCATGGAATGTTCTATTCCTTGCTCCGTGATACCGGTAGGCGGACGGAGCCAACCTTGGTTTAATCAGTCCTGCAGAGAGGCCCGTCGTAATAAACGGGCTGCATACAGGGCCTGGGCCAAAGCGCAGGTGTCCGAAGATCCGAGCACCACCGTCTTGAGGAAGAAATTTAACGCTGCCTCGAGGTGCAGTAAGAAGATAATTGTCAGAGCAAGGAATGAGCACATCCGCAGAATTGGCGATCGACTAGCTAGCTGTCCTTCTGGAAGCCGAGCTTTCTGGTCGCTCGCCAAGGCTGCTGAAGGTAACTTCTGTCAGTCGTCACTGGCCCATGGGGCGAAGGAGAAAACTGATCTCCTGGGCTGTCTCTTTGCCTCAAACTCGACTCTGGACGATAGAGGTGCCTCACCACCGTCTATCTCGAGGTGTACAAGCTCCATGCCGGAAATCTGTTTCACCCAGCGTGAAGTCCGGCGAGCTCTAGCATCTCTTGATATCCGAAAGTCGAGTGGGCCAGATGGTATTCCCGCAGTGGTGCTTAAATTTTGCGCTCCCGAGTCGTCCCCGGTGCTTACGCGACTCTTCAGGGTCTCATACTCCACAAAAAGCTTCCCGTCAGCATGGAAGGTAGCTCATGTTCACCCTTTGCCTAAAAACGGTGACCGCACAGAACCGGCCAACTACAGGCCAATAGCGATCACCTCCCTCCTCTCCAAGGTAATGGAGCGTGTCATAAACACACAGCTCCTTGGGTACCTAGAGGATCACCAGCTGATTAGCGACTGTCAATATGGATTTCATCATAATCGCTCGGCTGGTGATCTTTTAGCGTATTTAACACAGCGCTGGGCTGACGCCATTGAGAGTAGAGGCGAGGTTCTGGCTGTAGGCCTAGACATTGCGAAAGCTTTTGACCGGGTATGGCACAAATCGCTGCTTTCCAAATTACCATCTTTCGGGATACCCGAGGGATTATGTGAATGGGTTGCCAGTTTCCTGACTGGACGGAGCATCAAAGTCGTTATCGATGGTAGCTGCTCCGACACCATGTCTATTAACGCTGGCGTCCTGCAAGGCTCCGTGCTGTCCCCAACTCTGTTCCTTCTGCATATCAACGACCTGTTGCAAATTGGTGACATACGTTGCTATGCAGATGACAGTACTGGAGACGCCTTGTACAGGGGCCGCGCCAACATCCCTCGGGTCGAAGTGGAAGAGAGTCGCGCCAGGCTTGTGTCTGAAATCGAAGACTCTTTAGATCTAGTCTCGATTTGGGGTTCTCCAAAGTGGCCTCCAAAAAGCTCGGTGTGCTGAACAGAGCGAAGCGGTACTTCACCCCTGGGCAACTCCTAATGCTTTACAAAGCTCAGGTGAGGCCCCATATGGAGTATTACTCTCATCTTTGGGCCGGCGCACCGAAATACCAATTGTACCCACTTGACTCCATCCAACGACGCGCTGTTCGTATTGTCGACGATCCCACTCTCACGGGCGGTTTAGAATCCCTCAGCATTCGGAGAGACGTTGCGTCTCTCTGTATGTTCTACCGCCTGTACAATGGGGAATGCTCTGAAGAACTGTTTAATATAATTCCCACCTCGGGTTTCTACAACCGCACCTCCCGTCACAGAAGTGTGGTCCATCCGCATTTCCTCGATACGGAGGTGTCGCGCACTGTTCGGTCCAAAAAATATTTTATACCGCGAACCCGTAGGCTGTGGAACGAACTGCCTGAAGAGGTCTTTCCATTAAGCTACGGTATGGGGTTCTTCAAGAGAGCTGTGAATAGGGTTTTGCAAGTACGGCGGCACGCCCGCATACCCCCTGGTGTTGCAGGTGTCCATGGGCGGCGGTAACACTTACCATCACGTAGGACCGCTTGCTCGTCCGCCCACTATCTATAAAACAAAAAAGAAAGTAACCCCTTAGAACGATGCAGGTTTATTTTGTTACCTTAAGAATTATATAATTTGTATAACGAAATAATGTTTGTTATTGTTTGTAATGTTTGTTTGTATAAAAGGTGGTCTTGGCAAACAACCTTTGGGTTTGATTGCGAGTACCCATTTCAGTTTTTTTTCAATTATTTATGTAAAGAAAAATAAAATTTTCATTATTTTTAATTTGCCGCGCTACAAAGCGCCTTCATGGTGGACCGCGAACATAGATTTATATTTTTGTAAACTATGATTGACGTTTATACTTTGACGTTTAACGTGAACAAATTATTAAAACTAATATTAATATTGTAATATTAGAAATAAGAATCGACATTGCGATTAATAACATTAAATGTCGTTTCTTTTATTCACAGGTAAAGTTTAGTTATAAGGTATGTTAACATATTGTAATTATAAAAAATATTTAACGTAATAAATTCTTTTATTCACAGAGAAACTCAATTATGTTTTGATTAACAGTGTCGATCCAAGTAATTAGAAAATATCATTACAAAACGACATTACTGTCTGAAAATGGAAAAATTGAAGTTTACGTTTCAAGCAAAACCAACAATAGACGGAAAGTCAAACTATATTGCCATAACCTCAATTGTCACACAAGAGGACAAAGCATTCCTGGTTCCTGAGGAGTGTCAGGCAGCATCACTTCACAAACATGTTTACAGCTCTAAAGCATATGTTACAATAAAAAATACATTGAAAAAAAGACATCAAACTAGAAGTGTGTAACTAAACTAGAAGTGTGAAACATATACTATGTTCTCAGCCAATATTGACTATTTTTGATCCAAATTTACCTATACACAGATGCTAGTATACTGGGTGTAGGTGCCGTCCTAAAACAACCACAAGAAAACATGACAAAAAACATAAAACATACCTGCGAAAGCTGTGCAGTATGTATAAAGAACAAATCAAGGAGACAAAATAAATATGGATTGATGTCTCACCTTGGTCCCGCCACAAAAGCTTTTGAAATATGCTCCATTGATACTATTGGAGGCTTCGGGGGTTCGAGATCAACAAAGAGATACTTACACCTGCTATCAGATCATTTCACAAGATACGCTTATATCTTAACATCAAAAACTCAAAATGCAAATGATTTCATCAAACTAGTGAAAAATGCTGCTGAAGCTGGCAACATTGGCATGATCCTCTCAGACCAATACCCAGGTCTCAATTCTGGAGAATTCAAAACATTTTTGGATAATAAAAATATTCCAATAATTTTCACTGCAGTGAACTCACTATTCTCAAACGGTTTGAATGAAAGGTTGAATCAAACGTTGGTAAATAAAATCAGGTGTAAGATAAACGAAAAAGGCACCAAAGCAGCGTGGACCACCATAGCACATAATTGTGTAAAGAAGTATAATGAAACGGAGCACACTATAACTGGATATGCTCCAATATATCTACTAAATGGTACAGATGCTACAATTTTGCCGGAGGAGCTAAAATCCAAAAAGACATTGTATGACTTGATTCAAGACAGGAAAAAAGCTCTGGAAAATACAATCAAATCACATGATTACAACAAAACGGTTTATGATAAAAATCGAAGACACTTTGATTTCAAAGTTGATGATACTGTTTTTGTAGAGAATGGTAACAAACTGAATAGGAAAAAACTCGATGAACTGAGAGTCGGGCCTTACAAAATTATAGAAAAAATATCAAACTCAATTTACAAGATAAACACTGGCCAAAAGAAAACAGAACCGAACTCTTTCCACATCTCGAAGTTGACTCCAGCCCCTTCGACTACAAACCGAGAAGAGGATATGTGAGAAGTCATGTGTCTTTACTTTCCTTAAGGGGGGAGATGTAAAGAAAAATATAATTTTCTTTATTTTTAATTTGCCGCGCTACAAAGCGCCTTCATGGTGGACCGCGAACATAGATTTATATTTTTGTAAACTATGATTGACGTTTATACTTTGACATTTAACGTGAACAAATTATTAAAACTAATATTAATATTGTAATATTAGAAATAAGAATCGACATTGCAATTAATAACATTAAATGTCGTTTCTTTTATTCACAGGTTAAGTTTAGTGATAAGGTATGTTAACATATTGTAATTATAAAAAATATGTAACGTAATAAATTCTTTTATTCACAGAGAAACTCAATTGTGTTTTGATTAGCAGTGTCGATCCAAGTAATTAGAAAATATCATTACATTTATTTCAATTAATTTGTATTTAATTTCAATTATATTAATATTGTCTTCAGTTGTTTTTGTTTTAGGTTTATACGGTAAAATAATAATAAATAATAATTACTTTTCTACGTACAGAGACAAAGGACTTTTGGAATAATTAGTAAGGTCATGTCATGATATATTTTTTCGAAGTCCTATTTATGATAAGATAAGATGATAATTTATGATAAGAGTATTTATGATATTTGGTAAAACTTACCTTCAAAAAATCAATCATGCCTTCTTCAGAAATGAGGTCAAATGGTATCAATGAGCGACAGAACCAAAGAACTAAATCACGAGTAAGATTATCTTTGTCGCCTATATTTGGTTCTCTTGACGTGGACGGTTGAGGTTCAGTCATTAATTTCTTTATAGCACTTTTGACACTTTTCTCTATCGATCTCTCTTGCAGCTTATGTTCATCGCGAAGGTGTCGATTTAAGTTTCCAGTACTTACACTTGAACTGTAATGTTTTACCTTGCTCCTAAAAAAAGAAGAAACAGGAAAAATATTATTAATTAGGTAAGTATATATAGGTATTATTTATTTACGTATTCATATGTGGGGTTAGTAAGAGACTTATAAACTATGTTAGTAAAGAACAAACTGCAACACTAGTTATTTATTTTATCATTAGACCCACCCTAAATTGTTGGATGGGACAATCAATCCTATTTGCGACCACCGTCAGGCTTCTGTTGGTGCCGCCCCGCATCCTGCGCCACAGGGATGCTACTCTCTTTCGCCTAATCGCATAAAAGTCGTCCGTGTGCTTGGCAGCAAACATTCCTGAGGCACTGCAGAAGCGTGGCAGCCCCAACAGCATCCTGAAGGCAATATTGTATTGGACTCGCAGGGCATCTGAGGCTCTCTGAGTGTAATTGACGCACAGACTGAACTATAATTATTTGATTGTTTTCTTATAACTTAAAAACGTATAACGTATTTTTGTAAACTGCCAAACTGCAGTACCTACACTTTGTCGGCAGTAAAGATCCGCTCTTACCATACTGACTATGATATAATTAAATATCACCAGATATACTATGATATAGGTATATCTGATGTCTTAAAGTATGTCTGGTGGGAAGACCCTCACTATAGCCTTTCAAAAATATGTTTTATACCTTTTTTCTAACATGGGATCGAGCATTGTGGAAATCTTAATTCATTTGGAAAATTCTTCAAAACTTTTAAGTTAGCCTTTTATACACCTTTTCTTCTTCCTTTTTCATTTATTTCATGTTATATGTATTAAAAATGAAATAAATATGTTTCTTTTTCTTCATATTTTGCAATTAGCACATTCTGCCAGTGTCAAGTTTTCTTCGTAATAAACAACTTCGAAGTCTAAAACCTATCCTGTGGACATCCTGTCAATAGCCAGTCCCGTCGAAGTAAGTCTGGAGTCGCTCAGTAAAACAATAGTAGGTTTACTGAGGACAGAAGAGGACTCCTTAGGAGTACACGAAAAACGCAATCCCACGATTTTATTTGATTACAGTTTAATAAACTATCACTATTAAACCACAAAACGCCTAATACATACACAATTTGTACAATAATGAAACAAAAGCTAACCCTCACTTCTAGAGTTCCCGCCAAAAAGTCAATTGATAGATATGGTTTGACCCATTCGATAAGCATACAAAAAAAATAACGCTAATGTTAGTCAGAATAAGGTAGACTTCGCTATTTTCAGTAACTTTTAGAGAAATAACGTTAAGACAAGTTTTTTTTTTCTTTTCATATATGTCAATGGTTTTATATGTAGGGCAGAATCCTCCCTTAGTAGATCACTAGAAGGTTTCGGGCAATCATCCGCCACGCGGGCCCAGTGATGATTGGTGGATACAACATGATCCAGATTTTTAACTCTGGAACATGCGAGCTATTGGTCATTTTTAAAAATCCGAACTTAATTAGAACGGTACGAGCTCAGGATTCGAACTCACGACCTTACGAATGACAATAGAAAATAGATACCCCTAGACTATCACCGCTGTTATATTGATTATTGTGATGAATATTTAAATCTCAACAAAAAACATACAATCATTGTTTATGTACACTAGTTATTTTTTCTATCTTCTATGTTTGTTACTCTTATTTACTCCGCTACCACTTCATGTCCTGCATAGTCCAAAGGTTGACTGGGAGATAAGTAAGGCATTAAGGGTGTAGATCGTGAAAATCACCGAAAAGAGTGTTACGATTTTTCATATTTAACCTATTTACATATGATTGATATCAATGATAATTTGTATATATTACAATCAAAGACCAATAAGTATGTTCATGCTTATATTAAACTCTTAAACCTAATAGTTGTTATATAATAAACGTCAACAAACGCACAAAATTGAGTAAAAATGCAAAAACATGACTTCGTATTTTTCAGATTTAACCCCATAAATCAACACAAATTGATAAAAAGAAACACTTTTTGAACACTGAAGAAACCAATAAGTATAGCTGTATACTTCTTTTTATACCTTTACAAACAAAGACTTCCTCTTTTAAAGTCCTAAAATCTAGATATATTTTAAGGTAAATTTTTCATACACAAATGTATGGGATAAAACGTTCGTTTCATTCGTGCAATCTCGGTGGTCTGCAGCGGCAGTTCCTTTATGTAAGTGAACGCGACACCACGCTTGTCGGCTGCAGACAGCAGAATTACGTATTGTGAATTTGTGTTTTTTGTAAAAAACTGTAAGTATAACATTTTTATAATTAATTTATTTTCAGTTAGTAGAAAGTATCTATATAATGAATGTCTGAAAGAAAACCATGATGGAACTAGATATAAATCGTAAAAAATACAATATCTACACTAATAGGTATTATAAAGAGGAAAGATTTGGATTTTTGTATGTAACGAATAAACTCAAAAAGTACTGGACTGATTTTAATAATTCTTTTATCATTCGAAAGCTACATTATCACTGAGTAACATAGGCTATTTTTTTCGCAGGACTGATTGAATTTGAGTGGCATGCCAGGGAAAAGAAAGTTTTGTACGCATTATAAAAATATGAAAGCCAAAAGATCTCGGAATAAAATGTAAGTTCCTCCCTACTTATTTATTATCGCATTTGAACAGGGTACATTACAAAGCTAATACAATATGTCATATGATTTAGATCGCCCGATTCAGACATATACCTACAATAACATGTAAATATTGGTTTGTATTATCTATATCTATACTGATAAATAAAATTGAAGTATCTGTATGTAATATCAAAATAATAGGATTTTTAAAAAAAAAAGGCGATACGGAGTTCGCCGGGTCGGCTAGTATTGTCTAAATATCAAATTGTGGAAGTAGGTAGGCGACAGCGCAACTTTGTCGACATACCTATACCGCCAAACAGACGCGAGGCGCCTAGCGTCTGGCTTAGGGTTGTACAAAATAAATAAAAAGTGGATAATATTGATGAATAATATTTCCAGTATTGAAAATAAAGAAAACCTTGGGGCCGAGACTCTGAGCAACAATGCTACGCGCTGTATAGAGGTAAGTTGTTATACGTAATTCTTGTAGACTTGTTACATAAATAAACAAACTACTTAGTTAGTGATGGGCGAAGACAAAATCTCAATACCTACCTATAGATTTTTCTTGCAATATTTATTATTTTCATCGAGAGACAAACACCTTAGTACCGAAATACTTCTCAATTACTTTCTCAAAAGAAAATTTACGTTCAAATAGGTGACGTCATAAAAAAACAATACCTAATGCGTAAAGAAATTATAATTTCTATTCATCAGGAACCTAATATTGTATTAATTCTTTTGCATTTTTTTAAATTTTTAATTATTTTTTATAAAAAAAATCAAGCCATTATCTTTCTTTACAGGAACTAGTTATTGAAAACGACCAAGAGGGAAAGGTGGATGAAATGGAAGTTGGGCGTAGAGTTGTAGACGTTTCTTTTTTTTTAAAGCTCTTCAGGCCATAGGGGACCACGGTCCAATGGATTGTAAGTTAAGTTACCTCAGTATAATAGGTGAAGTAAAAGTTGGTCTGGACTCAAAACTCATCATGAAATGTAGTATGTGTAGTATGAAATTTACTGTGTGTTTGATTGAAAAGAAAGAAGATAGAATGGAAGTGAATCATCAAATTGTATCTGGTATCATATCATCTGGTGGGAGCTACTATCAGTTAAAAACATTAACTGCCGCAGTAGCCCTACCAATCATGTCACCTTCATTATACAATGAAATTAATAATACGGTTTGCGATTGGTGGGAAAAGACAGCAGCACATTCCATGGCAGAAGCTGTCAAGGAAGAAGCGGAGTACGCAGTGTCTATAGGTAGTGTTGATAAAAATGGTACACCATTAATATCTGTTGCTGTTGACGGTTGTTGGAGCAAGAGATCTTATGGTAAGAATTTTTCCGCCTTGTCCGGCGCAGCTGCGATAATTGGCATTAAAACTAATAAAGTATTGTTTTTTGGAGTTAAAAATAAATACTGCGTAGTTTGTGCACGAGCCGCAAAGAACGACAGTCAGCCCTCGGAACACCGTTGTTTCAAGAATTATTCGGGATCATCTACCGGTATGGAATCGACCATAATAGTTGAGGGGTTTAAACGTTCCATTGTTGATCACGGTGTAATTTATAATAAATTTGTAGCAGACGGCGATTCCAGTACTTATAAAAAAATATTAGATTCGCGACCGTACGGTAATTTAACAGTAGAGAAAATTGAATGCAAAAATCATCTTTTACGAAACTACTGCAATAGCTTGGAGAAACTGTCGAAAGACACTAAGTATCCTTGCGAATTGCGGAAATTCCTAAAAGAAAGGTATTTGCGTTTAAGAACGGGTGTAAAATGCGCTATTAAATATTGGGGCGATCAAAATCAGTCACTCGAAGAAAAAATAAAAAATCTTAGTGAAGATATCCTAAATGGTCCACAACACGTATTTGGTAATCACCAATATTGCAAGGAGTATTTCTGTAGACCTGATACTCGTCGAATAGAACCTGTTGGGTTGCTTCCAGCAATTGTTGGATGCGGATTAATGGACGCGGTACACATTTTAAGTAAAAGACTGTCATATCATTCTAGAAGTTTAATTCATAATTGTACAAGTAATATAGTTGAAAGTTTTAACGCAGTGATTGCCAAATTAGTAGGGGGTAAGCGTGTAAATTATTCTTCCCGTGGTTCTTATGCGGGCCGATGCGCAGCTGCTGTTGTGTCTTTTAATACAGGATCGATTCATAGTAAAACTCATGAAGTAATATTTAAATCTAGTCCTAATCCTTTGATCGCGAAAGTGGAAAATTGTAATCGTAGAATCCGTTTAATTGCTAAACCTAAATTAAGATTGAAAAAGAGCCACAGCGCTGTATCGAAAGACGCTCACTATGGACCAAACTGCGAAAAACCTGATCTGAGTCCAGAATTATATGAGAAAGCCAAGTCATCTTTTTTAGCCGATTTAAAGTTGTCTTGTGCTGAAAGAGAGGAGCTTGAAAGGTCGACCCATTTGCAAAGAAGTAGTTCTGAGTGGATGAGTACAAGGAGAAAATTACTAACCTCATCATCGTTCGGGGAAGTTTGTAAAAAACGAGAGAGCACAAGTTGTGCTGTTCTTGTTCGTAAAATCGTTTATGGTAGTAATATTCCAGTTTGCCTGCTGTACGGTACGGTATCGAAAACGAAGAAACCGCAATTAAACAGTTAGAAATTCAAGAGAATATTAGTATACAAGGTTGCGGTTTGTTCGTCGACGATCAATATGAATTTCTTGGTACTACACCAGATGGCATTTATGCAAACGGTTTAATTGAAATTAAGTGCCCACATTCTTTAGCTGGCATGACTCTTGATGAAGCAATGGCCAAACATACCTTTTGGGTTAAGGACAAGGCTTCCAAGGGTTATGTCATAAATAAAAATCATAACTGGTATTTCCAAATTCAGGGACAGGTACATATTACTAAAAGAAACGTTTGCATGCTTGGCATCTGGTTTGGTGCTACTGTACCTATGAAAGTTTATATTATAGAAAAGGACGACAAATTTTGGGAGGAGAAAATGGAGATGAAATTAGTTAGGTTTTATTACGATTGCCTACTTCCAGAATTAGTTGATCCTCGGCAGTCACGAAGCATGCCCATTCGTGACGCGCCCAGTATCATAGAGGCTATGAAAGAGAGGAAAGAAAGAGCTTTACGTGTTATGAAAGAGAAGAACGCCTAATGATTTTGAAAGATACAGGTAACTTAACTACCCAGCCAGTCGATTCACGTAAACACGCCAGTCCAAAAGTCGTTTTAACTTAGGAACTTAGAAATCGCCTTTTGGTTTTCTGTTTTAAACGCACTTACTTATCTAGTCTTGGATTGTCATAAATCTTCCAATAGCTCAATTACTATACAATTTCTGAGTTACCTGGTGTAAAGAATCATAAAAATTGGTTCAAAAATACAGCGAATTGAGAATTCTCCTTTTTTTAAGTCGGTTAAAAGGGCTAAATTTGCAAAAAACGAAGTGACGTCACTGCGCTACGGTTTTTATTACTTACGTGAATCGGGCAGCTGGTAACGTTTTCATTCTGATAGGTTTTGTGATAGCCATTGATTTTATCATCAAATTAGCAGAAATCAGAACTTGATCCGTAATCGAATGAAAAACCATTAGAATTTTGAACTCATATTTCGTTATTGTTTAATTACATACTTTTAATTAGTATATTAATAATTTACAAACTTCTGTTAAAATTAGTAAATAAATGAATTATTTACTAATTTTTGTACAACCCTAGCACGCTTTTGAGATAGCGAGTAATGGCGACTCATATTTGTTATTGTGTAGTAAATAAATCATTTTTATACTTGTGTTTCATTTATTGACATTTTTTTTAAAACCCTAGGATTTTTTTTAGATATCGACGAGGTGATCGTAAACAAAAAGTAAGTATTTGAGTTTACGCAATAGGCACATTTCCTTGCGTAGAGATAAACACACTTCCTACTGAATTTGCAATTATTTTATTGAATGAATATTTTACGAATTAGAATAAATTTTGGTAGTGAAATTACAAATAAATAAATAGTTGGAATTTTAGGTAAGTAGAATACAGAAATGTCAGATGTCAAATGATAGAAAAACATAAAAATTGTGTCTCAACTACTCTTATTAATCTATTAAAAAGAATCAACAGCTAGTTTCCAAAAATTCAACGTTATTGTTATGCTGTAAATATTCAAGTTCAATAACAATTTCTCAACGTGGAACGTTTGTTGCAAAACATTTTGAAAATCGCGCTCTCTAGGTCATTCATCCGCCCCGTCGGATGTTACATTAAACTTTGGCGCTGCGGTCGCTCGAAATCGAGATCTCAGGCCAACAATCTACACCCTTAAGTTTACGAAAAGTTCATAGTTACGTAATAATTTACGAAAAGTAAATAAATAAATAAAAAAACGTGTGCGGTTAGGGGACCCCCGTCAGGAACGAAGATCGTCACGCATTTTTTTTAAACTCCGAATATAATTCGAAATAAAAATCTGTAGGTATAGTTCATGTATTTTTTTTATTTTGTGTCATATTTTCAATGCAAATAATTTAAAATAAGGAATCAAATCAAAAATTTAGGTTATACAACCGGCCACGCACTAGTCTGCACGTCTGTTATTTTGCTTGAGTCTCGCTCTCGATACTCGCACGCACACACAGAGAGAGAAAGAGAAAGGCGTATGGAGGGAGTAAAAATCTTACGTGACGTTACATTTTCTCTCGAATCACACCGCGTAAAAGAACTTCGTGCCAAAAAATGAGATAAAACTTATAAAATGCAAATAAAACTTACTCTTCAAAACTCATATCTTCGTTTAGCATCTTGGCATTTGATAAACAGACATTACAAAACAAGTGTTCTTCGGCTACTCGTTTCCTTTTGTGATCTTTTTGAAGGACAAGAACGCCGAAGTACTTCCAACAGAAGCTGCTGTGATTTTTAGCATGGTATAATACAATCACTGTAAAGTGTTTAATCATGATTTTGTTTAAATAATCTTCAAGACTTGTCATGATTTTTAAAGGAATGATATTGCCGCGTGTGATATTGTTTATTGTGATGTTACTACTAAGCCACACACTATTCAGTATGCGTCACGCCGCCGGCACAAGATGGCGGCCGGCGGCGACGAGGCGGCGGCGGCGGCGGCGGCTGACGACCGGGGCGAGTTTCGTGCATGATCGTGAGTACTCGGGAACGATCGACTTTATTGCAGTCGGCGGGTGACGCGACGTGTTCTCGATCCCAACATGTATTCGAACTTTTTGGCGGGAACTCCAAGTGAAGGTTGAATTTCTATTTAATTACAATCAACAAAAAAATATTTTTTTTTATATCGTAAATAATTTCTTGTGATTCGTGTTCTATGTGCTAGAAATAATGTAGAAAGTCAAATAAAACATTACTATCACGTCACAATTTTATGATATATATCAATATTTATATTTTTACTTATTTAACAATTTTTAAACTTAAATTCATTCATTTTGGACTAAAAAAAACTTCCTTTTTCATTTTTTTCATTTGTCGATGCTACTCTGTGGTTGGGGTTTCCCTAATTAACAACCAGCAGTGGTCTGCCAGCATCGCAGGGTTCCATTTCCCTTGATATCGTTTTTCAATAACAGCTATATCTTATTGGAATCGCTCTCCGTGTTCATCACTCATAGCTCCCATATTTTCGGGGATAACTCTTTGTGGATCAACTAAACAGTCAAATTTAACATTCTTTTGTCCAGGAATGTAGTATTTCTTGAAGGTCATATTTTCTGAATGTAATGTTAATATCTAGCGCGGCTGTCTCGTTCACATAAAAACCAGCAATACTTTGTGTAGCCAGCAGGGCCGTCTTTACCAGGGGGTGCAAGGGGTGCGGTGCACCCCGGGCGCTCACCTTTTAAAGGTAATGAAAAAATATAACGCTATAGTAAACAATTACACAATAGGATATTTGACTGTCATAGGATACACAATGGGATATTTGACTGTCATAGGATACACAATAGGATATTTGACTGTCATAGGATACACAATAGGATGTTTGACTGTCTTAGGATACACTCCCGCACCCCGGCGCAGAATAGACTTAAGACGGCCCTGGTAGCCAGTCTGCAGCCCCAAAAGCAATGCGACAAATTTAAGTCAGCACAAATGAACCACTTATGTGTATTGTACTTGATTTTTTCCAGGATATGTTTCAGTACATCGTAAGTTTCTTTAAAATGGGCACCATAAGCTACTGGCAATGAAGGAAATTTATTTCCATTGTGGAGTAAAACGGCTTTTAAACTTGTCTTAGACGTGTCAATAAAGAGTCGCCAATCATTTGGTATGTGCTCATAACCCATCTCACCCATCAGACCGTGGACATCACAACAATAGACTAAGTCTCCATCCGTTGAATAAAAATCTATAAAGAAATTGTGACGCTTGCGGTATGCAGTAACATTAACATTCAACTGAAGGAGATTCCATTGCTTCAATCTTGAACTTAATACTTCAGATTTCTCTTTAGGTAAATCTAAATCTCTAATTAGATCGTTAAGCTCTGATTGACTAATCGGATTTGGAATTTTTGAGGTGCTTGGAACTGGAAACTCCTCCTCCCCGGCATAATTCTCTTCATAGTTTTCTTCAGACTCACTTGAAATCGGTTCAGTATTAGGTGGCTTCTTAGGTACTGGAAAGTCATCCGTATGTGGCACTGTTTCCATAACAGACGATACATCTGGGTATTTTATTGTGGACTTGGATTTTTTGAAAATCTTTTTAATTAGTGAGACAAAAGTAGCAGTCACTCACATGATCTTTATGTTCGCGCCATATTGCAGGTTGACCAAAAGGCATTCCATTACATTTTCCTCTAAACTAACACGTTAATTTTGTATGGCAGGTAAGACAACAGATATGTGGCAACCAGTATTTATCTTGATTATGAACATCCAAGTTAAAATATGCTCTATAACACTTCTTAATCAATGATGTATTTGCCTTTTTTTGACTTTTTGGTGTGTATAAACCAAAAATAAAGC
Source organism: Sesia apiformis (assembly GCA_914767545.1). Taxonomy (NCBI): domain Eukaryota; kingdom Metazoa; phylum Arthropoda; class Insecta; order Lepidoptera; family Sesiidae; genus Sesia; species Sesia apiformis. Next base: position 8,167,546 of record OU611970.1, on the reverse strand, counting down.
AAAAACTATCACGAGAATTTGTATAAATGTGAGACATGTTAGTTGTTAAGTTAGTTAGTTAAAAAAATTAGTTGGTGATATATCTATCAGATATATCACCAACTAATTTTTTTACAACGTTGGCGCAACAATAAATGCTTAAAATTTACATCTACCCTCAAAATAAGTTTAAAAATATGCTTTTTTCGGAATTCAAATATTCTGCCAGTTTTAGACGTAATGTAAGGAAACTAATATTTTTGGGGTAATAGCAGTGAGTATGTTTACGAAATGTACACATACTTACTTTTTACGATATTTTTTTTGGTGTTGACTAGTGTTATTATAAAAATTGCGTAATTCGGATTTTGTGGTTTAATAATGATAGTTTATTGAACTTCAAAGTGCGTAATATTTGTGCATAATGTTTGTGATACTTAATCAAATAAAAATACAAGACTGCATTTTTCGTGTTCTTCTAAGGAGTCCAACTCTTGTGTCCTCGGTAAACCTACTATACTATAATGTTCGTGTGCCGCCTTCGTATAAAAAAAATGCAATTCCTAAGCATAACATATTTTCTTTTCCACATATTTCTCATCTACTCTAGAAGCGCGAAAGCTTTCCATACTGCAATATGGAGGCTGCGGTGTTTTTCTTCCATTTACTGGATGAAAACAGAAATTTTGTTGCAATAAATTATGCGATATACTGGGCGCGACAGTTTTAGCGTTGCGTTAGGAGTAACATTTTTTTACGAAGCCAATGCTGTATTAAATTATGGCTATAACAACTACAGCTGTTTAATTTTTTTTTTTAACCGCAACGTGTTTGCGTGAATACAAAACATACTACAAAAGATAAATATGTATACAAACCGTTATATAGAAATAAATATACAAAAGATATCGGAAACCGTCCAGAGGACCGGTACTAATTCAAATTGAGTTAAATATCTACTATAAACAGGCTGTTCCATCAGTGGTGGATCAAAGCAAGCAGATCATTGGGGAACCTCAATACCTAATGGGACTACGAGAAATAGGTCTCCTCCATGGTTCCATTAATGGGACAAAATCATGGGACCACGAATAAACGGCGGATTTAAACACCATGTATGTTCACGATTTTCCATAGTTTAAGAGATATTGAGCTTTTAGTATATTTTTAGTTGAATTAGGATATCCTTCAATTTATCGATAGCTCTTAAACTGTGCAATATCATAAATTAAACCGATAAGTATTGGGGTCTGGCAGCTCCTTGCTTGTTCCGACCCATCGCTGATGAATCATCCTGTTTATATGTTTATATTTGTCGTATACTATTAAATCATTTGTTAATTTACAATATACAAAAAAGACTATTAAATAAAGAAAATAAAAAGACCTCACGAACGAGAGTACTCTGAGCTATCACCGTTGTTCTGAAGATCACTTAAGATTCACACGAATACGGTGGTGTCGCCGACCTACCTAAAACATAATAAGACTCCGTTTCTAATGTTAGAAATGTAATTACACTTTAGTAATATAACTATAACTCAGGCACTATAATATCACGCATACTTAAAACCAACAATCCAATAATACTACATATCATGTGATTTATTTACGAAGTAATAAGAGTCGAAACCGCTTGAAGAATGTGCACGAGTTTAATGTAAGCATCTCCGTCGTCCTCGGGCCACGGATAACGGAGTAAACATGAAGAGGCTCGATTCTAAAGCAAATATGGGAAGAGCACTCGGGTTATTCTAAGACGTGCTATATTTAGTGCTGAATTAATTTTAACTGTTTATTTTGTATGCAGTGGAAATTAAATTCTCGTTTAGTAGGTAATGCTTATGATAATAATTGTGTGGTAAACATTGTGTGCACTATCTGTCACTCTCATGTGAATGAGCATACCTTATATTTAAAATATATATAATTTATGTATGTATAAGTGTGTATACTCGTATGTTTGTGTGTATTCGTATAATAATATGTATAGTATGCAATAATCGTATTATAAAATACAATACATTTAGGTACGCGCTATATCTGCCCATTTCATTGATCACCGCTCTCCCAGGTTTGTTGGTAGAAATCTGAGGGGATAGGCACGCCTTTTGTACGTATTTTCTTTTGTAAGTATTTTTGTCATTTGAATATACCTAAATAAATATATGAAATAAATAATTTCTGAATTAGGTACAGAGACGGATTATAATTTGTAAACGCTGAAAATTTTGAACTTAAGCCACGCACACACCTATTTCTTTCAGTTGTCTACTCTGCGAGAAATACTATTGACTATAATAAACAATATGAAGCGTAATTTGGAAATATGTGAGACATTTGCACGAGACAAATATGTACCTTTATACAAAGAACGACCTGAAATAGGTCCATCACTTTTTCAGTTTACCTCTTACATATAAATAAATAAAAAAAATAGTCTTATAATATCAGTAAGTATTTCCCTGAATGGTCTGATCTTACAGTTTTCTATTAACAGCTATTATCCCTACATTTAGGGCTCAGGACTTAGAGATAAATAAACTATTCTCAGTCTTAGAGTTGTATTTTAGGGAATTTATTAGCCGGCATAGGTTCCCTAAAATAGTTTTGGAGTTTAGCTTATCCTAGAGTTTAGTTTCACTCAGAAATATTAAATAATGAACCCACACTCTAAACCATATATACTTATTTTAAAAGTACCTACTTTGTAACTTTGAAAAAAAGCGATGAATCTTTACAGTATTTCCTATAGTCGAGATAAAGCATGGAGTGATTACAATATAACGTAATACTATTAATTAGTATTAATAGGGGGAGAGTGCACGCTGCAATCCAACCGCCGCTGGGCGCGCTCGACTGGCCACGTTACCCCTCTCTCACAGAAGACTACCTTGAAATGTACTGCATTTCCCACTTTATCTTATTTCCCTAATGTACGTACGTGTTTCGGAAGTGAGTGAGATGTGCCAGAGCTCATTCCCATCCCCTATCCCTCCCCATTTTCCCAACCCTTTCTCCAAATCCATTCCTATAACTCCAAAGGTAGGGAGCGCATCCCGGGGGCGTTCCAATGTTTGTCATTTTTGGACTGATGTTGGCATGTATCGTGGATGTCTATAGGCGACAGTATCAACTTACCATCAGGTGGACTGTATGCTCGTCTGCCACCTTCGTACATAGAAAAGAAAAACGCTTTTAAACGTGTGTTTGTATGTTTTTTACTCATCGTCTCTTCATGTTTATTCAAAATTCTACGATGTTCGACCGGCATTATTTAATTAATATTTCATAAATACACACATTCTAATAACGTAAAGATTTACCCTCCACATAATATCTTACTAATATTGGCAACTCAAGAACCCAACACCTGATTCCATCGAAAACTTTTTATTGACACCAAACTAAATCCAGCACTCGAGAAAATTGCAAATTTCCCACGAGCTTAATGCCAGCAAGCAATATGAAAATGTTTCTTCATTTTACTTTATTAAATACCCACTGTTGCCTCTGGCTTCATCCGCATTGATCGAGATAAAAATTATCTAATATAGATAGATATATATTTCATTATATTTCATTTATGTTTAGGGCGGGTATCTCCGTCCGGATTTCTTCAGATTTGTCCAAGTTTGGAGGGCGTCCGGGGAGCGTCAAGTCGACAGCAACCTTTTTTTTTAATCTTACTAAGTCTTTACAATTCACAAAACCGAACACACATAAAAAAACTCGATTTTTTTAGAATGAATCCACTTATCACCAGTTCAGTGGACTGGTTAGACCATCAATTCTGGTGGTAAGCGGATACTGTCGCCCTTAGACATGCACGGTAGGTACATGCCAACTTCAGTCCAGAATGACAAACGTTGGCACGCTCTCGGATGCGCTGATTACCTTTGAAGATGAACAAATGGATTTGGATTAAGGGTTGAGAAAATGGGGAGGGATAGTAAGGAATAAGCATGGACGCTAGCGTAATCGAAATGATTGAAAAGAAATAAATATATTAGAAATTAAGAACGATAAGGTTTTGCAAGTTCGACAACTCACCCGCAACATTCTCATCCTGGTGGGACAAATAGGAATAAACGGCATATTTTCTGGGTTTCTGAGAGGGTTGTGAGTGGCACAGATAATGGAAGCCACTTAGTCTCAAGTAACACATAAATGTAAACAGAAGCAAATGGCCCATCAATTTACAAGCAGCCAAAAATAAATTTCGTTATTCACGACGCTAATTAAAGGAGCGTGAATAGGTTGTTTATTGTGGTAAAATTGTCGCTTTTCACGCCTAACCATCGGCTGATAGATGGTCTGAAGCACGCATACCACTTGTGTTGTAATAACGGTAATTAGGAGTAGTGTCAGCTTGTCGATTTGTGAGTTGCCTCAAAAATTTATTCGGTCCTTACCTATGAAATGAGAAACTGATTTTTTTTGTTATAAAAATATATATTATGTTATAAAAATAAGAAGCAGTGTAGATGAGCGATTTACCAAAGTTAGTTGCTTTGTTCCCAGCTTTTTCATCATCGTCTGAAACTCCTTACTTACATCTGCATCAATCGTTTGAGCGGCTCGCAAGAAACTGTAGTGGACAATACCGGCACAGGACCACCAAACTGATACCAGTAGATTTATCTTAGTTATCTTGCGTTTCGGACATTTTTGGGCTGCAACTCCTGGATCCAGCCACTGATACGAACGTTTGAGTTATTGTTCAGGATCCATTTCTCATCACAAGTCACGATGCGTATCAAAATTCCTTCGTTTTGGGACGGTTTAATAACACAGTGCACACTTCGACGCGTAGTTGTCGCTGACGTTCGTTCAGTTCATACGGTATCCACTTTTTGAGCTTCTTTATTTTGCCGATTTGACGGAGATAAACGCAGATTTGGAAATCACCCATACGAGAGGACTATTTACGTAACGTCAAATAATGGAATGCAATGTAACCAACCCTTTCAGTATCCACTGCAGGAGATGGTCCTTCTCATGAACATTGTCTTGTGCATGGGGAGCCCAAAGGGTGATATATAGCCTTAAAATGGCACGCTGTGACGTGTTATTGAAGTTAACAAGTGGTTCAATCCGTCCACAAACGAGACACATAATATATCAAAAAAATATATAAGTACTAGTGAGATCCAAAAGTTTCTGGACTGCCATATTACCTGATGTCTAAAAAAAAAATTATACGTTATTGTCATTTATCCTGCCAATTCATGTATTATATTTAGAGTCCAACCGTTGTTCGTTGTGATTCTTCAACTCTTAGAACAGTAAGTTGAAAAATCTTTAAAATGTTTACACTAGAATATCGTTCCGTGATTAAGTTCCTTACAATGTAAGGCGTTAGGCCGACCGATATCAAACAAAGGTTGGATAATGTGTACGGGGACTCTTCTCCATCATTATCCACCGTCAAAGATCAAAGTGTAAGCAATTTCATTTAGGACGAGAGTCGATCGACGACAAACCTAGCTCCAGTGGACCTGTTGAGGCACACACTTCAAAACAACATCAAATTAGGGGAAGTTTTGAACGAGCGACGGCCAAAGGCGAAAGAAATAGCAGCAAGGACAGGACTTTCAAAAACTACAGTCCTTCTTTATGAACATCTTCATATGAATAAAGTTAGTGCGAGGTGGGTATCAAAACTTATTTCAAGAACACTAGATGGAGCTTATCCTTTTTACCAACAATCCAGGAGTTTGTATTTATCCGATACTTTATACATAGAACTTCACGACTCACGAGTCCTTCCTCATCCTCATTTCTACAGGCGCCTGTTTCAACACTATAAGCTCGTTATTTTGCAACAAAGTGGTATGTTACAACTGTTATTCCGGTTTTAAAGCCTCTCGCTTAACATTTTGGCTTTTGTAAAGAATAACGCTTATCATAATTTTCGTTACAACATACACGTAATCCCGGCACACTTTAGAATTGTGATTACTTTGTACCTCAAATTAATGTTGAGATCCCAAAAATAAAGCTCTATTTTATCCCATTAATTACGTACCTACTGATTCATAAATCAGCAATGAATGAATCATGAATGAATGAATGATCAGTACTTAGCAATGAATCAGTAGGTATGTAATTAATGGGGAAAAATAGTTTTATTTTTGGGATCTTAATACAGATTAATTTAAGAAAATTATTTAACATTGTTAAACTCTCTTTGTGTAAATGAACCAAAAGACTATAATTACAATATTTCATTCTGTATCAATGCTGTACGGTTTTTCATACAAGAATGAGATCCTGTACGAGAAACACTAGTGGTGCTTCCTCCATTTCATTCCCCTTTTGTGTGCGGATCTTCAGTATATAGGGTAAGGTTGCTCAAGTCGTACCCCCTAAGGGAAAATTACTATAATTTTTAAGGTAATTTAAATTAAACAAAATTTGTTGCGTCCTCTGGAGCTTTATTTATTAAGCTATTAACCCGCTTTCATAAACCTACAAAAATCTTTTATGATAATAGTCATTTGAACGTCTTTCGAAAAAGTACCTTCGGTACGATTTAGGCACCCGGTTGCCTAATTCGTACCTCCTATAGCCTAAGTCGTACTTAGAATAAGGCGTTAGCGACGACATCATAAATTTATAGAAGAACATAAGAAGTCATAATAACAATTAAAAACTACAAACATATATTTTCTTAGGAGATCAAGTCACATTTTTCTTCTCTAAGGAATCATCACAGTCTTCAAAGTTAAAATTATTTGTAAATTATAGTACCTACATACGAAACAAAATATAAATTCTTAAGAAATAATTATTTGGCATACCATATAGAAAATCAATTGGTTTGAACACAGATATCACAAATATATTCGTTTATCTTTCTTTCCACGCCAGCACATAGGTCATGTACCCAACCCTTACATTTAATACACTGGATCATGTTTTCTTCACGATCTTCATTACATAGTTGGCATAACCAAGTTTCTTTGTCTTTTGTTTTTTATCTTTGTTACATTTTTTAACTATCTTTCTTTTTTTTATAGTTTTCTGCATCCCTTTTTGTATTCTAACTTGTTTTAAGTCCAGTATAGGTTTCTTCCTTTTATTTGCCTTTTCTTTGGCTTCTATTTCATGTTTATAGGGAGTTGAGGTTAATTCTATTGTTGCCTCAGTCCCATTCTTCATTTTCTTGATAACTGTTGTTATACAAGGGACAGGAGATAAAGTGTTCAAGTAAGACTTTATTTGTTGACTATTAATATCATCAACTGTTGCAATATTGTGTTCAGGTGCAGATTCTTGAGACATTGTTGAAGGTCCGGGTGGGACATTGAGTGGTGTTGCAATCCTAGGTGGCGTTGCCATTTTTGGTGGCGTCACGACTCTGGGTGGCAATGCAACTCTGGCCGGTGACAATGTAATTCTGGGTCGCGCTGTTGCTTCAGTTGCATCAGCGGATTATTGGTCTGATTGTTCAATAATATGTACAGAAGCTACAAAATCCTCTTCTTTGATGACATTTCTATCACATGGCCATAAGCCTGTTGCTCTAAACCCATTTAGTGATATGTCCATACGAACCGATCTAGGGTATGCATTACCAAGAAGTTCTGCAATGTTAGCCTGTTTTATAACACTGCCAGGATTTGAGCGTAGCCAAGAAAATGCCGCTTCATTGTAGTTGTTTTTTAGTGATTTAAAGAATGATATGTCTAATGGCTGTAGTCGATGTGTTGTGTGAGCAGGAAATGATAACATGATTATACCGTAATCACGAGCCAGCTGAATAGCTTCTAAATTTTTGGTATGTGTGCTATGACCATCCAGTAAAAGTAACATTTGTTTTTGGTTGCTTTTTTCTAATTTAGTATATTTTATAAAATGTTCTAGCCATTGGACAAATAGTTTCGATGTTATCCATCCATTTTTCGAGCATCCAAATGCTGCGTTTGGCGGAGCTCCTTTTTTTAATATGTCATTCATTCTGCTGCGCTTAAATATCAACATAGGTGGAATGAATTCGCCTGCTGCATTCATCGCACATATACCTGTCGTAGTTAGACCCCTTTCTCCGCTTGTGATTGCACCCACTTGGTGTTTGCCTTTTTGAGCAATGACTTTGGAAGGTTTGTGGACGGTGGATAATGCAGTTTCATCCATATTGTATATTCGCTCGGCAGTAAACTTGTGTTTATCCAGTATTTCTTCATACTTATCAAAAAACTTATAAACACGCTCTTTATTAAAACCCTTACTTCTTGCCATCGATGTTGCCTCCGGAACACGCAAGGACAAAGTAGGATGGTCTTTCATAAACCTGTAAAACCATTTTTTGCCCGCTATTTTTTTTCCTTGTTGAAGCGATGAGGTAATTGATATTTTTCAGCAAGTTGGTAAGCAAGGTTCCTTAAATCAGTAATAGTTAATCCAAAGAAACTAGACTCTAAATTAATTACATGCTGTGCTAATTCATCTTCCATGTCTGCTGTCATATCATTCGGTCTTCCAAATTTAGTTCTTTTATTCAAACCCTTCAAATGGCGTCGTAGTGTAGGCTTTGGTATGTTATATCTTCTACATGCTTCATTAAATGCAATTTCACCATTCCGATGTTTCAGTAAAGCTTCATCCATATCCTCTTGCTTCCAAGTATTGTAAATTCTTTTCGTCATAATTTTCTATTGATCAGCTGAAAAAATAATTGTGAATTAATAAAAATATTACATCAATGCCTAAGTCGTACCGGTACGAGTAACGAATTGTCCGCAGGTACGATTTAAGCCGCGAGACCTTCAAAGTTTTAAACCAAAATCACTGACATAACCGAAAAATATTCTACCGTTTGATTATGCTTAAATGAATGGCAAAATACTACGAAAATAGACATGAATCAAAAAAATTACTGTATCATCATATTCTTTTTTGGAATGGCTTACAAATGAGCGAGAAATTTTAATGAAAACAGTAACAAAACTTACTTTTTAATATTTTTTCTGCCACGATAGCCGGCGGGCCGCCCACTTGTTGTTGTTTACTCGCACGACTAAATAGTTCAAATTTACACCATTAGATGTCATTTATTATTAACATGAGATCAGATATTATTGGAGTACGACTTAGGCTGTGGTACGACTAAAGCAACCTTACCCTATATGATAAGATATTATCTATGATATTGTAAAATAAATTGAATACCGTTGGTACAGAAGGCATTAAAAACATGGTACGTTGGTGCAGAAGCTTACTGTGCAAAAGGACCCGAGTTCGATTCCCCTTCGGACATTCCTTTGTTTAAAAACAAATGTTTGTTCGGTCTGGATGTGTGTTTGTGTTTATTTTTGTGAGTATCTCTGGACCCACGACACGGGGAATCGTATTGTTCGATTTTAGCTATCAGTATTACACCACAGACCACAGTAGATATCACATCTCTGAAGGTGAGTCTGACCGAATTAAGGTATTATTCAAATTTGAAGCCTAACCAAAATACCATTGCCGAGCTGCGCAATGAAGTTTCATACGAGCTGAGGTTTCATACGTAAACACAACGGGTGGCATGCGTCAACATATCAACGTCGAGTTGCGATTCAGCGAAATCGCTGTCAGCGTCAACCATCGCTATCAGCGTCAACCATCGCTATAAGCAACGCTCCCGCTCGCATCGCCTGCCCCGCCCCACCCGCGGCGCAGCCGACGACGCAACGGCACGCGCGGCGATACTGCTGTTAACACAATTAGACACCCAAAATCAGTTCGAATAACCCTTAAATTCCGTGACGATCCCGGTATCCCACGAATTAGAATGTTGTAAATTCCTCACCATCCATCCCTGTGTCGGTCAGATTTTGAGACCTTTCCGTAAATGATGCAATATTAAATAGGCGTGCTATTGGGTTAAATTCACAGTAAGTACTTAGTTTTATCCTTAAATACTTATTTTAGCTAGGAGACATTGGTTTTGAATTACAATGGTGCGGTATACTGATATGAATAAGATCAAATCTTTAGTTACCTTAACAAAAATTTGAGAACCCAAGATTTAGCTACAACAGCTATATAATTACAGCTATAGCTAACCATGACGGCAAATAAAAGTTATCTATTTCGATTATCTATTAAATTAAAATATTTATACGGGATCATTCTTTTGACACAGTCTCATAAGTTTGCGGATGAAAGAAACAAGTGTCATTTCCATTAGGAGCGAGATGACATGATGATGGTCGACTTTCGTTTTCATTATACAATGTAATTTGGGCGCCAGCGTGTAGAAACAAGACTTGTCTTCTTTCCTTTCCTTCAAGGTTTCAACCTCATGAGACAGTGTGAGTGCCAGCCAGAACGACAATGCAATTCAAATTCTCTGGGTTTATTAATATTATGGTAGTATGAGCACTGGCGATTGTAGCGCCTTCCCATCAGGTGTATCGTATATAGATATCTGATCTCAGTCTTTTTATAATGTTCCTCCCGTAGTAAATCGCTTCTTTCGGGCCATAATCCACCACGCAGGCCTAGTGCGTATTGGTGAATAAACATGATACAGTTTTTTTTTTAATTCTGAAACATGTGAGAATATTGGTCCACAAAACCAAAGTTCCACAAAACAAATGCTATCTTATCAAACAGCTAACCGCCTACTGCTTCTGAACGCACGGTGCCTAGCCTCTAAACCAGCACAATAAATAATACAAAACGGCCCATGTCCGAGGTATCGGCCGCAACGTAAATTATTACCGTTGCCGTCTGCCACGTTTTGCCCTGCGGTCGCGCCCTGAAACGGTTTTTGCGGTTTTATGGGAACTGATTTACGTTTATATTCAAATGATTTATAAAGTGACGGGATTGCAATATTTTAAGTGTAATGTATATTTTTAATATATCATGTAATACATTATTAAACGAATGTTAAGCGAGTTGTGATAGCCTGGAGATATCTATTCTCGACTCTCAGTCGTGAAGTTCAAATTTTCAACGCGTACCACTATGTACCGGATTTCTATGAAGAAGCTTCCGTCGGCATGCCGTCCATCGGAATCTTACTCACTAATTGTTCACAATTGTATTTTGATGGACAGTATATTTGATAGTTGTGTGTGTGTAGTATGCCTCAGGACGCATCGGCATACCGCGCGCGGCAGATATGTGCGTCCTGAAGCGAACAATGCCTATGAAATTTTAATTTTTTTTTATAGACTAGTGGGCGGACGAGCAAGCGGTCCCACGTGATGGTAAGTGTTATCGCCGCCCATGGACACCTGCAACACCAAAGGGTATGCTGGCGCGCCGCCGACCTTGCAAAATCCTATTCACAGCTCTCTTGAAGAACCCCATATCGTAGCATAATGGAAAGACCTCTTGAGGCAGTTCGTTCCACAGCCTACTAATGTTAATCGATTATTTTTTTCAAATAATCGATTTAAAAAAAAAAACTATTTTTGAAATAAAAAAATCGATTATGTAAAATACACATTTTAATCGATTTTTGTATACAGCGCCATCTATGCGCCGGATGAAAGAAATTGTTCCCGTTAAGTGAACGGGATCTACATAATAAATCTACATAATAAATCGAATGGCGCCATCTGTATGTATATGTTTGAAATAGGTAGGGCTAGGGGTAGGTACCATCGGTAAAGCGGTACAGAATAGCCAATTACTAAAGTAATTATTTGCGAACATTTTCATGTATAGATCATTACGAAATATCATGTTTCGAGTTCACAAATCGTAATTTTTCAAAAGTTATCTCCTAATTTCTCTACCTGTCGACGCCATTGTGACGTCATCTTTAGGGCTCATACAGACAGGGTAACTAAAGGTACTCCGTTTTCGCTATACATGAAAATGTTCGCAAATAATTACTTTACTCACTTCTACATTCACAGGTACACAGCACTCGGAATAAATTAAAAATACAACATCTTTTTACTACGTGTTAGTATCAAAGTTAGAGTATGTCGTATTTTGTTACAAAAATATTAAAATCTACGTAACTGATTCTTTTCGTACTTGTATATACACTTTTTAAAATAAGTATTTTTACTTGTAGTAATCTTTTTGTTGTCCAAGCTAGGGACAAAAATAAAAAATAAAGCGACCAAAATAAACACTGTGAGCTCGAAAACACAATAACTTTCATTAATATAAATAATTCACACAATTAATATCAAACAGCTGGTGTTTGAGCGGTGTTTTTAGTTTTGAGAAGAGAAGTTTTTTTTTGTTTATTTCGTTTTAGTTTATTTTTATTTTAATAAAGTATTAATATAATTTCTATGTCGTCTATTCCTTAAAACTAACGTTTATAAAACATGACGGCTGAGGCCGATGGTGGTTATTTCCCAGTAACCCGTGAGTACTTCTTTGTCCTGGGAAAAAGCTATCATAGATAGATACCCAACCCAACCCAATTATTGATACCCATATTCCTTCGTCTTAAGACCTTAAGCTTGGTTTTATTGTTATAGTATTTAAAAAAAAACGATTTTCCGAAAAATCGATTATTATGTCTAAAAAAACGTTTTTTTTTTTAAATCGATTTATAAAGTAGCGAAGCAAAATCGATTATCAAATAATCGATTTTTTTCATTCAATGTCACATCCCTACTATCTGGTACAATATTAATAGTACTTTTAGAGTATTGTCCTTTATAGTCCTTTATAGTTTACTCCTTGCTACTAAATAACTAAGAATGAAATTAAAACCTATATTCAAATTCTCTCCTAATGTTACATACTATCTATTTATTCTGCACTATATTGATCAAAAAATATGTTCGATCAATGTATCAAACTCAATATATTTTTATTAGGTAACATTTAAGTCCAAGTGTAGTTGAAATTACTTAAGAGTACCTACTTAATATACCACCTAGAGCTTAATCATAATATCGACTTAAAACTCTTACTCAAAAAGAAAATAGAAACACCCTCAATATTCGAAAACCCTGGAAAATACGGGACGTATGATTTCATTTCGGAATATAGTCCTGAATAAATCCTGTACTAACATAGTCCTGGAATATAGTCCAGAACCCCCAGGTTCTGGAATAATGAGTTAGACTGAATGAATTAGAAAATTATAAGAACGTTAATTTTTGTTTATAATAAGTATATGATAATATTATTGTCAAAGAAATTATATAACCATTGATTTCTGTGTTGACCTCCGTGTGACGTAAGAATCTACGCATCATTATATTTATTTCCCGACACGTCACTGGATATTTTAAAGACAACATGGAGGCGATTGATGTTAAATTTACCCGTCATTGAGGGTAGCTGCGTGTGCTAAATATAGATAGTGTGGGGGCTTTAGGCCGATACGACAGCCGATTGAGCAACCAGGTCGTGTAGGATAGTTACTGTGATATATGTTGTTTTAAATCATTGTATTTATTTGTTTTAAACAGTTAGCACAGTTGCCTATAATAGTCTTAGTGGTAGTTAAGCATCCACAGTATGTCCGCTATCTCTCACACATACTTTTATATTTTGCGCTAATCTTCTGTTAGCGAGAGGTACCTAACTCTGCAGTTGGGCGTGCCCGGCGGGTTGTGGTAATGCAGCGTGCATCCTTCCCTCCCTTATGTTTAGGAGAATTGTACGACAAAGTACGGAACAAATAGATTAATATCAATATAATAATTAACTGTAGCGACAGACAAAAAGTAAATCTTATTGGGTTGAGTGAGATTTTTGGAAATTAAAAAAAATATACAAATTTTCACACGGAAATTCTCAGTGCAGATTTTTGGACAAAAAGTGAAGTTCTTCCAATTTTCAACACTGAAATTCTTGGTGTGAATTTTTGGACAAAAAGTAAAGTTTTTCTAATTATCTACACCAGTATAGGTTTTTAATTTGGATAATTTGGAATAATCGGTTATGTTTGTCGGTAATATCGACATTATTTCGAGTCCGTGGTATATCAAATATGTAGTTGTTTACTCAGTACTGGGCGATTCGATGCCTTCAGATTGAGATGCTGCAAGAGATCCCCATCTAAATCGTTATTCATGATCTTATGTAATACATTTAATGAACTAATTTTGCACCCCACTTCCAAGCTTTTGAGGTTCGAAAATTTTAATTTATCCTCATAACATTTTAGTGTTTTATTATTCCCAAATTTTAAACAAAAGTAACGGACACATTTTCTTTGCATTTTCTAACCTATATAGGTATGTGTTTTTGATAAATCGGTGACCATATAACCATATAATTGACCGTACTAAAGAAACATATAGAAATTTAATTAGTAGGGCACTTTTAAAGGTTTGCAAGTGTGTATCAAAAAACCAAATAATTTATTCGCCTTACCTATAATAGCTCTGAAAAATCTGATAGTCTATTGGAGGTCACTGTTATATTTTTCCAGTGATTTCACCTCATTTTAAAGCTCTATGCTATACTGAAACTCTTTGTGTTTAGTCACAATGATGCATAAATTATTTGTTGAGTGTGCCGCTCAACGCAAACGTTCTGCCCGCGAACAGCGGGATGATGCATACGACTATAATATGCACGGCGCACATCAGTTGACTGACATCAATTCTTGTAACTTTTATTCTAGTGCACATTAAGTGCTGAAAATTTCCAGAAACTACTTAATCTATCACATTTTAATATTATATGGCTTATAATAATTCAGAACTCGAAATTTCATCACTCAACTTTTGCGTTGGTGTATAAAAACTCACGAAATCGTATAATTTAGAACTAGCCATATTGAAAAATCAAGAAAGGTTTGAAGATAAACCTGTATAAAATTCAAAGGGAAAAATTGATAATTGCCTGAGATATGGCAAGTTAACATAAAAAGTAGCGAATTATATTTTTCGCATTTTTGACTTAATAGCCATTTTTCGCCCTGTTGTCATATTTTAGATAAAAAATAAATTCATAGTCAAATTCGGTGACCTTGAAAACATTAAAATACGCCAAAATTAGCCACTAGGACGGAAGTGATCACTATAGTTCAATTTTTGAGGACGTGTACTGCACTCCGCTAAAGCCTGTTAAAACTACGTACAGCAGAGTATGCCGTTATATATTTTGGGCTGATGTGACATGTATCTATCGCAGTTGTTCACGGACGGCAGTAATCACTTACCACCAGGTAAGTGACTGTCTGCTCGTCTGCCACCTTTTTCTCTAAAATATATTTTCCGAAATTTTAATCACAACAATTGTAACAAAATACTTTCTTATGCGAATAATTAATCACACGTGCCGTGAAATACAAAACAGCGAAATATAAAATACTTTACTGACGGCTTTTAATTGGAGATGAGTATTATTTAACGGGGAACATGTCAACTTTTACGGTGCACAAAACTGGAAAGTAGGTACATAAAATGTGTGTCAGTGTAATTGGCATCATTACAAAGTAAAATATTATGATTATTGTCTCAAATGAAACTGCTATTTCAAATTAAATTGCATTTTTGTAAATTTTCAATAACTAACAAAAACAAATGGTTGAAGCTTTTTTAAAATGGTACGTCCTGGTAAAAATGTCATTTGTGTTTGTTAGTTCACATTTTTATTTCCATCGAAAATGTAAGAAAATGCAGGTTTTTGCAACTCAAATAACACAGAGAATTAGCCTACAGGATTGATGTTTTACAAATAAATGCTATGACTAAAAATTCTAACAGAATATAGCATTTACTTCTGTTTAGCTGGCTTTCTTTTTGGAATGACTAATTTCTTGCGGCCTTAATGGCCTTTCAAGAGTCACCGAACATGTATGGTTTAGAGCGAGCGCAGAAGGCGCTCAGCCAGGAGCCAGAAGTCTATGCAGCAACGAGCCTAATGTGGAGGTCGACATTGCGAGAGTACCACGGGGCAGCCACGGCCTTACGCACGAATCTATTTTGGAGGGTCTGAAATATTTTAATGTTGAAGGGGGCTGCGTGTGCAAAGACAACGGTAGCGAAGGTCATTATGGGACGTACGAAGGTTTTGTACAATGTCAGCTTCTTTCTAAGCGACATTTTATTTCTCCCGCCTATGAGAGGGTTGAGGCGACCGAGTACAAAGGCGGCTCGGTTTCGGACAGTTTGTATGTGTTCTCGGAAAGTCAGTCGATGGTCGAGTGTGGCTCCGAGATATTTGGACTCTTAACCCAGGGGATAGATTCACCGAAAAGGGATATCGGGAGTGGGAAGTTTAGCTGGCACTTTCAGTTTTTGGTTCAACAATATAAGAATGATGTCCTTTAAATATCGAATATTAAAGCGACGATGGCCTAAAAGTGTTAGTGTTGTAAACATGAGTGCTGAGCATTCGACGCTTGAGCGATCAGCGCTAATGAACCTTTAAAATCCTTTAAATAAGTGTTCTAATACGCTCGTTAGCGGTATAATCAAAATTGTTAAAGCTTGCTGGTCTTATGCTCTTGAGCGGCAAGGACGCGAATATAAAACGCTCACGAGTGTTTAAGACTACAGTCTTAACGAGCATTAGCGCTAACGACAACATGAAGAAGTTCGATGGTAGTGGCTGGATGAGAAAAGTGTGATGGCGAGCCTTGGGAGAGGCCTATGTAATTGTATATATAGCAGAGACGAGACATAAGCTGATAGTATGTTATGGTAATAACAATACAAAATTAAAATGCCAAATGGCATGCTATTGTATTCAAAATAACCCTTTTGCCTCGATAAAACCGGCTACCAACAAACTAGTCGGAAGCCACCTTACCCACTTATTCATCTGCCCATGCAATCAGTTCCCTTTGTACTCCAAGATGCTAACGAAGCCTGTATACAAGACGAGTTGACAAACGGCTTCATGTTCCAGTGCTCTCTCAATCGATGTTGGTCATACTCTTGATCAAACATTGGTCAATGGCTATTCAATAATAATGGACAATATATAGCAGTATTAGATCGTACAATGTATCGTATTGTATCGTATCTCTACTCTATGTATCAGCGTATGACATCTTAGTATATGGCACAAGCAAATTAGGTTCACATTTATTAATACCAGTAGAATCAATGACCTGCCACCTTCGAAATATTATATATTAAACGCGGAGATTAAAAAAATTGGGATAAAACAAAACAAGAAATTTAGGAGTATGTCTTTAATTTAAGGTTATAATTTAATTTAGGATTACTTATGATTCATCACATATATTTTCATTCAATTTATTTATTTATATACGGGACTAATTAATCTAATTAAGTAAATATCTATTTAAAATTAAATGATTAAACACTAAAATGTTAAAGCCTAACTTAAAATATAAAATATCTGTATCTATAGTAATGAATCAAAATAATAATTTCAGTCCATTATTATTACACAAGGTGCTCAATATATTCCTATACCTATATATTGAGCATGTTGTACTAATTTAGTCCCTGTCGCAAGGCTGTTGATTTCTGGCGGCATTATGTTGTTCTCGACGAGATAATATCAAATTATTACCAGTAATAAATGAACACAAGATAAACTTATACTGTTTTTGGTATACACAGCAACGCTATAAACTCTTGCATTGGAATCGCAACAAGAATCTGTAAAATTCTAGTGTCAATTAATGATTTCTGGAGTCGGTGTGATATTTAAAAACATTTTTCTGAGTCAGTCGCGTCACCCGGAGATTTACGATGTCAACCCGTTGCCCGGACAAGCACCCTTCAAACCCGGAGATGTGGCAGCCCTAAGTATCAACCGAGCAGCTTAAAGTGTGTGAAACATTGTATTTAACGTCATTTACTATACAGGTTGTGTCCGAACCTTTCCCGAAGCCTGAAACCATGTATTCTGCTCATGATTTAATTGGCGTATATTTTGTTTCGTAGAAATACCAGTTCTTTAAGGTTTGTACAGTAGGGATACTGTAACCTAGACTCGGTATCCGCGGTTTCATTTATCCGCGGTTTGGTAAAAACAAGCGAAACTGTTCTATTTTCATTTCCAGCATATTATCTTGTTGTGGTAATTAAATATATTATACCCGAAAATATGGGGAAGACTGTGTTTATCTGTTGAAATAAAATTTATACTGTTGCCGATTCTACAAATTTAGTAGATATATATCTATACAGGAAGGCAAAATTTCTTAGGGGCCCGCTGTTTACAGTCATATCCCGCATTTGGATTGTCGATTTCCCTCAGTATTTCAGAGTTGGCAACCGTTTTATCATCTAATTATGTCATACCTGCTAGAATACTCACGCATGAGAAACTTCTTTGTAACTTATTGAGAAGTAGCGCAAACAAGTCTAACGACACACATCATGCCACTAACTTGTTCAAAACATCCGACAACTTCCAACTTACTATTGCCATTCGGAAGTTAGCGACGTGCCTGGTTAGACGAGTTATAACATGTTTCTCAAAGTAGTTTCTTTTATTGTGAATCCTATAAAAGAAATCCTTGCGAGAAAATAGATTGGATATATATAAAACAAGATTCTTGAGTAAAAAATGCTGGCCACCTATGGTGATGAAATAGAGACACAATTTCGACATACCACATCACACCATTGGCCCTTGTCTATCCACTGCTAGATATAGGTCTCTCCCAAGGCTCGTGATCTTCCGCTGTTCCTCACTCAGCGACTATTTGCAAATTTCAAGTCGTGGTTCCATCTGGTCGGAATGGTCCCAATTCGGACCAGACGGGACTTTGTGCTTCCCGGTATGCAGTCTCCATTCAAGAACTCATCTAGTCTATAGATTGTAGTTCAATAGAGCTATAGAGAGAGCTATGCTCGGATTTTTTTTACGGGATAAACGAAGAACTTCGTCAAAAAACTAAAGTCATAACATAGCTTAATATATTAGTGAGCTGAAGTATCAGTGGGAAGACTGCCGCAGAATTTAAGTTAAAATCGAGTCCATTTAAAACACACTCCACTGAATTCGGAGCGACCGTACTGCTCGAAGTTTCTTCACACTTCTCGAAGAACTTCCCGAAGCTTTACACTTTCTTAACTGAAAAGTAGTTCTAACTCCTTCATGGCACGCCTAAAATTGTCGATAAATATGACATGTCGTTACTAAATATGTTTACAAGAAGTTTTTACGTATTATGAACACTAAGTATGCTATGCGTATTAGGGTTGATAGGGATATCTACTCTTTTATCGATTTCGGTCACAGATACAGGATATGAAGTTATGAAGGTTACGCATATATTAATAATGAACTTTTTAAGAAGCAAGCAGGAAAGCAAGCCTGAAAGCAAGGAAAAATAAATCCAAATAAAGAATAATTGCAACTGTACTCTTATAAAGAACGAAAGAATAATCTATCAAATCAAATGCAAGCAGCAAGAATTTGTCACCCGCCTCGTTTATATACCGCCAATAAATGAAACTATTTGTAATAAGTAATAACACCCGAATCTTTTATTTCGAATTCAGTAAACGGATGCACATTGAGGACATGCAATTTCACAATATATTATAATTGAAAAGATAATACTTAACAATATTAACACAGTTTAACCGTGAACAAAGACTTGCCGTTTTGATAGGTAAAATGATATTGTTTTAAAACCAGCGTTCATTTATGAAATAAGATTTTTTTTTTCTATAATTCCAGATGAAACTCCGCATTACATAATACTGCGTTCTTCGACAGACACGACAGCATAATTAGACAGAAGACAGAAGACAGAAAAGACTTGTCAATATAATTATAAATTTCCTAATTTAATGAGATTCTTTACTCTTTTTGAATGAAAACAAAGTCGTAAGACTATTCAAAAACTAATTAGCTTATGAAGTGAAAGATACACGAAATTTAATAGGTACCAATTATATTATATCCTGGAAACCACAGCTAAAGAGGGATAAATGACGTAAGCTGTCTATCGCTGCGTGACCCGAAGTTGATGTAAACCTCCTCGCTCTACTCGTCGTTGGTACAAAACACAAAAGTGTCTAATTGTGCTCGTTAATCAATTGTAAAAATTCGTCAAAAGGTGAAACGAGTCAAGGGAGACGTTTCGTTTCATTAGTGAGTGGTTTTCCATCACTAAAATTCACCCGCGGCTTAGTCGTAAGTACAAAATACGTGACACGTTTGCTACCAAACAATTTAACGACCTTGCGTCTGTCTGTTAGCTGTTCTGTATTTAATTTTATCATTTTAACAATGATGCTTTATCTGTTACCCCTAAGTACATTTACAAATCACAATCGTCTCTTGTTTATATCTATGCCGATGACAATAAAGGGAGATCTCTCAACCGTAAGATTTCCTTAAGACAATTGTCCGTGCTTTGTGACAATTGATAATGGAGTGTCTATTGTTCAGTGAATACGGTCGACTTCATGATATTACTGTGCAGCAATATTTAAATTTTATTTTATTTAAAACATTTGCAGAGTAAAAATAGTAAGAATAGAGTTATCTAAGCATTGGCCGAGCGTTCACACGATTACAAACATATTTGCATTCGTAAAAAATGAGTTATTACGGCGACTTTAAAGTCCATTTTCGTTGTTCTTAAGGAATAGCTTCTAAATGACTAGATTTTATTCTACAACGTTATAACTGCGGTTGGAGCTACCTAATTGCTTATTAAATATATTGATAAATGAGCTGCAAAGGAATTTGTATTTGTGCGAACATTGGATTGGATACTGTAGCAGTTTATTTCAATAGTTACATTGTAATCCGGATTAACACACTTCGTGTCGACCACGCAAACGAAATCGCGAGCAAATGCTAGTCTTACATATTTCTGTATGTTTCTCCTGGCCACGTCTGCTAGTTTGATGCAATTTTTTTGTGTAGAAAAAAGGCGACACGAGCATACGTTCACCTTATGGTAAATGGATACTGCCGTCCATAGACATCCGCAATACATGCCAATATCAATCCAGAATGACAAATGTTGGCACGCTCCCGGATGCGCTGCCTACCTTTGGATATATAGGAATATATTTAATGTAAGGGTTGGGAAACTGGAAGGGATAGAATAGGATGAGATGAGATGGGAATAGATTCTGGCATATCTCACTCACTACCAAAACACGTACGTACATTGGGAAAATAGGATAAAGTGAGAAATACAGTACATTTCAAGGTAGTCTTCTGTGAGGGAGGGGTAACGTGGCGGCAAGTCGAGTGAGCCCACCAGGTGCGGGAATACAGCATGCAATCTCCCTCTCCAAAAAATAGGCACTTCTATTAAACAGCCTTTTTACCAAGAAACTTTTGAAGTTGGCATTCCACTTAAGAAGTCTTGATACTTGAGACCCATTACCGACCGTACTCGTAATGCGATCAAATATTTAATTCCTTTAGTTCGCGATGGCGTCCGGCGTGGAAAAAGAATCGCGATTCCACTTGTGATCTACTCAACTTTATACTTTATCTTCGCATATTTATAACACGCAACATCTTTCTGTTCACTTATAAATTGGATTTACTAGACGGATTTTGATACGGTTATTGTTATCGTGTAGGTCATTTATTTAGAAAGGTTATAGTGTCATGTGTGTACCATGAAAGCGAAACCCCGGGAAAAGGTTAGTCGCACTATAGAATATTATAATGCGATAGTTTGGATGTTTGTTATTCAATCACGTCGAAACGGCTGAATTGATTACGTTGAAACTTGGCAAATAGGTATATTGTAATCCGAACTTACACATAAGCTACTATCACACATAAGCTACACATAAGCATACGTTTATTTAGCTTGTATCTTTGTTTTGCACGCACCAGTCAAAAAGGTAGATTTCGATATTGTGTACATTTTAAAAAATATCTTTTCTTTTGTAGAATATTTTATTTGGATGTTTTTTAAATGTAGTAATTTTGAAATAATGAAGCTATTTAATCCATATACAATTTTACTGAGATATAGATAGATACCAATGATTTTTGCGCCGAATTTCATTTCAATTTTTGTTTCTTCCTAAATTAGTTTAACTCACGTCTATGGTTATATAATTAAATGTATCAACTTATAAACGTATCAACACTCATTATACCGCTGGATACGGACTCCAGCCGTTAGACAACATTTTTTTTGCCTTCATTTACAGAAATTATAGATTTTCGAATTTAAAATTTCAGTATTTCAATATTATGAAACACAGAAACTATAATGTTTGATTTGACGAAACAATAAAAATATCGTACTTTTTGTAAGATTTCATTAGTCTCAATATCTACTAAACTATAACCAATAACAAATTCCGTTTTCTAAGACAATATCTCAACCAACTTTGTTATTTTTTTAACTATTCCGATACAGTAAATTCTAAAATGGTTTGAGCAAAACAATCCGTAAGTCACATTTTATTGGTTCAGTAAACAGTAGGGACTTTCCGAGAATACAGAGTACTGGAACATTTATTCGGTTGATGTAACAAATATATGGAAATTGTTAGCATACTCTGGTGTGACGTTTCGTATGTTATAAGACGAAAGAACATATGCCGAGTTAAGCTCATTTACAAAAAGAGGTTTTTGGGAGTTGTGCAGTGGAGGAAATCGGTCAAAAACTATAATGAACTATATATACTCGTAGTTGCAGGTAAGAATCGTGTGAAGTATGGTCGTATGCGAGAATCGTAGGTATACAATATTGTCGCTCGAACCATTAGATATAAAATGATTTATCCACATTTTACTACTTCTAGCACAAGTCCACTGAAGTATTAGGGATATAATATAGTTTCTACAATATACTATAATAGTTTAGACACAAAGAAAAATCTATCACGGCATATACATTTTTTACATTCCATTTATTTTCAATTGTTTGTAAGTATAGAGTCACAATAGACCAGTTACGTCGGAGTGACGCAACATATAAGCCTTTAAGGACTAAGCAGAAAGCTGTATATATTAATGGCAAAGTATATCTATTAGACAAAACTAGTAGACATGGTATTCACAAATTCAAATCCGCACAGAGAGCGCTGGGAAGAGCTATGATCGAAGTCTTTTACTGGACAAAATCCGTAACGAAGAGACTCGACGAAGAACCAAAGCTGTCGACATAGCTCAGAGAATCAGCAAGGTCAAGTGAAGTGAGCAGGCCAAATATTCCGCAGGACTGATAACCTATGGGAGAGACGAGTCCTCGAATGGAGATCACACACCGAGAAACGTAGCGTGGGACACCCTCCGGCCAGGTGGACTAACGAGTTGAAGAAGGTCGCCGGTAGTGGCTGGATGAGAAGAACCGAAGACCGTGTACGGTGGCGGTCCGTAGGAGAGTTCTATCCAGCAGTTTATTTATATGAACTACTTAACTAACAAAGCGGTTGAAATCGTCGAACTTTATCATACAAGTCACGAACATACTAAAGGGGACCAATTAGAAAGGGAAAACGTGATAAAGCATACAATTTCCACTTTCAAGTATGTTCATATCGATTTCCTAACTGTACGTAAGTACTTTATTTATGTTTTTAAACCTTTGCATGTTTCCACCTTAAACATCTACAATTGCAGTGTTTTTTGTTTGATTTAACACGTGAATATAATGAGAATAATTTAGTAGATATATATAGAGATATTTACTTTATTGTACATCAAAACATACAAAAGATAAACAGTACAAAATACAAAAGCGATAAGGATCGACTTTTATCATAAATATTTGCACATATACAATGCATCATAATACAATGCCTATGCCATTCTTCCGGAATTCCCCAGATTTCTCCTAATTTAGAAGGTGTTCAGTGATCATGAACATTTTAAATCTTTGTATTTTCAGAGCGTTATCAGCGTTATGTGTGTGCCGCTGACAAAATTTCATTCAATTTCAATTCAATCCATTTTAAAGTTAAAATTTCTATCGTGGATGTAATATTTGAAAAACTATCCGGGTTTCAAGCCCAAAAGTCCGGGGTAATCGAGCTCTTTGTCCGTATCTGATGATTTTACAAATGGCAGCCTTATACCCTACCTGGCTCTTTACTGTTGGATATAGGCCTCTGCCAAGACTCGCCATCAAACAAAATCTTTCTCTCGTCTTATCCTCTTTAACCAGCAAACTTCTTCAATTCGTGCATTACACATATCTGGATGTTACGTGTATTTAAGTAATACCACGTAAGTAGGTTATTGCATAATGTGTAATACGTGTTCATGCGTTTACATCATCGCAATGAACCTTGTGGCCGCGTGGTGTCGGTTGCTTTAAAATGGCTCCACTCCATCTTTTTCCGTGGGTGTCATAAAAGGCGATAAAGTGATAAAAAAGCCACCTCTACAAGGGTGAACTAGCCAAGCCGCTTGGCCAGCGTGTTCTTTAAGGTCCATACATCTCTCATACACGAGACAATGTAGATGAGAAGGGCCCTTGTCCAGCAGTGGGCGATAAAAGGGCTGGTTATTTATTTATACAGTTATTTTTTTTTTAAATAAGTTTTATCGTGAAACAACAAAATTCAACAAAAATTTTACAATAACATAATCGGAAACACTGTAACGATAAAGAATACGAGCATTTTTAAAAAAATAAAACTCATTCTCAACAAGAGGTCAATGCTGTAAATAAATTGGAAATCTCAGGGCGCCACGATTTAGGCGGGAAAACAGAAATGTATTTTAAAATTTTCTCGGGACCAAACAGGGGTGTTGAGTTAACAGATAATTTTTCCTTAGAATTAATTTCTTTTTCAATTCCAATTTTAATTTGCTCTTTGCAGCCCCATTTTGCAATTATTCTCGAGTTCATTTCTTGTTTCAATATATTTCAGTTAATTTTAAATTTTACTTTTATTTAGTCTTGCTTTTTACACTGCGACTATATTTTTTTATTTTTGTAGTGATCCGTTGTACGTAAAGAAAATTTACAAATGCGGGATTGCAATTTTCATACGGGTCTATGTTTCAGAAAATTGATACACTTTCGAAAGCTGAGTATGATGTTTATAACATTCGTAAACAGTAATAAAAACTTAAAACTTACAGGATAATCTTAATACTATTGTGAACAATAACAGGTAGTGTAAAAACTGAGCTGCCGGCACATTTTTGCAGACGCGCCGCGTCGCTGGAAAATGACCAATAAATTTTCCAATGAAAAGAACTACAGACATCTGTAGTTCATTCCGTATAGTATTTTTTCCAAAGGGACAATCAATATTTGAATAACATTTTAAACCTCTTATTGATATAACGCATTTGAGGATTATGATATTGGAGCTGTTATAAGACTCGACACTGAACTACACAACAATGTAGCTCTTGTTCAAATAGTTTCTGAATAATTCTATTTAAAGTCCTATTTTTAATTTCCTCTATAATTCAACTTCTTTGTGCCATATAAAGATGACACATACACCGGTTTCCCTTCCAGACACATGGCCATTCACTAGTGAAAACCCTATTGAAATCCGTTCAGTAGTTTTTAGATGTTTGCTCGGATCTGTGTGTTGCACGTGTTGTGTTCATCTTTGTATGTGTCTCTGGACCCACGACACATATAACCCTAGTGTACACTCAACGGAGTGTGGCGTTATTTATTTATTTGTAATGTTATCCATGATTTAGCAAAATCACTGGAGACTTAATTAATTCAAGTTTAGTCCTACTCAGACGTCGTATTATTATAGTGTAGTGACGTACAGAATTAGGTTGACGAGTAAAGATGGCTATGTTTTTGTGCAACCACTCAACGCATTATTTCAGCCCTAGGAATATTAGGCTGTAAAACATATCCTAGGTTATTAGTATCGCTCCGTGACAAAGTGGTCGGTAACACCGTTAGGCAACGCACTAGAATGATATATTCCTGACTGGGCTGAATTACACTACCATGAAACGTGAGAGAGTCAGTAAGAAATACGAGAGGTCGCATTCCTTTTCTTTCCATCTGATACCGTTCAATTATACCGTTCTGTTTCCTAAATCCCTAAAGACAGGAAACACATGTGGACGTATCATTGTCCGTCATTTTTGACTAATATTGATAAATATCAATTAGTAAATACTGATTCCAGATATCCGTGCGCGAGTGAAACTGCTTACTATCAAGCAGACGATTTACTTATTAGGCACCTTCCTTCTATGAAAAGTTATCTGCATATGTGATATATATGGGTATACCCATACTGTTAACGACGGAATGAATAAAAATGTAAAAAGCTAGGGTACTTGTATATGTGTATAGATATTAATTTCGCTTGTATAGTTGTTTCTCTTTAGTGTCTTATAAATGTATGAAAATGTATGAATATCTCTTAATATCATTAGGTTTACACTATTTGTATAATGTCCATTTTATAACTATGTATTGTGTAATTGATATTAAAATGATCCCTAGTGTGTCTTTTATTACCCTATTAGGATAATTATTGGTGAATAGGGTAAGTAGGGCATGCTAGGGATAAGTTGTGGGCGCTATGGCGTTCGGGAAACAACTGAGCGCTCCGCCACCTGGCGGACGAATATAATATTTATAGTCCTGAAGCGGGGGACGGGGTTACGTAAATATGTCGCACAAACCGCGCACCCCGTCCACTCAAAACCGAACGTTATAGCGTCATGATCTTATTAGATCCCCCTTAGGTTAGTTTACATCTAAGTTTTATCTAATAAGAATCTTGTAAATGTATAAAAATGTATAACAGTGTCTTGTATGAATAAATGATCCCCCGCGGGGTAGCGGGAGGGGTACACATATAGAAAAGTAGAAGGGGAAGCCAAAATGGAATAAAAGACGAACCATTTTGGGCTTCCGGCATTCCGATCAGCGGCACCACTCCGAACACTACAAACGGTCAACCAAGTGACTAGGACAAGTAGTAGAACAACAAGTACCTCTGCCCCCTGCCCCCGGCTCTGCTGATATTATCGAAGAAAAGGAAATAAGGCGTTATTATTGTACAACATCCCTATATATACAGTCCACATCCCCCGGCGACCTATAAGGTTGTAGGACAATACTGTCCTCGATCTGTTGAAGAGATCGCAGTAGACAAAAGTGTCCTCAACACATACATATCAACATATCACACAAGACTGCATTCGGTTCTCGAGTCTCGATAATTCAAGAAAATTCTGTAAAAGTTTTATTCACATTTTCTTATACACTCGCGAGCAATAAAATTGGATTTAAAAGTGGACATATTCAATCAATGATTCATTCAAAGTATATTACCGACAAACAAACAATCCACATAAATTAATAGTGTATTCCATAAACAATTGCAGGGGGAGAGTGCATGTTGCATTCCCACACTCTCTGGGCGCACTCGACTGGCCTAGTTACCCCTCTCTCGCAGAATTATAATCTCTTTTCGTGTATCTTATAAAAGGTTGTCCATATAGAGGAACCATATTCTAATATATTTCTCACAAAGGTGTAAAAAAGGTAATGTTATGGGTTTTTAAAGTTTTTACTTATCCGTAGTATGAAGCCTTGTTAAAATGTTATTAATATGATCTGTAAACGACATTGCACAATCAAAAATTACTCCCAGATCTTTAGCGCTATTCTTTCCTTCTTTCCTGATTCCTGATTGTGGCCTTTATTAGTTGATTCTACTCACTATAATGTCCTGCCTTTTTTAGAGCCTTTAAAAAAAGATCTAAAAAGACTACGATTTAAATAAATTTGAGATGTTTGGCTTCATTGTCAGGATGATCGAGGATTCTGTCCTTGTACCTCGTAGTCAGCGCTATTATTTCCTGCTTAACTGTAAGCATGTTTAAGTCGTTGTGAAGACTTTTATTGGAGACAAACCACGAAGCGTCGAATATAACACGCAGTCTTTTAAATTGAAATCTTTGTAAATTTAATTCTTTGAAATTTGAATGTGATGCTGTTCCCCATAACTTAATGCCGCATGTCCAGATAGGCTTGATAATAACTTTTTATAAAAGTATTTTATTTTCAAGACTCATTTGTGATTTACTTCCTAGCATCCAAAACATCATATGCAAAGCGAATGAGTCGAAATATAAGTAGGTGAATCAAAGGAGTTAAGGAATCGTTAAGAGGAGTCGGATCCGCGAGCAGAGCCGGATTAAGTCAGCCGAACTACTCCGAGGAGTCGTGAATACCTACCCACAACTAGGCGCCACACCGTAGGATTAAGTGATTTTTTAAAGATGTTACCATCCTCGCGGTCCGAGTGTCCAAGCTCAGACCCCCGTTTCTGCGAAACATGAACACAGGTTAACGATCTAGGGCAGACCTTTCGGGCCACTTGCTAATTTTTCTATCGGAGTTATCTCCCTTAATTAGAAATCCGGCTTTAAGGCGCCGGAGACTCGCCTTTGCCTATCATAATTAGCTATTACGACCACGCGGTAGATAGAAGTGTGTGAAGCCCGGTAAAGGTCGTAACACTGCCCTAGGTTCACGACCCACAGAGTGTGGGTTCGTTACCAACCAGAGGCGGCAGACGGACAGCGGCGAGGACGTTATATAGTAGCACATTTATCGGTACGTGCCAATTACAATCCAGTTTCAGACGCCTGGACGTACACTAACAGCCGAAACTCAGCGTTTTATAGGTTTACACCTCTGTGCAAAGCCACCGAGCGCCTAACACCAATTTGAAACCCAAAAATAAAATATACCTAATAAAGAAAATCCCAATGCAAGTATGTGTAACTGTAAACCATTCTAACAAACTTTCGAACTCTGCAGCGGCTGTCGATAGTGAATCTCTGAAAAATCCTCACCGAAGTTCGTACAAGAACTTTCTATCCATTTGGACGACATAAATTTCATTTAGACCGGTCGTTTCTGGGAATCGAATTCGTTTACCGACACACGATAAAATTTAATTTGACAATGCTCTTATCCGTGCCCTGTTACGAGTTACGAGTTTCTTTTGATATTGTTTTTTCTATAGCTTTTTAGGCTCAATTCAGTATCATTCTACCGTTTCAATAATTTTGCTATGTCAATTAGGATTGGAGGACTTGGATTTATTGTTATTACACTATTGTATGTTGCGATGTATTTCAACTAAAAAGCCAATGTTACTTGTAGAATATGTTATCGTGTATTGTTATATTGGGGATATATCAGAAAGTTGCTTAATTAAACCAAAAATATTCACCAACTTATAATATATGTTGTTTAACCAATGTTTATGTGTTTATTATGTGTTTAAATAATATATGAAAATACATTAAATTGAACTGCTTAATATTTTCTTAGGTTTTCGCGATTAATATACATAGCAATTAAACAACTTTGAACGCTTTAAATCGCGTATATTTGACATTATTTATATCCCGACGTTTCGGACACTTTGCAGTGGACGTGGTCACGGGGTGACTAATTGATTTTATTTGTCACTTGACTAAAATGTCAAGGAAAGCTAAGGATTTATTGACCTCAGACTCAGACTCCTCAGACAGACCTCAGACAACCTGCCATCTTACCATACATCAAGGGCATCACTGACAAAATTGGCAATATCTTAAGACGAGCTTCAATTAAAACCTACTTCAAGCCGCACAAGAAGATTAGCCAATTTTTAAGACCGGTCAAGAGCAATATCCCCCTACAAGATGCAGGTGTTTACAAGCTTGATTGTGAATGCGGGTTATCATACATTGGGCAAACAAAGAGGAACATCGGGATCCGGATAAAAGAACACATAGCTGACATGAAGAACAGACGCTCGACCAAGTCTGCAGTTTGTGAACATGCTCTGGACAAACCCAACCATTACATTCGATTTGATAATCCACAAATCCTCGCTAGAGAGACCCGATTCATGCCAAGAATGTTACGCGAGGCTATTGAAATCAAGAAACACCCAAATTTCAATAGAGAAGATGGTTGGCAAGTACCACCGGCTTGGGATTCAGTCATTAAATTAATTAAATCACAAGGCCAACGCAATACTGCAAGACCTCTGGACACCGTGAGTGAATACTGCGTGCATAGGGAATGTTATGATTAAAAAATCCAGACGGTAGTTCAAAAAATTTCAGACGGTAGTCCAAATAATTTCTTAATAACTCAAGTGACAAATAAAATCAATTAGTCACCCCGTGACCACGTCCACTGCAAAGTGTTCGAAACGTCGGGATATAAATAATGTCAAATATACGCGATTTAAACCGTTCAAAGTTGTTGAACTGCTTAGTTGAGCGCGTGGGAGACGACCGGCCATGAACGAGCAGGACGCACAAGAAACTGAAGCTCTACTGTGTAAAACTAATACCGTATCGTCGTGTGTCGAACTCTGTAACAGCAAAATACTTAAATAATTTTCATTGCGCTAAAATGATTGAAATGACACATTGATTTTAAATTAGAGAGAGACTTGAAAAAGAGCGAATGTCGAATCTTTTTCTTCGGAATGGCTTAATTCTTGTCGCTTTAATGGCCTTTCAAGAGTCACCGGACAGTGTATAAGTCAGGGCGAGTGCAGTAGGCGCTCAGCTAGGAGCAAAAAATGTGTAGCAACGAGCCTAAGGGTTCCCTCGCAGGTAGACAGACGGAAGGAACGAACCTCTGCTTAGGGCGTTGCTTTGGGATCGCGAGTCGGTGAGAAGCGCCCATGCACGTGCCGATACCTGGTAAAAGTGTTTGTTGACGGTGTAGCTAAGGGGACGCCCTCGTCCCCTTCGCGGGGATGATGGTATGTGTAATGTATGAGTGTAGTGCAAGAACCGCATTGGCAGCAGTAATTGGGTCGTCGGGGTTGTCCAGGACGTGTCGAGGACGATGACGACGACGGCAACGGAGAGGGGCATTCCTCTCGGGGATAGAGGTTGGCCTGGCAACTACTAAGGGATTGGGATGATCATAATAGCGTTGCGCGGAACTGGACGTACCCGATTGGCCGAGGAGTTATCTCTTTCTACAGAAGACTGAAGCAAAATAATGTACGGCCCGCAACACGCTAATGTACCCAAACCCATTCAAGATTGATCCTTATTGGTAGCGTTTTGAGGTATAGATTGACCTGTTACTGACTGTACATGATATAAAATTGACGTACGTGTTCCGGAACTAAATAAGATTTTACATAGCCTGTTTCCTATCTCATCATATCCCACCGATTAGTAAATATGATGGGATGAGAGAACTCTTTTGTCCCACTATAAATTCAATGATATTTTATCTAAAGAAAGAAAAAAGTAAGAAACATCTATTGGACAAAAAACAAAGAGCACACAGGAAGAGAAGGATGACTGAATAAATATAATATAATTATATTTATGGACATCTTCTATTCATCTCTCGCTGCTTCATCTAGTAAATGCTTTGATCAGACAGTATTCAGCATTTCTGCATTTCTATTTCACTGCATTTCTATGCATTTCTATACAGACATAAAGGAGCATTTCTGCGTCATGGTGTCATTAAGTTGAAAAAAAGGAATCTTCCTATAGACTGAGTTCATCATAAAAAAATGTAAATCCAACCTCACAGGCAGTTACCCCAATCCTTCCATATCAATGAACTGGACCCTGGTTCACTCGCTCATGAATATTCAAATTAGCTTCATAATATCGCCCCGTTTTATGTTAATTGGTATAAACGGTCAAAGCGAATGGCAGGACAGATTTAATAATACTATTTTTAACCATCCATTTCACTTACATTTTTGTTCTTAAGAGAATTCCGACGGGTCGTGTTTACATGTGACCTCTTTAACGGTTTCAGTTCGTAGAATACAAAGATTGAGTACACTGAGCATTGGATAACAAACTCGGTACCACAAACCTAGTAAAGAGTGGACTCGCCAACCTGCTTGGACTGCGTGACAGTTTAAGACCTTGATGCAGAAGATAATGTGGATGATAATAGATCTGATGACGGTGAGTATGACTAGAATTTCAAAATTGAAGCAATCATACAAATCATGTATTATATGTTCATTTGTGGCGTTATAATGGGGGTAATTCCACTTCGTGCACCAGGGTGAATAAAATCAGCCATATCTCACAGTCGATATTATTCATCAGCGAACCTAAGTCTAACTTTAAATAGCAAACCATCGGTTTGCTACCCATTCAGTATTTTCTGCTGGTCGCTCAATTATTTGTAATCTAAAAATATTTTTCACATTTCAAATGTGTAAAATTTGGAATTTCATACCTACGCAAGTGTTTCACGTTCTGGGCCGTGCGAATTTGAACAAAGCTGAAAATTGTCATATCTTTTCACATTATATTTTCTCTCAAAATTTTATGAAGCGAAAATGAATAAGAATAAAATGTTAACACTATTTGCTTTGCGTGACCTCGCAATTATTCGCGTATTATGTAAACTAGTAACAAAGAGGGATTCTACCTACTCGTTTATTATTGCATTGTAATTTTGTACAATTCACGCATATTTTTGGCGCGGGACCCTCAACTGCGTTGTGAAATGGCAGTAAGTACACAAAGGCTGAATACACGGCGATAAAAAATGTAGCTGGAGCTGTTGATTTGTTAATTTTATTCGCCTTTTTCGCTGCTTCAGTTGTATTCCGAAAATTTTTCGATGGAAAATCAAGGAAAACATTCTCTTATGTAACGTTGTTAATAATAATAATACTCTTTATTGCGTATACAAGAAACAAAAACAAAATATACACATACTTAAGACAATATTGGCGGACGTATCGCTTAAGCGATAATATATCGCTTAAGTTGTAAATAGAATACAAAGATGATTGTGCCATAATTAAATAAAGCTGTGGATAATAACAAGATTTGTTTTTCTACAGGATATTCTAATTGGGTAAAAGGAAAAGAAAAGCAAGGGCACGTGCCCAACAAAAATATAAATTTCGATATTTTTCGTAGATAAGTTTTAGAAAATTTTTTTTTGGATATATCCAACATAATAACCGTTTAAAATTGAAGTAGAATTTTTATGATTTTTTGAAAGTTTAATTTATCGTAATTTTGAATTTATTATTGTTATGTATTTCATTTTAGAAGCATTACTTGCAGTTTGTGCATAAAGTTTGTTGCGGGCCATGTTTAGTAGTGATCTCTACATAGAATTCTTCGAAATTTTTGGCTACCCTACGAATAAATTACTGAGGACTCGAACAGTTTTTATCCGAAAAAAGAATGCTATCAAGGCTGACAGCCCTAGACAGCTTTAGAGGATAGATTGTTTCAAGGCCAAATTGTCACAGCAGATTGTCATATTCCTCGAACGGTAATGCAAACTCAATCATTTAGCGTTTTATTTTATCAAATATGATTTCTGTAGTAGAGCGATAGTATCTATCACATTTATTGACAGCTGTCAAAAGACTACGGATAAAATGGTAATATAAAACGATTTTCTGTATCGTGTAAAGTCGAGAACCATTAAAATGTGCGATTCTGATGTTCATCCGAAGTGCTCGGCGGCCGGAAGTGATAGATAAGAGAATGAATACATTTAATATTATGTACAGATATTAGTAGCCAAAGGACCGTGAGAAATCGAGCTCAAAATTTTATTGCACATAGAAATAATTGAAGAAAGGTTATTTACTTAACTGTGATTAAAATATTTATATCCTGCTGACAAGATTATCTGGCAGAGATGGCTATTAGCAATAGGACCACCGCCTTTTGTGCATTTCATGTGTTATAAATTTTAATGTCTGTTACTGACTTGTTTTGTTTTAATGTGTAAAGTGTTTTATCTATCTATTCACTTAATATATTTATTTTAGTTAAGATAAAATATATTTACTTTATTTCGAACAACACAGATCCATTAGTAATAGTTTCTTTGTAATTACAGTAAAAGAAAAATCAGGTCCCTAAACTAAGGGCGGGTCTTCACACAAACAACAGGTCTATTCAGTACACAACCTTGCGTCAAAACGCAAGGCTTAAAAATCGAATAAATTTTCAAACAGGATTCAATATATATAAATAAATAAATAACCCGATTAGAACATAGGATAACCCGACATACGAACACTTTGTTTCGGATTAACTCGTATTGAAGCTGCGGAATCGACTCTAGGTTCAAATCATCCTCATGTATATTAAATTGTGCATGGGGAATGTATGGCCTTAAAAAGCCACGCTGGCCAAGCTGGTTGGCGAGTCCACTCTTTTAGACGTGGTGAACTATTAGGGCTTGTGGCTCTTAATCGCCTTTTTCGACACCCACGGATAGATGGTGCTGTCCTAAAGTCAGCCGACACCACTAATACAACATATATACGGTATAACATCACTTCAAACGAACCAACAGTCCAAACGAACAGTCCGTTTCATGTAGACTCAACGGGTAAAAAGTGTTGTCTATTCAACTTTTTAAATTTTCGCGTTTTGTACCCATTTTATATTCTAAATCGGTAAACATTATAATATATCTAATCGGTAAAAAGGTAAACAAATACCTTTATTATACACGTTCAGACCCGATTTAGCATATAAAATAAGGATCCCTAATTCCTTAACCTACTATCTATCGTCTGATTGATCGAGATCTTATATAGACGGCCCCAGACATGTGTAAAGATATGTACAAATATTTCTACAATATCTATAATAAAGATATTTGTTTACCTTTTATTCCTACTCGATGTTTCGGCGCCGGCGCACGGGTTACACCAGCCGTGGTCACGTCAGCGTGGAACATCGAGTCTATTTGTCTTAAATTAAAAACATGAGTGAAAACTACGTCTTACAATACAGTAAAGATACAAAATTTTAATTATTCATATCCTAGTACGGCTAATGAAAGTCGCGTCGCACTTTTTAAGTCGTTAGAAGGAGCACTTAAAAAATTAGCATTGACAATAAAAAACGTCAGAAAGGTTTATTCGGACCGTATCGAACAATTTCGTACTGTTACAATGTCTTATTATCCAGCTGAAAAACAGCGATGTGTGTCCAGGTACATAGCTAAAGCTAAACTGGACGCACATTCAATACAGTCGTGCGACAAATGGACACCGGGCTACAATAATCAGACGGTTACCGCATAATGCATCACGGGTGCATGTCAACATGCTAGTCTGCTGCCTTCTTTCTATAAAAAAAAAGACTGTAACCTGAATGTCCATCTATCTTTAAATCTTTAATCACATAATAATATTAAATCCATAATAATATTTCTTTCTGGTAAATATTTGCTTTACATTAGTAATTATCAACTTTTTATAGAAAGAAAGTGATAGACTTGCAGACTTACCTGGTGATGAGCAAATACTGTCCTTGCAGACACATAGCTAAAGTTGAGCTGGACGCCCGTTCAGTACAGCAGACTACGTTACTTTATCGTCAACTCGTATTTTTTCAATTTGCTTTTATGTATAACATGTGCATATTGTCCTTAATAGTCCGTCTCAACTCCTATTCTTAAAGTCTTAAAAAGATCGTTATAAGTAAATAAGACCACTCTTCTGAAAACATTGTTTTTAAGTTTTTGTCTTAATGCAATTATACACAATAATAACAAATACAGTCGGAAAGTACCCTCAAACTCACTAAGCGGCTAGACCTCAAATAAATTGACTTACTCAACATAAACATCATTGTAGAAACCTTTTAAAGATAATTCACTGAATTGTAATCAAACAAATGAGTTTCTTAACTGTTATTTGATAAAACAAAGTTACGGAGTTTCCGACAAAACAACCTTTATCTTCTTCAAATTTGTTCGGTAATTTTCAATAATTTAATACGTAGTACTTCCTTACTTTGACATTTGATATTTTATTAACTCAAGCTTATGTATTATATTACTAAAGAAACTGTTGAAGCCCTTAAGTGTCTTATTACATTTGTCTCCGTATCTCAAAATGGAGTTATTTTCCAAAAAACATATATGCGTAGTTGGATCTAGCGTGCGAAGAAGGCTACCTGTCAATGCAACTGAGATAACATAGCGCTGAGCAACTACACCGCCACTAAATGTAACCAGGGACTTTCTTTCCGGAAATCGAGTAGTGAAGTTTTTGGTTGATTATTGTAAAAATTGTGTTTTAATAGACGAATTGTGGTTTAATGGTGATAGTTTGTTAAACTTAAAAGTGTTTTTGGTGCGTG
The DNA here is from genome assembly GCA_914767545.1 of Sesia apiformis. NCBI lineage: Eukaryota > Metazoa > Arthropoda > Insecta > Lepidoptera > Sesiidae > Sesia > Sesia apiformis. The sequence goes on along the minus strand of OU611970.1, from coordinate 8,131,648 downwards.
TCACAACATATATGATATTTATGTGGCGGGCTGGTGAGTCACTCTTTTAGAGATGGTGTAGTTCCTCAAAGCTTGTAGTAGCCGCTTTGTTACCCCTCACTTGCCTTTTACGGCTGGTGCTATTCGAAAGCCAGCCAACACCACACGGCCATAGACGGGTCAAAATATTTGTTAAACCAGGAATTCAAGGTACCATTACATTCAAGACAAGAAAGGCATTCAAGACCTTTTGTACCAGGCAGTGGTATTACTAACTAGGCTAATTGGTCGCCATAATAATAGCAGTACGGGTTCGGTGGGGCTTAACAAACGATCGACCTAAATGCGGCATTGTCGCTCACTGTCACTGTTTTGTTCAGTTAATTACGTGCTTATTTCGATTACCATATTGTTTATTGTTAAATTGTTAACAATTGTTTGGTTAATAATTATTTAATTAATTGCTTATTTGGAGTGAAGAAATCTATCCATTTTGTTTCACATAAGTAAGGATATATCATATGATGTGAAATTATATCCTTTATTCTCCATCCACTATGTTATTCTCTCGATGACAGATCGATTTAGTGATGTGCGAATTGCTTCATACCGATTATCAATACAATTCTAGTACAATTTGCATTCGCTTTTATAGATTAATTTATTGCAAAAATGTTTTTAATACATAATCAATTTAATAAATCGATTGTATTATATGTAAACAATAAATTAATAAGTAATAAAATGCAGATTTTTTAAATTCTAATTATGTGACTGTTCAGAATAATAAATAACTATAACACTACAACTTTAGTTGTTTTATTTCCAAATAAGTAACTACCTAATATTTTTTCTTCTAACTAAATATACTTTTATTTCAAAACTATTATTATGGATTTATTTTCATGTTATAATAACTAAATAGTCTGTGGTATGACTCCGAGAACGTGTCTATTTCTTCGCCCTATAAAGTATGCCTGCAATAAAATATTGCTTCGAGTACACTTGACTGTCAAGAAATACGGAACACGATAGGCGTGCAAACGTCAAATAGAAAATAACACATTAGATGGAGTATAGTCCTTAATATACTATATTTCCTACACTTTAATCGTAGTTAAAGATTTCACATTACTAGGATATGTAATGTATATAAATGTGTTTTGATTGTCGTATTATTATCTATCACAGAACTGGGATTTCTTTGTAATCGAAGGTTCTTATGGTCATGACGTGCGTGCCACAGATGCGTCAAACAACTATATATGGCCAAACAATAAATTACATATCAGTCATTGACAAAGGTGGAAGAACTTTGCAATAAACAAATTATTTCAATAAAATATTATAGATATACATACATATTATATTATAATAAAATCGTAACAGAACCGTGTCTGTACATGAAATAGATATATTTTAAAAAAGTATTGCAAGGTACTCTACGATCGGAACAGAGCCTAAAGCAAAAATGTTTTTAAATGTCGGCCTCGTCTGCTTCTCTGAATGCGCATCACGCAATTACAATTATTAGTTACAGCTCATGTGCTAGATTAGGTTAGCTTTTGTAAGGGGAGAGTGTACGCTGCATTCCCACAGCCGATGGGCGCACTCGATTGGCCATGTTACCCCTCTCTCACAGAAGACTGACTACCTTGAAATATACTGCATTTCCTACTTTATCGTCTGTCCCCTATCTACGTACGTGTTTCGGTAATGAATGAGATATGCAAAATGTTTCAGAAAATAAAGTCCGCTTTTTCATGCAATAATTACTGAGGACTTCATATATGGGCCTAAAGTGGACATTACCTTTTTAATTTTATTTTATTAATTATAAAACACAATAAATTATTATATTGTTCACAATGAAATTTATTTTTAGTTTAGATGCAGTATTTCCTTTGCTACAATCGAATTCTTTGTACCAATCTAAACATTTGCACTACACTATAAAACGAAAACGTGATTCATTGTAGCTTTCAACTTGAAAATAGTGAACGGAAAAAAAACTAACACGTTTTTGCGGCTTTGCAGCTGTGTTTTCCCGAAATTCAAATTGCATTGTCTTTCTCAACTGTTTTCATTTGAAAACCAGTTCCAAATTCATTTTGTCTAGTTCTCTACACGAACTAACCGAATGAGCGCCGAGTACGGTATTTCAACTCGCTTTCATGAACTAATGCAATTTAACTTGTACAGTACAACACAACTTAAAGGTTCCACTTTAATATTCTTCATATATGGCAATAGTGTAATTAGCATATTCTGCCAGTGTCAAGTTTTCTTCTTAATAAACAATTTCAAAGTCTAAAACGTATCCTGTCAATGCCCAATATCGTCGAAGTAAGTCAGGAGTCAGTCGCTCAGTAAAGCGCTAGTAGGTTTACTGAGGACAGGAGAAGACTCCTGTGACTCGTGTGCTTCCACGTGAAAAACGCAGTCCCACGCTTTTATATCATTACCATAAACACCAGGCACGAAAAACACTTTGAACAATCACTATTAAACCACAAAATGCCTAATAAACAATTTTTAAAATAATCAAACAAACACTCAACTTCACTTCTCGAGTACCCTGTAAAAAGCCCCGGGTACCCTCTATCTATAGGTATAATGCAATAACACTAGTAATTATTACCATGTGGTGCACTGCGATGTATTGTGCTTGCATTACATTGTCCGATTTTGTAATAAAATAAAATTCTGTAAGACCTGCGTTGGACAAAATAAAACTTTCCATGCTATCCGGTAGATTTTGTGGTTTTTGGAAAGAATTCTCGTACTTAAATTCGATTTGCGACCTTTTTCTTTGCAGTTACATTTGAAAATGGACTGCGGTTGGAAATTCATTCCTTAGTTTTATTCCCACTGCGTTGGTAGAGAAATGGCAAGTTTAAATTATTATATATACGTATAATAAAAAAAAACCTGTAAAACAATATTTACCGCTGGTCTAACAAATTCTATGTATGTATTTGTGTGTATTACGTTACATTTTTGGGCTTTCTATTTTCTAATTTAAAACTGGACCTTATCTTAACCAAAGTTAATACATCCATGTGACATTGAGGTCCCTTTGCTCAGATAGCATCACGTACGGGTGAAAGAGACAGAAAGTGGATAAAATTAGCTTAGACTTCAAGTTATCTACCCCAGACGTCATAACATAAGTATATAAAATTCTGAACATCTAATTTCTCAACAAACAGACAGGCAGTCCAAGTTTTCTGAGCGGTGGTAAACTTGTGAATTTGTCACCAAATGTTTGGGAAGCCCAAAGTTACTCCTTTGACCAGTATAGAATGAATGGACCCATCTCATTAATAGAGTTGACATCCGTCCCGCGAGAGCCGGGACGTCTCGTTTCTAAGGCTGACGCGCCCCGCATAAGGTGAATGTCCTAAATGCACCGTTACACGAAATTTGGAACTTTGAATTTCAAAAAAATATTAAGGTAGATAAATACTCATCCTTACCCCTCCGGATCTATCATAATAATTATATTACTTTTGTAACTACTATCACTGACGAAAATATAAAAGAGATATCACTAGAGTTATGGTAATTAGATATTTAATATCTACTCAAATAAATTTTCCGCTATTGCCGATTCTAAAAGTTTCATAAAACAAAATTTCGTTGAATCTTGGGTTTTTCAACCCTCTCCCGCATTTGAATTGTCGAAAACAGGCATATCAGTGCACCAACGACTTGCACTGCGCACCTCCAACGATTCGGTCCTTATAACCGTAAGTGTTGGCAGGGCCGTGGGTGATGGAGACTTTAGATACTGCAGACCATAGTGTTTGACCATAAAAATGAGTGTCAAGCCCTTGACATTTTAGCGCTGAGTGAATGATTTGTTTTTCTACTTGTCTATACCCATAGCGCAGCCCATAGTGATTTATCTTCAATAAACGATTGCGGCAAACTATCTTTTCTTTAATACTACGAGTCCCTAACCTTTTGTACACGAGTGTATGAGCGCTTATAAGCGTTATAGTAGTACAAATTTTTAACGGTCTCTTAGCCGCTAAATGCCTAGTCAAACAGATAAACAGCATTGTTTTTTTTCTGTCTTCAAATACTCTAGTAAGAGAATTGTTGAAGACTCCACACATGCACTTTTAGAGTATTTATGTTATATGCATACCAACACGGCCGACAAAACGTAGTAGTGTCAGTCTGCTACGTTTTCTATAATAATAGTCTTTCCTAAATCTAACCCACGGTATGTCCATTCATTTTATGTTTGAAGTATTTGAAGCCAAACACCCAAGTTACTTAACAAACATTTCGGCAGAGTAAGCTTTCGTGTTATCGGAACTTCCATGAGTGAACTTAGGAACATCTTCATTGAACTGTTGATTGGCAAATTTATATTGATTATCGAAATCCGACGGCGACTATATAATGATAAAGTTAAAGCCAGTTAAAGCTTTCACATCGACGATAATTTAATCGTACGACGTGCGTTAATCTCGCGAATAATATTCGAATTTCACTTTAAACGTTACACTTTTTCATTCAACAACACTTTCACTTTTAAAATCTCCTGATTTTAAAAGTGAAAATGTTGTCAATGGCTATTTTTGTAAAGCTTTCATTTTTTTTAAATAATACCTACCTTCCTTTTTTTAAACTATAATACCTAATTTATCAATAAAGTACTTATATAAATACATTCTACAAGTCATTTAACCGTCATCGGCCATTTTCTTTTCGTTCACTACTGGATATGCACATGCATATGCATGTACGAGTATATGTGTGTAGAGATATGTAACGTTAAAGCGGGTTGACGAGCCCACTCTTTTAGAGGTGACATAGATCCTCAGGGCGTGTGGTAGCCGCTTTATTATCCTTTAGTCGCCTTTTACGACACCCACGGGATAAGATGGGATGGTGCTATTCTGAAGTCAGCCGACACTTGTCTTATTAATATTCAATTTTCTTAGCTACTTTGGCGCAACAATATATAGGTATATTTGCAGTTTGCACATTCGAACTTCTGATATAAATAAGCAACAAACTCATTAATTCCTATTCTTGAATTTAACAATCAAACAGTTCTCATAGCGGTACCATTTGAAAAAGAAAATCCTATTCCTATTTATATTCTACTAGCAAAACCCGGCAAACGTGTATATTTATATTTATTTGCCTGTGTATATTTATTTATGATATGATTCGATATGGTTTTTGCGATCGGGTGAACGGTATAGAAGTTGATGTGCTGCAGCGCCATTTAGTGGCGAGTTACAACAAAGTCGATAGCTCGAAAATATTCTCCGTGCTCAAATACTTATGTATACCAATTTTCATGACGATCGGTTGAACGATATAAAAGTTGATGTGTTGCAGCGCACTCTAGTGACAAGTTATAACAAAGTGGATAGCATAAAAACCTTCTCCATATAAAAATACATATATGTGCTAACTTTTATGGTGATCGGTCAAACAGTGTCGAAGTTTATTAATCTCAGACACATATGGTATACCAACATCCATTTTTAGATACATAGATAAGTAATGCTATAGAAAGGTAAGTTATATGCTTGAAATTTATTATAAGTAGTAAGTTTCACAACAAACAGTAGGATAGTAAAACTAGGTCGGTACAAACTTGCTGACGGTACACGCTTGGCAGAACGCTTTGTTAAAAGCAAATTACTCTAATTTTGAGGACCAAAGACACTGAGCTCGTTAAAATGCTTCACAAACAAATTTAATAAAAGCGCCAAAAGCGTTAGTTTTAGCTACAAAATTCCGGTATCGAATTTCAGCAAAGTTTTTGTTTTGTATTTACTAAATTTTTCGAGGCGAAAATTTCAAATTTAATTTTGCGGGTTCTGACATCAAAAATGCCGTGAAACATTTTATCAAACAGCACATTGTTTTCATTCAATGTGCATGCAATAACGTGCACGATAATAGTTTCGTAAAATTTTATAAATCAAATATTCAGATATACCCGAAATATAAGTTTCAGTTTCAGAGGGACTCTCATGACCGTTATCTTCATTCCGCTGAAAACTCCACACTCTACGTCTCTTCTCATCACACTGGTTTCATGACTGATTCCTTCGCTGCTCGTGCAGTAAGACTAGATCTCGCTCCCCACTGACATAAGGAAGGCTACTAATAAAACCAGCCTCAAAGGAAGCTTTGGGAACCTCCGTAATTCACAGAGCTAATCGTAGTTTTGTCCTTTTTTCTCTATATTTATATTATCTTATTCATATGTATGGTCCTATATATTTAATATCTATTTTTTAGTACGTTCGGGATGTAAGAGGCTCACCGTCAATACCATCATGTGAGACCGCTTGCTCGTCCGCCCTCTTCTCTATAAAATAAAAAAAAAAAACGTATATTTATTATTTCATCATGTAGGTATATTATCAATGCATTATTATATATTATTGTTATTTATAGAGATCAATTAAGCTTTACTATACACGTTGTTCTGCACCTGCTTAAATTATTCACATTTAACCAACGGTCGGCTGGTAGAGAATGCCTTAAGGCATTAAGTCCGTCTGTGTACAATATAGTGCATAAAGAGTAAATAAATAAATATTTTCTACATGCATTTCTTCTTTCTAATTTCAAAGCCGTCTAGTACTGTAAACTACTATCGACTTAACAAAGGCTGAGGGCATGATAGGTAATCGAATCAAACCATGTTTTTCACTGCTGTATATACACCCCATAGCTCGTAGGATCGGCATGTTGAAGTGGCAATGGGCAGGTCATATTTGCTGCCGGACCGATGGCCGATAGAGTAGACGAGTCCTCGAACGGAGGCAGTGTACCGGGAAGCGCAGTGTAGGACGCCCTCCGGCAGCTGGACCGACCACTTAAAGAAATTTACCGGTGGTGGTTGGATGAGAAGAGCCGGGGAATCATGTGTGGTGGCGAGTCTTGGAAGAGGTGTATATCCAGTAGTAGAGAGACAATCTTATGGTATGGTATGGTATATAGACCCCTCACAAGACCCGTTGCAACACACTATCCTACGATACTTCTATCTTTAAATCGTCAGTCCACTCGGCAGACATTTATATTGAGAGAAGACAAACGAGCAGACAGGGATTAGGTAAGGGGACTGTCGCCTACAGGCCTACAACATGACAAATGTTAACAGGCCCCCAATTTGAATTAGAAGAAAGTGTTGGGAAAAAGAGGAATAGGATACTTCCTATTCCTCCTTTATACAGGACAGACAGACAGACAAAAATTCTAAATCTGTTGTTTGGAATTTATATCACGAGCACTTTACAATGATTTATGACTTATTCTAAAAAAATATATGAATGATTGTCAGACACTGCTTTGTTACAATTTTATTATACCAGTATGTATAGATAATGGGGTGATAGATGCTAATGGTATGTTTCTTATCCAAACGTATTATTATTGTAATTTCCGCTATAGACACCAATTTTCCATTCTCCCGTTTTCACTCACATTTGAAGGGCAACTGTTTCAAAAGAGCACGCATATGGAATAAGCAATGACTTTCTGCCTCACTGCTCACCCCAAATTTGAGCGCCGCGAACATATTGGATAATTTATATAGCGATCAAACGACAACGTTCTCCATTTCACTTTTATTTTTCAATTATGCAAGAGATCTTGATAAAGTAATTTCGAAAACGACTCTTTATTACGTTTTAACCTGCTTCCTCTTCGTTGCTCGGAAAAAAATGTGAACTTTGAACCTGTAGGTACTTGTAATTTTCATATTTAGTTATTAAAAAAAAGGTGGCACACCTGGCGATACATCAGTCCAAAATGATAAACGTTGGCAAGCCCCCTGTTGCGCTGCCAAAATAAATTTAGGAATGGATTTGGAAAAAGCATTGGGAATTGGGAAAAGGGATAGGATGGAATGTGGAATGGAAATAGGCTCCAGCACATCTCACTCACCACTGAAATACTTACATACATTGGGGGAATAGGATAAAGTAAGAAATGCAATACATTTCACGAGAATCTTCTGTGAGAGAGGTTAACTTGGCCAGCCCAATGTGTCCAGCGATTATGAGATTGCAGCGTGCACCCTCCCCTTAAAAAATCATCATCAATTTCATCTATGAATTTTATACAGACAGGCGAACAGATAAACGTACAACAATTGGAAAAAATATTGTTTTTAGTTATCACTACAACTGTTTTTTTCAAAAAAAATCAAAATCACGGCTTTTTTATTTATTTAAATTAGGCTTACCAATGGAGACATTGTACTACACATTATAGTGACCAATTTGCACGTATGCACCTATATGCACATTGCACATCCTTCACAAAACTTATGCCAGAAAAGGGTGAAATTGTTATGATTTTATTACGGACTGTTTTTAAAAAGGGGATTTATTCTCGATTCTAATTTCTCAGATGTTTAAACCGTAATTAAATCTTAAAACCATTTCATTTTTTAAATACTTTATCTTAAAAGAACAGATTTTGAAGCATGTTTAGCAGAAGTGGTTCCAGAACCAACGAAAATTTTGTTTTAAAATTTTTAATTGTGAATCTCTCCACACGACAGTAATCTCTCTTAGGTTAGATGACGTCACGTATTTTGTATTACTAATTTAAACAAGAGATGAACCAACAAATGTCCTCAAAAATTCATTCACACGTACTTATATTTCTTTAAAAATCTTTTCTTTTTTGCTCATTCATATTTTACCTTCATTAATCCCGAGGTAACAATCGTTACGAGGTAACTGGGGAGTTGAGGATATTCCACTTCAAATTTTTCACAAACTTCACTCCCTGACACAGTAATAAAATTGCGAGTGTTCGAAAATCGTTGTCATATTATGAAAAACCGGCTTAATCCATTTAGCGGCAGACTTAATTGGCGTAAGAAATATATTGACGCTTCATTTTTATTTAAAAAAACTGTTTTGAGTCGTTATGATTTTGCAACACCTGAAGCACATGTATAAAAAAATCATTACACTCTTGATTCCCCCATTCCATATCGCAAGGAGAATTAGGTAGTATGATTGGATAAGGAGAACTCATCGGCCTGTTATATTTCCTATTTCCCTTTTTTCCAACCTTTTCTCCAAATACATTCCATTATCTGCAAAGATATTTGCGCATGTTTCTGCACATAATGCACCATTCAGATCCAGATAAAATATATTTTCTTAAATAATAACACGTAACATAAGGAACCCGCTTCAAACACGACTTTAAACAGATCAATGGCCGACCAAGAATCGAACCCGGTTCCTTTTATACAGCAGGCACTGATAACTAAGCTAATCTGATTACATAAATAAACATATGTGTAGGTTTTTTTTATTCTGAGCATGAGGCTATTCTCAAACGGTCGAAATTTAAATATGGAGATATTCGCATTTACCTAGAAACTCGAAACGGGTCGGGTCAAACTAATTACTTAACCAATTTAACTCGAGAATAGGAACCGCTGCTTTTAGGCTTCCCCAAGATATTAAGCTGTCTACTACTCGATCATCTTTTCCGTGGAGGTTGTAAAAGGCGATCATAGAAATACCGCTACCACAAACCCCGAAAAACTACTCCACCACTAAAAGAGTGGACTCTCCAATCTGCTTGACCAGCGTGGCGTTTTAGGGCCATACATCCCTCATGCACGACGACAGTGGACGACAAAAGGCCTGGTGGCATTGTAACGGATTGTATATAAGCAGCAAGCTGTACATACAATACTCGCCTCTCTACTTCACTTCTCTACAACAAATGCATATTGTATAGTCAGTCTTTGTGGCCATCTATGTATAAAGACAAAGCGATTGCGTCATCACAAAGCCGTTAATAATTCTCAGTGAATTTTCCTTCTACAGTAGCAAAGCTGCATTAGAGCGGGGTCGCAGTTGCAGCGGAATCTAAATATATGTATCATGAACTAGTTTTGCAAATTTATGTTTTCCAATTCAACCTAAGAAAAATATAGCATAGACAAATTAAGTAATTCATTAATTGTTTCTGTTATACTCGTATATAACTTACATCTGGATAACTGTGTGGATTGTCCACATACTCGTATTCATACTCATTCACCTACCATTTTATGTACAATTGTTTGTTTTTCCCCATAAATTTATAAAAGTAGGTTAGAAATGTAAAAACAGGATAACTTTGTCACAGCTGGGGGACACCTTACACCTTACCCGACCCCTACATTGGGTGGACCCGTATCGTAAGAATCAGTCCTATATTAATTGATGACGAAAAGGCACCATCATATAATACAATGTTGTACTAGTCTATCAAAATAAATGCAATTATTTTTTAAAGTGAAAATTGAGTCGACGAAATAACACAAGCCGTTATTGGAATACGGATAATTGTTATTTATGTAAATGAGTTCATCACGATTTTTATTTATTCAATATTACCGTTGTCGCGACAAGTCAGTCTTGCTTCAATAAGTTTAACGTCGTTCAATTAACGTTGATAAGGCAAGTCGTTAAATAAGATTAACGAGAGATTAATCTTATTGAAATATGGAACCAGCGCATATCACTCAAACAATTGATAATAATAAAATTGTATTTAAAAATACCCTAATTCGTTGAACGTTTAGGATGTTAGCTCATTAAATAACAAATATTTGAACAAACTTATACGTATTCAATCTTCCGCATGAGTTTGCATGGTGGATTATGACTTGAAAACCTCTCGCGATTGCCAGAGGGGTCTGCATCTCATATATGCTAATAGGCAAAGCAAACTATTAACTACCTAATATTTATCTACGCTAATCTTACGCTTACTAGAGTTGTTACTAAGTTTCAAAAGTAATGCACGCCTCTGAAGGAAGACCTGTGATCTGCAATGGCGCGTTATGTAAAACAGCAAATTATTGTAACAAAACAAATTTGTTACAATAAATATTTCTCATCTTCCCCTATTAAATCAGTTGAGTAATTATAAAAATCTATTTTATTATCTCTTCCCGCTGGACGTAAAACCACACCCAAGAAGCAGTATAACTTCCGCTCTTATCTATCTTTTCTTAAGTAAATAATAAATGACTAGTGGGCGGACGAGCAAGCGGTCCCACGTGATGGTAAGTGTTACCGCCGCCCGTGGACACCTGCAACACCAGGGGGTATGCGGGCGCGTCGCCGACCTTGTAAAATCCGATTCACAGCTTTCTTGAAGAACCCCATATCGTAGCTTAATGGAAAGACCTCTTGAGGCAGTTCGTTCTATGGCCTACGGGTTCGCGGTATAAAATAATTTTTGGACCGAACAGTGCGCGACACCTCCGTATCGAGGAAATGCGAATGGACCGCACTTCTGTGACGGGAGGTGCGGTTGTAGAAACTCGAGGTGGGCATTATATTAAACAATTCTTCAGAGCATTCCCCATTGTACAGGCGGTAGAACACACAGAGAGACGCAACGTCTCTCCGAATGCTGAGGGGTTGTAAACCGCCCGTGAGAGTGAGATCGTCGACAATACGAACAGCTTGAGTATATTAGTTATATCACTATATCTAACTAATGACAAGCCTTAACTTCCCTTCAGACTACACAATAGACGCAGGCCGTTTCTTTTTAAGTAAAAGGGAAACTCAAAAACTTCAGCCCCAATTCAGGAACACTTTCAGGAAGCTACTACGATGCTGCTCGTACATTGATGCTTTTAAACATAGGCTATGTTTCGGTTCCCTAGAAAACAGTTATACCTACTACCATGAGTACTCATGGGTACTCATGAGTACCTACTAGCTATAGCTATTATAATCTTGGTACGGGAAGGTGAACTCTGCAATCCCACAGCCGCTGGCGCACTTGACTGGAAAAGTTACTCCTCTCTCACAGAAGACTACCATAAAATTAGGGGAATAGGATAAAGTGGGAAATGCAGTACATTTTCCACTTTATCCTATTCCCCCAAGTGTTTCTGTAATGAAGTGATATATACCAGAGCTCATACCCATCCTATCCTATTTCTCCCCATTTTCCCAACCATTTATCCAAATCCAGTCCTGAATGTCATTATAGACTGACATGTATCGCGGATGTCCACGAACGACAGAATCCAATTACCACAACTGATAGACTGTCTGCTCGTCTGTCACCTACTTCCTATAAAAAAATACTAGTCATCGAAAAATACAAGAAATTTTAATACTTCGATATTAGCCTATAATACCCCATAGTAAGGTCTCACAATAAACGGCTATCACAAGAGCTGAGGAATTACACCACCTCTAAAAGAGTGGACTCGCCAAACTGCTTGTCCAGCGTGGTGTTTCATGGTCATTCATCCCTCATTAATTCATTGAGGATTCTGAAAGGGCTGGTGGCATTGCATTGCAGGCCTCACTTGCAATCACAAGAAACTTTCGGACCATATATCGCTGCGCTGATCAAGTTTGGATTGGTGTGTTGGACTTGACCAACCATGAGATTCAGGCATCCTTAGGCATAGGTATGAGTCAGATACGTTGAAGGGGCAAGTTACAATAATATTTGGAACCTATCATTAAGGTCAAAGGTTCACTTTTGTTATACATAGGTCGCACTAAAAATTACATGGCCTGAAAAGATCTGGCCACTTACATATACAACATTTAACAAGTAATTACAATATTTGAAAATGGAACTCTTTGGTTGTAGAATAAAGTTTGTTTCATCATTGTGGCGTTATTTTAAAAATTTCGTGTCTGCATTGAGATGAATTTAACTCTTGAAAATTTTCGTAGTATGATTTTCTACGACTCTAAGAGTAATTTGACAGCTCAACAGAGCCTCGTTCGGCTTCAAACTGCTTTTAGCGATGAAGCACCAAGCAAGGCGACTATTTGTAGCTGGTTTGCAAAATTCAAGCGCGGTCGTGTCAATCTCAGTAACGAATTTCATGAAGGTCGTCCGTCCACCGCTGTCAACAACAAAAACATCGAAGCTGTGCGCCATATGATCAAAACAGACAGACGTGTGACCTGCCCATGAGATTCGGGCATCCTTAGGCATAGGCATGAGTCAGATACAATCAATCTTACACAAACATTTGGCTGTGCTAATGCTGTGCTCGCGGTGGATCCTACACAATTTAATTGAGCCTCAAAAAACTTAACGCGTCACTTGATGCAATGCCATGCTTACCAGATTCAACGAAGGGGCGTCAAATTTGGTGTGGAACAAAATAACAGGTGACGAAACATGGATTTACAGCCACAATCCCGAAATAAAGCAGCAATCGACCATTTGGGTCTTTCAAGATGAGCCGAACTCCACCAAAGCGGCCCGGGTGCAAAGTGCCGCGAAGCAGCTTTTTTTTTTAGGAAAATGGACACGTGACTACTGTTGCTTTGGAGAATCGGCGTACCGTGAATAGTACCATGACAATAATGCCAGCTCTCACACGGTAAAACAGACAAACGACTTTTTGAAGGCGAAAAACGTAGAACTCATAAGCCATCCTCCATATAGTCCCGACTTGGACCTTGTGACTTCTTCTTATTTCCAAAAATCAAGAACCAATTACGGGGTCAACGATTTTCATCGCCAGAAGAGTATGAAAAACATGTTTCCGACGTCACCACGGAGGCGTGTAATAAATGTTATCTAAATTAGTTTATTCGTATGACAAAGTGTATTGACGCTCACGGAGAATACGTGAGAAACAATATATTGATTTTTGGTCATTCATTGTAAGTTTTTCTTATTCATTCCGGAAACTTTCGGTGTGGCCCTCGTAGTAATCCACCAATGCAATTCCGGGCCGACTCCCTAATCTAAAACAAAATAGATTTTGCATTATCACTAGACCCATTTTCGTATAGGTTTCATATTATCTGCGATAAGTAAATATGATATTTTTGAGGTTTCACTGGATGAGGTTTCATACCTAACGTAAACAGTAAATGTATTTTGTGCGTGAGATGAATTTTTCCGAAAGATCCTCGTAAAGGTATAGTGTTAAAAGTGACTGAGAATTTCAATTATTTTATTATCATTTTTGTTTTATAAGTAACATGAACTTAAAAATTGTTAGTAAAAACTTACCCTAAGTATTAGTCCACGTTTATTTAACTTGACTGCTTGTCGTGCAAGCAGTGACGCTGACGTGCAGTCCACAACAGTTAAACAAGGACAATCCAACTGTATCATAGCCAAGATGTTGTTGGTGCTGGCCCGCACCCGGCGCACCCGGCCACACGTCTTCCGTATGGACACGTAAAAACTGTCAACACGCGCTTCTTCAAACATGCCTGATGCGTTATATTGTATCTCTCTCCGTAGGCTCCACAAAGGTACACTAGACTCTGAACAATGATAGTTTCACCTTATTTTACGTTGAAACAACTCATATTTGATCTATCAACTATGAGGACGCCCATTTCCAGTAGTGACCGGTATAATGCTTGGTTACGCTTACAGTTACGATTTACAGTAGAGAAATAAACGGATCGATAAAATTAAAACATGAATTAAAACTTACAATACCTAATAAGAATTTATGCGGGAACTCGAGGAGTGAAGTTGAGTTGTTGTTTGATTAATGTAAAAATTATGCATTTTGTGATTTAATAATGATAGTTTATTAAACTTCAAAGTGCTGTTTATGCATAACGTTGGTGATACTCAAATAAAATCATAGGACTGCGTTTTTCCTGTAGGTACTTCCAAGGCGTTCTCTTCTGTCCTCAGTTAATCTACTATCACTTTACTGAGCGACTCCTGACTTACTTCAACGGGACTGGGCATTAATAGGATAAGTTTTAGACTTTGAAATTGTTTATTACGAATAAAAGTTGACACTGGCAGAATGTGCCAATTGCATCATTGCTATATATGAAAATAAAAAAAAATACTAATATGCTGCGTTTTTAACCTTGAGCGGCAATTTCTTATCTCTTTTTGCCTCAGAATCTTTAGATAAAAAGCCTGCGTCTTGTACTTATTAAATTTTGCCTGAAACATGTTACAGTTTTTAATAAATGTTTATAACTTGCCGTAAATCTTTCTGCAAACCGGGCCTCGGTATCCAATAAACAAATTTAATTAAAATACCAGTACTAAATGGGCGTATCAATATTGATCGGCTTTAATAACTTTTTTTAGTTCACGAAAATAACATTGAGTAGGTACCTACTTTGTGAATAATATATACAACGTATCACTTAAATAATGCAGAACCTGAAACATTTTTATTAATTAATTATTGCCAGCTGATGTATTGCCGTTATGCTAGGATATGGGGTTCTTTAAGAGAGCTGTGAACAGGATTCTGCAAGCCCCCTGGTGTTGGTGTTCATGGGCGGCGGTGACCATTTAGCATAAACTATAAAAAATGAACCTGTCAAGCAATGACCTTTGAGCTTTTTATAATTTGTTTATTGCTTTCGGCTATTCGGCTGGGATGCAGAAAACCGAATCTAGCGAAAAAGTAAGTCAAAATTACAAATGCTTAATATTCAATAGAGCGTGGCGCGGGCGATGCGCGTATAATAAAAGATATACTAGAAATGAACAATAAATTATGAAAAGAACATATTGTAAAAACTGTTCTACAGTTCAGTTAATGTACAACCTATTTTCTTTACCTTTTGCGTTATTTAAGTTACACGTATTTTGTTACTTTGTGTACTGGGCCCATATTATGTATTATATTATTTTATATAAACTATTATATTATGTTATAATATAATAGTTATAATATAATAACATAATATAATCATGATGATGATTATATTATGTTATTATATTATATAACACATATTATGTTATTCTGTGTTTACTGGAGAAGGCCTGTACCATTGCACAGGCTTGCATTCAGTGGGCCATTTTAAGCTTATACCGATTGAAGTATTTATCCTAACTAGTTATTTATACTAGCAACATTGTGACAGTAAGGAAGGATCCGACTTTTTGGCGGAAACCCGTCACGTAGTAGAGTTGAGTATTTGCTTGATTGCTGTAAAAATTGTGTTTTGTGGGTTGTGCGGTTTAATAGTGATAGTTTATTAAATTTCAATTTCCATAAGCATAATATTTGTGATAATTAAAGTGTGAGACTGCATTTTTCGTGTTCTTCTGAGGAGTCCAACTCTGTCTGTCCTCAGTAAACCTACTGTCACTTTACTGAGCGACCTCTACTTCGATGGACCTGGACAATGACCTGATAAAAACAATTCTGTTTTATTATTTGCTATTTGTGTGGACCAATGGCTATGCCAGTGTCCAAATAAGTTATATAAAAATAACAAAGGATCCGTGAGATCACAAGAAATATTTCTCAGAAAGTTCTGGAATAAATAGAAATCATTAAAATCGTTTTCCAAGTTGATATTCCAAGAACCAGACTGACAAATAACTCGGTATTGTAGAAGTTATAAGAACTCTTCAACACGTGTTTGTATAGGCGAGCACATATCTAAAGTACGTGGTACTATATGTACTAATTAAATAATGCCAAAACTGTTAAATAATACTCACTCAGTATGCTTACTGAATATCCAATATTCGTTCAACTGTAGCCACAAAATTCGAAATCAAAATAAATTTGAAACCACTTTGTTAGTTTATCAAAATTTATAAAAGTGTTTTTAAGCTGGCGCTAGTCAAATTACCTATATTTTATACAGTACATTTTAAGACCTTTTATTCCAGAGAGCGCTTAACTTTTGACTCCCCTCCCCCTATTTTCCCCGCTTTTCCCACTTCTCTACTTTCAGTTGGAAGTGTGTTATTAAACATTCATTGCACATGACATACTGCGATAAAGTTAAAAGTGTTATTTTCAAAGGACTAATGGATTTTAAGAGTATTTTTTACCCCAGAGACTCTCTCACTTTTCACAACTAAATGAGGTCACGATACTAATGACCCCATTTTAGTTTTTTTTTGGTGCCTACATAATTTATATAAAACGTGCTAACGAGAGTTCAAGCCATATCATGTTAACAATAAAATATATGATCTAAACATAAACCTTATTGTACAAAAATGGGTTAACAAGATTTGACATTGATCTCGATCTTAGGTACCAACCATCGATTTGAGAATACATGTTATACAAGCACTGTAGGGCAGCCAAGTTAGAGTCTAATAGTGTTCTATGTTCAGTAGCTTTCGAATTCTTTAATGCGTATGTGTTTTGAAAATAGCCTATCAATTCAAAACATAACGGGACAAATGTATTCATTATAACACCATATTTTGATTACCTATGTTTTGGCAAAATAAATTATTTGATTTGAAAAGTGAGCAGCGGCAGAAACGGCAATGCATGGTGCTCACGTACACATATTTATGAACACCAATAGCTGATAATGTTACAATTAACTACACATCCCGGCCGAAAGTAATACAAATCGACTATGATCGGCTAGCTTCGGTTTTGTAAACGACAGAGACGACGCTCTACGAAATATAGTCTCTTTCTAAATGATAAATGGTTTTGAGTGCTCACGACAATGTGCATGAGAAGGCCCATGTCCAGTAGTGGATACTGAAAGGGCTGGTCGCTAATGAGAAAAGTGTTATATTTCCCCAGAAAATCAGATTTTCGGCTTGCCACGCGGCGCCCCTCGGTTACAGGACGCCCTGGGCGATCGACAGGATCAGCTTGCCAGCCTTTTATCCGGCCCTACTATTTATTTGCTGCTCTCTTTCTAATATGTAACCTGAATGTACGAGTATATTTTATATAAATCCATACAAAACAAGACACTGTTTATAACTACACTTGTTGAAACGCAAGATTTTGCTACCCATGAACGATGCGGGGCCAGCCAACCCCCGTCCAGCGAACTATAGCAAATCAACGACAAAGCACTGCTGTCCACCTCCCGAGCTCTCAGGAGGAGTCTCAGAGCCTCAGTGTAGTGCTCAAACATTTTAGTAGGTAGTGCTTATGAGAATATAACAAATAAGTAGATGAAAATTATAAATTAAAATTTAAATATTATAAGTGAAAAGTTAAAGGTGGTTAATAATATTTACGCAACCCGAACAATCCGCAAGAACAAACAAGCAAAGAGATAACTTAAAACAAAGCATTGTTAGGTACAGGTGCGAACACAAGTGACTCGTCACTGCTCGGATTTGTGGACGGAAAATGGTAAAATTCAATGTACGACCACTTGCGCACAAGTTCGTTTGTTGTTCATTTGTTGTAAAACAATATGGTGCCCGAATGTAAAATGCGGTGGTGGGGTGAATACGTTGATATATCAATATTATGTACTTTTCAGGGCTTAATTTTTAACGTTTACTTTTCTATGCATAACCCATTTTTAATTGTATTTCTGTTTTTGTAATTGAATTAGTGGTTTTCTTAATCTTTTCGACGATGTAAAAGAGATTGCTAAATTATGTATTGGTCTGCTAGAAAATTGACTTTTCAAATCACTCATCGATGACTTGTCAAGTTATTAACGTAAGAAAAGTACCTAAGTCGATTTATATGTATAATAATACCGTATGGCAGGAGCGTTGTTAGTTTAACGGTAATAACTTGATAACTGTGTTAATATTAAATAATAAATTAGGTAGTATGAATAACTTAATAAGTTATTCTGTTTTAATATAATTTAACTGTGTTTTAATAATAATATGTTCTGTTTTAATATATTATTAAAACAAGTCGATTTATATAATAATACCACGGGGCAAGAGAGTTGTTAAAAAATTCAAAAGTGTGGTAAAACAGAAATATCAAATGTATCGAGATAATCAATAATTCAGGCCACAGATTAGACGACGCGTAGCCTAAATTTTGATAAATCAGATTAATCTGCAAGTCGAGTTGTCAACTTATTCACGCCTACCGGCGAATTTAAATTTTGAATTTTATGTGTTCATTTAAAACCGTATGAGCCCATAGACCATTCGTTGCTAATGGCAAGGATTAATAAAGTGTCAGGAGAATTTTTGGCGAGAACCCGAGAAATGAATGTTGAGTTTTGTTTGATTATATTGTAAAAACTGTATATTGTGGGATTTGTGGTTTAATAGTAACAGTTTGTGCACAATGTTTGTAACAATCAAATAAAAGTATGATTTTATTTTTTGTGTGCTTCAAAGGAGTTCACATCTGCCCCTAGTAAACCTACTAGACAAGCGCAGGATGTGATAATTCCACCATTGTCATGTAAGAAAAGAAGTGAGTGCGAGAATTACCATACCACGTTCTTTATAAGTGACAAAGAGTTAAAACTGTTATGTCGCGCGTTCGCGGCTTACAACAATAAGAAAACAATCCGTGAACGCCGAGAAGTCCTTGAAAATATTTGCGTTTTATGGCTGTTAGCGGAACTTCACGGCGTGAGTGTAGAGTCGGCATTAAATAATTTGGTTAGTTTAAACTAGGCACACTTTTAAACAAACTTTCAACAAAATTGCACTTCATAATACACATTATCAATTACTGCAATCAAGTTCAGTCAGTGAGGGTTCTTGAGAGGTTTAAGTTCGCTAAAGGATTGTCCTTTAGCGAACTTTAATCCGAAAGAGTATTTTTAGGTACATTTCTAAATGTATTATGGTCTTTTATTGGTGTTGAAAAAAAATATTTTCAGGAATCTACACTACACTCACTAACAGGTCTACACGAGCCGAGAGCCGCCGTCCAAGTGGCCGATGAAATCGTAAGCGCTCGGTGGCGCCCGCAACTCGTACAAACGTCAGGTTGGTGACGTCACTGCCATCACTTGTTTTTTTTTGTGTTGGCTGAATGTGACCTTGCAATACAAATGTTTGTTTTTAAATCTAAACCCACAATAATATGTATTAGTAGAGGACACCTGGCCAGATGGACCGACAATTTAAGAAATTTACCTGTTTAACAAATTTTTATAATTTTAAGAAATTTGCTTGAGAAAAGAGGATAATCGTGTGTTGTAGCAATCCTTAGAAGCAGTCGAGATATATGGTGAAGAAAGAAAGATAGACATATATAAGAAAATCATGCAAGAACAACAGAGAAAATCTATATACTTAATTGCATCACTGTAACAGGAATTAGGTACTTGACTTAGCATGATGCTGCAGCATACACTGCAGCCCCTGACATTCTGTCAGTTCCCTATCTACATCATATGTTATTATTAATGATACTCATATACAACATTAATACGAGTATTAACCCTCGTTGCTTTCCCATTTCAATGCAGAAATAAAACGGTCAAATTTATCGAGGCTATCCTATTTCATCCCGGATTATTGGAGTCGGCTTTACGCTCCGCCGACACAAACAATTATACCAAGTCATTTTCCACATATTAAACACGTATAAATGCTCGTAACCTAAACTGAGTATTTCATCTTTTTTTTCTTATAATATTATAATGGCATTATTGCCATTTTTAACTCATTGTGCCAGTGTCGAGTTAGTTTTCTTCGTAATTAACAAAAGGTCAAATCAATTCAAAAACCATCTCGTCTGTGCCCAGTCCCATCGGAGCAAGTCAGGAGTCGCTCAGTAAAGAGATAGTAAGTTTACTGAGGACAGAAGAGTTGAACCCCCGATAGGAATGACCCTCCCCGTTCCCGTCGTCGTCGTCGTCCTCGGCACGTCTTGGACGACCCCGATGACCCAATTACTGCTGCCAATGCGGTTCTTACACTACACTCACTGACTATACACCATCCCCGCCGGCGGAGACGAAGACGTCACCCTCGCTACACCGTCAACACACACCGGCTTTCAACCAACACTTTTGCCAGGTATCGGCACGTGCCGCGGCGCTTCTCACTGTCTCGCGATCCGCGGTACCCCCCCAAAGTAAGCCGAGGTCCGTTCCTTCCGCCGATCCGCCGACGGGGGAGCCCTATGGCTCGTTGCTGCACACGCTCTTTGCTCCTGGCTGAGCGCCTTCTGCGCTCGCCCTAAACTATACATGTCCGGTGACTCTTGAAAGGCCATTAAGGCCACAAGAATTAATTTAGCCATTCCGAAGAAAACAAAAAAACAGAAGAGTTTGACTCCTTGGAAAGACGCAGTCTAATGCTTTTATTTGATTATCACAAGCATTACGCAAAAAATCACTTAGAAGTTACTATCACTATTAAACCACAAAACCCACAATACACATTTTTTTATAATTATCAAACAAAAACTCGACGCCTAAAAGTATCGTCGGCCCTCTTTAATTCGCGTGTTAAAACGTATAAATAGTGAAATAGATTTGGGCTGTTCAATTCGCCCCTTTTTATCAGAGTTAACCTTTATGTCTTTCAAACACTATCGACAAGATTGTCAGTCGTATGGATCATAACTATGATAATGACGATTTCTATACTTCGCGTCTAAACGTCTTGCGTGTACGATTTTTGCAAAAAGTCCGTCGCAACACTGTCAACTTCTGTAAATAATCAAAAAACATAAATGTGAAAAATGGCCAAGTACGTTCTAACAAAAACAAGAAACGTGTCGTCCACTAAAAGGATTGAGATCTAGAGAGTGCCAAGTTCTAATAATATCATTGTATAATATGTAGAATAAATGAAATAAAACTTCTTTTCTGTCATTTTGATTCCAATTTGGTAAGTTGGTAACGTAAGCTAATGTTTTAACAATAAATACGCTTTAAACACGTGTTTTCGTGGACGTAATTAAGATTGTTTAATAGTATTGTCGTATATATAAATGGGTACCCATGGTATATAATGGTACGTCGTACCCATATAAATGGGTAACTGTAAAACTAAGTATACGACGTTGCGCTGCCGTTTATTTGGGTCACTATCACACAGATGTTTGCTATAATAGTGAACACACTTATAATTTTTTAAATCACGAGTTAGGTTAAAGTATAAAAGTGGTTAATTTGAAAGAAAAAATGTCATTTTTAGGTTAAAGTGGCGTATATACTTTTAACTTCACGCAAACAAAATGTTTCTAAATTAAAATTCGTTTTTGCAAATTCGGGGCTTGGGTAAATGAGGGGAAAGCGTCTTCTTCACGCTCGCTCGTCCACCCCACGTTATCCTGCAGCTGGGCACGTCCCCTATTTCAACATTTGTAGATAAATGCAAAAAATGTATCAAAATCTACAATGGTTCTACAAAAAAATGTATTACATCCAAATTGGATCTAAACTTAAATAAATTAAGAAACTTATTAAATTAACAAATTATACAACATTAATTATTCATTAATTTGTGTACAACTTACACAAATTAGCGATAATGAACTAAGCTTAATTTTTATATTCATCTAATTAAATAATTTAAGTCTAATTAGCAGTCTAATTAAAATGTGTGATTTGGCCGTGGCTACTAAAATTTCGTGTTTTTTAATTAATTAGAAGGTAAACAAATCAAAAAAAATTTTTTTAAGGTACCAAATAAGTAATTTATGAAATAAGCCGGTCGTTCTAGTGAAGCGATATCAAAATGATAAGTACAGGCAGCAACAGGTCAACGTATATCCATCTGTACCTTAATATACGAATAATAAGGATTAGAATTGAATGGTTTTGGGTACAATAGGATGTTTCTGATTGTACATTGACTATTTAATTCAATTCAAACAAGATAGTTTACATTTTGTTAGTGTGTGTATAAATAAGTCTTACAAGCTATGTTAATAGATATATTATAAGTCCATATAAGAATGTAATACATTAATTAATTCAACAAGTCCATATAAGAACATAATACATATATTACATAACATCTCAAATGATGGAATCAATTTCTAAATGACAATAATAACATTTATTCTCCGATAAATGAGATCCATATTTATTAGTATCGACTTACAGACAATATTAGTAAAATAAAGACATGTAAGCATTAAAAATAAAATATAAAAAATTAAAAACATAAAACCGACACTGGGTAGGGCCGTCACTTTAGCCAGGATAAGACGACAGCCACACCCAGCGCTTGACAATGGAGGAGTCATATACCTCTCTGCGATCACCTTCATGATGCTGTTGTTGCTACCCCGTATTCTGTACAACAGGGATGCGCGCTTTGTGCGCACTATAGCATAAAAATCATCTGAATGCGTTATAGCATCTGTATAGCATAAAAATCATTTTGACAATGTCAACGTATACACCTTCAATAGAAAATTATTATTTTAAGCTGTTTCATACATATTTATTTGTTTCCAACAACTTGTTCCGACTGTACAAGAAAATGAAGTTTTCTCAACGTTTGTGAGCTATTGAGTGTCGTAGGCTTACGATTAACGCGCTGCCTTTGTCGGCATCTTATCTTCCATAGCCGCTTTTCCGAGGTTGTTTTGTGTATTGACAAGGTTTTATTTGGGAGGTGTTTTTTGTGTACGGATCTTCTTTTTTGTGTACAACATGTTTCCATTATAAACTATGTAAACATGTTCCATTTTTAGCTGGAATATTTTTATGATACATGCGTTTTGTTTATTTCATATTTAGGTAGCATTCCACACCATCATCAGTACTTTTATCATCCATAACATGGACGCAGGACAGTGGGACATGGACCTCCTCATGCACATTGTCTTGCGCATGAGGGATATCAAATCAGAATCAAATATTTTTTTTAATTTCTGGATTGTAGGTACAAAGGTGTCATGATAATTACAAAAAATAATAAGTCCTCTACATCTTAATCTATAAGTCATCTCTACATCTATAAGTCCCTTTGCATATACAAATACAAATTAAATCTTAAGATTATATAATAAATCACATAATAATCATAATTAAATAATAATAAAATCATAAAATAGTAGTGTACATGAGTAGGTCACAAAAGAATTCGTTTATATTTTTTAAAGTGATTTTTTAGTATTTTTTTTTAAATACACAGCGTTTTTTATTGTTGTTGGAATTTTGTTATAATTATAATGTATGGATTTAAAACGCCACACTGGGCAAGTGGGTTGGCGAGTCCACTCTCTTAGAGGTGGTGTGGTTCCTCGGGGCTGTTTGCGGTTACAGTTTACAAATCACGGCCACTTGATGATTTTGTTTAATGTAATGTGTATTTGGATGTATAATGTATTATCGTTGTGCTGTATTAACGCAATATACATACGCGTTTTGCATATTGTGTTGCAGAAAAAGAAAAATGAAAATGAAATACGTTGGTTATTTGAAAACAAAAATATGCGAGGTTGCGTCTCACATAGTAAAGATCGGGAAGGATTTTTAATATTTATTTATCTATTTATTTAAGATACAACAACAGCATCTACCAAATAAAAAATATAAATGATAAAAACGTATAATTCTACATAACAGGTGTATACAACTTTAACACAAAAGGTATTGCAACTTATATATTGCAGAATAGATAAAAAAATGGCATTTGTTTAATATTAGATTACGGAACTAACATTGTCTGTTATGTTACGAGTATAGTTCAAATCATTATCGTCGTATCGTCGTCGCAGCGAGCTTTGTCCAAGTTTGTATACAGCCAGGACGAAGTTTGAAACTGCTTTGTGTTGTATGATACTGGTGCTTATGCAAGGACTAAGATCCTTTATGCACAAGACAATATACACGACGAGACCCATGCCCAACAGTGGACGATAAAAGGGTTGGCTACAGTTAAACAATTCGCTTTGATGCTGTTACAGATACATTACGAAAACATTGGCCATCGTCTAATGTGGAAATACCAGAACGCGTCATCCACGTCTATGAATTACCGTACCTCTAATTGCATACATTAATACGAGATACTTTATTGCATAGACGTGGATGACGCGTTCTGGTGTTTCTAGATTAGCCGATGTCCAATGTTTTCGTGTATCTGTACCCATATAATATAAGGTCAACTTATCTCGTCTAGATGGGAATTCAACACCGGAAGACATCAAGCGGCACATTTAGGAGACACTCTAGGGTCGGACCAGGGACACGCCGCTGCGGCAGCTACAGTTTAGACTACAGTAATTAGTTACAATTAGTAATTAGCTACAGTTTAGTAATTAGTTAAAGGTCTAGCAATTTTAACATTTATAAGCTGTTTCACAGTCCTGACTTTTGGCCAGAAGGCGTAAGGTTCCGACGCTTTAGTCGACGCTGAAGCGAGACCGACTAACAATAATCCCCATTAGCAATTAAGTTTATTATATGTATTCTAAGTTAATATATTGTATGAGCCTTCGTTGTCTGAAATAAATAAATATCTAAACAACGAATATACGGATATGACTTGTCATTACATTTCACAAAAAAATGGCCGGTCAAAAAGGGTAAAAATATGTCTGTTGTTAATCCGCTGGCAGTAGACTCGCAAATACAAATAAAAATGTTCTCGATTTTAAAAAAACAAAGCAGAAACCAAACGGGCCGTTGTAAATAACAAAAAACAAAAAAAAAGGTATCTCAATTAACTTCTAACGTGTCCAGTTTAAATATGAGAAGCTGCAGTATTTCTAATTCGTAGTCAACATTTTTATCTCAAATTGAAATCCTAAATTGCTGTGCATGCGACTGCTCCACATTTTTATTACTGTTTTTTTTTTAATTTGCGCCTTTAGTTTTTATAAAGCTACTGACCGAATGTCGTCCCACACTGCGTTTTCCGGTACGTGGCCTCCAATCAAGGACTCTTCTGCCATATTGGTTATCAATTCTTCAACAGATGTGACCTGCCCATTGCCACTTCAGCGTTTTGATTCTACGCGCTGTGTCGGTGACTCTCGTTCTCTGGTAAATCTCTTTATTGCGGATATACTAAACCATATACTCCTGTTGAGTACATCGTAAGAATATGCAAAATACACCTAGCAACTTATATTTTTAATATATTTAATTAGTTTTATAACAGCCATTGAGTGAAGTATATTATTACGTAGCTTTTGCCCACTGCTTCGTCCGCGTACATTTTATTTTGAAAGTAAATGATTTGCCCTGGAACGTCTAATAAAATTATTTCTAGGGTATAAAAAGCTACAAGCTACCTCTCTGCCAAATTTCATTGAAATTGGTTCGGTAGTTGATATCACACACTTTCGAATTTATAATGTTAAGTGTCGATGTGGGTTGCGAGGATTTTCTTGATAAAATACGGGTTACTTCTTAATTTCCTAAGACTAATTGTGTATTTTAGCCCAAACTACCTACTCCTAAATACTCATCATATATGTACCGAGTAAATGAAGTATAATATGAGTATATACATATTATTGCCGTGTGGTGTGGGCCGACTATAGAATAGCACCACCATATCTTTTCCCGTGGATGAGCCACCAAAAGCCTTGAAAAACGACACCACCCCTAAAAGAGTGGGAATTCGCCAACCCATATATCCCCCATGCACAAGGCGATGTGCATGAAGAGGCCCATGTCCAGCAGTGGATAGTAAAAGAGCTGGTCGCATGAGTATATACATATACTAAACCACACTACCGCTAGCATGTGACAATCCACGACTGATTAAGCTTAAGTTTACGAGTAAGTTTGACCGATTAAGTTTGCCGTAATGAGACCTCTTTTTAAAGAAAGAAGGCGGCAAAGGTGCAGACAGTCCACCTGGTGAAAAAATAATCCTGGTAACAATGAACATCTGCGATAGATGCCATCAGTCCAGCAGGAGAAACGTTGGTACACCCCCGGATACACTGCCTACATTTGGAGATTTAGGAATGGATTTAGAGTAAGTAAAATGGGAGTTTCCTCATCCCATTACACCTATCTCCTAATCCTTTTTAAAGGGATGGAGGAGGTTAAGAACTCAAGAGTATAATAGAATAAGAAGTAACTTTTATTTCATTATACTCCTCATTAAATTCATTCATTCATTGACTGGCAGAAAATACCACTACGCATTAAATCCGCCTTTAGCGCAACGTTTCGTTGTGTATTATAGATTAAATAGATAAATAAATGGGATAGGAATGGGAAGGATGGGATTCGATGGGATAGATCGGAAATTGACTCTAGCACATCTCATTCACTGCCGAACCACGCAGGTACATTGGGGGAACAGGATATACTGGAAAATGTTGTAAATATGGTAGTCTTAAAAAAGAAATGGAAAACATTTCCTTAATTTATAAATAATTATCCAAAAATAACATGTTTTCTTGTAATTAGGAGATGTAATCTTTCGTATCTGCAACAGACACTAATGGAAGATAGTCGGAAGCCAAGACTAATTAGATTCTGTCAATAACACCGGTATGCGATGTCATCGTGAAAAATAGATCAAGCGATTATGAGTCCGGTCATCATAGGAAAAGCGCTGACAGTTCTATATTTAATTCATTTTATTGTAAATACCGTTTCTTTCTTAAGTCATAATATAACATAGCTGTGAATAGGATTTAGCAAGGTCGGCGGCGCGCCCGCATGCCCCCTGGTATTGCAGTTGCACTTGCTCGTCCGCCCTATTATCTATAAAAAAAAATAACACATTTATTTTCCCACGTATAGGGAATACAAAGACATGAAAAGATTAACAAAGTATACGGTGAACGTACAAAATTAGGCCGATTGTCTCAGTAACAGACATTTAGCAGACTTCCTGAACCCTCTTTCGTAATTGGCGTAATGTAATTCGCAGTGACAGCGGTCGAGGTAAGTAACATTTGTTGGTCTATTAGGTTTGTGCAGACTATTTGGTTACCGGTTGTAATTAGGTAATTTATTAACAGTACACTTGCAGGCTAGTCACTAATCACAGTCCAGACCCTTTCTACTGCTCTCAACAGTAGAAAGTAATCTTTTTCTAACCTCACCTTAGGGTGGGATTACAAAAAGCAAATACAGTAACCCAACCGTAAGCAGCTATCTTTTTTCGTCGTCTGCTGGACATGGGCCTCCTCATACATTACACATTACACTCTTCTTACACTTACACCGCTTGGAATTACACTCCTCATGTGGTGTTATTGCTCAGCACTTGTGGTAGCGATCCCAAGTTAGGCACTATGGCTTAGTTGTTGTTGCTCTTTATTGTACTTAAATGAATTGCTACAATAAGACATTAGAATATTACCACAAGTACAAAGGCGAACTTATTCCTAGAACGAATCTCTTCCAGTCATAACCTTAGAGTAACCGAGAATTAATATCAGACAGATTTTAAATTCCAAAATCATTTTTAAATTATATGAGATTTATTGATCAGCGCCGCCCAATTATTAGTTTACTATTTCTTCCAAATTAAGCCCTAAGGGAGATCCCTCGGCGTAAGCAGATCTTGTTTTTCGTGCAAATTGAAGTAGTTCTATTTATATTCTATCATTCTAGAAAAGAGACGTAGGTATAGCAAATTGAGACATAGCGTATCATATAATGTATGATAACCATACCACACTGTAACCATACCACCTCTAAAACTGACGAACTATATGTAGGCGAGTCTACTCTATTAGAGGTGTAGTATGCACCACCTCTAAAAGAGTGGACTCGCCAATACGCTTAGACAGCGTTCTGTTGTAAGGCCAAACGTTATTTACACTCAAGACATTGTACATGAGGTGGCCCATGCCCGCAGTGGCTCGTGCCAGCAGTGGTCAGTGCCAGCAGTGGCCAATGCCAGCAGTGGTCAGTGCCAGCAGTGGCCCGTGTCGACAGTGTAGGCAAAAGGGCCGGTTACAGTGACAATGCCAATACTTACCTACTAGTTGATAGTATGTACTAAGGAATCTTTTAAATGGCTTAATAACTATTGTAGTCTTTATATTTTAAATTAAACTATTAAGTCCCTTTACCTATTAATTTTCCGTTTTCTATGGAAAAACTCAAATATTATTTATTGTATGAAAATTATATATCTAATTAATCGAAGAATTGTTGATCAATGCACTTTTGCCATTTTAATAAAAGTTGATTGATGCCTCTGCTATAGAACTCCTAGGGCAAGGAATTGGTGAATTCTCTGAAGGCGTTTTTCACAGCCTCATCAGAGTTGAATTTTTTCCATTATAGAAAGTTATCTAAATTCCTAAAAAAATGGAAATAAGTAGGGGCACCGTCTGGCGAGTTTGGTGGGTGATGGAGAATTTCCAGTCGAATTCTTCATGTGTGGTCGAGCGTCGACCCAGTTATTTGATAGAGAGTTTGTCTTCATCGTTTGCAATTCTTCACAGTACACATCTACATTAATTTTGTGCCAGACCTTACAGAGGTCTGGCACAAAATTAATGTAGTAGGGGTAATACCGACACAGGACCACCATATCATGAGTCTCCATGAGCTTGTTTTGACTCAGTTTACGTTTGAGACATTCTTTGGATATGTCTCCTGGGTTCAAGCATTATGACGAACGTTTACGATTATCATACAGGATCTATTTCTCATCACAAGTGACAATACGATTCAGAATCCCTTCATTTTTGTGCCGGTGCAGCAAAGTCTGTGCGAGGCTCGACGCGTGCTTGCAACTGACTTCATTAAGCTCATACGGTACCCACTTTCCAAACTTCTTCACTTTCCCGATTTGACGCAAACGAATCAATATCGTTTTGTCACTTACTCCAAAGACTGTTGATAACTCAGATGTGGTTTGAGATGAATCCGCTTCCACTATTGCTGTCAATTCGTCATTATCAACTTTAGTCTCCGTTCGTCCACGGGGCTTGTTCTTGAGGTCGAAATTTACACAATGGAAACGATCAAACCAAAAATACATAGTGCGTTCGTTTGCATTGTTGGTTGATACGTTGATACGATATTGCGTGCCGTCTGTGATGCGTTGCTATTCGAAAATTTTAACTTTTATTTAACTTTTCCATGGTCTCAAACACAACGATATCTAAGCAAAAACTCGTTCGCCAAAAAAACAAATGACTAACTGATTTTGTGAGAGAATACCATAGCTTTAAATTGAAATTAATTTGAATTTGGAATTCCAAGCCAAACGCATGCTAACTAAGTTCAAAGTGGCCACTACTAACAAACGGATATTTCATAGGTAAGGACCTAATATTATAATGTATTTGTTTTTATGCTGTGCAGTTCCAAAATAAATTAAATAAATAATAAAAAAAATTAACTGATGAATTATAAAAGTATAAATTTAAAAAAAAAATATTTCTTTTAAAATTCTCTTATAATATTAAAAAATATACAAGATAGATTTGCATTACTCAATCGAGGTTAAACTTATCTGAAACAAAAAGAAGATACTATATACTTAGTGTTTGAGTCGGAAGAGACGGTGTACGGGGTGATTTCTTGCTCGGGAATAGATAACGGAACGCTCACGTAGGATATAACTTCGTGCTGGCCATATAGGCATCGCCAAAATAAAGAAAAAATACAAAGAAAATTGTCTGTCACGAAACTTCGCTTCGACCGGATGTGCAGTCCAACAAAATATTATAATTTAAGAGATATCGCGGCCTCCGTAGGCGTTGGATTCCGGCACTACTATTCAGTGGCTCAGCGGCATATATACAGCCAGGAGCCTGAGCAGTGGGGTGCCACTCCCGGATGTCTAGTGTACAGCTTCTGGATGCCGGGGAGACGGCGGAACACTTCAAAGACTGCGCTGTTAACGAGATGAGAGTTCCTTATTCATCCTCTACCAAGAAGTCGCTCCCACAGACAGTAGGCTCGCGCTATCGGGTTTTGAAATCCAACAGGATCCAGGTCTAGGGATTCACACGGCCGCTTCACCTAGTCGGCAAGCCGAGAAAAACGGTTAGTTCTACAAAAAATGAAAGAATCTGTTTTGTAGAAAATTTTCCGATCTGTAATTTTGTAATAACATCTATTGACCCCTGAGCCATAGAAAGCGAGATTTTCGCACAAAAATATATTATCCTTGTATTGTATTGTACCCGAATATCTCAAAACGCACACGAGATATCAATGTCGATTTTTGATAATAATATGTCGTTTAGAACACTAGTTGTATGCCAAAATTCAGCTCACTGGGATTTTTTTAAACGATAAATCTTAAATTAATGACTGGGCAACAGATGAAGTCACAAGTTAAGTCTCACCCGTTTAAGTGAATGTCCGTTGACGGTTAATTCGGTTGACTCCAATCAATATGCTTTTCAACTAAACGATATCCTTTTACGACGTCAGGTTCATTGCATACAGAACCGAAGCTTCGACGACTGAAATTTAAAAAAACACATGAATCGACATCTTAAAAACATGTCAAGGTATGACTGATATTTTGAAGATACAAAATACCATATTGTACTATCAGCCTATGCTTGTACTATGTCTCTTTACTGTGTAGGCAGCGAAGAGACATAGTATAGATATAGCACAATGACAACTTTATTAATTCTGCATGCATGAGATCGCATGCTATTATTATCATATAAATTGTAAGGGGAGAGTGCATGCTGCATTCTCACAGCCGTTAGGCGCACTCGAGTGGCCAGGTCACCGCTCTCTCACAGAAGACCACCTTGAATTGTACTGCATTTCCTACTCTATCGTATTTCCCCAATGTGCGTACGTGTTTCGATAGTGAGTGAGATATGCCAGAGCCCATTCCTATCCCATTGTATCTCTCGCCATTTTCCCAATCCATTCCTTAATCTGCAAAGGTAGGCAGCGCATCCGGGGGCGTGCCAACGTTTATCATTCTGGACTGATGTTGGCATGTATCGCGGATGTCCATGGACGACAAAGAACGAAAGTTCATTGTAGGATAAGCCCCACAAAAAAACTCCGAGCATAGCTCTTTTTATAGTAGTCATTGAATACCGTTCATTTCTTCATAGGTCATAGTTCTAAATACAATCCTTGGATACCTACTACAGATCCGCTTTTATTTGACAACTGAGGAACCTGCTGTTACACGCCGTGCTAGTGAAGAGATATGGTCCCATACAATTATTATGTTGGTCGATGCGAAACGCCGATGCCACACCAACCAGAACCTCGGCCCCCTCCACCCGGTGGACGAGGGGACCACCGTGGTCATTCTGAAATATATACATTTTAGCAAGACTTTTTCTTATAGAAAGAATATATCAGACTAGCAGACAGCTCACCAAGTGGTGAGCGGGTAATGTTGTACACGTAATGTAGCTATACTCATATTTCATATTTTTTCCAGATCAAAAACACTATGTTGAAATGTAAACAGAGAAAATGTACCTTAATTGTATTTTATTGTACATACAAATAAATTACTTCCAATTATTAAATAAATTATAAATTTGCCACCACTAGGTGGATGGTAAGGATTTTCTGAGGCCGGGCCGCAACGAGCACCGTGCAGCCCGGCTACTAAAAAATCCCTTTATCTCACTATCAATTGAGGTAGGTACAATTAATTTTATTGTAGTTACTGAGAGTACATTTAAAGTACATTTTTTTTATAAGCCTTTTCATCTTGACGGAATCTGGCCGGGCCAGGCACGCCGTATTCTGTATCTTGACCAATCCTTTTTTAAATCCTCTCCTTAATCTCTAAAGAAGGTGATACATCCGTGGATCTGCTACCGTTCATCCTTGACTTATGTTGACATGTATTGCCGATATCTATAGGCGACAGTATCCGCTTACAATCAGATGGACTGTCTCCTTGTCTGCTCTGCTACCTTCTTTCTATTAAAACCTATATATATAAAATTCTCTAGATTTTGTTAGAGATTTGAACCCACAGGCAAAATTTTATATGGCAAATAACTAAATGATTCAGCCGATAGTAAGCATCTTCTGAGAGCTTCGTTGACGTCTTTATTACATGTTATCTAGAGATATACCAAGTTAAATTGAAAATACCTGCACATTCTTGCCGCTGAATTTCAATGTATCAGTGTATCATGATAAACCACATACCGTAACTCCTCCTAGCGCCGCCCCGCACCTAAGACAGCGCTAGTGAACGCTCACAACGCTATACAGCGGCGTAAGCACGCTATCGGTGCCTATAGTCGTACGTCTGCCCGCGCGTTTTCGTTGAGTTGGCCAAAGTTTGTTATAAGATGTTGGAAGTATTTTTTTCACTATGCCTATTTGATAATAATAATATGAGCGGTCCGCAACTTGTAGCGATTTGCGCCAATAATTTTGTAATCTTGTACCCTTTACCTGGCAAATGCCCGGCTTAATCGTTTTTGTAGTTTCTCGTTGATTTCGTCTTCGACCCTAAAATATAACAAAATTAGTTTTCTCAAGCAAATGCTAGATGTTATAGTTTATCCGGAACCGCTAGTCCTAACCCTAGGTAATGACGGGAGAGTGCGAGGGGCGAGAAAGTAAGTACCGTGATCGCACTAACAGCAGTGATGCCAACTTAGCGACTTTTTTAAATTCACAAAATCTTTCAGTCACTTATCAGCAATGTAACAATCAAATACACAAGCAGACTTTCAGATTTCATTAACATATGTGTTGTATAATATATACTTACTTATTTGTATGTTTTTATATGTTTATGTTATCACTGTGAAATCTGTAATTGTCTATACAGTTGTATCATTGTGTGTAATTGTCTATATAGATAAAAACATATATCTAAATCAAATTTATAAACTTCAGATGAAGCTGTACATTTCTGTATATATAAATAAATAAATATTAACTTAATTTTATAAAATAAGACATTATTTATTCTGTATAAAAGTTGCTTATAGAAAAAGTATAGAAAAAGTTGCTATGTATATTGCATCTTAAATAAATTGTTGGAAGTATAGTGTTTAAGTTAAAATGTTTAAATATAAGATTAATATATATTTGTTCTTGATTTGTTTTAAACGAGTAGTCTGAGTAATTTTATTCCCAGTAGTCCGGTTGAATACTACGACCGGACTTCTGAGAACAAAAAGTCTCACTAGTGCGGTCAACCGGACTGTGAGCCGGACCTCCGGGAATGGATGCGAAAAACTACCGGGAACATATTATTGATAGTTTTCCTTTTTACAATAACCGTAATAATTTTTGTCGCGTAACGGTGTCCCTCAATGTAAAAAATATAGAAATCATTGAAAACCAAAACTTTTTCTATATAGACCAAAATAATATTAATAATATTTCGCTAATTTTGTTTGTGTAATTGATTTTAAGTACACAAAGACTATTAAAAACGTAATTACTATTAGTACCACTGATATCACTCATGTAGACAATTATGTCACAAAAAATTATCCATCTATATAATCTGGTTCATCGATGAATAGAATGAAGACTTCCTCAGCGACAACGTCTGTCGGTTAGTATAAGCGTATACGTACCGAATAACACGAAAGATCCGCCGGTCGTCCTAAGCTCTGTAAAATAAGTTCATCTAAATATATGTATCTACAATCGATTCTCAACCAGGAAATCGCCACTTCCAAGAAGATGACGATTACATATAGAGGAGGCCGCAGTTGGTCAAAAAAAAAATATGCACTTATGCACTTAAAAAATACGTGCTTGTACCTATAGCGAAAACCTGTGATTTTTATAGATTAATTGTTTTTATAGAGCACTATTCGAGAAACTTTGACAGCTGTCATTGTAATTAAACTAGATTTAAAATACTGTAATTACTTATTAATTTACATTCAAATATTAAATGGTAACACTCATAATGGTTAAATGGTAAAAATGTTAATGGTTAGGATTTAATTAATTATTAGTTAGAGCGGTAATAGCCTAAGGATATTTATACTCGACCCACATTCGTGTGACCGTTAGTGTAAATCCTCGGCCAGTACCACTCACTGAATTTCTACTTAGGTACGAATTTATAAAAAAAATACATTAGCTCGGCGGTGAGGGAAAACTTCGAGAAATTTAAACAATATCTGAAGTATGTGATCCACCAATCCGGATTGGGCCCGCGCGGTGGATTATGCCCCGAAACACCCCAGTGATTTATTGTGGAAGGCCTGTGCCCTGCATTGGGACCTATAGGCTGATACAAATAGGGAGTCGTGAGGTTATATACTTTATTTTTGGCCTTTTCAAGAGGTCGCAACACTAAAACGGTTTAAAAACAATGAAATAAGATGACTATAATAATATACTAATAATTGAAACAAAGACGTGTTTGTAGATGGAATATTGGAAAAAGTCTATTGCACTATACACTACGAATCACGCAAATACTGCATTAAACTGCCGTACTTACTTTTACTGCCGTAAAATGTATTATTACGTACATGTTTTAATAATGAATGGGATATGCAAGAGCCCATTTCTCACCCCATTCCATCCCACCAGGATAAATGGAGATTGTAAAAGGGATAAGAAACTCGTAGTCACATTATACTTCCCATTCCCCCTCCTCCCCAATCCTTTGTCACATTTGGGGAACAGGCTTCCCCTTATAATCGAGAATAAATATTATACTCTTGATATTGATTAATCAATTGATATCGATTGAAATTGATTAATGAATGTTATAGCATACGTACGTCATCCTGAAAACAATATAAAAAACATAGTTACAGAACAGTCGACATACATACAGGTACAGGTTGTATACAAGTAGAGTCTACCAAAAGAAACATGGCACAATAATTAATTCAAAATTCCTCAAAAAGGAATGACGAAGAAATCATAGATGAGGAATAGTTGTTTCGATTCAATACGGGGAAGGGGTAAATCCTCAACAATAACCGCTTTTATTCTCTTTATTTATGTGCGATAAATTTGCTCGAAAATGAGTTCCACTATATTTTTTGGATTGTTGAACTCCAATGGGGTGTCCAAATTGAGCTGCACCCCCTTCATTCACTGTAAATTGCAATAATCACCAATTGAATGCAAGGGATTAGATGAATCGAAACAACTCATATTGTTCCTTCATCTATGATACAATAGCTTACATTTCCACAAAAAAGCAAGTTGCCACTTCGTCATGGTCACTTAGTCGTATGTTGACTGCTTTTTGAGGGTTTTATATTCTAAATCGGGTCTGACCGTGTATCATAAAGATATTTGTTTACCTTTATTTCCGAATGTGAAGATCAAATGTGGGTAGTTGATAAAACTGCTCGCAGCTTCTATCCTGGACTACTCGCCTCTTCAGTCAACTCGTGACCACGGTCGGTGTAACACGTGTCGAGTAGAAATAAAAGGTAAACAAATACCTTTATTAAACGCGTTCAGACCCGATTTAGAATATAAAATGTGTACAAAACGCAAAAGTTTAAAAAGTTTAATATTTTTTTGGGGGTTGATTGCAGTGCTATTTAAGTATTATATAAGTACTTACGCAACCATCTACAGCGCCCTCCATCTCCCCCGTATTAGGCGGCCCGTCAGTACAAATCATGTATTTTTCTATTACGTTGACCATTTGTGGGGCACTGGAACTATACGCGTTTTTACACCATTCCTTATCCATGACTGATGTGTGAGCAATATTTAACACGTTTTGATTGTAATTTTCGTGATCATCAACCTTTAAAAAGACACTTTTTCAATAACTTCAATTCAATTCAACTTCAATCTGTATACCTACATTAAACAAAAAGATTTTTTTAATAATCTGATCATGGTTAATAAATAAATAAAACTAAAAATTTATTTATTACAAAATACATCACAGCAAAACAGATAAACGCTCAATCAACTGAGACTACGGACACAGCCGGCCCAATTCTAACGCACACAAGCGCTTCTGTGTATATACATTGGCACACATTGCATGTAACGAAACAATAGCGATGCGCCACTCGAGCTACCCGACGCTTTACGCGTAGTAGACATTTATCGCCGCCGTCAAAACCTAAAACGTAACGCTCCAAAGTCCCCCCCACTAAGCAATGCCCTAAGCTGAAGTCCGTTCTTTTCGCTGGTCTATCGGCGGGGGAGTCCATAGGCTCGTTGCTGCACACACTCTTTGCTCCTGGCTGAGCGCCTTCTGCGCTCGCCCTGAACCATACATGTCCAGTGACTCTTAAAAGGCCATTAGGGCCACAAGAATTTACCCATTCCAAAAAACAAGCCGCGATAGTAGAATGAACTAGCTGTTAGATACATAACCCAATTCACAGATTTCGTTTGATTTTTATTACCTCTTTCTTTGTAAGTTTTGTTTTATTTACCTGTCGCCATATCTTCCTGTGACCCCATCCGAACATCGAAACAATAGTTCCAGCTTTCCGATAAAGTTTATTGTAGGATATTCCGATAATGGAAGGTACATAAGAACAGTTTATAAAAAATCTTCTTCCTTCTTCGCCGAATTTATATGGCGACTCCACAGTCGCAACAGCAATATCCACGAATGCCCACTTCTCAACTTTGTTATAATCTAATTCGTATGCTGTAAAATATCACATTGCCATATTAGTATCTATAGGTTCCTACAAAAATAGTATAAAATATTCTCGAATGTTCAGTGGGTTATAGTGATAATATCTTAAAATTCTTAATTTTAAGTTGAATTTGTTCCCTATTACTCTAACTAAGGTTAAGATTTATAGTTACTAACACATTATTCTGAACATTTGGATGAGATTAAAATAAATTAAAATTTCGTTAAATTAAAAAAAAACACACTTTTAGATTTGGTCAAAAAGAAATTGCATTTTGACAGTTCGAACCACACTTGTGTAAATTATTTTAAATTACCAAGCATCTTATCCTTTTTCATTTTTTTCACTTCATTATTCTATTCATTCATTAGAGCCTAAATCTACCTTTAAATTTGTTACCATTAATTAACTGTCCATTCAGTATTTTCTGCTGCGCATTATTGTTTCTCATTTAATAATTTAAAATTTAGTAAAAAAGAAGAATCAATAAATCCCATCATCATTTTAATTGAATCATCTCATCTGGTGAGCTTTATCTAGCAGAGAAGAAACGCAGACTGATAGTCAGATCTGCAACACCGTTTACCGAATCCGTTACTAACTATTTTTAATACTCTTTCTTACCTTTAGGTCTACACGTCTTTATAACCCTCTTCCTAACATGACGTGTGCAATCATCCCTGTTTAGATATTCGTCGTTCACGTAATACTTGTACCCCGCTATTGCGTACATTTTCTGAACATCTTCCACGCAAGCTGCAGAGGTCACTATTAGGTTAGGAGACACGAGGGCCCCACCACACATCCACGCATCGTAGGGCTGTGACGAACTTGGAGATTTTACTAAGTAGACCTATAGAAATTAAAGAACAAATTAGAAGAATTTTAAAGCCGACGTACACCACGCGGACATCCCGTGAGTATTGTAAAAGGCGATTAAGGGATAGCAAAGTCGCTACCACAAGCCCTGAGGTAGGAGGTACTACATACACCACCTCTATAAGAGTGAACTCGCCAACCCAACAACATTACTGAATTGGAGACCGTCTCAACATTACTGAACTGGAGACCGTCTAACACGTTTGTGCCGCTGGTAGACACTTAATAGGCGCAACATAACAGTACTGATTGACTGTCTTCAGTTGTAGTACGTGTGCGTTGAATCGGTGCAAAATCGGCCACGGCCTTGCGCCGACAAAAGTTGCCAGTTGGCGAGTTGTCGGCCCCTGATTCACTACCTACAAAATCAGTGTTGTAAAAATGAGAAATGGAACCTCAAGTGTTAAGGTCAGTGTTAATGAACCTTAAGAAACTTAACCTTAACCATTCTAGACTCAGGCTTAAAAACTTAAACTATTAAAAATGAACCTGTAACGCCCAGGAGCGTTTAACGATCGAGTCTTGAACGTTCATTAGCGCTCACTCAGCATTCGAGCGTCAAGCGCTCGACATTTATTTTTAAAACATTAATGAAAAGTTGGTTGTCCGCATTAGGGCAAATTTTACCGAACGGTACATGGAATGTGTAACGCTGCAGCTGCTACAAGACATACAGTACCCGACACGCGGGATTGCGGTTTCAAGGAATTTTATAGGGATGCGATAAAAACGTTAGGTTGATATCGATTTACTTATCGATACTTATCGATAATTTTAATTTAAGTTTATTATTGTTGAAAATTGATATACTTGTATATAGAATAATTGAATTAAAAAACTCATACCTCAACCGCACTCCCGCGCTGTAGCGTACTGTACTTACTGTACAGTTCTGCTTAGCAATATACTCGTATAATAGTTTGACTAACAGGTACTATCTTTTTTTATAGAATAGATGGCGTACGAGTGGGGGGGCCACATGATGGTAAATGGTCACCGCCGCCCATAAATACCTTCAACAACAGGGGGCTTGCGGTTGCGCTGCCGACCTTGCAGTATCCTGTTCACAGCTCTCTTGACATTCTACAACTTTCGGGTTCGCGGCAAAGAGTGTCTTTTTGACCGCACTGTACGCAGCGACTCTATGTCAAGGAAGTGCGGATGAACCGCACGATGATGACAAGCAGTGCGATGGTAAAAACCCGAGGTTGGCATCAAATTGAACAGTTCCTCAGAACATTCTCCATTATATAGGCGGTAGAAAACGCAGAGACGGAACATCTCTTCGGATGCTGAGCGCTTCTAGACCACCTGTGAGAGTGACATCGTCGACAATTCGGACAGCACGTCATTGGACGGAGTCAAAAGGGTCCAGCTGGTATTTCAGCGCACCGGCCCAGAGGTGTAAGCAGTACTCCTTTGTGAGCAGTCTAACTTGAGCTTTATAAAGCGACAAGCGTTGCTTGTACAATAAGTAAAAATTTGTACTAACTACGTACGGTCTGTCGTACTGAATTAATTCTCCGTCAACTATCCGACGTTGGCAATTGCACGCTGTAAAATTTAATGAAGCTGTTCATTATGTACTCATGCATAGCATGCGACATCTATTTAGTAAAGGAGTATGTTTAATATCCACATCTTTACATATATTTTGTTATTTGGGACGCCCTCCGCCGGCGGTGGACTGAGGACTTGAAGAAAGTCGCCGGTAGTGGCTGGATGAAAAAGCGGAAGGCCGTGTGTGGTGCCGTTCCTAAGGAGTGGCGAGAGACAGACTAATGTTATGGTATAGCATGGAGTACAGAAAAATATAAAAATTGTGTACTTAAGAAAATAGAAATAAATCGGCTACACTCCACAACCATAATATCCAAGCTGTCAAGCGTAGCATCGGCCAATAGGACCGTTGATACAAAAGAGAACAACTGAAGGTGAAACGTTGGTTGATTAATACGCATAATATGGGCGGATAGTTTTTGCAACTCACGAGCTTCCGTTATCCTTGCTTGTGGATTAATGTAATTTAAGGTATATTGCGAAGGTTTCTTTTTAGGCGTAAGGACACTCACCTGCAAGAATTGCAAGAACACTCGTGAGTTGCAACAACTATTTCATATCCAAGGTCTACTAGTTTTCTATTATGTTACTATCGAGTTACCAATGGAGGAAACGAGGCCTCGAATGGAGACCACGTACCAGGAGGCATAGCGCGAGGAGCCTTCTGGCCACGTGGTTTGACAACTTTAAGAAAGTCACCTGTGTTGGCTCTCGGAGAAGAGCAGAACACCGTGTGCGATGGTGGTCCTTAGGAGATACTTATGTATATCCAGGAGTGGAGAGATTCCTACACTCTCATGGTACGCTAATAATATAGTTGCTCTAGAAAGAGGATGCCACTTTTTATTTGATATAAAAAACTATTTTATATCTTCGAGGTTGATAAATAGAACTTCCCGCAGCGAATGCAGTAGAAACCTTTGTTGTCATATAAAATGTAATGTTAAGAAAATTATGTATAGTTGACCCATACAATTACTTTTTTGTTCGGAATGACTAAATTCTTGCAGCCCTAATGGCCTCTCAAGAGTCATCGGACG
Organism: Sesia apiformis; assembly: GCA_914767545.1. Lineage (NCBI taxonomy): Eukaryota > Metazoa > Arthropoda > Insecta > Lepidoptera > Sesiidae > Sesia > Sesia apiformis. The sequence continues at coordinate 8,091,085 of OU611970.1, read as the reverse complement.
TGTATAATTTAGAGTGAACGCAGAAACCACTCAGGCGGTAGCAAAAAGTGTATCAACGAGTCTAATAAGGGCTTCCCCGCCGGTAAACCGGCGGTAGGAATGCACCTCGACTTAGGGCATTGCTTTGGGAGGGTGCCGCGGTATCGTGAGTCGGTGAGAAGCGCCCAGGCACGTCCCGATACCTGATAAAAGTGTTGGCCGAAGACCGGTGTGTGTTGACATTGTAGCGAGGGAGACGTCCTCATCTACGCCGGCGGGGACGGTGTACATGTGTAGTGTAAAAAGCGCATTGGCAGCAGTAATTGGGTCGTTGAGGTCATCTAGGACGTACCGAAAACAACGACGGTAGCGGGGACCCCTCCCCAGCTACCGTCGTTGAATCGTTACCGCTACGTGGGTGGAATACAATTATTGTTACTATCATGTGTGTAAATGAGATTAAAATCACAAATAAAATAACATAATAAAGTACTTACACTTCAAGGTAACAAGTAAAAGGAATGTGCGAATAACTGTTATTATCATAATAACAGTTAAAAGTAATTACTTCGTGAAAAAATATTACACTGCAAACAACTGATTTGTTCGTTTCGCTAAACTGTTCTACGCTGCGGTTGAATGCTTATATCGTAATTTGTTTTGTTCTGGATTTTACTTTCATATTGCTAGCTGAAAAGTTAGCTATAAGCGAGTGGCAGGATTCACCCATGTGAACTGTTTTTTAACACTTTTTTGTACCTTTTATAACTAAGTACTTACATTGTTGTAAGGGAGCCAGGATAATTAAATATTTTACAAAAAATGGGCCGCAATAAAAGAAATCTGTTCAAGTTTATAGCACAAAAACCGACTAAAACAGACAGACAGAAAAGTTTGTTTTATATACGAGATATTGAATCGTTGGTTTACTGTACAATATTTTATATTCGAGTGATTTTTAACAACGAGAACACGCACTCGCCGGCCGCACTACCGCTACAGTATTACAGTATGGAGAAAAGTATCCTAACTGATACGATGTGTCCCTCCCCTCCCTATCCGTTAAAAGCAAACAAACATTTTATTTATTCTTGGAACCGTAGACTTGTTACACGTTCTGTTTAAACTGGGAGAAAATATGCGAGATACAAGTGTTTCAGACACGACATTATTATATCATGATATGTCTTGGCGTTGATTTGCCACGTCACAAACGTGACGCAGGAGTAGTGTGATCAAATCCATACAAAGGATGTGTACTAGATATGTAACAGAAATACCATTAGATTACGCCAAGACTAGTGGTGTAGAAATGAGCGCTTGACGCTCATAAAAACAAACTTGTGTCGGTTATAAATCCTTAAAGCTAAAAGCTCGAGTATAAGGTTCATTAGCGCTGACTTAGCGATCGAGCGCTCAGTGCTCTTTTATACAAAGCGACATTATTATGTATAGTACTTTCATCCCCAAAAAGTGATGGTTGCGCTTGCGCGTAAACTTGAGAACACTCAGTTGCGTTCCCGACGCCGCGACGCCCACTAAAACAATATACATGAATGAGCAAAACCACCCCCCCCCCCCCCCCTCTTAATGTCATGTAGTCTCTCCATCTCATTAATTTGCGGTCGCCAGTCTATAGTTTCTGCAAAACAATTCGGACTTCCGAACTACAAGTGTACTTACTGGTCTCTAGTTTCAATCATAAGAACCTACGAATCTTTATTCGCCATTGAAAATTACAATAAGAACTACAATTTCCTTATTATAATATCCGTTTAATTCTAGATATTTTTAAGACTATCTTCAACGTATGTACATAAGCAAGCGAGGAAACGTTCAGCCGTAACCGCTAGGATTAAACTTTTATAGATGTTATACCTAGCGCATACCAAATGGCGCCTGTTTGAAAAATAACAAAAATAACGTTCTGGCTTTACACGGAGATTTACCTAACGTGCATTTAATAGAGACAGCATTCGGACAAAGATTGATGATCTATAGAATTACATCCAAATCTGAAATACCTACGACAGACTTCATAACACCGGAGTCATTCCTCCAAGAAGTCAAAGAAGCTATATTTAATTCGCTACATAAATTCATTCACAAACTTACTATAGTGAAAGTTAATTTTATTTTAAACGCAGCCTTGTACAAGAAACTAAAGAATTACAAAATACGTTTGTTTCAAACTTTCAATTATGTGTTTTGTCAAGGGGATGATTTCGAGAATACTTTTTCATCTTTGACTGAAGAAATATGTAACAAAGTTAGAAATTTTGAGAAAAAAGACAATAATTGGAGTTTAAAAAATATTAAACATAGATATGAACGTCAACAAATTTAACCCATTACGTGGTTCTTCATACATTGCTCTACCACTTGACATAAAACATAAAAAGGCGGTGATTAATGTCAAAAACAATGATTATCAATGTTTTAAATGGGCTGTATTGTCAGCTTTATACCCCGTTAATAAAAATGCAGATAGAGTAACATCTTATATACATAAACATAACAAATTAAAATTTGATGGTATTCCTTATCCGGTGAAACTTAAAGATATTCATAAATTTGAGAAACTAAATAACTTAAGTATTAATGTGTTTGGTCTGGATTATGATTCGAAAAGTAAAACTAACAAAATCGTGAGACCTTTGCACTTTACAAAATTTAGAAAAGAGATTCACATCAATTTGTTGTATGTAACTAATGGCAACAACGGTCGCTACTGTTTTATTAAAAATCTTTAGAGATTGGTGAGTAAACAAATAACATCAAGAAACGATGCTATTCACATTTGTGACGGTTGTTTATTGTATTTTCATTCTCACCAACAATTGTCAGTACATCAACAGTTTGATTGTGCGCATGTTCGTGTAGACTTGCCGAGGAAGTAGGATAATTACTCGTAAAAGAATTGGTTCGGAGAATCGATGCCCAGCAAGCAAATATCGTTTGATAACTATGAAGTCAACTTGAAGTTTGTCAACAAAGTCAAAATACCATTATAATCTACGCCGATTTTGAAGCATTCCTAAAACGATCCAAATTAATCATTGGCTAATAATATTCAAAAACATGAAGTGTATAGCGTTGGTTATTATATAAAATGTTCATATAGTGATACTCTCTCTACATATATAAAGAAAGATGTAAGATTAAGATTTTGAACAAACGAACGTTTACCTACATTTTTATTTATATAGATAATTCATTACATTTAATGAAGACTGCTTAAAGCAGCTATACTCTAAGTGTGTTCCGCGGAACCCTAGGGTTCCGTGATACCTCTGTCGGGGTTCCGCAAGAATTTAGAAATAAAAAAATCAAAACACCTCTCTCTGGTCGCTCCGCGGCTGTGCGGACTCCGCGGCCGCGCGGAGACAAAACGCTATGAATGTTATTTATTTATTTATTTGTATTTGTATAAGCTTGTGTTACATTAGCTGGTACAATATCTCATAAGTTTGGTCTCAACAATTTTATACTTGTACAACGCGTTCGCTCTAAGTTTGCCGGTCTGTGGAATGCGCGTACCCTCCCCCACGTGACAACAAAACTTATAATGTGTCATAGTTTTACCCAAATATCTAACGTACACAATTTTTATTGTTACAATTAAATAAAAAATTTCGAACGTCATACACTCATACCTATCGCCAGCGGCAAACTTAAAACGAGCGGGTAGTATACTTGTAAGCGCTCAGTCTCTTTGATAAAAGCCGCCTCTGAATTAGACGCTATAGTTGTCAACTAGCGACTTTCGTCTCTAACTTCAAAGGATAAAGTCGATATTGTTTACAACGCTATTTTTAAATTTCTGTTTTTATTTTTGCTTTTTGTTTATCAAAGGTGCCGACTCGAGTATTTTCGAGAATATTTGAGATCGAGTCTAGGACTAAGTATAAAAGCGGCGATCGCGCGTTGGCGTCGTCAGTTGATGATTAGCGTTCGGAGCGATAAGTTACTACCTACTTACAAGCTCGCTAGCGAGAAACTAGTGTTCATTGTTTTACTGCCTGCTGTATTCTGTTGTCTCAGTTTTATACATTTCTTCCCTGTAGGTTCTAAATTTAGTCTCTTATACGCAGTAACGATTGTGCATTATTTAAACCCCACTATCCTGACTTGTAACATTATAAATAAAGAAGAATGGAACGTTGGCTTAAAGGTGTTAAACGTGTTCCAACAACATCTTCTAATGACGCTGAATGTTCAAAAGCAATGCGCGCGGAGAATTTAGCAATCACCGATCCAGAAGATGATGCCACGAGTGCCACGACGTCAAGCTCGACGGTTTCAAAGACGAAAAAAAGGAAGTATGATGAATCTTATATCAGTTTCGGATTTGTTGATTCCAACGGCTCACCTCTCTGCATGCTCTGTAGTAAACTGCTTCCTAATAGTTCCATGGCACCTGCCAAATTGCGTCGACATTTAGAAACCGTACACCCCGAGACTAAAGACAAGAATAAAGAATTTTTTGTTCGCAAAAAAGATCAGTTATTAGAAAGTCAAAAAAATATGATGCATGTAACACAAACTACCAACGAAAAGGCCACGGAGGCATCATACTTAGTTAGCTATCGCATTGCACAAGCAGGTGAAGCGCACACTATCGCTGAGAAATTAATAAAACCATGTGTATTAGACATAACAAAATGTATGCTTGATGAAAAATCTGCAAAGCATCTTTCTACTGTTCCGCTATCAAACGATACTGTTTCACGACGAATCCATGATCTGGCAAGCTACGTCAAACAAGAACTAGTTACACGTCTACAAAATACACGATTCGCTTTGCAAATGGACGAGTCGACTGATGTCGCTGGTTTGGCTATCCTGCTGGTTATTGTGAGATATCCATATAAAAGTTCTTTTGAAGAAGACATGCTTATGTGTTCATCGCTGCTTACAAACACTACCGGGGAAGAAATTTTTAATAAAATAAATATATTTTTTGAAGAACATAATCTCAGTTGGAACAATTGCATTGACATTTGTACAGATGGGGCCAAGGCGATGACAGGTAAAACAGCAGGAGCAGTGTCACGAATGAAAAATAAAGCGCCTAATTGTAGTTCCAGTCATTGTATTCTGCATAGACAAGCACTTGCGATGAAGCAAATGCCGTCTAATCTAAAATTAGTTATGGATGAAGCGGTAAAAATAATTAATTTTATCAAATCACGACCACTACAATCCCGATTGTTCTCATTATTGTGTGAAGATTATGGCAGCAAACATAAAACACTGCTGCTCCATACAGAAGTGCGATGGCTGTCTCGGGGAAAAACTTTAACAAGGCTATTTGAACTTAGAGCCGAGTTACAAATGTTTCTTTCAGCAGATACTTCTTTTAATTTGAAGGACCGTTTGTATGATAAAACTTGGTTGTTCCGATTGTCTTTTATGGCGGATATCTTTCAAAAACTTAACGAATTAAATTTATCGTTGCAAGGTAAACAGACAACAGTGTTTCAGGCCTATAATAAAATAACTGCTTTTAAAAGAAAATTAGATTTTTGGATCATTTGCATTGGTAAGAAAGAAATAGAAAGTTTTACGTTACTCAGTGAGTTTGTTAGCGAAAACGACTCAGAAATGTTTGAAGATAATGTGTTTGAAGAATTGGTCCAATATCTCAGTTCGATGCGCGCATCTTTTGAAAAGTATTTTCCCGAAGAACACAATACAAAAATTAAAGTGAACTCCTGGATTCATAATCCTTTTTTACCCAACTTGGAAAAGCCTGAAAACATGTCAAATGAGATATATGAATCTCTTTTAGAAATGTCATCAGACACAAGTATGGAGTCATTGTTCAAAACGACGCCTCTTAATGATTTTTGGTGCAGAATCCAAGATGAATATGCAATGCTTGGCCAAATGGCTCTGGATATTCTTCTCCCGTTCCCAACTACATATTTGTGCGAAACAGGATTCTCTACCTACGCAGCCACGAAAACAAAATATCGCAATAGACTGGACGCCGAAGCTGATATGAGACTCCAACTTTCTTCCATCAAACCTGATATCAAGCAATTGATGAAAAATAAAAAACAGTTTCATACCTCCCACTAGTTAGATTTTTTCTTTTTTAATGTTTTCTATTATTGTCCTTACCAAGTGGTGAAGTAAATAATAATTAGTAACTGATACATTGTACTTTTATTATGCTGATTAATATAGAATACACTTATAAAAATAATTGTTTTATTGTAGGGTTCCATCAAGTATTTTGCTTCCCAAAAGGGTTCCGTCATTTAAAAAGTTTGAGAACCACTGGCTTAAAGTTATCTATAGGTGTTGTCTGTAATCCTTATGGATGAAAGCGATCTCTTTCACGCAACCAACGGATAGTGAAATTACTTGAAAAAATAGGCAGGCATGCAATAAAGTAATACAAATTAATAGGGATAAAAGAATAATAAAACATAGAATTATACAAACATACATACACAATTACACATATGCGAAATTTAATAGTTAATTCCTGTCATGACACCTTAAACTAAGGAAAAGTAAAAATAACGTGAGTCCATGCGCAGATTACAAACAAAAACTAATTTTGATATAATATGTGCTTTCTAAACGGGTCTTTATCGTTATTTTAATGTAACAATCAGTCTAGTTCAAAACAAGCCTATCGGGGCACCGTTCTTTGTCAAAATAAACGACCCATCAATTAGAATTTACGTCAGATCTTATTCAACGCGACGGCATTTGTCAAAATTCCGCTCGCTGAGCCCCCGGGGAAGTGGTTGTAGGCAAATTACTCATAATTTTAAGATTTTACGCATGAAATATTCGGAAATACGTGTTACTTTTAGACTTTTATGTATTTCGAATCAATATGCGTGAGATGCGTGAGAATTTTTAATAGTTACAATGTCCCAATTCTGTTCAATATTTATATTTTCAATAGGTTAAAAACGTATATTAAAAATTATTCAATTACATAACTTAACATATTAGAAATCAATCTTGAAATTATTTTCAGAAATGGCTATGAAAGTCAGAAGTTAGAAAAACACACAACGAACATCCTTCCGAACGCTTCTTAGATGCATTCATAAATCTCCAAAGGTTAAGCATCGCAACCGACCACGTGGCAACATTTCTCACTCTCGGCTGATGTTGACATTGGCGTCGCTTAGAATCAAAATCGATCAAATCCAAAAAATACAGACACTACTCGACTCATTTATCACAGATGTCAATGGGCGACACTATCCAATTACCATCAGATGGATTGTTTACTCGTCTGTCAACTTCTTTCTTTAAAAATATATTCCTTTTTTTTCTCTATTTGTTAAACAAGCCACAAAATAAATCAATTGCAAGTATTGTCAAAAAGCGTATTAATAAAAAAAATAGTTACGAAAGAAGGATGTATTTTTTATTTAAAACATAGTATAACTGTGTAGGCAGTAAATTTTAAGAGCTGACTCGAAGCCGTTAGGAGCACTTCGCAATTCCAAACAAAGGCAAAACAATTGTTTTGACGTCAATTTCCAGAAATGTTGACTCGAGAATGGGGTGAACGTTGTGATAATGGCCCATAGATTGTCGTTTTCAGAAAATTTCAAGTACCGATTTAAAGTTAAGTTTTTGAGAGAGGTGTCAAGGAACCAGATGTTGCTTTAATATATTTTCATTCTATTTTGAATTATAAAAGTTTGTTAATTTGTAATTGTAAAGTAACAGTATGCTTTTATGAGATGCGCGCCCCATACCCGAGGCATTACCAACTGATCTCATAGTCTTTTTCGGTTCTGACTCTTTCTTGCTCTCGGTAAATCTGGTATGGTGTGCACGTTATACATATTGTCTTTTAAGCAGTATGGAACGCGCTTCCGCGAGGTGGACCAACGACATGAGGAATTTCGCCCGTGGTGGTTGGATGAGAGGAGACGAAGATCGTGTGTGATGGCGAGCGAGAGACCGATATCCAGCAGTGTAGAGACATAGGCTGATGTTATACGATATAGATATATATATCTTTATATATAGATATATATATCTTTATATATATATATATATATCATGGCCATCTTTAATTGTAAGATGCGATGTTTGTTCGAGAGATTTTATCCTTATCATAGACTGGTTCAATAAAATAGTGACCGTCTATTTTTTGCATTTTTAGTTGGTTCAATTCCCGACTCGGGTAAGCTTTTTAAAAAATGTTTGAATGCGGTTATTCTTAATTTAAAAAAACAAAAGAATGTTTCCTTTGAGTGAAATTTGATATCTTCAATATTTAATGTACCTACTTTTCCTCCATGTCCCATTCGTATTTTCCACCCTGTATATGTCATTGTGACATATGTATATACTACAAAATTATTCAATAATAATTCTGATTATAGGCTCATAACTCGAAAACTATTAATCATAGAAAAAATCTTTATACAAAAGTTGAAGATAATTTTATTCTCTACAAGATTGATATTAACCATTTTTTACGAAAAATGTCATAAAACCGAGGAATTTTCAAAAAACTGTTTTTAACCCCCTAAAAGTCAATGAAGGAGGTTGTTCCAACCCCCCCTTTTTATTGATCTCGTTGGGTTTTTAACAGAAATTGTCATTTGTACAAAATATTAAAAATTGGATTCGCCACCAAAAAATGGTTTTATTGGTGAATATTCTGTACATTTTTACTAGGCTAGAAGAAATGGAGAATAAAAAAATGTGTTCAATTTACCATTGGAGTTGTTGCAGTGAATACGGTTGGTTCGTTAGTGCAACACCACACTCGCAATTATTTTGTTATTCGGCACACGTTCGATGCACGTTGAAACAGCTGTGTGGTTCTGTGTTATGTCTCACAGTACTTAAAAGTAAGAGAAGCTCTGTTTTGTACAACCTGAACTTTGTACTTTGTAAAGAATCAACATTGGACCTTGTAATTTTTTTGTAAAAAGAAGTCGACAGACAAGCAGACAGTTCACGCTGAGACGATGCAAATATTTTCTAGCAGTAATATCGCTTTTCTGAATTTTTAACAAAGTTTTCATACAAATTTGGTAACTACGAAGCCTAAAAAATCGATTTTTTTAAATACGTTACAAAATCAATTACACAATTCATTACTTCAAACATCTGGAAAGATTCAATTATACTCTCTATTCAATTATACGTAAGTATATAATGAGTACATGCTAGAGGTATAATTGATTATACTTCCTACTCAATTTTTTTAAAATAAATAAATACATTTTTAAATAACGCCACACTCAATGGCCCACACTAGGATTTCCTGTGTACTGGTTCCAGAGACACAAGGACAAACATACACCCAGGCCCGAAAATACATTTTAACAAATATATGTCCGACCAGCAACGAACCCGGGACCTGTTGCCTAGCAAGCAGGGTCACTACCAACTGCGCCAATCGGTCTGTCGAATATTTTGATTATACGGAAAAGAGTAAATATGATTATCAATATCATGAAATGGAGGGTGCGCGCTACAATCTCACAGCCGCTGGGGACACTCGACTAGCCAAATACCGTAAAATGCACTGCATTTCCCACTTTATATTATTCCCCCAACATACGTACGTGTTTCGGCAGTGAGTGAGATAAACCAGAGCCTATTCCCATCCCATCCTATCCTTCCCCGTTTTCCCGATCCTTTCGCAGAATCCATTTCTTAATCTTATGCAACGCACCCTGGGGCATGTCAACGTTTGTCATCATGAACTTATATTGGCATGTACCGCGGAGTCCGCAGACGACAGTGTCCGCTTGCCATCGAGTGGACTGGATACTCTTCTACCGAAATCAAATAAATAATATTTTAAGACAACACTGTGTTCCGCCACTGCTTGCTCCGTATACTGCATGTCTGCAGTTATATTATGCGGTCGAGTACCTGTTGAATTTGCAAATGATTTACTGCCTTTGAAATGTCTGTTTGAATGGGCGAAGTTGCTGAAATTATGATCTAAATTTAATATTATAAATAGAGCAAGTTTGAGACTTTATCGTGTTTGTTGAAACCATAAAATCGTCTTGAATTTGTATTTCTGTGTTAAAAAATTGTATCATTTTTCTTTTTTTTTGTACAGAACGTTTGTATAGACAAAAAGGACATTCCTCAGTACTTCAAATGTAATAATTCCTTTTTTTAATATACAATATTTTAAAAATAATTTATTCGTGAATCATAGGTACAGAAGGTTAATACAAAAAAATATGTTCGGTTATGTCCTGCCCTTAATACGAAATTAATCACATGTCCACTTTATAAATCGCTTCGGTTAATTTTTTTTTTTTTTTTTTTTATGTTAGGAAAGACAATCAAGGAAAACCCGGCATGGTCACCTGGTACCAGCTAGTCTAGCTAGATTGGTGGTACCAGGTAGTGCCGGACTCCTACCGTCTAAAAAACCTTGATTGCCTTAACATCATGTACGTCTAAGTTCTTGTGGCTCTGGTGGCCTTTCAAGAGTCACCGGTCGTATGTTGATGTGGGGCGAGCGCAGAAGGCGCTCAGCCAGGAAAAATGTGTGTGTTGCAACGAGCCTAAGGGCTCCCCCGCCGGTGTCAGTCTCAAAGTTACAGGAGCTTCGACTGGAAACTCTCCAGACTGTCAAGCTCATGTCACTAACTTTTGTCATCAAAATTGCGAACCCATAAAAACGCATCCAAACACGACGTGTCTACTGTTCGCCGTTGAGGAGTTTCACAGTGTGCTGACCTTCTTGGCTGCAGTATCAGGTCAAGGACATCAGGTTATTGTATCTCCATCGGTTTTATATACATGTGTAAAATTTCAAAATAATCGTACAAATGGAAGTGGGTTAACATCAACTTGCAAGATTTGACCTAAACAAACTAACTTACATGTGAAGTTAGAGAAAAGCTTGTAAAGAGTTATTATATACCTATTTGTGGTCATACATGCGTGAACGGTAATTTTGTAATTACAAATAAAATCCTACAATCCATACACAAACATAGTTACATAAACCAAATATCTTTTGCATGTGACTGTACAGTAATAAAACAACAGTTGTGGTCCGTTCCACGTCCATTGTAGCGGTGCCTTAAAATGCATTCCATTATCGCGTTCCATTTTTAAAATTCAATTATGTCGTGTAGCAACGTCGGAAAATTTGATTTTTCGTCCAATGTCGAACTGGAAACTCTTTAGATTCAAATTTTATTATTGTTTATAAAATAACTTTTTTTGCCCTGGCTTTTGTGATAGTTTAAAACTCAATTTTTATAGCTTAAAACATTATGCAACATGTTGAAGTATATCTGTTTCGAAAGAAAATAGTTTAAATTCAGCTATCAAGTATACAGTAACCGTAACCAAACCTTTTATCGACACTGGGCCTCCTCATACAAGTACACATAGTCTAGTGCACGAGGGATGTATACTTAAAATGACTGACCAAGCGGGCTGACGGTCTATTCTTTTAGAGGTGGTGAAGTTCCTCGGGGCTCGTGGTAGCGACTTCATTATCTCTTAAGATACGATTCGGAAGTACACTGCAGAGGGCTATTAAATTATATGATAGCGATTCTAACACACGATGGCCAGTGCCGCGCGGCAAGTTGTATTTTGTTGTGACGCGTAACGACACACGCACAACCGCGCAAACACAGCACTGCCGACTGCAGTAGGAAAACATTGAAGTGGTGACAGATGAAGAAAGCGAAAGTTTAATTAACTTGTATGTTTGTATACCTACAAGTTATTCATACAAACATCGCAACATAAGGACTAAAATAGAAGCACAGCGGAACGCTCTGTTGTCTCTACTCTGTACATAGTGTTAATAACAAGTCGGTATAAAGTGGCGACTCAATTTCCTGCTTAGTACGTGACCGATCCGAGATACCGGGTGTATGACGATTCAAGATGGTACTGAGTAATAACACAATGAATTCTATTCAATTATGGGTGATATCGTTTTTTCATATTACACGATTACCGCCAGCGACATTGATAAGCGACTGAAATCCAACAAGATTTTTTATTTGATAGTTGCGTTTAATGGCTCATTTACACAAGAGGAGTTTCTCGAACTGCTAATATAAACATATGTTATCATCATGATCAACTGTTATTTATTTATATAAACTTTATTGCACTATTATATTTACAACAAGTGGACTTAATGCCATACAGCTTTCTCTACCAGTCTACCACCAGATTATACGGGAACAGGATCGTAGGTACAGTTTTAAATTGCAATGCAATGCAACCAGCCCCTCAGCCCTTGCTGGACCAGACCTCATGATAATACATTGTCTTGTGCATCACGGATAAACGGCCTTAAAACGCCACGCTGCTGGCCAAGCGACTTGGCAAAGCCAATATTATAAAATTGAGGTAGATCCCAAGGGCTGGCTTATACCAGAAAGTGCTTATACGAAGTGTTTCGATGAATTAATTATTCGCTGGTGAATATGTATTGCGTCAAATGGAGCCTATTTTGAGGACGACAAAATAAATTTAGTCCATTGAAGCAATATATTTTATTTTATTTAAAAAATCTCGAAACTTATTTCATAGAATAGTATGTACTTATTATGTAAATAGATATAGATAATAATAATATAACCGTGTATAAACAAACGGTTCTTCCAAAATCACTCACGATTTTCATTTACTATTGTAAATGAAGGAGATAGGTCACGTATTAGATGGGACGATAAAATAATTTCTGGACCAGAAAATAATTATGTGGCTTAGCAGATGTTGGACACAAGTGGCACGTGACTGGATTATCTTGTTATTAATTTTAATTTTGATGCTGGTAGGATTAATGGGAAGTAATAAAACAATCCGAGCCCTGTGATATTGACAGGCTTTAAACAGCACCATCCCATATCTTCCTGTGGATGTCGTGAAGGGCGACTGAGGGATAACAAAGCGGCCATCACAAGAGTTGAGGAACAACACCACCTCTAAAAGAGTGGACTCGCCACGCTTGGCTATCACCGTATCGTTTTAAGGGCATACAATACATCCCTCGCGCACAAGAGATAGCGCGCAATGTGCCTATGTTCTTATGTCCATAGGCATAGCCCTCTATTCAGCAGTGGACGATAATAAAGCTGGTGACAGTGACTGTTTTGACTGTCATAAACATATAGACCAAAACATTTCTCTACGATGTCGGTGCCGATTAATAAAGATGTTTGTAGCTGATTATTAAGAATTGTACCCTGTGTACCATTATGTTCATTTTATTGAAAATATGACTACGCATAATTACATAAATAATTAAGCATCTTCTTGAGTAACAATGGAGTCCTTGTAACTATTTTTTAGGTATTACATAAAGTCGAACTTAATGCCTTAAGACATTCTCAACCAAGAGAGATTGATCATGAGATTGGTATTGACAATTAGAAAATGAAAAATAGACATGACATATATACCCGTAAATAGCCCCTTATCGCCCACTATTGGTCTAGTTGAGCACAACACCAAGGGCAATGTTTTTTTGGACTTAAGAAAGGTGTTAATTAATGACTGTTTTTCTTGTCTAAAAAATAAATAATTATATATGTCGCCAGCATATTAGCTACTCGTATCACAGCCACAAAGTAGAAATTTGTAAAACACGTTCAATATAAATAAATAAATTCTATACAATGAACACTAATTATTCAAAGCGTTATAAGTTCGATCGTAAAAGTTTATTCGAATTATTTTTTAGGAGTTTTAATTATTACTTTTATCTAAAATCATTCAACTAATATTATTTTTCAGTGAAAAAAAAATGAATTTTATATTTCTTTTACATTACATTTTTTCTATTATAATTATCAATATAAACCTATAATCGTCTCATAGGCAAAAGAATCCAATTTCGAAGGTACCTCGGTTATTGTACGCGTTATTGAATTTATTTTCAATCTCAACTTCGTCGGATTATATTCATTTTCACGCGAAGCCATTCTGATTGGCAAGTTCTCGCGCCATGGATCCAATACAAAAAAAAACATATGTAACTTTAATTGTTTCATTTTCGTTACCAAATGATTACAGTTCCGCTGTCACAGTAACGAACAAATATGTTTTAACAAATCCTCTAAAATCTTTCATATTAATGATAAGTTCATCTCGTGATGCTCATAAATCACTACAAAAATCTATAGAACATGTAATATATAACATAACTATAATATTTCAATAATTTACGTTGCATAATTTAACAGCAATAAATGATTGTATCATATTCACTTTTCAATATCATTTCAATCAATTAAAATCATGTAAACAAACTAAAAGAAAATTAATTGAAATTGGTTCAATATTCAATTTTCGAACTGGATTACAAATGAATGGAATGCGTCCGTTCGCAGTAGGCCAGGTCAACATGAACCACGTGTAGTTTGTAGTGGAAAATCACGCAACATTCAGTACAAAGTTCCCAGTGCAACAAACATAAATGTGCGTGCGGCAAAATTTTGAACTACATTGCCGCCATTATTCTTTTCTTTTTCTTAATTTATTTGAAACAATAGTACGTTATCAAATTCGTAAATTAACAGCCACTTAATTAATATTTCTTTTAACATTGAACTAATCATTTAAGAATTTAAATTTGAGATTGGAGTTTAAGTGATGATTTTTCAATTATCACTAAGTCAGAGGTTGTCATTTACTAATAGTTATACTTCTTATTACTCATCTTCCTCCAGGGGCTTGCCAACGTTTGTAATTTTGGATTGATGCTGGCATGCATCGTGGATGTCCACGGGCATACATTACCCACTTACTATCAGGTGAACTGTCTGCTCTTCTGTCGCCTTCTTTCTATAAAACATTACCTGCGCGCACAAGAATTATTGTATTATTTGAAATATATCTAGTGCTCTGTATTGGGACGTTATAGGTTCATATGGGTCGATCAAAAATAAACACGTTAATTTAATAAATTTAATAAGTAACATTCATTTAGCACCTCTTGTTCTGATTGACACGAAGAAATCCAGAAGAGATACTAATTTTATTTTGGTAGCATGTACTTATATATAGCTACTTATTACCTTTACGCAAAATAAAGTATGAATAAAAAAAATACTTAACCTACCTAATTTATAAAATGATGTTTTGTTATTTGAATACTTATATTATATTGAAAATCATTTTCGTCTTACAATCAAAACGCAGTCAGCGCCATCGGACAAACGCAAAGTTAAATTTGCAGGATTGTAGCAATGGAGGTCCCCATTTCCTGTTTTCAACGAGCGTGGAAGTGATTGAGATTTTATTTTTAGAACTGTATTTATGGTCTTTCGAACGGCCAATAACTTTTGGTTTTAATGGAAAACTAGTTCGACATATTGGATATTAAACATTGTACAAGGTTCATACTTTGTTGTAACGTGGGACCTTTTGTTCGTCAGCCCACTAGTCTGTTAAAAATAAAACTTCCTACCAGACCATCATTATTTTTGTAGGAGAGAGTGCACGGTGCATTCCCACAGCCGCTGGGCGCACTCGAATGACCATACCCCTCTCGCACAGAAGACTACCTTGAAATGTACTGCATTTACCACTTTATCGTATTTCCCCAATGTACGTACATGTTTCGGTAATGAGTGAGATATGCCAGAGCTCATTCCCATCCCATCCTATCCTATCCATCCCCATTTTCCCAACCCTTTTTCCCAATCCATTCCTTAATCTGCAAAGGTAGGCAACACATCCGGGGACGTGCCAGTGCCAACGTTTGTCGTTCTGGACTGAAGTTGACACGACGTATCGCGGATGGTTATGGACGACAGTACATATTTAATTAGCATCAGGTGGACTGTGTGCTCGTCTACCATCTTTTTGATAATATAAAAAAATCTGAAAAGTATCAGTAAATTTTCTTTCACTTTGAAATGTCCACATTATTTAATAATTAAATTGTAGAATTTGTCCAATAAGTCAATTTATAATTAAAAAACAATTTAAATCAAATTTAAAATCACACTAATAATTGTCCTTCCAGTTAAGTATCTTACTTAACTGAAAATCTTATAAAAATAATAATAAATACATTTTATTGCATACAAATAGTTATTACATGTGCACAAATAGTAAATGACAGAATACAATAGACGACCTTATCGCTGAGGTGATCTCTTCCAGGCAACCTTGGGATAGAGAAAAATAAAAGGAATATAGAATCCACAGAATGAATCATGTTCAATATATACCTACCGACTATATTGATAATAAATATAATATAATAAATACTTATAATAATAAATAACTTAATAATATATAAATACATACATATATATCTACATCTGCACCTAATATTAATTCGCAAATAAGAATCAAAATAGACAAGGATAGAAAAATAATAGCGAATTGAGGTCTTCGAGGACCGAAATAGAACAGAGAGGAAATCGTTTGGTAAAGAAAGAAAATAGAAAACCAGAGTAACTAACTAATAGAATAATGATTTCTAACTTGCCTCTTAAAACTAGACGGGGACTGAGCACGTCTAATGTCAACTAGTAAGGGACTGCAAAGCCTAACAGCCTGCACGGTGAAAGAGTTAGTAAAGAAATTTGAAGAATGTAGTAAGTAGTAAATTTTCAGAAGAACGTAAGTACTTGGATTGTGAAGCAAAGAATCCAAAACGTTCTTTCAAATAATGGGAAGTTCCTGCGAAGTCGGGTTGGAAGCCATTTTGGTTTATTACGAAACTCAGAAACATGGTCATAATTACGCAGTCCAAATATGAACTGGATGAAAAGATTTTGGAGGCGCAAAGACTTTTGCAAAGAATTATGTACACAAAACTATTTACATAAAAATATATATATAGGTTTTGGTACATAAGAAAATCATGAGCCTTAAAGTACACACTCTTCGTGAGTGTAATTTAAGAACAAACAGGGCCGTGTGTAGTGCATATTCGATTTTTACTTTTAGTTCGAAAGAAAGAATGAATTTTCACAGCAATCACCCGGGACGACGCGATGTCGAGGAAATGTTACGAATTGGTTTGAAACAAATGAAGAATGAATTTCTAGTACAATTTCCCGGGACGGCACGATGTCCAAAAAAATATCATGAATTAATTTCTTAGCAACAAATCGAACATGCGCAACAAAGTCACTGACTTTAAAAATGTCTATCATATTATAAACCCGTCCCAGCATGGCTTACGGCAACATACTTTATGTACACATTTAGAGAATGCCTCTTTTTATAAATTATAACATTAAAGGCGCAAATGAAAGGACACCCAGGTGCGTAGCGTTCTCGTTTAAATTTATTCGTTTAATTTTGGCACTTTTTTCTTTTTATCTTGGCAGTGTGAAAAGAGTTTAGAAAATATAGCGGTTTTCGTATAACAAGGTGATCTATTACGAGACAAATTTCAATTTTAAGCAATTCGATTAAAATTCTAAGAATGGATTCAAAATTCTAAGAATGAATTTATAATTCGAAAACAAAACAAACAAGTAGTAGGAAATAAATGTGAAATTAACAATATAAATTGAAAATGCGTTTTTTTATTACTCATATTTGATTAATATGAGACTATGATATTATATTAATGATATTAATATGATATTGACGTTGATTCTTACAGAGAAACATATAATTAATAAAAATCTGTAATCTGATTAAAACGTGACATTTTTTTCTATTTCCACCACGGCTACCATTGATATAGTAAGATTCAGTATGTTGCACTTAATAAGCAGCCTTTTATATAAAATTATATGTTTTGTACGAGGTTTATTTTTAAAAACGAATAAAAACTAGTAAAAAAGAACCTCTTTTGACGAAGTACGGGAAGAGTTGCAGAGAGTAATGAAGAGATGTGGGATAGACAGAAGAGAAGAAAATAGGGAGAAAACAAAAGTAAGTTTACAAAGAGTAAAGTTAAGTTTTTGTTTCATTATTGTAAAAATTGTGTATTTGTGGTCTAATAGTGATAGTTTATTAAACTTCAAACACCCTAGTGTTAGTGTATAATGTTTGTGATAATTAAATAAAAGCGTGAGACTGCATTTTTCGTGTTCTTCCAAGGAGTCCAAATGTATCCTCGGTAATTTCTTTACAGAGCGACTCCTAATTCGACGGAACTGGACTATGACGTAATAAAATAAATTCTGTTTAAATATTTGCTATGTGTGTGGACCAATGGTTATGATGCCAGCGTCCAAATAAATTATACCAAAAAAATATGATATGTCATTGAGTTTATTGAGCACTTGGTTGAACATACAAATTTTTAAAAGGCAATTCCAGGAAGTGTGAAAAGGACATTGTAAAAACGCTGTACGCTTTCTTTCTACACCACGCCCCCGTCTGGCCTAACTATTGCAATACCAACATGTTGATCTCCGTTCTAAGCTAGAGATTAAAGAGCTTAGTGCTTGTAATCGGATCAATACGGATTTAAATTCTCTGAATATTCAATAGGCGTAATGTTATTAGTTTTGTAAGTTGAGATAATTGATGAGTGATTTATAAAAGAGGATTAATAGCGGTAGCTGAGTGGTATGAGGTTTGAATCGCGACTTGCACGGTCGATGTTTCGAAACGAATTTGATTTTACGGTTTCATAGGAATACATGACATAGCAATCAACTTCCCAATGTATTTAAGTACTTAAACTTCCGCGTTTCGTACACATTTTATATTGTAAATCGGGTCTAAGTTTGTAAAATTAAAGTCTTTTCCTTTTATTACTACTTGACGAAAGAAGTCTATATCCAGCAGCAGAAAACATAGACTGATGGTATGTTTTTATAAGGTTAAAAAAATATATATTTTTATAGATGAAAGACAGTCATCTGTCATCTTTTATTAGTGTGTTATCGTCATCCAGACATAACCCAATGTAGGTGAATCCGGGAAACGTAGTGTAGGGACGCTCTCCAGTCAGGTGAGGTGACGTCTTGAAGAAAATCGCTGGACATGAAAAACAGAAATCTGTGTGTGGTGGTGGAGGCAGGCCTGTACCCAGCAGTGGATAGACTCAGGCTGATGATAGTACGTGAGCCCAGTACCAAAGGCACGTGAGCATCGCATTACATTCTGAACATGGTCTTTGATTAACTTTCACCTTTACTCGTTGAACTGTGCAATGTACGCCGAGGTACTTTGACTAGCGTTGCGTATGAAGGAAAATTTAATCATTTGCTGAGATTTAGAATATATTAAAATTCTGTATGATGTTACACATCAGGAACTTTTCATTATTTGCAGGTAAGATTTACTGAACCTTGAAAATTCGGTGTATATGTGAAGTCTGTGAGTGTAGTGTAAGATATTATGTGAGTCACATAAAATATTAGATTCCACGTTAATAACTTTATATTTGCAAATGGATATAAAAAGATAATAGAAAGTTATTATTTTCACATTATTATAAAATTTATAGAGAACCGATTAAATTAAAAAAAACGTCTAAAAATTGAAAAAAAAAACTTATCATTTTAAAAAATATCTAAATTCATCATACAGTTTAATTTATTGCCCATAAAAAATCACCCGATATGTGCACCTATTTACCTAGGTGCACATATCTAGATATGTTAAATCAAAATTGAAAACTCGGTTTTGTTTTTTGTATGGTCAGTGAGTATATACAAAATTCCACGGAATATTGTCGATCATATTCACGTTTTACATTCATTCGTATTCGTACGTCACATTATACCTACTACAGGTAACCTTCCTATAAACGGTAGATAGGTACCCAGAAAACGCGCTGTTGTGTGAAAGTTGAAAGTTGTGTTATGATATGAGACCCAGAGCAAGTACAAACATGGGCTATACTCATACTTCGGAAAATTAATAAAAACAAATATTTTTAAAATCTCTACAAACAACTTCATTATTATCAAAAATATTGTCATTTCTATTGTATTGTAGGGTACCATGCTCTGGGAGGATTTGATGTATTAATCAACAATATGTTGGTGAATATAACGAACTGAATCAAACTTTTGACATATTCACCAACAAGGCAAATCATGTAACAATAATCGTTTAAAACAAACATGTACGAGTATAGTGCAAGGAAGATACGTGTATATTACTATGTATTAAGTTTACCAATTTACTTGTAGTGTCGTATCACTGTCGTATTACTGTCGTATTACCGCATACTACATCGCAACTGAATTAGATTGCTCGAGTTAAACTAGCAATCAGAGGGAGAACACACGGTGACGATCTCACTTAATCGTGATTTTACAAACACTTGAAAGGCCGCTAGGGCCACAAGAATTGAGTCAATTTGAAAAGTAATTGAAATTACTGTCACATTGGCTTATTTTACTCTTTTTCTACATAATGAAGCGGTTTTAATTATTATCTATATCTCTATACTAATACTAGTATTGTAAGTGCGTGTGAGTTTGTTTTATCTAATCGACTCAAAAAGTATTAGAGCTATTTATTCTTCAATTTTACGGTTCTAAACTAATGTGGATGAATGATTATTGTTAATCGTGATGCCATCTGAGCGACGACAGTAACATCACACTGTCGTGGTATACCATTTACAATTTGGTTTACCACGGTTTGCCGTAGTTCAGTGAGGTTCAAAATCTCAATCATTCTCAATGGCGTAGAAAAACGCATATAAAGTGATTTTTATGTCATTTCCGTCTCATCTTCACTTATAATTCGATTGATATACGGCACATTGGCAGTCTGAAGTAAGCGATAAACAAGCTGTATATTCTGTTACGTGAACCGTGGGCCTACAATCAGCAACACGCTAATGTACCCTAAACTTTTAGTCCTCATTACTGGTGTATTAAGGTGCCGATGGGTATACGTTGATCTGTTACTGACTGTACACGTGTATCGGCCAATCGAGCGTTCGCACAAATACAAACACCTTTGCAGCTTATTAGCAAACTTATTCCATAGCTGTTAGGTGGCGCTAAGCACAAATATAACGTTACAGAACAAACGTATTTGTTCAGTTAGATCAACGAAAATGAATCTTAAAATCATCGTAATAACTCGTTCGCCAACGTAAAAAATGTTTGTAACTTCATTACATTTAAATAATAATAATTTTAACCCATTATTACATTTTCATGTTACCATGTTATATTATTTTATAAGATATTTGAAATTCGATATGCTAGAAAATAACGGCAGATTTAAGCAATATTTTTTTTGAGGGGGAGAGTGCACGCTGCAAACCAACACCGCTGGGGGCGGTCGACTGGCCACGTTACCCCTCTCTCACAGAAGATTACCTTGAAATGAACTGCATTTCCCACTTTATCTTATCTCTTTAATGTACGTATGTGTGCAGTGAGTGAGATGTGCCAGAGCCCATTCCCATCCTATCCCTCCCCATTTTCCCAACCCTTTCGCCAAATCCATTGCTATATCTCCAAAGGTAGGCAGCGCATCCGGGGGCGTGCTAACGGTTATCATTTTGGACTAATGTTGGCATGTATTGTGGATGTCTATGGGCGACAGTATCCACTTACTATCAGGTGGACTATATGCTCGTCCGTCGCCTTCGTCCATAAAAAAAATTAATAAAAAAGATATATAAATAATAATCAGCACTAAAGAAACGAATACCATATATCAGTAAGTACGGATAAATGCAATATATTATTTTATATCTACGTTATGAAAGAGCATGTATTGAATAATGTTTATGTCATGTTTATGTATGTATGTATTATGTATGTATATAATGTTTATGTATTTAGAAAAGGATATATTAACAAATACCACAAATTAACAAGATCAGTTAACAAATGGATTGTTGATATATTAAAAGTTTTGTAGTTCACGCAAATGACAATTTAATACTAATATTTTTTTGAATATAATTTCGCGCATTTTGTCACCATGTCCTCAACCTTACCTGTACCTGTTTTCACCAACAAGCTTCTATTAAGGCACGTCGCGAGATTACAAGATATCGCGACCGATTCCAGAACATTCCGCTTGTTTACAAATCCAACTAATGCAATGAAAAGCGGGAATTGCCGGCGATTAACTTACTGCTGATATTGGATGGGTTAATCCAAAATAGGTTAATGTTGAGCGGCTTTATATAGAATGGTTGAGGAAATTATTGAGGAAACTCTGTTTTCCTCGAACTCCGCCCACGTGGAACGATTGATTGTGCCCTCCTTGTTTTTGTTTGGCTTGACGAAAATAGTTGCTGTTCAATCCACTTTCGTAGTACCACTTTTTTTTAGTTCATACGTAGAAACCTACCTTCTAGCTTACCTGGGAGATTTTTAAGATTTGTAAAAATGTATAGACGAGATGTGAACGGGAAGGAAAGGGATAATGAAAGTTTATTGTTATAAAAACCAATTTACAGTTTTAATTTTCGGAGAATAAGTTTGTATAATCGTTTATTTTTATAACTTTGTCTTACTAAATCCGCCCTTTGTCGTAACAACTTTATACGCATACCGTATACGAACAAACATATAGACATAAAGAGCTAACAACTCCGTTCGGCTGCAATGCAGCACTAATTTCTCAGAGCGGATATTTGTTTGGTTATTAAAGAGTGAGTTGTAAGCAAATGGTTCTATTTCGACCGCTCAGTCATTGAATGTATCTGGTGAATAAACATTTTTTTCACTGCAAATTCGAAATTTCCTTTGACAGTTAGAGACCTGTTGTAATCCTCTGCTATGTTTCTTGAAAACACAGTAGACACGTTCTTGAAAACACAGTTGAAAACCTGCAGGCACGGGTTACAGGTTCTTAATGGATAACATCATTTAATTTCAAAGAAGGTACGAATCGTCTGCTGGAAGGGATGATTTGGAGGCCAAAAACCGTGAAGTATCTTTAAAAATTCTCAATAGATTAAATAAATGTTAACCGTTGAAATTAAACAACATATCTACTTATGGTCCCTTTTCATTATCCCCCGACATATACGAGTATGTATACGTAGAGAAGTTAATGTTTGAACACTGGTCCGAAATTAGAATTCATGGAATTATAACTGAAACAAAAAAAAAACATATTAAGTAAACAATTCAGGCCCAATGCAGTTAATATTGACGAAGTAAGACAAATTTTGTACAAAACTGGTGATTGTGAGAGAAGGACTATTTGTACCAATGATTGTTGGTATTCCGTCTATATCTCTCTACTGCTGGATATAGGCATGACACTCCGCCACAAGCACTCTCAAAGTACTCCACCACACAGGACTTTTTGAAAAACTACTTTTCGAATTACTCTTTTGCAAATTACTCACGCTGCTGAACCATGGACTTGGCCCTGGCGACTGATAGGAACTGAGTAGCAGTTAGGAGATAACATCAAACGAAGAAGAAGAAGAAATTTCAGAGCCCGGTGACGAGCGATAGCGTCGCTAACGCAAGAAACCAGGAGTTGCGATATTTTTTTTTTTATAGATTAGTGGGCGGATAAGCAAGCGGTCCCACGTGATGGTAAGTGTTACCGCCGCCCATGGACACCTGCAACACCAGGGGGTATGTGGGCGCGCCGCCGACCTTGTAAAATCCTATTCACAGCTCTCTTGAAGAACCCCATATCGTAGCTTAATGGAAAGACCTCTTCAGGCAGTTCGTTCCACAGCCTACGGGTTCGCGGTATAAAATATTTTTTGGACCGAACAGTGCGCGACACCTCCGTATCGAGGAAATGCGGATGGACCGCACTTCTGTGACGGGAGGTGCGGTTGTAGAAACCCGAGGTGGGAATTATATTAAACAGTTATTCAGAGCATTCCCCATTGTACAGGCGGTAGAACACACAGAGAGACGCAACGTCTCTCCGAATGCTGAGGGATTCTAAACCGCCCGTGAGAGTGGGATCGTCGACAATACGAACAGCACGTCGTTGGATGGAGTCAAGTGGGTCCAATTGGTATTTCGGTGCGCCGGCCCAGAGATGAGAGCTATACTCAATATGGGGCCTCACCTGATCTTTGTAAAGCATTAGGAGTTGCCCAGGGGTGATATAAAAACATCTACGGTTTTAGAATCTTATTCTTATAAGAACATGTTTTGAACACATGTGATAATTCTACAGGGCGGAATAGTCACTAGGGATGTGGCTCTCAATGATAAATTTTGTTAAATCATCTCACCCGTAGTTATTTCCGTTGTGCTTCGACCAATCTGGAGTATTTTCAACTATACGAAATTCTCTATTAATAACTGCACCGTTGCCGCAAGATGATGATTGATATTTACGGCTGTAATTTAAAAAAATACGTTGTTTTTCTCTTAAAATTAGTTTGTTTTTTTATTATTAACAAATTGTCTAAACGTCCTCCGGAGGAAATGTGTTGCTGAAATTAAATTTCCAATGTAAAGCAGCTTTTGTTTGACGTTCACAAGCATTCACCGAAATTGCAACGAAAATGATGATATTATTAAACAAAATTCCGTAATAACTTTTGATTGTAATTAGTCAGGTCTCCAGGCTGGAAATAAAAAAAAAATATTTATATAATAATATTCATAACTATATATTATTTATCTATATCAATCAATGAATGTTTTACTTAAGTATTAATATTATACATAAGATTATATTACATATTATAATAAAATCGTAACAAAGCTTTGTTTGTACATTTAATATATTTAAAAAAAAAATGTTTGATTAAAGTACAAGTGAATACAGAGCTCAGTAAAACATTTTTTTAACATTTGTCCGACTGCCTGGACGCACATCATACTACTGGACGAATTTTATTGAAACTTGGCATTGTTATTCGTTATAGGCTGATACATTAACATCGTGTTTTCCGAAGGAATTTTCAAAGAACGAGCGCCAGTGTTAAATCGATTGAATAAAAAAATAAAATAAAATTTGGAATTTGCTTTTGAGACACATTCGCTATATAAATACGTTTTTTTTTTTAAATAAAGAAGGGGAGAAATGAGTAGACAGTTCTTTTGGTGATAAGTGGATACTGTCGCCCATAGACTCTCGCGGTACATACTGGCTAACATCAATGACGAATGACGACCATAGACATGATTCCTGAAGCGCTGTATACTTGTGTAATATTATATTTGGGTGTAGATTTTAATATGGATGGGGGAGTATTCGATACAGAAAGCATAATAGGATAAAACCCCTATTTGATCTGGTGAGGTTGGATTTGATGAAAAGGTATGAGGAACAGGTAATGTAATAGGATGAGTGATGTAATAGGTGTGTAATAGGATGAGACTTCCTTTATCTCATTAAGCATCGATGGGATGGAAAGTGGGTTCTGTTTGTAACCTAACCAAGGTATTTCGGACTCATTATGCACTAGTAGGTGATAATCATAATCTACCCGATGTTATTTTTATTCTCAGACACGAGAGTTGTCTAATGATGTTATACGCTTCACCACCGACACAGCAAAAACTGAATAACCTGTCCTTAAATGGAGTTGAAACGACTCACGATCATGAAGACTTGAGTTCAACCCCGGCCTGTGCCCCGTACTCCTGTTCGTCTACAGACTTCTCCTTATCGCCCAAAGGTAAGGAGAAGTCTGTAGTGGCATTAACAGTAAGACCACTGATTGTACATCTAACTACTTGTATATTTGTGTTTATCTTCTGTATCTTTTGGTGTATATATCCCATAAGCCTACATCCTCCAAGCAAACATACTTACACTTCTATATCTATGTGAATGACCCCATCCAAAAGTCGAGACCGTGTCGCCGATACTCGGACAATTTCTATCGTAGTTGACATTAATAGGTTTAGGGTTGTAGGAACAACAACGTTGGAACACGTCTCCTGGACATTCGTTGTACGGTGTTTCCACTTTAGCAACGGCTATATCAATACTGGCCCACTTCTCAATTTTGCCGTAATCGAATTGATATGCTGTAAACATATTGATGTATGTAGGCAGATGTGTAATGATAGTAGGAGGAGAGTACACGCTGTAATTCCTCAGCCGCTGGGCGCACTCGACTGGTTACGTTACCCCTCTCTCACAGAAGACTACCTTGAAATGTACTGCATTTCCTACTTTATCGTATTTCCCCAGTGTAGGTACGTGTTTCGGTAGTGAGTGAGATATGCCAGAACCCATTCCCATTCCATCCTATCCTATCCCTCCCCATTTTCCCAACCCTTTCTCCCAATTCATTTTTTAATCCGCAATGGTAGGCAGCGCATCCGGGGGTGAGCCAACGGTTGTCATTCTAGACTGAAGTTGACCCCAATTGCGGATGTCCATGGGCTACAATATCTACTTCCCACCAGGTGGACTGTATGCTCGTCTGCCGCCTTTTTTCTATAATTGCAATGTTGGAAATTAGTCCAAAATGACAAACGTTGGCACGCCCCAGGATGCGCTCTTTACCTTTGGAGATATAGGAATGTGTTTTGAGAAAAGGTTGGCAAAATCTCCTGTGAGAGAGAGGTAACGTGGCCAGTCGAGCGCGCCCAGTGGCTGTAGGATTGCAGAGAGCGCTCTCCCACTGAACTGGTAGGAGAACGTCCCACACAGCAAACTACATTCAAAATACTCTACCTCATCGGTTGGAAATCCTACGGCATATATGGTCTGCCCATTACTACTTCAGCTTGCTAATATTCTAGGTTATATGTAGAACCTCACATCAAATCATTGGACAACTTGAATCGTACGCGATATGTATAACCAAAGTCTTTTAAAGCAAACACTTCGACCCCGTAACGCACTGATTGGTCTTCAAAATTCTGGTCTTCACCTACCTTCAGGTTTCCAGGTTTTTACTATCTTATTCTTTACTTCTTTCGTACACGCGTCCTGATTTAAATGCGCTGTAGGTACATAATTCTTATACCCGGCTATTGCGTACATGCACTTCGCATCATCGACGCACGCTGCTGAGGTTACTATGAGGGAATAGGTGACCAGAGCCCCGCCACACAGCCACGCGGGATCAGCCTGAGGAGATCCTGAATCTTGTACCAAATAAACCTGTAAAAATAAATCAGAAGATACGTGAAACCGGTTTCCTTTTGTAATAAGAAATATCTAATTTAATGGAGTAGTAATGCGATATTGCTTCCCACAGCCGACTGCCAACCCATACAATAGAAAGTATAATAGGAAAAGGGAAATATTTAATTATAATTTCCACTCCCCATCCCCTAACACTTTATATTTTCTTCCCAAGGATATGACTAATGTTGCCGCTATGTCGGGATGTTCCTCCTTTTAAAGATCTGATGGCGTTAAAGTGTAAAGTCTCGATTTTCAGGCAATGTGAGTTATTTTAAAATATACGAGCAAAATATACGCTATATGCATTGCAACTTAGTGAATGAACCAAACGGCTCCATTTCTTCACACAAATAATCATTAATTCATTTGTCAATCATCTAATTATCACGTGGCTGTTTATTATCAAATTGTTTAACTGTGCAAAACAAAGTTTATGTTGAATACTAACATCTCAATAATGTGACAACAGCATGATTGATCATTTTAGCAATTAGTTTAATTGTAAATATTATTGGATTATAAAGAGTTCGTAATTGCTTATTTTTTTTTAAGTATTATACATAATTTATACAGCTGCGAACTATTTGTAAATAAATAAACTAATGAAAATTACAGGGTGCATAGATCATAACATTCTTGTAATAAAAATCTCAAATTTGTGGGTTGCCATAGTATACGTAGGACCTGGCGATATATGGCGGTAATGACGACAGTGTCAAATTCACCACCTTTCATTTTCCGAATAGAAGGCGAGTTAGTTTAGTTTAGATCAATCCATTAATCAACCAAGTTGATCGGAGCTCTAGGCGTATCCCGAGACTTTCTAGGCCTTGTATTGACACAATGTAAATGGATTGTCTCGGAGATCGCGCTCGAATTACGAATAACTATATTTTTATGTATTTGTACTTACTGCGAATGGTGTATTAGATGAAACCTGTGCGCCACCAACTATTCTAAGTTGACATTTATATGCTGCAACAAGAAATACATTCAGGTGTACTTTACAGGACCCTTCTAACGTCCAACAAGGACATTGCGTCGGGTTATTCCACTTTGTGCACCAGAGTGATATCATCTGGGCGAATAAAGTCCACTCGATTTTTATTTACTTTTTATTTTCGCTTTTCATGTACTTTTTACGTAAAAACCAGTCGCGCTTGTGGAAAGCCCAGTGCCCGACCAGCGTAGGCGGCGACTTGGGAAACACCATCAGTTTAAGCGCCTTCGGGCGCGATCAGGTAACGCGGAAAGGTCTTGTTATCGGTCGGCCGCCCTTGCATCCCGAACTCGTAATGTTCTCGTAATGGAACTCATGGAATAACCTATCGCGTCATGGTATTAAGACATCTTTACTATCTTACGATCCGAAAATTATTGCCTCAATGTTTATCCAGTGCCGGACATGAGGTTCCTCGTGCACGTTGCCTGGTACATTCCAGTGTCAATACTACTTATATTTGTGAATATCGCTCTATTAAGTAAATATAATGTACCTACCTATATCTCAAATATGCCAAAAAAACCTTATTAGGGTATATTAGGTATGACGTGGATGACGCGTTCGGGTGTTTTCAGATTAGACGATGGCCAATGTTTTCGTAATGTAAGTAGTTTAATAATAGACCGGTTTTACATAGATACAGTTTACCTTTTTAATATTTAGTTTCATAAATGCTATTTATTTGTTCAATGTTTTATTTTTTATTTTATTCGCATTTACTGATAAATTGCTGGACTGAAGACTTGGTGGTATTCCTTGCTGGAGAACTCCAACCGCCTAAGCTAATGTTGCAGTGTATGGTAAAGAAGTACTTACATCTTAAATGAAGTAGTAGATAAAATACGTGAATCAATCGTAAAATCATCGCAAACATTAAATTTTATTACAATTGAAATGTAATGAAACAGCATTACATTGCAACTTTTTGATTTCTTCAAACGATCAATGTCGCGGTTGAATGCCTATCCTAATTCGTTTCATTTAAAATAATATTTTGTTTTTATACAACAGATTCGCTCTGATTCCGTCCAGTCAGGGAATATGCAGGATGTTGTCAATTAGTTCCAAATCCATGGATTCTAATATAATTCGGAGTTAATGGACAATTATAATGTTACGTTTTTTTAAATGTTATTTCTTCGGATTTGTAATTAGCAAATTTTATTAACGCAAAGTTGCCCAATTCCGACCTCCTACATTCGACCACTGAGTTTTTGAACTACTGTAATGTTCTACTGTTTCGAAAACCAATCAAGCGCCTGATCTTTGACATTGTATTGTTTGTCGTTTGTTTGCTCGTCCGGCAGCTATCCTGAAGACGCCGATTTGGTTAAAAGAAGTTACATGTAAATAAATTAATTTAGCCATCCGTTAATGCATGAAAACAAACAAACAAACAAACATACATTGTTTCACTTTTAAACTCGTATACATATCCATGTGTATACATGTTGGGTTTTGTTTACTTTGTTTGTTGAGTTGCCTTTGTATCTATAACAAAAGAGCCCCGGTGTAAAAACAAAGGTAGCTAGATGGCTGAGGGCCCTAGTGCAAAACAAAGGCAGCTAGATGGCCGAGGGCCCCGGTGCAAGAAATGGTCCCCCGAAACCAAACTGACTGACTAATGTCTAAAGAGTAATTACAAAATGTAGTAAAACTTGTAATGTTTATGTGTTTTATTTGAATACATATCCCGTTATTCCACAGCATTATATTAAGGTATTTCAAACTATTTGCTTATGTTTATTTATTTATTCAAGGAGACAGAGTTTTATAGTAGATATAAATTATGTTTACATAAAACTTAATAAATAGAAAATAAAACTAAAGAAATCTCCACTATTTAACCATATTTTACAATTTCGTTTGACAAGTAATAATCTACTAAATAATAAATACAGAATGAGAAATAATTTATGTTTATTATTTTTATAATTTCTTTACAATATTTTCGCTAAACTACAATTTTACATAGGAAGAACTTTTACAGGGTTGGCCACGAGCCCCTCAACACTACCATTTTAAACTACAATAGATCCGCCACTTCAGTAGCTACACAATTTCACGCCAAATCAGCAATAACGACAGTGGAATGTAATGTCTTTTTATTCGCTGATTTTAACTGCCAGCTGGACGCCCACCGATAAGAGACTTTCCAAAAAACCTCCATTCAGCGATTTCTTATGGGAAATATCCTTGAAAATTGATTGGTGTTGACCGGGAAAAGTGCCATATGTCACTGTTGTAAAAATCGGCCAAGAGCGTGTCGGATACCATAACCGTTTCAGAGATACCTAACCTTACATTCAGTAATATTCTTTTTCAACTTTATGTCATACTTAAAAAGAGCAATTTCATCTTGGCAGAATTTTACACAAATAGCTTTAAAAATTTTCAAAAAGTATGTTGCAGTGTCTTTTTCATTAAAAGTTCTAAGTAAGAGTTGTATTCCTGTTTTTTTATCATTATAACGATCTTTAGAAAGTTATTTTCAAAATTATATTTGCCCGTCATGTTAATAAAGAGCAAAGTGGAAGGCAAAACACCTAGACAGCGAAGCCTTATACGATGGACTGACCAAGATAGCCAGTACTCTCAATATTCCCGTGAACAAGATGCTCGACGACGCCAAAGATAGCACATGGAAGGCGATCGTTGGCAGGTTTCAGCTGAGTCACGATCCTCAACATTGAAGGAAGGGCTGTAGAGAAATTTAAAAAGTTTATGGTGAAACACATATCTTAATAGCGACATTGGAAGTAAATATCCTCGACTGAGAGCAAGTTGGAAAGTTCCAATACATCTTTATTGCATAACCTTTTAATGCTGATATGGACATGTATATTTTCCCTCGTAATATTGTATACAAACAGCCTGCACTGGCGTTTTAAAAAAGAGAATTAACTTGTAAAACTTGTGATAAGAGTGGTTAATCCCGCCCACTGACGTCCTCTGAACGTACCAACATCGAGACATTATAGATTTAACAGTGGATTCGGAAAAAGAATTAGGAAAGATATAGGGAGTATAAGGGGTCGAGGAGATTTCTTCATCCCAATCACAGCCCATTACTCAGGGGAATAGGATGGGATGGTGAAAAATGTGTAGAAAGGGATAAGGAGTTTATTCAATGCGACAGGATGAGATAGCGTGTAGAGAATATGACAATGATCGAGACTTCTCTTATCAAATTATTCTCCCGACTCTGTGGTATGCAAAGGCATAGGAAATTGGTTCTGGCATATCCCACTAACTCGAGAAACACATATGTGGGACATTTTACGATCGCTGATTACTTTTTACCCTTCACTGATCAAACTAATTTGGCGAATAAAGTCTTCAGCAGAAAAAAATAATAACGGAGACAAAATCAGGGAACAGTAAAGAAAAAATGTGTTTTACGTCCCTTGAGGATACCCTTGTCAGGGCGGACTCGTCAGGTGTTCCTCCAGTCGTTTTTGGTCGATTAATTCCTTAGATTCGAAAAGGATTTTGAAAGATGTTCTGATATACACTATCAATCGCCTGCGACTTGGTTCACATAAATTGAGAATATCTCTATTCCCGAAAGTTCGGTAGTTTAGAACTACCGGATTTTTCGTAATTAAATAAAAATCGCTACCGTGAATCGGGTGAAAAATTTATTGAAATCCATAGGAAAATGAGCGAGATATAGATACCTATTCATCATACGCGCTTTTCGCAATGATGACGTCATAATATCATAATACTAATAATATGATATTATAATGTAATGTCATAATCATAATACAATCCTTAAAAAGGCTTTACTTTTATAATCGTTAAAAAAGAGATACAACTATGTTCAGTATGTATTAAAAAAATCTTTAAACAACAATAAAGTTTCATGAACACTATTCCACGATATATCGTTTGTATGTATAGATACTATATGTATGGTGATGTCACACGCTGCTCAGTCAACATCTAAAGACTATAACTTTATTTTTTTAAATATTATATGTATAATTTTTATATTTCACGACATATTCGTAATTTTTCAAACCTTTTTTTAGGTAAGCGTTAAAAATGGTGAACTCCATACGATGCTTTTGGATGATCTATGTGTGTGTGGCACGACATAAATCTTGTATCAAATTTATCTATAAGTTCTTTTCTTAGTTAAATCGATTTCATCAGGTTCATTATGTAGGTACGCACATACGAACAAAATAAGTAATCGATTGATATATGTATTACTGTGATTGTTTATTCTCGATATATTCAAACTACCGATAATAAAAATATCCGTATAACGTTTCAGGTCTACCGAAACCTTATAGGGATTTGCTTATTATAATCGGCTTACCAGTAGGCCTAATCCCTAAGTTACGAGTATAAGTCGCTCAGTGAGCTATGGATAAAGGAGCTCGGATTTTCTTTGCTATCCGTCAATAGTCCAAATGGAAAATAATATTTTTTTGCTCAGATAACGTCAAATATAACAATATGGCTTTTAATTAGATGAATCCATCACATGTTAAAATTAACAGCAGACCTCTACCATAGTAAAAATATAACAGTAGGTTATCATCATACAGCGAGTCGCTGTGCTCTTGTGTGCACGCCTCGTACCCACAACTCAACGAAGCGTTTGCACGATTACAAATTATTAAGCTCGTGGACAATTTGTTATGGTGGCGTTAACGTTCATATTCGTTACTGTAACTGAAACAATAGTAAGTTCTGCAACGTTGTGTTTGCGGATAGTTCTATCTAACCGCCTATTAAACACATTAACATTATTAATTAAGCCCATTAAATGCGCTGCGAAGAAGTTTCTATTTGGTCAAACACTCGATTAAACAATACTCGTTTTTAACATAGAATCTCACTGAGTATTCACGGCACATCGCCAATCGACGTCGCGTCGCATTTGACTGCGACTGGTAACCAGCGAACGAAGCCGGAAGTGCAACTACTGTTATGTTTTTACTATGCCTCTACACCAAACACAATATCGTGATTGGTAAACTACGTGATGATACAAGTTGAACAAATATTTGCAGAATTATTGTGATTGACTATTATTAATTGGAGAATCAATTTATTAACATTAGGGGTGTGTGTAACATTGGGGCTCATCGTCCCTCGAGCTGCAAACCAACGGACGAAGTTCTTGAGACCGACTATACTCCGTTGAAGTTAAGAAAAAAGTGATGTCACCACTATCAGTCACCTGACGACTGACTAATTGACGCTGTGTTGGAACGATGACATTACATATGTAGTGAGAAAATCTTACCCATCGGAAATATTCGTGTAATCCGATCGCGTCAATAAATTATTTTATAAAAGACTGGTGTTATTAGTATAACTGTCAATACTATCTATAGTATAGCTGTAATTATTTACAGTATCAATTAAGTGCATTTTAAGTACATTAGTAATTTGTCGAAACTACTTAGGATTTTTTGTATTTAAGTACGCGTATTATGTAACTGTCCGTTTGTTTCCTAAATACAATAAAATGTCTAGGACCCTCATTATTATAAGATAACGCGTATCCCTCAAAAGAGCAATGGTTCATATCGGTTTTTGTGTTAGTTTGAATATGATCTATGCACAAGGGCGCTTTGATTGATGATGCGGCCACCAGCCACAATGGGTCCAGGTGTGGAGATTCTGACGAGGGTGAGGTAGGTTTGAGATTGGTACTCATGGTAGAAAAAAACTAAGAACATACTGATCAACATTAAACTGAGGAGTTGTAGCCATATTTGTAGAATGTCATATGATTTAACAATTTAATATTAGATATTATTATAATTGTCTTATATACTTATGTAAATGTTATTATTATGTTATTTATTATCTTTGTCACAAACTTGTACTTTGTAAATGTAAGAAATGTAATATCATTCAATGATATAAAAATTTCGAGTCAAAATGATTCACCGGAAAATAACCAGAACGAATTATTATTTTATTACTAGGTATTATTAAAATCACATACCTTAGAAAGGCAATACAACCAAAATGTGAAGAGGTTTTACAAGTTTGTTTGAATTATATATTTGTTTATTTGAAAAACGAGTATCTACCTAATCTATCTATCTCTATCTCATAAAAAATACAAAAAATTACACTAAAGAATGGCTGAAGGAAAGACTACAACTAATGAAAGCCATGTTAATGTTCAGTTTAGTAATTAAATATGATAGTAAAAATAAACATATTTTTTCGCCATATTGTACATTTATAACACAATTTTACAATATTTTTTAGCAGTATCGCCCATCTAATTGAAAAGTTAATGAGACTGCGGTTAGATTCCTACTTCCGTTTTGATCGAACCGCGCTTTCGTATCGCTCTCGTAAAAATATTCAATTACTAATGTGCCGAAATTCCGTCCGAGTCCGAGTTTTTAGCTATCTAAAGCTAATATATCCTAAAGCTATCGAAGATCTGGATTTCAAGTCAAACCAACAATGGTATAATGGATCTACATATTTGGATAAATTGTGAAAATATACTTGTAGGTATTTGTGAAATAAAAACGGCCTTTAGCTATCTCCAATTATTTGTTTATTTACAAAGCAGAATATAGGCAGTACATGTAATAAAAGTAATCAAGTAACAACTAGCCAAAAATCCTACGAATGTGTACCGTACCTAGCATGCACAAATTAGTCTATTAAATGGAACATAAGTAATGCAGAGAAGAATGGCGCCCCATCTGTAACCTGTTTGCTAGGGTTTTTGGGTGGATTTCCTACGTAGGCAGATGCGAGGTAAGTTTGGTGCCCGTTGCCGAGCGTTTCTTCTCCCTTTCCAACCCTTTGGAGGTCAGCAAATCGTAATCAACAGGTGAGTGCGGGGAGAGCACATGAAACAATACCTATTATGTTTTTCATTCGCCTAGTATAAAATTAATTTTCGTTCTTTTTGCTTGCCATATAATCCTTATCGACCACTATGTTTATGTATAGATATGTATGCATATGTTTATGTATTATTTATATATAATATTTATGTTATGCATTATCTGTGTAAAATGTATTTGTGTATAGATACGATTTTTTTTTAATATAACTTATGATACACCGCCTGCATTTCCTAATCATATTTCCCTGTCGCAGATTTTCTGGAAGAAATTGTATAATTGCAATAAAGCCGCCTATTGTTGTCTGCTTTTAAAGCAATGTGTAAAAATTTCTATGTAAGTCTATATTGGATTAGGTGAGGAGGTGATCGTGTATTAGAGACGGGAAATTCCTATGAGCCTTACGTAGAGACAGTGGACAGTGTAGACATGCGCTGATAGTACTGATATGCTACTAGAAAAATCCACTCGTGTGTTCTATCCTTAACATACCATTGACAGAATACAATTGTGTGTCGTCCTTCGAGTATACAAATCATTCGCATTTTTATTACAGTTTGATATGGGTATTGTTACAATGGCGCTAGATTTATCACAAACTAAAAATGTACTGTTGAATATAGAAAAAATGTTTTACTTTTTACTAGCAATCGCCCGCAGCTTTGCTTCCTTCAGCATTTTAATCTTAATATTATAAATGCGATCCTTTGTCACCTAATAAGTAGGTACCGTAAACTGCCGCAACATTGCCTAAGTTTTACGCTTTTTTAAAGATATCTTCGAAATTTAAAAGCTATTTTCAACTTTGCTATGTACTAAATAAAGTTCAAAATCTTGTCTTTGGGATATCATGGTGATATTACATTATATTACTAAAGGAGTAGATCTGTAACGACATTTAATACCAGGCAAAGTTGGGCTGAAAAATCGCAACTTTGCCTACGTTGTTAAAAAGTATTACAATACACAAATCCACAAACTCTCCACTCTATATTGAACTGTATTCTTATATCATGTTAGTGTTTATTTAAAAATCGAAAAAATGTACATAAGTAGCCTAAATTAAAGCCAGGCAATGTTGGGATGTAAATTTTGGTCATTTTCATACATTGACAAAGTCTTGTATAGGGTTGTCACAAATTTAGAAATGAACGACTTTTTTTTTCACAGTGTAATAATTTCTTATACATTATTATTACTTAACATTAACAATATTATTAAAATTAACATTATTACTTATAATAAGTAACATTTCTTTAGAAATGGACATAGTTATGAAGAAAACATCCAATCCATATTTTTGAGTGAAACGGAGTATTTCGCTCTCGGCTTTAAAAATACCACTTAATTTGTCCTAAATGGTTCGAAAAAGGTTTTATTTAATTGTTTAATGATCAAATAAACAGGCAATAGCTGTAAGCAAAAATTTAATTTAACTAATTTTACTTAATATTTATCAGGGGAATTATAGACTCTATATTGAAAATTAATTGGCCTCGTCGCCCGACTTTAGGGTTTTGTAAAACCTTTTCAATGTCTAGACGTGTGATCTCGGATATGTCTTCCACTAATGGCCAAGAAAATGTTCCCTTGGTGTTCTTTCTCAGATATTTCGTTAAATATGTACCATTGCTTTCATTATGACTTATAATCAAACCAATGTAGTATATATTGACTTTCCTTGCAAGGAATTTAACTAGTACATATTTTCCTACAGTAACGTCATCAGTGGAATATTCTTCAGTGAAATTTAAATTATCTTCATAAAAACTTTCAGTATCACTCTGTGAGTCTACAAATGGGCCATCTTCTAAAGACTCATGCAAAGAAAACGATGAAGTTATACTGTCTGAATCTGACCCTTGGCTTTTGTCTAGTTGTCTGAGTGAAATATTTGATAATATTTTTCTGGGTTCAACAGGAACACAAGAGGTTGGAGGGTCATTTTCACATGCCTTTGTAAATAAAGTGCGGTTATTAGAAATGTATAAGTTCTGTGGTGCTTCGCAATTCACAACCACACCTGGAGGAATGTTTATATTTTGATAAGAAGAACTAGCTTCTAATCTTTCTGTATTCGGTATTGTTGTAAAGTCTTCGGTTGACACAGATTCCCCTGGTTTTATATGGACTTTTTTATTTCTTTTCCTGTTTATGTTATTATTGGGAGATCTTGATTCTTTTAAATAACTGAGAAGAGCATTATTAAAGGTAACCTCTGGTTTCCTATTCTCCACGTTGTAATCGGGTAGTTTTCTTAAAACTTCTTCAGGGTTTAAAGGGTGTATCCCAGTGGCCTTGAATCCATTCTTGATTGTTTCTATTTGATTAATTTTTATTAAATCAATTAATGATTTTAGTAATTCTGGAAAAATACTTTTGTTTAAGGAATTACTGGACGGGTGTCGTACTTTCCAGTCGAGTAGAATATTGCGCCACGTTCTTTTTAAGGGTCTAAAAAATGAGACATCAAGTGGTTGGGTATCGTGAGTTGAATTGGGTGGTAGAAAAACAAAGCGAATATTGTTATCACGACATTTCTCAATAATGCTTATGTTTAAATGCGAGGACAAATTGTCCCCTATCATTACTTTGGGTTCCGGTGAGGTTTGTGCCCAGGGTATTATAATAGTATTGAACCAATCTTCAAAGGTTTGATTATCAAACCAACCGGATTTCGATTTATTAAATCTTGTACCGGGCGGCCCTTTTTCACACCAGTTACTCCACAGATTTTCTGCCTTATAAACTACGTATGGAGGAAATAATTTTCCGGACGCAGTGGCCGCGAACATGAGAGATATTGCAGTTTTAGTACTGTTGAGAATTTTATTAGGATACTTAACACCTCTTTTAAAAATGCATCTCAGGCTACTGGGATCATCAGATAAATTAGTTTCATCGTAGTTCAGAATGTGCTCTGGTTTTGCATTAGTTAAACTTACTTTTAGGTTATCAAAATATTCGTTATATTCATTATAAGTTTTTGTAGCCCGTACAAGCTTAATATTTTGAGTCGATCTCGTCGTTAATTTATTTTTGTGCCTATTTAAAAAATTCCTAATCCATTTTTCGCCTGGCATCTTATTATTAAAAAGTGCGGATTTTTCATTTTTTTTAAGGTAGTCATAAACGATTATTCTCAATTCTGAACGTGTTAAAAGACTGCCATAATTGGCGCAAAGAATCAACGCTTCCACAATTCTTGACTCCTCCTCTTCAGACAATTTATTAGGACATCCAACTTTACGCATATGTTTCAGCTTTACTTTATTTAAAATTGTTTTTCTTGGTATCCCAAACTGTTTTTCTGCTTCATATGAATTTAAATTTTTGTTTTTTACCAAATCTACTGCTAAATTTAGTAAGCTATCTTCATAATCTTTGTAGCGCCTGGCACCTGGCTTTCTTCTATGTTTTTCCATTGTGGACCTAAAAATAAAATAATATATATCAACTGTTTAATTAAAGTAATTTTTAAAGTAATACGTAGTAACTTTACCTAATACTTTACC
This sequence comes from Sesia apiformis, assembly GCA_914767545.1. Taxonomy (NCBI): domain Eukaryota; kingdom Metazoa; phylum Arthropoda; class Insecta; order Lepidoptera; family Sesiidae; genus Sesia; species Sesia apiformis. The sequence goes on along the minus strand of OU611970.1, from coordinate 8,052,785 downwards.
TAATGTATTAGGTATTCGTTTGGTTGTTAAAAAAAAATCCAATTAGACAAAATTACATTATAAGGCAAATTAAATGATAAAAAAAATAAAATTATATAATTTCAAAAATATAACTGCAACAACCCTACCGTAGATAAAGTTGAGGTTACTTATTTATCAAACTTATCCCATCTTTGCCTAAGTCTAATTTATTTTAGAACGCTTGACGACAAAACGAATCTAGCAATTGCATTATATTAAAAAAGACTAAATCGATAAGATAACTATATTACCAAAACTTAAACAATATTCTATTTCGACTTACCGAAAAAGTTTTGAGCATCAGTATAAATTCCCGGCTCCTTCTTGACGTTCAAAACGGCACTGACGTGAAGGTAGGTGACATTAGTACTATGGTGACCATTTTTTGTGTTGTCAGAATATCTTTACAAAATATACCATTGGTTTCAGTGATGCAACATAAATATTTTGCGAGTTATCAGCATATTACTATTTTAGGCAATGTTAAAGACTTGTGGTAAAGTTGCGACGTTTTACGGTATGCAACGAATCACAACCAAATCCTGGTTTACGTATAATTCGTGAGATGAATTAACACAGAATAGTTTTTAATTACTAAGTTCGTTCGGGTAATCTACGCCTAAGTTTCAACGAAATCGATTCAGACGTTTCAATTTGATTAGATAACAAATATCTAAACGTCCAAATTTTAATATTTTGCTATCAATTTTACAATTTATTATAAGTTATGTTTTTTTTTTATAGATTATTGGGCGGACGAGCAAGCGGTCCCACGTGATGGTAAGTGTTACCGCCGCCCATGGACACCTGCAACACCAGAGGGTATGCGGGCGCACCGCCGACCTGGCAAAATCCTATTCACAGCTCTCTCGAAGAACCCCATATCGTAGCTTAATGGAAAGACGTTATTATTATTAATGACAGATCATTGTACGCTCATGGTCTATATTACCTATACAGGGACATATCATCTCTTCACCTGCAAATATCACAATGAATAAATAAATGATTAATATAAAATTCCCTTTGCAACCGAATATGTAATTGCTATATAAAGTGCTGAACCATTCATATGAAAGCTACGTAAACAGGTAACCGTCTAGAGTAGATATCCAAATAGGTATTATATCTATAGAGTAGGTTGTGACTGGACGATATCGTCCCATAACTGGGTTAGGGGACGTGTCTTAAGTAGTGTTGTCAACGAGACATGAATATTTTTATCGATGTGTTATTTTTTGTGCAATGTTAAAGCAGTATGATTGCAGTACGTGGTGCTGCAAAAACAAGTAGGTTGCAAAAAATCGAATTTTCTACACTACAAGTTTAATCGTAAAAAAATACATTAAATATTAATAACCTAATAAAAATAATTAATACATTGCCGGTTCTATGCGAGAATCATAATTGCAATTGCCGTGTAATATTACATATTTTTCTGTAAAATATTCAAAAATATTATATTTGTATATTATAGTTATTTATATTTACATATTTATGTATGAAAAATTCTGCAAACAGCAAATATTATTTTTTAAAGTTTAATACACGGTCATGCGTCATTTAATGGATCTTTAATTAAATGAAAAGTTTTAGTTTTCGGGATGACATCTGATATATGAAAACCTCACTGCAACAAAAACTGTAAAATTCAATATTCGTATTAAGAGTACTCGTTTTATTTTGAGTAGTATGAGTTGCTGGTAGTCTCTGAATGGCCGTTGATGTCGGCCGGCTTTAGAATAGTACCACCCCTTCTCCCGTGTGGTGTTGCAAGCGCTGGGGAACTTGTAGCACCTCTAAAAGAGTGACTAGGCAATGGCCAGCAAGTTATATTGAGGCCATACATCACTCATGCACGAGACAATGTGCATGAGGAAGCCGATGTCCAGCAGTGGATGTTAGTCGGTGAATGAGATGTAGGTACATGTATTGTACCGAGCCTATATAAATAAATAATAAAAAAGCCTTTATTTCCAAACTTCATTAGTTACATTGAAATACAATGAGTCGTCCTGTCGTATCCTTGTCTTATTTATTTTCAAATTATTAAATTTTGATATTTTATGGTGAATATATTTTATATTAAAATAGACAATATTATTTTATAATTTACTATTATTATTGATTGATTATTTGTCATTACTAATTACTTACTTATATTTATTACTGGTTTATTATTAGTTGATTCATTTTAATATTTGTCATTAAGTAATCTATTTTATTATTTGGTCACCCAATGTCGGGTGTAGGCCTCCTCCATGTTCTTCCAACTCCGTCGGTCTCTCGTCTATCCTGTCCAAGTTTTCCCCGCCACTTATACTATGTCGTCACTCCAACGTTTTTTTTTCTGTCGCCTTCTAACTGTATATCCGTCTCTTGAATTCCAATTTAGCATGCTTTCGCTCCAGCGTCCATCTGTAGTTCTGGCGATATGTCCAGCCCACTTTCACTTTATTTTACATATTTTTTAAAATTATGTCAGTCATTTTTGTAGTTTTTCTGATATCGGTACACTTTACTCTGTCCTTCAGTTTTATTCCCGTCATAAATCTCTCCAGTGCTCTTTTAAACTTTCTTAACTTGTGTACGATTTCTAGTGTGAGAGGCCAGCACTGACAACCATATGTACCTAACCGTAGGTGAAATGATGTTGTTAATCAACCTTTTCTTCAAGAAAACAGGAAATTTACTTTTAAAGACTTCTTTGTATGACCAATATTTTTTTCCATGCCAATTCTTCTGTCTTTTTCTTTATTTAGTAATTTATCAAAGGCAATTAACTGACCAACATATACATATTCTCTCACGTTGTAACTCTCACATTGTTAGCTACAATCCCTTTTGTTGTAGTTGTAACTTTTTGTTCTCCATTAGCCATTATTTTGGTTTTAGAGATGTACATATGAATGCCTGCACGTCGGCTTTCTTTGTTCAAGGCTTCTAATATATTTTGCATGTCTTCGTGGTTTTCTGATAACACCACAATATCATCAGCAAATCAGATAGCATGGGTTAGCCTTTGGGCCTTTGAGCCTTTATGTAAAAGTAAATCCAATATTGGAGAGACAGGCTGTATGGTAAAATTTACAAAGATAACAACAAAAGAAAATTCAACAAACTTCTGCAAGTAAGTTGTTCCTCAAATTTTCCTGTTTCACCAGGACACAAACACAAATAGACGGTGGAAATGAGGAAGCTGAGCACGTAGGTGGAATTTAGGGAAAGTTTTTCTTTGTCGTATTAAACACGAGTACAGGAACACATGTATCTTTGCTGAAAGGAAATGTAACAACAAAATAAAAGTTTATCATCAAAACCAGTCAAAACCAATTATTTGGTGGTGTGTATATGTTTGTGTTTCAAAAGTTTGCACGGGGAGGATGAATTTTACCATTCGGAATTATGCTGCGTGCGATAGAAAGTTTCAAGCTTATTCGACGCGTATTATTGAATAATGCTTTATTTGGAAACTCTGATGTTAATATTATATCCCAATGTTTTATATCAGGTGGGCATTTATCATCCTCGTGCGATATGAATAAGTAGTTGGACTTAGTTCAACTAAATATGTTCCCATGACCGTTACAAATCAAAAGCTCAGCTCACTATTCAATGCAATAATTAAAGATGGGTTAGTTTGTTTTATCAGTTATCAGTTGCACAATGAATTTTCGCAAAGTAACATCTAATTCCATTAATAAGCTAAAAAATACATTTCTAAAGGAAAAATTTGGTTAGATAACAAATGTATTAGCACTGCACATTAGTGTAGTTTGTGCAGGCTACATCACTCAAAACTCCCTTAAAACAATCTAAAAACCCCTTGAATTAACTACTCGAAAACTCGTGATTGAATAAGAAAACAAAGTATATCCAGTATATCCAACAGTGGCAAGTCATAATTTTCAGGTTAATTTTAACCACTGTTGGTTTGTGCCACCCTCTGACCGTTCTTAATCACATTCCTCGTGCAATCCTCTTAACATCATCATTCACCTTGCCACAGGACGACCAATGCTTCGTTTACGCATAGGTACTTATACCATACCGATGGCAGTCCTCGCAAAGACATGAGCTTTGCACTTGTGTGAGTGGGTGCCGAAAGTAAACAGTCAAAAAATATTAGTAGAAAAAATATTTAAATAAGATATACTTGTACAATGTTAAAGTACTTATTTCGTCGACCTCTAAAATTGCGTCGACGTCTTCATTGTGACTCACCTGATGTATCACCTACGTTAATAATGAATCGCTCTGTTATGGCATTAATAGCGGCACCTCGACTCGACTATCGAATTTCTCTTCTTCCTTTACTACATACTCACATAAGTTTTTCCAGTCGTCTACAGTGATCGCATCAATTCTTTCTTTCGTATAAATATTAACAAAACAAGACAATTCAAATTAAGAAAATACACACCCGATTGATATTGGTGCCGAAGGTGAAGTGCGAGGCAGGACGGATGCGCGACGATTCAATCCCAGTGTTGAAATCCTGTACAAATCGGATTAAACAGCACACGCGGATGCACCGCGCCACAGGCCCGTTCGCTCTGTACACTATCGGTGTGCACTCACAGAAACACAAAGCTCATATCCCGTTGAGTAAACTGTATCAGCTTGTCTCTCCACTGCTGGATATAGGCCTCTCCCAAGGACCACCAACACACACGGTCTTCCACTCTTCTCTTCCAGCTGCTATCGGCGACTCTATTCAAGTCGACAGGCCACCTGAACGGAGTGTCCCACGCTACGTTTTCAGATACGTGGTCTCCGAGAACACGTCTCCCGTAACGATTATCGGTCCTGCTGCATACATGGCCTGTTTACTACCTCTTCGAATACCCAATGAAAATACGAAACACGCGACAGGTACGGGTGTAAGATAGGTATCGACAAACGAATCGACACTTGTATTCCCTATTGTAACGTGCAGGCAACGATTTTCTCTGTTCTTACACATCACTAGATACCCTCCAATATTCATTGAGCGGAGATAACGATATTTAGTCTTCAGTATAATAAACCTAACGTAGAGTATAATAAACGTAGGTACGTGGTACATATGTAAATATGGTACGTATGTACATATGTTCTGTTCTATCCCTGCCCAATTTCCCAATCATTTCTACAATTCCATTCCTTCATCTCGAAAGGTAGGCAGCATATTTTGGACTGAAGTTGGCATGTTCCGGAAGTGTCCATGGACGACAGTATCCATTTACCACCAGGTGGACTGTATGCACGCCTGCCGCCTTCCTTCTATAAAAAAGATGTGACATTATTTGAGAAAAGATGGTTGGTTTATTAGTTAGTTAGACTATTGTTAGTTTCAGTTTCCTAGGTATTGAAACTATTGGAATCTTAAAAATAAAAAATCACTTTTCTATTTAAGCATTGAAACAACTAAATTTTAAGTTGAAAATTCAATATTAATAATATTTTAATACTCGTAACAAACAAGAAAACAAGGATCCACAATACTGTTAGTATACAATACAATAAAAATAAACTATACCTACATAGGTATTAGAATTTTATGACTAAATTTTGATTTTACTCTTTTTATAAATAGCCGCATTAATGGCCAGTTAAATTCCTCACATATCAACTGTAAATTGTTAATTGTAACATATAAATTAGCTGTTAATTAATTTATTATTATTAATTAAGTAATTAATGTCAGTGAGTTTAATAAAGTCCAAAGACATTTGTCCTCAGATAACAAATGAAAATATTGTACCTCTAGGCTAGTATGTTAATCCTGGTAAGATTTCAACATAGATACTTACCTAGTGATTTATACTTACCTACTCAGTCTATTCACTTCTCTATAGTTATTATCCAATTCTGGAGTTTAAAATTACAAAACAGGAAGTTATTTTGTAAAGTTAATTGTAAGTACAATATTACCTATTTGTAAAAATATCTTGTGTACTTAGTTAGCTACATTGTGTATAAAAAGCCATTAAAGTTATGGGTCCTTTACGGACCCTCAACAAAATGTAATATCCATTCATATAAAAATTCCCAAAAAATAGGGTAACCCAATTATAACTTCAAAAATGGCTCGCACAAGGTTTAATAAACTACTTGAGGTCACGTATAGAATTATTGTAGTACATGTTTACGCGCGATCACGTCCAATCCAGAACTGAAAGAGCCCCACTGAGTTTGATGCCTTAAACATTCAATATGACGTATATTCACAACTGCAAAGGTCACAATAAACTGGTCTTTTATACTGGGCGTATTAACAACTTTCAACTGTCGCGAGTGTTCAATTTCAGATAATACGACCCATTTAACTGGTAAAGTTAAAGTTAGCCTGACTGCGGGAGTCCTCTAATTCGCAAATTACTGGTGCCTACATATATAATTTTGCCATTTTACCTGTAGTGGGGAGAATTCTCCATTGTAGTTGTTTCGTTAGGGTTATTGGACACAATTAGTAATGGCTTTTACACGATGTATAAACTATCCTATAGGTTTTATTAGATAAAACTTAAGTTTATTAGTAGGTACCTACACGAACTGAATCAAATATAATTGATTATACGATTCGAAATAGGTAATATTTAATTGTTGACAAATTAGCGTAAAGGACTCTCAGGCCACATTAGTTCGAAAGTTTGAATAATAAAGTGCGAAAAGTATTGGCGTGAATTGGAAATATCTAAGGTTGCGAGATGTCCGGGATTCTCTCGAAATTTATCGCTGCTCCCTGTGTCCAGGAATTTAAGTAGTTTGTTATGGAAATGCTCACTATGTTAAAAAACACGGTTAAAGAATAAAAAAATATTGCTTTGTTTAAAAACAAAGGAGTTAAAATAATGTGATACTTAATTTTGTTAGTACATTGGTCCTTGTATTTTAATTTGATATAAAAGTAAAAAAAAAAAAAACAATGTAACTTCAATGATATTTTGCCGTAAATTCGAAATGGGGCACGTAGTAGAATGTCCCTGGGAATGATTGGAGAGTGGATAGGGAACTGTCGTGATTAGGATCACGTCGGTTTTTTGACCACATTGGGACCATCACTGTAGGAGGATAATAGAGAATTGGCATGGCAAATAGGAATCCTTTAAATTATTAGATTGGTGAATAATGAATATACTAAAACTGAACTATTAGTAGGGCGTACAAAAAGCCCTCTTGACCTACAACACTACCAAGCCGCACTAGTGTGATGGGGATTTTTTTTCCCTTCTGCATTACTGAACAGTAAGGCTTAGTGGAAATTGTGCGTTTGCTAGTGGCGTAGAGAATGAAGGATCACGCCATTTTCAAATTTACCAACGAGACTACTGGCCAGTAGTGCAGAGGGGAAAAGAAATTCCCGACGACACTACCGGTAGTGCGGCTTCGTAGTGTCGTGGGCAAGGAGGGCAATGAAGCTCCATTACGAAAAAGGTTAGGGTACTTAATAAAACTCTATTAATAATAAAACTGTTCGTATTGTCGACGACCCCACTCTCACGGGCGGTTTAGAATCCCTCAGCATTCGGAGAGACGTTGCGTGTCTCTGTGTGTTCTACCGCCTGTACAATGGGGAATGCTCTGAAGAACTGTTTAATATAATTCCCACCTCGGGTTTCTACAACCGCACGTCCCGTCACAGAAGTGCGGTCCATCCGCATTTCCTCGATACGGAGGTGTCGCGCACTGTTCGGTCCAAAAAATATTTTATACCGCGAACCCGTAGGCTGTGGAACGAACTGCCTGAAGAGGTCTTTCCATTAAGCTACGATATGGGGTTCTTCAAGAGAGCTGTGAATAGGATTTTGCAAGGTCAGCGGCGCGCCCGCTAACCCCCTGGTGTTGTAGGTGTCCATGGGCGGCGATAACACTTACCATCACGTGGGACCGCTTGCTCGTCCGCCCTCTAATCTATAAAAAAAAACTATGTATTGTTCCGACACTATGTAGGTATTGTTCCGACAAAATTACAGTATTAAATTACTAAGTAATATTGCAGCTTTGTTCTGCACAATTGATCAGTTTATATGGTCTTTGGTTTTTTATATGAAGTGTTAATATTTGGTTTCTCAGAGAATGGCGAATATGCCGTGGGTCTCTAGATGCAAGCCTGGCAGGATACTTACCTCCCATCCAAACCAAAACTTATTATTTTGGCGGCGCAATTAACTGGTGAGGCAAAGTAAATAAAGGCAAAATAATATTCCTTCATAGTATAGCATTGACCAGTCGAGAGTTCTAACAAACGATTTTTATCAACATATTCAATAGATGACGCCGATTGCATACAGTTGTGTATACAAGCCGATGTCGACTGCTCATGAGTTAACATAAGTCATTAGAGGCTTACGTATTTATTTAAACTTCATTGTACAATTATATATATGTACGAGGCAACAGGCGGACTTAATGCCACAAGGCATTCCTTACCAGTCAACCACCAGATTATACAAAAAATGATAGTAGGTGTAGTTTTAAATTAGAAAATAGAAAACAGAATAAAAGTAACATAAAAAAGTAAAAGTAACGAATTCGTATAGTCTGCTAGAATACGGTTCACCATACTGGTGTACTATACAGAGCACTCAGTCAGCGACTTACTTTACGTCAGTGAGCGGGGGAACAGTAAGGGGATAGAAGCTATCTCGAGTGTTGTCAGCGAGCTTAACACTTCTGACAATTCGGCAGTCACTGATCACTTTTGGATTTGACCACTTGTTATAAAGACCACATATGGGGAAGACCATTCCTGGATTTGACCACTTCCTAATATGTCCACTGGTTGTAGTGTGCCAACAAATTTTAAAAAATAGACAGATGCGAGATATTAAATTCGGCAAAGAACTGAAGATATTGATAGGAAAAGGATATATTCATTATATTGGCATAATTAAAAAAATATTCATATCATATTCTTTCTTTTTCAAAGTACCTTAATGTTTTGACTTAAAAAGATTTTGTGTTGTTTATTTAAATTAAATTAATTAATCTCAGGTTTCATTTTAGAGGTTTCGTTTACAAATAAACTTATACTTCGCGCGCGAACTGAGAGCCCCCGGCACATGAAGAGAGCCGATCGCCCCGCCTCAACCGTAACCGCCGCGTCACCTCCTCGCGCTTTTTAGTCAGTGTTGCGGTCCACGCTATCGAAAATGCTATCGATGCATTTATAATTCGTGTCGAAGATGACAACAGTGAAGACGACATGTCGGATTCATTCGTGTCAATTGTTATTAGCTATAATTCAGATAGTGACTAATATGTAAATGTATATGACTAGGTATGTAAATAATGTATATATTTCTATTAAAACTTTCACGCAATTTACAATTCATTCTATAATAATGTTTACTCATTATTAGTACCCACAACCCATATAGGTAGACCTAAATAGAGAATTAATATTTATTTTTCACTATCGATTAAATTAATTAATTACTATTAATTCGATTTCAGTCTAATTAAAACTCGGTTACCGATTAGTTTATCGAATGACGTAACGCAACACTAGTCTTATGCATAAACATTCCTCAAAAGGCTTCGGATTTCGGGCGCGGACAGTATATTTTTCATTTGTGTTTGCACACTGCACAAATAATGGACATATAAGTGGTCAAATCTAGAAATGGTCTTTACAAGAAGTGGGCAAATGCAGAAACGGTCTTTACCAAGTACCTTTACCAAGTTTACCAACTGATCAAATCCAGAAGTGGTCACTGACCGCCGAATCGGCTTCTGACTCAGCACCTACGACAGGAGCCATACATAGTGATAGTCATTGCACACGCCATTGAGTGCATTTAATATTTTAGTTTGTTCAAGGTTTTAGAGTACAATAAAACTTCATTTTAACTAATAACTCTGACATTTATTTTACACGAATAAAGTATTTAACAGTAAATTAATTTACACATTGTCCTGATTTGATGATTATTATAGACATACGGTAAGATAAACGACTATCACACTATACGGATACATTAAACCTTTACAAAATTTACATACTTCATAAGACTTAAAAAACACGCCTAAACTAACGTTATTATAAAAACTATGGAATCTTTAAAAAAGGTATTTTTAATAATATGGTTATGGTATTTATTAAAAATATAACATTTTTTACATATTAAGATAGTCTTAAAAATATAGTTAAACCGTTCCTATCTAATCTAAAATATGAAAAAATGGGGCGAAGGGCAACACTTGCTTTCACCAAAAAAAAATAATATTTTAGAGAGCTATCGAAACTAAATACTTACTTTGAAATACACTTTGTCAGTCAAAATATGGAAAATAATATACAGACTGATTGATAAGTCGACTTATTTCTTTTGAGGATGAATATGCGAGTATTTTATGATAAGACAGTGAAAGTTAGTGTAAACAAAAATTTAATTTTTGTAACAAAAAAATTATTTTCAAGTTTTCTTAAAAATTTGTAATTTGTTCATGCTAAGGATCCCTAACTATTTAAACTTTCACTTTTTGTACACATTCTAAATCGGTAAACATTATATCTAATAGGTAAAAAGGTAACCAAGTATCTTTATTATACGCGTTCAGACCCGATTTAGAATATAAAATAAGGATACCTTATTCCCTACTATCTATCGTCTGATTGGTCGAGATCTTATAAAGACAGTCCCAGACATGTGTATATGTTACAATATATCTACATGTCTACAATATCTATCGGAAATATTTGTAAACTCTTTGCATAAGCAGCCACACACGTTTCGCAAATATTTATGAATCATTCATCCACTCCAATATATATATGAAGAATCAAAATAATAGTCCGTTCTGAATACCGTCAAACAGCTGACTCTTTGAAAGTGAATGGGAGCCATCTCAAATGTTTGAGGTTTGCGCCCTTTAATGTACACCAAAAAAAATTACACCGTGATGACAAATACGAAAGTACTTGTAAGGAAGACGAAATACAAGTACACATATTTCTGCAAAGTACTTCCTACACAAAGTATTTGTGCGTGTTTGTACATAACCGTACTCATGTCTGGAATCAGCATTAGGCCAATACATCAAATATTATTAAACAAAAATAAGGTCTGATGGTTTATTGGGAAACTGCCTTTTGTTTTTGATTCGCATTTTAAAATTACGTTCATGATATTTTTAAAAGAACAAAAACTTATTTTTAGAGATAATAAACAACAAATATTAATTTATTAATACGTTAAAATTGAATGAACTCACGTTATTTCATTACTTAAAAATTAATAATTTTAAGGGCTTATGTTTATTGACTTTTTCCATTGCAAATAATCAACCCGTGTAAAAGAAATAAGTCGATCTACCAGTACCCGTAGACTTGTTAATATTATCACAACAAAAAATATGTTATCTCATAAACAATTCAGTAACATGAGTTACATTGTTTTTTTTTTAATTAATCAACAATCAAGGAAACGCTATTAGTAAGTTGGGGAAAAAACTAAATATCACGTGAGTACTTTTAAGATGAACATTACAAGGATATTAAAGTTATTTATTGACAAAGGAGTGAAGATTCGATTGATTGAGAAGTTGCTAGAGTTTATGACTTTATATGGTACTTGATTTTACATAATCATTCATGTAATAAGCCACAAGAAACCAATATATGAAATCAAAATATCTTTATAAATATCTGAGTCACGGGGCTTAGAAATAATGTTGTAAACACGAGCGCAGAGCGTTAACACGCTAAAATTAGTATTATTACGAACGATAAAAACAAAACAATTTTGTTTAGAATAAGTTTACTAAGTAATCAAGTTAATCTAAATGGAATAGATGACAATTGGGAATACAGAATAAAAGTTAATGTAATTGCATTGAAAATTAGTTAAAAATTACAAACGTTAAAAGTCAGAAAAGGACTGTATTAATGACGTCACTATCACAGAGTAGTGTCTTGAAATATTAAATTATAATCAAAATTCTTTTGGTTGGGAAGTCAAAAAGAAGAAAGAAGTTAGAAAGGGACTGCAGTCGTTAATACTACAAATAAACGCCAGAGATAGCACTAACTTCCCACCTAAAATATTATCAACAGTATCGAGCAACCGAGCGTTCGCACAAATACAAACTCCATTGCAGGTCATTGTCAACTTATTCAGTAAGGGGTTAGGTAACGCCAACCGCAAATATAACGTGGTAACACAGACTTATTCTCATTTAGTTTGAGCAACGCATATATCACCTTAATAACTTAAGAACACAAAAAAAAGATTTTAATTGTGCGAACGTTCGCTTGGACAATGCTTTAACTAATTTTCCATTGAATTCTTTTAGTTCGTTTAGAAATTCGAAATCCATACGATTTGGTATCCAATAAGCTAGAAAATTTATCAATTTCAGAAACCCTATTATTCCAGTGTACTCGAAATATTTTTATGTATTGTATTTTCGGCCCCTCAGAGGGCGGGCCGAAACGCTCAATCCAACAAATCCTCCAATAATTAATATTTTCTTTCTATAAAATCACATTATCAGAGACCTCAGCACCTCCCAGTGTCATGCAGAAGCAGAAATGAAATGAACTTATTTAAAAAGATACAATTCTACAACATATGAACACAATTATTTATTGACTGTGAAGCAATGTGATTTATAAGTTACTTCTGATATTATTCTTAACACAAGTTTTTAAAGTCATAATGGAATAAAGACGTAAAAAAGCAGTTTCTTCACTTCAAAATCACTCACGATTTTTCGATAGATTTTGAACTATAAACATCAGAAATAAGATTCAAAATCAAACACTGATTGATAAATACAGTCGAATTGTATGTCGAGATACTTATATACCAGACATTTTTTAAGCGTAAAATAAAAAAGAATTTATCGCAAATACGTAAAGTCAACGAAGCGTTAGCACAATTACAAACTTTCCTTTGCGTTAGTAAACAGAGTTCTTGTGTGGATTTTAAAGTTCATATTCGTCGCTCTATCTGAATGAATATGTTTGTTCTACAACGTTATATTTGCGGTTGGCGCCACCTAACCGCTTATGGAATAATTGATAATGAGCTGCAAAGGAGTTTGTATCTGTGCAAATTTCTATTAAGTTTGTGGATGAAGAATGATTGTTATAGATTTTAATCTACCCCTTTAGATAATATTTTCCAATTTGTGGATAGGATATAATAGATTGCAATAAGACACATATTTGCTTCTTTGAAAGATGTGTTCTTAAGAGAACAATGTAAGCAGTTCAGGGGAAATAAACATAATCGAATCGTCAAACAACTTTGCCGGTATGAAGTAGTATTTATAAAATTTTAATAAAATTATGTATTAAAGACGACTTAGCGGTAAATAACGTTGAGTCAGTAAATAAACATTATTCAAATTCACATAAATGAACCTCTCTGAAATTAGCATTAGCCTTTTTGAATTAGCTCTGAATTGGGCATTTATTTATTACAAAATATTTGCTCAGTGTAACATTCAAACTTTATAGTAAGGCATAATAACAATCATTGACCCACTATGGATTTGCAGTCTCTGAATTCAGTGCAATCAATGTAAATTGTCAATGTGATGCAATGATGAATGTGAAAACGACGCAATAATGAATATCAATGCGTTGCAACGATTCATGCTACACAATGATAAATATCAATCAATGCGACGCAATGCTGAACACCAATGCTACACAATGTCGAACATCAATGCGACACAAATGACCATGGTGGATCAAACCAGATCAGAGTTTGATCTAATCTTAATGGAAACAAGTAATTATTTATAAATTATTATAAAGCAATTAAAATTATATGTAGCTCTGTAACAAACTTCACGATCATAGGTTGATCTGATCTTTATCGAAACGGACAATTCATGTGCTTATACACTTCTGTAACTAACTTCACATCAGCTAATTCTCAAAATATAATTTTAAATACAATATTTCACCGATAGTTCGGCTGCCGCCTGCAGCTGTCTGCGATGGATCGGAAGCACTCGTCGCACACACGGACCGGCTTCAATTGCCCGTAGCGTGGGAGTGGGATGGAGTTAGAGCTACATGACGCGCAGAATACTTTACCTGTACGAGGATTTGGTTTCGTTAATAATTACAAATATTTTTTTATTGTAACAAAATTTTTACATTTATCCTTATTTAACTAATTAATGTAAGATACAATTACAGGTACGTATACAAACCCAATGATAATAATGACAATTGACAAGTAAGTATATATTGGTATATAAATGTGGGCAAGTGTGCTACCATCTACATTAGAAACACCTGTATGACAGATAGTAACGCGATATACATATAATAGGCATGATGACAGTATTAAAGAATAAATGATTTTAGAGAAAACAATATGTTGAAAGAATTCTAATAAATTAACCAGTTTTAATGTAAACATTGAGATTAATAATATTTTCAATAAAATAAAAGTACAAAATACTGCATTCGGCCATGTTAACTAAAACGCCAATCAGAGCGAATGACGTCACGCCTCATGAAACATCACCGTGTCGCTTGAACTTCGATTGATTTACCTACCTACGTTTACCTAGGTGTAACGTCACAAGCGACGCCATGACACCTGCGAGTGTTTTCGCGCATAATTCAAAGTAGATAGAAAAAAAGTGCATAATTTGCGTTAAAACTTATTTTATTGCTGAAATAATGTTATTTTCGGAAACAGTAGACGTGAATCTACATTATAGAAGCGGATTTCAAAATCCGTCATCTTGCCTATTCAAGGAGTACACGTTCATAAAGGAAAGGGCAACCACTGCCATACAGTTGTTTTCATTATTTAAACGGTTTAATTCCCGTTTATTTATTTGGTACACATTCGGTAGTACATGTATACATTTTCCCAAATCTTTCTCCAAATACAGTCCTAAATCTCCGGCGGTAGGCAGCACATCCGGGTAAGTGCCAACGTTTGTCATTGTTTACTGATGTCGGCATGTATCGCGGATGTTCATGGGCGACAGTATTCACCTACCGCCACATTTAGTCATTCTTGAACTCAACTTCCTTGTGTCATATCAAGATGACACTTATACTATTTTTCCTTCTGGATACTTAGCTATACATTAGTGAAAACCCGACCAAAATACGGTGCGTAGTTTTAACGTGATAATCAAACAGACATACATACAAACAAAAATGTTAAAAACTACTGTTTTGGGTTATATAGCTTCTAGTACCTCATCTTTATAAAATTAAGTCAATGTACAGACAACCCGTTCACTGTTTTATTACATGTATAGATGTTGTGTACACCTGTAATTGGTATACAATACATATAAGCTTCTTATATGTATACTGTTGGTGTACCATTTACAAATAAAATCGTAACAGAGCCGTGTATGTACATCATTTTTTTTTTTTTGAAAAAAAATGATTGCAGTGTATTTACTTTACGAGCGATACAGAGCACAAAACTTTTGGAATTTTAGTCGGTCTGCCTGAATGGCATCGCCTTACAAAAGCCACTGGACAGAATTTAATGAAACTTGGCATAGTTATAGCTTTATGACCTGGATTAACATTTAGGGTACATTGTATTCCGATTCGTTATAAAGTTCCCACGGGAATCACTCTAAAGTTCACGCGAACGAAGTCGCGGGCACCGCTAGTGAAATATAAAAATAAAGTACTGACCGCAATTCCTGCAATGATGCCGCCGCCGGAACGCGGTGAAGTGAGCGGCGCAACGCATACAGGACGGCGCCGCGATGTCCGGAATCCACTCCGGCGCTCGTTCCACCGTCGTCGGCGGCGACGGTGAGTTACTCTCCTCCCTGTTAAATAAGGCTTATATTCAAACGAGCAGCAAAACAAAAAGTGAAAAGGCAGCAAATTATGTTCAACAAAACAACATAGTTTTGATTATCTGAATAAATTTTTCTTTTTAATAGATATTAGGCGGTCGAGCATACAGTCCACCTGATGGTAAGTGGATGTGTATGGTAATTGTCGTCGTATATGAGGTCGGAGAGATAACAACATTATTTTGTTTTTTTAAATACCTATCTTGGGACACACATACATGTTTTTATTAGAGTTTTCCATTTCATTTCAAAATTCAAATAAGACTCAAATATAAGACAATAAGATTCATGATATAACTTTATTAAATTACATTTCTCATTATAGAAAAAACAATACAAACATAATATACAATAATAATATTCATCTATGAAACAATAATACGCATCTAGAACACAATAACACTCACATATAGGACTCATCATACATCAATGAAAGTTTTAAAAGTAAATGTTGATATGGATGCATTTTGTTGTTTTGAACGGAATGTTCTGATATGTATAATAAATTTCCTGGAAGAAACAGTCGTGAATGTACGCTTTGGGTGTAAAACTGTAATGTATATTCTTGTAAATAAAAACAAAGTCCATCCATGTCAATAAAACAAGACTCACCTATAAGTCAAATCGCCCGCAGAGACCGAAGCTTGCAGATTGACAGTATTATCCATACTTTTTCTCCTGGTTTCATTAGCGGGGGATGTTTGGTCAGCTATTGTGGTAGCGTTCACAGTATTTCGGCGGACAAGTCGCGAGTTCAATTCCGACGGCGTCGAGTCCGACGTACTGTCGGCGTAGACCTCTTCGGCTGAATACACGCTGTCAAATGAACTGCCTGTAATTTAAATGTATTTTGGTTGTATTGTTGTTATTAATTTATTGACTGTGCGAGCGAATGAATAAAGTCTCATATCACTGAAACTTATCCTTAAAACTTATGTTAAAACGAGCGCTGGCGGGTTATGTTAGTGCTTAACCTTAACCGTTTTAGACTCGAGATTTTAACAAGGTATAACACCACCAAACATTAAAAATTTGGACTTTAACGCTCACTGGCCTAGCTTCGAGCGCTCAACGCTCGTTTTTACAACACTACCTCCAAACCCATCGAATGGAACTGTAATGCAACAAAAGAAACTTCATAATACTATTGAGACCTTATCCCACCGGATCCCTTCAAGGATTGGAACGTGGAATAGAATAAGCAAAGGTAGGGAGCTTATCTGGGTTAGTGCCAACGCGTCATTCTGTATCGCGGATGTCGCAAGGCGACAGTATCCACTTACCACCAGGTAGACTGCTCGTCTGCCGCCTTTTACTATAAAAAAAATCAAATCAACAAGAGAATTTTCGACTAGAATCCATCAATCACGTGGACCCAATACATCAACTGTGTACAACAGCAGTTGTACACATACTGTGCGTGCAATGTTCATAAGCTTAACATAATTAATTATTGATATTGGTGGACAAAATTATAATATTATAAGGGATGCTATTTTGATCACAATAATCTCTCACTAACCAAAGCACATAATTGGTGTGCTACTTCTCTGACGTCACTTTTGACATCGGTTCAAGCATTTCCAGAGTCTGGTTCATTAGGAACAGCAACTTGACATCAATCTAATACATTTAATACTGTGAAATTTACCATTCTGTATAACTTGCTCCTCAGTCGCCTCGTACTCAATCGTGTGCTGTTTTTCTGATGTCACTTCCGGCGATGCTTCCGGCGTTTCCGGCGCATCCGGTGTCTGGTTCATGAGGAACACCGACTTTAGGATGTTCCGTAGATCAGCCGCGAAATTCGTTTGAAGTTGGTCTGCGACTCCCGCGATACAAACAAATAGCCGGTGGATCAGGTCTTCGCTTGACCTGGAAAGTTATTTATTTTATTTTATTATAGTAGTGGCACCAGCTACTTTCTTCGCGTGAACTTGTGATTCCTGTGAAAACCTCATAATTTATCTGGATAAAAAGTACTGTTAAGTACGTATGACGTACGCAAGTAGGTATGAACTATGTAACGTGTTTTGCACGTATGGAGTAAATTAATCATTAAATATTTATTTTTAATGTAAAGCCTGACCTGAAAAATAAAAAAAAACTTGCTGTGGGGGCGCCACATTTGCTTTTTTCGTAGCTAGTTAGTGCTGTCAGTAGAACATATTAGTTCTATTAGTTTTACGCGTCATGGCGAGGTTTTTTATTTTCTTGGTCAGGCTATAATAAAAAAATCATGAAGTACATGTTAATTTTTAGTGAGATATAGTAATTTTAGTATTTTACATTAATTTAAAATATTCTACACTATTTTGTCTATTTCTGGCAACACTGATCACTGGCGGGAAAGTGATATACCGTTTGACAGCTCACTTTTTTGTAATGACGGCAAATTTAAATTACAAGATAAAAGTTATCATATTTTTTAACAATTTTAAAATGGAAGGAAATAAGAAGAAAATTAGATATGTTTTACAATTTTGTTTCGACTAGGGTATGAATGCTTCTAGTACTCGAAAAGAGATTTGTAGTGTATACGGAGAAGTGGGACCAAGTGTGGTTACCGCTTGCTCGTCCGCCCTCTCGTTTATATAAAAAAAAAGATGCAACTGCAATTGCAAAAACAACTGAAAAAAAATGATTCAGTCAATTCAGGTCTGGTAATTTTAATGTGAATGATGTTCCTCGCCGTGGTCATCCTATTAAAGTAAATGTTGATGTTATCATTGAACAAATTTAAGCAGATCGAAATATAAGCAGTCGTCAAATTGCGAAAGAGCTTACTTAGCATTCACCAATCAACAGTTTTGGATCACCTGCATAAATAGAACTTTGTAAAGAAAAGCGAGATGTTTGGGTGCCGCATGACTTAAATGACCGAAATTTCATATGCGAATAGAAATTTATATAATGAATAGAATTTACATATGCGAGATATTGCTAAAACGAAATGAAATTGATCCATTTCTAAAGAGATTGGTAACAGGCGATGAGAAGTGGATCACCTACGATAACAATGTTGGAAAACGATCTTGGTCTAAGTGAGGTGAGTCATTACAAATAGTCCCAAAGCCAGGCCTCACTCACCATACACATAACAAAGTCATTTTATGTGTATGGTGGGACTGGAAAGGCATTCCGTATTACAAGCTTTTGCCACATGGCCAAACGATTAATTCTGATGTCTACTGTCAGCAATTAGTAAAATGGAAACTATCACTTGAAGAAACACGCCCAGAATTAATGAATACAAAAGGTGTAGTTTTCCATCGCGACAATGGTTGACCGCATACATCTTTGATGACTAAACAAGAATCGATGGACCTTGGCTGGGAATGTTTAATGCATCCTCCATACAGTCGAGACATGGCACCTTCGGATTATCAATTATTCCGCTCTTTATCAAATTCTCTAAATGGAGTAAACTTACATTCAAGAGAAGCCTGTATAAACAATTTAAATCAGTTTTTCGCTCAGAAACCCCAAAAAAATTATAGCGATGGGATAATGGCTCTACAAAACAAACAGCGAAAGATAGTCGAATTAAATGGACAATATTCCATTCTATAAATATTTATGTAATACAAAAAAAGTCTTTATTATTTTCACTATAAAAAGGCCGCGAACTTATTCGACTACCTAATATAACGCATATAACACCCACTTGAACTTCCTTCTAGCCTGTTGCCTCGCAGCTAGTTCTTGCGCTTGCAAAGCCAAAGCGATCTGTTCGTCGTCCGCGCACTCTGAAGCACCACACGATGTACCGCTGAAATACGATAAATTATATTTTAATTAGCAGTTTATACAAGATTTATATGATAATCTATTTATCTGCTATAAACTATAGCACCTATAAAGTTGTAGCATCAATGTACATGAATAACATAAGTAACAATATGTTTACAATATAGAATGATGCTTTTTTGGGGGGAAAAGTAACAAACGAGGAGACATTAAACTTTTAATTCATTTATCTTTAAACAATTGAAATGTAGTTTTCTAGGCCATTCATAGATCCGTTACAAGTATCGTAAATAACATTCAAAAATATAGGAAGACCATATCAAATTAATACATTTGGGTATTTAACTCCTTTTGCATAATTATATTAGCTTCAGATAGTTTTTCGACTGTCCTCAGATACTAGACATCGATCAGTTAAATCTAGAAGTTAGATCTAAAATACCTAGAAGAATGATCGAGTTATAAGACTTTAAAATCAAAAGATAGAGAAAAACCACACTACCGTGTTAATGAGATTCACTAAAACAATGGTGTCATCATGCGATGCTATGTCTGTCACTCGTGCATGGATGTCCACGCACGAGTGACAGACATAGCTTCCTACCTCAAAAATCTTCAAGCTCATATTATCTAATTTTCTAATTAGATTAACATTATATATTTTTATATGGATTTATTTTCTTCATTAGTTGTCAGATAAGCCATGAAAAAACAATTTCAATTAAGGTGAAATACCACAAGCAAAATATATAATCAAATATCCTCACCTCTCATCGACTAAATGATCCAAATTCAACCGCAAAGGACTTTGCGAGCGATTTTCCAAAATCACCATGGGCGACCACATCTTACTTTTCTTCCTTTTACTTTTAGCACTAGACTTTTTAATTTTCTTCCTCGAATTACTTTGGGAAGAATTCGCTACCTCCCCACTAGTTCTACCATTATTTTCTTCGATTATTGAACTAATCGTTTTATCGGATTCCCTCTGTCTTCTCAATTCGGTTAGAACTTCGTCTATAGTTCTACGATCTTCGTCAGGCGCATTTGCGCCCCAGTCTTGAATCTTTCTAGAATCGTGTACAGTAGCTTCAGTGAAATCGTCCTCATTAAGCCTATTTACATTAACAGAGGATCCGGCTTCATTCTTCTGACTTTCATTTTCAACATAATTAATATTTATATCTCTATTTACGTCTGAGAAGGAACTTTCGATACTGTTTTTGGTTTTATCCACTATACTTTCATCTGGATTTTTGAGTACCCTGTTCTGTTGCATGTAGTGATCTTTGATTTCTTTGTTTTGGTCCGCATCAGGCGATCTATCTAAACTAGTGTTTTCAGTACTAACGCCTGAATCGACCGGTGATTCGTGATCGCTTTCGTAACCGAGCATAAATTTAACTTGTTCTTCCTCGTTCTCATGTGTCATTTTCGCGGAATGGAAACTCGTATTGTCACCATCTGTCGCTTCATTTTCAAGGAAATTCTCTCTAAATTCCTCGGTGGTTAATAGCAAAGAAGCAAGATTAGCGTTTGCTATAGATATATTTGTGTTCAAAATTTCATTTTCAAGGTTATCGGAGATCATTAAAGGTAAATCATTATTGTATATTGAACCGGTCATATCTGGATTTTCTTCTTGATTAAAAACCGCCGAATTGTTATGTGATAATGACAACACTACAGGCTCCTGACTTATCGCGTTTGGTATTAAATATCCGTGACTTGTGGATGGCATACAACTTAATTGGTCATTTCTGGGGCCTGAGTAATTATTGCATTCTGTAGATATGAGTGTAGGCACGTCATTGGTGGAGAAAGAATGATGATTATGGTCCTTAACTTCGACGTTACCAGTAGCTATAGAGGATAAAAGATCGGCTATTTCCGTGACTTGTTCGTTTAGTGACGTGACTAAGTCATTATCTGGTAACTGTCGATTTGAATTGTCCCCTGACGTGGAAGCCGAAACCGCGTTTATTACTAAAGGATCAAACATCATAAGACCATTTGTCGATAGATTTCTAAGTGACGCTAAATCGTTGCTCTCGTTTCTGCTAGTTTTTCTAACTTTATCTAGAAAGTCTTTACTGTCATTGGTTTGGAATGTATCAGTGCTACTGTCTGTTGAGTAATGTCTAGTGATCTCATGCTTTTTGTCATGTGTCTCATGTTCGGATTCATGATCCGTTTCGTCTGTATCGCCTAATCTTTTAAAGCCGTCTATAATAGGCGCTATAACCTCTATATTATCCGGTAGATAATCACCGTCTGTTATTGTCGGTTCGCTAGAACTGAAAAAATATTTTTTTTAGTTTAACATTGAAGACATTTCCGTAGCTGAGGGATTAATAAATAGTGTTTTGTATTTAGATTTTCCCAATCAATGCCATAGCATTATTGATGCCACTGCTTATAAGCAATAGTTTTACATACATTTCTAAAAGTAATTCGCGTTTAAATGGTATAATTAAACTTCTATGACTTATTTTTACTCATCGTGTAAAAAATCGTTTTTGGTGCTTGTTATTCTTTTAGTTACGGTGTTTTAGTGTTATTTTTTACATAAAAGTATTCTACATAATGAATAAAAAAAAAACAAAATAAAGCATTTTACTGCATTGAAATAAAACCCATTTTACAAAGAAGTTAAGCAAATGGTAAATATTAAAATCTGTATAATATTCTGAAAGTGGTATAACGTAACAAAAATACAAAATTCAAGTACAAAATTCAAAATCATTAAAATACAAAATTCAAATATGAAATCAAAATGTAATAATTTTTAAAACCTATAAACATATCTTACCTCTGCTGCATATAAAGATCTCTACAATGCGCGTGATCCGCGTAGAAACGTGACACGAACTCTCCTATATCAGGATACTGACATGAATCATCTGTCTGTTCCACCGCTAAAAATATATAATAAAGTCTTGAAAATACTTAAACTAATTAGTTTCCAAGTTTGATGAGGTGAAATAAACAGATGAAATCCCACTAATATTATAAATGCGAAAGTTTGGAAGTTTGGACGGAGATTGGATGGAAACTTTATTACTCAATCGAAACGCCGAACCGATCTCGTAGAAACTTGGCACATAGGTAGATTGTAATCTGGATTAACAAATAGGCTAATATTTGTGTAGACAAAGCGAACAAAGTCGCGGGCAAAAGGTAGTGAGTCATAAAAAACAAAAGTAATTAACTGCGCACCAAAAAATACTGAAAGAGAAGTAATCAAGTGAGCAGTAAAAAATATTAAATGAGCAGCAAATCGATGGTAGCAAATTTAAAGGTAGGCTAGGTTTAAATTCTCTGGGGGCAATAAAGAAATAGGGTGTGCCGCCGTCGCGTCCACTTGGTGATGACATTCTAAGGAATTTAAAGTTATCAACATGAGTGAAAAGAAATAGTTACTTTTGTTGATAGAGATTTGCTTGCTCATTTAGTATTTTTTGCTGGTCGTTTGAATAAAAAGATTCTTTTTTCTTAGAATCTGTGATAAGTCGCGAGCGAGAAACCCATCGCTATGTACTCCAGTCACATGAAGATAAAAACTGAAGTAACTGACACGGCCTTAAATTAAATAGCGAGGTGACAGTTGCTTACATATGCATAATTTGATTCATTGAGACTACAAGTTTGCGCAAGATTTTAAAACTAAATACCAAGATATTTCATTGATTTAGTTTTGTTTCCGACAAATTGGATTGCAACGAACTTTATATTAGTATTGCAAGCAACCCCCAAAAAGGCGTCAAAAGAGGAAAAGTGACCATAAATGAGGACCCCAGAGGTAAAGGGGTCTAAGTGACAAAATTTATGTTTTGAGATAATTGAACCAAAAGTCAACAAAATTTTGTAAGAGGGAAAGTTATTTTTTTTTTGTTTTGACCATTTTAGGCCAACACTTTGGCCATTTGCTTCTAATTAGTACTAACAATAGATAGCTATTGTTAGTAGCTATCTATTGTTTATTACTAGCTATCTATTGTTAGTAGCTATCTATTGTTTACTATAGTACATACTAACAATAGTGTTAGCATGCACTACTAGTGGTGAAGGGGCAACACACTAGGTAGCAGCACCTGTCAGGGAAATCATTTGGATCTCCTCACCACTAAAAAGAATAGTATTTTAACAGTCTGTTACTGCATCTAACTCAATTCTTTCGAAAATGTCACTTAGACCCCTTGACCTCTGGGGTCCTCAAATGTAAGATATAACTCCTTTTCTAGTCGATAGTTCTTACTTAAACAAACAAAAAAACATATTTTTTTGAAGATTGGAGAGAAAAAACATTAATAAAAGGCATGTCATTACATAACCACACTTTCATTCTTTTTAGAGTTTGCGAATACATACCCGGTTTCTCCAAAATGAATGAAACGTTTAGAAGTTTCCAGAGAAGAGAAGAAGTTTAACAAGAGAAGTTTTCATGAACTCCTCTTGTTATTCTTTTATACAAAACTTACTCTGTGGCAAGTCCAATCCGGCCAAACTGGAGATATCCTCATTGGTACATAGTAGCCTCTCTAACGCCATTAATTCTCTTCGCTCAAGAGTCCATAATAATGAACGAATTTTGTGTAAGAGGGTCCGGAATGGACGAAACATGTCTGACATTTCCTCTGAAAACATATGAAAAATATTTAAATAATGTATTTTTCAAGCATTTTATTGAAAAATATCGTGTATGATAAGTATCTTCAAGTATGACATCCAACAAATAGTGCCTTTTAAGACTAATTTTTGGAAAACAAGGCTTTCGTAAATGTCGGTGTGAAGCTAACTTTAAATAAAACTAAAAACCAGTTATTCGAGTAATCGTTTAGAATATTCGCCAAAATGAATAAGAATATTCGGAAAATCCCTAATCTGTGGTTTTAACCGTCAATACTCTTAATATACTCTTATACTTTTAACCGTTAATACCTTGTGACTTGTCTATGCTCAAGGGCCCATTCGAGTATATAAGCAAACCGCTAACAATTGCGAGACGCGGCACTGCGAACATCAGGGCTGGGTCGTACGAATCCACCTGGAATATAATAATTATAACACCATTATAGACTCAACTAGATTTATTGAGAACAACATAAACGAAGGAATTTTTATTGCTCCAGAGGACACTACTGACATGAAAAACAGAAATACCGTAAACCCGTAACCAGCTCTTTTACGTCCACTTCTGGGCAAGGGCCTCCTCATGCACTTTGTCTTGTGCATGAGGTATGTATGTCCTTTAAACGTCACGCTGGCCAAGCAGGTTGGCGAGTCCACTCTTTTAGATGTGGCGTAGAGTTTGTGGTAGCGGGTTTGTTATCCATTAGTGGACATGACACCCACGGGATGAGATTGAGTGGTGATATTCTAAAGCCGGCCGACACCATACGGCTGATGACAGTACCATATTGGGCATTATAACACCATTTTAGACAAGACATGTTAGTATTGGCAACAAGATTAATGAGGGAAATCCTTATTACCCCAGAGGACTCACTGAAAAATGAAATACTGGTCTAATTAAATAATGCCTGTCAACATAGATTACCGTAATCAATTCAGTATAATTCATAATGATGTAGAATCGCATTTACCTGTTCTTGTGTAAGCAATCCCTGCTTCAGAGCTCGTCGTAAACTCTCAGAGAACAGTACACAGATGAGTTGCTGAGCTTCGAACTCATATGGAGTCTTCACATTCACCATCGCACTGACGTAACATAGTTCGAATTCCGCGAACAATCTGCAACATTACGTTCGAGATGTTATTACTCGCGAACGTCAATTACATTGGACATATGTATTTCCCATGTGTCTGAATTATTGACATAATGTCGATTTCATCGAATGACAAAGGAGGCTATGCTGCAATACTACAGCCGACTGGGTACGTCCGACTGGCCAAGTTATTTATTTATTTCTTATCAGATTTGTAACATTGTAAAAAAAACATTACAGTAATCAGACTAATCAGCCAAGGCGTTATAATTAACAAGTGACTTAAATTATTCACTCACATTCTGGCTTCAAACATTCTTTTATAGTCAAACATCAGTGACGAACAGGACACACTCTGGTGCTGAGGAGAGTAAGGAGTCGAGGAGTTTAAATGCTCTCTCCACAGGTGACTGACAGTTGTTACCACACTCTCATAAATAGCTGACGTTAAATTTAGCAACATGTTTTGAGAGTGAGTAAAAGTAGCCAGTATCCATCGCAATCTATTAAATAGGGTTAAGGTTTTCTTCAACCCATTCTACTCCTTCGTCCCTATGTTTCCTAGTCCATTTCTAAAATTTTGATGTAATGCTTTTTAAATATAGGCAGAACATTCGAGAACGTGCCTACATTTCACTTTTTAGGTGATATTGGCATGTGTTGCAGATGTCCATAGATGACAGTATCTGTTTACCATCAAAGTTTACCATGACAGTATCTGTTCGGACTGTCTGCCACCTTGTTCCCATTAAAAAATCTGGTGTATATTGTAAGTTAGAACACTTTAAGAAAATGTCAAATGCAATTTGATATTATTAAATACCAATAATGAAGGTCTGCATAATTACTTCTAACAATTCTTGCCAAACTTTAATAAAGCGGTAGTAAATACACCAACAATTCCCGCACGAAGCATCATCTAAGTGAATAACAACTCAAATGGACACAATTTTTTATTCTGTTAATGGCCCAATTATTTATTAACTTAGTTATTTTTTTATTATTTATTTATTAAATTATTTATGTATAATTGGATTATTTATTAACTTTTACTGCTGCCTAAGATTGGTCGAGTTACGCCAATTTCAGTGAAACCCATGCCAATACATTAAAAAGGATTTGACCAGTTGACACTTCCCTAGTATCCCAAGCACATGAAGATTACTACTGAAATATACCTGTCAAATATCCTCAAGCTTTCGTGCAGCATATCGTCGTGTTGTGAGAGAGCAAGGCCTCGCGGGCGGAGACACTGTTCTCTCAACAGTGATCGAACAGTTTCCAAGCTTCGAGTGAGGGCTTTGGCTAGAGGACGCATTGCAGCTGACTCCTCCTCTCGATTCATTATTGAGGAGCCCGCAGCTAGACACTGGAATTAATGATTACATGTTTAAGTTACAGAAAGTATAATGTAAAAAGTGAATGTGTGCTCAGGTGAGTGTGGGCCAGGTACGAGATGACGAACAGTATCGAAAAGGCAAATGGCAAAGGCAGTCTCGAAATTCGAAATGTACGAATCAAATATTTACGTAGTTCTCTTTCTGTAGGTATATTTCATGCAGTGTGTACAATACAGATAGGCCTTGCAGTAACGCTCTTTTATGGCCAGCCTCAAAAACACACTAGCATCGTAGTGTCGCCAGCCTGTTAACTGTAGTAATTCGTAATGGCTTATTCAAACATTTGTTGCAAAAACTAGTGTGCAGATTATTGTTTTTGGGTTGGGTACAGTGTGTGTTAAGAGAGCTCATCGTCTTAATACGAGGATATTGTCAACGAAAGTAGTCAAAAGTAGTTTCAATTCGAAGACAGAGTTGTAGTGATCCAAAAATTTATGCGTTTATAATTGTGTTGACGTGACACAGGATTATAATCCAATAAACATGAGCTCGATCGGCCTGTCTAGACGATGACGGCACTTCGAAAACATCCAATTACATTCAAGGCTGTAACCAGGGGTTTTTAAAACCTCTCAAGATCTTGGTCACTAAAAATAATAATGTTTAAAAAACGCTTATCGTTTCGGTATTCCAGTCCCAGTCCTTTTATCGTCTACTGCTGGTCATGGACTCCCTCGTTAACATTGTCTTGTAATTGGGGGACGTATGGCCTTAAACGCCAAGCTGGTGGTCCAGCGGGCTGGCTAGTCCACTTTTTTAAAGGTAGTGGTAGTGCCTCAGGGTTAGTGGTAGCGGCTTTGTTATTCCTTAGTCGCCTTTTACGACACCCACGGTGGTGTTACTTATTATAAAGTCGGCCAACACCACGCGGCCAGCTTTATAATACTCGGTAGGTACTAAATTAGTTATAGAAGTAGCTTGCTATTGCTTTCTCCAGGAATATGGTATCTTTTTTATCACTATACTTCTACAATATGGTTAAAAATGTTAAGAGTAGGTATTCTCATCTCCATTACCTCAGCACCAAACCACAGCTGTCCAGCTAGGTTGTCCTGTAGAACATCCTCGGGGAACTTAACCCGGAACCCGCGCGCTACTCGGTCGTCGCCCAGAAGCTGATCCATTATCTGACTCGTGATGTTTAATACACGATCCTGGAACAAAAGATTAAGAATACTGTCAGTTAAGAGCGGTGATAGCTCGACACATTGTTGAGATAGTGATTTCGGAATGTTTTATTTATCTCTAGCTCGGTAGTAAAGGAGAACATTGTGTAGAAGTCACCGTGATAGAATTGTAAGAAATCTAGGGCATGTGTAATATCCAAGTGGGTGCGTATAAATATCCACACGGCGTAGATAGATAGATAAACTCTTTATTTAAGACTATGGTAAGTAACACGAAAAGTACCTACAATAGACGGCCTTATCACCAAAACGATCTCTTCCAGGCAAACTTTTGGTGGTAAGGAAAACAGATAACAATATCAAATACGGTAGGTAGCTTGTGCAATTTTAAATAATATCAATATGATATATCTGAAATAAATTATTTTATATTAGAGCCTTACCTATGGAAATTGCCGTTTGTTCACAGTGGGTACATACTTGGGTAACTTAGTTATCTTGCGTTTGGCTAGGAATTCCAAATTCAAACTAATTTCAATTTAAATTTATGACATTCTTTTCCAAAATTAGTTATTCGTGTGTCTTTCCGTCAAACAACTTTTTGCTTCTGTGTGTCTGTGTCAAACGTTGTGTCTGCGACCATGGAAAAGTTAAAAATTCGCGTTATTTTCGAATATAAGTTCCGTCCAGGCAGCAACGCAGCACAGATGACACGCAATATGAACGGTGCACGGACCAAACAGCGCAAACAAACGCACGGTACGTATTTGGTTTGATCCTTTCCGTTCTGGAAATTTCGACCTCAAGAACAGACCCAGTGAACGACCAGAAAATAAAGTCGATAATGACGATTTGAAGGCAACAGTGGAAGCGGATTCATCTCAAACCATGTCTGAGTTAGCAGCAGCCTTCGGCATAAGTGACAAAACGATATTCATTTATGTCAAATCGGGAAAATGAAAAAACTCGGAAAGTGGGTACCGTATGAGCTTAATGAAAGTTAGCTGCAAACACACATCGAAGCTTGCCTTATTTTGCTGAACCGCCACAAAAATTAAAGGATTCTGAATCGTATTGTCACTTGAGATGAGAAGTGAATACTGTATGATAATCGTAAACGTTCGTCACAATGCTTGAACTCAGGAGACACAGCCAAACAATGTCCCAATCGTCTCCAAGATACGGATTTCCATTTTTTTCTGAATTTGGATTACTTTTTACAGGGGAATTTTACATCGGATGGGACAGTGAAAAACGCCTTCAGAGAATTCATCGATTCCCGTCTCCAGGAGTTCTATAGCAGAGGCATCAATCATTTTTCATTAAAATGACAAAAGTGCTTTGATAATAATGGGCAATGCTTCGATTAATTAAATATATAATTTTCATACAAAAAAAAAATGAATTTTTCCATATAAAACGGCAATTTCATAGGTAAGGGACCCAATACATATATACACATACTTGAGATACCTACAATACATAAATACATACCTAAATACAAACATAAATATGTGTATATTTATGTTCGTATTTATGTGTATGTTGTTTTTACAATACATTGTATACATAATTATACATATGTATATACATAATTATAGAGCGAAAATTATAGCATAAAACTAGTGTTGGAAAAATGAGCGTTTCGTCCTTCAATCCGCAACTTTAACCGCTCTCAAATCTGTCTACTCCATTTTCAAGGGTGAGACGGATAACTACAAATATCAAGAGTCATGCTTCAAGGGCCCACAGGGTCATAAATCTTATGACACAGATGAAGATCTTATGAACAGATAGTATTTAAACGTTAAACTAATTAAAATAAATGTTGAGCCAACCCGTAGTCCCTGAGACAAGTACGAACAAACAGATTAACATCGCGGTTTATACTTATACGTGTATTTAAAGATACACGTTTATGTGAACATTGAACGTAGAACTATAATCATATAATGTAATTACTTAAACGTTAGTAAAGATTCAATAAGCCCCGTATTCCACTTTCTACTTTAACACAAGAGGTTAGAGTTCATTCTCCCTCGGTCACTGTTTGACCGCCTGTGCTAATCTCTCTGCTTAGTAAATACCGATAGTGACAAGCAGAAAACCGACTACATACAAAGAAGTACCTACTACACATTCGTAGTAAGCAAACAAGTACTCGTACTTGTAAACTCGATGACACATGGGGCAGATATTGGAATTTCTACATCACTACATAAACAAAATAAAGTCTCCGAAAGGCCGACTGTATTTCGAAGACAAACTCATAATTGTTATTTTATCTTATAAGAAAGGCGCTTTACCTCTCTTTTATTTTATTTATTTACTAGCTTCTACCCGCGGTTTCGCTTGCGTGGACGAAGGAGCTGTAAAAGATTTTTAACACATGTAAAAGCACCGACATGATGGATTTCAAGGTTGAAAGTATTTTTTTTAATTTTCCTCTATAACTCCTATACTTATGACATATATTCCAGTTTTCCCTCTGGATACTTAGCTATACATTATTTAAAACATCCGATCAAAATCCGTTCCGTAGGTACTTTTTACGTGATGCTTAAACAAACAGGCATACAGGCAAACATACAGACAAAAAATTTAAAACTACTGATTTGGGTTCTGGAGCTTCAAGAGACCCGAAATTTTATTTTATTTTAAATTGAGTCAATGTACAGATAACCCTTTTATTAATTTTATAAGATAAAAGTTTGCATTATTTAGATTACTAATATATTGACAACAATAAACAATATTAATTATGCTGATTACATGGTGCTGTTGAGCCCAGCGATCAGTGCTCTTGGAAAGCTCTTTGGCTGTTGTAAGAAGTATGCTAAAGTCCATGTTATATAACCCCCAAAACAGTGAGGTGGTGGTGTTTATGGCAGGAACTAAGCTACCTAATTATGTTCCTCCCATTGTATTTAATTGCACTCCTTTGAGAAAAGTGACCCCAGCTTCAAATATTGGGGTTATATTGGGTCATTGGGCTGATGACTCAGCGAACGACCTTGCATTGAAAGGGAGCAAAGGGCGTTGTCGGTAAGGAGTAATTGTACCAACTCGTAAGGTTCGCTCGATGTTGCAAGGAGGTAAAAATAACAGTTGGTGAAGCCTATTGCCAATAATTTTATTTGAGTAGCCTATGGTCAGTCCATTTGAGTCTCAACGATCCTACAGCGCCACTCGCATTCAATATAACAACGCCACGCCTTCAGGATGTTGCTGCGGCTCCCAAGCTTTTGTAGCGCATCAACAATGTTTTCGGAGGCACGCACAGATGGCTTTCAAGCCATATGTGTGATAAAAGGCAGCCTAGTTGATGAGCATGGTGAGGCGGAGCGGCAATAGCATCGTGCGGACGATTGTGGCCAAGACCGACTGTCCCTTCCAGACGCAGTGGATGAAGTTGATCTTAGGTATAAGTTAATTTAAAGCCCTAACACTAGTCTAAGTTCCATCTATGGATATGGTTCGAATTAAAATATTATATTTTTTTAAATTACTGAAATCAGAGCTTCCAAAACTTATTTCGGGTTAAAAGATTCCCTCGGGAATAATTATAAAACCCAAGGGAACTAAGTCGCAATACGCAGTTATTTTGTTACACAAAAGATGTATTTTGCAAGATTATCGTTTCTTCTTCCTTTAATCTTCTACCGATCCTTAATTTCTATTCAACAATTCTATTGAATTGCGTCTGAAGATACAGCAACCTTTTTAAATGTTTTAGTGCGGTAGCGGTATTTAAATGTCCAGTGCGCCTGGAAATACTCTGATTCAAGTCACTGGTCTATTTGCGAATGTCCATGGATGATTTAATAATTAGCAAATCCTCGGCTTTGAATTCTGTCATTTTCCATTCGCAACATTTGCCCGCCCTTTATCAGTGAACGTGCAATCAAAAGCAAAAAATATTCTGATAAGTGATAGATAATAAATATCAAAGATTATAGACAGAGATAATATTCTTTTCTATCTATATTTATAAAACGCAACATCTGTCTGTCTTTCTGTCTGTTCAAAAATAACTTGGGGTCTACTGGACGAATTTTGATGCGATTTGCACTATAGTATTTCTTTCTGACGCTTTTAGTATACAAGACATCTGTGTATGTACCACGCGCGAACAGAATCGTGGGCAAAAGGCTAGTTTACTGTATTAAATAAGAATACAACTTAAATAAGAAGTAAACATAAGAACATAAGATATTTTACATAAGAAAATACAACTAGTCGAAGTTATCAAGTTCTAGCAATCTCTTCCAGACAACCTTAAGAAACTAATTTGCAACAGACACTAACATAGAGAAACTGGAAATTTAATATGAATATTATTATAGAATAATATAACACCATAATACATGAAATAATAAATACCTATTAAGTATTTTCCGAAGAATGATAAACTTCAGTCTTATCATATCATCTCATAATATTAGTGTAAATGTTTTGTTGAAAGTATATTAAGGATAAATAACTGTCAGATAACAAGTTAATTGTTAACACGTTGTTAACGACGTTTTTATCTAGCGGATAACAGTGGACGGCAGATGATTGATATAATCGATAAGTTGATAACATGAAACGTGAGCGATAATTGAGGAGGGTAATAGAAACATTGGTCAGTTCATGTGTATTTGTGTACATACAGGATTTACTTACGTAGAATATTTTAGGGGCCCTTTTCATAATAGCTCCGGATATTACATAATAATATCAAAATAAAATCGAAGGTAAGATATTCATACTAGAGGGTACCGGATCATTCAGATGTATATTTTATTTAGCCTGGATGTGTGTCCCACTGTTATATCCCTATACTGTTATATGGCATATGCCTCCACTAGATGGTACCAGGTGACCATGCAGGGTTTTCCTGATTGTCTCTCCTAACATTAAAAAAAAAAAAAAAAGCCTCCACTCTTTTATGCCAGACCGTCCTATTCAATGCGCTGCTGGACGAAAATCGTTACAGAGTGGATGAAACAGAATGGACAACGACGTCTGGAGAGGAGACTGCGGGACGACTCCGATGCATATCACAAAACTTGAAATAAATACTATAGTCTTTGCTGCTGGTTTTCCATGTAATAATTAAAATAAATAGAATAAAATACTGTGGCATTAGTTACATAACATTAACTCTAAAGCCCTCTTGATTCTGTTTCGCCAAAGGTTGACTGGTGGAGAATGGCATAAGTGATTAAGTCCGCGTTTTGTACATGTTGTCTGTGCAATGAAGTTCAAATAAATAAATGATAGTCAAAGTCTCAGAGTCGCATAAACAGACGTTTGCCGGTTTTACAATTAATCAGTGACCAGAATGGACCACACACAGCGTGCGACCACAATGGCTGGCAATATTGTACACACACTGCTTCAACGACATGTAAAAAGAAACAACTGCGTAAAAATATGATTTTAGCCTAGTAGTATTAACTGTATAATCTGTACTGAAGTAAGAAACTTAGTCATTAGAATCGGGATTTGAACTCACGTTAGATTAGGTATTCCTGAATCAGAAACTCCTAAACTTAATTATTATTGGTCTTCCGCCTCACTTACAGGAAAAGTTACTCAGTGTCCTTCTGCTAATCTTGAAGTGAATGAATAAAGATGAGAATGCTAATTGGTTGTTACCCTTTACCCGATTACCCTTTACACTTTTACCCCAATAATCTTTTACACTCTCACTCTCAAAATCTGCTGCTTTATATACTTCAGAATTCTAGCAGGTACAATATTTTCTTTTTTGTATACATATGTATGTATGAATGCTTTATATGTTTATGTTTATATGTGTGTTTGTTATAAGTTTTTTTTTAACTACAAAACTACAATTGCACTACTAATCTCTTGATATCATACTAATCCAACCAAATACTAACCCAAGTAAACATAATGTACTTACTCATACTTAATATCTCTACTCATAATTTGTATTTCATTTTTAACATTCTTCTTTAAGCAGAGACCATTAGGTTAGTTTGTGTCATTACGGTTATTTGATCTCGTCCGTTAAGGCTTCTACCGATCCCTTTATTTCAACGACCCCAACAATTAGAGTATTATTATTCTAAGATATAATTGAAATATGAGGTGTAGATCCCTGCCCACCTTAGACGCTTCCATCCTTCTCCTGTGGGGCGGTATCGCCCACTTTGAGAAACACTATACTGAGCTAAGTTCATCGTAAGTTCAAATTTCATCATTCTATCTCTGATAAGATAACTCTTAACATCAGCAGTAATAATAGAAAGCATGTGGAAATATCGTCCACTTATTAAATAAAATGTCGATCAATAGACGACATTGACGATCGATTATGAGCTGTGTCGATTATATCATACAGTTGCTGTGTAAAAGTTGCCATGTATGATTTTCGGCCGGACAAATATTTATTTAAAGGTAAATATTTGTTCAGCACCGGGGTAGTTTGTATCCGTGTTTATATCTCTGGATCCACGCGATATAGACACCTGTAGTGGCTGATTAAATTTATCAATCAATATTAGCTTATACTCGTACTTATAGCTTGTACTGCTCGAGTTATTTCAGCCTCACCACTCATGATAGCAGCCCTTATTTGACGTTGTAATGTTTCCCGTTTAGCACTGGCCACCCTCGGACACGTGTACGCTGAGAGGTAACTTCTACATGCGTGAGCAACAGTTGCCCCCGTTGAGTTTAATATTTTCATTTGATATATGAAGCGAATATTATGAAATGGAATACAAATTTGATTGCTGACTCAAATCAGTTTGAGTTGTTCTGCCATTTGAGCACTGCTCGATTCAAGACAGTCGATAGTTCCGATTATCTCTGATAGAGACACAGCTTTAAAGGCGCTACAGATGCAACATGGTAATAAATAACAGAATAATGTACTATATAATATCAAGTAACAAGAAACAAGAAAGGTGGTAGAACAGGCACTGCCTGATACAAAAAGAAAGTGGCGCAACCACTATAAACAAGTATTCAGAATATATATTCTTCTAATGTACTTGAAAACTAGAATGTATTTGCGACAAACAATTTTAATTTCATTGACGTCACTATATCAGTATGTATGGGTGTTGTAGTATTAGGGGTTAAAGTATGAAATTGCCGATTTGTACTGAAAAATTATTTAACATATTTATTTAATCAAAATATTTACCCCCATTATCTATACATTGTTGCCATCTAATCCGAAGTTCATTTATGCCTTTGCGATAGAACTCTGGGGATGTAGATTCGACAAATTGTGTGAAAGCATTTTGTACTGCCTCTTGGGAAGAAAATTTTTTACCACATAGAAAATTGTCCAAATCACGAAAAAAATGGTAGTCCGTGGGAGCAAGATCTGGCGAGTACGGAGGATGACGTATGGTTTCTAACTGCAGCTCCTGTAGAGTTACAACGGTTTCTCGTGCAGTGTGAGGTCTTGCGTTATCATGGAGCAATAATGGTGAAGATCGATTCACGAGTCGGGGCTGTTTCACTGCTAGTTTCGCCATCATTGTTCCAAGTTCGGCACAGTAAACATCTGCTGTTATTGCTTGGCCAGACCTGAGAAAGCTATAGTGAATAACACCATGAATAGACCACCAAACAGTTACCATTACCTTTTTATTGGTAAGCTTTGCCTTAGGGCACTGTTGCGGCGTTTGACCTGGGCATTTTCGCTTTGATTGCATTTTTCATTTTCGGTTATCGTAAAGAATCCACTTTTCGTCACATGTCACAATTCGATCCAATATTCCTTCATTTCTGTACCGATTCAACAAGGCAACGCAAGTTTCAACACGAGTTTCTTTCTGCAGATCAGTCAAATCATGAGGCACCCATTTTTCATATTTTTTTATCTTATTGATTTGATGCAAATGAGTCAATATTGTAGGTGAGGTAACGTTAAACCATGCCACTAATTCCTGGGTAGTTTGACTCGGATCGGCTTCCACCATCTCCTTCAATTCAGCGTTATTCACCTGTGTGGGCGGTCTTCCCCGTGGTTCGTTCTTCAA
The DNA here is from genome assembly GCA_914767545.1 of Sesia apiformis. NCBI lineage: Eukaryota > Metazoa > Arthropoda > Insecta > Lepidoptera > Sesiidae > Sesia > Sesia apiformis. The sequence goes on along the minus strand of OU611970.1, from coordinate 8,016,945 downwards.
GTCGAAGTTTCCATTACGAAAGCGTTTAAACCAAAAACGCACGGTTCGTTCATCAGCAGTCTCCTCTCCAAACGCAGCATTGATATTGGGAGCCGTTTCTGCCGCGTTAGTTCCGCGTCGGAACTCGTATTCAAAGATTACTCGGATTTTCGAAGTATCCATCTTTCCCGTCTAAACTGAATAAAAAAAACAATTGAAAGTCGAAAATCAAATATTGCACATTTTTTAAAACAAGAACAACCTCTTGGGTATCATGTGAAAAAAGTTTCACTCGAAAATCTCACACCATGAAGGTTTTATGTCAATTCAAAGTATCTATTACTATAAAACGGCAATTTCATACTTTAACCCCTATTATTAATCTGTTAAGTAGAATTTCATAAAAGTATAAAATTTAAAAGCTAAAATAAGTGACAAACACGGACGATTTGTCGTTTGGCTAGAGCTCATTACGGTAACCAGCCCTTTTATCGTCCAATTCTGGATATGGCCCTTCTAGAAATACATGCCATAGGAAAGCTGTATTTACGTAAGGCTAGATAAACAGACGATTTTATGACAGATCTTATGGCTCATTTATACAGAGGGAATAGCTCAAACGCGAATTTCTCGAATGTCGGTCAAAAGCTAGTATAAACAACTCTTATTATCATCTGATCACTGTTATCACACAGTTTTTATCACCATTTGAACATTTGTAGGCGAAAATTATACGTAGATTGGTCGCATACAAACCGTTCGTGAAACTGTCCTTGTGTAAATGAGCCTTTAAGCTTAAATCGAGTCGTGTTTTAGGGACCTTATGCAGTCTGCAAAGAGGTTACCTTCAATGAAGTTTAAGCAGCCGAAACATAGTTTAATAAACGTTTATGTCGACCCAGTTTCATCTATGCACCTACAAAGCACACACACAAAATTGCGTATCATTTATTGTCGTCCTTTTGCATTTGAACCAACAATAAAAAACATAATCAAAGTACCGTACATTTAATTGTCAGTCTTGATTTGATAATTATAATGCCATTCTTCTACGATTATACTCATTTTTATTTTCATTTTAAAACAGCAAACAAAATAATACAATGAAATTATTTATAAGGCAGAAGTTTTACTTATTGTAATTACTGTACCAATCTTCACGAATGACTCAAAACAGATGTATGAAATTAACTAAGTAACAAACCTTAGAGATCAAGCAATATATGGGAAAATATAAGAATACGAACATAACTAGAATTACTGTGAATTTGTATTAATAACTTAAGCCCACAATGCAAACCGTAACCGAATTGCGTGTGACGCGTTATCTGCGACCTCCATACGGTGTGATCGTGAGTCATACGGACAACTACGCAAACAAAACACACTAAAGTCGAACACACACGTTTAAATCATACCAAATGTACCCACGCAACTTTCGCAAATATTTACAAGACATTAAATAATCAATGCATCTAGTTTCGATTCTTAACTTAGGCTTTTGAATGTTGTACCGGCAAGTTATACGATAGGATAGACGACATCCGGAGAAAAGACCACATATCAAATGGCGAGAGACGCTCTCTGGTCACGTGACTTATATTAAATACGAAGTTAGCAACTGGATGATAAAAACGGAACAGATTTTCCGGTATGGTAGCGGATCTTAGAAGAAGTGTGTATGCAGTAAAGCTACCAGATGTCACTTTATTTCAGGTACACCATCGATATGGGAATAGACTATAGAACACATTATACGTTCCTATCAAAGAAACCTGGTTGGCAACTTCAAGGGTGAAGCACATGAGGGGCACAGGAGGGGATCATTAAAGTCAAATATAAAACTTAAGTAGATGCTACGTAATAAGAATGAACCATTTTCAAAACATATGAATTAAATAATTCGAGAGCTACTGAACGTAGAACACTATTATACTCCAATGTGCCTGCGCTAAAGTGCTTGTATAACATATATAGAATGTATTCTCAAATCGATGGGGTACACAGAAGTCCAAGGTTAAAATTTTGTGCCCTGAACGTATTTAATATACCTACGCTTTAAATAACTTTACTCGTACTTGAGCCAGCGTTCTCGAGAGTACGTTTATATCTTACAGTACTGAAATTGTGCATAATTCAAAAGGAAAATATGTGGGGCGGCCTTCAAGGAATTCACGACAGATTTTTTTTTGCAGACACACTTCTGTGACCTCTATTATTATTACTAATTTCATTGTCAATTGCTGGGCAAAGGTCTTCCCCGAGACCTCACTCTTAAGCTTACGTCTGCCAATTTACTGATGCTGTAAAGAGTCATGTTATATAACATAGACTAGTTAAAATAGCATAGTTTTTACACTCACATATTCTTACGCAGACTGCAGAATGTTCATTGTGGTAATCCGTCTATATTCTCTATGCATCACAATTGTGAAATTTTGTCGCAATTCCTTTCGTAATGTAAGACCAAAAGCTTAATACTCTTTAAGACTTCGTTCACATTTGCTTTTAATCCATAAGCAATGCACGTTGTTTTGAGCTAACAATCCCAAATAAACGGTCTGCGAGGTGGTTACAGGCAAGTGCAAAAACTAGTAAAAATAATTAAAGATTATAATTAGACTACGGTGTGATAAACGACCATAACACATGCAAGGCGAGATGTTGTCTCTCGGAAACGCACCTTAATTATTTAATTATCGCGTGTTGTAACAACAATAAGCGCTCTTGCACACAAGCTTTTCATGGTTCGAGTGTTCAAGTCTACATGTATTAATTTTGTATGCTGTCTGAAGTACACTCGTATACTTATTCTTTTTACAGGAATGATTAATGAAGGATTACTTCCCGAATTACAGAACAAATACTCAATTAAATGAGTACTAAACTTGGACTTGAGTAGAAAAACTGTAGCCTAGCCCGATTTGTTACTACACTAAAGCAGGATGAATTTACTGTAGATAAAATCCATCTTCATCTTGCCTTCGGCTCCGTAATTAAAATTTTGGTTTTCATGGCGTCCTGGAATATTCAGGGGGTGGCTCTAAAGAATTTTATTTTAATGGAAGCAGACGATAGAAGATGAAACAGCCTGCCTGAGGGTAAGTGGATACTGTAGCCTATGGACATTCGGGATACATGCCAAATGATTAGACCTTAGATTAGACCATTAGATTTAAACATTAGACCATTAAACATTAGACCAAAATGATAAAAGTTGGCATGCCCTATATGCGCTGCCAACCTTTGGAGATATAGGAATATATTTGGAGTAAGAGTAAGGGTAAAATGGGGAAGGATAGGATGGAATGGGAAAGGAGTCTGGCATATCTCACTCACTACCGAAATACGTACCTACCTATACTGGGGAAATAGGATTAAGTGATAAATGCAGTACCTACATTTCAAGGTAGTCTTCTGTGAGAGAGGGGTAACGTGGCCAGCTGAACGCGTCCGGCGACTATAGGATTGCAGCGAGCACTCAGAAAAAAGCAGTATCCGTGCTTCCACGTGATCAACGCTGGAGAATCACATGAAATACCTGTTATCTTTGCGTTTTCATTAAAATTGTACCAGCGCGCAGCGCACTTATCGGCGCGTATTCTAGACGCTGAACTGCTTTTATTATAAACGGCTCTGTGTGAAATGATCTAATAAAATTAAATACAGCATTAATCTGATGTTTTTCCTTATTTCCATAAAAGTATCACCTAATAACCGGTTACGATGTAACTGGTTCAGTCATAAAATACAAAGCTCATGTGATCATAAGTTCCATAATATAACAGATTAGATATTTATTAAAAAATAAACTCAAATCAAAAGTACCAGCAGGCCGACAAACAACCTGAAAGAAAGCAGCTGATAAGAATTCCCCACGATGTACTGACCTGAGCATGGCGTAGCTGATTAACGAGCGTGGAACACCTCTCCGGATCCTTCCGGCCGTCAAACGAGTCCAACTCCGCCGCGATCATGTTGAGAGCATCGTCAGCGAAGAAGAACTGCGCTAGCAACGACCGGTCGTCCCTCTGCAACAAAGAAATTGGCAATTAGTTACTGGGTTCTCATGAATATCAGTATGATGCAACAATAATATAGTTGACGGTGGTCGAAATCGATGTTTTATGGCTTATTTGACGACTAGAGAAGAAAACAAACGCATATTAAAAAAAAATATTTATAATTCACAGGTATTTGTTAATACGAGTATTTCAATGAAATACCATCGTCGTATTTTTTCGAATATTCGGAATGTCAAAGAGTCCGCTAGAATACGTGGCTTGAATATCAACAATATAAAATGAATAAAAAAAATACTGAGTAATCCGTTTATATAAATATTAAAACACATGTAAACCTTCACTATCATAACGTAATAACAGTTTACCAATTTATTTTGTTTTGTGAAATGTGTGGTATTTGCCGTAAACTATTACGAAAGTGGTTATAATCTGGAATATAGGGATAATCTCACTGTTGTCGCAGTTAGCTAACCAGTTAACCAGTTAGCTAGGTAATGACATCTATCCCACACTTCTATTACTCCTACTAATATTATAAAGAAACTTGTTTATTTGTTCGATTTTATGTCAGAGGTAAAAACACAAAACTATTGGATTGATTTTGAATTTTTTTTAATTTATAGAAACTAATGCAGATGCATGGGCTATATTTGGATTCTCTAGAAAATAACGATATTTGTACATCAATAACCACATAAATTTTCGGTAAAAAAACTACAACCAGAGCCTTTTATATCTCCCAACGCAGCCAAGACAGGTTAAATATACTGCCGTGTATGCAATGGATTCCAATCCATTCCATTTAATCTGAGCAGTAATGATTTTAGTAGAAAAAAATGGTAGCCAAATACGACCCTAGTTCAACAATTCACCTAAATGTTAATGAACGGTAGCTTTCAGGTAAAAGGTTGTAACCAGATATCAATTATTCGTTTTAATTTAGGTCCACGCAACGGTCCTTTAGTTCATAAGGCTAAAGACCTTATGAGGTCAAACGAAAAACGAAATCTGATTAATGGCTTGTTATTTTCTGCTTGTAATAAATAACTTAGCAAACTTGATTTCTATTTGCTAGAATTATACGAAATAAGCGTTCATTTGGCGATACGCTCATTTGTAAAGAGTTGTTTGTAAATTAGTTTAAATCATAATCAAAGATTGCTTGTGACAAAGACAGTGGGCCTGATCAATATTCAAAACTGCCCAGTGAACGATAGATATTCGCAGTTTTTTACTGGATACATTCCCAAACAAAGGGATTCATAAAAGAATTGACCCGAAATCACACGAAATCACCAATCACCGGTTTGGTGGTAAGATAATATATAATAGCTAAAAAGATAACACATAAAGAAGAAAGAGAGAAGGAGAATTCGATGCCGATATTGCTGAAGGTTTCGACAAAATTCAGTAAGTTTTAATGGGTTCTAAAGAGGGCACTGTTGCCTGAATCTCTAGTTAACTTTCAACACCCCGCATGTGTTCCTAAGGTGATGTTAAATAGGCAACAACACAACGTCGAATAAGTACCAGTGAAATTCGATCCGCTGGCTTGCCATTCCGGCTCTATCACAAGCCGTGAACTTTCAATAAGCCCAGAAAGAGCGGACTTGCTAATTTGCAATAGCCAGCGCGTGTCATTTTAATGCCTTTGAACTCCCTCGTGTCTATAAAAGGAGGTTTGTCCTCTCCAGTGGGTCTTTATAAGCTGAAAATCATCCAAACTCTGAGATTACTTCAAAGAAACAAAACATTTTTTTAAAGAAGACGTACAGAAGATTTGTAAATAAAAATTGCACATCATGCACTTTACGTCAAAAATGAGACTGTCCATCGTAAATAGTGCGAAGGTCGCAAGCGAATATAAAATGGGAATTAGACAAGGACAACACTTTCAGTGTTATTGTAATCATAGAGCGATGAAATCATACTTTCCTTCAGAATCTATTGTGTCGGGTAGTGTGACAAATGTCGCGAAATGTTTAGATTGTGCTTTTGTTCAAAAATGGAGTAGTGTCTATTGAAAACGGAATAAGATGTATAAAGAGGTTTTTTTGACACTATTCTCACAAAAAACAGAAGTTCTCTAAAAAGATTTGAAATACTTTAAACCTTCTCGAAAATGACTGCGTTTCCTATTTCTGTATTAACCAACACAAATATTTTATCAATATAAAAATGTGCAATACAATATTTTATAAAAGTAAACACATTTCACAGTTCATTGACATTTCGTCTTACCGCAAAAAAAATTCTAGCTAGAAACAAAACGTGCGTTGAGCAAACGTTTAACGCAATCCACACTACAAAGCGAAGTTTAGCTTTAGTACTATTAGTGTGGTTAAGCACTAAACAGTATATTTAACTCTCCACTACACACGTTTTACGAAATCATTTATTTTAGTGCAATGTACAGTCCCGTTTATGAATTATTAATTCAAATTAACATAGAAAATTGCTCACGATATCCACGATTATGTATCACAATATCCAAAACTAATATATATTAAGCTGACATCAATGAAGTAATAAATTAGGGTATAAGAGCTCAGGGCTGGAATAAATTTTGAATATTAGTTGGAACATAACAATTTAAAGCAAAAGGTTTCGTTTATCATACGATTAACTCTGAACTGCTGGTTGTAAGGCTCTCACAACGTCTGCTTCCACACAATTCACTCTGGGAAATTTTCTTTAAGTTATTGGTCCAGTAGTAGGAGGACGCTTACGCGGTCTTCATTCGACCGCTTGTCTAGCTCATCAGTTCTTGGTACTGCGACAACGATTACGAGTAATTTACCGGGAAATCCGTTAAAGAAAATAGCTGCAAGCAGTTCTAACTGAAAACAGCACTGCAGTTTTGACTGCAACACAAAACGTAGCCCGTTATACGGATAAGACAATGTTTAAATAAGTTTTCCATAGTATAAATTGATAGGTAGGTATATCTATTTATTTTTTTATTAATAACGTGTAGTATGCTTTTATTATTACTTTAGTAGGTACTAATAAATTTCTTTCTTTGATGTTTTCGTATCTTTAGATACAAAAGAAAATTAATTACGAACGCGTGGACATTTAAGCTCCCTCTTAACCACATCAAAGCGTCTCATCTACTGAATGTTGACAATCTCTCTTTCTTTCCGTATCAAGGACCACAGTTTCGCATAGGAATCCAGTGGACCCATTACGAATTTGTAAATAACACTTACACTTCAAAATTTTACAACTTCTTAGACACTTGACTTTCTTCACGATTTCCTCCATCGCAAAGGTAGTGACAATATCAATATATTGTTAAAACGTTCCAATTAATGTTTGATTATTTAAGTAAATTATTTTGTATGCACATGCACAACTGTCGCCGATAAAGTCTACGTATGTGTGGTTATGAACTCCATACTATGAAGCAAGCTTTATAATAATATCGTTAATCGTTAATACATTCAATACAAAATTAAACAATTTTATGCTAATTGAATTTCTATAACTTATAATTGAATAATTATTCAAACTTTCAACGGGTCCGGAATGCCGTTCGTGTTTTTATCAGCAAAAACCAATACAAACTTATAAGGTTGTTTAAAAACGCCTTACTATAAAATGTTTAGTGTTTATATTGGAACGATTCGTGTAAAGATAAAGTTGGTAAAGATATTTGGTGAGAGTTGTCAGAATTCAATCGAGTGTGACGTCTGTCTCCTTGATCTCAGTCCATTCACTTTTCGATGTATTGTTAAGTAATCGAGGATTTTAATAGGATATGAATATAAAACAATCAATGCGTAATAGATACAAGATTATCTTGCATTTTTTTCTTTTTGCATTAATATTAATGATCGACGAACCATTGCAATGAGAACCACACTCAGTTGGCAGCACACGTTATAGAATCCGCCAATGCGATAATAAAATTTACTAACAAGCACAAGCAATTCGAAGTAAAATGGATAATCACACGATGCATAGTCAAATGAAATATAATAATATAGACTGTGTCAATTAAAGAAAATACTTTTGTAACTCGATCAAACTCTAAAGACCAAAAAATTTCACCTATGACAAAAGTAAATAAGGTGATTTTACCTTTTTCTTCTAATCTGGGCCTGAAGGTGGCTTGCTGCAGTCTATTAGATCGGAGTCCTATAAAGTGCACAGCTCCAGAAGGCCACAGATATTCTGCCGATATTTAAATACATAGAAGCACAGATGGAGACAGATAGACCATACATAGATGAAAAGTATTTCATCTATGGTTAGTGGAGTGCATACAAATATGCATAACCTGTTGCTTAGCGGCGCGGTTAGAACTAAAAAGGTAGATTGTTACCAAGGGGGCCCTTTCTATATAGGCTTAATACTATTTACAACAGCGCGCGTTGAGCAGCTTATTAGCATCAAAGCGTGCAAATGCCCCTGTTTTAACTATAAACCTATAACTAGCCATTTATATAAGAGCTCTGCCACTCTGTTTACATATTCACTTAAAATTCATAACGCGAAACCTAATCTGTATTGGCATGCGGCGTGACTTGCGTTCAAGTAATCCATACCTTGTGTAACTTAGAGGGCTAATAATAAGAGCTAGAATAGGCAGTTGTCTTAGTTGTCATGGTTACTTTTTGTTTGGTTTTAGTGGCAACGTTCATGCAACTCGTCGCGTGGCTCCTTGTCGCACGCTATTTAGTATTAGAGGGATAAAATGCTTTTGCCCTTACTGTCATCCTAACACTGACTGATTTTGCACGTCCGAGACTGGTGTCTCAGACTTAGAGGAAAACTAACAGAATCTAGGATGATCAAATAGAAATCATAAGAAATCTTCTTTGTCAAGTGCCTCTGCGCTACTAGATATAAATCGTATACAAAAGTAATTAAAAATAAATGATACACAAAACCGGAAAAGTTTATGTGATGTAATAGTGAGAAATTTATGTAGGGAGTATATCTAGTTATTTGATGAATAAAAAAAATCCTGCCACGGATTTCGCATTAGGAGAAAAAGCAATGAAAGATAAAGGTATCATAAGCTCGCGCCATGAGCAGGAAGACTTTCGGTCATTGACATGAGGTCAGCCAAGACTGAACACAACGAAATTTGTATGAAATCGTCGCACACCGTCCATTTTACTAGACCCCTCATATTATTGAATCTTAATATAAGAGGTTTTAACTTTACTGATGTCTAGATATCTTTATCTAGATAAATCGAATTGAGACGTCGCGCGTCGTTGAAAAGTCGACAGACTACGAGGAGAGACAAAAAAAAATAGGTTTTTAAGAATTGATGAATACGTGTGAACTAATTAGACCCAAATCCCAGGTAGATAGAGAAATAGAAGGAAATTGTGAAAGGAAATGAAACTATAGAACTCGAAAAATTTACATCATATTGTTCTGTAAAAAACTAGACACTTACAACACAAAGACTAAATGAATCGGCGGATATAAACCGTTTAGGAGTTAATGTATTGTCACACGAAACAGACCGGATCGCCATTACCGACATCGTTAGAGAAAGTAAATTCAATACCGAACCGAATTTTCACCCCGTTTACTATGTTACTTAAAATATCTATGACCTTTGCTGACCTAACTATAGTGTTTGATTTCTTCATCATAATAATCCTCTTACATTTGACATATTACGAGTAGAAAATATTTCCAAGTCAATATTAATATAAACGAGTACAAAACCTACATATGTTGTTGTGTCTATCTACATACATATTATATCTGCTAAATTGTTATAAAATACTTGAAACTTACGTAAACATTTCAATTTTAAGCTAACATCACTCAACCAAAAACGTTTGTAACCCCTGAAACGTCATTGTCAAATTGATAGTGACATTTTTTTTTGTATCGAATTAAAAAACACTAGATCGTAGCACAAAGAACACTGGTACATTTGCATTATGAGTCAACTTTAACTTTTGTTAAATTTATACTTTAACAACTACTTGTGGGATACAAATAAGAGACTAATAGCTCATTTACACAAGGAGAGTTTCTCGAATCGGTCAAAAGCAACTGTTATCATCATCCGATGACTGTTGTCCCTGTTACCATCAAGTTTTTATCATCATATGAACAGTTGTAGGCGAGAATTGTATGTAGTTTGATCACATACGAAAACTGTATACAATATTGTCGCCCCAACCGTTAGAGAAACTCTCCTTGCGTAAATGAGCCGTTATTCGACTTGTTTATTAGGAATTTTAAGCGCATATGGATTGGCACTTTTCTTTATATAAAGAAGGTGGGACACGAGCAGACAGTCCACCTCGTGGTAAGTGGATACAGTCGCCCTTGGACGTCCGCAACACATCAATCCAGATCCAGAATGACATATTTTGGCACACCCCCGAATGCGGTGCCTAGTTTTGGAGATATAGTAGGACATTTGGAAAGAGTTCGGAAGATTGGGAATAGGTAGAATAATGGGACAAGGAATTTTTCTCATCCCATTCTTCCTTGCGGGAGTATGGGGAGTAAAAAGTATAACTGAATAAGGAGTTTATTTTCATTATTCTCTCCATTCGAAGAGACAGGAGGTGATGACGCAAACACGTAGCATATTTTACGAGTCTTTTTCTGTCATCTGCGTGTTTAACATTGTACATGACAGTTATGAACTAATTCATTGAATTGTGTATGACATTTTTAACAATCAATCACATGATTATACATCAATAATTGACGTTAATATGGAATGACATCAACAAAAGATATAAACATCCAACAGGTTAGCACTTGACAACTTATTTTATTTTTTATGGAAGAAGGCAGCAGATGAACATACTTGCTGTCAAATCAGTCTCGGGAATTTTGAAAAAAGAATGCCCACGTAAAAATATATTGCTGTTAGGTTGGCACTATTGTAGCAAATTTTCATTAAAAATTTTGGCGCGACTGTCAAATAGTTGTTTGAAAATTTTCATATTTGCTAAACGACCTCGAGTGTGTACTTTGCAAATTTTACAATGGATAAAAATATCGTACAAAGGAATTTGCCTCAAATTTTATGTTGCCAACAATATTTCTTCTGCGGAATCATTGAAAATGTTAGCAAAGATGGCCGAGAAGTGGTTCAAGACTTGCTTCTTTCTGGTCGACCGTCAACGTCTTCGACTGAAAAAAATATCAGCAAGGTGAAGGAAAATAGTAAATAGTCGCGCTAGCTTAAGTGTGATGAGAGGAAGTTGATATGTGTCACGAATCGGTTCGCACCATTTTGGTTGATGTTTTAAGTATGAAACGCGTCGCGGCACGGCATATTCCGAAGGAACTGAATTTTCTTCAAAAAGATACCCGGCTACAGGTTGCTACAGACATGCTTGAACCAGCCAAACCGGATCCCACATTCATGAAACACATCATAACGGGTGACGAAACGTGGGTTTATGATCTTCACATGCAAACCAGCCAACAAGCTTCGGAATGGCGCTTCGATAGCGAACCAAAACCGAAAAAACCACGTCAAAGCCACTCAAAAATCAAAGTCATGTTGACTGTTTTCTTTGATTATCATGATTTCAGATTTCGACTTAGATTACCTTCCGGAGGGTCAAACAGTCAATAAACATTATTATCTGGGCGTCATGAGGTGATTACGAGAGAATATTAGTCGGAAAAGGTCAGATCTGTGGAACAACAATTCTTGGATACTGCACCACGACAATGCGCCATCTCACACCTCAATCATCGTATGGGAATTTTTAGCCAATAATTTAATGAATTATCTGGATGGACGTGTGACTTTTCCCTATTCCCCAGACTCAAATTACCACTTTGTGGCAAACGTTTCGAGTCCGTTGACATAATAAAACAAAATTCGCTAGAAGAGCTAAAAGGCCATACCGGAAAGTGCCTATAAGAAGTGTTTCTACGAATGAATTATTCGCTGGGGAAAGTGTATTGCGTCAAATGGAGCCTATTTCGAGGACGACAAAATAAATTTAGACGACTAAAGCAAATTTTTTTTTTTATTAATAAAATCCCTAAACTGACAGAGTAGTACAGTCCACCTGATGATAAGTGAAGACTGTCGCCTATGGACATCCACAATACATGCTAAAATTAGTCCAAAATGTCAAACGTTGGCACGTTCTCGAATGCTCTGCCTACCTTTGGATGTATAGAAATGTATTTGGAGTAAAAGTTAGAAAAATGAGAAGGGATGGGATGAGATGGGAACGGGCTTTGGCATATTTCACTCGCTATCGAAACACGTAGGTACGTAGATTGAGTAAAAAGGATAAGGTTGGAAATACATTTCAAGGTAGTCTTCTTAGAGAGTGGCAACGTGGCCAGTTGAGCGCGCCCAGCGGCTGTTGGACTACAGCGTGCACTCTCGCCCTTAAAAACAACATTCATTTGTTTGAATCATAAAGATACTGATTTCAATATTTGAATTAAAATTACTAAACTGTTAAAAGCCCTTTTAACGTCCACTGCAGGACACCTCCTCATGCACATTGTCTTGTGCATGAGGGGGTGTAAAACGCCACGCTGACCTAGCGAGTTGGCGAGTCCATTCATTTAGAAGTGGCGTAATTACCCAGTGTCTGTGTTATCGGATTTGTTATGTCTCAATAGCCTAGCTTTTACGACATCCACCGGGAAGAGATTGAATGGAGTTATTCTAAAGCTGGCCGACATGGCCAAAATTTACTATGTATAATTTGGGATTTTTTCTTGTAAAAGCTTTTGTTCTTGTAAAAAATGCGGTTGAGTAAAAATATATTTGATGAAATCCTGAACAAATGCCGACACTAAATTGTTAAGTAGAAATTGTACTGAATAATTATTTATTCTCAAAAAGCTTGTCGCGAAATATTCATAAAAGTAGGAGGTACCATTTACAATTGGCGCGACAAGCTTGTTGAGAACAAATAATTCAATATAAACCTACTTTATTCGTTTTAGTACATGGCTTGCATAAAAGCTTGTTTTTAAAAAACGTTTTTTTTTATATTATCTACACCTTTTTAATTAGAAATATTTCTCAATCTATCCATTTCAAGTAACGCATCATTACGGTAGAAAGTCATGTTTTGTTTTGCAAAGTTTCATGTGCATGCTACTAATCGTTGAGTGCCCTCATGAGGAGACACTCCTGGCTGCAGCATCAGTTCATGGTGAAGATCATGTTTAGCTATCAAAATTAAACGTATATGCAAAGTTTCGTGTCTTTGCTACTAACCGTTGGGGAGTGCCCTCGTGAGGAGACAATCCTGGCTGCAGCATCGGGTTATTTCTATCATTTTAGAGTATTGTCATGAGAACTTAACAAGCATGCAAAATTTCAAAGTCGTAAGTTTAGAGGAATTGGTCCAAATTTGGCTTGCAAGATTTGTCCCGAACATACTAATTAGCTAACAGGTTAAATAAAAGCTTGTAAATAAAAAAGAGAGGCAATGGAACATTTTACAGAATGAAAAATAGTTTTAAGAACTCCATTCCATTTGTCCAGTCGTGTTTTAATAGTGTTTAGGATTTTCCTGTCATCCGCTTACGTAGTCGTTCTATTTTTGTTTTCCTCGTTACATTCGCCAACAACGCTTAGATTTGAGGACGTCTGAGGATTTGTGCGTATGCGACTAGGCATAGCAGCTAGTCGCATTAAGGAGCTTGACATAAAAATGTTTCCATATTTATCGCCGTCTACAGTACTTGCAGCCCTTCAAGGTACGTATCCCTGGAGGTCTGCAATGTTCTACAGAACTTTTATGACGGTGCTCGGGAATTCGTTCGCGTGGAATTTGAGGTACGTGTGGTTAGTTTATTGTACTTCTACTCTATCCCGTCCTACGCCATGCCCTATGGTAACTGTATAATGATTTTGAATGAAACGGAATGAAAACTATAACTACACAAAGTTTCATTAAAATCCGTTCATTGGCTTCGTTCGGCGTGTTCAGATAAGACAAATATTAAAAAAAAAAAAACTGCAACGACTTTTTTTTAACAGTTAGGATTTTATTGTGTGTAGTACGTGCACAGACAGAAAATAACTCGCGGATGGAATTTCGTCTCATCCATGGTTCCAACTCGAAAACTAGTGTATTTTATCACCACACAGATCGATTTGAGAATACATACTAGATATGTTTTACGAGTACTCTCGGACATCCACGATAGAGTCTAAGAGTGGTCTATGTGCAGTAGCTCTCGAATTCTTTAATTAATGTGTGATTTGAAAATGGAACATTCTTATTACATAATAGAACTAGGTCTTGACATACGTGACTCGCCCCTCCAAACTCCTATCTTAGTGTGCGTAAATGTATCCCAACAAGGTCGTTTTCTTGTATTTGTAAATATCCGTCATCGGTAGTGCACAGGCAGCCGCCCGTGCACGATACGACAAGCTATTGTTTCTACGTCGCTCAGTAATATAAAGTACAAACTGCAGAAAAAATTAAACATGGATAAGGGAGGAAAAAAGTGATGGGGAGTCAGGTAAAAACATTAAAAAATTATCTTTTTTTAGTTATGGAGCTAGCATTTGCATACTGATTCGTCCACATTGTTTTGTTTTATGGAGTTGTGCCATATATTTTATTTAGAAAAATATTTCCTTTGTATCGCTTTGACTTTGAAGCTATTGATTTCCAATAAAAAAAATTGCACGAGGGTACTAAAATAGATAAAATAAATATAATTAATTGATATAGGTAAGAGAAGTTATAGCTTTGGTATACCGACATGAAATATGAGGCTGAAAATGGTGGGGAGTGCCTAACAAATGCTGGATGGCGGGCGGACTTCAAAAGCTGTGGGAATAAGTAAGAGAATGTTTCAAGAATTCTTAAACAAAAATGGGAAAACATTTCAACTGATAGTGTTGAGATCACCGCATAAAAATAAAAAACCGCGGAAATGTATGAGGCGTTTTTTTTTTAGTTTTTCCTACGTTAATTTTATATACCAATCTAAGTTTCCATACTATGATTTCTCTGTCAAAAAAATTAAAACGAATTATTGAAGAAAATATCACCAATGTTTAATTTTGTAGTATACCCATTCCTACTTTGCTTGCTATCCATACTTGCAAGATCTTAAGTTATAGAGGATCAGTTGATCAACTAATCATAAATGGCGTAACTGTGTGCTAGGCAGGACATGTGCTGTCATGGAGTGCGCTTCCGCTGTGCCATATTATAATGACAGGGATCAGTGAAACAACAAATCCGTGTTTTTGTTTAAGTTTGGGGTTGAGTCGGTGCATGCACACGTGCGCCAGCGCTCTATAAATATTTTCACTCAAACGTTTACTGTGATGTTTTATGGTGGGGCGTGCCATGTTACCATAGAAAATCTCTACGAAGTTTCAAGTTTGACTTTTTAATTAATCCTTCCCCATCTGTTAGACTATCGCGCACCCCCCCCCCCCCCCCCCCCCAAGCACCCAACCAGGTTTCTGGTAAGAACGATGTGTCATCTAGTCTATTCCCATATCAATAACCACACCAGTTTGCTGGCGCAGTTTACTTGAAGGGCTAGGTAAGAAGATTTTAACGCTAAGCAATTCAATTGGAATGTGTTTCCTGGGCTACCAAATAATCATTATGTATCTAGAGATATTTCTTAAGGATCTCCTTATATAAGTCATTGCTTATTTCCTCAATAACCTTCAAGGGATGATTTACGTAAAAAAATAGGACTTCTGAATAAAAATGGTGTCTTTATTAGAGTTAAGTAACTAGTTTCATCAGATAACAGTTTATATTTTAAAGGATCGAATGTATTTTGTATATGGCCAGCTAGACATTAATGTTAACAGAATTCGATATCCAGTGAAACTTCACATAAGGAAAATGCATACAGGTATATTGGGAATCCCCCACCTACAACTGCGCATCGTAACATAAGTTTTATCGGAATTCCGATGTAAAACTGAACATGAGAAAATATGTATAATGTGCCTGAACTAGTTAGTCGGTCGATCATTCTAGAAGCAATTGTAAATACCTACAATGTACATCTTTAGTTTAGTATAAAACTGATGTATTGATATACTTTAACATATTAAGCCAAGCAATAGAGCAATTCATTGTGACATAAATCCTAGTAGGAAACCGACTGTGCCATCATAATATGAAGGACAGTCCGTAGATGAAATCCGTTGTTTTCCACTCGGAAATGTTGTCTATTAATTGGTTATAAACACTTTTAAACAAAAAATGGTTTGTTTTATAGTTTTTTGCTTATAAAATGGAAACTAATGAAGCAATCTTAATGATGTAAATAGGCGATTTATAGAGAATAAAAATATGAACAAAATGAGAGGTTAAACGACTCGATCGGATAATTCGCAATGGAGAAAATCCGGAAAAACTGAAAAATTCAGCGTTTTCAGGGGTAATTGAGTTTGAGTTTTTAGTCATCTTTACGACTATTTCCGAACTGTTTCGCAGCATTTTAGGGAAAAATGAAAATATGCGTTTTGTTACACTACACTTCTACTTTTCAAATCCGTTTACAAAATTAAAATCGAACGATCTAGTAACGCATCCAGACCTGCTGCAAAATATCGCATTGAAAAATTAAAATTACGATTGTGCCAAAACTAATAGTCGGACAGCGTCGAGGTTTTGCACACACAAAGTACCTATAAATTACTACATTTTTGCGAAGTTTCAGCCCTGTAAGTGTAAAAATGGCCGATTAGTGATTTTTTTAAATAACGCTGAAAATTTCGATTTTCTCAAGTTTTTTCCGTTGCTAATTATCCGATCAAGTTCGACATCTCATTTTGTTCATATTTTTAGTCTCTATAAGTACATAATTAAGATTGCTTCATTAGTTTCCATTTTATAAGCAAAAAACTAAACAAAAAAAACGATTTTTGTTTAAAAATGTTTATAACAAATTAATAGACATTTCCGAGTGGAAAACATAACGGAATTCATCTACGGACTGTCCTTCATATGATGGCACAGTCGATTTCCTACTAGGATTTATGTCACACAATCGCTAATACTGTAATCTAATGCTTGGCCTATATATGACTTTAACCTTGTTGCGGTACCTCTCCACTACTGAAGGTTGAACGTCAACATCTTTAGCTGTAGAAAAAAACAACACACACACCACACGTTATGATCGACACCTTATTACGTGATATTATGATACTGTTAAGTGATATGATACGTGATATGACAGTCAAATCGATTCAATAAAAAATAACAAATAAAATAAAAATCGCAAGTCTGTTATCATTAAAGCCTCGCTGTAAATTGAGTACAATGGATTCCCTTTCGAATACGCATTTGCTAAAACCTTGACATTGCCCGCTCGGGTGTTGGCATGAATTGAGATTTTTTTTCTATAATTGAACGCAATATGATTCATTCGATAGCTGAATGGAAAACGTTACTGAACAAGTAACCGTTTTGTTTTCAGAAATATTACGACTAGACGTTATTAAAGAATTAGAGGTACATGAAAAATATGCTGGTTGGTGTAAGGTCTTTAGTCTAAGGAAACAAACGCTCTTGGAGCTGCATACTTTGATCCAGGTATAAGGAAGTCTGCTATTCATAGAACACAAGTCGGTATCTCTATTATGACCATGGAACTTACTGCAATCTCGGGAGGATCTGGGATATGTTAGAAATATGTAGAGTATGTAGCATGTAGCTCGATGCGCCTCTGGGTATAGAGGTGTATCGATAGCATATAAAATTTTAAAACAGATTTATGTCATTGGTTCCATCTCATATAGGATTAATGGGTAACAATTAATAGCTCCCTGCGCAATAAAATAGAAAGATCACCAAGTACTAAATTCATAATTATGGGTGTGAACAATGAACAAGAAAACTAGACACCACTGCAATATTGCTAGCAATTATTAACTAAACATGGCGTATGGGATTCATTACCCTACTTATAATGAATGGAGATTGCATCTACAAATACAGATGAGGTATAATCTAACATTCTAGTCAATACTGATCAAACAAAGTTAGAAAAAAATACACCTTATAGATTAGTGAAATCGAGATATTTTATTTAATATAATCATTCAGTAATCCGCATAGAATTTGCGGAATGTGGTAACGGGCCTTGGACTGATAGGCCTGCAGTAAAGACAGAAGGAGAGTATGGGAGATTTATATCTCAGCCATCAAGTGATTAGATTATAAACAAAGGTTTGTGTATTATAGTCATAGAGTATTATACCCTATAGAGCGGTAATACTGGCCATCCAATTCCGAAACTGATCAGTGATTTGCCTATAATAAATATCAACTCTCACATGCACCAAAATAGTACAGCACCAGAAAGTGACCTGTGTGTACGTCTCTGTATAATTATAAAACACGAGATTTGCTGTTAAAATGTCTTCCTGTTCGATTCGTTGGTGTGGTAAAAATAGTAAAACATCGAACTCTAAAACAGACGGCATCACATTTCATCGGTAAGTAACAATAAATATAGAATTTTTCAATTCACATCCATTTTATCACGGCTCAAGCTAAACTGGTCACGTCAAAATGAAACAATTGACAAGTATCTATGCGTCTTGCTTTTACCTAGTTACAACCTCGTTGCATCATCTCTTTCTATTTCTACGAACTTGTTACTAGTGTTGGACTAAGAAAATGAAATTATGTTTCGATATTTACGAGTAAAGTAGGTATATATATTACATTTTATTTAAAAAAATAACTTTGCACTTATTTTTAATGTCCATTGTCGATCTAACGTCGTAGTGCTGGACATATTATGTTTATCGATTTTTTTAAGTATATCAGATCTTGATCGAAAAATACGGTCTATTAGGCAGTAGTGTAGATATGATTTTAGAAATAAGTAGGTGACGTTATTTGACAATATCGACACCTGAACGTTTGAGGTCATCGTTTACTTTCTAGAATAAAAAAGTAATAGGAAAACCAAAACGATCTTAATATTTTGATGGAAACTGTCGAGCTTTCGCAGTTTTCAGAAAATGTAATAGAATACATAGCAGGATATGTGTCTAGCGAACTAGTTAAACGCATTAAATGTGGCACTTGTATAGAAGCGTTGGTATGTTTGACAGAAAACAAGAGAAGTCTAATTTATTACAGAGATAAGGGTGGCTTAATATATCCTTCGGTTAGTGTGCAAAAAATCTGCCGTCGTTCTGAGCAATTTATAAAAAAAATTTTCATTAATAGCGTAGACAAAAGAAAATATACAAGCGACTTCTTAGTCCACAAGACTGTCAGTAGCTTTGTAGGAGAATTATTTTTTCCCGAATATCAGTACCACCAATACTACGCAGAAGAGACAGACCATTTAATTGATTTGGCTAAAAGCGTAATGAAAAAATATATAGATACAAATATATAGATATATAGATACATTCCTTAGCAAAAGGAGGCAATATAATGAGAAACAAGCTGTAAGAAGAATTTACACGAAATTAATTCATTTTAAAAACCAGTAACGCAATGTATAATAATTACCATTATACCGATTTAAATTGTTTTATTAAATGATAAGTACCTATTAAAATGTTGTTTTATCTTCACAACGTTATTTAATTAAATACATCTATTTAGGAAGTTTTCCTATCATCTAAATTTTCCATGTGCTCTGTATTCCGTAAACTATCAATTTTGTTCACTCTTGTTGGGTAGTATTTAATAGTTGGAATAATGCTATTTTAATTATTTTATTCATTTAATTTTAAATATGTATTTACGTATACATTGTATCTCTATAAAAAAACAAGAGAGTGTTATTTACCATGCCGTCCCACTAAACAATTTCTTTCGATATCGATATTTGCGTGCCCAACACTAGAGTTTATGTTTGACCTTGGGTCGACCAATCAGAGCGCAGTTGTCACCGCGGTGATTTGACGGAAATATTTTCAAACAAAATGAGTAGCATTTCGTCTCTATTGGGTATGTACTCTATGATTATAGTGGTACAAATGTAGAATATGCTAGGCAAATCTTAAAGACCCATTGAGTGATACCTATAATTAATGTCGCAGTAAGATAGAAATAGCCCAAGATATAGCTGTTAATTTATAAGATATAGCTGTTATGTCCCTGTTAATTTAGCTATATATCACGGAAGATAGATTAACCGAACTGTTTTCATTCTATTTCTCTAGGGATATAGCTATACATATACACCTAGATCGGTTTATATTTTATTATTTACTTTTTTATTATTTCAATAATTTTTTTCAGTGATTTAACAATGTTTTCGAACATATCAATACAGACTATTGAACTAGGCTTTTGTTAACGATCCCTTTTTATTTTCTGGAGGAAAACAATATAACTAGTTAATGAAGTAATCTCCATTGTTTAACATATGCTAGAAATTAAACTTTATTAAAATTTTCTTTGTTTTCACTTGAAATTATTATTAATTGTATGAAGTATTTAATCAAATTAAAAAAAATGCTTTACAATAATAAGTTTGGTTTTAATAAAATTGTAACACCGAATCAATCAAGATAAAATAAAAAAATTGCATAGTTATTACTATTACCTAACTACATTAAAATTGTAAGTACAGTTTTTACATAAAATGATATTATAATATAATATCATGTACGCATACAATTATATGCACACTGCACGTCGTCGTGCGGAAACGATCGTAATTATAAATCACTGAACAAATCCCACTAGATTATCACGGAAGATTGATTAACCGAACTGTTTTCATTCTATTTCCCTGGGGATATATAGCTCTAAATATCAGTGTAATATCTCTCTATGTCAGTGTAATCTGTATTGGGCATTAGCACTAGCAACATATTTGTTAAATAAGTGTAGATTACAGGCTGTAGATTACAGAAATAAATAAATATACTTATATATCGAGATCAGTTTAGTGATATAAAAATATATTATTTTTTTACTATTTCACTAAATAAACTGATCTCGGTATATAGCTATATATTCCTAGGGAAATAGAATGAAAACAGTTCGGTTAATCAATCCTCCGTGATAAAGCTAAATCACTAGGGGCATAGCTGTATCTCGGCTATTTCTATTTTACTGCGACACACACGTACAGTCTCAAAAAGTATTCAAAAAGTAGTGCTAGGAATATTAATTTCCATAAATAGGTTTCGTTTATAATTTAAATTATTTAATTATACAATAGTTATTTTGTATAATACTTAATACTTAATAGTTATTTTTATTTGACGAATCAGCTAAAATAATTAAGCTGAAATCATAGGTTCCTTGAACTCCACAAAAATCTGGATATCTAATCAATATGGATCTAACCTACTCCTTTCATGACTCACTGCCCAGCCAAGTATCAGCCGGAGTTTGGGGTAAGCAAACGTTTTTGTCGCTACAACTTCAAGGCAATGCCCTATGGAATTAGGGTTAAAGACTCGTAGTGAAAATAAAAATTGTAATCTTTCTAAAACCCTATGACTAGCCTCAATTCAGGTGTCTTGTTACAAAATAAACAGTTAAAAATTCTCTTTAGTTTTAATAAAATTGGTAACACCGAATCAAATAAGAAAAAAATAAAAAATGGCAAGCTTTTTATTAGACTTGACAAATGACTTCCAGGAAGAGATATGGCGAAACATAACACCAACAAACAAAAGATATAATGCAGCATATCATATCAGCAGCAGGTAATGTTTCTCACCTATGACGCCTCTTACATATTAAGAATAAAATTGATGACCAATACACAAACGCTAATAAAATTGTCATACTTTATAATATAATCACTGATAAGGTGTGGCTCACAGATAACAGGAATGATGACTATCTTACGTTATGATAAGATTTACTCGTATATTAGTCTTTCACAGAGTTCTAACAACATTTTTCAATCATAAAATGAGCATATTTACACACACTTAATTCCTGAAACATTGCTCCCATAGGATTGTCGCCTAGGTTACGATTTTAGATCCCCATTAGTACCTACTATACAGAATGTTCAATATAAAGTTTCTTTTAGGTATATACTTCTAATAACATCAAGAAGATTGCTGTTTTCGAACTACTCGAATATTGAAGTTCCTCGTTTTCTATTTGATTTTTTGATAGTATAACAACAAAAGTGAGCGAGTGGCGGCCAAGGAAAAGTAAACAAAGCGTTGACCGCCCCTTGTCAATACGAACTATCTTGAGCATGGGAGATCAAGCGAAATGGATAAGGATAGCACGGCATCGAGGAGGTGGCAAGTGGAGGCGTATATCCAGCAGTGGGTGGAATTAAGCTGATTATTATGATAATAATAAGAACAACTATACTTCCACAAAATATAAATATCTCTAAAATAGGCGTTTTACAGGACAAAGTTTATTAAGCAGCACTAAACCATGTTAAAGAATTTTAGCAAATTATGCATGCAATTGCATTAATTCACCTGGATATGTAGGTATGTATATATGACATATGTATATGTATATATGACAAAGATTGTAAATTATTAAGTTAAATCTAGACAATGTAAATTTGATCTAAGAATATTAAGCTGTTAAGCTCAACTTTGCTAAAATTAGTAGCAACACAAATATTTATTTTAACTTAGGTAGGTTTTATAATTAGAAAAGATTCAATTATTTACCTGATGGTAAGGGGATATTATTGTCACTGTGACCACTGATCAGTGATGCCAAAAATGGCAAACGGAAAATAAATTTGGTGGTTACCTATTCATATTACCAAAAGTATTCCAATGAGCAGCAAAAAATACTGAATGAGCAGCAAATCGATGGCCGGGGCAACTTAAAGGTGGGTTAAGTTTAGATTCTCTGGTGACAATAAAAAAATAGGAGTAGGTACCCCCATCGACTTGGTGATACTGATAAGTGATGTGAAAGACATTCTTAGTAATTATGAATTTTATTATTTACTTCAGTTATTTAAAAGATTCATTGCATTTATTCATTTCATTTCATTGATTCTTCATTTGCAACTAAAGTCAAAATGGGGTTTCTATCCGCTCATCCATTACTAATTTACAAAAATATGATTTATTGTGTAGTAAAAACCGGAAAAACAAGTGTACAAAAAACGTAAACAATGGCTATTAAAAAGAAATCCGTGAAGTACATAATGTAACGACTAATTTATTGTACAGACGGCAGCACAACTAAAACAAAGCCATTCCATTCTAGTTCTTAAAATTATAAAAATAAGACACCAGTATGTATTGAAAAACCTGTGGGCAAATTACGAACGCAAAATTCGCAAAATATTTGGCTAAACGACCGAGTTAACCCCGCGATTGGGAAAGTGGTGAAAAGTGAAAGCGAGCGAGCGAGATGCAAAGTGGAGCGTCTACGAGGGAGAGAGACAGATAGATATAATCATCCTAAAGTAAGGATCAGAACAAGAGACATTTTACGTATTTTACATGATATAATATTTACCTTTAGAAATAAAACATATGAGAAATTACTGAAGTTATTGCAGTTTTAAAAATTTAAAAAAAAATGCTTTATTCTTTGCCCAGCGCCCTGAACCAGAGTAATCCACCAGCAATCTAGAGATTGCTGGTGGATAGTGGATAGTAGAGTCTTAATCAAATAAGTAGGAGATAAAGAACAAAAGCTGTAAAAAGTGGTATAATAACAGTCTTGGTTTACCTAATACTGGCTTATTTCTTATTGACTTGTCATGATCATGGCAGATTCGATTTCAATTAAGAAATCATCATTATTGCAACACTTAACTGTTCACTTCATAAGTTTGTAATGAACTTACTTATTAAGTAATTACAGGAATTAATCCAAGAATGATGAACAAATGAACAATAATTTCAATCCATTTTGCTCAACATTTGTCAATTATCATTAGCTCAGTGAAGGAAAACATTGAGTTAAAACTGTCTATCTGAGAATTAAAAAAAAGTCAATAGCAGCATCAGATGGACCAAAGATTTCACTACTTTCCATGCAATGTAATCAACCAGCCCTTTCAGTATCCACTGCAGGAGATGGGCCTCCTCGTGCACATTGTCTTGTACATGAGGGATGAATGGCCTTAAAATCGTGCCATATGGTGTCGGCAGGCTATAAGATAGCACCACCCCATCTCTTCCCATCCGTATCGTAAAAGGCGACGGGATAACAAAGTGCTATCACAAGCCCTGAGGAACTACACCACCTCTAAAAGAGTGTACTCGCCAACCTGGTTGGCCACAGTGGTGTTACACCCCTCATTTTCCATATTTTAGAAAAAAGTGTATTAACAAAACTTGTAGAGCTTGTTGAGGCCTATACACTGGCCATATAGTTTGTACATAGATATGTTTTATTGGGATTTTTTGAATGTTTAAACTCATATTTTTGAAACTACTGAACCGATTTGGCTCATCTTCAATCTTAATCGAGATTTATCTGTGGCGTATTTATTGTACTCAAATGAAAGTTGATAACAAATAATGTGTATTTGTAACATGTTACATGGTTATCAATGCCCTGAAAAATTTAGGTTAAATTTTAACAAAATAAATTCTAGACAACAATGGAAAATAAAATCTGGCAAATAGTACTCCAGATTAACCAAATTTACAAACAAACATCTCTCTTTACATACACTCATACATACGTACAGAAACATAACAAAATTCCTTGAAACACTAAACATTAAAAACATACATTAAACAAATTGACAAAACAGACATCTTTCTTTACAGACACTTATCTAAAATTTATTTATTAGAAATACAATACAGAGGAAACTCCTTGGAACACTAAAAATTTAAATTTGTTTATATATCTTCTAGTTTACTGATAATGGAACATAAGACATTATTTGTCTTACTATCACCACAGTGATTAACTTATCAAAGATTCCTGTCAACTAAGGTTTATTTCCATTTAGTGGCTGAGATAATTCATTATTGTTTGTTTACATAACTAATCAGTAAGGAAAGCATTACTTAGTTTCAAGAAACTTACATTCCTTTAACTATATTTTTAGCAATTGCTGTGGCTATATCTATGTGGAATTAGTTATACAATACATACACCTAAGATGTATTATCTCCTATCTCCACTTAAGATGTGGAATTAGGTATAAAATACACTATCTCCACTTAAGAAGTAACAAAAGAAATTAATATATCTCGAAACATTGCTCAATATAATGGTATACCTATAATAATTTTAATATATTTGAATATATATTTTAATGGTAATTAATACACTTTGTTTTAGTTAGCAACTATACAAACTTGGGTATATTATAGAAAGAGCTATGACAGCTGACATAAATCTTGTGTAGTGTAGTAAAGTATATAAGTAAAAAATATTTTGCAACTTGATGGTCTTTTAAGAATATTTTTTTTCTGTTTTATTGTGTTATGTACTATGTTATGACTTAAGAAAGAAATGTATGTAAAGAAAATATATTTCTTTCATCTGAGTTTTGCGGCGCTCCGCGCTGTCGGTAAAACTACTCGTATTATGGTGTCGGTAAAACAGTGTGGGCGTCAAGTGAAGAGAATTGTTCTGTAGGTAGACAAAATTGTAAAATTGTAGGTAGACATAAAATAATAGATTTTAAAAAAGGATTGAAGATTAAACATTATATGTCATTTCTTTGAATATCAAAGCAACACCAAATAAGTTTGTTTCACTCCAATATCCTTTATATGTATTTACATAAAATAATTAAATACAGAATACAGCTCTTCCTTATGGTAACCAGACGATACAAACTAATTTTTTATTCATACTTTATTGTATTGGTATTGGCCATGGGCATAGCCGTGAGACAATATGGGGTGCTTGCCCCCACTGGCATATGGAAGAACAAATAACACACTTTTTTTTCTGATATTGGCAAAATTATTAAAACATACAGAAATCATTTTGAATTGGTTCAGCAAGCAAGAGAAATATATTTTTTAGAGACACATTCATTTGGTTCTTAAGTAGCTATATGTAGTGACAAACATCCAGAGCCCTTACTAATGATAGCTGGGTCAGCAGAGAAGGGTGGCCCTCCCAACTCAGCAATAGGAATTGGTGTCAACTAAGCATTTAGGATGTAACATGACTTGATAAGAAGAAATATGATAATATTCATTGTATTTAGAATTTGTATTTAGAATTAATAAACTAGGATCACATGTTTATAGTTTCAATTTTAAAACTATAAACTCTAGACTCCAGTTTGCACTCCAGTAACTGGACTATGATTATTTAAATATTTATGTATGCAATGTACCATCAGTGTACATCTCTCCACTGCTGAATATAGGCCTCTCCCAAGGCTCACCACCACAGTCATAGATCAATTAAAAACTAAGTTATGTATTAATTTATACCATGAACTTCATGTAGGTCTACCAAAATTATGCTAGTAGTTCATTGATGTGTTGCAGAGTAATTAGGTAACAAAAAATAACAAGAAAACATTCACCAATATTAATATGACTATTTGCAGTTTTTGTTATCTGCAACCGTGATACTGCAATAGGTAGGTATTTTTAGGTTGATAACTGATAAGGTAAAGCCTGTGGGGAAGTACATATCATACACCATCATAAATAATTCTTTAGTTATATTGTATCAAGAGATACCTAAAATTCGGAGAATAATTACAAAAAATAATAAACCAATAATCTATTCTTGACTCACATTCATGACGTTGTGAGTTCAACTCCTCGGCCACCGAATTACAACTTAAATATGGAGTTTTAAAATTATCTCTAGATCGACAGTGAGGGAAAACAATGTAAGGAAACTTGTATGCTAAAAAATAAAAAACATCTAGAGCACCTTATCCACCAATCCACACTCGTGGCCGGAAACCATAGTGGATTGTGGCATATAACCACCTACTGATTAAGTCGGGAAGGCCTGTGCTGTGGGGCAAGTACATATAAGACATTTTTGTCATTAAACTTTTTACAGTACTTAAGCAGGTCCATACGGATTAAATACTAGACTATTTTCCTGTACAAGTAGCCAGGAGAAGGAGAAATATTCCACTATTGAACATAACTATTACATATTGACTTAACAATATTGATTAAATACTATTAGCTAAATATTCTTCTAATGTTTCTGTACAAAGTTTTGTATAAGGCTATGAATTTATGATAATAATGATAAACAGACAAGAGTTATGAACCTAGTCGATCTAGTAATTTGTTCAATCTACAGACGCCCTTTCATATATGACACACGTTCAATCAATGCAATAAATCGCGAGCCTTTCCTGCATGCACCAATAACAAAACATCCAGCGAATGACGTAAGGCATACAACCATAGCACATTGTCACGATTCGCAACGATTCCCTCGAGGTAATAGGAAACATAATTTAAGTAATAAGTTTTGCTTCGTATAACAATAAGAACAATGTCCCACTTACAAAAGTAGAAAACCAAATAAGAAACATTGAATCATGTATTTTACGATAACAAAGACTGGGCGTACGGAAATGATAAGAAATACTAAATTCTTACATTTAAGCCCAAAAATATACCAAAAATAGCGAAATATGTTAAAAAGTGACGTTTAAATGCTAAAAACTACAGTCAAAACTCATCTCAAAAGAATTGATAAAAGAAAAATATTTTGACATACCTTTGGTTTGTAAAACCACTTTCTGAGAGACTCCATTGGACCACTTTTATATAACAGCCTCATATGAACAGATCACTGCACGATCACACACATGATAAAATTGAAATATCACCAAGGAACACCAAACAGATGCAAACACAAAACAAACCTCGCCAATATTTACGTCAAATAACAAAAACGGCGGACATGTTTGCACGATGGCACTCAATGAACTCAAGCGACCGAATGATTTCTCCACGTAAAACATACATTCTTATCTTTAGCTTACTTCAATCGAATGAAATTAAATTGATAAGCTACGATTCGATATACGCATAATTTGATGTTTACTTTAGTTATTCAAAATGCTGATGTAATTTAATTACACTTGTAATAAAATATATGAACCTATACCTTTTGTGTACACACGTACAATATTTTTTTTTTATAATTCATAATAAATTCACACGGCCTTTGCATATAATGGAACGTCTCTATTTTTACAATTGGTACATTGCAGTGATAAGACAAAATGATTTCACGAATAATATTGAAAATACTATTTTTTTACAAAAAGCAATAATTACATGTGTGGCGTCGAGAGCCGACCTTTTTGGTCGAGCTCCTAATTTGATTTATTTAATTGTTTTTAAGAGTGTTCTTTTTATAAGTTATACTTTTGTTATTTTTGATATGTCCTGTCAACAATTTTCTTTACATACTCATGCCACTAGACTGGAAGGAAGTTCTTACCATATTAATTTACACTGTTTTAATTCTAATGTAGTTGTTTTTATCAAGCTTATTCCCAACGCTACAAACGTTGTACTGTGCGTTGGTTAAATAAATATTCTTATTCCGAAGACCCTAGTTTCTTCTCAAGGTAGCTCAGTAAAACTCACGCACAAATAATTGGAGAGCATTCCTCCAAATTGGTGACCCCGACGTGATGATGAGCAGCAGGAGAGCTTCCTCTAACTGGAGACTCCCTCCAAATTGAGAGCTTCCTCTGACAGGAGAGCTTCCTCTAACTGGAGAGCATTCCTCCAAATTGGCGACCCCGACGTGATGCTGGTTGTCATAAATGGTCGCGATCTTGTGTAGTAAGGTGACATTAAAGCTTTCTTTTTCTGCCGAGGTTCTATATGACGAATCACTTCGTTTACCTGGAGAATTTCAGCTCCAGATATTTTGAGGAACCCTAATTATGTAGCAGATTTTGTTACCGATTCAAGAAGCCATTTGGATGCATTGTGTTCCCGCTTCGCGTCATACGCGTCCGTCAATTACTTATGGGCCAAATATATTTCGGGTATATTTAGTTAATTATTCAGTACTCAGCATGTTCAGTGTGATATTAAATATTTGAAT
This sequence comes from Sesia apiformis, assembly GCA_914767545.1. Classification (NCBI taxonomy): domain Eukaryota; kingdom Metazoa; phylum Arthropoda; class Insecta; order Lepidoptera; family Sesiidae; genus Sesia; species Sesia apiformis. Next base: position 7,988,030 of record OU611970.1, on the reverse strand, counting down.
TGGGTATTAAATATATAGATATACCTACATAGGGTCATGAACGCTCAGGGCAATTTAAAAATGGAGATTGACTAGGTATTTTAATGTTTAAATTTATATTTTAAAGTTTGAGAGTTGAATATGGATTACCCCGAAATTTGCGCCCCTCTAAGATCTGCACCCCTGGCAGTCAGTCTCCCTTGCCGCTAGGTCAGCCTCTAATTACGGCACTGTTAGGGTTGCCAACATTTCTTCGGGGAAATATAGTATTTTTCAAAATAAGCTATAATAAAAATATAGTACACTTCAAAAAAATATAGTATTTTATGGAAAAAATAAAAAAATAGACAAAGATATATTTGTTACTTATTTATTGTTATAAAAACTATATTTTTTGCACTTGCATTTTTTAACAATTTTTCTGTCTAAAATAAAAGTATCATATGCTTTATCACATTCAATTTTTAAATTAATGTATATTAAAAGCTCATTTTTTATTAATGAGATACTACTTCTGTTTCTTTCTTCTCGGCATTTCGAATTCATAATCGAAAATATCCTTTCTGTGAATGCCAAAGTGGCAGAAATAGAGAGCAGGAATGAAATTACTTTCAATAAATTTGATAAGTTATTTTCAGTATTTTTTAAAATATGTTGCCATTTTTGGCCTGTAGTTTTGTCAGTAAACTCACTACAATCTTTTACTTTTGCAAAGATTTAATTTAATATTGTTATTTCAGAGTAAAGGTCGTCCATTTTGATACTCAATTTTTCTTGTAAATTTAGAACTTCTAATATTGTCTCACAGTCATTAAATGAAACCTCCTGTTTTAAATTTAATTTTTGGATTTTGCGTAACCAATTGCTTTCACCAAAATCAAACCATTTATTAAGATAGTCTAAACATTTATCAATAAATACCAAAAAATTCTTTTGAATTTCATAACTTTCTGTGGGGGATTTTACTTCTAAAGATTGCAACATTTTGGTTTCGTAACCAAAAAAAGTATCTTTTATCGTTGTTCTAGTGCCGATTTTAAAGTTGACATAATATTATACACATTAAGACTGTGGTATTATTGCCTTCAAGTTGTTTAACAGCTTTATGAAAGTTATGTAAAAAATGGCTCGCGAAATACAAAAAGATTTGAACGTAAAGTGTTTCCATTAATTTCATTCATCATCAAAATATTTTGAATATGTGTAGGACACTCCTCCCCTAATCTAAAAAATAACAACAGACAAAAGAAGATGCAAGTATCTAACTCTAACATAACACGTAAAAGAACTCATAGAAAATGTTATGTTACATCGTTTACATTTTACATTATAGATATTTTGGGGATCTTTAGTAATCCAGTCATACACACTTTCCCACTCAGGTTTATATTTTTCGAGTCTTTTTTTTTGTATTTTTAGCTTTTTAATCGGCGTTAGCGGCGCACTTGAACTTGACGTACTTTCGTTATCGCTACCACCTTCCATAACTAATTTATTTAGGACTTCAACTTCTCCAAAAAAGAACAACATCAAATTGAAAATAATTACCAAAATCCCAAAACAAAAATAAAGCAGACCAAAAATTCGTTTGACGTTGTCAATTTGACATTATTGACAAGTTCGGAACGCATTAAGACAGATGAGTTCGGATACATGCTATCGCATCAGTCAAAAGCTAATGTAAAGAGCGTTCATAAATTTTTAAAATGAAGGATTTGTTTGTTAGATTTCGGTGTTGAAAATATAGTATTTTTGTGTACTATATATTTCTTCAACAGTATATAGTACGCAGACCCGAAATATAGTACAATACTATATATTATAGTACGGTTGGCAACCCTAGGCACTGTAGACTGATCTACTAGTCACAGTGGCCTACCAGTAGACTGATTCTAAGACCAGATACTAATTTAATTTTAATGAATTTATTAAAAATAAAATAACATCATTCACCTTTGTTCATATATATATTTTTTCGTTATTAATGTAAATATTTGTAGGGGAAGAGTGCATAATGCATTCCCATAGCCGCTGGGTGCACTCGATTGGCCACGTTACCTCTCTCTTAAAACCTTGAACTCTTGAACTATCTTGAAATGTACTGCATTTCCTACTTTATCGTATTTCCCCAATATACGTACGTGTTTCGATAGTGAGTGAGATACGCTAGAGCCCATTCCCATCCCATCCCATTCCTCCCAATTTTCCCAATCCATTCCTTAATCTATAAAGGTAGGTAGCGCATCCCGAGGGCGTGCCAAAGTTTGTCATTCTGGACTGATGTTGGCATGTATCGCGGATGTCTATGGTTTACAGTATCCACTTACTATCAGGTGGACTGTATGTTTGTCTGCCGGATTTTTCTATATAAACTTTTCCTAAATTATTAATTAAGTAAACCCTAATGTTTATTTTCTTTATTTATATATGGCAATATGAAAGCAAGTATCTACAATAAATAAACAGATTGATAACCATTCTTTTAAAGTTCGGAGCTAAGAGAAAAAAAAAGGCTTTTTGGCGGGAACTCGAGAAGTGAAGAAGTAAAGATGAATTTTTGTTTGAATATTGTAAAAATTGTGTTTTAAGCGTTTTGTTGTTTAATAGTGATAGTTTATTAAATTTCAAACGGTTTTCATGCGTGGTGTTTGTGATAATCAAATGTATAGGACTGCGTTTTTCGTGTGCTTTCATGAAGTCCTCTTCTGTCCTCAATAACCCTACTATCGTTTTATTGAGCGACTCCCTAACTTACTTTGACAGGACTGGACACTAATAAAGATGACAAATTGACAAAACCAATGACAACATGACAACCTTTTTTTTTCTTTTTATATGTGGCAATGATGCAATTAGCACATTCAGCCATTGTCAAGTTTTTTTTTTCGTAATAAACAATTTCAAAGTCTAAAACGTATCCTATTAGCACAATCTATTAGGCTAATTTGTTAGGAAAGCACTTCCAGTACACAGCACTTCGTGTCTTTTTATATCCTTTACAAGATAATATCAAAATGTTACGTTGCCATGGTTATGTTTTCTGTTATTCAATTAGACTGAACAAATATACAATTTATAAAGAAACAACTTCTTGTTATTCCTTAATATAATTTCCCTCTTTTTACGTGACAGTGGTATTAATGTACAAACCCGTACCTTTAGCATAAAAAATATATTAATTTAGTCTATGTCACAAGATTTTATCCTAAAACTGTCAGGTCTTAAAAGGATTTCAGTGATTTCACTCATTGAGATCGTACATAGTAATAATAGTGTGTTCATGATTTCAGCTTAGATCAAAGCAAGAGGAGAACGTACGGTACGTTCTCCTTCTAACATTGCGTCAACTGAAAATAGGCTTGAATGCACAACTACATGCACACAAACTCGTAAGCTCTAATTGAAGTCACGTTGTACGACACCGAAAGATAGAGATAGAGCGATGAGTTTGGACAATAGCAAGAGCGAGACAAACTAAACGTGCCGCTCGGACATGTTTCGTATAATTTTATTTCATTCACTCATTAATGGTCGAATGTAAAATAATAATTTGAAAAAACCCTCTACAAATTATTACTTTTTGGTGCACCTACTTACGCGTGAAAAGTGATTCCATGTGCCTTGTTTTTGCTCCATGAGTGATTTGTACACTGAATAAATGCACAGGAAGTCATTTTAAATGTATTTTCGACTACAAAACTGTTTTCACCGTGTGAATATATCATGTGCAAGCAAGTCGCTTGTTCTATCTGTGACTAAACGGAGCAAGTCCATTGGACTCGGTTTTGTAGGACCACGCGCGGTAAATGAGTAGCGTATCTTCCTCCTTTTAATTTGATCTAACGATTTCAGTACAAAAGAGTCTAAATAATATAATATTAGGTGTACAAATAAGTTTCCGCGGTTTGTCAAAAGATGGCCCCACCAGAAGGTTATGGAGAAATTATCAGATGTAAAACGTAATATCCCAAGTTTCGTCATCTGGCAACACCATAACCTTAAAGTACAAGTGATTCCGTATCAGCATCACGTAATTTTTTTCGTGCAAAAATGTCAAGTTTTGTGCCGAATAAGCATCATTTGCGGGAACTTTTGATTTACTTCTTTAATTTGAAAAAATCTGCAGCTGAGGCGCATCGATTGCTTCTAGAAGCATATGGTGAAGCTGCTTTAAGTGAGAGAAGTTGTCAGGAATGGTTTCAAAAGTTTAAGAACGGTGAGTTTGACGTGAAGGACAAAGAACGCAGTGGAAGGCCGAAAGTGTACGAAGACATGGAATTAGAAGTACTATTGGAGGAAGATTCGTCCCAAACGCAAAAAGAACTTGCACTTACATTACAAGTGACTCAACAAGCAATTTCACATCGTTTAAAATCGTTAGGAATGATTCAAAAACAAGGAAATTGGGTTCCATATGAACTAAAGTCGAGAGACGTTGAACGCCGATTATGCATGAGTGAAATGCTGCTTGCCAGGAATAAAAAAAAGAGTTATTTGCATCGTATAGTCACTGGTGACGAAAAATGGATTCACTACGATAATCCAAAGAAGAGAAAGTCATGGGTTAAGCCCGGCGAACCATCAACATCGACAGCTAAGCCGAATATTCATGGAAAAAAACTCATGCTGTGTATTTGGTGGGATCAGCTTGGTGTCGTGTATTATGAATTGCTGAAACCAAGCGAAACCATTACTGGAGCTCTCTACCGAACACAATTGATGAGATTGAGTCGGGCACTTAAGGAAAAACGCGCCCATTACTACTCCAGACACGACAAAATTATTCTTTTACACGATAATGCTCGTCCACATGTTGCGGCGCCGGTAAAAACATACTTGGAAACACTCAACTGGGAAGTTTTACCCCACCCGCCGTATTCACCAGACTTAGCCCCTTCCGATTATCACCTGTTCCGGTCGATGGCACATGGTCTGTCTGAGCAGCGCTTCACATCATATGAAGACACCAAAAATTGGGTAGATTTGTGGATAGCGTCAAAAGATGAAGAGTTTTTTCGACGGGGTATCCGAATGTTGCCAGAAAGATGGGGAAAAGTAGTGGCAAATGATGGAAAATACTTTGAATAAAACGTAATGTACTGTTCCTTCACAATAAATTCCTAATTTTTTATAAAAAACCGCGGAAACTTATTTGTACACCTAATATAATTTTCTGTTTTAACTTAAAAACCTCGATAGTATAATACGAGGAAGATTCATTGACTATTGAAACGGTCTACTTCAATCAAACAATCATGTATGATTTGAGGTTGCAACTTTACTATTTGAAAATTGTTGGTGAGAAGTCTTTCACCTCATCACCCAAAAGGAGTGAGGGGGGAGGGTGTAATCGGATGAGGGAAAACTCGTCGTCTCCCGGTATACTTTCATATGCCCCACCCCATGTACCTACCAAGATTTTCTTACTTGACGATGTAGACCATGTCCATGGGCGACAGTTTCCATTTAGGTCTACAATCCTCGTCTGCCACATTCTGCAGTGAAAAACCTTTCTATTTTTTAGAATTGCAAATGGTTTATTTCACGAAAACAAAATAGGTATAGTGGGTATCACAATATCATTTGAAACTAACTTAAGATATAAAAAAAAGCGTTTGTTGTACAGAATGCTCAATGTACCGAAATATTGAGCATTAGTATTTTGGTACTTGTGCCTACTCGGTACCTACTCGGCATACTGGCGGCATTACCTCGCTCCACTACATGGCAATGTTAATACGTTGCGCGAGTTAATGGACTCGCCAAATTGTTTGGCAAGCATAGAGCTCATGCATTACACAATTTGTATTTGGAGACCCAGCTGTGGATAATAAAAGAGCTGGTGACGGTGACATTTTGTCTGCATAGGCCGCTAATACTCACCATCTTCGACTCTTCTGATCCAGCCACCACCGCCGAACTTCTTCAAGTGGTCGGTCCACCTGGGCGGAAGCCGTCTCACATTGCGCTTCCTGGTACGTGATAGTGATACAATAGTTTGAATAAATAGATGGCTTTATCGCTGTATCGCACCTCCAAGCAACTTTTGGCCAAGAGATGTAGGTATGTGAGTACAAGAATAATAGGTAGATATTTAATTTAATTCAAATATTGAATTCAATATACGAGTAGGTAGGTCAATAGTCTTTCAAATATTTTGTCAACGGCCCGATCATGTATCACCTCAAACGTGTGGAAAATCACTTAATGGCATTATTTCACATCACATCGTGATATGATCCCGTGCAGAAAGTACAACAGTATATATTTCAAGTTGTTTTGCTCGTTTGTAAATGTCACTTTTTGCAAATAGGTATGTTTTTATTTTTTGTAGAGATGTGATTGAGAAAGACAAACAGTGTGATATCTTTTCGACTCACGTTAGTGAACTAGTAAGTAAATTTTAGACATGCTTCAAACTGGCCAGGCCCTACAGCTAGAACCATTCAGATGTGCTTTCCAACGGGGTAAAAGAGGTTTAATTTTGATTAAAGAGGGTAATTTTGATATAAAAAATTAAGGAACCTAAAGGTGGCCAGACCAGTGTGCCGTTTTAAGCCCAGCTCAAATTGAATCATAAGACTTATCAATTATAAGTTGAGCTTCAGAAAACATCGAGAGGTAACACCACAAAATTTTAGAAAAAAGTCTAATTAATGTGTTATATTAGACCCTCAAGGTTTGTGTGTTGCAGTGGGACGTTATAGGCTGATATCAAATCAAAAGCGAGTCGCTTCCACCGATTATTCAGGCCGCCGCGCGCGTTGTACGTATATTCTTCACAGCCTTTTTTTTATGTGTAAAAGTACTTATGTGTGTTATGTGTTTATGTTTTATGTTATGTGTTTTTCTTGTGTGTAAAAGTATTGTTGGCAAGTAGACCTCAAATAATAATAATATTTTTGACAATAAATAAGACGATTTATCAGTCGGTTTGGTTTTGGTTTTCATTAATTGCTGCTACTTATTGAGATTTTTCTCATTATTCACACATTCTTGTATTTAACTATTAAACGGGTTTTTACGCGCACGTTTACATTTTTTTATTGTATTCTACGTTCCGGCTGGGTTACCAGCCGTGGTCACGAGCTGAGTCAGCTAACTGAATAAAAAGATAAAATTTTAATGTATTATGTACTGTTTTGTAAGTATTAAATTACATGTGGCGGATATACAATGGAATCTTAAACTTATGGCCAATATTCACAATTGTATCAACATGTAACTAATTTTCATAATGCTCAACATACAATAACCTAATTAATTCAATTCTGAGTATCTGTTCTTCTTTTTACAGACAGAACTAAGACAGTTCAGTTAAGAGTTTAAGACAGAACTAGGATTCCCTCATTATATATTCCGTAATATTGATAGTAGGGGGAGAGTGCACGCGGAGAGTGCCACGTTACCCCTCTCTCATAGAAGACTACCTTGAAATTTATTGCATTTCCTACTTTATCGTATTTCCCCAATGTACGTACGTGTTTCGGTAGTGAGTGAGATATGCCAAAGCCCATTCCCATCCTATCCCTTGCCATGTCTCCAACCCTTTCTCCAAATCCATTCTTTCATCAACAAAGGTAGGCAGCACATTCGGGGGCGTGCTATCGTTTGTCATTCTGGACTGATGTTGGCACGTATCGTGGATGTCTATGGACGACGGTATCCACTTACCATCAGGTGGACTGTATACTCGCTTGCCGCCTTTTTTCTATAAAAAAAAAAACAAAACAATAAAAATACGATTTGATGGTTTAGGAGTCACCTCAGAGCTTGACCTCGTGAACAAAATGTGAGGACAATTTCTAATTAATATTTATAAAAATATTTGTAATAAAATGTCAAGAGAAATTAGTGTTTATTATTGAAAAAGGTCAAAGGAATAAGTAACTCCTCGGAGTTAGTAACAGTTCGGTGGAGCAATTAAGGGTTACTGCTCCGCTCGCGGTTTCAACTCTTTTAATTCATTAATTTCGGAGTTACCCATCGCTAATTGAAACCCCTTTTGAGACTTTACAAAGTGACGATAATACCCCGGAGGTGTAAAATGTCAAAATTAAATAAACAAAATAACAACCACAAGAACGAATCGAATTTCAATACAAATTGGTTGAAAGACAGGAGTAGGTAATGTTTATTGAAATATTGTTCCTATGTTTGTATTTACTACAATAGTTTCTTAATTTGAGTAGATTTAGAACCTGTAAAAGTTTAGCAATTAAACAACTTTGAACGGTTTAAATCGCGTATATTTGACATTATTTATATTCCGACGTTTCGAACACTTTGCAGTGGACGTGGTCACGGGGTGACTAGAGTAAAAAAGTTTTATGAAAAACTCAAGAGTTTTTTCGAGGAACTACTTCTCAGTCACTAACCGATATGATGGATCTCACAGATGTACTCGTTTTTAGCCTAGATATTATCTTCTATTTTCTCTTATATTTGTGTTTTTATAGGATGAAAGAATGGTACTGTCACCCACAGACAGCCGCGGTACACGCACTTCAGTCCAGAATGATAAATGTTGGCACGCCCCCGGATGGGATGCCTGCTTTTAGAGATGTAGGAATGAATTTGGAGAACGAAATGGACTCGGGCATATCTCACTCACTACCGGAACAGGTACGTACATTGCCGAATAAAATAAAGTGGGAAATGCAAGGTTGTCTTCACCGATATATAGTAGTTAGATAGATAAGTAGTTTATAGCTTCCTGTGGTATATGCTGTAACAAAGTCAGTGCACGAAAGCTTCTTATGAAGGAAGTGCGGATGCATCGCACTTCGGTGACAGAAGGTGAGGAAATATCACTAGCTCGGTGGTGGTGGGAACCCGCATACTCGAGAAATTAAAAAAAAAATGTGGAATATGCATAACCAAAGATCCCGCCGACGGACCGAGCTTATAAGAGACTTATATGAAACGTTTCTGTTTATCCGGTAGCTCGATGGAATAATATTTCCCTTCGATGTCAGCCTGTAACATCTCACTGTAGGGCACAGACCTTTTTTATAATTGTATTCTTTGTACATAGACATATATTTTTTAGATTTGGTATGCCAAAATGCTTGATATCGAGTTTTCAATCAGAGCGTCCTGCGAGTTACGAGTGCCCAAACGTGATTCTAACGGTAAGCCTGATCCATAAATTCAAAGTCGCTCAGTTATGGAGAAACTATATGTTTGGAGTTTATTTGCGGGATGGGATCCAAAGCGAAGAGATTCGCCAAAGAACTGAAGTCATCGACATAGCTCGTAGAATCAATACGACGACTTAAAGAAGTTCTCCGGTGGCGGTTGAATGAGAAGAGCCGACGATCGTGTGTGGTGATGAGCCTTGGGGAGAGGCTTATCTACCTATATCCAGTAGTGGAGAGACATAGACTGATGTAACGTTTTGCCGAAATACCCCGAATAAACGTTACTAAAAGGCTATTTTGAAAAATGTTATCTGTGGTATCAATCTGTCTTACTCTCATCAATGTTGAGTGTTCCTGTTATATTAATTATTACTTATTACATTGCCTTAATACGTGGTGGCAGGCCCTTCGTCTGTACTTATATTTACTTGTATCGACCCACGCTCCTCTGATTGTGATATTAATTACACTATCACTTCTATAGAACACAAATTATGCTCAAAGAAATGATTAGAAGCTAACCGTAGATCAATGGCGCCGAACATAGAACCAATAGGTATCTCAGTAAGTGGAAGCGATTCGGATCAAACTTCGACTTTGACGACGATCATTTGTGACATTGGGTAAGAATAGGGTCGTTATTATTGGTTCTAGTTTGGGGAGACTTCAGTGGAAGCTTTTAAAAAAGTCTGTCCTGTCGTAAAACTTGAGTGATTGGGAACGTCGGGATCCACTTGATCGGCTCCCGGCAACTTCTAGTGTCACCCATTGACTGTGCTACTGAACCGATCTTAATGTAGTTATTTATAAAAAATATACATTATAACCAGTTTATTATGTGGTTTATGTTGTGTTGTGACAAATAAAACATTTTCTTTTTGACTTTCTTTATTTCTAGAAATAATAATAAATTCCATCTAGTTTTCTCTTACATCTAGGTATGTTTTCATCATTCTCTTAAGTTCGTCGTAATTACAGTTCCATATAATTATTTCTATTTAACTATAATTAGATGAGGTTCCAAGACAGTTAATAGAGACCAAGCTTATGGCACCCCGACGGTTTTTAAATCGGAAAGGAATTTGCCCCTCGCACAGGTATCATCCCCGCTGTGCAAGAGGTTCGTTTGGGTTCTGTCATCACTCAAACTTTTTCGTCTAAACATATGTTAATTTCGAAATAATGCCATAATAAACGTAGCGTTTAAACGTAGCTTTACCTTTCGCTAGGTACCTGTTTATACGTCTAGTCGCTATCGAGTATAAATTTGGGTATATATGCTTAACATGCACAGTTGTAGTTAACAAATTAACGAAGAAGCACACAAATAATTGGCCCTGTGGTGTAGTGTGGTTTTAACCACGCTGGTTAAGTCCACTCATTTGGAGGTCGTGTAGTTACACCACCTCCAAATGAGTGGACTTAACCAGCGTGGCGTTTTGAGTCAATTTGCATGACCCATGCCCGGACAATAATAGGGCTGGTTACATACCAGTGCCTATTATTAGACAATAATAGGGCTGGCTACTGTTACATACCAGTGCCTATTATTATTTTATTAAAGCTTCTTAAGCACCATATTCAATGACCTACTATACGACTTCGTGTTATTTATTAAAGGAGAGGAGGCAAACGGAAAGCAGCACACTTGATGTATATGCTTGATGCTCACCATGGACACTTAAAACAACGACAACAACATTTTAAGTTCCAAAATCTTCCCTTCCCAACTTAAGCAAATTGAAGCAAATTCTTATTCAAAACGGCACTTCATTACGATGTAATGATCCTTGAGTTGTGAAGCAATATACAGATCGAAACTGAAAATAAACTAATTTGGGGCTTCACTGAAATACGACATGCATATGAGAAAACTCTACTAACCTTTATGAAACTCATTGGACCAAATTGGTGGGTGACACCGATACCAGTCAAAACCTGGGTTAAACTAGGTTTAAGTCTGACTGAAAAATATTGCATAACGTGTTCAGGAGGCAAAATAAACTTCTTAAATAAGTAAATTTCAAAGAAATGATATCTGTATTCATGTTATGAAATACAAAAATGATTGCAAAAAACTCGATAACATGAGTTTTTTGCAATTGGGACTATATATAGGTACTATAATATGTATTATTTCTCAAAGGATAAATAAATTATCATAAGAATATTATCCTGTATATATATATATATATATATATATATAACCTGTTTATATAAACGGGTGTTATAACGGGATCATATTAATTTACTGTTCTTTTATATTATTAGTTAACCCATCGGCTATAACAAGATTATATTCTTATAATAAATTGGGTATATATTAATTGTTCTTCTACTGAAAAATAATTTTCTTAGACTCAATAGTTTGAAAAAATAATAATATGAATGACTGAATAAATGACAATTCTTTATTGCATTCCTATTTTAACCAATTATTTATATTAATGAAACATAATATATGCAGAAGCATGAGTCGGCTTTATCGCTAAAAGCGATCTCTTCAAGACAACCAATGGGCAGTGAAATGAAAAGTAAAAGGTTGGTATGCAATAAAGTAAAACAAAATAATAGTATTAACCAATAATACAATATAATAATATGCAAACGGATTTTACGAAAATGTAATCCAATCAACGTTTAAATGTTAAAAATCTGTCACGTTGATCGAGTCTTGTTGCTATAATTTAAACTAAGTTTACCTTTACTGCACAACTGGTCGTTCACGTTTTCTCGCGGGTTCGAAACTGCGCTGGTCGCTACATAGTGGTGTCATAAACACGCGCGTGAACTTTATGATTAACTTTTTGTTCATTTTGATAATATTCCTTGTTTATACGCAATTTTATATGAGAAAAAATGTGTTGTATGAAACGTGCTCCTTGCAAGTATTAGCCCACGTGATCCTACATGATATAATAGAACGAAAAACTTAGATGAAAATAGAAATATATCCGCAAACACACTTTATGAAAAAAGATGGTATGTTTATCAAAATTAGAAACAAAAAGATGTTTTGCTTTATAGGTGTCGGATAAACGGTGTTGCCTGTTCATGGTCGTACTAATGGCTCGAAAAGCGGATTTAGTGTCAAATTGACTGGTGCTTGGCCAGCCTGTTGCAGTTGCAGCCGGTCGCACACACAGGAGTAATTTTTTAAATGTTGATGTATGACATAATATGACAGTTAGATATCGTGAATGGAATTCGTAGTGTCGGGCTCCGGGAAAAGTTCAGTTACTATAATATACTTAGTAAGCTATTTGCGGTGTCTGAATCGACGTCAATTTTTTTTAATAATAACAAAAAATAGTCTAACGAAATTTATAAGAAGTTTTACTCATATTATTTAAAAAATACGAATACTTAATGTTAAATTGGTGCCATAAAGAAAACGTCAAAACTTTTAGTTATCGCTATTTTTGAGACCATTGTATAACGCCCATACCTCCTGTTCTCCCTATATAAAGGGCTCAAGTTAACTACACCAAGCGTAGTCAACTCTTAGTCCTTGGGAGAAACGACCCAGCATTCGAATTTTAAAGTTTCATTTCTTTTAATTATCACTAGCCAGTGTTGGAGTTTGGATTTTCAGGTGGCCAGTAATTTTTAAGGTATGTTTATTTTTTATTATTATATATTATTATTATTCACATTCGTGTGATCGTAAGTTCAAATCCTGGCCGGTACCATTGAGTTCTACTTATGTACCTACGGATTTTTAAAAATTGTCATTAGCTCGCCAGTGAGAGAAAACATTGTGAGGAAAGTCGCATGTTGCAGAAATAAAAAAATATATAGTGTATGTGTACCTATATCCACCAATCCTTACTGGGCTCGCGTGGTGGTTTACGGCCCGAAACTGCCCAGTAATTTGCTAGGGGATGCCTATGCCCTGCAGTGAGACATTAAAGGCTGATTCAAGTTACATATTAGGTATATACCCTGTCCCTTACATAATTTTGTGTCCCTTACTTGAAGATTTCTCGTATATTTAAAGGTATCCTAAAAGATGCTAATGGTGATATTATTCTTTCCGAAACACATTCAAAGTTTATTTTCTGATTTTTACTTATATGAAAATAAGAAAAATTATGTTTGATGGGAACTACATTAAGATAGGCTCAGTAAAACGCAACTACACGGAAATTGTACACAATACACAGAAGAATAGTAGATAGAGTTTGGCGTACAATAACTCAACAACCGAGGGCTTCCAATTTCACATCCTAGTTCTTTCAAGAATACATAATTATATTACTTGTGAAGTATATTACTGCTGGACTGGCTATTTATTTGTACGAGTATGTATGTAGTTCCAAGGAAATCTAGTTCGGTAGAATAGGCTACAAATAAAGGTTCTCCTATGATCCATGATACGACATAGGAGGATCCTATCGAGAAGCACACAAAAAAACAAACATAAATTGCCCAGATGACTGAACAAACATTTATCTATAAACAAACGTTTATCAGACCGGGAATCATAACCGAAACCTTTCGTGGAGTAAGCAAAGGCATTGCAACTTGGGAGAATCGGTCGCTACAGCAATATCAAAAATATATGTAGTGAATTTTTTTGTAACAAACATCATCATCATCATCATCATCATCTCAGCCCTTGGACGTCCACTGCTGGACATAGGCCTCCCCCATTGTCCGCCATTTAGACCTATCGGCAGCGACCTGCATCCAGCGGGTGCCCGCAACCTTTATGAGGTCGTCTGTCCATCTAGCAGATGGACGTCCTCGGCTTCGTCCGCCGGTACGTGGTCTCCATTCGAGAACCCCAACATATTCCCATGTAACACATGAACAACATGTAACAAACATATTCCCATCTAATAATATTCACTAGAGAGTAGAAACTAGTAAATTAAATTCCTAATCCCATACGTTACCAAAATTTTTCAATTTTTGGTGCCCTTGCTCAAATCAGATTTTCCAAGGCTCCTTATGTCAAATTTTAACTAGTGAAATAGCTAAAACATGTTTGCAATGGTTATGTAAAAATAAATAAAACAATAACATATAACTAAGTGGTTTGAAACAGCTCCGCTATATGTGGCGTCCTATAATATAAAATTAAAAATGTAAATAAAATTATGAGAATTGTCTAATATTTCTCGACTCCCCTGGGAGGAAGTCGCAGCTCCCCGGGGCGTCGAAGCGCACACTTTGGGTACCACTGCCTTATCCCATTACAATCTACGCGTCATCAACGCACCAAGAGAATCCAGTAAGGATTGGTGGATAATACTCACGTTCGAATTTTTAATTTTTTGGCCACGCGAATTGGTCACCATGTATTCCGAATTGGTTTTAATTTAAAAAAAATAGAACGCTGAATTTAAATAAATATTACTAACTCGTCCGTGAATAAAAACATATAAATTTTAGAGGGGGAGGGTGCACACTGCAATCCAACAGCCGCTGGGCGCACTTGACTGCTTTATAATATTCTCCAATGTACGTAGATAAGTGTTTCGGTAGTGAGTGAGACATGCCAGAGCCCATTCCCATCCCATGCTTTCCTATCCCTCGCCATTTTCCCAACCCTTTCTCGAAATCCATTCCTACATCTCCAAAGGTAGGCAGCGCATCCGGGCGCGTGCTGACGTTTGTCATTCCGTACTGAATTTGGCATGTATCGCGGATGTTTATAGAAGAAAGTATCCATTTACCACCAGCTGGACTGTCTACTGCCTTCTGTCTATAAAAAACATTGTGGGCAAACCATCATGTTAAAGAATTAAACAAAAAACTGGAACTTGTGTCCATCAATTCGTTCTGGGCCAGCATGGTGAATTATGGTCCGAAAGTCCCAGTGGTTTATTAGGGGATGCCTGTACCCTGGCAGTAGGATGTCGCAGGCCTAATCGGGAGTGGTATTAGCTGACTCAAAATTATGAGTACGGCTCCAACTTACCATATATCCAACGACTCTGTTTAAATATACTCGTACAATCTCTAGGGACAAAAAAATAATATAATAGATAGATAGAAAAAACATTTATGCAGAAAACAGTCACAAGACACTACAGTTACAAAAGAAAATACAGAGAACTTTTTCGGAAAATGAAAAGAAGTTCGGTGAACGCGTGTCCTGTGAATGCCCTGAATGGGCGTCTAGCTCAGCTTTAGCTGTGCGTCTGTGATGGTGATGACACACAGCGTTCATTTTCAGCTGGAACCCGTGGTGAAATCGCTAGGCACTAAATTTTTAATTATATATATATAGCATTCATATTACACATATTTAGAGGGGGAGAGTGCACGCTGAAATCCAACAGCCCCTGGACGCACTAGACTACCTTGAAATGTACTGTATTTCCCACTTTATCTTATAACTTTATTATTACTATATTATTACTTTATCTTATAATATACGTACATGTTTCGGTAGTGAGTGAGAGGTGCCAGAGCCTATTCCCATCCTATTCCTCTCCATTTTCCCAACCCTTTTTCCACATACATTTCCATATCTCCTAAGGTAGACAGCGCAACCGGGGGCGTGACAATGTTTGTCATTTTGGACTAATGTTGGCATGTATCGCGGATGTCTATGGGCGACAGTATCCACTTACCATCAGGTGTACTGTATGCTCGTCTGCCGCCTTCGACCATAAAAAAAACATACAGAAATATGTCCACGATGACGCATACTAAAAATTATTCAGAATTACTGATAAAGCATTACTATTTATTAAGCATTACTAATTACTAATAAAGTTCAAGCAGCTTTATCAGTAATTGGGTTAAACGTTGTTAAAAGTTGGTTAAGGTTGGGTTAAATTCACCCATTAGCCTGTTAGACCTTTTCTTTATATAAATCTGTACTAAACCTTTTCTTCTATCACGTGGGTTCGACTTGCAATGCAAGACAGCTTTAATTAACTCTTTAAAACTGCAAGAAAAGCTGCAAGCAACACAATCTACAGCTTCTAATTGCGATAATTATAAGGCACCTTCAGACAGCACGACTAAATATAGAGCTAGGTAGAAAATTGTTTTATTTAATAGCCCGAGAGATTGACTTTTATTCGGGTCATATATTTATACCTTATTATGTTATTAGGTTATTACACAAATCATTTGATTATTTGTTATTATTTGAGCTGAATTTATAATAATGTAGACAGTGATAACGCAATTTTAAGTATAATTCAACTAATCTAGGTATAATTTCCACTAATCCTAGGATAAGTTGGGTATAATTTGTAACCAAATATATAGAGCAGTGAATTATATATATCAATATTATATATTATATATATTATATATTATATATATATCAGAATTATATATAGCATATATCGTGAATTATATTTATTTTCGTAAGTCGATAGGTCCCTGATGTGTATAATTATAATTTGGGAGACTTGACAAAGTGTCAGCATTATTATTTTATGATATCTTCATAAATATGTTGACGGACTAGAATAATTCAGCGGTCAAAAGTTATTACGAGTACTTGTTAAAATTCGTTCTCCGCATTTTCAATACGCATATCCAGAATTTTTTAGATACACTTAACCGTAACCAATCCTTCTGTCGTCTACTGCGGGAATTTGCCTCATCATACATAATGTTTTGTGCATGAAGGATGATCATGGCTTAAAACACGACGCTGGCGAAGCAAGATGGCGAGTCGACTGTTTTACAGGCTTGGTTATCGCCTTTTACGACACCCGCGGAAAGAGACTAAAGCCAGCCGACAGAAAAATAGAATTTTAACAGTATAATCCTTTAACTTTTGACTTATACGTACGCATCTTGCTAATTATATAGCTAAATCTGTATTAAAACTTGAAAACCCATTTTCACATTTTAAATGTTAAATTATCCTCCAACTCTCCCCGAATAAACACCTTCGGTCAGGATTAAATACACCGGATCAAGTTATCAACACCATTGCATTTGGGGTCTTATTTTTATTGCGTTACGATGCTTTTGTATTAGCATGATTGCAGTCCATTATACCGTACCTCTATAACAATAATATAAAATTGACTAATAGAGGGATGACTATATATAATTATTATAACATTTACTTAAATACTCATCGTTGTTAAAAATATAGAACCCTGAATTTAATAAGTCGTATTGTGTCGAAATTAGAATTGATAATAAAACAATTTTATTGTATTTATTCATATAGAAAGTGTCGTTACCGCAACCGTTCGTTAATGTGTAGTTTTTTATTCAATGATTTAATCGGGAGTATATACAAATTTTGTTGTGCAACATTACAAATTTTCACTGTTTGTCATAATGCCATAATCCGTCGCAAACAGTCTGCAAGGACGGTATTTTGATATTGATACAGGTATTAAGGGACCTTTACGTGCTTTGTTTATATCGTCATATAAATCACCGCCGCCGGTTGTTTATTAATTTGAGCACGTAAAAAAATGAGTATGTATTCTATAATACTCCCGTGATACTCAAAAGGTACATTGATTAATTTTGATTATAAAGTACTTTTAAATTTCATCCGTAATCGTAACTGTCGTAACTACCCCATGCACGTTGTCTGTGCACGAAGGATGCGTAGTTACGCCGGTTGGCGAGTCCACTCCTTTAGACATGGTGTAGAATCAAATGTTTGAGTGGACGTGGTGTGTGGTAGAAGAAAGATTCTTTTACCACAACTAGTTGAGTATCAAGAGCAGAAATTCCTCTA
Source organism: Sesia apiformis (assembly GCA_914767545.1). Taxonomy (NCBI): domain Eukaryota; kingdom Metazoa; phylum Arthropoda; class Insecta; order Lepidoptera; family Sesiidae; genus Sesia; species Sesia apiformis. Next base: position 7,970,222 of record OU611970.1, on the reverse strand, counting down.
TAGCAATTGGTTACGGAACTCAATTGCGATGTCGGCCGGAATGGATTTATCATTCTTTAGTTGCCTTTTACGATACTCACTGAGAGATGGAGTAATGCTATTCCCAAGCCTGTCGACACCACACGGCCAGAAGTGCCATCGCCCATTTATGACTGATGGCCATTTGGATGTAAAAACCAATGGATAGAGATAGATATGTTTTGAATCCCAGTGTGGGCGAGTGAGGTGTTATTTAAATAAAAAATGTTTTAGAAGCCGGATCATCTCATTCAAAATGAGAGAGTGGTGGTATAAGCTATAACCGCCGCCGCTGGCGCGGGCGGGAGCACAGTGGGCCGGGGTTCAAGCCCCTAAGGACAGAAACCGGTGGCGGACGGTACCCGCGGTATCGAGCAGCCTTTCTATATCTTCGTGGAGTTATTCATTGTTATTCGTTTTTTGACGGTAAAATAAATATAGGTATTAAAGAGAAACTGTAAGTTTGTTTTCTTGTTTGTTTATATGTAGAAAGGTAGGTAAACTTAAAAACCACTGGATCGATATTGAAAATTATTTCACCTTTTAGAAGCTAAACAAAGCAGATGGACATACCTACTCTGTAGGTATTAGAAAACCGCTATGTTACCTGAATGAAGTCAAGACTAGTTAGAAATAAAGGGACTCGACAAAAAACCAAAGTTATCGACATAACTAATAGAGTACGGAAGCAGAATTGATAATGGTACTTATGCTAATAGTAACCAGTAGCCAAGGAATGGTTAGAATAGTAATTATTATTAGTAATAGACATCAATTAAACTATTTTCCAGTCATCTCCAGCTTAGATTTTTTATTTTTCTTTATTTATCAAATTAGTTAAAAAAATACACAATACGATAAAAAACTACGGAGGTTTGTCCAGAATGAATATATTTCTGCACAAACAAATGTACGTTAATATACCCACTGCCCCGCCAAGAAGAAACGGAACGAGTGACGTTTTTACGACATCAGCGTAAGTACGAATAACTTAACATTAAGTAGGTAGATATATTCGGAAATAAAAAATAAACAAATGCAATAAACTATAAATAAGTTTTAATTTATATTTTACCCAGTATACCTACTCGTATACATACATATCATTCGTACTTGGCTGATAGATTTATTTTCTATTCTTATTCTATTGGCATATTTTTGTCGATACCGAGTAAATATTGTTATGTTGAACCGAACGTGCCAACTTTATCTCTGCCTCAATAAATGTGTAGCAATTTCACCAATAAATATCTTATGCTAATATTAATTATACTTTTTAGAAAAATTACATAGTTGGCTCGCCCTTCTCTTATCTCCACTCACAATATTAACTATACAGATTCACACAATAGATTTAAAACAAACATATTTCAATACAAATGTCAAAAAATATTATAAATAAATTATTTGCATCGCAATGTGTTAAAATATCATCAACGGGTCTAATTAATGGGTTTCCAAGTCATCTAATGCACTTTTTCAATAAGAAAAGGACGCGCGATGGTTAAAATTGTCCCAAAAAATAATCAATATGTACCAACCAACATACTTGAGATATACATCAAATGAAAGGTTTTATTTCATGAATCTTTTACTGTTAAAGTAGTTAATGTCAAAACCTTGGGCAAAACATGATAAAAATCGACTTTCTATTATTTTTCCATATTTTTAATAAAAATACCCCATCGCTTCAACAGTCATTATAAAAATTGGCTTATATATTGTTATTGTGCAACGGTGTAGTTCGCTAAACTTGCGTGTTCTACCCGCGTACGCACGCGAGTCAAGATACTAGAGAGGCCTTGTTGCGTCCAGTATGTAATGTATACCAGCGCTCGCGTTGTTGGCGCGAATTCACGTAAGTAAGTATCTATATCGAAAATTGACTGATTCCCCAAAATGCTCGAGTGTTGAACGCACAATTTGGACGCAACATTCGCGGGTGTACGCGCGAGAGCTTACGCCAACACCTACTACTAAAGGACTTACGGGCGTTTTTCGCCTCATCTGGACAAGCTTTTAGTTAACGTATTTCACCATGAGTGAAACTTTCGTACTTAATGCGGGTAAACCCTTTTAATACCACCTAAATATTGTAACTTATTGATCATACATTATTTTGATGGAGTTGGTAATTCAGTTTGGGTTTAGGTGTGTTGTTTGCATTATTACGGTAAAATAATTACAAACTATGCTTTTACTTTATTTACTTTTAGTTTTGAGATGTTAAAAAGCTTATCAACACATAAGTGAATTTTAATGGGATGCTAATGACGTCACGTGGTGAGGTAGTGGAGATTATACTGGCAAAGACTTGTTACGCAGAATTGTATTCACATCAATACTTGAAAAATTAAATCTAGATACATTACATCCAGTTACAACTAAAATTCAAATACGAGTACAAAACTAAGTGATAATTTTGTCTACAATGTCCGTTACTCTCACCACTGGGGTGTCAGTAAAGGACAACAGTATCAAACCGTGCACTATAAACATAAACAGATTTTTATTTCCTACATTTTATTACATAGGTAGTAATATTGACTGGAACTTGGCACTATCTATATTTAAAATCTTTTATGAACGACAATCATTATTGTTTATTTTTTATTAGAAGGAAACAATTTGTCCGGTTTATAACTTATGTTTTCGGTGGAATGAATTTTTAGGATGAGTACGAACTGTTTTAATCTGCACAGATTTCAAGATACCGGCAAAGATTAGTTACGCAGAATACAAGTCAAAATGTGATGTTTAAAAAATTCAATCTACGTGTATACTTAATAGACACAACTCTGTTTTATTTCGTAAATTTTATTATTTAAACAGCAATGTTAATTGGAACTTGGCATCTCAATCTCAATGCTTTTCTGTTTTTGTCAAAGAATCTTCGAGTATACGAGTAGCTATGTCTACAACTCGCTGAGCGAGGTATAGAGCAGCAGTTCTATACATCGCTCAGCGGGTTCTATAACTATAACTATATATTTATAATAAAATTCTATAACTCTTCTGGTGACTAAGGAAACCTAGAGAAAGTTAGTTCATAAAGCCTATAATAGTCACATAAATAGACCAACAAACAGAAATTGCATTTTCTCCTTATCGAGAGGTAGCTACTCATAGCTACACGAAGTATTGTGAAAGTGTTCTCCAATGAAGTGCAAAACAATAAAATAATAAGCACAGACTTTATTCTGTGAACACAAGTTGAATATTGTTATAACAAAGAGCTAAAAATAGCTTCTGAATGATCCCAACATTAAACGCGATATTCTAGTGGTTTTGAACATAATTCCACTTTGCTTAAGATCACTCATTTTCAGGCTCGTTGAAAGGTGATTAAAATCAAACAAATAAATTAATCAATGTCAGCCCATAATGTCAGGCTTCCTCTTGTAATCACGAGTCGCTTTATACATAATCTACCACGCAAACCCAATACGAACCTAACCTTTTTTTTTAATTTCGAACACGCAGCTTTCCTCGCGATATTTACCGCTGATTGAAAGAAGAAAGAAAGGCAGAACATTTATTTCAGTATGACACAGTACACACAAGAATTAGTAGACACAACAAGGACAGAGAATAACAAAACTAGTTTGTCAATTCCGCGTGTCGCAGCGCCACGCTGAAAGGGTGTTCAGCTCAACACTATATCGAAAACCACATAATGATTTCCGACGCTGATTTCCATTTAAAGCCCAGATTGACGTTCGGACGGAAGTGACAGATAGAACACGTGTAGTACAATTATTATTAAAATAAATAAATAAGACACAATAAAATGTTATGCAAATAGATATAAAAATCAAACAAGGTATATAATTTATAAATTTATACTCTATACAAATATTTACATAAAAATATAATAATAATAATCTATAAATATCTATACTTATATATATCTATAGAAATTTATAGTATTTATAATTAAATGCTCACTTAGGATAACAGCATCAAAAAATATACTATTTTCTCTAATTAATATTCTCTAATATATTATATATAGGTATATTAATCATTATATAATCTACTACCGTTTTAATAGGTTGAATAGATAACAGCCTATTAAGGTTAATATCTTTTATTATTATTCATTATAAATTCGATGCAATTCCATTATAAATATCGAATAAACGTGCAATCTACAAATAAAAATTAAATGCTGTTCATTGGTGCGCTGGACCGGCCGGACTTGAGAACGGCTGGACCGATTTGGCTATTTTTTTTAAATGTTCGTATTAGTCCGAATAAGGTTTTTAGGGAACGAGAAATTGGAAAAGTTGCCCGGAAAATTGGGAAGTTCGGGAAAAACTGAAAGTGCTTTTTTCTATGGGATTTTTGTATGAACTCAAGACCATAACTCACGATTCGAACGATGGATATCGGTAATTATTTTTTTATTTTTCGTTAAAGTCTTGGAAAAGTTTTCAGGAAAAAAAAATATATATTGAAATTATAGAAATTTTTTATTGAAATTTATTGAAGTTTGGACAAGACAACGTCTGTCGGATCAATTATATAATTATCCTATTATAATTATTCCTATTATAAAAAGTTGCTTGTTTTTTTAGAAATACTAAAAAACTCCTATTTTTTATTCGAGATACAAAAGCAGGACTAAAATTTCCAAGAACAATTTACACGTTTTTTCGCGTCTAATATAAATGTTTCCCAAATGTAATACTATACATTACACTAATATTGCCCGTAAAAAAGATCTGTCCTCAAAATCTGTAATAATCATTTAAACGGGTATTCGAGTAACATTTTATAAAGTCCATGGTTTAAAACATGTGCTACACTTTTGTTCTTAAATGAAATATTACATTTTTACACGAACAAACGTGCCAAGTAAGAATACACAAAATCCTAGACGTGGCAACGCCTGCGAAATGCATTGATTCATTTTAACACATTTATTCGTGTGTTTTAAAATACGTTCAGTGTGTTTAAGAAGTGTGCATAAGAATAGTCATGTGAGTTTTATGTGATGTGCAATTATTTGAAAATAAAGGCGCGTTACACTTTTTTTTTACAAAAAGAGGATATGCCCTATAAACTTTGTCATACGAAACTGCAAAAAATGTGTGAACACGTTTACATGTTTATTCGATGGGGAGCATCGATTTATATAAAGTGTTTTTTTAATCCATTATACTCTAGGGTAGGATGGAATGCGACGGGAAATTGAGATATCTCACCCATTACCAAAACATAGTCAACCAATTGAGCTACGGAAGCTTCAGAGCAGTCAGTAAAATTTTGTTACATATTCATTGAATCAGTTAACTTCGTATCCTATCTATGTATGTGTGGTGTTGTGAGCAAGGCCAGTTGCCTGCAAACTTATCTATTTTGTCGTGTATAGATAGTAGATACATTTCACGGTCGTATTCTGTAAGAGAGGGGTAACTTGGTCAGTGAAGTGCGCCCAGCGACTGTGGGATTGCAAGGTGCACCCCCCCCCCCCCCTCATAATTTATCGTCACTCTTAACAATCACTTTTAAAAATAATTGAAATAACACTTACCTAAATTGCACTGCGTTTTATGCCTCATCCAGTTTTCATATCTCTATGTTTTGAGGATTACAAAGGATAGGTGAAGTTCCAACTATGGAGCTACTAAGCTTAACAGTAACTTTACTTGGTAACTTTTATTTTAAATCCTTAAATTACACAGCGTTGAGTTCAGTTGTATTATTATTTTTATATAATAAGAAAAAGCCAGTGGACGAGCATACAGTCCACCTGAATGTAAATGGATACTGTCGTCCATAGAAATCCGCGATACATGCTAACATTAGTCCAGAATGACAAATATTGGCACGCCCCCGGATGCGCTGCTTACCTTTGTAGATTAAAGAATTGATTGGATTGATGGATGGATTGGGCTCTGGCACACCTCACTCACTACCGAAAAACGTACGTACTTGGGGACATACGATAAATTAGGAAATGCAGTACATTTCAAGATAGTCTTTTGTGCCTATATATACATATATCAGTTACAAAATAAAAAAACAAAATATAAATATTAAATATTAATGATTTTGCTAGTTACTTAGTTTCATAGCAGAAGTGAGCTGGAGACGAAATCTTCGATGTCTTCCACGTAGTCATGTGTTTCTAAAAGTCACAAATTTTTGTGAGAGAGGCCGTGGCCAGTCGAGTGCGCCCAGCGGCTGTGGGAATACAGCATGCGCTCTCCCCCTACAAAGACAAGGGAAGAAAAGTTTATAAATACACATTTTTATGTAAATAAATTATTTGCAGGCAATCTTCCCGATACCTAGTAATTGATAGTATCGTTCAAGAATGTTCGCATTTATGTCAAACAAAAAAAAACGTCTGTAGATGAGGAATAATAAAAGAATTGACAAGAATGAGAAGTAGGAAATACAATGAGATTAGGGAATGGAAAAGTATTTTAGCAACTCTCACTCGTTGCCGAAACACGTTCCTACATCGATTCATTGCAAAATTCTGTGACAGTCAGTTACTATACTCCGTCTACTATGTTATTTTCTATGACGTTTACATGCCTATCGTGTTCAATATTTCTTGACAGTCAAGTTACAAGTGTACACGAAAAAATGTCATACTTTATTGTTGAGGGTAAAGAAACAGTGATGTTCTATGAATTATACCAGAGACTACAAGCTAAACGTAAAATAAATCGAAATAATAGTTTTGAAATAAAAGTATATTTAGAAGAAAATACATTAGGTAGATACTTATTTGCAAATAAAACAACTAAAGTAATGTGCTATAGTTATTTATTATACTGAACAGTTAGACAAATACGTCATCTTCATCTGACGAGCTTGACTCGTCTATTGACATGTCCTCATTTAAGTTTCTTATGAAAAATCTTGTTCACGCAGGTTATCAAAGTGGATTACACGGTACCAATCAGACATTGACGGTTTTGCATTGAGCCAAGATTCATCAATAAAAATAATCATTTGTCCAGTCGTCTATATTTTTTGCGTGTCGCAAAATTTGCAGCGTGTAAGAGCATGTGGTCGCATTCGCTAAATCTTTAAAATCTTTTGCTTGTCGGATTTTTTATACGAAAAGCCAATTGTTTTCAGTATCTTTGATAATGATGATTTTTGGCCACGGAACAGACCACTATCAAGCAGAGAGATTACTAGCTTTCTCAATGTTGGAATTACTTTTTAATAAATCGAATCTATAAAAGCGAATGCCAGTTGTACTAGGATTGTATCGATAATCGAATTGGTAATTAATTCTGACATCACTAAACCTATCTGCCATCGAGAAAATAACATAGTGGACGGTGTTATAGCTCGACGCGACGGTGACACCGCAATTAGGACCGCAATTACCGCAATTTAGGGCTTATATAACCACCAGCGGCCGCGTGGTGTCGGTCGGCTTTAGAATAGAACCACCTCATTTCTTCTCGTGGGTCTCGTAAAAGGCGATTACGGGACAACAAAGCGATTATCACAAGGATCTGCACTACCCGTGGGCTCGCCAACGACGCCAACCCGCTTGGCCAGCGCGCAGCGTGGCGTTTATAGGCCATACGTCCCTGATGTACAAGACAATGTGCATGAAGAGGTCTGAGTCCAGCAGAAGACGATATAAGGGCTGTTTACGGTATATTATGAACTACCATTTTGGTCATTTTTCCAGATCTCTAAATGGCGACCCACATCAAGCCTTCTACGCTCCTCCTAATCTTTGTGACTGTCACCTCCGTGGCGGCTCAGACCTTCCAGTACTCCAGAGGCTGGACCAACGGCAAGAGAGACGGTCGTAAGAGAGAGGATATGAAAGAAGTCGCCAACAGTCTCGAGAAGATCCTGAGTCCGTGTCAGTTGAGCAAACTGAAATACGTTCTGGAAGGAAAACCGGTTAATGAAAGGGTAACTCATTAATCACATTTTTTTTATATGTAAATATATTAAAGGTAGTTAATAGGCAGAAGGCCCACCTGGTGTTAAGTGGTTAACGTCACCCATAGACACCTGCAATACCAGGAGGATTACAGATGCGCTGCCGACCCTGCAAATATTTACTCTTGAAGAGAGACACGTCGTAATGCAGCGGAAAGACTTCCGAAGATAGATCATTTCACAATTCTTGGGTGACAATCGGTAAGGATTAGAGGTTGAAACATTGGAGATTTAGAGACAGTAGTTAGGATTAGAGATGAGGCTTAGATCTCATGCTGCAACCCCACAACTGCTGGATTACGCCCGATTGATATTAAATAAATATGTGAGAAAGTGTGCAGTAGTTTTAATTAAAGAATGTCTGAGTCACAGACAATTTGTAGTTAAGGTTGGAGATCATATTGGGCAAGGCACGGACGTCAAATATGGCGTGGCTATTGGCTTAGTTACTGGTCCGGTTTGATACGTAATGCATGTCAATAGTCAACAAAATGTTAACAAAACTGTAAAGTGTACTTGTTCGCTGACTATACATGCATTGTATATGGTGGGTGGTATTTGATAATATTGTATCCATGTATATGGTGGTAAGTGGATACTGTCGCCCGTGGACACCCGCGATACATGCCAACATTAGTCAAGTTAGAATGACAAATGCTGGCACGTCCCCGGATGCGATGCCTACCTTTTGAGATGTAGGAATTGATTTAGAGAAAAGGTTGGGAAAATAAGGAATAGGCTCTGACCATCTCTCCCCAATCTTAGCAACGGTTGTTAAATGTGGTGTTATTATTAATTAATTCATTACTATTTCAGTTATTCGCCCCATGCGACTACGTGGAAGATGACGAGGTCCAATCAAAACGATACAAGAATGATCGCAACACGGAGCCTCTCTTTGACGTATTCCTATGAATCAAAGTTCGCTAATTGTTATAAAATACACTGTGCCAAAGATATAACGTTATTATTATATTATTATTAGTTATATTTTAGTAATCTAAATATTAATCCGTAGTTAACAATTATTAAATCAGTGCTTATTCCAATTAATTGTGTTAGATACCTATATTTTAGGTGCCTATTTTATTGTTAGAATTTTCTTCCGTTATTCCAAAGAAAGAAATGCAATGCATGTATTGGCTGGATAATGTGCATTGCTATTAACAATGAATTTATGTAATAAATCAATTACGGTGCTTTATGTGTTAAGGTTCTATGAATTTAAACCTAAAGCTTCGTAGCTAATCAGGGCCACACAGCCAGAAATAGCTTAAGAAAAGCTTAAGAAAATATCTTAAAACAACGAACATTTAAATATAAGGTTCTTTATCTTGTCTTTCGTGGTAAACTTTGTTTGTATTTCCTCTGTTTTTTTTTTGTCTCAATGCGTCCACAGATTATATGCTAAAAAGACCCTCATAAAATGAAAAAGCATCTATTTTAACGAGTATCATTATATTCGAAAACGGAAAATAAACAAAGAGAATGAAGAATGATTATATTTATTTTTTATTCAAAACTCCAAGTTCATTTCTAGTTTCATTTTAAAATTATGCATTTTCCAAATTTTTTACATTTTTATCGAAGGTTGTCAAAATGTTATATTTTTCATTACAGCGCCATCTATTTATATACCTAAAGGTGTTGTACGCTACTTTACTAAACAATTTGTAATTAATTTATGTAAGCTATTCAATACTAGATGGCGCAAAATGTAAATTTGGCAAAGTATGCAAAAGATGGCGCTAATAGTATTTTGCTAAAATGTTTTGTGAAACGTTTGGAAACGTAGTCGTTACAAGTGGACGCTTACCATCATGCCCACCATAGTCTTTTTGGGTTTGACGACTTATGTCCAATATGTTCAACTATTTAGTGAAGAGCTGAATAATTAGCCGAATCCAGTCTGATTAATGCACCTCAAACTAAGAGCCCGGTGGAGCACCATGTTCCAAATCACATTTCATGATCGATTTTGCAAAAATAAACATTGGAGGCACAAAACTCCCTAACTCCGGAACCTCTCTCTTGCTTTTGCCCTTTCATACAAAGGACTTTTGCCATTCTTTTTCCAACAACAGTCACTCTAGTTCCATCTATATGATGCGAATATCTATTTGTGTATTCGCATCGCATCATAATTTATTTTTTCAAGTTGAGAGTCTAGAACTTCATTTAACAAATATGATATACTTTCTTTGCTTACTGTTTAAGCTGTGGGTAGTTGCTTTTGAACTTCTAACAGAGTTGGGGATGCCTTTTCAGAAATTCTGCAAGCTATTTTGTTCCAGTATATCCATTTATTCAATTAGTTCCTCAGATTGAAAGGCCAAGGAGCTGAAAGATTGTGTAGGTACCTACTTAATTTTGTTAATACATTGGTTCTTGTAATTTAATTGGAATAGGTACAGAGTAAGAAAAAAATGTAAGTTCGATGAGGTTTTGTCACAAATTCGAAATGGAGCACCTAGTAGAATGTCCCGGAAAATGTGGTGTTATATCTGGCAACCCTAATCAGGACTCTTGAAATATAATAATATCATATAAGTAGTTAAAACATGCAAAGAATGTAACATCTACAATAAGGTTTCCTACAATCGGATATTGGATATTTAGCTCAGCTGGGTGTCCGGTAGGTATTATGAATTCGACATGTCTCAACATGTCGATGAGACATGTCCGTAAATAACTACATACATAAACAATAACATTTTTTATACAGATACATTTTATTTTAGCAAAATAATAATTTATTTATATAAAATATTGATATTAGATACCTAAATTTAGTACTTACGTCCACAAAAAGCAGTTCTTAAATACAAAAAAAAATTGAAAGGAGCGAAACGAACTTCATCTCAGTACGCCGCCATTTTTAAAGTTAGCCGAATAAATCTGTCACAGTAGTGCTAACATGAGATCACCAAATGTACCTACGTAAATTTAAAAAAAAATCGAGATCGTTCGTTATCTAATATACCTAACAATCCGAAATTAGGGAGACCCTATTGTTTGAAACTGAATATTGACTTTCAAAAATAAGTCGAATTGGGTAACCAGAAGTTAATGAGTTTAATTTGTTTATTTTTAATTAAATGCAAACAAAATATATTCTTAACATATAGTATTAAATAGAATAAAAAATAATAATTATTTAGATGCCAGTCGTATTAATTGTATTTTTAATTTACAAGTTCTCTCAGATTTTAATAAAAGGAAACCCAGTTAAGCTATAATCACTTTGGCCGAATTTGCTTTTGGTCAAATTTCGTATTGGTCATTTTTTATTTTGGTCAAGTTTAGTATTGAATGTTTGTCGTTGCTTTGACGAAATTACTTATTGGACATATGACATATGTCGTCAAACCCGTATTTTTTATATATAAGTTGTATTAAAGAAACAAAGAAACTGTTTATTCTATAGAGTTTAGTCTAGACATTGTTTCTGTAAAACAGCGGGAACTTTGTATTTAAATTTATTTAGGGTGCTATCAGTACTTACACATTTTTACACGTTATAATTTACCTACAACTCAATAATTTAATTCTGGTGCCGGTAGTCACTGTCTATGTTATGATTACTTATGATGAGACTTGTCTGTTTCCATTTAAAATGTTTCACGGTGATTTTATTTTATTGAAAAATATGATATCTACTATATTAAAATTAGTTTTGTGTATAAATGTTTATAGTACCAACCTATTTATTATAACTGGCAAAATGTTGACAACAATATTGCACATGCCAAAAATAAATCATGTGTGTTTAAGATTGTTTTTTTTTGTTTTTTATTTCCCAAGGGGGATATAAACCTACTTGAATATAATTAGATCTATTAAGACTTGTCGTTGATGCATCAGTATTATTTACATCACATTATTTCAAAAATGTGAAAAGGCATATTCTCATTTGCATTAAATAAAAATAAGTACAATTAGTCTACTTGGTAGAAAGAAATTCCCTTGGCGCCACCTTCTGTGTAGTGTTTCAAGACAAAATAAGGCAAAAAATCTTATGCGACGCGAACACCGCTTTCAGAATCCCTTTATTTTTGTGGTAGTTCACCAAAGTAAAACAAGCTTCGAAGCGTGTTTGCAGCTGACTTTCATTAAGCTCACACGGTACCCACTCCCCGAGCTTCTTCACTTTCCCGATTTGATACTAATGAATCAATATCGCTTTGTTACTTACGCTGCTGCTGCTGGCTCAAACGTGGTCTGAAATTAATCCGCTTCCACTATTGCTTTCAGTTTGTCATTATCGACTTTAGTCTCCGGTCGTTCACGGAGCTTGTTCTTGAGGTCGAAATTTCCAGAACAGAAACGATTAAACCAAAAACTCACCGTACGTTCATTTGCGGTGTTTTGTCCGTTCACATCGTTGATATTGCGTGTCGTCTGTGCTGCGTTGCTGCCACGACGGAACTCATATTCGATATAACGCGAATTTTTGAATTTGCCATGGTTGTAAACACAACGATATCTAAGCAACAGGTTGTTTGGCGGAAAAACAAATGAATGTTTTTGAAAAAGAATGTCGTAGCTTTAACATGAAATTAATTTGAATTTTGTATTCCAAGTCAAATGCAAGCTAAGTTCAAAGTGGCCACTATGAACAAACGGCAATTTCATAGGTTGGTCCTAATAGTTTACACAATTTTTGCAAACTGGAAAGTCCAAAGGCAACAATAACTTTTCGTTTTACTCACTTAAATTGGCTTCTTTGGGACATGTAGGTATTAATGGTACAATAAAGAGATTTAAAAAAATATACAGACAGACGATTTTAATTACATATATACCTACTTGGATAAATTAAAAGTAAGAAAATGATTATGTTTAGAAATTGATACCATCCTAAACATTCTCGTATTCGAATGAAGGAGCCGTATTCGAATTTACAAAAAAATTGTTTTACCTGTTTATATTGTCGAACTTCGGTAACTTATTTGATGAGGAAAGGACAAACAAAACACTCATTTTTTTTAATTAGATTTATTTTTAATTACTACGATCCATTGAATACGAAACTAAAATAAGGTACCAAAATAATTACCGATATTCAGTATTTTTTTCTATTTATTTTGAAAAAGGTGTAGATAACAAAATATAGTGGCACATTTTAATAATCTTCCGTTATATTCGGCGTCAATAGGCGTTTGGTAATTATTATTTTTTATAGAAAAAGGCGGTAGACGAGCATACAGTCCACCTGATAGTAAGTGGAATACTGTCGTCCATATACATCCGCGATACATGTCAACATCAGTCCAGACTGACAAACGTTGGCGTGCCTCCGGATGTGCTATCCACCTTTGAAGATTAAGAAATGGTTTGGGAAATTAAGATTAAGAATTGGAGAGAGGTAGGATGCGGTGGGAACGAGCTCTGGCATATCTCACTCACTACCTAAACACGCACATTGGGGAAATACGATAAAGTAGGAAATGCAGTAGGTACATTTCAAGATAGTCTTCTGTGAGAGAGGGCGAGTGCGCCCAGCGACTGTGGGAATGCACCGTGAACTCTCGTGAACCTAAAAAAATTGAACTATAAAACTAATTCAATATTAAGGTAATCCAAAATTCCTACTTAATATTGTTAATAATACAATAATACATACAATTTGTGACGCTATCTGAGCCAGGGGACCTTATTTAGAATTAAATAATGTGTTTAGTCTGTATGGAATCATTGACATTGATTAAGATAACAATATTACAGAATAGGCAGGGCAGTCAACCAGGCATTCCTATAGAAGTCCACATAAATGTTTGTATACATATAGAAAGAATGTAAAAAGTGACAAAAAAATAGTTTTCTTGTTTATTTTTAATTTTGGTGCCATCTATTAACGTACTTTTACATTAATAGTGAAGTAAGAAACTATGCTAGGCAACATGCGGTTGATTTAATTGTCCTACTGGACATTAGATGGCGCAAAATATAAGTTTATCAAAGGATGTCTTTTAATCGTTAGTAATACCTATATATATATTTTAGTGTTAAAAAATAATAACTGTAGGTACCAACATTGTAAAATAATTACTAGTTGATATTAACTAACTAATTTTATTTATTAAAAAATAAGTTTACTGCTATATCCGCAGTCTCCTTCAGATGTGGTCAAATTAAGATGAACTTACTGTGTTAAAGCATATTTATATAATATATCAGTTATGATTATGACTTTTTTAGTTTTAAATACTTCAGCCTTGTTATTGGAGACATTTGCTTTTTCTTTCTACACGGCATACTTACCTAGTTTACCGGATGGTCAAAATTGACGAAATTTCAATATGAGTATACCCTGTTCGCGTTAAGAATGCAGTGAATCTGATTATTTTACCTCGACTACTATCTGTTCGCGTTAAGAACGCATGTTCATTTACCGTTCATTTGGTTCCCTTTTATATGTTTTATTAAACGATAAATAATTAAACTATCTGTCTTAACGCGAACAGATAGTAGTCGAGGTAAAATAATCAGATTCACTGCATTCTTAACGCGAACAGAGTATAGGTATATATAATTTAAAAAATAAAAATACATTTCTACCTATTATTTCATGTCATACACTTAGAATTATGAAGAAAATTGGTTTCAGTCTTCGTGATTTATACGAGCATTTGTTACACTTTGTGTTAAAGTATCGGCCAATGGAGCGCTCGCACAAACGGAAACTCTTTTACAGCTTATTATCAACTTATTCAACAAACGGTTGGGTAGCGCTGTCCGCAAATGTAATGTTATTTTTATATAAAAAAGGCGGCAGACGAGCATACAGTCCATCTGATTCTGTCTATGGATACAGTATGGATACATACTGTATCCATACTGTATCCATAGACAGAATCAGTCCAGAATGAGAAACGTTGGCACCTTTTCAGATTAAGGAATGGATTGGGAGAAAGAATTGGGAAAATGGGGAGGGATAGGATATAATGGGATGGGAGTAAGCTCTGACATATCTCACTACCGAAACACGTTAAAGTGGAAAATACGTTGGGGAAATACGATAAAGTGGGAAATGCAGTACATTTCAAAGTAGTCTTCTGTGAGAGAGGGGTAACGAGGCCAGTCGAGCGCGCCCAGCGGCTGTGGGGGTGCGGCGTGCACTCTCTCCCTACAAAACCTACTCCTACACGTTGTAGAACAAACCTATTCATTAAGTTAGAGCAACGAAAATGAACTTGGATATTATCGTAAAAACTCACGCAATTACGAACACACAAAAGTTTGTAACGTGTCAACGTTCAGTTAGCCTATGTTTTATATAGCTACCTACCTATGCATATTTTACACTTATACAAGTATTTATTATAGGTATTATTCATTCGTATTATTCAAACTTTTTTGATACCTAACAACTACAGTGTCTACTGAAAAAGTCATCAATTACAAATTATCGGATGTACGATATTCGAACTAATTTGAAAGTCATTTCTAAAATATTGAAAGGGGCGTAGGTAGTAGAATATGGTGACAAATGACTATTCGTCTGGCAACATCATTACAATTGTTCAAACAAAGCATAAGTTTCATGTACTAGGTACTTAGGTGTAATATTTAAGTACTACCTACTTAGTGTAAGTACTCTGAGCGTCAAAGGTGTGGTACCTACTCGAAGTTATTGACCATATATTATCTTGGCCAGACCATTTATACCTGAAAATATAATCTAGGTACTATGTGTAGCGAAAAAAACACACAAAGTTATCAAAATGCCGAAAAACAGAAATTACAAGACGAAAGAAAGAAAGAAAAGAAAGAAGACGTAGCAGCAGCGTACTTATAGTCACAGATTATATCTACTTATAATTCTAACTAAGTATCTATAGTATCTAAGTAATACAAAGTAACAATCCAAGGGCTTCATTAAAAAACGATCATTTTTAGGGAAAATATCAAGTTCTTAAAAAAATTGTTACATACACTGTTAAGAGGATGTAGGTGTTTTCGTTGGCTTTATTTCAAAAAATATTAAGTGGGCAGCAAAAAAAATACTGAATGGGCAGCAATAAAACACTAAATAGTCAGCAAAAAATGCAAAATGGCAGAGGAAAAATATTAAATAGGCAGAAATAAAATACACTATGGTCAATTAAATTTTCTGCCATCGATTTGCTATCACTATCACTATTATTTCTGCTGCTCATTTAATTATTTCCCTTTTCTATTTATCCCTGTTTAATATAAGGCCTTTTATTGAGACGTATGTATTGAGATTAGTATGGAAAAGTCTAAAACTAGGTAGGTTACTATAAATACAGGTATCTTATACATTACATTATATATTATAACATGTAGGTAGGTACATTTATAGTACCTACTTACTAAATATAAGGTGGGTGGACCATGGAAGGCCACTCTAACGATTAAACAGTTATTATTCCTTTATTTACTGGATAAATTAAACAAACAAATTATTAAATAACACATTGTTTTATTATGTAACTTATAATACATTTGTTTTTATTGCAGAGTTAATGGTTATTTATTAAATTTAAGTTTTATTAAACTCTTCCAAACGGCCTTGCAAGGAACAAGGCTCCATACAAGGCCGATACAATAAATTAATCGTCTAACTTAAAACTAACGTTGTGACAATCAAAATTTCTGCTTATACTTAAACTACATAAAAAGGTCTTTCATTAAAATGAAACATTAAATACTTACCATATTAAACTCACATAAAAAATACTCAACGAACATCACTTGAACACTATCGTAAAACTAAGAATGTATTCGTGAAAACGTTTTAAAAATAATTTTAATCAGTCTTATATCGATATCAAATAAGTTGCCAATAACCTTTATAATGAAATAAAAAAAAATTATAACCGACCAAAATGGCCTTCTTATGGGTCCGTTCCTTGTAAGGCCAAAATGTTCCAAATAAGGCCAAACAATATAAAATATTATCTATGAAAAGTTTTTTTTAATCAACAAAACAATTAGATACTACAGACTACGTACTCTAATCACAACCTTTATAATGGCAGTTAGTCAGTCTTGTAATCAGGAATGTTTATAACTTTAAAACTAACGATTCCTATACTTTTCCCAAGTATGGTTTAAAAAACGAAAATAGAACAAAATAATAACTTCAGTTATGAAACAAACTTATAAACTAAGGAGGACAATAATTTTAGTACTTTAATCACAATCTGGACACAAAAATTGTAGGTCATTTTTAGTGAGACCCATACACTCCTCGTGATACCACTTTTGACATTCGCTACATTTCCTCATGTTTTCCATTCTACACTCGCAACATGCGTAACAGTACCATTTCTTTTCTTCGCCTTCTTTACTTTTCTTCGTCTTTCTTCTCGGCCTTTTGCTGTTTTTATTGTTTTGTTTTTGTTGTGCTTTTCTTTTCAGTACTTTTTTAGAATCATTTTTACTATGGATGTCTTTCTTTTCTTGTTCTCGCTTACTTGTGGACTTTCCTTTTTTCTTACTCCTTTTTTGATTCAAATCTTCCTTTTTTTCTTCAGTTTTAAATAAATCCTTAACTATTCTTTGTCCTTTATAATTTATAGATTTTTGCCGTGGACGTGTAGACTTTATCTTAGCGTAATTTGGAGTAGGCAAAAAGGTATGAAACGATGTTTCTTTATCCTGAATTAAGTTAATCAATGGTTCGTCATCGTCCGAAGATCTAGTGGAACTTATCTCGTGACTCTTTTGTTGAGCTTTTGTTTTAGGTCTGCTTAATTGTTTTTCTGGAGTTATTTCTCCTTTCTGTTCGGGCTATTCATCATGTGACGAAAAAATGTAAAAATCGGAAGTGTGAAGTTTACTGATGTAGTTATTTTTGATAAATGATTCACTGAGATTCAAATCAAGATCAGAGTCAGAGCTAGAATCAACGATATTTTTTTGTAGTCCGGATGTACTTGGAACAGGATTATCGTACAGAGATAGTTGAGGGTCATGATTTGTATTTGCGTCGTTGAGCCGGTCTACTGAACTTAGCAGTATATTGCCACGCTGATCATTGATCGTATTGTCTATTTCCATATCTGGAGCATCAGTTGAAGAACTGTAAGGAACAAGAGTTGGTTTTCTTTTTTCTATTGCAGGTGAAAATTCTGATACTTCATATTGACCCCCATGGGTCAAGTCGTGAAAAGATGATGGCGATGATGATACGATCTTCTCTTGAGCAGTTACCGGAAAAATTGAAAAGTGAGAAACACGAGCTGACCTTTCATCTATCAGAGACAGAGACGACAATTTTGACACTTCATTAAATTGAGGTGCAGGGGGCGAGACTTGAATAGATATAAGCGGTTGTGATGTGGTCTTGTCTTGTAATGTTTCCGGCAAAGGTCTTTCTGTTACAATTGAAGGAGCATAAGCATCTTCTGGAATCACATCATGATCGAGAGGGTATAAGCCAGTAGCTCTGAACCCGTTCATTATATTTGTTTGAGTGCCAGGTATATTTGCCATATATTTATTTGCCATATATATTATATTTGCCAGGTTCGCGAGAAAATGTGGTTGAATGTAACTTTGTTTAAATTTCTCTTAAGAGAATTGCACAGGTAGTTCAACACCTCTTCATCCCAATGATGTTCGAAAGGCTTATTCACAGATTTATCTAGAGGTTGGAGTTCGTGGGTGGTATTTGAAGGTAAGCAGTATAGCACTATATTATTTTTATCTGCTTCTTCCAGAGCCTCATAAGATAAATGACACTTTGCGCCGTCAAAGATAAGCAGACACTTACCGGGTGCTTTATGTTACGCTAAATGTTGAATGAACTCTACGAACAAGCTACTGGTCATGCTGCCTTTGGGTGCCATTCGTACTTTTGTTCCAGCTGGCAAGTTTTCTCCTAATTCTGATCTGTCTGATGCCCTTAAAAATAATTATGGGCGGTACAGCACAACCCACAGCATTGACGCACATCGCGATGGTGACGTTCTCAGCGTGCTCCGGCGCAACAACATGAACTCTGGTGTTTCCCTTCTCAGCCAAAACTACATTTTGTTTGTGGACCGTGATGCGACACCCCTTCTCATCCATATTATATAATCGTTCTGGATGTGCAATAATGTCCAGCTCTTGATAGAGTTTCTTTATTTCTTCACGATGGGCCTATTCATTTTTTGTGCCCTAGCTGGGTTCATTAATCGGGGTTTTCTTTTCGAAATTGATGGGTTTCGACTAAGAAACATTTTGAGCCATTTACGTCCAGCCATTCTTGTAGACAGATTGAAAGAGTGCTTGATTTTAAACCTCTCACAAAATAAAAAGGCTTGCTTCCGGATAAATTTTGGGGTAAGTGGTATACCCAGTTTGGCAAAACGTTTAATTCGCTGAGCTAAGTCTTCTTCTAACTGTTTTGTGAGAACAGTAGTCTTTCCAATAATCTTAGTAGTTTTACCGGTTAGTAAATGGTTCCTAAGGGTTCGTCTCGGAATATTGAATTTCAACGCTGCAGTATTCGTATTAAGTTGATTTGTTTGTACCGCTTCCACGGCACACCTTAAACTGTCTTCATCCCATGTACTTCCTCTTTTTCTAGGTTTTGGTCCTGGCATTCTTGAAACCTGGAATTATACCTACACTTAAATTTAACCATCTGTTCAATGACTAACAAATACTAATTACGAGATTTCCAGAAGAAAGCCGCAAAAAAGTGAAACTAGTGGTAGCTATTACATCAGGCCCTATACAGAAGTGTGACTACAAGCAAAATCTATATTTAAATTAAAGCAGTAAAGCAATGACAAATATTGATATTAAATTGTATTTTGTTCTTAACATGCTTATGTAAAGAACGAAAACTTAGTCATAATTTTATTTTTAATAAGTAAGTATAAGTACTCATGAAGTTTTAAAATAAAATTATTTAAAGCATGATTATAAGTAATAATATTACGAACTTATACATTGTTTTACCTTTCCCCATACGTATTTACAACTAAAAACTAGGTATTAATATTTTCTTGATTCCTAGATGTTCCTAGTAAGGCCCTTGTGCCCTAGCAAGGCCAATTGTCAATTTTTTGATCGGCCTTACAAGGAACCATTGGCTTTCCTAGGAACACTACCGATATTTTAACTAAAATGGAAATAAAGTAATTTTTTTTTTTCTTTAGTACCATAGCAAATCCTTATATATCAATTCAGCGTAAAAAATTTAAAGAAAATAATAATTTATTTACTTGAAAACTTACGTTTTGTTGTGAGCGCGTATTATAATTTTAACGTCGACGATCGAAATCAACAAAGCGAGGGACCGCACTGACAAAATAGCGGCGCGAGCGACTCGCCGCCGCGTCTGTGTTCTTGAGTTCGATGGGTGTTAGTGTGAGTAGAAGGAATTTGTCATCGCATGGCAATAACTACGACTTCTCAATAATCGGCCTTACAAAGAGCATGGCCTTCCATGGTCCACCCACCTTAAATAGAGAAATTTGTTTTAAGATACTATGGCGTCGATTTTAGAGTTATGAAAAATTACAGTTAAAGAATTAAAAAAAACTCATACCCAATATACAATTGTCAGCATTTTTTTGGATAGAATAGATTTCAGGTTTTGTTAAGGAACCTTGTGTCTTGAATACTCTAGTAATAGTAGTCTAGAATTTTGATTTTCCTTACAACCTACATTATGAATTAGCGTAATAAAATAGATAACTTACGATTTATTCAAGGAAAATGAACGGGTTTGATTCTTGATGATGTACCTATGGGTTTTTATGAAAACATTTGAATGCAGTTTTTCATAACTCTAAAACCGACCCAATGCTTCCGTAGAACAAATTTCTCTATTTCTATAATAGATTGAGACTTTTCAGTCTTTGATTGAGAAAACAAATGAATGTATAGGTAGGTAGGTATTGCAAATTTTTAATCTCTGTCGGAAAAAAATACTCAAAGTATTTTCAAGTTGTTCAAGTTTCAAGAGGGCGGCCATCATCACTGACTCTTTATATACCACTAACCTATACCGATGGTGGGTAATTTCCAAGCCATCCATCATCGTTAACAAGCGTCATTAGCGTCATTTGGCTGCAAGTTGTCGTGTCTAAACATTTAGAGAGAATGGCGCGGTAAATGATGGGTACTGTTTATATAAGTACCCACTATTATAAGTAGGTAGTTGTTTTTGTAACGAGTTGTAGGGTCTGTTGTAAAAAAAGAGAAATAATTATATACAACCGGTCCTTTTAGTATCCACTGCTGGCAATATGTGCCTAGTCTTACACACTGTCTTGTACATGTGGTATTTAGGAACGGTCTTGAAACGCCACTCTGCTGGTCAAGCTGGTTAGCGACACCACTCTTTTAGAGGTGGTGTATTTTTCCTGAAGGCATGTGATAGCCGCTTTGTTGCCCATTAGTCGCCTTTTACAACACCCATGGGTACCTATTCTAAATTTGACCTACCTACACCACAGGGCCTATAAAAAAAAAGTACCTACCTACCTACAATGAGTGGTGTGAAACTGTCTAATATTCCAACGAAACAGGAGAATCCTTTTCAATAGTTGTTTGTTATCTTCCATAATTGTCCAATAAGCTAAGAATATAAATAGAATTCAGGAACATATAATTAGAACTACCCAACTAAATTCAAATGTATCCCTGTGCTCGTTATATGGAACCTACATATTTACCTGGATAGATTACCTATAATGTAAACTGGCCTCAAATTGGTTTAGTTTAAGGCTGTCACGTAAAATTGCGGCGAAACAGAACCGGCGCGTCGTTTAGAACTTCGCAGTTCCGTTTCAATTAGTTTAATTAGGGACGTACAGATGAATTTATCGATATCGATTAAAATATTACAGCATGAAAAAAGTTATCATAGTTTATAATGTCCAACCGGGTAACTGTATAAAGATTAATAATACCATAAAGCAAAAGCTAGAATTTTTAAAATAAGGGTAGGTATAGGTAATAGAAATACATGTCAACATGTTTTAGAATTCATATTATATTACGTAAGTATGTTATGTAAATACATATTAGGTATACCTATTAATCCTTACAATAAGTTAAAAACCGCATTATAATTGATAAATAATTTCCAAGTATTTTTTTATAAGTACACGTACTTAGGTAATAAGCTTAACTCGACGACATCATTGTCCAAAGTTAAAAAAATGGACCTATGGGCGCTGTATTTCTTTAGGTATTCATATTCTTCTCTTCTCTTAAGAATTTCTGTGTAATTCGTGAAGCACTTACGAGTATGTACCTACGTTGGCGGCTAACTTTTTATTATAATAGATAATATTTAAAAATTGCCTAATTAATTATCAAATTGATCGAACCAATTAGAATTCAATGTAGATTTTTGTTTTTCTGCTCAAGAAGCAACTTGAAATGAAGTGTAATTAATAGAACTAAAATAATGAATAAAAAGTGACAAGTAAGTTAAAATTATCGAATTGAATCAAATGATAACTAGACGGAATACATAGTATACCATTTAAGTTAATCGTTATCGATATTCCAACTCTTAAGCAGTACACCGCTAGTTATCGTAAGAATGAGATGCCCTAAACTACTCCAAATCCGTTTCCCGCCATCGCGCAATCTTGTTGAATGAACCGACCAATAGGAATGCAGGAGGGCGGCACGCGCTGACTAAAACTTCTCACCGATTGGTTGAAAATATTAAACGGGTTGCCCATAATAAAAAACGAACGTCCGTAAACCTTACAATTGAGTGCCACTTTTTGTTCGCGTTAAATTGATGAAAAAAAGACTCAGAAAAATTGGTACCGAGATGAAATAAAAAATGATTTATTATTCGAGTCGCTTAACTTTTTAACTTATTGGACATTAATGACTTTTGATTTTGCTCGGTACCTACGCTTTTAAATTTTCCTCCGCTGGGTTTTTATTTTTAATACGGTGTTGCCAGAGATTTTAGCTGGCTGTATAGATAATTTGGACTGAAAAAAGTGATGATATGATACACCTGCAATTGACTTTTGTTGTTTTCTTTACATATGTGAGAGCTAAATCTAAGTATTTTTCTTGTTAGGTACTGCATATAGTTAAATATTTCATATTCACGTTACCTACTATTAGCTGAAGTGAAGTACCTACTGCGTGAATGAATTTTTCAATTGGTTGACAAATAATTTAACACTAGGTCAGGGCCGTCTTAAGTCTATTCTGCGCCGGGGTGCGGGAGTGTACCTATCCTAAGACAGTCAAACATCCTATTGTGTATCCTATGACAGTCAAATATCCTATTGTGTATCCTATGACAGTCAAATATCCTATTGTGTATCCTATGACAGTCAAATATCCTATTGTGTAATTGTTTACTATAGCGTTATATTTTTTCATTACCTTTAAAAGGTGAGCGCCCGGGGTGCACCGCACCCCTTGCACCCCCTGGTAAAGACGGCCCTGCACTAGGTTATAACATTGAGACTAATTTATCGAATGTTTTCATATAGAATTGTTAATTAACATAACCTATTGTTAATGTTGAATACACAGCGCAAATTTCTATAACTACCACTACCTAATTATTAAATTTGTTGAAAAAATAAGTTAGTTTCTAGTTTCTGTACCTACTCGTGTTTATTAAGATACGTGTGTATATGTACGTATTTATATTTTATAATTTATAAATGTAGGTACCTACCTACCTACCTACATTTGTATATTATGCTTACTTATATAAGGTTCTATAAAAATAGTGTGAAATATTATAATATGTCATTCTGTAGGTAGGTACACAAAAACTACTATATTTAACTAAAAAATAAATATTTTACACGATTTTTTATTTCTCGAGTATTTAATTTGTTAAGGAATAGTGTCTCTTCATTCTTTTGTGACCAGGTACATGTATTTCCGAACATGTCTATTGTCTATCTATCTATTGTCAAAACATAATTTTCGTCGGTGTAAGTAGGTATACCTACCTATGATACAGCCAACTGCCGAAGTATATAATTGAGGTATTCTATAGAATGCCTAGGCATTGTATGGAAATTTCGACCTCAAGAGCATGTCCCGTAGACAATCAGAGATTAAAGACGGTAATGACGAATTGAAAGCAATAGTGGAAGCGGATCCATCTCAAAGCACGTCTGAGTCAGCAGCAGCATTCGTCGTAAGTGACAAAGCAATATTGATTCATTTGCGTCCAATCGAGAAAGTGTAAAAAAACCGTCAATAAATAAAGAGATTCTGAATCGTATTGTCACTTGTGATGAGAAGTGGATCCGATATGATAAAATCGTAAACGTTCGTCACAATGGTTTTACCCAAGAGTCACAGCCAAGCAATGTCCCAAACGTAAAGTGAGACAAAAGAAGCTCATGGTGACTGTACCCTGTGTCTGAATTATCCACTACAGTTTCTTGAGATCTGGCACAACAATTAATGCAGATGTGGACCTACAGTGAAATAGGTACTGCAAACAACGATGGACAAGCCCGCTATCAATTCGAAAGCTGACCATCACACGCAATCCTCGGCAATTTCACAGGTAAGGACATCATAATCATGCTGACGCTACCTGACGCTACAACATCCTCTTACAAAGCCAAATACACTTGTAGCTCGAACAGCGACGTCGTGAGCCCGCCGGCGGAACTGATCGTTGTCAAACAACAATGTAAGTAGATACCTAACGAGCACAACCGCTACTAAGTGTAAAGTGTAACCCGCCTTCGTGAGATGAAAGATCTATACCTATCTAATTCTTTTTCTAAATATTGTAACTTATAGATACTGCTATTATAGATACCTATAGGTACTGAGTTGACAAATAAATTTGCTTGTTTTCATATAACATTTTTGATAAATTCATAAAATGTTCATAACATCGTAACATTCATAATTGTTGTACATTGTACAACAAATATAACATTTATATAAGTTATTTTTAAGTACATACCTATTTATTGTATTATTGTTTTATATCCGAAAATCAATAAACAAATAAAATGTTATTTTTCAACGCGACCATTTCATGTTCATGGCTGCATTCTTTCAAGAAATATAACAATGGCACAGCATTATTAATAATTAATAGATTAATTGATAATGACAAAACATTGTAACTAAAAATAACTGATAAATTTACCGAGCAATCGTAATTATAAATTTAACAATTGTGGCAATTCAAAGGATGTTTAAATGTTAAAACAATGTTAATGTTAGGATGTTTCAATGTTTAAACGGAGAGCAATGGAATTGCAATTCTATTCCAATTTCGGAATGCGAATGTGGATATGCATTGCCATTTGTTCTTATAGTGCTACAGAGCAGTGAAAAGTTTAAAAAAATATACATTTGTTTCCTGTAGGTACCTAATACCTAGATACGTGTGTCATTTTCAGCAATTGTCCCTCCCGATATTGCATGGAATTGTCGTTTGTTATTGGACCATATTTTTAATCTACGTAAATAAGTAGATACATACTCACTTACGTAACTATACCAAATGAAAAATAATCAAATTAAGTAGAATCTCGTTACATTATCTATATGGGGCTCTTCAAGTAGGCTGTGAATAGGATCGTGCAAGATCGGAACCGCATCCGCATTTCCCATGAACTTGCGACTTATTGCTAAACTTGATATTTCCCCCAGAAAATGTATTTTATTTAAATTAAATCCGTGTCTTTCTCACTACTGTTACTACAGCAACGCCATTCATAAGATCATCTTTTGTGGTTTCCAACGACGAATCTGTAGAAAGCAGCATAACCAATACCCATTGAACAACTGACGGAATCGATGTGAAGAAATTGATAGAGGAACTTAGCAGTAACCTAAAACAGACGGTGAGAGAGGAATTAAAAAATTTTCGACAGTCACTTGACATTATAAGCGACCAGTGTTCTAATAGTGAAGAAACATTAAAAAATCAAAACGAACAAATAAAGTCACTTGAGAACAAACACCTAGACCTGTCTAATAAGAATAAAAACCTTGAACTACGTGTCGCGTCTTTGGAACAGCAGCTGGAAGAAACGAACCAGAAACTTCTCTCGAACACCCTTGAGATTTCCGGCATACCGTTGACTGCCAACCAGGACCCATCAAGCTTCGTGATCTCTGTGGCTGCTAAACTGGAGGTAGACCGAAGTGAGGTGCAGGATGTTCGTCGTTTACCATCCAAAAGAGACCAGTCCAGTTCAGTGATTGTGGAGCTAAAAACAAAGAAGACCCGCGTTCACTTGTTTGCCGCTGGGAAACGGACACCCTGAAGGTAGGAGGATTACTATACAAGGTACCCGAGGGAAAGGAGAACGAACACGTTTATATCCGTGAAGCCCTTACCCATCGTACAAAAAATCTCTACTATAACGCAAGGACGCAGCTCCGAGGACCCTACAAGTCTGTGTGGTGCAAAGACGGAAAAGTTTTAACTAGACTAAAACCTAATTCAAAAGTATTCCACATTCGCTCACTTCCAGACATTCAAAATTTATTAAATAGAGTAAAACAGAAAAATTAAGGTGGGCCCTAAAATGTTGTTACTCTTTGTCTTGTACAACTCATGAACAACGAACCTAATGTTCAGGAACTGTTTGATTGTGTGAGCGTTAACTCGTTTATTAAACGAATACATGAACCTATTAGTAAAATTACATTTACATGCAGACGCATCTCAACATAAGGTCCTTATCTAAAAATGATTCTAAATTACATCAAATTATCAGTTGCGCCTTAACGCCTATGTTATTATTGTAACTGAAGCAGCTATATCGGATGATGTCGTAATTGTCTCAGATTCCGGGATATAAAATGCACACACAGCTTCGAACTAATGGTAGGGGGGTGGTGTAATTTTATATATAAAAAATAACATAAAGGTATCAACATCCCATCAAAACTTCAACGTTTGAAAACATTTCTGTAACATTAAAAAATTCATATAACCAAACCATAACTGTGCGTGCTATGTGTAGACCACCCGACACAAATAAAAACTTGTTTGTTAATTTGTTACAACGATAATTTGTTACTCGCCGGTGACATTAATATTAACCTTAAAACTACCTCACAGTTTAAAGAATCATACGTAAATGTGATTGCCGAGTGCGGACTGAGCTGTGAGCATATCTGACTATACCCGTATTGAAACCAGAGATAATTACCTATTTAACAGAATCGTGTATTGACCTCATCTTTGCGCGTATGCCGACGCTGGGGGTCTACTCTGATTTTACGATTCAGATGTTTCGGGCCCGACCGAAGTTCCAACGAACGAAGTGCTATAACTCTACTCTCACTTTCCTTCATTCGTAGCTCTATATATCGTGTAATACCAATTATTTAAAAGGTGAGATATTGTTATCGTCAAATTTGACGTTTGACCTCCAAGTATCTTCTGCCAAAATCTATATTTCGATTGTTGTCTCGTGCGATGGGAGTAGTTTCAAATGTCAAATTAAGTTCGTTCGGGCCGATATATCGTAGTGAATATTTTCGTAGTAGGAATCTACTCAAATATTGGACGAAACTTCGTTTTTCGTGTTTTCGGAGTAGACCCCCAGGTTCCGTACTCGTCAACGCTTGTCGTTGTACTGGTGGATCGCCGTGCAACAATAATTGCTCGTGTAAGTGAACAGTCAACAAGCATACAGAGCACTGCCAAAATTATTTAAAATATAAATTGGGAAGTTCGTTTCTTTCCCAAATTATAATTTGTTCACTGTTCACGGGTAGGTTTTTAATGTCTCGACTAAGTACTGATTTCAGCAGTACTTGTATCTTAGACAAATCTATATGGTTTATTAGATACAGTTATGTTAGCATTATACTTATTCTTTGTAAATTTGGTAATAATAAAAAAAAAACTGATATCGAACCGTTACTATTAGATATCTATACAACGGGTTATCGAAATAATACAAAACCTGAAACATGTCAGCATCGATATAGGAATAGAGTCGATGACACATCGAGTGATCGCTGTCGTCGTCGTCGTCCTCGGCATTTCTTAGATGACACTGATGACCTAATTATTGCTGCCAATGCAGTTTTTACACTAGGTACACTCACAGACTACACATGTACACCGTCCCCGCCGGCGGAGATGTAGACGTCACCCTCGCTACACCGTAAACACACACCGGTCTTCAGCCAACACTTTTACCAGATATCGCCACGTGCCCAGGCGTTTCTCACCGACCCGCGATCCCGCGGCACCCTCCCAAAGCAACGCCCTAAGCCGACGTCTGTTCCTTCCGCCGGTCTACCGGCGCGGGCCTTCAGACTCGTTGCTGCACACACTCTTTGCTCCTAGCCGAGCGCCTTCTGCGCTCACCCTAAACCACACATGTCCAGTGACTCTTGAAAGGCCATTAGGGCCACAAGAATTTAGCCATTCGGAAAAAAAAAGAAATATCATAAGTTCTTATCAAAGAAACCTGGCTGGCAACTAGAGGGGGTGAAGCAGATGAGGAGGGGTTCATTAAAAAAACAAATTTGACCTACTACGTAATAAGAACATACCATTTTCAAAACACATATGAATTAAAGAATTCAAGAGCTACTGAACATACCTATGTGTAGAACATTAATAGGCAGTAACGTGCCTGCTCTAGAGTGCTTGTATAACATATCTATATAACATGACATATGCCTTGTGTGAAAAAAAGGTGTTGAATTTAAAAAAGTCTTAGAACACAAATTGTTAGTTTTCACGAAAGCAATTCAACGTTATGAATACTTATGCAAGTTCTATTTATTTAACACTATATAAAAAATAGTATGTATAACACAAACGTTAGTTCCCCACTACACCCCAGTTCATAAAGCATGTCCAACCACGTCAGTCGGACTCGTCGGTTACACGCACTTTATTTCGCGATAACCGATGCGTTTGAACTTGCACCTAACTCAGGACGAATGACTTCATATAAGCGACATAGAGGTAGTCTGTACACTGAGTATTGTAACGTCTTCTGAGCAAATGGACCTCATTGCCGGTATGTAGGTACCTACTTATTGACTTATTGACCTAAGATTCTATTGTTTTAAGATCCTGTTTAATTGGATGCTTGAGCAATTGGCGCAGTTTGTAGTGACCCTGCGGGGTGTGCAAAAGATCGCGGGTTCGACAGGTCGGATGTTTGTTTGTTTAAAGACAAATGTTTGTTCAGGTCCAGGTGTGTATTTGTCTTTGTCATTGTGTGTGTCTTTGGACCCACGACACAGGGAATCCTTATTGTGTAGGCCATCGGGTGCGTTAAAAAAAAACAATCAAATCAAATAATTTATTTTGTAAGAACGGTAGGTACCAAAATAAGGTGTTACAATAGATACATTAACCCTTCCATTACTTGACCTGACATTCCATTTATTTTCCATTACCTGACGCAAAAATAAAATAAAATGAAAAATAAAATTAACTCTTACCTTAACAGGCGAGCATAATTTAATGTACTTATATATAACTAAATACAAATGAATTATTACTGAACCAGCTATTCATGGATTTTAATTATTAGCTAATAATGTCAAGAAAAATATCTTTTTTTTTAAATTTCACTCCATAGAGTAAAACTTACTGAAATAAGGTGGGTGGACCATGGAAGGCCACTCTAACGATTAAACAGTTATTATTCCTTTATTTACTGGATAAATGAAACAAACAAATTATTAAGTAACACTTTGTTTTATTATGTAACTTATAAAATATTTTTTTTTATTGCAGAGTTAATGATTATTTATTAAATTTAAGTTTTATTAAACCCTTCCAAACGGCCTTGCAAGGAACAAGGCTCCATACAAGGCCGATACAAGAAATCAATCGTCTAACTTAAAACTAACGTTGTGACAATCAAAATATCTGCTTATACTTAAACTACATAAAAAGGTCTTTCATTAAAATGAAACATTAAATACTTACCATATTAAATTCACATAAAAAATACTCAACGAACATTACTTGAACACTATCGTAAAACTAAGAATGTATTCGTGAAAACGTTTTAAAAATAATTTTAATGAGTATTATATCGATATCAAATAAGTTGCCAATAACATTTATAATGAAATAAAAAAAAATTATAACCGACCAAAATGGCCTTCTTATGGTTCCGTTCCTTGTAAGGCAAAAATGTTCCAAATAAGGCCAAATAATAAAAAATATTATCTATGAAAGTTTTTTTTTTAATCAACAAAACAATTAGATACTACAGACTATGTACTCGTACTCTAATCACAACCTTTATAATGGCACATAGTCAGTCTTGTAATCAGGAATGTTTATAACTTTAAAACTAACGAGTCCTATACTTTTCCCAAGTATGGTTTAAAAAACGAAAATAGAACAAAATAATAACTTCAGTTATGAAAAAAAACTTATAAACTAAGGAGGACAATAATTTTGGTACTTTAATCACAATCTAGGCACAAAAATTGTAGGTCATTTTTAGTGAGACCCATACACTCCTCGTGATATCACTTTTGACATTCGCTACATTTCCTCATGTTTTCCATTCTACACTCGCAACATGCGTAACAGTACCTACCATTTATTTTCTTCGCCTTCTTTACTTTTCTTCGTCTTTCTTCTCGGTTTTTTGCTGTTTTTATTGTTTTGTTTTTGTTGTGCTTTTCTTTTCAGTACTTTTTTAGAATCATTTTTACTATGGATGTCTTTCTTTTCTTGTTCTCGCTTACTTGTGGACTTTCCGTTTTTCTTACTCCTTTTTTTATTCAAATCTTTGTCCTTTATAATTTATAGCATTTTGCCGTGGACGTGTAGACTTTATCTTAGCGTAATTTGGAGTAGGCAAAAAGGCATGAAACGATGTTTCTTTATCCTGAATTAAGTTAATCAACGGTTCGTCATCATCCGAAGATCTAGTGGAACTTATCTCGTGACTCTTTTGTTGAGCTTTTGTTTTAGGTCTGCTTAATTGTTTTTCTGGAGTTATTTCTCCTTTCTTTTTTTTTTTTTTTGTATAGAGAAGAGGGCGGACGAGCAAGCGGTCTCACGTGATGGTAAGTGTTACCGCCGCCCATGGACACCTGCAACACCAGGAGGTATGCGGGCGCGCCGCCGACCTTGCAAAATCCTATTCACAGCTTTCTTGAAGAACCCCATCTCGTAGTTTAATGGGAAGACCTCTTGCGGCAGTTCGTTCCACAGCCTACGATTTCTGTTCGGGATATTCATCATCTGACGAAAAAATGTAAAAATCGGGAGCGTGAAGTTTACTGATGTAGTTATTTTTGATAAAAGATTCACTGAGATTCAAATCAAAATCAGAGTCAGAGCTAGAATCAACGATATTTTTTTGTAGTCCGGATGTACTTGGAACAGGATTATCGTACAGAGATGGTTGAGGGTCATGATTTGTATTTGCGTCGTTGAGCCGGTCTACTGAACTTAGCAGTATATTGCCACGCTGATCATTGATCGTATTGTCTATTTCCATATATGAAGCATCAGTTGAAGAACTGTTGGAACAAGAGTTGGTTTTCATTTTTCTATTGCAGGTGAAAATACAGTATTTTGAGCCATTTACATCCAGTCATTCTTGTAGACAGATTGAACGAGTGCTTGATTTTAAACCTCTCATAAAATAAAAAGGCTTGCTTCCGGATAAATTTTGGGGTAAGTGGTATACCCAGTTTGGCAAAACGTTTAATTCGCTGAGCTAAGTCTTCTTCTAACTGTTTTGTGAGAACAGTATTCTTCCAATAATCTTAGTAGTTTTACCGGTTAGTAAATGGTTTCTAAGGGTTCGTCTCGGAATATTGAATTTCAACGCTGCAGTATTCGTATTAAGTTGATTTGTTTGTACCGCTTCCACGGCACACCTTAAACTCTCTTCATCCCATGTACTACCTCTTTTTCTAGGCTTTGATGCTGGCATTCTTGAAACCTGGAATTATACACTTAAATTTAACCATCTGTTCAATGACTAACAAATACTAATTACGAGATTTTCAGAAGAAAGCAGCAAAAAAGTGAAACTAGTGGTAGCTATTACATCAGGCCCTATACAGAAATGTGACTACAAGCAAAATTTATATTTAAATTGGTGTAGGGAAACAAAGACATGATGCAGTAAAGTAATGAAAAATATTGATATTAAATTTTATTTTGTTCTTAACATGCTTATGTAAAGAACGAAAACTTAGTCATAATTTTATTTTTAATAAGTAAGTATAAGTACTCATGAAGTTTTAAAATAAAATAATTTAAAACATGATTATTACAAGTAATAATATTACGAACTTATACATTGTTTTACCTTTCCCCATACGTATTTACAACTAAAAACTAAGTATTAATATTTTCTTGATTCCTAGATGTTCCTAGTAAGGCCCTTGTACCCTAGCAAGGCCAACTGTCCATTTTTTGTTCGGCCTTACAAGGAACCATTGGCTTTCCTAGGAACACTACCGATATTTTAACTAAAATGGAAATAAAGTAATATTTTTGTTCTTTAGTACCATAGCAAATCCTTATATATCAATTCAGTGTAAAAAATTTAAAGAAAATAATAATTTATTTACTTGAAAACTTACGTTTTGCTGTGAGCGCATATTATAATTTTAACGTCGACGATCGAAGTCAACAAAGCGAGGGACCCCACTGACAAAATAGCGGCGCGAGCGACTCGCCGCCGCGTCTGTGTTCTTGAGTTCGATGGGTGTTAGTGTGAGTAGAAGGAATTTGTCATCGCATGGCAATAACTACGACTTTTCAATAATCGGCCTTACAAAGAGCATGGCCTTCCATGGTCCACCCACCTTAGATGTGTATTATTTATAAATTTAGATTTTCTTGTAGGTATTAATTAGCACATATACTGTAATAACGTCCTGTCACAGTAACAACGCAACAGCTGTTCAGTGTCCAGAGTAGAATCGAGTCTACCATAATTTAATAAGGTTCTTTTTAATGATTTATTGTATCTACAATTCGGTCGAGCCGCAAGCGCGTATCGCCTGGGCCCCCCGTCCGAGTGCTCATGCACTACGTACGTTTCAGACAGGACAACAAAACCTTACATGTTTGTAATTAACACATTAGTAACACTTACCATCACGTGGGACCGCTTGCTCGTCCGCCCACTAGTTATGAAAAAAAAAAAAAATATGATTAAATTTCCTCAATTTCCTCAAAATAATTTCATTTTTCGCTAGGACATTTTTATTTTGTTATTAAATTGGTTGACACGTTGTGTATACTTATTATTTGTATACAACAATTTAATTTACTCAGGAGGGAACAAAAAAATAGTTGAGGGATTTATTAATTTTAATTTAATAATATTATTTTTTTTTATAAAAAGGAGGCGGCACTCGAGATCCCCCCCCCCCCCCTCTACACGTGATTAAACATAGTTTTAATAGGTAATTAAATATTAATTAATAGGCAGGGTTATGAAAATGGGCGCTGAGTTCTCGACGCTCAAGCGCTGAGTGAGTGCTAATTAACTTTTAAGACTAGCGTCCATAGATGTCCATGTCCATAGATCAGTTGTGCAATCCTTGAGGGTAAAAGTTCTAGTCTAAGACAGTTACGATCTTGCGGTTCCTTAGCGTTTTATTGTTAGTCATTAGTGCTCATTTTTACACTAAAATAAGGTCCATTATTGGGTAATTTTAATGCAAGCGAAATCGAATTATACATACAAAGCAAAAGGTACATACTTAAGTGAAATATCGTATGGAAATGTTACGTATTGCAACTTCTTGGACAATATGATGTAGGTACCTATCTAGATCATATTATACTTAAAGGTCTAAATTAAATATGCAGGCAATTGTTTATTATCAAGTGTAGTCTCACCTTTACAGCTCATCGAGGTCGTAGATCGGACGCGCGACGTGCCGTGGGCCGATGATATCGCGGCGATATCGTGACGACTTTATTCCGTGGCGACGCGATTTATCGTCGCCCGCGCGATGGCCGACTCGCTGATAAAGACGAGCTGGTTTTAGGATTATTGTTTACAAACAGGATTGAATTTTTACTTAGGTACTTGAAACAAGTTTGTCACAAGCTCACAAACTTGCAAATTACGTCCGATTACGATAAATATTCGATTTGACATCAAAATATTTTTGAAAAATATATGTTGAAATAGTTAATTTAATTTAATAAACCCACAGTGGGTAACCATTACTGACAGTTGATAGTGTGAACCATTTTATTTTAACCCTTATTAGGTACTACCCCTGTTGACATGTTGGCGAATATCGGTAGGTAGGTACATGTGATGATGAAATCAAATCAGGAGAATTATCAAGTGGATAGATATTTTAAAATGTAGACAGTCTTTCTGTTTTACTGCTTGTAATTTTCATTTTATGATTATCAATGGTAAACCGACTAGTGTTACTTTTTCTTATACCGTCTAAGGCAAAATTAATAATTTGATCATAGGTATACAATTTTTAGCTGACATTATTATTTCATACAAAAATATATACCTACCTATTATATGTGACATGTGTATAGTTTTCGTCGTAGAATTGGTTCATTAATACACGACCGTTTATCGCGCTTTCATTTAAATGCCCTCAACTTGGAAGAGACGACAGCGAGTTTAGGTCGAGGAAAGTACAGTACCAACATACAGTAATGGCAACATCGGCTGCGATATCTATTTCCCAAAGCCAGAAAGAAAAATTTGAAGAGGGCTACTGTCACGATAGACTGGATAAAAGCCGAAATGACACTCGAATGGACGCATTCTTGTCTTTTTTCCCGTACAATCAGCTGGTAGCTTTAGTAATAGCTTAACTACCTAATATTGGTTAATAAAACTTGTTTAACCGTTGATCTCTGTCGTAATTCATTGGGGTAGTTAAGTATGTTCAGACTGGCAACATGGCCGTTGAGAATAATCCCACCAAGGATAGAAATGCGCTGCGCCGACCTTGTTAGGGATCATATTCACAGCTCTCTTGAAGAACCCCATGTCGTGGTTCAGTGAAAATACCTCAGTTAGCAGTTCATTCCAGAACTATCAGATAATCTAAATTTTTAACGTTTGACGGCCCTAAATTCTTGGAGTTAAAAGTTTGAGTCTAAAACGCTTAAGGTTAAGTTTCTTAAGGCTGTGCTAAGTCAGCGCTATGAGCACTATGTACATATCTCTAGCGCTACTAAGTATGTAGTGTTGTAAAATTGAGCTCAGCGGTAAATTTTACAACATTAAACTGGATTTCAATCGAACAAACAAACCCTAAACACTGAAATATCTCCACATTTAGGTAGGTACCTACTTCTTAGCACACATTCCATTTCAAATTTTTAACACTACCACTTTTTATGTACAACAAAAATTCTCGATCAAAATTTGAGGTTAGCTGTGGAATTCATCGTGATACTTTTGTCTGCATTGTCTATGCTCACGTAGTGATGTCGGGCACATGACAATAAATGTGATATAGTACGTCCACTGGGAATTGACAACATTCCACTTGAGAAAAGGTCTAGGGTTATCTTTTGATAGCAAAATTTAAAAGATTAGAAACAATTATCAATGGAAAACATAAGGGCCTTACCTATGATATTGCCGTTTGTTCATAGTGGCCACTTTTAACTTAGTTATCATCCGTTTGGCCTGTAGTTCCAAATTCAAATTAATTTCAATTTAAAACTATGACATTATTTTCAAAATCAGTTACTCATTTGTTATTCCGTCAAACGACTTTTGCGACGATGTATTCGGACCATTTTTTATTCTCGGAAACAATTTCCTCACTTCACCGCCTAGATATCAAAATTCCGTACTTATATAGCCGGGGTTCCAACTCATAACTATACGAATGTGAGTTCACAATAGATACACTTAAGTTATCATTTGTTATAAACTAAACCGGTGTTAAAAGAATATCATAAACGGGCTAGCACTTTCCTCTCCCACAACGCGTTCCGTAATAAAGTTTGAACTGAACGTAATATTAAATAGCTTTTAACATTCCTCGTGCTATCTTAATGTCTCCCAGAGACATTTATATTTAGTCCAATACGTGTTCAATGTTTACCTTTCTGCCTGTTTATCGGTATTTTTTTGTCCTTTTTTGTCTTTCTGTGTTTAGAGTTCCCTGTGACTTACAAAAAATCTAGTTTAAAGAATTTTTGCGTAACTATCTATTACATCAATGGCAATAGATACACAGTAGTGTTTGTATACAGCATCGATTTGTGAGAGCGATCGATTGAGCATCGATCGATTTGGAGGGGGAGAGTGCACGCTGCAATCCAACAGACGCTGGGCGTGCTCAAGTGGCCATGTTACCCCTCTCCCACAGAAGACTACATTGAAACGTACTGTATTTCCCACTTTAACATATTTCCCTAATGTACTACGTGTTTCGGTAGTGAGTGAGACATGCTAGAGCCCATTTCCATCCTATCCCTTCCCATTTTCCCAACCCTTTCTCCAAATCCATTCCTATATCTCCAAAGGTAGGCAGCGCATCCGGGGTTATGCCAACGTTTGTTATTCTGGAGGTAGGCTGTATGCTCGTCTGCTGCCGTAATCCATAAAAAAATATTCGATTTGTGAATTCATACTAGACATGTTATACAAGCACTCTAGGGCAGGCACGTTATTAGACTACGTTCTATGTGTACAGTAGCTCTCAAATTATTTTTCATATGCGTTTTGAAAATGGAACATTCTTATTAATCTGCTTCACCCCCCCTAATCTGCTTCACCTCCCCTAGAAATTGCCAATCAGATATTTTTGATAAGAACGTATGATGTGTCTTCTAGTCTATTCCCGTGTCGATGGTATACAGCTGCCTAAATAAAATTGTTTTTACTTGATTGAAAAATGTCAGTATTAACTCAATACTAAGTTCGTCGCTGTAAATAACGTGAGTTTAGCGTGGATCAATAGTTAAATGGATAATAATTATCGGCGGGACAATGGGGGCATGTACACCTTACTGCATTACAGACTTTTCTTTAAGACTTCTTCATTAGGTACTCATTACTCATACATAGGTACTCATATTGTGTGGACAAATTTAAAATACATACAATTCAGATGAATAGTGAAGTGTAACCTTTATACTTATATTGTGTGGACAAATAAAATATATACAATTCAGATGAATAGTGAAGTGTAACCTTTGTACTTATATTGTGTGGACAATCTTAAAATACATACAATTCAGATGAATAGTGAAATGTAACCTTTATATATGTAATGTACTTTATATATACCTTTATATATATAATCTTATATTGTGTGGACAAACTTAAAATACATACAATTCAGATGAATAGTGAAGTGTAACCTATATACTTAGATATATTGTGTGAACAAACTTAAAGTACATACAATTCAGATGAATAGTGAAGTGTAACACTAGTCTCCAGTTCAGAAATGAAACAAGTTGTATCACGAACTCTATTTGTTTTCTTGATGTTTATTACTCAACAGTTCACAATAGAGTAACATCGCTAACGTTTGTACATACAATCGTAATCTCGTAAGATATTTATGTGGGTAGAGAAATAATCTGGTGGGGAGAGAGACGTGGGAGGAGAAAAGGGTAGGTACGTTGCAATGAATTGACAATAATATCGTACTACAAACTTAATCAATATAACTACTTAAAACATCTTATATTATGTATTACCGCATTAATAAATATGTCATATTCCTCACAATATCGTCTGCTTAATCGTAACCAGCTCCTTTTGTCATCCACTGCTGGACGGACCTCCTCATTCATGCACATTGTTCTGTGTATGGGGGATGTATGGCCTTATACCGCCACGCTGGCGAAGCGGGTTGGTGAGTCCATTCTTTTAGAGGTGGTGTAGTTATTCAGGGCTTGTGGTAGCCACTTCTTTACCCTTAGTCGCCTTTTAAGACGGGAAGAGATGGGATATGCAGACAAGCAGATTTTTAAAATTATAAAATAAACCTTCAAATTTTTAAAATAAACCCTTTCATGAGGTATTTACGTTGTAGGACATGTTAGGAGACGGTTATCGGTAGTAGGGGCATGCATCTAACTGCATTTAACGATTTTTTTAAATTTAACTTCATGTGCAATTCTAATTAAATTCACTGCTTCTTGCGCGGACAACGCAAAATCGCAATTCACCGGAAAATACATACAATTCAGACGAATCGGTGTTTATTTCGGTCTTATATTTACGCATAGTAAAAAATCGGTAAATGGTTAAGTACCTGGTTAATTATATCCATGACTTAGGTACTACTAAACGCGACTGATATCACTTAACTTAATTCAGACATACATTCATTTAAAGCTTGACACAACATCAAATACCAGAATGATGCCTATATTGTTGCCAAAAAAAATCATATAATTACCAAATTGGTAGAATAATCCCCAAATTGCACTCACTAAATAAGAAATTTTCTTCAAAATTTATTTGTTACTATGTAGGTATTTGTATTTTTTTTTATTTTTTCGTCTTCAGTTCTGGTTTAAAAATGATTTGTAGTAATAGCTAAAATTATCATATTTTATTAATATACCATACAATGGTATACAATGGTATGTATGGTATTCCATACCATACCATCAGACTGTCTCCTCACTGTAAGATATTTTTTTTTATAGAAAGTAGGTGGCAAACGAGCATACAGTTCACCTGGTGGTAAGTGGATACTGTCGCCCATAGACATCCGCGATACATGCCAACATTAGTCCAAAATGACAAACTTTGGCAAGCCCCCGGATGCGCTGCCTACCTTTGTTGATGAAAGAATGGATTTGGAGAAAGGGTTGGGGACGTGGGAGGGGATAGGATGGGACTGGGCTCTGGCATATCTCACTTACTACCGAAACACCTACATACATTGGGGAATATGATAAAGTGGGAAATACGGTACATGTCAATATTCTGTGCGCCCAGCGGCTGTTGGACTCTCCCCTCCAATAATATAGACCTCCAATCCAATAACATAGGATATAGGCCTCTCCATCACATGCCATCCATCACCCACGATCTTCGGCTCTTCCGATCCAGCCGCCATCCAGCAACTCCTTCAATTAATATACGGAACCTTAAATTATAAAAACGCACATACAATCTTTCCTTATAAAGTCTCAACTCGTTCCGAGTGATTTGTGGAGACACGTATCGCGTATTGAATGCTTTAAAACCTTTTAAGATCCAGCTCTGAATTGATAAAAATGTCATAAACTTGTAATTAATTGGGCGTATCGTTTGCGTTTTTTTAAAGGATTTATGCATAACGACCTTGTTCAACCTGCTATCTCTTTAATAAGAGCGTTTGGTACCTATTTATGGTAATATGTTTTGATAACTTAATATGCGCAATCATCTACGTTAAGAAACGGCAAAGGCATCGACTCGAGTTTATATGTTGTAAAGAATTTTAAATGTGTTGTAAGAGCAGTAAGGCAACGCCAATGAACCCTAAGAACCCTTACCTTTAACCGTTTTAGACTCGAGCTTATAACCTTAAGGGTTTAAGACCATCAAACGTTAAAAACTTGGACTATAATAACGCTCACGAACATTTAACGATCGAATCGGTTTAGCGCTTATTTTTACGACATTAATTTGTAACGATAAAATTTAATTGAAAAATAGAGAACGTAGCGCAGAGAATTTATACAATAAAAGCTGAATTTATACTGAACCAAAGGGGATCAAAATTAAGTGCAGTTTTACTAATATTACTACATCATCTTTTAGTAGAATAAGTATGTTACTTGAAGATAGTCCTAGTGCGGGATAATATCGATAAAGTTTATCGACACTAGTCTGGAGGCTAGTAGTGATTGGACTGAACAGAGATGTGCTCGATATGACGCGCGTAAATACGCCAACTTGATATAATTTTTATAAGATCTTGCGTGTGATGGCGGAATAGAAGTATTTGATACTTGAATGTATTTTGAATATTTGAAGTGAAATTAAAATCTGTACTACAGATTATACACGAACGAACACAAATTCCTTTGAAGCTAATTATCAACTTAATCAATAAACGGTTAGGTGGCGCCAACCGCAAAAAATTGTAATCGTGCCAACGCTCGGTTGGTCAATGCATTTAGAGATACTTAGGCGAAGATTAATAAATGTTTCTTAGACTTCTATGTCTTTGAACATAGGTTCGAAACTTATCTCCATGCAAACTACATAAAGTCCTATAAAAAC
This sequence comes from Sesia apiformis, assembly GCA_914767545.1. NCBI lineage: Eukaryota > Metazoa > Arthropoda > Insecta > Lepidoptera > Sesiidae > Sesia > Sesia apiformis. Next base: position 7,930,137 of record OU611970.1, on the reverse strand, counting down.
AAGTCGGTTTAATTTGAAGACCGAGAAACTTCTATTTATCCGGCTCTTAGCTTTCTTCAAAGTACTGCCTACTAAGAAACGAAGTAAGAAACGTAGATACTAAGAATATTTTACTCTTTGGTCAGGTAAACTGATAATAATATATGGTTTTATGAACTCTAATTTACCTTTCTAATAAGATTGGCTCCTAATTCCCAGAAGTTAATTTGTGGCTGTATGAGAAAAGCAGTAATGGTGGCAGGCCTTGGGAGAGACGTACCTATATTCGGCCTCTCCTGAATGTGCGTCTGTATATTTCCTCTGAAAGACATAGGCTGACGATATTACCATATCTATGATACCTCTGATGTATGATAGATATGATATATGGGTTAATCATGGTATATACATGGGATATACACGTATATGTATCATATATGTAACATGTTATATATCTCGATATAATATCATGATATATGGGAAAGGGGAGGGTTCACACTGCAATCCACTGGGCGCATTCAACTGGCCAGGTTACCCCTCTCTCAGAGAACACTACCGTGAAATGTAGGTAGTGCAGTTTCCACTTTATCCTATTTCCCCAATGTACGGTAGAGGTTTGGTGTTTCGGAATGCCAGAAATATGCCAGAACCCATTCCCATTCCATCATATCCCATCTTTATTTTTTTAAACCCTTTTTCCAAATCCCATTTGGTGGCGTGCCAACGTATGTCATCCTGGAGTGAGGTTGACATGAACCGCAGATGTCCTTGGGCGACAGTATCCACTTACCACTAGGCCGACCGCCTGCTCGTCTGCTACCTTAATTTTATAATGAAAAACTTCATGATTCATTGCTTTCGTACTACTAGAATGATATTGTCTGACCATTGGGCCGTTCTTCACTCTAGAGATTACCATTTTAGTAATGCTGTCGACCGTCTGCCACCGTATAACTTCGGTTTCTGTAACCTTGTTTTTTTGTTATTACCTTACATTTTGAAGTATCCACAGAACTAAGAAAATTATCGAGTATCAAAATTTCTCACCCTCACTATAATCTTACAATTCAGGCAAAAACGTTACCCATACGTGACCCGCTTACGAACTGTCCCATTGTACGAGCGCGTGTGCTCACCCTACTAAACCGCGCGTTATTGTTATGTAATTTGTCAGGGACATTTACGGCGGTAGGATGACCATACGTTCTTCGTTTGGTGGAGTTAGTTCTAAGTTTACGTTCGTTATGGCGTGTGCACACTTGGTTAAATCTAAAATGAACAAATTCGCTGCAAATACGTTTTTCTTGCGGCACTGACGTCTTAAGTCACGAAACTGCGAATTTCTATTCTAGTGGTGTTATTAATATCTAGACCTGTAGACAAGAATTCATTAGGTATACCTAACGTTCATTATAAATTATTATAATTTATAATTCGAAATGGTGCGTAATTTTTTAATGTATACTAAACATTTTGTACCATAACTTGGTCACATGAGATAAGAGTTGAAATGAAGTAGATCATTGACAGTACAAAAAACAACCTTTTTTTTATTCTATTTCATTTCATAGGAAAATAATTGAGAAGCTAGTCACTAATCTTCTCTTTTACTTGAATACTGAGGACATATTACTGAGGTTTCATGTAGGTATAGTGACTACATGAATACAAATAATCGTTTGGAACAAATTGCTGGTAATATTATAAGTAAGGAAAGTGCTTAATTATTAGTGATTAATATTTCAACTTAATTACGACTTAATTGGTTGATTTCGACTTAAATTACGAATATAACCAGCACGGGAGCAGCCGCCGTGAATAATATTTAAGTTAGAATATATATCTATTTCAAAATAATAGTCCCTTAATTCAGCCCTTTGTATAATTCCCTTTCTTTTTTCTTTCGTGTATAACCTCCCTAACTGCAACAGAAATATCTACAACCCGCATATTGATATTCACTACTAGAAATGTATGAAATTTTGATGTGAACGAATGCTATTGCAGTGATTTCGATTGGTTCTGTACGTGACGACCGACCGCTGGGGTTTTCTTGCATTTTATCGGTACCCTGATTTTATGTGACTCCGCGCCTATGCGATCTGGGATTTCTTTAGATGGATATTATTATTTGAAATTGTACCTACATGTCTGAGAATTTAATTTTGGATATTCCAGTTGAATACAATTTTAATTTTAATATAATTCTTATCAATTTTATTTGCATGTAAATAGCCCATAAATAGGTGAAGATGGGAAATACTGAACTGTTTATCAAAATATTTTTTAATAATTAATAATCGCTACCTACTGTCCTCTGATAATATGACAGATTTTTAATTCTTGATGAATTAAAAATGATTGATGTTTATTTATAGAAAAGTCTAAATATGGATAATAAAACTAATGAAGACAAGATTTCCACCTGAATTTTAGAATGATAATACTGCTGGATGTCTCTTTCTTTACAATCGTATAAATAGACAATGACCTTGTCTCAGAATTTGTCCGATATTTGTAATGGGGCCGTAGTAAGGCATGCATAAAATTTAGTTTCTAAATTTAAACAAAGATTTATCAAGACAGATTTTCTAATATAAGGTGAATTCAAAAATTAATCGACTGATTTTGAACATTCTTTCAGTTTTAAGATGCTCGATTTCTGCATTTTTAGAGATAATCATTGCCAGAGCTTTTTAATTTATTTTTTAATTGTATTTATAGTCCTCCTATGCCAGATGACTAACTTTAGATATTTACCTATGTATTGGTGTTTACGAATGGAAGGCAATGAAATTAACAATTTATTCAGCCACAGAATTAGTTTTGAGTGGCCCTTAATCACAATGACGCCAAGGCAATCACTAGAATAGCGTTAAGTGATTAACCGTAGTGGTTTCTATTAATAGCTGTATTAAATTTAGCAATATAATGCGACTACTACAATACGATCACTGTATCTACATATTTATATTGACGTGTATCGAATATAGGCATACAATACAAGCAGCCGAGTTTAACCCCTACGCTAACGTGGTCGGGCCACGTGGTTGGCAAACACTCTAGTATTGTCATCTCTCCTGATATTTTCCAGTCAGTTAATAACAATATTTAAATAAAAATCTGAAAAGTGCCACTACTTTTTAATTTGTTTCTAAAGCAAGTCCCTAGTGATCAATAAGTATTAATAATTGAAAAAAAAATATGAAAGCAACAAAAAACACTGAATGAGCAGAAAATCGATGGTATAGTTCTATCATCTCACGAAGGTGATACTTCAATTCTTTGATGACAATAAAGAAATATGAGTCCCGTGAAATACAATGTTACCATTAAATATTTTTTAAAGTCGGATTAAAAATAAAACAGTAAAACTCGGAAATAAAATTGTAAGTTCAAAATTATAAATAAGGAACTAAACACACACCCCTTACTCCCAAAAAAGCAATACCTTATATTTTCATTAAAATTTATTTGTCTTAAAATTATTCTTAAATTTAAATAAAAGTCTTAAACAGGTTTATATAATTTATTCATTTCGCCAAACTGCTGAGCAGTTTGTTGGCGGACATGCTCTCCTCAAACCCTGGCTTAGTTGACGACATAGTTGATATAAAATATGATTAAGTAGTTTAACATATAAACACTATCTAACGATAAAAAGATGATCTGTCAAATAATTGTCAGATAATGCATTTTGAGCAGCTTTTTCACCCGTTCATTTTGAGCTGTATTTGGTATTTCATCTGAAAGTTCGGGAAGTAATTCGTTGAATAACTTTGGTGTTATGTCGCCTTGCGCCCCATCCGTAATATTTCCGTGTCTTGGGTTCAACATGTTTGGGGTTCTGTTTGGGTTCTTGATTAAGACTTTTTAATAGTTTTATTATCACATTTTATTTCGTCACGTCTTACATCGTTTATAGTCATGACACGAGAGGAGCCGGAAAGGGAAGGACATAGACTAAAAGTATTTTTAATAGACAAACAAATCATAGACTACAACATGCCCTTTTTTCTAAAGAAAAAATATTATTTAACACATTGGTTTTACATTGACGTTTGGAATGACATTGACACCGTGACATAAATTATAACCATATTTTTCAACAAGTTTCGTTATTAAAACAATACAATATTAAATGACAAATTACTGTAAAACAATAAAATTAAATTGAATAAAAGTGAATTAGTGATTATATGCATGTCCAGACTGAATTATTTTACTATATTAATTCCTATTACTAATTGTACACAAATTGTTTATAGTCGTCAATTACATTAATTTTACAAATCAAATTTCTGTGTTTTCTTTAATAATCTACCTCTCGAACTGTATTTTCCATCAGTGCATTGTCTTTCAGCTATACTAGCGTCGTTATTACCCTTCGAGGAAGACATTACACTTTCGTCGACATTGACAAATATTGGAGATTTTAATACATTTTCTGACTCCAGACCTGATTCTACCGATAAGAATGATTCAGAATCTTCACTCTGTGACTTAGAAGTTGGACTTGACTCGTGAAAGAAGATAAATACACAACTATCATCCTCTTCATTTACAATTTTTGACTTTTTAAAGGATTCTGACTCCGACTTATGAATCTCTTGACTTGGATTTACAACATTATAAGTTTGTAGACTTGAACTAGGTTCACAAAACTTAACTTTCTTTTGTTTAGACTTTGAGACATAATTATGACTTGAGTTTTGCTTACATGACTTATAATTGAAGCGAATATGATGACTATTTCTACGATAAGTTACATTATTAAGATCTTTGACAATGAATGATCTTGGATATTTTGTTTTAGACACAATAATACCTTTTGTCCATATAATATCTCTTGGATTTTTCTTAAAATAAATCTGGTCATTTATGTGAAACTCTGGGTAGGTTTTGCAATTTTTATTATAATATGCTCTAGTCCTTAATAAGTTGCTTTCTTTCTTTTCTGAGTGTTCTGAATGCTTAACAATTTTAGGTCTTAAGTTTTTTATCTAGTTAGGCAGTTTTGATCGTAAATTTCTAGACATTAAAAGCTGTGCAGGCGAATTAAGATTACCTCTAGGTGTATTTCTGTATTGCAACAATCCGATGTATGGATCAGATCCCGATTCATTGCTTTTTCTTAGTATATTTTTCACTACTCTAACTGAAACTTCTGCTAGCCCATTTGATCTTGGAAAATGAGGACTTGAAACGATATGTTCTATATCCCATTCCTGTAAGAAGTCTTTAAATTCTGTGGAGTTGTACGGTGGACCTCCATCAGAGACTAATTGCATCGGAATACCGTGACATGCAAAAATAGACTTTAAGTGTGTTATGACATTAGACGTTCTACTATCTTTCTTTAAGTTTGCGATTTCTATGTAGTTAGAGTAATAATCGACCACTAATAAATATTTATTACCTTTGTATTCAAATAAATCTGTTGCTAATTTTTGCCAGGGAAATAAAGGTTGTTCATGAGACAGCATTGGTTGTTTTGTTTTATTTGAAGAATAAATTGCACATGTTTCGCATTGTCTGACTTTATTCTCAATATCCTGACAGATGTTAGGCCAATAGACTACTTGTCTAGCTAAGTTTTTAGTTTTTTCTATACCTTGGTGACCTTCATGTAAAATGTTTAATATTTCTGATCTCATTGACATAGGTATGATGACAGAGTTATTTTTGAAAATTATTTCATTTATCACATGAATTTCTTCTTTGATATTCCAATAAGGTAATACCAATTTGTCGCAACGTTCTTTACAATGGGGCCATCCATTTTTATAATATTCTTTAAGTTTTTGAGAAATTAAATCTTGACTAGTATGACTTAAAATTTTGTCAAGTTTTTTAGGCGAAATTGCTAAATTAGATGTCAATAAATTAATATGAATATCAATATTTGAATCTAAGTCTTCTAGACTGACTAATTCTTGATTTAAGTTAGTTTCTTTGACTGGTGATCGAGACAAGGTATCTGAGATATCCATTTCTGAGCCTTTTGTGTATGAGACAATTAAGTGATAAGCTTGTAATGTTATCATCATTCTTTGCAATCTTGTAGGAACTTCTCCTAAAGGTTTTTTGAATAGAGTGACTAATGGTTGATGGTCTGTTTCGACATAAATTGGTTTGCCATACAAGTATTGATGAAATTTCTTACATCCGAATACTATAGCGTAAAGTTCTTTTTCTATTTGAGCATAGTTAATTTGACTTTTATTTAATGACTTTGAGGCATATGCTATTGGATGCTTATCATGTAAGATTACAGCACCGACTGCATTTTGGGATGCGTCGACAGACAATCTTATAGATTTTTTTATATCATAATGGACTAATACGGGTGACTGACATAGTAATGACTTTAATTTTCTGAACTGTTGTTCATGTTGGTCTAACCATTGCCATTTATTTTGCTTTTTTAGCAATTCTCTCAGAAGAGAAGTTTCTTCTGCTAGATTTTGTATGTAAGAACCTAAATAGTTTATCATGCCTAGAAATCTTTGTAATTCTTTGACATTAGATGGACTTGACATTTTTGAAATGGCTTCTATTTTTGACTGATCAGGTGACACACCATTTTTATTAAAAATATGACCCACATAGCGGATTTCAGACATACCGAATTGACATTTAGACTTATTAAATTTTAGATTGACTTCAGAAGCACGTTTGAATAGTAATTCAAGTCTTTTATTGTGTTCTTCTATATTGGCTCCATAAACAAGGATGTCGTCCACAAAAATTATTATACCTGACAAATCACCGAACAATTCGTTCATAGTCCTATGGAAAATTTCACCACTAGAGTTAATTCCATAAGGCAATCTCAGAAACTTGTATCTACCGTAAGGTGTATTAAAAGTACAGAGATCACTACTCTCAGGGTCTAAACCTATAGCCCAATAACCTGAACTAGCATCTAATTTTGAAAAAATTGATGCACCGGCAACTTTAGATCTTAAATCATCAAATGTAGGGTAAGGGTAGTGAGGTCTCTTGATTGCTTCATTTAGGTTTCTAGGGTCGAGACAAATTCTTAACCTTCCGTTAGGTTTTTCGACTAAGACAATAGAATTCACCCATTTTGTTGGCTTTTCTACTTTTTCTATGACTTTAAGTTGTTCCATACTCTTCAATTCGTCTTTAAGACGATCTTCTAAAGTATAAGGTATTCTACGAACGGGACAAACTTTAGGTGGTATACAACTATCAATGTCTAGATGAGCTTTATATGGTAGACAACCAAGACCTTCGAATGTTTTTGCATATTTAGAAAGAATTTCTTGTACTGACCTTTCTTGAATTCCGAATACTCTTTTGACAATACCCAGTTTCTCACATGAATCCCAACCAATAATTGTATTACAATCACATTCAACCACAACAAAGTAAAGTTTTGTCGATAATCCATTTTCAAATTCACAATTAAGTAAACAAGTACCTAAATTTGGCACTAATTGTCCTGAAAAAGAAAAGATTTTATTATTTGTTCTAAAAATGTTGATTTTCGAGTGCGTGCTGCTCATAATTTTATCTAATACTTTCCTGCTGATGATATTTGTGTCTGCACCTGTATCAATTTGACATTTGAGTTTATAATTATTGCAACAAACATTTATTTGCCAATCTTTAGTCTTAAGGTTACTTTTATCAATTGAGTTTATGACAAAATGATCAGACATATTTTCTGATTCTTCGTGGTAGGATATGTTACTCACTTTACAACTTGGATTTTTCGATTTTCTGTAAAAACAATATTTGGCGAAGTGATTTTTCTTTTTGCAGTTATTGCATGTCTTGCCTTCTGCTGGACACTTATATTTATGAATTTGACCACATTTTGTACAGTTTTTATTTTTGGGCGATTTATTTCTGCAGTATCGATCCGTTGATTGATTTCTGTACGCATGGTAGTTTCTCTGACTTGACCGATTTCTTTGGACAGTTGACGATGACTTTGCTATATGGACAGTTTCTTTAATAGTTTTTGTGTCTTGACTCAATTTGTTTGATCTTTCTTGTGACAATTCCAGACTTTTAGCTATTTTCATGGCAATATCCGTTGTTAATTTTTCTTCTTGCAAAAGTTTTTCCTTGATATGTGTGTTTTTTATACCAATTACTAGCATGTCTTTGATGAGTGCGTCTTTAAGGTCTTGAAATTCACACGTGGCTGCTAAATTATTTACTGTTGTTAAGTATTCATCTAACGATTCGTCATGTTTTTGGTATCGCGTGAAAAAGTTAAATCTTTCTACTGTTACATTTGCATGCGGGCTGAATTTTTCGTCAAATAATTTCAAAATTTCGTCGACATTCGTTTTTGTCCTGTCTACGTTAAAACTATTAAATATTTCGATGCCATCGTCGCCAATTGCATTTAATAATACTGCAGTTTGCTTGGCTTGTGGAAATTTTGCTGTTTCGTTAGCGTCTGCGAAAATTTCGAATCGCAATTTCCATTTTTTTCCATTTCTCGGAAGCGTTGTCGCCATTTTGTATGGACAACGACTTAATTTGCGTGACGAATGCTTTGTCGGACATTTTATTCTTAATTTAAGGACTTACTGATCCGAAGACTTGCTGAGACCAGTTCTGACACCATGTTTGGGGTTCTGTTTGGGTTCTTGATTAAGACTTTTTAATAGTTTTATTATCACATTTTATTTCGTCACGTCTTACATCGTTTATAGTCATGACACGAGAGGAGCCGGAAAGGGAAGGACATAGACTAAAAGTATTTTTAATAGACAAACAAATCATAGACTACAACACAACATATGTCGGTTTATTGCTACATAGACGGGCTGCGTTTCTATAGCTTACTTTTACATTACTCTTTTCTCCATTAATTTGTTCTAATAGCCCTACTAGCCTAACTTTCTCTTCAATGGGTAAATGTGACATTCTTTAAATGATTTCTCTTAATTATGTATCCCTACGGTAATTTTTTGTTTGTTTGTTTATTAAATATTTCGTTATGAACTGTATTTGTAACCCTGTTTGTTGAACCCCAAGTTGAACTTGTTGTAGCATCGGGAAATAAAAATAAAACTATATTCAATGCTAGTCTAACAGATTCTACTTATAAGCCACTAAAAGTTAGACGCTACTTATAAGTATGCCTGTCTTTTGTGGAAGTGGTAAGAATGAAGAAGCGAACCACGTCAGGCCTCACATTGAACCGATCATCTTACATCGTCCCCGCTAACAACGTCAGATGATCCAAATCCAATTAATGCGTAATTCCGCCGCGTGCCGTTAAAATTTATATAGTGGGTGCTTCCCGGCTAATTCGATTATTGTTTGTGAGTTATCGATTTTTGTTGTTCTGTATAAAACGCATTCCTGCGTAATAAAGTAAGTTTAGAACCGGCTTTTACCCGACTACCGTGAAGTCAAAAAGGAAGGGTTATGAATTTGTCAGCTTATGTACGTATATGTTTATACCTAACATGTAACTTATTATTATGTATAGGTATGTACATATATACATAAGTACTACTTACTTATATTTAAAATTTCTAGAAAATACCTTTCATATTTTTAAAACGCATAGAAAATCGAACATTCTTATATTATGATACGAATAATATTGTTAATATTGTTTATGAATTTAGGATCTAGCCCGTATTCTATTTATATAGAATATTTATATAGGGCATACCTAGATAAAAATTTAATAGTAAAGGGACACATAATATCCTACTTATACGAGTATAATTATTCATATAAAAACAATAGCAATATAAAAAAATGACAATAGATGTTTACAGGAGATAAAACATAATTTATTAAATCATTTCACCATGCAACGAACTTGACACAGGTAGTTGTCACATGACAAGATCACAGACACACTAATCTATTACAAAAGAGTTTAAAAAATCTTCAGGATTTCATTAGTTATGAAAAAAAACATCTCCTGTTCATTTATGGGGAATAATTAAATGAACAGCAGAAATATCGAAAGTGGCAGCAAATCGATGGCAGTGACTTTGAAGGTGGGTTAGGTATAGGTTTTCTGGTCACAATAAAGATACAAGAGCCTTCGCGGGACTTTGGGATGACATTCTAGTTATTATATTGGAGGGGGAGAGTGTACGCTGCATTCTCACGGCCGCATGGCCGCACGCAACTGGCCACGTTACCCCTCTCATAGAAGACTACCTTGAAATGTACTGCGTTTTCCACTTTATCATATTTTCTCAATGTACGTACGTGTTTAGGTAGTGAGTGCGATATACCAGTGCTCATTCCCATCCTATCCTAACCTATCCTTCCTCATTTTCGCAACCCATTTTCCAAATCCATTCCAATGTCTCCAAAGGTATAGGGTACAGCGCATACGGGAGCATGCCAGTATTTATCATTCTGTACTGCTGTTGACATGAATTGCGGATGTCCATGGACGACAGTATCCACTTACCTACCATCAGGTGGACTGTATGCTCGTCTGTTATCTTCTTTCCATAAAGAAAAAAAGGTAAATTGTTTATTTCAGATATTGAAAAGTAGTTTGTTTTCCTGACCATGATTTGCTGCCTATTTCGTATTCTTTCGCTGACCGTTTAAATACGAGCCTTTATTTATTACACAAAAGTACGCACATTAGAATGACTGCATTCGATGTTGTTCAATTTTTAGTTTTAGTTCAATAGGTACGTATTTGTCAAGAGTTTTGTCTACGAGTATTTGCTATACCTTTTCGACAAAAATGACGACTTTGTTTCATTGAATGTTTTTTCAAACCTCGCCTAGAAATACTAGCGTTTAGGTAAATAATAATTCAGAAAATCATGTATCTGAGAGTTCGCTTGAGTTTACGTGATTTCTAAAATTTCTTTAAAGAATATATTTTATATGCTACTTTTATATGTGTTTACGACAAAAAAATTTAAACATGCTGTATACACAACATGTTGGTTAACAGAAAGTACTGGAATACGAGTAGGTACCTATAGTGTCATAAGTTTTGGTATCTATGTATTTTCTGTATTGTGTAAAATTTTAAATAATAAGTGAATACTGCGATTTGCTGAGACCAGTGAGTTATACCGTAAAGATCCAGAAATATGTTAGTTAATAAAAATAATATAATAATATATAATACAATAATAAAATTATAAATAATATGTCTGTAAACAATGTGTTATTTTCCGTATTGTAGTAAGAATAAAATATCGTATAATATCTGCGATTTAAGTACAGATACATTACGAAAACATATACAATTCATAGACGTGGATGACGCATTCGGGTGTTTCCGGAGTAGCCGATGGCCAATGTTTTCGTAATGTATCTATATACACTAAAAAGGTTTAGCCTTAAAACTTAGCCTTAGTTAACAAAATTAGCCAATTCAGAACCATCTAGTCTATATTCAGAACCGTTCTGTTATCACAAATAGTTTCGGAGGCAATCCACAGATGATGCAACACAAAGTTTCGGAGCTCGTTAATTATTGTGGTCTACTGAGGTTCACACAAACTATAAATAAACACAGTGGGTAGCCTCATTGACTAATATGCAATGGATATACGCGTGTATATACGTATATAATATCTGAAAATCAACAGCTTTGTAAGTGTGGTGTCAGACAGCTTTCGAATAGCACCACATCTCTTTCCATGGGAGTTGTAAAATGGAATTGAATGATAACAAAGCCGCTGCCACGAGCCCTGAGAGACTACATCACCTCTAGAAGAATGGATTCGCCAACCCGCTTGGTCAGTATGGCGTTTTAATGTCATACATCCCTCGTGCACAAAAGGAATAGGAAAGGATGGAATGGGAATGGACTTTGGTATATCTCACTCACTACCGAAACACGTACATACATTGAGGGAAATAGGAATAAAATGGGAAATACAGTACATTTTACAGTAGTCTTCCGTGAGAATGCGCCCAGCAGCTGCAGCGTGCACCCCTTGAAAAAAGTAAAAGATACCCTATTTTTTTAAAAATTATTCATTTATCTAATGTTGTTCATATTTCGATGATGCATCGCAGTAGTCAATCCCATTCGTTAGCTATAACATTCCTGTATATAAGAGGTAGGTATAATAAATATCTATGTAATCAAATTCTGAGACAAAAATTATCTGAAAAGCCCTACCACTCTCAGAAATTTGTTCTGAAAAAATCTGTTTCTTTTATTTAATTACACTGTTATAACAGGACCTGTCTACAACAATGCTAGCTCTTCAACTCATTAATCGGTGTTAACAGATGTTAATATGATGTCGACACATCAATTGTACGAATATTATTGGTGATAATACTCCTGTTCCCATCAACATACAACTGAAGTCGACATTAAACATTTTAAAACTGTCATTTGTTACTGCTACCATTTATATCATTTTCGATTTAGATGATAATTGTATTTTAAAAATAATTTAAAAACATAAACAATGTTTAAAAACCTAAATGTTCAGATTTAAACAATTTCGGTGGTCGCGAATTTGGTTTTTCATCTCTTTTGTATTGGTATAATGAGTGATATTTGGTATTGGAATTATCAAACCAAACTGTATGTATATATTTTTCATTTTGGTACACTTGAGAACACGTTTAAAAACATGCTCTCCAGTGTATAAAGTATAGTGATATTTTTTCAAATTCAACATAATAATCAACATGAATACTGTACTTGCAGTAGGCATAATACAAATGAGACAATATAATCACTGGCGCCTGGTCCCCTTTTTAATACGTCAAACGTAACGGAATATTGTGATAAACCCGCGGCTCTGTGTATTAACTAAATTATGTTGCAACATTGATCGTTTTTCGTCCCTTTGTCATCTGGCATCAATACAACTACGAGAATTTTTGCACTTTGCTCACATGTACATGTATTTAAGAAACCTTAAATGCGGTAAGTACCTACTTCTAATGCCGGTAATGCGGAAATATTATTCCGAACCAGCACGACGAGAAACAACATCCAAACACTCTTTCAGAGTTCAGTAGGTACATTACGTTGTAACCGCTCTATATTATATCCATCAGCGTTCAGGCGCGGTCGATAATACGAAGATGACTGACGGGCATTATTTAATCCAGTACTGTATATTCACCTATTTATATTTTATCTTCTGCTACCGTATCCACTAATCCTAATCCATCCACTACCGGCAGACTTCTACCAGTACCAAGTCATCGGTCCACCTGCTCGGAGAGCTGCCATTCGAAGACTCGTCTAGCTCATCAGTTGTTATTCCTACGGTAGATAATGCCTGCCATTGCCACTTCAGCATATGCAGCAATGCAGAAACATAGGCTAATGGATTGGATTGGAAAGCAGTTCAATTCACGGCATAAAGTGACTCATAATTGATATCCAGGTGTAGTAAAACAATGTTCATAAGAAATAAATAGAAAAAGAATATTGAAACTGTTTAAGTACTATAGTGGAATAAAATCAGTATTCACGTTATGTAACTATGTATATGTAATGAGAGAAACAATGGAAACGTATTAACTCATTACAAAATTAGTTAATTAAATTAGCGTTTTATTATTGTTATGATCAATGCTTGTTATAACGAGTTATAACGATAACGAGTGGGCCACTAAAACAAAACCACGGTACCTCTATAACATTACGGAATAGACCATAACCCTCGCCCTTGCAACAATTAACTTATTGCAGCAGCTGAGTGGTTCTGGGTCATAGATTATAAATTAAATTAAAGAGATAAGTCAGATAGATCAGTTTGGAAATTAATTTTCATATATTATTCACGGCAAATTGGCAATGAATCGTTTAGAAAATGTGTTGCTAAAGAAGTTGCAAGATCATTCATCATTACTTGGATAGGTCAATTGTCTTGTTTAAATAGATATTATGAATAGTCCACTTGCAGAAATCGCGATTTCACTTTACTTACTGAATTAAGCTTACACGGGAATTTCGATTACTTATCACGATTACTTCTGGCTTTTTGACGGGAATTCGAGAAGTGAAGTTGAGTTTTTGTTTGATACTGGTAGTTTATTAATCTTCAAAGTGATTTTTGTGCATAATGTTTGTGATACTTAAATATAATAAAAGCATGGGACTGCGTTTTTCGTGTGCTTCCAAGGAGTCCTCTTCTGTCCTGAGTAGGTAAACCTTCTCCTGACTTACTTCGACGGGATTGGACATTGACATGATACGTTTTATACTTTGAAATTGTTAATTACGAAGAAAACTTGAAAATTTGACACTGGCAGAATGTCCTAATTGCACCATTACGAAAAGAAAAAAAAAACACTTCCGATGATATTTTATGTTTTATTGGCATTCATAGATATTTTCTCCGATGCAGTTTTTTCCATTTTAGGTAAAGTTCGGTTTTCAATAACTAGCGACTTCTATAAGAAGACTGTTTTTAATTATAGATAATGATTATCATAAGATAATTATTTAATAAACCTTCGAATATTTAAATAAATTCAACTTATTTATCTGTGCCGAAACATCCTGTGGCTGAAAGCGTACCTACTTGTCAATGTTAGTTATAACTGAACAACGAAAACTTGATATTTAAAAATATCAATTCCATATATTGAAAACATACAGTGATTATTTCCATTGTACCGCAGCAATCACAATTTTTCAAATTTGTATATTGCCTATTTTTAACTGATGCAAAATTGATGCAAATACTCGTTCATATGCAGTTTTATAGACATTTGTGTTAAAAATATTACATGCTACTTTTTGACTCGATTTCATCCCCATGTTGAATTATTATTATTGCAGTTAAAAAAAATTACAGCCTAAGCTTTAATTGAATTTTATTGAAAATAGATACACATCTGTTACATCGATTTTATTAAATGATGTCATTCAAACTATTTCACATTGACGACCGGTTGGCGCAGTTGGTCGTGCCCCTGCCGCCTGTGCAAAAGGTGCAGGGTTCGATTCCCGGTTGGACATTTGTTTGGGCCATTGAGTGTGGCGTTATTTATTTATATGTCAGGTAGGCTAGTGTATTATATTATTTATATAGTGTAATCTAAAGTATTAACCAATCGATCGTTCGCAAAAAAACAAACGTCTTTACAGTTCATTATCAACCTATTTCATTAACAGTTAGGTAGCCAACCGCCAACCATAATTAAACGTTGTAGGACTAAATTCACCGAAATAACTCGTTATAAAGCAAAAAAAAATTAAAAAGGTTGTAATTGTGCGAATGCTCGGTTGACCCAATGCTTTAGGTACAAATACTGCTAAATGTTGAAGGGATTGTCGCATCTAACTAATTTGCAAAATTAACCTTAGACGCGGTAAAGCCCTAACTGGCCCATCTCTATTGAGTTTTAACATGCTTTCTACACCGTAACCAGTCATTTTATCATCTACTGCTGTAAATGGGCCTCTTCATGCACGTTATCGTGTGCACGTGGGATGAATGGTCTTAAAACATAACGCTCGACAAGCGGGTTAGTAAGTCCTTTCTTTTGGAGGTGGTCTAGTTCCTCAGAGCTTGTACCTATTCCTTTCACGACACTCACGGGAAACGATGGGGTATTGCCATATGGCCGCTACTTATTCGTATACATATATTTACACTGTATTATTATGTAGATGACCGTACTTGAAAATCATTTGTCAAATGCTTTATTCGATAACTAGAGAAGAAAACCAATATCAAAAAGATCGCTATCGCCATCTCTGTCATTCACGCGCTACTGTGTTAGTAATACAGTAGTAGTGACATCAGTAACACAGTAGCGCGCTCCTTTTCTTACTTTGATTTCAAAGTTCTAAAATTCAGTCACTTTCCTAGATATTTTGAATTCGATTTCATGGATAGATTTCTTGTTATTCAGTTATTTAACTATTTTTTTAGAAAGAGTCAAAACCTAGTCGGTGTAATGTAGTAACATAGTAGTAACATGTAGTGTAGTGTTGTCATTCTATTCTGCTTCTGACTAATATCTGACTTACACAGGTCTGTTCTATCTTCACAAATCCATTTCTACCATTTCTACAAATCATTTTTCTTACTTCTATTTAATGTTCGCTGATAAATTGAGATTCTATATATTTTATATTGGATTTTAAGAACTTATGTACATTACAGGAATATAAAACACAATCTGTGACGTCATATTATTGTGACATCAGTATACATTGCAAATAAAGCAATTTGTTGTAAATATAAATAAACAAAACACTTGAAAAACAACTTAAGTAAGATGTCACTGTCGGTTTGTACAATGGATTAAAAAACAGGCATAGGGTTGTCATTTTTCTATTAAGCATGTGAACACATACTAACCATATGAACAATTTAATTAATTTCGTTTCTTGAAAAATATTTTAGGACCATTTTAAAAATCTTTTTGACGCATTATTTTTTATGGTTTTATCTTAAAAGTCTTTAGAATCTTCAAATAACGAAACTTTGAACAAGGAATTTTAATTTCAAACACTGTTCCACTTAAATTTACGCAGTTGGTCAATAGATAAGGAGAGCTTGTCCTGTGGTGATCAAATTCACAAGGTGAAATTAATATTTTTTTTTTCACAAAATTTAATCCACATTATCGTACGAAGGGTGAGCTTAACGCATTAAGGCATTTTCTACCAGCTAACCTTTGTGTTAAACAGGGAGGTAGGTACATTGGGAGGTACGATGAGAAGTATAAATATATAATTTAAATGACAACAGTAGGTATATATAACTTCCTTAATTATACTTAATGAATACATAACATACATATATGAATTCACATACAATCACATACACACATACAATATACAAATTCACATATACCTACATACATATCTATATAATCAATATACCTACAAAACTACTAAAATTGTGATAACACAAAGTGATATGGCCGGAGCTTCCGCTTAAAAGTATTGTTGTGGAGAATTTCTAATAAAATATTTCCATATTATATTTTGCGTTAAATGAAATATTTTTACAATTATGCCGTCAGAACAAAAAAAAAAACAAAATCGATAAAATATTGTGACAACCCTAGCTCCAATTATAACAGAGAGTAGGGTGTACGCATAGTCTGGGACAATAAAAACTACCGAGAGGGGTGTGATCGAATTATCCCATAATATAATACTGTACGCAGAACGCCTGCTCCGCGCATCTGATATCATTGTTATATAGGGAATTGATAGGGGGATGCTTTATGCGAATTAAATTATTAATTCATTTCTGTTTTATTGATTGCTTCATTACTTTGTTTTGGTGGTATTGCCAATGAGAAGCAGTGGATTCGAACAAGAGCGTCATCATTAGGTCTTCCTTTGTTTTGTTCTCACTCATTTTACTTCCTTTTCTTTTTTTTTTCATTTACTTTTAACCACTAGCTTACTTACAATTAATTTATTGCTAAAATGTCAATCATGCTGTCGTCACATTATTGAGATGTCAATTAGATTTAACCCTTAGCCACCTAGCGTCGGTCATAACGACTCCAGTGTTGCAGTTTTTTCGAATAAATCCGTTACTACGCAATCCGTGTACTTGTTACTCTATGTACCTTTCCCCCTACCCCGTCAGTACGCGCTCTGCGCTCGACTTGGACACACGTGCGCGCATTCCGCAATTACAGGTAAATATATTTCGCGTGCGGTCATGACGACCGATGTTAGGTTGTTAGGTTAGGTTAGGTTATTTTTATTACAATCATTTTGATTTTGTTTTCGCAGGTTTATAATGAGTGAACGTGATAGAAATATTCTCAAGTGGTTACAGGAGACTGACTCAGAGTCGGAGGATCAGAGAAACTTGCCAGAAATAATAAATGAAGACTGCAGCGATGTAGAGGATGTTCCAGAGGACCATGTCATTGAAGCCGACTCCCAATCAGACTCAGAAATAGAAGGTAATGACTTAGAGCAACAGCAGGATATCGACGAAGAAAATGAAGATAGGTTGCCGTATCGGACCTCATCTTCTGATGACGATACTCCACTGGCAAGATATCGAAACTATTTCGGTAAGAATCGCTTTCGTTGGTCTGCTTTTCCCCCAGTATCAAGATCAAGGACCTTGCAGCATAATATTGTACAACAACCACCAGGACTCAAACGTAACTTTCGAGATGTTTTGCACAGAAATACGAGTCCTTTCGATTTGTGGAGGTTGTTTTTTGCAGATGGTATGTTGGAAGAAATAGTAAAGCATACAAATGAAAAGATTAGGAAAATCAAACCTAATTACCATATCAAAACATGTGTTCAAGACTTAGATGTTACCGAATTGAAAGCTTTCATTGGTATGCTGTACTACACGGCTATATTCAAAGAGAACCACACGCATTACACAAGTTGGTACAGCACTGACGGGACAGGTAGAGAAATTTATCGCTGTATAATGAGCAAAAACAGGTTTGAAGTATTGCTCAATTACCTTAGATTTGATGATGCAAATACCCGAGAAGAACGCCGCAACAGCGACAAAGCAGCACCAATATCTCAGTTGTTCAAAATGCTGATACATAACTGCAAAGCAGTTTACACTATCGGTAGCTACGCCTGCATAGATGAAATGTTAGTAGCTTTTCGTGGCAGGTGCAGCTTTAAAATGTATATACCAAAGAAACCTCATAAATATGGTTTAAAAATAATGTGCATTACTGACGCCAAAAATGGATACCTTCTGGATGCCTACCTGTACTTGGGAAGGGATTCTGATAGCCAAGGTTTACCAGTTGAATACCAAAGACTGAGCAAACCTACACAAGCGGTTTTGAGACTGATAACTTCGATTGAAGGTACCCACAGAAATATAACCACAGATAATTGGTTCACTTCAGTAGAGCTTCTGAACATACTGAAGCGAAAACAGCTGACGCTTGTAGGTACCTTGAAGGAAAATAAGCGAGAAATCCCACCTCAATTTCTTCCAAACCGTCGTCGTGAAGTAGGGTCTACCATTTTTGGATTCACGTCAGATTCGACATTGGTATCTTTTGTTCCGAAGACAAACAAATCCGTGCTTGTTCTATCCAGCATGCATCATTCTCCAAATGTTGATCCAAACACACAAAAACCTGAAATGATCATGTTTTATAATACCACTAAAGGCGGCGTCGACATGTTGGATCAGAAATGTGCCATTTACTCAACTTCCCGACGAACACAACGATGGCCAATGGCGATATTCTATAGAATGCTGGATGTGTCTGCAGTAAACGCATACATCATAAGCAAGATGAATCAAGCTCAGACAGAGGTGCCTAGGTTCAACTTCATGAAGCAGTTAGCTGAAGATCTTGTCAAACCACACTTGGAACGCCGAGCGCACCAGTTTGGTTTGCAAAGAGAGCTTCAGAGTGCTATCCATCGAGTACTGAAACTGGATCAAGCACCCAGCGCACTATCGACTGACAATGCTGAAAAATTTGAAACACGCAAAACGTGCTTCACATGCGACCCTAAAAAGAAACGCAAAACATATCATAAGTGTTTTCAATGTAAAAAGCCGATTTGCGTTGAATGTTCGCAAAAAATGTGTGTCGATTGTCGCCAAAAATTGTGATTATTTGCGGGTTGTGATTTTATGCTAGTGGTAATAGAATCGTGCCTTAAATAACTTTATAATAAACGTAACATTTCTAATTTTATAAAAAATATTAAAATATATAAAAAAAACTTATTGTTCCTACTAAGATCTCATTATAATACAAGTACTAAAAATTTGTTGTAATATGTATAACATAAGGATAAGTGTTGATTATTACTTTAAAATATGATTGTAAGTTCAGATTTTTTAAACTTTATATAAATAAAAAATACTTAAAAACAAAATGGTGTTATTATTTATAACAATTTATATTATTTAAATGATTTGACACAAATAATACGCAAGCGGTCGCTATGACCGACGTTAGGTGGTATTGTGACTGATATACACGTTAGGTGGCTAAGGGTTAACACTTCTGTACACACTATATAATGGTGCTTTGATATGTTGATATCTTGCTTTGTAATGAAAAATAAATGAATAAATACGATCGTTAACTTTAGTGAAAATTTATATTTTTATAGCTTACTAAGTATCTGTTGCCTGTGGCTTCGCTCTCGTGGATTTAATTAATTGCGTTTAATTGTAATTCCATACAAAATTTACCACCTTGTATTTATTTTAGCACGACATAATTTTGAAAAACGGTAATATATTTACTCATATTTCTAGCAAGTTCCAAGTAAATAGAATGATTATTTTTTTTAGGTATAAAACAAACTTTTATACCTACATTGTTTCAACCCATAAAATACTGAATTTCGAGAAATCCGTTCCCAGTGAGTCTTTATGTGTACGTCTTAAAAGGAAGCTACGTTGCTAGATTCAGTGCTTTCGGCTCTGCGTTGATGAATTAGTCAGTCAGTCAAGACAATTTTCTTTATATGTATTTTATTACTATAGTTAGGCTTGCCATACGTCCGGAATTTGAAGGCCTGTCCGGAAAAGCGGCCAGACTTAAGATTTGTCCGGATTTTTATATATGATGGAAAAATCCCATGCGATCTCCGAAATTGCATGAATTCCACTAAAAAGTAAAACCGAACAAAGTGTTGGTGAAGAAGGCGATGTCATCGAAGAAATATGATTGGTTTAATAAATGAAAATGTAGAATATAATATTAATTATTAGTTATGTATGTACGACTTTTTTAATAAAGTATAAACCAAATCCATTTGTTTATTATTACATTATACAACCCTTGCCTTTTTTTTTTATAGACTAGTGGGCGGACGAGCAAGTGGTCCCACGTGATGGTAAGTGTTACCGTCGCCCATGGATACCTGCAACACCAGGGGGTATGTGGGTGCGCCGCCGACCTTGCAAAATCCTATTCACAGCTCTCTTGAAGAACCCCATATCGTAGCTTAATGGAAAGACCTCTTGAGGCAGTTCGTTCCACAGCCTACGGGTTCGCGGTATAAAATAGTTTTTGGACCGAACAGTACGCGACACCTCCGTATCGAGGAAATGCGGATGGACCGCACTTCTGTGACGGGAGGTGCGGTTGTAGAAATCCGAGGTGGGAATTATATTAAACAATTCTTCAGAGCATTCCCCATTGTACAGGCGGTAGAACACACAGAGAATTTAAAATTGAAGAGAATTTTAGTGAGGCTGGCTACGGAACCCTATTATATGTGTGCTCAACAAGCTCTTGGCGGTTTTTTATTCATGGAAAACGACGGTGTTTTCTTGTTTACTTATAGAATGGTAGTTTTAAGCAATAAAGTTGTCTTTATCCTGAATATGGTTGTTTTAACATTCATCGCTGAGCACAAGGACATGTTTTGCCAAGTAAATTATCCGGCTCGAAGGACAACTTTATTGCTTTAAACTACTATTCTATAAGTAAACAAGAAAACACAATCATAGCGTGTTTTAATTTAAGATAAAGCGCCATCTGTTAACAAATTGCAAAACTACTTTCCAACCTTTATGTTTTGAGGCCTAAACAGACGGATTACTAAAATGTGAATTCCATTTACAATGTCGACCTAGCACACCTCGATAAATAAAACAAGCAAACTCTCAAACATAGATTTATTAATAATATACATGTACACTACATACATACATATAATAAATCTATGCTCTCAAATATGCATTATGTTTTTGAGGATCAGTGACGCGTCCGGAAGTGGTCCTGGAAAATTATGGCAAGCCTAACTATAGTACACCTGATAATCAACTCATATAAAAAGAATTTTTCAAAAACTTTTCTAGTTACAATATGCAATATTGGACAATATGCGAGTTGTCTTCTGCTTCACGTGTAGATGTAATGACACTTGTACTGGTCATTACTGGTCCTCAAGGTCATCATAATAAAGTCATCGTAATCATAATACCATCATTTATAAAGATGTCACATACGGCGATGGCAATAACATTATAAATATCATTGCTTTCCGAAATAACAGCTTACGAAATATTTTAATTACAACCATTGTTACATCATTCTTTAGTACCCAATCAAACTGCAAACATTTTACCACATGTTTAGCCAATCACCAAAATTTCACGTCACATTGCTTTTAATCTTTCGATGTAAATCGACCGTGAGAAATTTACAAATATGAAAGAGACAATGGACTCGGCTTTGGGCCATACTTACGCCATCCACTATCACCCCTTCTAATTTATATCGCGCATGAACAAGATGTTATCCATTTATCGAGAGCTTTTCTAAACAGTCAAGTGCAAAATTCACTACACCAACACATTACAGATTATGGGAATCACGCCTTCGACCTAATTCTAAACCATCTTATATCTCTCTAATCCTTCCTTTAAATCTACAACATCCTACCCTTGATTTAAAGTTGCAATTTCTTTATTGTCTATACGTGTTATGGCAATTACGTCAGTTGAAACTAAAACATCATCAGTGACAAGATTAAAATAATGAACTTTTACATCTATTTCGTTTACAATACGGTTCATTTTGGCTTGTTGTGCAGAATCAATATTAGATGCCAGTTAACACGGCTGCTCCCCTGGGGTTGCATGGGACTCCAAAGCTTTGTGGGGTACAGATGGAAAGTTTATGAAGGCGCACTTGTTGTGCCGTTGGGGATTACAAAAACTGTGTTATTGTTTTGTATAAGGGGAGGTTTTATGAGTTAATAAAAAGTGAATAGCATTTTGCACAGTCCGTCGTGTGGTGTGCGTAAATTGCAGGATCTGTTTGTTTAATGATATTGTGATAAATGGGATTGCCCTTTTGTTTGATGCCCCTGCAGTGTTGGATTTGAATTTGTCTGTGGACTTGATATTTTGATATTCTGTTGTTTCACAAAATGTTGTTTTGGGTGGCAATTGCTAACTTAATTCATCTCGCCTCGGATTTTTTTTGTGGCTATCAACTAATATAGTTGATAACCATAACCATAGTTGATAGCCAACTAATATAGTGGCCATCACTAATATAGTATAGCTATTAAGTTTTATGACTATAATTTTTAAAGGCTTGTATTTAAACGAGCGGCAATAAAAATACTAAATGAGCAGCAAAACAAACTGTTTTTGAATCTTAAATGAAATAAAGAATTTTTAATTACTAAGAATGTCGATACAAAGTTTATGGAGTGCCGGTTCACGGACGTGACGGGACTCCTATATCTTTAATGTCTCTAATGAACCTAACCCACCTTTAAATTTAAATTTGCACTAAGTATTTCAGTATTTATGTTGCTCATTGTTTCCCATTTATTTTCAAATTGTCACAGTGTCACATTACTTACACTGTTGTTTACAATACATTAATAACCAAATTATAGTCTTATATTGTACCTACTAACAAAACCCGGCAGACGTTGTCCTGTTTGTGTATATTTATTTATCTCTGTATATAAAATCATAAATTACTCTGTTTTACCGTCGATATGATTTTTGCGATCGATTGAACGGAATAGAAGTTGATGTGCTGCAGCGCCATCTAGTGGTGAGTCACAACAAAGTCGATATTTCAAAAATATTCACCATCTTCAAATACCTATGTATACCAATTTTCATGGAGTTCTGTTGAACAGTATAGAAGTTTAGACATTTAGTCATCAGAAATCCTGACAACTCTCTTGGTCATACTGTGTATAGGAAACCCACCCATACAGATAAATATCTCAATGGTAACTCCCATCACCATCCATGTCAGTTGGCTACCGTAGGCAAATCTTTGTTACAGAGAGCACACGGCATCTGTGACACTGACCACCTCGAGGAAGAGCTTCTGCATGTGAAACAAGTACTGCGAAGCAACAATCACAAACTCCCACGAATGCGTCACAGAAGCCGCCCCAAGCCTCCTACAGTTGAGCGACAACCTGCCATCTTACCATACATCAAGGGCATCACTGACAAAATTGGCAATATCTTAAGACGAGCTTCAATTAAAACTTACTTCAAGCCGCACAAGAAGATTAGCCAATTTTTAAGACCGGTCAAGAGCAATATCCCCCTACAAGATGCAGGTGTTTACAAGCTTGATTGTGAATGCGGGTTATCATACATTGGGCAAACAAAGAGGAGCATCGGTATCCGGATAAAAGAACACATAGCTGACATGAAGAACAGACGCTCGACCAAGTCTGCAGTTTGTGAACATGCTCTGGACAAACCCAACCATTACATTCGATTTGATAATCCACAAATCCTCGCTAGAGAGACCCGATTCATGCCAAGAATGTTACGCGAGGCTATTGAAATCAAGAAACACCCAAATTTCAATAGAGAAGATGGTTGGCAAGTACCACCGGCTTGTCATCCAGTCATTAAATTAATTAAATCCCAAGGCCAACGCAATACTGCAAGACCTCTGGACACCGTGAGTGAATACTGCGTGCATAGGGAATGTTATGATTAAAAAATCCAGACGGTAGTTCAAAAAATTTCAGACGGTAGTCCAAATAATTTCTTAATAACTCAAGTGACAAATAAAATCAATTAGTCACCCCGTGACCACGTCCACTGCAAAGTGTTCGAAACGTCGGGATATAAATAATGTCAAATATACGCGATTTAAACCGTTCAAAGTTGTTTAATTGCTAAGTATAGAAGTTGATGTGCTGCAGTGCCATCTAGTGGCGAGTTACAACAAAGTGGATAGCATAAAAACCTTCTCCATGAAAAAGTACATATATGTGCCAACTTTCATGGTGATTGGTCAAACGGTGTAGAAGTCTATTAATTTCAGCTATACAAATATTCATTTTTATATCTATAGATAGAATAGATGCTTCTTGTTTCTATTTTCTTATTTGTTTGTATCTCTTCGTGCTCTCGATTTCACATTCAGTACCGCCGTATCTTAAGTTACTTGTGCCTTATGTCTATCTTTACTACAACATCTTATATATATATTAGAAATATATTAGAATCTTATATATTAGAAACGACAATTTTGTATCTAACTTTTTTAACTAAATACTCTTACATACCAAGTTAATAATTCATTTCTACATAGTCACAAACTTATGTAGAACTTTATACTGCAATTGACAATTTTAGATTTAGCGTGGGAGTAAAAGAAAATATAGTCGTGTGACGATTCCCAAGTATTTATGATATGTCTCCAGAGGCCACAGTTATTTGAGGGGCTTGGCCGTGAAAACTCCAGCATTAGTTGACCTGCGTCCCCTACTTTACATCGACATCATATTAGACTTTATAGAGGTTGGTGTATAGTGGTATAGAGACCAACATATAATGGATCATTATAATGTTCACAGATCACACGCATTCGCACGGATATCTGATTGTGTACCAGATATTCGGATTAAACAAGTGAAAGATGTAATTTTGTGATAATACAAGGGTCAAACATTTTCGCATCGGAGAGTAACTTTTCATCTCGACGTAATAATATGTGATTAGAGAAAGCTTAAGTTCATTTATGTCTAATCCGCTAGTTGTTGTATATTTTTTTATACTGGTACTTTAATTCAAAAATAACTGCTTGTCTAAATGTCTCATACTTAACTAGCTATCCCATCCTCTAATAAAAGGAATGGGAGGAACACGCATCCTTTCCCCGAAGAAAGGTTTGGCTGGGTTTTCCTTGTGTATTTTTAGAGATATGAAGATAGCGATCCATCAGCGGATTATTGTCGGCTAATAATGTTATCATATAGGGCTTTATCGATAGAAATTATTCGACTCTACCTATGTCTCTTCACTACTGGATTATAGGTCCCTCATTACTTCTATTATATAACGATTTTCGCTCTTAGAGAATTTTTAACCGAAATCATGTATCTGGCAATCAGAATTTGATTAAGGACATTCAAAGATCTGGTTAAAATTACAAAATTGCATTAAGTGGATTCGCATCAAAATTACATTTATTTTTAAACACGTGTACTTTTAATTTAAATAAAATCGAACTTGTTACAGGTGTGAGGCGAATTTCTCTCAATGTAGTTATAAATCATAAATCATAATTCAATTGCTAAAACATGGTAATAATAAGATGGAAAAAAATTAACTACATGTTTGTCATAAAAATGATATGCTAAATTTAAATGTAACATGCATAAATAAAACCTATATAAACATAAAATAACAAAAAACATGAATGTTATAAACATGATAATCTAGGTATTGTCTACATTGGCATTACAATATATTAAAATTTTTATGGACAGATATCGCAAAAGCGATATAAAAATATTTAAGTTATACAGTTTCGATATAAATAAATATGATAAATGAGTATATTCGCGGCCACAAGTGTACCGATCTCTTGTCAAGTGTTGACGCGTCCTGAATATTTGAGGACAAGACGATCAAGGGTCAGCTTCTGCGTGTCATCCGTCAAAGTCAATTTTAACTTTAAATCCACTTTTTATTTCATTTTTTTCCTGAGCAGGGAAACATAAAAGCGTTATCGAGTAAGGGTGTTGAAAATAATAGGGGAACAGTGAATTTTCAACATTGAAAAGTTGGTTAATAAAATATTTACGCTCCTCGATTTGAGTGTACTGTAGTCTAAGTTTTTGTTTTTGTTACATGCGACTTAATAGTGTTATATTTGACTGTATTACATACAAATGCCATTCCATTTTTTAATTTGTGCTCATACATGGATTTGTAAGGAACAGGTATTAAGTATAAAGAATTAGTGTTGGTTTGCCTAATGCGCTGTGCTGTGCTGAGTTAAACTGATTATGATTTCAAAATATTACGGTTTATAATTAAGATAAGATTAGCAACAATGGCGACCGACGACGGTTGTTAGTAACATACGGACGTCATGATTATGTTTCTGATTGTGATTAGAGATTTAAAGCATAGGCCAATCGAGTGTTCAAACAATACAAACTCATTTGCGGATCATTATCGACTTATTCAGTAGGTGACTACTCGTACGTGTCGGCAACCGTAAAAATAATATTGTATTAAAATCTTAGTTTTTTTAATTTAAATGACCAAATATAATCCATAGACACCTTAAGTTAGTTTTTCGCCAACCATGTAAATACATTGTATGTAATGGTTTCAATGCTTGTTTAGTCTACTGTTTACGAGATATATTTCTATGCGTGTTTGTCTTTTATGTGTCATTGAGTGTGGTCCCACTATATGTTATTCTTATTATTTTAACTAAAATAATATTATGAACATTATAGTTTTAACCCTCAACATAAAGAGGGTTGTTATAAGTTGTCTTTATATGTCTTTTATGTCTTTATGTTATAAGTTGTTATCTGTATAAGTATAAGTTGGTTGTTGTCTGTCAGTCTGTGGCATAGTATCTCTTTAACGAACAGTAAAAACAAATGATTTGTTCTGCCAGGATATACCATTTTGAACATCCTTTGGTCACAAAAAACTACGTGCAAATGTACTGCATTTCCCACTTTATTCCATTCCCCAATATACGTGTTCCAGTATTGAGATATGCCAGAGCCCATTCCCATCCCATCTCTTCCCATTTTTATAACCCTTTCTCCAAATCCATTCTTAATAAAGGCTGCGTATTCGGGGGCCTGCCAACGTTTGTCATTTTGGACAGATGTTAGCATGTACCACGGATGTGTATGGGCGACAGTATCTCCTTACCACCAGGTGGACTGTACGCCGCTTTCCTTCTATAAAAGATATATTTTGTTAGTTCACGCTTTTATTTTCACCGAAATATACGAAAATGCAGATTTTTCAAACTCAAATAACAACACAGAGAATTTCCCTCTAGCTTTGGTGTCATAGTAATAAATATTTAGACATGTTCTAACATAATACTTTTGATTAACCGACACTTTCAGTGTTTGGTTAAAACTGAATAATGTCTTTCGTATAGCGTTCGTTTTTTAATCCTGCAGACTAAGGTGACACACATCATTTGTTGCTAGGCTTGGCATTTTTAAAACAGTGATCCGAGTTAATATATTATATAATAATAATATAATATAATAATAATATATTTTACAACCATATTCGATATTGTTTAAAAATGGTTTTCCTGCAAAATCGTGTGGTGTTGGGTCAAATTTGTGGCAATCGATAGAATAATTCATTACAATTAAAAATAATCATCTGGCAAAAGAGTGAATTTTAGATATGAATATGGTGAAAATGTCGTAAGTATTATAAGTAATGACAACAATTTATCTGCAAATATATTGAATATAACAAATTAATTAATTAATGCCCATTGAGGGCATTGTGTATTGAACACACAATATACAATAGAACACATTTAAAATTTTACGATTCAAATAACGGGAACCATAAGGACACCACCAAACTACGCAAATTAATTAGCAACATTATTTTCAAGTTTGACATTTTGACAGTTTGACAAATTTTTATGTTAGTAGAATAGACCCCATGATGTAATAAAACCGTGCCCGTAGTCATGATTAGCAAATTTAATTTTAATACAAGACAGCACATCTGGTGGTATAAGTGGTGACAAAATGAAATGGTAACAATGTTAGTTGCTTTAATTATGAATATTGCACAATCGAGTTCTCCTGCGTTTGATACCGCTGCGGTACAGTAATGAGACGCGCGAATCCCTCCGGAGTTTAACATCAAGAGCTACGAAGATAAAACTCGGTGTGCTGAACAGAGCCAAGCGGTACTTCACCCCTGGGCAACTCCTTATGCTTTACAAGGCTCAGGTGAGGCGCCATATGGAGTATTGCTCTCATCTCGGGGCCGGCGCACCGAAATATCAATTGGACCCATTTGACTCCATCCAACGACGTGCTGTTCGTATTGTCGATGATCTCACTCTCACGGGCGGTTTAGAACCTCTCAGCGTTCGGAAAGACGTTGCGTCTCTCTGTGTGTTCTACCGCCTGTACAATGGGGAATGCTCTGAAGAATTGTTTAATATAATGCCCACCTCGGGTTTCTACAACCGCTTACAGAAGTGCGGTCCATCCGCATTTCCTCGATACGGAGGTGTCACGCACTGTTCGGTCCAAAAAATATTTTATACCGCGAACCCGTAGGCTGTGGAACGAACTGCCTCAAGAGGTCTTACCATTATGCTACCATATAGGGTTCTTCAAGAGAGTGTTCTTCAAGGGGTTCTCTGGTGTTGCAGGTGTCCATGGGCGGCGGTAACACTTACCATCACGTGGGACCACTTGCTCGTCCGCCCACTTATCTATAAAAATAAAATAAAGACTCATTCACGCGAGGGGAACAAGTCACGATTAGTGTTATGAGCGTTGAGCGCTGGAGCACCTACTAAATTAGCACTAATTAAACTTAAGAACCTTAACAATTTTAGACACCAAAGTTTAAGACCATCACACGTTAAAAATTAAACAATAAGTAACAACGTAAAAATTGACAAAATTAAACAGTTCTCCCTGTAGATACTTTGTTTGCGAGCAACATACTTAGTTATAATATAATATACGCTTCGTTTAATTGAAGATAAATATTTTTTTTTATGGACGAAGGCGGCAGACGAGCATACAGTCCACCTGATGGTAAGCGGATACTGTGGCCCATAGACATCCGAGATACATGTCAACATTAGTTCAAAATGACAAACGTTGGCACGCCCTCGGATGCGCTGTCTACCTTTGGAGATATAGGAATGGATTTGGAGAAAAGGTTGGGAAAATGGGGAGGGATAGGATGGGAATGGGCATATCTCACTCACTACCGAAACACGTAGGTACGTACATTAGGGAAATAAAATAAAGTGGGAAATGCAGTACATTTCAGGGTAGTTTTCTGTGAAAGAGGGGTAACGTGGCCAGTCGAGTGCGCCCAGCAGCTGTTGGATTGTAGCGTGCACTCTCTCCCTCAGAAAAGGGTAACAAATATTAAGGGTATCCGAATGTTTTTAGGGGTAATGAGTTTCCATTCTGATCTTTAATATTCTGTCATCTATCAGGAAGTGTAAATATTTCGGTTTTATATATTTTTTTCCAACATCTATTTATAAGTTTTATTCAATAAAACGATACATTCAGGGTGCTGATGTAGTTGTAATCAGGTTGTTCACTGAAGCTCATGTAGATGGATTTCATGCCATACGCAAGAAAGTGGCTTCCAATATGCGCCGTGTGGGGGAAAGCACCAGCAGGAACCTAAAGATATTCGGTAGTTATCAGATAGGACTCCTCAACTGGAGATACTGGGCCAGGGTATACGTCAATGATATATATCTTGAAGACCTAGTCAGGTGACATTTATATTATTTTCTGTGTGTAAAAATATTTCCTACTTACTGTATATACTAACATAGACTGTATGGTCTGAATTATATAAATAAATAAAAAGCAAAATGTTAATAGTATTCCTCAGATAAATAAAGTTCTCCATATTATTAAGGCTACTCCGACAGTTTCGTAGCTCGCAGTCTACCTCAAATTGCTCTCCTACCCGGATTATATCTGATGCGCCTGTAATCAGTCTCGCTTACACTGTTAATTGCTTTCCACACCTCGTTCTACTGAATTATACTGTTTACTGTATTTATACTGAGATGAAGAACTTTTATATTTACTACTAAACTATTTAATAATGTTAATATGTAAATAAATGTTTTACCGTACTCCCCATAAAAAGAAAACGTTTTTGAGTAAATCAATGTTTTTATTTTATTCAAATTATTGTGAAAAGCTTAAAACGGTTCGCAGTTAGTGTTTAGAAAATGCGATAAGTACCTACTCGAAATTAGTACCTACGAAGTACTTACTCGTTAGCTCCCGGTGACTAAGACCGGGATAAATAGGTACACGATTCTAAAAAGGGTCTTAGTATCTTAGCTTACTAAAATTTTAGCAACGTTTGACACTATAATAGACAGAGAGCGCTATGGTACTCAAGTGACCTCTGAGATTCAGTGTCAGCTGACCGGGTAATAATTTTCGACGATTTAGATCGACCAAACAAACGACTTGCCAACTTTTATTTGAATCCATCATTATACGAGTATAAAGCATATATCAAGTAAATAATTTAGGTAAGCAGATTTTAAAAAAAAATATCGCTTTTTATGAAAAAAAAAAGAACTTCTCGTGTTATTTCACAAAAAAATATTTTAAACTTGTTCTATTTTTCCAACATTTTTTTTAAATGAAATTTTTAATTAATATTATCTTACACCTTATCCTGGTCCTTTTATGACTTAAATCGAGTGGTTTGAAATTAATCTCTATTATTCTGCTCTGAGTTTCATGTCCATCATTTGGCACACTGTGCGGTAAAAAACCGTTTTATAACCGTTGGTTGCGAAACGAACTGCCCCACAAGGTCTTTTCGTTATACTACTATAAGTACAGGTTCTTCAAGAAAGTTGTGAATGTATTTCTGAAAGGTCGACAGCGGACCTGCATTTCCTTTGTGTCGTCCATGGGCAGTGGTAATCCGCTGGTAAGTACTGATCGTGTGCTGTCGACCAGCTTTAGAATAACATCATCCATCGCTTACGTGGGTGTCGTAAAAGGTGACTATGGCATAACAAACCCGCTACCACGAGCTCTAAGGAACTACACCACCTCTAAAATAGTGGAGTGGTCAACCCGCTTGGCCATCGTGGCCAAGTCCAGTGTCCAACCAAACCTCCCATATCTACACGTATGATTACGTCTGTCTCCTATTCCATAAAAAATTATGTTTTAATTGCTATTTGTAAATCAACTTGTTCAGAAAAACTTTCCGAAATGTGATCGAAATAAATTTCCTTTTTTTTGGCCGATTATAAACGTCTGTTATAACAACTTCCGAAGTGAAACTATCAAACTAGTCACCGATTAAGCCATGTTTTTTGACAAACGCCACTTACACCGTCATTTTGGAACTTAATTGGCTCAACCATCAATCATGGTTTCGGATTGAAACAATATTTTTTGTA
Organism: Sesia apiformis; assembly: GCA_914767545.1. Taxonomy (NCBI): domain Eukaryota; kingdom Metazoa; phylum Arthropoda; class Insecta; order Lepidoptera; family Sesiidae; genus Sesia; species Sesia apiformis. Next base: position 7,898,316 of record OU611970.1, on the reverse strand, counting down.
AAGTTTATCACGCACTAGCTATAAAAAACAAAATAATATCTAAAATTAGTGAAACAAAAGAAAATTTAATAAAACGGAAATGTTACACTCATGATAGATTTGTGCTGTACAATGCAGCCAGCCCTCTCAGTATCCACCGCAGGTCAAGGGTCTCCTCGTGCACATCGTATTATGCATGAGAGATGTATGACCTCAAAACGCCACGCTAGCCGAGCGGGTTGGCGAGTCCACTCTTTCAGCGGTGGTGTAATTCCTCAGCGCTTGTGATAGCGGCTTCGTTATCCCCTCATCGCCCTTTGCGACACCACACGGCACAAATTTATTGGTATCTACGAATTAGGTGATAAGAATTCATGAAGATAATTTTAAAGATCGCAACGTATTTGTCGTATGGTGTAAAACACCTCATCTCCTCCCGTGGGCATCGAGAAAGGCGACTGAGGGATAACAAAGCCAAACAAAGTTACCACAAGCCCCGAGGAACTACATCATCTGTAAAAGAATGGACTCGCCAACACGTTTGGCTAGCGTGGCTATACATCCCTCATGCATAAGACAATGTGAATAAAAAGGCCCATGTCAAACAGTGGGTACTAAGAGGGCCGGTAACCGTTGAGCTTACGGTTACAACAAATTAGCAACAATAAAAAGACACAGATGGGTCACATAACAACAGTTTGTCTTCAACGTCGTGATTCCTATATTGTTCAGAAAAATACGAGCCAATCCTATGACTCTGTCAAAGCCATTATTGTGTACTAGGATTGTCACGGATCGGTCACTGAGTAAAAAAATATATATAAATCGTTATGCAATATTGAAAATAATCACGATTCACATTTCATATTTCTAACCATTTAGAAGGAACACTGCATGGAATTGTAAGCAAAATTCTTGAAATTAGAAGATGGGTTATATTAAGGACAATCAGACATCTAGTTAAAATTATGTTATAAAGATAAGTACTTAGTAGCTTAATTATAAGATTTATTAACAACAAATAATATTAACTATTTAGTCATACGACACGCGTGAGAAGAGACTAAATGGCGTTATGTAAAAAAAACTAGGTAATTCTATTGATAATACTATCTAACTAAACAAACCGGTAGCGGTTCGCACGCTACACCTATTACAGCGGATCGTCAGTTCGATTCCGCTCAAACGTACCCTTACGACTAATTTGAGAACTAATTTAGGACAAATGACACGCGATCTTCGAAAAACGTACACATTTTTTGTGGGTGGTTTTTACAATCTTTTTGAATGATTATAAGATTTTTATTTTAGAGATAAATTGCCTTCATATGTAGAGGTACAACAGTCGGCGATATATGTGGCACGTCGGTAATCAAAAAGGGACGTCTTCTCCGTTATTTACCGTCGCGAATTAGGCCTCGTCAGTTATAACTAGTATTAGTTATAATTTTTTATTTTGTGAGTTAATTTGCTCACAAAATAAAAAATGCTGACCATAATTCATAATTTTTTTCCTATATATACTAGTATAATATATTATATATTTAATCTTATAATTATTACTTTATCGCATGGCCTACCTTCATAGTCATTTCACTGCCCATTAGTTGCGTGGCGATAAGGCCGCTTGCTGCTTCTGTATATCTTACGTAACTACAGTTAAATCAAAACAGGTATGTAATACACAATTTTCATTCATTCATCTGGGTACTGCGTTCTACCAAGTACTGTGAGTACTTTCATAACAAGATGCTTCGCAGATTCGTATGTCTTCTCACAGAAGATTGCCGTCAAACGTACCGACGTGAATGCAGTCAATGTATGTTGCCAGAGCCTATAACATTTTCCCATCATAACCCATTGAATACGCTGTATAATGGGATTAGACAAATCTTTCATCCCCGACCTGATGGACCCTCCGTGGCTTTGTGTCAAGCACGACAGTTACGTCACTATGACAATTATTATTATCTTTCATGTGTGACGGCGGCGGCGCTCATTGATTGAAAGGGTGAAAACTCAAAACGCATACAAACGAAATTCCTCCTTTGTACAATTTTAAAAGTTTACTCACAGTCAGATATTAATATCATTCCATTGAAGGTGACTCTTAAAAGCGCCATGTTTTTTGTCACTCAACATCGATTAGTCGGCGACATCCTTTAAAATATAATTTGGTATAACCTTGGTACAACCCTGAAACGTCACTTATATGAAAAACTTAATGGATTGTTGTAATATTCATTGTCCATTGCTATTGATATACTAAGTTCTTTAGAACATTCACAAGTAAAAGGGTCAATGTGGAGAGTGTGGATCGATGGAATGCTCGCCATTCAAGTTTCGTGGTACACTACATTTATCATTAGGGTTCTCAATCCGTTTATTTTTTAACCGATTTTAAAACAAAAGACAATAATAATAATAGTTCAGGAGTCACGTCCTTGTATAATGTTTCGTTATTATATCCATCTTTGTGGCAAGGACATTAAAACTGTATTATAGTTTGTAATGGGACCCTAAATGACGCTAAATCGACCGCTTTTCGGACGGAAATACATTTTTTAATCGAATCCGTTTAAAGTAGTTTTTGAGCAATTGTTTTGCGGTCTCCTTTTATTTATTTTGTTGTTCTCAATACAAATCATTAAAGAAGGTTGATTGACAGACATTATAATTTGTGTCAGATATTGGGGGTGAGCCATCCCATAACCCCATAACCAACCCTTTATATCGTTCATTGCTGGACATTGTCTTGATGAGGGATGTATGACTTTAAAACACCACGCTGTACAAGCGGGTTGATCCACTTTTTTAGACGTAGTGTAAGTCCTCAGGTCTTGTGGTAACCGTTTTGTCATATCTTAGTTGCCTTTTACGACCCTCACGGCACGAGATGGTGTTTATTCTAAAGCTGGCCAACACTATAAGGCCATGTAAAAATTAATTGCATAACATACAAAAAAATTTTGCGTCCTAACGTCACTCTTCTAAGCAAACTTCAAAGAAATTTTATTAACAGATTAGAATGAAATTTAGCACAAAATTAACTTGACTCTATACTCTCAATGTAGTTCGAATTGAGCGAAATCGATTCAGTAGTTAGTGAACGGTAGTTCCAAAATTATGACCATGTAAAGTTGTCAAGAAATCTTGAAAAAAAGCTCATCGCCATTGTACGTATCAAATGTTTTTTTAAACTTACGCGTTTTGTACACATTTGATATTGTAAATTCAGACCCGATTTACAATATAAAACGTAAATGGCATGTTGACATTACGTTAGGGTTATCTAATAGCTATCTATCTATCTAATAGTTAACCTATCTAATAGGGCTAGCAAAGCTGTTTAACTTATGTGTAAACATTTTTCTCTAAACCATTTCCATCCTATTCTATTCCTCCCCATTTTGTCAACTTTTTCACCAAATCCATTCCTAAATCTCCTTAGGTAGACGTATTTGGGTACGTGTAAACGTTTGTCGTTCTGACCTAATATTGGCATCTATGGCGACGGTCCATGGACCTGGATACATCTTCGACAGTTTTCCACTTTACCTTTGACAGTTTATTTTTCTTGGAGCTGTATTAGCTCAGAAGCGCCTTTTCTCGACAATGCAAATACGCGTGACAAATTCCTGTCGGCACACCTTTGACTTTTAGTTACCATCTGCAACTCAGTGATATAACACTATACGTAATTAATGTGCTAAAAATGAGCGCTGAGAGTTTAAGTGTATGAGCGTTAAGGCAACGCTAATGAACCTTTACCTTAACTGTTTTAGAAACGAGCTTTAAGGCTCGCGCCCATCACAGCCGTGTCGTGCCGCAGCTCAACGCAATAATTTAAGGCAGTCGGTCAGTTGTTGACATTAAATTCTTCACATCAGCACGTAATTAACTGATAATTCGAGTTCGAATTACCAGTTAACGCGTTGTTAATTGTTCAACGCGTATTGGGGGGACCGCGTCGCAGCGCATAATATCGCCGCAGAAATAGGCTGGCAAGCGATCCGCCATTGCGCTGCGCCGCGACGCTATGCGGCCGCCTGAAGTATGCGATGGTGTATACAGAATGTATGAAAGAGATTCAGGAGGATTTTTGCAATGTTATGCGCTGCGGTGCGGCCCGCCGTAATATGCCTTTAAACCTCCAAAATATAAAAAAAAAAAATATTGGTAAATTTGGACTATAAAAATCACGAGCGTTTAACGCTCAGGTCTTAAATCAATGTCTTAAAGTGCTCATTTTTACTACATTAAAATAGCCCTGGAGTGCCTATTTTCGAGTTAAAATTCCTCTAGCATTGAGTTTCTACATGTTTTTCAGTTACCATCGGCAGCTCACCGATATAACACTATAATACGTAATCTATTTCTTTTATTGAAACACATTGATAAGGAATTCATAATGAAACAAAGAAATTGGTTGAAATTTTCATATTTTATTAAAACGTTCAGCATCTGGGGAACGCCAGCGCGATGAAAACTCATTAATTATAATTAATAATTATTTATACAGTAATTTACACTGGGTCGTATTTAACAGTATATTGGGTTAGTTGTAAAGACCAGGCCTTAGTGTAGGGCCTACCATTCATGGTCATTCCACTTGGTCCGACAGGAAGTTTCGGGCAATATTTCGGTATAATCCTACGAAGAAAACTTTCACTACGATATATCGGCCGGAACGAAGTTCATTTCACATTGAAACTACTCCGATCGCACGAGACAACGATCGAAATATATTAAGTATAGCACTTCGTTCGTTCGAACTTCCGTCGGGCATGAAACGTCGGAAGCGTAAAATCAGAGTAGACCCCCTGATCAAGGGGAATTCACGATCATTTTGTATGGGTTAGATTAGACTCTTGATTAGACCGGGAAAGAAAAATGTACAGTCGCTAACAATATTGTTTTAATGAATGAAAAAACTACGCGTAGTCTGAGTGCTCGAACAATCCTATCGGACCAAGTGGAATGACAGACATTGGGGTTTGTAGCCGTCCGAGAAGATTTGATTATCAGATCAAAATGTTATATTTATACCTAGGTACCATTTATATGAATAAAAACAAAATCTCTGGAAGTTCATATACTTACTAAAATTTAATACAAAAGGGCTAGTAACAAAAATCCTGGGTTTGAGAGTAAGAAAATCTTCCAGAATCATTCTATATTTATAATTCCGTAGATGGCTGCCCTGTAGGCCAGATGTGTGACTACAGATTTGCTTAACCCCGCAATCGAAATCACTCATGAAAAAACTGGTAGGACATTGCGATTTCGTTCTTCATACGAATAATGTGAAAAAAATATTTTAATATAAAATGTTGATCGTAAATTTTGATTTGCCAAATTTACCATCAACTTTTCATATTTCGTGAATGCTACTTGATATAAGGTGAATGCTATCGAGGCTTAATATGGGACAAGTATTCTTATGTTTATGTAAGTTTGTCTGTAATTGACATGTTTGTGATTGTACGGAAAATGTGTCTTTCTAGCGTTTGATCCTGATCTATTAGTCCTATCAATACTTAGAAAGTAATTATCATCATAGCAATAGATCACTTCCCATCGCGTTGCTTCTCACTTGCGTACATTTCTCCGCGTCAATTGGACTCTGCCCTATTATTTTCTAATTAATATTTACAATTACATGGAATGTGTAGTAAAAATCTAACATCCGAATGATTAAATACAAGACAGCTGTAAATGTCATTACATAAAGCACCGTCGCAAAAATTTAATTTACTACTTCTGATTGATATATGGTGAGCCTATGAAAATGATTAGCAGTTTCGCATACGATTCGTTTTAATGAACAGACAAAGTACCAAATATAAATTGACAAGACGGTTTCGCATGTGAAAATCGCCACTATGTTTTAGAAATGTCAAATTGAAACTCAACTTTTAAGTGCTGAACATTATCAATGGCTGACTGTACAACAATTAGAAATATTAATTAATTAAGACAATTAATAATTAATGATGATTAATTTTTGAGGGAATTAAGATTTCAGTACTGTAAGTACTGTGTCGAAGCGCGTTTACCAATGGGTAATGTGAATAAAATCAAGCATAACCTTTTACTAGAATTTTTCTAAGTAAAAATTGGATTTTGTGTGAATAAATTTTATAGCATGTACTTTTACTTTAAGCTAATGTTTTTGACCAAAGCACATGCTATTCAGGTCTAGCAAACCCTCGGCATTGCGTCAAAAAAATGGATACTTACTTGTTATTCTTAGCCAATGCTTCCTAAAAGTCTAGCATGCTGCTTCGTGTACTTGTATGTTGTGATCATATGACAAGAAAACGAAGTGGCAGTCTATATACGGGTTCGTGAAAGAAAACGTTACCGTGAACGCAGAAGATGTGTTCAAAATCGATTTAAAGAATTTTATCGTTTCAGTGAATCAAATGTAGTGAAATCATTTCTTGGAAGATACTTGTAAAAAATTGTAATTAGAGATACTTGGAGGAAAATTGTGTATCAGAATCTGTTACTCGTTTCGATAAAATTATTTAAAAAGAAAGAAATTTAATGCATAAATAATGGCTAGGTTTAGGGCTTGGCTAGCTACAAGGACCAGCGAAGATTTACCACCCGCCCACTTCACTCTTCCCCACCTGCAACTGCTTGTTTTCGTGAAGCACTTACTACGTTTCTTAAGCACTTCATAACCAGTGACTGTAAAAGATTATTCACTTAAAAATAGTATTTGCTGCGTGTAAAACCTTTTACTACATAGAATTTGCTAATGTTTATTCGAAACGCTTAGCAATTGCTTTCGCTTTATTCACATTACTCAATATATTGGCGAATTAGTTGAGCGCATTCGCAACCGATTAGAAACAATATTGCTGCCCTCTCTATCTTTCTATAATATATGTATAGAAAAAGATGCACCGTAATTAGATTGTCAATTAATAATTGCACGTTCTAGAACAAAAACAAATGGGCTCGTAGTTATGAATAATAATATGATAAATAAACAACTAGTATAGTTTTAAAATTTAACTTAATAGAAAAGAACTGCGGTGATAAATCGCGACTACCAAAACAGCCAATATGGAAACGCACTGAGTACTGAAAATTTTATTAGATGTTATTGAGTACTAATCATTTTATTACATATTATTCATAAGTAAAATGTGAGATCAGTATTTTCTTGTAAATTACATAAATATTGTAAGCAACAGTCAAGTATTTCATCGATATGATATGATGTAAGCATATTTAAGTAGGTAAGTATAATTGTATTTACATTAAAAACTTATTGTATAATATGAGTATAAGTACCTATCTTATTATGAATAATAATTAAGTATTTATACAAGTGATGAGATAATTTAAGCTACACGCAGTTTTATTATTACAATATTTTAATACTGCTGAAAAATATTTACAATTAAATTTAACATTTTGATAATTTTATCATTAGTGTTGAAAGGAGACAGTATAAAACGCAAGTAAGTTCTCCAAGTTCCTACTATTATTTACGCAAGTCATGACATCAATGACAAATGACAATGTACACAGGGCAAAATAGATAAGTGTGCATGCAATAGACTTTATTTACAGTCTAGACACTCAACCAACTGAGCTACGGAAGCTACGAAAGCTGTCAGCAATATTTTGTTACAATTCAGTGAATCAGTTAACATCATTTCTATCTATGGTTGCGTGTGTTATTGTACATAGTAACAGTATTGCAAACTTTACTGTGTATTTCGGCGTGTGTACTCATAAATTTACTCTTTGCACATATGTCCTTTACTTGCATGTAAAGATGAACTCGCGAGTGAGAGCTGCAAATAAGTTAGCTCACCTGTTGTGAGTTTATCTAGCTCACTGTCACTTTTACTATATCCGTATATCACTCACTAACTCAAAAGACAATGTAATGTAGTGTAATGTAATGTTCCCGCTCGCGATACGCGAAGACCGATACAGCGACTGCATGTTGATACCACACGTTGCGAATTTAAACGTGTATTTTGATATACGATCTGGGAGCATTATCTTTCTATCTACAGTTCTGCGAGCGAAACATTTATTCACGCAATTCTATCGCTCAATCGCTGTCATATTTCAAATTGGGCTAATTGGGCTAGTGAGCTAGATGAGGGAAGTATATCCTTAGATAAACGATATTCGTATATTGTTTCATTGCAGTGGTATATTCTTCGCATCACTACTCGCATGCCCTTTAGGTCCCGTAAGGAGACAATTTATGCCGTTATCTAAACAAAGGATCTTGTTGTCAGTATGAACTTATTGACTTTATACACTAATTCAAAATTTCCTTGTTTCAAGTTTATGTTTAAATAGAAATATTTAAACGGTGTGCCTCTAAGGGGTAATCCATAAATTACGTCACACGTTAAGGGGGAGGGACGAGTCATAAGCTTCGTGACGTCACATGTATAAATCTAAAGTATTCAAACTAAACTTCAACTCTCACGAAAAACTGTAAAATATTACCAAGTCTATCAATATAAGGTTGTTATAATAAGGTTGTTGCTATAAGGTTGTTTTAATTTAATAATTTCTAAATTTAAAACTTCAAAATATGTGATGTCACACCAGGGGGCACACACATTTGTGTGCCATGAAATTCTCCAAAAATCATGAAATTCGTGTGACGTAATTTATGGATGGCCCCTAACTTCAGAATTTTAAGTAGCTTTTCTTAAATAATCTCACATTTATTTTTGTGTGGTCTACCACATGTTAGCGTGGACATTATATAATACTTAGATGAAAATAGAATCATTGTGTCATTTGTGCTTCTTACACTTTTCTCTATTTTCTTTATTGTGCAGGTAATGAGCGTAATTTTGTATCTTATTTCAAACTTCGCGTTAGCCGTGAACTTAGTATTGTCTCTTAAATGTAACCACTCGTAATTTGGTGTATACATACTAAACTGTGAACAAATTAATATTCTTAGCTGTACCAAATTTAACTTCATTTATGAAATTCTTTCTTCAAATCTTGTCATTAATATAAAATAGCTTCATGGAGTTGATTGAATTTATTATTGGCTGTTAGACTATAAGAACTGTGTTTAGCAATTAAACTACTTTGAACGGTTTAAATCGCGTATATTTGACATTATTTATATCGCGACGTTTCGAACACTTTGCAGTGGACGTGGTCACGGGGTGACTAATTGATTTTATTTGTCACTTGAGTTATTAAGAAATTATTTGGACTACCGTCTGAAATTTTTTGAACTACCGTCTGGATTTTTTAATCATAACATTCCCTATGCACGCAGTATTCACTCACGGTGTCCAGAGGTCTTGCAGTATTGCGTTGGCCTTGGGATTTAATTAATTTAATGACTGGATCCCAAGCACCGGCTTCTGATGACTAAAATGTCAACGGTGACAACGATGACTTTAGTCGACATTTTAGTCAACGATGACTAAAATGTCACAAGAAATCCTGACAACTCTCTTGGTCATACTGTGTATAGGAAACCCACCCATACAGATAAATATCTCAATGGTAACTCCCATCACCATCCATGTCAGTTGGCTACCGTAGGCAAATCTTTGTTACAGAGAGCACACGGCATCTGTGACACTGATCACCTCGAGGAAGAGCTTCTGCATGTGAAACAAGTACTGCGAAGCAACAATCACAAACTCCCACGAATGCGTCACAGAAGCCGCCCCAAGCCTCCTACAGTTGAGCGACAACCTGCCATCTTACCATACATCAAGGGCATCACTGACAAAATTGGCAATATCTTAAGACGAGCTTCAATTAAAACTTACTTCAAGCCGCACAAGAAGATTAGCCAATTTTTAAGACCGGTCAAGAGCAATATCCCCCTACAAGATGCAGGTGTTTACAAGCTTGATTGTGAATGCGGGTTATCATACATTGGGCAAACTAAGAGGAGCATCGGTATCCGGATAAAAGAACACATAGCTGACATGAAGAACAGACGCTCGACCAAGTCTGCAGTTTGTGAACATGCTCTGGACAAACCCAACCATTACATTCGATTTGATAATCCACAAATCCTCGCTAGAGAGACCCGATTCATGCCAAGAATGTTACGCGAGGCTATTGAAATCAAGAAACACCCAAATTTCAATAGAGAAGATGGTTGGCAAGTACCACCGGCTTGGGATCCAGTCATTAAATTAATTAAATCCCAAGGCCAACGCAATACTGCAAGACCTCTGGACACCGTGAGTGAATACTGCGTGCATAGGGAATGTTATGATTAAAAAATCCAGACGGTAATTCAAAAAATTTCAGACGGTAGTCCAAATAATTTCTTAATAACTCAAGTGACAAATAAAATCAATTAGTCACCCCGTGACCACGTCCACTGCAAAGTGTTCGAAACGTCGGGATATAAATAATGTCAAATATACGCGATTTAAACCGTTCAAAGTAGTTTAATTGCTATGTATAGTAATCGTGAAAACCTAAGAAAAGAACTGTGTTCTTGATTTAAACGCTGAAGATTCGTTAATAGATTTAAGAAACATGAATTACAAAATAACGTTGTTTACATTTATATCCTACGTCAAGTCATACGCAATAGGTAATAAAACTGTCTCCTTTAAAAAATGCTTAATAATAACTGTTATATTACTCAAATGTGCAGAAAATTTCTTAAGGTACGTTTCTATTTTTAATATTATAATACATATATACTTAAATATGTATTATTTTTTAATATTTAATATGTACAATAATACTTGACGTCCGCCTGAATCTGATTCCAAATTGGAAAGTCATTCAACAAGAAAACGATGTAAAGTATTGTAAAAAACATAGGTTAAATTTAAACTTAGCTTATTAAGTCATTTTAAACATACACTCAGTTTTGTCAATATTTATAACATTATATTTTATCTGAGGCACACCAAAGTGCCCTATTCTGTTCTGTTAAAGAGTTACACACACCATACCCGGAGCGGTCCGATTCTCGCGTCTACTACGAAGAAAAATGACTTCATACAATAGAGCGCTCAGTGTGTTTAGTTCCTAAGTATTGCTTCCCAAAGCTGTTTTATAGCATTTGTGCCAGCCACACATTTCTATAATTATCAACGAAAAGTTGAAATATATATATCTTCAGTTCAAAGTGCTTGAAACCATAAACCATACGTCTTAAATCATACACAGCCTTCTTGCTACAGTTTCAACATATCGGAGACGCGACTGGCGGCGGGTGGGGCTGAGGCGCTGTAGTCGGCGGTGCGTTTAGAAATGCGGCTTGATTTCCTGCCCAGGGTTGCAAATTTTGTAAAGCGCTTAAAGCGGTGTTCGCTGGCGGTGGTGGTACGTTATTGGGTGTAGTCTGATAATGAAGCGCTGAAAGTGGTGCAGCGCCGGGCGGTGGTTCGGGAATGTAACCTTTGCTCAGCGCTTCAGCTTGCAGGGAGAGCATCAAGCGGTTTGCCGCTTGACGTTCCGCCTCTCGCTCTTCGGCTGTTTGACGTCTGTAACAAATGAAAGTGGATTAGTATTTAAGAATAGTGGTGGATTAAAGCTTTATTTTTAGAATAAGACAAGGTCTTATTGTATTATGCATCTTACTAAAGAATTACAGAGACTGACAGTTTGTAAGTTGTTTTAACCATTTCTATATAAAACAAGAACATAAATATTATAACAAAAAACAGTTAAAAATACTTTTTGTTAGTAAATGACGACCAGAGCTACTGAGCTACTGACAGGGCAGTTTCATTACATTTGATTTTAAGTCTAAAGCAAAGAGCAGCGTTATGTAGGAAAGATGTTATATGTTGTATTTGTGTTGAAACATAAGACATAACTGTCGTGTGCGACTTGGACACGTAGAAGGAAGAGTGGCTGATTAGGTCAGATTACTATAAAATTGTATCTATGTTTACCCAACTGCGGCACGTGAAGGAGGAATATGTTTTCTGCTATATACAAATATTATTCTGTACATATATAATTGGTGAATACAGTATTAACAGATCTCGTATGGGTGGACATTCGAATAAGATATGGATATTTATCGCGTCCTGCACTTAGCATTTTCTGTCGTTCTTACAAAAATTGTATTCAGGTTTCGTGTCCCAACTCTGAATGTATCTGGCAATACTGCACAAAATTAGTTTCATTAATATCTCATACTTCTAACCATCCTTCTTGATCACATTGCAATTGTACCGATTCTTATTTTTTATTTTATTTTATAGATTAGTGGGCGGACGAGCAAGCGGTCCCACGTGATGGTAAGTGTTACCGCCGCCCATGGACATCTGCAACACCAGGGGGTATGCGGGCGCACAAATAAATAACGCATAATAAATATAAATAAAAAATAGAAATATTATAATATAAATATTATAAATCACATTTTGTATTATTATTATTATTACTAACTTTTATTTATTATTATTATAAGCTTTTATTTAACTTCACATGTTTGTTTGTTTAGGTCAAATCTTGCAAGTCGATTTTTGCCCATGACAATATAATAATCTGATGACCTTGACCTGATGCTGCAGCCAGGAAATGTGATGGCTGCAAACATTGGATTTCAAACACACTGTAGGACTCGTTTGGCTCGTAGTTTTAATGACAACGCCTTATTGACAACACCTTAACATGATGCTGCAGTTAGGAAGGCCAGTACACTGGAACTTCTCAACAGCGAGTAGTAGACACGTCGTGTTTGGGCTTGGTTTGATGGCTCGTAATTTTAATGACAACACCTTTGTGTCATAACCTTGACCTGATACTGCAGCCAAGAAAGCCAGCGCACTGTGGAACTCCTCAACAGCGAACAGTAGACAAGTCGTGTTTGGGCTCATTTTGATTGGTTCGCAATTTTGATGACAAAAGTTAGTGACATGAGCTTGACCGTCTGGTTCGGCGAAATGGTCATTAGCACTGGTACTTAAAAGTAGTAAATAAAAACCTTCTAAAAACAAACTTCTAAAAACTTCTAAAAATTTATTAGAATGCTGAGAAATAAAGAAAATAAACATCGAAGTCAAAATAAGTGAAATAATCAAATCACATAAACATCTAATCATTATGTTAATGTTTTTATGTGATTTAGAAGCTTGTCGCGAGATTTTCGTACCAATTTAATTTAGAAATACAAGTGTAAATTTCAAATTACAATTTACTAAACCCTCTTTTCTAGCCTACACGAAACAGCTTAAATTAATGATACAATTACAACTCAAAGGTAAAAACAGTAGGAAAAATGTTGTATTCGAATCTAGACATACGAGTATACTGTGGTCATTCAATTCTAGATATCCGCAAGACTACTCTGGGTGTCACTGTAATCGTCTCCTTTTAGAGATTTTAATATCAAAATTTTACTGAGCAAAGCCTGCAAAAATATTTTGTGACAATGACTTTACTAAGCAGACTCGAATGTAAATACCACATAAATATTTTAATCGACATTAATACGAATGTAAAATCAATTAAAATCCATGTTAAAATAAACATATGAACTAAATCTTGCGCGTAACCAAACATTAATGTCCAATGTGCGCGACACTAATGAGTGTAAATTATTCACAACACAATTCAACGCGTGAATAATTCACTTTGAGTAATTACCTTTAAATATTAATCGAATTAGATTAGTTTTATGACGGTCAATATGGTGTTAAAATAAATTACTATTTGTTTTATTACCGAATTACCGACGGACTTACCGAGATAGCTGAAACTACTGACATAGTTCATTGGATTAGCATGCTGAAGTGGCAAGGGGCAACACTGTGCTGATATTTGACAAGTGATGACGCGTCGCTCTTCACTAAGATACGTGGAGAAAAGCTTTTTTGAAATTTTAAAATTACGGAAAAAGAACAGATGATAAATTTATTATTTTAAGCATCTTGCTCTTATTGACAGAGGAATATATGGCCATAAAATATCATCGTTAAATTTTTCTTCCGGTCAAAAGGCACAACCGCCCTCGATTGAGATATTAACCTCATTATACTGACCGCCAGCCGCTTTTCGTGTCGCTGCATTCGGTAATACGGTGTCGCCAAGCGACAACGACACTGTCGACTATCGCTGTCGACTATCGCTGTCGTCTGCTGGTGTCGCCTGTCGCTGCCTTCGAAATCATAGTTTAGTTAATGCACCTAGCATAAGTTGTTACTGAGCCGCTCATACTGGCATTACAAAATTCGTCCTAAACCAATAATTTAGTGATGCCAGACCATTTTATGGCTTTTTGTAAGTACGAGTAGATCTCGTAGTAACCGATTTTTAACACAAACCTAAATTTTCAACCCTTACGACTGACTCCCCACAAAGCATTAGGTTCCAAACACGGTTATCGACCGACATTTTAACCAATTAGCCTTTGACAATTTAACCGTTTTCAACGTTCTGCAAACTTCTTTATTAATGCACGCCGTTTAGAAACGTGGCAGGTTGATATTAGGGGCGAATTATGTCAATTAAACTATTTAGGAATAAATGGTGACAGGTGATTTAGTTGGTAATTGTGTCTATGTGATGAAGGGACCAGATTTAACACTAGAATTTAAAATAGATTTTTGTGTTTTTGTAGTCTGTGACATGACATTTGACTATCTATACAATGTGTAATTGAAATAACGCAAAAGCTGAAAATAGGTTCTTCGGTATTGAGAGTATAATTGATTCTAGCAGATTTTACAATAGGATTTTTTTCATATACAATATTATTATTCATTTTTAGTATACTCGTATGTAGGTATCTATTATCATTCAGTGAATTCGTACGGGGCCCGCGTGCTGGATTATGGCCCGAAACTCCCTAGTGATTTATTAGGGGAGGCCTGTGACCCGTAGTGGGACATTAAAGACATTATTTATTCTACGCGTAGTTATCTACGCAACAACCGGTGCCCGGGTCATTACCCTGTACTGAGCGTTACAAACATTTTAGATGGAACAACAAAATTTTGTTTGTTACTTTTGATTTATTCCCCCAAATAATTTAATTTATCGCTAAAATGGTTTAAACGTAATCTTTTTTGTTGACAACAATGGCAGACGAACGAACGGTCAGTCCAGCTGGTGATACTATCGCTCATAGACATTCCTGACACATTTCAACATCAGTCCAGGATGGAAAACGTTGGCACGTGCTCAGATGGGAAAAGGCGTTGGGAAGGATTGGAAATAGAAAGTGAGAGTGAGACTCGGCCAGTCGGACACACCCAACGGTTATGGGATTGCAGCATGCACCCTCGAAAGGAAATTCACGTTCCAAGGCTGCCTTTAGTAGAACACCACCTAACATTAGCAATAATTCTATCAAATATCTGAATATTAATTCCATTAATATTAAATAAATGTTATTAATACAACACAAACGGAATCAACCTAACACCATCTAATTCAACACTAAACTGCTCTCCGCTGGAATTTGTGAGCAGGAATCCTTATATTAATTACATAAATAGAGCCTCGGAGGGTTACTATGGTAACTGAGTTTTGGCAAAAAAATATTCTTCGAGTACGCAAATGTAGGTGAGGTTTGTTGTCATTGAATATACTATATTCATATAGAAGAATATAGAAGGTCACATAGAAGATTAGTGGGCAATATGCGTGGAATGAAATAGAAATTACTTATTTTTATATTCATTACTCATAACAAAAATTATAAGTCCTGAATCTTTTTTATTTAAGTAGTTTAATATAACTTCAAAACTTCATTGCTTTTTCTATTGTTTTTATGCATGAACGAAACGCCGCTTAACAACTGCCAAACGCGTCAGATAGTTATGCCATAAAAACAATGTTGGTTGAATGAGATTAGTATCATTCGTGCTCTACTCGTATGGTCAATTAAATATATCCAATGCTGGATATAGGCCTCTCCCAGAGAGCTTGCCATCACACACGAATTTCGACTCTTCTCGGCGAAGTTCTCAAGTCGTCGATGCACCTAGCCAAAGGGCGTCCCACACTGGCGTTCCATTTAGGTGGCCTCCATTCGAGGACTCATTTACCCCATCGGTTATCGGTCCTGCGGCAAATATGACCTGCCCATTTCCTCTTCAGCGTGCTGATTATGAGCACTTCAGCCACTGACTTGTGTCCGTGACTTTAGTTCTTTGACGAATCTCCAAAAAAAAAGCTAAAAATGTCTAAAAGAAATAGCAAATGAGTACTGAAGAAAAGTAACACCACTCGAACTTCCATCTAGATAATGTACTATAATCGAGTATTGCTAGTAGCACCAGACCGATAAACTTGAAACTTGGCAAAGAGACCCGCTCTTAACATAACGTCTTACTTATGCATAACTTATACTTTAATCGTGGGATTTATCTTGCAACCGGTCGTCCGATTCGATTTATAGAAGAACCGATGGTTTGCAATCGATGATTAGAAAAGTACTTAATGAGGGGTAACATTATCGGTTACGAAGTAGTCATCATTTCACTTGGATCTCTTTTGTAAATATTTATTCATATAAATATTTACAAAAGAGATATACTCGTACTGATGAATACCGTAATCTTAAGGACCTTAACAGTTTGAAACTCGAGATTTCGCCCTTAAGGGTTCAAGATGATCGAATGTTATAAATTTGAATTATATCGCTCACAGACGTTTAACGCTCAATTTAAGGGTTAATTAGCATACTTTCAGCATTCAAGCATCGAGCGCTCATTTTAACAACACTAAACACCAATAAGGAATGGTATGTAATAAATATTAAATTCCTCGCTAATACCAAGTACCAAATAGATGTTTCCCGGTATGATACCATATATATATACCCAACATAAAACATGTAACAAATAGAACGAATGTAGGATGTTTAACATTAATACTTTTGTTTACAGTCAATATTTTATTTTGCTCAATTTTGTAGGAACCGCTGTTGTTTTAACGCATATCTTCCCCTTAAAAAGTTGACGGGCTTTTCGTTTTGCGTTGAGTAGTCCAAACTTCCAAATAATCACTGTTTTGCCGCAAACAGAAACCACAATCCGACTTGGATTTGTCGTGCGACGGATCGAGGTTTCAGCATAATTTTAGACGGACCAAACATTACCTAAAGTTATGCTAGAAGAGACAATAAATACCTTTATTAAAGATATAATACGATTTTATCAATTGTCGACTGATTTCACTTGATTGTGTGTCGGCAAACAGTCAAAATATTTATATACCTTCATTTATAAGTCGACTGATTGTTGACATGACATGAATGCAACCCGGTCAATGTGGGTTCCTATGTGGGTCCATAGTTCACTGATGTGATTTTCTTCACTAAATGAAGAAACTCAGACTCACTTATGGTAAATGAAGGAATTCAGCTCATTCGTTCTTTAGATCGTTTGTGTTAGTAGTGCAGTAGATATCACAGATTCTTTTAGATCGTTTATCTCAATACTTGAGTAAATCTTCAGGAATTCTGAATAGCTGAGCGAAGGGCCCTTCATTTATGACCTTTAATCCTCACAAGGACGATGCCAGGTATTGACATCGTGCGATTTTTAATTACACAATTTAAACGTACCTAATTTTTAAGCTAATTTTATTAGGATAGTAAGTAGATTTCTTTTAAGTTTTTTATGACTTAAGTAATACATTTTGATGGTGCTTTCATTCTTTCCGATAGAGAGACAAAACAATCAAGAACGACAGGAATTCATGTCGTTCGTTCGTTATTTACTATAGTGCTTTATTTCTTTAGTTTAAGCTTTCAATTATTGTGAAGACTGAAGATTTGAAATGAATAAAAACATTATTAGGTCAGTATACGTAGAGAATTAATTTAGTTTACTCAGAATGAAACCACCCACGTCTACCGTTTGTTACTTTATCTACAAAAAAGAAGAGATTCCATGTCTATTTGAACCAATTCTTCCCACTTCTCTCTACATCTTTGACTGTACTTAATGTCCCTGACACACAACTTAACTCTTAGTGGCCTCTGCTTAAAAGGGGTGAACACACTTTACGCTAAGCGTCTCTTTTCTTTAAATATTAATACGATGAAGACTTCTTGAACTTTGGGATTAAGACTTGAAATAACATTTTCCTCTTTACTGATTGCTTAGTCATTTCAATTTTTTAAACATCTTATGTTTTTCAAATTTCATTTTTTATTTTAGTTTTTTTTAATTCCAAAGAGGTCTGTCCAATTGTTAAAGATTCTACAACTAATTTGTTATAAAAAAATAAGTAGATCGATTGAAAAACATTTTTTTCACATTTCATAGTTAATTCTCTATTTATTCTCTATTCTCTTTAATTAACTTCATATTTAACTTCACATTTCACAACAATTCACAATTTTTTTTAAGGAGGAGAGTTAACGCTGCAATCCAACAGCCGCTGGGCGCGCTCGACT
The DNA here is from genome assembly GCA_914767545.1 of Sesia apiformis. NCBI lineage: Eukaryota > Metazoa > Arthropoda > Insecta > Lepidoptera > Sesiidae > Sesia > Sesia apiformis. Next base: position 7,879,967 of record OU611970.1, on the reverse strand, counting down.
GGCCACGATACCCCTCTCTCACAGAAGACAATCTTGAAATGTACTGCATTTGCCACTTTATCTTATTTCTCTAATGTACGTACGTGTTTGGGTATTGAGTGAGATGTGCCAGAGCCCATTCCCAACCTATCCCTCCCCATTTTCCCAATCCTTTCTCCAAATATCTTCAAAGGTAGGCAGCGCATCCGGGTGCGTAAATTGATAGTACGTTTACTGAAGACAGAAGAGAACACCTCGGAAGCACACGGAAACCTCGTACACCTCACTTTTATTTGATTATATCACAAACATCACGCACCAAATACACTTTGAAGTTTAATAAACTAACACTATTAAACTATAAAATTCACATTACACAATTTTTATCAAAATTAAAACAACAATACCAACTTCACTTCTCGAGTGAAGTTGGAGCCAAAACGTTCCACGCGATAGTTCTTATTTATTATTTTTTAAATAAAAAAAAATATTAGAAAAAGCTCCCAGCAATAATACGGAATAACTAATAGAATAGTACCTGTACAAGACAACAGGCCTAATATAAAACCATAATATTCGTCGGCAAAAACAAATGAATTCTTCTTCCAATAAGTTTAAATAAATACCCACCATACCTGCCACTGACTACTGAGTACCTATTTTTTTGCGATAATTGATTAAATTCGCATAAAAATAAAAGTCTCTCTTAAATTGCTATATGCAGACTTACAGTATCTACACATTTTTATTTTTTATTATTATGATAAAATGTAATATATATATATTTTAATCAGGTATTGAACCATATATTTGTATTCACATATACTCGTATATCGCCTTTAGTAAATGCAAAGTTAAACACACACATAATTATATTAGTATAAAAATCCGTGTACTGCATTAATTAAGATATCGCCCCGAGTGGTCTCTTTATGTTTAATTTGCAAAAGGAACAAAACTACAAATGTAGCCGACATACCCTTTAAATTCAAAGTAATAAAGTCCGTTATCCCTTAATTAAACTGGATTTGTAAGTCTGTACGAATGAACCTTTTAAGACCAGTCGTGACGATATCGCAAACGTTGTCAGGGAACTTTAATAGTCTTGATTGTACGAGTATGTGTAGCTTGCTTTTAAAACAGAAAAAAATGTTTTATTTTCCCTTCACCTATAGCGGTGCTTTCAGACTTATGTATAAGGAACAAGGTAACAATAACACAAGGTAAGGAACACTAAATGTTAACCAGAGCGATTTTGAGCTGAAATAATCGAGTTAAAAGTCATCGTAATTACGTTCTCTACGTCACAAAAATAACACTACGACTGTTAACTTTATTAATTATTATTAATAAATAGATTTATTCAATTTTTCGATAGTTTAACTGTCATATTATTAATAGTCATATTTGTATGTTAATTAATTTATATTCATTCTTTATCATGTATTATTAGATGTCATTTTTTATGTTACCTGTGGGTCTCTTAATTTATAATTTATGGATGTAGGTCTTCCTCATCCGTTATCGTACTTTCCTCTGTTTTGCAAATTTTGTCCAAATGACTTCAGTAATAATAATTATAACATCGTATCATCTCCTTGTGAGTCTGCTCCGCCAAAGACTGCACTGCAAGGTCACCAGTATAAGGCTTTTTCACTCTCCCGTCCATCAGATACTCTCACTATGTGCCCAGCCCATCTCCATTTTAGTTTACATACCAACTCTATTACTTTCATTTGCATCCTTATTTCTGAATTCCTTATTTTGCCTCTTAATTTTTACCCCTTAGTCAACGCGGTTAATTAATTACTGAACTTTAAAAACAGCATTATAAGGGGTGTCCCAGATTGTGCGCCTGATTTAATTTAGACAAAAAAATTAAGTCATTGTTTCTTCGGCTATGTGACATGTGGCACCGTCCTGTTGGAACCACAGTTGATCGAGGTCCATATCTTCCAATTGGTGCCAAAAAAAACTCCTGTACCATGTTCTGATACCTCTCTATGCCTATCTAAATACCGATACCTAAAAAAATGGCCCTATAATCCCGCCTAACGAAAAGCCGCACCAAACTGTAACTCTTTGAGGATGCATCCGTTTTCCATGAATCTTATGAGGATTCTCCAAGCTCCAGCTACGACAATTTTGCTTATTGACGTATCCGTCAAGGTGGAAATGGACCTCGTCACTAAAGATGATTTTTTTGAGTAGACTTTTAAATTTGACGATGAAATCATAAAGAATTGTAAGGAATTGAATAGTAGAAATAGTGTTTTCGAAGTTTGTATTAAAAGCCAGTAAAAGTTCTATGCTCGGAAGAGTATTGTTATATCGCGTGGTATATTTTCTACCACGGAATATATGAAGGAAATGCCAGTTCTGACTGTTTTCCACAGTCACGTTGATATGCACTATTCCTAACATATATAACTCTGTGGAAACAGCCGCTTTCTTTGACACACGCTGTATGGCTTTTATCGTAATTGAAAATTTTAGGCCGGGCTCGGCGATTACGGCATTTAAGTTAAATGTGTTCATTGGTGCACTCGTTGCGTATTAGTCGACATTAATATAGGTCTTATTAGCGGTTTCAAAAGCATGTATAGCATGTATTTTATTAGGGCAATTCTCCGGGTTTGAATTAGGGCAATCCATTTAGCTAGATGAGGTGGTGGCAGGTAAAATAAGATTTTGACAGAGTGGCCGAGGGAAGAAGGTAAACGAAGCGTTGGTCGTCCGGGGTCTAGGTGGCAGGTGGGGGGGACGTGAAGAGAGTTGCAGGAGAGATTTGGTTGAGTACAGTGCAAAACCGAGGAGGGTGACACAAACGAACAGAGATTTATACTCAGCAGTGAGTAAAACATGATTATGACGGTGAATTAAACGGTGACGGTGAAATTGGCCAGTAGATATCTTAAGCTCGAATGGTCGAACGCGCTGGTCGCTCTGAAATATTCCCCGCTAATTTATTCAAATACGTTAAGTAGGATCCGTCCTGGAAAAGTCACTGAACTCACAGCACTAAAGTATGACACCAGGGGAAAGATGACCCATCGACAATGACAATAACAGAGTGCTGTTGTGCTATATTGAGTGAATTGCCTTTAGCCAGATGATATATCGCAGAGGAATCTTGGCATGTAACCTTCATTTCAACACAATTGACGCGGATTACAAATACAGCCTTTGGCGAATCTTTAGTTTGGAAGATCTTTAGTTTATATACAATAAGGGATATGGAGAGATTTCTAGTTAGTTTGAGATAAGTACTAAAAATAATATCGATATCTAAGAATGGATTTTTTTATAGCATTAAATTTAAATTCTAATGAAAAAAGTTTGACGTCACATTTCATTAAAACGGACACTGGGATGAATATAAACTTAATTTATACGTTGAATTCCAAGTTTCGATTGATATATGGCCACCCTCGCGGCCTCCATACTTCAACCAAATTAATGAAGGCCCGCCACCCCCCTCAGGAGTAATGACGAAATTAACAGAAGAGGGGGAGATTTAAAGAGTCGGGAGGGGTCTAATTACATTGGACCGAGTGTAGGAGCGGTAATGAATGATTGAACAAAGCGTTAAGTCTATTATCGTAGCAAGAACTTTATTAGAACGGTTAATGTACGGTATGAGGTAGTGATGGGACACGCAAATCGATAATAAACACACGTATCAATATATATACGATTTTGATGGCAATGTGTATGCATGCCTATTTGATATAAAATAAAGAACCTATAGAAACGTATATAATATTTGCCGGCCCTACTTGAATTAGATTTATGTAGGTGTTTTTAATTGAAATGAGGTAGGAAATTATCTTATTTTTTAAAAGAAATAATGTAGCAAATGCGCAGATAGTGTCGGTAAAGTAAGAGGTTACTGTCGTTCATGACGTCCGCGATTTATGCCAACATCGGTCCAAATTACAAATATTGTCACATCGATCGGCAGATGCACTGCCCCACCATTAAATAAATAATCAATAATTTAATTAATTATTAATTAAATATTTTTGACGTGTTTATGCATGCAGAGTAGGTATTGGATAAAATGACTATTTGAGTAAAATTTTAAAATCTATAGATTTTCCGTTAAGAAATCAAAAAAAAAATTGCGTTTGACACTTAGCTACACCAAGTATGTAGGTACTAATTAAATTTACAACTGTTCTGAATCGTTACAAATAATTTATCGACAAGAAAAAACACAACACTATCTCAATATGCCGCGAGTTTCAGAGTTAAGCCCGTCTTTATAATTAGATAAAGTGTGGTACAATTAAACTTTCCTTAAATAAGCCAAACCGTACCGGGGTGGCAATTAGTAATTTCAGACTGATTATTTCATAAGCCGCTTCCACACTGGGATTTCTGGAGGTGGCTTAAAAATTATTTATTTACTTTTGCAAGTCGTAATGAGTAAAAGTTTTGAATGTGGTAGTCAATGAAAAATTGGAATATGAATAGTACACAGATCGTGGTATAACAAATGAAATATCAGTTTTTGGGCTCACCACATAAGCATCTCATGATATAACTTATGTAGACATTTAATTTATTTTTTAGTATTTATTTATTATATGTATTTATTAGTTTATGCATACGTTGTATAGTAAACTTTTTCGTATAATATACGTATGAATGTGTGTACGTCTTTCTCGTACCTACCAATTGAACTTATCTGATCAACTCAATGGTTGGCTGTAGAAAATGCCCTATGACATTAAGCTGGCTTTTTGCATTGCGCAAAAAGCCAGCTTAATGCCATAATGACGGTGCAATGCGTCGCCATGCATAATGTTCAATACGCAAAATGTCTAATACGCAAAATACTCAATAAGCATATTGTTCATTATCAATATTGCTCAATACGTAAAACGTTCACTAAGAAAAATGTTCAATACGCAAAATGTTCTTACCTATGCGTATTCAACATTATGCGTATTGAACATTTTGCTTGTTGAATATTCATGTTGAACATTATGCGTGGCGACGAAACATCCGCCCTGCGTAAAATTCATAGTAATGACAATTCCATACATTTTATTGCAAATACATACTACATTTACGTTTCTCGTTTCTCTTGTGTTTATTGACTCAGCCGTATGACTACTGCCTAAAGCGCTAACTACACGAGCGAGTCTCTCGCGGCGATAATCTCACCGGACGGCGGATATCGCCGTGTCGAGTCGAGTAGAATAGATTGGCTCGGCGATAGCTCATATAGTTACTATTGAAATTAGTGGCACCGGGGAGAATATCGCCACGAGAAACTCGCTCATGAAGTTAGAGGCCAAGCGTGTTTTAAACTTAGTAGCAAACTACTAAGTTAAAAATAACTAAAACTAAGTTAAAACTAAAAGTTAAACTTTTAAAAATATCAATTTTGAAAATTTTAATTAACGTAATGGTCACACTACTTTCAGAATAACTAAAACGCTTTCACAATAGATAATTCTTTGTAACTTAACTAGTGTTTGAATGGTACTGAAAAGTAAAGACGAAGGTCCCTTACGTCGACTGAAATTTCCACCAACGATATTTAATACCTACTACATCAAGTCCCTAAATGTTTTATCTCAACAGGTTAGGGGCCCATATTTACCTACTGTGTGAATTTAATCAAAAACTGAAAATCAATTTATATTTTAATGAAGAACTGATTAATTTATTCATTATAAATGGAATCACTTAATTTTTCAACACGAATCTAGCTGATTCGTACCTCCACGACACGCCTGCTTCGTTTCGCACAGCGGCGCGCGGTTGATTCTAACGAAATTTACGTTGCCTAATTAAGGATCTGCTTTATTAATTACTCTTGCCTTCTCCACAGTTTATTTGGCGCTATTTTTAATTTAAATCGATGTTGAAAGTCACCACGGGTTTAAAAGACAGGAATTCATATTACCTAGTGTAAATTGCGTGTTTACTGTAATTTTTCATTCTATCTATGAATATCTTTAAAACAGTTTTCCGGTTGACTGAAAGTACCAGGAAGCGGCTGGATAGGAAAAGCTAATATGACCATTTATGTCGGTGTACCTTCAAAGTGGTCTAGGTACAGGTTGACCAGTTTTAATAGCTTTTCGATAATGATTTTTCATTATATTCAAATTTTTGTATCGGCATTTTTCTCATATCCGACTCAGCTTGATGCGCAATGTTAAAGTCTACTAAAAAGTACTAAATAAATAAAATAATTTCTCTTCTTACTAAATCTAGAAAGCCATACAAAAAATTAAATAGGTATATCAAATTCGGTCATGCTGTAGGTCTAAACCTAGACAGACCACCTTAAAGGTCCAGGAATGGACAAACCCATGTTTTTCATACATGTACCCATAATGGTTGGTGATCTATAAAACTAATATTATTCTAAAAGTGCATGTCTTTGAAAAACAGTACTGGACAATTACGTCATCTTCATCTGAGGAACTTGACTCGTCTGTTGACGTGTCCTCGTTTATGTTTATTGTAAATTCTTGTTCACTCAGGTTATCAAAGACATTATTAATCTTTTTGTCCTCTCCACTGCAATTGGCCTGTTTTCAATAGTCACGTGTGCATACGAGTCTTTTAATAATTCTAGCAAGTTTTTTGCAATTAATGGAGGAGTCGTGTTATTTCTGGCGGCATATCCTTTAATTTGTGTTTATATCAGTTCTATTGCATTATATTGGCAGTGGTATCGGGGAATCCTGAGAACAGTGTCATGTCGTCTGCTGCCATTTCGTCAACAACATAGCGTGGTTGTAGTGTATTTCTTTCAATATTTTTAACAGCCTTTAGCATGGATTCATCCATATTCTCCCCATTGTCACGTAGCCAGTTAATATTTTCTGATTTATTTATTGGCATGTGTTGGCATTTTAGTTGCCAGGAGTGATAGGATGTATTATCCATAAGGATAATAGATAGTTCTTCCAGCGATAAAAGTAATTCCAGAAACCACCTTTCGAATACCTCAGCATTCATCTTCATAGTAGTCGACCGTTTTTTGTGATTTGAATGCGATTAGCGCATTTTCAATAAAACCTTTCGCTGTTCCTGCATGACATAATATAATAAGCCGTTTTCTTTTACACTACCACGCACTACCAATAAACAAGCCACTACCACGCAGAGAGATTATTAACTTTCTCAATATTGGATTATCTTTCTGTAAATAATAATTATATATATGACGGTGAATGTCAATGTCAATGTCAAAGCTATCAGCTGTTGTTATGGGACACGGTTTTCGTTTTTTCATTGGTGTAGAAGGCTTATCCGTCTTCATGCCGTGGCTGCTGTAAACTTCAGTGCTTATTTTCGACACAGTTGAAACACTAATATGGTATTTAGAGCTGCCGCAACACGCTCACGTTCTAGCGACTCGGCAAGCGTGTCGTGCGATAAGGCGCCGCCATTTTGATTTTCTCTTCCAAAGTATTCACGAAGTCGTACAACGAATTCCCTTGTCTGTCCTTTCAGCACCTTTCTCTTCAGCATTTTGTAAATGTACCTACTTTTAGGGAGGACAAGTACTCAACTCTACTTTAGAAGCGCAAATACAACACAGATATAGGAAATGTGAAAAAAAACATTCGGTGAACAGAAATGCAGTGACTAGCACGGGGGTATTGTTGCGAGTGTCAAACAAATAAAACCAACATGGCGGCGGTGCCGCTTCACCTAAACCAGTGTTGCTAGAACAACAAAAAAACTGAGTTTTATTACGATGATTTTATTGTTTACATATAATACAATCGATTTATTAAATTGATTTCGTATTAAATACATTTTTGGGATTAATACATTAATTATTTAAGACAAATATTTTTAATAATTCGAATTTATACAAGCGAATACAAATTGTACTAGAATTATATCGATAATCGAATCGGTAATCGGTTTCAAAGCAATCGGACACCACTAAACCGATCTGTCATCGAGAAAATAACATAGTGGACGGAGAATAATCGCTGCGTTAAATTCTCCCCTCCCGCTCCCCGCACATCAGCCGACACAACCCGCGCTATGACGAAGTTTTTCTTTAGAACTGCATATCTAGTCGAATACGTAGAAGTCATTGCGTAATATCACCAAAATCAAATATTTGTGTAGGACTTTCGCACCTAGGGGATAGTGTCGGGCCATGTTATATGTGCTTTTATGAGGGAATACTATTTTTGAGATTAATTTAAAAGGAGCGATCTCTTATGTGAGGTTGATTGAATTGAAATAAACTGAAAGGAAAAGACGAAAGAAACTTCAAAATGTATTGTCATATACAATAATATATATATTTTTCAGTTTCTTGTAACTAACAGTGTTAAAACTTTACTTTTAGTGTCATAAATCAGATGTTAACATCGCTATTTATAATTTCTTGTACTTAACAATACTTCTTGTGACACTGTTCTGGAAAAATATAACATTATTATACCATTATTATTATTATTAATTGCAGCCAAATTTTGGACGGTACGAGCTGTGTTTTTTATTAAATGTTAAAAACAGTCTGTGGGTAATAGATACTTTATTACGATTTATTTACTAATTAAATTGTTTTATCTATATATTAATTAAATTAATATCTGTTTGTGTATTATAGATGAAGCGAAGTAAATACGGGTAAATATACAAGTAAGAAGTGAAAATGTTTTTAACGTATAAGAGGGATGGATAGGTCAGATAAAAGAAACCCATAAATATCATTAAAAAAAATGTATTTAATGTATATTCGATGGAAAATAATTGCCGCAACTAAAAAATAGGTGATTTATTTATTGTTATTATTAATTAAAATTAACTGTAGGTACCAAAGTAATTAAAGCAACTGTCAAAACAGTTGAATAAATCTTAAAAATGTTTTAAAACTTCAAAATGTTTCCTAAAACTGCGTAAATAATGAATGAACCGACTTTGCGAAAATACAACCGAATACTTTACATTGTACAAAAATGTTATCGGCACGAGATATCCTCAATACTTACATTTGAAAACTTTTTAAAATGGATTTAGATGTTTACGATCAAATATATTACATGATTTTTGGTTCTATTAAAAAGTTTTATGTCAAAATAATAATATTATAATAAAAATATAATAGTTTATTTTCGAAAATGTCAGTACAGTATAGGTACAATTTCAATCAAATGCTACACATTCTACTGCACAACAGCGATACCAATTAAAAGTTGAGAGTGGAAAAGTGCGGCAAGTTAAAAAAATAGGTTAACACCAAAAATAATAAAATTCAACTAGGATGGAATTCATAAAATTCAACTAGGATGGAATTCAAGTACCAAAATTATTTATCCAACTAATTAGTGATAACCTTTTTTTTTTAATTCACGGCGCTTTTCTATTCTCAACATTCATTTGTCAGACTCTATGGTTATTTCTAACAAGAACTGCATAACAAAGCTTTGACTAAGCACCTACAGTTTTCTCCCAAATTTAATCAACTCCGTAAATTGTATTAGTCCTTAAGACTCTATTTCTTCTTCTCACGTGATCGCTGCAATAAAAATTAACTACGAAGAAACACGCATCCCCATTATTATCCTATTCCTGCCTTCTTCCACCCCCCCCCCCCCCCCCCCCACATCAATCAGAAAACGGATTTGTTCCCTAATTCCTAAGGAGACAAGCTACAAGCAGCAATTATCCAAAAGACATCCTATGCTATGCGACTTGAAATAAGAAACGACCTACTTTCACGTAAACAAAACGACAGAATTTCCTCTTTATACAGAGTATAATACAGTTTGATTTCCCCTGATCCCAAAACGTATATTCAGAAATTAAATCGTAAGACCGAATCTCGCGCGAAAAAAGACTTTTTGTGGTACTCGAAAGGTCTTTTCTCCCAAGATTTCCACACCCTAATTCTAAGAGTTTTAATATTCATTTATACAGGAGAAAAGAATTACAGGAAGAAAATGAAGCAAGGGCGAGTGAATAAATAAACGAGACGCCCTTCCCTCCATGTTCCCATTGGTCGATTACATTACGTGTTAGATCGTGCGATACCAATTCGATTTGTCGATTGTCGGAATACCAAATCGAGTAATTGGGAGGAAATCGAGTAACGACCCTTAAAGCGTGTAAATAGTTCGATAAAACCGCCTCCTGAATACTCCTTTCATATTTGAAGCGCACTGTCTTTCAGGAATACCATATGTGACAAGCCTGTCAGAACGTTCAAACGTATTCAAACAATTTTAGATTATCTGCCAACGTTTGAAAGTCATCAAATGTCGAAACTGCGAAATATATGTATGTATATATAAGAATATATAAGTATATGTATAATATATAAGTATATATATTACTGCGAAATATATAAGTATATGTATGTGGTACTCTTATAGTATAGTAAAAGGATATTGTCCCAAACTCCAACTGCTATATCTACTAATATTATGGTGTTGACATCACTTATTGTCTATAGGTCACGAATTGCCGCCGATACTCGTAGCATAGAGGTCACACGTAACATAAAAGGACGCGATTAGTTTGAAACTCTTATCCATTACGAAATAAATTATTATGCGTTTTCTTATGCACAAACTTTTTAACCCTCTTAAACTTGCCATTAAACTTTAACTTGCACTGTTCTAAAGTAACGCTTTCCACTTGCATTAGTTTACAAAGAACCTGACGGTAAAGACTCTAAAATAACATAATCATTTTGATTTAATCTATTTTGTGAAAAAGCATAAACAACAAATTGATAAAAAAGTAGATAGAGCCTACAAGAAAAATACTTCAGTCATCATAAATAAATATAAACTGACACATACCACTTGGAGACGCGTATAAAATATCCTTAAAAGCCTTAAAAGTCACAAAAATAGGCCATAAACCAAACTAACGGGAACAATACATGTAAAAGTCGTGTACGCGTCTTTTCCACCGCAGTTAATAATGGATGGTTCAAACTGCCGAGTTGTGTATCTCATACAATATTTAACTCCCCAGCTACCCGATGTTGCCGCCTGCTTGATGCTTTGTACATACCATATGTATAAATACTACCACTTAACTGTCGTTCTCTAACCTTTGTTGCGTTGTTTTAATTCCTTTTTCGGGGGAGTGAATTGGTATGAAAAAGAATTTAAACTGTTATTGCCTATGCCTCTAGAATAGCTTTTGAAATATATATTTTACCTGTATACAAATACTTATGTGTTTAGGCGAATTTACATAACACCATATCTGAATTGTCAGTTGAATTTGTGTACTGTAATACATCTTGATACTACAGCTATTATCATTGTTTCTTTTGTGTATATAGATAGTGTAGATTTGTAGTTTTTTTTATAGCAAGAATAGCAGTCTACTTGCCACACAGGGCGATATAAAATAAACTTAAGTTTTCAGTTGTGTTTGCACCCTGTACAAGCAGTAGACATTATACGAAGTTAAGAAATCTAACATAGTTTTTAAGATTGTTAAGAACAAACATATGGATCATAGTTATCTGAATCAGAAAGCTTATTATTATTAAAAGTCTCTTCAAAAACAATTAAAGAGCTTTTGGTTAAATTTTTGAACTAGTTTCAAAAATTCATCATTAAATAAAAAGTGATGTACGAGGGCGGAGTGATAAGTCTGGTAAAAATGAAACAAGGAGTCAACTTTATTTAAAAATTATGATTTATTTTTCAACGTAGTTTCCTTCTAACTCAATGCACTTCATCCAGCGTTTCTCTAGCTTTTTGATCCCTTCCATAAAATACGACTTAGGCAACCCTTCGAAATAGGCATTGGATTCGTGCATGATCTCCTCGTTGGAGCTAAATCTTTTCCCACCGAGCCATTTTTTTAAATTCGTTAACAGAAAATAGTCGCAAGGGGCTAAATCTGGCGAATATGGTGGGTGAGATAGCAACTCATATCGCAACTCATGGATTTTGGCCATGGCAATCGCGCAGGTGTGCACTCGTGCGTTGTCTTGGTGGAAGAGGATTTTCTTCTTAGCCAAATGCGGTCGTTTGTCAGGTAAAATTTTGTTAAATTGGTCCAATAAATTGGCATAATATTCGCCATTAATCGTTTTACCCTTCTCTAGGTAGTCAATATGGATTACCCCACGTGCATCCCAAAATACTGTAGCCATCACTTTATTGGACGATGAAACTGCTTTGGCCTCCTTCGGAGCTGGTTCGCCCGTAGCAATCCACTGTTTCGATTGTTGCTTGGTTTCTGGTGTATGGTGGTGGATCCATGTTTCGTCTACCGTTATAAAACGACACAAAAATTCAGTTTTATCCCGTTGAAACAACGCCAAACCTGCCTCCGAAGTGGTAACTCGCATGCGTTTTTGATCAACAGTCAGTAAACGCGGCACCCATCGCGCGGTGAGCTTCTTCATATCTAAATGTTGGTGTAAGATATTGCGCACACGTTCGTCTGAGATGCCTACTATCTCGACTATCTCGCTCACTTTTACTCTTCGGTCGTTCAACACTATGTCATCGATTTTAGCGATCATCTCTGGAGTAGTGACCTCAACTGGGCGTCCTGGGCGTTCAGCATCAATTGTGCTTGTACGACCACACCGAAAATCCGTAAACCATTTATGAATCATTTTAATCGACGGAGCAGAGTCCCCATAATATTTATCAAGTCTTTGTTTCGTTTCCGTAATAGGTTTTTTGCGCAAAAAATAATGTTTAATCAACACACGAAATTCACTTTTCTCCATCTTTGCGAAAATGCGTTTAACTGTTTTTATTAAATGGCTGTCAAAAAAAAACTAACCGGCGGTACTGGCTGAAAATTTTAATTTAATCCTTCAAAAGAGTTGTGAACAAGGAGGTTTCATGCAATTTGCGATAATTTTATTCCAAAATAGATTTTTACCAGACTTATCACTCCGCCCTCGTATATTAGATGACTGTAATATAAACACAGAATAAGAGTAACTAAGAATTTAAATTTGTACTTTCTAATAGACAATATATATTAGAATTTTTCATTCAATTACAAAAGATTGCATCAGTAAAAGTCTGTCGACGCCATATTAATCTACAACAAATGCAATGTGCGTAACCGATTGACGTTTTAAAAGAACATAATCACATATCGACAATCACATTTGAACATCGACACCGAGTTATGCAAGTGAGCCACGAGATTCGATTTATCGACGCCTCATTTATTACCTTGTCACATCCTTATCGGTTAATATAAGAGTGAGATAAGTGTTGAATAGGTGTGGAAGTTAACGTATGAGTCCATTGTTTTTGAATTGAATTGACTACTTAACTACTACAAGGCTTGAAAAGGTGTGGTTTACCATGTTCAGTTTTTGTTATTTCGTTTTTAATACAATACGTGTTGGAATTTCTTATAAATCATTCGGTATGTGGTCGGTTATCGAAACAATAAATATTGTTTTAAGGTGTAATGTAATTTTTACGAGTAAAGATTACATAGCAATCAAATATATTTTAACGTATTTTACATAATTTGTTTACGTGGCTAAACAATTGTAGTCTGTCATGGCAGTTCCTCCTACACATGGTGTTTAAAATTTCTCACGATATCTACCGTGTTCGAAGTTCTAATTATCAGAAAAGGACAATATTCCAAGCAATAATTCAACAGCAATTTTGAGTAACGGATGAATGTATTAAATGAGTTCACTAAAACATTAACTCCCTTACCACAGAGGATTAAATTTTAAGACAATGTTTAACAAATACGCTTTTATGATGTGTGTGTCTAATGGATCTGATTGGTCGAATTCCCGTGTTAAACACTGAACAATCTTGAACGTTGTTCTAAAGCTATGTTTGTGTTTTGTGTTAAGGGTAGTGTTGCCAAATATACCTACTGTTTTTGAGCGAATGAAAGACTTAGCGAATGAATGAGACTCGCCACTTTATTCTTTCTTTGTCCATTCAATTAAATCATTCAATCTGTCAACCAGTTGCCATGTGACTGTTAATCATTCAGTGACTACTAGTGTTATAAATATGAGCGTTCCAGTGTTTAACACTAACGCTCACGAGAGTTTGACAGTCAAGTTTCATTAACTTAGCGCGTTCACTCGAGCGTCGAGCGCTCAATGCGCATTTTTACAACACTAATATTTCGAACTATTTCAAAAAATTCAGACTGAAATTTGCCAATAAATTTTATTTTGTTTATTTTAAATTTGATAAATAAACAATGTATTGTACACACATAACACGAAACAAATAAAAAGGAAGTAAAAGAAAAGATGTACAAAAGGCAAGCTTATCTCCTGCGGAGATTTCTTCCAGCAGACCTGGGAAAGTGAAATATAGGTCAAGACAGAAAGTCAGGCGTAGTACGTACAGAAAATTTGTATAATCATTTATGTTAGCACTAGTTATTATTTTGTTTATAATTTTTGTGTCCGTTGTTTTTGACTGCAATCTTAATATTTTTAGATGCCTGTTTCGTTTCTTTTTACATTATATCGCTATCATCATCAGGTGGGGGGAGGTGAAGTATTTTAGTCCGCATGCCTGTACAATTTCTGTTCACGATAAAATAATAATACGTAGGTAAACATATTATTATCGGGGAGAAAGTCTTTTCGTATTTTGTACGGACGAAGTTGTAATCAAATCTCTTTGGTTGTACTATTTGTACCTGGCTGGTTCTAATACCATTAAAATTTGACATTCTAAAAAAAGAAATTTTAAATAAAACTATTTTCCGCCGTTTTTCCATTGTTTTCCAGTTTGTAAAAATGAGTGAAAGTAACGAAGAAATTAGCTATATTTTGAAATTTTATTACAAAAAGGCAAGAATGCGAAACAAGCTTCAAACTAAATTGTGCCATTTATGAATCTAATGCGGTATTGGTAAGGGTAGCACAAAGTTAGTTCAAGCGTTTTCAGTCTGAAAATTTTAACGTGACAGATGCAGCTCGCTCTGGTACATATAAAGTCAATGCCATCTTTGAAAAAGTGGAGCAAGATCGACACATTAGTAATTATAACATTGCTGAGGAACTGAGTATTATTCACAAAACGGTTTTAAGACATTTGAAAAAGTCTGGGTACCAGAAAAAAGTAGATATTTGCATGTCACATGATCTTACGGAAAGAAACCTCATGAACAGTGTTTCCATTTGCGATTCTCTGTTAAAACGAAACGAAACCGAACCATTTTTGAAACTATTGATCACGGGTGACGGTGACGAGGGTGACGGATCACTTACGACAAGAACGTGCAAAAAAATAATGGTCAAAGCACGGACAGGCTCCACAAACAGTGGCAAAACTCACCTTAACGCGAAACAAGTAGATGTTGTGTGTATGGTGGGATCGGAAAGGCATCGTTCATTATGAGCTTTTACCGCCGGCCGGGGGAACCTATTGATTCTAACCTCTACTGCCAGCAACTGATGAGATTAAAGCAACCAATTGAGACGAAACGGCCTGAGCTGATAAATAGAAAGGGTGTGATATTTCACCATGATAACGCCAAACCACACGCATCTTTAGCCACTCAGCAAAAATTTAGAGAGCTTGGCTGGGCAGTGTTGATGCATCCACCGTATAGTCCTGACCTTGCCCGCTCAGATTTCCACCTATTTCGGTCACTTCAGAACTCTTTAAGTAGTGTAAGGTTGACATCAAGAGAGGACTGTCAAAACTACTTGTCGCAATTTTTTTGCCAAAAATCCCAGAATTTCTACAGCAATGGGATGGGAACAGCAACACTATCTACAAGATGGCAACAGGTTATCGATTAAAAGGACACATATTTATTATAAGTAAATATAATTAAACTTTTTAAAAAAACTCTTGATACTATAGAAAATATGAAGAAACTTTCTCCCCGACCTAATGTATAATAAGTATAATAATATGTATAATAATAAGTAATGTATAATAAGTATAACTACCGTATAATAGTTTAAATTAACAGAAGATTTATTTGAAGGAAAGTGTCTTATTTGCACACAAAAAGACGTGACAGACTGTACAAATATATTTATATCACTCACATTGTGCTATTGGCTATTGGCTAGTGCTATTGGCGTTATTGCCTCTATATGCTTTATGTCAAATGTATCTTGTAATTAAAACAGGAATGTAATAAAAAATAACATTCATTCAATATGTAATTACATAACAAGTAATACGAATAAATCATTTTTATTCATTCTTTCGCAATATACAAGTAATAATACAATGAACATTTAAGGTGAAACTTAATAAAACATAAAAAAGCAAATATCATTCCTTCCCGTGAAAGTATTTTGTGTTTCTTATAAGATTATCCAAATATTATGAGTCTTATTCAATAAATCATACGTATAATTAACTAACGGTAGCTGATCCAGTATCCTTTTGGACGAAGGTGCTGATAATATGTAGTCATTTGTCATAGATAAGAAGCACTTCATTTGAGTCCGCCCAATCTCTATTGGATGCCATTCAAAATAATATCATATGTCTAAATAACGACCTGGGTTTGAATAATTTTATTTTTTTTTATGTTTTACGGGTCAATGTGCAATGACAGAATATTTGCAGTAGAAAATACGATGTCAGAAACGTATAGATAGATAAAACCACCTATTGCACACCTAAAACAATAACAGACATTGTGGACGCAAAAATACACAAAAGGTGGTCTTATCGCTGAAAGCGATTTCTGCCAGACAACCTTTGGGTAGAGATATGTATCTATTTATCTATTTAGAAGTATTTATTTAAATATGGTGTGTATTTATGGCAACAAATAATACGAATGATCATGATTAACGAGCTATGGCGAGAGCTACACTCGGAGATTCTTTGCGGGACAGGATTCGAAACGAAGCTAAAGAACTAAATTCATGGACATAGCTTGTAGAATCGACATGTTGAAGTGGCAATGGGCAGGTCATATTTCCCGCAGAACCCCGCAGGAGAAACGAGTCCTCGAATTGAGGCCACGTACCAGGAAACGCAGCGTGGGACGCCCTCAGGGGGTCCGACTTGATGGACCGACGACTTAAAGAAGTTCGCCGGTGGTGGTTGGATGAGAAGAGTATCGAGTGGTGGTTGTATCGAGCAGTGGAGAGACATAAGCTGATGGTATGGAATGGACCACGATTCATAATCAACGAAAACTATTTTTGAATAACTAAATTAAATAATTTTAAATTACTAGGAATGTCATCACAAAGCCGACGGCCACTCCTATTTACTTACTGTCACCAGATAACCCAAATCTAACCCAGCTTTAAATTTGCTGCCATCGATTTGCTGCCCATTCAGTAATTTTGCTGCTCATTTAATTGTTTCTCTTTAGATATTAGGTATCAAAAATCAGTGTTAAATTGAACAGTTAAATTGAAGTGTGAAATTGCTGAAAGAATTTCATAAGCTTAATTATAAACTAGCTTAGATCTTCCATAGAGACGCTGTGCTTCGCTTAGATGGCATAACGATTTAAAACTGGCCAACCTTTAAAGGTTAAAGAACATTAAACACAACAATTTCTTTACAATATAGGTAAGTACAGATTTTGTTTACGCTAGGGAAAGAAGGAAATAGTGAACTGACTAATCTGAATTAAATTGACAAAAGAACTTCCTAATAATATGCATTAAGTGACAGTAAAACCAAAAAAGTAGTGTTATAACTAAAATCAATGTCATAATGACAAAACAATTTCTCACTGCATCTAGATGTGTTATGTACAATATTAGTTTAATTAGATATACTTATAATATATTATTATAAATATTAGGTACATATATATTATTTTATTAGCAATTATTAATGAACAATTAGTAAGCCAACTATCACTATATTTTATTGTAATAGTACTTGAAATAAATATTGTAGAATAATCAATTTTTGCATGCCTATTTAAGGCAAAAAATAAGGATGGACATTTATAATGTTATATCACATTTATTACACGCGTTCTCGCAAAGAAAACTAATTTTATTTGATGTTAAATGACAGTGCCTAAAGATAAAAGAAGATAGTATGAGAAATATTTGTAAATAAGCAAAGAATCAAATATTGAAGTAACTGTATAATACGTTTATTGTAGATGTAAACGAGTCACCCAGTAAAGTGATTGTATGTAGGTTTACTGAGGACAAAAGAGTTGAACTCTTTAGAGGCACAAAAAATATGCAGCCTTATGCTTTTATTTGATTGTCACAAACTTCGTTTATAACTTCTTTATCGTGGTTTATTATCAGTAAAGGCTTAAACTTATCGGTCCGTAAGTAAAACCTAAAACAATATTAAAATATCTCAGAAAACCTCACAATAAATCGTGGATTCTTTATCGTAATCACGTCTTAAATGAGTCTTTTATTTGAAAGGTTCGTTCGGAAATACTGTTAAAAGTGTAGCCGAACCCAAAATTCCTTAGCGCGGTTAACATTTGTAGACGTGTTAGTATTTTAAAACGATATGTTGTGTTACTGGGTCATACTCTTTGTTTTTTTATTAAAATTTTATGTAATGCCAATCTTAGGTACCTACAAATGTCCACATCATTACATCATCAACATTAGAAAAATGAGACAATAAATTTGACAACTAGCTCACGTTTATGTCTGTCAAACAGTTCGTAATTCATCATTTCGTTTTAATTTTAACTGACAATACAACGCTAATATAAACGCAAAATGAAAGTTATAATAAATAAAATTCTTAGTGAGTGAATATTATTTTGTAACAACACGTCAAAAACATTAGCTGAGAAATTAATCAAAGAAGACTTGGACAAATCCTATCAACGCTCCGTTCTAGCCATGTCGCCCCTCGTTAGTCGATAACCCGACTTTTAATAATACACAACAAAACAACAACAAGAAGCTAGAGATAAGCCACCCATTAACACGGCTGGTTAATACAAACAGACATCTGATAAATTGAGCGGAATGAGGATCCTTTTTTCGAATTAAAATTTAGTCTCGACGGCCAGTTCGATAATGTCTATTAAAATACATACGAATAATAACTCAATGAACCATTGCTGTTATTCCTTTAATGGGAATAGAAATAAGTAAACTCTGATATATTATCAGACAGTAGATCACGAATATCCCGTGTGTGCCTGAATAGTTTTTTATTTTACAATAAAAGCAGTGGCATGGCGCCGGAGGTATCGAGCACGCGTTATCAGCGTCGAACACAAACACCGCTTGTCCATTAGAACGTAATCGGTTGTGATGCCACCAACACGGCTTCGGAACGGACTCGCATTGTCTCGCAGTTTTGAATTTCGAATTCTGTTTTGTTTAACGAGGCAGTATGGTAGTTGTAACCATTGCTTGGAAACAAAGAGCGATATGGAGGAAAATAAGGATCTTTTGCTTACTTTTAGACAATGAATATTACAGTTTTTTTTATTGTTTATTATTGATGGACATAGGCGAACAGATCAACAGTTACAGATCGAAGCTCACAATTATGAACTTGGAATTTAATTTTATTCTCGGCAAAAATGTCGTTTTTTATGGACATTAGAAACTATGTCTTTGTTTCTAAATTGATTGATATAAATTTTTTAATTTTTTCCAACGGGTACTTACTATGTACATAACCATATGACGTACATAACGTAAATAAAAGGCATTTAAAAACATTATAGCTATTAAGATAAAAGGTCCAATGAGTTATTATCTTGTTGAATTTAAAACAGCTCTAAGTTAGTTTTTAAGACTCTTAAAACACGCATATCGCCAGAAAAAACTGTCTCTATCGATGTTTTATGGACGAATTATTAAATTTATTCGCCGGTCAGTATAGTAAATTAATAATCAAGACGCATTTAAAAGCTTTTACGAAACACGTGTCTATTTATTGATTACATTGTTTCAATTCGGTTTAAAAATGTATTCTGTCATTGATGTTGTTATGTTTTTAAAAAGCTTAATCTAAGCTATGATTTTCAAATAAGTATAGGTTATTTTATAAGTACCTACGTAAGTAAAAAAACAAGGAGTAGTGACAGTTAAGGGTTGATCGATTGCGATCGATCGGTTGATCAAGGTAGCTGTTACGGTCGATCGTGAATATAATTCTTCATTCATTAAAACAATTAAATTTCCCGCCCGCAATCTCTTTCCGTCAAGCCACTGCGTAGGCCACCGATAATTTACATATCTATTACTATTTCACATCACCGTCAATTTTCTTTACTATGTCAACAGGATTTTGCGAGGTCGGCGGCATGTTCCCATGGTGTTGCACGTGTCCATGGGCGGTGCTGACCACCTTTTTTTTTTATAGACTAGTGGGCGGACGAGCAAGCGGTCCCACGTGATGGTAAGTGTTACCGCCGCCCATGGGCACCTGCAACACCATGGGAACATGCCGCCGACCTCGCAAAATCCTTACTATCATGTGGCCCGCCCGCTCGTCTGCCATTTATTCTATATAAACAAAACATGCGATTTTTAACCCACATAGACGCAGCGTAGATTGTAGGATGTTTATTATACATGCCTCATTAATATTTGAGTAGATTTTCCATGGTGGTTTTCATTATTTCCGTGTTAGTGTTAGTAAAAAGATCTGTCATAAAACGACAATTGATACCTATCATAAGCTATCATAACAACCCAGCAGAATCACGTTACATTAGTAGTTAGAATCGTGTTGTTAGTATTCCTTTGGTATAATTACTCTGTTATTTATCACTTATCACAGTAAATACTTCAAACAGATTTACCGAATGATTTTTTTTACTGAATACGTTTCTAGTAAATAAATCTGAATTTTCCATTGCTCGATATCTTTAATACCTACTTATATTTTTATGTACCTACTTTAACTTTTATGGTCAAAATTGACCCAACTCCATTAGAGACATACATGGCTAATTTAGTAAGACATAAAAGTTTAAGTTGTTTATATAAAACTAGGGGTCTGTGAATTTGGACGTTATAATAAGACTCGAACAATCTTAACGACTACAAGAAAGCTAAGAGAGGAGTTATCGACTCCTTCACTCAAATGATTTTTAAAGAGGGATTTATTGAAAGTCGATTTAAACAAATAAATATTTTGTTCCGGAATCTACATAAGCTTATTTTAGTTCCAAATGTCTGACATATATTTGAAGATAATGTGTGTATGTCCTCTATGTTTGCTATATTTTATTGTTGTTTATTTTGAAAAGTTTTAGTAGGTACATTTTTTCATGAAAATCAACTCAGTAGTCATGAAAACATAGCGGAATTTGTTAAACAAGGTTTTACAACTGCATCAGTAAAATTAGAAAGGCTACTTAAAAAGGTAAAAAATTAGATGCATTGAGTTCGATTTGGTTTTCAGTTAACATATATTCGACTTATGTAGATGAAGTTTTTAAAAAAATCTTTATTTATAGTAGCTACCGTTAAGAGTACACAATTATTATAATGTAAAATGGAGCTCCGTGTTTCTATTTGTTTGTCATGCTGTCAATTATTTAGTCTTTTTAACATCAAAATATAGTTTTGATACCTAACATAAGTAAAACTGAAATTGAGTGACAAGCTGTATTTTTTGTAAAATTGGCACGAATTATTATCGTAAAAATGTCATCGGGGTTATTAGGAGTGAAAGACGAGCAAGTTGTCAATACTGGAAAGCTTCCGTTGATGAAATTTTATTCAGTGATAGCTTCTGATAAATTTTACACGAAACACGTTTTTATACCAATTTATGAAATCAAAGAAATTTCATCAGTAACAACTGTGTGTGAACCGAAATCGGTTCATCTGATCTACAGTAAAGATATAGGTAAATTCTGAGTGGACGGGGATAATTTTAACGAACAGCAAACGATAGATAATTAGGCGATTGACCTGAGTCAATTACCGAGGTTACACACACTAGCGATTACAAGTCACTTCAGCATCCTTCTGTATAAAAGATGACCTTGGCAGATAACATCATTATTAGTGCATGGAATGACGGGGAAGTGTCCATAATGTACCTGCGAATCGTGACAGTATATATATATCATCTTTAAAGAACACGAGTAGAAGATACGTTTAGAGAAATACAAATAAACGTCCGTGGGGTCAAACCTTTCAAAGCGCCTGGTCGATATTAGGTACTGGCGACTATAGGGTTGGCTATTGTTTCGTGTAACGCGTTGCCTTTCCATCCAGTATGTAGGGTACCTTGCCACATTTGTACAACATGCTCAATACATAGTCCGAAACCTTGAGATTTTTTAATAAGTTTTATTACCCTTAATTATATTAACGAGGTTTTAAATGTACTAATAGAATATAATTTATTTCGCGTACTAATCAACACCTTTTTTTAAAGGTCAAGATCATGAGTCGTCATTATGGGGAATCCAAAATCACAACTACCTACGATAAGGTAAACACCACAAAGTTTAAAACTCACCTCCATTTAGTCCTTCTGTTCTGAAACCACGTCTTGACTTGAGCGTCGGTCATCTTCAGTGTTTTAGCAAGGGAGGCTCTCTCTGCGGACGCCAGGTACTTCTGCTTGTGGAACCTCTTCTCCAGCTCGGCTATTTGCAGTCTTGTGAAGGAGGTGCGAGGTTTCTTGCGCTTCGGAGGCGTTCTGTTTTGGTATGGGTGGCCGATCCGCCTCGTAATCGGGAATGATGCTGTAACAGATGGAAAAGATTAAGTTTTTTAAGAACAGAGGGCACTCTGACATGTGATTTACACGATTATAGTAAGAGGTTACTGCTGTTCATTAGCAACACAGGAGGGACGGAGGTGACCTGCTAACCTATTGACAGCTTTTTTGACAATTGACAACCTCTTGGAGGTGCACTCTACAATTCCACAGCCGCTAGATGTACTCGACTGCCAAATTATCCCGCACTTATTGAACACCACCGTAAAATATACTACATTTCCCATTTTATCCCATTCACCCAATGTACTCGCGTGTTTTGGTTGGGAGTGAGATTCCCGTCCCATCCTATCCGTCCCCATTTTATCAATCATTGTCCCTTGCTCTAAATTTATTCCTAAATTTCCAAAGGTAGGCATCCCTTCCTGGGACATGCCAATGTTTGTCATTCTGGTCGGATGTTGGCATGTATCGCGAATGTTCATGGACGATAAGATCCATTTACCACAAAAGTTATTAGGTACATCAGTGGGGTGTAAACATATTGCTTTGTTTACTGAATCACAATTTAATTAAGTAGTAGTAGTAAGTAGTAGTACTACAATTTAAGTAGTAGGGCCGTCAAATGACATATCAGAAAGAACCCGAGTGGGGCTCATTTGGGTTATATATAGCAATACCTATCAAAATCTTTTAGTATTCCGCAGGTACGGAAAAAATGAATGTTGCTCTTCTAGAATGTGGAGTTATTACGTCATCAAGATGGCCGGTGACGTTTTATTAATATATTTTATTATGAATATCTCGAGAACTACGAAGCGATTGTCACGTGTAAGCTATCATGTGAAAACTATTGTTAACAAAAATGTTTCAGTGACTTAATAGCATAGATATTATAGAATCAGAAATATATCTATACAAAAAAAAAATTTTTGGAACGAAATTCCTTTACGCGGCTTGCGGTAGGTGTGATTCGAGAGAAAATGTAACGTCACGTAAGATTTTTACCCCCTCCATACGTCTTTCTCTTTCTCTCTGTGTGTGCGTGCGAGTATCGAGAGCGAAACTCAAGCAGAATAACAGACGTGCAGACTAGTGCGTGGCCAGTTGTATAACCTAAATTTTTGATTTGATTCCTTATTTTAAATTATTTGCATTGAAAATATGATACAAAATAAAAAAAATACATGAACTATACAGATTTTAAATCGAATTACATTCGGAGTTTTAAAAAAAATGCGTGAGGATCTTCGTTCCTGACGTGCGTCCCCTGACAGCACGTTTTTTTATTTTTGCCTCATTTTTTTAAATATAACATACAAACTACTCACTTTATGGTAAATAATCTTAAATAGTAAATTGTTGCCACATTATTGAACTTTCTAGTAAACCTTAGGTAAATCATAACAATACCATATAAAACAACAGAGATATGCTATTTTTTGTAACGCGGGATCTTCATTTCTATAAACGAAATGTCATCAAGACGACTGCCGATGCTGTTCTTTACCTTTAAATATCTCGTGAACTACTTAACTAATTTTCACGTGAGAGATATTATATGAAAGAGATATTACACAAATATTTGGCGGTGCTAAAGCTGTGCTCGCGGTGGATCCCACATAATTTGACTGAGGCTCAAAAAACGGAACGCGTCACTTGGTGCAATGCCATGCTTACCAGATCCAACGAAGGGGCGTCAAATTTGGTGTGGAAAATAGTAACAGGTGACGAAACATGGATTTACAGCTACGACCCCGAAACAATCGACCATTTGGGTCTTTCAAGATGAGCCGTACCCCACCACAGCGGCACGTGTGGGATGTGCCGCGAAGCAAATGATCGCTTCTTTTTTATAGAAAAACTGGATCGTTGTTATTGTTGCTTTGGAGAATCGTCGTACCGTGAATGCTGATTGGTACACGACCATCTGACCCTGCCGGAAGTTATTGATGAACTCCTTAAAAACAACTATAAACGCCATTCATTGTAATAATTAACACTTGTAATTATTTTTTTTATGGATGATGGTGGCAGACGAGCATACAGTCCACCTGATGGTAAGTGGATACTGTAGCCCATAGACATCCGTGATACATGCCAACATTAGTCCAAAATGACAAACGTTGGCACGCCCCCGGATGCGCTGCCTACCTTTGGATATACGAATGGATTTGGAGAAAGGGTTGGGGAAATGGGGAGGGATAGGATGGGAATGGGCTCTGGCACATCTCACTCACTACCGAAACACGTACGTACATTAGGGAAATAAGATAAAGTGGGAAATGCAGTACATTTCAAGGTAGTCTTCTGTGAGAGAGGGGTAACGTGGCCAGTTGAGTGCGCCCAGCGGCTGTTGGATTGCAGTGTGCACTCTCCCCCTCAAAAATGTAAATAAATATGTAAATAATTAACACACTACTCACTTTATGGTAAATAATATTTGGAAATAAATTGTTGCCACATTACTCGACATAACGTAAAAGTATATGTTATTTTTTGCAACACTGTGTCTTGATGACCTTCATATACCTATACTTACAACTATGCTCTAAACGATTACCTATGCTAGGTGTCGGTATATCAATGCCAACCGAGTCCGACCAACATCGTTATTTGACGACTTTTGCAATTTGGCCGCCGATATCGTTATCATACTATCATACCGATTAAGGGGATTCAAAATTAATTAAAATTAAAATACCATAATTTCACACGTAAAACCTTTCGTAGCCCAAAATTTCATGCTTTGCTTTTTATTCAAAATAACATAAATAAATGTACGTGCGGGTATTAAATATACAACTCCATCGGGCATTTAATTGCTATAAAAGGTTAAGTTTATGCCATAATCAACAATTCACATTTTAATGCTTAATTCATGTTGAAATAGCACAAGAATTACGAAACAAAAACAAATCTTAATGTATATTTACGTCGTATCTTTGTAATTGAAATCACGACTTAATAGCCGACCGCCATGTTTGAATACAAAAAGTCATGAATAAATAAAAACTCATTAAATTTAACTCGTAGTTAAATTGCCCATACAATCGCTTCGAAACATTACCTGCTGGTGATTACTGAAGTGAAACAGCAATCAAGTTTTCCATCCATAATAAATCTAAAATTACATGTTGATGACCGTTCGTGGAAACACGGCTTAAACAGATCGGTCATGTAAAGAATGAACTAGTGCTAGGACAGGAACTCGTGAGTTACCTCATCTGAGGTCTTTGGAGAGTTATATTAATTATGTTCAATTGAGTCAAACGTAACAAAAAAAATTGAGTCAACTTATCGCCAGAGGTCGGAATTAATTAGTGTGATTTATATACTTGCAACGAAATGTTGATATGAACATGGATATTTCTGGGATTTTCTGAATAATAATCCCGGGAACCATAATTTATTGCCAATAGTATATTTATTTACTATCTTAAGGTACCGTGATGGTTTTTAGGGTTGTATCGATATCTCAGAGATAAGATAAATAAAACAAAATTATTCAATAGTACTTAATATATTAACGATTTACACACGTTAACATTCAGTTTCAGTTTTTATATTTACAAACATTAACCTACAATTCTATCTAATCTAAATATAGGTAACATAAAATGCTTTGAACTGAAATCCCGGGATTTGAGGAATATCCATATTATTCTTTTGCTCTATGATATCATTGCAAGTACATAAATCACACTACCTAATTCCGACCTCTGCTTATCGCTTTGTAAAGTTAAATGGGAAAAAGTAGGTATGATGAAGTGGCAATTAATGATGCAAAATTATGCGCTCAGAAACCTACGCCAACGCTTAAAAAACGTTAAAAACTTCAACCGTAATCACTTTAGATTTGAACTTTTAACCTAAAGAGTTTAAGAACATCAGATGTTAACAACTTGGACTATAACGCTCACGAGTTTATAACGCATTGTAACCATCAGATTTGTAAGAATCATTAGTGCTCTCTCAGCGCTCGAATGATGAGCGCTTAGAGCTCATTTTTACAACACTGGACGGACAACCAATGGGAATAGACGTGTCCTTGAATGGAGACCACATACACAGTTTTTGGAGCCCTGCCACTTAGACCGACGATTTGAAGTAGTTGGTAGATTGTTGTGACGAGCCTCGGTAGAGGTTTGGTGTTTCGGTAGTGAATGAGATATGCCAGAGCCCATTCCCATCCCTCCCCATTTTCCCAATCTTTTCTCCAAATCCAATCCTATATCTTCAAAGGTAGGGAGCGCATCCGTGGGCTTGCCAACGTTTGTCATTTTCGACCAATGTTGGCATGTATCGAAGATATCTATGGACGATAGTATCCACTTACCATACTCGTCTGCCACCATCGTCAATAAAAAAATACATGTATCTAGCAGTGGTTGAAAAAAGTTATATTACCAATTCATGAGATATGATGTAACTCGTGAGAAATTTAACGACTCATCTCTCCCTCATTTTTATTTCAAATAACAAAGACCAACACTAACATAAAGAACAAACCACAAGAAATCTTGTACATAAGATAGCCTCAAAAAAGGAAGCGGTAATCGTTTCAAAGTAGCAGTTACACGTACTCTCTTTCAAAATTACTTTCAAGATGGCGGCTGATTACGTTTTTAAAATTCGAAATCCAATAAATTACGTTCGTTTAAACGGAGCGTTGTGATTTGTCGAGCGGTTGGTAATGGCCAGCGTTTTCCCTAATAGCTCGATTTACATTAAATAGTCCGTGAGATGAGATCATGTTGTTATTACTTAAATAGGATAGCATTCGATGTCGATTCTGCTCGTAACTATCAAACCGTTTTGTGTTCATTTACTATAAATAAGTTAGTTTTAATGTCAGCACTCAAATTACATTTGAAATCATGTATGAATTATTGAACATACACAATGTAATTTGTAAGGTAATAAACATGAATCAACACAATGTCTTACATGAAAGTACGAGTATACAGCATTGCTATTTTTTACCTACCTATATCTCTTGAGATTTACGTCTTTTACGTCTACTCACAGTACAAATAATCCTTCAAAATTCAAGATAAAACATCAATCAACCGAACGTTCGCACAATTATTGTAGTGACTTTATTAACATTTATTTGTAGCTGTGACTGAAAGAACAGTTTTGTATTTCTTCGAACGCTCGCTTGGCCAATTGTGTATGTATATACATTATTTATCCGTAATACTAGTCACAACAATATGGCACAAATAATAAATTCTGCAACATTATAATAATATTATATGTATTATAATTAATGTTATGATTGAGTGTCGGATTTAAATTTTGTGACATTATTTTGTTCGGCGGTTGGCAACTTTGGATTCTTTATAGATGTTACAAATGATAGTTACAATTAGTCAACATTGAACGCTACACGAAAGAGCAACGCCGTATATATTTTAGAGCAGTATGAAGTGGATCATCATTTTGACGAAAAAGTCATCTTTAGTGACGAGACCCATTTCCACCTTCACGGATACGTCAGTAAGTAAAATTGTCGTATCTGGCGCTTGGAGAATTCTCATGAGATTCATGAAAAATGGATGCATCCTCAAAGTGTTACAGTTTTGTGTGGATTTTGGTTCGGCGGGATCATAGAGCCATTTTTTATAGGTATCTATCGGTATTTAGGTAGGCATAGAGAGGTATCGGAAGATGCTACAGGAGTTGTTTTGGCAACGATTGGCAGATATGGGCCTCGATCAACTGTTGTTCCAACAGGACGGGGCCACATGTCACACAGCCATAGAAACAAAGACTTTATTATTTTTTCTAAATTAATTCGGGCGCTCAATCTGGGATAACCTTTAATATTCTGCGAGTGAAGACATTCATCGAGCATCAATATGAACTTGAATTACCGTAGACATTCGTAGCGCGTTCGTAGAGCTGCCTGGCTCTACGACGACCGATGTCTTTAATAAATCTATTTTTCCAGAACATTTTCAATTTTTTCTGTAGTTTCTGATTTAAGTCAGATAAAGTAGATATTTTGTCTTTAGATAGATAGATATACTTTATATAGACCAAACATGCAACCAGCCCTTTCAGAATCCGCTGCTGGACCTGGCCAGGATGTAAGGCCATAAAACGCCACGGTGGCCGAGCGGGTTGGCCAGCGTGGCCGGACCAAAACATAAGTACAGAAGAGAAACACAAAAATACAAGTCTATAGAAGTACAACCGGCAGCCTTATCGCTAAAGAGATTTCTTCCAAGCAACCTTTGAGTGATAAAGACAAGTCTGTAGACCAACAGATATTACAGATAGTCTTTAATCTATTGTTGGGAAATAAAATAATCAGTATGATTAATTTAATGCGTAACAAATACAGGTATAAATACAGGTAATAACAAATACAAATATAGGTAACAAATATGTAAGCACAATTAATACTTTTTTAAATATTTGTCTTATTTTCTGATTCTTTCTGATCGCACATGAGGCCTTTATGCCCCCTTAAACGGTTTCACCGATCACTGAGGGTGATCGGTGAAACTAGTGATTATTACGGGAAGCCTGTATCCACCAATCCATACTGGGCCCGTGTTGTATAATTATTGGGTATAAGCCGAGTCTCAACGAGCTACAGTTTGAAATAACAGCTATGAATTGGACATTTGCAAGTAACAAAACTGTGAAAAGGTTCACAAGTTCAGTGACTTCCTGGCATTTGTTTTTTAAATTAAACTGTCAACTACTCCAGGCCGCTAAAACGCCATTTATAAAACTTTTTAACGGTCTACGGATTCGTCGAACTCTATTTACCCATTGAATTATGAACTTGTATTTCGTGTAAGTATTTTTAAAAATGGAACCGTATTAAACGCTATACTCCCATTGGCCGACCGACAACGTAATGGCGGCATGACGTGACCGCAAATTGCGTCAAAAAAGTCAGTCGGGTTATGTTGTGCACTAAAGCATGGTGCTTGTCTTTTCGAAGCTTTAGCTTTGTTTATGAGGTTTATGTATAATATTAGAACAACAGTGATGGAAATCACTCTCTTTTTTATTATCGAAAAAAAGGCGGCAGACGAGCATACAGTCCACCTGATGGTAAGTGGATACTGTCATCCATGGACATCCATGATACATGTCTACATAAGTCCAGAATGACAAACATCGTCACGCCCCCAGATGCGCTGTCTACCTTCGAATATGGGAATGGATTTGGAGAAAGGGTTGGGAAAACACGGAGGGATAGGATACGATGGGATGGGAACGGGCTCTGGCATATCTCACTCAATACCGAAACACGATCGTGAACGATAGTGTTCAAGTTTTAAAGTTTAATAGTCTTGAGGTTAATAGCTTGAGTTTAAAACGGTTAATTATATGGTTCAATGTTTCATTAACGCTGACTTAGCATTGACTTAGTTATCTCTGGAAAACAAGTAACGTATTATGTGTTAATATATACACCTCTTTAGGTATTTACTTTCAACTTTGCCTACCAAACCCCGCCGCCACATAAAACCGATTAACTCCTTATTCAACGTTTTAGCTACACGCGTCACATGGTATCAGGGCGAGAAGGGTGCCTAACAAGATTCCGAGGGCCGTAATCTAGTTACAGCCGTATGATTCATGTACGGCCACGGTACGGGCACGGCGCTTTGCGGCGATATGGTTTGTGTTACATTAGTTTGTAGAAGGGATGGTTTTAAAAGATTGTTTCGGATGCAAGCGGGGTATGAAAATAGATGAAAATCTTATGTGTATATTCAATTGAAGTAAGTTATATATTGCGTTCGTTCTTTCTCAATTAGTTTAGACTCTATCAGTCTGTTATATTTATTATGCTAAAGAATTATTTAGAGTTCTAACTGGGAACTTGGTCACGTGGTCGTCGAAGTCACACTTCTAGAATTGTAATAATTTACATCGGAAATTAGTTTAAGTTATTTAACATCGTTGCAGTAAAATTATCTGTATAATAAAAATACTACAGAGTTCAGTTAATGGGTATTTTATTAACCCAGTTAATCTGTAAGTTGTAAGGTTATTATGGTTCTAGTGGTTACCGCCGTCCATGGAAACCTGCAACACCATGGCTGCGAGTGCGCCACTGAACTCACAGGATCCTATTTATAGTTCTCTTGAAGAATCCCATGTCGTAGCTTAGTGGAAAAACCTCAGTTGGCTTCAGTATACACCGTCTTGAAAACAGCACAAATAAATATTACCACTTTTGTTCATGAAATAAGACAATATAAATAATGTAAGACAAAAGTGCAAAAGTACAGAATAAGGATAAAAGTCCAAGATATTATAAAGATAAAAGTGAAATTTAAATGGTGGTGGGCAGGATATGTAGTCAGATGTCGTGATGGTCGATGGAGCAAAACTCTGGTGGTCCAGATCTGTAAAAAAAAAGGAAGGGCTTCCAACAGCCAGGTGGGTCGATGACATAAACGCAGTCGCAAACAAGACCTGAATAAGACAAGACCTGATAAGTCTTATGCGACTAGCATAAGACAAGAGACACAAGGCGCGAAAGACTTAGAAAGCATTATCCTGGATCGGGTTAAATAAAGAAAGCTGAGAATGATGAATAATGAAAAAATATCTGGCAAAAAAGATAAAAATAACGCAAACGAAAACAATTAAAAATTCTTTAAACTCATTGCACCTAATTTTTATGGAAAATCTAATAATAAAGAGATAAACGCGAAGAAAAATTTACAAACAAATTAACATTGAAGGGTTTAATCCTCCAAGGGTAATCCCTTAGAAGTATGATATCATCCCTTTTGGCCAACCCTTCTCGGCAGGGTTAGACCGTTCAAAATGAAATTACTTTATTTACCTACTCTATAAAGGAATTTATGATAAATGATTTAAAATATTTGTGGCAGTTTACGCAAATACAATTATGTATATCTAACACAAATATTACGAGCATTATTCATTACCAATGAACATACATACTATGTAGTATATTGAATAGTTATGAGCAGTGTTAACCTAGATATACATATTTACTTTCGACTCATGTCCGTGAGGTTGTGAATTGCAACCCCGCTCCGTATCAATGTACTCAACTTATAAGTACCTATTTAAGTAGAAACTCTTTATTACGATTGAGTATTGTACTAGTAGTTTCCTCTAAATACACCTTTAGTAATAAAGCATTATTAAATATGTATTAGAGCGGTGTTAGCCAAGAGGTTATCTCCCATTCTTGAAGAAGTGAGTTAAAATCCTTGGCCATACCAATGGATATTAAATATTAAAAAAAAAAAATATCACTAGCTATTAGGCGAAAGTCGCGTGCACCAATCAACATCGGGCCCGTGTAGTAGATTATGGGCCGAAACCCCGTAGTGATTTAGGTAAATACCTCTTGGGCAAACCCCTGCAGTTCGCTGATGATATTAAAGAATAAGGCTTGAACAGGAAAATATGGTGATGTACCACAGCTCTATGATAACTAAATTATTGTTGTAATTTCCGTACGATTTTATAATTAAAAACGATGCAATTCGAAGACAGAACCAGTACAATTTATAATGGTTCAGTGTATATTTCTTTTTTTTTTAAATAAATAACTAACAGAGATGTACCTATCAGTTACTGGGTACATCTATTAGATGTATATGTACTCGTGTGTACATTTTTTTTCATCTGCATAATCGTACGGTTTAGTCGACAAATGACTGATTCTTGAAATAACTACAAATTCATATAATCTAGAAATGGTCGCTTAAATGTCTATAATGGTCGGTTAAATGTAAAGTTCTATAAACGACTTATTGTATTAAATGATCGATTCTATAAATTACTAATTCTATTAATGACATTCTTTTTTCAACTACACTTTTCCGCTGAGCTTTTCTCCTCTTAATTTTTTTAAGACCATTTTTTTAAATGGCGTCATGAAATGTACCTAAGGCGGCTCCTAGACCTACAACACAATAAAATTGTACATTAATGTCATTGCACGATATTATTAAACCGTACCTTGCACCCAAACGAGTTTCAATACTATCGAGTTAAACGATCAAAAATATTGAGCAATCCGTAAAATTACACGATATTATTTATTGATCGTCTAGGGACGATTAATAGATGTTATTCCCTGTTGATTCGTAAATGTTATTCCTTGCTGATCTCATAAAAACTTTACAAATAAAAGGGCTACAAACTGCACCAACTTCTACTCAGACATTGTCACATCAAAACAAAGCACTATCTCATCCAATTTCCTCTCATATTTTGCAGCAAATCCCGCCGCGGAGGGGAGTGGGGAAGTAAGGAGAAGACGAATGCCTGACGTCTAATTGGGCGCTGACGTCACCTGGGAGTACGGCAGTCGCTCCATCACGCCAATAGTCACATTTGTCCGCGTTGTTGAGTTCTCGCCCTTATGATTTAGTGTTGAGTTCAGTTTTGAATAATGAAGAGAATGACGTGTGAGGTTATTATTTCTGTTGTTTCTGCATGTTTTATATAGAAGCCTAAAAAGTTTCGTCGGACTTAAAAAAGATTATGTCTTATACTCGTATTGAAAATCGGGACTGAACGCGCAAATTTACAGCTTTTTGTTTCCCTTTTATTATTATACCCAGGATAGTAGGTGAAGCGATTGAAATTAAGATATATAAAAAAAATAATCGGGAAGATCGATATAAACAGTCGTCTACGTGGAATCCAGTAATTAACAAAATCTTCCGGTTAATCGTCGAATGAGTCCGCGGACATTATAATTAGTGTGGTGACATTATTAGACCTTTTGAGGCAGTTCATTCCACAGAATATGGGTTCGAATTGTCAAATGAAATACGGACAGTGATGGGAACTGAATGAAGGTTTGGAGTATTTTCAGACAAGTCGCTGGATGAAC
Source organism: Sesia apiformis (assembly GCA_914767545.1). NCBI lineage: Eukaryota > Metazoa > Arthropoda > Insecta > Lepidoptera > Sesiidae > Sesia > Sesia apiformis. Next base: position 7,846,547 of record OU611970.1, on the reverse strand, counting down.
GCATGATAACTCCAAAGGGATGGTTGAGGTTAGGGCAAGACAGAGAAAGATGACACCAGCATGAGAAGATCTAGAACTATAATATATCTAGAAGTGAATGGTTACAGGCTGTAGATAGAAACCTTTTAAACTTATGCAATAAATGACAAATAATTTTATCCATGTGATAACGAACGTTCAGATCGAACATTACTGTTTATTTATTTGTCTGAAATCTTGATATCACTTAAACGAGTTCAGTGAAATTGAGTGTAAAGTGACAAGTGAAAGAATTACATTCTCAATAAAGATATTTAGCAATTCACATCCTTCTAAAAATGTTATAATGTAATCTTGCTTCGAACGGATTTTAATGTGACAATAAAAAAAACATTCGTCATAATCAGACATAAATACGCAATTTGCATCAGGAACGCAATCGATATGGCGCCGGGGCTAAACATTTTTCAATTACACCGGACAGTGGTGCAAAACGGACAAAAAAGCGGACAAAATCTCCTACATATTGCACGCAACAAGCGAATACCAATTCCCACTAGTTACGATAGCAAACGAACGGGAATCGTGCGATCTCATGGAAAATTCAGCGGTTGAAAGCGGAATGCAATCGGATACAGGTTTTAGGTTGTACAGTGAAACAACACTGCACTCGTTCGGAACAAAGGATACAGCTACAGGCCTTTATGACGTCGGACCTGTAGTGCTTTTGCTCTGTCGTAATTCGTGTAGAACATATAACTACACTATATCGATATGAATACATACATAAGTCTATCTTCTATCTTGCATTTATATGCTTTGTATGTTTATTGAAGTATTTTCTAGTTTTGTGTCATGGTTTTATGGGTGATTTCTCCTGTAAGGGAAACGAGGTTATGGTATAAAGTGACGATTACAACTTATCATCATCATAATTTATGTTACATTACTTTACTAATAACATATCATAATAAGCCACAGTTTAAAATCAATGTGTTATGCAAGATATAGCGAGATTAAATCGATGGTCGTTAATACTTTCATTAATTTATAATTATATCTTACTTCAATGACTACAGATTATTCAAAGAATAAAGCCACTTCTTAGGTCTTAGTGACAGATATGAATTACAATTCTTCTTCTTCTTTAGCTTTGTAGAGCTAAAGGCTGTAGCCTGGGATGGGCATTGGCCTGATACTGCAAGTTCCTCCAAATGGTCCTGTCCTTGGCTTTTGTGTTCCAATTTACAACTCTAACCGCTTCCAAATCTATCTTTTCTCCATTCAGCTATCTCAATCAAGGCCTGCCTCAGGTTCCGCGGGCCCGCTCATTAGAATTTTATTTGTACACTTCACGTATCCATCCCATCACATCCAAATTTGACACGCTTTACTATGTTGGTTCTGGATACATCATGGTTGTAGTGCATGCGACATTGTTCTCTGCGTTTTACGGCTCTATATTATTTGTCTAGGAATATTTCTTACAAAGGTCTGGATACTATTTTCATCTTCTTTAGTCAGGACCTAGCAATCCATTTTATACAGCACAAATATCCGGTTCCTGGACAATGTTTTGGACGTTTGAAAGGAATTGCAATGAATTACTGTTACTATAGTATATAATAGTTCTATGATATATAAAGTTAATATATAATAGATATATAATAGTTATTTTTTTTCATTCCAACACTACCACTCTATACACCTACCACTCTTCTCATCCAGCCACTACCAGTAAATATCTTTAAGTCGTCGGTGTATCTGGCCGAAGGGCATCGCACTCTAAGCTTCCCGGTACGTGATCTTCCCGGTATCGGGTCCCTGAATGACCCGTCTACTCGTTAATGCATGTGTAAAAATATTACAATGTTTATGGTATTTTTTTTTGTATCAGCCTATAACGTCCCACTGCTGGGCACAGACCTCCCCTAGTAAATCACTGGGGTTTCGGGCCGTAATCCGCCATTTATTAAGAGGAATTATTTATAAGTGCTATTCATATACAACATTGCTGCATTTATTTTTTTCTAAATTCCTTCATGAGGACAAAATTACACTATAAAATGAATAGAATCGACAAATTGTTTGAATAAGTGGCCATTGTTTCGCTTTCAAAAATTGTAATAGTTCTGTTATGTAAACAGTAAAGGCTTTCAATGGAGTACTACGAGTGGAATAAAGACCTCTTGCAACATTGTATTATGAATTTATGAAACACTTCATTTTGTATCACATTTCTAACTTTATTTTATTATTTTTATCATTATGGCGGAGTTCATATTTAACAAAGTTATTTTTGATACAATTTCGACTCGATGGTATTTATTGAAGATAATAATGTAAAGCTAGCTAAAAACTATCACCCACCTAAATTAGACAACCGAATTAAATCGTAATATCTATTTAAATGGGTGCATTTTCGAATTTGAAGACGTGATAAGATAACTACTCTAGGCAAATGAAGTCATATTGCAATTAAACAACTTTTAACGGTTTAAATCGCGTATATTTGACATGATTTATATCCCGACGTTTCGAACACTTTGCAGTGGACGTGGTCACGGGGTGACTAATTGATTTTATTTGTCACTTGAGTTATTACAAGGCCAACGCCATACTGCAAGACCTCTGGACACCGTGAGCGAATACTGCGTGCATAGGGAATGTTATGATTAAAAAATTTCAGACGGTAGTTCAAAAAATTTCAGACGGTAGTAATAATTTCTTAATAACTCAAGTGACAAATAAAATCAATTAGTCACCCCGTGACCACGTCCACTGCAAAGTGTTCGAAACGTCGGGATATAAATCATGTCAAATATACGCGATTTAAACCGTTAAAAGTTGTTTAATTGCAATGTATAGTAATCGCGAAAACCTAAGAAAATAAAATGAAGTCATATGTTACAAATTTTTTAAATTGTAAAAACACACAATTAAATATGTAGATATTAGTTAAAAATAACTCAGTGGCCGAATTTTGGAAGGAGATCGGTATTAGGCAGCTTTTCGTTATTAGTATATACTCGTACAAAGATAACACAGATGGGAAGATATACAACTCTGAAAAAATGTCTGAATCAAGTCTAGTCGTACTTATAGTTACTTCATTTATTATTACACTTATAAGAGTAGCTAATAAGAGTTTCAAATTAGTCTCACAGAAACTACCTTGAAATGTACTGCATTTGCCATTTTATCATATTCCCCAATGTAAATGGAATGTACCCAATGCACGTACACGTTTCGGTAGTGACTGATATATGCTAGAGCCCATCCCCATCCTATACTGTCCCTTCCCATTTCCCCAACCTGTTCTCTAAATCTATTGTTATATCAACATGCCTTATATGCCTTCCTTAGGCAGGCATTCGGGGACGTGCCAAAATTTGTCGTTCTGGGCTAATGTTGGAATGTACTGCGGCTGTCCATGGGTCATAGTGTGCACTTACCACCAGATGGACTGTATGCTCGTTTGCCACATTCTATATATAAAGAATAAGTTCTAACGTTATAAAATATTTTATATAAAATAATGACTTGCTTAACACACAGGAAGGATATGAATGATATTTGATTTAATATTTAAGTATTAAAGAGTTTTAAAATGCAATTTAATTACATAGAAATTTAAGTATTAAGTTTTTTATTATTTATTCCTTTTAGCTAAAGACCGACCGAAGTTTCGTCTTTCAGTTTCGGACAGTTTCGGCCAAAAATGCTGGTTTCGGTCGCTGTTTCGGTTTAGGCCAAAAAATGGGCAAAAATTCGTGAGCTGTCGGATGAAGTCCGGTCATGTTCGGAACGGGTTCACTCATTCATTGAGGTATTTTATTTAACTTAATCGAAAAATCTGTTACAAAGCTAGGAAAAGCACTAGGTTTCAGGGTATAATGTAAATTTAACTAAATTTTAATTTAATTACATAGGTTTCAGTTTCGGTTACGGTTTCGGCCGAAACTACAAGAGAACCCGAATATTCGGTTATGGTTTCGGTTCGACTGAAAATTGTGTTTCGGTCGGACACTACTTTTAGCATAAATTGGCAAGTAATCTTAGATCGCAATAACATTGTACTGCAGTGACACTATTAAAACATTTACCTAAACTCTAAAGGAATAACTTTACACTAGTGTTGTAATTATTTTAAATTGTGTTCCTATAATGTTTTTATTGTACTATACGCGCAATGTAAATGTATTCTAAAACGTAACAGCGTAACATTTCTTTTAAAGTAATTCCTAATAATATTTTTAATTCTTTAATATTTTTAAAAATATTTGACATAAAACGGTCGATATATGACTAGTTCAAAGTAACGAATTGTCATATAACATATGTACATAACACTTTATTTTAAATAAAGTTTTTTTAACTTTTAAATATTTTTGTCTACAATCTTGCTATTAAAATATACCTACTCTATAATATAATTAATCACCAACTGTTTATGACACCTGCAAACTGAAATAACGTCGATTGATTATTAGAAAGAACTGTTGTTTATTAGAATGGAAACAATTATTTCATAAGTGTACCAATACTGCCGCTCTAATACATAAATCGGTTCAAAAACTGTTTATAAAGTTAGTCTTGGAAAATAATCTATAATCTAATAACTTGATTTGATTATGTTCATTGATTAGAGTACCTACCTAAGCCGTTTATATCTTTGACAATTAATTGTCATCTCAAAACCGTTCTAAATATAAGTATATTTTTCGTTAGCTATTTATTATTTGCGTTATTAAGTAAGTACGTAGGTACCCACTTGTGACATTGCAATGAAGAACACGATCGCCGCCAGCGAAATTCTAATCTCAACTACGGCAACAAATTTTCTTCTCAAAACTTGACACGCAAAGAAAATACCACTCATTAATTTTGTCCGTGGGACATTCACATGTCACAGTGGGTTGTTAGATGCACGCTCACTCATTTGGCTCATTAAAATTTTGTCCAGTTACTGTCAACGTTGGCGCACTGTTGAAATGGCCTCATTATAGTCGGTTTTGATCTTTTTGTTTCGGTTTTGAGGGACACGCTACAGCAGGTTTGGGAAATTGATGGTTTTATAGTGAACTATGTTATATTTGATAGGAAGTACCTAATTCTATTTATCTTTAACTGTAGCATACAGGAAACTTATAAACTGAAACATGGCATTAGCGGATATGCGAGACAATAGATAATTAAGCAAGCCCAATAAGGCTTTTTCTTTTTAATTTACGTGTTGTTACATCTCCTTAGCCGCATTTTCATTACGAAATGTTTTTTCTAACCCATATATTATTATATGCATATTATATGATATATGTGGATATGTATATGATACCTACGTATTATAATGTATGTATCCAATAAATTTAAAGACAATTATATATAGTATTTGTCGTTTAAGTCAATACCTACGTATTTATATGTTCCATCGCAAACTCAGTCCTCTGTGCCCAAAGGTTAGCTGGTATAAAATAACTCGCCTTTTGTACGATAGGTAGGTACCGTGAAGTAAAGATTTATAAAAAGTAACATATCTATAGACTAATGACAAATTTTCGTTAACATAAAAAGTCTATTATGCCACATTTCATTTTTCACTCATTCAGTCGTTGTGACAATTAATCAAATTAATTATATCTTTGTAAAAATCAACATTTTAGTCAACTGTATATTTATCCAATACCACTTAACATATCCGCTGAATCTTCTAATCTTTCTAAAGCGAATATAAGTATAAATAGGTACCAATATAATATTTTATATCGGGTGATCTCTCCCCAGGAGAGCCCTCTCTCGTATATTTACACGTTTGAAATATGACCGCTTTTATAGTCTCTCACGTTATGGATTGGCGATAAAATATATCAGCATATGGGCGTTAAGTCATATTTTTATGAGGTCTTTTTAAGGATTATTATTAAGTACATTTGCACTTACATTTGTTGAAAATTAACCCGCACAAGTAAGTATCTATTCAATTGTAAATATATATTCGATTAGGTAATTTTGAACCACTTTTCAACGCTTTCATCATCACCACTAACTAAACAAAAATGTGTACCTACAATACGCAAAAGTCTAAAGGCTACACCACTAAATAAGTTCTAAAACCAATTAGGTACAAATACTTTTTTAACACAACCTGTCTGCGCATTCTCCTATAGGTATTTCGAATGAATACCATTTGAAACTTTCAATAGATCTATTCAATTTCAAACAAGCTACACCGGATGATGACGTCACAATATATACAATCCATAACAGGCCTTACTTTACGATCTTTAAAGGGGTGATACAGATATTCTCCGTACATTTTAGAAAAATAATGTTTAGTTAGACAAACATTTTTAGAGTTTCATAAACACTATTCAAAGATATATCGTTTGTATGTACATATATTCCATTCCAATCCAATTTGTCCAAAATGTAGCCAAACATGGCGACCTGAAGTAACTGATTAAATAGTGAGGTGATAATTGTTTACACATTCATAGTTTTATTCATCGGGGCTGCATGTTTGCCCTAGATTTATTTTTAAATTTATAACTTTAGTTATGTAAACAAATTATAGGTGTTATATAACTTTGTAAATTTAGTTAAGAACTGATCACAATTGTAAATAAGATGTACACTTCCCGGCCGAAAGTAATAACATTGACCTTTAGAAAGAGTTGTAGAGCGTCGTCTCTGTCGTGTGCCGTTACGACAGAGACGACGCTCTTCAAAACCGAGGTGGCCGATCATAGTCGATGTGTATTACTTTCGGCCGGGATGTGTACGTACATTAATACAACTTTGCAATACTGCTTTGGATCACATTCATAAATTATAAACATGTTAAACTTTGAAACATTGTGTTTAAGATTAGCATAATAATAATGGAGGGTAGAAATTCATGACGTTGATGACATTTATTCAATTCATAAATACTTATTTGAAATTTTATGAATAGGTTTAACAACAAATGTCAAAATAATTATTACTTACTTTCAGTAAAATATAAATTGTTTGTTCTAAACAAATGTTAAAAGAAATAAAGAACACTTTCTAAAAAGCCCAAATGTCTAAAACTATTTCAAAGGAATATGGGCTGTCATACGATACACAGTTGCCCACTGATTATTGAAGTGTCAAGTTGTGCAAATAAAAGTACTAAATGTTGAAAAGAGTCGTCTTATTCTACCTTTTGTACCAGTACTATCATATCCGCCAGTATTATCATAATTAAACGTTTAGATATTTCATTGATATGTTTTTTTTTCCACAAATTGGATTGGAACGGACTGTAAATACAATCGTGACGTCACACGCTGCTCGGTCAACATCCAGCTTTGAGAGGTTATCTTTAAATATTGTCAACTATTTAAATTTTCTAGATTAGTCAAGAAATTGACTAATCTATCTACCTGCGTAATTACCTCAGTCACAACTCTCTTTCTCGAGGTTGTTTGGAAGAAATTGCTACAAAGCAATAAGACCGCCTGGTTGTATTCTCCAAAACAATAAGACCGCCTGGTTATATTCTCCAAAGCAATAAGACGGCCTGGTTGTATTCTCCAAAGCAATAAGACCGCCTGGTTGTATTCTCCAAAACAATAAGACCGCCTGGGTATATTCTCCAAAGCAATAAGACCGCCTGGTTGTATTCTCCAAAATAATAAGACCGCCTGGTTGTATTCTCCAAAGCAATAAGACCGCCTGGTTGTATTCTCCAAAGCAATAAGACCGCCTGGTTGTATTCTCCAAAACAATAAGACCGCCTGGTTATATTCTCCAAAGCAATAAGACCGCCTGGTTGTATTCTCCAAAGCAATAAGACCGCCTGGTTGTATTCTCCAAAGCAATAAGACCGCCTGGTTGTATTCTCCAAAGCAATAAGTCGTCTTATTGCTTTGGAGAATACACACACGCGGTGTTGTTTTTTTTTTTATAGACTAGGGGGCGGACGAGCAAGCGGTCCCACGTGATGGTAAGTGTTACCGCCGCCCATGGGCACCTGCAACACCAGGGGGCATGCGGGTGCGCCGCCGACCTTGCAAAATCCTATTCACAGCTCTCTTGAAGAACCCCATATCGTAGCTCAATGGAAAGACCTCTTGAGGCACAGCCTATGGGTTCGCGGTATAAAATAGTTTTTGGACCGCATAGTGCGCGACACCCCCGTATCGAGGAAATGCGGATGGACCGCACTTCTGTGACGGGAGGTGCGGTTGTAGAAACCCGAGGTGGGAATTATATTAAACAATTCTTCAGAGCATTCCCCATTGTACAGGCGGTAAAACACACAGAGAGACGCAACGTCTCTCCGAATGCTGAGGGATTCTAAACCGCCCGTGAGAGTGGGATCGTCGACAATACGAAGAGCACGTCGTTGGATAGAGTCAAATGGGTCCAATTGGTATTTCGGTGCGCCGGCCCAGAGATGAGAGCAGTACTCCATATGGGGCCTCACCTGAGCTTTGTAAAGCATAAGGAGTTGCCCAGGTTTGAAGTACCGCTTCGCTCTGTTCAGCACACCGAGCTTTTTGGAGGCCATTTTGGCCTTATTGTCCAGATGACCCCTAAATTCGACTTTGCTGGAGATGTCGATACCAAGGATCCCGATACTCTCCAAGATCTTAAGAGGTATGATCTGAAAGCGAGGTGCTACAAAAAAAGGGTTTTTTTTAGCGGTGAATGCACAGACTTGCGTCTTACTGGGGTTGAAATCCACTAGGTTCATAGAACCCCAAATCGAGACTAGATCTAAAGAGTCTTCGATTTCAGACACAAGCCTGGCGCGACTCTCTTCCTCTTCGACCCGAGGGATGTTGGCGCGGCCCCTGTACAAGGCGTCTCCACTGTCATCTGCATAGCAACGTATGTCACCAATTTACAACAGGTCGTTGATATGCAGAAGGAACAGAGTTGGGGACAACACGGAGCCTTGCGGGACGCCAGCGTTAATAGACATGGTGTCGGAGCAGCTACCATCGATTACGACTCTGATGCTCTGTCCAGTCAGGAAACTGGCAACCCATTCGCATAATCCCTCGGGTATCCCGAAAGATGGTAACTTGGAAAGCAGCGATTTGTGCCATACCCGGTCAAAAGCTTTCGCAATGTCTAGGCCTACAGCCAGAGCCTCGCCTCTACTCTCAATGGCGTCAGCCCAGCGGTGTGTTAAATACGCTAAAAGATCACCAGCCGAGCGATTATGGCGAAATCCATATTGACGGTCGCTAATCAGCTGGTGATCCTCTAGGTCCCCAAGGAGCTGTGTGTTTATAACACGCTCCATCACTTTGGAGAGGAGGGAGGTGATCGCTATTGGCCTGTAGTTGGCCGGGTCGGTGCGGTCACCCTTTTTAGGCAAAGGGTGAACATGAGCTACCTTCCATGCTGACGGGAAGCTTCTTGTTCAATATGAGAGCCTAAAGAGTCGCGTAAGCACCGGAGACAACTCGGGAGCGCAAAATTTGAGCACCACCGCAGGAATACCATCAACAACCTGGTTGTATACAACCTGGTTGTATTCTCTTTTTATTACATTGTTCCTTATTTTTGTCATAATGTAACAGATATAATAAAGAGTTTTATCTACCTATATCAATTCTAAAAGAGATTCTACGTTGTTTAATCAAATGGAATAAAAATAACACCAACGTTCGAAGGCTTGAAGGGGAGATCGGGGTGTAATTTCACACATGCAAACATACCATAACCCCGGAGCGTATCATCGCATATTGGTTGCCGTCAAATTTTCATAACACCCCGCCCTACCCGCGGGAAATGCGGATAGAGAGGTTTTAGGGGAGGTGCGGGCGATATGTTAGTGTATCGATGATTTTGCGGATCGGGGAGATAAGGGTATGATGAAATAAGGTAGGAGTGGAATTATTTCAGACGTTCAGTTACAGGTAGGGACACGAAAAAAATTCGATACTTTTCGGTAGGTATAGAGTAAGTGCTTTTTGTTTAATACCGATACTTTTTAATTTTACTAATATGAATATTATATACTTAGTAGGTATCGTGTGGAATGAAAATAAATCGATACCGAAAATTTTGTGAAGAATTTGAGGGAAGTATCGCTACTTTGGACTTGGGATGTGGAGTTGTCGATGTATAAACATACTATATACCTTGCATTGATACCTTGAGATATCAATGGTTTTCTGTGGACACTTTGATCGATATGATACTACGCATGAGTAAAGTATCGATACTTCTGATTCGATATCGTATCTCTACAAGTAGTTTGACGTTACGCATGTCAGACAGCAATTTCAAATTGTCGTGAATGAGACTTGCCTGGGAAACTGTTTAATTTATTTATGTTCCTATTCTTTGTCTTCTAATCTGTGACATCCGCGCAGTGTGTACTCAGTACGAAATTCGGTTTCTTGTCATCACAATTGTAAATTTGCCAGAGAGAAACATATTATGTACAATTGTATACATATATATTCACCACAGCCCAATTTTTTAAGTGTTAATTCGTCACAGGGTTTTTAGTCATTAAGTTTAAAAAATATTATCTGAATGAAACGTTTAAAACCATTTAAAATCATTTTTCTTTAAATTGTAATTCTTTAAATTCTTTAATATGCACATTAGTGAATATACACAAAAATATTAATAAATATTTAAATTTGTGAAGAATATAAAACGTACGAACTTTTAAAAACGTGACAATTTCACAACGTGAGAAAATTACGATAACCAATAACTCGTATTAAATAATGAACAACTCGTTTCGTTATATGTATTTACAAAAAAGGAAGGCTTTAAAAATTGATGATAAAAAACGCCGATGGCAAATCACTCATGCCGGAGTCGAAACGGTTGATTTCTTTATTTTTGCTAAGTTTTAAACAAATATTTAGAGAAAAGTTAATGAGAATTAAGTTAAGTTATACAACATTTAAAGAAAATCTTGAAACAATGAAGTTTTAAGATAGAAATTCTTAAAACAACAACTCCATACAGCCAATAAGGTTTCATTTGCCTTTTCACTCAGAATAGGTACGTCACAGATCTCTTCTAAACTGTATCTAATAGCCATTATTGACCAACTTTGGTGAACGCTAATTTGTTTCGTGAACAAAAGAATAAAGTAGCGAGCAATATTGCAGCAACTAACTCTAAATCAGTAGACGATATAATGGGCAGGTCTGTAACGACTGGCCACTTCCGCCCCGACACCATTAATTCGACCGCAGATTTCGCGCCAAAAGACATTATTACCTCCATCACTAACAGTATTGTTTTTATTGATCATTTTACTTCGCTTATTGATTTCACTAGATAAAAGTACATTCTGGTTTGAATTTAAGTTAAAATATAAAATTAAATTCTAATTCAATATAATAATTGCTCAATTGGAATACTCACAAAAACGTAAACGTCTGGGAAGTCCTTAATAAAACGGAGCTCTATCAAAAATGTTTTTTGTGAGTATTCCAATTGAGCCATATTTTTATTGAATTAGACAGCCAAGATGTTGAATTTTAATAACACAAGTCAATACGATTTTTGACTTTGAAATTAGGGTATGAAATTACGATAGGTTTATCAACAGTCATCCGACAAAAAAAAAACATGAAAAAGTATGCTTTTTTAGCCAGGAGAATGTTTATACGGTTTTTTTAAAAATCGATGACTTTAATTTTTATCTGTTGCGAAAACAAAACAAATACCTTTGTACATTATTTTTATTAACTTTAACTATTATATCAGCTTACAAAATTATTGAAAAAGTTTAAAAATGAACCTTGTTACTCTTTCTTTTGTGTTCATGTGTACTTTCTCTTACTAAATCCCAAATATAGACCCGCATCATATTTTCATTATACTGGCCTCGATAACGGAGTTCAAAGTCCAAGATAATATATATATATATATATATATATATCTTGATGAAAACGTTTTCCTTGTTCATCTGAGTACGCTCCCATGTTTTTTCCAAATTTAAATTAAATTTTTAATTGAGACGGTAAAAATTCTTCATTTTCAAAAGTTTTGTTTGAAGTTTGAGATGAGCTTGTCTGAGATAATATTTTTTTAAAAGGTTCAGCTACTGGAAATTGCCTGGGCTGTGTAAAATTGGAGCAGAAGAAGAAGCAAGGTCAGGATATTCGATTGGTTTTGCATTACGTCTTTTACGTGGATTTACTATGCAAAAATAGCAGTCATTAACGTGGTCTAGTGGTTCTTGCCAAATTCTCGGTACTGCGAATTTCATATTTCTTTTTTCGCTTCGATACCAACCTAAAATAGATCAAAATAACAATAAACATATTTATAGTAATAATATTTTTTTCACAGAGCTACAGATTTTTCACCTTCTAAACATCTTGTGCAGTTACTACAAGCAACATTTGGAGTCCATGGCTTGTCTAGATTCCGAATAGGGCAGTCAAAGTAGGCTTCGTAGGCTTGACAAAGCATCTCACTTTTGTCCAATTTAAAGGTATTGGATTTTGCAAGGTCGGCGGCGCGCCCGCATGCCCCCTGGTGTTGCAGGTGTCCATGGGCGGCGGTAACACTTACCATCACGTGAGGCCGCTTGCTCGTGCGCCCTCTTCACTATAAAAAAAAAAAATTTTATCTCGCACTTAATAAATGTGCCACATACTTATATAACAAAATGCGTCAGCATCATATTTACACTTTCGCGATGACATTTTAACCTTCTTGCGGCTTGTACAAAACACTTAACTATTATTCTTGACTTAAACGCCATCTGAAGATACCACGCGAATGTATTAATACTTCTTCTGTTTGCGCGGTGTTTTGATTTTGGTGCATAATAAATAGAAAAATCATGAAATGAACCCAAAGACAAAAAAAATATATGTTGTAGAGCTGTGTAAAGAGAAAGAAACTGGCTTGATATACACATTGATATATGATATACGCTCATTCGTATAATTTGGAGCTTTGTAATATAGGCGCTAATATTTTGCTAGTTAATAAACAACATTAAATATTTGCATGCCATGAATGGTAATTTGAATTTGAATTTGAATTTGAGAATTTAGGCTCACTTATGTAGATATATGATACAAACAAAACCCGGAAAATATGGAATATCGCGTAAATTATATACTTTTGGATTAGCTTTCAAGCAGCGGTTAGGTAAATGTTCTAGAAATACCTTGAACTTAGGAATATCTACTTTGTTTTTCCTAGATCGATTTCAGATCAAATTTTAGTTCCACTCAATGTACCAATGAAAAATCTTTTGTTGTCTTCTGGTTTTATTACAGAGTCTTATACCCGACAAAATAAACATATTGAATAAACATCTATTTATCTCTTTACAGGAAGATCCTATACATGCGTATTTTATAGGTAGGTAGATATGGCTAGATTCAATAGTTTCCGATATCCAATAAACATTTGTTTAGCGCGAACTGATCTCGTTATTCAATTTTACTGGTCCAAATCGTATTGTAGTCTTTTTTACCAGTATCACAAAATAAACACATTTAAAAGACTTACCTATGTTATTATTTCAATCTATATTGATTGTAGCCATGTGCCTAACTCCCTATATATGTTCTCAATTTTCTCTAAATGTGAGTACTAGATAAAGAGATATAAATAAATATTATAATAATACAGATGTAGGTACTAAAAAAGTATAAGATAAAAAATGTTGGCTACGAATTTTAGTACCTATTAGATTTTTGTTTAAAAAAAAAATGGAATTTAATTTGGAGTGGGGGTGGGGTGGGGGGGGGGGGTCTCTGCATTGCTGCATTCCTATAGCCACTGGGCGCACTCGATTGGCCACGTTACTACCTTGCCAGGACTACCTTGAATTGTACAAAATTTTTCACTTCAATCAACTTCCCCAATGTAAATACTTGTTTCGGTAGTGATTTAAATATGTTAAAGCCCATTCCCATCCCATCTTATACAAATCCATTCCTCTAAATATCATTAAGTAGGGAGGGCATCCGGTGCGATATCCGCTTACCGTCGGGTGAACCGCCAGCTCGTCTGCCGCCTTCTTTCCATAAATATTTCTTAAAAAAATTCAATTCTTCCGTACTTCTAATATAATTTGCTTATAGAATCGTGACTACTACGACCTTCCTTTGCCTAATAACATCCTAATTCCAACTCACCTTATAAAGCAAGCCGTCTCATAATCTCATAATCGTGGCATAACCTTTTATAATTTGCCACAATCCGTGGTTCTCTATTGGGCATTTGTTCCACCGCCAGCGATATAATGTTACTTATGCTTTAGCATCGATATGGGAATAGACTAGATGACACATCATACGATCTTATCAAAGAAACCTGTTTAGCAACTTCTAGGGGGGGGGGGGGGGGTGAAGCAGATGAGGAGGGGTTCTATAAAAAGTCTAATTTGAAACTTATGTACTACGTAATAAGAATGTTCCATTTTCAAAACACATATGAATTAAATAATTCTAGAGCTACTGATATGTTCAATAGCTTTGGAACACTATTAGACCTCAACGTGGCTGCCTTAGAGTACCTAAGCACTCTAGAGCACTCCAGGTATAACATATCTAAAAATATGTATTCTCAAATCGATGTGCTTTGGTTAATGTCACTGTGCCTTTTCCTATCAGAAGGGCAGCATTAGTCAAACGAGCATTCGTGCGATTACAAACCTTTTTGCGTTTGCATATAAGTTATTGCGGTGATTTTAAATTTCACATTCGTTGTTTAACCGAATGAATAGGTTTTTTCTACAACGTTATACAAATATACGCAAACGGTTGGCGATACATAACCGCTTATTGAACAAGTCAATATTAAGAATAAGCCGATACTATAGTTTATTTTCTGTCGCTTTATCACCGATAATGATACAAATGCCTTACACGAATTTCACTCAATAATTGCCTCCACATAAATGAGTCAGAACTGCATTTGCAGAAGCACCGAAGCGATTATTCGCTATTAAATAAAACGATTTCACTTGTAGGTACTAATTGTTTTATAAACTAAAATTATCTTGCGTCATCGCTCAGACTTTTCTCTCCAAATATCTATATAGCAAATAATTACTTTTAAACGTCACATTGTTTTAGTTGCTAAAATATCTACATACAGAAAATGGAATTGTTTGTTTGTTCGGCGTAGTCTCCTGCCGTAATAAGAAGAAAAGCCATTAGTAAAATTTGTTTGTTTTATCCAAAACTCCATGTTTCTAAATTGATTATAAATTAGTGAAAATTTTATCAATATTTAAAAAATAAATCTCGAACGCATTTATTTACCTACATTTGTGCGTTCTTTTGTAAGGAGATCAGTATCGTGTGTTTACGTGTTCTAATGTTATAGAACATTGCAATTTCGGTCATTATTATGTAGGAAGTAAAAGTTTTAGTATTTTTTTAATAAAAAAATATTTAGAAATGAGATTAAACATTATCTTGAACATTATTTATTCGTTTATTTTGTCGTATTATTAAGTTTGTATAGCGTTCTAATATTTCACATATTAAATTGCCGATATTAGCGGCCTAGCATTAATCAGTAGGACAAAAGCAGAAACATACTTACCTATAATTTCACAGTTCAATCCTTTTCACTATACTGGCATCATGGCATAATTAACATCATTAATAACCAACACACGGACACATCAATTAAACAATATTATTAGCAACAACTGCAACTGTCTGACATCTTCATTACTCTACACCGTTTGATGTCGACCGACCAATCAGGTGCCAATATAATTAATAGGCAGTTGTAATTGGTGTTTTACAATAATGTGTTTATTTTATAATTGCCCGCTATTTTTGACTGTAAAATAAATTGATTGTGGGATTTATTTATTCTTTCGCCGGCCGCGTCGGTAATTACTTCAAGCGTTCATTTGATTTGATAGGTTATAGGAACAACACACTTCCAAAATTTTATCATTAGTATTAATTATGCTTTACATACAGTGGAACTTTATGGAATGATATTTTTTGATTTATTAAGAATTAACTAATATTAAGACCTTACCAATGAAATTGCTGTTTGTTCCTAGTGGCTACTTTGAATATAGTTATCTTGCGTTTGGCTTAGAATTCCAAATTAAAATTAATTTCAATTTGAAGCTTTCTGTTTTACAATCAGTTTATTCTTTGTTTTCCTGTAAACGACTTTTTGCTTAGATGTCGTTGTGTTGTGAACATGGAAAAAAATCGCGTTATTTTCGAATATGAGTTCCGTCGTGGCATCAACGATGTTTGCGAAAAAACACTTGCGGTGTTTGGTCCGTGCCTACACATCGTTGAGATTTGCAAACGCACGATGCGTTTTTGGCTTGATCGTTTCCGTTCTGGAAATTTCGACCTCAAGAACAAGTCCCTATAATAATACTAATAATTTGACGAATTGAAAGCAATAGTGGAAGCGGATTCATCTCAAACTACGTCTTAGTCAGCAGCAGCCTTCGGCGTAAGTGACAGAACGATATTGATTCATTTGCGTTAAATCGGGAAGTGAAGCAGCTTAGAAAGTGTGTACCGTATGAGCTTAATGAAAGTCAGCTGCAAACACGATGCTAACATGATAATCGTAAACGTTCGTCACAATGGAGACACAGCCGAACAATGTCCCAAACGTAAACTGAGTCAAAGGAAGCTCATGGTGACCGTATGGTGGCCCTGTGCCGGTATTATCTATCCATTTCAGCTTCTTGAGATCTGGCACACCAATTAATGCAGATGTGTACTGTGCAGAACTGCAAACGATGGTGGACAAGCTCGCTATCAAACAACCGAGTCTAGTCAATCGCTCTAGTCCACTGCTTCTCCATGATAACGCTCGCCCACACACTGCACGACAGACAGTCTCAAAGTCACAGGAGCTTCGACTGGAAACTCTCCGTAGCCCACCGTATTCGCCAGACCTTGCCCTTACTGATTTCCATTTTTTTCGGAAATTGGATAAGTTTTTACAGGGGAAAAAATTCAACTCCGATAGGGCAGTGAAAAACGCCTTCGGAGAATTCATCGATTCCCGTCCCCAGGAGTTCTATAACAGAGGCGTCAATCAACTTCCATTAAAATGGCAAAACTGCATTGGTAATAATGGACTATACTTCGATTAATGATATACTTATATAATTTTCATACAAACAAATATTTGATTTTTTCCGTATAAAAAATTAAATTTATAAATATATTGCTATGGTATGCTAAAGTGGCAGTGGACAGGTCACATTTCCCTGCCGCAGGAGCGATGCATTAGACCAGGGGTGCTCAAACTTGAACTGCTGGCGATCTACCTCAATATTGTTAGACTACGATCGATCGACTCTGAGAGGCTGCAAGTATGTGTGATGCGGAATTGTCGTCTAGGTAGGGTGTATATTGGTGTATGGACAAGTCGATCGCGATCGACCGTTTGAGCACGTACCGGGAAGCGAAGTGTGGAACGCCCTCCGGGCGGGAAGACTTACCTACGATTTGAAGAAGTTCGTCCCTGGTGGCTGAATGAGAAAGGCCGAAGATCGAGTGTGGTGGTGGGGGGTGAGTTTTGAGAGAGGTCTATATACAGCGGTGCAGGAGAGATAGGTATAGCCTAATGATATGGTGTGGTATTATTAAATAGGTATATAAACTTTGGGTGTAAAATAGTTTTTGAATTTTCTAAAAAAAGGTTTTGTCATAGTAATCTTTCACTCTTTTAGTTACGTGGGTACTTTACAGAATTACATAACAAGCTAAGCGCACAAATCTGGCAAATCTGCCGGCGGCGGTCGAGGTACAAAGCGCGACAACCGCAAAATGGCGGAAACAGTAGGTACCAACGTTACTTACAAATCATAAACAATAATAAATTTGTAAAAATGAATTATTTATTATTTTCCTTTTCTATTTTTAATTTTATTTTCTATCTTTTCAGTATAAAGTCATGTGTCACATGGCATTAGTGTTAAGTATCTACCTATCTATTACCTGAACAAAAAAAAAATGTTAACGTGATATTATCAATGACCGTATTTTCCATTTTATTCTATGCCACCATCCGTACGTGTTTTCTATTACCATTTCAACCTATCCTATTCCTCTCCATTTTTCCAACCCTTTCTCCAAAAGTAGGATCTATGTTCTGTGGTAGACATTGTTAACCAGCGTGGCAACATTCGACATTCTGGTCTGATGTAAACCACATTTAAAGCCGCCATCGATTTGCCGCCCATTCGGTATTTCCTATTACTCATTTAACTATTTCTCTTTTATTACTTTAAGAATTATAACTAAAACAATTCGTAATTTTTATTTTACCTATTTTTATTTCTTCAAGGATGACTTAGGTACAGCTTTATAGTATCCATCAACAATATGTTAACACAAAACTTAATAAATAGAAAAGAATACCAAAGATACCACTAATTAAACATATTTTACAATTTAGTTTGGCAAAATTATAAATACAGATTGTGGAGCAACTTCACATCAATTCCCAGATAGGCCAGTTCCACAGCCTTTACAACAAATAGGCAATGAAATCATTTATTTGTTACCTTTACAAACATTTTGAACTTGCTTTCTATATGCACAAAGAGGATCTAGATGCGAATACGCATCATTACCTATAAGTCTAACAGGCGCGGTTGATGATAATGTTAGAACAATAATTGGATTTACTTAAATACCTACTTATATCAATATAGAAAAGCTTTTTATAATAATGAAGTTATTAAGGTTATCTTAAAAACCTTAACTTAATTACTTTTCCGAGTGGGCAGATAATGCATATTTGCTTAACTGTAAATACTACAATATCAAAAATATACGTAGAGTCATTGGCTTCGAAAATCTTTTTGTCACCACTTAAGTATTTCGGACTCACGTCGATTCGTAATTGTTCGGGACTATTGTCTCAATTATAGAGTGGACTTCCGTTCTCTCTCAGTCGGTGGTCGCAAAAACCCACAGCAGGGATCGTACACGCGCCCGGCTCACGACCGTTTCTTGCCTAATTTGTTAGTTTGATTAATTGCTATAGGTACTAGTTAAAAGTTGTTTTATAAATAGTTTACAGTTTGTCAATGGAATCATTTATAAAAATACTTATGTACGGTTACGGTATCTGAGCAAAGGGTTCAGTATAGACTTACTAATTTGTAGGTTGGTAGGTACTTAAGAAGGTATAAGTAGGTATTTACCTACTTTATAAACTTATAAAGTAGGTAAATACCTACTTTATAAGTTTTTATAAATTAAGCTGTCGCTTAGTTTTCAGTCGGCGATTCCACACGACCGAAACAAACAAATTGACTCATAGTATTTCTTTAAACTTCAAGCTGAAAATATTTTATGTACCTATTTCGTCATCTCAAATAAGTGTAGGTAGGTACCTACTCGTATATCTATCTATAAAATAAATTTATGTTAATTAAATGATGTAAAAATTGCACCTGTACCTTTATTTGTCATCTGTTTTCTCTTTACTGTCGAAAGGTGGCTTGGAAGAAATTGCTTTCCATTCTACTTTTCCTGTCACTTACAGTTGTCATTTTGTAACATGTGTTGGTGTACAATAAGGAACACTGTTCAAAACTGCTCATAGTAGCACTGTTTAAAAAGAATCTAGTTGATCTTACCGTCAAAACTAAATCAGATCTTTTCGACACCAAAGAAAATAAGGCCGCCAAGTAGCGGCGGCGCTCGGCCGGCCGGCGCGACAAATTACAGTGAGCAGGCGCCTCCAATCTCGCCTCGCCTCGCCGCGACGGGACGGGGACACAAAAAAGAAATAGTTTCCTAGGTGTGTCATCAGTATCACACGCGAGGGTCAGAACATTGCCACCTTTTATTTGCTTTTTTTTACAAGGAAGAGGCCGATTTCGCAAAGGTAGGTACTCCTTAAGTACTTGATTAAGATTTTAGGACTCAATAAATATGATGTTATCTATGCAAAGGGACAGGTAATTGTCGACATGAAATTTTTTATTTATTGAAATTAATAAATATTTGCTTTTATTACAAGGATGAGGCCGATTACAAAGGTAGATATACCTACTACCTACTTACTTGAATAAGATTTACTTGATTAAGATTTTAGGATCCGATAAATGTGACGTTATCTAAGCAAAAAGGTTTTTATTATGAACTTATTGATTTTTGTTAAGGTTTTCTAACTTAAAATTTCGTTGTTACAAGATTCTGTTTAAATAGGAATCATGCTCTAATATCTGATATTTAAGATAAGGCAATACAATAACGTATTATTTTTTAAACATTTTACTAAAATCTCAATATCTGGAGAACTATTGTAGAAACGACAATAAACTTTCTTTACTCAGATAATATTAGGTACCTACATACCTAGGTTAGATATTTTTTAGTCTTAGAATTAGGTTGTCTCGTATAATAGGTAAGTTCTTATGCAGTCTTTATAGAGGTTAATGTGGAACCACTCGACCTAAGTCCAAGACGTTGAGTAGCCTTAGAAATATTTATATATCTCGGTCTTTATATTTATGTATAGGTACCTATACACGGTAATGGTTTATGCCAGATCAATGGTCTATGCCACGTTTTCGACTTCTATCTAAACAACAGCAAAAATACAAAATTCTTAACAAAAAAAAACGCTGTAGAAATTAAACTAAAAAATTTCGTTAAATATCTATGTCTATTTGTTATCGGTTCATTTCTTGTTGATTGTTTTAGTAATAGGTAGGTACTTACTTACGCAATTATTACAGTTAGGTATAACAATTTGTCTCAAATAGAACATTGTCAGCATTGAAGGAGTCGCTATTTTTATGACGCAAGGATAGATATATGGATAGGTTTTTCAAATGCAAATTTTTCATTTTTTTCAAAATAAAATCCTAAATCTCCAAAGGTAGGCGGAAATGCCATCCGGGGACCTGTCAACATTTGTCATTCTGGACTGATGTTGGTATGATTCTATCGCGGTTGTGTATGGACGAGGTTCCATAAAAAAAATAGGAATCGCGTACGTACAGATTATTCTAAGCGAATGATTTATTGAATGCATACTTTATTATAATGGTTTTAATATACTTAATTATAAATATAGGTAACCTTCTCGGATTTCCATAATAATTTAATCAATGACCAGGATGTTTGCCTTAAACATTCTGTCTTGTTTTAAGATTTTCTTTTTTTTAATGTGGGTTGTATTTGTTTTATTTATTAGGTAGGTACCTACCTACAACATAAACTGTATCGTGTTATTCTCACTAGACAAATGAAACGTTATTTGCCTATAGATAAGCCTTAAAAACTGGCTTCATTAGATGATAGATCACATAGGTATGTATACCTACCTACCTAATGTTTTATTTTGGCAATAAATAAAAAAACTCATTTTGTAATATATCTTCATAAATAAACGTCTAGAATAAATACTCACCATTCAATCTATCCTTAACAACTTGATGTGCAAACGCAGCCGCCGCAGCCTGTCTCATTGGATCCAGAGCTACTCCCCATGCTCCCAAAGCTCCTAACGCCCTATGAGCTGGTACTCGTACCACTCCTGGATTACTCGCGAAACCATACCCTGCTCCTAAACCTAAACCCGGCCTTAACAAAAGTCCAGAATTCTGATACAGAGCATGATTGTGAGAAAAATTTAAAGGCAAACTAGAATTGTCCTTCGCGTCATCTTTTGCACTCTCTGACTCAGTG
Organism: Sesia apiformis; assembly: GCA_914767545.1. Classification (NCBI taxonomy): domain Eukaryota; kingdom Metazoa; phylum Arthropoda; class Insecta; order Lepidoptera; family Sesiidae; genus Sesia; species Sesia apiformis. The sequence goes on along the minus strand of OU611970.1, from coordinate 7,824,918 downwards.
TCCTGATCACTGCGATCATCACTTTCTCCAGAATTTCGACGTTTATCTATATCTTCAAATTGTTTTCCTAGAAGTCTAGATATACTGAAAGGGAGGTTTACTCTAGGTTGTGTATCAGTCATGTGTTCGTTAGGTGAATCGCGATATCTATCATGATAACTGTGCTCTGAATCTCTATCATCTGATGCAATGCTTCTGTCGCATTGACCTGATAGTCTACTGTCCGAGTCCACGTTGATCTCTTCTTGATCATCATCGGAATGCACGGACGACATTTTTATTTTTATTAAAAGTCTCAGTAAATAAATCACTAACACTTAGTTTTCACCACATTTGTCCGTTAATAAAAAATCAGAAAAACAACACAAATATTGTCTGTAATTTCAACTGTTTTTTTTTTGTAAATTTTATATTGCAATTTATCATTCAGAATCGGCATTTGAAATCGGAATGAAACGAGTATTCAAACTATCTTGTTTGAATGGAGCTGTGTTCGCGCGCTACGCTCGACCGCCCGTGACCGAATCGTCACACAATATCAGACGAAACGGGCCAATCAGGGGCACCCCACCTCTTTCGAACACGATAGTTGACCGCACAAACACCTCAACTTTGCCCGTTGAGTGGAACAGTTTCCAACAAAAGCTTAATACGATTTCCAAACATAAAAACTCGTTTCGACTTACTAACTTAAACAGAACTGCTCGTTCCGTCCCTTTCGTGGGGTGTCTCGCTTCAGATACTTCTCCCCACAAGTGGATCAACAACTTCCTATGAACTTAAAGTCCTTGTAATAGAATTTATTTTTCTCTGACGACTGCTAGCAGTTGGCACATTTTTATCCGCCTTGTAACGAGGTAAACATGCCAAAGATCATTTATGTAAGCAGGACAGCTGCACTTCAAACCGAGGCCAGGGAATGTAATAGAAAGGGATGACTGTAGTTTTGTCAGAGGGCGTGGCCTTTTGTCTTGTAACGCGTCGTTTAAATCTAGTTATGGCCTGACAAATGGTGTACATATTAAGGGGGGCAATGTTAGGAAACTATTTTTGAATCTTTTAAGACAGTTAAATTATTTACGTTCGGCGGCCGACCGCGTTCCTCCATAGTAGACAATGCACTTTATAATAAAATAGATCCCAAGTTTCATGTTATGGTCATAGATAAGTAGGGATAATGTATTGTTGAAGATAGCTACTTTATGGTATTGACTCGGACAGCTGGAGTGCCAAAGGGTGTTACATTACGTTTGTGCTCGATAAAATAGCTTAAGAATGGCTATTGCTTTTACAATAATGCTCGAGCGTATTTGAATTGGCAATGAAACGGGGATTTATAAATATTTGAGTTAGGTCAGTTTGTCATCGCGCCTTTGACTCGTAAAAGCTTTTAGAATAGGTACCTACACACCGGCATTTTCCATGAGTGCGAATATAAATATTTGAAATGTATTTCTTTTGAAAAATTTTTATGCAAAATATGCAAATGCAGATTAATTAGTAAAAAATCTAGTTGGTAGTAAAAAACGTACGAAATAAAAAAAATGCTGAAATTCTAACTCATTTAGTGTAGGTAGATAATTATGTAGGATTTCTAATAAAATATTTCATTTATTTTTTATAGAAAGAATGCAGTAGAAGGGTAGACAGTCCACCTGGTGGTAAGTGGATACTGTCGCCCGTGGACAGTTGGGATAGGTGCATGCCAACATCATTTCAAAACGACAATCGATGGTAGGTATACACTCTTAAATGGGCTGCATACCTTTGAAGATTTAGGAATGAAAGGAAAGGGTTGGGGTAATAGAAAATAGGAAGTTAGGTATTTATAGTTATATATTAGATATTCCATTTTATATATTAGATGTCAGACGAGCGGGCGGGTCACATGATGGTCAGTGGTCAGCAGCCCATGGGTACCTGCAACACCAGGCGGCTTGCAGGTGGCACCGACCTTGTAGAATCCTGTTCACAGCTCTCTTGAAGAGCCCCATATCGTAGCGTAATGGAAAAACTATGGCAGGCAGAAACAGGGTTCAGCTGGTATTTCGGCACACCAACCCAGAGGTGTGAGCAGTACTCCATGTGAAATACTGCTTCGGCCTTTTCAGTACATCGAGCTTTTTACTGGTAAGTTTTATCTTGCTCTCCAGATGACTCTGAAACTCGACTTTGCTCGAAATATCAACGCCAAGGATCCCAAAACTCTCGGAGATCTTAAGAGGAAGGTTCTGAAATCGAGGTGCTACGACAAATATTGCTTTCTTAGCTTAAAAGTAAAATGGGGCGATGAGTTTACCTCATATACCGCATGTACCGCGTGACCATGGGCGACAGTATCCACTTACCACCAGGTAGACTGTATGCTCATCTGCCGCCTTCTTTCTATAACAAAATAGGTAAACTTTCCAATCTCCCTTGGGCTACCCCATACTACGGTAGGGAGTGAAGAACGTAATGAAATAAGAAGTTACGTTTATAGATACCATTACACTCTCCATTCGGTGGGATAGGAGTGGATAGGATGGAATGGGATGGAAATGGGCTCTGTCATACCTATCTCACTCACTACCGAAACACTTAGGTACCTACTTATACGTACATTTGCGAGATAAGATAAGGGTAATGGATAGTTTTTTCATCTCACGAAGGCGGGTTACGCTTAATAGTGGTTGTCCTCGTTCATGTAAATACCTACATTATTTCAGTGTACATAAACTTGAGAACACACAGGTTGATTTCCGCATGCAGCGCCGCGCGCTCCGCAGTGCACACTAAAACAATGTACAAGTATATACCTACCTACCTACTAAAACGGTAGTATCCTGTGATATAAAATGAGAAAGTGTGAAATCGGGGTAACTTAGCTAGTGGAGTGCGCCCAGCGGCTGTGGAATTGCAGGTGCACCCTAGTCTTTCAAAAATAACGTAATTTTAAATAATACCTAATATGTTTAATTAGATACCTACCTAAATATGGTTACATATTATCTTTTTGTTTATTTTTCAAAATGTAGGTGTTCAAAATAAAGTTCTAAAACGTTTTTTTTTTCCAACCTACCTACTTAGGTACCTACTTACTTGCTACCAGCACTTTTATTATTCACTGCTGGACATGGACCTCCTCAAAAATGTTCAAAACGGCTAAACGCCAGGCTGGCTAAACGGGCTGGCGAGTCCATTCTTTTAAAGGTGGTGTAGTCCCCAGCGCTTTTAAAGGTAGTGTAGTCCCCAGCGCTTGCGTTCGCGGCTTTGTTATCTTTTGCTGTTAATTGGTTTGCTAAAACAACAAGCAAACATCTAAACACACATAGAATTCATTAAATTACGTTTAGAAAATGCAATCTCGATTATTATTATTATGTAAGTGAAGGTTACTTGGTCCACGAGGCCCACTGCGTCACTGTGATCTGAAAAATCTATTGTGGCTCCTCAAAATTACAGCTCACTCCCAAGGCCCACATGTTTCATGAACTGAACAATAGTCCTGGACGGTAGTGCCTTAATCAGATGTGGGGTCAATAGATAGCCTCCCAGAAAAGAGCTTCGTATAGGTGCCAGAGCTGGATAGTACTTATGTGAATTGGAATTTCTAATTCTCCATGACAAATCTGCAGTCGCTGAAAGTCTCATTTTGTAAAGATGCTGTCTCATTCTGCAGTGACCCATTAGGGTCCTTGTGAGATTTCGGACTTGATTATTACTTGTGAATTGTTGCGAATACCCATTTATTAGCACCTTCGCATGCTTCTAACCTGGGATGTTTTTCCACGTATGTTTACTGTGGTTTATTGCCCAAGTTTTTAGCGTGGACTAAAGTGATGTTTTTGGTATGCCACATGTAGGCTCGGGACTAATGGGAACTTCCTCGGACCCACTCTTTGCTAGTTCGTAGGCGGCTTCATTGTCCTCGATGTCAGAGTGTCCAGGCACCCATCTAAGTACAACGTAATTTTTTGCGACTAAACAACTTCAAAGCTGTACCTACATACACACTGCATTGTAAGTTTGGAGTCTACCTCCGCACTGTCGATGGCCTTTAGTACCGCTTGACTGTCAGAAAACATGTAGATGCATTTATTAGCATAAGCTCTTTCCAGATTTTCTTTTACGCATTCAATTATGACAAACATTTCGACCAGAAACATGGTGGCAAATCGTCCAAGACGCATGAATATAGGTACTCCTTTGAGGTCGTTTACCGCATATTCCTGTCACTGCATAACAATCTTTCATGGATCCATCGGTATACCATACAATATCACCGTCCCATCGGTGCTTCTTGAAACTTATTAACCTCTTCGTCTCTTGCAGATATCTGGATCTTGAACAATTTCAATAAGATGAATTCTCTCGTCATGGTATCTTTAGGCATTACCAGGACGGGAGTATCAAGAAGGAGTATCAAGTTGATGCTTCTTCATCATGTTAGAGTGCCGTTTATCCTTACCATTTGCATTAGCACGGAGCATTGCCATGCTCGCCTCTATCTGCACATGAATATGCAGGGGACTTAGAAATAGCAATGCTTCCCATGATTGCAGTCGGCGTTGAGGATATGGATCCTGTGACAATTAAACAGGCAAGCCTTTGTAAGCCATATAATGCATGTCGTTTGATGGGTTTTTTGGTGCCATGGTTCATAGCCATAGGTAACATAGGTCTGACTACGCCTTTGTATAAACAAAACGCATTCTTTTGTTTCAAGCCTCAATGTTTCCCCACCAGACGACAGCTAGAACCCAAGCCATTTTGATCTTTTAGATAAAATATTTTACGTGTTGGTTCCATGTACCTACGTCTACTGTCTAGTATCACACCTAGGTATTTCACTTCCTTGGGAAATGTTGTAGTTTTTCCGAATAGAACTTGCGATATTAATTTGTCCCTATTTATCTTACGGACGAATGAAAATATAACAGTTTTCTGAGCGTTGACTGTGAGTTTGCACTGATATTGTGTGTGCAGTCATTCATTACACCGTTATCGAGCCGTATTCATAAGATTTGATATCGTGCTGGGGCATTTGACTACTATTGTCACGACCAACTGTGACGACTACTGTCGTCAGCATCTATTTGCCGTTTCTGTAAGCATGTTGTCTACCCTGACATTACCTGACATTACATATACATTACCTTTTCCATAGTTTTAATAAGAGTTAAGACTACTTGGTCGGTACGACTTAGGCCTAGGGTATGACTAGTCCCTATCCATAGCTTTAGGAATACACAGGGTGTGACGCCCGGCTTAGCATCGCCCGCGACACCCGTATAAAGTGAGTCCCAGTCTTAATTCAGAAGTGTACGTTGCAAGCAAAAACACTCCTCCAAAACCAGACCGGGGTGGTAGGTATAGGTATTATAGGGACGGGCGAGCGACTTCACCCCCATACAATCCCAATACTCTTTTGCAATCCCGGGATTTCGGTATTATGCATCCCGGTATAGTTTCGGGAATCAGCGAGATGTAAAAAAGGAACAACAGTAATAAAAATATATTACTTAGGTATATAAAATTAAATGAAAAAACTTTTATCAAAATCGGTCGAGTACCTAGATATACAAATAATTGCAGAAGTCATCATGGTTAGGTATATGTTTGGATATTATTAGACGTGATATTAATTGATATCGTAAGAATGTGTTATTTTTTGTATACCTACCTGGTATTGGTATTGGAGTTATGGGCACATTTAATTTTGAAACTAGAATAGATGTCCGACAACATTACGTAAAAAAATGACGAGTTAGTTTATTCAGAGAAAAAATACCCCAAAGCACAAAATACAAAAAAGATTACTACGAGAAAATCAACTAATTACAGTTTGATTTAAGAAAGAGTCCACTCGAACACTCCAATGACATAACGTTGAAACAAAGTACGTCTATACGTACACACGTAACACACGTAACACAGACCTACACACGTAACTTTGCAGGTGTTCAATTTAGGAACTCAATTTCACATTAAAATTTAGGAAATAATTTAATTAAATAATTAAAATTCAGAATCCATACAGTATTGAACGTAACATCTTGCTCAAAATATCAATGATCTTTACCCATAAATTGAGTAAAATGTTTATAATAGTAATGCTGTCGTCGATAGCAACGACATCTTTCATCGGCAAAGTTATGTGTGTAGGTCTGTAGGTACATTATACAGTCTACCTTCATTCTGGTGTTATAAGGTTGTCTATATAATGTCGGTACTGTCAAACAGTCATACTTCGCTTCAATGTTATGTCATTCATTTGCCGTGTCCATGAAACGTTCAGTCGGATAAACATTTTTCGTACCATGTTCGTATCAATGTTTGTCGTTCTAATGTCGTGTCGGCCAAACGTTTTGTCCATCTAATATTCTTGGGCCCAACATAATTTAGAATAATCGTCGTGTCGGTCAAACAAACGTGATATTGATCAAACAACCTACCCACAACTGTGCGTTGTACAATCCTATTAAAAAACATCCGACGTAAAGCTAAAGCATCCGACGTTTGGCGTAAATGTCTATGCCATTGGTGATATTTTTTTCTTATTTTAAAATTAAACATTAAGAAATGGTAATGGTAAAATTGAAAATATATTGTCTGCGCCATCTGTGTAATGTAAACGGAAAATTTATGTGTTCGCCATCTATCGGTGAGTAGGAAGTTTAAGTCGGTTCTTGTCTCCGCTTGATGTATGAAACTGACTAGAAGTAGTGGAAATAACGACATCTGTTGTTGAGTGGTAAACTAGGCATAAAATTAGTGAATACAAATATTGGGAAAATATTATTTATTGTTTCCAAACAGTACATTTTTTTCTATTTCTTAAAGTATTCAGGGATTTTTTTTATTTGATTTAATAAGAATTGTAAAATTCTGCATTTTGTGATTTAATAGTGATAGTTTATTAAACTTGAAAGAGTTTTTCAAAGGAGTCCTCTTCTGTCCTCCGTACCTAACCTTCGGCTCCAGAATTTATTTCAACGAGACTGGACATTGACAGAAAACGTTTATTTTAAGATAACTTGACACTGGCAAAATGTGCTAATTACACCATTGCCATTTATGAAAAAAAAAATGAAAACTGGGAGAATGTTAGATATAATTGCACCATTGCTATATATGAAAAGAAAAAAAACTATTCTTTACAAGAGTTTTGTTGGTTCGAGTGTGACTTTCATTCCATTTATAATTCTTTCGCCCTGCGTTGACACAATAACAATAAAATATCATACTAGGTATCATACGTATCATACTACTTATAAAATTCCCGAAAACACAACGAAACCAGTATAAAAATAATAAAATGTTCATGTGAAGAGCCATTTTCTTATTTAATTAGTATTCAGTCAGCCATGAAATTGAAATACCAATTTCCTATTTTTTAATTTTTCTGTTCTAAAATCGTAACTCTACATAAATGAAAGTTAATTTGGGAATATGTTCATTTTGAATAATTTTATATTATATTTTCATATAATAATATCAATATGTTATAATATTATAACAAAAGCCGGTAAGTAACTGTTCCTTAGGTAATTTAGTGTTTCAACCACTTATTAATTAATATAGAGTAAAGGAGCCTAATATGAGACCCATTTTGAAAAAACATTATAAAAACGTGAAAAATAGAATAAAAATAAAAACGGTATGGCTGATGTTCGTGTTATTCATTTATTTAAGATTACCTTTCTAAATAATACAAATGTTTAAGTAATATTTTGTGTTATAAAAAAAAAAATTCCCAATAGATTATTATTAATTTTTAGAAGGTTGCCTAATATGAGACCCATAAAAAATATATATATTTTCAGCGCTTTTTGCACGATGGACAGGTAAAATGCGCGTCATCTGCTCCGCAATCTTCATGGGCCCAGCGATAACATTTTATGCACTGGATCCATTGTTCGCCATGCTTGTCTGTTGAATAATTGCACCCACAAAAGAGACATTCAGCCTCAATATCACTGTCGTCATCGACGCTGTCATCCAAGAATTCTATTACTTCATCAGAAGCGTCGGAAGAAGATGATGTGTGAGCTTTAGGAGTATTTTTGCGATAAGCAGTGGTCTTTCGTTTTATTGTTTTCTTTTTTTCTAGAGATCTTAACACAGATTTTTTTTTAGTTTCGTTAATTTTTGAGAGGCTTGCTTCTAAATTGGCTTTATAAGGTGACGATGTGATAATATTTGCGGTACCTGGTTTTCGACCCCTGTTTCCTGTCTTGTTTTTCGTTGTATTTGGCAGTGGACTTATATCAACTGGTGAAACTAACTGTCTAGATGGCCCAGCTACATCATGTTCAAACAGTCTAGATGACCTTGCTGCATCATGTACGGAAGCATCTTTTTGTGGATCTGAGATCAGTGCATTATCCGACACAGAAGGTTCTTCGCTTTCTGGCAACACAACGTCTTCTTCTGATGTATGTGTGTTGTGTATGGCGAAATCATAGTCTCTGAAAATATTTTTATTACAAGGACATAACCCTGTTTTTCAAAAAGAATTAACTGACGCTTCCATTGTAGCAGCTCTATTATATGCACTACAAAAAAGACTTGCAATGTTAAGAGACGTAACAGATCGATTGGGATGGTTTCGTAGCCAATTCTCAATCTCTTGTGCATAATAAGTCTTTAGAGGTCCCATAAATCCTACATCTAAAGGCTGCATATTGTGAGTCGAATGTGGTGGCAAACACACAATTATAATGTTGCTATCTCGAGCCTTGTTTATAACTTCTAAATTTCGCGTATGACTATAGTGGCCATCTAAAACCAATAGTACAGGATCATCACTTGTAGGTTTGGTGTATGCGATAAAATGGTCAAACCACTTGGTAAAAATGTCTGTTTGCACCCATCCAGAAGTATGACATGCGTAGATTGAACCTGACGGGGCACCATCCATTAATTCTTGCTTCATGTTTTTACGGGGCCAAATAATCAGAGGTGGTACATAGTTACCAGCAGCATTCATACAAGTTATTACAGTAATTAAAGCACCCCTTTCTGCTGATTGTATTGCTGCCACTTGTTTTTTACCTTTAGAAGAGATTACCTTACTATGTTTATGTTGAACAATGGTTAAGCCGGTTTCATCTACATTATATAATCGATGTGGACGTCGTTGAATTCTATCAAAACTTGGTTCATACATTTCAAAAAATTTTGTTACATTTTCTGGATTAAACCCTTTAACCCTGGCAGATGATACGCCCTGTGGAGTTCGTATTGATAAATTTGGATGCCTTCGTAAGAACCCACACAGCCATTTCTTTCCTGCGATACCTTTGTCTAACGCAAAGTTGCCACATCTACCATTCCGTATGGCTAATTGGAAGGCCATTCGTCGAATATCGCCTCTCCTTAATCCATAATATCTTTGGTCCATGTCGATGGAGTAGGAAACCAATTGGTTTTCTAGCTCTTCACCAAGCACGGGTTTACGTCCAAGACTAACAGATACGAGTTCTTCAACAGATTAAGTCGCATTCTTTACGTAACGTTCTAAAGTACCCTTCGGAACATTAAACAATTTTGCTGCACGTTTATACCCCATTTCTTTGTTTCTGACAGCCTTTACTGCTAACACCATGGCATTTTTATCCCATTTTTTTCGTTTTGTTGACGGTGTCATCTGAAAAAAATGACAAAAATAAAGTTGAAAGGTGTTCAAAGTATGTGCCTTTGAGTACCGTAATATGAGACCCTATCTCATATTAGGCACTCGAAGGGTCTCATATTAAGGCCTTTCTAAAATTTTATGAATTTATTTAAATTAGGGTGTCAACAAATAATTACAAACATAAACGCCTTAAAATATTAAAATTAGTAATATTACTTTAAAATATCAATTACTACAATTTACAATAAAGCTTACCTTTTCGCGTAATATTCCAATCAACACACTTAGGTTAAAAGTTTCAAGGTCGAACAAACATAAAAACACGTGTAACACAATTAGACGCTGAGCGACAACTGTCGAATCAGTTGTCCATTGTTTTTAATATGGCTGCTCTACATTCCGATCTATGCTTTTACAATATCGTTCGTAGTTTGTCTATATTACGAGGGTCTCATATTAGGGTAGGGTCTCATATTAGGCTCCTTTACTCTACAGGTTGTAATCGAAGTTTTCTGAAGCCTAAAACCATGAATTCTGTTCACGATTCAGAGTTAATTTTACGATTTTTTTTAAATGTTTAATCGGATAAATGTTTTTGATATTTTACCAAATATTATGTTGATGCAAATTTATAAAGTACAAAGCTCAGAATATTGATATTTTTGCAAAAAAATACCTAACATTACATAAATAAGATAATCTTATCTTATGATTCTTCTTATGAGCAGGATTCATGGTTTCAGACTTCGGAAAAGGTTCGTTCATATGTGTGTAACATCCTACACGTGTCCTTCGGCTGGTGTTAATGGGGCAACGAAAGGTCGCGTGGCGTTACCCTCCCTGACTTGTCAGGATGGTTGTTAACACAAGCCGTGGCCTTTAAACTTCTCTAGACTACAAGGATAAACCTGTGCTCTGCATTGAGACTTATAGGGGGTTTCGGGCCATAATTCGCCCAGTGCCCAGGTCCAGTGGCATCATTGAGAGTGGCGAATTGATTATCACAGCGATTTGAACGGGTATCTCAGTCGTTTTCTGGCGGATTTCAAAGTGTTTCACTATACATAATATTTTAGCGTAGGTATACCTACGAAAACTTCGCTAATTCTCAACCTATTGAACCTCTGCTTTTTGGTAAACCTCTGGTTTTGTGAACAATTTGATTAGAAATTTAGAAAATTCTCGGAACCTATCTGAGGTTCAAGCTAATTTTACGGAACAATGACTTTTTTTTAGATAATTAGGTCATCACTGACAGACAATGTCATACTTTACGGATGAAGCAGCTGAAATTTTCTGGCACTAGAGCTCTATAGTGCCCAGACAATGTCACACTTTACGGATATTAACATCAGCTGAAATTTTCTGGCACTAGAGCTCTTTAGTGCCTAGACAATGTCACACTTTACGGATATTAACATCAGCTGAAATTTTCTGGCACTAGAGCTCTTTAGTGCCTAGACAATGTCACACTTTACGGATATTAACATCAGCTGAAATTTTCTGGCACTAGAGCTCTTTAGTGCCTAGACAATGTCACACTTTACGGATATTAACATCAGCTGAAATTTTCTGGCACTAGAGCTCTTTAGTGCCTAGACAATGTCACACTTTACGGATATTAACATCAGCTGAAATTTTCTGGCACTAGAGCTCTTTAGTGCCCAGACAATGTCACACTTTACGGATATTAACATCAGCTGAAATTTTCTGGCACTAGAGCTCTTTAGTGCCTAGACAATGTCACACTTTACGGATATTAACATCAGCTGAAATTTTCTGGCACTAGAGCTCTTTAGTGCCTAGACAATGTCACACTTTACGGATATTAACATCAGCTGAAATTTTCTGGCACTAGAGCTCTTTAGTGCCTAGACAATGTCACACTTTACGGATATTAACATCAGCTGAAATTTTCTGGCACTAGAGCTCTTTAGTGCCTAGACAATGTCACACTTTACGGATATTAACATCAGCTGAAATTTTCTGGCACTAGAGCTCTTTAGTGCCTAGACAATGTCACACTTTACGGATATTAACATCAGCTGAAATTTTCTGGCACTAGAGCTCTTTAGTGCCCAGACAATGTCACACTTTACGGATATTAACATCAGCTGAAATTTTCTGGTACTAGAGCTCTTTAGTGCCTAGACAATGTCACACTTTACGGATATTAACATCAGCTGAAATTTTCTGGCACTAGAGCTCTTTAGTGCCTAGACAATGTCACACTTTACGGATATTAACATCAGCTGAAATTTTCTGGCACTAGAGCTCTTTAGTGCCCAGACAATGTCGTACTTTACGGATATTAGCAGCAGCTGAAATTTTCTAGCTCTAGAGCTCCTTAGTGCCCATACAATGTCACACTTTACGGATATTAACATCAGCTGAAATTTTCTGGCACTAGAGCTCTTTAGTGCCGTGTGTTGTCGGCCAGCTACGGGCACAGGCAGCGTGGCGTTTTAAGGCAATTCATCCACAAGGTATTGAGCTTGAAGAGGCCCATTACTAGCAGTGGATACTGAAAGGGCTGGTTCCATTGCATTGCATAGATTTCCTTAATAAATAAATACATTTTAATAACGCCACACTCAATGGCACACGCTTAGATTCCCCGTGTCGTGGGTTCAGAGACACATACAAAGATTAACATAACACGTACAACACCCAGATCCGAACCTGTCTTGAAACAAATGATTGTCCTACCGGGAATGAAACCCTGGACCTATTTATTGCACAGCAGACAGGAAGGCTGGTGAAGCACTGCCTAATAAATAATATTGATCTCTTTTTAAAATACATTGCGTAACTGTACTTAATTAACTTTTCCTATATTAATTTTAATAGGGAGTTTACACACGCCGTCTCCACAAAAATCAGACTTACAACAGATAAATAAATTAATTAATAACACTAGAAGAATTTTAAGTGGCCACGAGGTGTATGAAACTAGACCTTACATGGTAAGATTATAACTATTTTATTGAAATGAATAGTAAGTAATTTAAATGTCGTGTCCTTGGCTATCTATCTGTGAAAGCCTCGTCAAAATCTATCTAAGAGATAGTTTGAGGTAACTGAGTTTGACTTTTTTGTGTTTATTTCTTCTCTATTTAAATAATTCGCTCAAGAGGATCGTCTGGTGATATACAAATGAGCGCTCGGCACTCATTTGTATATCAGACGTATATCAGTATATCAGAATGGTAGCTCAGACGCTCGAGCGCTGAGTGAGCATATTGAACCGTTAAGACTCCAACGTTAAACGCTAGTGAGTGCTAGAGTCTAAAAGTGTTCAGGTAAGAAGGTCCTAAAAATGGGAAAGGTCCTAAAGGGAAAAATGAATAACTTTTCCTTTGTGTATTACTGACCAGTAGACTCTTTAGTCGAAAACTGTGCCCTTGGGCAACGAAGAATCCCCTCATTATCAAATTTACCCACAAGAATACTGCAGAAGGTAAGAGTAGTGCAGTGCAGAAGGGAAAAGAAATTCCCTACGACATCTTGGTTGCTAGTGTCGCGGATCAGGAGGAAAATAATGTTATAGGGCACTAAGCACTTTTCCTTAATTTTAGGTATACCTTAGACAAGCACTTGGTGAAAATGGCGAAGAGCCGAGAGACCCCAATTGGTTATGCGGAGGAGTTATAATCGACGAGCAGTACATCCTCACTTCCGCAGCCTGCATTGAGGATGTGAAGCAATTCTACGTAGTTTCAGGAACGCACAAGTAATGTTTAGTTTAGTTATTTGATGAAGCAGCGGCACCGTAACCTAATTTAGTAAATTTCATCCCTTATAAATGCCTTTCTATAAGCTGATTTAGTATGAAAATTGCATCTGTTGAATCGTTATTATAAATCACCTTACAAATCACATTTATAAGGTGATATAAATGCGTTATCGATATTGACGACATAAATACAGTGGATCGTCGTCCTATAAAAAGTAGTATTATTACATTTCAAAATTGCGCGTGTCGCGGCTCCACATCGCCGCTTCAACATTCTTAATTTTTCTTTAACTACCGTCACAAAATATGGGTAGCCTGCCATTTTTGGTGCTTACCTACATGTTTTTACATACAAAAAGTCAGTCAATCAAAATCTTGAGTCGAGACGCATTAACATTCGTATCCAGTAATAAAACCAGTCAATACAAGCAAACCTTTCGGGTTTTATTTCGCCAAAGTAGTAAAATTCGCAGTGTCTCCAAGCGTTGTCATAGTTTTTTTTTGTTTTTGTAATAAAAAATGTTGAAGCGGCAATGTTGGCATTGTAGTCTATAGATGACGATAGCCAGTAGCTATTAATTTAAGATCGTGTGCTCGTCTGTCACTTCTCCTAGAAAATAAACTTGCAAGAACTATAATAGGGTCTACATACACTAGAACTAAATTTTGACTTGCCTGCAGATGGGTACCAGCCACAAATACTAAAAATGATTGCGTGAACAACGGAGCAAAGAAGGCGGTTTGGAAATGCGTACCGAAGAGTAAGTTAATCCAATTCAAATATTAATACACGAGGATATACAAGTAACAGTATAGTGATGAGCATTCGTAAGAAAATCAATTTATAATTTAATTCCCAAGGAAAGATTGATATGGATCGACTTATGTATCATACCATCGGCCTATGTCCCTCCAGTGCTCCATTGCCCTCCCCCAAGGTTCGCCGGCACATAAAAGTACCTACATCTTCCGCTCTCATCCATTCACTACCGAGAAACTTCTTTATGTCATCAGACAGCAGTGAGGAGGATCTCTTACTGCTGCCTTATTACATGCGTCCGTAGGAGTTGCCTTTCAGCACCCTATATTTACCTATTCCCTGTACGGTGCTCAACGGGAATCAATGAGTGTATTCCCTCATATTGATCTAAATGACAAAAGAAATAGAAAAAAATAAAAATAGAATAATATTAAGAATATTAAGAAATACAAAAATTCTTAAAAATACAAAAAAATGACGAAGGATTTATAAAAAATATAACCAAATTACTACTAGAAAAAAGTTATTACAGTTTAAACGAATATTAAGACCACAAATTTAATTAATCTCGGTCTTTCGTGTCACCCCCTTAATTGCTGCTCCCCTCCGGGGTCATGAGTTTACCTGTTCCTTTTTATAATTAAGATCTCATACAGTAGGTACATATGTTGCAATCAGTGGCGTATTTTAAGATTTGGCGCCCTGGGCCTATAAGGCTTGCCGCCCCATAAATTAACCAAAAAAAAGTAAAAATCTTTTAATAATGAAAAAAGGCCATACAAAAGAATGAACACCATTTATTAAATACATATTTACATTTTTTTCCAATGCACAAAAAGGTTAGCAAATTCGTTAATGGCACTGTCATAATTAACAGATTTTGTTAAGTCAGCTTCTTTAGTAAGGATGGCTAAACTGTTCAAACGTTCCTCGCTTATACGGGAACGTAGATAATTTTTTATTCTTTTGAGTACGGAAAACGAACGTCGTGCGCTGCAACTTGTCAGTGCAGTGCACAGAAACATACCTAATGCTATTTCTATATATGGAAATGCTTCCTTCAAATCCTTTTGCTTAATAAATAGGTTAAGTTGCCTTAAACTCATTTTGTTTACATGAGACGTCAAGAATTGTTTTAAAAGAACACATTCTTCTTGTAGATCATCCGCAAGATCATTCGAATATAATTTTTTGAGTTTTATGGCGTAACTCTAACTTCCGCTTCAGACACTGTATCCAATTTGATAAAAATGCAAAATTGGCGGTTACTGCGTCATACGAAGTGAAATAGTCCCGTCCTTGTAACAACAGTCAACACTTCTCCCTCGCGACACTCTTCGTCTCGTGTCTTCCTCTTAATAATTCTCTTGCGACTGCTTCTGTATTCTTTTGTGGATTTTTTTTACCAGCCTCTTCAAAAGCATCAAAATATACCCGTTTCCTTTCTACGAAAGTTCTACCTCTGCGTCTGTGTCGACACCTTATAGAATTTTGGAAACTATATTAAATTGTTTTAATACAGATGCCCAAAATTCCGATAATATGGCCGTTTCTAGGAAATTTAGCTGAGCCAATAGCCCTGTAGCTTCATTTTTAACCAAAGCTTTTTGGTGGGCAGAGTCACTTTTTATAGCTTCAAGAGCCATTATTTGGTTCCAATCTTTATTAAGGCTGGCACAAGCATCGTCTCTGGCTGACCATCGCGTATGTGACAAATTTTTCACAGTTAGTACATTTTCAGGCTTAGTCAAAAATGATTGCAGTAATTTTGTACGTTCCGTAGATTCTGTAAAAAATACGTATAGATTTTGCAGCAACCCGAAAAACTTTGTAGCTTCTGGGCAACATTCAGCTGCCGATGAACCGATCAAGTTTAACGAATGAGCGGCGCAAGGTACGTATGTTGCATACTGACATTTTTCTTTGATCTTAGCCTGTAGGCCATTATTCTGCCCAGACATATTGCTAGCATTGTCATAAGATTGACCTCTGCAATTGTCAATGTCGATATTCAGTATTTTGAAGGTGTTCATAACGGTTAGCAACATATCTTCTGCTTTGTGACCAGTATTTGGCAGAAGGCAAAGGAATCGTTCAACTGGTTCGGCATTATCTTGAACAAATCTCACAATTAAAGAAAGCTGATCTACATTTGTAATATCAGGGGTGGAATCTACACTGAAAGAACAGTATTTAGCCTTTTGAAGCTGTTCCATTATTGTTATTGTTACTTTAGCTGCCATAATTTTTATTATTTTTTCGTACGTTGCAAAAGACAAATATGACGTGTTGCCTTTCCCGGAATTGCCGAAACTTTGTATATGTTTTGCCAGAAACAGATCAAGTTCGGAAATTGCTTCCAAAAACATCATAAAATTTCCGTTATTTGTAGATCCAAAATTTATCTGTCTTGCCACGGAACGAAAGACCACGCGTAGCTAGAGATTTTACAGCCACAACAATTCTAAGCAACACATTGTGCCAGTATTTTCTTTCATCTTCTAACTACTCAAATAATTTAGTCAATTCTGGCTTCGGCTTGTCCTCGCTTATTCATTTTCAAAACACAATTTTTGTGCCTAGTTGCATGTACATGAAGTCTTTTATATGCATGTTTCCAATCACTGAAGCATTGCCCCGAAGCAAGTGGACTTTTTCCGCTATCAAGAAGACGACATGGTCCACAAAATACAGACCCAAGTGACTTTGAGTAAATTAAGTAATTTCGAAAAACCTTTTCGCCGTTTATAAGATTTGTTTTAAATTAAATCTTTGTGTAAAAACCAATATCGGTCATCGGCTCTTCGTTAAGATTTCGAAAAATTTATGTCTTCAATATTTTGTTCAAAGCCATTTCTTGAAAAATAATCTATTAAGTCTTCATTTACTAGCCACAGAGCTGGATCATTTTCCAACCAACCGCCCCCGCCGCCGCCTGCGCCGCCCCGCGCCCCGCGCCGTCGAGCGCCGGCCTATTCAGGATATGAACGAAAACGACACGAGCAACGATGAAACATCCCGACTAGTACCAAGTCGCGACGGACACGCCGGCCGTCACGATCGCCCCAGTGTTATCATTGTTATTAACCAAACAATGAGTTTTAGTTTTTGTTGTTAATTAGGTAGGCTTTTTAAATTTCTTCAGGCAAGTCAAGTTAAAAAGCAATAAATTAAAAGATAGGTAACGATTATGAAAGGCGCCCAAAGTTGAGCGCGAGGGGCAGCTAGCGCCGCTCCTCGCAGCCTCCCGCCCCGGGCCATGGCCCCCATGGCCCTAGGGTAAATACGCCACTGGTTGCAATTAATAGTTTGAGTTTGAATAGGCAACAATATAATGTTGAAAATAGATCTGCAGCAACCCGAACCCCTGTGGAACACGAGCTGTGGAATCTAAACAACCTCGAAAAGAGTTGAATCGCCAACACTCCAATAGCCAGCGCAGCGTTTTATAGACCTTGAAACCATCAATGACAATTTGTCAATAATCTTTTTACCGAGTAGCTTCAAATGATATTTTGCTACAGTTCTTTCATAGTTAATCAAAAAGCTTTTAAACAGAAGAATTCAGTTTAAAAGCTTTTTTAATCGAAGTCAGAAAAAAAATTTGTTTCTCAAATATTTAATGCTAGAACTTTTTTAACAGTCTTTTGTTCGACAGCCTACATTTATGATGGTCACGAATACGAAAATATTAAATGGATGATTGATGACATCGCGGTGGTTAAAGTAGATGAGGATTTCAATTTCAACCGACGTGTGAAAGGCTGCGATTTCATACCGAAGAAGATATCTTTTAACAACTACACAGCAGAACTAGAGAAGGCCGGCACTGTCGGTTCTATTGCTGGTTGGGGGTCCACTGAGGGGTTTGTCGATGTAAGTTTTTAAGCATCTAACGCATTTCTAATGTGCGCGGCGTTAGAAACGCAACTATATTTTAATTTAACTTTTGGTTTGTAGGCTTTATAATTATACCTAACAGTAAACCCGCCTACCTATTTATTATTTTTCTCTCTATTTTGTTCTCTTATCGTTTCGCACAAGCGAAGAAAAATATGTCGCGTTTCGTACTTTCGCAGGAGAGATGTGATATAGGTTCTAAGCATATACATAGATAGACAACGTACGAGTAAGCTCGTGAAATTATATGGAAATTAAGCGTGTCACGTCACGAGTAAATTGTATGGAAATCAAGCGTGTCACGTCACGAGTAAATTGTATAGAAACCAAGCGTGCCACGTCTCGAGTAAATTTTAGTGATTGATAACTATTTACCGATGATGTTTCCTACATTTCCCTTGACTCCATTCACCACTTTGACAAATTTTTACACTTGACTAGAGCGTAATTAGGTATTTTTGTGTTTTGTAATAACGACTTGCCAGCGAGACAGTACGGAACAGACTGAACGAGCAGCGCGAAAAACAGGAGCTTAGTGCCAACTGCGGGCACGCAGCGACGGACAGCTTGGGTTATCTATCCATCTGTATCTGTGGTTCTAAGGTTCTATTTAAGGTTTTCTAGTTAATAAACAAACATCTCATAAACATAAACATGTCAAAGCACGTCCCTGTGTGTTCATAGAGGCTGAGCTGTTAAAGTTGCATTAACTTACGTTCGATAATCCTAAATAATAATAATTATTAAAAATGATGTAATGCCACATAATATCTTCAATAAAATTTTAATGCGTATACATTATAAATTTTAGATTATAAAAAAGCAAGGTAGAAGATTTAAACTTTTTTTCATATTTGGCAATGGTGCAATTAGCACATTCGGCCAGTGTCAAGTTTTCTTCGGAATCAACAATTTTAAAGTCTGAAACGTAACCTGTCAATGTCCCGTCCCGTCGAAGTAAATAAGGGGTCGCTCAGTAAAGCGATAGTGGGTTTTCTGAGGACAGAAGAGGACTCCTTGGAAGCACACAAAAAACACTGAAGTTTAATAAACTATCACTATTAAACCACAAAACGCCTAATACACAATTTTTACAATAATCAAAGAAAAACTCAACTTCACTTCTCGAGTTCCCGCCAAAAAGTCCCATCGTAAATGTTACTGATTACTAATTAATTCCAAAATTTTCTCAGCACGTTAAGATGGATGGATTAAGAGTATCAAACAATTCGCCTGAGCTATTGGAGTCGGACGTGGAGTTACTGTCAAAGAAGAGTTGCAAGAGAAGGTGGCCGGAAAGATACCATCATATTATTGACGGCAACGTGATCTGCGGAAAAGACAGTTCAGATAGACTCCTCGCTAACGTTTGTAATGTTAGTATTTATACAAGTTTCTAAATTTTAGGGCTGTTTTTGGTCTCTACGTCAGCATGGATATACAAATAATGTTCTTCATAACAACAATAATGTTTAAAATCGGTCTATGAAAGATATCTCACTTATTATCACAAAGGGTAGATACGGTTTTAAACTATGTTTTAAGAAGCTTTCTGGTCGAGAGCCTAATACAACAGTGTTGAATATTGTTTAAATAGTTTTTGTGTTCTAAGGAATAATGTTTAAAGTCGAATCTTTAACTCCATAGCTAGGGAAAGTCGTGCGTTATTAAAAGATGAACTATGCTATTATTTTGAAATCGTGTGATTAGGTCTTATCTAAAAAGTCTTCATTCTTGAAGATCTAAAACTTGTTTAAATCCCTTGGGAACGGTTTGTATTGAAACAAGCAGTACAAAATACTAAATGAGCAGTAAATTACGATCAACAAAACAAACGAAGTATATTTGAATAAGTGAAATCAATAATTTTAATACTGAGATGTGGCAACCAAGTTGACGGAGTCTCGCTACGGACTCCTATTTTTTATTGTCGCCAGAGAATCTAAACCGAAGCCATCTTTTAATTTCCTGCACATTCAATGTTTTTTGCATTTAATTACTTTTTCTCTGTGTTGTCAGTTTTTAGTTTTCGAACTGAAACTTTTATTAAATAACATTTTTTTTAACTAAAAGGGTAATGAAGCAAACTGTATGGATTTGGTCTACAAAGATGACTCAGATGAAGTCGCCAAAATAAGGCGCAGGGTTTTAAACCCTGAGAAGTTACAAGTCCACAGCGCTGTACACTTTTTAGAGAATAGAAGAGCTAAAATGATGTCTGGAGGATTTTGCGAGGTAATTAATATATTTTTAAATAGCATATTTAAACAAGTTTGAGTTAAAAAAAACGCTTGTAATTGGCACTTCGAAATATTTTTTTAAAAAACTCAGTTTTTGGCCTACCTATGTTAAGTTTTCCAGATATAATTAAATAAACAGCAGAAAACACTGGACGGCCAGCAAATCGGTGGCAGCAAATTAAAGGTGGGTTAGATTTAGGTTTTCTGACGCCAATAAAAAAAAATTGTGATTTCAATTTAGTAATTAGTTATTCAAGAAATAATTTGTTTTTTTTCAACTCGTTTAAATATCAACTAAAATTTGTCTTCTCCTCAGAACGATCACGGTGGCCCCCTCGTGGTGGGTCAAGGCAACAGCGCTACAGTGATCGGCATCATGTCCGCGTGTCTCACCAGAGACATCAACAACAGATGCTACGGACCCTTCCTATACACCAGCGTTTATGGGAACAGCATGTTTATTAGTTGTGCCACACGGAAACAGACTGCGTACGTATTGTACACAAGGACACTCTTTAAAAAGCATTGAACAACCGAGCGTTCGCATTACCATATTACAAGCTATTCTCGCGTTGTTAACAAATTATTATAGTTCGTTTTTTAATCTAGGAGACTAAAGTGACATTTCATGTGTTTCTAGTTTTGTCATTTTAAAAATAGTGATGTCCATTAATCTGAACTAATCGTAAAACCATATTCGATAGATATTGTTTAAAAAAGGTTTTTCTGCAAAATTACGTGGTGCTAGATCAAATATGTGGGAATCGATAGAATAATTCATTACAATTAAAATTAATCATATGGCAAAAAAGTGAATGTGAAATATTAATATGGTGAAAATATCGTAAGTATGATAAGTAATGACAACAGTTTATTTTCGATTATAATGAATGTAACAAATTAATTAATTAGTACTCAAAACTAACCGATTTAACTTTTACGATTCAAATAACCGGAACCATAAGCACACCACACTACGCAAATTAATTAGCAACATTATTTTCAACTTTAACATTTGTACTTGTCAATTAAGTCTCCGGGATTAAAAAACGAACTATAAGTAGTTATTGCACACATATGCACACGAAAATGCACGCACATACTAGTCTCCACAACACAGGGAATCCTAGTATAAGGGCTGAGGCGCTCCACTAGGTTAAGTCTTAATTTTGGTTACTTTAAGAAATAAATAAAACAAATAAAGTACACGCGTGCACACGCGCGCACATTAATATAAACGCACACGCTAACACATACGCAACATTTTTCACCGCGAATATTCCACATGAGACACTTTTGGCAGAAATTGGCCTCAATTTCTACCAAAAGTGACGCATGTGATGTTAATGTTTTTCGGTGTTTTTGGGTATTGTACAAATGAGCACTTAGGTTCATTGCTAAAGAATTTTCAACACTCGAGCGTTAAATGCTCGTGAGCTTTTGAAGTCCAAGTTTCTGTAAACCCGAACCTTAAAAGGACTTACGCCTGGGCATCGAGTGCTCAGTGGTCATTTTTACAACACTGATTGGATGACAGTAACATTAATTATTGCCAAAGTGGATCACCTGACAATTTTTCACGTATGTATTTTATAAGAGTTTTTTCAAATTTTCACAGGGAACAGTGCAGGAGATTTTTGATGAACACCACAACGAAGGAAACTTTACTAAACTGGGGAAATAAGAAACAGTAATTAATACTTAATTTACTTATTATTACTTACATTTACTTACATACAGGTACTAAGTATTTTCTGGCTTTTCGGACGACTGCCTGACGAGTCGAGATGTGGCACAGTAAGTGGTCGCATGATTTGAAACTATTTGTAACTAGCTGGTGCCCGAGACTTCGTTCGTGTGGACTTATAATTCCCGTCGGAACTCTATAATGGATCTGGCTGAAAGGCCCCATATGGAGTACTGGTCACCGAAATATCAATTGGACTCATTTTACTCCATCCAACGACGTACTGTTCGAATCGACATCAAACACACTTTCAAGGGCAGTCTAGAACCACTCAGCGTTCAATATATGTAATTCGCACCTCGGGTTTCTACAATGGCAGCACCCGTCACAGAAATGCGGTGCATCAGTATTTCCTCGCGTACTATTCGGGCCAAAAACCATTTTATACCGCGAACCCGTGGGCTGTGCAACGCAATGCCTCAAGGGGTCTTTCCATTACGCTACGATATGGGGTTCTTCAAGAAAGATGTGAATAGGATTTTGCAAGTTCGGCGACGCGCCCGCATACCCCCTGGTTTTGCAAGTGTTCATGGGCGGCGGTAACACTTACCATCACGTGGAACCCTTTGCTCGTCTGCCTACAACCCTACAAAAAAAACTTGAAATAAAAAAAATATTATTGATAAAACTATCTATAACCGATGTTCACGTGCCCCACCCACAACGATGTAACGATTTTTGGACATGTTTTCAGATCAGTGAATGCGAGTAACCCAAAGAATACTACGTTGAAAAGAACAAAAACAAAACTTTGAACGATCAAACTATCACATCTTATTTATTTACAGTCGGAATTTTCAAAATCCATTTGAGGAATAATTTACTGTAAAATTGAAATTATATATATTTATTATCTCATAATTGACTGAAAGTATTTTTTGTCTTTCACGACATCACTAACAAGAAGTTACATAAATATTAAGAAGTCTGCGAATTTCTAAAAATAAATGTAAATAAATATGTTGTGTTTTTAATAAATACTAAATAAATGAATAAATACTGAAAATCGTTGCACCTATCTCTTTTTTATTTATTTTTCCATTATACACTGTATGTTCATAATCTCTATACAGAAAACATTATACGAATCGTTAAACTAAAATTTTCAAAACTACTGGTTCGATTTTGACAAAAAATAAACTACAATCCTCTGGATTAGGAACTATATTATATGGGTCTCTCCTAAGGCTGGCCGCCGCAGAAGATATTCTGTTCTGCTCATCCAGCTACCATCAGTAAACTTCATGAAATCGTTCGGTCCATTAGGCTGCAGGTCCGATACTGCGGTTCTCGGTGTGTGACCTGTATTTGAATTTTCGGTTACCGCATTAATTGTAGGTACTGCGGTACCATAGCAAAACCTTCCTTCAGACTGGCGCCTGCTATAAACCTTTAAAATGAATGCACATTCCGATAATTCACCACGAATGAGTCATCACTCACGGATGATTTACCGATTGATGATAGCGCAGTCACGTCCCTTTGGTGTTACAAGTGTCCATGGGCGGTGGCGACAGTAACCACTTATCATCTGGTGGGCTGCTAAGTCAGCTCTGCTATAAAAAAATAAGTTGGTGATTTACTGGCTGTCGTACTGTGGCGGTCTTACTTGCCAACATAAAAAAGTGATTCATAAAAGTGCCGAGCCCTTTCCCACAAATATTGCTGTTATCAACATGTTTTTGGAGGGAATGAGAGCTGTGAAAACTTGTTTCCCTTCCTAAATCATTCTAGTGATGATTGCCGTGAAAACTTTGTAACAGCTCTTTATTAAAAGTATCCTAATAAATCAGATATAACGTCGTACACTGATAACCGAACTTCTATTCTATTAGGACAACAATTTTCTAATAATAACAAATCTCATTTATATGCCGCTAACAATCTATAAAAATTGTTGATTCGGTTCCCGATACTTATCACGTACCAAGAGTTAAAACAGAGTCGACAAGTTAAATCCTACAGCAGGTGGTCGACTGCCAAGTCTAAATTTTGTAGGTGATTGACAGGCAAGCTTTACTACGAACCGGATGAGACACCTTATTGGCTTCACGATAAAGCTTTACTCCATCGTAAAGTTTTGCAGTTTTACTAGCTAATTCATTATCCAAATTAATATCTTTATTAGTCACTCGTGTGCATGCCTTAAGCCTAGAAGAAAAATACTAGCTGTGCACTAGAACTAGTTGGCTTGCAGAATACTGCAAGCCAACGTTTTATCGATTTTTCACTGTACCGTAAAATTGAATTACCATATTTTATTGCCTTCCGCTTCTTTTACCCAGAACTATCGTAATGACAGCATTGTGTTTGAAATGTGTTTATTTACTATGTTCTTATCATATTGTAGGTAAGCAAAAGATGTTTCGAGGACAATATCGAGAACAAAATAGACATCGTGTTACCATGTTGTTTCAAAAGACATATTCAAAATATGTCATGTTTTTGATTTTTGAATTAGCTCTTTGGCTCCCTACGTTTGGAACATCTCTTTCCGTGGGTATCGCAAAATGTGACTAAGAGATAACAAAGTCGCTATCACAAGTCCTGAGGAACTACACCACTTCTTAAAGAACGGACTCGCGAACCCCTGCTTGACCAGTCAATGAGGAGTGCATGAGGAGGCCCATGTCCAGCTGTGGAGTATAAAAGGGCGAGTTGCGGTAAATGAAAAATAGAATTTAAGGGAGCTAGTGGTTTGATAAGAGGCTTACTAGAGTCTATTCAATCTTCCATAACAGGAGACTGTTAAAATGTAATTGACTTTACAAGTAATTTTTCAGCTGTTCTATCAATAGATGTGGCCACCGCGATACCTCCAAAAGTAGTCGATGCTTTGAAAGATGCAAATGGGTCAAAAATAAGACATCTAATGCAACAATTGAATAATACAAGAAGGATTCTTATTGGATCCACAGTTCGTTCAGACAGACCATATATGGTATTGTAATTAACCTAGTTCACATTTTATATTGTAAATCGGGTATCAACGCGTGAAATTAAAGGCTTTTGTTTACCTTTTAGTTATTTCTACTCTACGTTTTGGCACGGGGTACACCAACCGTGGTCACGAGTTGACTGAAGAGGCGGGTAGTCTAGGATAGAAGCTGCGATCAGTTATATCAACTGGACATTTGATCTGGACTACGCGCCTCTTCAGTCAACTAGTGACCACGGTTTTAATTTTAATTTTACGCGTTTAAGCTCAATTTGTAATATAAAAATATTAACCTACTTCAACCAATAATCAACCTACTCACATTGCTTATATTTCTACATTGGTACCTTTATATACAAGTAAAATACAAATAACTATTATTTGACAAGTCCTGGCTGTACATAGTTATATAACTTTTTATATAAAAAAGGTGACAACTGAGCAGATAGTCTACTTGGTGGTAAGTGTCACTTGTGGACGCATGTCCAAAGAAATGCCGTAAATGCCAACATCAATCAGTCAAGAATTATAACCGTTGGCTCTCCCCCGGATGCGCCATTTACCATTGGTGAATTAGGAGATTTCGGAGTCGTTTCAGTTCAACGGGTGTAATTTTCACAAAATGTCAAAGTAATTTTGTGGAAATTACATGTTGTGTTATCATAACCGTGGATTTTATGTGTGCAAAAGTACAACAGACGGTTTTTAGAAATTTTATCTACCTATTAATCGCGCGTCATTCGTGAGTTAAACAATGAAAGGCTTCAATAAGACATTTTATATTCTAAATGGGGTCTGAACGCGTATGATAATGGTATTTGTTTACCTTTCATTACTACTCGACGTTTTGTTACGGATTACACCAGCCTTCAGATAATATGCGTTCACACCCGATTTAGAATATAAAATGTGTACAAAACGCGAAAGTTTAAACAGTTCAATAAGACATGTCAATCCTGAAGTAGGATTAGGGTAGATTGACCAGAGTTCATTCACCATCGAAGATTGTCGAAACAGCGATTGTCCCATTACTTATTGACACTCTTGGAAGTGCTTGTATCAGAGGAGGAAGATTAAATAACATACGAGTAGATGTTACCGTGGCCTTCTGTATTAGGCTCACATGTAGAAATAGAAGCGGCACTGGGCAGGCCATATCTGCCACAAGACCGAAAACCGGGAAGCACAGTGTGGGACACCCTCTGGCCAAGTGGATCGACCAGTTAAAGAAATTTGCTGGTTGAGAAAAGTGGAAGATAGTGTGTGGTGGCGAGCCTTGGGATAAACCCATATTCAGCACTAAAGAGACATAGGTTCATGGTATGGTAGAAAAAGAATGCATATTGCCGCTTACGATTATAAACCGAAAACAGAAGTAACATTGACATTTGTGTGCTGTAAACAAACGTGTATGTGAGCTGATTAAGCTGTCAACATTTTTCATTTAAGGCATTTGTGTTGGTATATCTACGTGCGAATTTTAAGCTAATCTTATTAGGGCATAACAGAAAATTTTACCTTTGGGCACGTTTTCATAAGAATGCAGAATTAGAATTTACACGTAGATGAAAGTATTACACATAGTCACCGTCATTTCGTAGCCATAGTCAATTTAGGAAGCAGCGTGCAGTGTGCAGATGGATACATATTTATATGATTATTTTTTATTCTAATGGAAAATACCAGGAGCAAATACAATACTAACTGCACGCGATCCGCCCACTTTAGAGTGGATTTAACGTACAAACAGACAGACAAACAGAGCTTACCATTTTGTTATTACTTATATACAAGTAATAACAAAATGGTAAGCTCTGTTTGTCTGCTTATATAATATGTACGCCACTGAATTTGAGTTAGGTACTTTTTATATTGAATGGAAAATTCTCTAAAACAATGTCACTATCAAATAATCAATAATATCTTTAACAGGTCTATCTAAAACTACCGTCCAACAACGCGAAATATAAGGACTACCGTCACTGGCTCTGCGGCGGCGTGATAGTACACGAGGAGTACATCCTGACGTCAGCTGCTTGCATCGAAGACGCTAAGCATTTCTACGTAGTTTCTGGAACCTTAACGTACAATAATTTTACTTCTTATAAAGTCATTAATTCTAAGTCTAGTCAGTCTAGTCTAGTCAGTTTTGATAAGTATATGAATTATAATCATCGCATTTCCAGGCACCAATGAGCGGTTCAACTGCACTTCCTTGAGAAAGAGCTGCTGCGTGAACCCGAAAGTTGTAGAATGAACTGCCAGCTGAGGTTTTCCTCTTCAATAAAGCTTGGAATAGGATTCTGCAAGGTCGGTAGCGAATCCACATTCTCTTGGCGTTGCAAGTGTCCAAGGATGGCGGTGACCACTTACCATCTGGTGGGTCACATGTCTGCTGACACCTCTTGTATAAGTCTAAGATTGTTCGTAATTTAAGATTTCATCGTTCAGTACGGTTCTGTGAAAATTTGTATCAGTCCCACCTCTTCACCGTCTCAACTCATCTGCTTATTTCAGCAACCCTAACTAATTTGAGTTAGATGTGGATTTCAAACATAACAACGTGGTTTATTCACATCGTTACAGGCCAATAGCATGCGATGTAAACGCGTATATAGCTGAAACCGGTCGAAGTTCCTTTTATTGTAACCGATATATTATTCTCGAAAATTTAATCATGATTTTCTGAAAGCCTTTGACGCTTGAGAGTAAACTCTTGACCGTTAATGGTTGGTGTCAATAATGCTCATGAACGTATGGCGCTTGATTCTTAAAGGTTCATTAGAGACGAACGCAGTGCACAGTGCGCGTAAAAAAAACAGTGCTCGACACTAAATATATAATTTTTAGAACACTAGTAAATTCATATGAAATTGTACGTATTTTTTGTACGTACAAAATTAAAATTTTCCTACTTTGTATTAGGGCGTTACCTACCTAGGAAAATGCCGTTTTTTCATAGTTGTGATTTTAAACTCGGTTATCTTGTGTTTGGATTGAAATTCCAAATTCAATCAAATTGAAATGACAATCTTATTCGAAATTAGTTACGTATTTATTTGTTTTTCCGTCAAACGACTTTTTGCTGCGACATTGCTGTGTTTGCGACTATGGAAAAGTTAAAAACTCGCGTTATATTCGAATATGAGTTCCATCGTGGCAGCAACCCTGCACAAACGGCACGCAATATCAACGATGTGTACGGACCAAACACCGAAAACGAAAGCACTGTGCGTTTTTGGTTTGAACGTTTCCGTTCTAGAAATTTCGAACTCAAGAACAAGCCCTGTGGAAAATCGGAGACTAAAATCGATAATGACGGATTGAAAGCAATAGTGGAAGCCACATCTGAGTTAGCAGCAGCCTTCGGCGTAAGTGACAAAACGAGACTGGTTCATTTGCGTCAAATCGAAAAGTGGGTACCATATGAGCTTAATAAAAGTCAGGTGCAAACACACGTCGATGCCTGCCTCACTTTGCTGAACCGGCAAACAAATTAAGGGATTCTGAATCGTATTATCACTTGTGATGAGAAGTGGACCCTGTATGATAATCGTAAACGTTCGTCGCAATGATTGAACCCAGGCGACACAGCACAGCCATACAATGTGACAAACGTCAAACGTCAAATTGAGTCAAAGGAAGCTGATGTTTTTTTTTATATTAATGGAGGCAGACGGGCAAGCGGCCCACATGTAGGTACTGCAACACCAAGGGGTATGCCGGTGCGCTACCGGCCTTGCACAATCATATTCATAGGTTTCTTGAAGAACCCCATGTCATAGTGGAAGGGGAAGACCTCATTCGACAAAAAACGATTTTTAAACCGTACAGTGCGCGACACCTCTGTATTAAGGAAATTCGGATGCACCGCACTTCTGTGACGGGCGGTGCGGTTGTAGAAACCCGAGGTGGGAGTCATATCGGACAGTTCTTCGGAGCATTCCCCGTTATACAGACGGTGGAACACGCAGAGGGACGTACGGTGACTCTATGGTGGTACTGTACCAGTATTATCTTGAGATAGCTTCTTGAGATCTGGCACACCAATTAATGCAGATGTGTACTGTGAAGATCTGCAAATTATTTGAAATTATTATTTGTAGTATTTAATTTTTTACATATATAGTGACAATTTCATAGGTAAGGAAGTATCTAATATTTAGCGAATATGTATGGGAATGAAATTAAAAGTGTCTTCCCGATAAAATATAGCTATTTATTAAAATTTTCATGTCAAGTGAGAAACATAAATTGTACCTATAAGATTGTAGTATACTATATGTATATGCTATCATAGGTACACATCCCGGCCGAAAGTAATACATATCGACCATGATCGGCTAGCTTCGGTTTTGTAGAGTGTCGTCTCTGTCGTAATGGCAGACGACAGAGACGACGCTCTACAAAACCGAAGCCGGTAGTCTATTTCTAAAGGCCGGGAACCTACTTAGGTCTACAATGATTCTATCAATTTTTTATATGAATACTAATCATTTATCCTTTTTCTGATATATTTGTAGACATCATTATGATGAAGATCGTTGGAATAATTTATGTATTAAAAATGGCGCCAAGAAAGCCATATGGAAATGCGTCCCACGCAGTGAGTAAAACTTATATACTTTTATTTACGAGATTAGCCAACCAAACGTTTAAACGATTACAAGTGCCTTTTGCAACTCTTTCTTAATTTATTCAACAGGTAACTTATTCAATTTATTCAATAATATTACGTGACTCCAACAATAAAACAAAGTTATTTGTTAGTTGTTAGTGCAAACTTATTTTTTTCAGTTTAAAGCACCGAAGATAAACTTTAGTCGCTTTAGATAAGTTGCTTGCGAATCGCAATAAAAATTATAATTGTTATAATTGTAATATAAAATCGCATTATAATTGTTCGAACGCTTATTTCAAACTGTGTTTACGTAAGAAAATCTAAGCTAGTGTAAGTTACACATATCATACCATGCCATGCTATGCCAACCATGGGTACACCGTCAGCCTGTGTCTCTTCCAATTCCTATATCCAAGTACCGTCAGCAACAAGCTAATGTAGGCAAAACAGTTCTATTATTCTATTCTAGTCCTTATTACTAGGGATGTAAGGCACCGATGGGTATACTTTGACCTGTTGCTAACTGGTATATACTACATTCGAGATAAATTTGTTCATCACAGATTACGTATTCGACGGACACGAAAATGATAACTTAAGGTGGATGAACAACGACATTGCTGTTGTGAAAGTGGAAGATGAGTTTGACTTCACTCGTCGCGTCCGAGGGTGCGATTTTGTGCCAAAACCTATATACTACAACAATCAGAGTTCCGACATGGAGAAACCTGGCACACTCGGTACAGTAGCGGGTTGGGGCAGTACAAAGAAATATAGTGAAGTGAGTATTGTTACCGCCTTTGTTTACTATTTTTAGAGCGGTTTTTTTATTTGAGTAGCGGCTAGGGACTTTGATTTAACTCTGTCTAAACATGTAGGTACTCTGTAACTCCCATGTACTCTTGTTACTATTACCTTTTCAGGATTAAGCTGTTAGTTTTGAATTTTTGACTTCTAAATTTTGAGTCTTTACCAACATAAAAAAGGACCTAAAATATGGCATCAGATAATGGCTAGCGCAAAGTAAATACTAACTCTCGCCTACGGACATACGCAATATATGCCAACATCAGTTGAAGAAGAATTAGGGAAAAGGAAAGTAATTGAGTAAAACGATGTGACCATTTTCCTTTCAATAAAATAAGTATTTGTTATTCGTAGTGGGTGATCTCACGCCGTGCAGCCGAAGAGAAGCAACATCTCCTCGAGGCGCCAGTAAGGCTTATATCAAAGAACCGCTGTAAGCGGCGCTGGGGCTCGCGCTACCACAATATTATCGAAAACTACATGATCTGCAGCACGGACTTAACGCATGACGTCACTGCAATCTGTCAGGTCTGAAATACTTTTATAATAACACTAACTCCTCGCAGGTTCATGCAATTCTTGGGACACGCCACATAAAGTGCCAACGCGAACAAATAAAATGGCAGCTATCTGCTATATTCATAGAAATTGGCACATTCGCAAGAAATAAAGATACTTCTTACGGCACATAGTTGTACACATATAACAAAT
This sequence comes from Sesia apiformis, assembly GCA_914767545.1. Classification (NCBI taxonomy): domain Eukaryota; kingdom Metazoa; phylum Arthropoda; class Insecta; order Lepidoptera; family Sesiidae; genus Sesia; species Sesia apiformis. The sequence continues at coordinate 7,793,836 of OU611970.1, read as the reverse complement.
TACTTCTTGTATATTACTTATATTAGTTACCTCTTGCAGACATATAACAAACTGGTCGTAAGAAAGGTTTATGTGTTTCTTTATTCAAACTCCATTCTTTATTCGAACTCCATTTCACGAAAATTGAACATCTTCCAAAATCTACTTAGGTATTACGCATTTCGGAACTCGCAGTTATCCTTATGGTGATGTAATTTTGTCTTCTATCCTGTTCGAGTCATAAAATTAGGCAAATAATTATTGATTACTTTCATTAGTACTCAAAATTACCGTCTACTCCACAGTCTTAAAGTTTTATCGACAGATTTTCGGATGAACAGTAAAAATCGCATCAAATTTGAACCTATGTAATATATATATGTATAACATAGTGCCCAAAGTTATATATCCCATAGAGTAAATATAGTACCACTGCAGGTAGTGGCTGAATGAAACGCGCGGAGGACCGTATGTGGTGACGAGCCTTCGGAGAATCTACATTCAACTGTGGAGAGACGTGTGCTGTAGGTATAATCAGGCCCCTCTTTCTCACTGGGCACTCTGGGCAAGTGCCCAGGGCCCCGCGATCGATAGGGGCCCCCTAGTTCCTGCCAGATCACCAAACGATAACCGATATTTATTACCGATATTAACCTGTGAATGCTAAATGAGTTATTTTTGTGGATTCTATTATTTATCTATTCATTTAATGTGACTGTAAAAAAATAAAAATAAATCTAGAATCTTGTTTATTGTTTAATATAGAACTTTCTTTGTCTATTCTAACAAAATAGTGCTCTGTCAAAGTCATAGGGGCCTCATTATCATAATGTGGCCAGGGCCTCCAATAGGTTAAAGACGGCCCTGGGTATAATATGGTACATTCATTGAGGCACTGATGCCCAACTGATGACAGCTGGCGTATTACTAAGAACCATTTTATTTGCAGGAGAAGTATGTAGATTGTCATGAATTAGAAGATTATGATTACGACGCTAGGAGAATCGAATATTGGGGAGGTTTCTGTGAGGTTAGTATCTTTAATTACCAATTAACTTGTGGAGCGAGAGTCGCTCAAATGAAATGTACCGCCTTGTTTGTACGGCGTATAGCGGAAAGGGCGCGTCCGATTAATTGAGATACCTTATTCTAATTGAAGACCGTCGTAAAATGTACCAAAATATTTCGGGAGTGAGTGAAAGTTGGCAAAGGCCGTTTCCATTTCTTTCCCATACAATTTAACACATATACCGTTTTCCACATATAAAAGAATGGAAGATGTAAATGGGATAGTTTTCGATTGGATAATAATACTTCCTATTTCCCGAGGCGGTTAAGGAAAAATGGTGAGGAAACACACCCAAGAATTTGAAAAATCTGGGGAGTCTGTGCCGTCCAGTAAGAGGGAGAGAGTGCACGTTGCCATCTAACAGCCGCTGAGCGCACTGGACTGGCCACGTTACCCCTCACTCACAGAAGACTACCTGGAAATGTAGTGCATTTCCCACTCTATCTTATTTCCCTAATGTACGTACGTGTTTCGGTAGTGAGTGAGATGTGTCAGAGCCCATTCTCATCCTATCCCTCCCCATTTTCCCAACCCTTTCTCCAAATCCATTCCTATATCTCCAAAGGTAGGCAGCGCATCTGGGGACGTGCCAACGTTTGCCAGTTTGGACTAATGTTGGCATGGCAATTGGATAGAATGTGGGCTCACGGATGTCTATGGGCGACAGTATCCACTTACCATCAGGTGGACTGTATGCTCGTCTGCCGCCTTCGTCCATAAAAAAAAAGTAAATCGCTATAGAGTGATATAGGAGAAAAAACATTTGACGCACTTGAGCTTTTTACAGGAATTCAGTTTTTGTAGATATATCTATATAGAATCCGGCAAATGCAGCAGCTTGGCTTTTTTTATAGAAAAAAAGCGGCAGTCCACCTGATGGTAAGTGGATAGACATCCGCGATACAAGCCAATATCAGTCCAGAATGACAAACGTTGGCAGGCCCCCCATATGCGCTGCCTATATTTGCAGATTAAGGAATGGATTGGGAAAAAGGGTTGGAAAAATGGAGAGCAATAAGATAGGATGGGATGGGAATGAGTTCTGGCATATCTCACTCACTATCGAAATACATATGTACATTGGGGAAATACGATAAAGTAGGAAATGTAGTACATTTCAAGTTGTCTTCTGTCAAAGAGGGGTAACAGCGTGGGAATGCAGCGTGCACTCTCCCCCTAAAATAATGGCTAAGATCGGCTGTTTTAACGAGGTTCAAATAAAGGTTCGCCCGAGTTTACTTGACTTCATCTTTGGCAATCTATATACCTGCTGTGTCTTTTAACATAAATCTTAATGATATTATTACAAACTTTTAGAACGACCATGGCGGGCCTCTTGTCTATGGAAATTGGCCCAACGCCGTTGTCATCGGCATCATCTCCGCTTGCCTCGTCAAGGAGCGCAACAACGAGTGTTACGGGCCTTTCCTCTACACCAGCGTCTACAAGAATAGAAATATCATCAACTGCGCCATTTATAAAAATGCCGCGTAAGATTTTTTATAAAGAATTGACTAACAGATGATGATGCTGTCTCTATAGCATAATAATACTACGAGCTTCTATTAAAGTGTTTATACTGAAATTGTATTTGATCAGAGTGACAAATAAGTTTTCCAATGAAGGTCTCGGCTGTGTGGTGTCCGTAGGCTTTAGAATAGCACCATCCCATCTGTTCCCGCGGGTGTCATAAAAAGCGACTAACGGATAACAAAGCCACTACCACAAGTCTTGATGAACTACGCCACCTCTAAAACAGTGGACCCTTCAACTCACTTGGTCAGCGTGACCTTTTCAGACCATACATCCCTCATGCACGAGACAATGTGCATGAGGGGGGCCATGTCCAGCAGTGGACAGCAGTGGACGGGCTGATTAGAGTTAAGTACATGTTGTTTTAGCTTAATTTAAATTAAGGTTTACTACAATTCTTATTGTTATGCAGATCATTTTTTCTATAGTACGGTCGCGGAGCGGGAAGAATTTCGTACAATGACACGTCATTACTTGTCTCTGTCCCTCGCGCACAATTATACTGTCGTCGCGCTCGCACAGATGCGGTGACCGTAACAATAATCTCATAATAATACTTCAATGCCGAACATGAAAGCCGTTACTCTATAAAATTGGTAGGTATAGATAAATGTACGTATAATACATATCCATTACCTACACAATATATTTTGATTTTTATTATAATACGGGATAAGTATTATATTTATTCAAAGTCTTTACTACTTGGTAATATTTTATAGATTTTCACTTTATCTAAAAATGATTTTGACCACTGGTAGTAGACACTAAGGTCTACGAAATTCTTCCTGCTCCGCGACAGGTATAGACAATATTTACAAACATCCAGTGCTTTTTTTTTTATAATTTCCATTAAGATTACGTTGTAGATTGTATGTATATATTTATGTATTGTATTCATCTCAAGTAACTTTGTATAAAATATTTCTTTAAGTACCTACATAATATTTAAAATTGTACCACTTTTTAATATTAATATTTACTTAATATTATAGGTACTTAATATTTAAATTGTTCTTCTTACCACCCAAAGGTTGTTAGGAAGAGATCGCTCTTTTTGCAACATGTGTTGGTATAGGTACCTACAATAAAGAGTTTATCTATCTATGTACCTTATGATTTTGTTTATGAAAGGTTTTATATTGCAGAGTAAACTGTGGCAACTTATTTAGGTCATCTCAAACGTACGAAGAAATAGAAATAAGTTGGATTGACCATCCAGATGGGTATGCACTATTCCATTAAAATATGTTTTTTTTAAGGTTTTTATAACACTAGCCGCCAAAACATGATTGTTCACTACTTTGTTAACTAGCATTGTTAACTTACTTTTAAAGAGTACCTAATTGACAAAATATCTCCCCATAGAGAATATAGAGATAAATTCTATAGAAAATTATCGTCAAAATAACTATTGTTCTACGATTTTTTTCAGTACTAAAACACATTTTAGTACTAAAAAATGTGTTTTAGTACTGATCTAATGAAATAATCTAATGAAAAAATATCTCATGAAATTGAATGAAATCTAATGAATTAAACTAATGAAATTGATGACTACTTATTTAAAGAGGTAGGTACTACTAAAATTTATAAAACTGGTAAAATTTTCGTAAATTAGAACTACGTTCTAAATGAAATTACTAATTTTTAAAAATGTTGATAAAAAGTCGAAGGACCAAATAAAGTTCATTGTTACGATTGTAAATATAACGGAAATCCAACATACAATTCTTCATGTCGATCAAACAGCCTTCGGGTATTCATGCTAATGTCGGTTCAGGTAATGTCGAGTAGAAATAAAAGGTAAAAAATATCTATGTGATTATGATTACGCGTTCAGACCCGATTTACAATATAAAAAGCCTTCGCACAACTGTCGGACTTTCATTGTACAATCCATAAACGATAAATAACGAGAATTGACCGTAGATTGATTGAGTATTTAGAATTTTAATCAAATTTGTTCTCTGTCTAGACCTGCTAAACACGAGATTGCAAAAATAAGAAGAAATGAAGAACAGAATAACGCTACAAGTGTTGGTGCCAACGTGACGGAGGTTGTTACAGGGAAATATGTACCGACGACTAATGTAACGAACGTCGGACAGAACAGTTCAACATGACGAACTGTCCGAATAACCACAATGTGTAATTTTAAAACATGTATTGTTAAAAATAAATTTAATTTAGAAATAAATACTGGAATTTGTTATATAAACTTTTTAAAATTTATTGTACCCATTTGATAAAATGATATTTAGAGAATGCACGAAATCACAAAAAAGAGATATTAAATAAACATTAGCCATTTTATCTTCAATTAAACCTAAATGTTTACATAGGATTTAATTCAAAACGTCCAACTATAGTCTACAAGCCTTCTCTAGAGAGTTTCGGACCCTAACCACACGGGCTCAGTGCTGATTGGTGAAAATACTCGTACCTACTATACTATACCATCAGCCTTTGTCTCTCCACTCCTGGATATAGACCTCTTGCCACCACACACGATTTTCGGCTCTTTTCATCCAACAAACCACCGACGAATTTCTTTTAGACGTCTGTCCACCTGGCCGAAGAGCATCCCTCACCGCGCTTTCCATTGCGTCGCCTCCACTCGCAGACTCGTCTACCTCATTGGACCATACGACCAGCCCATTGCCACTTCAACATGCCGATTCTAGGAGCTATATCGGTGACTTTAGTTCTATGGCGAATATCTTCGTTTCGGATCCTATCCCGCAAAGAAACTCTCCATAGCTCGCTGAGTGACTTTGAACTTATGGATCAGGCCTACCGTTAGAGGCCACGCTTCAGCACCACACGGCATAATTGGTTGCCACTAATTGCACTAATTGAAGACTTTCGCTTTCAAGCATTGTTCAAACTTTCATTTCAAGCAGACGAGAAGAACCGACGCCTTTTCCCAAATGCTGCTTAACCAATTCAACTTGGTCTATCGAACTCCTTGCTGAAATTGTACTTATCTAGACGGATTGTTTGACCAAGATAGACATAATGGTCCCGGAAGAACATGTTCATTGAACATTATTTTCGTTTTGTGTTATCTTCGTTTAGCACCGAACTTAAATCTTCTAGCGATTCTGCCATGATGACTATGTCATCGGCGAAATGAAGATGCGAGATTAACTCACCATTCACATCGATTCTACGTCCTTTTCAGCCCCGCATCCTAAATGCATCTTCTAGGGCGTATGTGAACAGTTTCGAATATATTACATCTCCTTGTCTCACTCCTCGTCACAGCTGCATCGGCCTGGTCTACTGGTCTTGAATTAAGACCGTCATGCTCTCAGTGTTATACAGACATCTCAACACCTCGATATATCTATAATCCACTTGTAAAGATTCCAGATCTGCGCAGGTCTCCGCGTAGTCCACAAACGCAAGACACAAAGGCTGATTATACACTTCGCTCTTCTGTATAATCTGCCGCAATGTGTGTATGTAGTCTACGATGCAGTAGCCTTTTCGAAACCCAGTCTGTTCAGGCTGGAACTTGTCAAACCTCCGGGTGAAACGATTCGTAATTACCCCCGAGAACAGATTATAAACGTGGCTCAGAAATGGGTCTATAGTTCATCAATAAGGTCTCGTCTCCCTTCTTGAAGAATATGACTACCACACTTCTGCTCCACGCCTCCGGTGTTATACTACCGTATAAGACAGCATTCTAGCTCTCTTAAGACGGGAGCTCCTCCGGCTTTCAGAAGCTCAGATGTTATACCGTCTTCACCGGCGGCTTTACCATTCTTAAGCTGTCCGAGGGCAATACTAATCTCACCCAGATTGAAGTCCGGGATATCGCCGCTGTAGTGGCGGATTACTTTGCACGGCGATCGTCCTCCTCATAGGCTGTAGGCGCAGGCGCTTGTGCACCTGTGCCAGGGGGATATCAACGCCAAAGTGGGAATATGGGAACGCGGAGAATCGAAATTGGGGCCACAGGGATTTGGAAAAAGAAACCACTGAGGGTAAACGGTGCTGACCGGTACACACGCTACAATTTTTTTAACAGTGAAACGTGCGGTCTTTTAATGATGTTTTTCTTCACCGGCGAGCTGGCGATAATTTCAAAAATCGGTACTTAAGTAGAAACTCAGTGATACAGGCTGAGGATTTCAACTCACAAGAGGATTTCAACGTGAGGTACGTATGAGTCGGAAATAGATACTCCCAGACTATCACCGCGCTTCCAGTAAAATAACGGAAAGTTAACAGTTAACCTAAGGTCATTGAGTATTAGTACGATTAAAAATCGTGATACGATTGGACCATGATGGGTTTGGATTATGTTTCTATAGATGTTTTCAAATTACATTAAAGCATTGACCTACCTATGCCTATGATAATGGTTTGCTTGAAATTGAGAACAATCATGGAGATATTACTTTCATTTATCTATAACAGCTAGGACCATGTTTAAAATAAATATTGCATCATGCCCGATATCATTTCACCATTTCCTCCGGATTCATGTGTAATATTAAAACAAGTAATAATGAGAAAGTCGCAGATTGTTGGCAATACCGTGAAATTAACAATTATTATTTTTTATAAAATTGATTTCAAAGGCCGCTCTTTCAAAGCTGCCGATGTTTCATAATCATGACGAGTTTTTTGAAAATCTGTTACTTATTTCGGGCATTTTTGCACCTTTCAGGTATGTTACAAAAGCTATTTTATATAACAATTAAAATTAATCATAGAATTACCAATTCCTGTTTAACATCTGTTACTTCTTATACGAAGTAAATGGTAGCTGAAAATATGCTCTAAAGTCTGAATGATGTCAAATAATTGATCTATTAGGTTGTTGTCCAGGTGTGTTGTTGTTGTTGTTTGTTGTCCGAGGATATAAAACTATTTTATAGTGTTGCTAAGTAGGTTGTAATTATGTAACCAGCCATTAATTTTCAACCACATCCAAATTCCAATTGCAATAACAAATTCCAACCACATCAAAAGGTAACTTTCTCTTTATTCTTCATATTCAGATTAAAGAGAAATTAACCTTTTGATGTGGTTGGAATTTTCAATTCCAACGAAACAAATGAACGAAATGATACAGAACAACAAAAATCGAATTCCTACCACATCTTTTTGATATAAGGCAGTAAAAATCCAACTCATAATAAACGGTTACTATCGCATGTAAAAATCTGCCAGAAATGCCAATTATAAATCTGAGATGACGATTCTTAGCACTTCTAGTAATGCGCTTCCTATCTTTGGAAATTAAATAATTATGATTTATAACAAAATTTAAAAGGATTGAGTAATAGATAGTATGATAGGATGAGGACGGAATGAAGGAGATGGGATGAGCTCCAGAAATTGTCACTCACTGCCGGAACATGTTGTACACTTCACTGAAATGTTGTGGCAATTGTTCCGACGATAGTTCCCATTAATAGCATCGTCCTCTTTTATCGTCTACTCTGAAATATGGACCAAACATGGGTATGGCTTCAAAACGCCACGCTCGCCAACCAGATTGGAAAGTCTACTCTTTAAGAGGTTCTTCGGGGCTGCTGGTAACGACTTTGTTATCCGTTAGACGGGAAAAGATCGGATGGCGGTATTCCAAAGCCGGCCAACACCACATGGTCAACCTTTCCCAAAATAAGGTTTAATTTATATTTGTAAACAATTCTCACGCAGTTATAGATGTAGGAGCTATTGAAGTCGCTACCCATTTGCCTGAGCAAGTCAGCAAAATACTGAACGATACTCGGAGGATTATAAATGGACAAGAAGTCACCGACAGCAGACCTTATATGGTAATATTTCAATATTGTTCATACACTATTTATTATATAAATAAATAAAATAAATCTCTATCAATCGTAAATTGTTGTATCAATCAATCGTATCGTAAATCGTAATAGTCTCCGTCGGAGAAAATCTTATAACGCAAAAATTAGTGTTCCGAGTTCTTCCCCCACCCAATTAACTAACCGATAAGTACAATTTGGGACAATTATTTGTATTTAACTACAATTAATTATCGTGTTTTTGGTTAACTATCCGTCCCATCTCATCCTACTCTATCCCATTTTCCCAACCCTTTCTCCAAGTCCATTCCTATATCAACAAAGGTAGGCAGCGTATTCGGGGGTATGCCAAAGTTAGTCGTTCTGGACTAATGTTGAAACGAATCGCGGATGTTTATGGGCGACAGTATCCACTTACCACAAGGTGAACTGTATGCTCGTTTGCCACCTTCTTTCTATCTGCTTCTTCTGCTATCTATTTCTACCTTCTGTCAACATCAGTCCAGAATTACAAACCTTGGCACGCCGCCGGATGCGCTGCCTACCTTTGCAGATTAAGGAAGGGATTGGGAGAAAGGGTTGAGAAAATAGGGAGGGGTAGGATGGGATGGGAATGGGCTCTGGCATATCTCACTCACTACCGTAACACGTACGTACTTTGAGGAAATACAATGTGGGAAATGCGGTACATTTCAAGGTAGTCTTCTCTGAGAGAGGGATAACGTCGCCAGTCAAGTGCACCCAGCGGCCGTGGGAATGCACATGCACTCTCCCCCTACACAATTGCATTAAAATTTAGTGCAAAAGCACTAAAATAAAGCATAAATATTTGACAGGTACATTTGAAGCTTCCTCACACAAATAAGAAGACAAACCACTACCGTACATGGCTGTGCGGCGGTGTGATCATCCACGAGGAGTATGTTCTCACTTCAGCCGCCTGCATTGAGGATGCTGAACATTTTTACGTGGTTTCCGGCACATATAGGTATACTTTTACAATACACTAAGTCATGTGTCGTATTATCATATATCAGGTCTGCCGATGAGAGGGCACTACAGGTATAGCTGTACTGGGCCCATGTAATCCGATTTACATATATACCATAATACCTCTATAATCAGTCCGTAAGACTGCGTACCTATTTAGGTTTTATTTTTATTACGAACTTTTTACAGATTTTTATTACGAAATGTCAATCTCTTTTTTCTTCGGCCTATCTGCAACACTTCGACCAAGCGGATGGAATGTTTATATGTTTTATTTTTTTAATATGTATCTCTAACCAAATACATATATATCAAGCTAAGCTAAGCTATGTTTTAGTTGCTACTACTTACACTACCAGCCGTATGTATACCTAGAGATCAGGAGGCCAATATGGCGTACATGGAAATCAGAGTAACGGGCCCTAACATACTGTATTTGGTGTAACGGAAACCATGGATTCTGCTCGTGATTCCGAGTTAATTGACAAATAATGTTACGTATAGATACCGTCAGGGCCGTCTTTACCAGGGGGTGCAAGGGGTGCGGTGCACCCCGGGCGCTCACCTTTTAAAGGTAATGAAAAAATATAACGCTATAGTAAACAATTACACAATAGGATATTTGACTGTCATAGGATACACAATAGGATATTTGACTGTCATAGGATACACAATAGGATATTTGACTGTCATAGGATACACGATAGGATGTTTGACTGTCTTAGGATACACTCCCGCACCCCGGCGCAGAATAGACTTAAGACGGCCCTGGATACCGTCCTTTGCATCTAGTAATGCAGAGTCGCCGTAAACCTGGCAAAAGACGGACATCTTGGCTCAGAAATCTTAGAGAATGGTTCGAGACAAGTACGAACTCTTTATTCCGGACAGCAGTCTCTCGCGTCAGGATAGCCATGCTGATTCCCAACGTCCGTTAGATGGCACCAACAGAAGACGAAGATCGTACCTTATTTTATTTTTTTTAAAAACATATCTTTTCTGACCTTGTGTTTAACAAGTATGTATGAAAACATTGTCAAAAATAAAAAAAAATACAAAAACGTGTATTTTTTATGTCAATTATTTCATGTCGTGAACTTAATATTGTATGGTTTCAGATATAATTTCAGCAAGATATACTTTCAACATAGTTTCAGGGTTCGAGAACTGGTCGAAAACACTATATTTAACACATACAAATTATATATTCATACATTATTATTTAGTAGCTAGAAATAAGAAGTTCAACAGTTTTATCACTTCGGACTCACAATAGAAAAATTAAAATCTTTCAATACTCGATAACTCCAAAGAAATTTATAGTGATATATTTCATGACTTATTTATGATCCATTTACCATATGACATTTTTATGATTTGATTTGAATTATTCAAGCGGAGGACAGATTTAATACAGTTGCTAGAAATTTATAATTCAATAATAATGCAGTAATAAATTTATAATTTTAGGTACGGCGATGACGACGACAGATACAATAATCAATGCATCAAAAATGGTGCAAAGAAGGCCATTTGGAAATGTGTCCCGAAAAGTAAGTGAATAAATAAATTTATTTGTGTCAATCTATGTTACGAGTAGATACTCAATTGTTATAATATACATATGTAGTCCATTACCATATTGGCATGCAAGTGTAAAGTTTTTAATGGTATAATTTATCTATTAAAAACTTACTATTAATATTTAATAGTAAGTTTTAAGTAGTAGTAAGTAAGATTATACTAACGTTTCAATAACATAAACTAGTATCACATGAGCAACTGGTCCCTCCACTTCCTCATATCCTATCAACCTTGCGATTATTCGGACTGAATCGTGGGAGGAGCGAGCCGTACTTGGGTTGGCTCTTTTTGGCGCTGTTTCTTGACTCCCTATAATTATTATTTTCCTTGTCCCTATATATGAACTCTATTCTGGGGCTTGACGGCACATTGATAAATCTCTAGAACAGCTCCTACTTCCACTTGCTGCTAAGATTGTGCTAACAGTGAGCGAAATCTCGTAGCTGTCTGATGTTCGCCGCTGATTTCACGGGGTCCTAGTAATCCCGTAGGTCAGGTCCCGCTTCCTTGCGCTCTATATCCTCCAGTATTAACATTAACATATTGATTTATCTACCTGGGAGCAAAATATTTATTTCTCCTTTAGCCAAAGTTTGCGATAAGAAACCGCCTTTTATGCATTTTGTGTCTTCATTATCTACATATTATTGTTATATTTTGTTTTGGTGTGATAAAGAGTTTTATCTATCTAATTAATAAAGAGAGGATCCACAACAGCTGTAGGGAAACTAGAACCGAACATAAGGTCCCCTTTCTCAGATATTGTCACATATTATGGTGTTTCTTTAACCGCCTATTCGTAATCGCAGATTACGTCTTCGACGGTCACGAAAACGATAACATCAGGTGGATGAACAACGATATTGCTATTGTGAAGGTGGAAGATGGCTTCGACTTCACCAGGAGAATCAGAGGATGCGATTTCGTGCCCAAACCCATTTGCTACAATAACCAGAGTCAGACCTTGGAGAACCCTGGTACTTTCGCCACTATCGCTGGGTGGGGAACCACAGCCAGGTATAATGAGGTAAGAACAACACTTATTTGATGCTATATCTAGGTAAATTGAATCAACGTTACCGAGACATCCACACTTACAAATATTCTCAAACAAACATATATCAGCAATTAAGTCTGTGCTGGAACTATAATTCTTTTGCTTTTCAGGACTTTGTGGAAGTTATTTTCTTAATTTCGAGCAACAAAACAGTTAATTTCAAAGACTTAAAAAATAGTTACCGATTGTACACCCGGTTTAAGGGTCTTATAACACCGCGCTGGCCATTACGAACTGAGAATTAACTCGTTTCGTATTTTTGTAGGCTTTATGGCTTGCGGTAACTATCTTGGCAAGTTAGAGAATCACATTAGTGATGGGTAACTCCGGAGTTAATGAATCAAAAGAGTTGAATCCGCGAGCTGAGCAGAATCCCTTAATTGTTCCATCGAATTGTTATTCATTCCGATTCCGGCGCCAATCATGATCGTGAGTGTAATCGCGTATCGGCACTTGTCGGGGGCTCAAAATCGAAATGCAACGATGGCATGACCTTATGCAACAACCATTAGGGAAAGGGAATGAAACGCTCTCGAAAGGTGAATATGAATCAAAAAAATTAAGGAGTAACTAACAGGAATCGAATCCGCAAGTGGAGCAGGATTAAGTGAGTTAAAACACTCCTAGAAGTCTTGATGAGCCGTCGTGTTGTTGCTTATTCAGTTGTTAGCATTACCCGGAGTGCTATATGTTTGGTAGTGACTGCAACTCCTACAGTCGTGAGCAGCAGTTGTTCCCACCAGATACCAAATTCTAAAGATATTATTTGCAGTGGATCAACAGGAGGAAAGAAAACCAACAATGCTTGCTTGAAGCTTCAGTGGAGATCATTTCCAAAGGCCGTTGCAAGCGTCGCTGGGGCTCTCGCTACCACAACATTATCGACAACTACATGATCTGTACTAAGGATATCGGACAGACCATGTCCGAAATATGTAACGTAAGACACGCTTTTTGTTTTGACTTCATTATAATCTACAGTTATGTCCCATATTACATATTTTTATTTTTAATATTATAGGGTGATTTTTTAAATCTTATTATAGCAGGACGATACGGCACTCCAACACGTCGTAGGCACGTGCCTTACAAAGTGTTACAATAATGAACGAGATTTTCCAGAGACCTTCATTCTATCCCTAACCCCATCCGTTTTCCTTCCCTTATTATACCTTATTCCTTCCTTAAACTGTGTTCGTTAAACTCATTCTTATAATGAAATTATCCAAAATTTTCAAAAGTTGGTAATGCATCTGGGGACGTTCCAACGTACGCAGTTTTTTATTGATGTTGGCGTGTATCGCAGATGTCATTGAGCGACAGTAACCGCTTACCACCAGAGGAGTGCCTGTTTGATCGTCTGTCAACTTTATTTTATTAAAAGTGTATATACATATAGGTAGTTCATACATATACATAAATTATTTATTTAAGTTAAAATATTTTTTATTTATTGTTATTTCGTAGGAAAAATACGTAGACTGTCAAGATATAAACTATTCAGATGAGGAAGAGATGAGAAGAGTTCAGAAGACTGAAAAAGTGCCGACGAACTTAATTATGCATTCTGCGTACCACAACGAGACATATCTCAATGGTACTGCGAGGAAATCCAGCCCGGCGGCAGAGGGTGGATTCTGTGAGGTAAGTATCTCGGGAATGGGAGAAGAGAGAGGGGTGAAGAAGACTGCACCCCCTTTGAGGTAGGCTTATATAGTCCATACTGTGACCTACTGCTATTCCATAGGCCTCCCTTCTAATATATTTTCATTCCAGTTATCTCCGGCAATCTTTAAGAAACGAATGAATTATTTCACGATCTTCTCCTGGGTAGTCCTCAATGACTGTTCATCCAGTGGCATATTAGTAATATTCATCAAAACATTACAATGACGTCGCTTTACTCTATTCACATTAAGAAAAATGTGACTTCATCCGTCCAATATAGGATAGCCGGGATAACACAGCGATAATTGGTCAATCGAGGAACGCTTCCTCATCTTGGTCAATAGGTGAAGTCATGTGAATGACAGTGATGACATCGCTTTTTTCCTAACTTGATTTTATTTCCCCTTATTAAATCTCCCAAGTATTAAATTCACAGTATTGTGAAATTATAATTGGAAAAGAATGCTTTCCCGTTTGGCCTTGACACATGACAAAATTCCTTGTGACCCTACAGCATAGGACTGAGAAGATTGTTACAAACAACTTCTATACTATAAATTACGGTATGGTTTCAGAATGATCATGGAGGTCCACTTGTGTACGGAACAGGCGTCAACTCGATAGTCATCGGAATAATCTCCGCGTGCCTCGTCAAGGAGCGCACCAATAAGTGTTACGGACCATTCCTCTACACCAGCGTCTACAAAAATAGGCAGTTCATCTCCTGTGCCATTTACAAGGACATTGAGTACGTTACCAACTTCTTATAGTCGAAGCGGAGACCGCATAAAGCCTTACCTTTATCGTAATGTACATGCTATTCTCCTAAAACTGAGCTCATTGCTCAGCATATTCACGTGAGACTTTATAATTTAATTTTCATTTATTAAATTACATTAACAGCCGTAATTTCCCATCTCACTATAAAAATAGACGGTTTTAAAGACACAAAAGAGATTTGATAGATGCGCATTTTTTAAAATTAACTATGGTTTCTAAATACTTGATGTATACCTAATTAATATTTACACGTGACCACGTTACCAATTTATTATACCTGTGATTCTCCTATTTTTCTATAGACTTCAGCAATTTTAGAAATTTGTTTATTGTTTATTAAAATATTGCAACCAGCCCTTTCAGTAAACATTGCTGGACGTGGGCCTCCTCGTGCATGTTGTCCCGTGCATGAGGGATGTTAGGCCTTAGAACACCACGCTGGTTTTGATGTGGTGTAATTCCTCGGGGCCTGTGGTAGTTGCTTTGTTAACCCACAGTCGCCTTTTACAACCCCCCCCCCCCCCCCACAGGAAGAAACGAGCTGGTGCTATTCTATAGCCGTCCGACGCCACATAGTACTATTATTATTAAATTAAAAACCAACATAACGAATAATTGTAACTCAAGCAAGAACTTGAACTTCACTCAGCAGCACCATGAAATCGCTTGAACACAATTTTAAACATAGCCTGAGAATTTTTATTATACGTCATTCTCATTATGCAAAAAAAATGTTTCTTAAAATAATTCTTAATGAACGGCTTAATTAAAAATAAGTTAGGAAATCATACTTTTAATTGCAGGCCCAAATGCAGACGTCAATTTAGGTCAGGCATAACCCACGTGGAGAAAGTTCTATCATGGAAGAATCATCCGGATGGGTAAATATAATGAAACCAATACCATATCATCAGACTAGCTCTCCACTCCTGAACGTAGACCTTTTTATTATTATTATAGAATGAAAGAAGATAATTTAAAATTACCGTCGTTTTTAGTCCGCGATCCTGATATTTTTATTTGTTTATATTTTGCTGATAGACCTGAGATTTCATTGAAGGGACGGCTCCGGGCTTCACCTTGCCCGAAGCTCGACCTTAATTGGTCTTAAGGTCTCGAAATTCTTAATTGGGGCCTCCATAAACACCCGGATGCCAACTTTCAGATATCATTATGCCAACTCTCAGTGAACTGTGATTACAATTTTATTAACATATTTTTAACTTAGTTGGGGTGCAGATATTAATGCAAATACATGCAATGCAATGCAGGTTTCGTGAGTAATTTATAAGGTAGGTATTTGGATGTTGGATGTTAAAGATGTGTTCACATATCTCTGAGGAACTGAAAACGTTAATATCTTTTTGGATATGACTGTACCTACATTTCAAGGTAGTGCCAAAAAATCCAAAAATCGCATATCTTTGTTTTTATACAAAGCAGGTCGACATTCGTACACCAAACAAAAAATGAACATTTTGTCACGTATTTTCGGAATAAAGACGTATACAATGTGCTCGATCAAAATGCATTTGACGCTCGAACCGCTCGCCATACAAGCACTGAGGTACGCGCCCCATAGGAAACACGGTGGCGAGACGCGCGCTCACCTCACCCCGCATTGATTGACCAGTCGCGATCGCTCTGCGCACCAACTATTAGGTTTTTAAATTGTGCCTACCTATACCCTGTCGCGTGCATACCTACCTACGTACCTAACCGAATTTAAGAAATATCATCACTTACCGAAATAAAGAAAGCGCTGGACAAGGCTATGACAGTTTGATATTTATCTATTCAAACTTTTCACTATTGCCAATTTTGCAAATTGAATGGATCTAAATAGACCTAAATAGGTCATTCTAGGTAGACAACATTTCTTCAAGTCCTGCTTTTTTCAGCTGTGTCCCATATTTGAATAATTGATTCCCCGCAAATCAATGTTTCAAAGTAACAATACCTACAGAGTAGAATATCGTGCGGCGACCAATTGTCCCGTTTGGCTTACCAGGGCGACTGCTATAAGCCATGCCATATAGGTACATACTTGAATATATCGATCAATCTTACGTATCTATAAGAGTACGTATACCTACCAATAACTTGAAATTCCTAACCTTAACAGACGATTAAGCCTGTGAAATTTTATAAAAACACATGTTAAATTGCCAAATAAGTATTACTTCATTATCTACTTCATTAAAAATCCTAGAATAGGTAGTAAATATTTTTTAACTTACCGTAAACTGCCGCAACATTGCCTAAGTTTTACGCTTTTTTAAAGATATCTTCGAAATTTAAAAGCTATTTTCAACTTTTCTATGTACTAAATAAAGTTCAAAATCTTGTCTTTGGGATATCATGGTGATATTACATTATATTACTAAAGGAGTAGATCTGTAACGACATTTAATACCAGGCAAAGTTGGGCTGAAAAATCGCAACTTTGCCTACGTTGTTAAAAAGTATTACAAGACACAAATCCACAAACTCTCCACTCTATATTGAACTATATTCTTATATCATGTTAGTGTTTATTTAAAAATCGAAAAAATGTACATAAGTAGCCTAAATTAAAGCCAGGCAATGTTGGGATGTAAATTTTGGTCATTTTCATACATTGACAAAGTCTTGTATAGGGTTGTCACAAATTTAGAAATGAACGACTTTTTTTTTCACAGTGTAATAATTTCTTATACATTATTATTACTTAACATTAACAATATTATTAACATTAACATTATTACTTATAATAAGTAACATTTCTTTAGAAATGGACATAGTTATGAAGAAAACATCCAATCCATATTTTTGGGTGAAACGGAGTATTTCGCTCTCGGCTTTAAAAATACCACTTAATTTGTCCTAAATGGTTCGAAAAAGGTTTTATTTAAATGTTTAATGATCAAATAAACAGGCAAATGCTGTAAGCAAAAATTTAATTTAACTAATTTTACTTAATATTTATCAGGGGAATTATAGACTCTATATTGAAAATTAATTGGCCTCGTCGCCCGACTTTAGGGTTTTGTAAAACCTTTTCAATGTCTAGACGTGTGATCTCGGATATATCTTCCACTAATGGCCAAGAAAATGTTCCCTTGGTGTTCTTTCTCAGATATTTCGTTAAATATGTACCATTGCTTTCATTATGACTTATAATCAAACCAATGTAGTATATATTGACTTTCCTTGCAAGGAATTTAACTAGTACATATTTTCCTACAGTAACGTCATCAGTGGAATCTTCTTCAATGAAATTTAAATTATCTTCATAAAAACTTTCAGTATCACTCTGTGAGTCTACAAATGGGCCATCTTCTGAAGAATCATGCAAAGAAAACGATGAAGTTATACTGTCTGAATCTGACCCTTGCCTTTTGTCTAGTTGTCTGAGTGAAATATTTGATAATATTTTTCTGGGTTCAACAGGAACACAAGAGGTTGGAGGGTCATTTTCACATGCCTTTGTAAATAAAGTGCGGTTATTAGAAATGTATAAGTTCTGTGGTGCTTCGCAATTCACAACCACACCTGGAGGAATGTTTATATTTTGATAAGAAGAACTAGCTTCTAATCTTTCTGTATTCGGTATTGTTGTAAAGTCTTCGGTTGACACAGATTCCCCTGGTTTTATATGGACTTTTTTATTTCTTTTCCTGTTTATGTTATTATTGGGAGATCTTGATTCTTTTAAATAACTGAGAAGAGCATTATTAAAGGTAACCTCTGGTTTCCTATTCTCCACGTTGTAATCAGGTAGTTTTCTTAAAACTTCTTCAGGGTTTAAAGGGTGTATCCCAGTGGCCTTGAATCCATTCTTGATTGTTTCTATTTGATTAATTTTTATTGCATCAATTAATGATTTTAGTAATTCTGGAAAAATACTTTTGTTTAAGGAATTACTGGACGGGTGTCGTACTTTCCAGTCGAGTAGAATATTGCGCCACGTTCTTTTTAAGGGTCTAAAAAATGAGACATCAAGTGGTTGGGTATCGTGAGTTGAATTGGGTGGTAGAAAAACAAAGCGAATATTGTTATCACGACATTTCTCAATAATGCTTATGTTTAAATGCGAGGACAAATTGTCCCCTATCATTACTTTGGGTTCCGGTGAGGATTGTGCCCAGGGTATTATAATAGCATTGAACCAATCTTCAAAGGTTTGATTATCAAACCAACCGGATTTCGATTTATTAAATCTTGTACCGGGCGGCCCTTTTTCACACCAGTTACTCCACAGATTTTCTGCCTTATAAACTACGTATGGAGGAAATAATTTTCCGGACGCAGTGGCCGCGAACATGAGAGATATTGCAGTTTTAGTACTGTTGAGAATTTTATTAGGATACTTAACACCTCTTTTAAAAATGCATCTCAGGCTACCGGGATCATCAGATAAATTAGTTTCATCGTAGTTCAGAATGTGCTCTGGTTTTGCATTAGTTAAACTTACTTTTAGGTTATCAAAATATTCGTTATATTCACTATAAGTTTTTGTAGCCCGTACAAGCTTAATATTTTGAGTCGATCTCGTCGTTAATTTATTTTTGTGCCTATTTAAAAAATTCCTAATCCATTTTTCGCCTGGCATCTTATTATTAAAAAGTGCGGATTTTTCATTTTTTTTAAGGTAGACATAAACGATTATTCTCAATTCTGAACGTGTTAAAGGACTGCCATAATTGGAGCAAAGAATCAACGCTTCCACAATTCTTGACTCCTCCTCTTCAGACAATTTATTAGGACATCCAACTTTACGCATATGTTTCAGCTTTACTTTATTTAAAATTGTTTTTCTTGGTATCCCAAACTGTTTTTCTGCTTCATATGAATTTAAATTTTTGTTTTTTACCAAATCTACTGCTAAATTTAGTAAGCTATCTTCATAATCTTTGTAGCGCCTGGCACCTGGCTTTCTTCTATGTTTTTCCATTGTGGACCTAAAAATAAAATAATATATATCAACTGCTTAATTAAAGTAATTTTTAAAGTAATACGTAGTAACTTTACCTAATACTTTACCTAATGTATTAGGTATTCGTTTCGTTGTTAAAAAAATATCCAATTAAACAAAATTACATTATAAGGCAAATTAAATGATAAAAAAAATAAAATTATATAATTTCAAAAATATAACTGCAACAACCCTACCGTAGATAAAGTTGAGGTTACTTATTTATCAAACTTATCCCATCTTTGCCTAAGTCTAATTTATTTTAGAACGCTTGACGACAAAACGAATCTAGCAATTGCATTATATTAAAGAAGACTAAATCGATAAGATAACTATATTACCAAAACTTAAACAATATTCTATTTCGACTTACCGAAAAAGTTTTGAGCATCAGTTTAAATTCCCGTCTCCTTCTTGACGTTCAAAACGGCACTGACGTGAAGGTAGGTGACATTAGTACTATGGCGACCATTTTTTGTGTTGTCAGAATATCTTTACAAAATATACCATTGGTTTCAGTGATGCAACATAAATATTTTGCGAGTTATCAGCATATTACTATTTTAGGCAATGTTAAAGACTTGTGGTAAAGTTGCGACGTTTTACGGTACGATGTTAATAATTATTTTACATAGCGCGTAAACCAAAAATCATAAAAAACTCCAGATTGAGACTTAGGACCGATCGATATGAGGATTTAAATCTAGTTTTTAGAATTTTAAAACTTTTAAATTAGTTTTTTCGCGCAATGAGTATTTAAATTGTAAATGAGGTTGGATAATGATACTTTCTATTATCCACCATTTCAAATTAAAGTAAAATCCTGATTCTTAAATCTTCGAAGGTTATCCAATTAATGAATGGTAAAATAAAAACCTCGAATGAAATTGAATATTTTATATGTTTAAAAGGAATGTATGAGTAATAGCAGAAACTTGTACGATGATGAATAACGATGACTTTTCAATGTATCTTCTTTTCACAGACCAGCAAATAATGAACTTCATTCACCAAAGAAGCTTGAAGTGAAACAAGAAAACCTGCCTCCCAAAAGCCCTACGGAACAAGTAGATGCAACCGATGACAAGGTGTTCCCAAATGCTGGTTTTATCCTGCGATCCACAAATGATATACCGGGCAACGCAAACGTTACCACCTAAATAATTCTTTATAATAATTCAAAGTTGATGAATAAAGCCTTATATATAGCACTAGTAATACCCGGCAGACGTTGTTCTGCCTTTGTATATTTATTTACCTCTGTGTATAAAATCACAAATTATTCTGTTTTGCCGTCAATATGATTTTTGCGATCGGTTGTACGGTATAGAAGTTGATGTACTGCAGCGCCATCTAGTGGCGAGTTATAACAAAGTTGATAGCTCAATAATATTCTCCGTGCTTAAATATCTATGTATACCAATTTTCATAGCGATTGGTTGAACGGTATAGAAGTTGATGTGCTGCAGCGCCATCAATTGGCGAGTTACAACAAAGTTGATAGCATAAAAACCTTCTCCATGAAAAAATATATAGGTATATGTGCCAACTTTCATGGTGATCGGTCAAACGGTGTCGAAGTCTATTAACATCAGATATACCAACATCCATTTTTATATATGTACTCGTATATAAGATTTACATGTTTTGTCATTTACGATAACAAACCAAGAAATACGTAAGAAATAGTAGTAATTGTACGTATAGATTTAAAATTTTTTGCTAGTCGCAAAGATCAACATAACGTGCGAATAAGATTTCAAACCATAGCCTGTTGCTATAAGCGAGAAAGAGTCGGAACCAATAACGATATGTCAAACGGGACTTGTTTTCAAGTAGTTGGAATTCTGGTGAACATGTGTCTTACGGAGTGGCTTCTGGTGTCTTAGTAGGCGCTGTTACACATATTAATTTAATCACGACACATTTGAGCCATGTCATAATTGGCTTTCGCAGTGTAATAATTAAGTTTACCTTTTATAAAAAGAGGATTATCTGACCGTCTTGTCAGACAGTCTTCCAGATGGTAGCTGTTGCCCATAAACATCCGTATTATATGCCAACTTCCGATAAAAATGATCGATGTTCTTCTTCTTCTTCTTCTCAGCCCTTGGACGTCCACTGCTGGACATAGGCCTCCCCCATTGTCCGCCATTTAGACCTATCGGCAGCGGCCTGCATCCAGCGGGTGCCCGCAACCTTTATGAGGTCGTCTGTCCATCTCGATGAGGATCGATGTTGGGATATCTGAAAGATCGGGATCCAAGTCAATCTTACCTGCCAGCGGTGCATCCTGTTAGCTAAAGAACAAGTTTATGACGAACAATATTTGCGGCGGAAAGACGTATGTCCGTAGCTACCCACCATCCTGACATCCAAGTTTGCCGCCACAATGACACTGAAAATGCCCCAAGACCTGTGCCGTTTCGGTACAAGAGTGATGTTTACATGCGAGGAGAACTGCCTACTTTGCACTGGCATATGGCTTTTAACAATTCATATCTCATCTTGATAGGATACCGGATATCGAGGGCCACATTCCCTACATGTTGAATCTCCTGCTGCCTACATTCTTGGAAGAATACAATTTGTCAGCTAATGCTCCACTTCGATCTTCCAACCGCTACATCGTTTCCATTCCATATGTTAAAATCAGTATTTTTATTTCATATATCTACTCTTCAATGAGCGAGACACAGGCTTACAGTTCTACTTCTTACAGTTTATTGATGAATGTTTTAGCCTATAATGAAACTGCATATAGGTATATGCAAACAAAATATATATGCAATTTCCGTATAACTTCATTATTTAATATTTTCTTAGGTTTTCGCGATTACTATACATTGCAATTAAACAACTTTTAACGGTTTAAATCGCGTATATTTGACATGATTTATATCCCGACGTTTCGAACACTTTGCAGTGGACGTGGTCACGGGGTGACTAATTGATTTTATTTGTCACTTGAGTTATTAAGAAATTATTACTACCGTCTGAAATTTTTTGAACTACCGTCTGAATTTTTTTAATCATAACATTCCCTATGCACGCAGTATTCACTCACGGTGTCCAGAGGTCTTGCAGTATGGCGTTGGCCTTGTGATTTAATTAATTTAATGACTGGATCCCATTTAAGTTTTTTCCCAATTTAATCCCATTTAATTTTTCCCATTAATTTAAGTACCACCGGCTTGGGATCCAGTCATTAAATTAATTAAATCACAAGGCCAACGCCATACTGCAAGACCTCTGGACACCGTGAGTGAATACTGCGTGCATAGGGAATGTTATGATTAAAAAAATTCAGACGGTAGTTCAAAAAATTTCAGACGGTAGTAATAATTTCTTAATAACTCAAGCGACAAATAAAATCAATTAGTCACCCCGTGACCACGTCCACTGCAAAGTGTTCGAAACGTCGGGATATAAATCATGTCAAATATACGCGATTTAAACCGTTAAAAGTTGTTTAATTTCATTATTTAACTTAAGATTGCTTGATATCGGGACAAAACATCTTACTTTATTCTTCTATGTAAATATAAACATAAAAGAATATTAGGCCGAGGAAGACATGGGCTATTTTTTATTCAGATTCGTTTCAATATTTCCGCGGTAATCAGTAGAAAGTTTACGCGAACTCACCTAGTATCTAATGAAAGAAAGATATGTATACTTTGTAAAGGACAAGAAGACTTTTCCAACCGTTTCACTGGGAGGTTCTAAAGTTTTGCAACCAGCCCTTTCTGTATCCCCTGTTGGACATGGGCCAATGTATATTGTCCTGTGCATAAGGGATGAAAGGCCCTAAGATGCCTCGCTGGCCAAGCGGATTGGCGAGTGGTAGCTTCTTTGTTAGCCTTAGTCACCTTTTACGAGACGCACCGGAAGAGATGGGGTTTTGATAGTCTATAGCCAGCCAACATAGCCAAATTAAGTTGTTTTAAGATTTTCACGCGATAAAAGTCGTTGATTATCAGTAGTGCAATAGTGATATGGAAGAGAAATTACATTCCAATAGGTACTGTATTCATGACGCGTGTCAGGAGGATGTTATAAAACAAAGTGTAATTACTAATGTAATTTTACATATAATTGAATTCTGGAAATAATTATTAATTCCAAGCACACGGAAATTGTATAATTGGATTTGCTGGCGCGAAACCATTTGTGATTGAGCAAAAAATTATTAATCAACATCAACAGCGCATAGAACAAATTATCAGAAACGATCCTTTTGGGGTCGTTTACTTAATTAAAATGACATCTTTTTGGGTGGGCTTGGTTTTTGTAATTGCGATTACTGGTAAGACATTGTACCTCTTTATTTTTGTTGTAACTGTAATTTATTTATTAGTTTTAAATGAATTTTGGCTTTTTCCATTTTCTGAATGTTTTAAATTATAATGAAGATGGGTGATACATTGGCGAGTGAAACCGTAGTTATGTAGGATTCGTGAGAGGACCACTAATAAAATTGAGACCTATAGCTCGTCAACTCAGTTTTAAATTAGACGCGCATGAACTAAACCACGGATGAGTGCTCTCAGACAAGACACAGTTTTTGCTGACGGTCGGCGTGTTATGTCATGTAGCTATGCCCGTGGTTGAGACTCGACTGTTTAGCTACGAGTAGGCAGTGGATCACCAACTAGTAAAACCGTCAACGAATAATACCGTGGGGAATTTTTTCACTGAAGGATTGTAAGGTTCAATTTCACTGAAAGCAGTTTTTCTCAGCATATGACTATTCCGAAATTAGCATGTTTAAATTAAAATAGATTGCATGCCTCAATTGATGTCAACATCGAGTCCACATCGCCATTTCAACATGCTAAATTTGAGGCAACCGCCCGAGTCCGGCTCTAGTGGAATCTCTACTCTTTACAACTTTGTAGCAATTTCTGAGCTTAAAATTTAACAAAGCGTAAATAATTTTACAGACATTGTATTACCGAGTCCGACAATTGTTACGAACGTGTCAGAAACTGTACAGTCTAATCTAAAAAATAGCAATAACAGTATTCAAGTAGTCAATGCTAATGATTCATCAGCTAATCAGAGCGAAATACCTGACGAGTACTGGGAGTATGAGAATACAACAGTCATAGATAGTAGAAGAATTCTGTACAGTAAGCGAACGTTACCCGGCAAAAGACCTTACATGGTAAGACACCTTTTCACCATAAAATAACTAGGACTGGGTCTTAACAAAATCCTAGTTATTTTGAACAAATTATCTTAAAAAAACCTTCTCCGCCTTATCACTTGAAACTTCTTATAGGTTAATAATTATTACAGGTCCTCGACCTATCAGATTCTTTAGACGCTAATTAAAATGCTGCTTTTGAGTCTGCCTGTTTTATAATTAGGAGGGTCTATATTTTTGTAATAATATCAACCGATTAAAAAAAATTTATTAAACCTTCCGCAATAAATTATATACTCAATGGACCATACTAGTATTCCCTGTATCGTGGGTCCAGAAACACAAATACGAACTCAAATGACCTAGACCCGAACAAGCGTTAAAACAAATGATTAATATAAATGTCTGATTGGGAATTGGAACCCGAGATCTTTTGCAGTGCAGACAGGAGCACTACCAATTGGGCTAATCGGTCGTCAAATAATTTACAATAGTGAAAACCCACAACAAAATAGAACCTGCAGTTCTCAAACAGACAGGTAGCTTTACTCGCAATTGACACAATGTCATTGTATAGGTATGTACCTATAGGTATGGCCAAAGTTTGTTTGCAGTGCAGAGCTAGCTTTATCCATCAAGATAGCAATGTCAAAATGCCTACTTGAGGTTTGGGCAAAGTTCGAAAAGACGACTGTAATAGACGTCGCCCACTGCTGATTGGGCAGTATCCAAAGTACCTTAATAAAGACGGGCAAAGCCGATAGTTCAACAATTTTGCCGGAGTTTATCCAGCAGCAATGTGTTATACCACCGTAATAATAATAAGTTCTGCACTAATTCTGCACCCTAAGCGGACTCTGTCCGTATCATATACATAGCTACTCGCGGGAAAATCGCATTAAGCGTTACATCAACTTACCTACAAGACGCCAGTGTGAAATTATAGCATCATCTAGCTAGACAAATATGCCGAAACTAATTATGTAGGTACAATATGTATAGGTATACATAAACATCATACTATTTTTGTAAATACATGTGTAACTCCTTTTCATTAAGGTATACCTACAACTAACAAAACAGTCGGCGAAAGCACACAAGTACCGCGGTTGGCTATGTGGTGGTGTTATTCTTCACAAATATTATGTGCTCACATCCGCGGCCTGTGTGGAAGATGCTGACCATTTCTATATAGTCTCGGGTACTACACGGTATGTCGACACCGCGGACTATAAGTCCAATGACTGTGTCTGCAAGCACCGCCGCAGGGTTGTGTGGAAGTGTGTCCCCAAAAGTAAGTTCCACATTTAAATACAGCAACATGTTTTGGTTAAATGATTTGATGTTTGATATGTATATAAAGAAGGTGACAGACAAGCGGACACTCTATGCGGTGGTAGTAGATGTTGTCGCCAATGGATATTAGCAACACATGCCAAATTCAGTCAAAATTTACAAACGTCGACATAAACGTCGATACATCGCCATACGCCATACGAATTTGAAAAATTGATGGAGAAGCATGGGTAATATAACAAGGTGTGAATTCTTCATCCCATTACAATCTTCCTTGTTCTGATGGGATGGAATAGACCATGGTGTAATGCGAGTAGGCTGGTATATTCGAAGGAGATACTTCCCTTATTATAATTACACAAACATGTGGCTGTCTTTGAAGCCTAAAGTTGGCTTGATAAATTCTGACGTTTAATTGTGGTTTAAACGTCTTTAATTATTTTATAGACTACAAATTCGACTTCCAAGACAGCATGAAGTGGTCTTCCAACGATATCGCGATTGTAAAAGTCGAAAGGCCCTTTAAGTTTGGAAGCATCGAGAGCGGATGCGAATTTGCTGCCACCGAAATTATTTTCAATAACGTGAGTCGGGAGCTAGAGAAGGCCGGAACCAAAGGCTTTATTGCTGGATGGGGAAGTGGTAGCAACTTCAGGGAGGTATGTTTCTTAACTAGTTTATCTTACCTCAAAATTAATATTCTTTGACATTAATTTGCGCACTAAACTTTCACACTCTTCGCTCCTGGCTGATCGCCTTCTGCGCTTGCCCTAAACTATACATGTCCGGTGACTCCTGAAAGGTCATTTAGGGCCACAAGAATTTAGCCATTCCAAAGAAAAACGACTACATTCTTTTGCATTGATAACGTCATTGCTGTAACTGAAAGTACAGGTTTATTCTACAACATTGTATTTTCCGTTGGTGTCACATGACCGCGAATTTCCTTACTAAATGGAGTGGAATGGGATATATGCTCTGGCATATATCCCATTCTATTCACTCACCCCCGAAACTCGTAGGTAGTACGTTTCATGGCAGTCTTCCATGAGGTCTGGGTAACTCTGACGTACCTAGTCAAGTACCCAGTCAAATCACATCACGCGTCCCCCCCTCTCCAAAAACACGTTATTAGACAGACATACATGTACTATGTAATCAAAACCGTACATACACCAGTGTCAATTAAAAAAATATCCTAAAAATGCTTATTATAAAATGAACTCAGGGTGTATACCGTCGCTATGAAGACCATGTTCCCAACAACGCCAAGTGCCTCCAAGAAGCCAAGGTGTGCATCATGGATAATGAACAGTGCGCTAAGAAGTGGGCTCAGAAGTTCCGCTCCATCATCCAGCAGTACATGATCTGTACTAAGGATGTGATGAGGAGGATCAGTGAGAAGTGTCATGTAAGCAAGTGTTTTATTTATTATCTTGTAATAATGTAATTTTCAGATTCATTTAAAACTTTATAGTAATATCAATATAGTAATGCTGGTGTAATACCGTAACTTATCAACATTATGTACCGACATATGTATATGCATGTCTCATATACAGTACATATGTATATGAGACACGATACGCAGTAAAATATCAATGGTGGAGATCAGTTCTCAAATGGAGACCAAGTATCGGGAAACGTAGCGTGGGAAACATGCGGTAAAATACCAACGGGGAGACCAGTTCTCAAATGGAGACCAAGTATTGGGAAACGTAGCGACGGGAAACAGGCGGTAAAATACCAACGGGGAGACCAAGTATCGGGAAACGTAGTGTGGGAAACATGCGGTAAAATACCAACGGGGAGACCAGTTCTCAAATGGAGACCAAGTATCGGGAAACGTAGTGTGGGAAACATGCGGTAAAATACCAACGGGGAGACCAGTTCTCAAATGGAGACCAAGTATCGGGAAACGTAGTGTGGGAAACATGCGGTAAAATACCAACGGGGAGACCAGTTCTCAAATGGAGAACAAGTATCGGGAAACGTAGTGTGGGAAACATGCGGTAAAATACCAATGGGAGGCCAGTTCTCAAATGGAGACCAAGTATTGGGAAACGTAGTGTGGGAAACATGCGGTAAAATACCAACGGGGAGACCAGTTCTCAAATGAAGACCAAGTATTGGGAAACGTAGCGACGGGAAACAGGCAGTAAAATACCAACGGGGAGACCAGTTCTCAAATGAAGACCAAGTATTGGGAAACGTAGCGACGGGAAACAGGCGGTAAAATACCAACGGGGAGACCAAGTATCGGGAAACGTAGTGTGGGAAACATGCGGTAAAATACCAACGGGGAGACCAGTTCTCAAATGGAGACCAAGTATCGGGAAACGTAGTGTGGGAAACATGCGGTAAAATACCAACGGGGAGACCAGTTCTCAAATGGAGAACAAGTATCGGGAAACGTAGTGTGGGAAACATGCGGTAAAATACCAATGGGAGGCCAGTTCTCAAATGGAGACCAAGTATTGGGAAACGTAGTGTGGGAAACATGCGGTAAAATACCAACGGGGAGACCAGTTCTCAAATGAAGACCAAGTATTGGGAAACGTAGCGACGGGAAACAGGCAGTAAAATACCAACGGGGAGACCAGTTCTCAAATGAAGACCAAGTATTGGGAAACGTAGCGACGGGAAACAGGCGGTAAAATACCAACGGGGAGACCAAGTATCGGGAAACGTAGTGTGGGAAACATGCGGTAAAATACCAACGGGGAGACCAGTTCTCAAATGGAGACCAAGTATCGGGAAACGTAGTGTGGGAAACATGCGGTAAAATACCAACGGGGAGACCAGTTCTCAAATGGAGAACAAGTATCGGGAAACGTAGTGTGGGAAACATGCGGTAAAATACCAACGGGGAGACCAGTTCTCAAATGGAGAACAAGTATCGGGAAACGTAGTGTGGGAAACATGCGGTAAAATACCAATGGGAGGCCAGTTCTCAAATGGAGACCAAGTATTGGGAAACGTAGTGTGGGAAACATGCGGTAAAATACCAACGGTCAGACCAGTTCTCAAATGGAGACCAAGTATCGGGAAACGTAGTGTGGGAAACATGAGGTAAAATACCAATGGGAGACCAGTTCTCAAATGGAAACCAAGTATCGGGAAACGTAGCGTGGGAAACATGCGGTAAAATACCAATGGGAGACCAGTTCTCAAATGGAGACCAAGTATCGGGAAACGTATGGGAAACATGCGGTAAAATACCAACGGAGAGACCAGTTCTCAAATGGAGACCAAGTATCGGGAAACGTAGTGTGGGAAACATGCGGTAAAATACCAACGGAGAGACCAGTTCTCAAATGGAGACCAAGTATTGGGAAACGTTGAGTGGGACACTCTTCTGTCAGGTAGACTGACTTGAAGAAAGTCACCGGTAGTAACTGGATGAGAACAGCGAAAGATCGTGTGTGGTGGCGATCCTTAGAAGGTAATGCCGTAACTGTAGTAAGTAGTTAGTAAATTATGTTAGTATGCTAGTAAATAGGAACGTTACAGTGTCTAGGCATTTCTAGTCGTCTAGACGCAGTGCTAAACTACTGGGCAACTGTATTTTCCTATTACGAGTATGTTTCTTAACGATACCGATTTTGCGTGTTTAAATCTCAATTAATAATTAAAATGACATTTTAATTTCTAATCTAAGCTTCTATGGTTTTCTTTCAAAAAGAAATACGCCAATTGTACTGATGTGGAGATGGCAAACAGTCGACGAGGTAACGAGCAATTAGAACTACCCACGCGGACTTTCAACGTGGACTTGGGGAGACATCTTCGCGATCCCGACGACTATACTGCAAGGAGATCTTCTATGTATGGTGGTTTTTGTGAGGTAAGTTCATTCATGTGTTCGAGTCCATGTGTCATTAAGCGAGTGAAGATAGATTAGAGATAGATAATCAGATAAATTCTTTATTGCACATCAAGACAAAAACAAAACAAGACAGCAACAGACATTGTAACACTTGAAATGCACAAAAGGTTGTCTTATTCTAAGGTTTGAGGGTTAAAACTTAAAGAACGAAGATTACCTTCTTTCAGGTAGTCAATGCCGTTTAGCGTCATGAAAGTTTTTATAAAACCTCGTTAAACGTAGGTACAAAGACGTTTATAACAAAAGCAGTTCAGCGCCTAGGAATAAAGTATGCTAGAATCATGTGAGTGAAAATGTCAAGATGATTATTCAAACATGACAGTAAGAGGGAGTGTTGAGGAAATTAGGTGTAAAGAACAGTAGTGATCGCCCTGTGCCTGAAAGCAGTCTTCTTTTAATACGTCGTCTTGCAAGTATTCGCAACTGACAATGTATACTGACGTTACAAGCAAAGTTGCCAACTATGAAGCACTTATATCAGCGAAATCAAGAATTCAAATGTGGGATAGGGCTGAAAAAAGCGCGACTTCAAAGAAATTTTGTTTTCTTTGATAATATCCATGGTAATGAATTAATAAATATCCATGGCATGATAATGTTGCAAACGCAATCTAAAATCAATAAGAAATTTTACCTCTATGGGGTAACGTAAGCGTATAAAGTACCTCCTAATTTCTTTCACATTGGTCTCTCTCTGATCATTCTTCTTTCTGAGGTTACATCAGGCGTTGCTTTTTTATATTAATAACGCGCTATAATAAAATTTCTGCTGGAAGGTCGCTCAACGGTTTACATCCTTCTCCCACTGCGATGCATTCTTCTCTCGCACATACGCAGGGCTCCGAACGCTTCTACAAGACATTATTTTGTCTATTTTATTCTTGTAAAAATAATTGGTAGTTATAGTAGGTCATCGAATTTTGTTTACAGAATGACCATGGTGGTCCATTACTGGTGAAATACGAAGGCAAGGAACGCGTGATCGGTATAATATCGGCCTGCAAGATCGACCCGAAAAGTCACAACTGTCACGGACCCTTCCTCTACACTTCCGTCTTTAAGAATCGCCAATTCATCCAGTGTTCCATCTATAAGGATACAGAGTAAGGCGTCTTTCTCGCGGACAATCCGCGTAGTTAGCGTGATTATATACCTACGTAAAGTATAGGCCAATCTAGAGGTCGCATGATTAGGTACTTGGAGAATATTTGAGAACTGCAGAACCGGGCTTTATAGCAACTAATGCTTGCGCTTTATTGCTTGCTGTTTATTCTGTGTAAATCTAATCTAATCAGATCATCGATCGATAGATTCTCACTGTATTATTTAACGTATACACGAGTCATTGTTCACATAATTTTCAGCGATTACGAAGACACCTGCAGAAGAGTGTTCCGTGGCGGCATCACGCATGAAGAATGGGATATCGATTGGAATTCTGTAAGAGAGTAAGTCAAATCATACTTTAGGTATATATATACATTTATATATCTTATGTACTCCCTATATATACTTTTTATACTCCCATAGGTAGGTACTAAACGTTAATTCACGAGGTTTTCCCATTGGGCCCCATGTGACGTGGGCCATGTCCTAGTTCCTGGCGGTGACATGGCAGTGTACGAATTCCAAACTGGTATGAAAAAATGTACTAAAAATGTACTAGAAATGTACTAAACTGTATCTACTATCAAACAAAATAAATATATTAACAAAATAATGCTAAAAATCAGTGTTGTAATTGTTACCTACAAGAGCATACTTCATAGCGGGCGCTATATTTTCCAATAACAACCAATCGGTTTCTGGATATTTTTAAAGACTAGAAAGTTTTAAGAAAAATGCACTTTCAGATTTTAAATAGTTTTTGTGTATAATATATTAAAATAATAATAGAATAAGAGATAACCGTTTTTGGAAAGAAAGATTTAATGTGGAGTGTAGACTTTCTCGGCCGGTGTCCATATTAATTGAATCTTCCGGGCTACTTGGCCGAGGTCTTCTGGAATCTCTTCTCTTTCTTCCAAACGTTTAATATTATATAATATTTGATAAAGTTTTAATATACATCAATAAATTGGAAGGAATAATGGAAGTAGTTTGTAAGTACAGATATCAATTTGTAAGTTTTATTTTATCAAAAATAATTTTCTCTTACTGTTAATGTGTTAATGTCTAAAATTTGGTTCAGTGTACATACTGCGTTTTTAGTTTGGGCAACCGAAATACAAGAGCGTTTTAATTTTAGGGATGAGACTGTCGGAAAATGTTCTTAATGGCACAGTTGCTTATCTTATTTCGCACTGTACTTTCTACGGTTGTAATTTTCTCACAGGATAGTAAAGGATATTGAATTGTCGCAAAATCCTTAAAATAAATGTCCATTTTTGAGGGGAGATGACTTAAGTTAAAAACTCTAATTTCTGTTTAACCAAAGGTTGACTGGCAAAAGAATGCTACTCTAGGCATTAAGTCCACCTCATACAACTTTAGTGCAGTACCTATAGCTTAAATAATTAAAGGTAAATAATTAAATGAGCAGCAGAAGTACTGGATGTGGCAGCACATCGATGTCAGAAAATTTAAAGGTGGGTTAGGTTTGGGTTCTCTGATGACAATAATGGTATAAGAGTCTCGCCCGTCGACTTGATGTTGACGTTCTTAGTAGGGTTCACTGATATATATCAGCGAATATATACTCGTATTATGATATATATCACGATATATACTAATTGATTTTTATATTGATATATATCAATTGATATTTATCGTCAAAACTAGAATTTTGGCATCCCACGCTTTTAAATTGTTATACTAACATAAATAAAAACTATGATCACTGCAACTGCCAATGATCCAACACTAAAGATTATAATTGTAATTTAGTTGAATGACGATTAAGTAGACTGATTATAAATCTCAGACTCTAATTTTCTGTTGCTCTAAATTTTTTTGTTTTGTTTTATAATAATTAAGTCTATTAATCAAACTCAAAGTTTCGTTTAACAATTTTGACATATTAAAACCACTTACAGAATGAAATTCGCGTTTTGTTATATATAAGACATTTATCCGATATATATTGGATATATATCAAATATTGGATATTCTGATATTTATTATAAATATCGGATTTTTACGAACCCTGATTATGAGTAATTAAAAATTGGTTATTTCAGTTATTCAAAAATAGTTTGTTTTGCTGATCATGTTTTGGTGCCCACTTAAATACAAGCCATAAATAAATGAAATAA
Source organism: Sesia apiformis (assembly GCA_914767545.1). Classification (NCBI taxonomy): domain Eukaryota; kingdom Metazoa; phylum Arthropoda; class Insecta; order Lepidoptera; family Sesiidae; genus Sesia; species Sesia apiformis. Next base: position 7,760,827 of record OU611970.1, on the reverse strand, counting down.
AAGTAATGTCCCATGAGAATCACTACTGAATGCCAGAGGACAGGGGTGAATGACGAGGGTTATAGTAAATAGTGACCTCTCCTGTACAAAAGATTCCTCTGTGACCACTCCGTTATTAAGAAAAACTTTGTACTTTATATTAATTAATTTATGCTATTGCAGAGGAGACAACGACAGCGACGACGACAGGGATGATGACAGGTATTGTCTTAATTCTTTTGTATTTATTTTCATAAAGTAATACATTACATTTTAATTTATAGTAAATCAAATAATTTCTAAAAAAAATTTTTTTTTTCTATTATTTGATGAACTTAAACGTAGTTTATAGATAGATAGATGCCTTTTAACTTCGATGAATTCAACTGTATTCGATGCATCCGTGATCCGTCCATTTGCAAACCTAGTGCAATTGTCACAGGGCTTCAAGTACCTGACTACAACACGATGTTAAAACTTGTTTTATTATTTCTTGTCGTTGTTGTAATTTGCCAGTGTATCAATTATCTTAGTAGACAGATTGAGTATACCGTGTAATACACAATTTTCCCTCATCACCGACCAACGGGAATTCTTTCGCAAATTTTTTCTCCACGATACAATTATCCAGTTGGCCGATCGGTAATAGTAAACTAAAGTAGCACAACTAAACTCTAGTAATTATTAACGGCAAAATATAATTCCCCAGCTAAATGTAAATAAAGCTAATTGTTTTAAGTGTTATTAACGGTGAACATTTATTTATCTCGGGGTATGAGGAAGCCTCGCCCCTTGATAAATGACGGTGGAGGCGTTTTTAAAATCTAGCGAATAGTCTCTTTCTCATTTGCAACCTGTTATATACAGCGATAAATAAAAAACGATCCTTTTACCATTGAAATTCTTTGTGAAAAGTAACAACTTCTACGACTTTTTAAAATTCACCACTTTTTTCTCACACAAACATTCGCAACGTTATCTTATTGTACAGATTTACAAAAAAGTAGGTTATCTTATTGTAGCGGTTCGATTAGCAGTTCTTTATGAATGGAGTGTTTCTTTTAATATAAAAAGGCGGCAGACCAGCATACAGTCCACCTGATTGTAAGTGGATGCTGTCGTCCATAGACATCCGCGATACATGCCAACATCAGTCAGAATGACAAACGTTGGCACGCCCCCGTATGCGCTGCCTACCTTTGCAGATTAAGGAATGGATTGGGAGAAAGGGTTGGGAAAATGGGGAGGGATAGGATAGGATGGGGTGGGAATGGGCTCTGGCATATCTCACTCACTACCGAAACATGTACGTGCATTGGGGAAATACTATAGAGTAGGAAATGCAGTACCTACATTTCAAGTTAGTCTTCTGTGAGAGAGGGGTAACGTGGCCAGTCGAGTGCGCACAGCGGCTGTGGGAATGCAGCATGCACTCTCCCCCTACCAAACCAAGTGTTATTAACACTTGTTGTTAGCCCCTACCAAGTGAGCGGCGTTGCCGTTCATATAGTAGCGTACATGTAACAGTCATTCCTTCATTTTCATTTTTCTAAAGGAAATATCAATTTCAGAAGTAATCGTGGAACAAAAGTTATTAGTTTTAATGATAGCAATTCAGTATTATGGGGTTGCAGGAATTTCTTATGTAACCCTGTATATTTTCTATTGATATTGTTACATTTATTATTATTATTTGTATATTGCCCGCTGATATCATTAATGTGATAGAGTGTGGTGACACCAGTATACGAGTACTGTACTGAGATTGTTTCACAGTGATCGTGACAGTTCGGAATCACTGAGAGTACGGTAAGTAACGTATCATCTTTCTACAAAACGGGTGTATTTTTTACTAGAAGTAGCCTCGTGTAAGCGGCTGCAACATCAAATTCGTCATATCACCAATCAGTTCAATTTTCCATCCCATCAGCCTATCATCAGCTCCCGCTTGGAGCCACGAATACTTTTCTTTCTTTTTTCTTTTTTTTATCTTATCCCTTGTTCGGGTACGTGCTGCCTATTTTTCATAAATTCTTTATAGGGTTAAGACAGGCCAGCAAGGACGACTACATTTATTCATACAGTATTCCATTTTCTGTTTTTTTTGTGTAATACAAAGCACACTAAAAATACATACATACAGACGAATCAAATTGCTTTTTTATTTTTGGAATATCCAATGTATAGTCGGCAACACGTTAATGTGTTCAAACCGTTCGATGCCGTAGAGGTATGTTCAATATTTTTAACATATTCACTGGTAAAATACTATATTTCCCTAAATAGAAGTTTGCAACCAGTCCGTTAGGCTACCGTTCGGTCGCAAATATTGGACCCTTGGACCCAATGGCGTAACTATAGGGTGGCAGGGCTGGCAAAATGCCACGGGCTGGGAGTTACTGGGAGGGCCCCATTCAATGAATTTGCCACGGGCCTCAGATGGTATAGTTACGCCACTGCTTGGACCCTTAATCTTTGTCTTGGAACACAGTCATCATAATATTGTAAAGTAAAACAATATATCTCCACTCTGTTCTTTTATATTTTTAAATAGACTTATAAAGCATCATGGGAGCGGCTTAGAAACGCATCATATATCTATTTAGTTTGTCTTGCAGTCGCGACATCGTTAATTGCTATTTTACAGCGGTCGTAGAACGGGGCGACGCGTCCATCGCTGCTGGATTGAGGCCTCTCCAAGGGCTCATCACCACATTATTTAAAAAATACATATTAACAATCACCAATCACAATCACACAATTATAAAAAAAACAATATAACTAAAATATAACTCGGTTGTGAAGAAAAACTTCATTTCCTTTCCTCATTTCCTCAAACAAATCGTTCACAGCCGAATTAGTGATAATTGAAAAATCAGAACTTATTTCGAAACTCAGTGGTAATTGTCGGGACTTGAATTCACGGCCTCACAAATGAGGGACGAAAGTAAACATAACCAATATAAATAAGCTTTCACCGCTCAAAAACGTCAAAGTAAATATCAATAAATCTGTAAAATCTTTTGTTACAGTAAAAATAAAGTCAAGTCATCCAAACATGAAACAAACGATAGTAAATCCAACAGCGCAAGCGCGGAAAAACGTAAAGATATTGATAAAAATGAGGACAACAAAGAAAATAAAGAAAGTGAAAGTAAGAAAAGTAAAAAGCGTTCCACGAAGTCTAAGAAGAGTGGAAGATCTAAGAAAAAATCAAATGAGGAAAGACAAGGATCAGAGAGGACGTCCTACGAGTCCAGTAAAGATGAAAATATTAACGAGCCGGACGAGTAGAATACAAGTTGTATTAAAGAAATGATTGAAAAAAGATTGTATTTTATTTATTTTATTGTTGTAGTTTTACCAAACTGGGTAAATCAATTTTTCGTGTCTTTTAGCCATACCATCAGCCGGTCTCTCCTACTGTATATAGGCCTCTGTGCTATAAATGTATCTATTTACTGCTAACCTAAAGTCTACGTACATATAAACGCGTGGAATTTTAGTTTTTAAACTCTAAATTGGGATATCTGTTCTTCCAGTCAGCCGATTTCGATGAAACAAAGTCTGTTCGAAGCGCCAAGCTAAGCTTAATTAACCCATTGAAATTGGTTTAGTAATTTTGGAGATTAGCGTGTTTGAATAGACAAACAGACAAGCAGAAAAAAATTTTCAAAATCGTCTTTTTGTATTCTGATACTCTTCCTTTATCGCCCACGATCAGTTTTTGGTAAATATATTCAATGTACAGACACGCTGGTTCTACAGTTTTATTATATGTATGTATAGATAGATGATTTAATTTTGAAGTTATCTACAGAAATAAGCTGTGCAGTGTGCTATCGGCTGGGTTTAGAATAGCATCATTCTCTTCCCGTGGGTGTCTTAAAAGGCGACTAAGGTATAACAAGACCGCTACCATAAACCAGAACTACACCATTTTTGAAAGAGTTGACTCGTTAACCCAGACAGCGTGTTTTTTAATGTCCTATTCCCTGGCGGTGACATGGCAACGAAAGGACTCCAGACTGGTATGAAAAAATGTACTAGAAACAATTACGTTTAGCAAGTATTACGTTTAAAAATCTGAGGTAATTTTTCCTATGAATGAGTAGAGAAACTATTCTTTACAATAATATTGTAATCAACTATAGCCAATTCCATGTCGGCCTTGGTAAATGGATATCTACGTATCGCATAAAACATAACAATACTCTTCCTATGTATCCATACTCTAAGTAATAAAGGTTACGGTTAAAGAAATAAAAGCTTCACACAATATTCATTAGCTTGAAACACAATCCATTAGACTAAAACACTAATAAATAACATTTTCAAAATTTATATATGCTTTAAGAGAACTTAAACAAGAACGAAATGAGAAAAGTTTTGTAAAACTAAATTTCTGGTGTTAACTGCATCCATTTAAGCGTGTAACCTTAATATTTTTATTTTGGACATATCATCGAAATAATTGTTTCAGTTTGAATTTATTAGTTTAAAGCTAGAACTTCATTAGAAGCAGCTTCGCAGCAAGCAACCCCATCGAGCAAGTCAAATGGAAAATGTATGCTTCTATTCGAGCCCAGTATAATAGCATCTCCAATTTAACCAGCCAGATTGGATAACAATATCAAATATAGTTTATTGGGTTAAGTATGCTCTGAAGCTGTCTTTAATGAGTCCCAAGGATTCGATGAGAATGGTGAAACTCAAAGGGGTTCGATGATTAGGTCCAGTTTCAAGCAGGCTATGGACGTCTTCTGTTTACAGTTACCGTCAGGGTTCTCGTAGAAGTTCAGCGTGACCTGATACCGGCCTACGTTATTGCTGTTCACAGGGAGGTCGTCAGTATCGACGACCAGGTCTACTTGGGTACTCGGGTACAAATTGGGTATTCGTCCTGAAGAAAAATTTTTACTTATCTGAGATTTTTCAAATTCGATAATGGAACAAATTAACACCACATATTAAGCACGTAATCAATTGCTTGCCATTTTTAAGAAATTCATCAACATTTTCGCTATTTAATTCGCTATTTTTATATTTTGCTTTACCTTCTATTTTTTCACTTCTTATGTATTTATTCGTACGTATTTGTGTATGTAGGTATGTATACATCTAAGTACACAATTGTATATATTTTATTTACTTACTCTTATTACAATAAGTGCGCATAAATAAAAAAAAACCTATAAACAACTTGGGTAACTATATGACTCGCACTGTTTCATTTTCTCGAAGTATCTTAGCTTTAAGCAAATTTGTATTTGGTGTAAATCTAGTATATGATGTACGCAATAAATAAATAAATAAAATAAATGCCTTACCTACAGCATTATTTCCCAGTCAACCTTTGAGCTGTACAGGACATGAAGTGGTAGGGGAGTAATTAAATGTAGCAAGAGTAAATAAATGTAACAAGAGTAAGTACCTAAATGTAACAAATTTTGTTACATTTATAGTAGATACTTACTCCTCATATAGAAGAAAGAAAAAAGAACTAATACCTACCTACAAATAAATATTGTATTATTATTATATTGTATGATAGTTTTATTATTAGTATTAGTATGTATTACTTGATTGCATTGCTTCCTTCTTCCTCTAAACCATTTCATGGAAGAGCATTCCACTAATCATTTCATTGCTTGGAAGAGATCGCTTTGTGCGATAAAGCCACCGATTGCTTCTGTATATCTTACGTTAAATGTTTTTTTAATTTTTTTATATAAAAACACTGTAAGTAAATACTGTTGCCCACGAACATAAGCGAAACATGCCAATATTAGTCCAGAATGACAAACGTTGGCGTAAATGGATTTGGAGAAAGGCTTGGGAAAATAGTTTAAAGTGGGAAATATTTAAGGTACATTTTAGGATAGTAATCTGTAAGAGGGAGAGTGCTTCTAATTCAATCATGTAATAATATAACTGAAATTATAGGGGAAAACTAAAATAAAACATTCCTAGCTTCCGAGTTAATGTCATAACTAGTCATAAGCATCTTACCAGCATAGAAAAAACATACCAGATCAAAAGGACATTTCTCGCTAGGTATCAAAAGGACTAGATAACGGCCAGTCGTCAGTTGTAATGAAGTTGGGAATATTTCATTCGAGCTACGCCTTTGTTGAGCTAGCCCTATGACCTGTTGCTGAGTCATGCTAAAAGGACCACTCTTAGTTATGGATTAGGGTGTTGTTAAGTCAAGGCGTGTTGTTAAAAATATGGTTGTCACTCCTTGATAGCTAACACCCCACCAAACCATCACTGAATAATGACCACGTTGTACCCTATTGACCAATTGAGCAGCTTTCTGGAGTTACGAGCACAAAGTCGATCATTCTGCTTGCTAAAATGTTTCTAAATAGTGAAAATTTGCTCGACCGTAACTAAATTTTTGTCTGTGAGCTCCCTTTGAGTACCTACCACCGAAGAAGTTTTGATTTGTCAATACTGTTTCTCGTTAAATTGTCAGTTTAAAGAAGAGTTAGTGTAGAGTTAGAGTTAAGCGTGTAGTTAAAGATTAAGAACCAGTACCTACGTCTTTTGAAGCAGCAAGTCCTAAATCATCTTTTAAAAGACGTGACATGGTTGACATAAAATATTTCTCTGTATTGGATAAATCTGGATGGATTGGATTGGATAATTGGATTTTTATGTCTCTGGCTTTATTTATTTTGCTTCCGGAAGAGATTTCTCCGGATTCTTTCCTTAACAGCTTTAATCTTATTTTAATCTCTGAGGGGGAGAGTGCATGCTGCAATCCAACAGCCGCTGGACTGGCTGGCCTCGTCTCTCACAGAATACTACCTTGAAATGTACTGCATTTCCCACTTTATCATATTCCCCAAAGTAGGTGACGTGTTTCAGTAGTAAGTGAGATAAGCTAGAGCCCATTCCCATCCTGTCTCTTCCCATGTCTCCAACCCTTTCTCCAAATCCATTCTTTCATCAACAAAGGTAGGCAGGGCTTCGGGGGGCGTGCCAAAGTTTGTCATTTTGGACTAATGTTGGTATGTATCGCGGATGTCCATGGGCAAGGGCGTCGCCAAAGGGGGGCAGGGGAGGGCAGTTTCCCCCCTCTAGAGATTTGAAAAAAAATGTATTTGTACCTCATCTTGCCCCCCTCCCTGGCCCAATGGCTGGCGTTAGCTGACGACGCCCTTGTCCATGGGTGACACTATCCACTTACCACCAGGTGGACTGTATGTTCATACGAGCATACGGTCCACCTGGAGTACAGTCGTCTGTCACCTTCTTTCTATAAAAAAATCGTCTGTTTAGTACGAATAGTGCGTCGACGGTCAGACCTTTTCCTGTCACACACCTGTCTGTTTTACTATACCTACCAATAGCTGGACTAAACATACACAAACATTGGGCTACTATCAAGCGGATGCCGAGTTCTAAAAATTGCATTTGGTTTCACGAACTTCCATGCCTACTTTGTGTATTGCAATTACAGCAATACGGTTTTCGTTATCACTCCACTCCATTTTAATATTACAATATTTAATAATGATTGGCGCCAAAATAAGAAAAAACATTTTTTACCTGAGAATGACAGTAGGTACCTAAAGAAAATATAGGGGAGTAAGGGGCAGTGGCGCTCATCGGGCAATGGCGCTCACCCCAATAACTTAATAGATACGGTGCATATGAACACGTCGAGCAGGTTGAAGTACGGGGGGAGTGACGCAGGAGCAGGCAGCGACAAGTTACATCAGTGCGGCACTCTCACATGACGGGAGAGTGAGGTAAGTTTGTTTGATTGTTGATTGTTTGATATCGGTAAGTCCAGATTTATAGTATTTATTTATTATTGGTTTTATTACTCGGGATATTAAAACATTCTATTTAGCTATAACGCAAACATTTTTGAACAGTTATATCTATATGTTTCCAAATTTCAAATCTTATACAAGACGATCGTTTGGGGTTATGTCGCTCAAGTGAACGCCATTATCCTTTAGTGATGTATTTTTTTTTTTTAACAGATATGCCAAGAAATCGTCAAAGGACCACCGCCAAGTCGGCTTGGAGCGATGAAGACCTACTGCACGCTAAAGCTGCGATTGAAAGGGGGATGTCCAAACGACAAGCAGCGAAATCATATAACATCCCATTTACCACGTTGAGAGATAGACTAAAGAATGAGAACACGAGCGGTTCTCAATTGGGTCGTAAGCCGGTTTTCAATCAACAGCAAGAAAGTGAAATAGCTGAACAGATAAAACTACTGGGATCATTGCATTATGGACTGAGTGTCGCAGATTTACGTAAATTAGTATACAAGTATGCCAAGCTTAATAATATCATAAATAATTTTGATGATAGAAGTAAAACGGCAGGATTAGACTGGGTGCAAGGTTTTATGAGGCGCAACCCTTCTGTTGCTGTACGAAAAGCTGAAGCAACGAGCTTAAATAGGGTTTCTGCCTTTAACAAAGAAGAAATAACTAATTTCTACAATATGCTTGGTAATCTGATGGAGAAGCATAGGTTCCCACCAAATAATATTTACATTGCTGAAGAGACAGGTATCACAACGGTCACAGATCCAGAAAAAGTGCTTGCAGAAAGCATATGCACAAGTTGCAAATATAAACAAGGGAGAAGCTGGATTCTGAGCCACGGGAATATATTCTTTGAACCCAAATGTTTTTACCGCGCAAGACTTCTTGGCAGCATCGCTGATGACTCAAGACTCAGAACAATCTCCTCAAAACAAAGACGAAAATGTCAACAATCTTGGAGCTGCACAGTCCCGTGATATGATTGTGAATCAAGGATCTATATCCCCTATACATAGTCCATCAAATGAGTCTCGGCGTCCTGATTCTGAATCACCTATGCCTGGTCCATCTAATCCGGTACTTGTTGATGAACAAACACGAACTCCTGTGCCTTTTGCTGATATAGCATCGACCCCTACTATTAAGCCCTCTTTAAAGCCAGGTCAGAAGAAGAGAAAACAACATGCTGCCATATTAACAGCAACCCCATTAAAAAGTGTTTTGGAAGAGAAAGAAAATAAAAAGAAAGCTAAGATTAATAAGACTAGGAAATATGAAAAAACAAATCATAAAATAATAAACAATTATAAAAACATGAAAGGAAAATCTTACAAACGTAAAGTTTCTGCAGAAAGATACATTTCTGATTTATGTGCCTAAGATGAAAATTGTTCCTATTAATAAGGATAATCATTTATGCCCAGTTGTAATTTTACATTTTAATTTAGTTGATTAAGGCTGATCTCTCCTGTATTTCATTAAAGTTTGTGGATCTCACTTGTTTTATTTAAACAAACAGGTCTGAGCGTTATTACCCCTTTGCCTGAGCGGTATTACCCATAGTCAGGGGCAATGGCGCTCAAACCTGTTTTTTTTTTTGGAAAGTTTTTTTACAGATTATAAATGACAGATAAATACGTTTTGTGTAAGTTTTGTGTAATCAGTAATCAACATTTTAATGTTGATTACTGATTAGTTAAACCTTTATTATTTCTTCATGCTTTTAATATAAACCAAAATATTAAAAAAATAGATGGATTTTCCTTTAAGTGAACGGCATTTCCCCTGCTTCCCCTAAGTACAAAAATTATGTCAAATTCTGAAAAAATAGACTATGGTTTAGAACCATAATTATAATGGAAGGCCCTGCAGTGGGGCGTTATATCTATGTAGGCTGATATCAAAGTCATAACTTATAAAAAGATCAGATTTCGCAAAATTTCTGTAAAAAATGGTAAATTGCTCAGTGCGACTAACATCAGAATCTTCTCCTGGTTCTTAGCATACACAAACGCCAAATATAAACAAAATAACTGTTAAACCGTTCATCGTAATAAACACTTCTAACAAATGAGTTCACACCGTGTACAAATTTCATTTAAATGAATAAAGATTGCGTGTGACATCTGATAATGCAACATATTATAAATATTATCGATGTGTTATTTCCTACAATTTATATTATGATAAACATCTACCTACAGAAACGTGTTAGAAAACTGTACTGAATGGAAATTTTAAATACTAACTTGCATAAGCAGGGTGAAGGTAGGATACTGTATTTGGGTTTCAAATCTTCCGTCAGATCGCTGTATTAAATTACTTGAAAATTCCTCTTAACGACGAGCATTTTAATTAGGGGAAAGTCCTCCAGTACCGGTCAGTTGCAATATCCGAAATTCTACAATAGCTGGCGCTGAGGCAGTTATCGTCATTTAAGTAATACGGTCTCACAAGTATATGCCTCGCGCGGTGGCGATCTGTCGCGATCGGCTTACTGTCACTGCGAAGATTTGTGTTGCGCGCAGTGAACCTACGATACATAACTAAAGTTCCGTGGGTGATTGCTGGAGTTTAGACGACGAGCTCGAGAGAAGTCAAACTGGTATGTATTCATTATTTATATAGCTATTATAAAATGTTTTACTTCGAACTTTATGCTTACATTCTTGTCTGTGGTCGAACATAATATTTTATTCCGTTCCCTACAGTACCGGCCACAAAATTGTCCTCCAGTACCGGCCACTGTTTAAGTTAATTTTTGTGTGGTTTTATTTGCTTATAGGTACACAAAGATGCCAGACAATAAAAGTGATGGTGAGATGAAGAAAAAGAATGGCACCTGGGATCCTGCCAATATGCATAAAGCCGTGGAGAAGGTGCTGAATAATGAAATGTGTTGACATTGACCAATCGGTTGATAATTTTAAAGTAATAATTACTGAATTGTCACCGGTTCCTGATGCTTCGAAAAGAAGAGCTACTGCATGACGTCATAAAGCTGAAAGAAGTGAAATCTACACAAGTTCTCCATACAAAAAGGTGCTGGAACAGAAAAGAGCAGATAAAAGAAGAGTTGAGTCAGCTAAGCGAGGCAAGAGTTTGCTTTCAGGACAAGATGTCAGCAAGAAAGGCAAGAGTTTGCTTTCAGGAAAAGATGTTAGCAAGAAAGGCAAAAAAACAAAAAGAAAACCAGAGTCCTCCCCACAGATCGATTCAGGAAGAGACAATTTGTCCTTTGTGCCTTGAATCTCATGAAGAAGATTGGATACAATGTGGAAACTGCAAGATTTGGGTCCATGAGGCTTGTGCAAACATATCAGAGCTGTCAAACCAATATATTTGCAATTATTGCCTCGTATAAATGTTCATATTTTTGCTGGCCGGTACTGGAGGCCAAATTTTTTTAGTTTGAATTTTCTTTGTTTTGGAATTTTATTAATAAAGTTGATTATTTCTAAATATATCGATATTTTATTATTTTTATTTACAGCACAAGAGTTCCTTTACTAATATCAGCAGGTATTACAAATGTAACCCAAGGGATTTTTATTTTATTCTAAATAAACCTTAGGGTGACGGTACTGCCGGACTCTCCCCTATATCCTTACACAAAATCATTTAGGTAGGTAATGTTTTGTACGATCGCTCGCATAATGACCAATTTCATTTAACGCGAAAAAATCTAAGTAGGTAATATGCTTGTTACTTCTACAAATATTTTTTAGGTAATTAGCTTTTAAAAAATAATAACTTATGAAATTGGCTTCGATCGCCGGCATGCGCAGCGGGCACACCGTCAGCCACTCATGCCGCCCTTTGTACAAGCAAGGCGGTCGCATGCCTGCGTATTCTCGCGAAGATGTAGCGCGGTTTGATTCGTGTAGTGTGCGGGGCGACTAGGAGCCTGCGGAAGCATGCTCTGGGCTGGTCCTTATTGCGCGATGTATGTTTTTTAAGGGCACTGTTTAGAAGTTTAATGTTCTTAAATATTTTCGCTTTGAAAATTGAGATCACTTTCTGAACGCAATTTCTCTGAAGCTAGTTTTGAACAAAGTGGACTACAGACAAGAAAAAATGTCCTTGGTTCACCCAGATGGACTACAGGTAAGAAAAAATGGCCGTGGTCCACCCAGGTGGACTAAGCAGGTGGACCACGACCACTACTCATGTGGAACGTTACAAATATTATTTAAAATTTTATAAGTTGTCAACTTATTCTCGCCGGCTACATATACATATACATTAGGAAAATAAAACGCCATTCGTTAGAAAAATATACTTTTATTTCGCCAACTTCTAAACGGAAAAATATTAAAGTACACATCACAACGTTACAGTTTCAAGTTGGAGTAACTATATTATTATTATTATATTATTAAGTAACTACAACTTCATAAAAGTTTATTTTAAAAAGGACATCAAATAAAAGAAAAAAAAATGTTTAATAAATTTATTAAAAAAATATAAAACAAAAAAGATCTTTCATCCATGCTCGCTATCCCAACGTTGATTACAAAAAAAACTAGTAGTGTGTTAACAAATTATATACATAAATATATGTATTTATTAAACAAAGTGCACATACAGAGTGCTACAGTATCAACAATTTGGGCCTCAACTGTGCGCGTGAACTTAGAAAAAGAAAATGCTTATATTAAATGTTACTTTCCAAGCTATTATGCCATCTCAATTAAACTAAAAATTTCGAAAAATACATCAATACAAATTCCTTTGCTCTCTATTAAAAATATACTTTTTTATTCTAAGAGACCAATAAATCTATGCGAAGCAGAATTCGCACAATGGCTACGTAGACAATAGTTTTAAATACATCTTGTCATATAATATATTACTTTTCAAGTCTTAAATTATGTATAACCTAATACTGAAAAAGTAACTTTGACATTCTCTTCTACGAGAAATTCAAATATTCATACCAACTTACACCCATCGATATGTTACAACTATTTCTAAAAATTCATCGAGAATAAAAGAGCTGCTACGAATTTAATGTCGGCATTTTAAATATATCGCATGTACTCAGTTGGCACAAATATATATAACAAGAACAAAAGCGGGGCCCCAAACTTTGATATAAACAATAAATATTCTTAATACTAATCAAACTCCTTTGAAACTAATCGCTAAACAAACTTTGGAACCCCCTTATTAAAAGCACCTTACATAATAAAAAATATATCTTTATTCGTATTTCAATTTTGTTGAATATAAAGACTATCATCTAAAAATAGCTTCTTTTCTCTTGTAATATGTAGAAGAAAGCTTAAAAATATTTGCATTGAAAACGAGGATTTTAAATAAATTATGCTAGGTACGGTTGCTTTTAACACTACATACTAACGTTAGACTAGAGAACAACTAAACATTCATAAAGATACATAGTTCGTTAAGTGTCTATAAATACAGCCCACTCTCTAATAAATACGCCGGCCCGATGCAAGTGGGAAACGAAACACCATACAGCGAACATTCCAACTAACTACAGCAAACTAAAATCGAACCTTCACTTTTTAGGTTATAAAATGTATTCCATATTATAAATATATCAAATATATACAAAATAATAATACAATATATATAAAAATACAAAAATAATTTTATATTCACTCAGCATATTTTTTTCCAGCATCGATTTTACCTATACAAAAGATAATAGGCAAACAATACGCCAACGATACAACAACGGCCTATACTAAAAACAACAGTATGATGGTAACTTATATATGCAACTGCCTTTTATTTATATTATGTAGAGATAATTAATTTTTTTTAATCCTGAGTTGCGGGAATTAAATTTTTACTTTTTTTACAAATAAATAATAACGCATATTCAAGTCCGGAATTACTGTATTGTCAAAGGTTAGAAATTGTAAGACGAATAAAATAGAATTAGAGAGGGGACGGAATGAAATGCCCAAAAGAGAGGTCTAAATAAAAAGAAAGTCGAGCCATAGCGCCATATAAAAACCATAGCGCAAAATTAAAAACTCTCAAAATAAATCAGATTGAGACAAACCAGAGACGGACATGGACAATTGAGAAAAAAAAACATAGAAAGAGGTTAACGGAAAATATAACTTACCAAATACTATATTTAAAAAAAAAGTAGGTACGTAATCAATATCCTCTCTGTTTGCTCTTAAGCGTTTAAATAATTGACATACTCGTGATAAGATGCGTATTTCTTTTTTTGGAAAAATATGTTAATGGGAATAAAAATAAAGGAGCAAATTTGTGTGAATAAATTGGAAGAATAGAATATGTTAAAATTTTCGCATCAAACTCAGAATCATGGAGGAAATATAAATGGGTTAAGGAAAGGTTTGGTTAGAGCCTGTAGTTTTTAACACCATTTATACTGTTATATATTAAAACCAAACATCAAAGTACTTTCAATAATTATCAATTGTCGTTACCAACATATAGTAGGGAGCCGGTGCCAATATAGGTATATGATTTGCTCGTCGTTAAGAATTATACGTATGAAAGTCTTAGAGGAAAAAAGAGGAAAAAGGATTCAAGCTACGATAAAGTTGATTTTATAAATAAATAAAATAAGATACCGTATATAATTTGCCCGTGTCTGGCATTTATTTATTGCATTAAGTTAGGTACCTAGATATCAGAAATACCATTATAAATATAAATAAATATACTATATTATAAATTTGATTGACCAGCAAATTATTTAAATTTTTATATCAAAAAATAAAATAATTATTCTTTAACGCAGAAACATACATATCGGCAATTGAATTTATAACAATGTAAGACTATGAAATATGTGTTAAAACAAATGGCAAATGCAAGCAAATGACTTACGGCCTTTTTTTTACATTTTCAATGAGTTGTTAATTGATAGCATAATGCCAGGGACGCGGTCATTAACGTTTCTTATAAATAGATTTCCACTACTTTCCACTTCTGGCATACGAGCAAATCATTTAAAAATTTCTGCCACCAGCTCCCTAACTATTGAGAAATAAACAGATAGAGAGTGATATCTGTACAAATACATGTGGTATCAAAATACTAATTGTAAGTGGAACTAAAAAGTCTTAAATTCATTATTTACTGAATTATTACAGATAAAGCATGTAATAATTAATTCCTACTATATCAAAGTGGGTAATTGTGAAATACCAACATGGCAAAGTTAATATGGGGGCCGGCGCAAAGGAAAAACAACTTTAATTCTAATAAATATAAGTGTCGGAATGCGACGGATATCCAGTCCGTGTGCAACCAAGCGAGCACGTTTGCATGCATTAATAAAGGTAATTATCAAAAAATCGAAGGGATTCAGCGTCAGTCGTCGGCTGTCGGAAGTCAATGTACCTGAAATGATTTCTAATTTTTCAAATGGACTGTTAATTTTTTTTTATAGTAAATAATAGTAATATACGAATTTAGTCTGATTTGTCACGTGTATAATGTGTATTTGTGTGGGAGTGTGAATAGTGTGGATGTGTGGAAGTACGAACAGTGTATATTAGTGTGGATGCGTGTGTGTATATTAGTGTGGAGCGATGCAACTTCTTTGATAGAAAGGGACAGTTGCACTTTGAGTTGATAATACATATAATAATTAAAATTAAGGAAAATCGAAGTTTCATATTCCCCTGTTTCCTGCTCCAAAAATGGATCGATTCAATTATTTTTTCTGAGTTGTACGAAAGTGTGATAGTCTGGATAGTGTGAATGTGTGGATAGTGTGAATGTGTGGGTAGTGTGTACGTGTGGGTAGTATTTAAGTGCGGGCAGTGTGTAAGTGCGGGCAGTGTGTAAGTGCGGGCAGTGTGTAAGTGCGGGTATTGTGTAAGTTCGGGGAGTGTGTAAGTGCGGGTATTGTGTAAGTGCGGGTAGTGTGTAAGTGCGGGTAGTGTGTAAGTGCGGGTAGTGTGTAAGTGCGGGTAGTGTGTAAGTGCGGGTAGTGTGTAAGTGCGGGTAGTATAGAAGTGGGTATGTAGATTGAATGTGTAAGTTCATGTGTTATCTCAGCGCTAATGCCGGTAAGTCAGCAGGCTGCGGCTGTCGTTGCGAGTGTCGCAGGCTCCACAGTGAGCAGTCGCCGCTTGTCGCTCTACTCCTCGCCGAACAACATCTGAGCTAGGGCGGATAGAATGCTATCCATAGAAGTGTTCATGGAAATGTGGCTAGTGTGCAACTGTGGAGGTGGTGTGGAAGCTATACAGTGGGTGTGTCATCCCATCGCTAATGCTGGTAAGTCAGCGGGCTGTAGTTATGTATGTGATGGACAATATGGAAGTGTAGAAATGTGGATAGTGTGATCGTGTGGATAATGTGAGAGTATGAATAATGTACTCGTAAATTAGTTATTCATAAAGTGTACGTGAATATTCACTGTTCACATACACACTTGTGAATATGAATTGTGAATGCGTTTATGTGTGTGTGAACTGTGGAAGTATGGTTAGTATGGAAGTGTGGCTGTGTTGGATGTGTATGTTCGTGTCATCTCACCGCTAATGCCGGTACGTCGGCGGGCTGCGGTTGTTCCTGCGGCGGCGACTGCACCGGCGGCTGTTCCTGTGGCTGCGCCTGCGGTTGTGCCTGTTGTTGTCGCGGCGGCGCGGGCTCCACAGTGAGTAGTCGCGGCTTGTCGCTCTTCTCCTCGCCGAGCGACATCTTAGCTAGTGAGGATATCACGCTGTCCATGCTCGCCGCTGTGCTGCTGTCGCCCTCGCCCTACCAACATGTAACAGTTAAGGGTCGCGCACATTATAGCCGCGTCGCGGTGCAGCGCAGCGCATTGCATTGCAAAACATATCATTTTTCAACAATACAATACAATTTTTCAGCATGTTTGCTCAGCAGTAGCATTGCTCAGCTATGTAACTGTAATACTGTATATAATACATACAGTATGTACTGTATGCAACAGGCACCGGACGTTTTGTTCGTGAATTTTGTACCAGACTCGACGTCCAAGGCCAATGGGTAGAGCTCACAAACATTCAAGCATCAAAATTGAAACGTTTGAAATGAATATAATAAAAATTGACGTTATTACGCACGATACGAAATATTACATCTGATTTATGATTGATTTGTGTGCATCACGTGATACATTTACTAATTTTCGAAATATTCATATATCATCATAAATGCGAAAGGTTTTAATATGGGTTGTCTGCATTGTACGGAGACTAGTAGTGTAAATCAAATTCTGTCAAACAACATGTTTTGTAAAGAATGGAAGGTTTGAAAATCTGGCCTGACCGACGACCACAATACAACTGTAATGTATGTCAACTGTATGTATTTTGAAAAAAGTCATTGCTATGTAAAGTGCATGTGATACAGAGCCAAAACCAACAATTTTTGAAATTTTTGTCTCTGTGTGAACGAGCATCGCGTAAAAACTACTGGATGAATTTTAATAAAATTTGGCATGCTGGGTTAACATTTAGGGTAATTTTTATCCAGCTACTTTATAAAGTTCCCGCAGGAATCACACAAAAGTTCACGAGAACGAAGTCGTTGTCACCCTTCGTTGTTGTCAGAATATAGCAATTTGATGGTGTTCAATTTTTTTTACATTTGTACCACTATTTTCATGTTGTACACTTTGCACATTATGCGCCAAACAGTCGTGTTACTGGTCGCTAACAATAACTTTTGGCCACAAATACAAAAGAGAACAATTAATGGTTAGAGATCATATAGTTTGCAAAGTATAAACAATACTTACCTTCTGTGGTCCTGATTTGAAGAAGTGTAAGTAACAGAAGCCACGGAAGCCCTGAAAATAAAGCAAAATTATTATATTTATAAAAAAATAACCAAAAATAACCGTCCGACTGACCCGACCCCATAACCCCATTTACACAAAACATTGCCGTTAGACATAAATCGGGAGCAAGTGGTATATACCCAGTCCATTTCATGTTACATCCCGTTCGGATCATTACGTTGACTTTTAGAAATGTTGAATTCTCAAAATGTTCTCACAGAAGACTACCTTGAAATGTACTGCATTTCCTACTTTATCGTGGGTTTCGGTAGTGAGTGAGATATGCCAGAGCATGGGAATGGTCCCATACTATCCTTACTCATTTTCCCAATCCATTCCTTAATCTGCAAAGGTAGGAAGCGCATCCGGAGGCATGCCAACGTTTGTCATTTTGGACTGATGTTGGCATGTATCGCGGATGTCTATGGACGACAGTATCCGCTTACCTGGTGGACTGTATGCTCGTCAGTCGAATGTCTATTCCCAAAAAAAAGAAATGTCTGTTCCCAAAATTATCCTCATGCCAAAACAAAAAAAAAATTAACTAAAATGAAAACAAACTAAAATTAATTACTATGATTAAAAACCTATTTTTAATTTAATAAAGTTAAATTTTTTTGAGGTGAAGTAACAAACATGAGATATCTAACCTATACACTCGAGTCCGGGAAATCGACATAAATCAACATTTTGGGAATTCAACATTTTAACGGTACGAAAAGATTCTATGGGATGGAGAGTATAATGGGATAAGCGAACTCTGTATCATGTCATTATATTTTCAACTCTGGGCAGTAGGTAATATCATTATATCAATAAATTCCATTCCATTTAATGGGTAAATAAAGTAGATACAAATATAGTACATCCCCCGTAAACCGACATCCATTTAATCCGGCGAAGCACCTTGGCCGTGATTGGCGTGTCGGATAACAAGGTGCCCCGCCGGATTAGACGGGGCCGAATTACCGGCGGTCTACTATATTTGTATTTGTAATGAGGAGCATGGAATATAACGCTGCTATTGAACAACCGCTGGGGGCACTCGACTGGCCACGTTACTCTGACCTCATGTACTGCATTTCGTACTTTATATGCACTCCCAATGTACGTACGTGTTTCGGTAGTGAGTGAGATATGACAGAGCCCATTCTCATCGCATCCTATCCCTCCCTATTTTCCTAATAGTTCCTCCAAATCCATTTATTTAATTCTATCTCCAAAAGTAGGCAGCACAATCGGGCATTTGTAATTCTGGACTGATGGTGGTATGTGTGTATGCGAATGTCTTAAGCGACTGTATCCACTTATCATTGGGTGGACTGTGTGCTCATCTGCATAGTTCTTTTTATAAAAAAATAACAGTTATTAATCTTGTTGAATATTTACCTTCCAGACCATAACCTGGGGCTTGACGCCGCGTTCAGACAACGCTTGCTTCAAATCGCGCACCCGCGTGTTCGGACTTATGTTTGATATCTGCAACAAAAACATACACATTGTATACCGCAAATGGCAACCGTCTGAATTTTTTTTTTATTTATTTTTTTTATAATCATAACATTTCCTGTTATGTTATGATTAAAACAATTTTCAGACGGTAGTTGAAATAATTTCTTAATAACTCAAGTGACAAATAAAATCAATTAGTCACCCCGTGACCACGTCCACTGCAAAGTGTTCGAAACGTCGGGATATAAATAATGTTAAATATACGCGATTTAAACCGTTCAAAGTTATTTAATTTTTACATTTGTGTATTATATATCTAGGTTATAAGTTAGGTCTTAAGCATAGTCTAGGAACAAATAGAAACGACGTTTGCTGTGTGTTTTTTGGAAAGAGACAAAATTAAAGTAGCAGACTAGAGAAATATAGGGAGAAATATCCCGGCACTCGACTATCTGCCGATTATAACCTTGCATTATCTGCACATTTAAAGTTGGGTTCGGATGATCGAGAGATGAACAGCGTTTGTCCTACTGCCTAAAACAATAGTTTTAGACAGTAGGACAAACTATTGGACAAAGCTGTGACAAGTAATATTTTGTCACAGCTTTATCCAATAGTGCACTCCTTAAAAATGTTAACCAAATACTTTAGAAGACAGAAGCTAGATGTCCCTTTGTCACTGTGACACATTGTTAGTGTAGTGTGTGGCAGGCAGCCATTCTGAATGTGAAGATCAAATGTAAAGCTCGCAGTTCCCATCCTAGACTATCAGCCTCTTCAGTCAACTCGTGATTACGACTGATGTAACTCGTGCCGAAACGTCTAGTAGTCGAGGAGAAATCGATGACTGGTCTCAGTCGCTTTTTACTCCGTTGTGTTCTCCTGTTCAGTGTTGTAATCTATCGAGGGCTATGTATGCAGTTACCTTGACGGAGAAGTCAATGACAGGTCTCGTCCGCTTGTTGCGGCGCGGCTTCTGTTCCTCCTTACCGTCCTTGCTGGCAGACTTGTTGCTATTGCGTCGGCGAGTGTTGCGACGTGGTTTTGGCTTGCCTTCTTCACCTTCTGTTGTATTGCCCTGTTCCTAAAGTTTTTATTATTGATTAAGTTTATTTATTTAAATAATATTAGTTTATTTATCAAAGCGTACATTAAAGTACATCAGGGTACTCTAATGTATAAACAGAAGGTACATTAGAGTTTATAAAAACAAATGCGTATATTCTTTATAACGATTCCACATTATAAAGAATTCTCTAAGAATTCCACGGCGAAGTTAGCTTCGCTAAAGCGGCTTAGTCCAACAGAGGTGCTAATACAAGAAGTTAATTTTGATACAAGATTGATTTTTAATTAAGTGAATTTGATAAAGTATATACATACTTTAATTAAGTCATTTCAACTTTTAAAGAATAGAACCATGTTGGAACGCCACAGTCGCTCAACTAAACGTGCTCGATTAGCAGTTAGGGCTGGCGGAGATCAGGCGAAGCCACTACCAGTTGGTGATCAAAAATTCACGAAAACCGCCTACGTCTGCTTTAACGCGCTCTAACACCGGTAGATGCATTGGGGAATTTTTGACCTTATTCCAATGTCGATAAAGTTGGGCGCTGCATTACGCTTCGCCTAGTCTGCACCAGCCCTTACCTCACAAAACACTGCTGTGTACTGGTTTCGAGAGTGGACGAGATACACTAGAGCCATTTTCAATCCCATCGAGTAGGGAGCGTGATAAAGGACGTTTCTCATCCTATTGAGCAGAGGGCATAAAGAGATAAAAGAAATTCTTAATGCAATTAGTTTTAACCAATCAAGCAATGACCTTTGACCTTTTATTGTCTATTGTTTGCGGGATGCATAAATACTAACGCCGCCGTATTGTTATAAACAAATCTAACATACGACTATACGGTATAACGTACCTCGCCCTCGCCTTGTGCGACCGAGTACGGCGTCGTATGCGCCGCGGCGTTGATTACTGTGCTCTTCCACGTCCGTATCCACCTCTTTTATCCCATTATACTCCCTATTTCCTCCACCATATCGAAATTGAGTGTAATGGGGTAATTCATGCCACTACACTCCCCATTATTAATGAACCTAGATAGTTAACGGTAGAACGTACCTCGCCCTCGCTCTGGCTCTTGTGCGAGCGAGTGCGGCGTCGTACGCGCCGCGGACGTTGAGTAGTGCGCTCTTCTACGTCCGTATCCACTTCCTTTAGAGTGCACTCACGACCAGCGCTGATGACAAACATTTTTAGGTTACGCCTCTATGCTGATGTATGCAGACAGTACGAGTTTTAATAGTCGGTTGTGGTAGGTAGCGTACTTAATTTAACGACACATTAGACCGAAGATCGGCGACCGTGGATCGGGGTAATTGCGCCTGAGATTATTTAAAACGACATAAAATTAAGTTGGGCAGTAGTGTTTCCACCTCCAATCCCGATAAACATTTCATATCGAACAGTGTAGTTAACGAGTGGTACCGGTTGCCAGACAATGTTATAGAGGCAGATTCGGTGATCCAGTTCAAGAACCGGCTTGGAAAGATATTATGTTAAACAGACGCATATGTGACGAAAAGAAGATTGGACGTATCAGCATACCCTGCCCAGCCTATTACAGCCATAGCAACAATCATGTTTTTTTGTATTACCTGCGACACAACAGGAGGATGACATGTCGGGTCTTACGTCAGCGGTCGATCGTCGGTCAGGCGGAAGATCCGCATCTAGGCGTGCTATATATTTATAATAGACAACGTCAGAACATTACGCGACCGAACTTCCGTCGATGCGGAACATCGGAAACGTTGCAACACCTAGTATCGCTCTAGTACCCGCGCGTATCGTGAGCACACTTAGAAACCATCAGGATTTTATGTACCATCCATCATTACGTGCGTTCTATAAAGACTTCCCTTCTTTTTCAGATTTCCTTATTTGTTTTGAAAAAGGCTACCATACACAAGAATAATAATATGTTGAAGCAAAGAATATTTAAATTTATGTGTACTATGGGGATCGAGCTGACCTATGATGGGTTACATTACGATTATACTCACAGCATTTCGATCTCGCGCAGCTGTCCCAGTATCGGCATCATCTCCACGCGCCGGTTGGACAGTAAATGCCACATAATACCCACTGGCCTTTGGCTCATGCGCTGGGTTTCTATCACCTAAACATTTTTCAAAAATTATTAGGACGTATAAACAAATATCTTTTACAGTAAGTACCTAAATAATATTATTTTAAGATAATGGATATGAAATACATTAAGGCTATAGACGCATAATGTAGAATACGTAAAATGTGCAATTAAAATATGTAGCAATAAAATTGTAGACGTAAAAAAAATAAAAACCATCAAATTGTTATATTCTAAAAAATACTTCATTCTTAATTTTACTTCACTTAAGAAAAAAGATTTTTCATTTAACGTAAACATCTTTAGAAAAAGTTTTTAAAATGTGATAAAAATGGTTAACACTAATATTTTACAAAACTGCTTCCGACTGTACAGAAATTATTGCTATTTTGCGAATTGCAAGTTAAATGACATTAACATATAATATATAGATAATAATGTAGCAAACGAAATTGATCACTTAAATGTTTAGTATTTTTTCAATATCAATATAGTTTCGTGTCAAAAAATATTTAATCAAACAAGTACCTGTGTTGGTGTGACAATAATATCGATGGGGACATCATGAGGTCCAAATAGGTCAGCGGGCAGTGTATCGAACACCTGGAAATATATTAATTCAATGCAATCTTTCATTATTGCAATGCGTCATAGAATTTCACAAACTAACGCTTGATTCCATACATCACCGACCCACTTGCAAACACGGCTGTTTCAATTTATTTTACTACACAAAGAAGTTATTTGTTTCAATGCTTAATTAGCCAATACTGGTACTACATGATTGGTATTTACTCCACGAATTAAAGTTTTGTTATACAAAAGTTCATATTGTTATCTCTAGTAGTTAAATCTGTCGACCGATATTTTCTGCCCAGTGTTCTCAATGAGTAATTTTAATTTGATATTTTTTAAAAGCTATGATGTATTAGTGAAAACAATAAATTGATTTTGTTTATAAAATAATTTTATAATGTTTTGTGTTGATTTATAATTTTTTTAGGGTAATTTGAAACGGTAAACTATGATTGTATCATGTTACTAATTTACATTGAAGGTTAAGTTCTATGGATTTGTCAGCCGGGACTTCGTATATGGAGTAGATTATAGCTTATGTATAATTATAAACTATCAAGAATAAATATTAATACATTCTACACATAATTATATACCCAGTACATTCAACGGTTTATTGTTGTCTTAAACGAACGAAGTATAAAAATGTCTAGATTTTATGATTTTACTGGTGGTCCTTGGGTAGGGTCGTCTGGGTTGGTAACACCCTCTCACCCATTTCCGCATCATCATTCATAGGATATCATAACATAGGAGATCAATTATTTATAGGATGTTCTACTTTCATTTTGTCATTTTTCTACTAAGACATTCTTATTTTTAGTCTTATTTCGTTTTAGTCATTTTTATACTTCCACATTCTTCTAATTACACGAAAATATTATTAGGCATCAGACATATTTATACCTCGTCAGTATTCGCTTAATAATATGGGTTAAAGTATGAAATTGCCGTTTTATAGTAATAGATACTTTGAATTGACATAAAACCTTCATGGTGTGAGATTTTCGAGTGAAACTTTTTTCACATGATACCCATGAAGTTCTTGTTTTAAAAAATGTACAACATTCCATTTTCGACTTTCAATTGTTTTTTTTTATTCAGCTTAGACGGGAAAGATGGATACTTCGAAAATCCGAGTAATCTTTGAATACGAGTTCCGACGCGGAACTAACGCGGCAGAAACGGCTCGCAATATCAATTCTGCGTTTGGAGAGGAGACTGCTAATGAACGAACCGTGCGGTTTTGGTTTAAACGCTTTCGTAATGGAAACTTCGACTTGAAGAACGAACCACGTGGAAGACCGCCCACACAGGTGAATAACGCTGAATTGAAGGAGATGGTGGAAGCCGATCCGAGTCAAACTACCCAGGAATTAGCGGCATGGTTTAACGTTACCTTACCTACAATATTGACTCATTTGCATCAAATCAATAAGATAAAAAAATATGAAAAATGGATGCCTCATGATTTGACTGATCTGCAGGAAGAAACGCGTGTTGAAACTTGCGTTGCCTTGTTGAATCGGTACAGAAATGAAGGAATATTGGATCGAATTGTGACATGTGACAAAAAGTGGATTCTTTACGATAACCGAAAGCGAAAAATTGCAATGGCTGACCCCAGG
Organism: Sesia apiformis; assembly: GCA_914767545.1. NCBI lineage: Eukaryota > Metazoa > Arthropoda > Insecta > Lepidoptera > Sesiidae > Sesia > Sesia apiformis. Next base: position 7,736,451 of record OU611970.1, on the reverse strand, counting down.
TCAAACGCCGCAACGGTGCCCTAAGGCAAAGCTTACCAATAAAAAGGTAATGGTAACTGTTTGGTGGTCTATTCATGGTGTTATTCACTATAGCTTTCTCAGGTCTGGTCTCAGCAATAACAGCAGATGTTTACTGTGCCGAACTTCGAACAATCATGGCGAAACTAGCAGTGAAACAGCCCCGACTCGTGAATCGATCTTCACCATTATTGCTCCATGATAACGCAAGACCTCACACTGCACGAGAAACCGTTGTAACTCTACAGGAGCTGCAGTTAGAAACCATACGTCATCCTCCGTACTCGCCAGACCTTGCTCCAACGGACTACCATTTTTTTTGTGATTTGGACAATTTTCTTCGTGGTAAAAAATTTTCTTCCCAAGAGGCAGTACAAAATGCATTCACACAGTTTGTCGAATCTACATCCCCAGAGTTCTATCGCAAAGGCATAAATGAACTTCCGATTAGATGGCAACAATGTATAGATAATGAGGGTAAATATTTTGATTAAATAAATATGTTACATTTTAGAAAAAAACAAGTTTTAATTTTTCAGTACAAATCGACAATTTCATACTTTAACCCCTAATACATTAGTCGTACCATTCAACTGGTACGGTGGACTCATGAAAGTATTGAGCAATTTCGCGTTCGATTCATTTGAAAGAACAGACAGTGATAAAGTTCTAAATATAAATTGTAAGATTAGATTTGAAAGCGAGAATCGCTCTTATGTTTCAGAAATATCAAATTGAAACTCAACTTTGAAGTGTTCAACATTAACATTGGCCGACTGTACCTTACTGTCCCTTACCTGACAGTCGTGAACGATGGTCACCACCATAGTGTTGGGCTTGACAGCCTTCATTTGGGTTATCAAACCGAACTCCAAATCACTAAAGCCTGAAAATTAACAGAAAACACTGTAATTACTGTAATACTGGCGCAGTTGATAGTGGATCCTGCCTGCTGTGCAAAAAGCCCCCGGGTTCGATTCGCGGTCGAATATTCATTTGTTTAAAAGACAAATGTTTGTTTTGGTCTGGGTTTGTCTTTGTATGTCTCTGGACCCACGACACAAGGAAACCTAGTGTGGGTGGGTCATTGTTTATTACTTTTAACCAATATGTTATGTACATATTGTACATACGCCTTTTGCGACATACTTGCAAAACAACATAAATATATTAGGTAGTGTCACCTGTTTGATAATAATGAAACTAATCAACAATTACTTTGGCAACCACATTAACACATCCCCACAGTAACTTAGCAAAATAAAGCTTCATTATTGCCCAGACCTTTATTCTAAATACCTGTACATTTCGTCGCCACGCATAATGTTCAGAGTCATAATGTTCGCCACGCAGTTCATTTGAAGAGACTGCATCGGAAACAGCACTACAAAAACCATCGTGCTGGTTCCGATATGTGGATGACACCTTTGTGATCTGGAGTCGTGGGGAGGAAGAGCTCGAACTCTTTCTGAAACACCTTAATAACATCCATCATCAGTGTGAATTGACTTACCTCTCCCTTTGCCAATGCGATATCCCTCTCTGGAGACAGCCACAGACCCCATAACAACGATGTCCAAAGATACGGAGTCTTCGATACCTATGAAAATTAAACATTTTAAAATGACTAAATGAAGGGAAAGAATCCCAAATTGAAAAGATAAAACAATATCTACATATCCTAATCTTTAACTAATTTTTCACGTCTAAATATTCATTAATATTATAAGATTTATTTACTAGAATGCCAAATAACTTTTTCTTAAACAATGTCAATTTCATTTCCTTTAAGTCGTTGGGTAATATATTGAATAATTTCGCAGTATTCATTAACATATATACTTTTATTATAATGTTTGGTATTTGAAGTGTAAATTGGCAGTACAGATACATTACGGAAACACTGGCCATCGGCGAATTCGGAAAAACCCAAACGCGTCATCCATTTCTATGAATTACCGCAGCTCTAATTGCATACTTTATTAAGAGAAACTTAATTACGTTATTGCATAAACGTGGATGACGTGTAGATGACGGGTGGTTCAGCATTAGCCGATGGCCAATGTTTTCGAAATGTATCTGTATAGCTATTATATTTATTTGTGTTTTTTCGAGGATACATCTTTTCCTCTATATTTTGTTTCAGAAATATACATGTTTCATAAACGTACATTGAAACGTACGTACGTACATGCATTGCTTTGTAAAGTACAGCTTACAGCTTTCGGTCTGCCTCATTCCTAAAGTAGTCTCTTTATTCTGTATTTTGAACAAAAGTGGAGCATGAACAGAATTTCCCCAATGTATTTATCCCATATATTAAGTTGGAAGCGACAAAACCGTGATAAGTACATATGGCTGCTTGATAAGCACATATAATCGTGAAAAGCATCTTATGTCCACAATTACATATTACAATTGCATATCACACGCACATTGTTACCCTAGGGGTGAAAGTGACTTATTTCAGTCCCGAGACTGGGTTTGGTGCCCGAGCGCAGCGAGGGCGCCAATAGATCGAGGGACTAAATAAGTCCTGAACCCCTAGGTAAACACTGTGCTTTTCATTACGAATACAAGGAAAGTAATTTAAAAAATATACTCTTTAATTAATGGGTGCGTTTCTTTATGTTATTTCAATTTTACATCGCGCTGTAATGGAGTGGCTGTATAGGAAGTTAGATCATGGTTACATAGAAATGTGAAAATAGCTCTTTTTTTTTCTTAATTTTTCAGTTGTCTGTCAGTTGAAAACGCTCACCCTAGGGTGTATTGGGCTATTTTCACTTCGCTCCACAGGCAACTTCGGACCTACTTTCAGAGTATGAGTAATGAAAATTATTTTATTTATTTTCAAGGAAGATATAACAGTGGTGGTTGTTCACATAAGTAGAAAATTTACATAAAAACACACACTACTGATAAAAACACCACTAGATTATCTAAGAAGCGGGCTGAAAGTGATACGTTTAAGCTCTAGGGCCAAAAAGTAGTTTAAAAAAAATTTAGTCAATAAATGGTAGTTACACTGAGCAACGGCAGAAACCTATACAGCCACACTTCGATTAATACTATATTAATTCTTAACTTTGTACAATTTTTGTTTGTGATGTTATTTAAGACACCGATTAACGCGCGTCAAAATTAATTTAGATAGATCATTGACATAATTTAGAAATAATCTATAATGGTGTCGGAATATAAGAGACCTGTAGGCCAGGGAAAATTTTTTGTTGACCTAGTATGAAACTTTCGGGAAACATTCGTTGCAATAAAATATGATTTATCAGAATATTGTTTTTTTTTTTTTAAAATCAGCCGTTTTGAAGTTATTAATTTTTTTCGAAAAACTGACCTTCGGCAGTTGTCTACGCATATCTCCGAAACTATCCAACCGATTTGAGTGAATTTTTTTTTAAACGGCTTAAAATAACATATTCTAAATGGCTTGTTGGCCGATTTCGGCTAGCTTATCAAAATTTTGAAAAAAATCGATTTTACAAAAAAATTGCAAAATTATGGCATTATGGCGCTTGAAAAACGTTGCGCGTAAAAAAGAAAAAAAAAGGCGGGTAAGCGAGATTAATGCAAATTTTTGGGAAGTTGAAGTAATATTTTTTGCATATATGGCTTGTGTTTACTTTCCTCGTATTCGAAATGAAAAGAGTGTTTAATTCGGGTGACAAGCATCCATTTCAGACTAGAACTATTGGGGCTCTCACTTCGTTCGAGCGCCAAAATATCTCGTCAGAAATGGGTGCCTTTTATCCCTTAGTTAACAATCTACTATTGCTATGTCCATAAGGTAGCAGACGTCTGCAATGTGACGCCTTTCAACCAAGGGAAGAAAATGATATCGGCGGCAACGGTGAAAATAACCGGAAGATATAAGATGAGCCCTGAAGTCAAGGAACCGAAGGAATCTTCTCTAAATACCCTCCATACGAGCCCTGTAAACCTCGTATTGAGGGTTCCAGACTTGGAACGCGTATTCCAACTGACTACGCAGTCAGTATAAAACTTTTAATGATTTTATACTGCGAAAGTTTTCACAAGTTCTGATAAGGAAAACTAAAGGTTTGGACGACTTTAAGACTATGTGATCAATGTGTTTTCTAAATACGAGTTTTGAATCGTGCATAACCCCCAGGCCCCTAATCAATGGGACTCTTTGTAAGTCGAATCCTTTTAATGTATAATTCTAATTATCAATATTAACTGTACATGTGAAGGACATCGACATCACTAAGACAGCTAATTATTTTTAATATCTCCATGTCGTCGACGAATAGTATTTTTTTTGAATTACGGAAGCATGGCTATATTAAATATAATACATTAAAGGTATATTAAATAATACAGGAGCAAGCAAGGACCCGTAAGGGACCCCTGATGGAATGGGTGTCCAAGAGGAAACAAAACCGTGCAGTGCTACGACTTAGCTGCAGTTGCGGACATAAAATGTAAACCATCTCAAGAGATCACCGTGAATGCCACAAAGTTTTTCAAGGAGCACTCTATGGTCAATGCGGTCGAACCATTTTCTGTAATCTGTAATCCACTTGGACACCCTGTTCCATCCCAGACGTAATAAAATCATTAGCCAATATCTAATTAGACACAATAGAACGTTTCCTGAGGAATTCGTGCTGATTATCATGAAGGAAGATTGAAGGGCCGTGTACACCTGGTTATATACCAATCTTTTCAAAATCTTAGAAAAGAGGCATAGCTTAAAAATTGGCTTGTAATTTTCAATTTTCAATAAATTCAGATTTCCAAACCGTCGGAACCGATCCCTCAGACAGTGAATGTTCAAAAATGTTCAAAAAGCAAACAAAGGGGCGTGACAAGACTTTCGGCCCACTTCGTTATCAATATTGAAAGGAATTAAATTAGGACCCCCAGACTTGGAGAGGTCTAAGGACTTCATTAGTTTCAGCACTTCATCGCAATTGACTTCGATGTCTCCTATGCGACAAGGTTCATTAGAAGTCGAGGAGGTGGAAGGAGCGCTTGAATCAGGATGAGAAAAAATCGTTTGAAAATATGTAGCAAATAAGTTACAAACACCTTCACCTGAATCTGCTGAATCTTGTTTGTTCTCATTAGATTAAGGAATCTGACAGATTTATATTTACTCTTTATATAAGACCAATAATATTTCGGGTTTTTGACTAGTGACTCTTCTGCCCTAGACATGTAGGCATTGAAGCACTCTTCCTCTAGTAAAGGTACGGTTGCGGATTGGCTTGTAAAAGACACTATAATTTCTATAATATGACTAATATAACTTCCGTGTTGCAAAATGAGGGAAGCGAGTCTGTCAATCAATACAAATTCAGTTCTCTCCAGTTCAGATTAATATTATATTTTCCTTTGTATTAGTAGCAATATCTGCAATATATAGATAGACAAAACTCAATATTGCACACCAAATCTAAAACAAGACAGTAACAGACATTGTAACACATGAAATGCACTACCATAAAGGCGGTCATCGCTAATAGGAATGCTTGTTCTGGTTATGTCATTTACAATCAAACATAAAAAAAAATCTATTTTAGTTTCAATTGTCCTCGACTTAATGGTTACTTTTCGGCCACTTCGTAGAAAGAAAACATTGCCAGAAATATAGAAAATAATTAAAGAAATAATGAGTAAGTTTTAATAATTGTCATCCCGTGCGTGGCAGTGCCCTGTCAAAAGGGTCTCCAGTGCAGAATAATACTGAATGCCCGAGACAAGCATTCAGTGCTGATTTTCAGATAAGAATGAGAATCGTCTTAAAGTATAAAACATGTGCAGTTAGAAGAATAAATAAAATAGTATCTGAATCCTTACTAATAGGCTTCCCATAAGTGTCCATGCCGTTGCGCGAGACAGCCTTCCTAATAGTAGCAGGGCCGGTCTCGCCTGAAGGCAGTTCGAGGCGGTTCAGGAAGCCGTTCTGCAGACGCGGCACTGGCACATACAGTGTCTTGTTCTGTTCTAGGCATAACACCCTGTGTGCAATGAACATCAATTAATCCCTAATTTAATATTGCAAAATGTAAACGTACCGTGGGACATCTTCTGACCAGGATGACCGACAACTTGAAGAAAGTCGCCGGTAGTGGTGGATATTTTTTTATATATGCTGAGTAAAAAGAAAGTTGCAAGCAAGCAGATATATCCCCATGATGGGAAGTAAATTGTGGATGATGCATGTCAAAACCAGTCAAAATTAGTGTACCTTTGGAAATACTCAGAGTTTGAAAAAAGTATTGGGAGGAGTGTGTGCAATGGGGAACATTATTATCGAATCATAATCCACCCCATCTTGCTTTCTACTTGTCCTTGAATAAGAGAAATAGACCGGGACAGCATGAGGTTGGATATATCCCATGCAATCTTATAGAAACAGAATGGGAAGGTATGGTGTAGGATGAAAAGCAAACTGGCAATTTTTACCCACTCTCAATACTTTAGCATCTCCTTCATAATTAAATTAATAAATCATTTATATGAAATTTAAAATACCAAAGTAAATAAGTTTATATTCATATTAGTGTTAAGTGGGTTCTTAACAGCAATTACTGGTTCACGAAACTAATTAATTGTTTGCGGTACAAAGTTTGTGTCAATCTAGGTTATCTTTTAATTGTAGGTCAAGTTATATGCATATATAACTTTACCTATAATGTAGTACAGATAATAGGCAATTTTTTTTTAATGCAAATTATGCAAAGATGACAGATGAGCAGACAATTTACCATTTTTTTATATAATGAAGGTGGTAGAGGAGCAGACAGTCCATGTGGTGGTAAGTAGATAATGTCGATATGTTAAGACTTTGGCTAAGATTTTCTAACATAACATGGTTGCTTCATGATTCTTAAATAGAAACATGCCCTAAAAAGACAGCTCTATTTAAAGCACTAAAAGCTCTGAAGCACAATAAATCATGTTTTTTTATTAAACTAGATTCGACAATAAGACTTCTTTTTTCAGATAGACTCATTTTTTGTCTACTAAATTCTATATACATGTAAAAAATGTGGGTATAAGGCAATATTTTATGTAACTCGACAAGTAATAAAGCAGCTAACTTGAAATGCGTTACCTAAGACATTGGTCACGGTTTGAATAACTGTAATCATTGTACCATAATATATGAACATTACTTTTACTGGTTTTTTTTTTAATGTGATGAAATATGGAAAATAAAAACGAATATCCTATAAAATATGTTATGTTGTCATTTGAGAAACGGAATAAAGCATAGAATATTGTTTTATGTACCTATGTAGCATATTTTATTAAGATTTATAGAAAAGATCAAGGTGATAGCGTGAGTTCAAATCCACGGCCCGTACAATTAAGTTTTCTACACTGCAGATTTTTAAAATTATCACTAGCTCTGCGGTGAGCGAAGTCATTGCGAGGAATCCTGCATGATCGAGAATTAATAAAAAAAAATGGAGAGCAAGTGTATTCATTAATGGGCTCGCATGGTGGATTACGGTCCACCTTGACGGTGGACGGTGGATTACGGTACCCTTTGCGTATTTCTAAGGACGGATATTGATTTGATCGATTATAAGAACAAATGATACATAAACGCATGTAACTTAATAAAACAATGAAAAACGAAACATTGAATACGTCATTAAGTGGATATTTTTTTTATCGTTCATTTGATAATGATTAATGTCATTTAATAAACCTTGGTGGCACAGTTATTGTTTATTTCTATTTTTAGAAATAAATCATTGATTTCATATCTAGATGCAGAACTTGTACAAAGATATAGGTAGTTAGCGAATTAATCGAAGAGCTTTCTAAAAAAAAATTTAAAAATGATTTGCATAGTTTGTAATAAAGCGACCTTCCCAAAAATAAACAAATCTATGGAATACTAAAGAATATAGGTCACACCCACGCTCGCCTGGCTCGCCTGTCGCACGCTTGCTGTAAATAGGTATTATAAATTATTTTGTTGATGATAGCTATTATAAAAGGGAAACGAATCGGTTTACGGAGAAAAATAAACAATAAGGAAGTTTTTCATTTGATCAAATTATCACTTAACCTAATAGATGTTACATTTTATTAAGTACCGGTAATGATGATAACAGATATTTAATCATTAAGTTTATTTAGTTACAGTTACCTTATTTTTGGGTGTACCTTAAGTGTATTACCTTATTAAGTGTGGGACGCCATTTGGCTAGATGGACAGACAACTTGAAGGAAGTCGCCGGTAGTGGGTGTATAAGAGCAGGTGTGTGGTGGCGGTCCTTGGGAGAGGCCTTTAACCAGTAGTGGAGAGACAGAGGGTGATGGTATGGTATTATTTCAACATTAGATGCCATGAACTTTTATTTTAAGTTTAATCATTATATTCAATGTTACTGTTACTACAGTGCACGGGTATCTCCACACGAAATGACAATTTGGACATTGCTGGACATTTCGCAAAGACTAGAAAGAATTCCTAAAAGAAATTAAGACACCATTGTGTTGAAATTCCTGAGAAAATGCGAGGAACACTAGACAAGATTGAGAGGGGTGTAGCGTTTCCATCCATCCCTGGATCCCATAGCTGTTGGGCATGGCCGATAGGTCGAGTATATACTATAACGTGTTTCGGGAGCATGTGAGATATGCCAGAATGCATTTCCTATTTCATCAAGTGAAGAATATAAATAGTAAAAAATAAGAATAGGAACTCTTTTATCCCCTTATACTTTCTAATCTTTCATGCTATTCAATCCCATTGAGTAAAGCTTACAATGGGGTAACAAAGCTCCTTTATACCATTGTACCACATTTTACTCCATTCTCCTTCTCCCTAAAAGGAAGAATGGGGGAATGGAATGATATGAGGGGAAACCCTCTTCCCGTTATAATCCCTAATCCCCATTTTTTTACAATTCATTTAACAATTAAACTTTTTACAATTAAATTTTTACAATTAAACGCTTAAAAGCTCGAAATGTAAGCGGCACACCTATAGTAGGCGTTCCAATGTCATTTGAGAATGACAGTCGAGACTGTTGGCAAGTATTATGGATATAGGTGACAGTATCCATTTATCGCCAGATAGACTAGTCTACTACCTATTTTCTATAAAAAAGAACTTTTCTACCTAACAGGCTCCTGCGGCTTATCCGGGTTGACCTTCACTGTGGTGGCGTTCTTGAACAAATCTAACTCGGCAAGCTTAGCGGCGGCCTCTGAAGCGCCTTTGAAGTTCGGGATTCGGTTGTAGACAGGTCGCGGGAACATCGCCAAGCCGTTGCTCTCGAGATGCCGCCATATCTTCAGGCGGAAGAACTGCTTGGATATCTCCTCGGGCACCTTCTGGGCTGTAAAGAGAAATTTGAATTTTGTTATAACTTATGGTGCTGATGGGTATGCAGTGTTGGTTATCACCATCATCAGCCCTTTGAACGCTCACTTCTGAATATATGCCTCTTCATGCACATGTACATGAGGGAGGTCAGCCTTAAAACACCACGTTGGTCAAGCGGGTTCGGCCTGATGCAATCAAAGATATGAATTCGATTAGGAAACTAAAAAGCCCATAAGTTGGTCCATATCTTCAATATTTTGAACCAGTCCCAGAATAGAATTCATGGTACTCCAACATACAATATGGACTGAGTTTGGGATCCCAATTCCAATGCGGACATAGAAGAAGTAGATGAGGTTGAGGTAGAGTCCGAAAGTCAACTGGACTGGGAGCCAGAAGATGTATGCCCCTCTTATAGACCTGATCCTGAGACCTGACAGGTTTTAAATTGATTATACTGACAAATTAAAACTATGATCAGTGCCACTGCCAATGATGCAACACTAGATTATAATTTAGTTGAATGTTGATTAAGTAGACTGATTATTATGGAAGTAAATTATTAATAAATTTTTGTAACTCTAATTTTACTCTTATTTCTTGTTTTGTTTTATAATAAATAAGTCTATTAATCAAACTCAAAGGTTCATTTAACAATTTTGACACATTAAAACCACTTAAATACAGAATGAGATTCGCATCTTTTTTATATAAAATTTGTTATAAATATATTATTATATTATAAATTTATATTTATTATAAATATCGGATTTTTACGACACCCACGAGAACAGGCCGGTGGTATTGTAAAGCCGGTCGACGCCAAACGACATAGTACGACACTTTTTAAATTGTGACTTTATTATTAGTTTCTGAAGATATTAATTTCACAAATCGATTTCTAATATTTTTAGTTATAAAATTATCTAAAAAGAAATATTATCCAATGATAAACTTGCAGCGTTGATACTTGATATGAGGGTGCGTTTTTAAGTTCGCGGAATGGGGGGTAAAGAGGGAAAATTCAAATACAGAATTATTTTTCTTTTTCAATATATGGTATTCACCCGCAACCCTAATACATTTTTCAGATCTTTCAATTAGCTTGTATATGCCTTCGAAAAAAAAAAAGATTTCTCTTTGTCCACAAAATAAGCTGAAACTGCTTCCTTCACTTCTTCATCACTGGTAAATTTCTTCCCACATAGTTCTTTTTTCATTTTTGGGAACAGGTAATAATCACAGGGAGCCAAATCCGAACTGTAGGGAGGATGCTTTAAAATATCGAAGCCCACCTTGTGCAGGGCAGCCAGTGCAACACGACTCTTGTGGACGGGCGCATTGTTGTGCAGGAGCAGGACACCTTTCGTCAATTTTCCCCGTCTCTTTTCTTTTATAGATTGTTTCAAACGTTCCAGGATTGAACCGTAATATTCTCCAGTTATTGAAACACCCTTTTCCTTATAATCGATGAGCAGGATTCCCTCTGTGTCCCAAAACAAGATCGCCATGAGTTTCCCGGCCGACTGTGACACCTTTAACTTCTTTGGCGGTGGTGTATCTTTTTTATACCACTGCGTGGAGTCTTACTTGGTCTCAGGTTCTCAGTTCTCAGTTGTGAAGCCAAGTTTCATCCTCAGTGACTATTCGACTCAACACTACATCCTGATCTTCTTCACACAGGTTCAAAAACGCACGCGCACACTTAACGCGCTGTTGTTTTTGCGGCGGCGGCGTGAGCATTCTCGGCACCCATCTTGCGCTGACCTTAGTCATGCCGGAATAGTCGTGAAAAATTTTAAAAACGGTTGTATTGGATACTCCGACCATTTCTGCAAGTTGTTTTTTCTTCAGACGAGCATCTTCCAGTATAATTTTTTCGACTTTTTGAATAAGTTCTGGTGTGGTCACCTCAATAGGCCGCCCAGGCCGTGGATCGTCTTCAAGTGAATCACTGCCTTGCTTAACCCATTTAAGGTCGCTGTACTCATTTGAGTACAGCCAAACTATAGTACATAAATAAAAAGTTCAAATGTTTTATGTTTTCGTTTCGAGTGTTTATGTTACAGTGTAAGATTACTTCTTTGAATAAACATAATACTTGCGGGTACCTTAAAACAAAAATCATATAGAGTGTTCTAAAGTGACCGTGCAGACAGCTCCCTTGGGTAAGTTCATTATTTAATTTTTATTTAGAGTATATATATAGTAAATAATGTTTTCTCTCATAATTCTCACAAAATATAGTGTTCTTCATTATGTGAATAATAATTGAACCACATATTGCATGTACTTTCCAGTTTATTTGGTAATAAACACAGATGTACTCAATTGAGTACGGTGGCTACATTGGTCTAAATAATGAATTTATTTTTCAGATTACTAAACATGAGTAGAGACTGTTTCCGTGCTGCCAATAATTACAAGGGACTTGAGGAAGCCATTGGATTTATCCTGCAAGACAGTGATGATGATGCCGAGTACGACTTGGCGATCATTCCACCCGATCCCAGTGTTGTGACTGACGAGGAAGAAGGTGCTGATGACGATATGGTGACCTCATCTTTGCCACAAGACATACCCGGAAATATTGAGGTATTTGTAAATAATGTGGGGATCATTTCTAGCGACAATGACAGTAGCGATCTAACAGCGGTTTGGCGTAAGTGTTCACCAAGTTATACCTCTCTACCTCAAGACACTACAGAGGCGATTGACAGACAAGTTACAGTGAAAGAAGTGCTGAAAGATTTCAATCCAGTTCAAATATTTGAAAAAATTATCGATGAAGACGTAATCGATCTCATTGTTTCTGGTAGTATGTTGTATGCTAATCAGAACAACAAACATGCTTTTTCAGTTGATTCATCCGAAATGAAAAAAATCATTGGTATTTTGATACTGTCTGGGTACCACAAACTGCCCCGTGAAGCCATGTATTGGTCTTTAGATGAAGATATTGGAGTTGAGTTAGTGTCAAATGCTATGTCAAGAAACAGATTTCGGGACATCAAGCGAAATCTTCATCTAGCGGATAACAATGAATCAACAAACACCAGAGACAAAATGTTCAAAGTCAGACCTTTAGCCAATATTCTAATGCAAAAATTTATTCAGTGGGGCGTGTTCCATGATAACCTTTCTATCGATGAATCGATGGTCAAATATTATGGACACCATCCTTCGAAACAGTTTATTCGTGGAAAGCCAGTGAGGTTTGGTTACAAAAACTGGGTCGCTGTAAGTTCAACTGGATATTGTTACAGCTTTGATTTTTATTGCTGAAAGTCACCAGATGCTACAAGAGAGCCACTAGGAACCAGGGTTGTGAAAACTTTGCTGGAGAAATTGAGTACTAATCCTAAACATCACAAAGTTTTCTTTGACAACTTTTTTACCAGTTGCGATCTTTTAGTTGATCTGCGACAGCTTGGATATCGGGCTACTGGAACATTACGGGAGAATCGTACTAAAAAATATCCCTTGACTAGTACTAAAGACATGAAGAAAAAGGATCCTACCACATACGATTACAGATTTGATAAGAACAATGAGGTGTTGTTGGTCAGATGGAAAGATAACAGTGTCGTTACCATGGCTACAAATTACGACACCACTGAACCGATGGGAGCTGTGAAGCGATGGTGTCCTATAAGACGAGAAAAAATCTATGTCGCGATACCACACTTGTTCGAAAATTACAATAAAAGTATGGGAGGCGTGGACGACCTCGATCAGTCAGTATCGCTTTATAGGATAGCAATTCACGGAAAGAAGTGGTGGTGGGTGTTATTATACTATATTTACATATATGATTGATATGGCTATTGCAAATGCATGGCGTTTGCATGTTATGAGCAAAGATAATCACATGGATCAACTGTTATTTCGGCGCAGTCTTGCCAGGTATTATCTACGACAAGAAATACAAAAGAAAACTCGTCCTTCTTCTTCATCCGTCCAAGGTTTGTCTCAAGATGGTGTAGGACATTATCCCGAGAAACTCGACAATCAATTACGATGTGTTATTTGTCATTCGAGAGTACGGTGGCAATGTAAGAAGTGTCGTAAAACGCTCTGCGTTGAAAAGTCGTGCTTTGAAAATTTTCACCTATAAGTAGCCACTGTACTTAAATGAGTACACATTCATAACTTAGTAATAATAATAATATTTTTATTTTTTTTTTCGTTTTATGTTTTTATGCCCCCTTTGTAATATAGAAATAAAGATTTAGTGACAGGAACGTTTTTGATTTCCATTTGGCCACTAATGGGTTAAAGAGACTATGCCACTTGTAAACCATGGTTTTTCCTGGGCAAGATTCCCCGTAAACTGATGACATCTCTTCTAAAATGGTTTGAGCAGACTTTCCTTGCGTTACTGGATTTTCTCCATATTGAATGTTTTCTTCCCGACTGAGTTGCGTGATCGTTGACTGCTCAAAGATTAATGACCCTATTATGATGAAACTCGGTATTTAGACTAATAGTGAGTCACTCAGCACGATAGGGTTTAAGATAGACTCTGAACCACCCTCGAACCCCGCCATTCCGCGAACTTAAAAACGCCCCCTCGTACCTATGGTAAAATTTCAGCGTACGGGTAATGATTAACAACGAGGACATTATGAAATGTGGTGGTATTGCTGTGAACACCAAAGGAGGGAAAGTTGCACAAGCCTACTCATATTGATTGGCGTTCAGAGTAAAGGAACTAAACTTGTAGCTTTTTGGTGTGTAAAGTGTCTACCAACTGAGCGTTCGCACAAATACAAAATCTTTTGCAGCTCATTATCAACTTATTCTATAAGTGGTTAGGTAGCAACAACCGCAAATTAACTTTATAGAACAAAGTTATTCACTCAGACTTTAGAGCAATGAAAATGAATTTTAAAATTACCTTAATAACAGAGCGTCCGCAGGATTACAAACTTTTTTGTTTTTGTAAAGGAGTTATTCTAAGGTGATTTTAGTTAATTTTCGTTGCTCTACCTAAGGTTTAGCGCATACATACAATTTTTAGTCGTAACAACTATTTCGTCGTATGTCTAAAGTCTATGGCAATGTATGGAGATACACATACTATCAACTCGATAAGTTGTTCGACAAAAAAATCAAAAACCGTATCGATTGACTTTTGACAAATCAAACTACTATCAATTGACGGCTCTATGTGTATATACGCTCGACTAAACAATCGATCCGCGGCCATTCAGTCTCGCATTAGCAGTTGAAATGACGTCACGTCCCGTGCTGCCGCTATGGCGGGAACATTATAGACTATTGACTATACGGAAGCGTTCATTGAGAGCGTAGAGAAAAGACCTGCGCGATACCGAAGTCGTAAAGAGTATTCAGACATAAACCTTAACAAAAAAAAGTATCGAGAGGTGTGCTTGTGGATCGTTCAATTAAATACACAATATGTTCTTTTTATTTTTTTTATTTTGTAAAGCAGAGCACGAGCGAGTACCTTCCTGTTTATCATTTTAGAGTGTAGGTCTGCAATATGGAATTGAGAGCATAGAAAACTGATAAAATCGACCACGACTGGATCGATTGTATCGACTAAACAATTTAGTTGTGTTGAAATCGCAATGTGCACACAACTCGACTAAACAGTTTGGTTGAGGTAACAATTGAGTGAATGCGCTAGGCCTAAAATAGAATAAGTTTGATCTACAACGTTATGTTTGCGGTCGGCGCTACCTAACCACTTATTGAATAAGTTGATAATAAGCTATAAAGGTATACGTACGTACCGGGTCCTCTGCACTCATGCGCGCTTCAGCGCGCGAGCGCAGGTACTAGTGTGAGAAACCCCTCGTACTCGTGCATCATCTCAGGGGGCAACGGCTCCCCTGGTCTTTGTTTGCTGATAGACCAGGGGAGCCGTTGCCCCCTGAGAGGAGTTTGTATTTTTGCGAGCGCAGGATTGGGCGATACTTTAGGGGAGGTCCTTCACTATTGAATGATAGGATGAGGAAAATGGGACAGAATGGCATAAGAGTGGATGTATGCCACATCATCCCATCCCACCGGACGAAGATATCTGCAATAAATGTACAGTATATTACATTTCAACTAAAATGGTATTTACATAAACACACTAAGGTCGATCATATTAACTTCAATTTTACAAGTATTCGCCCCAGCAACATATTCAAGGTTAATAGTATATTACAACTGGTGTAATTTAACACCTGTACACACAGTGTACATTGAGTAAAAACTGTATTATTCACACTGTTCACTCACTTATATAACAAGTACCTATGTAAGCTACATTAGAATAATTTCAATAATTTATCAAACCTTGCTATCTTAGTATATATCTTGCTATATATCTTTATCTATTTAGATTGGTAGTTTTATTGCATATCAAAATAAAACAATAATGGGTATTGTCAACGCATATAATACATAAAAGGCAGTTTTATTACTAAAAGCGATCTCTGCCAGACAACCTTTGGATAGAGAGGAAATAAATAGGTATTTTAATCACAGGTAGATAGCTGTAAATAAGGGGATGGACTCCATATATGGAGAATATTTAAATGGAGATTTTTTTAATTTACTGCATCAAATCAATAATATGAAGCATATTTTGATTAAATTAAAAAACGATTTTACGTAATCTGAGCAAAGGGACCTTATTGTCGACATGAACGTATTTATAACATTTGAAATTTTCGCATTTTTGACACATATAAATAAGTATTTACCTATTAATTATTTATATATTATACATATATACTACATATCCAGATTCTGTTTAAATAAAAAACATGGTCTAATATACCTACGATTATTAAGATAAAGCAATGAAAAATATGTTTATTTTTTAATTGCATTAGTCTCAATATTACAATACATTACATTTTATTAAAATAATAATAACTTGTGCATGTTAGGTACTTTTTGGCTAGTTATTTTATTAGTTTTATGTTTGGTTACTTTTATTACATGTATTAGCTAAATTCTGCTGTGTGCTTGATAAATAAATATGTAGGAAACAATCTTCTTTCTAAATAATTTCACAATTAATTTAATAATATGCTGTCACAATTCTGTCACTAGGTAGACAAAATTTGTTCTGCATTATCCATATACATATTATTATGATTCATCAGAACAACCTTGCAGCTTATTAGGTACTGTTTCAACAAAAAATCCATTCATTCATAAATAGCAGTCATGCATGGTTATTCCTCTCTCTACTTTGAATGTCAATTATTATACTTTAAAAAAGGGTATATGCTTCTACAGTAAGGACTCATTGTACAGTAAGGCGCAGGTGTGATCAAATGCAGTCTGATATCAGCTCAATTTATTAATGCCTAATTTTAACCAGGCTTTTTTAGTATCCACTGCTGGTTATGCCGCCCCCTGCCCCCCCACGCCCCTCATATACATTGTCTTGTGCATGAGAGATGTATGGCCTTAAAATGGCACGCTGGTCAAGGGGGATGGAGTCCTCTCTTTTAGAGGTGGTGTAGTAGCTCCTCAGGACTTGTTTGCTGCTTTGTTATCCCTCAGTTGCCTATTACGATAGACACAGGATGCGATGAGGTGGTGCTGTTCTAAAGCCGGCTAACACCATACCGCAATTACTGTTACTTTAAATTTATGTCTATAAATGCTCTGTACTGCTATTGGGTTGCCAATAAATAAAAAGATAAAAATGAGCAGTGATAGCCTAGGTGGATCTTGATTCACATTTGTTAGGTTGGGAGTTCAAACCATGGACCATACATAGCATGAGTTTTTATTTCATCATCATATCTTCATGGCGGTTGAGTTTCCACAATTGATTTGTCAATTATAATTTATCACTAGCTCAATAATGGCTAGGGGTTTTAATGTAAAATAATTCCAATAGGTTTTATATGTGAAGTTAGTGTGGTGATTTATTTGCAATTTATTTATTCCCAGGCTAAATTATAATCACGAAAGCAGCAGGTTAATATCAATATCATCCTATAACATCCCCACTGCAGGACTCTCCTATTAATCTGTTTTTTTTTTAAATCTCGAAGTGAACCCACAGTCAAAGTTTTTCTTTAGTCAGGTAGTTGCAGTTCGAATCCACATACAAGAACAACATCAACCACTCTATTTGTTAAAAAACAATAAAAAATTATCTACTTTAATGTTACAAAGTTTCATATCACTAAAATGTTTAGATAGTTATGCAGTATATGCTATATAAACCAGCAATTATTAATAAATATTTTGAACTACCTACATACCTATGTACAATAATTCCAAAATTACATATGGAATTATACACTAATGAAATCTTAGGGTTATTTTATAAATATGTATAAGTAAACTTACAAAAATTTACAATTAAGATAAGTGAAAAAAAAATTATCTACTGTGACTGTAGTGTTGAAAGAATCTTATAAGAAAACATTGAGTAATGTATAGGTAGTTATAATGTGTATTATATCAGAAACCAGAATGATTCAATGCAAGAGAAAACCTAGTTTGACCTTAGACATGCTATTTTTGTTTGGTGAAGGTAGATCAAAATGTGCAATGTATTTTATTACACTCACAGCCACTTTTCTAAGTTTCCTAACTACATTCTGCATTACAAAGATGTAGAAATGAGCGAAATATATTGAATTTAACAACAGACACAAATGACTTAATAAATCATGTTGCATTTTTACAATAGGTGGGCAGAAGAATGTGAGTCATCTTTCACACTCCAATTATGCTACCCACAGTATTAATAATTAAGTTTATGCGTGGAACCAACCCAAACAGTCGTAATCAATGCACGAAACAATCAAATGCAAGTGAAAATATCCTCGCGCGTCTAATTAGACGCTGCAACAGATGGAAAATCGACAATTGCAAGGATTTTTTACAATAAATAAAAAAGTGGGTACATAAAACCACGTGTAAATAATTCTAAAAAGACGATTTTTTCATATTTTCGTGAGCAGACAGCGACGATTTCTCTCGGACTGCAAAGAAAACAGTGGAATAATGAATGTTATTCCACTATTTTTCATAACAAATGTGCAACTTACTGCTTTCCGCGGCCGCCGGTGTATCGTCTCCGTTCTGCATTTTGGCGATTTATCAGCTCTTAAGATGTTATTTGCAAATACTTCGATGGCTCAGACGAAAATTATCAAATTTATTTGGAAAATAAAATCCTTTTGCGATGGACGAGACCGTCAGACACAAAAATAGAACGCGAATAAAAAAACAAATGCAACCAACTTCTCGATGTAAAATGCAATGCTACCAACTTACAATAATTTGTTGTCAATACCGATTTAATTTATAAAAATATATCGGTTTTCTAATTTAAAATTAAAAAATGAATAAAAAAATCTCTACAAATAAATATATTACATAATAAAAAATACATCGTGTTGTAATTCATATTATAACATTCCTCAAACAAATATTGCGAGCATCCGGGACGCAATTCGGAACAATTTTATCGTTTCAATAATTTGTTCGTAGCAAAGAAGATTGACATACATTACATTTTTATTGGAAAAATAGTCATATTATTATTAATTTAAAGCTAAAATTATTATTGTCATCTTGCCACAAGAAGATTTATTGGAATTTCCTGACTATATTAGTAATTTCCTTGAATTAACGTACTTTACTTACAATATTCGTCACGGAAGAAGTGAGCAAGTGAGTGCGCAACGCAAATCGTCCACACTTATAAGTCATAATAACGTGTCTTGGAGTTCCATTCCGCTGTTGTCACTTTTTTATTTATATTCCTTTGCTTAGATAAAAGCACCTAGTGATCGCTATCCAGATTACGGTCTTCATTCGACCTGAGTGCCCAACTCCTATACGGAAGGTAGGATTCCTGGCAATGGACCAAAAGATTCGAAAAGGGAGACCAAGGACAATACACAAACATCCAATACTGGAGGCCGTATAAGAGCACACCCACAGAAGTGTCCGCCGCATAGAACGACGCACTGGAGTTGCAAGAACAACTTCACATCGGACATAAGTTGTATCCCTATCACGTGCAAAGGGTGCAATCGCTTGCCGCAATCGGGTGTTACTTGCCAAGTTTGAATGCAGAGTAAACTTCCAGAGAAATGCTACGCCGTTGTATAGAAAACCCAAATTTTTTTGGCACCATATTATGGAGCCACGAATAATGTTTTAACAGGATCGAAGTTTTTAATCTACACAATCTACACCATTGGTCTGTAATCAATGCTCGAATCATAAGAGATGACCGTTTACAACATCAGTTTGGTGTCAATTTATGGGTGTTTGTCAATAGCCAATATAAGTGATTGGTCCGTTTGAACTTTCGGCGAGAGGCGAGACTGAATGGCGTATGTTACCACCAGTTCCTGCTAAACGAGCTTCCTGGTTTAATTCAAGACTTGCCTCAAGAAGTGCGTGATGTAATGTGGTTACAGCATGATGGAGCTTGTGCTCATTTTTCTCTCATTGTTAAGAATTATTTAAATGAAGTATTCCAAATCCTGATCCAAATCTATGGATCCGATCTCAACCCGATCGACTATTTTCTTTGATACTACAAAGAAGTAGTTTACGATAAAGAAAATAGAACTGAACGGGAGCTACAGCAAAAATTAACTGCTGTAACCAATATTGTTAAAAACAATCAAAGAGCGCCAAGAGCCTTACATATATATTTTTTTAAACTGTTAATTAGTTTGTAGGAAACATTTTGAACATCTGTTGTAAAAATAAAATAATACAAAATTTTAGTCATATTTGTTTCAATAATAAACCTCAACATATCACATGTACTTACCTCCACGTTTCCTCTTATTGTGGACATTTAACTTAATAAAATAATGTTTGTAAAACTGTATAAGTTTAAAACTTATATGTGCAATATTCTTTTTTTACATAGGCCTCTGTCAAACGCTACTGAAATTGTACAAAGTTAAGATTTTTTAATAAAATGTTTCATTGTTTAATGTAACAAAAGGAAGTCCTAAACAAACATTTACATCAGAAAGATACATTATTTTTTTTACCCTTTAATCAACATAAAAAAAAATATAACTATTGTCATATTTATTATAGCCATTAGATTTTTTTAGAAAAATGCTTATCTTTTTAAGTGTCAGTTTGATTTAAATTAATTTGATTTTCTAATAGGTCGTGACCCCCCTGTCTCCAGAATCCGTGTAGTCCATATTCTTTTTCTTTCCATACAGTTTATATTAGGTATATTATATTCCAGGATTTGTTTAGAACAGTGTTCTATTTAAAAACAATCTGACGTCTACTTATCAAAATGTTTTAGTGGGATGAATAAAACAATATTTAATCGTTTTTTTAAATTTATTAATAAGTAAAATTCATATCAATAGGTAACAAAAAAATAATGAGAAATTGTTTTCATTTCTTCTATCAAATTAACAAAATCAGGAGTATAATTTGACAATGTCAACCTTAACGAAAATTTTGATACCGGTCAAAAATTTTAGTTTCCTTTCGCGATCGACTTGTCCACACTAGGGCTTGAGCTCCGGAATTCCGGAACTGGCCCAATTCCGGAATTCCGATGAAATCCAATATCGTTTCCAATTCCGGAATTGGCGAGAGCAATATCGGAATTTCGATATTGAAAAATAATTATTACGCGGCTTGAGGCGCGGCGCATCCGCGCGGTGCGTCCGCACTCCGCACCTCTCGCCCCGCGCCCGGCGCCATTACGCGTGTGCGGCTAGTCGTTCGTTCGTTGATTCGTTCACCCATTTGCTCCCGGAGATCGCGTGAGGCGGACATCACGTCACAGCACAGCCACATACACTCGCAGTTCATTTGGATTGGCGGTAAATATTTTAATACGCAGCTCTTGATAAAAGCAAGAAGTTTGAGTTGCAGAATATCAAGACAGACAATAATAAAATGTAAGTACCTAAATTGATTCTTTTTTGTATCTATATCTATCAATGAAATTAATACAAGAAGTACCTATGAGTTCTGATTATGACCGTTAAGCACAACAACCCACACCACTATTATTGTTTAATAACTTGTGATTGTTGTTATTAGGTACTTATTTTATCTCATTAATCCATGACAGTTTCCTTCGAGGGTACATACCTGTAAGTGGGTAGCTAATACTACCTACTACGCCAAGCAGACAGACAGCATTATCAAAAATCGTAAGATTACTTAAAAATCGTAAGTCTATGTGTGCGTGCGTGTGTTTTACTCAGGTTTTTGGTTCATTTGCTCGTTTTTGCTTTATTAAATTTTATTATTTACGCTTACTCTATTGAATAATTGTGCGCGAAAGCATGGGTGTTTTTGGTAACATTTCGGAACTGTTATTTTTTTTCGTAGGTATAGTAATCGTGTACAATACCTTGGTTTGGATAATATTGTGACCTAGGAACTCAAAGAACGTACGTTATAAACTACATAGAATATCAATAAATACCAAGTCATACTAAATGTGTTGATATATGCCAGAATAAGTGCACTATTATCAGTTCATAATTTTTTATGATGTTTCATGCATAGCACGCACATATCAAACTAAAGTTTTTCTTCTGAACGAACACTTACGCCCCGTACGCCCCACCGCCCGTACGCGGGGCATTTTTGGCATATACAGGGTGTCCCAGAAAGAATGGATAAGCCTGAAACACCTTATAGTAGAGCTATTGGGCGCTCAAAATAAAATACAAAAAAAAATCTATCCCAAGTAGTATCTAAGATATGTCATTTAGAAAAAAAAATCATTTTTTTTTCACATTAATTTACGTATCTCTACACCACGGCTACAATTAAATGAAATCCGACGGTTTTTTGGTGTTATAATATTATTCATGGACTATACCAATAGATATGCAGTAAATAGTATGAATAGCTATTACACTTTTTTTTAAAAAAAAAACTGAACTTCAATTTTCAGCATGAAATGCGGTAAATATTTTTTTTTGTAAAAGTTCAAGCGTCTTGGGTGTAAAAAAAATGTATGAGGACCTAAGTGGCCAACTATTTCAAAAAAATGCGTGTTTAATACAGATTTCAAAATGGTATCATACATCCTTTTACCTAATGTAAATACGAGGTTATTGCTGTTAATGTGCAGAAGGAGTAAATTCGACTAAATTACAAAATTTAAAAAACTAGATCATTTCTTGTCTTAAACTATACCTGATTCTAAGGGCTTCATAAAAAACAACGTTACACATTGAAAATACTTTATTTAACCTACTTTCACAGCGAGTTCAAGTTCAACCAAATGAAATTATTTTTTGATAATGTTTAAAATAGTTTCGTGAAGGTCGTGTACCCTTGATATTTGCTACCTGAGCGTGCTCTGCACTACCCCTCTTCATGTGAGACAATGAGAGTTTGAGTTAGTTGAGTGTGAGCGAGCGAGAAAGAGTAAAATGTAATAAACAGCGCCGTTAATAAATAACTGGTAAGGTAAGCTTTTAGTGCGTCACTCGACTTGTTCGACATCGCATGTGTTTATTTCGTTTCCATTTCGCTAACGCACGTCACTCGGATTACCGCGTATTCATCAGAGTCCACGGTTGTTACTCGGAAGGAAGAATACCTGGCAGCGGTGTTGGTGGTACTAGCACTGGAAGAGTCGCTAATGTTGACATTGAAGAGACGGTGCTTGAGAAAATTGAACGAGATCCGTCTACCTCTACAAGAGCAATAGCACGACGCACTGGAATCGCAAAATCGATCGTGCACCGTGCATTGAAAAAAAATAAGTTCCACCCCTACCATATTAGACGCTTGCAAACTCTGCAACCGAGAGATTACCACGCAAGATTGCGTTTTTGCCGTCAGATGCTTGCGAAAATAGAACAAGATCCGCAATTTTTTAATAATATTCTGTGGAGCGATGAATCAACACTGAAGAGAAATGGATACTTCAACATGCACAATCTCCACAGCTGGCAACTATCGAATCCGAGAGAAGACTATGAGAGAGACTAATGAGAGATCTAATGAGAGAAGACAGATCCCAGTACCAATTCAAAATAAATTATTGGACCGGCATATTAAACGGAAAGATAATTGGCCCATTTGAACTGTCCGGGAACTTATCTGGCCAAAGCTATTTGGACTTTCTTCGAAATGATCTGCCAAATTTAATGGAAGAGGTGCCCGAGGAGGTGAGAGAATCCAAAATGATGGATGTCCTGCGCACTATGCAGTAAACGTTCGTGCGTATTTGAATTCCACATACCCAGATAGATGGATTGGCCGTCTGGGGCCCATTTTGTGGCCTCCACGTTCCCCGGACTTAAATCCGCTGGATTTTTTTTACTGGGGCTGCCTAAAAGAAGAGGTTTACTCCAAGCCGATTAGAAATTTAGAAGAGTTACGCAGCCGTGTCCGAGAAGCAGCTTCAAAAATTACTTACCGGCGTTATGCGCGACTGCTTAAAAGAGCTTTTATTCGGAGATGTCGGGCGTGTATCAGAGTCGGTGGCAGACAGTTTGAGCATTTACTGTAAATGTACACGTCAAATAAAGTTTTATTAATGTTTAACATTATTTTTTATTAAACCCTTATGGTCAGGTACAGTTTACCTGCACTAAAAATACGTTACTCCTTCTGCACATTAATAGCAATAACCTCGTATTTACATTAGGTAAAAGGATGTATGATACCATTTTGAAATCTGTATTAAACACGCATTTTTTTAAAATAGTTGGCCACTTAGGTCCTCATACATTTTTTTTACACCCAAGACGCTTGAACTTTTACAAAAAAAAATATTTACCGCATTTCATGCTGAAAATTGAAGTTCAGTTTTTTTTTTAAAAAAAAGTGTAATAGCTATTCATACTATTTACTGCATATCTATTGGTATAGTCCATGAATAATATTATAACACCAAAAAACCGTCGGATTTCATTTAATTGTAGCCGTGGTGTAGAGATACGTAAAATAATGTGAAAAAAAAATGATTTTTTTTTCTAAATGACATATCTTAGATACTACTTGGGATAGATTTTTTTTTGTATTTTATTTTGAGCGCCCAATAGCTCTACTATAAGGTGTTTCAGGCTTATCCATTCTTTTTGGGACACTCTGTATATTTCATAAGGTCATAGAATGTATAAGATATCTGTTTGATTTTTTTATATTGTTACTTTATTATTAAAGTAAATGTAACAATGGTAAATAACACACTTTATAAGCAACACTTATGTTGTGTCTTGAATTAAACAGCCAGATTAATGAACACTGACTTATTTCAAAGAGCACACGTTACAAACGACACATTCACCCAGAGCCGGGGGAGGAAGAGAGAGACATCCAGAAGTGACAGCTGCAATGTTGCCAGCCCTGTTAATACGTAACAACTTATTTAAACTTTCTAACCAAACCACTGCTTTGGGCATATGCAACTTTAATACCTAACATAACAGCCTATATTAATTAAAAAAAAGGTGCAAGAAATTTTTACATACTAACATAAAAATATAAGTTTTAGTTCAGGGCTAACAAAAAATATTGAAAATGATAGGTTTTATTATTTTATGATTACAACATAGTTCAGTGTTTTTTAATTTCCAGGTCGTTATCAAAACCGACAAAATATCTGGAATTTGATAAACGAAAGTCCACTGAGGGATCTGTTTGGAACCATTTTCTTCGAGCGGAAGACGGACAATCCGGCAAATGTAAATTATGTTCTAAAATTTTAAAATGCCACGGTGGTGCTACCACAGGCTTCCATGTTCATTTAAAGTCCACCCATTTTATTGATTTAAAAGAAAAAAAGAACCTGCTGCAGTCACAACCAGAATCCAGTACTTCTAGCACCAGTACGTCCATGCCTACAGCTACATCGGCAAAAAAACACAAAATGACAGACTTCTTTAATGCTTCTAAAGAAATGGACGTAAAAGTGTCGAGAATGGCCGCTCTTGATGGGGTACCATTCAGTAAATTTTGCACTTCAGAAGATCTACGTGATCTTTTTCATAGATGTGGATATAAATTACCGGAATCTGGTACCGCCATAAAAGGAATTGTGCTTAACCAATTTAAAATTATTAAAAACCAGCTTCGACAAAACATCGCACAGGATACCACAAAACGTTATTCTGTAACTCTCGACGAGTATACGTCAACACGTAACAGACGATACGTGAATGTAAATTTACACTCTGACAAATTTAAAGATAATTTTAAAAACCTAGGACTTGTGAGAATTGAAGGCAGTATGCCTGCAATGACCGCCTATACTTATCTGAAAGCACATCTCAAAGAGTTTGCTGTTGATCTAGATAAAGATGTAGTTTGTTTGACAACTGACGGAGCATCAGTGATGGTCAAAATGGGCCAGTATTATGAAGGCTATCACCAAATATGTCTGGCGCATGGCATACAATTAGGAGTGACTGATGTTTTGTACAAGAAAAACTCAAACGAAGAAAGGAACAGTAGGCAGGGGGATATTGTGGACCCGACGATTGATACAAATATGTTTGAACCTGAATATGAGAACGAAGAGGAGACATTAGAGGAAAATTATGCTGATGGAAATGAAGAATTTAACAGTGGTTTTGATATTGATATACCAACAATTGAAACAGAAAGAGAACTTAACTTTAAAGAACCAGTGGAGAAGATTCGAAAGTTGGTCAGGTCTGTACGAAAGTCAAGCTTAAAGAACGAAGCTATTCAAAAATATGTTATAGAAGAGTTTGGCAAAGAATTAAACCTAATACTGGATTGTAAAACGAGATGGTCCAGTTTAAGCGACATGATTGAGAGATTTTTGAAGCTGAAGTCCTGTATTACCAAAGGCTTTTTAGACTTGGATATTGTGGTTCCCGTAAGTGAAGAGTCCATGTCAATACTCAAAGAGCTACACGAGACTCTCCATATCGTTAAAATAACCGTGGAATCACTGTGCACCAGAGATGCTAATCTGATGACTGCTGACATAGCCCTAAAGTTTATGTTAAAGTCATTAGATAGCCAAAATGGTAATATCAGCAACAAGTTGGCACAGAGCCTTAGAAACAGAATAAAGGAAAGACGTCTTCCGTTGGCATCTGTGCTGACGTATCTTTACGATTCTGAAGACTACCATGAAGACAACTTTGACCATGAAACTTTCAAAAAACCAACAGGAGAAGAAATGCTTAATGAAATAATTAAAATAATTAAAAGATTAGAGCATTTAGAGCCACAGGAAAGAATCCCAGAGAAAGAGGAGGAAAATACCGATTCTGCTGAAATATATACAAATACAGAAACTGTAAAAAAAGACATGAAAAAAAAGCTACAAGAAACAATACAGAAGAAATTGACAACAAAAAATAAAAGGAAAACTAACGTTTTTGATTTAGAGAGCTTGATAAGAGTAGAGATGGCGGTTTTTGAAAACGGTGGCGTCAGAGGACAATATTTAGAAAAATGTTTTCAATATTTGAAAACAATACCGCCAACGAGCGTAGAAGCTGAAAGAGCTTTTTCAGCGGTCAGTTACATTTGTAATCGCGTACGAAGTTCACTAAACGACGACAGCTTAAATGCGCTTACATTTTTGAAATTTCATTACGAAAAGAAATAGTACTTTTGCAGCTGTCGTCCGTTAGTGAGCTTTGTAATCTTCGTATGCGATTTAAATTACTTCACTTTACTTCTTTAATTTCTGGATCATTTCTTTCTTTTTTTTAATTATAGTTCAAAAACTTAATGCTTTTATTTGTTTTATTTATTCATATTTCGGATACTTACTGAGAAAGTAAATCCATAAATCCATATTTAAATAATAAAAATGTTGGGAAAATTTTGCAAATTTAGATTAGAGTAAATAAAACTTAACTATCATTGTAGATACAAAAAGATATTGTTGAGTTCCGGAATTCCGGAATTCCGGAATTGAAATACTGAATATCGAAACACAATTCCGGAATTGAAAATGCGTCCGATATTTAAGCCCTAGTCCACACCCTGCCACACCCTTGCTAATTTTATTTAGCAATTCTGTAATACGATGTACTTTAATTTTATTCAAGGTGATATAATTATGAAAATATTTTAATAGTTCTGAATTAGACCTCTAGACCACTAGGTAACTACATAAAACGTTTCTTGTCGTACATAACACAAAAAAATAATTAAAGGATATCAATTGATTTTTTCATGCTAGTATTCATTAACAATTACAATATATTTAGAAATTAACGTAATATGAATATTGAGATTGGAAAATGATTAACTTAAAATTTCGTTGTTTCAAGATTATGTTTAAAAAGAAACGCTTCAACATGTATTTTTTAAGATAAAGCGATTTTCCTTAAGATTAGGTACACTGAAGATATTTTGGAAATTAGAATCTACAATAAGCTCCCTTCTTTCAGAAAATGCCACAATTATATCACATTTATTTATTTGAGTCTCAAACAGAATAATTGTAAACACCTAGTAACAATAAAAAAAATAATAATTCGTAAATTTTACAATAAATGTGCGTATCTTTACAATTATCCTTGTTGATCTTACCTACATTATAAATGACCTGCCGATGGGATTTTAATTTTAAGTAACGCTACGCACAAGCAACTTTTTTCGATCAACATTTTAATCACGAAAATAGAAACACTATTTCTTAGAGTCAGTAAAATTATGAAACCCTATGCGACCTTTATTAATAAAACGCCAATGTGCCAAGATCGTGTGTTGATATAAATTTCTGTATAGTGCCAGTGAAACAACATGTGTGTCCTGCATTGCAAACAACATTGAAAAATTAGGTAGCATACTGAAATGATACAGTGAAATAGCGGTGCAATAAATGAGTTAATAAGTCGCAGACGCAGCTTACGTCCACGAAATCCGTTTTCAAAAAGAGTACAATACATATACAGGTGACTAAATAATTTATTTAATCATTTAATCGCCGCGATTAAAAGTTGCCAGTGTGCGGGATTTTTTTTCACACCAGCAGAGATGTTTGTTGAGTACTATACAATAAAATTAATAATTTATGTATCAATTTAAACGGGTCTTAACGCGAATGTTTACTTAATTAGTTTTACTCGACATTTCGGTTGGGTTGCACCAACCATGGTTACGAACTGACTGGAGGCGGGTAGTCCAAGTCGAGAGCAGTTTCATTAACTACCCGCATTTGGTCTTCACGGTACGGGAAGTTATGACACACAACACTCACAATATATTATAAGTAGCGTCAGACAAAAATTCTCGAGGTTTGATTTTAATAAATTTATTAAAACACTGAATTCCATGTCGAGGACAATTTGTATCCATCTTCTTGATTGAAATTTCTGTTTTTTGATTTCAATTGCTTCAGGCACAATCCTGGAGAAATAGTGGCGGTCAGTGGAGAGGATTTTTGGATTTTTAGTTCTATCTGGATAAAATCACTGGTGATTGATCCCGGCGTTGAGTACATGGTTCGCCATCGCGAATTTATTCGTATGGCGATTCTTCACATATATGTTCTTTGACCCTTTCTGGTACGGTGCGCATGTTTGGCCTATGTACAAACTACCAATGCTGCTTACAGAGACCTCTATAAGCATCTGATAGGGTATTACATCTTTTGATGTGCGTAGGTTTTCCGCTACTGTGGAGGACGGTGTAAATACATTTTTAATGGAGTATTTTATTATTACTGTTCGTCCATTAATACTTTAACGTACGGCATAAATGCCTATTATCTGCTGACCTCAGGATGTATTTTCCTTCGATAGGGCGTAGTTGCCTTCCACTCACTTTATATCTATTTCGTTTAAGTACCTCCTGAACATGTGACAACTCATCCTTTAAATGTTCAGGGTCACAGAGATCTTGTGCTCTAGTATTAATTTAGTATTTAATAGATAAATATGTGCGGAAATCTCAACTGTTATAAAATTAATATCTATCGAATAGTTTGTGACATATGAAGCGGAGTTAGCATAAGTTCAAACGCCGCGTCTTTCAAATTGGCGCCCCGTAAGTTCGCTTCGTGGAGATCGCTACCGGATAAATCGCAGCACTGTAATATATTTTAACATTAATTAGTATTTGCTGATTATAATTAACGAAGCTAGGTGTTCTAGGGAGATTTCTAAGAAATGTATGTTAAGAGAGAAGGATATCTAGGTTTCGGGACATAATTCGCCACGTGGACCCAGTACGGATTGGTGGATTCATATGCTTCAGATTTTTTTTATACAACGGGTCACAGAAATAAGGCAAAACCTGAGACATGTCAACCGATTTAAAATACATGAAACCGTTCTAGAGAAAAATAAAAGGATTTTAAGTAATAAATAAAATTCTCAAACATGTAAGGTTCAGTTGTCCTGTCTAAAACGTTCGTAGCGCTCATTATTCAGACCGGGCGCCTCAACGGCGCGCGCGACGCGAGTCTGGCGACGCACGTAGAATAAAAGATATACCAGAACTGTAATTATAAATCATGACAAAAAAAAACTTATTGTAAAAACTGGTAGAATCAATTCTACTCTCAATAGTGAACAACACATTTTCAGCAATTTGCGTTATTTCAGCGACACGTTGAATAATTCTCGAGTATGTATGTGGTTTTTTTCACGATGTTCTCCATCGCCGTTGAAGTAGTGACATTTTTTTAAAATCCGTATGCAAGTGGAAACGGTCCGAGGATTTTAACTCAAGATCACACGAATGTGAGTCGAGTATAGATACACCTAGGTATCTATACTCTATTATTGTTCTATTATTAGTTCAAAGTGTAAATACAAAAGTCCCAACAAAATTCTCAAATTGTGTGACATCAAAAATCTGACATGGTTAATGATTGGAAATGACTCGAAGGTTTACCGTACGATACTATACCATTAGCGTGTCTCTACACTGCTGGACATAGCCCTCTTCCAAGACTCGCTATCACACACGATCTTCGGCTTTTCTCATTCAACCATCACCGGCGACTTTCTTCAAGTCGTCAATTAAGGTGTCCACATGGCGCGTCACACGCTACGTTTTCTGATACGAGGTCTCCATTCGAGAACTCCTGTCCCTCATCGGTTATCGGCCTTGCGACATATATAGTACTGTCAGTTTAACAAAGCCATAAGTCGTCTTTTATATAATACAATTAAAATATTTTTGGAGGGGTGAAACATCAAATATCCCGGAGTGAACAGAGATGATCTTTTTCTTTTTTTATAGAAAAAAAAGATGAAGATCCACATACAGCATACAGTCCACCAGATGGTAAGTGGATACTATCGTCCATAGACATCCGCAATATATGCCAACATCAGTCCAGAATGACAAACGTTGGCACGCCCCCATATGCGCTGCCTATATTTGCAGATTAAGGAATAGATTGGGAGAAAGGGTTGGGAAAATGGAGAGCAATAAGATAGGATGGGGTGGGAATGGGCTCTGGCATATCTCACTCACTACGGAAACACGTACGTACATTGGGGAAATACGATAAAGTAGGAAATGCAGTACATTTCAAGGTAGGTTTCTGTGAGAAAGGGGTAACGTGGCCAGTCACTGTGGGAATGCAGCGTGCACTCTCTTCCTATTATTATTGTTCTAGACTATTTTAATTTTCACATGATGTACCTACATTCAGTAATTGAATTTAAATGTATAAATAAATAATTTGTTTTATTTCTTACCTAACAGTAATTTCATTTATCGATATTGAAGCTTGTCGGATATTTCATTTACATACCCCATCCCTAAATGAGCATTATTAAATTTATCACAGATCTCACACACTAGAATATGAGATAGTTTAGCTTTTTTTACAATAACTGTAATATTTTTGACATAACAATGTTGTCAATGTAAAAAATACAATAAATATTGAAAAGCAAAACTTTTTCTATATAAATTATATTAATGATGTAATATTTCGCGGAAAATGTGTTTGCTTAATTGATTTTAAGTAAATAAATAAAATACATTTAAAAAGTAATTGACATCACTAATGTATGATGTACACAGCTTTGTCACAAGGAGTTATTCATCTATGTATTTTATTCCCGGTAATAAGTGGATGAGAAAAGCAGAAGACCGTTCCTTGGGAGAGGTCTATATCCAGCAGTGGAGAGACAGGCTAATAGTATGGTATGGTATTTTAGTTGATCGATGTTTGGACCATGAATTTGAAACATGCACTATATGGCCTACCCATTTCCAAAATTAAATACGCAAAATTGAATACTAACCTCTAAATCAGCGCCAGCTAATACCGCACTCCTCAGATCGCAGTTCTGTAGGTTGGCGTTTTTAAGCGTCGCTACTCGCATATTGACACCCGCCATATTACTGCCTTCTAAGTTAGCACCTGTAACAGTGGTTTCGATAATAAAAATGGGAGTTTTTTCCAAACGTCGCAAATTTTAAGTAAAAATAAGTTTAAAAAAATCCCCATATGTCCCATAAGAAAAATTTATAATGTTAGGATAAATTTCTGAACATTCAGGCAAATGGAATAATTTTCATAGTTTTCGTATTTATTCAGCTTCCAGCTCAACAAGTGTTGATGTTTATAACCTTTCAAATTGACTCCCTCCATCACGGCCCTGCACCCTGCAGGATCCTCCATGTTACAGCCCTTCATATTGGCTCCTGAAAAAATTTAAAGAACATTAAAGAAGACACCGCTACTATACTTAAATATGCATTTTTCAATTATCATTATCTTTGTGGTGAAGAAAAACATTATGAAGAAACTGTATGCTCGAAAAAATATTGTTGTCATATTCACCAAATTCGGCAATGGGCAGGTCATATTTGCCGCAGGACTGATGGCCAATGTTGTAGACGAGTCCTCGAATCGTGGCCATGTACAAGGCAGCGCCGAGCAGGTGGCCCGACAACTTATAGACATTTGTTGGTGGTGGTTGGATGGGAATAGCCGAGTATAAATAAATAAGATAAACACGATAGAAATAACTAAATAGAATAATAAGAATAAACATACTTGGCACCACCTTATTGCACTTCTGTTTAACCAAAGGTTGACTGGCAGAGGATGCCAACAGGTATTAAGTCCGCCTCCTATACAAATTTAGTGCAGTAAACCTTAAATAAATAAAATAACCAACCTTCCATATTAGCACATAAAGCTTTAACTCCGAGGAGCTGAGCACCCTCAAGATTGGCGTGTGACAAATCCGCACGCTCCAGACAGCAGTTAGATAGGTTGGCACCACTGAGGTTGCACTTCGATAGGTTTGCATACTGTAAGTTATTATAAAATAAAATCATTCTTTCTGGATATTAAATGAGAGGCAAATGAATAAGACAAATAAGCCCAATAGGACTCTTTTGTTGCATATGTTAAACAGCTGCTAGTTTAGCCAGTGATTAACCATTTATCATCATACAGTCACCTATTTCATAAAAGTATATATTAGTTAGGGCTGTGTTATCGGTCAGCTTTAGAATAACACCACTGCATCTCTTCCTGTAGGCGTCGTAAAGGCGATAACATGATAGCGAGGATAACAAAGCTGCTATCACAAGTCCTGATGAATTACATGATCTCTAAAATAATTGACTTACCCATCGATTTGGCCAGGGTGATGATTTAAGGTCATATAATCCTCATGCACAAGACAATTAGCATGAGGAGGTGCATGTTCAGCAATAGACAAAAGGGCTCATCTACCACAAATTTTATCAGTCCTATGGCAAATATGACCTGCCTATTGCTACTTCAGCATGCCAATTCTATTATGTAGTCTTATTACTTATATTTATTAGCAAATGAATATCTACCTTAAAATTAATACACCGCAAATCAAGCCGACTTAGATCAGCTCCCGCCAGATTGACACCTTGGTACCTTAGTTCGGAATTTGTATGAGTTTTTATGAGGGACCGAACAACATCCATCCGAGTTAATGCTGTACTTTTCATAGAGCTATTCTCCAATTTTTGTACCAACTCCTGGAGCTGTGGTATCATGGCATCTATGCCTGGAAAAATAAAATTAAATATCAAGTATGGTCAGAGCCAGAGTGTAGAGGGTTTTATTCCACTGTGCATATAAGAATGATTTGTTTTGTATAGGAGGAATTTTAGTTAATACTTCTGTTATTTACCTTATGACAGAAACATATACAATATACATATCTTATGATAATCTATAAAAGCAGTGTATGGCAGATAGATAGATAAACTCTTTGTTGTACACCAGGGGTGCTCAAATGGTCGATCGCGATCGACAAGTTGATCGAGATCGACAGACTTACCTTGACTAAAAAATGCATATTGTGCGGAAAACTAATACCTATGCCACGATACACCCTACCTAGACGACAATCCTGCATCACACATACTTGCAGCCTCCCAGAGTTGATCATCGTAGTCTAACAATATTGAGGTAGATCGCCAGCAGTTCAAGTTTGAGCACCCCTGTTGTACACCAACACATGTTGCAAGAAAGTCAGTAATTTGAAAAGTAGGACAGGCAGCCTTATCAGCAAAGTGATCTTTTCCAGGAAACCTTTGGGTGGTAAGGAGAAAATACATAACAAATAAATAAGTTTGATACCTCCCTCTGCAGAAATTGATAAAAAAAAGTTAAGGAAACAATATAAGGATTCAACATGGGTTCTACACATCACTAGCCAAACAAGTTGGAAGATGGGAGCACTCAAACACTGAAAGGAGACTGGGTTTTTATATTAATAGCATGTTTCCTTGGGTTTTCCTGTTTTAATTTTGCTTCATATACGTGAAAATATGGCATTTGCTACTGTGGTTGAGGGTATCTCCGAAGACAGTGAAACCAATCCCGAGCAGATATGGGAGCTAGACCTCCAGTACAATAGACTATACATGCCACTTGTATTTATTTTATAGTAAACAACTCTGTAATTATTAGTTTTTGGGTAATTAACTCCTGTGGGTTTTAAATGTGCCAATTCAAGAAACATTTTTAGGTACTGAGTGATAAGAATATTTCATTTTAAGAAAGTCCTTTACCAGTTACCTTTATAGCAACCATAACACTGACATTACTTCATTTGATGACTGAATAGCCTAGTTGGTAGTGTCCCTACTTGCCGTTTAAAAGGCCTCAGGTCCGATTCCAAGTCAAACATTGATTTGTTTAAAAAACAAATGTTTCATTCAGGGCTGGGTTATTGTGGGTTCAGAAATGCATAGGAACCTAGTGTGGGCCATTGAGTGAGAGTGCATTATTTATTATTATTTAATCGAAACTTACCATAATACAAAGCTTCTTCCAATACCCCTCTAGGATTAACATTCTTATCTAATATCACTTCCCCGTGCCTCATATAATTCAATATGGGCTCAAAATACTCAGGACTTCTGTCTATCAAAAACGCTCCTTCAGAATCTACAGCACTGGGGTTCATTAAATACGTATTATCGTCTCCAGCAAACATTCTTGCGAGCATAGAGCAAGGCAGTTTCGACGTCAACGTAGAACGGGACGTCGTGAAATGCTTCCCGCCTACGTTAAGTGTTATCCACTCAGAAACACCTTTGTTTACTCTATCTTTGGACAAAACTGACACTATATTAATATTTTCAACTACTTTCGAACTGTTTGGCTCTTCGGGGACACTCGAAATGAATAGCTTTTCGTCATTTTTAATAGCGCGTAAGTCCTGTATTTCACAGCCGTTTAGTACATATATTTTAGGTATCCCGTCCAAGTTGAAGCGGTTTCTTACTTCAGCAAGAAAGTTTTCGAAGGAATCTTTCAAAACAATAACATGACCATCCTTTTCTGACCGGTCTCTATAGACGGACGCGCGTTCCATGTTTTTGAACTTGACCTTTGCACTTTTATTCTCTTGTCTTGCAAAGGTGCTATGCTACAATATAGCTGATTATAGCTTGATACTTTTTTAAAATCAATAAGTTACAGTGGAATTGACGCCGGTAAACACTGCATATGCACTGTAAACACTGCATTTTTCGTTGTACTTTTTAGTGACGTTGTGTTACAAAACGTGCGATTATAAGATTTGAATCATGCTGCATCGCTTTTTATATTACGATATTTAATATGTTTTCTATGAATACACCGTACGAAAATTGATAAACTAACGATAATCGCATGTTTTGGAACGTAGGTATTGGAATTCAGTTCAATGCACTTATGACAGTACCAAAAGTTCCAAACCGGTTCCAAAGTCTCTAATCACAATACAGCAATGTACAATAATACAATTGCTAATAACAATGAAAAATAGTTACAAGTAAATAATAATTTACTTTGATAATAATGTTAGGCACTCTAATAATAATGATAGTAGTATCGACTCTTAGTAAGAATATGGTGCAAAAAAAGTATAAGACTGTTTTGTATACCTACTCCATAATGTAAATTAAGTCAATCAGAACTTAACTTAACTTATGTTTTCTCTTTAGGTGAACTATTTAATGTTTTCTTAGGTTTTCGCGAT
The DNA here is from genome assembly GCA_914767545.1 of Sesia apiformis. NCBI lineage: Eukaryota > Metazoa > Arthropoda > Insecta > Lepidoptera > Sesiidae > Sesia > Sesia apiformis. Next base: position 7,700,679 of record OU611970.1, on the reverse strand, counting down.
TACTATACATAGCAATTAAACAACTTTGAACGGTTTAAATCGTGTATATTTAACATTATTTATATCCCGACGTTTCGAACAAATAAAATGACAATAATTCGAACAATAAAGTGACAAATAAAATCAATTAGTCACCCCGTGACCACGTCCACTGCAAAGTGTTCGAAACGTCGGGATATAAATAATGTTAAATATACGCGATTTAAATCGTTCAAAGTTGTTTAATTGCTATATTTAATGTTCTTTGAGAAATAAATTTCTCTAGACCTCTGCATTTAGTGTTATTAATTTATTTAACATTATGAAAAAGTACTATGTACGGGGAATTTGAACTATAAATAAAACATATTTTATTTATTCTGAAAATGACTACTGTCATTCGAATTTCAATGAAAAGTGTTAGTTAGTCAACGTGTCAGTCAGTTGCGTTCGGAAATTGGGAACACAAGTTATTAGATATTAGTCTAAAGGTTCTAAAAGTTATAAAATTCACTATAGTCTATCAAATGAAATGTGGCGTATGGGCTCATATGATAATGGAAATTTGAGCTTTTCACACAAATTTTATGAAAAAAGCGAATTTGTTGTTTTATATTTTTAATGATTATTTTAATAATTAGAAAGCATTTAGAAGATTTTTTTATTATTTTTTTAATATAAATTAATTACGGATATTAATTTTTTTAATAATGGTACATTGTTGTAAGATAGACATAGTTTCAGAAGTAGGTATTTTATTTTATATACTATGTCCTGTATAGTGTCGGACACATCTGGAGACAATATCCTGCTACCTTCTCCACACCACTACAGTGAATGCAATAGATCTTTTGGTAGTCTACGGAGTCTTCGCATTCACTGTACACGCAAACACTATCAACCACAGCCCGTTTCCTCATCCGCCCCTTCAAATTCATGCAACCCGTCACCCGCAATCTGTTCACTAGCTGCATGCCTGCTGCAATCTAGCATGCCTTTTCATTCTTTTTTGAGATATTTAAAGCATAACGTGCCTCTCGTGAAAAGAACCGCGAGGCGCTAGGGTTTCCGTTGCGAATAGCCTATCAGAAATAATTCAAGAAACAGTAAAAGCAACTACCCTACGGCTTGGAATTATTAACATTTTCATGTAAAACCCTTCATTCCGCTTCTGAGAGTCACCATACATCCCTGATTTCCATAATAAAAAGTAACCGTACCACCCATCATCATTTAAACCTCAAAGATTTGCCTAAACCTAAAAAATATACTTACATTGTATCAAAAAAAGTAGAAAGCAAAGTCAGCGACAGAGACCTTAAGGGTGTTGTACGACTTTTCTCGAGTGACGTATTGTCCTCAGACACCTCTGATTCATTAGCAGCTCTTCAGAGCAAGCACCTCCAGCTCCGACAACATCTCATACTCCAAATCAACCAACGGCGTTGTGACGCCGTTACCGTTTACCTGAGGTCTGCCTCTGCATTACTGAGAAGGAAGTAAAATCAGCCATTTCATCTTTTAAACCAGGCTCATCTGTAGGATTAGCCAGCATTTCACCACAACATCTCAAAGACCTTTCACCAACCTCTGTTGGGGAAGTCGGTAATCGCCTCATCGCTTCCATTACATCTTTAGTTAACGTCATGCTCATCGGAAACATTCACAAAGAAATAGCCCCCATCTTATATGTTGCTGGTGCTACTTTCCGCCGTTTTGTTTCTAAAATCTGTGTCAGATACATATTTACCAATGCTACAGCTAAATTTCGAACCCATACAACTTGGATTTGGGACGAAAGGTGGCTGCGAAACAGCCGCACATGCTCTTCGTACTTTAATAGCGATGAATGTGAGGTGTGTAAAGTCGACATCAAAAACGCTTTCAATTCCATAAACAGGGACAACCTGTTGACGGAAGCCAATATTAACACGCCGGTCATTTTTAACTTTTCACTACAATATTATCAAAATCCATCAATTTTAATGTTTAAAACTATACTAAAAATATAAATAAAACTAGGCAATTAATTTTCAAGCATTTATTTCCACCGTTTTCAGCCCAATACATAACAAAAAGTTTTTAAATTTGCTGTTCTTTTCTTGTGCTATGTTTCATTTGACAGATTTTATTTAACACTGTTTTACGCGTGAACATAGAAAGTTGCTTCGCTAAATAAAAAAGTTGCGAATAGTAAATTTTGAATGTTAATAGTAATTCGACAATATTATAGTCTTTAAAATGAAACGGCCCTAGAAACGAGCGGTATTTTTTTAAAAAAATAAGGTATCAAACACTCATTACACATTTGGCACCTAGTTTATATTGTTTTCTGTTCTAAAAAAGAGTAAGGAACTGAAACATATCTATTATAGGCGAATTCAGACAGAGAAATTCAGCTTCTTGGCAGTCTTTTACCTGTGGGACGTTTCCTTTGAGAGACTCTAGTGTAATGTAAAAACCGCAGAGGTTAAAACAGGGATAAAAGTAATTTAAAGCTCGTTTATACAAGGACAGTTTCTCGAACGGTTCTCGTTGTACCATTGTTGTACCGTTGTACCATATTCATTGTACCTATACGATTCTCGTGTGCGACCAATCTACATACAATTCTCGCCTACAGTTGTTCACATGATGATAAAAATTAGATGATAACAGGAATGATAGTGATCAGATGATGTTAACAGTCTTTTATACTAGCTTTAGATCGATATTTAAGAAACTCACATTCTAGAAATTTTCCTTCTCTAAATGAGCCGTTATATTAATATACGAACATAGGTAATTTAAATCAAAGGATATAGTATTATACCTACATAAACGCGTGATGTATACCTACCCTATTCTGTATCAATGAGAGTAATTCAGTAGTTACTTTGTAAATCCTTGTAGTACATTCGTAGTCGAAACCTAGTTTTATTTCTTAAAAAACCTCCCCTGTTTCCATATTTAACAATTATAATAAATAACAATCTAACGGATCAATCGTGCTGATATTGGTTTCAATATTTATAAAATAACTCTTCAGTAATAAATAATAGTAAAATGTACGAGAACTCTCAAAACTACGAGCCCACGGCCAAGAGGGTCCGATATCCTTTACAATTTACATCAATCCAACTCCCGGTTTCGAATGAGACGAGATGGTAAGTGGTCATCGCCGCCTATGGACACCTGGTAACACCAGCGGGGATGCGGGTGCGCTGCCGACCTTGCAGGATTCCATGCACAGGGAGTAACTACATTATTTGCATTCCTAATGGAGTACAATCATAAACATACTATTTTACTACGTAAATCAATGGGTACATTGAATAAACAATTGACCACCTTATTTCGGAATCCGGATATTATTGGAGTATTTTAATAAAATAATCTAAATTACGGAGGCACTGGAGGTAGCTACTTAATAGAAGACAAATTCTTAACAGTCAACTATAAATTAGGATGAAAATAATTTCAAGATTCGTTAGAACAGTTGCACATTATGGCGGATCACACAATATGAAATGCTGTAATTATCAAATATAATATATAGATAAATCAATGCATTAAGTTATAGTCGTAATCGACTGTTTGGAGATATTGAATGGCTGTACTGTACCTATGCATCAGAATTCGAGAGAAAGAAAAAACCGGATACCATCCATCTTGCATGCAAGCGATGCTCTTTAAGGGCAACTTTTATTTCTTTGCATCGCAAGTTTTCCGATGACTAGTCCCCACTCGCCAGTTGTATGTCAGCGTGGTCTCTCCTATAAATCTAGGCATTTGAATAGCAAATATAGCAATGATGGTAAGAACTCATCGATGATAGTATTTATTTTTAAATCTTTGCGTGAAGTCGGAAGTTCACGGAATTTAGAATGGAAGTTCAATGGGTTTCTTCTTAAGTACGAAATCATTAGCTTACAGAATTATCAATCATTACATTTTACATGTTACTTATTTTTAATGTGATGTGGCAATAACAGTGTACACAAGCCTTAATGGTGTTTCCATTAATAGCGTGTTAAACAACGCTGCTAATGCGATTGATCGATCATCAAATCACACATGGCCGTCGTAAAATCTTTTGTGATGTGCCCTCTCACTGCAAATTAGAATTATCACACTTGTAATAAAGTTTATATTGGATTGGAGAACTCGGTATTCGATTTTGCGTTTGTCACCAACATAAATAATGTTTAGTTAGTTATTTCTAGATTAATTATAATTTGTATAGAATATTCCTATTAATTAGTCATTGTGTTAACATGTGCCATTTTCATGACAAACAAATAAGTACTTATGTACATAATATTATATTATATAGAGGGAACCTTATTGTCGGTATATATTTATAAACTTGGTCACAGATTATACAATCCTACTCGGTAAAATTTCTCTAACTTAAAATTTCGTCGCTTTAATAGTACCTACATGTAAATAGAAACATGCAGTAACATGTATTTTGTAAGAGTAGGCTATAAAAATATGTTACTTTTTAAGATTTTGCGGGTCTTCATGGGCACAGTTTCCTCTTACCATCAACATCATCATTGCTATAAAAAATAATTTCTATAAGAAGTATTTGGAATAACTGTAAAAACAATTACAAACTGTGACAATTTGACCAAGTAGTTCCGAGAACATTTTTTTTTATCTATGGAAGTAGGCGAACGAGCATGCGGTCTTACGTGATGGTCAGTGTTACCGCCGCCCATGGACACCTGCAACACCTGGAGGTATGCGGGTACGCCAAATAAACGAAAGATGTACATACAAATTATTTGACGCAATACAACACACAGACATAAAGTCAACATCAAATAAAAGAACTAGTTAATAAATGATATCTCTTCTTCTTCTCTTCTTCTCAGCCCTTGGACGTCCACTGCTGGACATAGGCCTCCCCCATTGTCCGCCATTTAGACCTATCGGCAGCGACCTGCATCCAGCGGGTGCCCGCAACCTTTATGAGGTCGTCTGTCCATCTAGCAGATGGACGTCCTCGGCTTCGTCCGCCGGTACGTGGTCTCCATTCGAGAACCCTTCTGCCCCATCGGCCATCGGTTCTTCGAGCTATGTGCCCTGCCCACTGCCACTTCAGCTTGCTAACCCGAGAGGCTATGTCGGTGACTTTAGTTCGTCTACGGATCTCCTCATTCCTGATTCGATCACGTAGAGAAACCCCGAGCATAGCCCTCTCCATAGCTCGCTGTGCGACAGTGAGCTTATTTATGAGGCCCATAGTCAGAGGCCACGTCTCGGTGCCGTAGGTCATCACTGGCAACACACACTGGTCGAAGACCTTCGTCTTCAAGCACTGAGGTATTTTGGACGAGAAGACGCTGCGTAGCTTCCCGAACGCTGCCCAGCCGAGTTGGATTCGTCGATTGACCTCTTTCTCGAAGTTGGACCTACCTAGTTGGACCGTTTGGCCTAGGTAGACGTACTCGTCAACAACTTCGAGAATCGAGCTGCCGACTGAAACTGGGGTGGGCACGACATGGACATTCGACATGATTTTCGTCTTGTCCATGTTTATTTTAAGGCCCACCTGTTGGGAAACTCGATTGAGGTCTCTGAGCATTGTGCTAAGATCCTCCAGCGATTCTGCCATGACCACGATATCGTCGGCAAATCGAAGGTGAGTGATGCATTCGCCATCAACGTTGATGCCGAGTCCTTTCCATTCCAGGAGCTTGAAAGCGTCTTCCATCGCATTGGTGAAGAGCTTCGGAGAGATGACATCTCCTTGTCTCACACCCCTCTGCAATGGAATCGGCTCCGTGCTCCCTTCCTGTACTCGGACTGACATGGTGGCGTTGTTATACAAACACTTCAATACTTCGATATACCGATAGTCAATATGGCACCGCTGGAGGGACTGTAGCACTGCCCAAGTCTCGATCGAATCAAAGGCTTTCTCATAGTCCACAAACGCTAAGCATAATGGCAAGTTATACTCCTCGGTCTTCTGTATAACTTGCCGCAGCGTATGGATGTGGTCTATGGTGCTATAGCCTTTTCGGAAACCGGCTTGTTCGGGAGGCTGGAAGTCATCAAACCTGCGCTCGAGACGATTCGTGACAACCCTCGAAAACAGCTTATAAACATGGCTCAGAAGCGAGATGGGCCTATAGTTCTTCAACAAGGTCTTGTCGCCTTTCTTGAAGAAGAGCACCACCACGCTTCTGTTCCATGCCTCCGGCGTAATACCTTCGAGCAAGACGGAATTAAAGAGCTTCTGAAGGACTTTCAGTACCGGTGTTCCACCCGCTTTCAGAAGCTCTGAAGTGATTCCGTCTTCACCCGGCGCCTTGTTGTTTCTAAGCTGTTTGAGGGCCATCCTAATCTCGTACAGGCTGATGTCCGGGATGTCTTCGGTATAGTGTCGGGTCAACTTGGCTCTTGGGTCTTTGGCCAAGTTGCCAACAGGTTTAGCGACCGAGGTATACAACTGTCCATAGAACTTCTCGATCTCCCTCAGTACCTCTTGTTTGTCGGAAGTGACACTGCCGTCCTCCCTCTTCAGCTTCGTCAACTGGCTCTGCCCAATAGATAAGTCTCTTGCGAACACTTTGGAGCCTTTATTCCGCTCTATCGTCTCCTTAATACGATTAGTATTAAAGAGACGGATGTCGTGTCGCAAGGACTGGCGAATCCGTCTATTGAGCTGCCGATATGCTTCCGCGTCATCAGGAGTCTGCAGTGCCATCGAACGTCGTTCCGCCAAGAGGTCGAGGGTGTGGTCGGTGAGCTTTTGGGGTCCATCTCTTCGACGATGTCTGAAGAATTTAGACCCCACCGTATGGACAGTTTCTACCAACCTGTTGTTGATATCGTCCACTGCAACGCAATCCTCTAGGCAATCGAAGCGATTTGACAATTCAAGCTGAAAGCTTTCGGGGTTTTGTATGTGCCCACATAGTAGGTCGGAGCGTAGACTTCATCAGGCGGGACCTTTCCAACTTGACGTTTATATTCAATGTGCCTCTAACCATTCGGTGATCACTACCGGTTTTCACCCTGTGGATCACGGAGACATCATTGAATATTTGTCTCTTTGTGGCCATAATGAAGTCTATCTCATTTTTAACGGAACCGTCGGGGCTCATCCAGGTCCACTTCCTATGAGGCGGCTTCTTGAAGAAAGAGTTCATCATAAAGAGTCCCTCTTTCTCAAGAAAGTCGGCCAGCCTCTGGCCCCTCTGGTTCCGGTGCCCACATCCAAATTGCCCCACTCTCAACTCATCGTCGCCTCTTTTGCCCAGTTTCGCGTTGAAATCCCCCATAACAATATTGTAGTGTGTTTTCGAAGCATGTATGGCTCTACTAATGTCCTCATACATTGCTTCCACTTCGTTATCCGGGTGTGCCGAGGTCGGTGCGTAGACCTGTATGACCTTCAACGAATACTCTTGGATATTCTGAGTATAAGGTACGCGACCCTGTTCGACACACTCGTGATGGCTACAACATTATTTACGAGGGACTTGTGGACGATAAACCCGACACCACCTTGGGACTGCTGGTCGCCCTCCCGGTAATAGAACAAGTTGCCGGACTTCAGGGTTATCGTGTCCTCCCCCTCTCTTCGGATTTCTGATAACCCCAATATATCCCAGTGCAACTTGCCTATCTCCTCTTCCAGCTCAGCGATCTTCTCGTCTGTCCTCAAAGTGCGCGTGTTGTAAGTCACCAGTGACAACCTACGTCGGTAAGCCGTTTTGAAAGCCCTGGTCGTTCGACGGTGGAATCCCGCCCGGAGATTCTTAGCACCCCTGGCTCCAGCGCTCGACCAGCGCCCGTCGTCCACGCCGGTGTTGCGACTGGATGGTAAATGATATATGGATAAATGATATATGAGTACTATAATATCTAATCTAGTCAACGTTTGACAACCTGCTTATCAAACGCTGACCGGATTTCGTGAAGGGTCACGAGGTTATAAGGTCAAATAAGTTCCTAACCAAAAGTTTACCTCTAAAACTTCGGACCTCGTATCATTTTTAGTATAAGTTTGAGGGGAGACATGATCTCAATTAATGCGTCCTTAAGATTGCCCTTCTTAAGAGGCAAGCGAGGAGTCAACAAGACACATTACATCTGTTTATTATTTGATGTTTTAATCAACTCTACTCGCATAACAGAAAACGAAAATTAAATAGTATCTTCACCTAATCATTAGATTTCGGAACGTAATCCATGACGCAGACTCAATACAGATTGATGAATACACATATGAACCAGTTTGAATATTTTTTAATACTCGAGCATGCTTTTCCTCGCCTTCTAGTGATTTACTAGGGAAAGTCTGACCCCTGCTTGGAATATTGTAGGGTGATATTGATAGATATCGCACTTTACACTAATCTTGTCTATCAAATTAATAAGCCTATATCTCTCCATATTTAGATATAGGCCTCACCTAAGGCTCGCCACCACGCACAATCAAACCTCAGCCTTCATTCACTACAAGCAACTTTTTTTGTGTACCATTCTAAAAAAATGTACCCACCCGTCATTCCGAAACACCAGGTAGGTTTTCTGTAGGTATATAATTCAATTGATTCTGTGTGGTTCACCCGCCATTCTGATAGACTCGTACACAAAAACGAGCATGATATTATGAAGTCTATGTAGACTCGCAGAAAGAACTGTAACCGTAACAGAACTGTAACGGTAATCAGCTTTTTTTTCTTCCACTGTTAGGCATGGGCCTCCTCATGTACATTGAGTGCATAAGGGATGTATGGGCTTAAAATATCAAACTGACCATGCGGGTTGGTGGAGTCCATTCTTTCACACGTAGTGTAGTTCCTCGGCGCTTGTGGTAGTGGCTTTGTTAAGGCTCATTTACTCAAGGAGCGTTTTTCGAACGCGTTCAGGAGTCAAGAAAATCGGCCAAGAATATGCACGCCTGGTATAAACAACTGTTATGATCATGTGATCACAGTTGCTATCGAGTTTTTATCATTATGTGAATAGTTGCAGACGAGAATTGTATGGAGTTTTGTCGCATATGAAAATCATCGTATACAATGTTATCGACAGAACCGTTCGAGAAACTTCCTTGTGTAAATGAGCCTTTAGTCGCCTTTTCCGACACCCATGGTAAGAGATGAGGTGGTATTTTACAGCCTGCCGACATCACACGATTATCCATACCTAGTGAAAGATAAAATATCGCAAATCTCATTATAGTATTGCGTAAATAATTCTTTTGGCTTCGTTCTGGAATGTCCTACTTCCTGGCGGTGACATGGCAACTTACGAACCCCATACTGGTATGAAAAATGTACTAAATTGTACTATCAACTGAAATAAATGTACTAAAAGAGGAATACTAAAAGTCAGTGTGTTCGAAATGTTATCGCCAGCAAGCATACTTCTTAGCCGGCGCTAAGAGCGCTAACAAGCAGTCGAGTTTATGAGTAATTTTAAAGGCTTGAAAAATGTACTCTCAGATTTTAAATAGTTTTTGTGTATAATAAAATTATATAGGCACATTAATAAGAGAAAAAACATTGTTAGAAAAGAAAGATTTAGCGTATGTCAGAATGGCGGGTGTACCACACAAAATCTAATTAATTACGAGTATATACAGAATAAAACGTACCTGGTGTGTAATTATGTGCAGCTTTCTAAAAAGAATTGTACCTCTTTCTACGTAAAGTAATTTTGATAAAAATTTACACCGCCATTCTGACGTCAGCATGGCGGGTGTATTCATTAATCAATAAAAATATTTAAATTAGTTCTATATCAACTTTTTGTACCTGCTATAAACCTACGTAAACACAAACCAAATGCATAAAAATGAGAGGATTGTTGATTACTTAAATAACTCATTTTGAAAAGTTAACAAGATGATTAATTTGCAATTGTTTTACACTGCAATTAATTATTCTCAAGTTTCTAAATAGTCTCCGTCTATGTGAACACACTTTTCGGATCGCTTAATTAGCATTTCTATCACAGTATAAAACAGTCAGAAGTTTCGTTTTCAAAAGGGGCGAAAATCGCAGCTGTCACTTCATCATCAGTGGAAAATATTTCGATTCGAACTTCTCCACTAATTTGATGTTGTTTGGAGTGAATGCCTCAACGGATCGACCGGAGGGAAGTTCGTCGTCGATGGATTCTCATCCTAAACGAAATTGCTTACACCATTGCTTAAATTGCTTCTTTGACGATGGAAAATGATAAAGAGGAATACCCGTACTCATTATCCAACCTTTCTTCGATATCGGTCTGGCTAACACTTTTGTAAGGAACTTAATCGGAGCACGATATTCCAGTTTAAATATTTTAAAGATTTTGCGACTTCCTGTTGTTCTAAGAGTCGAGGAATCAAAACTAACGAGGCTTGAACTCTAAAAATTATACACGAATTAGCAGGATAAATGACAATTAAAATGACAATTAAAAGTTGTTTTTTTAGACATCTAGAAATATGTTATGCCTAACAGCTGTATCTACACTGTGCTTGTGCAAATGGAAGATGTCATAAAACTTCTATTATATGCATTCTACTTCTAGACTTAGCTATGCTTATGTCATCTCGTAGGCCGCCGTGTCTCGATTTCCCTGGAGATGATGCCAAAAGACTTCGGTTTAAGTTAGTTCGGCTTAGGAGTAAAGCTACCTACAACATATACAGCATGTACATCACTAAAACTAGTGTGGTATTCGTGTATGTCAAATTATTCATTGATTCAAATAAGTAAATAAAAGTATATGTAACAAAAGCAACGAAAAGTCACGTTGAATCTCTTATGTCGTGAAAATGGAGCGAGTGAATTTTCTAATACATATTTATGGGATACTTCTCTTTGTATTTATCAATTTTCCAGTTATCTTAACCCTCACGTAGGGGATGGTCTCTCATCTTCACTGGACAAAGTTCGCCATGAAAACTGAAGGTTAATCTGATACAAGACTGAAACTTTTTGATGAGTAACTTCGCTGTAAGTTTAGGTAATTTCGCTTTCATGTTTATTCATAAACACATACTGTTATTTTAGGTAGGTATCATATAATAATATATTTCGTTGCTGACTACATTCGGTAGTTATTTTTTTTAATGAATAGATCACTGAAATGTGTTAGCTCCATCGATATGGGAATAAACTAAATGACACATTATATGATTTTATCAAACAAACCTAGTTGGAAACTTCTCGGGATTTATTTTTTTGAAGCAGTTCTGTCAAAGTACTCAAAAATTGCTTCGTTTGTCTGGCGGAGTGAGCTGGGGCATTGTCGTGATGGAGTCATTCTTGGACGTTTTTCAGAACAGAAGGCAAGCAGCTGTTACAGAGGCCGCAATTATTGTTTTTTTTATTTTCTAAAGTTATAATAGCAGAGTGGCCCGACCTACCAAAGAAGGAGGCAATCGTCTTCTTTTCAGCACTCCGTCCTTTATTCACTTTCGTCGGCAACTATTCGAAAGGAAAGACCCACTGCGCAGATTGCCTCTTAGTTTCAAGCTCATAACAGTGGAACAGTGGTAAAAGCTACCACCTGTTACTATATCAAAAACAGCATTACAATGACCATTGTCGAATTTTTCAAGCATTTGGAGACACCACTCAACGCGGCAGTGTTTTTGAGTTTCGCTCAAATTGTGAGGAATCCATCTAGCACAAAACTTCATTACCAGTAGGTGATCGTGTCAAACAGTTTGAACTCATACCAATACCTAATGATGCTCGTATCTGATGATATGTCGTTCTTTTGTCTGCTTCAATCATGAGCCGCAGAGTTTTGATGTTTTTCTCCGTCGCCGCCGTCGCAGGGCGCCCTTTTTTAACATCAACACTGAGGTGGGTACGACCACGCTTAAATTCACTGAACTAGTTGCAAGCACTGGCACTGGATGAAACTTTATCACTAAATGTTAACTTAAGTCTTTCATCACTTTGTTTCTTGTTTACACCGCAAAAAAAGTCATTAAAAATAATTTCTCTTGTAAAATTATTTTGTTCACAAACACTTTATTTTCAAATTACCGCCAGAAATGAAAAATAAATGACAGCTTTAAAAATTAAATGGCGTTTGACAAGCAATGCGGTCCATTTTCGAAATTCGAATTTGTTTTTTTCTATTGTATCGTACAGTAGCCAGTTCTAAGAACTTTTAGTTTGACTTATCGTATTCTGAAATCGATGGTTAGCTCCTATAGACTCATATAGTGTAAGGCTGCCATTTGTGAAATCATCAAACTCGGAATTTTAACCCGAACATTACTTCAAATATATCTACGATTGAAATTTTTCCGTTGCCAGATAATAAACCTAATTTTTATGACGTTAAATGTTGCCCTTAATAAAAAAAAAAGAGAAATAATTAAATGAGCAGCAAAAAATACTGAATAGGCAGCAAGTTGATGGTAGTAAATTTAAAGGTGGGTTGGTGTACTTGCTTAGGTTCTCTGGTGACAATTAAGAAATTGGAGACCAGCGAAGTGGGACACTGTCGACTTGCTGATGTAATTCTTAATATTTTAAAATTACTTCCTCCGGTTATTAATAATAATTTGATTTAGATATAGTCATAGATAGTTTTCCTGCTGAGTGATTTGGTTTTGCTAAATTCTACTTTTATTTTTAAACCAATCAATTCAATGAAAAGCCATTGAAGACTACCTTGAAATGTACTGAATTTTCTACTTAATCCCAATTCCCCAATGTACGTACGTATTTCGGTAGTAAGTAAGATATGCCAGACTAGACTCCCATCTCATACTATCCTATCTCTCCTAATTTTCCCAACCCTTTCTCCAAATCCATTCCTATACCTCTAATGGCAGGCAGCGCATCCGGAGGCGTGCCAACGTTTATCATTCTGGACTCATGTTGGCATGTATCGCGGATGTTTATGGACGACAGTGTCCACTTACCACCAGGTGGACTGTATACACGTCTGCCGCCCAATTTCTGTTTAAAAATAAAATGTCTCCAGGCATTAAGCTCTCCTTTTGTACGATTTAGTGCAATAAAGTTTTTTAAATAAAAAAAATAGTCCACATGATGGTAGATGCCACCTCATTTTTGAGTATTTAGAAGTATATTGGGAAAAAGGTTGAGAAGACTGGGCAATAGGAGTATAAGGCGTCGGGCACACGGTGTAGCCTGGTTGTGAGACCAACATTTAAGTCCATTGACAACTACGCAACGCCGTCGTGAGAATACTTTAAATTTTACGAGTTTCACGTGGACAAAACTGCCCCTACAATATTAGTGAAGATCTTCCTATTAAACACTGACAATAAAATAAGTATTTCACTTGGAATGTTTCATGAATCCAATTATTTTACGAGTATATAGGTTGTGGGGATTACTGCTGCGCAAGGTAATGTGCGGTTTGGTGAGAGCGATAAAAGCTTAAAGTATCTATTCTCGATTTCCATTCATGATGATGAGGGATATAATGATGAAAGTTTAAGCCCCGAATCGTACCATATCGATCTTACCAACTCGTATCGATTTTTTTTACCATTATTTTTAATTATTTCTTGATAGGTGGTGGGGTATAAAAAAGGCTGAGTTTTTAATAAAACTCAAGGATACACCACCACCATATACTATATATAACACTGCGATCCGATCGTTAAATATGAATTAATATTAAGTAAATAATCGATTCAATAAAAGTGCACCACCTCCTGAACACTGGCCCTGGCTTACTGGCTACAGTTTCAACAAAGCAAGTGCCTTTGAGTCGGCGCAACATCAAAATGGAACAAAAATGTCACACTTATGTTGAGAACAGATAAACACACATCTTATACGATACAATTTCACCAGTATTCTTTTAATTTTTTCTCAAAATATCTAAAAATATTTCTTTCTGGCTTCAGCATTCGGGAAAAATATATAAAAAGGTTATCAACATCGAAATACGAGGAATATGAGATTCGTGTTTTGTGTTGACTCAACCTACAGAAAAATAAAGTTGAAGTGTCGGTCTGCGGTTTTAAATGTTTGGGTTTTATTCATCTCATTTGTTTGTTTCAAAAATTCAAACTTCGCTCAAACGTCTTATACGTTAGAGCGAAGTTTGAAATTTTTGTCTGTCTACATGAAACGATTTACCGATCCCAAATAGGACTTGTCGGGTAATTCTAAATGAAGTTAAATGAAATAACTCTTAAACTTAATGGAATTAATTAATTCTGAATGGAATCGTAAGCAATGTTACCTTAACTAGGTATTATAAATTGAATACACAAAATTAACGCAGACAAATTGGCATTCGGTTTTGTAACGAGTGTATCCAAATATAAAACGTCAAATATTTATATTCGAAATAAATAAAAAACTAGTCACTCAAGAGGAATTCCGATAAATATGTATATCATTAAGCTGCGCTGACACCCAGATTAATTAAATTTCATGCGCTGAGTATTGTAGAATGTATTGTCTAATCGATGATAATAATCGATGTATAATCATATTAATGGAATACTAACCATAATAATAATTTATTATAATCATAATTAATTATAATACATAATCTATACATGGAATTGAAATGGAATAAACAGTATTGTCCTGTGAGATGGCCACAGGGTGGAAGACACCAAATTAGACTGCGTTCAACCATACTACCGTGTAGAGTTTCATCTTGAACGATTAAGTTAATGTCAATTAATGTCAAAATAAAACCAAGCAATGACGACAAATGATTTGAGTGAAACGAGGACAGCATCGCCGATAGTGTCCGGGTGAGTAGAATGCGGAAAAGCTATCCACCTATCTGATAGTGCACCGAGGGAGAGCCTCATATCAAGCATTAAAGACATACAAGATGACGCTATGGTATTAAAGGCCACAATTAGTTATATATTCAGTACCGAATGCAAACGTTTTTAAACATTTTATACGGCTGCTAATAATGAATTGGAATAACTCCTATATGTTCCGAATGAGACATAATTCGAGTGCTAATAAATAAACCAGCAACTATAATTAAATGCAAATGAATGAAGTACCTACTTGATAATGGAGCCTTTATTGTTATGGATCTTTTATTAATGGGTTAGGTAAGTCCGGAAATGCACATTATGTGACAAAACTGTCCACAACGATGTTGTTACGCGTTGTGTTGTGGCAGATATTTAAATAGATATATAAATGTTGTGATAAGGAAAGCTTTCATAAATATTTTTTGTATTTCTTGAAATATTTATTTATTTATTTCAGGTATATAAAAATAAATTAGTGAAATCATTTTGTTATAAAAAGTATTAACTAACTACAGTATTAACAATAAAAGGAATCGCAGATTGTACACATTGAGAGAAATTGTAACGAAAATCAAGCAATCAAACTTCTGGTTATAACTAAAAGTAAACTAAAAGTTATCTTCTTCGTTCTAATAAATTTGCATTTTAATAATGCAACCCTCAACAAGTTGAGTTGATTACAGCTGCGAGGCAAATTTCTCTCACTGCAAATGATCAATGATTGTAAACTATGGTTTTTTAAATCTCATTCGGAAAATATACTTCATAATTAATAGACCTAAAGGGTTATCTCTTTGAAGAGCGCTCAGCGATATTCGTGGACCGTGTCGGGCGAAGTAAACATAATAAATTTTCGATGACACAGTCCTCTCTGAAGTGCGTGAATCACTATGATTTTCAAAATTCAGAGAACCTGTTAATTGGCAGTAAGCCTCTTACGTGTGAACGGCAGATAACCGATGACACAACGGGAAGCGCTAACTCCCGTTTTATTTATAAAATCAGTGTCCAGTCTCGAGCTACACTAGCGCACGTCTACAGAAACTAAAATACATGTGTCCAACGCAAAAATAATTTTTGTCTCCGCGAAATTAAGTGTGTTACAACGTGGACGATTTTGACGCCGGCGCTACGACGTACCGTGAATTTGTTTCACGCGTGCGTTGCGTTAATGTAAACATTTTTTATGGTTAATAAAACTAGAACATTAAAAAATGGATAGTTTGGATGTGCCGCCCAGTAATCCGCCGCCACCGCCACCGAAGCGGCTGAGCCGACCGAAGATCACTCTCCAGATCCCAACGACGCCAGCCCCGATGCCACCGAAAACGCCTGGAACGGCATCGGCTTATAGAGTCCCTCAAAAGTTCCAAGGAAAGGTCCCTACAACGCCGGCCTCTCACATCTCAGATCCCCATGGAAACCCATACTTCAGCCCGTTTACGCATATGTACAACAACAAAGCTTCCGAGTTCATGTTCAAACAGTTCGCCGGCTTCAGAGACTTTACGATGAACACCGCCAAAAGTGGACTAAGTGCCGGTGAAAAGTCAGCGTTTTGGTTTGTAAACAAGTTACGATCGTTGTCCAAACGGTGGTTCACACATTTCTTTTTGACATTGTGTTTGGTGTTGTACAGTCTTATGGGTGCGAGCATGTTTATGGCGTTAGAAGGTGAGTAGAAAGATCTCTTCAATTACGATTAGTTTTACCTACATGATGAACAATACGTAATGGTTATAGTAGGTGACTTGCTTCTTTAAGACTTATAGGTTTTACACGTGAGAAGGAGATATAAATTATAGAAGTCATAAGAATTATAAGAACTATACTTATAAGAACTTATAACCACATTGCAAGATCGTTTGGTAGGCTTATAATCTCCTACAAAGTAAATGTCGGGTTTATTTAAATAGACCCTTTAAGGTTTACTTAAAGGACGAAATTTAATAGAACTTTAGTTATGTAATTTAAAGCTTTTTTATTTATGTCTTATTTTTTACTCACTGCTCATCCTTCAGCAACAGAAGTGGAATTTATTTATACAACAGAAATTATATTGTACCTTTTTTTAATAAAATCGAGTCAAAACTTGTTGAATAAATATTTAATTTGAACAAAATATTCCTGATTTTTTCCTGGTAAAACCAGTTTTTCTCCTGTGTCAGAGACAGTTGGCTGAATAATATTTTTTATGAACAAAATGTCTCTGCGTTTTCCCGCTGTAAACGATTTTTCTTTTAATTATTATGCAGTAACTAAAACTTTAAAACGACTAGTGTCTTATACCGTTAAATTACCTAATTGAAAGGGAAAACACATAAATTAGGCCGAAAGCTGTTTAAAATTCTGAGTCTAACAATTAAGACCATAGCCTGCGCCTGTTTTGGCAGATTAACGGTTTACGGTCTGTTGATTTGACTTCTAAGGAAATGTGCGCAACGGAACTTTTGACAGAAGCACAACAACAAACACAGATTACAACCTGTGGGCTGTAGATAGATACGAGTAGCTAGTGGGCTGTAGTATTATTAAATTATGCCCTTATCTGCCAATTTTAAAATAATGATGAAGTAGGGACTAGAGAGAGAGTTTAAATTTGATCTAATTTTAAGTTTTCTTACTACAAAAGACAACATCAAAGCTATGTTTACTGTACTGCTGAATGGCCTCTTCCTAGGCCCGACACAACACGCAATCCGCTCTTTTCGACGAGCCATTACTGGCGACTATCTTCTAGAAGACAGTACAAATAAAACGTATTCTTAGACATTCCAATTGTTATTTGTATCAATATATAACTATAACATGATCGTAAGAGGAAATTCAACAAAACAGACCTTATATAGGTTCCTAAGTCGAGACTACAGATTCATGAAATCCTAGAGCATCTTAAAAGACCTTTTGAAGCGCCTGGTCGACAACTCTGACTAACTAGGACTGGCCATAATCTTCTACAACGCAACAACCTTGCCATTCAGCGACCAAAATTGTGTACCTTGCCATTGGTACCAAATTTGTACATGTTATAAGTATACATAAATCTATAGTCCGAGCTTCTGCTTTTGAGCATTCTGTACAATTTTCTTATTTCATTTATTTTAAGCTATTTTTAAATGATGTAAAATAATATACATACTTTGTTTTTGTTTTATATTTAAAATGATAATGTACCTACTAAATTCTTGGCCTATTAATATTTCTAAAACTTATTCTTTTAAATTTTTTTGGTTGTGTAATATAGTGTTTGTAGTATGACTCCAGAGCCCAGACTAATTCAATATTGTGTCTTGTTTAGTAGGGTGCAATTTTATTGAACTTATTTTCCCTTGAGTTAAGTATATCTTCCAGAACATTAATATATATTTTTAAAACATTTTAAACAATTAACATTTTGAGGTGCTAGAGGGTGAGAATGATGTGTATTTCTGTGAACGTTTTTCGACTTTCAAAGCAACTGTTGGTATTTCCGAGCATTCGCGATTCTCATAAATAATCTTTCGAGAAATAATAAAGTAAATACGTAATTTAATTTTGTGTGGTACAATTTCAAAATGACTAAATCGGTTGTCGAGTTCCCTGAAAGGACAAATGAACAAATTAGAGTAATTATAACGAAGTTTCGTGCAAATTTGCCAAGGGTTCCCGCTTCGCCGAAATCGCGATAAGTTGAAAACATTTTAGTTGTCGCAGAGTTCGTGACTAGATGCACGAACAAGGCAAAATACACATTACGATAATGGCAAAATTAAGTTTATTATTGATTAGATGTTTATTGCTTCGCCTGCATGACGGGGATAAAAACTATCCTGTATTAATCCATCCCATGAAAATTTGGTAGGTACCTACGTCAAATTTAGTGTTTGGTAGATTTCCCTGTCCGATTTTTTTTTAAATTTGGGATATTAACGTATCTGGGATACCTACCAATTTGCATTGGGTCCTCGTGGTGGATTGTGGCCCGAAACCATATTGTTTGCAAGGAAAGGTTTGCAATGAGACGTTAACTTCTTGAGGATTTAAGATAAAATTTCTTTGTCTCCCAAAGTCTTTTTTTACAATATTTTGATGAATTTTAGTGTTGACTGAAGAAAATTATCGATATTTTCGATAATTCCGTTTTACATGAAATAAGGGAGCCTTACAAATAATTTTGTTGTAACCAAAAACAGTTAGTTTGTTAGTACAAACTAACTGTTTTAGTTATAACAAAATGCATTAAATATTAGAAAATGTATTTTTTTATTTTGCACCAGGCGTTTGTATTATCTAGAAGATAATGATCCCGATTCTGAATAAACAACAAATGTTTGTCCGATCAGGATTTAAACCTGGAATTCTAGATAGTGTGCAGGGTTACTAAAGACTAGACCAGTCATTCCCAAAGTGGTCGATATCGACCCCTGGGGTCGATTTGAACTTCCTAGGGGTAGATAGTTTCAATAAAACAAATTGGGGGTAGACAACAGCAATTCCAATTCCAATGGGTACGTAATTGAGAAAATAAAGATTTTTTATCTATAAGTACATCGCAAAAAGAGTCACACCTAACAATGTATGCAATAACACGTAGCATAAACATGTCTGTGCAGTGTCTCATCGAACGTAGCAAAGCAAGTGTGGGCATGAAAATCGTTGCATGTCAGTTTGAGTAAGTAACTAAATTGGGAAGCCCTGGACTAATCAGCTGTTGTATATAAACATAAAAGCATTTTCCATTCATTCGTTCATAATAACTAATTATAAAATTAATTAAGACTCTACTCGTAAACTTCCTTTACCATGAAAATGGTTTGAACAAAAATTTTTCCAATTTTCCGCGTAAATACGAGTATGTTCCACTTCTGTATTCAAAGTGGTCCGGAACAGCTGTTGAAAACTCAATGTATACAAAGTGTTCTCTATAAAGGGTTGCTTAAAACACTTGGACACCTCTCAACGACAGAAACACTACTTTGGAAAAAAAAACTTTTGTTCTGCTTACAAAGATGTGAGTAACCATAACTAAACTAGCGCTTTTATCGCCCCTTGCTGGACACGGGCCTGTTCATGCACATTGTCATGTCTGGCCTGAAAACGGCACGCTGCGCTGGAGAAACAGATTGGCGAGTCTACTCTTTTAGAGGTAGTGTAGTTGCTCAGTTTTGTGATAGCAGCTTTGTTATCCCTTAGTCGCCTTTTACGACACCATACGGCCAACATATGGGTAGCTACGAGTAACATTGTTTACAATGGTGTTTTGAGTAGGGGCCACAAAATAAGTCCCGTAGTCGCGGCGCTGTCATAAGGGCGATATAATTTTGCCAGCTTATTGGTTTCAATTTACCTTATCATTATTTTTATTTACACCAATAAAGATGTTTCAAAATTATGAAGTAAATTATAATCTATAATATTTATTATGCAGAATAGCCGGTCTGTAATATTTAGTTCCCTTAAATCCCAATGGACTTCTTTGAAGACGCGCACTCTACGCGTTTTTGTTTACTTACATTTAGCTATGAATACCGCAAGCGTTTATGTGGTGTTGAGTTTTCGGGAATATATCTATTGCAGGTTAATAACAGAATCAGTTTTTTAATTATAAATCTAGGCATTTAATTAGGCGCTAGCAAATGATGAAAAAATGAAAAATTCTGTTGTAATCGTTACTGAAAGAAAAAACGTTTTAAAGTAAAGGAATGTAAGCAAGTTGGTGGCGCTACAAAATGTGAATTTTCCAATTACAAGGGTCATTGTGACAACAACAATGTCAGCTCCTTGTGTTGTTCAACGACTTCATCAGCGCCATACATACAAAATTACTGACATGGTGAGGAAATTCTAATAAATCTTACCACAAGATGGAAAATAATAGCTTGGAGTTATAGTTATTATATTGCTGAAAGATTTCAAATTTTTATTTGAAAAACTGGCTTCTTCATGAATACAATTAACAAATGTACTTTTTCGCAAATTATTCGGATGAAATCTAGGAATTTATTTTAATTAACTTTGTATTTTAATAAATAGGAAAGTCTCTTACTAATACTCTAACTTTTTGGGGAGAACTCGAGAAGTGAAGTTGAGCTTTTGTTTGATTATTGTAAAATTGAAATTGTAAATTGTAAAATAATTGTAAATTGAAGAAAGTCGCCGGTAGTGGTTGGATGAGAAGAGTGAATGATCGTGTGTGGTGGCATTCCTTAGGAGAGGTCTATATCCAGCAGCCGAAAGAGACAGGCTGATGGTATGATATTGTAAAAATTGTCTATTAGGCGTTTTGTGGTTTAATAGTGATAGTTTATTAAACTTTAAAGCGTTTTTTGTGCGTGGTGTTTGTAATAATCAAATAAAAGCGTGGGCCTGCGTTTTTCGTGTGCTTCCAAGGAGTCCTCTTCTGTCCTCAGTAAACCTTCTCCTGACTTACTTCGACGGGAGTGGACATTGACAGGATACATTTTAGACTTTGAAATTGTTTATTATGAAGAAAACTTGACACTGACAGAATGTGCTAATTGTATCATTGCGATATATGAAGCAAAAAAAAAAGTAATCACTGCATAATAGCTTATATTTATTTCAAACCGAATTATTATTCCAAATCATAGAACTACACTAAGAATTAGCCTAATATTAATTCAATAAATTAATATATGTTTAATTGCTATTACACAATAAAGTATCTTACATATGGTAAGTCCGGATATTATTAAATCTCTAGATTTTATCACAATAATTTTTAGATACAAAGTACATCTGTTAACTATATTTTTCGTGAAGACAGTTTTTCAAGTAGAAATCTGAAATCTATTACGAATATTTATTAATTTCATTAATTACTGGCGTTTAATCCTTTGATTTTTATTTAAAAAACGAGTTTTGTTATTAACCTGCGACAATATATCTAACACAAGAAGTATATTTGGGCTACTGTTACTGCACTTGCGTATCACACCGGAGCAGAGCGGCGCTCATGCACAAAACAATGGAGGAAGTTAGTGTCCAGCAGTGAACTATAAAAGAGCTGGCTATAGGTTACCTACTCTATGAGTGGACAATCCATAGACTTCGAATCATAAAAATCCGAGCAGCTCTTACAGCTGTCATACAGTTTTTGCAAGTGAAGACAATAAAAATAAATATGATGCTATTTAGCTTGATTCGCTGTCAGTAAAAGGTTCACTGAGGGTCTGTTAATAAAATTATTAGCTATGGTTAATTCCATGGACCACAGGAGTAGGTTGATAAGTCAAAATCAACTGTTTCAGGCGCACAATTTAAATGTGTTTAAATGTTTAAATGTTAATTTAAATTAATGTTTAATGTTGTTTAAATGTTTTAATTTAAATGTTTGTGTTTTCGATTCGAATATTGAGATATTACTTTCTCTGAAGTAATAGAGTACACATTGAAATAGTTTTTTATAAGTATAAAAGTATTTTATAAAACTATAATACATATATATCTCGAGTTTTCAGCGTCCGTCATTCCGTGTATAGTTTTTTTTATAATCCGTAGAAAAACATCGACGTAATTTAATCGTATGATTTGTATATTGCATACTATACACGGCGGTGAAAAAAGTTTGTTTTTTCCCTCTAATAAATACAGTGGGGGGCGGTATAAACTAATTTTCATTTCATTTCCATTCTTTCCCGCCAATGGGGTAGACCTGGTGGGGCAGACAAGAATAAATCGTTTATACTTGCCGTGCACGGAATTATACTAATCCTACATGTGAATAAAACTAATTTGGAAAGAAACAAAAATTTTAATTGTGTATTTTTCTTTAATAGCAAGCTACCCGCTCGCGTCATTAGTGTTATTTGCTGCCAATTTTATGTCAGAGCTGGTACGTATATTTGTAAAGTATCTATGGTATTTGTTGATACAGTACTGTACTGCGTGCAGTTTGACCCACATTCCACATAGTAAGTTCATTGTTTATTATTTTAGTAACAATTAGACTGAGCATTCAATCATTCTCAAAGGTGTCGTTCAGATAATTATTTATAACATACCCAGAACACCCATCTATCACAAGAAGCTTATATGCATATACATATTTTGGGCATGCATATACGTAATATACTTTTTTTTAAAGTGGAGAAAGGTTGAGATTGTCTTAGAGGCATGAACTGATAATACTCGATGTATGGAATCACCATGTACCTATAATAAATAACAGTCTTTGGAAGTATACATTCAATATTCAATTAAAAGTCATTGCTTTCGATTGCATATTTTTCTCAGTAAGATTAGGCCTTTTTTACGTAGTTTAGCTCGTCATCATCGAGAGATAATTATCTTTATGCGCTTAGATTAGCAGTTGGTTGCAATGACAGCATTAAAAAGCGACTTAATTTGTGTAAAATTAAGAAACTCAACGATTACTTACGTTTCAAGACGAATTGTGAAAAAATGACAAGACACAATATCAAATTTGTGGTAGGTATTAAGTTGATATTGTGGCATAAAAATACAGCGACGGCAGCGCCAGTCGAAAGGGAGATTTCGATATTTTCGGTACGTTTTAGATGTCGTGTATTTTTTTTATTTCTGAAAGTTTACACGTTTTTATTTTCGAACTACTGCGTCGATTTGGTTTATCTTTAAACTAAACCGAAATATAGACCCAGATTAACAAATTAAACATCTCCTCGAGTAAGTGTGTGTACCGTAACCAACCCTTCTGTCGTCTACTAATGGACATGGGCCTCCATGTGCACATTGCCTTGCGCATGAGGGATGTATGGCTTTATTACGGTACGCTGCTGGCTAAGTGGGTTGGCGAGTCCACTCTTTTAATAATAACTTATTTAATTTATTTGCTTTAGAATGCCCCATATTGGTCTTATGCTAATAAATTTAGTAAACATGCCTTACACATTCTGTCATATGACAAATGTTTCAAGATTACATCAAAATTACATTTATCAATTCAATAAAATATAAGCATGCAATTCAAAATTAAATGTCAAACATGTTAAAGTAAAAGGTGGTATAATTGCTCGGGGCTTGTGGTAGCGCCTTTGTTATCCCTTAGATGCCTTTTACGATACCCAAGGGAAGAGATGGGATGGTGTTATGCGGGTAAAATCGGATGTATGTGTGTAATTTGTCATGTGTGACAACTATCACACATTTTACTATCACTGTCACTGACAGTGCTGTTCCAACAGCATAAATTACTTCGTAATAAGTAGGTACTTGTCGGCACTCCGGACTTTTCCGATTAATTAAATACGTAAGACTAATTTAACGGTTGGTTTTGATTTTCTCGCATATGTAGAACGTGCTATGATTTGAATTCCTGTTTGCTTGCTATGTACAATTTTGTGATTAGAAAAATAAATGTATAAAAGATACATCTTAAAAACGATATTTCCAGTTATTTGCTACAGATATTATATCCGTGTATTAGCTTCCAACGGCGGCGGCGGTACTGCAACCCTGGGGGCTGGGCGTTGAAGTGACCCAAGAGAGCGATGTGAACTTTGAATACACATTTAGCCCGGCTCCTTTCCCTTTATTCAATTAAATGATAAGGATAAGTCTAAGGATGCACTGATACATCTATTTTTTTTTAATGTGGGCGGTAGTCACTTATAACGTTGGGAGTCGATGTATAGACAGTTTTTTTTAATTATCTTTAATTCGTAGGTTCTGGAATGAAAAAAGTATCTAGCTGTAGTCTATCCGTCAATCCATACTGAGCCTCGTTATGGATTATGGCCCGAAACCCCCTTATAATTTACTAGAGTAGGCCTGTGTACAAGATTGTATTTTTCGTATATAAAGTTTGTTAGGTTGCCGTATAAGTATATAAAGTTTGTTGGTTTGTTAGGTTGCCTTTTCCTTAATTTGATATTTAATTTTTATGTTGGACAACATTTAATTTTTCCTTCCTTCATGTCTATGACAACTA
Organism: Sesia apiformis; assembly: GCA_914767545.1. Taxonomy (NCBI): domain Eukaryota; kingdom Metazoa; phylum Arthropoda; class Insecta; order Lepidoptera; family Sesiidae; genus Sesia; species Sesia apiformis. The sequence continues at coordinate 7,676,050 of OU611970.1, read as the reverse complement.
ATTTCGATGGGCATTGTTATCGCCTTATAATATTTTTTAAATAGAAAATACAGTTCGCTTAAAGATTTAGAGCAGGTATTTTATTATAACTAAGAACCAGCGCCATCCTGCTTCAGCCTGCGCCCTGCAGTGGGATGTTAAAAAACAAAGTTGAAAAAACTGACACAACCGACATAAAAACGTATGTTTTATGTATTGAGTTGTGAGATATTACAACTATACACTATGTAAGATATTAAGTACGATAGTACTGTTAATAAAAAAACCGTATATAGTTGTAAAATATTTGTATTTGTATAAAATATATACTGTTATATGTATCCAAAACTTATAAACAAGTCCGTGATATTTATACATTGCTTCGCACCTCCCAACGTGCCTCTCTGATCAACCCAAAGGTTGCTGGTAAAGAATGCTTGAAGGCATTAAGCTCGCCTTTTCTACTATTAAGTCTGTACTATTGATGGGTTCTGTAATGAGAGTGTCACGTCCCAAATTGGAGAGACAACCTTCGGTGTTCCCTTCGGACGTAAACAGCCAGTAGTTATACTAAAATTTTCTGTTTTGACTAACGGCCTGTCAGTGACATCAGCTTGCGTATTAGTTATTTTTGAACATGACAGTGTGTTTATTTTACCTCTTGGAATTCTGGAATCTGTCACGACATTATGCTGTCAAAAAAGTTATAGACACACCTAAAATAACTATTTTTAATCAATAACGTTATATCTAACATTACATCGTCCTTCTTGAATCTCTTGTTGAAATGTGTAACCTATACAATACGGAAGTGATTTAAAAACAATATGTACTATCCAACGTAATTGATCATTGAAAAGATTTTTGAGTAATTCAATGGATTATTTGGAATACATGAACAGACGTGCTTATGAAAGGATAATAATATTGAGATGATGTGGTTTTCTCAGTATTAATATAACAGAGTATGTATTAATACATGTAGAAAGCTCCATTTGTCCTGGCACGTCGATTTCAAAACATTCCTCTTAAGATCTCCGAGAGTTTTGGAGTCCGTGACGTCGTTATTTCGCGAAAAGTCGAGTTTCGGTGTCATTTGGTGAGCTAGATAAAACTTGCCACTTAAAAGATTAGTGTACTGAATGGGGCGAAGCAGTACTTCACTCTAGGGCAGCGCTTGTCGCTTTATAAAGCTCAAATTAGACCTCACATGAAGTACTGCTCACACCTCTGGGCCGGTGCGCCGAAATACCAGCTGGACACGGATGCGCTTTGAATGGGAAAATGTTTCCACCCTTTTAGCAAATCCATTCTTAATCTTATCACATCCCATCGTACATTGAGGGAATCTATAGGTGATAAAGTGGGAAATGCAGTACATTATAAGGTAGTGTTCTGTGAGTGCAGAACACTACCATGAGCCAAGTGTCCCCTTGGCCAGTCGAGTGCGCTCAGCGGTTGTTGATATGTAGCGTGCACCCTCACCCGTTCACCTTTAAGATACAATTGTACATTAAAATAAAAATGTAAGATGACCGATAGTGAAATCATTCGTTCAGTCTAAAAACAGGAATAATATTTTGACATTATCTGTCAAAAGATACCTTATTGTCGGTTCTATCTTCCCAGTTGTTAAGACTTTAGTGAAACCTTAAAATTTAGCTTGTTTTTATTGCTTAATCTTATATAATCTTGAAACAACGAAATTCTAAGTTAGTAATTCTCAGTGGATGATGTTGGCATCTACTAAGAAATAATCTATTATATGAACATATAAAATAATGTACTAAGAACTTATTCTCTCTAGGAATAAATTGTTACGCTATCGGGGGCGATATCGTGGGCGGCCATTTGTTTATAAATAGTTTTGTAGTAAAATATCAGTTAGGTATTATGTAAGTATGAAATATTAAAATGAAAATTTAAAACAGTATCATAAGTATTTCAAGAATGTCTTCATAAACATGTCTATATACACTTTTATATGAATTTTTAGATCATTTTATGACTACATAATACTACGTGACGCAACTTTTAAAAGCGTCATTTTGTGAAAGTTATGAGAAACTTGTACAGAATTGATTAGGATAAATGATCTTGGAGGATTCCAAAAAATAGTTTAAAAAGTACTTTTTACAATCAAATAGTCTTTAATATATATAAAATATCTAATAGTTAATGTCTATCTGTCCATTTGTTTAGTGTGGTCGCAAGAACTGCAGTTCGCAATTTTAATTATTGCATATTTATCTTTCAAAATTTATCTTCAAAATCTCCGACGCTCTTGATTGAAACAGGCCACTCGTAGTGATATAATATTGACAAATATATTGACAAGAGTTCGATCAAGTACAAAATCCTTTGCAGCTCATTATCATCTTATGTTTTGTTGATCATGATTTGCTACTTCGTTAGTATTTTTTTGCTGTTTGTTTAAAAACGAGCCTTTGAAAAGTACCTACTTAATAACAATAATAACTTATAGCGTAAACTAATAACTTTATCGCTAAGATAATCATTTCCAGGCGACAAATGGAATAAATGAACATTAGGACTTTGGCAAAAGTTTGATTGAATTAAAGATTAACACTAAGGAATTATCACATTCTGCTAGTGTCAAGTTTTCTTCGCAATAAACAATTTTAAAGTCTAAAACGTATTCTGTCAATATCCATTGAAGTACTAAGTCAAGAGTCGCTCAGTAAAGTGATAGTAGGTTTACTTAGGACAGAAGAGAACCCCTTGGAAGCACACGAAAAATGCAGTCCTATGGTTTTATTTGAGTAGACATCACAAGCATTGCACAAAAAACACTTTGAAGTTTAATAAACTATCACTATTAAATCAGAAAATGCACAATACACTATTTTTATAGTAATCAAAGAAAAACTCAAATTCACTTCTCGAGTTCCCGCCAAAAAGTCATCCGTATCATTTGCAGCTATTTGCTAAGTGCTAAACCATATAACAGATATAAATTACCCAGCAAGCACAGGCCACTTAACGTCAGATTAACCGGTATTTAGTAGAACGCTGCACATGCACGCAGTGACAAACTGTTCGTTCAAGTGGTTACAGAAACGGTCAAGTGGTTACAGAACATACCACTGTATGGAAACGAGATAGTGAAGTATAGGTAGGTATTAAGCAGAGATTATAATTATTTATAACATGAAAATTTTAGTGTTTTGGCAACAACTTCCCAATTTTCGCTCCTTCCGGTAATGGCTACTAAATGGTGACTGCGCGCCGGATTTATTTATTTTATTTTCACGCATGCTAGCTATCGGGCGTGTGGTGTCGGCCGGCTTTACTCGTAGAATAACACCTCCCCATTTTTCCTTAAAAGGTGCCTTAAAGGACGACTAAGGGATAATTAAGCCCGGAAGAACTATATCACCTCTTCAAGAGTGGACTCGCCAGCAGTGGACGTTATAAGGGCTGGTTTACGGTTTGTTAATCATATCTTTGTTATCAAGAAAAGTGTTTCTCTCCGTTCCACATCCATCACTCTATGAAGGCAACGCCCTGCGTCTTACAGTAACCGGCAAAACTTTATAAGATTATTATGTGGGGGTGACACACGATATCATATTTTACCTAACAACTGTAGTAGCGATTATAGAAGCTGTTTATGAATGCAGTATGCACGCGCCGTTCGTAGAACTTGTATAGTGAGTAGGCATAGAGTAACAAAGTTAGAGACTCCATTAATAAAACCATTACAATTTTTTGGAAAAAATGTGAAGTTCAGAAAAAAACCGTTGAACAAAATTGTTAGCTTTATTCATAGAAATTCAGTGTTAAGTATATATTTTATTAACCCTGTATATGAAAAAATGGTTTTGAAATTAAGTAAACAGTGGAGGCAGTACACAGGTATCTATATAACAACAACAAATATACTGGAAAATTTCAAGAGAAATAACAACACCAATCGCCCACAATTACGTTCCTAGCCTAGCACCTAAACTTAGCAGTTAGATAGTAAGCACAGCTTGTTTGCTTGTATAAAATGCTGAGACGCCACCACTACCACATAATAACCACCACCACACACTGTCTAGTCTTCTCATTTAGCCACTATTGCGACTTTTTTCTACCAGTAAACAATTCTCAGATTTCTATAAATGCACCTTCCGTCACAGAAGTGCGGTACATCGGCAATTCCTCAGTACGCAGGTGTCGTGCACTGTGCGGTCCAAAAACCGATTTATGCCGCGAACCCGTGGCCTGTTTGTAACTGCCTCAAGAGGTTTGTTTTTGCATTACGCTACGATATGGGGTTCTTCAAAAAAGCTGTGAATAGGGTTGTGTATGGTCAACAGCGTACTCGCACTACTGGTGTTGCAGGTGTCCATGGGCGGCGATAGTCATTTACCATCATGTGGACCGTTTGCTCGTCTGCCTCTTTTACTATAAAAAAATGACAAATATTCAGTGTACTTACTATACAGTGGGCAGCATTCATTTTAACACGGTCCCGTCTGTCAACAAATATTCTGGAATCAGTTTGTTTACGTCTCACGCGCATGTCTGACAACAGAACTCGACGCTATATTCCTGCGATTCAGACGAAAAGCATTTGAAGAATGCGGTGTTGGAAAACGTGATATTTGTATTATTATTTATAGAACCAAATTTCCCCAAAGGCTAGAATGCACGTGGTCGCTGGAAACGGAATACATGATTTTGTATATTTAAAATGGATTTTCATAGCGAGCAGCGATTTGGAACTGAATCCTACATCGTACCGCACAGCGTTGCCTTAACCATTCCATAGCCTTGCGTTTTATGCACAGTCATTAAAAGTTTTGTTTGACTTTCTTTCTGATTTTTACTGAAGTTTATCAACATATTAAATTGAAAATTAGCAATATTTTTCAATAAGGTACTAAATATTAATTATAAGTAACCACTAAATTTCTTGAAAATAAAGCTCTGCCCTACGGGAGAAACAAAATTGAACGAACTTTTAAGAAAAAAGATAAATAAAAGAAAGAAAATGATAACGGTTGATCCCTGCGCTAAACAAATATAGTACTGAAATATATTTATGCTCTGCGTTATATATATTATGTTTGTTTACTTTCGTATGAGCAAAAACATTGAAGCATATTTTTGGAAAAGTATGAATAAAAATAATTTTTGCTTGCGACTTCAATCGCATTGAGTCTCTCAGAGTTCAGCAAATCGTTAAATTTATCTTATAAAATGAGGTACATTTTACAAAATTATTAAACCGACCTGGATAAAAAATATCCTAAAATAGTCGGTAAAGAAATTAAAGACTGTAGATAACAGTGAAAACCTAAACATAATCGCCAGTAATCGAAATAATCACAGTAGAGCGAATAAGAATAGAATAGTAGAACGAATAGAGCGAATCAAAGTAATGCAAGTTCAGCGGCGCACCCGCATACCGCTAGGGGGCATGCGGGCGCGCCGCCGAACTTGCAAAATCTTATTCACAGCTCTCTTGAAGAACCCCATATCGTAGCTCAATGGAAAGACCTCTTGAGGCAGTTCGTTCCACAGCCTACGGGTTCGCGGTATAACGTTTTTGAATAGTTTTTGGACCGAACAGTGCGCGACACCTCCGTATCGAGGAAATGCGGATGGACCGCACTTCTGTGACGGGAGGTGCGGTTGTAGAAACCAGAGATGGGAATTATATTAAACCTTTCTTCAGAGCATTCCCCATTGTACAGGCGGTAGAACACACAGAGAGACGCAACGTCTCTCCGAATGCTGAGGGATTCTAAACTGCCCGTGAGAGTGGGATCGTCGACAATACGAACAGCACGTCGTTGGATGGAGTCAAATGGGTCCAATTGGTATTTCGGTGCGCCGGCCTAGAGATGAGAGCAGTACTCCATATGGGGCCTCACCTGAGCTTTGTAAAGCATAAGGAGTTGCCCAGGTTTGAAGTACCGCTTCGCTCTGTTCAGCACACCGAGCTTTTTGGAGGCCATTTTGGCCTTATTTTCCAGGTGACCCCTAAATTCGACTTTGCTGGAGATGTCGATACTAAGGATCCCGATACTCTCCAAGATCTTAAGAGATATGCTCTGAAAGCGAGGTGCTACAACAAAAGGCGTTTTTTTAGCCGTGAATGCACAGACTTGCGTCTTACTGGGGTTGAAATCCACTAGGTTCAGAGAACCCCAAATCGAGACTAGATCTAAAGAGTCTTCGACTCTGGCAAGCCTGGCGCGACTCTCTTCCACTTCGACCCCAGGGATGTTGGCGCGGCCCCTGTACAAGGCGTCTTCAGTACTATCATCTGCATAGCAACTTATGTAACCACTTTGCAACAGGCCGTTGATATGCAGAAGGAACAGAGTTGGGGACAGCACGGAGCCTTGCGGGATGCCAGCGTTAATAGATATGGTGTTGGAGCAGCTACCATCGATAACGACTCTGATGCTCCGTCCAGTCAGGAAACTGGCAACCCATTCGCATAATCCCTCGGGTATCCCGAAAGATGGTAACTTGGAAAGCAGCGATTTGTGTCATACCCGGTCAAAAGCTTTCGCAATGTCTAGGCCTACAGCCAGAGCCTCGCCTCTACTCTCAATGGCGTCAGCCAAGCGGTGTGTTAAATACGCTAAAAGATCACCAGTCGAGCGATTATGGCGAAATCCATATTGATGGTCGCTAATCAGCTGGTGATCCTCTAGGTAAACAAGGAGCTGTGTGTTTTAAATCAAGGAGACCAGCACGCGGTCCATAGCTTCTCAGACAGCGCCGAGTAGCTCGACTTTGGTTCGCCCGAGACCACGCACACTGGACCCACGAACAATGGGCTCTTTAGCCCATTGCTCGTGGGTCCAGTGTGCGTGGTTCTGTTTACAGATGAGTTTAGAATCGCTTTACATGATCCAGATGGTCGAGAACGAGTCTGGAGAAGAAGAGGAGAACGGTTTTTACCCATTATCACCACACAAACAATGAATTTTCACGGAGGTTCCATAATGGTTTGAGGAGGAATGAATTCCGACGCTCTTACGGAGTTGGTTATCGTAGATAATTAGCTAACTGCAACTCGATACATCGAGGAGATCCTTCAAGATCATGTTATGCCTTATTCGAGGTTCACTGGACACGCCCAATTCCTTTTAATGCACGATAATGCTCGCCCACGCGTCTCTAGTTGCGTGAATGAGTACCTTCAAGAGGTCGGCATTCAGAACTTGCAGTGGCCAGCTCATAGCCCGGACTTAAATCCAATAGAACACATCTGGGACATGGTCAAAAGAAAGATAAAGTCAAGCTCCAACCGGCCACAGACACTCAACCAGCTACGAAATGCAGTACTGGACGCTTGGGAAAACATATCGCAAGTTGATGGCAGAAACATCATTCAAAGCATGCCAAATCGAATGCAGACGGTTATCACTGATAACCGTCTACATTCGATAACTTATCAGGCCTCTGGCCCTGATAACTTATCAGGGCCAGAGGAGGAATCACGCGATACTAAAACGTATAGACGATAAAGAAAATTAGCAAACTCTTCATTTTCTAGCGTTTTAAAATTGAGTGTTTAAAATTCTTTTTGTGTAAAAACGCATGGTCCCAAATAAACTTTAAATTTGAGTGGTAATCTTTCAAAACGTTATAAAAAAATAAAAGCGACACATATCGAGCCCACCTACACTTAATATATTGAAGAAAATTTATTTAAATGTACAGCAAAAATCACACGTGGCCAACTTTCCGTGCCGGTGAGGTATATAAAAGAATAACATAGAAAGATTTAGGTGATTTGTTTTCTAATAAGTAAATACAAATTCTAATGTAATTGCAAGTTAATTTATTACAGCAGCAAATAGACAAACACAATGCTTTATTAATAAAATCATTTTCATGTAAACGACATAATAAAACGTGTCATTGGATGTAAATGTCAGAATTTCAGGAAGAAAGTCTAGCGTTGTTATTTTAAATGCTGTGATATTTTTACACTAGGTCACTATCCTAATATATTTTAGTTTAAGGTTAAAATAACTAGGACAGAAGTTAAACTACTGTTTTGAAATGTATCGCAGTTCACGAAATCTCTTTTAAACATAATTAAGTACATTAATTTGTATACAATTCTGACTTATGTCTGACACTTTGTTCGTTCGGACTTGGGATCTATTTTATTGTAGCTTTTTAATTATTATGTGGGGAATTTATTAAGGAAGCTTCTATTTTTCGCACGATTTGAGAAAATTTCGAAAATAATTCGAGAATTTGTTAGAGGCGTTATAAAGAACATTAAAACCGATCGGTGTTGTCTCGCTTTCACACTAGTTTAAAAAAATACAGACTATCAAAAATAACAGATTATTTTTACCGCTGTCTTATTTATAATTCTAATAAAAACATGCTATAAATAACATTAGTATAAGGGTTTTATTTTAATCTTGTATATTATACTAGCATATGTCCGCGAGTCCGTCTGCTTGGAATCATATATGAGTATATTTACTATATTTTTAGCGGAAGGAAGTCAGCATACGAGCAGACAGTCCTCTGGTTGTACGTGGGTACTTCCGCTTATAATACATACCTGTACATGGCGCCACGATGCATAACCACATCATTCCAGATTGACAGACGTTCCGGGACGCGCTTACCTAGTTTTGGAATTTTATTATTTAAGAATAAAAGGTTTTAAACCATCTCGTCTCTCCCTCGGTGACCCAAAATTAGGGAGAGACGGTATAACCCCCTGTTCGGTTCCCGAACACCACTTCGTGACGTATGCGGCGCGGGGCTAGATACAGCGCGGGCGCATAAGTCACTTCAGTGCAATTTGGAACGGAGAACGTGCCGGCTTCACTCATGTAACACAATAACAAAACAAACAAAGTGCATTTTCGGGTATCGAACGAACCGGGTGCATTCTTAACAATCATAATCATTTCCTACTAACAAAAGCATTAGCAGATACGAAATAATTATAAACTCACTGAATTATAAAATAAACTAGATACTTTTACTTTATAGAACTCTTTCAACTTTCCACAATACAGTTGTAGGTCACAACACTACTTAAAATATAAGAATGAATAAAAAAAACAATCAAATCAAAGAGTTTGAAGTAAATTTGAATTTAGGTTTTTCGTTAGCGGCCAGTTGTTATAATTTAGCAGCAAGAAGTTCGGAAAGAGACAATACTCGAAAGAGTTTTATTACAACAGGTGGGGATGAGATAGAAAGTAAGGCATATATTGGTATGAGATCACTCTTATTTGTAATAATAGACTAATGTATACTCTCTTCATTTGCTGAAATTTTCAATTCAGTACTAATTTCAACTAATTTCGACTAATTTCAGTCGCTCCCGAAACACGTACTCTACTCAAGAAAACCAAACCAGCAATTCCCAAGATTAATAAAACAGATAAACAATCAGACAGACAGCATTATGTATATATTCTAGATACACGTAGGCGGATTCCAGTTGACGTCTCAGAGATTTGTGAACATTTTTATAATATTAAATGACTAGATTTATTATTATTATTATTGTTTCAGACGGTCTACTATGAATTTGAGTCATCTTAATGATGCGAAATATTTTCTTTGAAGATGTGTCATAGTTATATATTTTATTTCTTGTAATACGGTATAACTCTGGCACTCTGTCAGCGCTCGCTTTCGGTTTCTACTCAATTTCCTGTTTACATGCCATAACGGCGTTTAGATGTATTTGTCGCATACGAATCAGCCTCGCAATTCAATGCCACTAAAAGCATTTATTCCATGTTGTTGACGCCTTACAAAGGTAGACAGATGCCTTGTACCAGTTCGCCCATGTGTAGTGGCGAGCCTTGGAAGAGGCATATATAGAGCAGCTAAGAGACATATACGGTACTTTACAGCAATGCAATAAAATTTTAACTCAGAGTACATAGATGACTGCAAAATTATTCTTATTTTCACAATTCTATCGCAGTAAAAATTGTCATCTCGGGTTTTTTATTTTTTTATATTACAAGGAAACAGTAGTACAGTAGATTGTACAGTAGGTAACTGTTATTTGTATAGAAATGTTTCAAACCTGAAAACAGAAAGAATATATCTTTTAGGCATTTATTTACTTCTCCCTGGTTTAACAGTCGATCGTGAAACGTTTTATGTCGTAACAATAATAGATACTTCTCAGATTACAGATCTATAAAATCATTAGAAACCTTAAGCGTATTAAAATAAAGCTGAAAATGTCTTGTAACATAACGTAATCGTGTCGGACACTTTGCGGCAATAATAAAAAGCTATTTTATTATTTTCTGAAAAGGGCAGTCATTATTGTGGTAGGTATAGTCAGTAGCGAGATACTATTTGTAACTTTTTCGGTTTAGTTTTTTTATTTAATATTATTTACTATAATATTAAATAAGAAATAGTTATTTTTCACTAAAATTTATTTTGCTGTTATATACAAAGAAATTCTTATTTGATTATGCCTTGAATATGCCTCTGTTATATGATCGCTTCGCTACAAAGTTCACATTGACAAAATTGAGAAAGATTTTGCGTGTTCTTTTTAGTCTTGACCACCGTCGAGCCATTAACTCGTATGAAAAAACGTCTGAAGAAATTCAGTAAAGTAACAATAAATAAATAACGATTATTTCTGCAATTATTAATTTCATTGGTACAGTTGTAGACAGAATGCCTTAATATATTTAATAATCGTAACCAGCCCTTTTATCGTCCACTGGTGGATACGGGCCGCCTCATGCATATTGTCTGGTGCATGAGAGATGTATGACCCGGTGCAAGCTAGCCAAGCGAGTTGGCGAATACACTCTATTAGAGGTGGTGTCGTCAGGCCTTGTTGTAGCAGCTTTGTCATTCATTAATCGCCTTTTATGACACCCACAGAAAGATAATGGGGTGAAGCTATTCTAAAGCCAGCCGACACCACACGGCCATTAATAAATTACTTTCGGGTTAACTTTTGTCATTTTTAACTGATGGTGGCATGTACCGTGGATGTCGTTCACGACAGCCACTTACCACTTGGTAAGTGGGTGCAGTGAATACACCACTTACCAGAGGTGACAGATGAGTTGAGACCAGCAAACAGTCCACGCTTTGCTCGTTTGCCACCTCCTTTCTATATAAAAAATAATAATTTAAATGAGTTTTATTTTCTCAATAAACTCTTCAAAATACAACTTTTTATGCCCAAATATGTTTGCGCAGAAACTTCACCGTTTTGGTGAAGTACATTTCTGGAAAATTCAAAGAAAGTAATCTTAAGTTTTTCTACATTTTCTCTGCTATAAAACATTCCCTATAGTTAGACACAATTTTGACCCGCAAGTGTGGCTTGCTTGGCCCTATAAGGTCACTAATACAAAACTAAACAATTCAAGGTCAAATAAGTTAAGTGATCCAGTTGCTTTGTAAATGTAAACGCATTACGTAAATGACACTTACAGACTTTTTAAAATTGTGATTCTTCTGATGACTGTACGCAAAGGAGACTGTTAACGAGGTCGTTATTTCGTTACTCGTTGTTTGAGGTCGTATTAAAATCATGTACCTCTTTTACGTTGATAAATATTATTTAGAATAGTATCTAAAGGCTGTTTCAACAATTTGAATTTTGAATAAGTGGAAAAGCACCATATTTTAATGAATTTTGTAGAAAATTTTATTTACACAGATCAATTACTGACATTACACGTGAAATAAAATGCTGGTCAAATGACCACCGCGACTTGATGGGCAAGCATGGACTCTTTCGACGAAATTTCGGAATATTTTTTCGAGCAAGTGTTCAATTTCGTCTTTGAGTTCTTCAATCGGCTCAGAGTGGTTTGTACAGACCTTGCTTTAAAAAAAGAAACAGATAGAAATCTAAGCAAGTTAATCACAACTTCTCGGCAGTAAGTTTTGGTCTCCACAACGAGAGATGATACGACCTGGGAACTTGGTTTGCAAAAAGCGTCATTGTTTCGCGCCCAGTGTGACAAGTGGCACCATCCTGTTGAAACTACTGACATGTCCATTACATCCAATTTTTGCCAAAACAGTTTGTCCACGTGCCACGATAGCCATCGCCATTGACAGTGACCGAGGCACCGTCCACATTTTCAAAAAAGTATGGTTCGATGATAGCTCCTGCCCACATAGCGCACCAAACTGTTACTTTTTGAGGATGCATCAGAAGCCCATGCAAAGCATCGGGATTTTGTGATCCCCAGCTCCGGGAATTCTGCTTGTTAATGACGCCGTTGAGGTGGCAGTGAGCCTCGTCACTACAGATGATTTTATTCTGAAATGCATCTTCAATTTGGAGTTGTTCCAAGGTCCAGTTGGTAGAGTTCCTACGTTGTCTATGGTTTGTAGGCTTCAGTTCTTGAGTAAGCTGAATCTTGTAAGCACGAAGGTCTTTAGTTAAAATTCGTTGGAAAGTGCTGCGATGGAGGTCTAACTCCTAGGAGCGATACCGGATGGAAGTGTTTGGTTGTTCTGCAACACCGATATTCACAGCCGCGATGTTTTCTGGTATTCTTTCAGGGCGGTGACGGGTAAGGTTTCTCTCATCTTTCAATGAAAACGTTCGCCCGAATTTCCGGACTAAATTTTCAATTGCGGGCCGCGACGGTCAATTATGCACACCACAATGTTCATGGAACTTGCGAATTGCCACTGTAAAATTTTCTTTATTTTTGTAATGGATTTTCAGTATTAATAAAGGTTCTTCCAAACTGAATCGTGTCATTTTAAAAAATGTCAATGTTTTAATTAACATAATACCAGGACTTTTTGGCGGGAACTCGAGAAGTTAATTTGACTTTTTGTTTGATTAAACTTCAAAGTGTTTTTCGTGTGTGGTATTTGTGATGATCAAATAGAAACATGGGACTGCGTTTTTCGTGTGCTTTCAAAGAGTAGGTACTTGCTAATTGCATCATTGCCATATATGAAAAAAAAACCAAGTACCAAATATGGCTGACAGAACAATTGACAATTGAAAATAGCACGCCATTCGAATTTCAAGTTCTTGTTGAGATACCCTTTATTGGAATGTATGTAGTAGTGGAATGTATAGTATCTGCTTTTAAATTTAATGTCGCCTATATCTGTATACGCATATCTGTATATGTATATAATCTATATCTGTATATAAATGATTATTATTAGTATTAGAATTGTTGGTTGAGTTCTAAAATGTGCAGGAATCGTTCTTTGCACGTTCCTTGACAATCTTCACGCTGCGTCTCTTTCTGTGTTTTATAAAACAAAAAGAATATTGTCGAAGAAGAAAGAATAGTGTGAATATTGTCAAAGAATATTGAAAATCTGATATGTTTATCATTTAGATGGAAAATATGTCAAAGAGCGATTATTACACGTTTTGGGACTCGACTTTAATTAAAAACTACCTTAAAAATGAATCACCGTCAACTCTTCTTATGTTGCGGAATATAGGTTTTACCGTTATTGGAATAAAATTAATTTTGTAACTGATATTGAAAAATGTAATTGAAAAATTGACATCACAATAATATTTAAAAGATTACCTACATTACGAGGTAACATATGGCAACCTCATAGCCACTTATCAGCAGGTCGGCTGTGTGACGATATTTATATATCTGTTTCCGTTGGTGTTATAAAAGGCGAGTATGGGATAACAAAGTGGGATCAGAAAGAGTGGAATCGCCAACCCGCTTCGCCAACATGGCATTTACCCAGCAATGAAAGAAATAAAGGGTTAGTTACGATTACGTTTGCATAATTTTATCAACAGATAAATGCGCTCGCCCAGCTTGTCTTCGAATTTAAACTTTGGTATTGAGGGTATTTTTGGGATCTATTAGTTGAGATGTAGTGATTTTTATTGGAAATTTGAAAGTCGTGGTCTTTGAAGAAGGTAAATTTCCTCGTAATTCCGTTACAACACGCATTTGTTACGTGACAAACCAACATACAACGTTATTTATCGCACAGGGCTTGCTAAAACAGTGTTGTATATTTTTAAACTTTACTTGAACCTACGAGATGTGGTGACGTAACAGCGAAGAATTCCGTAGGACGTGGAACGTTATTTTATTAGTCATTTTCAGTTTTGGATATGGACGTAACTGTTTAGAAAATAACTTTCATAGCGTTTCCGTTACATTCACACTGTTACATTCACTTGATGGTGCCCGCGCCTTCGTTCGCGTTAACTTATGAGTGATTCCCGTGGGATATCTATAAGGAATCTGGATGAAATGTACCCTGAATGTTAACCTGGTCCATAAGCTATAACTCTGCTAAGTTTCATTAAAATTTGTCGAGTAGTTATTGCGTGATGTGAGTTCACGCAATAACTACTTAATATAGGTACTTAAAGAAATTCACTGGCGGTGGTTGAATGAGAAGAGTCGAGGATCGAGTGTGGTAGTGAGCCTTGGGAGAGGCCTGTATCCAGCAGTGGAAAGACATAGGCCGATGGTTACTGAATTTTTTCCGCTGGGCACACTCGATTGACCACGTACACTCTCTATCACAGAAGACTATGCTAAAGTGCGATCAATGTATTACATTTCACACTTATCCTATTCTCCTAATTTACGTACGTGTTTCGCTAGTGAATGAGATATGTCAGAGCCCATTCCCATCTCATCACTTCCATTTTTCCCAAAACTTCCTCCACGTCAACTCCTTCTCAAGTCTGTTGACATACTCATATTTAAATTTAGCGATATTTTTCAATAATGTATTAAAAATATATTTTTACTAAATACCTTTGAAATAGGGATACATTTCATAGCCTTCCCTGCAGTGGAATATATAAGGCCAGAGCCCATTCCCATCACATCTCTCCTCACATTCCCATCCCCTTTTCCAAATCTATTCCTAAAATCTCCAAAGGTAGACATCGCATTCGGGGGCATGCTAACGTTTTTCATTCTGGTTTGATGTTGGCATGTACCGCACGTGGACTGTGTGCTCGTCTGCCGCCTTCTTTCTATAAAAAATCCTGTTCATCAGCTTATGTCATGTCGTGAAGTTACTGTAACCAGCCCTTTTATAGTCCACCGCTGAATATAGGCCTCCTCATGCACCTTGTCTTATGCATGAGGGATGTATGACCTTGGAACGCCACGCTGACCAAGCGGGTTGGCGAGTCCACTCTTTTAGAGGTGGTGTAGTTCCTCAGGGCTTGTGGTAGCGGATTTAAGAAATGGGATGGCGCTATTCTAAAACCTCAGGGCTCAATAGACAATATTGAAATCAACTTATAACATCCCACTGCAGGGCGCAGGCCTCACCTAATAATCAGTCTAATCACTAGGGGGTTTTGAGACATAATGCACCAAGGGGCCCAGTTTAGATTGGCAATACACATGCCACGTTTTTTTTTTTAAATTCTCAGCTATGTGGAATTCCCACATATCTACGATTTTTTCCCGAGATTTGAACGTAATGTCGAAACCAATATGTTTAAAAACCTTTAACGTGATTTTGTTAATAAAACATATTAATAATATATAATATAATGGATCAGCAATTAATTATTTTCGCTGCACTCAAATAACGTCAAAAACAGTCAAATACCTGCTAATAATATCGAAGCTGCTGTTAATTATAATCGAAATTAATTTTGTAATAGTTTCATAATACTAATCATAATCATAATACCCATCCTAAATACCTAAAATAATTAAAAAACTAATTACACTAGTAAAATCTATTACGATGCTTCTGAAAGATGATTATAAGTTCTGAATCGATAATCGAATACATTCTTGTGACTTGAATGATGTCATCTCCACGTTACGGTATTTATCTCTAGACTTTTTTGACGTGAAACGTCATTACACCGAAACATACGAGTACCAGGTCAGAAAAGTGAACCGTAACGAAAAGGTCTATATCGTCTTACCTTAATAATTACAAAACTATTACTATTAGAGACATAAATCTAGTGTCATTATTTAGCTTTTATAGTCAGCTCGCTGTTACAATCTTGAGTTTGCGTCGGGGCCGGACGGGTTGGCGGGGAAGGAGCACCGCGCAGAATGGCCGAAACCGGCCGGCGGTCTCGTTCCTTTCTATTCAGACGTGATGGCGCGGTGATGCGTGCGTGTGTGTATAGAGTTTACTTAGCGATTGATTTAAGCAAAAGTTAGTGTAATTTGGATAATATTTATACGTAAAAATAACAAGTAAGTCTATAAAAAAGTATTGAAATACAATACATCGGCCTCAGCCCTTGCAAGAGCCAGTCGAAAATATAAATCACGCCTTAGTCCAGTCATTTGGGAGTTTTCCGGGAGTTTTGAAAATTGGTATTTTTATAGATTTCGACATGCTTTTTCGAATTTTCACATTGCCACCTCGTATCTTTGCCGCTCGCGCCGCCATATTAGGAAAATGGCGCCCAAAAACGTTTTTTTTGACAATATCTGTGTGACAACAATGTGATAAATTAAACTAGAGGAAATTTCCTATAATTTATGTACTAACCTTTTTTGTTGTAAAATAAATAGTTTCAGTGTACAAGCGCCGCAAATTCTACTCCAACACGCGTATTGGCGAAAAAACTCATTTCCACACCACCACGAGGTAGAGTAAGTGGCGCTTTTTTTATGGTATCCCCAGTAGGCCTAATCTACATGTGTAGCGGCAAAGATACGAGGTGACAAAGTGAAAATTCGAAAAGAGTACATCGAAATCTATAGAAACACCAATTTTGAAAACTCCCAGAAAACTTTCCAGGTAACTTTTTTGAGCACCAAATAACTGTACTACCTATCGTTGGAAAGAGGAGGTTATGGGCCACGCATAGGTACATGTCCGGCGCCGAGCGAAGGCGGTTTCGGGAGCGTCGCAAAGTTGCCACGGGACGCTTAGTGAAAGACGCCGACCCCGAGAGCGTCTCTACCTCTGCTGTACCTGTACCAATAGACATAACGAGTGAAGATTCCAGCGAGATAAAAGCGACTAGCCGACATAAACGTTTCACGTTAAACCAACGGCCGTGTGCCCCGACACAGCCCCACCCGACTTTTTTCTTCTTTTTTCGGAATGACTAAATTCTTGGGGCCCTAATGGCCCCTCAAGAGTCATCGGACATGTATGGTTTAGGGCGAGCGCAGAAGGCGCAAAGAGTGTGTGCAGCAACGAGCCTAAGAGCTCCTCAGCCGGTACCTACGCGGCGCGCGCGGCGAGAGGAACGGACCTCGGCTTAGGGCGTTGCTTTGGGAGGGTACAGCGGGATCGTGAGTCGGTGAGAAGCGCCCAGGCACGTGCCGATAACTGATAAAGTTTATATCTAGAGTAAACCTTTTGACACCTTGGACAACTGTAACCCAGATGAATTATAAATTGAATAAAATCTTAATGGACTTAATGATTGATACTCTACTACAAACGTGGCCTAATAAAAATAACAATGATGTTTATGTTGTACATTATTGCATTATTATCAATAAAATTATTATCACTAGACTGTAGTGTCTCTGCAATAAACTTTTACTATTGTTATATAAAATGTTAGTGTCCATAAACCAGATCGCTCTGCGTTAAATTGACATAAATACGACAATAATGCGCACATTATTATAGTGAACAATTCCCGAGATGATATATTATTATTATTCCCTGAAATATTAATATAAAAATTAAGAGTCGTGTTTATTTCGAAGCTGTTACACAAATGGGCTCATATTCCTCTTATAATTGTAGATATATCCATCCACCCGGTTCATTCGGAATTTACGTACGAAAATATGTCTACAAAAATTGAGATTATCAACTACGGCTAGATTATCACAAAAATCAAATGGTGGTTTTGCGTCCTGGATATAAATAATAACAACAATCAATGAAATACAAGAGATCGTCGCATTATCTCTCATGTCATTAAGTATATTGTCTGTTCTCCATCCCATTACATTTAATCTCCGGAACTTATATAAGCGATATATAAAAAGTAATTAAAATATTTGAAACGAACTCTGGCTGTAAAATATAGTTTCTTTCATCTAACAGTCATTTGTTTTACAATTGCGGCGTCATTTTAAAAATTGCGTGTCTGCATTACGATGGATTTAACTCGTGAAAATTTTCGCTGTATGAAGTGTGGTGAAATGCGAAAAATAGGATTCTGCAAGATCGACACCGCACCCACATGCCCTCTGGTTTAGATTAGGAGTCCATGGACGGCGGTTACCACTTACCATCATATGGCCCGCACTCTAATTTGCCGTCTCCTCTATAAAAAAATAAACGTATTCTCGTAAAAAATATTTTTGTTATCACTTTTTTAAACTGTAGGTACTGGTCTAAAAAGAGGCTACTTTAAAGAAGAAAAATCCTTTCTAAAAGTCAATACTAATTTATGTCATTGTCGTGTCAGGTTGTTTCGTCCAAAATTAATGTAGAAATGTAGCAATAAATGGTTTTTCTTCGTTTCTAACAAACATATAACAAACATGACAACAACACATTAAAAGGAATAGCGCAGTTCGAAATCTATTTTAAAAAATCTTCATAAAATAACGAGAGAATTCACAGAGAAATCTTGAATATGCCGAGTAAGTTACATTTTACTTAAACACCCATGCAATGGGTTTAGTACATAATACCGAAAACTAAATGGTCGATTATCCATGGGTCGATAACGAATGTTCGATGGATTAATTCGGAATTGTCGATGGGTCGTTTGGTTGAAACGTTAATATGTCGATGACTCACTAGGTTTACAGGTTAAAACTTCGATGCATTATTATGTCGGAAAATTTAAGAGATCGAAGCACTACTAGGTCGATTGATTAATTTGGCGTAACTTGAAAGGGCGAAAGCATCGATTTGTCGACAACGAATTGTCGATTAGTGCGTAAACATCGATCAATATACATATTTTGGTTGATCGACGTGGGTAAATGACAATGAAACTTATAAAATATATTAATAATAGTGGAGTGTAGGCTTTCTCGGCCGGTGTCCATATTAATTGAATCTTCCGGGCTACTAACGCCTGCGTTCACTTTCGGAGAGATGTTATCTCTTCGGCTTCTCGAGCGCAACTCGAAAGATGTTAATCGCATTTGTTGACGAAACGTTTGGAAAAAAGAGAAGAGATTCCAGAAGACCTCGGCCAAGTAGCCCGGAAGATTCAATTAATATATTAATGATATTTTAATAAAAATAACGTATGTGTTCAAATTTTGGTTTTACTATTATAACGTAACGTAATTAAAACATATTACGTAATAATACTGTTTAAAAATATTTTAGAAGGTTTAAAACCAAACAATAATGATCAAAATAAAGTAAAAATAACAAATACCGCAACGTAAGGGAGACAACGTTTCCGAGGACATGCTAACGTTTTATATTCACGATTGATGTTCATTCGCGACCAGTGGCGCAACAACAGTTCAGCATCAGGGGCTGCCTAACTCACAATCTTAGTGAGCCTTGATTTTACAACCCGGAGCTCCTAAAACTATGAACCGTAACTATGATCGAAGATAAGCCAACAAATGAAAAGTAGCTCGGGGCCGAGGTGGCACCCGAGGTTTGGGTGTGCTCGGGCCCCCGGAGCACCCACAGTTGTTCCGCCCTTGTTCGTGACAGTATTCACTAACCAACAATAGGTGGACTTGTTGCCACAAAAGTAAATTATGTTTAATAATTTCAGCGTACAAAGAATACGATTTCTGTGAAGGCAGGCCCGCAAAAAAGGTGTTCTCTGTTGCGGAAGTCTTCCTTCATGGCCTCACTTATATAGCCTGGTGCGTTATACGAACAGTGCCTCTACTCTGTTACCTATGTTTAGGCGTGTCGTACATCGTGTGCCAGGGCGTATGCTGTTTAGTATTCTGTTCATAAACAGGTACATTATTGTAACGAAGTAATAAAAGGTATATAACAATATTAGTAGTATTTATAGGGAGATGATATATGCAGTTGGGGGCGCCCCATTGGCCGCGTTACTCTCTAGCACAAAACTACTGTGAAACGTATTAATGTATTATTATCTATTTAAACGGGTCTCAACGTGTATGTTAACCTTATTTATTGTAGTCGACGTTTCGGCTGGGTTGCACAAACCATGGTCTAAAGCTGACTCCATCCGCTCCGACCTAAACCGTAAGACCATGAGCTGGTCCGTTTCAATAGATAATTATGTGTGAAAACGCGAATATCTCAACTGTTATAACGTACTAATGTGTTTCTAAGGTGAATGAGATATGAGATATGCCATTTCCCATCCCATTCGATCGATTGGGGAGTATGTATAATGGAATAAGGGAAGGGAATGAGGGAAGGGAATGTTTGAATAAATGAAAACTTTTATCTCTTTATACTCTTCACTCCCCATGCTATCCTCTTATTCCGAGGAAAAATGGGGAATTTAATGGGAGCAGGA
Organism: Sesia apiformis; assembly: GCA_914767545.1. Classification (NCBI taxonomy): domain Eukaryota; kingdom Metazoa; phylum Arthropoda; class Insecta; order Lepidoptera; family Sesiidae; genus Sesia; species Sesia apiformis. Next base: position 7,655,679 of record OU611970.1, on the reverse strand, counting down.
AAATTCCTCGACCCATCTTACTTCCTATTCCTAATTGAAGGTAGGCTGTAGAAATCTGAAATCAAAAAGTATGTAAATTAATATTAAAATCGATAACTGGAAGATATCCAGTTATCCAGATATCCCTTCAGATGAACGGAAAGTATACATTTGTTTACTTACAGTAATGATGGATGATGGTACCCACAGATATAAATGTAGGTAGAGCGGTGACGTGCAATTATATGACAAGAATTATGCATCAATATCTTGGATACCTAAATATAACATCTATAAATATTAAACTTCTGTCGATTACAATTAAACAGTAGAAATCTTCAACATTTTTAAAGCTCTAACAGTCATTTTTGAAGTGTGAGATAACTGCTTTATTTCCCATTGTAAGGATTACATAAAAAATCCATGTAAGAATTAGATTAACTAATATGAGAATATTATATTAAAACAAATATTACAAATGTTCTTAGAAGTTGAAATTTGAAGTGTAGACGTATCTATGTATTTCTGTATTCTGTCCAATATTTTATCGTCAGAACCCATTCTTAATAGATATCAGTTTAAGTGATCTTTTAGAGTGGTGTAATTGTTTCGTCATCGAAGAAACGCGTCCCGCGTTACCATACTTACTTACTTTTACCATATATTTTTATTAGACGTTAACAAAACTAGAGTTTGTCATGTAAGTCAGTAATGAAGAAATTTTATAGAAGAAAATTGTCACACCCGAACAAAAAAGGATTATCAACACCATTCTATTATTTTCATCTTCGTGCTATCACTTCACCTTGAACTTGCCCCAAGAGAAAACAAAATCATTACATATAGTTTGATAAATGACATCCATTCCTTGCGTGCAACTATTTTTACTTTCATATATGTAGACTGTTAAGAAGATACGTAAAATACCATTATTGAGCATTTTGGGTAAAAAAGCAGAAATGTATTGTGAAGTTTCATTATTCAAAAAAACAGTGGCCATTAGTATCCAGTTGCAGCCGGGAGACATTATTGTTTTTATTGTAAATCCAAAGTGATACAATTTGTTATTTCTTACTTATATTTGACGGCCGATTGGCGTAGTTGGTAGTGTACTAGTTGCTGTACAAAAGGTTCAGGGTTCGATTCCCGGTCTCGACACTATTTTTTATTCAAATTATTAATTTAAAAAAGAAACAAATGTTTGTTCGGGTCAGGGTGTGTCTTTGTATTTGTCTCTAGACCCACGAAACAGGGAATCCTAATGTCCCACATTAGGATTGAGTGTGGCGTTATTTAAAAAAAATACGTAACTCGAGTTATCGACTTAATCCTGCCATGTACGGAAATAGAAACATACTATTTAGTTTTAACTTGTGCACGATATCTACACATTCTTAGGAATTTTGGCTGGTTGTTACTGGATTTATATTTGATTACTTTTCCTAAATGTATTGCCTTCTTTCATGTGCGTTGCATAACTAAATAAATTTTACTATGCGACTAGTGAAACGACTAGTGATTAGCTAAGAAATTACGATAATAAAACCGACAATAAATCAATTAATAAAAAATAAGTTCCCCCATTCTCACGTAATGTCTCATACGAGTGTGGTCGGTGTGATTACACCGTAAACATAACTAGAGTAATCAATGAAACAAGTGTCAGTCGCGTGCCAAACTTTCACTCGGAATGCTCGTCCCAAATCCGTGTTTAATTTTAGACGGTATGCCTACCTATATGTCGCTGTTAGGTTGCGAAATATGGGATTTAGCGAAATGTTACGAGTATATTATAGAATGAAGGTGGCAGACGAGCAGTTTACAACTATTACAACTAGCCAGGTACAAATAGTACAACCAAAGAGATTTGATTACGACTTCATACGTACAAAATACGAAAAGACTTTCTCCCGGACCCATTTATATACGACGTATCACCGAAATAATGCAAAAGTAGAAACATGTCAATCAATTTAATAAAAAGCTGTTCTAGCGAAAAATGAAATTATTTTAAGAAATAAATGTAAATTTACAAACATGTAAGGTTTTGTTGTCCAGTCTAAAACGTCTGTAGTGCTCATTACTCGGACCGGGCGCCAAGGCGGGCGTGCGTGACGCTATTCGGGCTAAGCGCGCGCCGCCTTCATCCGATAAATACTAGAAATGTACTTATAAATCATGAAAAGAACCTATTCTGAACTTTTAGAATCGATTCTACTCTCAACACTGAACACTCTATTTTCAACTGTTGCGTTATTCCAGTGACACGTATACAATTAATGGAATACTTTATTTTGGTACAATAAACCCAAGTTTAATTTTATTTAAGTTATATTTTTCTGTTGTTAGTTGGTTTTTGTAACGTCTTTCTATTTAAATGTACGCATTATTAATGTACAGTTGGACATTATGACACTTAAACATATTGACCTTTGGACATTGTGACATTATAACCCTCTGGACTTTTTAACATTTTGACGTTGTGCTCCCAGACGAATATTGCTATATTACTGCGACATTCATTATAAACATAGTTATTTTATAGACAAATACATCTCAAAGCTTGAAGTTACAAATGTTTAATTTTAGAATACTAAAAATAACATTTTTTAGATTAAACACTGGCTGACAGTCTGTATGATCTATTAAACAGGTCTTAAATGTAGTCTTAAACCTACCATATTTTATATCACTCGACATTTCGGCTGAGTTACACCTATATCAATAAATCCTAGATCTTTGGTTACACCATCCATGGTCTAATTGACCTGGAACCACCGACAATGTTGGTGTAATCCATCTTTTAAGACCCGTTTAAGTACTCGTATGTGTGAAATATTAAAAGTTATAGTCTAAATGACGTCTCTAAATTTCAGTACACTTGGAAAGCAAAACGACATGGGATGCATTCTGTCCAATGTTGACCCGTTTCCTTCATCTGGTGGGTTGAGTTATAGCTACTGAAATGGTTTAAATAAATGGAGGTACTTTTTATGTATAAAATCTTCGATTTATAAAAATCAATAAAATTGTAATTGCTAATGCAGATTATAAAAGGATTGGAGTAAAGTAAATTTGAATATATAGATAAAGGAAGGTTGAGGCGAGAGCCGTGTGGAGCCGGGTCAATCCCTTGGTTAATTGTTGTCAAAAGACATGGCCAAGGCTTGTCGTTTATGACAGGATCGCATTAATGTTCTATTAAATTATGACGTGTTGTACTGTGGTTGAAATAGAGTTTAGAGAGTCATCGGTGTAATTGTACAATATTCCATGTGGGCAGTGCATTGGTTTTGAAAATAGGTAAATAGTGGAAGCAGTATGCAGGCCATTGCAGGTACCTGATACATGTACCTGCACTTGATACAGGTACAGGCATACAGGTATATGAATGCGTTATTTAACCTATCGAAAAATGATGGAAGTCTAAGTTAGTGTAGGTTTGCTGAAGATATAAGAGTACAGAGTGATTAAATAGTATTCGGGAAAGGAGGGAATTATTAGCTTAAAATGCTGGGCTGTAGAAAGTGGTGGCTATGTATGGAAATGGGAGACTGGCATGATTATGAAGTTTCTTATTACCGTGCTTCATTGGAGGCTCGCCTTAGTTCCTATTCGGTACCTATCTATAGTGTGAAGCTTCCCTAAATCTTAATTACTTTAGCATGTGTTTCCACGATTTAGCGTGTGCCGAGTTTACTCAGTCAATGTAAATATTTATTTAAACACATCATAACGTATGAACATCGGGTTCTTTATTATTACTCCGAATGTTGAATATTCACGAGCTGAAAACCGTACGTGTTAACTTCATTCATAATTCATGTTTGTATTACACTATAAATTGAATAATTTAAGCTCATGTATGTAATAAGAATAACTTCTCTATGTAATTAATATAACGGATCTGGATGTTTTTATACGCATATAAAATTTTCGAAATATATAATTTTCGAATCCCAGCACTGAAATATTCACGTGATCCTAGAAGTCACGTAAGAATTTACTTTAACAGCTCTTTAATAAAAACGTCCATGACACGCACCTATTGAAAAGTTACATTAACAGACAAAAAATTTGGAAAAAATAAAAGAGGAAGTTAGGAAAAAAATGTTTAATCAAAGGTTCATGAACGTTATTCAATTCAACAATTTATCGTCTGTATTTTATGGAAAAGTATGTATATTATGTACCTACATAACTAATAAATATATATAAATATAAAATATTTTGTAAACTATGTATAACATATGTATGTCGCAGAGGGGGAAAACAAAGGGGGGGGGGGGGTACATCTCATTAGTTTATTTTAACTGTTACTAGTGAGTTTCTTCAATCGGTATTTAGCAAACATTTTATAGCAAAGAATTTAGATAGAGACCTTAAGTATAATCCTTACCAAAGTAACATGGGACACTTTAGATCTTTCAATGACAGGATATAATAACTCAGCGTAATTAGTTAAAGGTGTGAAACTATAACTAATTACGCTGAGTTGTTATATCACACTTGTACACAAACAGTACACTTCTATCACTACTAATGATGGTATGATGTTAACTTGATGGCGACCCGTTCGTATAGAGCTGCTAACGAGCGGGAATAAAGTGGGGTTGACAGAACCCCAGCGCCCTCGTTTCCTTCGACACAAGCGCCCTCTAGCGTAAGGCGTGTTTACTAATTATTTTAATTTTAATTATAATTGTCTCAAGTTAACTAAATACTTCACAAACTATTTACTACTGACCATTCAATTATAATTTTACAATATAGTAATATAATGACTCAAACACAACTAGCTACATCTTCAGTCTATCTCCGACACATATATATTACAGTTTCTGGAAGATTTGAAAACATTTAGATTTTATGTGATGTTTGAAGAAATAATAATTTAAAAGCCACTGATTTTTTTTTCTATTTAAGAACTATTGAATGGGGTTTTATTTGTGTAAAGGTTAAGAAAATCAATCAAACCATTTGTGAAATCTGCGTGTTCACAAATGTATGAGTTTATTTGTGAACTGTCATGAAACGGACAAATATAAAATACAAATCAGTCCACTAAAAGCACGCACCACGAGCAGGAAGACTTTCGGTCTAAACTAACTAAAGACTGCTTAATACCAATCTTTATTTAGTTTAGACCGAAAGTGTTCTTTAAATAATAGCAGGGTCTAGTAAAGTGATCCACGATTTCATACAAATTCCTTTAACGTCCAGTCTTGGCTGACCTCATGTCAATAACCGAAATTCCTACTGTTCTTGGCGCGCGCTGTCCACTATTCGACTCTCAATGCAATGTGATACTAAATTATTTATCAATAAAATAAAATGAATCTATGTATTACAAAAATAAGTTCAGCATTACGTTGTAAATAAATATCCCTGCATTGAACTAATGACCTGTAGTCATTAGTTCAATGCAGATATATTTGTTTCAGCCGTATAATACCAGACATTTACAACCGTCTTCAAAGTTTTGTTAGATGCTGTGAAATTTTAATAACCACTTATTTGCAGCGCGTTTATGAATTCCAGTTGCTAAAATTGTTAAACAATGCTGCATTTCAGAGGAGCCTTGTGGCACATAATAATACTAAGGAATTTATTACTATGTTGGTAGCAGACGAAATGAATGAAAGAAATGAACAACATAATGGAATAAAGGAAACTACTATATTATACTTTTGACTACCCATCCCACTTCATACCCACAAGGAGTATTGGGAGGTGTAATGGGATGAAGAAAACTTCTTCTCCCGTTATATGTATTCTTCTTACTAACTATTTTCCCAACCATTTATACAAATCATTTCCTAAATATTTGAAGGTATACAGTGCACCCAGGGGCGTGTCAACGTTGGTCATTTTGAGCTGATGTTGGCATGAATCATGGATGACCATGGGCGTCAGTATTCACTTAGCACAAGGTGGACCGTTTGCGCGACCGTCATCTTCTGTTTATGAAAAAAAAAAGGAATTTTATTTAACTTAATGAAGAAATTAAATCGCTCGCAACTTCTTACAAAGACTTAAAAAACTATCCAAAAAACTTGCAGTGTAGTTTATAATAACTTGATATCCAAGATAGCTAAAGAGATGATTCTTAATGGACCTAAGCAGCCTGGGCTAGGCTTGTTAAACACTTGATGAAGTGTTTACTATGATCGCAGATTTGAAGCATAAGGAATATTTATATTATATTTTAAGAAAATCAATAGCAATTTACGATACGTATCTACCAGTAAAGTACGTTTATAAGCAGTAATCTTTAGCTTCGCAAGAGTACGCCGATGACTCTAAGCGGGACATTATTTATAACTAAGAAACAAGTACAAAGGTGAAACCTTAATCAGATTAGTTCCTGAGATATATTCCTAAGATTATTTTAAACAGACAGGTTAGTTTTATAGATATAAAATATAGAGTCAAAGTAAAATATATTTTATTACCTAAATAAATCAGATAATACAGTAAACTTGTGTACAAATTCAAGGCCGTACCGTAGAATTCACAGGAATTGAACGAGTAACAAAATGTAAGAAAATCCGGGGGAAGCAAATAAGTAATCAGCTTATTCAAATTGGACGTGAATAATTAAATGTAAATGGAGCACCAATTTTCGCGAAACGATGCGATTTTCAAGCGATTTTCTTGAACGGTCTGTCCTTGAACGGCGATGTTTAGTAAGATCGCGATTTATGGAGCGTTTGAATTGGCAAGTATATACTGTTTTACTAGAAGACTGATATGCAAGTGAACTTGTTTACTACGGTTCTCACAAACCCATTCGTGATTGGTGCTAGTTAGTATTAAAATAAAATATCCGAATGTAATGAAAATACGAATAAAATATTCACAAACATTAGATATTTGTTCATTTGGTCGGTGACAGTTACATACATTGAAAAATCCTAGATCTGTGGTGACAGTTCTACAATATTGTAGAACAGACTTGTTCATGCAGATTGAGCAATAAACAGGAACATTAAGGCCATCAATAACTCGTTTACGAACGCCAAAAAGTAGGTAATCTTGCGAACTCTCAGTTGGTCAATGCGGCCTATAGAAAGAGTATAACTTTAAAAGTTTGAAAAAGTATAACTTTTAAAAAAAATAACCACAAGGAGGTCCACTGTTGTACTATGCTTCTCACTCTTTCCTTCTTTATTTCGCTACCAGTCAGTGCACAAATAAAGTGCCCACTGCTTTCAAAACCATCTCTTCTTTAATGTGTATTAGGTACTAAAGCACTGTTATTTATACTTGATAATTGCACATTCCAGGTATTCTAGAGATTTGTTATTGTAGCGAACGAACCTATAATATTGAAAATCAAATGTATAATGTCGTTTCGGTCTTCAGGTAATCGACAGAACGTCGGCGTAGCAGTTTACGCTGCGTCTATGTTGAGTTGGTGCCGATTGGCACAACAATAATTATTGTGCCAATGCCAAATAATTATTAATATTCCTTTCTTTTTATTTTCCGCCCAATTTATGATGTCTTCTAATATTGTTCTAAATAAAATCATTTTCTTCTTTCTATCTTTCTTTCTTTCTTACATTTTATATGCTTTCAATAGCTAAATTTATATAAAAATGTGGCTATATAAAATGTAGAAAACAAATAGACGTACTGTTTGTTTATGCTCCTAATTTTAGAAAGAACAGGTATTATATTTATGTACTCAGAAACTTCATAATTACTTTTCGAGCCAACTTGTTCGTTCAAACACTCCCTCAGACATACATCACTCGCCGGTAAGTAATTCGCGTTATATTTCACTTTGGCTGTCTGAAAAACAACAATGATCTACCGAATTCATAGAAAAGGCAAACATTCATCTCTCAGATTCACTCCCGATACTCGCACAATGGACTTTCGTTACTACAGGCTCACGCAAATAATAGAAAGATTGATTGTCTAGAACCGTTTTAGTCATATAACTCAGTGGTTTTAGTATCATTTTAGAGATGATTCGCCATAATCATCCGACAACGGCCAAGTCAAAAGGTATTGTTCGTGTTTTTTGTATGAAAAATAAAGCCCCTATTTCACATAAAACGACAAACATCCTGCCTGATGGTAAGCCACGCAATAATGTTAATATCTATCAAAAACGACGAACATTGACAAGTGCGCGGATGAACTGCTATTTGAAAAAAACTTAGACAAGTTCAAACAGAGAAATGACATATTTCAAGAATTTGATAGTTAGCTAAGATTTTCTTAGATATCAATGAATTTCCGATAGGTTCCGAGGTTCCGGGGGTTAATGATAAGTAGATTACGTATTTGAGAGGTTCAAACAATCTTAATTGAAGAGTTGGTGCATTTTACGATTGGCTGATAAACTGTTTAATTGAAGGGCATCCCAGATTTTCGACGTGCGTTTTGACTTTACTTTCAATGCTCTCATGCTACAAAGTGGGTTGATAGGGATTGTTTAGTATAAAAAGTGCGATAGCAAGTCAGAAAGGTAGATTTCACATGTGATTTCACTGTTATTCGTACATTTTTCATTTAAAAATAACTACAAATCTAAGTTGTAAAGCTATTTATTTAAAATACATTGGTGTGGATTTCTCTTTTTTTATTTCGTAAAGTTTGAAGCGCCATAATTTTAGAATACTAAATGGATTTAATCCATCTACTAAATTAATCCCGATATGTCCCAAAGTATTTTTGTGCCAAATTTCATTTTCAGTGTAAACTTTCCGAAATTCGTAAAACATAAACGAAGCCACGGGCTAAATCTAACTACGTATGAATAATCCGAATTTTACTTAGATCATAATCGTTGTAAAAGTGTCTCCAACTCGGGGAAAGGTAGGTACAAGACTTGTCCATTTTACTTGACATGGAAGAAAAGTTGTTGTGAGGCGGTGCTTTTATGGCGAAAGCAACCTATTCACTCTTTTAAGTAATATAATTTTACACAACTCTTTGAAACCCGAGTTAAATCTGTAATACAAGGAAATTAATTTATTAAATTCCTTAAGAATTTGTTGGACTGTACAAAAGTTTAATTAAATTATTTTATTGTGAAGAATCGGCCGTGTTCTTTCGGCTGGCTTTTAAATGGCCATCTGTTCCCGTGGGTGTCGCAAATAGCTAGAAAGGGTCAACAGAGCGGCTACCACAAGCCCTAAGAAACTACACCACCTCTTAAATTGGAAAACGCAAAAAACCACCGGACGGACGGATTTAAATGAAACTTGGCAGAGTTATAACTCATATGTCGGGTTAATATTTATCAAAGCACCCTAAGCTTTTTAAATCCAGATCCATTATAGAATTTCCCACGGGAATCACTGTAAAGTTGACGCGGACGATGTTACGGACACTGGTAGTGTTTAAACATGTGTGTATAATAATAAAGTATAAATAAATAAGTAAGTTTTAGAATAAATCATTGTAAATAAACAGTCGGACATTTTGCACTTGAAGAATATATATGGTAACACAGGCTCCCGTTTCAGTTAGTCTTATAATGTTCTGTGGGTGCATGCACACAATGTTAACATTTTCCGAGTTTAACTCTCCACCCCCCCCCCCCCCCCCCCCGTTTATCCTCGACACGTTTTAGCCATATTTTCCCGCTAAAAATCCCCCGTCAAGCTTGCGAAAAGGGAGAGGGGGATTTCTCAGTTTAAGCTCCAACAGTAGGTACCTACAAAAGGTACAGTTGGTTAGGTGATTATGATTATACACATTGATTGAATTTGAATAGAATGTTCACATTAAATATTTACACAATTAGAAAGATATACATATATATTAATGGCGAAAAATGAAATCTAACTGCTTTGGCATGGTTAAAAATTATATATTGCTTTTTCAGTTTTGTTTCAGTTTCACATGCCGGCGTCGGTTCTGGTTGCAAGGTTAAAGAATTTTCGTTATAATTTCTCTGAGTGTGTGTGGAACTTGAATATTGTAACTTGAACTCCTCGCGATTCTTATGGAGCTATCTTACTGGACTTCTACACCGATATCCATCGTACCTAGTAGATGCGTTGTGATTTTAAATGGGGTGATGAGGCAGTGCTGAGTGCATATATGGTATATGTCTTATCTTATTACAAAAGCAGATTTCTGATCTTAGTAACAAGGACCAGAAACGCTGTTATGTTAAAGTTAATTATTCACTAAGTGAATTATTCACTGAGTTAATTATTCACTGAGTTAATTATTCACGGAGTTAATTATTCACTTTACTGTTTCATGTGTCTTACCATATAAACATTTTATATTAGACTGTGTAGTTAAAGAATGTAACCAGCAAATATCCAGTTCAAGAACCGACTGGAAAGATATGATGCGAAATAGATGCACAACTGGCAGAGACAATATTGGGCGCATCAGCTAATGCTTTCTAACCCATTACCATACCATCAGCTTATGGTCTGTCCACTGCTGGATATATACAGTAAAGTGATAGTACGTTTACTGGGGACAGTTGGACTCCTTGGAACGTGTAAACGTGACATTGGCAAAATAGTCGTCGCATTTGAGTCGATGACTGATACTGCCATGAAACCGAAGAAGAAGAAGAAAATAATATAAAAAGAAATTAATAATGCGGTCAGGGGAGCCCGTCAGGAACGAAGATCCTCACGCATTTTTTTTAAACTCCGAATGTAATTCGAAATAAAATCTGTATAGTTCATGTTTTTTTTTTTTATTTGGTATCATATTTTCAATGCAAATAATTTAAAATAAGGAATCAAATCAAAAATTTAGGTTATACAACCGGCCACGCACTAGTCTGCACGTCTGTTATTCTGCTTGAGTCTCGCTCTCGATACTCACACGCACACACACACAGAGAAAGAGAAAGGCGTATGGAGGGGGTAAAAATCTTACGTGACGTTATATTTATATACGTTATATCACACCCACCGCAAGCCGCGTAAAGGAACTTCGTTCCAAAAAGTCTTTCCAATCGGTTCTAAACACGATTTCTCTGAAAAGGAAACATTCCCAACGTGTCAGTCTCGCTAAATAATCAGCAAATTATACACACGTATCGAGATCGAGACCTTTGGGTGGAGAAAATAGCTGCTCCGTAAGTTGCCTACAACTTTTCTCTCTGTTGCTTCCTTTTCAAGAACCATCGAAGTTATTTGTGCCGTTCTGCGAGCAAAGGGATCATAATTGTCGGTATAAATTTAGTTCAAATTTTCTAACTCAAAATTTTGTAGTTTCAAGATTCTGTTTAAATAAAAACATACTCGAACATAATAAGATTTTTAATGTAAGAAATGATTTTTTTTAAATGTAACTGAACACACCTACATACGAAATGGCGATGTGCTGTACAGCTATACATTACGATTTTACTGCAAATAATTAAAATTATTTGAGTTGTTGCTGAAAAATTATGGGTACCTTTGTATGAAACCTGTCCTGACCACGAATACAATAATTGTAATGTATGTCAACTTATCGACTATAATCTGCAATTACCATAAATACATATTTTGTTTCCCTGATTAATGCGGTATCTATAAAAATGGTGCTTGGTAAACAAAAAACTTAATAGTAAAAATCGGGCTCTAATAAGATCGGAGCCTATAACGGCTGGGTCATGCCCTCTCTCGTATACATCTTTGGCGTGCTCAGATGGTCTCGGACCAAATGAGACAACCTGGATAAAAAAATCTACTCAAGCATAACTCTCCGCAGGATACACCACTTACGGCCAATTATGCTACGACCGGTGGATATATCGTCTCCCCCTTATACATTTTTGAGATACTTCTAAGTAGATATCTCATTTTCCCGATACTTTAAGCCTTGTTGCCATAATAATACAATTTTTATTATGGCAACAAGGCCCTAAAGTTCAATAAGCTTATGTTAAAAGCGGTCATTTGGTATTCATGTGGTATGTATTGGATATATCGGGCAAAATAACGCATCATTCTTTTTCATTGTAGAATAAAAGCTGTTTGTTGGCACGAAGGAAATTCAATATTAAAAAGGTGCTGTTTGTTTTTATTTAACACACACTTAAGTACGCTTTACACTTAAGTATACATTTCCTAAAGGTAGACATCCTTATTCGTACACTAAAACCAAATAGTGCCGACCGCTAGGACAGTTACTGATAGTGATGTTACATGACTTGGTCTCTTATTGATAAAAATGGGGCCATATTTCGCAAATGTGACCTGCATAAATTGCATAAATAAGTGAAAATTATTATTAATTTACGTATTCAAATTTATGTCGTGTTTAAAATGCACGGTTCAGTTCACTCCCTAACAAAGTTGCGAGACACAATTTCTATCAAAACAGTTTACGACTTCCCATCTTTTCGACAATGATCATCCCGAAAGTCCCTCCCAACTTTAAAGTAATGTATTCAAACTCGGTTCCAAGTCGAAGGTGCGACCGATAAAACCACAATTAGGGTGGTATAAATTCCACTATACATATTGGCAAACACACCAATCCTACCACGTACTCAAGCCGCTCGCGCTGCTGCGATCTACTGCGAGTACGGGTTCAGTGGTATCAGTGACCACTGTGCAATCCAAACTAGCCTTTATCCGGCTCGAAGGACCGTGTTAAACTCGGTTCCAATCCGAGGGTGCGACCAATAAAACCACAAGTATGGTGATATAAATTCCGCTATATTGGCAAACACACACACTAAGAAATATGGTGACAGTAATAACGAAACTTCATGAGCATTCAAACGCCATAGCGGTCGTCAGTGGTTGTCCTTAGTTTAATTGTTGATGACTCTATGTGTTGTTATGTAACGGATAAACATTTATTTATTAATCTATCCATATAAAAAAAAAGATATCCTGACTGATCGACTGATTGATTCATCGTCACCGAGCCGCGACCATTGAAGTTAGAAACATGAAAATTGCACTGTAGTTAGGTTATATGACATACGTATCTACTAAGGAAGGAATTTTAGAAATTTTACCGGGTAGAGGGGGGAGGTTTTTTTTGCATGCGTGTATCTCGAGAACTATTCAAGTTAGAGACATGAAATTTAGCATATAGACTTCTCATTTCATATTATTAAACACTTGTTTGGGCGTTTTTTGGTATTTGTCATGGATTTTGACATTTGGCCTATTGCACGCGGGTGAAGCCGCGGGCAAAAACCTATTTTATTATAGTATTCACGTGGCCGATTGTACTTCGCGTGCAGATAGCGCTCATATGGTAAAAGCTAATTTCATTATATTATAATGTATATTTACTAAATAAATTATACGGTTTTGTGCATATTTCTGTAGAATACAAGGGTTAGACCGGTATCAGCTTATACAATTTCACTCTTCCTATAGTGGGATTCTCTAAAATCTGTAAAACCGTAACCAGCTCATTTTGCGTCGATTATTGGACATGGGCCGGGCCACCCCTTGGCCAATATATTGTGCATGAAGGATGCTTAATCACGCTGGTTAAGGGGGTTGGCAATTCCACTTTTTTCGAGGTTGTGTAAATCCTAAGTGCTTGTGGTAGCGGCTTTGTTCTACCTTAGTCGCCTCTTATGACACCCACGGGAGGAGATGGAGTGGAGCCGGTCGAAAAACTGCGGCCAGGGTAAATCCATTCCTTTACAATTACGAAGCAGTATTGCGGAGTGTCGATTAATGGATGCCCCAGATGCTTTTTTAGCGCATTTCTAAAATCTACATATTTTAGAGATCACGACCGAACAGCTCACAGAAGACAACAGCAAAATATCTTTACCGTAAATTTCCCACTTTATCGTATTCCACCAATGTAAATACGTGTATGCCATATAAATATATGCCAGAGCCCATTACCATCCCATCATGTTCTATCTCTTCCCATTTCCCAACTCTTTTTCCAAATCCATTCACTAATCTCCAAAGTTAAACAGAGCATTTGGAAGCCTGCCAATATTAGTCACTCTGGACTGATGTTGGAATGTATCATGGATGTCCACAGGCGACAATATCCACTTAGAGGTGTACCGTCTGCTAGTCTACCACTGTCATACAGGCCAAACAACTCAAAATAATAACAATAGGACAACAATCTCTAAATGCTTTTTCTTTGCCGTACAAATTCCTCTCCACCTTTTTTGTGTAAAAAAGGTTTGGAACAAACGAACAGAATAATACAACGTATATATGTAGTGGAGGTTTAATAAATACACCATAAAGCCTCCTTCCTATTCATCTCATCGGAAGCGGCCTCGATATCTTTAACAATTCCACTCAATAGCCGTCAGCCGTTTGAATAGAGGATATTATTCCTGCTCGAGTGTGAATGGGTGTATGCTATCTATCATTGGGTTAAGATGATTAATTTTAGTAAAATATATCTTCTTAAGAAATTAATTTTTATGTCAGAATAAAACTGCGTATTAAGTTGTCAAGTATTCTCAAATAAATGCTTGAAGCCTTAGAATGTCACTCGATTATAATTAATAAGAGAAGTAATTAATAAATGAATGGCGGAAAATACTAAATGGGCATCAAATAGATGGCAGCACCAATTCCCAACGACACCGTCAGTGGACAGTGGTGTCGGGTGTCGTTGAAACAAATGAACTTATAGGTGGGTAATGTCATAAGAATAAATAATAGTACAAGTTTTTACCGCTTGTTTAAATACAGGCCTAATTATAATAATTAGCCATATATGAAAAAAAAACTTCGGTGTCAAGTAAATGTAAATGTTTTTTTTTATTTTACCACCGACTTTAACGAATCATAAAATATATATATTAAGGATATACTTTTTAACCTTTGATCTTTAAGTCACACAATGTCTTTGAGTGTGATTATCACAGCGGAAACCTAACTGATATTATAAACTATACTCGTAGGTACATGCAAACGTTCGTTTGTTAATTGTCTTATAACTCTTCAACGAATCTCTACCAAAAGCAAATTATGTATGTATAGTTCGCGGGACAGACTATGGATAGTTTATATCCAAGTCGACAAGAGCGAAGCCGCATGCAACAGCTAGTGAGTATTTCTGGCAATGTGAACCTAATTTCTGGACTTTTCAAGAATTTTTCTTTCTGACTTTTGACGTTGAGCGATGTTTCATAGAAATAACGAACTTTTAAAATAACGAAACTACATGTCGGAATTTCCGGTGATGCATTTATTTAAGTTCGCTTTCCGCCAAGTTCAATTTCTGCGGAAGAAAAATTTTACTACGAAACTGACAATGAAAAATATTCAGCAGAAATGTATTAGGTGGGGTTGTAAAACTGAGCGCCGAGCGCTCGTCACTTGAATATTAAACGCTCGTGAGCGAGAGTCCAAGTTTTTAATAGTTGTTTAGTCGCGTTTAGGTTGTCAAGTTAAGATGAGAATTAGCTAATATTTTTGATCTTTTAGGTAGAATATATCCTTCTAATTTTATTAGTTTAATTTTTTCGGGAAATCGTTAATGCAACATGCACTAAAGACAAAATAGAATTAAAAATAGGGTTTTTCTCCCGTTAGCTATTATGAAAGGTATATTAAATGTGTCAGTGGGTCGAACCTTTATTTCGAGATATTCTAAAATCTAATGTGTTTGTCGACAGTTTTTGTCATTTTAACAAAACAAACTTTACGTAAGGTTTAATAATAATATACAAGTGCGTGCCGAACATCCATTAATAAACTATAGTTATTTTTTATAAAATGGTTATAATACTCGTATAAATAATATTATGATGTTTATTGATAGTAACATCATTTCATTTTTTGAATTAACATTAAGAACCTTAACAAAAATTAGTACTTTATTGAGTCGTGAAAATCAAATGGATTCTTGATATATGCTCTATAATATCCAATAGTAGCAGTGTAGATATGATACCAAAAAAATCGTTATAATTTATAGCCATTTTTTTATATAGTTATAATGATCTTGTACCTACTTGTACTTGTGTCAGCCTATAACGTCCCACTGTACGGCACAAGCCTCGCCTAGTAAATAACTGGGCGGTTTCGGGCTGTAATCCATCGCGCGGGCCCAGAGCAAATAGGTCGATCCAGATTATATTTTTTTAATTTTGGAGCATGTGACAATTTTTAAAAATCCGTACTTACGAGTAAGTAGAATGTAGAGTGGCACGGGCCGAGGATTTGAACTCATGATCACACGAATGTGAATCGAGTATAGATATATACCTCTAGGCTGTTACCGCTCTATATTTCATCAAAATTGATGGTAAATTGTAAGAGTTATGGGCCTCTGACAGAAGAAAGGACGTGACGAAAATTTATAATTTCCCTAGAATAATGCGCTTGCTATCTACCATAGATTTAGAATTTTCTGCTAATCGCAAAGATCAACAAAGAGGGTGAGTTCAAACGATAAATTGACCTTAAGTGAGGAATAGAACTGTGAAATGGGACACATTTTTAACTAAGTAGTCAGAGAGGCCTGGAGTCTAGACAAGTACGTGTTTTATGAAGTGAAGTGACTTATAGGAAAACAAATTATGACAAATCAACTACACGCAGTATTGTCGATGTACTATATGTTTATGACTGTCCTGATATTATTTTATAAAGAATGTAGTGAATAAGCAGACAATCCCCTAGATGGCAAGCATTATCGGGGCATTGTTATCAGGGTTCGCAAAAATCCGATATTTATAATAAATATCAAAATATCCGATATTTGATATATATCCCATGTATATCGGATATACCTATATCAGATGAGAATTTCATTCTGTTTCATCTGATTTTAATGTGTCAATATTGTTATGTGAAACTTTGAGTTTGATTAATAGACTTATCTATATATATAAAACAAAGTCGGGTTAGTTACACCATTTATCCCTCAAGAACGGTTGGACCGATTTTAATGCTAATCCGTTTTTAATTTTAATCCGCTTGACGTTTTAATGCTATACATATTTCGTGCACAAGACAATATGCATGTCCAACAGTGGATTTAAAAAAAATACTAATATATATATGTAGCTGGGTACTTGATTAACCTAGGTAGTAAGTATGTACATACGTAATTAAATAGGGAATACAATTAAGCTACGTAATTCCGTTCGATTCTTAAAAACTATATAAAATACCTACATATAGACGAAACGACCTTTGTCATTGGGTATAACATCAGATATGTGTTGTCTGGAATAATGAAGACACATTCTCATTAATTGAGATGAAATCAAGAAGTAGGTTTAAATAAATATGTACGCTTGACATTTCAATTATCTTTTCTAAATAATTTCTCTAGTTAGACTCTATTCTACTTTCAACTCTCTAATGCAGATTATAGCATCGATTAAAATTTTAAACCTTAAATTATTTGATATATTAATGATATAAACCTCAAAATGCGAGCTAAATGCAACATTTTATATGAAAATCTTTATTTATTGCAGGTCCAACTGAGGAGAATCACGTCAAGAACTTGACTGAAGTGAGGAGTGAAGTCGCGACGAAAATACAGGATGTGCTGACAAAGCAGTTACAGGTAAATGACCTTGTTGTATAATTACCTAATATTAGTTACTGTTGTATAATTTTACTAATTCACTAGTAATTTTATTTTCAATACGAGTCTAGGCAACATCATACATAGGCAAAAGAAAGTCTAGACAATATCAGTCACAGGCAAACGAAAAGCTAAAAAAGCTCCATAATTCCATAAAAGAGTTATGGAAATGAACGAAAAGATTATGGAAATTATTTACATTTCAACATTTTTTAAATAATAAGTTGATTATAGGTATAGTCTATCATAAACATATTGATAACTGCATAGATTTGTAACTGTTAAACTTAAGATATACTAGTAAACTATGTAATAATTTAACAGAAAATTAATTATAGAAATTACCAGTTTGAGAAGATAAAAATAAACTGTTTAAAAACGCAAACAATGGCTTTTGACTCAAACACGCATTAAATAGAAAAAATAAAGAAGTTTTAAAAAAAAATTAGTTTTATTAATCGAAATAGTAGTTTTAAAAATATAAGTAACTTTAGTTCCATAAAAACATTATAGGCTCTCGCCTATAATGTTTTTCTACGGGCCAGGCCTGGTCTAGCCATTACGACAGCAGTTGGGCCATACCACTCGGGCCAACTGGTGAATTACATATTGGTATATGGTAGATATTTTCCTATATCGTGGCACATGGTATCTCTAGTTGCGACGATCCGCGATCAAGTGGCTATTAGTTCAAATAGCACGATCGCGGTGGCAAATAAAATCTGCCTATAGAGGCAAGAAAATCTGCGGCCGCGTGCTATTTAGATACACGTATATGTGTATATAGATACACGGCAGCATTTTCAGATGTTGGTGTGACAGTACATCTGACTCCTTTTGCGGTGATAGCGATCGCTTGCGGTAAGTCGTGTTGTCGCGGGTTTTAGCGAGCAGTACGACGCCACCGGCCTAGTAATTGTTCGCGACGACCAGTCCCCTTCACTGGTTGCCGAGACCGAATACAGTGCTTTTAATCGCAAATCATCCCTTTCACAAAATGTCACGCTTACAATAAACTTCCCGTTCGTAAAAGATGTACTATAGCTTCGTAAAAAATCCGTTTTTCTGTTTCATATACATAAATGTGTACATGAACCAGAAAAAAGGGAGACTGTTATGAAGTTATAGCACATCTTTTGCAAACGGAACGTTCTGCTACAAAAGGATACAGTGATACCGTACCTACGTTCGACGCCATCCCGTCTTATTAAAAATCTACATTCAGAAGAAATGTAATTCTGGAATAGATACTTACCCTTTTTCTGCTTTATGACATAACATCCTGTATAAAAAGGATTCAAAATTCAGTAGGCATTACTGACAGTTAGTCAGAAATAATTTACAACATGCATATGTTTTTTTTTTCAGAATGAAACGTTACAAAGTTACATAGAGAACCTGATTATAGACTATGAGTCGGAATACGCGGAGATCGTGAAGAATATCAACAGTAACGGGACGAAGAAGAAGACCTGGACGTTCTGGAACTCCATGTTTTACGCTGGAACCATTTATACTACAATAGGTATTTAAAACATTTTATCGTTATTATCAGCCTGTCTCTCCATTGCTTGATACCTCTAGGCAAGGATCGCTACCATACACGATCTTCTGCTCTTCACATACAGCCACCAAAGGCAAACTTCTTCAAGTCATCAGTCCATTTTCACACTGCGCTTCCCGGTAAGTGATCTCAAAGGCGTAGTCAGATTCAGAGAAGTGCAAAGCAAACATTTTTTTATAATTTTAAATTGAGATTATGTAATGCAAAAGGTATGTTATTTCTAAAAATAAGTGAAGACTCTATGATGTTCGAGAAATTCGCGTTCGAGAAACTCTACTTCTGTAAATAACCCATTAATGAACCTTAACCATTTTAGACTCGGGCTTCAAACTAGAAGGACTTAAACCCATCAAACGTTAAAAACGAGGACTAAAACGCTCAGTAGTGTTTAATGTTCATGTTTTAATTGTTCATTAGCGCTCACTACGCGCTTGAGGGTCGAACGGTCAGTGCACATTTTTTACAACACTGCTACTAACTACAGATTTACCAAGTGTAATTACTAAATAACTATGCATTTTTATAAGATCATAATAAGTTAATATAGGTACTTACTAAGATTATGTACGTTAATATACTAGAAATAAATCTGTGAAAATAAAATAAATATTGAAATATACTGAAATAAAGGCTTAAAAGTCACAAGTTCAAAATGGACGGCAATAGAGACGAGTGACGTCATTATTCCAGTAATGTCGTTCTTGCTACACTTAAGTAGGTAACAGTAATATTGCTGTCCGCCAGATCGCCGTCTCAAATATATATTATATATATATATATATATATATATATATATATATATATATATATATATATTCATATATTTTTTTAAGAATAATAGTTATACAATAAAAAGGATTGCTTTATTTTTATATACCTATAAATTCAACCCTAAAATATTCAAGTGCCCTTATTAATAAAGAATATTCATTAATTACTCAGGCTATTTATTAAACGGCGATATTTTATAGCGTTACTTTGTGCTCGAGTCTAGGATTTTATAAAAGCCCTTCTGAGACCTTTATGAAAGCCTTAATGAATGGGATCACATTATCCTTTGTTATTTTCTTCTACGAGAAGACAGGTAGCAAAGATAAAAGTCGTATGAGGACTGACGAGTAGCACGTCACGTATCTTGCCATGATAAATTCTAAAAACGCCTGACAATATTTCATAACAAAACCGCGTTAGTAGTAAACTCGTTGCTATATCATCTAAGAAGGCGCTAACTTGTTTTTATTTTTTTTATATTGGACATTGTAATTGTACAATGTACAAACGTAGTATACATAAAAATTGAAATTATTATTTGTGTTTTTCTTTTACTGCATCCGTTCAAACGTGTTCAAACCTTTGAAACGCACATACAGTTTATATTTATTTCTCTTTTGAAAAGTAAACATGTGTGACAAAGGAGTTTATGTCGACGCAAGCTTCCATGCCGAAGCAGACTCTAGAAATGAGGATTTTATTTAGTTAAAATGTTTTGTGAAGGTTTAAATATTATTTACCATAAAGGCTTTCTAATTTTGTTCGTCCGTTCAACAAAATATCTATTGTTTATCTCCAGTGAGTCAATTTAATATTGAATCTGTAGGGTATTAGTGCCCATTTACGATTGAATCTGAATCTATACAATTTTAATTTCGGCTTACCACATTTTAGGTTTAATAAGGTTACGATGAAGTTTCCATTGTTTACTCATATATAGACCCTTTTATTATTTCAAATTACTCTCGAACGTTTTAATTAAAATTAATCTCGAATGAATTTAAATTGTCAGTGTTAAAGTTTGATTAGTAATAATACAAAGGTTTTATTGACGAATTATTTATTTAATAACATAATTAAGTACATACACAACTTTTGTATAAAAAACCCTCAGATTTTTGGCTGTATAATATAAGAACTTTTGCATACAGACTTCATCCAAAAAAGTAATAATTTCGGATTGAATGTAGTGTGAGATCTGGCGTATGCCGCTCATAAGAATAATATGATCGAGCACTTATAGCATTGAAAATAAGAATGCTTGAATTATGCTCATCATTCAGTAAGGTTCCTTGTGACTTGTAGGTACTTATACCTATACCATACCATACCATCAGCCTATGTTTCCACATTGCTGGATATAGGCCTCACCCAAGGCTCGCTAGCACACACGGCCTTACGCTCTTCTCCACCAACCGTTATCGACAAATGGACCGACGACACGAAGACGTAAATTTAGAGATTCATACAAAGACGAACAAAAGCTACTACAGCTCCCGAACATACATTTATTTTTCTTTAAACATTTTTATGTTCGACGAGGGATAGAATGTAAATGTTTTTGCACAGCCGACAGGGCATACCACTGCGGCATCGTATATTTTTTGTTCTTTTTCAAGTTCTCAACAAATTGAGGTTCCCTTATAATTTCATCATGTATACTCGTCCGTCTTTTCGTCCAAACTTTTGTCACAATTCCTACAATGTCCGATCTTTATTGTCTTGATAAAATTTCATGTGGTCATGAAATTCATATTCTAGATGTCAAATACGTTGAAATTTAAAAAAATGAAAAATGATTAATTCCCCTACTATTTATTTGTTGCATGTTGTAAATATATTAAACAGCAATTCAGATGTTAAAAAATATATACCTACACACATTAAATACGTTATAAAATTAATTATTAATTGACTAAAGTCACGGAGAGCTCGTAGAATCAGCATGTTGAAATGGCAATGGGCAGGTCATATTTATCGCAGGAGCGATGGCCGATACAGTAGAGGACTCCTCGAATGGAGACCACGTACCGGGAAGCGAACTGTGGGACGCCCTTCAACCAGGTGGACCGAAGACTTAAAGAAATACTCCGGTGGTGGTAGAATGAGAAGAGCCTAGGATCGTATGTGGTGGCGAGTCTTACGAGAGGCTTGTATCCAACAGTAGAGAGACATATCCTGATGGTATGATATGGGTATTCATTGTTTTCACAATTAATTTTATTGATTAATAAATCGTCTTCTCTTTTTATTTTTTATCTGTTACGTTTTTTTCTTAGTAGAATCTACAAAGTATTTTTTTCACAGTAGAATGTATAAAGTGTTTTTTTCACAGTAGAATGTATAGTGTTTTTTTCTCAGTAGAATCTACAAAGTATTTTTTTCACAGTAGAATTTATAAAGTGTTTTTTCACAGTAGAATGTATAGTGTTTTTTTCTCAATAGAATTTACAAAGAATTTTTTTTTCACAGTAGAATGTATAAAGTGTTATTTCACAGTAGAATGTATAAATTGTTTTTTTCACAGTAGAATGTATAAAGTGTTTTTTTCACAGTAGAATGTATAAAGTGTTTTTTTCACAGTAGGATCTACAAAGTAATTTTGTTATCAGTAGGATCTACAAAGTATTTTTTTCACAGTAGGATCTACTCGTACAAAGTAATATTTTCACAGTAGGATCTAAAAAGGATTTTTTTCACAGTAGGTTCTACAAAGTATATATTTCACAGTAGGATCTATAAAATAATTTCCATAACGTCGATCTTGCTTTAATTTAAAAATAATTTACGAAATGATCTGACACAACTTTGGTGACATTTAATATTGATAAATGTCTAAAGATGTTTCTCATAATAATCTCTCAAGTATTTTTAAAATAATAAGTAGCAGGAGCTATTACATAACTATTTTAGGATATTATTTTATTTCAAAACACAGATTTCTCTCAATGACTTTAATGTTATGAATAAAAGTTTAAAAACCTCTTGGCAACCCTAATAATGAATATTGTAATTCATGTGTATGTCCAAAACGCATTCGCCAGATTTTCCGTAGTATAAGTACGTACTTAAATTATAATTTTTCAAACATGAATATAAATAGTATACGTTTTTCGTGCAATCATTTCATATACGAGTACATTCCACTGATAACAAGCAATACATAATTATCTCGAACTCTGTAATCAGATTCGCCCACATATCGATATTTACTTATTTCTGATTTACCTGCCCAATTATCGTAGACCTCTTCGTTTTGTATAAATTACTATCATATCATATAATTGATGTTTCTTTGTGCGGGGCACGGCGTTTCAAATTAGGTTGGATCAGTTTATATTTTTGGCTTCAACACAGACATTCTCACACACACAAATTTAAAAGCCGTATAGATACATGCACAATGTATATGTGTTTTAAATTTGGATCGCCGCCCGGCGAGCTTGGAACTTCTGGCCACAGTCTCAACGCGCTCCAATCAGAATCTATGTCGAAAATTCGCGACAGAAAGAATTCTGTGTTATTGTAATAAACAACGAAGTAAAAATCGATATTATATACAATAAGTGGTTTCCGACCGTCTGTGACAACGACGACACGAGGATGGATCGAGCCTTCCTTTCATATGGACGTTTGTTTACGTCTGAAGTAGTGGAACGTCTAAAATAGATTCTTTTATTAGACGCGCGCGACCCTGATTAAATAAAGGAGATTGGATTCGCTGTGACAGAAGGTAAGTTTATAATTTGTTACTAATCATGTGCTTGCAAAACTATGTTATTTTTATTGGCAGTCGATGTTGTATGATCTGCCAAAATGCGTATTATCGACCTATTGAATTCAATAGATGAATGAGTGGCTATAGTATAGCTTCAGTGTTATTCGTTTTATTGAAGCGACAGCTAATTTAGCGCGTTTGTGTTTTTTCAGTTGCAGAAGTATACAGAAAATTTCTGGGGATGAGCGAAGTAGAGAATGGAAAGAAGCCGTTAACCCTAAAAATCCCTATCATAAAATCCGAATCTGAAACACAAACCACCGGTCTCCTAGTATCTAGATCCCCAGACATAGTAAAAGACAACGAAATGGACACGTCACAGCAAACCGAGAACATGTCAATCAGGAAGAGAAGGAACCTGTCTAAGAACAGAGCTCAAGCTGCTAGACAGAGAGAGAAAACTCCAGAACCCGGTAGGACTCCTATTCCTCATGAAGATACGACTACATCTGACGACGAAGAAGTTCCGCCAATTAGAAGTTCAAGGGAGATTGAAGCCGACAACACTTATGAGGAAATGAAAAGATTAGTTTATGAAAAAGCAAATGTTAAAGATCCTGTGTATGACTTAGATATGGATGAACTCCTTGAAGCCAGAGCCATGGAAGCCAATGAAAGGAGACGTAGAAGTATATCTCCTTTTGCTATACCAGATAAAGAAGAGTTAGAGAAACTGCAGCGCAGAAGTAGCTTCGTCGATCCCACTAATAAATTGCTGACTGCATACAATTTAAGTCCTAAAGAAGAGGATTCAAATCGGCGTAATTCCCTGACAAATGAACCTCTTAGAGCGAGAAGAACTTCTATGTCCCCCCCTAGTACAGCTTCACCAAAAGAAAATAAGCAATTTCCTTATCCGTTTCCCGTAACACCTAAAAAATTAGATGAAATTGTTTATCCGGATGAAGTAACAGAAAGGAAATCCGAGGAGAAGACTAGAAAGCCTAGGAAAGAGAGTGTTTCCTCGGTTGAAGAAAAGCAAAATATCAAGCCAGCTACACCAAAGACGCCCGAGAGTCCGACACCTGGAGAGCTCGTGACGAAAGTAATACAAGTAGAACGAACACCCAGTAAAAAACTTTCTCAAGATGTTAAGACTAACGTCGAAGTTAGAGAAAGGATCGTTAGGACTCCAAGTAGGAAAACAAGTGCAACCGACGCAAAGTTAAGTGTAACCAAACAATCTGTATCCGCAAGAGAGGGGCCACAAAGTAATATACCACCAGTTAAACCGGCAAGAAGCAAGTCCGCGTCAAGATTTGGGGTCAGTGTATACATACCATTAATTTTGATTTTATTTGTTGCTTTCTTAATAGCGCTATATATAAATATGTATTTAAAATTGTTCTAACGGCAAGACTCCCGTTATTTACCCTGATCATCTATGTAAATAGTGTGCAATAACCCCATAGAATAAAAGAAGAAACTAATAATGTGCCCGTAATGATATTTACAGGGTAAAACTAGTGAGAGTGAGATGAGTGAGGATCAAACAAATCAACTGAATGCTAATGCGGCTGCGTCAAGACGTAAGGTTACGCCTACACCTAAACGGTTCATAAAAAATAGATCTCCGAGAGCGAAACGTTCACAATCAGCACATAGAGCAGAGGAACTTAAAGTAGTTGATAAAGTTGGCACTGCTATGAGCCAAACTAGTCGTGAGATCTTAGAATTGATGCAGAAAGCCAGAGCTAGAAGTTTGTCAATACCAAAAGACGATTCGAAGATACTACCTGAATATAAAAACAGGAACTTACAGACACCGAATAAAACTCCAAATTCACGACGAACGAGGGGAATATCTTGTCCTAAAACTATTCAAATTATAAGTGATAAAGAGATATTGTCAGGTTTATCAACAACACAAAGAGTGGATTTGGAACAAGGAAAACGCAGCAGGCACAATTCAGGATACGTTGACGCGAGCCAGTCTGAATACACCTCAAGTTGTTGTTCAACGTCACCTAGCGAAAACGAATATGACTTTGATTTGTCGGAGCGAACGGCAGAACTGACTCGTAAATTGAATATTTTGAGCCAAGAAGTGGACCGTGATATTAAGAAGAGCAGTATAATTTTAGCCAATGACGGTATTCTAAAGAACTCCGATGTTGAACCAAAGTCCGTTATGCGAAAGAGATCAGTAACTGATAAAAACGAGTTAAAGAAAGATAAAGAGTCAGCTGAATTAAAGAAGTCTAAAATAAAACCCAGTGAAGAGAAGAGTAAAAAGCAGCGAAAATCTAGATGGAAATTGATAGCTAATTGGCAGCAGTTCAAACGAGAACAAAGGGCGGATTACGAAAGTTTGAAATTGTTGGGAAATAGATGTACATGCGATTTATTGTTGTTGATAGTAATGTGTGGATTGGGGGGAATGATGTTTAAAGCATTGGAAGGATCTTTCGAGAATGCATACAAATGTAGTACAAGGAACGTGAAGCGGGACTTCATAGAAAGTCTGTGGCGAGGGAGTCATTACTTACGTGAGGAAGATTGGAAGTCGATGGCAAGGAAGAAGCTGTATGAATTTGAGGATCAGTTGCACACCGCCCATGAAGCAGGAGTCACCTCTTACAGTGGACAGAGATCCTGGAATTTTATGAATTCATTCGTCTATTGCCTGACGTTAGTTACAACTATTGGTAAGATTTATACTTTTTTCTCAACGACTACTGGTCATATTATTGGACTTAGGGTTGTTAAGATTGCAAGGACTACAACTTGATACATAACAATAAATGGCTACTGAAAAATATTTTTATTTTGATTTTACGCAAACAAGATATTGTCTACTTAAATTATCCTCTTCATTTCAACAACTAATTTTACATATTCGCAATTATTTGGAAAGAAAATTAATCTATATTTTGTTTATAAATTCCAGGTTACGGTCACATAGCTCCGAAAACGACGTACGGCAGAGTCGCGACTATAGTTTACGCCATCGTTGGCATTCCGCTATTCCTGATCGTACTTGCTGACTTCGGCAAACTCTTTACAAGGATCATTAAGTTCTTCTGGGCTTTCATTAGACGGTTCTACTACACCAGAAGTTGCCGGAAAGTGAGGAGAACCGCACCCATGCAGGTAATTTTGTTAGATTTTTATTGTTGTTTTTCCCTTCACCTTTTAGCACTCTACCCTGGGTGATGCTAAATGAGTAGTTGATGCAATACTGATCATTAAATAACCCTAAAAAGGGTAAACTCGTCAATTCACAATGGTCAGCGCGATTTTGTGAAGCCTTTAAACTAGCTAGTGACCATAAAGGGAGGCTTGTGCATTGCAGTGGGATATCCCACTGCAATATAGCTTATATGTATATTGATACTATACGTAGTCGGAAAAGTTCGTGGCTTTTTCGAACGTATGAATTTAGCGTACTATATTTCTAGCAACACTGATCACTGGCGGGAAAGTGATATACCGTTTGACAGCTGACTTCTTTTCAATAGCGGCAAATTCAAATAACAATTTAAAAGTTTTATCTTTTTATATTTTTTAATAATTTTAAAATGGAAGTAAATAAGGAAAAAATTAGATACGTTTTACATTTTTTTTTCGACAAGGGTGTGAATGCTTCTAGTGCTCGAAAAGAGATTTGTGTTGTTTACGGAGAAAATGCTTTATCTAAAACTACTACAAAAAAAATGGTTCAGTTGATTCAGGTTTGGTATCTAATTTTGATGTGAGTGCTTTTCTTCATATTAATGTAAATATTGATGTTATCATTAAAAAAATTGAAGCTGATCGATACATAAGCAGTCATCAAATCGTGGAAGGACAGCATTCACCACTCGACAGTTTTGGATTACCAGCACACATTGAATTTTGTAAAAAAAAGTTACATGTTTGGGTGCCGCATGATTTAAATAACAGAAACTTGGTGAATAGAATTTCCATATGCGAAATGTTGCTAAAACGAAATGAAATCGATCCAATTCTGATATCAGGCGATGAAAAGTGGATCACCTACGATAACAGTGTTCGAAAACGATCTTGCCAGAATCGAAAATTCCTAGGCCAGGCCTCACTCCGAACAAAGTCATGTTATGTGTATGATGGGACTTTTGTTAATTTTTTAATATAGAGAAGAGGGTGGACGAGCAAGCGGTCTCACGTGATGGTAAGTGTTACCGCCGCCCATGGATACCTGCAACACCAGGGGGTATGCGGGCGCGCCGCCGACCTTGCAAAATTCTATTCACAGCTCTCTTGAAGAACCCCATGTCGTAGTTTAATGGGAAGACCTCTTGAGGCAGTTCGTTCCACAGCCTACGGGTTCGCGATATAAAGTAATTACTGGAGAGGCATTGTGTATTACGAGCTTCTGCCACATGGCCAAACGATTAATTCTGATATCTACTGTCAGCAATTAGTAAAATTGAATCAGCACTTAAAGAAAAACGTCCAGAATTAATGAATAGAAAAGGTGTAGTTTTCCATCACGACAATGCTCGACTGCATACATCATTGATGACTAAACAAAAGTTGATCCTGCCAGGGTTGGCTGGGAAGCTTTAATGCATCGTCCATACATACATAGTCCAGACATAGTACCTTGGGATTATCATTCATTCCGCTCGTTACAAAATTCTTTAAATGGAGTAAAATTGCATCCTAGAGAAGTCTGTTTAAACCATTTAAATCAGTTTTTAGCTCAGAAACCCCAAAATTTTTATAGAGATGGGATAATGATTCTGCCAGAAAAATGGCGAAAGATAATTGAATTAAACGAACAATATTATACACAATAAATATGTTCAATAAATATTTAAGTAATACACAAAGTCTTTATTATTATTATTATTATTGTATTATCTTATCTTTATTATAAAATTCTGTATCGTTTGTAGAATTCACTGCAAAGGCGACTATGGGATAACAAAGCCGCTAGCTACCATGAGCCCCCAAGAATACACCACCTCTAAAAGACTGGATTCCCTAACCCGCTTGACCAACGTGGCGTAGTAAGGCCACCAATCCCTCACGCACACGACAATGTGTATGAGGTCCTGTGTCAAGCAGTGAACGCTAAAAGGCCTGATCACGGAATTATTGTATTTAATTATTATAATTTTATTGTTGGACTTTTTGGCGGGAACTCGAGAAGTGAACTTGAGTTTTTGTCTGGTTACTATAAAAAATGTGTTTTGTGCATTTTGTGATTTAATAGTGATAGGTTATTAAACTTCAAAGTGATTTTTGTGCATAATACTTAAATAAAATAAAATAAAAGTCCCCTTCTCTCCTCAGTAAACCTACTATCACTTTACTGGGCGACTTCTAATTTACTTCGACGGGAATGGACACTGACAGAATATGTTTTAAACTTTAAAATTGATTATTTCGAAGAAAACTTGACACTGGCACAATGTGCTAATTGCACCATTGCCATATATAAAAAGAAAACGAAATTTGTTTATTCTAAAACTGATATGACAGTTAGACAGATAGACAGACAGAAAAAAAGACGTTGTCTTTTAAAAATACGCATGCTTTTTTGCGCGGTCGAATATGAAAATGTCCATCAGCTGGACATACAATGTGTGAAGGTCTTTACAAAATGACGCATATTGAAATGATCCATGATTTACATATTTTTGCCGTTCAAAGGGACACGACGCCTGTATAAAGAGAAATCTTATTTTACACGTGTCCCCTAATGTTGGCAGATATTGATCAACATTGCTTCATAATTGAATGCACCCCAGTTGTTTTGAAGTGAATTAGTGTTGCAGTACTTTTATAAAATGTTTAATTGAATTATTATTGATTAATTTCAAATTAAATTTATTAACGGGAAAGTAATTATATATTTTTGTTTACAATGAAAAGAACATACTTAAATCATTAACTATTTAACACAAATACACAGGGAGATAATAGTATATTAGGTAACACTTCACCACTCGTAAGGCTGGGTATGGTGCCGTGTAAAAGTATATTAGATAACACTTCCCCATTCGTAAGGTTGGTTATGATGTCGTATAAAAGTATATTAGGTAACACTTCACCACTCGTAAGGCTGGGTATGGTGCCATGTAAAAGTATATTAGATAACACTTCACCACTCGTAAGGCTGGGTATGGTGCCGTGTAAAAGTATATTAGGTAACACCTCACCACTCGTAAGGCTGGGTATGGTGTCGTGTAAAAGTATATTAGGTAACACCTCACCACTCGTAAGGCTGGGTATGGTGCCGTGTAAAAGTATATTAGGTAACACCTCACCACTCGTAAGGCTGGGTATGGTGCCGTGTAAAAGTATATTAGGTAACGCCTCACCACTCGTAAGGCTGGGTATGGTGCCGTGTAAAAGTATATTAGGTAACACCTCACCACTCGTAAGGCTGGGTATGGTGCCGTGTAAAAGTATATTAGGTAACACCTCACCACTCGTAAGGCTGGGTATGGTGCCGTGTAAAAGTATATTAGGTAACACCTCACCACTCGTAAGGCTGGGTATGGTACCGTGTAAAAGTATATTAGGTAACACCTCACCACTCGTAAGGCTGGGTATGGTGCCGTGTAAAAGTCTATTAGGTAACACCTCACCACTCGTAAGGCTGGTTATGGTGCCGTGTAAAAGGATAAAAGGATATTACTGAAGTAGGTACTTTTTGTGATTAATAGATAGTTGTGTCTGATTGAGGAATGAGGACGTTGTGAGATAATGCATATAATTCGCAAGACGCGCGATAGTATAACGTTTGTATCGACGCAAAAAGTATGCGTAGGTACGCATAGGATATAACAAATACACATTGGTAAAGTGTACATTTTTTATTTCAATTAAGTCTAAAAATCCCCGCGATTTAACTTTCCACGGGGTTCGCATGAGCGAAACTATAGCAAAACATTTCACCAACCAATTACGATTACATTCCATGAATAGCAAATCAGCAATATTTTTTTTCACAGTCACGATTTGTCTTAGGGTCGTAGTACTTGGTCAAATATGACATTTTGAAAAGGCTTAGAAAAATTTAAGAAGTTTGAATTTACAAATTGGTTTTAACTATTTATAATTATTGAGTTACTACTTAATTCTATCATGAAATATTTGATAGATTTCACACCCATAAAACCCATATTTAACCGGTTTCGTCATCGAAAACTTTAACACTTTACCGATATATTTACATGCACAGGTTTGGAATTTTTTACTTTAGTCTTACGGGTCTGACCGCAACGCGATGTCCATACATTTATGTAAAATTCTTTACTTGGTTAATTGTCGTGCATTGGGAATTATCTAAAACTACTCGTCGAATGTCTGATACTATATGCTAACAGACATGACTCACCTCCACCCATGGTCCTACCAACCTTTTGGTTATACGGACCAAATCGTCGGGAGGTACGCGCCGTTCGCCTGCTAGGGCTATGTTGCGGCGCGTATCTGCTCTGCCTCCCTACAAGTATTCTCTTTTGCCTGTGTCCCATAAGCACTCTCCCCTTTCTGGGGCTGTTCTACTCTACTAAACGATGTACTTCAGCGCCGAACAGCTCTAACAGCTTCATGCTAACAGACAGTGTGAAATGTGCACTTAAGTGGAAACTTTTGGAGCTCTAAATTTTGGATATAGTACCAACTATTTAGTTCAAAATTTAGAGTGGCCAAAGTCAAACAAGTTTAGACAATATTTTAAAGAAGAAATTCTAGACGTACTCAGAACTTAATCCGCTTTTATTCTTATTGTATTTATTTACAACAATCCATTTCTGTAAAACGATAAACATCTGGCAAACAGAATTCGTGTTGTTTTCGAAAATAATACCTCAAATTACTGCTCCAGGAGAGGCAAACAATGCGAATGTTTCCCTTTTTATTCAGACATGAGTAATGATTTTACCCCAGGCCGTATGTTGTCTTACATTTTATGAATCTTTTGTGTTCTCAGCGGAATAAAAATAATTGCTCTTTTTTCATACCTAAATAAGTAAACACAATATTCTTTTATATTACAGGAGATGATGAAAGGTTTGAACATTGTCTACGAAGTGGTACGGAGACCGTCGCAAATGTTCTCCGAAGAAGACATGGACATAAGTGGAGATAAGCCCCCGTCTCTTGAAAGAAAACCTAGTGACGTCCCACCACCTTTACCACCAAAACCAGGCACAATTAGAGATCCAGATGACGTTACTGAACCGGAAACTCCCGCGCCTTCCGTCTTCGAAATTGACGACGAATTCAATCTCCCCATATCTGTTGCTATATTTATTTTAGTAGTATACATAATTATTGGAGCTGTAGGTTATAACTTGTGGGAGAATTGGGACTTCTTTGAATCCTTCTACTTCGTTTTCATATCCATGTCCACTATAGGCCTCGGTGACCTCGTACCGGACCACCCGATGTTCATGATGGCGTCAATCCTGTACCTAGTATTTGGACTTGCTTTAACATCTATGTGTATTAATGTTGTACAGGTTAAATTGTCTAATACGTTTAAGCAGGCGAGTGCTAAACTTGGTGCTACAATCGGTTTGAAGGTTGCTGAAGAGGATGGTAGCTTGGTAGCTCCAACACCACCTCCTATAGAAGTTCCTGCTATACATAAACGTAAAGAAATTGAAGACAACAAAAATAAAGAAACTGAAGCTAGTAAACTCTGACCGAGGGGAGACAGTGACTTTAAAAATGAATGTGAATATTGTGCAAAAGAAATTGCGTAGTTGGTGCCAATTAATACAGTTCAAGTGATATTGTCACTAACTATAAATTTTAATATATTTTATACGTTATGTATAGATGTGTTACTGTGTGTAAATAAAGTTTTTAACTTGTATTTAAACATTTTTATGATTTCAATAAAATAAGCAATTTCGAGTCCCTAATACCTTCAAATGACTCTGTCCACCTCTGATATTAACTTAAAATCCTGACTGTTCATTCAAAATATTAAAATTGTTCCTTTTTCGGGTACCACTTCTATTCAGCTGCATGATTTATAACTAGAATTAGCTGGTTAGTAGGTACCTACCAACTGACCAGCTACTACTAAATAGTAGAGCTAGTACTACTAACCAGCTAGTTTTTTACTAACCTATTTATTAGCTTTCCAGTTAGGTGACAAAGTAGTAATAATTCAGTAGAGAATTTTTGATCCTCCCACTAGATTCAAAATTCTTTTAACGATATCGTAACCTTAACCAGTTCTTTTATCGTCCAATGCTGGACATGGGCCTTTTCACACTCATTACCTTGTGGCTTAAAACGCCACGCTGACGCTGGCCAAGCGTGTTGGTGTTGGTTGTTGGTGAATCTACTCTTTTAGAGGTGTAGTAATTCCTCAGGGTTTATGGTAGCGGTATGGTTATCTCTTAGTCGCCTTTACGACACCTATGAGAAGAAATGCGGTTGTGCTATTCAAAAACGGGCCGACACCACACTGCAGATTTAATGATTCGCAATACGACAATACAGCTTTCAGGTCAAATATTCTCCATAACAAAGAAGACGTTACTAATGTGGGATGTTCCTTCGTACTAGGATTACATAATGGTTCAAGGTTGTAATTTGTTTGCTATAAACTCTAATGGCGAAAGTTAAAGGTCAAGATAGAAGGTCGCTTCGTGCTATAACTTACATTTTTTATTTTTCCAATTCCCGTGAAAGAAATTCCATTCCCAGTGGGACGTATCGCGATATTGCTATATCTATTTCTGTAATCAATTTTGTTTATCGAGGGATATGTGATGTTATCTGAGTAATGTGACCTTATTCATCATATGGAATTATTGGCTTTGATTAAGATTTAGAAAATTCGTTGCATTATGTTCCGTTGAAATACTGATCAAGTTTAAAGTTTATAAAGTTTAATTTACTAATTAAAATTTGTAATCTGTAATAACAATATACGAATACGCCGATACTGTATTTATATATACTGTACAGGATACAGTATGCGTGCTTATGTACGCATAAGCAGGATCTTTTAATCATCCACATAATCAAAATGAATTGAACCGAGTTTGTTTAGGTGCTGCCTCACAATTGAATGGACTTTGCCCGATAATTCCTCTTTTTTAGTCCATTGTTGTCGGTAATGGAAGAGACGGTGGATACCGGTTGCCTCAAAAGCTTTGCAGGAATTTAATTATGCGGCCCTCCGACTGGGGGTTGATAAAGCCTTATACACAAGTATAATAAAATCGTAGTAAAGGCGTGTATGCTTGTATATTTATTATTTCATGAAAAAAGGCATTGCAGTGTAACGTACCACTGATACAGACCCTGAAACAACAATTTCCAATATTTTTGTCTGTCTAACTGAACGCGCAAAAATCACTAGACGGATTTTAATGTTAATGAAACATACCTACCCTAAATGAAACATAGATACGTTTTAACCGGATCAATTAAAAAAGTTCCCACGGGAATAAATCTAACTTCAACGCGCACTAAGTCTGGGACACCGCTAGTTTAAGAATATACAATGATTAATACACCTGAGGCAATTCTTCAAAGAGGTCAAAATTATGACATACAAATTCCTAAGCGTAAATAAAAATGCAATATGTCTGAGATATTGTCGAAGACTTTATTTAAATCTCCTTTAGGAAAAAGTTATTATTACTTTTTTTATTTTATAGACAAGTGGGCGGACGAGCAAGCGGTCTCACGTGGTGGTAAGTGTTACCGCTGCCCATGGACACCTGCAACATCAGGGAGTATGCGGGTGCGCCGCCGACCTTGAAAAATCCTATTCACAGCTTTCTTGAAGAAACCCATATCGTAGCTCATATTTAGTACCGTACTTAGTACTGTTTTTACATTATAGCTCTTAAAATAGACATGTTCTGGGACGAACTTTATATATATATATATATATATATATGTATGTAACTTTATGTATGTTTATGGGAGCGATTTTTCAAAGTGGTCCTATTCCTAGTGGTCCGTAGTTTGATTATCACAGGCTTCCTAAAGAATATTAGTGCAAATATGTACTCAAATTTTTATACTCTGTACACTAGGATTCCCTAACAAAATCCCCTGGGGGATTCGACTGTACTCACCGAATCGTCAGGATCAGTAGCGGTAACCTAAACTATGAGAAATTCAAAATATAATTCTGCTCGTTGAAAGCGCTATAATTAATTTAGATCACGAATACATTCCTAGCTCTGCAGAAGCACCAGATAAACAATTACCATACCTTATCATTAGCCTATGTTTCTCCACTGGTGGATATTATACGCCTCTATCAAAGCTCGCCACCACACACGAACTTCTACAAGTCGTCGGCTCATTTGCGAGGAGGATATCCCAAACTGCAGTATCCGGATTAAAACCAGTATATTAAAATTCGTATAATACTCGTAAAGGTAAAAAAATTATCCCACTCTCCCAGCGAAAGTATTGGGTATAAAAAAGTTGCCTGCGTGTATGATAAGTCCTATGTGTTCTCCGTAAAATGTGCTGGTACCTAATGAATGCTTTACATCTAAAGGTATATATACTACATAGGTCACACTGAAAATTTCCGGAACTGGCCACTTACATAAACAATATTTAAAAAATAATTACAATATTTGAAAATAGAACTCTTTGGCCGTAGAATAAAGTTTGTTTCATCTACCAGTCATTTGTTTTTTCATTGTGGCGTCATTCTAAAAATTGCGTGTCTCACATTACGATACATTACGATGGATTTAACTCGTGCAAATTTTCGCTGTATAATTTGCTGTATGTAATTTGACAGCAAAAGCAACGCAAAAGCTGAAAATAGTTTGGTGAGTATCAAGAATAGAACCTCTAGAATAATATATAGTATATCTTTTATTCCACGCGTAGTTACACAAAACAAACACTCATTGAATTGCAACTACCGGGAGCGTCGCGCCCACCCGCCCTAGCCTCTAGGTAATAATATAACCCTTAATAATAATAATAATAAAGAATTTATTTCAGGAATATGCCCATATACACAGAAATAAACAAAAACAATAAAAAATTAAAAATAAGGAAACATTAAAAAGAAATTCATGTGAAGAGACACTACACAACGGCACAGATATGTGCCCTTGTCCAGTGCCTCAGCATAGGGCAGTCCACCCTCTCCGACAATGTTGCCAATAATGAGCACTACGATTATTTTAGAAAGAATTACACGTTTGTAACTTTTAATTGAATCTCCAAAATCATTTTATTTTTCGATACAACGGTTTCATATATGTATTTTAAGTTATTCGATGTGGTTTAGGTTGGGAAAATGGGAAGGATAGGATTCTCATTTACTTTATTTACTCATTTACGATCGCAATCGACCTAGTCTGTAAGCAGCTTAGTGCTGATGTAGAGAGACACCCTTTTGTATCAATGTTTGTGAATGTTTTCACCTGTCGTTATTTTTCTTCGTTGTTTTAATGCTAGTTCGTGCTCTCTCCACTCTATAGAGTATTAAAGTGATTGATGACGTCATGATAGAGTGCAACAGAGCGTCGTCACAGCGGGAACATTGAAAGTCGCTTCGAATATGACACTCCTTTCTATAGGTATAAAAAACTGCTTAAAATTTGATATTCAAATTCGATTTGAAAACACTCGCTGGTTTTAAACTCTTCTAGGGTTACGTGTATTGGTAGTCAGTGCGGGCTGCAAATCTTTGCGTACATGTAGAGTGCTGACTTTTTATTATAGAATGAAGGTGGCTAACGAGCATACAGTTCACCTGGTGGCAAGTGGATACTGTCGCCCATAGACATCCACGGTACATGCCAACTTCAGTCCAGAATTTTGGCGCCTCGGGATATGAAGTACAAATACAAGTATATAACAGTGTGCATCAGTAACAATAGAAGTCTATAGCAGTACCAGAACAAGTCAATAGCCATGTAGGCAGTACCAGAACAATTCAATAAAAGTCTGTAGTAGTAGCTTGTTGTTCGCGCCCATTACAGGGATTTTTTTTCGGGAACCCGAGTAGTGACGCTGTTGAGTTTTTGTTTGATTATTATTAAAATTGTGTATTGCGGGATTTGTATTTTAATAGTGACAGTTTATTAAACTTCAAAGTGCCCAGTGTTAGTGCATAATCTGTGTGATAATTAAATAAAAGCGTGAGACTGCATTTTTCGTGTTCTTCGAGTCCAACTCTGTCCTCAGTAAACCTACTATCACTGTAGTTAGCTACTCCTACTTTGACGAGAATGGACAATGACGTGATGGGGACAATTCTTTATTATTATTTGCTATGTGTGTGGACTAATGGCTAAGCCAGGGTCCAAATAAATTATACAATAAAAGTCCATGACAGATGACGATTGACGCTGCCATTGGGAGAAAATTTCCATATAAAATTAGGTGCAAATCGTTTATAAATACAATTAATAGGGTCGCGAGCGGTCGCGACCCTATTAGAAGTTAGTATTAGAATTAGAATTCCACTGCGGAGTAGAGTGGTTACAGAAGTTAGTGACCACGTCTTCATCGGCTGCTGGATGAGCTGCGCCTGGAATCTCTCGGGTAAATTAACATTTTCTTTGACGACAGTAACCACATACCATCGGGTGGACTGTTTATCGTCTGTCACCCTCTTACTATATAAAAGAGTATCGTGCGGAAAAGTCTATGCATATTAAAATATAATCCTTCACCATTGCGAATGTATTGGATCAGGGACTTGCTTCATGACGGCAAAAACGCCAGTGGGAAGTGTAATTAGGTATTCTTTAGCTGTTTATGAAATTATAAGGGACCAACCAGATGGTTTATCTATCAGTGTCATATATTTGGTTACGCTGAGCGCTAATGTTATCTGAGCGAAGAGGCCTTGTATTGTCCTACTTGTATTGTCCTACTTGTATTGTCTTACATAAAATTTCGTTGTTTCAACATTATTTTCTTTTAAATAGTCATTCGGATTTTTAATACTAATCAATAAAACAAAGTTATTTTTAAGATTTATTTATGATTTATTTTTTAAGATTAATATGTTTCGTATAATTTTAATAATCTAAATAATACAGATATAAAGTCTCAATATCTAATACTGATAGAAAGGTCTCTTTTTATAGATAATGTCACATATAATAAAGTCAACTATCATAATAGGGGTTAAAGTATGAAATTGCTGTTTTATAGTAATAGATACTTTGAATTGACATAAAACCTACGTGGTGTGAGATTTTCGAGTGAAACTTTTTTCACGTGATACCTATGATGTTCTTGTTTTAAAAAATGTGCAACATTCGATTTTGGAATTTCAATTGTTTTTTTTATTCAGCTTAGACGGGAAAGATAGATACTTCGAAAATCCGAGTAATCTTTGAATACGAGTTCCGACGCGGAACTAACGCGGCAGAAACGGCTCGCAATATCAATGCTGCGTTTGGAGAGGAGACTGCTAATGAACGAACCGTGCGTTTTTGGTTTAAACGCTTTCGTAATGGAAACTTCGACTTGAAGAACGAATCACGTGGAAGACCGCCCACACAGGTGAATAACGCTGAATTGAAGGAGATGGTGGAAGCCGATCCGAGTCAAACTACCCAGGATTTAGCGGCATGGTTTAACGTTACCTTACCTACAATATTGACTCATTTGCATCAAATCAATAAAATAAAAAATATGAAAAATGGGTGCCTCATGATTTGACTGATCTGCAGAAAGAAACGCGTGTTGAAACTTGCGTTGCCTTGTTGAATCGGTACAGAAATGAAGGAATATTGGATCGAATTGTGACATGTGACGAAAAGTGGATTCTTTACGATAACCGAAAGCGAAAAATGCAATGGCTGACCTCAGGTCAAACGCCGCAACAGTGCCCTAAGGCAAAGCTTACCAATAAAAAGGTAATGGTAACTGTTTGGTGGTCTATTCATGGTGTTATTCACTATAGCTTTCTCAGGTATAGTCAAGCAATAACAGCAGATGTTTACTGTGCGGAACTTCGAACAATGATGGCGAAACTAGCAGTGAAACAGCCCCGACTCGTGAATCGATCTTCACCATTATTGCTCCATGATAACGCAAGACCTCACACTGCACGGGAAACGGTTGTAACTCTACAGGAGCTGCAGTTAGAAACCATACGTCATCCTCCGTACTTGCCAGACCTTCCTCCAACGGACTACCATTTTTTTCGTGATTTGGACAATTTTCTACGTGGTAAAAAATTTTCTTCCCAAGAGGCAGTACAAAATGCTTTTACACAGTTTGTCGAATCTACATCCCCAGAGTTCTATCGCAAAGGCATAAATGAACTTCCGATTAGATGGCAACATGTATAGATAATGAGGGTAAATATTTTGATTAAATAAATATGTTACATTTTAGAAAAAAACGAGTTTTAATTTTTCAGTACAAATCGGCAATTTCATACTTTAACCCCTAATATTTTGGATACATCCCTTACTAAACCTTCTTCTTCTTCTTCTTCTCAGCCCTTGGACGTCCACTGCTGGACATAGGCCTCCCCCATTGTCCGCCATTTAGACCTATCGGCAGCGACCTGCATCCAGCGGGTGCCCGCAACCTTTATGAGGTCGTCTGTCCATCTAACAGATGGACGTCCTCGGCTTCGTCCGCCGGTACGTGGTCTCCATTCGAGAACCCTTCTGCCCCATCGGCCATCGGTTCTTCGAGCTATGTGCCCTGCCCACTGCCACTTCAGCTTGCTAACCCGAGAGGCTATGTCGGTGACTTTA
Source organism: Sesia apiformis (assembly GCA_914767545.1). NCBI lineage: Eukaryota > Metazoa > Arthropoda > Insecta > Lepidoptera > Sesiidae > Sesia > Sesia apiformis. Next base: position 7,616,429 of record OU611970.1, on the reverse strand, counting down.
GTTCGTCTACGGATCTCCTCATTCCTGATTCGATCACGTAGGGAAATCCCGAGCATAGCCCTCTCCATAGCTCGCTGTGCGATAGTGAGCTTATTTATGAGGCCCATAGTCAGAGACCACGTCTCGGTGCCGTAGGTCATCACCGGCAACACACACTGGTCGAAGACCTTCGTCTTCAAGCACTGAGGTATTTTGGACGAGAAGACGCTGCGTAGCTTCCCGAACGCTGCCCAGCCGAGTTGGATTCGTCGATTGACCTCTTTCTCGAAGTTGGACCTACCTAGTTGGACCGTTTGGCCTAGGTAGACGTACTCGTCAACGACTTCGAGAATCGAGCTCCCAACTGAAACTGGGGTGGGCACGTCATGGACATTCGACATGATTTTCGTCTTGTCCATGTTCATTTTAAGGCCCACCTGTTGGGAAACTCGATTGAGGTCTCCGAGCATTGTGCTAAGATCCTCCAGCGATTCTGCCATGACCACGATATCGTCGGCAAATCGAAGGTGAGTGATGCATTCGCCATGAACGTTGATGCCGAGTCCTTTCCATTCCAGGAGCTTGAAAGCGTCTTCCATCGCATTGGTGAAGAGCTTCGGAGAGATGACATCTCCTTGTCTCACACCCCTCTGCAATGGAATCGGCTCCGTGCTCCCTTCCTGTACTGGGACTGACATGGTGGCGTTGTTATACAAACACTTCAACACTTCGATATACCGATAGTCAATATGGCACCGCTGGAGGGACTGTAGCACTGCCCAAGTCTCGATCGAATCAAAGGCTTTCTCATAGTCCACAAACGCTAAGTATAATGGCAAGTTATACTCCTCGGTCTTCTGTATAACTTGCCGCCAGCGTATGGATGTGGTCTATGGTACTATAGCCTTTTCGGAAACCGGCTTGTTCGGGAGGCTGGAAGTCATCAAACCTGCGCTCGAGACGATTCGTGATAACCTTCGAAAACAGCTTATAAACATGGCTCAGAAGCGAGATGGGCCTATAGTTCTTCAACAGGGTCTTGTCGCCTTTCTTGAAGAAGAGCACCACCACGCTTCTGTTCCATGCCTCCGGCGTAATACCTTCGAGCAAGACGGAATTAAAGAGCTTCTGAAGGACTTTCAGTACCGGTGTTCCACCCGCTTTCAGAAGCTCTGAAGTGATTCCGTCCTCACCCGGCGCCTTGTTGTTTCTAAGCTGTTTGAGGGCCATCCTAATCTCGTACAGGCTGATGTCCGGGATGTCTTCGGTATAGTGTCGGGTCAACTTGGCTCTTGGGTCTTTGGCCAAGTTGCCAACAGGTTTAGCGACCGAGGTATACAACTGTCCATAGAACTTCTCGATCTCCCTCAGTACCTCTTGTTTGTCGGAAGTGACACTGCCGTCCTCCCTCTTCAGCTTCGTCAACTGGCTCTGCCCAATAGTCCTTGCGAACACTTTGGAGCCTTTATTCCGCTCTATCGTCTCCTTAATACGATTAGTATTAAAGAGACGGATGTCGTGTCGCAAGGACTGGTGAATCCGTCTATTGAGCTGCCGATATGCTTCCGCGTCATCAGGAGTCTGCAGTGCCATCGAACGTCGTTCCGCCAAGAGGTCGAGGGTGTGGTCGGTGAGCTTTTGCGGTCCATCTCTTCGACGGTGTCTGAAGAATTTAGACCCCACCGTATGGACAGTTTCTACCAACCTGTTGTTGATATCGTCCACTGCAACGCAATCCTCTAGGCAATCGAAGCGATTTGACAATTCAAGCTGAAAGCTTTCGGGGTTTTGTATGTGCCCACATAGTAGGTCGGAGCGTAGACTTCATCAGGCGGGACCTTTCCAACTTGACGTTTATATTCAATGTGCCTCTAACCATTCGGTGATCACTACCGGTTTTCACCCTGTGGATCACGGAGACATCATTGAATATTTGTCTCTTTGTGGCCATAATGAAGTCTATCTCATTTTTAACGGAACCGTCGGGGCTCATCCAGGTCCACTTCCTATGAGGCGGCTTCTTGAAGAAAGAGTTCATCATAAAGAGTCCCTCTTTCTCAAGAAAATCGGCCAGCCTCTGGCCCCTCTGGTTCCGGTGCCCACATCCAAATTGCCCCACTCTCAACTCATCGTCGCCTCTTATGCCCAGTTTCGCGTTGAAATCCCCCATAACAATATTGTAGTGTGTTTTCGAAGCATGTATGGCTCTACTAATGTCCTCATACATTGCTTCCACTTCGTTATCCGGGTGTGCCGAGGTCGGTGCGTAGACCTGTATGACCTTCAACGAATATCTCTTGGATATTCTGAGTATAAGGTACGCGACCCTGCTCGACACACTCGTGATGGCTACAACATTATTTACGAGGGACTTGTGGACGATAAACCCGACACCACCTTGGGACTGCTGGTCGCCCTCCCGGTAATAGAACAAGTTGCCGGACTTCAGGGTTATCGTGTCCTCCCCCTCTCTTCGGATTTCTGATAACCCCAATATATCCCAGTGCAACTTGCCTATCCTATACCTATACCTATACTAAACCTTACTATTATCAAAAGTAATAGATAGATAGTATTAGTATAAAGAATTTATTTTTCAAGTTTTAGTATAGGTATTGCAGCACAGTACAGTACACATTAGTACCTATACTCGTAGATTCCATTTTGTTTCTGCTGCCGTCTATTAAAATGGCAGCAGGAATAAAATATAATCTGTACTTCTCATGATTTCCTGAATAAATATATAGACGATGCGTTTTAAATATGTAAGAGATATCGCATAAGAGAGTCGGAAAAAATGTAAGGCATTTTCAAAGTCTCTGATTTATAAAGGACAGAATACATTAAGAGACAAATGTGTACAATTTGGTTTGAGTGTAGGAAAAGATTATTCTAACAGGATAAGAGCTTTCTCTCGTAATGCACTGTTTTGTAATAAATTCGTAAATACAAACTGTTTTGTTTATCTTTATAAGGAAATGCGATATGATTATATTTCGTTCAATGCGGGAAGTATTATGTGACGGTGAGGACGCTGCTGGCGAATGAAATACAACATCTAGCAAATCAAATGTAGTTCCCATTCAAATTAATTATTATTGCTTCATAAATATTGTGGAATGGCTGCACTGAAAATTGCAGACAAGCAATATACGTGGTTGAAAAATTACAAAAATGAAAGCGAAACGAAATAATTAATTAAATGAAAAATCACAGTGAATAAATAAAGTGCCTAGAGTAATGGCTGGATGAGAAGAGCCGTAAATTGTATGTGGTAGTGAACCTTAAGAGAGGCCACTCCTGGAAATAGATCCAGCAGTAGAGAGACATAGGGTCAAAAGTATGGTATGGTGAAATTAAAGAATACATCGAGATGCTATAGACCGGGGTCTGAATGCGTCAGATTTTTTTAAAATTTTTACACATTTGACTTATATATTTGGTATTGAAAAATTTGCTACAAAAATTATTGGACTTAGTGACAATTTTGTTACACTTGGTGACACATGATAATTACAACCGGAATTAAAATCTTTACAAATATGGACGTCTTTTCCAAGTACTAATCTTCATGTAATTATTTAAGACGTCTAATATACTGTTGACATCTTTCCTTGTTTTGTAAGTCTTAAATTGAACATATTCTTTAATAAAATTTACTTCATAATATCGCTCCATAGCATTGGTCATATTTTGTTCAATATCTTGTAACTTTTTTAGTATATTTTTACACCAGTTTTGATTTGATTCAACATTATTCACATTGATATTGTCAAAGTTTGAGTAACTTTCTAAAGCAGATAATCCATTTTCAGCCTTCATCTGTTTCTGAATATTGTCGATAAGTTTGGTAGATTGTTCTAGTACAGAATACAGTTTTTTATCACTAAACTCGCAATGCGTGCCGTTGAATTTATCTAAGTCAATGAAATCTTGACATCGAAGTATTCTTCTAAGGTTTGGTTCTATGAATGTCGAGAAAAAATCTTTATAGTTATAGTACTCTGCTACATCTTCGATAATTCCGCTCCTAAATCTCTTGATTAGCAACAAATTCATAATTAGACTTGGTAAAGATACAGGTAAGAGCTCGCATGCTGGATCAAAATGGCTGTATCTGGACCAGCCAGTAAGGATAATGCCTTTGAAATTATAATATGCACTTTCACCTCCAAATTTGTACTTGCGGATTGAGTGCATCCAATTAAAGTGGTTTTGGAAACGGTTTTTTAAAAGTGGGAAAGTTGCTACATGGCCATCAGCACCTTTGAAGGCAGATGCAATCCAAATGTTGGCGAAAGTTTTATGGTAATTGTAGAGATTTTTATGTGATAAAACTAGGTTTGTTTTGTAGTCCCAGTAAACTGGTTCGATGTTGGTTAACTTTCTATCATTACTATCTGTAGGTTTCATGGAGTTGAGCATGTCGTTCCACATCAGGACGGTCGTAATGGGACTAATAGATGTCACAATATCGGCTACATTCCTCACGTGATTGAAGAAAATGTCCCTGAAAAGAATTAAAAATCTATATCATTTGTCTCTGAATTTTTAGAAACAATGAATCCTCGTTTCACATAAATTCTGATTAAATTCAAACATTGAATTAAATCTCTGTTCTTTTCTAGGAATTAGAATTATAAATTGGTTAGACAGTAGCAATTAAACTACTTTGAACGGTTTAAATCGCGTATATTTGACATTATTTATATCCCGACGTTTCGAACACTTTGCAGTGGACGTGGTCACGGGGTGACTAATTGATTTTATTTGTCACTTGAGTTATTAAGAAATTATTTGGACTACCGTCTGAAATTTTTTGAACTACCGTCTGGATTTTTTAATCATAACATTCCCTATGCACGCAGTATTCACTCACGGTGTCCAGAGGTCTTGCAGTATTGCGTTGGCCTTGGGATTTAATTAATTTAATGACTGGATCCCAAGCCGGTGGTACTTGCCAACCATCTTCTCTATTGAAATTTGGATGTTTCTTGATTTCAATAGCCTCGCGTAACATTCTTGGCATGAATCGGGTCTCTCTAGCGAGGATTTGTGGATTATCAAATCGAATGTAATGGTTGGGTTTGTCCAGAGCATGTTCACAAACTGCAGACTTGGTCGAGCATCTGTTCTTCATGTCAGCTATGTGTTCTTTTATCCGGATACCGATGCTCCTCTTAGTTTGCCCAATGTATGATAACCCGCATTCACAATCAAGCTTGTAAACACCTGCATCTTGTAGGGGGATATTGCTCTTGACCGGTCTTAAAAATTGGCTAATCTTCTTGTGCGGCTTGAAGTAAGTTTTAATTGAAGCTCGTCTTAAGATATTGCCAATTTTGTCAGTGATGCCCTTGATGTATGGTAAGATGGCAGGTTGTCGCTCAACTGTAGGAGGCTTGGGGCGGCTTCTGTGACGCATTCGTGGGAGTTTGTGATTGTTGCTTCGCAGTACTTGTTTCACATGCAGAAGCTCTTCCTCGAGGTGGTCAGTGTCACAGATGCCGTGTGCTCTCTGTAACAAAGATTTGCCTACGGTAGCCAACTGACATGGATGGTGATGGGAGTTACCATTGAGATATTTATCTGTATGGGTGGGTTTCCTATACACAGTATGACCAAGAGAATTGTCAGGATTTCTGATGACTAAAATGTCAAGGAAAGCTAAGGATTTATTGACCTCAGACTCCATAGTAAATTGGATTTTATGATGTAAAGAGTTTAAATGATTTAGGAATGCAGAAACATTATTTTTGGGGAGGACGGCAAAAGTATCGTCTACGTACCGTTTGTAGATCTTCGGCATAGCCACAGCTCTGGTGAAAGCCTTCTCCTCGAAGTCTTCCATGAAAATATCGGCGACAACAGGGGAGACTGGAGAGCCCATTGCTACACCATCGATCTGTATGTAGAATTTATTATCCCAGAATAGGTAGCCAGATGTTAGGCAGTGTTCTAGTAGTTCTGCATATTCTATGGGTAGGTCGTGCTCAGTTAGTTTTTCTTGACAATTTCAATGCAATCATGTACAGGTAAGCATGTAAATAACGATTGTACATCAAAGCTGACCATTATTTCATCATCAGTCAATTGTAGATGTTTGATTTGGCTGACAAAATGGTAAGAATCCTTGACATGCGCACTAGTTTGACCGCGAAGTGGAGACAGTATTTTAGCAAGATGTTGAGCTAGTTTGTATGTCGGTGAGTCAATTTGGCTTACAATTGGGCGCAAAGGGACGTCATTTTTGTGTATTTTTGTCAGCCAAATCAAACATCTACAATTGACTGATGATGAAATAATGGTCAGCTTTGATGTACAATCGTTATTTACATGCTTACCTGTACATGATTGCATTGAAATTGTCAAGAAAAAACTAACTGAGCACGACCTACCCATAGAATATGCAGAACTACTAGAACACTGCCTAACATCTGGCTACCTATTCTGGGATAATAAATTCTACATACAGATCGATGGTGTAGCAATGGGCTCTCCAGTCTCCCCTGTTGTCGCCGATATTTTCATGGAAGACTTCGAAGAGAAGGCTTTCACCAGAGCTGTGGCTATGCCGAAGATCTACAAACGGTGCGTAGACGATACTTTTGCCGTCCTCCCCAAAAATAATGTTTCTGCATTCCTAAATCATTTAAACTCTTTACATCATAAAATCCAATTTACTATGGAGTCTGAGGTCAATAAATCCTTAGCTTTCCTTGACATTTTAGTCATCAGAAATCCTGACAATTCTCTTGGTCATACTGTGTATAGGAAACCCACCCATACAGATAAATATCTCAATGGTAACTCCCATCACCATCCATGTCAGTTGGCTACCGTAGGCAAATCTTTGTTACAGAGAGCACACGGCATCTGTGACACTGACCACCTCGAGGAAGAGCTTCTGCATGTGAAACAAGTACTGCGAAGCAACAATCACAAACTCCCACGAATGCGTCACAGAAGCCGCCCCAAGCCTCCTACAGTTGAGCGACAACCTGCCATCTTACCATACATCAAGGGCATCACTGACAAAATTGGCAATATCTTAAGACGAGCTTCAATTAAAACTTACTTCAAGCCGCACAAGAAGATTAGCCAATTTTTAAGACCGGTCAAGAGCAATATCCCCCTACAAGATGCAGGTGTTTACAAGCTTGATTGTAAATGCGGGTTATCATACATTGGGCAAACTAAGAGGAGCATCGGTATCCGGATAAAAGAACACATAGCTGACATGAAGAACAGACGCTCGACCAAGTCTGCAGTTTGTGAACATGCTCTGGACAAACCCAACCATTACATTCGATTTGATAATCCACAAATCCTCGCTAGAGAGACCCGATTCATGCCAAGAATGTTACGCGAGGCTATTGAAATCAAGAAACACCCAAATTTCAATAGAGAAGATGGTTGGCAAGTACCACCGGCTTGGGATCCAGTCATTAAATTAATTAAATCCCAAGGCCAACGCAATACTGCAAGACCTCTGGACACCGTGAGTGAATACTGCGTGCATAGGGAATGTTATGATTAAAAAATCCAGACGGTAGTTCAAAAAATTTCAGACGGTAGTCCAAATAATTTCTTAATAACTCAAGTGACAAATAAAATCAATTAGTCACCCCGTGACCACGTCCACTGCAAAGTGTTCGAAACGTCGGGATATAAATAATGTCAAATATACGCGATTTAAACCGTTCAAAGTAGTTTAATTGCTATGTATAGTAATCGCGAAAACCTAAGAAAATATTATGGTTAGACAGTGACAAAAAAATGTTAAGCAATGATTTATTTAATTTAATTTAATAAGTTTATGAGCAAGGAAGCATAACTTTATGAAAGTAATAGTGTCTGAATGTATGAAGTATAAATTGGAAGGGGAGAGTGCACGGCGCAACCCCACAGCCGTTGGAAGTACTCGACTGGCCACGAACTTATTAACCCCTTTCACATAGGACTGCCGTGAAATGTACCGTGAACTTTATCCTATTCCCTCAATGTACATACGTGTTTCGGTACCTATAGACTAATGAGATATACCAGAACCAATTCCCATCCTATCCTATCCCTTCCCATTTTTCTAACCCTTTCACCATATCCATTCCTATATCTCCAAAGGTACACATTAGTGCATCCGTGGGCGTGCCAATGTTTGTCATCTGGACTGATATTGGCATGTCCATGGGTGACAGTATTCAATTACCACTAGATGCTCGTCTGCCGCTTTCCTTCCATAAGAAATAGATATAAAAAAGAAAGTAGAATAAATAAATTAATCAAGAACAGATCAAACTATGTCCATGGATACCTTAAATTACTAGTGATAAAGTATAGAATACAATGGTTACGAAGAAATGAACGTTCGTTGATTTGTCTTTGCTAAATTACGTGCTGTTAATAAAAAGTGCTGTTTTATTTCTTCATAAATGATTGTTGCACACTGACTGTCTTCGAGATTTGTTGTTTTTGAAAAAGTACTTTTGATTAATATGTATTGCTACCTGATTGACAATCAATATAAGCCAAAAATAAAAACCTATGTATTGACATCGTCTCACATCATTAATCGAAGAAAAAAATACCTATAATAACTGAATAATGTCTGTAAATATATTGTATTTTTGGAATAAATACTCACAATGTTTCAAGTTTCTTCAATTTACACCGTTTACATTGGTTAATGTGGTATACTTCATCACAGCCGACGTGAATGTGATGCAGTTGAGAAATATCTTTGTGGAAGTTTATCACCTGAACAATAAAATCTACATAAAACTTAGTTGGGATTTTTCCATATTGCTCGACTTCGAGACACTGTTCAGGTTTTAATCCAGAACTGCTCTGAACCAATTCTTCACCGATTAAAATAAAATACCCCACAAAAGTACTTATTGTCCATATCTCGGTTAAGTTTGTAAATACCAAAATTATGAACCAAAATTCCTAAAAAAAGATATTTCTATAGTATAATAGGAGCGCGAGCTCTGTGTCAAATTAAGGAATGCGGTCAGTGTTGTAACCTAATTTTCGAAATCGATAAATCATGTTCATGATATTTTAATTATATCATTTAATGAGGTATAAGGAAAACTGTAAAAGTACCAATTACCTATTAAATATTTTAATATTATTATTAATCATTAATATCAAACTGTGAAATGTCTGAAATTGACGAGTCCATTGTTGTTAACCACTTTAAATAGAAAAAAAATGGACGACGTATACAAATGAAACACTAATAAAAAGTTAAAATACATTATCGACATTTTTTCGTATTATCGAGAAATGTGCCGTCACTGCCGTCGCGCTAAGGACACCACTCGAACTACGGCGATCGCAGGGCGTATGACGGTTGAGAGGGGAAGCGTTCCCTCGCCTCATCTCATGCCCCGATTGCACGGAGCTCACGCGCGTACTACAAATATGTGGTTGTATTATATATGGTTCATCAAGCCATATAATTTGATTCTAAATATTATTTTAAAAACGTACGATAAATAAAAATCTACCTTTCTGTCTGACGCGTGCTCTCGGCCTTTATTATAAGTAAGTACTCGTATTTTACTAGCTAGCCTTGTACAGTAGATACCTGCTGTTACATCAAGGGATACGTTTATAAAATTTTCTAGTTTTGTTTATATATTTCACAGGCCTTCTCTTGCAATCACAAGGGGCTCGGCTCATAATCACCACGCGGACCAATTGCAAATTGATGGATAGTCATTCTATGTGTGTCTGTATGTACTCTAAAGTTAAGAAAAAAGTGACGTCATCACTATTGGTCACCGATTGAATAATTACGAGAGGCAGCGTTTTTGATGGACCAATTAACCCTGTTTTACGCTACAATGAACGGATTGAAGACACTTTTTTCTAAATGTGAATAGAATATAATGCTAAAATGAAATTACCTGTTCTAACATAAGCCTGATAGTATCCAGGCTTTTTGGCTTGCTAGGGCATATGGAATCGGGGAAAGCTCGTATCTCCCTTAAGTGTACGAACTCGTTCAGCTTCAGCACGTGTTCCATGTGACCAAACGTTTGAACTAATGGAATGATCTCGAAGCCCGAACGCACTGCTGAGGTCAGGAAGTATTTCAGCTAAAATTAGAGAAGTGGTAAACATTACGCGGTAATTATTGAGAGGAGCTGAAGATCGCGTGTGTTGGTTATTATATTTTATTTTTTTATAGGAGGTAGGCGGCGGACGAGCATACAATCCATCAATTTAGCAATGAAGCAATGTTTTGAGCAATGTCGGTGATTTTAGTTCATTTACTCAAAAACGGAACGGAATATTGTTTGTGATGACGAGCCTTGAGAGATGTCTATAATCCGCAGTGGAGAGACGGGTGCTTCTGGATTGGATTTAAATTGCATTGATTTTTTTTATGGCTGTACATATTTATTACATTGTACTTGTATTGTACAGGGCACAGGCCTCCCCTAGTAAATCACTAGGGTGTTTCGGCCTATAATCCACCAACGGGACCCTGTGCAGATTGGTGGATACACATACTCCAGTTTCTTTTTTTTATTAGTGAAGCATGTGATGTTTTACCTCACTGGCGAGATAGTGACAATTTTTAAAAATCCGTACTTAAGTAGAAATTCAGTGGTACGGACCGAGGATTTGCACTCACGAACTCACTAGGCTATCATCGCATTTTTTATATTTATTGGTGATATTTTTTTTTGCATAATATTTATACATAAATATTTCCAATACATTTAGGATTTCGGAAAAGTTCAATAGATCTCGATTAAGGGTCAATTGACTTCAAGGTGAAATTAATTTCAAGGTCAAGTTGAATTCAAAGGACTGATCAGTTTCAATATTTATATCTAATCTAAAAAGTATATAAGGGATATAACGAAATTTGTTGAAAAACTGCAGGGCGTATTTCTTTATCGATTGAAATGAAATTAGCACAAAAATCCTTTGAATCTATATCTCCGTTGAGTTCGTAGATAAGCCAAATGACTACGAACTCGACTAGATCAAACCTGTGCTTGCTACAATCGGGCTTCCATTGTACACGATACATCAAGATTACATTATAATTAAATAAATACACCTAGCTAAATATTAAAATATAAAAAAAAAAAATATTAAAATAAAGAGGCATCTCTTTATTTTAATATGTTTTTATAGAAAATCTAAGAATTGAACTGAAATTAAAATGTAATGCATATATTTACATTTCAACAGTGTAAACTTCTAAAAAGTTGACGTAAATGTATTATACACAAACTATAATATATCGCCGGATAGGGCTTGTAAATCTCTAAAAATTTTGTCTAAACTCTAGACTCCAAAACTTATGGAATACCGAACTCTTCCTCCCCCACGTTTGTTTAACGTCTTTAGGTCCACAATGTCCACTTACCACTTTTAGCTTTTGTAGTAAAAATGTCCTTTTCCCAAAATGACCAGTTTTAAAATAATAATTTCCCTTTACGCCAATATCTCGTTATGCTAGTTCTTACCATGACTAATTCCCAGAATGACTACTTTTTGAATATTTAACTCTTTTCTATATTTGATAATAATAGCCATTTAAAATTAGTAGTAGGTACCTACTTCAGTTAGTGCCGTATACAATAAGAGTAAAATTTTGTATTATTATTAATATAGAATTAAACATAGTAATTGTTTTATACACTATGATATGAAATGTTTTATTTCCTAAACATGTTAAGTACCAGCAAAAATGTTCATTTTAAACAGTTGTAAAAGTATTTTATAATTCAAAGTACAACGGGGGACAATGAATAGTGGTAATTGTCGGATGGGGTCGTTTTTAGAAATGGATATTTTTGTATATGGACTTATCGACTATCATTTTATACTACCACTTATCATTTTGAGAAGTGGACATCATGCACCTAAAGGTTCCTTCCGACGGCGCTAACATTGTTTTTTTTTTAAATGAAGAACTATATAATCTTTAGATATAAAAAGGACGTATTTGTCGATGCATTGTTAAATTAAAATGACTCAGTTTTTTTACTAGATCTTCACTGAAAATCCGTACTGGGAAGATTGTTACGATCGATACTATTGTAAACTTACCTCAGACTTGTCGTACCTGTTCCGAGCACTCAAGTTCACGAGAGCCCCTTCATAAGGAAACATATCTTCGTATTCCATTAATAATCCGTTAACATCCATGTTTCTCAACGTTGGAAAGAGAGATTCCACGTACTTCAACTTCGGTGGAGACCCTTTCAAGTCAATATGAACCACAACATATGGTAAAGCTATTGTAGATAGAATCGTAGATTTTTCATCGCGGAGTAACCAGAATTCCACAAAAATACAAACCACAAATATATAACTGAACAAACACATTGCGGTAATTAAAAATATTTTCAATTTTAAACTTTTAATTTTTGGGAGAGCGAAACGCATTTTAAAGTAGATAATTGTAGACTGTGTCAAAATATTTAATCTTCTTTCACGATGAAGAGCCGTCTTTCTATATAATCTTCTTTGTATTTATTTCTCTTTAGTCTTTTATGTTCACACGATAGTTCACTGTGGTCATTGCGAGCAAGTGATTCCGTGTTTTACGCAGTATTGGCGTATTTGTTTGCTGTGTTAGCACTTGTATGGTTTGGGTCGCCTCAGGTACCAATCGATGTTTGTGTAATAGGGAGAAGTTTACTAGTGACATAATGTGATTTTTACCAATTAATTAATTTAGTTCAATAGATCATCAACTAAAGTGAACACTAAATACTTGGGGTTTCGCATTTAGCATATAAATATGAAAAATTATAGCATCATATCAAATATGAATGATGGCCGTGTGATGTCAGCCGACTTTCCACATTACCTCATATCCCAATTCTTCCCGTGGATATCTTAAAAGGCGAATAAGGGACAAAAAAGCCCACAAGCCCTGAGGAACTTCACCACGTCTAAAAGAGTGGACTAGCCAACTCGCTAGCCAGTGCAACGGGCCGTTTTAAAGCCATTTAAGACCTCATGCATAAGAAAATATCCATGAGGAAGCCCGCGTCCTCTAGTGGAGGTAACAAAGAGCTGGTTACGGTTACGGAATGAAAAGAATGTTAAAGAAAATGCAATTATGTCTAAAAGGATTACTAATTTTAGTGGATCTTTTCAATGGATTTTAGTGGACGGAGGGAAATTTTCGTATCAATAACTCGATATGGACGGAAGTCATGGTCATGTTTTTAGGATTAGAGAATTGATAGATTACACCTTGTATATAAGTAAGGAAAAACAAACTCCCAAATAATTAGGTGGTTTATAAAAAAACTTGACAAACACGTAGCGAACTCGAATTGGTTGTTCCTAATAATATTATTGTGAATTTTAAAATATCTTTAGAACCTTAATTTACTGTGTATCCGGGCACATAGGTACTTGCTTATGTGAAAAATAATTATAACTCCCCCGAACCTGAGGCAGACACCAAATTATCAACACGAAACTTTTGTTTTGAGGTTACTTTCATGTTCTATGAAACACAAGTACGTTGAGGGTACCCGTTTTACCTGAATGTTTTCTTTCTATCTCACTCTATTGGAATTTCAGTTGGCTACTTGTTGCTTTACTAGCGGCCTCGACTAGCTTCCAGCTATTTGTAAAACCTCTATAACATTGACCAACCAAGTGAGCATAAACAAACTTCACTGCTGCCTGCAATTAACTTATTCAATAGCTGGTTAGGTGACGCTGACACCAAAAACAATGTGGGAGAAGAAACAATCATTTTTAAGTCAGAACAATGACAATGATTTTAAAATTTCCACAATAACTTTATTAATTGAATCTTTCGGGCTACTTGGCCAAGGTCTTCTGGAATCTCTTTTCTTTCTTCCAAACGTTTCGTCAACAACTGCATCTGGTATCCGTAATATCTGGTCCGTAATACCAGACTCCGTAATATCTGGTATCCAGCACTCCGAAGACATCAAGCTCACGGGGAAGAGAGACGAGAGGGGGAGACAAAAACAGACGCGGTACACACACAATCACAACTACCCTCGCCCACTATAAATATCGGTGCGTCGGTACACACACTATCACAACTACCCTCGCCCATTATAAATACCGGTGCGCCACGGTCGTCGAGTCAGTTGCGCTCGAGAAGCCGAAGAGATAACATCTCTCCGAAAGTGAACGCAGTCGCCACTGAAGATGTCAACCGCAGTTGTTGACGAACGAAATGTTGACGAAAAAAGAAAAGAGATTCCAAAAGACCTCGGCCTTGTAGACCAGCCGAGAAAGCCTACACTCCACGATAATTGTTTATGAACTGCAAAATAAAGATTGTAAGCGTTAGAAAACTTTGACCAACAAATATCTTATACTTTTGATTTTTATACTTGATATATTTTTATACCTTTGTAACATCTATGAAAGTAGTGTTAATAAGTACCCATTGCCCTGAAAAAATACAATAGCAATGTATTTTTATGTAGTGTAATCACATAATAATAAATATAACATATAAGATTTACTACATTAATATTTAAATATTATATAAGTATATATAAATTCTATTATAATAATATTATTGTTATCTATAATAAAAAAGAATTTGAATGAAGGAACCAACTTAATAATAAAAAGTTGTAAGCCTTTGTCAAAATATTACATAATTGTCAATACGTGTTTATACGTATACGTATAAAATGAGTTTTAATTTTATTAGCCTCATTATTATTCCCATCCCACTCTCACGGGCGATTTAGAACCCCTCAGCATTCGGAGAAACGTTGCGTCTCTCTGTGTGTTCTACCGCCTGTACAATGGGGAATGCGCTGAACAATTGTTCAATATAATTCCCACCTCGGATTTCTACAACCGCACCTCCCGTAACAGAAGTGCGGTCCATCCGCATTTCCTCGATACGAAGGTGTCGCGTACTGTTCGGTCCAAAAATCATTTTATACCACGAACCCGTAGGCTGTGGAACGAACTGCCTCAAGAGGTACTCAAGAGCTATTAAGCTACAATATGGGGTTCTTCAAGAAAGCTGTGAATAGGATTTAGCAAGGTCGGCGGCGAATCCGCATGCCCCTTGGTCTTACAGGTGTCCATAGACGGCGGTAACACTTACCATCACATGGGACCGTTTGCTCGTCTGCCTGCCCACCTCTCTATAAAAGAAACAGCCTAAAATTATTAAATATTTTTTCAAGAACACATTCGAAGTTTTAATTATATACTCATACGAGCTCGACACGTTATTAATTAATTTTGATATCACTTCAGCAAACGCCTAGATTCAACATTTAAACGGAATACAGAATACTTGTTTCGGCGTTTAGAACAATATTTTTTTAAAGATCCTTTGTAAATAGAAGATCTTTCATTTGTATACAATTTAATATAAAGAATGACATTGCACAGAACAGATGTTGACTTGAAACAGAACATGAATTAAATGTCGTAATTGACATGGATTTGCTGGGGAGGGCCACTTTTCTATTTTACTAAGGAATTTTCTCTTTTTTCTCTTTTAGGGAACTATAAAATAGTATTTATTTCTATTGTATACAATTGAATGCCCGCTGCTATTTAGACAGAAACATGACAATATACTCAAAATCGTTCAAACCTAACCCGTGTTATCAGCTCATTATGATACTTATAGATTTTGGTTTTCAACCGTTTTATTTGTAAGATTTTGTTCGATAAAGTCAAGACAATGGATCTGCTAAGTCCTTTGTTTCGCCACTATTTCATTGTTAGTTAGTTTTATTAGATTTCAGAGAATCGGACGCCCTTTGTTCTAAGAATTGTAACACTATTACATAGTGATAATCTCCCAGGCTTTTCCGAGTTAAGAGAAATAGTACTTCGTTTTGGAAAGCTCTTCCCTAATTTAATGTACGCATTTTATTCCGTCAATAATGTTGGTAAAAATCTTAGAGAAATTTATCATTTCCAAATTCTTAATTCCTTTTGTTGATACTGGAATGTACATGTCACAAACTAACCCAGCCGACCAATAATTCGCCCAGTTGGTAGTGACCCTGTCTGCTGTGCAATAGGTCCTGGATTTGATTCCCAGTCGGACCAAACATTTGTTTAAAGAACGGAAGAGACAGTTCGGGTGTTGCATGTGTTGTGTTCGTCTTTGTATGTGTCTCTGGACCCACGATACAGGGTATCCTAGTGTGGCACCGAAATCCATACTGGCACCAACATTTATCGTTCAACACGGCAAAACACCATTCTTTTATTGTTACAACTGTGGATTGTAGTTTGCTTTCACATTTGACAAGTGTCACGTGTGCATACCTAACTTTATTCC
The DNA here is from genome assembly GCA_914767545.1 of Sesia apiformis. Lineage (NCBI taxonomy): Eukaryota > Metazoa > Arthropoda > Insecta > Lepidoptera > Sesiidae > Sesia > Sesia apiformis. The sequence continues at coordinate 7,600,141 of OU611970.1, read as the reverse complement.
CCTAAAATTCTAAAACTACACTTTGTGGCCGCGATTCTAAACAAATTTGTGCAAGGACAAAGTACCTAAGAGTCTCCAAGAATCCAGCACCCTATAGAAAGAAGACCAGATCGGGTGCAACAAATTTAACGAACTCAATCGTTGCTGTATTGCTAGAGGAGTGGGACTTAATACGACTAAATACTGTAGGATTTTATCGATAAAATTTAATCGAAGGTTTGCCAAGAAAACTAAAGCAGTGCTGAGAGTAAGAGAACGTTTTCGTTTTATTCTAAAGTTCAAATGGAAAAATGTTTCTCAATAACATTATAGTTCTTAGACTAACTGGTTACAACTACGTACTCGTAGGTCGGGAAAATTCTACGTTTCTTGGCGTTGCCCTAATTTTGTCCACCAGTGTAAATCTAAAACTAAAACTCACTGATTTAACAAATTGAATGGACCTACATCCAACATGGCGGACCTTCGAAACCTTCCAGAATTTTCCACTTCATTTGCCCTTGATCCTGTGTCCCTTGTGTAATCTTTACAAATAGTAGCGTCATTAAATGAAATCCAAGGAAGCGCAAACATTTAGCTGCCTAAGTCCCAAATTTTAGCCCTACTTTTTATAATGTAGGTGCTAAATGTATTTTCGGTAATGACGTTGTATGACAACTGAAAGACCATCAGATCACAGATCATCATTTTGATCACTATCAACATTTTGATTCTACCCTCAGAATTTTTTCCAGTATTCTATGAAAGGAATTTCTTCCAAAAAGTTGGAAAGAGGGGCCTTGAGGCTGCAGTTGCATTTATCCATTGATGGCGATGGCCACTTACAATAATGTAAACCGAAAGATTACCAACTTCTTCACTACATAGTTTCTTGGATTATAAAATCCTAGAAATGTCTTTGCGTGTCCCCTAATCGAAAACTAATTACCTACTCAACAGATTTTGATGTCCTAACTAAGAAGTAAGGTATATTCTCTTGATGGTTTTAGTATAAAGGTTTATATTGATTATTATCGATCGATAAAATATATGTAACTTCGATTATATTAAATTCTAAGTCATTAAAGTGATATTAAATTCTTAATCAATAAAATAATAATGAGCAGTACCATCGATGCGGACACAATTTACGTGAATTCAAAGCCAAAATATATATTTTCCTTATACATGTCTACATTAAGGTACAAAATACAAATGGGAAATACAAATACAAAATACAATTGTATACAAAATACAAGAAATTACATTAATTTGACAGTTCAAAGACTGTAAAAATGTAATGGAAAATTAGAATCAAAGTCGAACTATCAACTGATTTATATTTCACTTTACTATGTACGCGTAAGTAGGTATGAAGCGTAAAAAGAAGCGGGTGCGTTCAAATGCCAAAAAATAGGGGAGCGAATGTGGACAGTGTTATGTATGTACAATAATGTACATAAATCCCAAATTTATTTATTTTTAGTGTAATAAAAAATAATGAAATACATGTTAATTTTAGGTAGATATAATAGTTTTAGTGTACAGATTATCATATTAAAATATTTTAAACAATTTTTGTTGGACGTTGAATAGACGTCATATTCCTAATCCGATATATAAAGATATCGGATTAGGAATATTGACTGATCCTAGTCTGATGTAGGCAAAGTTCAATACTTAAAATATGTAGGTATTCTATTTTTTTGTGTATCCACTTTACAAACGGTTAGTACAACAACAAGACAATAAGGGCCACCGACCCTTCTGAAACAATTCGACTATTTCATACATTACCGCCGATATTTAAGCAGTGATTGTTGCGTCTAAATAAACCTGTGAAGTATGATTTAGATGTTTTCGTGAAGGATTATCCTTTTTTGTCCTTACTGGAGCGATTTCTGCCGGAAACGCAGAAGACAATGACAAACCAAAGGAATGCAAGGAGTATGATACGAATGAACTAAGTGTAATATCGACAGTGTTAGAAAGGAAATTGTACTGTCAAATAAGTACCGGGAAATGTTCATTAGAAATTCCGGCGCAAAAAGTGAGAATTTACTTTTTTTGTTATAAGTTGGTAACACTGTATGTATTTGTCACAAAGTTTTGACGTGATCTGTCGGCCTGTTTGTTTACAACTGTTGGTTGAGTTAGTTGACTTCAAGTGTGCTCTGCGAATTTTAAGATGCTTAAAAATATCGAACAAACAGTTTGCGGTAAATTTCGTTTCGCCAATGAGTTTCTTGTGTTCAATCGTTAAAATTGTTAGAGAAAGCTTACAGTGAGTCTGCTTTGTCAAGAACACTAGCAAACGAATGGTACAATGCTTTCAAAGAAAGCCGCGAGATGTGGTTAAAGACTTGCCTCATTCCGATCGATTACGACGTGTTCGATTGACGAAAACATCAACAAAATGAAAGAATAGTATTAGAGAATCGTCATTTAAGCTTAAGAGAGATAGCCCAGGACCTGGACATGTCTCGTGAATCTGTTAGCACCATTTTAGTTAATGTTTTGAGCATAAAACGCGTCACGGTACGGCTTGTTCCGAAGGAGTTGAATTTTCTTCAAAAAGAACACAGCGAATTTTTGATTAAAAACTCAACGAATGTCATTGACCGAGCACCGTATTCCAGATATGGCCCCATGTGACTTCTTTTGTTCCCGGAACATATATTACCACGTCGTGGAAGACGTTTTAAGTCCATTGATGCCATAAAACTTAAATCGCTGAAGAAGCTGAAAGCCATACCGGAGACTGCCTCCAAAAAGTGTTTCAACTACTGGATTATTCATTGGCGTAAATGTATCGCATCAAATGGAGCCTTTGTGAAGGTGACAAAATACATTTTGATGATTAAACCAATACTTTTTGTTTTATTGAAGCATTCCCGGTACTTATTTGACAGAGCAGTATATAGGCACTTACATATTAAGTGTTCCTTTTTACTCGTATTACTTCCAGTATAAGATAAAGTTCACACAAGAGCGCTCAAAAGCCGCACATTTGGAATTGTTCTCGCTGTGTTGAGTGATATCATTAAGAATTTATACGAATAAAGGCAGTTTCCCACATTCTCAAGGGCGATATCTCGGAGCTGGTTTAGAAGAATATTGCCGAGATATCTAGCACATCAGACGCATTAATTTGCTATTCATAGCAGAAAAGTTTAAACATACTTGTTAACGATGACGCCTCAAGTTAGCAGCAACATAAGACATATTTGTAAATATAGTTTTTAATGCCCTGTTATTATTAAGAATTTGTGTAGTAGATATGTGTTTTAAGAATAAAGATAACGACGGAAATTAAATATAACTCCGAAGGAAGAACAATACTAGAAAGAAGAATACGAGTCTTAAATAAACCTCGGAACCCAGTTATACTGAATGGATTTATATATTTTTTTTTTGTTGAATTGTTTTGGTCAATTACTAAGAATTTTATCCTTTATAAATTACCGCTAATGTTTTTTTTTACACAGGTTGTTTAAAAAGTTTTGTCGTGTGTTCATTTACTATTTTTTTCCTTGTGAAATAACATGTTTCCCCATAAGCTCAAATCACTCATTAATCCAACCATCTCATTTTTCATTTTCATTTTAAATCAAGTTCTTCCTCAAACGCTACTATCAACTGCCCCCCTGTTGAGAGTTTGCGGTCCTTTATGCACATTTTCTGAGCTCTTTGAGCCAGCGCGTTATCGTGGTGCAGGAACTAGGAACTGCATCTCGAGTTTGGCTTTTAATTTTAACGGCAACTCTTTAAACAACTGAGACAGGCAAGTCCAGAATATCATGAGCTAAACTACTGATATAACTGATATAGTACACTAAATTTCCCTGTAATTATGGAACGAATTGTAAAACTTAGAAAATTAAAGTTTTCTCACATTAAGCTATTAAATATTGAGGTTCAAGTTTTGTTTTTATTCAAAGAGGGTGATAAACAGCAAACATGGAAAGCAAGCAAAGCAAAGCAAGCATGGAAAGAAAACAAGCAAGCAAACGTGATGGTAAATCGGCACTGTCGGCGATGGACTTCCGCGACACATACCGACGTTGTCGTTGGACTGCGGAAGTTAATTTGTTTATTTATTCCAAATAATGTATATGTTTATGAGTTACGACTATATGATCATTCATTAACCCACATCATTTTAATCCCAAGGGATTTCCTCCGCTTGAAAATTACTAGAGCAAAGGAATTTTATTCGGGACGATAAAATTCCTTTGTAAATCTTCAACGTAATACGCAATTCTGTGACATTAGAAATAACTAATTGTTTTTCGCGCGTGTCTAATCGCAGTCAGACTTATGTCGCCATTACAAATAAATATCTCGCGAGTGAGCTATAAAATTGAGCTAGCTCACCTCTTGCGAATGAATCTTTATCTAGCTCACAGTTGCTCTTACTCGTAATTCGTATATCAGTTCGTATATCTAGTGCAGTCATTCTAAACACAATGTAATATAGTAGCTGTATCGTTTTCGCTCGCGACGCGCGAAGGACAATACAGCGACTACATGTTGCTAGCTTAAAACGAGCGCAGTAAGATCTGCGAGCATTATATTCCTACAGTTCTGTGAGCGATTCACTATTTACGCTATTCACTAACATTCATTCACTCAATTAACTGACTCAATGGCTCTAATGTCCGAGATAATTGAGCTAGTGAGCTAGATAAGTGATATATATATATATATATATATATATTCGTTTCAATTATATATTTTTCACATCACTAGTTGTTTTAATTTTATGAATAATAAATCCTAACGGTATGATATAGTATATGTAGATTCAGATGTGAGTCTTTTACATTACGCGAATAATACGACCCTGGATCGTCTAAGACGAAAATTAAATCGATTCGCTCAGTATTGTGGAGGCGTAGCTTAACAACTGTGTAAGTGTTTTAAACCTGTGCCGCAATATTAAAGTCATTCTACAAAGGTAATTCCAAGACGCTTTGATGTGCGGAATGCGATGTTAATTTATTTATAACGTGCGCTCGGCCTCGGCTTCGTCTGCGTTCTTAAACGTTCGTATAGATAGGGTAGTCGACAGCATGCCCACTCAATGCCTTATTGATCAATACTCGTGGTACTGATGTTGTGGCTACCACCTACGTCTTGCCGGCTAGAACTGGGCGTAGCCGCTCGGTACTAGGCTAGAACTAGGTACTGCCATTTCTCTTAACGGCTGCAAATAGGTGTAAATGTACTGCATTTCCCACTTTATCTTATTTCCCTAATGTACGTACGTGTTTCGGTAATGAGTGAGATGTGCCAGGGCCCATTCCCATCCTATCCCTCCCCATTTTCCCAACTCTTTCTCCAAATCCATTCCTATATCTCCAAAGGTTGGCAGCGCATCCGGGGCGTGCCAACGTTTGTCATTTTGGACTATTGTTGGCATGTATCGCGGATGTCTATGGGCGAGTATCCACCATCCACAAGTATCAACTTACCATCAGGTGGACTGTATGCACGTCTGCCGCATTATCCATAAAAAAAAAATATACCTCAGAACTGTTAAATGGAATTTTTGCCTAGACCTTCTTAACGGTTACAACTATTAATTGTAGCCGTTAAGAAAAGACTACTTCTAATCAGCTGCGACCGGCTGCGCCTAGTTATAGCCGTCTGGACCTAAGTGTAGTCATACTTCGGCTTCTAGTCGTAACATTGACATATTAGGTAGGACGACTCGTGTTCTTCTGATATCAATTATCATTCTTTACTCACATTTTTTCATTCGTTTACATTCCTTCTACTTACGATATATACTATGATCAGGATATTTAACAATATCCAGAAATAATATTGTTTTACACCAGTAATCTTCATCATAATATTGTAGTTTTGATAATAAAAATAGTTTGATAATAAATACCTAACATTATATTCAAGTAATATGTACTTATTCTAATGTATACATTTGTGTGTGAAGGTGTATATTAATAATAAGGGTATATCTATGTATTTTATATATTTTTTACCCTACCATCATTCGAGTCTTTCTCGCACTTCCCAATTGAAGTTCTCGGAACAACCCAAAGGTTAGCAATGTAACTTTTTAAACTTTCGCGTTTTGTACACATTTCATATTGTAAATCCGTACCCGTACCCGTGCCGAAACGTTGAGTAGAAATGAAAGATAAACGAAAACCTTACATTTTATTTACAATATTAAACCCAAAGGTCGGCTGGTAGAGAATCTCTTAAGATATTAAGTTCGTCTTTTTTTCCTTATAATTGTTGCCACGGTGCAACTAGCACATTCTGCCCTTGTCAGATTTTTGTCGTAATAATCAATGTCCAGTCCTGTCGAAGTAATTCAGGAGTCGCTCAGTAAAAGGTTTACTGAGGACAGAAGAGGACTCCTTGGAAGCACAGGAAAAACCCATTCCCACGCTTTGAAGTTAATTAACTATCAATATTAACGCCTAATACACAATTTTTGCTTTACTTATCGAGTTCCCACCAAAAAGTCCTAAGCTCATCTTTGTACGATAATTTGCAATAAAGTGTATAATTTAATAAAATGAATAAATATGTCCCAATAAACTCGGTATTGTGAGGTGAATCCCTGATTTTAGGCTTCGAGAAAGTTCCAGGAAATTGCATAAATTCTGCTATGTGTGTTCTATAAATAAATATACAAATAAATCTTTAATACTGTGAACTTGCGAATAACTTTAATTGTTTTTCGCGCGTATCTAATCACGGCAAGAATTGCGTTGCCATATTCTAACTGAAACTAATTAATTATTTCGAACTGGCAGCACCGTGTGTGTTTTGAATCTAACAAGCTGGTAAGTTATAACATTACCGCACACGCCAAAGTTCCTTGTTTGTAAGGTAACATACGCGAAGTTTTCACGTTTTAACAAAACCTCCATTCGAAGGGTTAGCCCGTTTAATTAGTTGTTTCAAGGATCCTTATATCAGATCCCAATAAATTATCGGGCACCCATTTAAGGGGTGATTTATAATGATATAAATCAATATTTTTATCAGAAAGAATTTCATAAAGAACAATACCAAAGTGTTAGGAATTCTACAAATATATGTTTACAATTAATATATTTTCTATTAATCAAATTATATCTAATAACGATCATAAAATTAGATTGTCGATCATTTAGAGGCGTCATGGCAGAACACTAGTTTAATAATTTTTAAGGTTTAATAGTTTAAATAGTTTTTTGGTGGGCATGTAATGTTTGAGGTAATGAAATAAAAGCATAAGACTGTACATTTTTCGTGTGCTTTCAAGGAGTCCCAACTCTGTTCTTAATAAACCTACTATCACTTTACTGAGTGGCTCCTGACTTGCTTCTAGATGACTGGACATTGACAAGATGCGTTTTAATTTGTTTTGACTTTAATTATGAAGAAAACTTGACACTAGGAGAATGTGCTAATTGCACCATTGCCATATATAGAAAGAAAAGAAAGACTGAATTGGGAGTAGGTAAATTTGAGCGCTTGCCTCAGTCTAAGACTGTAATACTACATCCCTGTATTTTAGTTGCTAGTTGATTTAGACGTACAACGAAATACAGAATACAAAGGCCTTCAAAAATTGTTTATTATACAATCAATGAATTGGAAATACATTGCTTTGTTTACTGAGTCATGATCTAATTATTACAATATTAGTCATTTTATTTCATTTATAAATAAATTTATAGTCATTTATAAAACCAGCCATTTTATCATACACTGGATGTATGGCTCTAAAATGCCACGCTCGCCAAGCGGGTTGGTGAATCCACTCTTTTAGAGGTGATGTCGTACCTCAGCGCTGGTGGCGGCGGCTTTGTTTGTTTTTTTTTTTTATAGACTAGTGGGCGGACGAGCAAGCGGTCCCACGTGATGGTAAGTGTTACCGCCGCCCATGGACACCTGCAACACCAGGCGCGCTGCCGACCTTGCAAAATCCTATTCACAGCTCTCTTGAAGAACCCCATATCATAGCTTGTTATCTCTCAGTTGCTTTTACCACAGCCACGGGAAGAGACACGGCGGAGTCGGCCGACATCACACGGCCAATTTCGGCATAATTTTATTAAAATTAAATTAACACAAAGATTGAATCTTAATTTCATACTACCACTACGAGTATCTTTGTCAATTGAAGTTTATAATCGTACGAAACTTTTGAATTATAGTAATCGAATGAAACTATTGTCTGTCACATTTTTAACTATTCGTTTTGACTACGTCGACTTTGTGATACCATTTTTAATAATCAAAAAATACTAAATAACTATTCAGTTATACAAAAATAGTTTATTTTGATGATCATGATTTGCTGCTCAGTTAGTTTTATTTGTTGCCCGTTTAAATGTAAGCCATTTAGTATTTTGGGAATGAGCTCTTCCCGTGGGCACGACACGCAAGGCGACTAAGGAATAATAAAGCGGCTACCACGAGCCCTGAGGGACTACAGCGGCTCTAAAAGAGTAAAAGAGTGGACTTACCAACCCGCTTGGTATGGTGTGCTATGTGCCCTTAATTCTTTTGAATATACAGTAACTTATCGTGGCCCCAATATACTACATCAAACTTTTCCCGAATTTCCAAAAGAAAACGAATTACTTACGATATTTTTGAAATTCCTCTGTTTGAACATTTAGGCACGAAAAATTATCTTATAAAATAGTAGCAACGTTTCAGCTTCAGCGGTACTGGTAAGGCCTAAATCAACTTCTAAGAATGTTCATCAATCATCCACCTACACTTAGCTTTAGTAAAGTAATGTTAAACAAGGTATTTAAAGTATATGGAGTAAAGTCACGTTTATAATGGAACCGTTCTTTGCCCTACTTTGCCTTGAAATATGGGTCTGTGCGTACTAAAGAATACGCGTCATATTTTCTTATTATCAGTTTCTTTAAAAATCTTCCGACACAATGTTCTGCAAATCAATGCAGAAAAAAATTATACGAAAATAAGTATTATGTTAAAAATTATTATAATATCTATATATAATTATATTTATAAATGTTATTATATTTAGATATTATAGCTTTGGTTATTTTGAACGTATCAACGAGTCTTTAAACTCAGTGTTTTGTTTATTAAAACTGTTTATTTACTGAAAATATCATCTTCTATCTATTCTATAATCTATTATATAGTTCTGTTAAATTAGTTTAGTTTCTGTTAAATTATTCCACAGTTTACACGTTACTTTGATCAATTTGAATATGCGATCCGTGTATTTGCAAACCTACACATCACAGATACAAGAGAAACGACAAGTTTCAACATGTAAACATCTTGTCACTTTTTACCATCATTTTTTTTATACAAATAAAGCGGCAGACGAGTATACAGTCCACGTGGTGGTAAGTGAATACTGTCGCCCGTGGACACTCGCGGTACATGCCAACTTCAGTCCAAAATGACAAACGTTGGCAAGCCCCCGGATGCGCCTACTATATAAATATTGCCTACCTTTGGAGATGTAGAAATGAATTTGGAGAAAGGGTTGGGAAAACTGAGAGGTATAGGATGGGATCTGGCATATTTCACTCACTACTGAAACACTGTACGTGGGGAATAGATTAAAGTGGGAAATGCAGTAGATATCAAGGTAGTGTTCTGTGAGAGAGGGGTAACGTGGTCAGTCGAGTGCGACCAGCGGCTGTTGGTTTTTTTATTATATTTATGGAGGCAGACGGGCAGGCGGCCTGCAGCGTCCCAGCGAGTGCGGGCTTCATGATGCTTTATGATGGCTACCGCCGCTCATGGACACCTGCAACACCAGGGGATATGCGAGTGCGCTGCCGGCTTTGCAGAATCCTATTCTCAGCGCGCTGGATTGCAGCGTGCACCCCCTTCAAAGTGCGACAATAGCGAAAATCCACATCCACATCATCATGATTGCGACCACTCTGTCAAGAGTGTACGACTGAGAGATAGATCTGTAATAACCCATCGTGTACAAGTTATTTATGTTTCTATAAAATTACTTGAAGAGTTCAGCGTGAACGTGACTTAGTACCCTCATCCATCATATCGAATTGATTATGATAAATGCCTGCCGCAGACGGTCGCCTTTAACGTCTGAGCACCCTTACATTACACCTATGCTTTGTGTCTATATATAAATATGTGATAAATAACATGTATAATACATTATGTTGAAATATTTTATTGGATAACAGTAGGTACAGAGGCGGAAGGTCATATGTATACACCTTGAAATTTTACAGAAAATGTTGAAACCAGCTTGAATGAAAGGTTAGCTGATAGAGACCGACTTAAGGCATTAAGCTCGCCTTTTGTACCATAATGTGCAATAAAGTTTTTTAAATAAATGAAACTGTATTTTGCTTTTGTAAATATTGTATCAGCCCTAAATATCCCACATAATTAAAGCGGAATAAAATCATTGTACCAACATCGCAGGTAAATCGACATCCGGTTGTATGATGTGTCTATTCAAATATGAATTGTCAAATATGAATATAAGAAATAGATAGTAAAAAGAACTATATGACACCGACCTCGGCCGCTATTCGATTAAAGAGTTTGGCGTGCCATAGAAAAGATGGCAGTACATATTTCTGTAACTAGAGGGTTAATATGTAATTTTTTTTAAATCCAGTGGTTTTTATTGATTTCTTTAAAGTTATGGGTCTTTGAAGGGCTACTTTATTATAATGTAAAAAAATAAACCCCATTAGCAATAAAAACATGAAAATGAAAAATGAATTGATTTCCAACTATGCTTTACAATTTGTTTACCACTTGTTCCCACACGCATTTCTCACGCATTTAGTTTGCGGGAACGGTTACAATCCATCGCTTAACCTAATTAAAATAATAATGGTTAGCAAGATTTTTTTTTTAAGGTTTTAAGTTTTTAATGCATATTTCTATACCAATCAGACAGTTAATATTATTGTTATTTCTAATATATACGTATATATATATAATTATATGTGTAATATTATATAACCGACGAAAAGAGTCGATGCTTTTTCCAAATTCTGCCCAGCCAAGTTGAATGAGTCTATCGACCTCCTTGTTTTTGGGGATTGCCCAAGATAGACATAATGGTCATCAACTTCAAGTGTCACGTCGATGTCTATCGGTCCCAGAAGAACATGTTCATTGAACATGATTTTTATTTTGTCCAAGTTCATTCCGAGACTGACTATCCATGGAAGGGATGGAATAAACCTCCCATGAAAAAGCAAGTTTCTGAAATTAGTTAGGACAAATTAGATAAATAGAATACAACCATCCCATCTCTTCCCGTGGGACAAAGGGATAATAAAACTGCTATCTTAAGTTCTAAGGAATTACAGCACCTCTAAAAGAATGGACTCCCGAACTCGTGCACAAGTCTAAGTGCTTGAGCAGGCCCACGTCCGGCAGTGGACGATGAGAGTATAATAAGCTAAGGAAATATATATATATTTCATTTTCTTTAGCATATTATTATATATTGCTTTATATAATAATATGCTAAAGAAAATGATGTAGCAAGAAACTTAAATTACACTTTAAACCTGTTACCAAGAGGCGAAATGAAGGTAATTTGTGGAGTTATTTGAAAAGTTTGAGGGGATGTGAAAAAATGTCGAAAAGTTTTGATTAATAGTGCTGTTCGAGTACGGTGACAAATTGTCATGCTTCAGGGCAGTCGAGCGTTCGAAGAAATACAAACTCTTTTGCAGCTCACTATTGATGTATTGAATAGGTAGCTAGTTGAGGCCAACTGTAAATGGAATGTTGTAGAATAAACGTGTCGTTTCAGTTCTTTCAGCAATGAATAGCAACCTTAAGTTCACAGAAATAACTCGTTCACGAACGCAAAAAGAGTTTGTAATCTTACAAACGCTCGACTGGATACTGGTAACAGTATCCGTTAGTGGCTGGATACTGTGTTGCATTCGCGCGCCTTTTAAGATCAACTTGACCAAAAATGTACAAAATAATTTGCACGAAAGACTGAGAGAAACGAAAATAAAAGTTTCTTATTAATTCCTATGCTCCTCTTCCTCTTGAGAAGAACTTGCGAAACTTACTATACTTTATGCCTGCATTTGTATACTTATCATAAAGATATAAAATATATCATTATTAAACTGTAATCTGAATAAAAATATTGTGTAAGTTTTTGCTGGCTAGAAAGAAAGGTTACCTCATCTTGATATTAAGGTCGTGAATTAAAGTGTAGAGTTTAATCGTGTAGTAAGTGAATTAAATCGAAAATTCATACCTTATTCGCGACGTAATTGTTGATTTTCTGCCTTTTCGAACCAACGTACTTATTTTTATTAAAATTATTATATCAATTATTGCGTAATTCTAATCATTGTGTTCAGCCGATTTCAGTCATTGGTTCCATTATTAGTTATCATTAGTTAATACGCATCGTTTTCTAATAATTCTCGTGTCTATGAATTGACCTACCTATAAAGTTTTAATAACGTGTTTTAAACCAGTGCAATGGGAATTGAAGATAGGCATTAGTAACAAAACTAATAATTTACTAAATATTTGCATTTACATTTAAAAAAATAGTTTCTTAATTTGTTTTAGATCCCGCGTTTTTCAATATATCATTTCAAGAGTTAAATGTGAAAGTTAATTTTTTTTTTTTTTTTAAAGGTGGAAATAACAACTTTTTAACCGAGTTTATAAAAACATTCCTTGTGGCTTAACTATAATACACAGATATTAAATATTTTCATGTTATTATACTCTTTTTCATATAAAAAAATGGGGATCCGTAAGCTGAAGTATTCTTTTTTATGTCGATTTTGGTTTGTTCGATTTCATTAATTACTTAGAACAGTGTTTCCCAAAGTATGGGTCGCGACCCACTGGTGGGTCGCAAGCGAATATTGGGTTGGCCCCGAAAAAAAATAATTTAATCTAATTATAAGTATAGTGTTCTGATTAATCTTATTTTTACTTCTTAAAAATTTCGATTATCACTGGATACTGGACTTTTTTTTATTTTCTTAATTGTACGACCCTTCACATAACTACGCTATGTAAACGAGAACATGCTGTAGCAGCGACGCAATACTATTTTCATGTAAGACGTAGCGTGGGTCCCAAACTTTGTCATTTTTTTTAGGTGAGTCGCGGTTCATATAACTTTGGGAATCACGGACTTAGAAAGTTGAGCGTAGTGCGAATGCGGCCACGCGCTCTACAAAGTATAACGTACTACGCTGTAAGTACTTGCCGTGGAACTATACTTTATGCTGTGTACAGTTCTGTTTTTACAAAAAACATTTTATTAACATTTTTTATGTAACATTACCCAAACTTTCTTATCAGTTTTAGTAAAAAATAATTTTAAGAGTTATTTATTAAAAACTGGTATTTTACAACTTTTTGTTTTGGTAAATAAAAAAGGAAGCGTAAGTACACTCTCTATGGTAGTTAACTTTTAATGGTACCTATATTTAAAACATGCTCACGAAGGTCGGAAAAAATATACCTATAAGGATACAGGGGATGACCAACGTCATTCTTAGTCGAAATATAATACCTAATCAAGATTGTATGTACTTGTATCTACCTACAATGTGCCATTGCAGGGCGCAGGCCTTCCCCCAGTCAATCACTGCGGGGTTTCGGGCTGTACTCCACCACACGGGCCCAGTGCGGTTTGGTGTATCACATACTTCAGAGGTTTTTTTACTTCTGGAGCCCGAGAGTTTCCTCACGATGTTTTCTCTCACCGCCGAGATAGTGACAATTTTTTAAAATCCGTACTTAAATAGAAACTCAGTGATACAGGCCGAGGATATGAAGTCCCGATCACACGAATATGACTTGAGATATTAAATAGATATTACACTATTACACTGCTCCCTACGATATTAAATAGATAATTTCTCTGAAATTTCCCAAAAAGTGAATACAAAGTGGAGTTCACCTTTGTACAGATGTATAATTGTATATGTCAAAGTCCAGATTGAGATACCAATCCACTTGAGTGTGAAATACATTAAAATACCCTGTTATTGACAGTCACTGAGCTGGAACGCTAACTACATGCATTACCTACCTTATAACGTCTACAGTACAAGAAATAAACTTATGCGATTTATTTCTGCAGAATAGGTAGTCTGTGATTCCATTTTTTAGTTATAAAACCATCGAACAATTTTCCCGTTTGTGTATTCTCAAAGTGTGTCTACACATACAGTGAAATCATCGAGACATAAGCTTTACGTTTGTGTGAGTGCACACCGATAATGTACAGTGTGAAACATTTCGACAATCGGATTGGACAATATATATATATATATATACAAAGATACATACAGTTTTTATAGCACCATCAAGCTTTACATATTTGTCAACGGACAAAAGGTTGTCAAAAATGTAACGCCTATTGTCTTGGGTGATTCTGATTAGTCACTGGATTCTTAAAGCTAACGGACTCAAGTAATACGGTAGTTTTACAGAAGTCTTCTGTTAAACTGGTATGCCCAGCGGCTGTGAGATGTTACAACTTTTTCCCCTCTAGAAGTATACTGTCGCCTCTATGGTAAATTGACAAGTGTCGATCTGTTCAAAGTTCTCTTATTGTTGTCTGTTACACACACTCGCGAACTAAGTACTTGATAAATGGCGCTTTGTCTTGATGGCAGACCGGTGTCTCCCACAACTTATATTGGAAAACTTATAACAAAGTGTCCTCGTGCACAGTACATGTAAAAAATTGTAGGTAATCTTAATACAAAGACTTTAAATAAGTCTTGCCCATTTCATTCAGAACCCAATTCAGAGGAATGTTTCAAGACATTTCACTCACAGGCATTCAACAAATAAATTGAAACTGGACGAGAAATAGTTTTACAAGGGTTTGGTACCATACCATCAGCCTGTATTTCTCCACTGCTGGATAAGGATTTCTCCCAAGGACCGCCACTAAATAAAGTCTCATTGTGTGTTTTTCGTATTCATTGGAAGGTCCACGGCAGGCAGGCTGGTTGCTGATAGCAGTTCTAGCTAGGCCTCTCGCACCGATGACGCGACTGCCCGTTACCGATCTCTGGTATTTGAGATCTAGCGAAACGATGGTTCAATCTCCATTGATCGGTCGTCAGAGCTTCGTCCGTTATTCAGCAGGGTATGCGGCTTGCAGGAGGAGATGACGTGGGTCCCGTTTTTTTTTTTTTGTTAGGAAAGACAACCAAGGAAAATCCTCATGGACACCTGGGAATGGGGCCCAGGTAGTGCCGGACTCTTACCGGCTAAAAACCTTGATTTGTCTTAATATCGTGTATGTCTAAATTCTTGTGGCCTTAGTGGCCTTTTAAGAGTCACCGGGTGTGCGGTGGGTATCGTTTAATGGTCATTGGGATCCCTTGTAGCATTTCTTAGAGAATAATCGCTACTTTCCCGAGTCGTCATCTAGTGAAGGGTAAGCTTCCTTACTGTTTACTTTATATATTGTGAATCATGTAACGTTACTTTAACAAAACTCTAATTGAAACACCTACACAAGTCGGATGGAATTGTTACAAGTTGTGTAAAGTCCGGGACGGGTCATGTTCATGTAGGCATGTGTTGGAATGTTTTTATCAGACATTAGGGTTTACGGTTTGCCAGAAAAAATTCAAAATCGGAATAAAAATTCAGAAAATTGTAGTAAGATTTATTACAATAAGAACAATAAGAAGTGTACTTATAAGAAGTTAAAATTTCTTTGTGGATTTCAATAAAATATTTTTATTATATATTAAATAGTCCTGAGGAACTACACTGCATCTGAAAGTGTGAATTCGAAAATTCGCTTGGCCAGCGTGCATGAAAATGCGCAGTGCATCAGGGACGTACAGCCTTAAAATATCCAGAGGGTGGTCCATATCCAGCAGTGGACGAAAAAAGGGCTGGTTACGGTATACATAGTGTATGTATATAGATAGGTATAATTATAATACTTCGAGCACAGATGTATTGACTCTTCCAAGCGATCTCAAACATTTTCTATATATGTATAGATAATAGTCCGAATACAGATTTAGCTTTTAAATTTTCTCTTCAAAGCTATTATTTTTGTGGCGGGAATGAAATAAAAAACAAGATGGCCGGACTTTCGGTAACGATGATGTCGAGGGCAGAGATAAACCGTTTATGGCACATAAAAAGGCCTCTCGTTTATCCACGAATAATATCTTAAGGGCAAACCGTTGTTTTTGCTACTTACCTGAAGAAAATCCCCAATTTACTTTGCAGATCGCGTATTAAAATAATTTTAATACTTTTTGTAAACACCAGTAAAGACAATTTGACAGGCGCATCGACTTATTTAAAAACGGCGTTTTTATGAATAGATGAATAATTACTAGTAGACATTTTCAAAGGGATGCTTCCGGTGCATTACTTGTCATCACTACAGTCTTAGAGATTTTGTAATTTTTCTGCTTAACCGTTCTCCAATACCAATTTACTCTTGGAATGGTACCTTTTCTTTCAACCCTGAATTTTTCTGATAATTAGCTATTATTTTCTTCCGTGAAAATTCCAACTGTACTCGCGACTGCGCAACGCCGCCGTGAGAATACTTTAAATTTTACGAGTTTTCCGTGTACAATATTAGTGACGATCTTCCTATTAAACACTGACAATAAATAAGTATTTCAATTGGAATGTTTCGAGAATCCAATTATTTTACGAGTATATGCGCTGCGGGGATTACTGCTGCGCAAGGTAATGTGCAGTTTGGTGAGAGCGATAATAGCTTAAAGTATCTAGTCTCGATTTCCATTCATGATGATGAGAGATATAATGATAAAAGTTTAAAACGCCAACCTTACCCACTTGATTATCTCTTGATAGGTGGTAGGGTATAAAAAAGACTAAGTTTTTAATAAAACCAGCGGAATATATAATATACATATATAACACTGCAACCCGACTGTGATTCGCTCGTGGTCACACTCCCGGTCATATACTTGTTTTGTCTATTTAACCTGATCTTCACACTAATTGAATTCTTAAAACGGAAATCAGCAATCTTTTTAATTACCTTTTGTTTCACATTTAATCTTTCGATGTTATTAACATGAAATCGACTTTAAATTAACGGCATCCAATTATAAATGAATTCTTGAGCTAAGCTATAAAAGAGTTAACTCGTCTGAAAGTTAACATTTTCATAGATAAGTAATTAAATTACGGAAAAAAATATGCGATTATATATTTTTCTCTTGTTATCATTAACATTCATGTCTATTCGTGCTAATGAAGACACAATGGCTCAAGTTTCTAGGCGTTATTCTGAGTTTGATGTCAGTGATGTTATTGACCAATTTAATTTTGACGAAAAGGAATTGGATAGTGAGTTTATCTCTCTTATTATAATAGTAGTCCCCGCGACTTCTAATGCGTAGACATTAGGGTAAGTGTGCTCAGCTTGACTCCCGTGAATACTTTATAATTGATCTAGATAAGAAGTGTATAAAATGTACCATAAATGTTAATTTGTAAGTTATAACTACACCAAGTTTCATTAAAATTCGTCCCGTAGTTTATGCGTGATGCACGATTCTGACAGATCGACAGACAGACAGAGAGAGAAAAATTCAAAAGTGGCAGTTTTGGACTCTTTATCGTTCGTAGAGCAATGATTTCAAAAAAGAAAAAAATCATATACAGAGGTGACTGTTTTATGATTGTATTATATTATAAATATGTAATTAATTATTATTAATATGCCTATGTGTCTATTTGCTTGTTTTTCGCGCTTCTTCTGGCATCCATTGATTCGGTTGTGCTTTTCAAATGTCATTTATAAAGTTTAAGTTAGTAAGCTTTAAGTTAGAAAATCTCAATCAAAGTCAAAGTCCATAGTAACAATAGGTCCCTTAGCTCACAATTGAACATTACGTCACAATTGAAAGTAACTAATACCGCTTATTAATAGATTAATATTTTGTTTAGGTATGAAATTGGTATTTACTACAATAGATCCAGCAGAAGTAGGGAAGGATCTGGATGAAGAGGATGTAGACGATGCTAAAAACTTGGATATCGGACGGTACTCCACCCAGGACTTTTCATTCGTGAATGGTCAGTTTCTAGGAGTTCAGAAGGCACCCTACCAATGCGAGGAAGCTTATGTAAAATGTCTTATTTCATGGTAATTGCGTTTTATAGTTTCAGTTATAATTACGCCGTCGAAAGACTATAGATTTGACAATTCATGAACAGTTTGAGATAACTTTGAAGTGACAATGGCTGACACGAAAATGACAGAGTTGGCAATTTTACACTAAACGTAATCGCTTGGAGCCGTAAATATTCTTTATTAACTGAAAAAACTATTACGTCGTGAGTCACGTTTTGTTTTTTAAAGATAGTGATGTAGTTCAAGATACTGAATACCGATACCGGATATTTGTAATGCAGTCTGAGTAATATGTTAAAAGTGTTTGAATTTATTAATTCGATTACTTTTGTGTGATTTGATTAAGTCTAATATTAAGCTGTGACAGAACCAGTCGGGTAATCGTTGATTAAGATCCTTAATTAAGATTTCTAAAATTTGTACGACGATCATTGCTTTTTCTTATATATAAGGTTTGGTTTACATTAATGTATGTTTGTCTGCATTTGCGATTAGAGAGGTATAACGTAAGACATAGTAATTAGTCTTCTTAACATCCACTGCTGGGCATGGGTCTCCTCAAGCACATTATCTTGTGCATGAGGGATATATGGATATATTAAAACGCCACGCTGGTCATGTTTTTAGAGATTGTGTAGTTTCTCAGAGCTTGTGGTAGAGCTCAGACCTTAGTCGCCTTTTGCGACACCCGCGGGAAAAGGTAAGAGTAGGGGTGGTACTATTCCATAACAATAGTATATAATACTTGTATCATTTACTATTGTTATGCTATTTCTGAAGCCAAGAAATTGGCAAAAATATAAAATCAAATCGAACCTTTCTCGAAGTCTAAAATCATAGATTCCCTTCATGATTCCGAGTTCGTTTAAGTATATGAAAATCGTACGACCATTTTTTTTGTAAAAATATATTTTTTATTAGTTTTATCTATTTTTCACACCGTACCATACCATCAGTCCATGTCTCTGCTGGATATACAACTCTATACAAGTAAGGCCCACCACCACACATTATTTTCTGCTCTTCTTGTCCAGCCAATACCGACGAACAAGTGGTCGGTCCACCCGATTAGCGGACATCCCATCTACCCCATCAGTTATCAGTCCTGCGGCAAATATGACCTGCCCATTTTATACATACGAGTACATTTATTGATACAAAATTTTAAAAAGAAGAATTTATGATATTTTTACATATATTTTTACTCAGAATCATTATAAGGTTTAAAATAACACAAAAAGTTAAAATTGATTGAATAAATTTTTAACTTATAAGAATCCAATTTTAACTGAAAATTCGTTAAGTTTGAGCACTTTATATCACAAAACCGGTTAAATTTTAACTGAAAATTCGTTAAGTTTGAGCATTTTGTATCACAAAACCGGTTAAATTTTAACTGAATATTCGTTAAGTTTGGGCACTTTATATTATAAAAACCGGTTAAATTTTAACTGATAATTCGTTAAGTTTGAGCACTTTGTATTCCAAAACCGCTTAAATTTTAACTGAATATTCGTTAAGTTTGAGCACTTTGTATCACAAAACCGGTTAAATTTTAACTGAATATTCGTTAAGTTTGGGCACTTTATATTACAAAACCGGTTAAATTTTAACTGATAATTCGTTAAGTTTGAGCACTTTGTATCACAAAACCGGTTAAATTTTAACTGATATTCGTTAAGTTTGAGCACTTTGTATCACAAAACCGGTTAAATTTTAACTGAATATTCGTTAAGTTTGAGCACTTTATATTAAAAAACCGGTTAAATTTTAACTGAAAATTCGTTAAGTTTGAGCACTTTGTATCACAAAACCGGTTAATTTTTTATAACTACTGATCCGATTTAAAATGAAAAATGTATCGTGGATGTCTATGGGCGACAGTATCCACTTACCATACTTACCATCTGGACTGTACTGTATGCTCGTCTGCCACCTTCGTCCATAAAAAAAAAACATTCCCATCACTGGTCGCAACAATCAGGAACCCCATCGATTTTTGTTTGATTATTATAAAAATTGTGTACTACCCACAGTACCCACATACATTGTGATTTATTAGTGATATTTTACTAAACTTGAAAGTGTTTTTATAAAAGCATAAGTCTGTGTTTTTTGTGTGCTTCCAAGAAGATCAGCTCTTCTGTCCTGAGTAAATTTACTATCACTTTACTAAGCGACTCCTAATCTTTGACCTAATCTGGTCATTGACGATTAGTTAATCTTAGATACGGGCACACACAAGTAAAACGTCCGGTGATTAAAATCGCACCGCCGCATAATTCTTGAGTAATAACAAACAACTTACAGAGGTAGCAATTAAACAACTTTGAACGGTTTAAATCGCGTATATTTAACATTATTTATATCCAGTCACCCCGTGACCACGTCCACTGCAAAGTGTTCGAAACGTCGGGATATAAATAATGTTAAATAAACGCGATTTAACTCGTTTAAAGTTGTTTAATTGCTATGTATAGTAATCGCGAAAACCTAAGAAAATATTAATTTACAGAGGTATCTATGTATCTACATATTGTGGCCGAAAGTAATACACATCGGCTATGATCGGCTAGCTTCGGTTTTGCAACGGCACACGACAGAGACGACGCTCTACAAAACCGAAGCTAGGCGATAATTTCTTTCTAAAGGCCGACGTGTAATACATGTATGTAGTACATGTATGTACATTAGCATACATAACAATTAATTACGAAGAACACTTGTCATTGACATTGTGCGCTAATTGCGCAATTACCTTATAAGAAGAAAAAAGAAATATATATTTAATAATAACCAGTGAATGTGGTAATTGTTATATTTCAGGAGTGTACCACACCCAGTATGTGCTCTAAATAGATTTTGGAATTTTCACCAATATAGTAATAGACGAGAGTTTCAACATATATGCGATGCATTTTACATGAACTGCTACTATGGTTATAGTAAGTATAAAAAAATTGTTCAACTTCTGCATGCAGTATTCTACTGGATTAACATTTTTTAACATCTCTAACATATTTTATTATAATCCTATAGGGTGCGCAACATCAAAACAAAGTAAGGGACAAATTTAGTAAGATTTGTTTTTTTACAAAAAAAGAGCCCCAAAACATGCAAAGACAGCCACAGTAAAATCTATCACACTGCACCTGTAACGCAGAATGTACAGCACATTTCCCATTTGTTTCTATTCCCCCAATGTATGTACGTACGTGTTTCGGTAGTGAGTGAGCTGTGCCAGAGCCCATTCCCTATGACTCATTCTCCTATCTCATCAAATGAAGAGTATAATGGAATAAAAGAAACACCATATTTCATTATATTGTCTCCCCCAAATTGTGATGTGACGTATGTATACTGGGTGAATAGGATAAAGTGGGAAATACGGTATATTTTACGGTAGTGTTCTATGAGGGTAAACTTGATCTCCTCCTCTCAAATAGTATATTCAAATAGTATTACAGTTTCCTACTTAACTAGCAGGGTGTCAGCCTAGAGGTATCTATTCTCGACTCAGATTCGTAGGGTTTTGAGTGCAAATCTAGACCCACATCGTTTTACTTAAATATGTTACTTTTATACGAGTATATATTTATTTCAGGATATTGGCGAATAGTGGACTTTGGCCGTTGTAAAAATACTGACCCATTTTTCGTTTTGCCAACAATTTGAAATGTTTTGTTAATAATAAAGATTATTTTATGTCACTAAAACAAGGTTTTTTATTTAAACCTTCTAACAAGAACATTTTCTTTACAAAAGACAATTTTAAGATTCTTTGTAAAAGTGATATGATATGAGTGATAGTCAAATAAGATAACTAAGTCCTCGGTAACATGGGCAACGATTTTAACAACTTGAGGCAACAATAGGAAGTAAATATTAGGTGCTTACCGATATAATTGCCGTTTTTTATGGAAAAATTCAAATAGGTATATTTAATTAATTGAAATATTGTCCATTACCATCAATACTTTTGCCACTTTAATGAAAGTTGATTGATGTCTCCATTATAGTTGATCAATATATTTTTGGAGAAGTATTGAAACTTAAGAAACGTATATCTAAATTGTATCTAACGTAATCACCTTCTAATCTAATACACCTTGAATAACGTTTTGAAAGTTGCTCAATTCCCTTGGAAAAAAAGACTTGATCCTGGGTATGGAAAAAAGACTTTACAGCGCACATGACCTCATCATCTCCCTAAAATTTTATACGACGCAAGTGTTTTTACAAATTGGTAAAAAGGTGAAAATCACTAAGAGCTAGGTCCAGAGAACATGGCGGATGCTGCATCAACTGAAACCCAGCCGTTCGGATTGCAGCGCCTGCAACATCATACCAATGCGCAGGTGCATTGTCATGATGAAAAAGCACTCCGGCACACAATTTTCCACTTCGTTTATTTTTTATTTCCTCGCATAATTTTTTGATCAATGTTGCGTAATACTCTCCAGTTATTGTCTCTCCTTTAATTAATAATACCTTCCGCATCCCATAAGATCGACGCCATTATCTTGCTAGCGGACGCAGATACCTTGAATCTCTTGGCTGGCGGGTAGGACGATCTTTTCCACACCTTACTTTGGTTCTTTGTCTCCGAGTCAAAATGATGAAATCACGTTTCATCAACGGTCACGAAACGTAGTCGAAAAGATTCTGGGTCTCGGTCAATAATCGCCAAATTTTGCTTTGGAATGTCTACTCTTGTTTTCTTTTGTGCGTCTGTTAACATTCGAGGAACCCAAAGCGCGGCCACCTTTTTGAATTTTAAGGTATGAGTTAAAATGAACTGAATTGTCCCGAACGAAAGTTTCATAATCTCAGCTAAATGACGAATAGTCACACCTCGATCTGGCTTAACAATTTCTTATTTTTTTTAACGTTGTCTTCAGTAGCGTTGTCACAAGCCGTGAAAACAATTTGTGCCGTTTATGGACCTAATGCAGTGTCAGTAAGAGTAGCACAAAGTAAGGGTTTTCAGTCAGGAAATTTTAATGTTAAACATGCAGTTCGCTCCGGTCGCCCTGTTACCGATAAAGTTGATGCCATTTGTGAAAAAGTGTAGCAAGATCGGCATATAAGTAGTTACGACATTGCTGATGAACTGGGAATTGACCACAAAACAGTTTTGACTCATTTGAAAAAGGCTGGATTCACAAAAAAACTCGATATTTGGGTATCACACGAGCTCACTGAAAGAAACCTAATGAACCGTGTACTCGTTTGCTATTCTCTATTAAAACGCAATGAAACCGAACCACTTTTGAAAAGATTGATCACTGGTGATGAGAAGTGGATCACTTACGACAAGAACGTGAGGGAAAGATCATGGTCTAAGTGCGGCCAAGCTCCACAGACTGTGGCGAAACCCGGATTAACGCTCAATAAGGTGATGTTGTGTGTATGGTGGGTGCACCCACCATATAGCCCTGACTTTGCGCCCTCAGATTTCCACTTGTTTCGGTCTGTTCAGAATTCTTTAGGTAGTGTAAGGTTAACATCAAGAGAGGACTGTCAAAACTACTTGTCACAATTTTTTGACCAAAAATCCCAAAATTTCTACAGCAACGGGATCATGTCACTACCTACAAGATGACAACAAGTTTTAGAACAAAACGGCACATATATATTATAATTAAATGTAATTAAACTTATGAAAAAAATATCTTGAATTTGTATATGAAATACGAAGAAACTTTTTCCCCGACCTTATAGAATGTATTCCTATAATTTAATATAAAGTATCCGATTCCAGAAACAATTTTAATCATCACAGTGGTGATGATTAAAATTGTGTATTTATGGCCCTTGCATAATTCAATAAGCCTAACTGTAGGGATTTAATACTATATTGACATGTTAAATATTATGTTATGTTGGGATCGTAGGGATAGTGCATCCCCAGAATCCAGTGTAACGTGGGTGTTCGCGCCAATAACATTGGTGCTTTTATTTTGTAGAGTAATAAATATTATATTTTATTACCCACATACCCGCCATGCATACATTGCATACCCGCCAGTCTAGCGATCGACCCCTCCTGTCGCCAGTCGATTGTGAAGCTCACATATTTTGGTGGTCTCCTGAACCCCGGAATTGGCACACGCTGTGCCTTTTATATACCGCGAGTGTATCTGCTCTAAGCTACATCGTAGCTTAATTCTGAGGGACGCTTAAACCAAGTGGAAAGTCAAGAAGAAGCGCTACCAGGCTAGGAAGAACACAAGGCAATCGTAAGCTTGGTCGAAAGTCAGCTATTCTCGGCATATAAGGTCAGGTTTTCTATTTGTATATCTTTATTAGTATTAAACCTATGGATCCGCTCGTGGATTAGCGTACGGCTATATTGCTTAGCTGTCGAGTTCACAGTGGGTGACTAGGTAAATTTGAGATGCAAAAAAAATATTTAGGTTACAATACAAATTTTTATTACAACTTCTCAAAATACTCTGCATTAGTCTTTATACAGGGATTCATTCGTCTAAACCTAGATTTAAAGCACTGGCGATATTCTTCGTTATCGAGGTCCTCTGCCATAAAACATTTCAGTTGCCATGAAAGCATTCCGAGCGCACTCATTGCTATCGAAAAGAATGCCACGGAGTCTAAGCTTCACTTTTGGCAAGAGAAAGAAGTCACATGGAGCTAAATCAGGGTTATAAGGAAGGTAGCTCTATTCTTGGATCGCTGTGGTCTTCCAAAACTCTTGGGTAAGTTTTGCTTTGTGAGATGAGATGCTTTGTGGGCCGCCCTCGCGCCACGAAGAAACCTTTAGGCAGTACTACGGCCCAGGGAGCCAACCCAGCGACCTTCCTGTGTTGGCGGACAGAGGAGATGCTACTGAAGGGGACTCAGTCCCGAACAGTTACCTCCACCCTCATAAGGGGGTGTGAGAAGACCTACGGCAGTTAGGAGTAGGATTATGTAAGGTCGGCATTGCACCCGCACCCCCCTGGTTTTGCAAATATCCAACGACATCGGTAACCTCTTACCATCTGTTGGGCCACTTGTCTGTCTGCCCTTTCTTCTATAAAAATATGTAAAATAATACCATAAACTAATCAGCCCTTTTATCGGCCACTGCTGAACATGGCTCTCCTAATGCATATAGTCAAGTTCATGAGGGGGATGTATGGCATTAAAACTCCACGCTGGCCAAACAGGTTGGCAAGCCCATTCTTTTAGAGGTGATGTAGTTCCTCAGGGCTTGTAGTAGCGGCTTTGTTATCCCTCAATAGCCTTTGACCTCAATATGACATCCACGGGAAGAGACGTTCGAGCTGATAATACAACATTAATAAAACACACAACTATCACACGAAACTACTTACCCGGAAAGAGATTAATCTTCCCACCAAATTAAGTGCAGAGTTCCATTAAACAAATTGATTTTGTTAACTATTTATTGCTAAGGAAAAAAGATACTTTAGCATTGATTAGATGTTTACTTGATTTATTATTAAAATTTAGGTTAGAACTTCTTTTAATTTATACCATACTATCAACCTGTACCTCTCCACTGCTAGATATAGACCTCTCCGGTTATAAAATCCACTTCAAAATTGAGAAAGGTAGGCGGCGCTGCCGGGAATTTGTAAGTGTCCGTCATTCTTGACGGACGTAGGCACGTATCATAGACGTCCATAGGCAACATTATTCACTTAATTTACCACAAAGTTGACAGTTAGTCGATCTTTCCACAATACAAAGTCGTTTCAAAAATGAAAAGCCCACGTTGTAGAGTTTTAAATACGATTAATTGAATCTTCCGGGCTACTTGGCCGAGGTCTTCTGGAATCTCTTCTCTTTATTCCAAACGTTTCGTCAACATCTGCGGTTGACATCTTCAGTGGCGACTGCGTTCACTTTCGGAGAGATGTTATCTCTTTAACTTCTGGAGCGTTCTATCTAGAGCGACTCTATAGTAAAAATACAGAGTACGAAATTGCGCTATTGCAACAAATGTTATATTTCCCCCAAGCCCCGAAGAAAATATTCGATCTTAGCAAAAAATTTTGAGGTTAAAGAAAAATAATAGCTCCTTCATTCATCAATCCCATACATTATACCATACACATTGACATCTTTCATTAGTTGGGGTAGGGTTCACTTTCAATGACGCCTACTCCTGAGATATTCTCTATAGCGTCAGTTGGGCTTATTTTGGGAGTTGTCAACCGCTCCTGCTTAAGTCCCAATTAACAAGTATTAGTCCTATGACTATAACTAAATGCTTTCACCTTGAGTTTCATGTAGGCCCAAGAGGAAAGTAGTTCCCGAGTCAATGTAGTTGACCCAAGAGGAAAATAGTTCCCGGGTCAATGTAGTTGAACCAAGAGAAAAATAGTTCCCGGGTCAATGTAGTTGACCCAAGAGAAATTCCTAATAGAGAGGAATAAAGAGTTATGCCCGTAGAATCTTTCTATGGCTGAAAGATGTTAGCTAAAGAGCCAAGATTCTAATAAAGTTCAAATTAAAATAAATGAAAAAGTGAAATTGTATATAAATAAAATATTTAAGTTTTAAAATCTTTAACGTGCCATTTACTTCTAGTGCCATTAGTGTTTTCAAGAATATAGACTAATGGGGAGAGTTTTTGAATAACTTTACACTTTAAGTAGCGAGGTGCTAACTTGGAGCTGAAATAAGAACCAGCATTACTTTGCGTATAGTTCTTACGCCAGATAGTATCTCCAACTTTAAATTCTTTAAAAGAATGGCGTAGGTTATAGCGAGACATGTTTTTAGTATGTGAAACATGTAGCGCAACCTGGACTTTATGGAAGATAGAAGAGAGTAAACCTATATTGTTAGCATAAATATCTCGAGGTAAGAAGGTGAGCTCGTCAAGGCTTTGGGTTTGAGTGTAAACTGAGCCACAGGCAATGGTTTCACGACCGAAAGCTAAAAATGAAGGGGAGTATCCAGTCACTGCATTTACACTGTTGTTCATAGCAGATTGTATTTTTAGGAGGTGTATATCCCAGCTCCTATGGTCTTCATTTACAAGAGAGGCTAAGGCTGTAAGAATGGTTCTATTATATCTCTCTGTTGGGTTTACTTGTGGGCAATAATGAGGTGAATAGAATGTGAAAGGAACTTTATATTTCAATCACATGATTTCGAAATTCATGTGATTGAAATTGGGTGTACCGTTGTCCATAATTATAGTCTGTGTGATTCTTTAATAAGTTAATAATTACAGATTTTTACGGCTAAGTCATAATAATAACCAACGGACTAATTTATAATCAATATCAGCCTATAATATCATGGTTCTGTTTGTCAAAAGATTAATAATTTAATAAAACTGCAGGACAAAAGTTTGTTTGGAGCTTGAACTAATTGAGAATTTTAACTAAAAATGACAAACTACCCACTCAGAGTGTTGAATTTGCAATTAGAATTTGCATTTTAATAAACGAAATGGGTACAAAGTTACTGATTATTTATTGCCGTTGCTTTCTCGTTGAGTTGTCATTAATAAAAAAAGTTTTTCGATTAAAATTACCGAGGAAAGTGAGAAAATAAAAAGCCTGCGCCTAACACCGGCTAAGTTTTAATAAAATATTAATTAATTTGTTTTTTGTATAAATGTTATTGTTATTACATTTATGTTATTACTGCTTGCAGCTCTGTGGACAGAGCTGTCCACGTGAATTGAAAAGCATAAACATGTACCTACTTTTTTTTTATAGGACAAAGGTGGCAAACAATTTGACTTGGTTATTTGGCTTTGATTGTTTGCAAATGCGCTTTAATAAATGAGAAATGAATTAAGAAATCGCTTTATGAATAATTATTACCGATTTATTGTAAAACAATGTAAATTCAAGCACTTGCATGGCGAAAAGGATGGCATCGGTCGGTAAGCGCTTGCGATTTGAACGGGGCACAGTCTGCGTTGGGTTTTTGAGACGAGAACAATAATAATTGTAACTGAAACCCCTGTTAATTTTGAATACAATTTGGTGGATTTATTTTGGCTTTCTCTTTTTGTTTGAAGTGAATCTTAATGAGTTTCGAAAAGCAGATTTTCTGCTGTCATCTTGAATACATAAAGAACAACTTGATAGATAACCTAGTTAGATCATTTCAGCGACAGTCTCGTTCTCGTTTTCGACCATCGGTTGGTCGAAAACGAGACCGACGGGTCTGCCTCTTTTCGTTTTTAAATAACCCTCGTTTTCCGTCGATATATATTTAATTTAATATCACTCCTGTCACTAATTTCACTCCTTTAAATGTTAGAAAGAACTTGTAAAACCGAATCAATTGAGATTAAATGCTTTGATACACATCAAACTATCATAACGTAGACATTGGGCAATATTACAATACAGTAAGAACTCCATTCACATTTGAATATATTTTAGTTATTATATGCTTGAATGATGCCACAAAGATGCCTGTACTCGTATATTAAGTTCGGAGTCAATTTATTTTAGTACTTCATTCATTCAAACAAAATAATTTGTATTTATATTATTCAATGAGATTTTTCGAATTCAGATAGGTGCATTTTAATCTACAGATACTCGAAAACTAAATGTTTCGTTGCACGTTAACCACAACTGTTCCGTGTAAAGCGGAATGAACAAGGAAAGAACCAGTTTGGGCGCATAGAAACTTACCTAAGCATACCTACAATAGAACAAGTGAATTATTGGAAAAAAAAGTATACAGGTTGTGGACACTATAGTAGAGTCAATTTAATAGGCCACTTTTGACATTTCATTGATTTTGTGACGATATAACTTTGCATCGGTCCCATAAATCAATTTAAGTTTATAAATGCTTTACTGAACACTAAAAATATGTAACATTTTTAATAAAAAAATATAAACTTGTCTTTTTATATCAAATTTAATAAGTTCGAAGGTTAATTTGGTTGCTAAACATCATTATCAATTTATATTTCAAGAAATTCGAACCCCACTACAAGGTTATGCCTGTATACATTTTTTCTTTTTTAATAATAGGGATGTGATCTTTATAATCGAAGTAACTTGTAGAGAGAAAGGAATATCGAAGAAAATTATCGTTACGTTAATAAACAAATTAAGAGAACAATAAAATTATTAAATAATTGACATAATTTAAATAAATACAATTATTAATTAGTAAATACATTAAAAAGATATATGTAATTAAATTTATATAGCTATACCTCATTTAATATATTAAAACTATATCTGAAATTAAAAAGAAAAAGGAAGAAAAGGAAAAGAATTGTGCCAGTTGTCTATGTCGATAGTTTTAATGCCGATGCAATTCGCAACCATATTTATGGTTATTTATTATTGTGAAAATGGTATCCATCTAGAAAAAAACATTTATGTTCATTAAAAAAAGCAGGCTTATTTTCTGGTGGAATATCATTTTTAATAAAAACTGCGTGTACAAATGTTTCCAAAGAAAAATTAGTTCCAAAGTTAAATAAATAAGGTAAACATTCGCGTTAAGACCCGTTTATACAAGATAAATAAATCAACGAAAACCTAAATTTGAAGGATTTTTTTTGATGCCTCAAATAATTAGAAAAATTGTAGTAGGAAAACAAAAAAAATATAATGGAAGATTTTTAATGTGATTTAAGAATTGATAATAATAGCAACGATAGCAGTTTCAAGGAATCTGAAAGTTCCAATTAATAAATAATAATTGATTACATATATAAACTGGTTTCATTATATTTCCCATAATTACACTTAACTTTGAGGTCACGTGGAATGTGTAGAAGGTTTCTAATGCTGTATACTCTAAAAATATTACTGAAGAATTATTTTTTTATGAACACTAAAATCGATTTACTAATATTACGACTTATATATCGATTTTTGTCTTTAATCGATAATTTCTGTTAGATTACCTCACTATGACAACCAGTTTGACATTTGTCAAAAGTAGCCTATTAAATTGACTCTACTTTAGCCAGGATTCAGTTTTCGGTCGACTTTTTAGGGAATGCTGACAAAGATATTTACGAGAAAAATACTGACAAAAATACGAAGATAAACCGCGAAAATAAATAAACCACGAATGGCAATAAATGTAGTCTCCATCCTTGGTATCTGGTAGTGAGAGAATCCATTATCTTATAAGAAGAAGCTGATAAAAGATATGGAGTGGTGCTCACACCTCTGGATCGGTATACCACATTATTTGTGAACCCATTTGACGTCCGTAAGGTGCTTTTACAGATTTTTTTACAGCTGCTTAGTCTACGCGAGCGAAACCGCGGGTAGAAGCTAGTACATTATAATAAAATCGTATTACAATATTTTTTGAAATATATTGCAGTTTCAAGTACGAATGATACAGAGCCCAAAACAAACTTATAGCTTATGTGACGGGTTACCATTTAGGGTACCTAATTCTTGCCCAGATCAATTATAAAGTTCCCACGGGAACCTAGCATCTATCAATATATTTGAAAAACTTTTAAGTATTTCTCATAATCCATTTCCATTATTTTCTATTGTTTGTGCCACAGCGGTAAATATTTTTCCAAGGAAAATCCGTAATGAAACAATTTGTATTCAGTAACTAAATTTTGTAAGAAAGGGAGACTCTAACGAATCGAACGATCAAATGGAAAAATCAAAAGAGATTTTTTTGGTAAGGATGGTTTTATTCAATTGACACCATTCTGATAACACTGCATCGTAAAATCTTACCTTACATCTCTGTGCTGTGGATTTTGAGAGGGTGAGGATGCACTTTACTGGCCAAGTTTCCCCTCTCACGCAAAGGACTACTTTAAAATGAACCTACTGCATTTCCCACTTAATCCCATTCCCGTACGTAAGAGTTTCGGTAGTGAGTGAGATAAGACAGAGCCCATTCTTATTCCATCTTATTCTATCCCTCCCCATTTTCCCAACTCTTACAAATGAAAATTTGGAATTTGTACTTTCCAAAATGGAAAGGGGCGGGCGGCCTTTCCATTTTCCCAAGTTTTTTCCAAATCCATTCCTAAATCTTCAAAAGTAGGCAGCACCATCCGTGGGCATGCCGTTTGTTATTGTGGACTGATGGCATGCATCGCGGATATCGCAACATACCAACAACTGTCTGTCTGCCGTCTTCTTTGTATAAAAAAAATAGATACACACGAAGATACCCCAGATCCTAGATATTAAGACTTAAGTAAACTCTCAAATAAAACAAAATAATTGTTTTACTGTTATATGTTGATTATATAAATGAATGTATTTAAACAGAATTTTGAAACTAAGAAACTTTAAGTTCTTAACCTGAAAATCTTAACCAATGCCAATAAACAAGTCCATACCGGCAATAAGGTCCCTTTACTCAGATGACGTCATAAATATTTATCTTTTAAAATACCTACTTATCCTTGTGTAGGGAAGGTACTGCTGAATGAGTCGATCAACAGCTACTATTAAAAAGTCACAATCAGTAGCTACTGTTTATTTATTTTTTTTTATTTATTTTATTTATTTATTTTATTTATTTATTTTATTTATTTATTTATTTTATTTATTTATTTTATTTATTTATTTTATTTATTTATCATTTATTTATTTATCATTTATTTATTTTATTCATTTATTCTATTAAAAAGTAATTTGTAGTTTTATAGTTAAAAATATTTCAGGGCCTGCTTAGATCTGAGCTGATAATCCAGTTGCTAGCTTAGGTGTTAGTTATGATTGTCTAGGAGTATCTAATCTTGGCTCTCATTTGTTAGGACGTGAATTCAAATATCGGCCCTTATCACCGAGTTGTTACTTAACTACGGAATTTAACTTTAATCTTCAAGAAAAAATTGGTATTCTTTTTGGTAAGTCTTCAGTCCAACAATTTATTAATAAATATGAATGAAATAAAAGAATATGAAGGTGTTTTTTTATATTTATAGTTTTATAGAACTAGTTGAATTCTATGCGCAAATAAGAGTTTCTCAAGCCAAAAGTAATACAACATTTAATACTGGAGTATCCACAAATATAGGTAATTTGTTCATCTAAAATCTAAACCAAGATTTAAAGTACTGCAAATACTTTTCTTTGGCGAGGTCCTCAATAGCAGCCATAAAAGCATTCGGAGTGTTCTCAGGGCTGTCGAATAGAATGCCACGGAGTCCGAGCTTCACTTTTGAAAAGAGAAAGAAGTCTCGTGGAGCTAAATCAGGGCTTCTTGGATCTCTGTAGTCTTCCTTGTTTAAATAGAGAAAACTTTCTAAAAATTGGGAAGGTACCTACACAGCAGTGGGATAGTACAGGCTAATAATACTGTGTATTATTATTATTAGCTTTACTTCTTAAAAGCCGCATTTCTTTTATTTAACAATTAATATACATTCGAAAAAAGTTCGAGAAAATATTAGAAAATAACAAACAATTCAAAGTTGTGTCTTTACTTCATAAAGCCGTCCACTTTACATTTTTTTTCGACACAGCCACTGATTTCGCGGGAACGCTGTTGTCTAAAGGAATTATTCCTAAAGGTTTCTCTGTCTAAAGGTTTCTCTCCCCTGCCAAAAATTACATTTATTTCACAAAGAAGGGGAAGAAACTTATTCATTGGGCTTGCATGATTTGATAGCATTTCAAATTTCAGTGGATGTCAACAAAATGTTTTTTGTTGAAAAATAAAATGGATGACTTTATTTAACTTTGACTTTGTACCTGAATTTGATTTCGTGTGAAATCAGCTTTTGTTTTAAGACGCACAACTGTAATGTGCATACTGCGTTCTCGATAGAATAGAAGAGATAAATGATCACACGGTCGATCTCCCGCACGCCGAACGGCTCTTATAAAAGAAGTGTAACACAATGTTCCTGGGCCGCGCTAATCCTTTTTGCGTCCACTGGAGGAAAATCTAGAAGGTCATTGTCACCGTAAGTGCTACAATAGTGAAAACTCACAACATAAAAATTGCTTATGAAATTATTATAACAAATAAACCTCTCATTCATTCACAAAAAAATGTGTGAAAATATACTCCAAAATATATATTGTTTAAAAATATAGGACACTTGTCTAATTAGTAGAAGTAATAATTAATATGGTTTTTTCCATTTTAAAAACAAGTTTCCTATACAACTTAGTTTCTTTATTCAAAGAAATCAACAGAAGATCGAGAAGATGGATACAAATTGTCTTTGACATGGAATCCAGTGATTAAAAAAAATAATAATATTAAACCTCGCGATATTGTGAGTATTGTGCAACTTTCCGGAATATGAAGACCAATTGCGGATAGTTGATAAAACTATCCGCAATTCTCGACATGGACTACCCGCCTCTTCACTCAGCTCGTGATCATGGTTGGTGCAACCCAACCGAACCGTCGAGTTAAATAAATAAGGTAAACATTCGCGTTAAAACCCGTTTATACAAGATAAATAAATCAACCAAAACCTGAATTTGAAGGAATTTTTTTTGATGCCTCAAATAATTGTCAATTTCACTTTGAAGAACATAAAGTAATTCAGATGAACTCAAACATAGCTTATGGGTTATTTAGGCTATGCTAGGTTCCCAGGAAAATAATCTATTATAATAATTCATGAGCGAGGGCAGGGCAACTCGCCAGCTCATTATAAAATTACCGTTCACTGTAAGAATTGAATTTTTCTTCACATTGAATATGTATTGCACACTGCAGTCAGCTGCAATTGGTGTCATAACAAATAATCTACGTATGTATTTCCAACAGATATTCCAATTGTCAATGGACATTTTTATTAAGGACTGGTAAACGTCCCCAGAGCATTGCCTGTTTAAACATACTTTTCAACACCTTTGAAAAGTCCTTTCTTATTGGATACCTGCGTTATAAGCAAAATGTAAGAAATCTCCCATAATTATAGCGCCGGAGTTGAAGTCACACTGCAACCAGCTCTTTTATCGTCCACTGCCGGATACGGACCTCCTCAAGTACGTTGTCATGTGCACCAGGGATGTATGACCTCAAAACGGCAAGCTAACTAAGCGAGTAGGCGAGTCCATTCTTTTAGAGGTGGTGACGTTAATCGGGGCTATCGTTATTCATGACCCCCCTCCGCCCATAGTCCTACCAACCTTTTGGTTATACGGACCGATTCGTCGGGAGGTACGCGCCGTTCGCCTGCTAAGGGCTATGTTGCGGCGCGTATCTGCTCTGCCTCCCTACAAGTATTCTCTTTCCCGTTTCCCATTCGTCACTCTCACCTTTCTGGGGCTGTTGTACGTACTCGACGGTCCACTTCAGTGTCTAGCAGCTCTTTCGGGCTCTTTTTTCTGTGCCATCGGTGTGCAAACTCTCTGAGCCCGCGGAAGTTCGCTTTGGAGGAGACGAGGTCGCAGTAGTATGCCGGTCCCTCCTCACGCCGTACAATCCCCTCTAGCATGCTCCGTCGATCTTCCTCGTATAGAGGACAGGACCATAGAACATGGTTCACAACACGACACTCAAAACTCAGGAAACGCTTAGTAATACAATAACATAACAACAAGTATACATAAACAAATATAAGTGTGAGCATTTATGTCGCGGCGACAAAAAGCGATAAATTTTATCTATGAATATAGAATATTAACATATAATTGTATATATTAGAAAAGGGAATAAGGTTAACCGTTTTATTAATAGAGTAATGTGCATTAAAAACTTAAAATTAAAAAAAAATGTTAACCTTATATTATTTTTAATTAGATTAACCGATGGATGCTAGCCCAGCATAAAGCTGTGGAACAGAGGGAAATGAACCACAGTGCTTATATTCAGCTGGTATTGAATACAGTCATGAATACTCGGGGATGTGTTGCCTACCTTTGTAATTGTAGGGGGAGAGTACACGCTGCATTCCCACAGCTGTTGGGCGCACTCGACTGGCCACGTTACCCCTCTCTCACAGAAGACCACCTTGAAATGTACTGCATTTCCCACTTTATCTTATTTCCCCAATGTAGTACGTGTTTCGAAAATGAGTGCGATATGCTAGAGCCCATTCCCATCCTATCTTATCCTATCCCTATCCATGTTCCCAACTCTTACTCCTAATCCATTTCTTAATCTGCAAGTTGGCAAGTCTACTTTTTTAGAGGTGGTGTATTCCCACGGTGCTTGTGGTAGTGACTTTGTCATCCGTTAGTCGCTTTTTACGACAAGCACGGCAGGAGAAGGGGTGGTGCTATTCTCAAGCCGGCCGACACCGTGTAGCCCAGACCAGAATATAATTTGAAAATCCGTGTACAGCATATCCACTTTGTCCCTACTGACAGGCAGTGGAGTAAATTATTTGTTTGCCGATCGTGTTAACCGGAACGCTCGACTCGACCCGGTGCCCTATAACTCGCTGCGTGCTTTCAAATTAATATTGTTAAATCTAGATAGATAGATAGACATTTGTATTTCATACACACAAGTGATCGCATAACATGACAATTACTTATTCTAAAAAGTCATTAAACATATTAAACATCTGGAATGTTAAATCTATCTACCATAAAATAAAGGTTTATAATTCTCAATCATACAAATATATATCATACAAACATGTATACATATATATAAAATATCCATTTAAATTTTATCTATGAATATAGAATATTAACATATAACCGTTAACCGTCTTATTAATAGAGTAATGTGCATTAAAAAATTAAAATTAAAAAAAAAATGTTAACCTTATATTATTTGTAATTAGATTAACCGATGGATGCTAATCGTTCGCAAGAACTAAAACAAAATTAATTGCAAGTCGTATCCACTGTTCCCACGATACAGGCACGCCTAGTGTGGGACAACTGGTAAACAAATTGTCAAGCATAGTTGAAAATAAATACCGTAAAAACGGCATACAGCGCTGATTTTCAGACGGAAGTAAGACGCGTGAACAGGTGTAGCAGCGGATCAAACAAAACGTTCTCATAATTACCTAGAATGTTTTTATTTCGGTTCGCTACTTAATTATAGAAGAGATGACAGACGAGCAAACGGGCCACATGTCGTTAAATGGCCACCGCTGCTCATGAAAAACTGTAACACCATATGGGTGCGCGCCGACCTCAGATAATCCTATTCACAGCTTTCAGAACCCCGTATCTTAACATAGCGGAAAAACCTCAACTGGCACTTCGTTTCAAAACTTTCGGGTTGTGCAATGAATTCATTGTTAATAATAAATCAAAATATTATACTATCCGCCAACGCTCGTGGCAGTCGCGGTTATAAATCAATCACGCACTGGCGTTGTACACGTGCCGTACGCATTATCAATTCCTTGAGTGAGTCATCCTCAATTCCTTGAACTACCTATAGGTACAAAAGTTAAATTAGGGTGGTTTTTAATGTCATTTTGCATACAATATGGACGCGTTTCTGAAGAATAATATTATAAGTGTTGCAAGTGAAGTAAATCAGCAGACGCGGATTGTTATTAATAATATTCTTAAAGTTTTTACTTAACTTAAGGAAGATCCCCAGAAATAGCAAGGGTGAATGTTCAAAAACCACGTCACCATACCGCAATGATATATGATGTTAGTTTAAGAACTGTGGACAGAATCAAGCAGGAATGCAAAGATGGTGGTGAAGCAAGTGTTCCTTGACAATAAGTTTATCAGCCTCATCCGGTGACTGATATCTATGAGTGTGATAAAACTGATATCGCACATTTAAAACATAAAAATAGCACACTTAAAATCACCGCTGTAGAGAAATTGCTGCACGAGGCCATTGCGAACGGAAAGACGGAAAATTGGGCGAAATGTGTTCACGACGCAGAGGCTCTGCAGGATGAGGATTTAAGAAAGACACATTTGTCCGATCGCCTCATTATGAACTTGGTACGCGACAGCGATACCAGCAATGATTACGACTTAGAAAATTGTTAAATTGTAAAAATTAAATTGTTAAATTAAATTAACCAGTAAAAATTGTTTTATTATTTGATTATTTATGATTTTATTATTATTATGTGGTGTTTTATTGATATATAGTTTAAGTATTTATTGTTAACAAGTTAAAATAATAATAACTACTTCTCAAACATAAAAATGGTTATTTTCTTTTTCAATAGAATTACTGGTAAATAATTAGCGTAATCGATAGGAACTCGGCGCATCACTACGCCTTCCTATAAGGCCCGTAAGTGCGAGCGAGAGCACTTTTTATGACCGCGACTGCCACGAGCGTTGGCGTTTAGTATAATAGTTAAATTATTTCTTAAAAAAAAAAACGTAAATTATATTATAGGTTTTATTCAAAATGACGATGTAATTTCATATATCTTAGAAAGTTAGAAGTTTAGAGAACAGAGTTTGTTTAGAAGCTGTTTGGAAAAACTAATTCAAAGTCCCTCTTTACAATATTACCATATATCAGTGAAGTACAAAATATGTGAACTGTATTAATTCAAGTTGTGAGACAATACATTGACTCAAAGAACAAAATGTTATTATATTTCAAAAGTTTTATAACTGAACAATTGTATGAAAATACATTTTACTTTCCAACTGAAATCGTTGGTATAGCGAGGTCACTCCAATATGGTCTTGCAGAAATTGTCTTTCTTCATTCACCAAAAAATATTTTATTTGAGACTATCGGTGCTCGCAACTTCGTTCGCACTCACTAGAATGATTCCCGTGGGAACTCTATAATGGATCTGAATGAAAGTACTCTAAATGTTAACTCGGCACATAAGCTATAACTGAGCAAAGTTTCATTAAAATCCCCCAGGTAGTTTTTGCGTGATGCGCGTTCAAACAGAGAGATAAAAAATCCAAAAAATGTTGTTTGTGCTCTATATCATTCATACCTTATATTGTAATAATTTTATTAAAAAATATTCCATGTAAATTAAAGTGATTAAAATAAGTTGCTAGAGGTATACAAAGTACGAATCGTTAGCCATTTATTCCTATTGTTTACTCAAGGGACAACCGCTGAGACGGGAGTAATCCCTCCTTGATCACTTCATGGCTTAATGCCACAAAACAAAGCAAACAGTAAGTCACCTTTACAAAACCGCTTTATTTACCTTACACAAACAGACATCCCCTGAAAAGAGTGCCGTTAGAAAAATTCAAAGGTAAAATTTTATTGGAATTTCTTTCAGAGATAAATAATGATAGGCACTTTTATATGTCAACTCATTGACTATAACCTACACTTACCGTAAAGAAACATTTTGTTTTCCAGAGTAATGGGGTAGGTATCTATAAAAATGGTGCTTAGCAAATAAAAACTTAATAGCAAAAATCGGGCCCTAATAAGATCCGAGCCTATAACGGTTGGGTCATGCCCGCTCTCATGTACACTATTGTGGTGCACAGGTGGTCTCAGACCAAATTAGACACCCTGGATAGAAAATACCACTCAACCACGTCTCTTCACTAGGAGGTTGTATACTACCTTTATATCTTTTGAGATACTTGTAAGGCAGCTATTTCATTTCCCCGGTACTTTAGGGCTTTGTTGCAATAATGAAAAGTGTTCATTTGGTATTCATGTTTATATGGGAAATAACGGCCAAAATGACACATCATTCTTCAGAGATATTTTGCCGAGGGAAGGTTTTATTTACTACCGAATTTACCAATAGAACATTGCCGTGAAATGTTGAAACGTATTTCTGGAATGAATAAGAGTTGTTAGAACGTGTTTTCGAGTTCACATCGTAGATGGGTCAGAACCATTCAGTAATTCTCAAATGCCATGGATATATTTTTTTTTAAATCCTAAGTTCGAAAACCAATATAATTCGCAAGAGATTTTATGTTGGTAAGGGCTTATGAAGTTCTAAATCTTTTTCCGTAGGTCAATACAGAAAACAACTGGAACAAACACGTAGTGTTACAATAACTACTGAATGAGTGAAAATAATAATTCCAATACGTTAATTTAGCAAAATTTATTAGAAAATAACGTCGAATTACATTACTGTGTGCTATATGTACAGTCTTTTTCGTAACTTCATACAATCTGAATCATCCCCTAAGGCAAGGACAAATAAGGAAAAGAAAGTGTAATTCCATGTCTTCAGGGAATAAAGTTCAAAATTCTTTGGGCGAGTTGACTAATCTCACTAATTTCTATCCCTTGTTTGCGATATTTTAATCGATATACTCGTAATAAATAAGAATTTAGTGAATAAGTAGGTGCCAATTTTTGTAATGAAATGTTTATATAGTTGGTATATTTTATGTTTGTTATTGTATTATGTCATTAATGTTTACGTAGTTTTTTTATTTATTGCTTACTCTACCTTTATTGTTTGATTCGTGTCTCTATAGTATGATTACATGGACGAGATTGCTTAAGCGATAAGGCCGCCACTTGTAACTGTCTAAGTATGTATATTATTGTGTTCATGTTTATCGTATATGCGATAAAGAGTATTATTATTATCATCACATAATATTTAAGTATAATTATGTGGATGTGCTATCTTCGCACAAATGACAATGTGAGTCAAAAATACATAACGCTAAATTTTTACACACAAAGAACAATAGGCCACGTAAAAGTAGATTCTGTTCACGCAGGACTGCTTTCGAAAAAGTTTACATATGTATTCGTCCCATACATATGCATTTGCGTTAAGATTTAGGTGCGCAATTTATTTTATTTACTTATTTGGATAGTCTGACAAATGAAATGTGGCACAAGAAATGAACGGCAAATTTAAAAACTTTTAGGCTTAATTTAATTTCGTTCTCAATTTCTTTCTGAAGTCACTTATCTTTTACTTTTATACTAGTTTTATAATGAAAAATATAAAGTATCAAATTGTTTCTTTTTTTTTTTTCAGATTGAAATGAATGCTGTGAACAGCGTAAAATTTTTAAATTTGCCATTTTATTTCTTTTGACAGACTATAATAGCGCTAAGATTTCAAGCAAATATATCTTCTAATTATAAGATCAATTGGCATCAAAGTAGGAATACTATAAAAACGCTTTATATAAAAATGGCCCTAATCGAAAACCGATAAGTCTAATAATTCAAACGAAATTGCGGATTATTGACGAAAATGTCGCTTAAGTTATACATAATTGTTAGATCAGTTCCAGCATGACAAACTTAAATTTGCGTGCGGTAGAATTTGGAAACTACTTGTAATTTGCATATTTCTTTTAGGATTGCGCACATTTTTTTTGAATAAAACAGAGGATCAAGTGACACACTCTTGACCTAATGACGTTAAATTATTTATAGTACATGGTTCACCTCTATCATTCACAGCCCTCTGAAGGACGTGATGTCACGTAATTATTCTGCCGACTTTCTGCATGTCGAATCTGAACCGCAGATATTAGTGTTTGCCGTTCTGACCATCAGATCGAAACGCCAATCCTCATCAGATTGAGGATTGGCGACGCGATTTACTGAGCTATACTGTCGAACTAGTTCCCTACCTGTCGGTATATATGTTTTCTTTCGAAAATTTAAAACATAGTAAACGAACACTAACTAGTATAATTTGCTGTATTCAATTATCTCTAAATTTAGCATTTGTCTCTACTTTTAATTAGAGAAAGCAAAATATTAACTCATAATTATTTTTTATTACGTGAGATTATTATTGTTTCGCAATTAAAGCGATGGTAGCGCCACCAGTTACAAGCACATATAATTTTGTTCTGCTGTAATCGAGGCTGTAGCTGGCTTATGATTACGGCGATGTAAATGGAATCTGGGTGTAAATGTGACCATTTAAATGCATTGAATAGCTGGTGTCAAACTCAAATGGAATCTCTGTCATCATATATACGAATATCTCTTGCTATGTAATTTTGGTTACATAATTTTGCAGATATTTGATTCATTTAAATAAGTTGTAAGAATAAAATCTTCTTCAACTCATCTTACTTCAAATAATGAGTTGCGTGATGGTGCAAGGTAAGATCCTGGGCAAGGGGAAGGCCCCGAAGTCACAAAGACCACGACAACAAATCTAGCTGAAAATGATACTGGAAGAAAATAATAATACGAGTATTAAGAGTACAACGACTAGGGCTCGAATAGCGCTCAACTCAGACATACCACTTCCGTAACATTTTATAACCATAAAACAATGAGGAGGAACGAATTTACATTGAAACACATGGTATCATTTACACGCATGACACATTTCTATTATATAAAAAAAAACATTATCTCCTTCGGTTAATAAAAGGCTTAAAAATATTTCTTCGTCAAAAGTTTTTTCTGCTAGGTGATTTTTTGGTATTTAATTGTAGAATGTGAAATGTTTTTTCATGAAAAGTGAATATAGAAAAGTGCTAGGTACATATATTTACAACGTATTGTTTTAAAAACGGTAAGATGTAAGGAACTCTGGTTTTAGTGGTTGTAAAATGACAAATTTATAAAAATTCCAAACCCATTATTATCGTTATTAAATATTAGAATTTTTTTATTTAATTCAGACTCCCAACATGGGTTTAGGCGCGGGCGTAGTACAGCGACTGCCCTCGCACGCTTCGCTGATGACGTCAACTCTAGTCTTAATGAGAGAAAACAGGTGTGGGCGGTGTTTATTGACTCCAAAAAATCTTTTGAGTCTCTTGAGCACGAACAGTTCCTGCAGGCTATGGACGGGTGTGGTGTGCGTGGGCCGCTCAACAACTGGCTCCGAGCATACCTATACAACAGGAAACTGCGGACTACTGTCAATGCAGTAGTAGGAGAAAGCGCAGAGGTCATGTACGGTGTGGCCACCGGGTCCGTGTTCGGACCGATTGATTACAAAGTGTACGTCAATAGTATGTGTAATGTGGTCAGAAACTGTCGACTTGTACGTTTCTGGTTGTAACTGTGCATACAGTAATCTAGATATAGTAAACTAATATAGGTATCTTGGACTGACAGTAGACTGCAGTATGTCGTGGAAGTCGCATGTGAGTGAAGTGTGTACAAGATTGAGATCCGTGCTATGTGATATGTGGCACTTGGAAAAGCAGTAAACAGAGGCATTTTGTACGCGCTATACCAAGCGCTAGCTGACTCTATACTGTCATAAGGTCTCACCTTCAACACGTATTTGGATCAAATTGAGCAATTACAAATTAGATTTATGAAATATTTAGTAAAGGATAAATTTAAAAAAAATTAAACATATTTATAAATTACTTTTCCACTACTGTAAAATTATGCCAGTGCATTTGAAGATGGAATGTCTGTTGGCCGAGGAGCAGTTCGGCAGCGAGGAGTTTAAAGAAGTAGTCTCTCACTCGCATGCCGTTCAAAAATCGGGCAATTATTTTAGGAAACGAAACCAGAAAGTATCGAGTGCCTCGAGTTTTGAATGAATTTCCTAAGGAGATAAGATTTCCACACTGCTCTATGCAAACTTATAAAAGTTATGTTTTTAAAAACATATTTTTAATAAGTTAAATAAACTGTAGATTGCTGATGGTGTTCCCACCAGGTGGTGAGGACTTCATACTGGTGAGGAGACTCCCAGAAATCAATGCACAATATATATTAGTCAAAATTATAACACAGTATGTAATGAGGGCGGGCATGTTTACTGCCGACAAACTGTACTGTAGTTTGGAAGTTACATTTTGTAATGGTTCTGTGTATGTTGTCTGATTTAATTTAATAAAAAAAACATTTTTTCCTTGGCTCATTTAACCTCCAGCTTCAATGATTAACTACTGCTGCTAATTCTCCATTATAAATTAAATTTGTTCAATTGATAAATCGGTTGTTCTTGATAATCTGCCGAACCTAATTTCTAATGTAGGTATAGAAATAACCTACATTAGACAATGAAATTATCTAAAGACAATTGCTCTAGACAATGATACAAAACATAACAATCAATAAAGACTATTGTGATGTTAGCTTTGCTGCAGCTCTTACCAGTCTTTTGCTGGTTTTGAGGAAACTGTTAATTGCTATTACCCAGTCATATAAAACTGAACAGATTCTGGTAAAAAAATATCCTTAATTCTGGAAAAAATGACACATAACAGCAACAAAATCAGACTAGTACCTAGATCAAGAGATTAACGCGACGAAACAAACATAGGTTGTCCTATTTAAACAGATACATCTATGCCTTTATGGCTTCTAAACAATTTCAGCACCTCGAGAGGCACGAACCAATTAGAAGGTGTTTGGGTAAGCCTGAAGGATAAATGGGCCGTATTCCGACCATGCCGTGCCTTCCACCTTATCTTAATTAAATTATAAGAAAACCCCTTTCGTAAATACTTGAAATTTATTTTGCTGATGGTATTCGGGAATAATTCAAAGGTATTACATGCAGATCCTTTCAAAATTGTCATTTCTAAATTACATGTCATGTGTCTGATTCATGTGGATGCGCTGGCTATAGCATATCTCGCTCACTACCGAAACATGAAAGCGTTAAAAGTTTTGACTGTAATACTGGAGTCTTAAATTGATAATAATCGATTAACATCATTGAATCATTGTGAATTTCACCTAAACTATCAATATCATTCAAACCGAGTGGTCCCGTCAATATAAATTATTTTAATAACCTAAAAGGTATCTAGAAGCAGACATCAAAAGATATTGGGGTAATCTCTTCCATTAACACTTTCAATTTCCTATTCCTTCGCAAAGAGGGTATCGAAATATCATCTTATGAAATATGTCGCGCATGACTTCCTGGCTTCAACCGCAATCCACTTATCAGCGATTCTCTTTGTAAATTGAGGTAAACCTTCCCATTTACGGAGGGGAGGTATGATCATATTCCGAGACTTGACGAGTAGGTGTGCTCTGTGTATATTGAGTTAGATTTTATTGTACGTAAATATTGTGAAAATTAAAAGGGAAAATGGTGTTTCTAGATGATTGAAAGGGTCCAATGATTCAAAAAAAAATACCGTACCGTACGTTTCAGAAGTTGTTAAGT
The DNA here is from genome assembly GCA_914767545.1 of Sesia apiformis. Classification (NCBI taxonomy): domain Eukaryota; kingdom Metazoa; phylum Arthropoda; class Insecta; order Lepidoptera; family Sesiidae; genus Sesia; species Sesia apiformis. The sequence goes on along the minus strand of OU611970.1, from coordinate 7,556,150 downwards.
GAAAGTTGAAGAGCTGCATGAATTCTAACCAACGACAAACAGTTCATATGTACTTGTTAATGAAATAACACTACAGCTGAAAATCTGTTGTTCATTACTATCGAAAATGGAATCGATTTTACCACTTTTAAAAAATAGTTTTTTTCTATTTTAACATAACTTATTGTTCATTTCTAATATACCTTTTATTCTACGCCCAGTTACGCAAAACAAATACATTCATTTCAGATGAAGACTGACGTGCCCTATAGATATAGGGCACGGCGCGCTGCATTGTTTGGACGCCCGATCATTACCTTGTACTGCGTAATGAGCACTAAGAATATTTTAGATAGAACAGCAAAACTTTACACGTTTGTAAAGTTTTATTGTTCTATCTGAAGCGAAAATGATTTGCGAACGCTTCGCAAACCTCAATTAACCTGTTAATTCAGCAGTATCACGATCTTGTTCACGGCGCTTTAACTGATTTCAAAATTTAATTTTACCTATTTCAAAGCCCATTTTTAGATACAAAAATAAATGCGAGTGTTACTTCAGCGATCCCATAAAGTTAAATTGTTTGTTTGTCGAAATCGGTTTAACAAAGTTTGTAGGTATTCGATTTCAGCTGTAAATTATAAATTGAGGTACCTGACCTTTTGGATTTTTGGCAGACCGTTTCATTTTTCTAATTTGTTCAGTTGTCTGTTTTTGTTTTTATATATTACACATCTAGACCTTAAGTGAGGACTAAGTTATCTTTAAAACTTTCTATCACATAATAGTCTTATAATTATTATCATAAAGTTTTTCTCATTGCATATGTTATATTATAGAATATTAATTAATTACAATGTTTCAATTATTAGGCATCTTTGTCAGTTTTTATGTTTATAAAAAATGAAACATGTAAAATATATTTTATAGTGGGTATAGACTATAGGATTCATTAAATGATCTAAACACCGTTGTTACCGTTACTACCATTAGTATATCTAAGGTTTATTCCTATTTTTAGTTTGAACGAATTCTGATAAAAAGCTATTTATCACATAATTAACTTAGAACACGGTGATAGTGATGATGATTTCGGCCCTTTTCAAAGATCCCAATGCAGGGCACAGACTTCCGCTAATATTAAATCACTAGGGGTTTTTGGGCCATAATCTACCACGTGGGTCCAATGCCGATTAGTCCAACATGCACACACACCAAATTTTATATTTAAATTCTGCAACATGCGCGCACATCTGCAACAACTCCCCGCGATGTTTTCCTTAACTGCCGAGGTAGTTTAATATTGTTAACCGTTTTCTCCTTACCACCTAAATATTGCCTGGTAGAGATCGCATTGGCGATAAGGCCGCCTGTTATAATTCGTGTTACTTACTTAAATTGTCTGTTTAAAACATATGTTGGTGTACAATAAAGAGCTATCTATTTATCTGATGATTTTTTTTTTCAAAAACCGTATCTACTTACGTGGAAACTCAATGGTACCGTAAAATCAACGAGACGTGAGCTTTGCATGTGTGAGTGGGTGCCGAATTGTCCAGTCCGATTGTCGAAATAGTTCGCACTGTACCCTATCAGTGTGCGCTTATACAAACGCAAAGGTCATGTCTCGTTGATTTCACTGTACCCGCCGAGGATTTGAACTTACAACCTCACGAATGGGAGGCGATGATAGATACTCCTAGGTTATCACTGCTTTATATAGAACAATATCTCACAATCCATAAACCGCGTTGAAAGCTTCTAAACCAACACGTATTAGTCTCTATTATCTTCATATTCATGTAAGCAAGAGCTACCAGCTAAAATGTTTAAGGTCTATTTACATTGCATTGATCCTGTACCTAGAGTATGGACTCCACAATTACCCTTACTTATAATTACATTTTTACATTTTTTTTATATAAAGTAGGCGACAGACGAGCGCACGGTCCATCGGATAAATGGATACTGTCGCCCATAGACACCCGCGACACTGAACATCAGTTCAGAACGACAAATGTTTTTAAACCTCCTGATGCGCCACCTGCCTTTGGAGATTTGGAAATGGATTTGGAAATACCGAAATACCTACGTACATTTTGAGGGGATATGATAAAGTGGAAAATTCAGTATAATTTACGGTAGTGTTCTGTGAGAGAGGGACAACTTGGTCAGTCGAATGTGTCCAGCGGTTGTGGAATTGCAGGTGCACTCTCTCCTTCAGCAGTAATAAACCTTAAGAACTCTAACAGCTTTGGACTAGATTTTTTAACTTCAAGGGTTAAGAGCATCAAAACGTTAATAATTTGAATTATAACGCTCACGAGCGTTTAACGTTCGATTGTTAAATTTCATAAGCGCTGATTTAGTGTTCGAGCGTCGATTATCGCTTAGCGCTAATTTTGACAACGCAATACGTCATTGTATAGAAATCCATTTTCTATCTTTAGGATTAGAATATGGATAACGTTTGCTGGTTGAAAATCGTTTTAAAAATGGTGATATTTCATTTTTTCCATATCTTTTTGTCATTAGCAGAGATCAATTTAAAATGGGTCGTCCCTTCCAATACGATATAGCATCACATTCAACATGAAAGCTCAATTTAGATATACCTTATTCCCGCTCATGAACGCGATAAATTTTTGGACAAGGGTAGGTATTTTCTAATTAATACGAGGTGCCCTTAGATAACGAATAAATTATCCTTTATGGCTATATTTATCTATTTAGACGGGTCAACACCTATGTTCACTTTATTTATTATCCTCGACGATTCGGTTGGGTTGCACCAACCATGGTCACGAGCTGACTCAAAAATTGAGGGTCTACGTCGAGAATTACGAGCAGTTTCACCAACCACCTGTATTTGGTCTTCATAGCCCGGAAAGTATAATCAACGCCAGACGAAAGATCGCAATTTTTAATTACATTAAATTTATTAATCACTGGATTCCATGTCGGGAACAATTTGTATCCATCTTCTCGATTGAAATTTTTATGTTTCTTAATTTCAATTGCTTCACGCACAATTCTGGAGAAATAGTGGCCGGTCAGTGCAGAGTGTGGAAAGTGCGAAAACCTCAAATGGTTTATGCTTTATGGCTGTTGTACACATCCCGGGTTCTGCCGGAAGGCTTTAACAGACAATATAATTGACCGGTAGTAATAGTGGTTGGATGACATGAGCCGAAGATCGTGAATGATGGTGAATTTCGAGAGAGGCATATATCCAACACTGGAGAAACATAGGCTGATGGTATAGTGACGTATGTTATTACATCACTGATGAGAGGTCATATTTAATTTTAGTAGATTTTGAATATTACATAGGGTTCTGATTTTGACGTTAGATATATTTAGTTTTAGTGTACCGCTTGACATATAAAAGTATTTTACACTATTTGTGTAGGTAGGGCTTTATCATCGAACCTTGTGTAAGTTTTTTAGTTTGCTAAAGCAAGTATCATTTACGTGTGTTTTTTCTGTATAGCGGATCAAGAAGCGTCTCTAGCGGACGTATTGAGAATTTTAAAGTTCCTATTAAAAAAACACGTGTTTACGACGGTGACGATTAAAATCTATACCCGTGCCTTTGGTCCTAAATTAACTGCCCATTAATGTGGCATTTAATAAAAACAGTTAAGTCCGATTTAGTTCTATAACTATATGCTATCATACTAACATAGTTTTTAAGTATTTTATTGTATAGTAACATTATTGTGGACACACTTGGTCTATTTCATGTAACCTCTCATTGCACTAAATATGCACAACACAGTGTAATCACTCGAATAGCTCACGTATACAACAGTCAATTTAAAGACATTGGTGTGTTTTTAGGAAGCAAGCAATCATTTAGATCACGGATCATTAGGAGCATATCTGAATGAATGCAAAGGTCAATCACTATTCTGTGGATGAGTGTATACTCATTCGATGCCAAGGCCTTCTTCCTGAGGCTGCGTGACTTACAGAACTTACAGGACACACAAACACAAACGCACACACATACATACACACTCCTTCACGCAACAAACACACAAAAGCAAACATATGCACTTATTTATTTTTGTCTCGATATTTTCTATATTATGTTATTACTGTAAAATCGGTAATTAGCTATACCACTGTTGTTATTACCTAAATCAAATTTATACTTCAGATGAAGCTGTAAATTTCTGTACCTATATGTAAATAAATAAATATCTGTCTTGTTTATAAATACATAAATAAAATAAAATATGTGGTAACCGATGCAGTGCGAAAATACGCTTAAGTCAACGTACATTTAATTCTAATACCTTTGTCCGCCTTGGATGACACATTAAACGCCCTACATAATTCAATTGCACCCCTTGTAAATACATTACAAAGTTACAACCGCACATGGCAACCCTTTTAAAATAGATACCCTTTAAGAATAGCGATAATAGCCTCATGCTTCAGTCAATATTTTTCATAAATAAACTAGTCTATCTCCTTGACTTCACCCGAGATGATAGCAGCCTATAACGTCCCATCGAAAGGGGTTTCCCTAGTAACCCCATTAGGATCCCTTAATGATTATTAATAGTAACCCTTAATAGTTATTAATACTAGTCCCTACTAGAGGCCATTTTTTAAGGGGATGTGGTGTTTTTTGGGGTAATTCACCACGCGGGGCCATTGCGGATTGGTTTATACGCATTCTCCAGATATTTCATTTTTTTAATTTTTCCAGGGTTTGCTTAACTATCGAGCTAGACCAATAAATCCGGACCTTTTTACTGTCGCACCGTGTCGCTTGAACTTCGATTGATTTACCTACCTACGTTTACCTAGGTGTAACGTCACAAGCGACGCCATGACACCTGCGAGTGTTTTCGCGCATAATTCAAAGTAGATAGAAGAAAAATGCATAATTTGCGTTAAAAGTTATTTTATTGCTGAAATAATGTTATTTTCGGAAACAGTAGACGTGAATCTATATTATAGAAGCGGATTTCAAAATCCGTCATCATGCCTATTATATTGTTTTCCATTTAAAATTTGATTACAAATAATTCATTTATAAATAAAAAGGTTTTTCATACATTAGTGCTTAATTTTTCTTGAGCAATTGCAACCTCTTATTGTATATGTAATAACGACCCCCGGATTGAGAAACGATGCTCTAGACTCTAGTTTTCTCCAGCAGGACGTAGAAATTTCTTTCACAGAAAATATATCATCTTTTTAATAAAAAGAAGGCGACAGACGAACAGACAGTCCGTCTGATCGTAGAGAGATACAATCGATCATGAACATCTGCGATACGTGGCGAAGTCAAAGATGAAGGGAGTTGGCACATCCACAAATGTACTGTTTTGGGAATTTGGGATTTATATCCTATTTATATTATAGGGAATGTAATGGAATGAACAATCTTATTCCTTCTCTACAAAGCCCTATTCAATGAATGCGCGTAACTGCGCAAAGCCGTGTACCTTCCCTTCAAATGACTCCATTATTATAATTATTAATGAGGATTAGGAGCTATGCCAGTCAATAAGGTCTCTTATCACTGCTACCTTAGCTGATCTATATTGTGATCGCCACATTTCTTATAGTTCGCTGCCTATGTTTAAGGCCTGTAGATATCGCAGGATTATTTTGCAGCTAGTTGTTGGTCCTAGTGACCCCATATAGCTCGACGCCGACGCCAATTCAAACATAACAGTACCTGAACATCGCCTAAACTTTCTTATGTTGTGTGGCCGTACAGTGTCGGCTCGAAGCGGCTTTACAATAGCACTACCCCATCTCTTCTCGTGGGTGTCGTAAAAGGCGACTAAGGAATAACAAACCACAAACGCTGAGGACCTACACCATCTCTAATGGCTCGTTTACACGTTCAGGCGAGCGTCTCGGCTTATCTTCCAGGTGAACCTGGAGTCCGTACACTAACAGATCCGTTTCATAAACATTCTCTCGAAAGATAATTTTGTTAATGTTTTCATTTTAAATTAATTCATAAATAGAAACAACAGCATACGACCCTTTTTGACGGTAAAAATAAAGCTGTACAAGTCTTATCACGTTTATGTGGGTCGTTACGACCGCAAGGGGGTATGAGTGTTATCATTTATCTTTGCAAAATACGCTTTCTCCATAAAGTGATGCGGATTATGTTTAAATAAATTACTTTCGCTTCTGGAAGTTTAATGTAGGAATGCCATTTACCATTTATCTGACAAAAGAAGCTTTATATTATATATAAATCAACTTTTCTTTTCTCTTTGTATATGGCAATAGTACAATTCATACATTCTGCCAATGTAAAGTTTTCTTCGTAATAAACAATTTCAAAGTCTACAACGTATCCTGTTCAATGTCCAGCCCTGTCGAAGTAAGTTATAAGTCGCTCAGTAAAGTGATAGTATGTTTACTGAAGACTGGAGAGAACTGAAAGCACACGAAAAAACCTTTTATTTGATTATCACAATCATTACACACAAAAAAACTACTTTGAACAGAACACTACCTTGAAATGTACTGCATTTCCCACTTTATCGTATTTCCCCAATGTACGTACGTGCTTCGGTAGTGAGTGAAATGTACCAGAGCCCATTCCCATCCCATCCTATTCTATCCCTCCCCATTTTCCCAACCCTTTCTCCAAATCCATTCCTATAGCTCCAAAGGTAAGCAGCGCCTCCGGGGGCGTGCCAACGTTTGTCATTTTGAACTAATGTTGGCATGTATCTCGGATGTCTATGGGCGACAGTATCCGCTTACCATCAGGTGGATTGTATGGTCGTCTGCCGCCTTCGTACAAAAAAAAACAAAACACGTTGAAGTTTAATAAACAGTCACAATTAAATAACAAAACGCATAAATACATAATTTTTATAATAATCAAACAAAAATAGAAGTTAATTCTCGAATTCCCGTCAAAAAGTCCCTATAAACACAGTTCAAAAAACTTTTATTTAAATATGTATTTTGAATTGGTTTGCAAACAATCCGATTGTTAAGTAAAGAAAAAAAAGCCCGAATTTCAAGCTTTTTTCAAAGAAAAAAGCCTGTCGGATATGTACAGTCTACCAATGATAAGATAAAGTTAAACTTTAAAGTTGAGTTGCAATTTGATATTTATAAAACATTAGCACGATTTTCGCTTGCAAACATAACTTGTCGATTTATATTTGGAACTTTATTAATGTACGATCTTTAAAACGAATCAAACGCGAAATTGCTAAACATTTACATGGGTGATTTTCAACATTTCAGAAAGCACGAAAAGCAAAAAGCAATAATATTTTATCAATGAATATAGCGCTTCATAATCAATTAGGTACATAATTTAGGCCTCAATTTTTTATGCTCGTGTTTGAATGGCTCGTTTATATGATTTTGATTTTCTATATCAATGATGCTGGCATTAATAATCCCTAAGACTATTTATGTATAAGTAAATTAATATTTGCCATCAATTTGAACATCAGACATACGTTTCAACAATCTCATCATATTCAAATATTGACTCGCATGGACATGTTTGCGATGCGGTTCTCTTACAGTCCACTCAGCAAATAGCTACACGAGTATTATTGTAAATGATACTCGGAGTTTCCCGCGCGTTTCCTTTACCAATGGCCACATGTAATTCAGATGAATTGATATATATAACATTAGAAGCTTTGTTTTTTAGACCAGTTGCTCTCGTTGCAATTGCGTTTATGACCACCCCATACTAACCCAAGTTACTATTATGAGAATTTAAAAATAACATTTAGTAAAATTCAATGTCATATAATACTTTCGACCGTTAATACTTTTTTACATAATTAATTTAACAAACTTTATCGCACATTGTCGTGCAAAAGGCGATCTTAATGCCTTAAGGCATTCTCTACCAGCTAATCTTTGTTTGTTCAGAGATCTCTCTGGACAACCCACTTTTTGATCTGATGTATCTAGACATTAGCAGAGAGATTTATCAGAACGCTGGAAGTTTCTAATCGCAATATGGTTCCTTATAATTCACACACTCATTCAGTTATTGCGCAGCGTCCCGCCTAGAGGTAAGAAATAATATTTCCTCAGCGACGAAGCGTTGACATAGAAAGGCACACAAAGAAAGCAATTCCCAAATGAAAACGTTATTTCTTGTGCGGTGTGGACATTTAATAACATCGTTTCGTTACTATAGAAATTGTAAAAGGCGCATTAGTTGTGCTGGTACACAAGAAGGTATTGTTTTTGGAGTTGGGATTTCTCTAGTGTTGTGCCATGAACTGAGCTCTTGGAAAGTAGCTTTTAATGACGAGAATTTAATCAAAATGTTTTTAGAAGTTAACAGTCATTAGTAATTGTTACAACTAAAATAATTTCGGATCCCATAAATAACAACAGAAATCCAATAACTGATAATGAATTTGTATCAAAAAGTTTCATTACCGCAACAATCTCTCATACAATAATTACTAATGCGTGAGCTAATGCTAATAAAATTACTAATCTTGTGAGACAGCTTGCATTTAGGTGCAATTACATTGACCAGATTGTTTTTAGTTCATAAAAATAATTGAATATGTTCTATACTAAGTTTGTGGCAATAACAATCAGGGATTTATGGACCACTATGAAGAATAAACTTTGGATACAAACAATTACAGTGTTCTTTAGCGGTTTGCAAACAATTTAACCAAGGTAACTAAAATTTACATTCGGTGCTCTAAACTGAACATTTATTTCTTTTATTCGGAGATTCAAAGTAAGAACCGGTTTTAATCGATTTGTGTGTTCTCCGGTTTTTCTTCGCTAATTAAAAAATCGGTGCAATTAGTTTACTTAGTTTTAAAACCAAGGAATGACACCCAGGGCCGTGAAACCCATTTACATATAAAAGTGAGTTATCGTCGAAATTTTCAATATATGATGGATGAGTGTAAAAATGACACTCGATGAATATTTATTGCAAACGTTTATCGGGCCTTTGATTGATACACGTACAATCGTACCTAACATTGTTTATACACAGAGCACGCGCAGAGTTTGTAATGAGAGTTTCACGAGTTGTTTTATATTATGTTCCTTAACGGTAAAAAGAAGTAGAAATTGAGGACTTATTGGTGGTAACCCGAGAAGTAAAGTTATTTTTTTGTTTGATTATTGTAATAATTGTGTATCGTGGGATTTGTGGGTTAATAGTGTTAGTTTATTAAACTTTAAAGTGCCTAGTGGTGCATGTTTGTGAAAATAAAAGCGTGAGACTGCATTTGCCGTGATCTTTCAAGGAGTCCAAACTCTGTCCTTAGCAAATCTAATATCACTTTACTGAACGACTCCTACTTCGATGGGACTGGACAATGGATGAGATAAAAACAATTCTGTTTTATTGTTTGCTGCGTGTGGACCAATGGCTATGCCAGTGCCCAAGTAAATTATAAAAAAGTAGAAACTGACAGCTGTTACTCCCCAACTCTCTGTTTAGCCATTTTGAGGAATTGTTGATGAATATTCGTATGATATGTGTGCGATGCAGTTGAGTCTCTGTGTAATCGCAGTACCACCCAAGTGTTCGCAATGTCCAAACTTTACGTTGAATTTCTGCTTTCAGTTTACAAGGTATACGACGCTAGGGGACCTATGTCCCCCAACGAGTGCAGTTGTGTAGAGCATATTTTGTATCACCATCTTTACATTTGTTTTTTTAGTTCTTCGATTTCGAACACTATGGATAAAATTTTGTCAACCGAACAAATGAACACCTATTGAACGCTGCAATTCCACAACACCTAGGCGCACTCAACTATCTAAGTTACCCCTCTCTCACAGAAGTCTATTGTAAAATGTACAGCATTTGCCACCTAATCCTATTCCCGAAATGTACCAATGTGTTTCGGTAGTGAGTGAGATATGTCAGAACCCATTCCCAGCTTATCCTATTCTATCCCTACACATTTGCCCAACCCTTTCTCCTAAACCATTACTAAATCTCCAAAGGTAGGCAGTGCATCTGGACGCGTGCCAACGTTTGGCGTTTTGGACTGATGATCCTCTTAGTACCAGGTGAACTGTCTGCTCGCCTGTCACCTTATATTTTTACAAAAAAAGATGTGAAACTAAGCTACAAAAACAAAATGATATTATATAATTTTCATACATGAACATAAATTATTTTATCACTGGTGATTTTTAAGCTGTTATTTATTTATCCATTTATTTATTTTCGTTATCAAAGTAGGGAATGAAAACTGACAATCTTAAATAGGTTTAGTTTTGTTTGGATGCTCGAAATGACATTTTTACTTTGTAAATGTTAATCAAATTATTTTTCTTTATTTATTTGATTATTGATTTGATTTTTAAAATGAAACACAAAAAATTGAATTCATTGTTACTTAAAAATTGAGTAGGTAGGTGTACATACGAGTATGTAGGCTCTTTATAGCGAGTGGTGTTAAGGGTTAATTCTACTTTCTATTACCGATTAGACACAGAACACTAAAAATAATTACTTGAGCGGCCTCTAATTATCTGTCTCTAATTAAATCACCGATTCAAGAGAACGGATTCGAGCGATGACGGCAAACGTTACCAATTCGTCTTCGATGTGGCATGCGCTCGGTTGTCTGACTAAAAAGGTGATATTTCAAGATGGCCGCCGCACATCCACAGACTAAACGTTTCGCTAGTGTTCTTTCACTCTCGTTTGTCAATTTTCGATCCATTATTTTGACTTTCATACCATACGATACCCGCTGTCTCTCCATTGCATGGGCCTCTCCCAAAGCTCACCACCAGACACGATCTTCGGTTCTTCTCATCCATCCAACTTCTTCTTCAAGTCGTCGGTCCATCTGGACGATGGTATGAGTACAAGAGGGCATCCCACAGTGCGCTTCCCCGTACATTTTCTTTTTATAGACTAGTGGGCGGACGAGCAAGCGGTCCCACGTGATGGTAAGTGTTACCGCCGCCCATGGACACCTGCAACACCAAGGGGTATGCGGGCGCGCCGCCGGCCTTGAAAAATCCTATTCACAGCTCTCTTGAAGAACCCCATATCGTAGCATAATGGACAGACCTCCAAAAACATGGCCTCGAATCGAGAATTCGTGTACCCCATCGGTCATCACTCATCAATCATTCGGCAAATATGACCCGCCCATAGCCACTTCAGCACGCTGATTCTGTGACTATCAACGAAAATAAATATCCACGTCTTAGACAAATGATAGACATTATTATAATTAAGAAACTCAAAAACTCCATACAAATATTATAACAACCATTACAATTAATAAACAATTACAAATATTGTATGGTAAATAATTTTACTTTTGTTTCAAATAAGAGCACTCATTAATACGAAAATACGTTAAAGCATTAACATTACGTATAAAAGACTAAAGAGTTTTTTCAGGTAATGAGGTAATGTTAAAGATACCTACATATTCCTAAAAGTAATTTATTTATTTCAGACAGCTAAGTCTCATACAATATATACCTTAATTTAGAATATATTAAACTTAACTAGTTAATAGGGATTATGTTTGCTGGGTTTCGGTTCCCCGAAGCGTCGGAACACGTTACCCCTTCTGGCCAAAAGTCAGGACAATTTAGATACAAATTGGCATGAGCATTTCGCCTTTTTTATTTATGTCTCCTTTTATTAGCCTACTGATTAGCCCGGTGGGTAGTGCCTTTGCTGGACGAGACTCCAGTCATGCTTGGGTCGGACAGTCGTTATTTATTTATTAGATGTTAGCCTTTGTGTGTGTTTCTGACACGGGTAATGTTATGTTGTGGTGGTCGTGTGTGTGAGTGTAAATGTAGTAAACATCTATTTCATTTTCTATGGATGAAATGGCAAGAAGGAAAAGTTATATATCTAACTCGTATGTGCGGAAAATGCTTCAAAAATGCTGCAAATTGACAAATCAATCAGTTACGGGATTTATGTAAGCATCTTTCTTTGGATTCCTGAAAAAAAATTCAGAATTTTTCCTAACTGTATAACATAAAATCCTTTTTGAAGGCAAAACTGATCAGTGTGACCCTTATTTCAAGACGATTGGGTTTCATATATGTAATCTCCAGCCCATTCTATAAGGCAATTGTCACGTCTTACTAGGATGGCTTTCATATCTTTTATTTCTATTACATGCTTGTTTGGACCTTAGTGCCTCTCGTGTATGGCCTAATTTATGTAATGGTGCGGTTTGACCGAAACATTTTAAATGATTAAAGATCATTGTTTAAAGCGATGGACGCTCGCTTTCTACAATAATATTACTATTCACATGTTACATTATAGTTGACTTCAGGCGAATAAAAAAGGTCAGCTTTTTGCATGCACTTTAAAATCTAAATCAGATAAATTGTTTTTTCGAAAAGAACAAGAACGTGGTTCTCATCAGAAGTATATACCTACGCTGATTGGTTATTACTCGAAGAAGTAAATAGAAAATCTATCACTAGAGGATCGGTAAGTCATTTGCCATGAGGAGAACCGGCTATATTCCTGCCTGGTTAGGGCTGCCTCAATATTTCCTCACCCTTAATTTTATAAATTTACTTGACACGGCCGACTTGCTCACCTGATACATCTCGCGCCATGTATCGGAATCTGCACGCGAGTATGAAGTATCATGCGATAATGTCAAGCGTCCAATATGGCGATACAACTAATGTGAAGCAGCCGTGCCCTTGCTAACTTAAATCACAGATCATAAAATAACAAATATACTGGAGATATGTCGATGGCAGATCAAGTGAGTGTGAGTGGACGTCGTGCCTGTGAAAATTATATCACGGAGCAACCCCAATAAAACAATCCGGTGAGTTTACTTACGACATGCTTAAATATCATCCATCCTGTTTTTATTAAAATAACTGTTTCCAGGATTTGCAGTTCAAAGCTAATTCTAACTTTTCTGTCCAAATGATTGATTACTGCCACTTTTTTTTTATGTACGAAGACGACAGACGTGCATACAGTCCACCTGATGGTAAGTGGATACTGTCGTCCATAGACATCCGCGATACATGCCAACATTAGTCCAGAATAACAAGCGTTGGCACGCCCCCGGATGCGCTGCCTACCTTGGAGATATAGGAATGGATTTAGAGGAAGGGCTGGGAAAATGGGGAGGGATAGGATGGGAATGGGCTCTGGCATATCTCACTCACTACCGAAACACGTACGTACATTAGGGAAATATAGTAAACTGGGAAATGCAGTACATTTCAAGGTAGTCTTCTGTGAGAGAGGGGTAACGTGTCCAGTCGAGCGCGCCCACCGGCTGTTGGATTCTAGCGTGCACTCTCCCCCTCCCAATTAATGTTTAAAAAAATATACTCAGGTTTCTTTCTGTCCAACATGTTACATGAAATCTCGCTACAACACTCGCTTATAAAAATGAACCAAATTCCGAATCTCGTTGATCACAGAATATTTTGGCAAGTTATTAACCGCTTGTAGTTTGTACCCCAAAGTAATAGAATCCGTCGAAATTCGGACACGTGTAACTGGACAATTCGCTTTTAGGACTGGTTTAGAGGGTCCGAACAGAAATCTAACGAGATGGAAAGGACTGATGTTTACAAGACAGTTTCAAATTAGCCAACAAGATCAGTACGGGTGTCGACCATTAGTTTAAACCGTTAGTTTTAAGAACGGTCAGATTAAAAGAAGAAATGAGATATTTTATAGCTCCATCCGCAGGCATTAAAGATTAACACGATGGATCTAACAAAATATTTCTTAAAAATATAAAATTTAATTGGGAATGATTACACATTTGCAGAAATGATTGGAATGAGGGAAGAAGATCCCAATGGGATCTCCTTCTCATTATTGTAAAATAAAACTTTTGTTTTAGGGAGGAGGAGGCAAGTGTACAATGCAATCCCACAGCCGCTGGGTGCACTAAACTGGCCAAGTCACCACAGAAGACCACTGCATTTCTCATATCATTCCATTCCACCAATGTACGTAAGTGTTTCGGTAGTGAGTGAGATATATCAGAGCCTATTCCCATATCATCCTTGATGTTTTGATGTTTTGAGACATCCAAACCCTCTTCTTCTAGCCTCTGGTAGAACCAGCTATCGTATGGTAAATGTGATTGACGATCATTCATCTAGAAGAAAAAGATGGTAAATAACCCAACCATCTTATTTTCTCAAGGCAGCACATCCGGGGCCGTTTCAACGTTTGTCATGCTGAACTGATGATGGCACGTATCACGGATGTACACGGACGACAGTATCCATCTACCATCAAGAGGACTGTGTGCTCGTCTGCCGCCTTCTTTTTATAAAAACGTGCCTCTTATTGTAGTATCCCTCTGCTATTGAGGCTTAACTGTGGCCGTCAATCTAGAATACCTTGGTCTGCCGGAAAATTCTATTGGTATTATGAACAATCATTGTTACTTTCTAGAAATGTGTCTTTTGTACAACTAGCAGTGCCTGCCACTTGGGTCGTGTGGTCGTTAGAGTACGAGTGATTCCGGTGAGAACTTATAACTGTTCTGGACCCAAGACATAAACTGTCATTGATTTAGGTAAATTTCAAAGAAAATCGTCCAGAGGGTTTTATGTAAGCTCGGATATTGTACATGCGGGTTTGATAATGACTCCCCTGGGAACTCTATAATGCATCTGATTAACAAGTACCCTAAATATTAACCCAGCACATAAAATGCTTTAAGTACTTACCTACGCTGGGTTTCATTAAAAACCGACTAACGGTTTATACGTGATACGCGTTCAGATAGACAAAAATTTCAAAAAAAATGTTCTGGTCACTGTATCATTCATAGTGATACATGCGTACCTGCATGAGAATGATTTTTTTATCAAAAAAAAAATAATTTACAGACACATCTTTGTATCGATTTTATTATATGTGTAGGTAACTTGTAATTAAAGCTTTTACACATAGACACATAGATACACACACAAATACACACATAGATTTTCCCGTCATTTACATAGCAAAGAACAAATGAAAAAAAAGTCAGAAGATAAGATTAATTTGCGTTACTATATTTGTACTTTACAAGCTTGAATGAGCACATTACGAGCAAAAAAATAACGCTGCAGAGGCATGCAGGACAGTATATGGAGTATATGGAAATAAAAATTGAAAGAATATACAGAAGATGTATCGCGAAATTACATTATGCAGATTTCCCGGTAATATTTAAGTTTCAAGGTAAGTTTGTAAGTTTTTAAGTTGAACAGCCATTTATGGATCATGATATCTGTATTTGGACATGATATTTTTGATATCGTGTTACATCTGCATGAACTTTAGCCCTTGTACGTTTTATAACAGATTCTGTAAGTGACAGATTCCTGTTAAAGCGCAAAGTGATTCTTAAAATGTTCATTCCGGAATTACATAGAATTATGAACTGAATCCATGGTTTTATACTTTGGGACAAGTTCAGACACTCATTATATGTGTGTATCGTAACACTTTAGGTTAGGTTACTATCCCACTTTATCCTTTTACTTAATGTAGCCTATGTATCTCCACTGCTGGATATAGACCTCTCCCATAGCTCGCCATCACACATGATAGACGTACGCTGAAAGAGGTCAATAGACATATTCAGATCGGCTGTACAGCATTTGCGAGAATGCCTAGGTAATGTATCCGAGGGAGCACAAACGTTTGTCATTCT
Source organism: Sesia apiformis (assembly GCA_914767545.1). Classification (NCBI taxonomy): domain Eukaryota; kingdom Metazoa; phylum Arthropoda; class Insecta; order Lepidoptera; family Sesiidae; genus Sesia; species Sesia apiformis. Next base: position 7,540,500 of record OU611970.1, on the reverse strand, counting down.
GGACTGTTATTGCGGATGTCCATGAACGACAGTATCCACTTACCACCAGGACAGTCTGCCACCTTCTTTCTATAAAGTCGGTCGAGGATACTTACCCTTTCCTTATCCTATATTTTGTTATATTCCCTTTCTTATCCCATGTATCCTTCCGTTTATATTTTGCTTAAATTGTACGAGTACAGTAATATTAAATTAACCGAGTCCACAGTGTGTCAGGCCGCAATCCGCATGTTACGAACAACTGCCGACAACCCACGACAGCGGTGCCTCCCACAACGTGGCTAGGGGCGAATACGAAGATATATGTGTCTCATAATGGAAAAAAGCATTTACGATGTATAAAACGTAAAATTTTTAAATATCGTACACTCTTATATTATGAACTAGGAGAGCCCGCAAGTTTGTTCGCGTGAACTTTAGAGTGATTCCCGTGGGAACTCGATAATGGATCTAGATACGAGTATAAGGTAACCTAAGATTTTTGTAGCCGAAATATGAGTCTGATACTACATGAAATAAAACTTTCATATTTTATGTTAACCGGTTTTCTAATATTAAAAGGATACATATTTGTTAAGTTTAATTTGCCGTACAATAGATCGTATCATCGTAAGTTGGGTCCTGTGGTGTGACACCGGCTTTAGAATATCACCACTTAATCTCTTCCCGTGGATTTCATAAAAGGCGACTAAGGGATAACAGTGCTTAAACAAGCCCTGAAAGCCTTCTACTAAACCCCGCCTCTAAAGAGTGAATTTGCCAATCCGCTTGATCAGCATCCATGTACACGAGGAGATTCATGTCTATCGGTGGGTAATAAAAGAGCTGGTGCTGGTGAAGGACAATGTATCAATTTTTAAAATTTGAAATATGCGAGTAATTTCAGTAAATTTAAGAGAATTAGAGAAATCTCAGACATGTACATCCACCAATTCGAACTATGCCTAAGTGCCTAAATATTATAGCTCGAATTATTAAGGGAGGCCAGCACCCTAGACTTATATCAATCGATCTAACTAAGAACTAAGTAGTGAACAATTCTCAAATTGACACTTTCATAATAGGCTACTCTGTCAAAATGCTAGCCAATGTCTATTGAAATCCGGCAAATAAATAGAAAGTTCGACAATTGACAGGCTGTATTTAACTATGAGATTTAATTGAAACCTCTTCGACGAGGTTTAAGTTCGGTGAACAAAGTGACAGATTAACAGGTTGGAAACTAGCTTCCGTCGGCGGTTTTGCCTACGTGGAATTAAAATATTGCTTGTATTTAAAGAAGCAGCAAAAAAATACTCAATGCACAGAAAAACATGATCAAGAAAACAATCTATTGTTGAATAACTAAATTTTTTTTTTTTTTTTTTTCATATATGGTAATGGTGATATTAACCAGTGTCAAGTTTTCTTCGTAATAAACAATTTCAAAGTCTAAAACGTATTGTATTGTCCAGTCCCTTGGAAGTCAGGAGTCGCTCAATAAAGTGATAGTAGGTTTACTGACGACAGAAGAGCCTAGAACTACGGATCTAATATTTAGGTAAGCCTATGAGTACATCATAAACGATATTCAAAACAATAGAATCAAAATGGCGTCACACACAAAAGCATAGATACAGAACGGTAGCGCGATCGCAGACACGTCCAAAAACAAAATATTTTATTACCATTAAGACTTACTGCTGCACAACTTCCTCTTTTCTAATCCTACCACTAATAATATAAAGAATGAATAAAAATCATTTTTTTTTATACTAACTTTACTGTAGGTACAGACATTGTTCGGAGAGCGGACTCAATGCCTAGTGACATTCTCTGCCAGTCAATCTTTGGTTAAACAGAAATCCATAATGTTGGAGCAAAGTCCTTGCTTAACTGAACACAAAATAGCTACACATACCAAATACACACATATATATAATATATATATATATAATATTATTTTATAAAGAAACATCCATATTTTATAAATACATCCATAACGTACAAACGTGTAACGACAACAGAGTGATTTGTACAAAGAAAACTAAATTTAAATAAATATTATGTTAATTTTTACTTTATGACACGCAGAACTTGTCTTGTCTGTGGATTAAATAAATAACATTTAAATATTTAAATATTGTGGATTTAATATTTAGATTAAATATGAATTTAACATAAATATTTATTAACAATCTTTCTTCTCAAACAAACACCATAATTATACCTCTCTATACCACTCTATACATGGCTTTCTTCAACAGGATTAATTAATTCGAGAGCTGGCGAGCTTTCCTTTACATTCAGCTAATTAAGAAATTACTTGTAGTTATGGAGGTAAGAAGGGACTTTCGGAAACAAGTAGGAACAAGTTCTCGACTGGATATTGATTGTAATTTTTTATAAATTAAACTGCGGATGTGTAAATATTTGATGTCTGCTTTTTTAATAGACACGAATTCAATGGGACTTGTATTTGATTTTTGCTATTTATACAAACTATATAGGTATATGTTGTTGAATAAAGCTATTGAAACTACAATTTTCATATAAATATTTTTTTCTAAGATACTATTAGTAAAATACTAATAAAAATTCTCTAAAATATCTTATTAGTTTTAATGTATTTTATTTCATTTATTTGTTAATTTATTGTCCACACAACATCTCTGTTCAACATTCACATAACATTCACCCAAAGGTTGACTGGCAGAGAGAATGCCTTCAGGCATTAGGCTTGCCTTTTGGACGATTAAGTGCAATATATATTGTTAAATAAAAACAAATAACACGAAACAAATAAAAAAGGAAAAAGAAAAGATGTACATAAAAAAGGTAAGCTTATCTTCTGCGGAGATTTCTTCCAGCAGACCTGGGAAATTGAAACATAGGTCAAGACAGAAAGGCAGGCGCAGTGCGTACGTAGAATGTATTTATATAGGTAAGTATATAACATTTGAGATTTTCGCGTTTTTCACACATATCAGCTCGTGACCATGGTTGGTGCAACGTAACCGAAACGTCGGTTAAAATAAATAAGGTAAAGGTAGGTAAGGTATATACGCGTTAAGACCCATTTAAAAAGTACAAAAAAGTGCAAAAACAATCAAAAAGGTTTTTCTAGCAAATATTTTAGTAAATTCAATATTTGGTCATTAGTGGATGGTATCGACGGAAATAGAAACCATTAATAATTTTGCCCTTGAAATGTTTAGAATTTCCTTTGATATTGTAAATACGGCTTTGAAGGATTGCGAGTACTTAATACTTGCACTGAAACTTACACCATAAAAATAAATAATAATTAAAGTAGAAGCGATACTCCCTCCCGCACGACCTTGAATTATTAAGCCTACAGTCGCGCGCGGGGCCGCGTTTTACCTGTCTAATACTCTATAACTATGTGCCCCCTGTACTTTAGTTACTATTTATTCTTAAACTTGCAATGATACTCTTACACTTTAATTAACAAATTATATGTTGTGGGTATATTCTGGCTGTATGGTGTCGGCTGGCTTTAGAATAGCACCACCTCATCTCATGCCGTGAGTGTCGGAAAGGCGACTACGGGATTACAAAATCACTTCCACAGGCCCTTTATAAGACAGGACTCGCCAACTAGTGTGGCATTTTGAGGCCATACATCCCTGATGAACAAGACAATGTGTAGGAGGAGACCCACGTTGAGCAATAGATGTTAAAAGGTCTGGTTACGGTTATGTTGTGAACAAGTCGCCTTTATGTGCCTGCAGATAGGCCCAAAAAGGTAACTAATTCGCTAAAAATCGTTTTTTTGGAAAATTATTAATAGGTATACAGTTGTGCCGACTGCCAGTTAACTGCACAGCTGACCGGCAGTCCAAATATATCCCGGATGTATAGATTCTTAGGCAAACATTATCATTAATGAATTAGCAACACACGGCAAACTCAGAAATATTAACAGTCTAGGTTCAATACGAATTCAAACAATATTTTCAAAACATTATTTTGATGTTCGCCGAACTTCCAAGGCGTGTGTCCTCAGCAAAATTAAGGAAAGGGTCAGTTAGACAAGCGTTGTCGCTGATAAACGAGCACCAACAATAGGAAGTCAGAGGGCGTCGTAGACATTGCCAGTGACGTGAACAGGCTAGGTTCAGGGCCACGCGGTTTTTGTGTTAAGTGAGAATATTTTATAACAAGGTATTCAATTTGCAGCACCTACACCGAAAACGTTGCACAGATAGAAAACGAAAACCTAATAAAAATAGTTCCAAACAGATACTTCGGGCACATTACCTGTCGTCACTACAGTCTTACTGATTTAACCATTCTTTACTATATTTACTCTTAGCATGGTACCTTTAATAGGTATATGTGTAGGTATTTATATATGTATATTGATATGAATGAAATTGTAAAATCGTATTATTATTTGTTATAAGTATTGCAGGGGAAGAGTGCACGCTGCATTCCTACAGCCGCGCACTCGATTGGCCACGTTACCCCTCTCTCACAGAAGACTACCTTCAAATGTATGTACTGCATTTTCTACTTTATCGTATGTTCACAATGTACGTACGTGTTTCAGTAGTGAGTGAAATATGCCAGAGTCCTTTACCATCCCATCCTATCCCTCCCAATTTTCCGAACCCTTTCACCCAATCCATTTGTTAATTTGCAAAGGTGGACGCGCCAACGTTTGTCATTCTGGACTGATGTTGGTATGTATCGCGGATGTCTATGAACGAATTTATTCACTTACTAGCAGGTGGACTGTATGCTCGTTTGGCGCCTTTCTCTATAAAAAAAATATGTGTAATATTTAATACTCATCGTTTAAACGTTTTTTAGCATCTCCCGATATCCTCTCTGTTCAACCCAAACGTTGGGTGGTAGAAAATGCCTCCAGGCATTAAACTCTCCTTTTTTATGATTAAGTGTAATAATGTAATTTAAATAAAATATAAGGGAAATGCCAATAATTCAGGGTCTTACTTTGTTAATCTTTTAACAAAGTAAAACCTGAATTATTGGCCTCGAATTGTTGAAAGTGGAAGATGAATATACAGTCCAGCTTGTTGTTAGTGGTCATTTGATTTTTATAGTCCGTAAACTGACGGCACAAAAAGTACACAAGTATTTATTGAAATATTGAAAAAACTACTCGCATTATTGGACGAGGACTACTCGCCTCTTTAATTAGCTCGTGGCAGTGGTTGGTGTATGGTAACCCAGCCGAAAAACGTCGAGACTTAATTCATAGATATATATGAGTGAAAACGCGAAAATAACAAAAATTGTATAAAGTTTGTGTAAATTTAAATACTGATATTAATACAAAAAAATCAGAAAAATATATACATAAATTAATTAGTATTAATCCATGGAAAAATTCACAGGTGTCACAGGCCCATGGTCATCATCAGCGCTACATACCAACATTAGTTCAGAATGATAAATGTTGGCACGCCCTTAGATGCGCTGCCTTATCTTTATAGATTTAGGAATGCATTTAGCGAAAGGGTTGGGGGAATGAAGAGGGATAGGATGGGAAATTATCAATTAAATTAAGAATAATGAACAGAATTCATTTCTTCAAGCTTCGCGAAAGGTTCGGTCACATCCTGTATCCTGTATCCACAATTACTATTTCTCATTTTATATTAAAAAAAACATTAAAATAATAACGAAAATAATTAAATCAAGAACTAATTAATCGTTTTTCTTCTTTATTATTTTTTAATAGTTCACAGGCGATTGCCTTTTTTCATTGTTCCCCCATAAACCCCTGCACTCTTAAAAGCCTTTCCCGGTGTTTTGTTTTGCACCATTTGTCAATGACAGCGTGGGCCTTGAAAAGGGTAAGATCACGATAGGACGGTATGCTAACTCTATATTATCGGGCGAGATGCGGTTGACGCACACAGATACAAAAACTTACACGCGCGGTAAAGACCTCTGGGGTGCTCTCATATACAAATGTGCCACAAAAATTAGTGGTCACCTTGCTGGGAAGGTACTTATTTACTTATATGTACTTGCTTACTTACTGTGTTATTCTCTGATTGCTTAAGATAATGAATTAATTTTAGTACAACTATTTAGAAGTAGCTAACGACACAGATTAATATTATAGCTCTTTAACTCAAAAATAAAGGAGACTAAATATAGAAGTTTGCTATATTTTGTCGGCGCCCCTCCGTATTAATTTTATGCCCGTAATTTTTATTAAACATATACAAATTTGTATTTTATATATCTGTGTTTTTCCAATACAGAGAATATTGGAAAAACACAGATATATAAAATATGTCGAAGTACTATGAAATATTTATTTTTTTTTGCAACCAGACAATAATATGTCCAACATTATGTATGAGATGTAATTAATTAATTCGTTTATGGACTAGGTTGAAAGTTTTGTCATGAATATTGAAAATTTGTAAATTAATTGATCACGCTTTAATATGTGATTCAAATCCAACACACGGGGCTGGGTTAAGAGGGGAGAATGTTCACTGCACATTTTCGTACATTTCACATTTCAAAGAAAAATGATTTTTTGTCTTGCAGCGCTTTTTTCGAGCGATAAAGGTTAGTATTCGAACTTTCCTTTATATATTATACTTTACATATGTCAGCGATTTCGTTCGCGAAACTTGTGATTCCTGTTGGAACTTCATATTTTTTTCTGAATACAAAGCATTTAAAAGTTAACCCGGCATAAAAGCTAGAACTATGCCAAGTTTCATTAAAATCCGTCCCGCGGTTTTTGCGTGATGCGCTTTCACCCACACAGAGAGATGGACATACAGAAATTCCAAAAATTGTTGTTTTGGGCTCTATATCATTCATAGTATACATTGCAATGATTTTTTTTAAACACGTTTAACTTTTCCACACTTTTAGGGATGTATACATCTCAGCAAACAAAAGACAAACAATAGAAAGGTCAAATGTTAATGACAGGTTAATTTACAGACACGGCTTTGTTACGATTTTATTATATGTATGGAAGATATACAACAATTACTGTTAATTTCACTCTTGTGGTAAGATTGCGGCCAAGGGCACATCCCTGTCACCGCGTAACACTAATGTTTTTGTTTACTAGGGATAAGTCTTAATCGTAGCTGCTTACAACACGATGGCTAATCGTATTTTCTTACCGATCTGACTGCCTTTTCTACTCTAGTTTCAAGCTGGGTACTGATCGGGAGCATTTGCATGTAATGTAATATGACGGAATTCGATAACGAGCATTGGTAGGCACATCCGGGGCCGTGCCAATGTTTCTCATTCTGGACTGATGTTGGCATGTATCGCGGATGTCTATCGACGACAGTATCCACTTACCATCAGGTGGACTGTATGCTGGTCTGCCGCCTATTTACTAAAAAATAATTTATTTATATGCTAAATTAACTTCACCGGTTATATTCGTCTTAGCCCAACAGGGCTACTAATGCAAAAGAATTCAATTGAAGGTCAAGTCATATATGATATATTAATAAAGCACGTCCATTGTTTTTATATTAGACGAGGACTTAAAATACTCGTATAATAATGCGATACGAATACATAATCCGCATTGCGAGTCCAATTAGGGATATGTCTAATCAAAATAAGGACATATTGGTAATCCCAGCTTTTGAAATGAACCACGAATATGTAGTCTGTGTATGATAATATGTACCTACCTGCCTAAATAATTCTTATACTTTGACACAATACTAGATTATATTACTATTATGGTGTTAATGGCGTAGATTGGTTTGTAGCAGCCACTCGATTATAACACCGCGAGTTGAAAACCTATCTTAGTCTTACTCCCACATCGTCTTACGTCGTCACTCCTGTTTACATTGCGTAGCTTTGGTAGATTTATCAAATGCTCTCATGGAGCTACTCACTAATATAATATACTGTACTAGACTCGTTGTATAGACAGTCGATTCCACACCTAATCGAGCCTAGCGAAACTTGTACCTGCCCGTTTGTTCCAGTAAAGATTTTTTGGCTACCACCTCATTTGCTCTTAGATATAAAGATTTTGAAGTAGCAATTATCGACCACTTTCACAATTACTAGAGACAATTTTGTAATTTTGCTTAGAGATTTTTCTATACTAACTGTTAACACCGGGGAAGTTACGAGTGGATTGTCAACGTTACAGCATCCTGTTCGTAAAATGTACAAGTATTGTACAGATTTTAATGGCATACGAGTTAACTCAAAACAAACTTATAAACAATATCACATCTTTGCAAACGTTAAGCGGCATTACCATGTTGCGAACACGCGTTTCCGTCCCGTTTGCCATTAATGATTGATTGCGCGTAATGACTTGGACGTCGAAACGGGACATAGAAGGATCAGTATGGCAACATAAACAAAACAAACACACCAGAACGATTAATAAATAAGGGTTGCTACTTTTTTAATAAGCAGAGGTTGAAAAAGCAACGGTCAGGTCATATTTGCCGAAGGATTGATAACCGATGGGGTAGACGAGTCTTTGAATGGTGGCTACCTGCCGGGAACCAACGAATAAAAGAAGTTCGCCAGTTGTGGTTGCATGAGAAGATCCTGTGTAGTGCTCTTCTGCAGAGAGGTGTGGTGGCGAGCCTTGGGAGAGGCTTATAACCAGAGGTGCATATATTTGCTGATGGTATGGTATGGCTACTTATTACAAGAGGAACTTAGCAGACGAGCAGACACCGTTTCTGATGGCAAGTGAGGTACTCATGTCATTAGGCGTAAGCGGCTTGATAGCAAGACCCCGATGGTTAGCAGACATTTGCCTCAAACATCAACTTCTGGCAAGAAATTATCGTTTTAGTATTTAAATTATCGATTAAATAGTTCTTCTTTAGAAAATAATATAATCAGTAATCTTTTCGTATCGGATTGTAAATTAGATTCAAGAAACAAGTCTTAACTTTATCTTTTGGAACAAAATGTTTCTTTATTCCGAAATGGAATTTATAAAAGAAATTATAACGATTTGAAAAGTGTCACTCAACATTTATCTATAGACGATCACTGAAATCATTTAATATTTAGATTTTTGTTATTTTTTTTAACTAAAGTGTAATCTTTCCGCTTACCTTTGCAATTAGCACCTGCCAGGGTCATTTTTATTTATATGAAGGTAACATACTGTTTTCTTTATTGTTCTATACCACTTTATCATTAATCAATGGATGTGTGAAGCGGACAAAAGGCCCGATGGGGCAGACAATCTGTTGGATTCGACGGGTTTACATACAGCCTATTTGATTAATACTGAAAAGCCCTCTTAAAGTTTAATAGTTGTTTTAGGGCACCAGGGATTTGTAGGGAACATTGTTGTTTCTTGTATCGACCTATAACTTCTAGGGTTTGCAAATGGTACCAAAAATACCGTTAACATTAACGTTCGGTATTTTCCATTTAATAAGGTACCTGCGAAAAGCCCCTAACCTGCCGTTTTAACGACCACAACTCGACATGGGCCTCTTAATTCATATTGTATTGTGCACGAGGGATGTACGGTTTTACAACGGCACGCTGCACTGCCCAAACTGGTTGAAGAGTCCACTCTTTTATATGTGGTGTAGATAATTAGGGCTCATGGTGGGGGCTTTGTTATTCCTTAGTCGCCTTTTACCACACTCACCAGCTTCTGGTGTTGTGGTGTCACCAGAGTTGTGGTGGTTATTCTAAAACCGGCCGAAACCACATGGCCCAATATACCGATATCGCTATACATACCCGTTATTTACCAATTTGGTTACTAGTTACACATTTACAAATTCTTGTCATATCTCTGCTCAACCAAAAGTTAATAAAGAGAATAACCACTAGACATCATGTTTGCTTTTGGTCTTTTAAATTATATTTAAAAGTATATTTAAAGTTATTTAAAAAAATATTTAATAGATTTTAAGAAAGATTTTATTTATTATTAGATTTAAGGGAAGATTGAAAAAAGATTTTCTTATTAGATTTACGATAATAAATAAATAAAACGAAATATTGTAACTCGTTCTAAATATTTGTTTATTAAACAAGACTTATTTTTTATTTTACTAAACGCGACAATTTTTAATGTTACATTGATACTAAGATGTTAACAACTGCTGGGCACACTCGACTGGCCTCGTTACCCATCTCCCACAAAAGCCTACCTTGAAATGTACTTTATTTCCCACTTTATCCTTTTCCCTAATGTACATACCTGTTTCGGTAGTGAGTAAGATATGCCAGAGCCTATTCCCATCCCATTTTGTCCTATTCCTCCCCAATTTCCCAAAACCTCTCTCCAAATCCATTCCTTCATCTCTAAAGGTAGGCTGCACACCCGGGGGCGTGCCAACGTTTCTCATTCTGGACTGAAATTGGCATGTATACCGCGGATGTCAATGGGCGACAGTGTCCATTCACCACCAGGTGGATTGTATGCTCCTCCGCTGCCCTTTTCCTTTAAAAAAATGGCACTGAGACAAGCAAAACCCACCTGAGCATAGATGGATGGATGCTGCTAATTTGCACCCTTTTTTTAAACGTTTCGCTGAATAAAACATGAATGATAAAGGTAAGTTAAACAGAAAGGGTTAATTGCACGTTATTTTTAGAAAATACGAAAAAAATCTCGGCCCTCTCTAAATATTTAAAAGTCAATATTCTAAATATTTCGCTTTACTCGCATCCGCTCGGAGCCCACTCACGTCTTACAAAATTTATTATATTTTCAAAATTACTCGACCTATTTTCATAAATATAGACATACCTCCAACAAAAACAGATTTAAAAGATTGCCCCGGGAACAGTATTTAATGCAGTTAATGGTTTATTATTCTCAGTTCCGTCTTCTCCACTATCTTCAGCTATTCCCTCGTGCTGTCGTCTGCATAGCAACGCATGCTACCGACTTGTAACAGGTCCTTGATATACAGAAGAAACAGAGTAGTAGAGAGCACAGAATTAACTGACATGGTATCGGAGCAGCTACCGTCGGCAACGACCTTGATGTTCCAGTCCAGTTTCCTGGCAATCCATTCGAATGATCCTTCAGGTATCGCGAATGTTAACTTGAAAAGTAATGCTTTGTGCGAGACCCGGTCGAAAGCCCTTGCGATATCTAGGTTACCAGCTAGAGTCTCACCTCTGCTCTCGATGGCGTCAGCCTAACGGTATGTGCCTAACTGAAAGATCACCAGCTGAACGACTATGACAAAAGCCGTACTGGCGATCTGTTGATCCTCCAGGTACCCAAAAAGCTGTGTGTTTACGACACATTCCATTGTCTTGGAGAGGAGGGAGGTATCGCTATTGGGCTGTAATTGGCCGAGTCGGTTCCGTCACCTTTTTTAGGCAACGGGTGGACGTGAGCTACTTTCCAAGCTTTCGGGCAGCGTCTCATGGAGTAGGAGAGTTTAAAGAGTCGCGTGAGTCCTTATTACAAGTCTAGTCCTTATTACAAGCGCAATAAGGTATCGACGGGTATACATTACTTTGTTTTTGCGAGTACATATATTATCTGGCCGATTAAAAAAATAAAGGAGGGTGGGATGTTAGTCGGCAGGAAGGTGTTTTTTCGATAAAATAAGTGTATCGTTTAAAATATCGGTAATCGGTCTTCTCACATATTGTTACAATACATACATAGATTTCGAGGGATACTAGTAAAAAACCAGCGACCCTTATATTCTTATATTATCGACCTTATATTATATTATATTATTCTTATATACCCTTATATTATCGACATTATATTCTCGAAGACTTATTATTCCCCTATTATATTATTAGTTTTATTCTTTTTATAAATGTGACGAAAAATTATATTTTTTCACCTAAAATACCAATGACACAATGATATCATTTGAAAATCAAGTGTGACTGCCTCCAAGTGAAAGATTTTTCAACTTCCTTCTCTCCATATAATAATAGATGAGACACAAGGAAGTGAAATATTGTAGGATGGTCGGGTGTGACACGCGTGGAATGGTGTTTACTTGGACCGCAGTCAATTTAATTCAGAGAATTTTCTACTTTAAATTTTTAAGTGTTTTTTTTTTTAAATTATGCCCAGATATTAGTGAGAAAAATGACTGCTAATGTCACGGAACATGGATGAAAAAAATCAAAATCAAAATACTAGAAAACAAAGCTTTTTCACTACCTTGGTCCTTCGTCATTTGGGAATAAAGCTCAAAATAGAACGTTTCCACTACTCTACGAACTTGTGTATCAGATACGATTTTTTTTCAATACATTAGATATTTATTTTCCGTTTTAAGTATTTTTTTGGTTAATTTTGGAATTTCACTCCCTCATTCGAAATAGTAAGCCTCGTCGATTGCAATGCTAATTTTGAGGTCTTTTAGCCCACTGTTTATCGGTAACTGTTTTCAATGTACGAGTATATACCACATCCGTTCCGTCGTGGGTAAAATGAATTTCTGTAGGTCACGCTCTGTCATTCCGAACATCTTTTATACACAATTGTTTGTGCAATGTTGCTAAAAATAATATTTTAATACTATAATTTCAGTTTATCATTCCTAACTAGCAAGTAACCTCCATATTTATCAAAATAATTTCAATCTGAATAAATTGTTACAATAATGTAAGGTATATACAAAAACATAAAAAAATAAAATATTCTAATGTGTATTATTGCCATATATGTCGTGTTTACTTGATCTATATCTATACATTAATTAGTGTTCCGAAGATGTACCAAGAGCTGTGACAAGCAGGCAAAGTTATAAATTTCCGGTTTCTTCCAAACTAAGTGACAGCTAGGTTTGTCCAGTTCAGTCAAAGAACTTAAGAGTCTATAAAGTATTACTACTTATGTAACTTATGTAAGATCTTAACGACAACTGAGAAGTTATAGTATTTACCACATTGGCGCGTCAATCATGAATCTTTAAGTATACTAGTATAATCAACTTTTTTATAGAAAGAAATACGTAAGTATTACACAATGATTACACAATGATTACACACCAAAAAATATAGTGAAAATGACACATTTTTTTTTCATATATGGTGCAATTAGTACATTCTGCCAGTGTCAAGTTTTCTTCGCAATAAACAATTTTAAAATCCAAAACGTACTCGTATTATGTCAATGTCCAGTTCCGTCGAACTAAATCGGGAGTCGCTCAGTAAAGTACTATCGAGGACAGAAGAAGACTCATTGAAAGCAAACGATAAACGCAGCTTATATTTGAGTATCACAAACATTATGCACAAAACACACTTTTAAGTTTTTGTAAACTATCACTATTAAATCACAAAATGCACAATATATTAGGGGTTAAAGTATGAAATTGCCGATTTGTACTGAAATATTAAAACTCGTTTTTTTCTAAAATGTAACATATTTATTTAATCAAAATATTTACCCTCATTATCTATACACTTGCCATCTAATCGGAAGTTCATTTATGCCTTTGCGATAGAACTCTGGGGATGTAGATTCGACAAACTGTGTGAAAGCATTTTGTACTGCCTCTAGGGAAGAAAATTTTTTACCACGTAGAAAATTGTCCAAATAACGAAATAAATGGTAGTCCGTTGGTGCAAGGTCTGGTGAGTACGGAGGATGACGTATGGTTTCTAACTGCAGCTCCTGTAGAGTTACAACGGTTTCTTGTGCAGTGTGAGGTCTTGCGTTTTCATGGAGCAATAATGGTGAAGATCGATTCACGAGTCGGGGCTGTTTCACTGCTAGTTTCGCCATCATTGTTCGAAGTTCGGCACAGTAAACATCTGCTGTTATTGCTTGACCAGACCTAAGAAAGCTATACACCATAAATAGACCACCAAACAGTTACCATTACCTTTTTATTGGTAAGCTTTGCCTTAGGGCACTGTTGCGGCGTTTGACCTGGGGTCAGCCATTGCATTTTTCGCTTTCGGTTATCGTAAAGAATCCACTTTTCTTCACATGTCACAATTCGATCCAATATTCCTTCATTTCTGTACCGATTCAACAAGGCAACGCAAGTTTCAACACGCGTTTCTTTCTGCAGATCAGTCAAATCATGAGGCACCCATTTTTCATATTTTTTTATCTTATTGATTTGATGAAAATGAGTCAATATTGTAGGTAAGGTAACGTTAAACCATGCCGCTAATTCCTGGGTAGTTTGACTCGGATCGGCTTCCACCATCTCTGTTGACGACCGGCGCACTAATAATGGCTCGGCGGGCCGACCGGTCGTATACGAGCGAAAGACGCGCTAGTGTTCGCGGCGGCGGGTGACGACAGACGAGGCATCCGAGTGCCCAACTTGAATGATTGTATGCCGCTCGCTCTTCATGTATGCGGGGTTCTCTTGAGGTCGGCTAGTCGGAGGGTTTTCTTGAGGTGCCGGGTGGTCGAAGTGATACTCGTAGGACTGCTGTTTGACGACTGTGTATTTCGGCCAGATTGGCCCCATTTATATTCTCAATACAAGCTGCTCAACAAGGGATGTTTGCAACCGAGGGTTTCCGCCCTTTTGTCCAATAGCACGCTACCTCGCGCAGTCCCCATTGTTACGGCGAGCCGTTTCCGGAGTCGCCGTAACGGTACTCTCGTCTTGTCTTGCTCCCCCACGTGGGAAGCGCCCATGCGTACCTCTCGCTCTAGCGCGTTGGTTTCTACACGACCTAATTCCGAGAAAACGCCATGCGCCAGATGTTGTACTCGGCGTCGCTTCTCCCACGTGAGAAGCGCCCGCATGGGATTTGTTTTCTATCAATATTTAACTTTCTGCATTTATTTACTCAGTAACTATTTGTATGGGGTTTTAGGTCGTGTAGGCCTCTCATGTTAGTGTAGCGTGCTATCTCTAATCTCTCATGTACGTAGGCCCTCAGTTATAACACCTCCCTCGCATCTCTCTTTATTGAGCAACTTGTATCAAATTCTCTTTATTTACTACATCTTACGTTACTATACACAATTATCCTTACATCCTATACATATACATAAGGTTCTTAAGCTACACACGGTACATAATAGGCTTATTCTAGACATAGTGCGTACTTATCGCTACACAATTTTACATTATATACACAACTACGTATCTACGCGATCACTGCACATCACAATACACTGGTTTCACTCATGTCATTTTTGGCTGTCCGCAACATTCTCCCCCCGGCGAAGACTCGTCGTAGCCTCTCGCTCCACAGGGAGGACAGCCAGCCTCGTCACCGGCCTCAGGAATGATCCTCCGCCTGTCCGCACCACCGCCGTCCGCACCTTCCCGTCTCGCCCAGGGAAGACTCTCTCCACGATGCCGCGCGGCCACACGTTGCGCGGCAATTGTGCGTCGACGATCACCACGAGGTCCCCTTGCTGCAGCGGTCGCACGTCGTCCGCTGCTCGTCCTCGTGGTACCAATGTGGGCAGATACTCCGCGACCCAGCGCCGCCAGAAGTGGTCGGCGAGCGCCTGGGTCCTTCGCCATGTGGATCTGTCCGCTTCTGTGCACGGGCCGGTGAGAGGTAGGCCCGATGATGACCCCAACAGGAAGTGGTTTGGGGTCAGCGCCTCCGCGTCGTCGGGCCCAACAGCAACGTGGGTCAGAGGCCGGGCGTTGACTGAGTGCTCGGCCTCCGTCAGCAGTGTCTGTAGCGCCTCCTGTTTAGGCGCCTTCTCGTTCAGTGTAGCGTGGAGTGCGACCTTCACGCTGCGTACCAGGCGCTCCCAAGCGCCACCCATGTGTGGCGCGCCTGGTGGGATGAAGATCCACCGCACTCCCCGCTCTGTTGCGTAGTCTCGTAGTTGCGGCTCCCACTCGTTGTAAGCCGCACGTAGCTCGCTGTCGGCGCCGCGGAAGTTAGTGCCATTGTCCGAGTACATGGTACCCGGCCAGCCGCGGCGCGCTGCCATCCGTCGTATTGCCATGATCGCCGAGTCTAATGTCAGACTAGCGACCAACTCCAGGTGCACGGCGCGCGTCGCCATGCAGGTGAATAGCGCGCCCCATCTCTTCTCGCGGCGCCTCCCGATCGTCACGGTCATCGGGCCGAAGTAGTCCACGCCACAGTGCGTGAACGGACGTTGATGCACGGTGACCCGCGCGGGCGGCAAGTCGCCCGGCGCTGGGGTGCGCGGCGTCGCTCTTCTAACGCGACACCACTGGCAGCTGCGTGCGGCGGCCCTCACTGTAGGCCGCAGCCCCAATATGCAGTACCGTTGCCGCAGATCGTTGACCACGCGCTCGTTATTCGCGTGGCCCGCTTGACGATGCGCGTCGGCGACTAGTAGACGGGTGAATGGATGTCGCCCGTCCAAGATGATCGGCGACTTCGTGTCCGTCGGGACGTCGGCCGCCTCGATCCGCCCTCTGACGCGCAGCACGTCCCCTACCAGGTAGGGGTCTATGGTGAATAGGCGACTCGTCCTCTTGATGGAGTCGCCTCGCCGCAGGGCTTCCACCTCTGCCCCGAAGCTGTCTGCCTGTGCCCTGTTGACCCACAGCGCCGTGGCTCGCTCTATGTGTCTGGCCTCTAGCTGCGTTCCCCTCTTCCTCAGCTTATCTGTAAAAAATAGCACATATGCGGTGCTTCGCATTAATCGCCGGAAGTTGGAGAACCTGGTCACGTCGGGTAAGTGGTCGTGGCTTCTCTCGACGTCTTCCACGTGGAACACTGCTTCGGGTGGTGGTGGGTAGGCCTCTTCGTCTTCTCGCGGCCACTCGCTTTCCTCCAATTGCAGGAAGGCCGGCCCGGTGAACCAACGTTCCGTTGCGACGGGAACGTGGTTATACGACGCCCTGGTTGCGTCGTCCGCCACATTCTCTGCCGTCGGAACCCACCGCCATTGTTGTGGGTTTGACTCTTCTTCGATTTCGCCGAGACGGTGTGCGACGTACGGCGTATACTTCTTCGCGTTTGTCCGTATCCATTGCAGCACCGTAGTTGCGTCGGTCCAGTATGTAACCGAGTCGATGGCACGGAACCTATGCTCGCCGCATACGGTCTTGGCGAGCCGGACTGCGATCGTTGCCGCCTGTAGTTCCAGTCGCGGCACCGTCAGCGACTTCAGCGGCGCCACCCTTGCTTTGGCGGCGGCTAGCGCGACTCGCACGCCGTCCCTTGTTGTGGCGCGCCAGTATGCCGCCGCTGCGTACGCCTCTCTGCTGGCGTCGCAAAACACATGTAGCTCGAGTCGGTCCGGCGTCGAGGTGAAGTAGGCGCGTGGGATGCGCAGGCTCGCCGTCTCTGTCAGCGCCTCCAGCCACGTGCTGAAGCTCCTGGCGTCTTCCGCGGGTATGGCCTCGTCCCAGCCGAGTTTCAGGCGCCATAGTTGCTGCAGCAGTATCTTCGCCTTTATTGTGAAGTGGCTCAGCAACCCCAGCGGGTCGTATAACGACATGACCGCGCTGAGCATCTCTCTCTTCGTGGGCGCTCTGCGGCCTTCTCGCACGTCGGCTGGTACTCGGTGTATGGCCGTGTTGAAGCCCAGCGTGTCCTCCTGCGCGTCCCACAGGAGACCCAGTGTGCGGTCCACCATTGTTGGACCGAGTGTCCTTGTTCTCGCGCCGCGGTGAGCTTCCGGGATATGCGCCAGTACGTGCGCGCTGTTGGAGTTCCACCCTCTGATGTGGAACCCTGCTTTGGCGTGGACCGTGATGACGTCGTTGGCCGTTTTGACGGCCTCTTGCTCTGTTTCGAAGCTGTCTACGTAGTCATCCATGTAATGACTGTCCGTGATAGCGCCCGCCGCTTCCGGGAACTCTGCCTCGTGTTCGCGTGCGTTGATGTTGCGCACGCTGTGTGCCAGGAACGGCGAACTCGACGCCCCGAATATCAACGACGTCATCTTGTATTTGGCCGGTGCGCCCTTGTTGTCTCGCCACAGGAACATTTGGGCCGGCTGATCCTCTCTCCGTACCTTTATTCGGAGGAACATTTCCTCAATGTCTGCGGTGACCGCTACGCGCCGCTCTCGGAAACGCCACAGTATGCCCGGAAGTGACTTGAGTAGATCCGGGCCCTCTAGTAGGCGGTCGTTGAGGCTCGTTCCGCACGATGTGGCCGCCGCGTCGAATACGAGCCTTATCTTCTCCGGCTTGTTCACGTTCCTCGTGGCGAAGTGCGGCAGGTACCACTGCAACGGGCTGTCGGATTCGGACCCGTCGCACCTCTCGGCGTAACCTTTTGCTAACAGGTTGTCGATCTCTGCCATGTACCTGCGCCCGAAGTCTGGATCTCGCCGCATCTTCCTCTCGATGGCGTTTAGCCTTTTCAGCGCGTCGCCGTAGTTCGGGGGCATGGCGACGCTGTCTTCCCGCCACGGTAGGCCCACCTCGTATTGGCCGTTTACTCGCCGTACTGTTTTCGCGAAGATGCGTTCTGCGCGCTCGTCCTCGGCGCTCACCTTCTCAGCTCGCGACACGCCCAGCGCGTCTATGCGGAAGTGCTCACGCACAAGATCCTCCACACGGTCCCTACTTTGTGTGGCTGTCACGTGCAGCACTGTGTCTTCGCTCTCGCGTATTACACGGCGTGGCATCGTGCCGTGTAATACCCATCCCAGGCGCGTCCTCGATGCTGCGGGCTCGCTGTGTCCGCCGACCCGTAACTCACGTGTTACGATCGCTGCCCAGTTGTCCGCGCCCATCAATATGCGCGGCGTAGCTTCTCGGCGTGAAGACAACGGCAGATCTCTCAGATGGTCGTATCGGCGCACGCTGGGTATCCGTTGGCCTCTCAGTTTGAGGCCGCTAAGTGTCCGGGCGGTTATTTGTAGACTCCTCTCGCCGGGACCGCGTATGGTGCATGTGACGCGCTTACTTGTAGCCTGTTCTAGCCTTGTGCCCACTCCTCTTATTTTTAGAGCTTGTGTCGGTCCGTCCAATCCGACTTCCTGGGCCAGGGCTTCATCCATCAGCGTCACCGTGGAGCCCTCGTCTAGTAGCGCGTACGTGTGTGCCTTGCCCCGCGGTCCGCTTACTGTCACCGGACATACCTTTAGTAGGACGTCGCTTGCTGTGTCGCTGTGCGTTGACAGTACTGCTTCCGCCGGCTCTGTTTCCTCTCCCCGCTCTGGGGCCAGTGGGGCTGGGCCTGCTCGCTCGCTGTGAAGTAGTGGGTGGTGGGGGCGGCGACACCCGTTGACGCCGCATGCTCTAGCGCGGCACGATGATCGTCGATGCCGCTCGCCGATGCACTTGAAGCAGACGTTGTTCTTCTTCGCCCACTCCCATCGCGAGTCCATTGCCATCTCCTTCAGCTTCTTGCAGCTGTTGGTGCGGTGCCCCTCTCCGCAGCAAAGACATGTGACGACTGCGTCGGCTGTGTGGTACGCCGCTTTATAAGTCACACGGCGCGGTGCGCTTGCGGGAGCTGCGCGCGCCTCGTTCTTTCTGGGCGCGCTCGTCGCGATGGGTAGCTGGGCCGGGCGGGTGTATAGGGCCGCCCGATCCGCTTCACGTGACAGGAACCGCGATAAGGTGACGATCTCTGCTTCGCCGCCTTCCCCGTGTTCGTAGGCGTAGTCGCACCACCTGCTCATTAGGTGCGGGCTGAGCTTCTCTACCACTTCTTGGGCGAGCATGGGGTTTTGTAGGTAGCCCCTTTTGTCCACTGTGGCCAACACGCTAACTATGTTTTGGACCCGAACTGCGAATTTGTTTAGGTCCGCTGCTGAGTTCAGCCGCGGCAGCTTCTTTAAATCTTCCAGCGCCTTGTACACTATAGTCTCCGGCCGGCCGAAGCATCGTTCCAGGGCTTGGACGATGAGTTCTGGATCTGAGGCCGTGTATAATAGCGCTGCCACTGCTTCGCGCGCTTCTCCCCTCAGGCTTGCGCGCAGGCGCGCTAAGTTTTCAGCTGGCGTGAGTCGACATATCTGCGTCGAATCTCTCAGCGCCGCTTTGAATGGCAGCCACTCTGTTGCTGCTCCGGAGAATGGTGGCAGCTCCATGGCTTGGCGTGGCGGTGGACGCATCCTCGTGATTCTATCCAACGCCTCTGCGAGCTGCCTCGTGCCCCGCTCTCGTTCCGGCGTAGGCGATCTGGCGCGACGAATGTTGTCTCGTTCATTCGCCCATCGTGGCCCCTCTGTGGGCGCGCCTCTGTCCCCGCTGGGTTCTCGTCGACAGTCGTCTCCGCGGCGTCGGTGTGGCTCCCTGTCGATCCGCTTCTCCCGATCTTCCCATGGTGTTGGAGTTGCAGGCCAGTTCTCCCTCAGACACACGTTGTCGAGGTCCCCGCGCTCCCCCCGTGGATTGACCGGGTCCGTCGCATTCTGGATCCAGCTGCTGATGCGTGAGTGCGCATCAACAGCGCTGCTTCGGTCCGATTCCTCCGCGTCTATATTAGCCAAGTCCAGCTCCAATTGATTCCGCACCAGCCTAGCCTCTATTTCTAATTCCTTCTTCTGTATTGCGGCTAGGCGGGCTTCTGCGGCTACTTCGGCGGCTTTCCTCTGCGCCGCTAGGCTAGCTGTGGAGCGCCGTGATCGTACAGTGCGCCTTGATGCACTGTATGTAGGCGATGAGGCGCGACGACTCGTTGACGCGTCCTCCCCCCGGTACGCTAGCTGTAGCGGCATGTCCCCCCCCCCCTGATGTGTCTGTACCCCTCCGGGGATGGTACTCGCGACGACGCGTATGGCTCTCGCTCGCGGGCGGGCAACGCGGGCTGCACAGTGCTGCCCGACGTCCTCGACGGCGAACGCGACGACTCGGTGAACGCGCGCATGCCGGGCATTCGCTGGGAACGCTCATCCAGCGCCGCCCCCTGCGGCGGGGCGGTAGCGGCGGCATGGCGGAGAGCCGACTCTCTCGCGGCTTCCCTCGTGGAAGTGGCGATCACGTGTCGTGGCAACACGTCAGCGGTGACGGTGCCCCTCGCGGCGTCGGAGGCGACGGCGGTAACGCGGGCCGTCGCGGCGGGCGACGGCTGTGCGGGCGGTAACGCGGTATCGTAGCCCGACTCGCTTCGCGAATTACTGCGCGTCTTCATGGCCGGAACGTTGTGGTGCTGATGGTGCAATGTAGCTGCACAGATCCGGCTACTCGAAGGACCAGCTTGTTGACGACCGGCGCACTAATAATGGCTCGGCGGGCCGACCGGTCGTATACGAGCGAAAGACGCGCTAGTGTTCGCGGCGGCGGGTGACGACAGACGAGGCATCCGAGTGCCCAACTTGAATGATTGTATGCCGCTCGCTCTTCATGTATGCGGGGTTCTCTTGAGGTCGGCTAGTCGGAGGGTTTTCTTGAGGTGCCGGGTGGTCGAAGTGATACTCGTAGGACTGCTGTTTGACGACTGTGTATTTCGGCCAGATTGGCCCCATTTATATTCTCAATACAAGCTGCTCAACAAGGGATGTTTGCAACCGAGGGTTTCCGCCCTTTTGTCCAATAGCACGCTACCTCGCGCAGTCCCCATTGTTACGGCGAGCCGTTTCCGGAGTCGCCGTAACGGTACTCTCGTCTTGTCTTGCTCCCCCACGTGGGAAGCGCCCATGCGTACCTCTCGCTCTAGCGCGTTGGTTTCTACACGACCTAATTCCGAGAAAACGCCATGCGCCAGATGTTGTACTCGGCGTCGCTTCTCCCACGTGAGAAGCGCCCGCATGGGATTTGTTTTCTATCAATATTTAACTTTCTGCATTTATTTACTCAGTAACTATTTGTATGGGGTTTTAGGTCGTGTAGGCCTCTCATGTTAGTGTAGCGTGCTATCTCTAATCTCTCATGTACGTAGGCCCTCAGTTATAACACCTCCCTCGCATCTCTCTTTATTGAGCAACTTGTATCAAATTCTCTTTATTTACTACATCTTACGTTACTATACACAATTATCCTTACATCCTATACATATACATAAGGTTCTTAAGCTACACACGGTACATAATAGGCTTATTCTAGACATAGTGCGTACTTATCGCTACACAATTTTACATTATATACACAACTACGTATCTACGCGATCACTGCACATCACAATACACTGGTTTCACTCATGTCATTTTTGGCTGTCCGCAACAATCTCCTTCAATTCAGCGTTATTCACCTGTGTGGGCGGTCTTCCACGTGGTTCGTTCTTCAAGTCGAAGTTTCCATTACGAAAGCGTTTAAACCAAAAACGCACGGTTCGTTCATTAGCAGTCTCCTCTCCAAACGCAGCATTGATATTGCGAGCCGTTTCTGGCGCGTTAGTTCCGCGTCGGAACTCGTATTCAAAGATTACTCGGATTTTCGAAGTATCCATCTTTCCCGTCTAAGCTGAATAAAAGAAACAATTGAAAGACGAAAATCGAATGTTGCACATTTTTTAAAACAAGAACCTCATAGGTATCATGTGAAAAAAGTTTCACTCGAAAATCTCACACCATGAAGGTTTTATGTCAATTCAAAGTATCTATTACTATAAAACGGCAATTTCATACTTTAACCCCTATTACATTTTTTATAGTAATCAAACAAAAACTCAACTGCGCTTCTCGAGTTCCCGCCAAAAAGTCCTACACATAAATTTATATAAATAAGTATACAAAAGGTAAGCCTAACCGATAAAGGGATCTCTTCCAGGCAACCTTTGGGCTGGAAAAATGTATGCGAACACGAGAATAACAAGTAGATGGTGCCAAGGCGACAAACGAGCAGGCAATATATCTGTAGGTCACTAGTGTACGAGGGAATACAGAAAATTTTGCAAAAAAGATAAAAATGTCTTACGGGTTCCAATTTTTTTATTACATTTATTCAAAGTACTCTCCACTTACATCTATGCAAAGTCTTATGCGTCTGCACCAATTTTGAAAACCCACTCTTCCTCAAATACAGTCACACAAATACTCTTTCACAGTCTCTTCGAAGGTAGCGATCGCGTCTTCCGGCGATTAAAACTGCTTCCCTTTTAGTTGGGATTTAATTTTGCGAAACAAAAACAGTCACAAGGTACAAACGCTATTTGAAGTCTATTTTAAAACAATGTTCAGCTTTTAAAGAACATTTAAATTTTCCCGTCGAATATATATTTTTTTAGTGAGGCACGATATTTTGATTCAGCTCGTAAAAGATATGGAGGGAAAATTGAATATGAAGAATGTTTTGTTAACAAATTTTGTTGAATTTGTGTTTTGTTACATACAGTCATAGTTTTAATTGACATCAAAACCAGCCATCAAAACCAGCGTTATCCATAAATAAGAGCTTTTTGCCGCAAAACTTTTGCCCAATAGACATCCATGAAATATACTAACATTAGCCAAGAATTACAAGTTTTGGTATGCATGCGCCTAATCTACGTAAGTGTGTCGGTAACGAGTTAGATATGCCAGAGTCCATTCCCATCCCATTCTATTCTATCACTCCACATATTCCCAACCCTTTCTCCAAATTCATTCCTAAATCTCCAAAGGTATGCAGCACATACAGGGGGCGTGCCAGATTTTGTTATTCTGAACTGATGTTGACATGTATCTCGGACGTTCATTGGCGACAGTATCCACTTACCACCGAGTGGACTGTCTCTTCGTTTGTCGACTTCTTTCTATAAAAAGAAATTGATCACCTTTTCGTGATTGAAATTTCAGCATTTCTAAACCTCTCGGATCAAACGTCGTGTATAGTGGCGTTCCACGGAAGTTATTGTATTTTAGGTGTATGCATTCAGTCTAATAATTGGTTCCTTCCACTAGAAGAAAATCTTAAACTAATTTTTTATTTCCTTGAATTTAATATTTGAAATGGAGATAAATGCTCTAAAATGGATCTTTAACAAATATCTAAAAACTTAGAAGTCTAGAGGTTACAGATAGTATGATAACACCGAGTCACGCGAATTTTGCATAAGAATGAACCGCTCGCTGTCGCAGCTGACGACAGCAAGATATTTACGACCGAAGTATGAGGAAACTTCCAAAGGAATGAGTTTTACGAACGTCGATTTACGACATTTTGACGAGAGGTTCGAGCGCGATTTGCACTCGCGGTAGAGCGCGATTTTGGATACTCGTGAACGGGGCCTTAGGTGTGTGACGCGATCTATCGATTTAAATGAATTAGGTAGTTACTTATTTCTGAAAATATTAGCGTTTGTTACAAAATCATTTTAATATCTTGTCTTATAAGGAAGGAGGCAGGTGGATATGCGGCATAATGTGGTAAGTGGTTGTCGCCGTTCATGGACGTCTGCAACGGTGAGGGCATGCAGGTACGCCGACCGTCTTTTAAAGGCATACTCACAGCTTCCTTGCAGAAACCGAAGAAACCCATGTCCGTAGCATAGTGGAAAACACACAGGGAGCAGTTCGTTTTGTCATTTACGGGTTCGCGGTATAAAGCGATTTGTGAGCCGTAATACATTCGTGTTAAAGAAGTGCAAATAAATGCACAACACTTCAGTGATGAAAGGTTTGTAAAAATCCATGATTGAAATATTTCCTCGGGCCCTTCTTATTGTACAGAAATAATATCTTATCTGAAGGCGATTTAAATTGTGTTATGATTTAATTGTAAGCGATTTCGTTCGCGTGAACTTGTGATTCCCGTGGGAACTCTATAATGGATCTAGATAAAAAGTACCCTAAATGTTAAGCCTGTACATAAGCTATAACTGTATAGTTTTATTACAATTCGTCTAGTAGATTTTATGTGATGCGCGTTTAGACAGACGGACAGACAGACAGACAGACATAAATTAAAAAAATGGCTGTTTTGGGTTTTGTTTCGTTCATAGAGTACACCGCAACGAATTTTGCAGAAAATATTCCATATAGAGACACGGGTCTGTTACAATTTTATTAGATGTATAGATAATGCATTTGTTGAATTAATTGTAATTAGCTACCGACTAATGTAGTTTGTAAGACTCGTATACTAACGAAATATGAAGTACACATCCCGGCCGAAAGTATACATCGACTATGATCGGCTGGCTTCGTAAAGGCATACGACACAGACCACGCTCTAAAAAACCGAAGCTAGCCGATAATCTCTTTCTCAGTGACGGTGTGTATTACTTTCGGCCGGGAAGTGTAGTGTCTGAATTAAATAAATTAAATACGTCAAGGACCACTTTGACTTTTAATATTTCACTCAAGACATCAGTTTTAACAAAGAGCAACTATCTATTAATATTAAAACTGAACGTCTTACAATTTAGCCAGTATTAAAATCCAAAAGTTTTCAAAGGGACATAAATTCAAGTGGCAGTAAGTGCTTCATTGCAAAGTATCTTTCATAAAATACTTCGTCTATTTTTGGACTGTTTGAAAAAGTTTTATTTTGGTTTGTCATGAAACATTTGACTGTTTGCGAGGTTGAAACGATGAATATTCCTGAATATATTTTAGACATATTATAACATAACTTATTATATTGTTTTATAACATATTTATTTTAGACCCAATATTTATGATACAGCTCAGAGGAACTATACCGCCTCTAAAAGAGTGGACTCGCCCACCCGCTTGGCCAGCGTGCAGTTTTCATGACGCGTATCCATCGCGCACAAGACAATGTGTATAAGGAAGTCCTTATCCATCAATGGACAATAAAAGGGCTGGTTACGGTTACGATATGTACTCGTATGTTACTATTAGCTGCTTACCTATGAATTACCGATTTGTATGAGCAACTGAAAAAAAAATGTTATAAAAATATTAGTCGAAATATTGACCCATTTATCATCGACACACTTTCGCTACCTCACGGGCGGACATTGTAAAGAAGAAGTGAAGATGAGCGATTGACCAAACTTGGTGGATTTGTTGCCAGCTTTTCTATCATTGTCTCCAGTTCCTTACAGTACACATTTGCATCAATCTGTTGAGCGGCTCACAAGAAACTATAGTGGACAATACCGGCACAGGACCACCAAACTGATACCAGTAGCTTTTTCTTAGTTATCTTGCGTTTTGGACATTGTTGGGCTGCAACTCCTGGATCCAGCCACTGATACGCACGTTTGCGGTTATCGTACAGGATCAATTTCTCATCACAAGTCACGATGCCATTGAAAATTCCTTCGTTTTTGTGACGGTTCAATAACACAGTGCACACTTCGGCGCGTTGTTGTCGCTGACGTTCGTTCAGTTCATACGGTACCCTATTTTAAGGACGAAGGCGGCAGACGAGCATACAGTCCACCTGATGGTAAGTGGATACTGTCGCCCAAAGACATCCGCGATACATGCCAGCATTAGTCCAAAATGACAAACGTTGGCACGCCCCCGGATGCGCTGCCTACCTTTGGAGATATAGGAATGGATTTGGAGAACGGGTTGGGAAAATGGGGAGGGATAGGATGGAAATGGGCTCTGGCACATCTCACTCACTACCGAAACACGTACGTACATTAGGGAAATAAGATAAAAATGGGAAATGCAGTACATTTCAAGGTAGTCTTCTGTGAGAGAGGGGTAACGTGGCCAGTCAAGCGCACCCAGCGGCTGTTGGATTGCAGCGTCCACTCTCCCCCTCAGAAAACTTTTCGAGCTTCTTTATTTTGCCGATTTGACGCAGATGAACCAACGTTGTTTTATCACTAACATCAAACCCTGCTTCTAACTCAGCTGTACTTTGAGATGGATCTGCTTCCACTATAGCCTTTAATTCATCGTTATTAACCTCGGTCGTAGGTCGTCTTAAGAGCGTAGGCTCATCCTTAAGATCAAAATATCCAGAACGGAAGTGTTCATATCATCGGCGCACGGTGAGATCGTTTGTGATGTATGCCCCATACACACTCTTGATATTGTGAGCTGTCTGCACTTGCGTTGGTGCCGCGAACAACCTCATATTCAAAAATAGCACATATTTTCAATTTATCCATTTTATTTTCAAGACAATTACATGAACTAAATTTAGGTACAGAAAAACAAATGAAATACTGATTTTTAAATAAGAACTTCGTAGCTATTAGATGCATTTTGTTTTATTTTGGAATTTGAATTAGAACAGAAGATATCGAAACTCAAAGTGACCAGTAATAAAATTGGTCTTTTCATAGGTAAGCACGTAATAAAATGCTTTCATCTTGTGTTACAAAACTCGCTATAATATCGAAGCTATGTACTGCAACATTTTTGATAAAACACACCATAAAGCAGGATTTACGAACTGGTTCGTCAATCTCGCTTGCAAATCTTCGTGTAGGTAAGTTAACATGGTAATGGAAATTTCTATTACTTCTAAATTCAATAAAATTGAGTTTAAATTACTGGTCACGTTTCGGTATAAAATAAATATTAGAGTTTTCAATTCTTCAGCCTAGTTAAATCTGGGACGATAACTCATGTGTTAATGGATTACTGAAGAAATTTCATGTAGAAGTTGTGATTTTAATTCAATTCGTTTATATTGAAAGAATATCTAAAATTATAAACATCTCCCGATAGGCGTGCAAAAACCTGATACTATTAATGTTACTATCCAATCCTTATTCAGATAAATTATTAATAACTGAATTAATTATAATTTTTAATTGGACATAGCCATAATTAGTTATAAACCAATCTTTTGCCCATATTTTGACACAGGTTCGCCAATCCTGCCCTTTGGGGAAACCTTTAGCGAAACCTTAACACACACCTTTGCGGTGTGTGTAAAACAGTGAAAGCAGAAACATAATTCGATACCAACCTGTAACGACCCACTACCCTAATAATCACTAAAGGGTGTCGGGACATGATCCACCTCGCGGGCCCACTGTGGACTGGTGGATACAAATAGTACAGATTTTGTTTGATTTTAAAACAAAGAGATTTCCTCGCAATGTCTTTCTTCACCGCCGAGCTAGTAATTTTCAAAATCCGATTAGTACGGGCAGGGGATTTGAACTCGCCATCTCACGAATGTGAATCTAGAAAAATTCCTTATTCAGAATTACAAAAAAAAGCAAACAAATCATAAGTTTCAAATGATTTTTTTCGGCTTTTACATGAATTATCCCAGTAGTTTTCGAGCTTAACGCGAACTAACAGACAGATGTTGGCCGCTACAAATATGTAGGGAAAAGATATAAATGTTTCCTTATCCAAAGAAAATCCAGTGGTTGAAAAGAAAGTTTATTTTTGGAATATTTATTTCTATGTCTATTCTCTCCTAAAAGGTTTTTTGGTAATACGATAAAATCAATGTTATATAATCTAAGTCAAAATGTTATTACAACTTTCCTCGCATGTTTGATTTCTTATTCATCTTCTGAGAAATAAGGAAAACATTTCGGAGAAACTATCTCTATATTTTATTCAACAACTGATAGTCTGATTAATCTGTTTATAACTCGAGACATTTCAATACTCAATGGAAAGTTTTTAGGTATCTCTCACATAAAAGTCAGTGTAATTTTGTTTTTTAGACGCGGTAAAACTGCGCATTAACTGTAGTTAATATTCAAAAATAATTAAATGAGCATTAAAATATAGGTACTGAATTGGCGGCGAAACGATGGCAGCAAATTTAAAGGTGAGTCAGGTTTTTAGGTTCTCTGGTGACAATAAAGAAATAGGAGTCAACTTTTTGGTGACATCCTTAGTATAAAAATTACAATAAAATAAATAAACACAATAAAATATAAACAAAGGTAAAAATACTCGTAGACAGGATTTTTTTTACGCTACTCTTATTTAAAAAGGAAGTATGTCATCACAATTTTAGTCCTTTTTCGTATTGACTATTCCTATTATAATAACTGTGAACTATTAACATACTCTTATATTGTACTTCTATTAATATTATATTTATAGTCATAACACCTTTAACTGTACTTCCTATTCTGCCTCAACCCAAAGGTTAGATGATGGAGAATGACTCAAGGCATACAATAATGTGCATTGAATATTTTATAATGAAATAAGAGAAATACTTAAACAAATGTTAGATAATAAGCTCAAATCATCGTAATGATCTCTATTTAGTGATGATGATGTGTTATGTTGATAACACTTAACTAAACGAGCATAACTCCTTGTGATGCTGGCCGTCCCAGAGATGCCCGCAAGTAACGCCGACAAGTTGAATACCTATATATTTATGTATTTGCTACCTGAACGTATAATTCCGACATCAACTACACATTTGTATAAAAAACATATAAAGCCGGAACCCAAACAATAACAGAAACAAACTCGAAAAATATGTAAACAGCAAATATTCCTTTATGCAAATTTAAGGGCCGCTGAAAGACGTCACGTTGTCTTTTTTTATCCTCGCCCAGCACGCGAACGTCACATAATGAGTTTGTTACAGTAATAAGTGTCTAACTATTTTGAGGGTCGAAAAGTTCAATGCTATTAGATAGTAGACTAAGAGCTAGCGACGTTATTATTTAGAGTATTTCAGGAGGCGAAAAAATTCCGTGTGACTTTATATTTCACGTTCAAAAATAGAATGGGGTCTGGCTAGAAGCCACAGGTCGCTATAGCAATTGACCGGTTACGGCCACAAGATATGCTAGAAGCAATTACCATCTTGTCCTATTCTATCCCTCCTTATTTTGCCAACCCTTTCACCAAACCATTTTCTATATTTGCAAAGGTAGGCAGAGAAGCAGCGGTTCCCCCCGGAAGCGTGCCTGGTCATTCTGGACTGATGTTGGTATGTATCGCGGATGTCCATAAGCGACAGTATCCACTGATCAACAGGTGGACTCTGTTCGTCTCCCATCGCCTTTCTATAAAAAAACACCCTTATATCTTTATAATACTAAATAGCATCTTCCAACAGCAAAACAACTTATAACGCTATATATTCGTGTAACTTATATGTTATTATAACGTTAATCAGTAGAACAACATATTTATAAGGGTCCTAAAGTGATCGAGACTGGTGGTTAGTAACCAACCAGTCACTATTTTCAAAAGATGGAGAATTCTGAAAGAAATATTACGCTTGCCAAGATACTGTAACTAAAAAACTGCCAGCTCTTGAACTATGGACTTCGGGTCGAAATGGGGCGACGAGAGCGTAATTTAAAATCATTTGTTGACACGCTATTTGACAACGGTACAGATATTCCAAGGGTGACAGATTTTGTGATAAATATTGTCCATTCACCATACAGACAGTTGACAGTACTTGGAATTCATATGTGAACGTCCAAGCATAAAGGGTCCAGATATCGGATTCAAGTTTACAAAATATTTACATTTTTCTGAAGTTGTTGAAAGAATTTCTTGATTTCAATTGTGTATTATTTCACAGTCGGTGGTGTCGCACGGCTTGAGAATAGCACCACCACCTTATTTTGCCGTAGGTATCGTAAAAGGCTAATGAATAACAAAGCCGCTACCAAAAGCTTTGAGAAAATGCACCACCTCTAAAGGATTGAACTCGCTAACGCGCCTGGTTACAGCGTGGCGTTTTAAGGCCGTACATCTCTCATACAGAAAATAATGTACAAGAGGAGGCTTATCTACTGTCACGTACCTATAATTACATTACACAAACATCTTTATGTGACGTATGTAACTCACACGTAGTTTCCATAATAATAATGTTTCTAAAATTGTATTTATAATAGCTTTCAATATTGTGGTGTCCTCACAGGGCCCGTGTTACCGACAAATTACAGCATAAGACCCTTTGTAACTACAATACATGAAGTAATAAATGATCTATCTATGACAATGACATGTTTTAGATAAATGTTTAATGAAAGATTTATGCGATTTGTAATATATATATATATTTGTAATATGTATTATAGTACCTAGGTATTATATATACTGTCAGTGGTCATTTTTAATTATTGCACGATGCACCGCCCTTCATATTTCATTTTAACCAAAGGTTGACTGGCGAAGAATGACACTAGGTATTAAGTCCGCCTTTTGTACAATGTTTGTGCACTAAAATTTAAATAAATAAAATAAATAAAAAATAAACACCACTATGTGTAATCCATATCCAATTAAATTAAATTAAGTAGTAGTGAGGTGATAATTGTTTATATATCCATAATTTCATTAATCGAGACTTCAAGTATGTCCTTGATTTAAAGCTAAATGTTGATATTTCATTCATTTGTTCTTGTATGCGGCAAATTGGAAAGGAACGGGCTTTAGATACTTTTTTTGATGAGCCTCATTTCTGTTCGACGCAAAAAGGCGACACCGAGTGCTCTTGCTGCTGCATCTAATTAATTTCTTGCTGTCGGAGGAATGTAAATACCTAAAATAGCAATCAAACGAAATTTTCGAAATCTATTTTTTATTTCTTCGCTTTTAGGACCCCTACATAAGAAAAATACAGCCATGCGAATTAGAAATCCTTTTCGCTACTTATTCAAAGTTTTTCAGAAGTTTCTTGATCGAACAGATCGAAATGTAATACAATAGTTTAATACTTGTGCGAAATGTATTATAGAAATATATTAGGATAGTCACAGATTTTTCTGTGAGAAAATACGATCCTAGCAGCTAGTGATCGAAAAAATGCACAGTATTAAGAAGCACCAGTATAAAATGTATTGTATACAGAGTAAATGTATTATCGGAAACAGACATCATAGAAATATGAATAAAATTAATATGAAGTATTTTTTGAAAAAAAAAAAAAAATCATATATTTGCTTTTAACATTTAACAAAAATTAAGAAAATATACGTAAATTTTCATGTTAATTTTCATTTTATGAAATCTATAGTTTCAATATACGGGAATACATTAGACACCTTATATAATAAACCTACATTGAATTGAAAATCACGCGAACGCCAAAACAGTTCCCACTACTAGAATTGCAAACACTTGCCTCCGTGTTGTTGGTTTTGTGAATGATGGAGTTAAGTACATTTCAAGCGTTTGTGTTACGCTTCTATACTGGTTCCTATGCATACTGTGCAAAAATATAACACTAGGGTTTACAAAAAATAACAAACAGTTTGTACTTCGAGAGCTCTTTAACAACATAAATAAATTATTTACGACAGATAATCTCATATTATAATATATTGTACAAGAAATAAGTATCAATGAAGGCAACTAACGTCAAATAATAGTCGATTTTTTTTAATAACCTTAACGTGGCCCGCTATGTATCGGGCCACATTGCTAATGGGCCAAGAATTCGGACCAGGGGTGGAATAATTCCATTGACACTGTATCAAAAGAAGTTACTTAAAAATTTCTAGATATTAATAGGTACGGAAACATCTTAAAGAACTGCCGATGAATTGCTTAAAGCTGCTATGATCCATTATATCTGGCGTACAGATGTTTATAATCATCAATGTGACACTTTTTCGATATTTTACTAAACTTTAACGTTATAGCGAGGTTAATAATAATCAGTTGCTTCCCAAAGTCAGAATTTTTTACAATACTTTACAAATAGATAACTGTTATTCACATCGCAATCAAATTACAAAAAATATTTTTAACTATTTTTGTCATTTAAAAATGATTTTACAGTGTACCAATACTGACATTTTCCAATTATTAAAGATTTATCTGTTTTGCTTTAAACATAATCCGACATTTAGTTAATTGCCTTCACCTATGTAAAAATAACTATGGCGTTACCAATCAAGAGACACTTTACTGTTAATATGAGTTCGTTTCATCGGGTAATTTTATACAGTTTCTCGAAGTATTACGTATTTCATCGATTTTTCCAAAATATCTCTCCTTATAAATTGCTCCTTTTCTCATCAAATGTTCAAAATTGCTTTCAATTCGAAGTCAATTAAGATGTTTCTAGTTTTTGTCGGCTCACTTCAACAAGTATAATTGCTTAATAATCCCACTCTAAGACCACTTGAGTTTTAGCCTTTGCAACACTTGAATCAGGAGTTCCTCTTTTATTAAGTCAAAAGGTCAAATATTAGGTACAATGATTTTAACGAACTCTTTGTACAATACTTGTGGTGAAAATCCTCAGGCAAAATTAAAAATCTAGTTAGGTAATGAATTAGGTAATAAATTATTACTGACAGTTAAAGTATCTGATGATTGTTAACATCACAGTTAAAGAAATGTTGTGCAGAATATCTATCGAAGAATATTAAATGTCTCTATTAACTGTCCATTGAAAAGAATATTCAGTTATTAGTTTCACATTTCACACACATTCACTATTGAAAGAAACTACATCAAAGGAATTTTTAGTTATACTTTTAATTAAAAACATCGAATCTGTCAAATTATTGTTTCCAAGCGTAGTTTCCCCACACGGTGTCTGCATTATATTCACCTACTATTATATAAATATTCTGTTGTATAAAAATGGCGGAATTAAACATCTTGAATTATTAACTATTTTATTAATAAATACTTATTACACCTGTATTTTAAGATTGCTACAAGACATGCCTGCGTGCCACATGACTGCTGGACATAAGAGTCCATGATGCGGAGACCGCACAATGGCAAAAGAGGTTGATCCTCGGCGAGATAGAAATATGAAAACTACGGCGAAAATAGTAGAGCAGAAAAATATACCATCGATTAGAACGGGAATGTTTGGGAGAGGCGTGTACACAGCCAAATGGTGATTACGATTTTAAGATTAATTTGAGCTAAAATTTATACTTTTATATTTATACTTTACATAGTTTGATGTGTCGTTCAAATTTAACACCGTGGCTAATGACTAATCTATTGTTTGAACAAACACAACAAACAAATCTCATTTGCAGATGATTTCAACTCTTCCAATAGATGGTTGAATGACGCCAACCGTAAATGCACAAATCTCTACTTTCAAACAAAGAAATTGACATGTACTTTAAAATCATCAGAATAATTCGTTTACGAATTCAAAAAGTTAAACAAATGACATTAAAAACCAGGTTATTAGATATAAATTTCAGCAAATTAAAGTGGATATTGCAAAAGGTATAAGCAGCGCCTCGATATCGACCCGTTTTTGTTAATAATGTCATGAATACAATGTCATATATTGTTTTGAATCATCTTACACAGCTTCAATAAAAGTCAACCACCATTTTTATGCAACAGAGTAAATCTTACATTTAATTTATCATTAACCCCCACATCTACAATATTAACAATATTTACAACACTGACTTTGCACTAATACTTAGTTTATTAAAAACGAAGATAAATAAAAGTACATTTATTACATAATCAACTGGACAAACTGATTTAGATATTAGAAAAGCGATAGATATACTTTATGTAGAGGAAAGTTGAGTGATAGATGTTGAACTGGTAAAAATAATATAGGTACATAGAAAATGAACGTTAGTTTTCTTTTTCATATATGGCAATGGTACAATTAGCACATTCTGCCAGTGTCAAGTTTTCTTCGTAATTAATTTTAAAATCTAAAACATATTCCGTCAATGTCCAGTCCCTTCGAAGTAAGTCAAGAGTTGTTTAGTAAAGTCATAGTAGGTTTACTGAGGACAGAAGAGGACTCCTTGGAAGCACACGAAAAACGCAGTTGTAAGCTTTTATTTGATTGTCACAAACATTACGCACAAAAAACATTTCGAAGTTTAACAAACTATCACTATTAAACCACAAAACATATAGTACACAATTTTTACAATTAATCAAACAAAAACTCAACTTCGCTTCTCGAGTTCCCTCCAAAAAGTCTAAACGATAGTTATAAACCGATTCCAGTAATATCTAAATTTCGTACAAATACACTGGGAATATAGAATGGACTGGTTTCTAGGGCAAAGAAAATCAAATATTGATTAAAGTACAAGTACCATAGCATTCATCTCAATACAGCTGTCTGTGAATTGAAGGTAAATAAATTGAATCCCTATTTTATCTGTCAATAGGTAGTGGCTCTCAACGTTCAGATGCCACGTTTTGCAAATATTAAAGTTATCTGTCACACAACTTGGAAAGAAGATTATAAACTTACACATATTTTACAGAACCAGGGCAATATTTTGTGTCTTAATATTCAGTTGTTTTTTTGACATTCATAAAATAATTTATTTTGTTATATAGTATACTTATATTACTTTATGTGGCAGTGCCAATTGTATATTTCATTAACTATAAACAGCTATTAGTACATCGTAATACACATCTTTAAATTTTGATAGAGAAATAGGACATCGGAATATATAGCTCATATTGAAAATAAATCTAAAAGTGATAAATAAAATAGGTAATAATAATAGTTTAAAACTTTATACACCATTAATGATTCCGATCGTTTAAAAATGAAGATTTCATAAAGTGTGGAAAACTAAAAAGCGTTTCTATAATCTACTATCACATGGATTAAAACAGGTGTAACTACTCGTTATGATGTCAAAACATTCATTATAATTAACTACATAATACGTAGTATATCTAGTACAATATTATTGTACATCGTAGTACTAATTATATCAAATTCACAACAACTGATGGTATAAAACCACATGACTTTACAAGTTATTTCTTTGGTCAATCCAAAACACCTTACTATTAAATAATTATTCCATCTTCTTCACAAGTTTTATAAATTATTGAATTCTTTAAATAACAAATTATTTTATTCACTATAATACATACAGTCGTTACTATCTACTTTTACATCACCGAAAATATTTTGTTCGAATATTTTGAAGGATAAAAAATTTACAATTATATTGTTGTGACTAGTTAGAACAGCTTATCGTTTGTACAAATAAGGTATCTTACAAAACAGTTAAAATTATAATCAACACTGTTAGACCTAGGCTTACTATCTTAAAGTCTTAATTAGATCACAGTATCTAGGTCTCTAGGGACGACCTCAGGCATTGACAATCATAGAAAACTCTCTGATGCTCTCGTCTCATCTCTGTCTACTGCCGACACTATTTCTACACCTTCGTCATAGTTCTGACTCTTTGTCGTGTGATTAACACAATAATGTTGATCGGGATCACCGTACTGACTGTGGTAGAACTCTTCTCGCATCATGCTGTTCAGATTAGAACATCTAAAGAAAAGGATTTCTTGGAACGGCTTCCTAAAATCTCTATTCAGGGTCGCGTAAATTATGGGGTTCAGTAAACTGTTTATATATCCTAACCAAAGGAAAAGGGCACTTACAGCGTCTGGGATTGTACCTTCATCAACGAAAGGTCTCACTAAAGCTAGTACAAAGAATGGAAGCCAGCAAATGACGAACGCTGACATAATAATTCCGAGTGTTGTAGAAGCTTTCCGCTCTTTGGCGAGCTGGAAACGGAGTTTCTTTTGATGTGGCGACTGGGATGAATGAAGCAGGTCTTTAGCGAAGTGGCTTTTTTGAGCAAAATTGGAGAGCGACGAACGGATTCTGTTTGTCGCAGACTTGCTACTGCTTTCAGATGACTGTCTTCTTCTATTGTCTTTGGCTTGAGGTTTGGGGTCAGGCGTGTGGCCAACTTGTGAGGTAGACCGGTTTATAGTATGGATCGGTTTGGTCGGAGTCTTTGGTTTTTGTAGCATGGGGCATTGGGACTCGTTGGACTTGCGCTGACCACTGAAGCACCGCCCGATAGTGCTTTCAGTTTTGTCAACACTGCACTGTAACAAGAAATAAGATTGTGTTAGATTCGTTTTAAAAGGATACATATTTATAAATATCTTTTTACAATATTTTTAAAGGTTTTTAGATTTCGGAGTAAAGTTTATAATACTGAGCCAAATAAAAATTAATCCCTTCATACACAATAGCTTCGTTCGCGGTAAGGATTCAGAACTGATTCGGAACTATACGCATGCGCAGTTCAAATAATGCCGTTCGCGGAACACACAGTTCAGAATTTCTAGTTACAGTTCTGTGTTCGCGGAACCGTCGAACTCGAGTCAGGATCGGTTCAGAATCAGTTCTATCAGTTCTATAACTTTGGCAAGAATCCGTAGTTCCAGACATGCGCAGTTTTTACCTAACGACATTTGACATACATGCTGCGGCTATATTCAGTTGGTTAGAAACTAATAAACTGGTTAAATAGTTAAATAAAATATAAATTTTATTAATTTATTAAGGGTTAAATAAAATATGGTTAGTTTTGTTTGTTGTTTATATAAATAAGTCTATATAATACTCTAATAAGAGTAATCTGTTTTGGTGGGTCCACTTAAATACTTGCCAACTTAGGGGTTTTCCCCCCAAATTTAGGGGGTAAATAGGTGGGATGGGTTTTTTTTAGGGGTTTTATATTTTTAGGGGTATTTTTAGGGATTTTTTGACTCTTCATATATTTTTTTGAATATATATTTTTCATATATTATGTGAAAGTATAGGCCCTGGGACAATCCAAACTATAATAGCTAATCATATTTATTTGTTGACCTAGCGACTTAACGACATCTAGTACAAATATATTACAACTACTCTGTGGTGACTGGTGGTTATTTATTGTGCCTATGCTTACTGGAAATACATATGTACGTTGATTATTGTTTACTTGTTTAATTCGATTTTGTTGTTGTACTGCTGTGCCGACAAGCAATTTGTTAATGATGCCTAAAGAAACTAAAAATAAAAAAATGTAGAAGTACACGTAGATTTGGGAAACAGATCCAGATTTAAAAGGTAAAGAAATTTCATTGCATTTTTGTAATTTATATTTTTTCTTTTATTATATATTTTTTTAGGGGGATTTCTAAGTAATTGGGGCGATTTTGGGGGTTTTTGACTTAAGCTTTAGGGATAAATATCTTTGAGAGTTGGTAACACTGTCGATGACAGTAGATCGTACGCAGTTTGGTTCCGAAATCGTTCGCGGAAATAAAAATCACGAATCGGTTTATAACCGAGCATGCGCTCTACTATGATTCCAAATTAGTTCAGTACTAGTCCAGAATCAGTTCCGAATCCTTACCGCGAACAAAGCTAATATGTTTTTGGAGGGTGAAGGTGCACGTTGCAATCCCACAACCGCGGGGCACATTCGACTACCCAAGTAACCCCTTCCAACAGAAGACTGCCGTACTGCGTTTCATACCTTATCCTACTCCCCTAATTCCCATCCCCATTCCCATCCTATCTTATCTCTCCTCATTTTTACAAATCTTCCAAATCCATTCCTAAATATCCAAAGGTAGGCAGCGCATCCGAATGCGTATCAACGTTTGTCATTTTGGACTGATGTTGGCTTGTGTCCCAAATATTCATTGGCTACAATATCAGTTTACCACCAGTCTAGTTTACTCGTCTGCCGCCTCCGTTCTATATTAAAAAAACCTATAAGTATTATGTGTATAGTATATAAGTACTTATGTTTATATTATAAGTACTTATGTTTATATTATAAGTACTTATGTTTATATTATAAGTACTTATGTTGATATTATAAGTACTTATGTTTATATTGTAAGTACTTATAAACTACAATTAGATTAGTTTTTGGATTAGTTTGCATGCTTTATGAGTTATAAAAACATTGTCCTCTTTTATCAGGTTTACCTCAATTGTCAGGGGTAGTTGTAATATTAATAATAATAGCGAATTAAGCATGTAGATACATTTCCAGAGAAGTAGTTTAATACTCACTGTAGTATTTGTGCTGGCTGTAGATCCTCTTGCAGGAGGAGGTTGTGTCGTTGGTTGGCTCCCGAGCAGCTTTGCTTCGGCAGCACCTCCATTTTTAACATTTATCTCGAGATAACAGTGAGTCTCCAAATGTGATTGAGCACGCTTCTCGTCTTTGACGATTTTTCTGGCTGCACTAAATATCTTGTAATACACTACCATCATTACAGTGAGCGGTAAATAAAACGAGCCGAACGTTGCATAAATCTGATATCCCTGGTTCTGGGACACAGAACATGATGTCTCAGTCTTCTCGTTACCTAATATTAGAACTGGTGGAAGCGATATGAATGCAGCGCCCATCCAAACAATGAAGACGCAGAAGAGCATCCTCCTTGGTGTTCTTTTCACACCGTACTCTAAAGGCTTGGTGATAGCATAATATCGGTCCACTGAAATCATGCAGAGGTTGAGGATGCTCGCTGCACAGGACAGCACGTCGCTTGACACCCAGAAATCGCAGATAACTTGGCCGAAAGGCCACGTGCCCATGATATCGTACACCATAGCAACGGGCATCACCATTATGGCTACACAGAGATCGCTTACTGCTAACGAAACGATCAAATAGTTGCTAGGTCTTCTCAATTTTCTGACTAAGCAAACCGCTACACAAACCAGTATGTTCCCGATTATGGTTCCAAATATAACTATCAGAAAAATAGTTACAAGGAGAATAGTGACAGGCGTAGAATACTTATAATGTTTTATGTTAAAGTTCCTTACTAAAGTGGCATTTTCTTCGAAGACCGTCCAGTTGTCTGATGCGTTTGGATGGCTGGTGGTGAACTCAGCGTTCGAAGTTTCTGTGAAGTCAACTGAGGCGTGTGCTTGCGTGAGCAACGCTAGAGTCAAAAATACGAGAAGACACGAAGGTAAAGCAACGAAGCTAGGCAGTGGACGGTAGAAGTTACGATTTTGAGTCGCCATACGAATCCCTGGATTGGGTGACGATTGCTCGGTTCGATTTTCCGTTACCATACATTTGGTTTTTTCTCACTTTGTGTTTCTCTCGCAACTAAATCAAAAGTTTGAAAATAAAACGGAAGCGAAATCAGGTTTGAAATACGACTTCGTCGTGGAGCTTCGTTTTGCAGTTTCGCGCTTCTTTACAATTGTTTATAACTTTTAATTGACATATCTCTGGGAGTGATTTTTGGATTCCGAGCATAGCCATTGGAGTGAGTGCTCGCCGTGTCCGAACTCGTTTCTTTGTATTCTGGTGCACAATTTGTTTTTGCTTGCTTTACTTTATTGTAGAATGAAAAAAGGGAGTAGAGACGTGTTGTTTTACTGCGCTTTGAAGTTGGTTTGAGAGGCTTCTAGACCAATATCCCGTCTGCGGATTGCTTCATTAGTGCCGTTGATTAGTGAAGAGAATTTCCAATCTGCAAAGAAAAGAAAACACTCTTTTAGATTACGTTCACTGGCTTTTGTACAAATCTAAAACTGAAGACTTATTGTTACGATGATATTTTTAACGAAATACAATGGAATATAATGTCAGCGAAATTTTCAAATTTTCAGCGACAAAATGTGTACAGGAAAAATTACGCTTTTTTAACTATGAATGACGCTAACAATATGAAGGAAGATTTTATCTGAATATATTGCAAGAACTTATAAAACAGATATAATGTTGAGACCGAGGTTCATGGTTTTCAATGTACTTATATAGGTATCAATAATATGATATTTAAAAATATATTATGTACCTAACTCAATATAATTTTATAAGAGTAGTGATAGTCTAAGGGTATCCACTATTAATTAACTTTATGAAAGTTGCGAGTACAAATCCCAAATATATACATCTGAGTTTCCACTTAAAACGGACTTCTAAAATAACACTAGCGCGGCGATGAAGGAAATAATCGCGAACAAACCTGTGTTAACCTGAGAGCCCATGGATTAACAAATGGAGCATGTATAATTTTCAAAAATGTATAATTATCCATTCCAATCCAGCAAGGTGTATTACGTCTTTGGAATCTCAAATCATTTGCAAGGGTGGGTCTGTGCCCTGCAGTGCAATGTTATAAGCTGTTATCGAGGTAGATATAATATGGTCTAACGATTCATAATAATAACCATGGTTACCATGAGAACAAACAAATACATGATGAAGTTTGGTTACCGATTAGCCCATGTCGATCCTATACTGTTAGGTCCTGACGCCCAAACAGAATATTTAATTTATGTTTAAAGAAAGTTTTTTGGGTCTAGGAGTTTACAAATCACATTCTATAAACAATGACTAATTATTAATTATAGGTGTATATTCAAAGAAAGAGAAAATTTATCAAAAGAGAATTCTGGACACCAGCGAAAGTATCGAAGATTCTTAGAGATCAAGACATGCTTGACATTGCCTTGCCGAAAGGGTGTCCAATATGCTTAATGCTGGAATCAAGAACCCTTATTTTCTTAACTGAACAACTTAGTTGTAGTATGACAGGTTGATGAAATTCAAAAAAATCCAATTGCCATTGTAAAAGTTAAAAAGCATTACCCGGTCAATCAGCAGTCTCGTTGACAATTTGCATTAGTTTAATGCAATCTATCACCGTCGTGCGTCGTCATACGTAACGAAAGGCCAAGCATCTTATTTACTTTACATTCCATAAACTTTGATAATCTCAAAATGAAAATAAATTAA
Organism: Sesia apiformis; assembly: GCA_914767545.1. Taxonomy (NCBI): domain Eukaryota; kingdom Metazoa; phylum Arthropoda; class Insecta; order Lepidoptera; family Sesiidae; genus Sesia; species Sesia apiformis. The sequence continues at coordinate 7,499,424 of OU611970.1, read as the reverse complement.
AATCTATAAAACCGTTAGTGGTTTCAGAGAAAAGTTGTTACAAAGGAATACACAAACATATATACATTCTCTTAACATCTGTGTTCCGTTGTGGCTGAAAAGGCCGATTACAGGCGACTTTCGCTGTTCCGTACGTTTAAAAAAAAAGTATTGGGCAAAAGCTGTAAACCTTTACTAGACCTATCCCATAACATAACATAGTTTATATATATTGATGTCAAATTGTTCTTTTGTGATTTATTGACAAAATTATTTAGGAGATGTACACCTAAACTATTTTTAAGTAGAATTGCATTTCAATCGTTTAAGATCGCAGATTTCATATTGCGATCGAATCAAAAGGCGTTTTTGGACGTAAATTAGCGCCACTAGCAAGGATGCCAACTTTGAAACACTGATTCGAAATTTTGACTTCCTAGATCGATATCCATGAAACTTGTAGAATTGACAATAGTGAAATGTTTTATGAGTAGATATTAAATATCAAATTGCCATCGGTAGTACTCAACACTTTTTTTAAATTCGGTCAGTGGTAGTGGTTACAATCACAAACAAAATTATTAGGATAAATAATCGCGATGTGATGAAGACGAGTAACAAATATAATTTTTAAAATTCAAAGCGCGAATTCTCGTATAACGGGACAATTAGCGTCCCGAACACACCGTCTGCTCCTCATCCCTATAAACGGGACATCACGGCTCTCGTGGGCCGGTTGCCAATTCTAGCCGTTAGCCAGTAGGGGCAGTAGCAATATACATGAACATGTGATTTTATTTTATTTAATGCTCGAATTTGCCTTTGATTGGAATATTGGAACAAAGAATGACCGAAAATATTTTTGATTCAAGAGGCGCGTCATGAATCGTATTGTATCGTGTTGTACTGCAGTGTAACCTAATTACCATTAGATGACACAAGTCATGCATAATAAAATACATAAAAATAATTATTTTCGGTCTATTTGAATGTCAGAGTTTAATATAAAAAGACGGTTTCACATAACACGATAATGAATCGGCATTTATTAAGGAAATTGGAACCATTAGAGGAAAAGCGCTATGTCATCCTTCTACATAAAACTGTCCAAAAAATAAGGTTTAACTCATATCAACCACTTTAGACTCTTTTAGGATGTTGACTTCTTAAAATGTTGAAATCCCAAAATGTTGAATTTCCAAAATGTTAAATTATAATTACCCAAAATGTTGAATTCTCTCAAAATTATCCACCTACCTAAAACAAAAATTCCATTTAGGTAGAATGGCTACAAATCGAATAAAAATAATTATTATGACTAAAAACCTAGTTTTAATTGAATAAAGGTTTTTTTAGGAAGCGTATTATAAGTTGAATCTCCTGTTTGATGTCGTAATGTTCCAAAATACTAATATTCATGTGTATTAAAAAAATATAGTAGGAACTATCCTATAACCGTAACCAACTAACTATGGTTATTCTTGAAATAATTATATAACATAGCTTTTTTTTTGGTTATAATATTTAATAGCTAATCCGTCAACCAAATAGAACAAACTCATATTGACGACATTGACACTACACGATTGACGATTTCTTGAATGATATAATTTCAATTGATTGATGAGTGCATTAATATTGGATATTACTTAATTAGTACACCATTGGCATATACATATTGATATATACATGTTGCAGATAGACTTAAGATATCGCTAGCTGTCGTGTTTGAATCATTATTTTACTATCTTGAAAAATCATATTTGAATGGTCAAAAGTAAATAGTTTTTGGATTATTTGGTTAACTTGAGACGATTATAATTAAAGTTTAAAATTAGTGAACACGCTTTACGCTAGAGGGCGCTTGTGTCGAAGGAAACAGAGGGCACCGAGGTGATACCCGAGTGGAGCGCAAACTTCTGTCAATCCCATTTTATTTCCGGTCGTTGGCAGCTGTATTAAAGCCGAAGGTAGGAAGCTTTTTTTTACGAATGGGTTGCCATCACGTTAACAGCATACCATCATTGGTAGTGATAGAAGTGTACTACGTGTGTACCTATAACTAATTACGGTGAGTTAATAATCTTAATGAGTTAATATTTTGATAATTTTAATAATTTTAAATAAATAAAATAATCAAATAAACGCTTATAAGTTATAGTCATAACACTTAATTGAGGGGGATAGTGCACGCTGCAATCCAATAGCCGCTAGGCGCGCTCAACTGGCCACGGTACCCCTCTCTCACAGAAGACTACCTTGAAATGTACTGCATTTCCCACTTTATCTTATTTCCCTAATGTACATACGTATTTCGGTAGTGAGTGAGATGTGCCAGAGCCCATTCCTATCCTATCCCTCAACATTTTCCTAACCCTTTCTCCAAATCCATTCCTATATCTCCAAAGGTAGGCAGCGCATCCGGGAGCGTGCCGACATTTGTCATTTTGGACTGATGTTGGCATGTATCGCGGATGTCTATGGGCGACAGTATCCACTTACCATCAGGTGGACTGTATGCTCGTCTGCCGCCTTCGCCTATAAAAAAAATGCCGAAAATGATAGTTTTCGTTGATTTCGATAACAGTATCACATCATTAGTACAGTTTTGTATTTTTTTGTTTTTCTGTGGTCTGTCTGAGTTAAGTCATAAATATCGTGGACGATTTTATGTCATTTTAATAGAAACTTCTTGTATTACCATTATACATTTTGAAATAAACTACACTATAACTTTACACAGTATTGGAAACTTCAACAAAGTTAACTTTTAAACTTATTAAAAGTTAAACGTAAGACCCCTTAAGACCCGTTCAATAGATACATATGTGCGAAAATCGCGATAATCTCAAAGTTTTTTTTAATGTTTAAAATTTATTTAATTTTCAAGAGATAATAAATAAAAAAACATGAAATCACACAATTTTCATGTCACAATGATCTTTGAATCGTGATCGGATATATAGATCATAGATATGGTTTATCTGCGGTTCGAGAATACACCTGAGACATCCTGTATATATTTAAATGGGAAATGATTAAATAAGCGGCAGAAATACTGGATGTGGCAGCAAATCGACGGCAGAAAATTTAAAGGTGGGTTATGTTTATGTTCTCCGGTGACAATAAAGGTAATATAGGAGTCCCCGTGGACTTACGTGTTAAAATTCTTAATAATTGAAAAATAGTTACTTTCAGTTATTCAAAAATAGTTTGTTTTAGTTATTCTAAAATAGTTTGTTTTGTTAATCATGATTTGCTGCCCGTTTAAATACAAATATTTTTAAATATACATAAAACTTTATGTATCAAGACAGAGATTTGTACCTACGTGACCCTATCCGTATACAATCTCGTTTTTTGTAATCATAACTTACTTTTTAGATTCAAGACGTCAAGACTAATTGCTCATTGGTCACCGCAAAAGGTCGAAAAACAATTAACCTGGTTGATAACCATCGTACACAAATTACAGCAATAAAACGTTGCCCCTACATGGCCCGTCTGACGTAATTGTGGCCCGATTTGTGTTTTAATTATTTATTTTACGGGCCGCGAATGGCTGTTTGAGGAATATAATCTTAGTGCTGATTTAACGTCGATCCTTTTGTTGAGCTGGACATATGTAAATTGCATCCATACATATAATTATAGCACCATATAGTACTGACTTTAGAATAACACTCTAGCCCATCTATTCCCGTGCTCCGAGACGACTAAGAGATAACAAACTCGCTACCACAGACCTTTAGCACTTGTACACCACCTCTATAAGAGTGGACTCGCCAAACCGATTAACCAACTTAGGTTTTAAGCGATACATCCCTCATCACGAGATTATGTGCTCGAGGAGGGTGGAGGCTCGTTCACCGGTGGACGATATACTATTATATTACGTACAGCTGGTTACGTATATATTATATTACTAAGAGTGGTGATAGCCTAGGGTACTAGACGCAAAATCGTGGGTTTAAATCCCGGTCTTTACCAATCAAGTTCCTAGTTAAATATTGGTTTTTCAATTATCACTAGTTCGGTAGTGTAGAAAAACTTCGTGACTAAACTCGAATAATAACGGAGAATTTTATTAAAAAATTGTGGCATGTGCTTGAGGCCAGAAACTCTCGCAATTACTAATGGAGACATGTATATTGATATTGTATGTATTACTAGTATATTAATACATAGTTGTATTACAAAACTGACAATAATTTCTTAAACAATGAATCGATTATAATAAAAAATCACTATCTCTTTCTAGGATAAATATTCCAGATAAACCAGAATAATCAGATCACTACTTGCAGCCTGAAGAAACGGATAGCCAGACAAACAGACGTTGCATTGGTTGTGGTATTGCAGCGTGCACCCCTTCCTAATTAAGACGATTCTTCAGAAACCTGAACGGATAACAGTCCTACACTTGACTAACTTGACACTAAACTATCAAAAGATCAAAATGTAACGAAATAAACTTACAAAAACAGAAACCGGACAAATAAATTCAAGTACAATGTCATCTCAATGAGGTGGTCATCTCAAAAGGTCGTTCCGTCCAAACTCAGTCCAAAGGGCCGTGTTGTTGAAGGGTTTGTTTCTATGATTTATAGTTAGACGTGTCCATAAGTTTCGGTCCCAGAGACCCGTATCAGGGTCAGCTGAATTGAAATATAGTTCTTGTCACTTTGTTTTATAGAGTAATCTTAAACAATATTTTATTTCCGAATATTTTACTGACTTTTTCACACTTTACTTATTTATTGAAAAAGCTTTATTGCACATTAAGGTACAAAAGGCGAGCTTAATGCCTTGAGGCATTTTCTACCAGCTAACCTTTGGGTCGATCACAGAGAATCACATTGGGAAGTGCGATGAGAGGTATATGGTAAATACCTATATATAACTTAAACGATAAACAGAATAAATAATTTAACTATAAATATACATAATGAATACATACAATGTCAATATCATACAATATGCTTATATATACATTCCGTACATACATATAATATATATTACAATAAATACATACACGTAAGTAAATACTATTTAAATGTAGATCGTTGTATTTTAGAACATACAAAGTTATTATTTATATACGAGTATGTTATAATCCTGTTATAATGTCATTGAAATAATGTAAAAACTGATTATATGCTGTTGAATATCGAGAGTAGAATCGATTTTATCAGCTTTTACAAATAGGTTTTGTTTCATAACTCATTTGTACATTTCTACTAGATATATTTTTGAACTCTGGAACGCGATTCCTTCTGACATTAGGAAAGCTCCGAATAAAAATAATTTCAAACGGATGCTTCGGCCGCATTACTTGTCATCACTATACTCTCAGTGGTTTTGTATTTTCCCCTTGCTTTAACCATTCTCTTCTACTTATTTACTCTTGACATGGTACCTTTTACCCAGATTCTATTCTATATGTTCTATATTCTATCTATATGCGTTCGGGAAGCTACGCAGCGTCTTCTCGTCCAAAATACCTCAGTGCTTGAAGACGAAGGTCTTCGACCAGTGTGTGTTGCCAGTGATGACCTACGGCACCGAGACGTGGTCTCTGACTATGGGCCTCATAAATAAGCTCACTGTCGCACAGCGAGCTATGGAGAGGGCTATGCTCGGGGTTTCCCTACGTGATCGAATCAGGAATGAGGAGATCCGTAGACGAACTAAAGTCACCGACATAGCCTCTCGGGTTAGCAAGCTGAAGTGGCAGTGGGCAGGGCACATAGCTCGAAGAACCGATGGCCGATGGGGCAGGGGGGTTCTCGAATGGAGAACACGTACCGGCGGACGAAGCCGAGGACGTCCATCTGCTAGATGGACAGACGACCTCATAAAGGTTGCGGGCACCCGCTGGATGCAGGTCGCTGCCGATAGGTCTAAATGGCGGACAATGGGGGAGGCCTATGTCCAGCAGTGGACGTCCAAGGGCTGAGATGATGATTCTATATGTAGGCTTTATATGGTATGAATTTATTTTTGTATGCACATATTAATTTATGTATGTGTTTATGTATTAAGTTGTATTATGTACTATTACAGTGTAGTTATTGCAATTACAGTGCAATTACTATTACAGTGTAGTTATAAGTAGATTTATAGTTATTGCAAGTATTTGTGTATAATATTTACTAATTACGATATATATTTATTTTATACAATTCATGCCTCTCAGTTTTATCCAAAGGTTGGCTAATAGAGAATGCCTCCAGGCGTTAAACTCGCCTTTTGTACGATTCAGTGCAATAAAGTTTTTTAATAATAAAATAAAATACTTTTTATTCTATGGTTTAGATTTTTATGTAAATTTTACATGTTTGTACCTTGGATTCGTTCAGTAAAATAATTTTATTGAATAAATAGCAACGGTGTTTATTTTAAACTAGTTGCCGTGTGTCGAATTCTGCGTAGTTTCAGTGCGCGTTATAGAAGGGATTATTAAATCGTACAATGGATTAGTACTTAACACAGGCGATCTTGGAATGTTTTATTTACGTATTTATGTAATCTACAATACAATATATTGCTAGCTCACTTAACCTATTTAACAAATATATTGCTAGTGTTAATGGCCAAACACAGATTACACTGACATTTAAAAACGGCATGTAAAATAGATTGTCGGCAAGTACTCGTGATTCTTTTAATTAATAATACTTGTAAATTTGTGTTTGCATTTTTGTGTCCGAGTGGGTGGGTATGTATCCACCCACCCGGACACACGCTACCCATATATGCTCTTGCATGTGTGTGCGCGAGTATGAGGGAGTGTATGCGTGTGTATTTATTTAAGGTGAGCTTTAAACTACTTGTGGGAAAATGGGTTTTAGGAGAGATTATAATGATTTTGATGTTTTTTTTTATAATTTCCTTACTTTTACTTTTTAATTTTTTCTTACTTAATACAAAAAGGAAATGAATTCTGTTATTATTCTTTGGGTAATATTCCCCCGATACAGTTGAACGTTGAATATTATTATTACGGCCAATAATATTACTATTACAAGAAATATGTTGGCCGTAGGGTTAGCCCTTCTTTCCTCTATGCTGGAATACTAAGCGGTCAGGCGGCATGATTTTGTTGCGAAGGTAACGACCCAAGCTTAGGACCCAAGATTGGTTCTTCGGATACCCTTAACGAGCCGATAAAATGGATAACATGCGAACCTAATAATGTAACAATCGAGGTGCCGTGTGGTGTCAGCCAGCTATTATATTGTATAGGTATTATTATATAGGCATAAGTAGAATAGCACGGGTCCATCTCTTCCCGCGGGTGCCGTAAAAGGCGACTGAGGATAACAACGCTTCCACGAGCCCCGAGGAACTACACCACCTCTACAAGAGTGGACTCGTCAACCCACTAGGCGAGCGTGGCGTTTTAAGGCCATACATCCCTCATGCATAAGAGAATGAGCACGTGTCCAGCAGTGGATAGTGTGAGGGCTGATTGTATTGCAATAATGTAACTGAGAAATAATTCTCTTTTAAAGTAATCTCCTCGAAGAAAACATTTGGCTTCTTTTTTTTATTATTATGGACGAAGGCGGCAGACGAGCTGATTTTAAGATACTGTCCACCTGATTTTAAGTGGATATTGTCGCCCATAGACATCCGCGATACATGCCAACATTTGCCAACGTGACAAACGTTGGCACGACCCCGGATGCGGTGCCTACCTTTGCGGATTAAGGAATGGATTGGGAAAATGGGAAGGGATAGGATGGGATGGAAATGGACGCTGGCATCTCTCACTCACTACCGAAACACTTACATCCATTGGGGAAATACGATAAAGTAGGAAATGCAGTACATTTCAAGGTAGTCTTCTGTGAGAGGGGAGTAACGTAGCCAGTCGAATGCGCCCAGCGGCTCTGCAGGGAATGCAGCATACACTCTCCCCCTAAAACATTAAGACTATAAAACTTATAAATATCGTTATAAAACATATACAAATATAATTATTAAATAAAAGCTTATTTAAATTTTCTTAAAAACGTAGTCAGACTATAAATAAAATAGTTTATACTGCCGCCTTTTTTTCTCTATAAAAAAGAAAACAATTTTTGTAAAGAAATTGTAGGGTGCATTTCTTAAAATTGTAATGAAAATTGACACAAAAATAATATGGATCTGTATATTGGTTAAGTTCTGAGTTAAACATTGTTTATACTATCAATCAGTTTTAGTTCTTAATAATCTGCCGGCTAGTATACATATAAGAGTATTTATATAATACCAATGATTTTAAACGCGAATTAAAGAAGATTCTTTCAGCGGGATGCTTTCACTCTCTTGAAGACTTATAAATTGATTAACTAAATATTTGACCTACTTTTTTATTAATTAATTGGCAATTTTTACACCATGATGACATTTACAATGGACATTCGAATACAATTTTGTAATTGTTCCAATGAATAAATAAAATAAACCCGTTCGGTGGTTCCAAAATTATATCGGATTAAACTTTTGGAATAATTAAAAAATATCAGAGCTATGGATATGTCGTTAGATAGAGCTCGTGGCTCTACGAGTTCCATCTACACATTTTTTTTTCTAAAATGTAAGAAAAAAAGCGAGATATCCTTTTTTTCGAGCATCTCGGTCAGTAAGATTTTTGATATTCGAAAATAGCGAAAATTCGAATGTATTATGTTTTTCCTAAAATTCGAGTTCATGTTTGTTTTGAATACAACCAAGAAACAGTAAAATTACTACGAGACTAAATTTGACTTTCTAATTTAAGGTTTTGTAGTACATCACAAAAGAAGAGAAAGTGAATATAAAGTGGGTATATCTGGGTGCCTTGTATATGAATAATGCAGATAAAGCCCCTGGATTAAAGTCGAGTATGGGGGTCCGAGCCCCTAATTGAGGGATTAAGTACCCACATGAGTACAGCGCCACTTGATTCCATCTTTGCATTATAATGATTTTGTAATGAAATTGTGTAAGAGGCTTTTCATCCAATTTTAAGGTATTATTTTTAAGATGTTTGAATTAGATACATACCGTATGCTTAATGAAACACAACATGTAAATACTTCTTTATAAAATTTATGAAAACGTGCAATAATATTTACCTATACATGAACGTTTTATTTTAGTCGAGTCCATGAAGGTTTTACTCCTTAATCCTCAAGAAGAGAAACTATTTTGATGCTGTTCTTTTTTAATGTTTGTTATTATTAATTATTCCAAATCAGAAACATTGTAGCGGGAGACATAGTTATTTCTATTATTTAAACAATCATAATAATATTTGTTCAGGGTGGCCGATAAATAGTGACCAAGCTCGTCGATAGGCGATTAACTGTCGACAAGTCAGGTCATGACCTATCGGATGACCACAATCTGATCTTAGTGAAAGTCGCACGGTTTTCGAGATATTGATCCTATTTTTTTTTTTGATAATTTGAGTTCAAAAAAATTTCTACTTCAATTTTTTTTCTCCCCCATGATAATGTTTTTGATTTAAAGTAATAATTAATAACAAACATTTAAAAAAATCATCAACATCGCATCTGTTCTTGAGGATTAAGAAGTTTTGGCTATTTTTAAATTTTATTGACTAGACTATTTGTATTTTTAGGGCGACCTCAGATGTAAAGTATCTGAAAGTATGAGTAACTACGAATAATGACAGCACTTTTTGTATTATTTTGAAGAACTCCATGTTTAACTTAAAGGTTAGCTTCTAGAAAATGAAGCAGTTTAATGTTAGAGCGTTATGGAAGATCGTCGTACGATAAATGTATAATAAAGTTTATTTATAAATAGAAGTCAATTATAAATGAGACATTATTTTCTACAAAATACACCTACGACTTTGTATAAAGTAGAAGTGAAGAGATTATTAATAAAGTGACATCATAGTAAAGTAATTAATAGGAAACATGGTAGAAACATGTGCATACTCGTATAACGCGTTAAAGCAGGTTAAAAATATCTAAAAATCCTTAAAAATCTTAGCTGAGGCTCTCATACCCTCAAGTCAAAATTTGTGCATCTTTTACAGATTTTTTTAGTGTTGTAGAATAACTTAATGTACTCGTAATATAACCCTTAAAGAGTTTATAATGTATGACTTTGTAACAACTTTTCTGTATCAATAAATACAATAAAAAATGAAGTTAAATGAAGCTAAGTACAAAGCAGTCATAGTTGGTTACAGAGGGCGTTAGTTCATTCGACCACAGTTGAAATAATGACAGCAGCTAAAGCGGCACGCTTTTCGAACTTTTAACGACATACTCGGCTTGTTAGCGAAATTAGAATTAGATTAGTAGCAGATCGTGAGATAACATAAACACGTTCCAAACGGCAAACTTATTGAGTTTGATTAATATTTTGTAACTTAAAGTTTCGCCATTTCAAGATTTTGCTTAAATAAAAATAACAAATGTATGTTTTTTAAATTTCACAATAAGATCCCCTTTCTTAGATAATATACATCGTAATTGCCTCTTTGAAGCATTAATACAGTTAAATACAGTATGAATTACTATAATATGTGACCAGTGAGCGAGCGTGTTGTATGCGCATCTCACAATGGCGGTAAATTATATAAAAAAAACAACTACTTTCTTCAATAACGCACATATAGTTTTGCGCATATTAAACCATCGCCACATATTTAGTGATACGGTATAAGTCTTTCCAAGTTGATCAAGATTTTCAATATTTCGACTACGACGAAGTCACGAGACACCAAATATTCAATATTTGGTGTCTTTGTCGCTAATAATTTAAGCACGTACACACAATGAGAGCAGTTACACGAGCGTCAGTGTTACACAAATAGTAAATATAAACCATTATGTGACAAATAATATTATGTTCGTGGCGCGTAACATGTTTTTCCTGCAAATATAATAAAAGTCTTTGAGATGCTTTTGTAAACGACGTGTCTATCTAACGACGTGCTTTTATAACGGCGTGTGACCTTTTTACAATTCCTATGAAGATAAACTACTGTTTGTTCTAGTTCTTGTGCCGGTGTAACACAAGACGTTAAATATACGCTTGCGAGTTTTAATTGCATTGTTTGTTTTGATATCAATGCGTCATGTATTGTTGACTTTCGAAATGCTTTCAGCCTCTTCTTTCAATTACTGTCAACAAAAGTAACTCTTGTCCGCAGTCTCACTGGCTTAAGACCAGTGATGTGTATCTCATATAGGCAGCAAACAAAGCTTACTATTCACCTACTATGATGTATCTACACTAAACCTACGCTAATGTGGGCACACTTTCGGGTCGCCAGTGCTTCTGACCTACATACTGTCTCTGCTATTTATCTCTTTTCAAAACCAATGCACGCCACTGCTTAGCTCAGATAATGTGTAAGAAATTAAATATAATCACATTGTGTTTTTATAAACTATTTTTGGGCGAACGCTGAAACGATTCAGCCAGGAGTGTGTGGCGTCACAATGAGTCTAATGGTTCTCCCGCCCGATGACCGGCGGAAGAAACGGATCTTGACTTAGAATGTTTAAACAGATACATGCTCTAATCTGATTTTTAAGATAAAGCAAAAAGAAAAATGTTATCTTTTTATGATTTCACTACATTCTTAATTTATGGAAAACTAAAACCGACAATGAGGTTAATTTTAAAATAATGCCACATTTCTGACTTTTTTGGGACTCACGTCACGGTAAGTGCGGTGCGTAAATTTAAGCCGCATAGAACTGACTAATTGTTATAATTAGTCATTTAACTGTGTAATCTGTATATACAATTATTATTATTCTTCGCATCCAGCCACCAGTGGCGAGCTTCTTCGAGTTGTCTCTCGATGTAACCGGAGCGCGTTCCACATAACGCTTCCCGGTACGTGGCCTTATCAGTTACCCCATCAGTTATCGGTCCTGCAGAAAATATGACTTGGCCGTTGTCACTTTAACTGATTTCATCGTATGCGGTAGCGTACCCATATCCAGTAATGGATAGACATTGTATACGATGGTGTACGATTATTATATTTACTTAAATAATGTGTTACGATCGTCTTCACCTAGTTCCGTCACAATATTTGTTAAGGACAATTATATATGATTGATTAGTTTGCGTTTAATATCTATTAATTGATTGTCAACATGTTTCGGTGGCGTCAATATAACACAACATATATTAATATAACATAAAATGAGTGAACTAGTATTGTGAAAGTGAGCTCTGAGTGCTAACGATTTTCCGCCGTATAAACCTACGGCGGTAAACCGTGCAAACGTCCGCCTCGCCGGTGTTGTACGGGCCACTATAGGAGCTTGTTTAACACATGCCACGGCGTATAAGCAGTGAAAACGCACGGCGAGATATCGAGAAAAGTTGTATGGAGGTCTATGAGAGTATGAGGGAGATGAAATGTTTGACGTCCGACGCCGGACGTTTTCATGACGCGCAAATATCTCGTGACCGCTTGCCTGTGCGTATTCGCGTTTTGTGTTATTTTAATTATTTTTTCTTAAGTTAACACTCAATGACACATGCAGTCCGTACCTAAAATACGCTAGTCGTGACTCCACCGGCGGCGATTCGCCGTGTCGTGAACACGTATATACGGTTTCACTACGGCGCGGCTAACTCGCCGTACCGTAGGAAAACCGTGTCCTTGACAAGGGTGCTTGGACTTTAAGAACTTTAAACAATCTAAAACTAATTATTCTACCGTTGACATTTTTGATAGTTCTAAACTTATTACATTACTTTTAGATTTACCTAGGAATGGTCTCATGTTAATCTGTTTTCTATTTCTCTGTCGTTCTGTTTGTTATAATATTATTAGGGGGAAGTGTAGGGATTCAAAGTTGTGTTTGTCCACTTTTCCCCCTACACGGGTGACAGCTTTTTCGACAAAATTTGTTTCCAAGTCCAGTTTTACTCCTACGGAGAATCTCGAGAGGGGATTTGTAGAAAAAACAGTGGTGCGGAGTCCAAACGGGGTGAAGATGTGTATCTGTATTTTTTATATCAAACTATACCTAATCCTAGTCTTACCAAATTTCCCGAACCGTGACACGTGTGAAAAATATATTAATAAAAATGTAATTAAGTGCTTGAACCAAGGTCTGCGATAAGTAATATTAATCTAATTAAATCGATTGATAAAGCATTGCGGTTTCAATTGGATTGATAACAGATAACAATTATCGCGCCCACGGCTACCTATATTTTTAGAGGAGCTTCCTGTCACGGCTTGGTTGGACAGAGTGAAGAATTATTAGTATCGGCTTTCCAAAATGAATGAGCATTCTTTCGGTGTACATTGTTTGCGGCATACAGTATCCTATAGTAGTAGGTAGGTACTCATTACCGCGGAATTTGTATCCGCGAATCTATAAAAGCGCGCGAAACTATTTCTATATTAATGATTCTATTTAGATTTCTAGCATATTTTCTTGTACTAAATTATTCTGTAAGTTAAATTTCATATATGTAACGATGGTAGATTGTTCATTTCACGGTAATTTTAATTAATGCTGTTTTAATTTTGCTTCGTATATCCGAAAATATAGGGTTAGCTAGTAAGCACGGTTTCAGGTATCCGCGAAAGACGGCGGAACCAAACCGCCGCAAATACGAGGGCCTAACTGAATACAGGTATCATACAGGTATTCATACAGGTGTGAATATCAGGTAAAATACCAGCAACCCTAGTTCACTTGTAAGAATACATTTCCGAGCATTGTCTTTTACTGAACTTATTGCTTCTAAAGGGGTTCGAAACTTTGTGGCATAGTCTCAAGCCGCCATTTTGTTTTTTTTTTCAACTGAGTCGCGCGATGGCTAGTGCATACATCGATAGGAGATGCATAGACAAGCAAGAAAATTTGTAAATATGTCCTAAAGTGTCATGTTACCGAAATATTACGACTGAAAGATCGTTATATAATCCTATGAACTTAGCAAATCTTACCTCAGCGTATAAACAAAATATACAAACCACGTGTTTCTAAGCTAAATTGTTATCAAATAATAATTTTTATTTACTTTTATACCTGTTGGTAAAAATAAAACAAATATTATATACACTGTGGTAGATTTGCTAAAGCCATACGATTATATAGCGATTTTTCAATAGTATAATATCTTGAAAACGTGACACATTCAGACATAATATTATATAACCTTTTTTGTTTGTCGATATATCGATCTATCTATCGATCTATCGATATATGTAGGTCTCATTGAGCGAGGCAGTTTAGAAAACAAAACAAAATGGCAGCTCGGGACTATGCCAACCTCCCTAGTTGTCGAACCACTTTTCTCTAAAAACCATCCTGTGATTCTATTCATTAGAATTTTATACGATATTTTTATTTTCTAAGTTTCAAAATTCATGTTCGTTGTTCTAACTGAATGTACGAGTTTTTGTTTTATAGAATAGATGGCAGACGACAGTGAGGGCTTCATGATGTTAAATGGTCACCACCGCCCATAGACACCTGCAATACCAGTCAGTGGACATACGAGTGCGCTGAGGACCTTTCAGAATCCTGTTTACAGCTCTGTTGAAGAGCCCCTTATCGTAACATAACGGGAAAACCTCAGCTAGCAGTTCATTTCACAACTTCCGGTTCGTAGTATAAAGTATCTCGATTACCACACCGTACACAGCGACTCTTTATTAAGGAAATGCGGATTAACCGCACGACGACGATAAAGGGATTATTTTTTATTTTTTTAAGGAAAATATTCGACCATTAAGAGAGGCCTATATCCAACAGCGGAGAGATAGGTTCGTTGTTACGTTTGTTAAGGGTGGGACGAACGAATTGTTTAACTCAATAAGAGTGGGCGTCAAAGGCTATAGGAATACTAAATATAGCTTTGATGGGTGAGAATGATGTGTGGGTGTGTATTTATTTCCTCTTTATGTAAGTACACCAATGTGTGAACATTTACTGTGGGGCGCATTATCGTAACTACGATTCGAAAATCGATAGCACCTTTTAATATATTTTTCTTTTATATCTCCTCTTTATTAATGAAAAGTTCTTTATTATTAATTATTTTTGTTATATTTATAAAATATTTTGGGCAGCATGGTGTCAGTAGGCTTTAGAATAGCATCATGCCGCCTCTTCCCGTGGATATCGTGAAAGGTAACTAAGGAATAACAAAGCCGCTACCGTGGACCCTGGGGAACTATATCATCTCTAAAATTAAATCCATTCATTAATCTGCAAAGGTGGGCAGCGCATCCGGGGGCTGTTGGCGTGTATCGCGAATGTCTATGGACTACAGTATCCGCTTACCATCAAGTGGACTGTGCGCTCGTCTGTCGCCATTTTCTATTAAAAAAATGAGTGGAATTGTCAACCCGCTTGGTCAGCGTACCGTTTTAAGGTGATATATCCCTCGTGTACAAGACAATATACTCGTATATACACGATGAAGTCCAGCAGTGAAGGATAAAAGGGCTGATTACGGTACGGAAACTTTTTTTTTATTTGTTAGTTTTCATTTCACACCCTTGTATTTATCAGAGACTAACTCTGCCCACGATTTATTACGCGTGGAATTTTAGTAGTTTTTAACTCTAAATCGAGATATCTTTTCTTCCCGTTAGCCGATTTCGATGAAACAAAGCCTATTCGAAGCACCAAGCTAAGCTTAATTAACCTGTGGAAACCATATGAAATTCCGTTCCATAGTTTCGAGATTAGCGTGTTTGAATATACAAACAGATAGAAAAAAAATTTCAAAATCATCTTTTCGTATTCTGATACTCAACCTTCATCGCTCTCAATCAGTTTTGGGTAAATATATTCAATGTACAGACACGCGGGTTCTACAGTTTTATTATATGTATAGATATTATTTTTGTTAATTTAAAACATTCTCACAATTCAATCATTTATTTGCGTCATCTTTATTGCAATAGATTCTGAAATAAAACTATTCAAATAAATAATATAAATTATTTTAGTTTTTAAACATTTACGAATTCTATTATTTAGTAAATTCTATTTATTTATGTAATCTACAGACTTTATGTAACCTAATTAACAAATATTACATTGCTAGTGTCAACGGCCAATCTATTATAGTATTACACAATAGATTGTCACAATTAGATGTAATTGTTTTTTGTTCTGTTAACAAATAGCCGTCACTACCAGCCACCGATGTTATAGTCTATAATGTATATTAATAGTTATTTAATAGAAGTCAATAATGATTATTTATTAATGCATGGGGGTTGGAAGTCGCATGTTGCGTTCGTTGTATAAAAACCGGCTGTCGCCACACTCACTAGTTGATAATTTTTCATTATGACCACGAAATATATGAATGTAATTGGTAGTCGGATGTATCGTTGTATGGAAACCCGCTGTAAGCGTACGCACTCATTACTACGTTATGTCGTTATAACCAAGTCATACATACGAGTATATGAACGTCGTATGTAAAGGTCGCATGTTGATATTGATGCATTGTATGGAAACTCACTGTCGCCACACTCATTGCTAAGTTGTGTCCTAAAAATATTTATATGAATGTAGATAGAAAATGGAATGCATATTGTTATCGTTGTATGTAAACCCACTGGTCGTGGGTGTGTAACGCTGTGGGTGTCCAATAAGCAATATTATGTTATAATACATCAATTTTAAGTGCATTATTTAACTACCGTATTGAGTTTCAATTTATTATTTTATTTAATTTTTGTTCTCTAGGATGGCCAGAGATTATTATCGTAGTTTCATACATCTGGAAGCATGTGCAATTTATGTGACAAACGTAAAATTTAATTAAAGTCGTCATAACATACGTACCAACTAAAAGGGGTATAAAAATATGAAGAGATGAGGAAAGGAACGAAGTGAAACTATACTAGAAGTAAATAAATACGAAGTAATCTATTTAGCCTACAGTTTAAAGTCATCTTCCTGTGACTTAAATTCGACTTAACCGAAGGAGTCCTATGGAACAGTCGTGACTGTTCCAATTGTTATTTGGATTACATAATTGAAGTAACGGTAATAGTTTTTGTTGTTGCGCTTTATTCTAGTTACGTTACAATAATACCATAAGTAGAAAACGAACTCATTCCGAGAAGGAATCACTTCTAGTCAACCTTACAATAACCGAGATTATAGTTTTCGTGATAATATTATTAAAAATAATAATAACAATGTTCTTCAGCTTCGGTTTCGTTTTACCAATGTGATTACTTATTTTTCGTTAATTTACCTTTCGGTACAAATATTTTTTTTCTATCCCTATTAAATAGGTACCCTAAAATCGCGACTAAATACCAATGGTCTCCGACACGACTAAACAGTATAAACAGAGACGAACGCTGTTTATATTATTGTGTACCTGCAAATACAAGGATTTTTGTTCAGCTTGAAAAGCGGTAAAATTAATCCCCTTGAAAAATAACCCAATGGAAATTTTAACGTTATTTTCATACAATACCGCCCACATTTCACGTGACGCGTCATCGTATTCAAGTTAATATCAAAACAGTTATGAATATTCAAACGGATTTATTTATGCAAAAAGTCCGCCTACGGTCTTTTAAATCCAGTTTGATTAGAATGTCAACTGTCAGTGCCTCGAATAGTGTTGTAAGTTTAAAAATAATTAATACATAAAACTCAAAAATCACAAAAGATTCTTGCCACGGGTACACGAACGTATTTTTTTATTTGTAGTGAATAATACTCAGTCGTAAAATAAACACTGTCACATTGCAAACGTGCCAGTTTCCATGCTAATGGGGAAATGTAATATTTGTTACAATAGCTCACTTTTTTTTAAAAAATACTCTGTTTATTTTTTATATACTCTGTGACACATTGCCCATTTTCATAAAATAATAGCACTGGCTTTATACTGAAATGTTATTAATTATCGCGCGTTGTTATTAATAATCAAACGCGCGAGGTAGCTGATACTTTTGTGAAATTAATATATAATTTAGTCTTGCATGCAAATATACAATGAGTCACTGAAATAACGCAAAGCGTGTCCAGTATCGAGAGTGTAGTAAAAACTGGTAGAAGTGATTAAATCTAACAGTTTTTACTAAAAGTTTTTTCATAACATTTAGTTAATTTCTAGTACAGTGCACAGTACTAGTGTAGTACAGATATACAGTGAAATCAATGGGACATAAGCTTTGCGTTTGTGTAAATTCACACCGATAGTGTACAGTGGGAACCATTTGCACAAGCGGACTGGACAAATCGGCACCCACTCTCACGGATGCACAGCTCATGTCTCCTTGATTTCACTGTACGGTCAGTTACGCAAAACAAATACACTTATTACAACTACCAGCGCGCCGCGGCGGCGGCCGATCCTATCCCTATAGTGAGTAATGAGCGCTACGAACTTTTCAGAGAGAACAATAAAGCTTTAAATGTTTGTAACTTTTAATTTACCTCCATAAAATTTTATTTTTCACTAGAACGTTTCTATATATTTGTAACCAGCTTTCTGCCCCAAATATAAAAAAGGTTAAATATCAAAAACGCTGATTAACGTGTTTAATTATTTTAAATGAAAAGTCTATGTACCAAATTTAGTGCCTCTAACTTGAATAGTTCTTAAGATACAGGCATTACATAAAAAAAACATCTCCCCTTTTTACTCCCCCTTCCCAGTTAAATTTCTAAGAATCCTTTCTTAGTGGATATGTACATCATAAAACCGTACTGTGCAAATCTCATGTTTAGAAGTTTCAGCGGTTTCGGCTCATTGTAACATTAAGTTAGAACATGTTGTAACATTAGAAGTTACATTGTAAATCGGGTATTGTATATACAAAATATACAATATAAAATATGAAATGTCTTGACTATAATTTTGATATAATATAATTGATATGATATAATTGATTGATTATACTGTCTTGATATAATTTTGTCACAAGTACCAAAATCACACTACCTAACCCCGACCTCTGCATACATGGAATCATCATCTTTCGTATCTTACAAGGAACTTTTTTTTATCTACAAGTACATTATTTTATGAATAATACATTTATCAAAGAAGCTCTTCATCTAATGCATAAGATTACGAGCTCCATCTCAATTAGAATTTTGTCTGTCTTATAAAAAGAATATTTTGAAGAACCTTCATTTACAGTATTATTATTTTAATACATTTTAACAACAATTTATTATACACGCATAATATGGAACAAATAAAAAGGAAGAAAAAGAAAAGGTGTACAAAAGGCAAGCTTATCTCCTGCGTAGATTTCTTCCAGCAGAGCTGGGAAAGTGAAATATAGATCAAGACAGAAAGGCAGGCGTGGTGCGTACGGAATATTTGTATAATAATTTAATAGTACAATAATATTAATAAAATACATAAATATACATTTATATTTACATAAATATTATTTTAGTATCTGTATTTCGTCCTATGGAACGAAATTGCTGTGGGACGAACTTTTAATTCACTAGCTAGGGGATTGTCAAATGCTTAATTGTTTAACCGAAAAAGTAACTTTGTAGAACAAAGTATTTTATCAGTTAGACCACAGAATTTTTATATTAATCTCATCTTGGCAATGTGTTTACAAACAGCAAAAAGTTTGTCTCAATCGCATGCTCAGTTAAATCTAATTCTGAGTGTCTAACTTCCCAATTACTCCACTCCATTTGCTGCCGACTTCCCGCTAGGGACCCAATTTTGCCCGAGAAACCGTAAAATTTAATTACCTTATCTCACAGAACCAACTATATTTTTAAAACGACTGGGCCTATTATTATACAGAAAATTACACTAAAACCCATTAAATATGTATATATATTCGTATGTAATAAAGAACAGAAGTAGGCTAGCAATTTTAGTTTACATTAGTCGAAAAAAATTGAAACATACGGTTACTAATTCTTCATTATCCTCAGTAAACTGTACATGATGTACAACGTACAGTCTTTCTTCATACGTAATCTCTTAATCTGAACCGTGGGCTTGTGTAATGCATTATTCATGAACACCCGGGCTATATTTGTAAGGATACGAGCACAATGTGGGACTTAGAGGTTCAGATGATACGTCAGCAAAGCCTGGCTACAAATGTTATAAGGTTGTGTCATATGATACATACTCGTAGTTTAAATTGAAAAGGGAACGAAGCCGCTGCTAAAGGTTAAATTTATAAATAAAATTCCCAACCGGAAATTCCTTTTGTCATCCAATATTGGAGATGAGCCTTCCCGTACACATTGTTCAGTGCATGTGTGATGTATGACCTTAAAAACCCCACCCTGGCTAAACAGGTTGGAGAGTCTGCTCTTTTAAAGGCAGTGTGGTTCCTCAGGGTTTGTGTTTAGCGGCTTTGTTGTCCTTAAGTCTATTACGACACCTACAACAAAAAATGGGATGATGCTATTCCAAAACCGACCGGTACCACAGGGCCTATCGCTGTTCAGTGGTAAATACTCGCCTGCCGCGGGTAAAGGTATACATACATACCATCAGGCCTCTCCTAAGTAACGCTATCATACACGGTCTTCTCATTTAGTCACAACCGGCGACTTTCTTCAAGTCGTCAGTCCACCTGGCACTAAAGGCCACTAAATCACTAAAGGCGACAGTTGTAGAGCTTTATGAGCCCTATCCAATGACGCATAAACTTAGACTAGTAAGAAAAGAGATTTTCTTCCATTCTGTAATCTTTTTTTTAGAAAAGGGGCGTATTTTGTTGAGATGTTTACCTAAACAGTGGTAAAAATCGCAGTAAAATCGCGCTGGAACACCTAGTAAAACATCAACCCTTCCACGCCTGTTAACTATGGAGCCTGAATGACGAATCGATACCCGTAATCGTTCAACCGATAACTGGCCAGGCAATCCCGGGTTAATCCAATAACAGTGACCTGAATTGTGGTCGTTTTGAAGGCAGAATTGCGCTTACAACTACCTTCAGCTAACTTTTAAAGCTGGCTACTGATTAGCCCAGTTAGTATCCAGTTTGATGTACAAAGGACTCCGACTACGAATTTCGATCGGATTAATTTACATATCGGATCATCAAATAACACATGTAACTTCTGTAAAGATAAGTCATTATACGCCTATGTTGTATATTACAGAGGAGCTATTGTATTTGTAACATCTCTTCATCTATAATTATCACAATGAATTCAAAATGAGTAAATAAATGTTTGTCAGTATCTAAAGTCTTTGTATGTTGGCTCTGAACCCAAAACACACGTATAGCACACGGGTTAATGGCATTATGGTTTCGCCTCTGAAACGCCTAGTCTGTGATTTCGTAGGAAGTTCATATGGGTTTCCTGTATAATGGTCTATGTTCATCGGTTAATTCTGTTAAGTTACTAAAAATTAAAATACGTCAGTATTTTTTGTAGTTTAATCTCTTACGTAAAAAGAAATAAAAAAAATCTATCTCTATTTACAGTATAAGTATAAATATAAAAAAATAAAACCCGGGTGGCACGCGCCCGTCGAAAAGGAAGATTTATGATTTAGCAGAAAATATTAAACGAAAACTTTGGACCTTGTTTCCCTATTTTTATGCCGAACATATCGATTGATTAAAAATCTGATCTACTGTAAAACAGCGTACTGAAATTCGAAGATCACAGTACCTAGTTTATTCCAAACCTATCTAAAAGTATAAAATAAAAATGTTACATCTCTGTGAATAGGAAATCCAATATTTATTTGAGTTAGCTGGCTTCATAAATCTCAGTAAATAAATGTGTATTTTATTTTCCAAATAAAATGGAGTATGCAGTCACATTTGGCATAATTAGGAGCATAAAATATATACTAAACTGTGCGTTAAAAATATTGCCGTGACTTCGTTAATGTGACACACGGACAAGAGGATTGTCAAACGAATTTTATACTGTAAATCGATTCTAAACTCGTACAATTTTTTTTCCTACTCGACGTTTCAGCACTGATTACACTGGCCATGGTCACGAGTTGACTGAAGTAGCGGGTAGGGAGACCGGGGATGGTTGACTATAGGGGTAGGTAGACTAACCGCCAAAAACTCGCCAACGATTTGAATTTTACGTCATCCCAGCTCAGGCGCGCATCACTCTCCGCCCCCCGCGCAATCGTCCGTAGCGTCGCGTCGCGGGCACATGCCGTTTTCGAGCAGTGACATGTGATTTGTTTTCATATCATGTAAGTAATATTTTCACATTGTATATTTTTTGATCTGATACCTACACATTTCCTGTTAACCGTTTGCCTATTAGTCAGAGTGTTTCATGAGTCCATATTAATCATATTTCATGTATTATTTCGTAAGTTGATGGCAGTGTTTAGATTATCCATGCCATCGAAACTTAAAATGGCGTCTGGGGTTGGTAGACTAATTTCTTTCGGGGCTGGTTGAATAGTTAGTCATCCAACCCCAATAAAATTTGGAGTTTAAAATATCTCTGAAATGAAGCTTTTATTCGATTCTTAATAAGTACCTATATTCATTGTTTTGCTACAGTACAATGAGGACCTATAAAAGAACGACTGAACGAGCTGATGCATCGAAGGATGTCGTACAAAGAGCTTGTCATCAAATCATTTTTGACAATAAAAGCATTAATGCAACTGCAAAACAATATGACATTCCCTATAAGACATTACATCGTTATGTGGCGAAATTAAAAAATTTGAACGTAATCCGAACTTGACGAGAGCAGAATTAACCTTGGACTCAGTGGGATATATCAAAAATAGGCAAGTTTTCACTGATGTAGAAGAAGAAGCTTTAGCAAGTTATTTAAAGAAAGCCGCTGATATTTATTATGGCATGACGCCATATGAGACTCGAAAATTAGCATATCAGTTTGCCATAAAAAATGACAAAGCTATGCCTGATTCTTGGAGAACAAAATTGTTAGCTGGCGAAGATTGGTTGGGCTCGTTTCTTAAACGTCATCCTTCTTTATCCATCCGGACACCTCAAGCAACAAGTCCTTCCAGAGCTACATCATTCAACAAACATAACGTCAGTATGTTCTTCTCAAATTTAACCACTGTTTACCAACGGTTGAATCTAAGTCCTGGTGATATCTGGAACGTCGATGAAACAGGTATTACAACCGTGCAAGTACCTATTAGAATAATAGCTCGACGAGGTATTAAAAGTCTGGGTAAAATGACATCTGCTGAGAGGGGTACACTGGTGACAGTTGCAGTAGGTGTTTCAGCTCTTGGAAATATGGTACCACCATTTTTTGTATTTCCACGCGTACATTACAAGTCCCATTTTGTTAGAGGTGGTCCTATAGGGTGTGAAGGTGATGCTAATCCGTCTGGCTGGATGAAAGAAGAGAACTTCATAAAGTACGCCAAACATTTCGTGCAACATGTTAAGCCCAGCAAAGAAAAACCTGTACTTTTGTTGTTGGATAACCATGACTCTCATTTATCCATCGAAGCATTGGATTACTTTAAAGCGAATGGAATGACAGTTTTATCATTCCCTCCACATTGTAGCCACAAGCTACAACCTCTTGACAGATCTGTGTACGGACCATTGAAAAAGTATTTCAACCGAGCATGTGACAACTGGCTAGCTAGTAACCCGGGAAAAACTATAACTATTTATGACATACCGGAGCTACTTAAAACGTCACTACCATTGGCTGCTACAATTGAAAATATTCAATCAGGATTCAGAGTATCCGGGATTTCACCATTGAATGAAAACATTTTTCCTGACTCCGAGTTTAGTGGTTCTTATGTGACAGATAGGCCGATGCCCAATTCTCGTGACAGTGGTAATTCTTCAGCATGTGATGTGAGCACAGTTACTGTTCCATCGACTTCCGATGCATCTAACAGATTGTCTATTATCGAAGAGGTTCCAATTCCTGATCACAATACTGTAACCGAAACTCACACTCTGGCACCGCAATGTTCATCTGTAAATACGGAACAGATTACTACCACAATGCCCTCTCCTACAAAATCTTTGAGTACTGAATGTAAGTCACCTTCTCTTTTTGACGAAACATTTAATTCTGTATATGAAGCGAAACTAAGAGAAAATCTCAAAACCCCAGAAAACGTGCATCCTCCAGAAGCAAATGTGCTCCCATCTTTATACAATGTAAACCTGGCCTCAACTTCATTAGCAACACTTGAAGAGATAAGACCCTTTCCCAAAGCGGCGCCACTTTCAGGTAATAGAAGAAATATTCGGAAACGTAAAAGTACTATATATACAGACACTCCTGAAAAACAAAATCTTATAGATATGAAAAACAAAAGAGAAACTTTTAAGAAGAAAAAATAAGATACAAAAAACAGAATAGAAAAAGGAAAAGGAATGAGCAAAGGTAAGGGTAAAGGAAAAGGAAAGGGCAAAGGAAAAGGAAAGGGTAAAGGAACGGATAAAGTAAATGACGATGCTGTGGATTCAGATGACGAGAGTACAATTTGTTTAGAGTGCACTGAATCTTACGCCGATAGTGTTCCTGGTGAACAATGGATTCAGTGCATAACTTGTAAGTTATGGGCTCATTCCAAATGTGTAAAAGGTAATCTAATGTTTTTTGAATGCAAACATTGTATTTCTGATTATGAAGACTGATAACTTGTCTGTTTTTTTATATTTTTAAGTATACAAAGATTAACATGTGATTTAAAATGAGACTGAAGAAGAGTTTAGTTTAAAAAAAAGTTTCAATACAAAATACAAGTACTAAGCAATTACTATTATTTAAGTAGAGCAATAAAAAATGTGCATTTAATTTCTAGCGTAAGAAAAGTTAATTTAAAACTGTTACATTAATATACGTAATAAATGTTTAAATAAAAAACTAAGAGTTGATACTGTTGTTAAAGACTTATAAAAGATGTCTGTACCTGATTAAAATTGTTTTTGAATAAAGAGCTCAATTAAATTGAAAAAAATGTTTTATTGCTTGACTCTTCTCATAATTTGTCTCTTATTGATACGTAGGTCTACCTACCCCGGGCGTATAGTCAATCTACCCCGGAACCGGGGTAGATTGACTAAAAGTTGGTGTTCTGTAAAATGCATTAAAACATGATCATGATATTGAATAATGAACTAGGTTTTATTTTTTTTTATTAGTGTAATAGTTCTTCTATCCACTAATGCGATTTTATTGTCTGTATGTATGAAAACACAAAAAATATGTATGATTTAGTAAAAAATTAGTCAACCATCCCCGGTCTCCCCGAAATTAATGTTAATTAATTAATTTTGTTCCCGAATTTAATGCCTACATTAAATAAAAACCAACGTATCAAGTAAAATTAATTCGGTAGTGAGGCGAGTCTTGGCGGTAACACTACCGAGCCCCCTGATAAGCCTATGTAGAAGACAGCTGGCGAAATTGCTCGGCAAACTTTATTGCAGTATGTTGTAAGGCTTACTCGAGCTCGTTCATTTCGCAGGGCTACGTTTTGTGACGTATCCGTGTGTCGTTCGACTTTTATGCTCCAATAAACTATACGACTCCGTACCTACGTTTTATGTTAGTGACGTATGTTTTGTACTGCTATTGGTCAATATAGCACCTCAGCACATTATTGATAGAGACTAGAATAGAATGTTCTATGTAGCTGTATGTATTAAGTGAACAGGACTCATTTGACCAGTATTTTGCACATGGCCATTGTTTGTGATCGTCATCACTTCGTAACTGTCCTTCTAAACAATTTATTTAACTTAGCCCTGCTATTTCGCACTATTGAATCCTTTGTGACGCCAATATTGGAAGGGGACAACCGGACATGGTGGTGAGTGGTAACCGAACGTCTATGGATATTTTCCACTCTAGGGAAGAGGTGAATGTACTGCTGATGAATTGGCGTAAACAATAAAAAATGTTTTACTGCACGAAGTAGACGAGCGCCAGTATCACACTGACTACGAACACGACCACAGCAATGACGTCAGAACCGAATTGAAATCACAAGACCGAAGCGTAAGAATCATCTCTTCTTTGTAATTACTCTGTCACAGTGAAATTAGAATTAGAAGATTATAAAATTAGTTAATCGTTATTTATCACTGTTGCTACATGAAAATGTAAATACTCTTCTTACGTAACTGACAGTTTAGCAACTGACAGTCTTATTAATAATAATAGGGGTTAAAGTATGAAATTGCCGTTTTATAGTAATAGATACTTTGAATTGACATAAAACCTTCATGGTGTGAGAATTTCGAGTGAAACTTTTTTCACATGATACCTATGAGGTTCTTGTTTTAAAAAATGTGCAACATTCGATTTTCGACTTTCAATTGTTTTTTTTATTCAGCTTAGACGGGAAAGATAGATACTTCGAAAATCTGAGTAATCTTTGAATACGAGTTCCGACGCGGAACTAACGCGGCAGAAACGGCTCGCAATATCAATGCTGCGTTTGGAGAGGAGACTGCTAATGAACGAACCGTGCGTTTTTGGTTTAAACGCTTTCATAATGGAAACTTCGACTTGAAGAACGAACCACGTGGAAGACCGCCCACACAGGTGAATAACGCTGAATTGAGCGGCATGGTTTAACGTTATCTTACCTACAATATTGACTCATTTGCATCAAATCAATAAGATAAACAAATATGAAAAATGGGTGCCTCATGATTTGACTGATCTGCAGAAAGAAACGCGTGTTGAAACTTGCGTTGCCTTGTTGAATCGGTACAGAAATGAAGGAATATTGGATCGAATTGTGAATGAACATGTGACGAAAAGTGGATTCTTTACGATAACCGAAAGCGAAAAATACAATGGCTGACCCCAGGTCAAACGCCGCAACAGTGCCCTAAGGCAAAGCTTACATTCATGGTGTTATTCACTATAGCGTTCTCAGGTCTGGTCAAGCAATAACAGCAGATCTTTACTGTGCCGAACTTCGAACAATGATGGCGAAACTAGCAGTGAAACAAAACAGCCTCGACTCGTGAATCGATCTTCACCATTATTGCTCCATGATAACGGAAGACCTCAAACTGCTCGAGAAACCGTTGTAACTCTACAGGAGCTGCAGTTAGAAACCATACGTCATCCTCCGTACTCGCCAGACCTTGCTCCAACGGACTACCATTTTTTTCGTGATTTGGACAATTTTCTACGTGGTAAAAAATTTTCTTCCCAAGAGGCAGTACAAAATGCTTTCACACAGTTTGTCGAATCTACATCCCCAGAGTTCTATCGCAAAGGCATAAATTAACTTCCGATTAGATGGCAACAATGTATAGATAATGAGGGTAAATATTTTGATTAAATAAATATGTTACATTTTAGAAAAAAACGAGTTTTAATTTTTCAGTACAAATCGGCAATTTCATAGTTTAACCCCTAATAATAATAGTAAAGAATTTATTTCAGGCATATGCCCATATAGATAAAAATACACACAAACAATTAGTGAGTGAACCCATTAAGAGGTGCTGTAGTTCCTCAGCGCTTGTGTCCTTTACCTTTAGTCGCCTTCTACAATGACCACTAGAAAAGATGGAGTAGTGCCATTCTCAAGCCGGCCAACACGACAAGGCCGACATATTTATATTCCATGTTCATTTTAATCCCATTTATTTTTTGAATGATGCGAATGAAACGTTAACAACAATGACATTAATCAACTGCTTTCTACCTATTCTATTTACACATAAATTTATCTATGTACATTTTTACTTATTATAAAAAGGCAACTCGATGCATAGCTTTACTATCGTACTTTACAGACGTCAAAGTTGAAATCTTGAACGATCCTACATTTTTTTAATAATTTCCTAGTATTCAGGTTCACTATACGTTATTTGAAGTGAAAATAATCTTCGATTGAAAAGGGTATTGCTTCCCATTCTTTGAAGTTAGGGAACAAGTGGACTTTCTGTTACACCGCTGTGTCTCGTAAGGTAACAAATGCACTTAGAAGTGAGTTCTACAATTTTTTAATATTTTGATGCTAATGTTTTCCAATTAAATGTATTGCTTTGCTAAAATGCATTGTGGTTGCACCAATCGTCACAACGCATTATGGCAAGTACTACACGAATTTCCCTTTATTGTAATTATGAAGCTACAACGCGTTGTGTGACCCGTTTTTTTCTCTAGATAAATAATCAAGCGTTTTCAGCCTGAGTCTATTATTAGTCTATTAATATTTTTACATATTTATTGGATTACTGGATTTATTAAGTAAACTAATTGAAAACTAATTACAGTTATTTGCTTTTAATGTTAAGTTTTTAATTAAGAAAAGCGTTGGGTAATACGGTAATACTGGTAGTACGGTTACAGTCTTCATTTAGTGTAAAACTGTCTTTAATTTATTTACTGTGTTGAACGAAAATATCAATTAAAATTGTTTAATTTTATAATTATTTACTGTAATTACAGTGAATGTTTCATTACAGCATTTTGAATTATACTGGCTTCGCTGTTTTATTCCAATATTCTATAATTAATTATTCAAGTATTATTATTTAACAACTTTGCTTGCATTTTACAAAGCGAGTGTTTTATAATATCCAAAACCTTTCTTAAAAATACTGAAAAGTTTTAATACTTACACAGACAGTATAAGTTTTTAAAACTAAATTAAGATAGTATCGTGTTGATTGATAATCGTGTCTAAATATTGCCGGTGTGTGTAAATTAGTCTTTTCGGCAAATTACCCATCCAAATTTATGTTTTAACGTCAATATTTCATATTAATTTCTAGGAGAACCAAGAGAATCAAAATTCTATTGTTAATTAACTTCAGGGAAGTAAGATCTCATTAATTGTATTAATTTGCATATATTAGGACAAAGGCAAAATGTAAGGTGGAAAACTTTTGTAATATGTAACTTTTTTTACAATTCTACTTAGTATATTTATTTATTTCTTATAAAATAATGTTACATAATTTAATTTCTAATCGCTTCGAAACCATTACTGGTGTATATGAGTCGCTGCACATTACTCAGTATATTTACATACATAAATCTAAATAGGCACTAATTATTGTTTCAAAAAACTAGTAGCCATATTTTTTAATTGACGTTCGAATAAAAATTGTATTGACATTGTATTGTATTATATTATATAGTTACATATGTAATATGTAACTATATAATACTTAAATGTAGCTTTTTCGACTTACTGTTTTTAGTTATTACATAGTGTCACTGTACTTATTTATTAAATAAGTTATATAAAAGGCTGTAGATTACATAAATAAATACTCGTAAATTATACTTATCACTTGCTTCTTCTCCTCATTGCTATCTTCGTAATACTTTTCTTAACTTTCGTAACTTTTCCCATAAATTTACAGAACAAACTTTTGAGGAGTATTTTAGAATAAATAAATGAATACATTTATAGGAAAAAGATATTAATTCGAAAAAGTAATTTCCGATTCGCGCCCTATCGATTTTTTTATGTTTTCATACAATCTCATACATAGCAATTAAACAACTTTGAACGGTTTAAATCGCGTATATTTAACATTTAAACCGTTCAAAGTTGTTTAATTGCTATGTATAGTAATCGCGAAAACCTAAGAAAATATTAATCTCATACATCTTATCTTTCATATATCTTGTCCATACAATTTCAATATTTCATTCTCTAAGAAAAAGGATACCTTAATGTTTAATGTATTTTAAATCCTTTTTAGACAAGCAGTATTCAATGTCAGTAAGCTGCTTCCTTTCAAAAAATAAAACAGTTAAGTATTTTGTTTAATCCCAGAGGCACTTACGAAGACTGACTTATTCTAGGATACTCTGATTGTTTTTTAAATACTTCAGTGATATTTCGGAAACTTAACCCGGAAACGGTCTCTGGAGTTTACAAGACATATTAGTCTATTTTAATATATTAACAATTTTAAGGATTTAATAAATGTTTTTTAATTTTATTTTTTTATGTTCTTTGTAATCAATGCTATTCGTATGTACATACTCGAATATCGTATTAAGCACTAGGTATTCCACCGCGCGTTCGGACGATTATAACTTTTGTGTTTGTTTACGGATAAATTAGTTACTTTAACGTCTACGAATATATTCATTGCTCTAATTGAAATGTGTTTAATATTAAATTGAATTATAAAAACGTAATTCGGAACGCAACCTTCATTCTCTTTCTCTCTCTTTCCTTCAAACACTATCAAACAAGGTGAGTGTGCTCCGGTAACTTAATTAAATGTCAAATACCTATACAAAAAGTGATTTAATCCGTTCAACAGACAGACTTTCATTCAATTACAACTAAAAACACAACATTTTTTATGGTCCTTAGAGCAGGATTTGAACGATCGACCGATGGATTTGTTTTACAATGTTATACAATAAGTATTACAATGTTATAAGTATTACAATTAGTAGTTACACTTAGATTTACTGTGCATAAACAATAACTTATAATTAGACAATAGCTTACAATAATATAGAAGAGGTTCGTTGGTTCGTGCTAGAAGAACTCTGTGTTACACATGCCGATCTTAAAAGCTATGTTTCTATTCAAACACAATCTTGAAAAAACGAAAATTTAGGTTAGAAAATCTTAATCAAAAATGCCGTCCCTTTGCTCAGATGTTCGTGTAACAGCTAAATACATTCACATAACAGTGTATCCCTTAACCGCAGCAAGTTCTTGAAATTATCTGAATAGATCGCTAGAGAACTTGTCTTGTTCGGTGTAACACAGTCCCAAGTTCGGCCCTCTTCGCTTCAATCGTTTTCAAAAGGTTATATATCTCTGGGATTTCAATTGCTAATGTATGTTTTATGTACCCGATTTGGTTACTTTGATATGTAACAGACGATTTACATATGCTTTTTAAATAAAGTTGAAAGGGAAAGTTTTTGAGTAGAAATAAAAGATTAATTTATTCGAATGTTGAATAGAATATTTGTTTGATTTGTTCGATTGTAAATTATAGTTAAGATTTAAGGATTTGTAGCATAGTTTTTCTAATTCGTTCTAGAATTTTTCGGATTCTTAATAGGTTGGGTGCATTTAACAGTTTGTTAGAAAAATTGTTTGCATCAATATCTCGGTTAAGGTTATAGGATGAGACAACGGTTCAGTAGTTTTCAAAGTTTTCAAACTTTTTGAAAAAATCCATAAAACCTCTATACATACAAACTATATAAAACTTTTACAACTTTTGTTTATAACACTAAACACTTGTTTCTAAACACGGAAGATAGAAGAAATTGGTTTTTTTATTTATAAAAAAAAAACTATATCCAAAGAAAGTTGTAGTGATATATAGTGATATATATAATTGTATAATAGAGATATATAAAGCATTGATCAACCGAGCGTTCGCAGGATTACTATCTTCATTTTGCGTTCGCAAACGAATTATTGCAGTAATTTTTAAAGTTCATATTCGTTGCTCTTTAACTGAATGAATAGGTTTGTTCTACAACATTATATTTGCGGTTACTGCTACCTAACCCACTTATGAAATAAGTAATTACTAGGAATGAATTTGTATTTGTACAAACGCTCGATTGGCCGATTCTGTAAATATGTTCAGTTTACAAACCGTTGCTCTCTTATATGATTCATCTTCATTTCTATACAGATGATAGCTCCTCGTATAGCTCCATTTTGAATACCACTAATTTTTAAGCTTGCTATTCGTAACTATTGGTGTGAATTCAAACATTAAAATATTCAAAGAATCGTGTGAAATAAATAACTGGATCGTGAAATCGGATAAATTTAATTTATTTAATAATTTTATATTAACTAGCCTTTGCCTGCAGTATTATATTTGCCTGCGTCAAATATCAAAATTGGTTTTATTTAAGAAACTGTATTGCACTTAGTGAAACAATAGGCGAGCTTTGTACTTGAAGACATTCTTTACAAGTTAGTCGTTAGGTTAAACAGAGAGATACATAGGAGGATGCATCGAAAGGTATAATTTAAACGTCAAACAGTATATGCCTATAATAGTCCGCCTCCTCTACAATTTTAGTGTAGTAAAGTATGCAGGACGAGGACATCCACCTCGCTACACCGTGAACACACATCGGCCTTCAGCCAACACTTTTACCAGGTATCGGTACGTGCCTGGGCGCTTCTCACCGACTCGCGATCCCGCTGTACCCTCCCAAAGCAACGCCCTAAGCCGAGGTCCGTTCCTTCCGCCGGTCTACCGGCGGGGGAACTCTTCGGCTCGTTGCTGCACACACTATTTGCTTCTGGCTGAGAGCCTTCTGCGCTCGCCCAAAACCATACATGTTCGATGAGTCTTAAAACACCATTAGGGACAGAAGAATTTAGCCATTCCAAAAAAAGTGTACAGTGTATTGTATGGCAGTTCACATCGAAGTAACTAACATTATTCATAATAGGCTCCTAAACTGAAATAAATTAAATAAAACTAAATAAATATAATAAAAATAAATCAATCCGAACGTTACTACATATATATAGTAACGTATTTAATTCAATTTGAGGGAGAGAGTGCACGCTGCAATACAACAGCCGCTGGGAGCGCTCGACTGGCCACGTTACCCCTCTCTCACAGACGACTACTTTGAAATGTACTGCATTTCCCACTTTATCTTATTTCCCTAATGTACTGACGTGTTTCGGTAGTGAGTGAGATGTGTCAGAGCCCATTCCCATCCTATCCCTCCCCATTTTCCCAACCCTTTCACCAAATCCATTTCTATATCTCCAAAGGTAAGCAGCGCATCCGGGGGCGTGCCATCGTTTGTCATTTTGAACTAATGTTGGCATGTATCGCGGATGTCTGTGGGCGACAGTATCCACTTAACATCAAGTGGACTGTATGCTCGTCTGCGGCCTTCGTCCATAAAACAAAAATGATAAGAATAGGTGCCATATGCTGAATTGTGACAATAAAGACATGTATAAAATTAGTCAATTAATTTTATTGATTATTTATTAATATATTTTTGTGTAAACTTTAACAATTTTATGGGCTAAAGGCCTGAAATAAATGAATTTATTATTATTATAAACATCGATATTAATTTTAACGTCCTGCAATGCGTACGTACGCACTTGTGGCTAATCGGTCCTGAGGCCGTACGTACACACTATCGTACATATAGCGTCAGTGATCCCGAGGGATTTCCGAGCCGTAGTCACTATGACCATTACTCTTCCATTAATAGTAATTACACAATAACAGTGTCTTAAGTACATTGATTTTAAATTATTGGTTAGTTCCTTGAAAAATGTTTGTCATTCTAGAGTGAATAGTTTGTTATTTACTATATGTATGTCGACGCAAAACAGTCAACATCTTTTATTTTAGATTTTAAGTTTGATTACATAAAGTCTATTTAAGAATGATAATTAATTTTAACCTATTTTATTACCAATGAAATAGGTAAGCTTCATTTTTTAACCTAAATCAAATAATTTTTAAAATGAGTTTGTTAACATTTGTATTTACTTCCTTAGAAGTTACGAACATTCAAAAAGTTAACTTTAAATTAATAAGTTTAGCTCAAAATTAATTATAAATCAAATCTTTAATTTACAAAACACATTCACAATTTAATCATTAATAATTCTTTAAATTGATTTTTAATAGTTGCTTTTTGAATGTTCGTTGGAGATTGTTTTGAACGATGAGTGATTAAAACCACGTGTGATTTTATGAAATTATTTGCGTTTATAAGTGTTTAAATAATGTTTTAAAATTATTTCACGAATAACTATAACGAAATATTCGTATTAAAACCATTGTTTAAAAATGATTGTAAAGAAGCAACATGGTGGGAGGCCACCATGTTGTTGACTCACTTTTCAAGTGGCAGCTGCTGAGAACGGTAGTTTGGTGAGTGCTTTTTGAAATATTGCTATTCGAATTATTTTTACTGTTGTATAGAAAATAAGGGTAGACTTAAGATCTTAGTTGAATCTATAAGTTAAGAAAAGTATTGATTATAAAACGATTGTAACAAAGAGTTTATTTCAAGTGTATAGTTGTTTTATTTCGTTATCTGTTGAATATGAGTGACGCGAATAATGGTGACGTCAGCAATGCTGACGTCACGCTTTCTAAAAACTTGCACGATAATAATTCTCCGTTATGTATAAGTAAGCCCCTGGAAATAGGGTTGATAAACAGACAAACCAAATGTTAGAGGGGACATAATTGTGCTAATTAAAATCATATATAATCGACAGCCGCTTGGTAACAAGATTGCACAAATGTAATGTTTACATTTTAAATATAAAAATATTTTTACTGAAGTTATGTTCTTCAAATAAGTAGTTAGACGAATGGTATCGTAAATCGTAAAGTACAGTAAGTAAAAAATAAATATGAAAGTAAGCACTCATAATTCTCTTGTAAAGTACACAGTTTACACTTTCGATATTTTACTTAGCGGCCGTTAAAATTTTCATTATAGTATTATCCATGAACGACCTAAATGTGAATACATGCTAGTACCACCATTAAAGTAAGATGTCATTTTTATAATCAAAGTTGTTGTTATTAATTTAGTAAATAAGTGTTAATCGATAATAATTAACTCAATATTAAATACACTTAAACGCTTATGTTCACCGATTTTATTTTACAAGGGTTACGACGTAACGTCATAGCATATATGTCCGGGCACACTAAATTGTCACTTTAAAGCAGTCTGTAATAAGCATGTTCCCAGTATTGGTTTTGGCGAATACTCGTCAATTTTCAATATTCGTATTAGCCATTTTCTAAACGAATACTTGTATACTTATCGAATAGTAAAAGCCCAATATGAGTAAAAGCCCAGTAGAAGAGCATTTTTATGAAGAGAGACACTTTGAAACTAAACGCTCATTTGAAAATCAGTTACGTAACTGATTTTTAGTTTAATTTGTAAGTATTTTTTTTTAATTTCATTTAAAGTTAGGTAGATACCTAACTCTAGATTAAACTAAAAAGGAACTAACTGAATGAACTACAGAATATCACTAGCATTAAATTGGACTAAAAACTACTTACTTGCTAATTTTATAAGTGATTGCGTAGTACATTAGGTGCTATTCGTAATCGCATTCATATTCGCGATTGTGATAATAGTGAGGCAAATTATTCGTATTGTATTAGCGAATAGTGAGGCAAATTATTCGTATTGTATTAGCGAATAGTGAGGCAAATTATTCGTATTGTATTCGCGAATAGTGTTCTTTTGCTATTCGAAACATCCCTAGTCAGTAACAAATTCGTTTCACTAACTGTTTACAAATTATTTCACTACAAACGTCAACCTGTTTACAGAAACACACATCTGGATTGTTCGTAGGGCCTTTAATGCCCTTGTATAATAATCCCGGAGATCGGGTCACAACCCTGACGTGTTTCTGTTGTTTTAAGGTCCATTCGAGGAAAAATTTAAATTTACAGGTTTGAACATCTATATGTCGTATAAGTACAATGAGATTAACTGAAATAATATATTATTTATACTGATTATACTGATATATAGAGAAAAGATTGCAAATGGATAAAATTTGGCCTTTAATATTTATACTGTGGTAATGGTGTTCATTCCAATATTAGTGGTGCCAAGTTCTAAGTTAATAGAAACATTTTCTTTCCATACAAACTTTTGACTCCTTTAGAAGATAAACATCGAGAATTACCTTCTTAGTTTAAAATGAACGTGATGTGCGAATTCCAGGTTTCTTTAATAAAAATGAATGATGTGTCATCTAGTCTATTCCCATATCGATGATTTCAGTTAGAGCAACAAAAATGAACGTTAAGGTCGTAGCGACTTTAACGTTATATGAATACGTCGTTCATGAACGCAAAGAAGGCTTATAATCGCGTGATTGCTCGTTGGCTAATACTCGCTGGCTCTACTCATGAGATTGTTGTATCAATTAATACACGAAATATCTCGGAAAATATTCAAGAATTTCTGCCTCACGTTGTGACACAACTTGCATAATTATTTAAAGAGACTTTCCATAATGTATGAGCTACATTTTACGTCCCATTTTCAAAGCCGCTCTGTCATCAAGGCCACTTGTGAGTTAGTCTACAATCGTGAATATTTTAATAAGTCTCCAGAACCGAGCACGGTGTCCGTTACCCCAAAGAATCCTTTGTGCAAGTTTTTAGTGCAACCTCTTTGTAAAATATAGTATCTTCAGATAAATCTCGAGATAAATCTGTAGGTTTGCGCAAATAATCTCGTAATTTACCTCTGTATTCATCCCTCTGACTATTCTAAAATGCTTTGCACACGAATAAGGACAAGGAGTAATGAAAAACAACGAGTAAATTTTACGCTAAAATGAAACGTCGGTACCTTTAATAAATATTTTAAGGTGAAGGTTCAACTTTATTTACTTTTTAAGAAAATACTTTGTAATGTAATGAACATTAAAGTCAGTTTGTGGAAAGATATTCTTTGTAGAGAATTTTATTGGACTTTTATATAATTTTTTATTTGATTAAATGGGCTTTCTTTAGCAGTTATTTGGTAATTTTAAGTCTCAAGTAAGGACCAGTAGAGGTTTGTTCTCGAGTAGGTAAAACTTTGTTGCAATATTGTGTATATTATATTTGTTTTGTGTATTAAAATTATTCATTATCTAATTGCTTGCATTACCTTTATTTTTCATTCTTGTCTATAGTACCTATGGTCCTATGGTCGCTTTGATGAGAATACTTAAGCGATAATGCCGCCAATTGTATCTCTATAAAATTAGTTTGTGCTAATTATATTATGCTCAAGTTTGTAAAAATATCTCCAATAAAGTATATTATATATTAATCACGTACCTATATCAATACTATTAAACCACAAAACAATATACATATATTCACAAAGCGACCTAATTCTAGCATATTGAATGAAAATATGACAAAACAAATACTTATAATGTAATATTAAGCATATGAGAAAATTTACCTTATTGTCGATTCTAGTTTTCTAGATGTAGTAGAGGCTTTAATGAAATAAGGAAAAATAACATTTTTTATAGCTTTATCTTTAACAAAAATACGTTAAATTATGTTTCTATTTTAACAGAATCTCAGTTAATAAGTTCATACCGACAAGGTGACAATTGTCATGACAATATGACAGCGTCAATTTGTCCTATTTCATAATTTTGTTATTACTGTCGTCATCCTGTGCGCGACGTGACGGGTTTTGACTTCTCTGAAGCTGCTTTGAAAATATAACAGCCATTTTAACAGATATTCTTACAGAAAAAAAAAAATCTAAATAGATTTCTAAACTTGTCTCAAAACATAAGAATGGAATAGGGTAGAAAATACATACA
This sequence comes from Sesia apiformis, assembly GCA_914767545.1. NCBI lineage: Eukaryota > Metazoa > Arthropoda > Insecta > Lepidoptera > Sesiidae > Sesia > Sesia apiformis. Next base: position 7,462,179 of record OU611970.1, on the reverse strand, counting down.
TTTCAATTTTTTTTCTTGTCCATTGATTAAAAAATTTCCAGTCACGATTCGGCAAAATTGGTTCAGATGTTGATTTCACGTGCTTTCAATAAAATATGAAATACACTTTTGACGTGCTCGTATGCTCAGGCACATGGTGTGATCAAGATCTAACCCCTTTATTTATAAATGAAGTAAATTTAAAATTAGACCAAGTAGTAGTTTAGACTAGACAAAAACAAAAATTTGAAATGCACACAATAAAGGGCAGATCAAAACATCATTATAAAATATTCATTGTTTTCATATACTTTAAAATGAATTTTGTTCTTTACGTAGAATTAGGAACCTTGTTGGAATTAGGAATATAACCCGAAGCAGTTACTATGTCTGGCTTTTACTTTAATAATGAATAACTGTGTTGTACATTGAGTTTCAATACTCAATATTAACCTATAAAGTTCAACTCCGGAATACAGGCATCCCTTTCTTGTTGCGAGGCTATTAAAGCTATTAAAACGCCGCTGACCATTACAAGTTGGCAAGAGCCAGTCTTTTAGAAGTTATTTAAACTCCACGGCTTGTGGTAGCCGCCCGAGAAACCGTTAAGTTGTAGCCGCCCGAAATTTGAGATCGAGTTATTATTTCTTCAGAGCCACTCGATGGACATGCACCATACCATCAGGCTATGTTTCTCCACTGCTGGATATAGGGATCTCCCAAGGACCGCCACCACACGCGGTCCTCTGCTTTCTTCATCCAGTGACTGCCGGCGACTTTCTTCAAGTCGTCAGTCCACTTGGTCGGACGGCGTTCAGCGATACGTTTCCCGGTACATCGTCTCCATTTGAGAATTCGTCTCCCCGACCGATAGGTTATCGGTCCCACGGCATATATCACGTGCTGACTGCCACTTCAGCTTGCTGATTCTTTGTGCTATGTCGGCAATTTAGTTCTTCGTTATGGATTTTGTCCAGCAAAGAGAGTCCAAGCGTAGTTCTTTCCATCATTCGCTAAATTATTTTGAATTTGTAAATACGGACGCAACAGTTGCCGCCTAATAAGAGTTGAGATTTATTGTACTATGTTCAAAAACAATAAATCTCAATTTTGAACGCAATGTTAGCTCAAAGTTCTGAGCGTTTGGAGAGTTTGATCATGTTTTGCAAACTTATGATTAATCTGTATAAGGCACTCGTCAACTGAATGTCCGAATGGTTACAAACTCCTTTGTATCATGATTAACTGCAATAGTCGATTAACTGACAATACCAGCAATCCATTTTTGTCTTTAGTTTAAATTCTCGTTGTTTCAAGAAATAGAAACTTGCTTATATCTGATTTTAAGATAAATAAATTAAAAATATAGGTTATTTTTAAAGGTTTCACATTAAAGTGTCGATATTTGAGAAACTAGAACTGACCATAAGGTTCCTTTTCTCACATTACGTCATATATTATGTATATCTACAAGTGCTGTTTTTTATAAAATAAAATTCCTAAGTATTTACTAAAAACACAGATCAATGATTCTATCGCGAGATTCACAAAAGAAGTAGTCGCCGGAATAACTCACAGAAAGGTAATATACAATATTTCTCGCAGAACCGATAACCGATGGGGTAGACGAATCTTCGAATGGAGGTTGCGTACCGAGAAGCGCAGTGTGGGACGCGCTTAGACCACGACCAAAGACTTGAGGAAGGTCGTCTTTATAGGCTGGATGAGAAGAACCTAAGATCGTGTGTGATGGATAGCTTTGGGAGAGGCCTACATCCAGCACTGGTGAGAGATAGTCTGATGGTGTGGTATGGTAATCCTTTCGAAGTTGAAGCGTGCGCAATCCTATTAAAAAGAAAATACCTATCCACGTAATGTGCCGTACACGCCTCATTTAATTTGGAGTTTCTCTCAAAAATGTCTTAAGAGATTACTTACGAACCCTTGTAATGGATTTTAAAATTAATTGCTTTTCATAAAACGTAAGACGCGTAATTTCGTTGCTGTCGCACTTCAGTAAGTTTAACGATAATTTAATAACGACATAGCAAGCATAAAGGTGAAATTTCTCGGAAAGTTCCTTTTTTTAGGGTTCTGTTTAAACGAATAACTTATTCGTAACTCTGATGTCATTTCGTCTTCGGGTTGTCACGAGACTTCTAGACGGACTGAAAGGAATTTACTAATTTAAGATTCCGAATGATATCGTGCGCCACGATGGTATGTCATGGTAATATGCTAAGACCCGAAGTAATGTTATTAGTGCCGTGGTGGAGTGGTTCGGCCTGTTGTGTGGGACGCAACGTGCGTCGACACGCTGGCCCCGTCTCACCTTCATGGAACTTGTACGAAGGTTGGGGTAGCGGCAGAGCAAGCAGAGTAGCGCAAGACAAATATAGTGAAATCGGAGCCGAATACATTTTTTTGGTTTCAGTATCGAAATCCTAGGTCCATGGGGTCCTAGAGTGCGTTCGTTTTTGCAAAGATCTTTCAAAGCGCCTGGTCGACCCTATGGGCTGGCCATTATCTCCCGCAATGCAGCCTTGCCATCCAGCGAGGTAATGCAGCCAGCATGCTGGGTACCTTGCCACAGGGACCAAATTTGTACAACATTCAATATGCTCAATATATAGGCATACAGTATTTTGAGTATTTTGTACAATAAACACCTATTATATTTTTTATAATTAAAAGTTAGTTTTCAAGTTATTTTGTAATATGATAGTTACTAGTAGATTATAGTTTCCATGAATAAAGATTTTGTAAATATCGGAATTAAAAAACTTATTACTCGATTTTTTTAAAAACACCTATTCCATTTCTTTAACATGTTTCTGCGGTCCATTAAGCTCAAAAGGAATACAGTTGTTTAGTCATTGACGGAATCCATATTGCATGAACATATTTTAATTCGATATTTTATTTCTAATTTAAACAGTTTTTTTTTCGAATTAGGTATATAGATATCTAACAATTTTTAGAAATTTTCTTTTCTTACTTTCTGCGGTGATACAACACATTGTGGGTTTTGGTTTCCTCCACAATTCTCTTCTTATTGACTGTATCTTTGGCTTCTCTGCATTCCATAAAGTTACCCTTCTCATACTCTTTAGATGTACCTCCCCATATTCGATCCATCACTTCGCCTAAGTGTACATGTTACTCTCAGTTCACTCACCTAAGTTATGTCTGTAGTTCGCGCGATCGACGATCGATATGAGTAAACCGATCTTATCGTGTCGAATTCTGTATTCTGTAACAGAATGGTACTCTACCGTCGAAATTAAATTAACTTTTCTACGAATTTCGCGTAGGCGTTCGACTTTTAGTGAGCTGAAAATTTAGCTGTTAAATACCAGAACACAGTGAATATTGATAGGTGTAATCTTTAAACTATAGCAGGTAATATTATCATTCTATACCATCAATCATTTCCTACACTTCATTATCGTAGGAGAATAAATGATCTCTTGGTATTATTTAAAATAGTCCATGGCTTGGTCGACACTGATATACTATCCTCAATTAAATTTATATGCAAGAAACGTAGAGGTAGATCTGCTAGAACCTTCTTTATTCCATATGCTCGTACAAACATTGTATTTAATTCGCCTATTCGTCGTATGTGTAGACAGTATAATCTAGATATAATCTAGAACAGTCTATAACAATCTATAACAGTATAACCTATAACAGATCTAGCTGCAGCCAATAAAAATCTAGATATATTCATGGATCAATCAATATACCGATTCTTTAATCAAGCATATAAATGTTTAAAAGAGACTTAATAAGCTCCTATATTCATACTCGTAGTATATATACTTTTGTTTATGGTAAAACTCAGTGTTAGTACTTATGTTATATTGCCTGTTTTGGTATGTTACTCAAACCATATTTTAATTTAAATACATAAGTAAGTGTTATAAAATGCTGCAAGACTTACAAGTTAATGCAAGGCATTAAGTAAGGCTGCAAGGATGTTAGGCTGGCAACTTTTCCAACAGCCGCTATTACAATCTTCTCGTACAGTCATTACAAATAAATGCATACAATCCTACCAGCCTTAGTGATATTCGTAAAAGTTTGCAAATAAAGTACGTACTACTTCAATTTTCAGTTCTATCGATTTGAAATTTCTAAATGTGTATTCCAGACTTAGACATGAATAGAATTGGGATAAAAGTAGAGGCATGAAAGTTCACTGATCCGACTAAAGTAAGTATAGAGACTACGCAAATTGATTCTTCTTTGACGTATTTTATCACGTTAAACTGGATGGGCAAGGGTAGAATAGATGCAATCTGCTCCTCATATCGATATAAGTGTATTCTCTCATAGCGATTGCTCCTTTGTATACCCGACATTATAGTTTGGTACCATTGTCCCCACTGAAAATCCCTACTGGTGGGGACAACGATAATTGTAGACAAAATTATCACCTTTGTCCTCACTAATATGAGTGGGGACAACGGAAATTAGTTCTGTGTTTGAATTTGTTACGAAAAATACGGCCGGGAAAAAATGTGGACTAATTGTATTTTATTAAATAACATCTGATATTTTCTTACGTCCATGCTCATTCGTTTATTCAGTAATTTCGTAATAACTATAGTGGGGACAGTGGAAATTTGAATACAAAAGTAATTACTGTTGTTCCCACCAGTGGGGAATGTCAGTGGGGACAACGACACCAAACCGCTCGTTTAAATACAATTATACTACAGTGTAATTGTTTGATTTTTTTTTATAGACTAGTGGGCGGACGAGCAAGCGGTCCCACGTGATAGTAAGTGTTACCGCCGCCCATGGACACCTGCACCACCAGAGGGTATGCGGGCGCGCCGCCGACCCTGTAAAATCCTATTCACAGCTGATAATTGTTATTATTGATTGTTTATTAATTGTTTGATGTTACATTTTAAGGGTAGGAGCTATTTGCAGAAGAGGCTAAAAATGTTAGACATTTGATGTAGAAATTAAATTTTAGTTATCTGATTGCTCTTCGTGAAGGTTGTAGGCTTTTCATTAAGTGCTAAATTACAGTACAGTCACATTTAGATATTCGAGATATAAGTAGATATTATATAAACTTTGCGGGATAGATATATTTCTTTGGGAGATAATCCCGAAACGAAGAGATTCAACAAAGAACTAAAGTGACCGACACAGCTGAAGCATGCTGAAGTGGCAGTGGGCAGGTCATAATTGCCGCAGGACCGATGGAGTAGATGAGTCCTCGAGTGGCGGCCACGTACCGCCAAGCGCACTGTGGGACGCCCTCTGGCCGCGTACACCGACCGACCTAAAGAGGTTCGCCGCTGGTGGTTGGATGAAAAGAGCCGAGGATCGTGTGTGATGGCGACCTTTATGAGAGGCCTATATTCAACAGTGGAGAGACATAAGCTGACGGTGATTAAATAAACATTTAGATATATAAACTGAACGTATTTCAGAGTTCAGTTAGTCACGGTTAATAATGATAATTTGCGTCAAACATGGTTAATATACAGGTGTTATTTGTTCGACCATATGCACATACACGTTTCGTCACCGGATACATGTGGCATGCATATTTTTATATGTCAAACCATTCCTACAAATCTATAACATAATTAAATTATAACATATACATAGTAACATACACAGGCAAAATGAAGTAATTTTTTTTTCCGAGATTCCAAAGTCAGCAATATACAGGGTGTGTTCGAATCCTTTAGCCTGAAACCATGGATTTTGCTCATGACTAGTCTGAGTTATAATGATACGGTTTTTTTAATTATATTTTTTTGGGGGTTGTATTTAGAGAATTCGCATGAAAAGGGTTAAATTAATTTATTCAAAAAAAGATCCATGTGTTTTTTTATATCAATGAAATCAGAATCATGAATGGCACCCATCCTTTCAATTATTATTTTCATTAATTTTTTGTTTATTTTTATTTTCTTTCGCTTTTCTCCTTCCTTGATTGCACGCCGTCATTATATCTTTCCTCCCCTGAAGGTTGGACGGAAGACAATGGCCGGTAAGCCCATTAAGCCCGCCCTTTGTACTTTGTGCAATAAAGTGTTAAATAAATAAATGGTTTCAGGCTTCGGTAAAGGTTCGGACATAGGATACTCTTTAAAATATACTTAAATTTTCTTAAAATCTACCTAAAATAGTTCAAAATCCAAATTAGCCCTAACTCTATTGCGATTCTCCCTTCATCCCCGCATCAACGTGTAATAAACCCCGCTATTTCAGCGCGGCTGTCAGTCTGTCCACCCGTTCCATGTTATTGGACAGCGTCTAGGGGATAGATGGCCTATTACGTCCCTCCGGAATCACCTGCTTGACGGGCCGTGTTGGGAATGACTTGTATTGATGGCGAACTTTTTCTTCACTGGCTATTTATGTTAAATCGTGGCTGACGGTTTATAGCATTTACACATAAACATATAACTAGTTCAGTGTACTACAGGAATCAGTAACTGGAGATATATAACATTTCAAATAAATTGCCTAATACTGTTCTATTTTTACAATATACTAATTATCAATTTATTAATAGATTCTCCAAATTAATTCTCCAAAACTATGTGTATCGGAACGCACTAAAATTCCAATGCCACGAGAGTGAGGGTGGATGTGAAAATTATTACAACAAAGACATTCGTTAGAACAGCACGCAGTTTACATCGAGTAAAAAAAAAAATTGCACCGTCGTTGGTAGTTCGATTGAACCGGTAGGTTTTTATTGAAGTGCGTCGTAATTGAAGTGGTGTGGAAGATTGTGAAATCTATTAGCAGCCGTGCTCCAGACCCGAGGAAGGCAGAAACGACACAGCAGATCGGTGAATGGTATACATAATTCGGTTTGTTGGGGAGATCGAGTTTGAAATCCTCATCGAAACTGATAAATCTGATGCGATAGCCACTTACCATCACGTGGACCCCATGTCCGTCTGCGACCTTCATCATATAATAAAAAAAATAAAAAACCTGCTTTAGGACAGTTAAAGTTGTCAGAGTCTGCTTTGGCTCCACATGTTCGTCTATGTTCGCCTCCACATCTGTATTCACCAACACGGTGCACCTAATGCGCTTCATCCCCACTGTATATTTAAGATGTCCTTTTCTGGATAAAGAATGACAATTATTTCATAGATTCAATACAATGGAGACGTGCCTACTAAACCGCGCGACACGAGCAGGAAGAATTTCGGTCATTGACATGAGGTCAGCCAAGACTGGACGGTAATGAGATTTGTATGAAATCGTCGATCACCGAATAATTTACCAGTCTTCTCATATTGAGGTTCTTGAACGAAATTTTTCATGCTCGTGGCTCGCTTTAGTACCTAATCTCTTTACGTCGAATGTAGACTAGTGACATTCCACAGTTACAAAAACTCCTTCGAAACCCTAGTTTAACTCGTGTCCGACACACACTTGGCTGGTTTTCTATTGTTATTTTGTAGAGAATATCAACCGTCAGCTGAGTGCAATAAAAATAGACAGCCCAGTTTCTCTCCGCAGCGCGGAAGAAAACCATGCTTAGTTGGCATATTTCAGTTTTACTGAAAACACAGATTTAGATTGAACATTGAACAGTTTTGAAACAGATGTGGTATTTAATTTTGGATAATTAACCCTTTACCAGAAAAAATGATATACATAAAACTATACCTATTTCAATAGAAATATTGATAGACTTTAAAAATGTGTGTTTATAGTACTGTAACGAATCCGGTTAAACAAGTGCACTGTTGATATAAGCGAGTATGGAACACTGCATTAGGTGTTTATTTGTTCGTTTATTAATTCGTTTTAAATTAGATGTACTTAACAGAAGTTACAGGTGTATTAGCGTTCTCTTCTGTAATATGGACGTATGATGACCTCTTACTACGAGTACAATTAAAAACTTAACTTTTTAAACTTCCGCGTTTTGTACACATTATATGTTGCAAATCGAGTCTGAACGCGTAAAATTTAAGGTTTTTGTTTACCTTTTATTTCTACTCTACGTAAAAGGTAAACTTAAATCGAATAGGTGTAAATAAAGGGTAAACAAAACCTTTAGTTTTGCGCGTTCAAATCCAATTTACAATATAACATGATACTCGTATTATGCCATAACATACCATACTACCAGTTTATATCCACTGCTAGATATCTACCAAGGCACGTCATCCAGTCACCACGGGCGAACTTCTTCGAGTCAATAATTAGAAACCCTTTATTAAGTCGTATGTTGTGAACAAATATTCTAACTTGTGGCCACAAGATAGAATTTTTTACACTCTGATGTCAATATTGTGGTATTTAATTAAGGTCCAGAATATTATATAGTATATGAGGTATGAATGGCCTTAAAACGTCACGCAGGCCAAGCGGGTTAGCGAGTCATTCATCCCTCGTGCACGAGACAATGTGTCAAGCCCAATCCAGGCCCATGTCCAGCAGTGAATACTGAAAGGGCATTGCTTGCATTGCATTGCATTATATAGTGCACATATCATCAGTCAATTAAAGCAATAAGTCATCAAATAAGTAATATACACTGCACATATTCAATTCAACACAACACATATTCAATATTCACACACTAAAATAACACATATTCACTGGTATATTTAACAGTTTGATGTTGAAATTCATTAAATTAAGCTCTCAAATATTGTGTATATAGACTCTCAAATATAGACAGCTAGTCTATGTTTTATGGTAAGGGACAGTTTACATTTTTGAATACAATCTATTGGGTAGGGCCCATTAATAATTAGAAGAAGAAACCTATAATATTTATGGCAAATTTAGGTGACTAGAAATAGGAGATGTTATAGATAATCATCTATGTTAGATCATTCGCTTAGACCGGGGAGAAAAAGAAAGAAAACCGGAAGACGGAATCGCATTAGCAAACATGCCAGTTCGTAATTGGTTCGTTTCATTAACTGTTCCAAAATAACTTTTCTTTTAAAATTTTCTTTCTCACTACGAGTAAGCGAAAAATTCTCTACGAGACTTGCCGAACCCAATCCATAATTCACCTGTTCCTAATTATGTTCGTCGACTGTTTTCAACAAGTATAATTACTTAATAATCCCAGTCAAATCCCACTCGAGTTTTAGCCTTCGGAACACTTGAGTTGGGGTTTCCTCTTTTATTAAGTCTAAAGGTTAATATTACAATGATTTTCAACGAACTCTTTGTGAAATATTTAAGGATTTTGCTACAGTCTATAATTATTGAAAATTAATCTTAAAAAAAAAATCGATTTTTTTTTCGGAATGGCTAAGTTCTTGTGGCCCTAGTGGCCTTTCAAGAGTCACCGATCATGAAAAAAAAAAACGAAGTCAACAGTCCATGCCTACAGGATTTCGTCTTCCAATGATGATATAATTTTAATTCGCGGTGCTATAAATACTATCTACGTGTCTTTTTAATTAAAATCAAGCTTAAACAGCTGATACACTTTATTTGATCGAACATTTAATCGATACGTGTTATGTTCAAGGGCCACCCGCATCCGATACTAAAGAATTAGCGGAACACGAAGAAGCTCGGCGACACGTCATTATTGGCAGCAAGCAACAGTATCATTGCTTCCTGCCCACGAGGGAAGCGCAGCGTGGGACGCCCCTCAGCCAGGTGGACCGATGCTTGAATTCGCCGGTGGTGGTTGCACCAGAAAAGATGAAGATTGTGTGTGGTGGCGAGTCTTGGGAGAGACCTATATCCAGCAATAAATATACATAAGCTGATGATATGGTAACAGTATAGGAGCTAATTTAAAGGTGAATAGAATGGAAGCTAATGGAATGGAAGTATGGAAGCTAACCTAACGTAACGTTTAAGTTAAAAATATAGTTCCGCGTCGTCTTAGTGTTAACATACTTGTTAGCTGCTCTTTCAGTATCCACTACAGGACTTGGGCATCCTCATGCATTGTCTTGTGCCACGCTCGCCAAGCGGGTTGGGGAGTACATTCTTTCAGAGGTGGTGTAATTCCTCAGCGCTTATGGTAGCGACCCCAGGAAAAGATGCAGTAGTAATATTCTCTAATCTACCGACGCCACATGGCACATACTTAATAATTGCATACTTAATAATTTAAAATTATATATTTTCTTTATAGAATAAGGCGGCAGACGAGCGTGCAGTCCACCCGATGGTAAGTGGGTACTGTCGTCCATAGACATCCGCCATACATGCCAACGTCAGTCCAGAATGAGAAACATTGGCACGCCCCCGGATGCGTTGCCCACATTTGCAGATTAAGGAATGGATTGGGAAAATGAGGAGGGACAGGATGGGATTGGAATGGGCTCTGACATATCTCACTCACCACCGAAATACTTACGTACATTGGGGAAATACGATAAAGTAGGAAATGCGGTACATTTCAAGGTAGTCTTCTGTGAGAGAGGGGTTACGTGGCCAGTCGAGTGCGCCCAGCGGCTGTGGGAATGCAGCGTGCACTCTTCCCCTCCCAATAGTAAACATAAACGCAAATGCGATAAAATGAAAGGGCGCATTTCTAAACGAACGCAATAATAACCTATATATTACAATAATATTCGCAGTTTAGGCGCCAAAATTGGTGCATTCTCCCTATATATATATATATCGTGATTTACTGCGCATTTAGTATTTTATGTTGAGTATTCGTTTAAATACAAGCCTTAAAAATATGGCAGAGGTCTGAACTCTCATGAACAAGATAGTGTTGATAAAACTGTGTCAACCAATGAAGAACCTATAATTGTGATAGCTCTGATTCTAAAGAAAATATTTTCTAAACAAAAAGCAATCTTTTAAAAAGATCCGAGGATAAGATCAGAAAAAACACATTATTTGTGAGTAAATATAATTAATGACTCCTCTAAAAATAGCCCTAAATATTGAACTGAAGGGAAAAAGGAAAGGGATCTCGAGGAAAATATTTTCAGAATTTTCCAATCTTCGGTGATATATTATTATGTAGGTTTACTGTCTTTAGGTCGGGTAGCTTCAACATTAAATATTAGTTTTATTCTCTATTTTCTATTGTCTACTGTCTAGTATCTTAGTATTACTACTGTCACAACACAACAGACAACACATCTGAGTTTTAACCTTTGAATAAAGGACACACAGGTATCGGTGTTCTTGTTCATTGACAGAACGGATCATTTCCATAAGGAGACATTCTCAAAAAGACAGATTCTCATAAGGACAGAAATTGTACAGTCAACCTGAGTGTTTAAGATGGCTTTGGTTGGTCCTACAGACTATAGGAGTAGAGAGACAACATGAATTTCGTTGTGTTCCTTTTTTTCATATTAAGTACTACAACACATTGCATTGTTTGCATTTGTGTAACAGCCACAATGCGAATTATGTTAAAACTACCAGTGTGTAGTTTATGCTATTTTTTTTTTATTTATTTATTCTTTATGGCATAAAGTGACAAAAGGCGGACTTAATGCTTCGACGCATTATCTCCTAGTCAACCTTATAGGCTTTCCAGAAATGGCGCGTTAGGTGCAATGATAAAACTATAGTTAATAGTTACGCATAAAAATTAAATACCGTAATTTAAATAAACATATACATACATGCCACATATATACATAAATGTATACCATACATACATATATACATACATACATACCATAACCATACAAAAATACCTAACTATAATATACAATTATTTTTAATGTAACCAGATGTACACAAATCCTACCATCATGATGGAGTTATTATCACGGGCCTGTAATAATTCCGACGGCAGACGTGCAGACCCGTATTTAAATTAACAACACACGTATTTTAACAACAGTTATAAATTAGCGTACAGACTTTATTGTTTGTCACACAAACCATTTGACAGTAAAACATTAACAAAAACAAGTTAAAATAAACAATTTTCGGTAGTTTAGTTTCGGTATAAGACATTGTCAACTGCGTCAACTGTCAACCTATCGCGCGCGTCACATCTCGTGTCAGTGGGCGTTGGCCTAATTGTTTGAAAAGTGAATGTAATATTTTTGCACTGCCGTGGATTTTTTCAACATAATTTCCACCTCAGATTTCAACAACCGCACCCTCCCGTCACAGAAGTGCGATGCATCTGCATTTCCTCGATACGAAGGTGTTGCACACTGTACGATGCAGAAATCGGTTGTGGAACGAACCGTCTGAAGAGGTCTTTCCATTACTCTATTATTCATTATTCCATTATTCAAGAAAGCTGTGAATAGGCTTCTGCAAAGTCGGCAGCGCACCCTCATACCTCCTCGTATTGCACGCGTCCATAAGTGGCAGTAGCCACTTACCATCACGTGGACCGCTTGTTTGTCTGCCTCCTTTATCATAAAAAAATAGATTTTGGGTAGATATAAAAATACTGTATTTTACATCAAAATACATCTGTGGTGGCAACACTTTGCTTCGCTAATCATTAGACTAATCATTAGATTAGATGGATGTTTACGGTGCATAATTAAGGTTATACATACCTATTAAGGTACAAGTCTAATATTGTGACATCCAATATTTCTGATATGTTTATTTTCCAAAGAATATTTTTAATGCTACGACATTCCAACACGAACGTTAGTGAGAAGAGCAATGGAAAACTCTGAAAATTTCTGAAATATTATTACAAATCGTTTTTCCGAATGAAACGCTCAAAATTCCGCCCGCAGACGTCTGCACAATTATAGGCTCGTTTGTTCGCAACCTATTCATTCATCGTTATCGGTACAGTGCCAGTGCCAAATGCAGTAGGGTTGTCACCAAGCTAAATAGTTACTGTCAATAGTAATTCTTTTTATTTTTTTATTTAAATAAATATATTGATTTGACATGGATACTTTACTAGTTGAAAATAAAATATTTCGTTATTAAAACAGAAGAGACTTGAAAAATTAACTCTGAATATAGCAGGTATTTATTCATTTGTTATTTTATTTAGTATTATATGTAGGTATATATTTATATTAGGAACTTGCTATTATAATTCATATACACATATGTATATTAGCTCCAAATTCCCATTATTATTGCATTAAGCACCTCTTTTGTGTTTTTCTATTTGCCCAAAGCTAGACTGGCAGACAATGTCACACCTAAGTCATTAAGTCCAACTTCTGTATATGTGTGTGTGTGTGTGTGTGTGTGTGTGTGTGTGTGTGTATAAAAGTATAAAGCAATGAAGTATGAATAAATAAATAAGTAAACTCTTGAAAGTGCCGGACAGTTACACTAAAAATATATAATTGTAAGTTCATCATAAGTGGTATTGTTTCTTTATGTGGTATTTTAAACAGTTTTTCTCTTAATTATTATAATTACATCCGTAAACGTTTGTACCATTAAAAGACAATTCACCCGTGCTCTGTTCATAGTTATCTGTACTCTGTTAGCATCTAAACTTGTAGGGTTCTCAACAAGTACAGTAATTATATTTAAAAAATTAAATGATTAATAATTAAACGAACGTCAGAAAATACTGAATGGACATTCTTCGTAAATTACAATTATTCATCCAAGTATTCAAAAATAGTTTGTTTCGTTGATTAATATTTTCTGTTCATTTATTAGATTCATTTCATTTAGAAAGTCCAAAATCCAAAGTTGTATTGTTGTTTATGTACAAGAATATGTAGTACATAAAACAGTCTTTTTAAATGCTTGTAACGCCTGCACTATTAAAAAGTAATTTAATAGACCAGGCGCTATGTTCATCGTGTCAAATGTTACGGGGTTTCATTAATCCCAGTCGTTGCACTATAAAATATAGAAAAAGGAATTTTATTCCAATTGGTAGAGCTCTTACAGAAAAGAATGTGTTGAATTTAAAATACTTTTAAATCATTTTCAGCCCGCAGACACCTAAACTATTTAAGCATTATTCGTTCGAATTTTATTAATCGTTATTGATGCAGTACCAGCACCAAATACAACAGGGTTGTCATCAAAAGTTGTAATATTAAAAAATGTAAAAAGTGAGTCTAATTGGACAGCATCAGTATATCTATATAAACATGTAACATTTTTTAATAAAAACTGTGTAAAGACTAGCTATAAATATCGCTTTACACAATACAAAGTTTATACATCTACCTAGAGGTACCGCATATTGTTACGAAAAAGAGAATAGTCAAAGATTACCATACTGCTGTTCTTTCTTTCTTCATTACAAAGTTAAGGATAAAAAGGTAATTGTGTATTGTAGTAATATTAATAATACAGTAATAACAATTAAACCCCAGTAAAACATAGTCATCACCAGATGGTTGACAGATGTCATGCATTATAGCTGTAAAACTACGATTATGAAGCAACCCTATTGGCATCCATTATGAGACTCTTTGGCAAGTGTGAGTCGACACTACTCGGCCAAAATGTGCTGAAAAACTTAAAAACATTCTAATTTTCAACTAAATGTAAGAAAACGTAATTCTACAATCATAAACCTTTGTTATTTACCTATTAGACATAATCAGTTAGATATAATTAGATTAGATCGAAGTGGAAGAGAGTCGCGCCAGGCTTGTGTCTGAAATCGAAGACGCTTTAGATCTAGTCTCGATTTGGGGTTCTCTGAACCTAGTGGATTTTAACCCCAGTAAGACGCAAGTCTGTGCATTCACCGCTAAAAAAACCCCTTTTGTTGTAGCACCTTGCTTTCAGAGCATACCTCTTAAGATCTTGGAGAGTATCGGGATCCTTGGTATCGACATCTCCAGCAAAGTCGAATTTAGGGGTCATCTGGAAAATAAGGCCAAAATGGCCTCCAAAAAGCTCGGTGTGCTGAACAGAGCGAAGCGGTACTTCAAACCTGGGCAACTCCTTATGCTTTACAAAGCTCAGGTGAGGCCCCATATGGAGTACTGCTCTCATCTCTGGGCCGGCGCACCGAAATACCAATGGGTCCCATTTGACTCCATCCAACGACGTGCTGTTCGTATTGTCGACGATCCCACTCTCACGGGCGGTTTAGAATCTCTCAGCATTCGGAGAGACGTTGCGTCTCTCTGTGTGTTCTACCGCCTGTACAATGGGGAATGCTCTGAAGAATTGTTTAATATAATTCCCACCTCGGGTTTCTACAACCGCACCTCCCGTCACAGAAGTGCGCTCCATCCGCATTTCCTCGATACGGAGGTGTCGCGCACTGTTCGGTCCAAAAATTATTTTATACCGCGAACCCGTAGGCTGTGGAACGAACTGCCTCAAGAGGTCTTTCCATTGAGCTACGATATGGGGTTCTTCAAGAGAGCTGTGAATAGGATTTTGCAAAGTCGGCGGCGCGCCCGCATACCCCCTGGTGTTGCAGGTGCCCATGGGCGGCGGTAACACTTACCATCACGTGGGACCGCTTGCTCGTCCGCCCACTAATCTATAAAAAAAAAAAAAAAATCAACCATATAGGCAAATATATATCAAATATATAAGAAGAGTAAGTCAATCGTTTTGCACAATCTACGGTAGGTCAAACAAAAAGTTCTTGAAAAGAATTTTGAAACGAACTCTTTCAAACACTCTGTATCTGTCAAACGTCATTAAATATTCAAAGCTGTCATTTGTTTTTTTCTGGCTGCACTTTGAAAATTAAGTGTTTGGGGAAAAATTTGACATAACCAAGAGAACATTTTAGTTCAATGACTTTTTGTGACTTTCATTGTGGTCCAAACCAGAAAAAGGTTATAAAAGATTTAAGTTAGCATTTAGTAATGATCCAGTGCCACTGTTTATAACTGATTCAGTGAATTTAAACGTGGTCATACCCCACCTCCGTGACGATGTTAGAGAAGGGCGTCCTACGACGGCGGTGACAGAGGAAAACATCAAAACTGTGCGGCTCATGATTGAAGCAGGCAAATGAAAGACATATCAGCAGATTAGTATGAGTTAAGTTCAAACTATTTTACACAATCCTCTACGGGTAAGCAAGCTTTGTCCTAAATGGATTCCTCACAAATTGAGCGAAGCTCAAACAAAACATTTCCGTGTGGAATGGTGGAATGGAATGGTTAAATGCTTGAAACATTCAACAATGCAATGCGACAATGCGACAAGGCAATCTGTGCTGTGGGTCTTTCCTTGAGAAGAGTTGCCGACGAAAATGAAGAAAAACCGTAGCGCTGAAAAGAAAATGATTGCTTTGGCGGACGGGCCACTATAACTATCACAATTAGCTACTATAACTTTAGAAAATAAAAGAACAGTTATTGCGAAATGATATGTGAACAGCTGTTTGCCTTCTGTTTCGGAAAAATCGAAGAACGACGCCCACGAACCAGAATGATCCCCCTTCACGACAATGTCCTAGCTCACCTGCCAGACAAACGAAGCAATTTTTGAGTAGTGTCAATGTAGAGTTAATGGATCACCCACCATACAGTCCCGACCTTGCGTCCTGTGATTTTTATTTATTCCCTAAAATTTAGGATAAACTCAAAGGAATACGTTTTATGAATGCAGGAGAGGCAGTAACGGCCTTCAAAACGGCTGTTGAAGAGCTAAAGAAGGGTGGGCTGAATGCTTCACAAATGGTTTCATTGCATGAAAAAGTGTATCGACTATCCCGGAGAATACTTCGTAAAGCAATAAAATAACTTCCATCTTTATATGTGATTTCATTTTTAAGATTCTAAAAACTTTCAGTATCACCCACGTATATATCAATTTTATTTCTCTCTACCTGAAGGTAGCCTGGAAGAGATCGCGTTAGCGATAAGGTCGCCTATTTGTATTCCGTCATTGGAATACAAATAAGCACATGTAATAACCCTATGTAATAATAATTATTATTAGAACGGTGGTAGCACTTACCTTGAATGGTAATTAATGACTAAATGAATATTTTCGGTAAAGGGCAATTTGAGTTCCCCTAAACAACAAATCGCAGAAGCTATTCTCACGAACGTTTGATGGCAAAAACAAAAGGAAGATTGCGACTAACAATTTAGAGAATCAGGCTATTGAAGATAGTCATAAATTGGAAAGATTAACCCCAATAAGTATACAAAACAGATGTATCTCTTAAAGAGCTTCTGAAAATTTTGTTGTTGTTGTTGCTCTTTATCGTAGTTATAATAAATTGCTACAATAAGACATTACAATATTACCATAAGTACAAAGGCAGACTTCTTCCTAGAAGGAATCTCTTCCAGTCTTCCAGTTAGAATAACCGAGAGGAGTTATGTCATTAAAGAACAGGCTACATCATTTAATAAGAATTGTTTATATTATTCGAATCATTCTTTTTTGAAACATAATTATGCATAAAAATATCACTTTACAGAAAGTAATAATGATTAGAATTTTATCATTTTAATGATATATCTATCTATACATATATATGGATGTCGGTATATCTGAAATTAATAGACTTCGACACCGTTTGACCGAGCACCATGAAAGTTGGCACATTTTATTTTTTATGGAGAAGGTTTTTATGCTGTCCACTTTGTTGTAACTCGCCAATAGTTGGCGTTGTAGCATATCAACTTCTATACCGCTCAACCGATCGCCATGAAAATTCGTAAATATAGGTACTTGAGCACGGAGAATATTTTCGAGCTATCACCTTTGTTGTAACTTGCCACTAGATGGCGCTGCAGCACATCAACTACTATACCGTTCAATCGATCGCAAAAATCATATCGACAGCAAAACAGAATAATTTGTGACTTTATATACAGAGGTAAATAAATATACACAGGCAGGACAACGTCTGCCGGGTTTTGCTATTAAGTATAAAAATGGAAGAAAATTAATAAAAAGTTATGCAATTTTTACATTATTTTTATCATTTTCGGGTTGCATCTTTATTTTCGGTTTGTTGTTCGGTTTGTTTATTTATTTTCGGTTGTCACTAAAGGTGCAATATAAGCAAATAAACAGAGATTGTCATTTAACCATTATAGACAATTAGCTAAACTTACGCTAATACGGGCGAAGTCACAGGCGATCGCTAGTGTTGTTACCGCTCCTCATATTTTCCTGTCGAATAAAAACAATTTCTGTATTATAAAGTTTAATAACAAATGCACGTTAATTCCAAGTTAAAACTAAACGCAACGCCACCTTGGGAATAAAACACGGGTTTTTTAACACCTAAGCAAAACTTTTCTTGTTTATTCTGACGTCTACCGATTTATTAAGGTTTGATTGGCGGCAGCAAAATCGAGAATATTTTAAAATGGCGGAAAGTAGGTATAAACAAAAAGGCTCTAAACAAAAATGTCCCAAGGCCTTTTAGATTTTACTGAAAAATCTTAGGATTTACCATTGTCCGGGCTTTTACACTAACATGTGGACATAATACAATTCTTTGATATATTGGCCTTTTCATAATACAATGTCTTCTTCATAGCTCCTCGGGGAGTAATCTAGCCGCTATAGGACTATAACAAAAGACCGGGGCCGCGTAAGATATGGCGAGGCAGGTTGAAGTAAGCCATTTTGTTAAATTTATGTACATCACTGTAGTATGTTTTATGTAAGAACGATGAGAATGTACGAAGATTTGATAAAAGGTCTTCGCTACAGATTGATAGAGCTGGGCCTTGGCACGATCACATATATTGCGTTTATATATGAGTTATTATTATTACAATGACATTCATATTTGTTGCTCTAACCGAAAATACAAAGTTCTACAACGTATTTACGGTTGGCGCTACGTAACCATATATTTGGGTCCGTATATTATACTATGAAATTCATATGCGTAATAAATGAGATCAGTAACACCAATTATGGGACATCAATATTAATAACATACAAATATGAATGTACGTACGTATATATAAGTATCTAAATATTTTATTAATATACCTACATCTTGCATATTATGTTTAACAGTTATTAACAGTTTAACAGTCCTTATTCGTTTTCTTTATTATAGTTTCCTTTAGCTTTACCCTGGCTTGATTGCACCGCTGTCATTATATCTTTCCTTTCCTGAAGGTTGGCTGACAGACAACTTACTGGAATTTACAAGACAACAATACAAATACCGTAACTGTACCCAGCCACATTGTCTTGTGCGTGAGGAATGTATGGCCTTAAAACTTCACGCTGGCCAAGCGGGTTGGCGAGTCCACTCTTTTACAGTTTTTTTTTTTTTATAGAGAAGAGGGCGGACGAGCAAGCGGTCCCACGTGATGGTAAGTGTTACCGCCGCCCATGGACACCTGCAACACCAGGGGGTATGCGGGCGCGCCGCCGACCTTGCAAAATCCTATTCACAGCTCTCTTGAAGAACCCCATGTCGTAGTTTAATGGGAAGACCTCTTGAGGTATCTCACCGCTTGCGATAGCGGCTTTGTCGCCGTTATATAAATTATAATACCTTGTGATATTTATACTAGTACGTATTGACTTTTTGTCGAACTCCTTCCACCGCACGCAGTCGGACTACAATACGATCCCTACTGATATTAGGAAAGCTTCGAACAAAGATTGCTTCGGGTACATTACCTGACATTATTACAATCTTACAATCTTCTTTTCCTACTCAAATATTCCATGTTATTATTAATATCTTGACTTAACTTACGATTTTTGTTTTTTTTTTACTTACTTAATATTTATTTATTTATTTTAAAACTTTATGGCACAAAATACTATGGGCGAGCTTAATGCTACAGCCATAAGAAAATAATATGTTATTCCGCCCTTCACGCTTTTTGAATTACTACCTACTAAATAACTACCATATTTTAGTTTAAAACTTACATATAATACATTTTATAAGTAATTTTAAACATTGTTAATGTCTACAACTTGCTATTAAGCACTGTTAACCTCTCTTGGTTATTGTTTCGACAATATATATTGTTTACGGTTGAATTTGAATGTTTGTTGCGAAGATAAAGCGTGTTGTGCACTCAGCGTTTTAGACGCGCGCTTTGTACATCGTTCTAGTAACTCACGAACGAATGTCTGCTTTTTGTAGTTTTGAGTCCATACCTTTCAACCGTATCTTTGTAGTTGCTTTTCGAAGTTTAAATCCGCAAAATGGACTAGCGCTCGTGGGTTGCGAATGTATATCGCTATCTATAAGGAAGTACAAGAAACTATAAAGAAGATAATCTCTCAAGATCTGATAAAAAAATACAGAATGGAATTGAAGATGAGGTTGATTAATGTGACACTCCCGTGCATGTCTAGTTATCCAGTCTGATATAATAGAAGCTGAATGTCCTGTGCGGAGAGATTGCTTCATGAAAGCGTCGGTCCACCTGGCCGGGGAGCGTTACTCTGCGCTTCCCGTCTCCATTCAGTGCACCCTGCCAGTTATGACGCAAGATTCCGCAACGTGGTCTCCAACGGTTGCCCGATTGGTCTGATCCACAAGTTTAAAGTCGCTCAACGATCTGTGGAGAGAGCTATGCTCGCAATTTTTTTGCGGGATAAGATTTTGAATGACGAGTTGCACCAAAGAACGTAAGTCAACGACATAGCTCAGCTCACAGAGCTAGTAAGCTGAAGTGGCAATGGGCAGGTCATATCAACTGCAATACCGTAAACCGATAAATTACGCGTCCATGTTCTGAGTGAATGTAAATTTTGATTGCATAAATTATTATAATTATTTATTTCATATATTTTATTTTTATTTATTTATTCAAACAAATCTCCATCATTTCACTTACAAAATATAGTATAAAACAAATTTTCAAATGTCAAAAGCTCTTACTGAATTATATTACATATCTATTAACTAATCAATCTTAATTGTTTGATTTAACTTTAATCACGGTTTGAATTAGATTAGAAATAGAATTAGAAATGTATTTATATATACGAACAATTTACTGATTGTGAGTGCTCTAGACCCTACTAGGATTCCCTGTCGTGTCCCCCCTTAAACTTAGGCTTAGTACCTGTATCAATATGTATTTAAGTCAATGTTTATATGTGTGGTTATACGATATATAAATTGTATATATAGTGTATATAATGTGTTTATATACCGAATCGATTTGAAATAATCTTACAATAACCAATTCTATAGAATATGTCGATATTATAACGATCTGGATAATGAGTTTGACATATTCTATCTAAATAACGCCCGTTTCAAAATTCTGTTGGATAGATATTTTCCTTTTAGATAGATTATATGTAGATAGTTTTATTATACCTATTCTGCATGATTACTGCTAACGTTCTGTATAACTCTAAGTGAATTTACAAACGTATAAATATTTTATAAAATGTGTCCTTAACTAGATAAGTTTGTAAATTTGTTGTGGTACTTAATAAATTAATTACCCATGTCCATGTGTGTAAGTATTCGGTATTCTGTGTATAAATAAAAACGCGGCGTTCGAATAATGTGTGAGAAGTTCTCCTTTGGTACATAATAAATAAAACGTAGGTTTGTTTAGGCCCATTAAAGTTAAACACCACAAACAGCAATATCGTCCCCACTGTTTTCACATTAAGTTTGTTGAACTAAAATTTGGAACGAATTGCGTTCATTTTGTAGTACCTATTAGATCTGTACGTGTTGTATATACATATATACAACTAAATATATAAGTATTACACAAATGTGTAATTCTTAGCAAATAGAATATGGTACATATGAATAATAAGTCTAATATAATATGGTATGTATTCCAATGACCATGAACTTACGAGTAGAATGACAACAATGACAAAGTTATTTTTGCGTGGCACAAAAATGTTTAGTTTGTGTGAGTGTGTTGCTTGAGTTTTTTGTTTTTGCACATTGTGGCAAATCGCACATTTGCCATAATGTGCGTGACGCATGACTCCTACACAAAATCACCGTTTAAATTTAATCATTGCTTAATGAAATGACTTTGTCACTATTTAACAAGTTTAGTTTTATTTTTTAGAAAAGAACAACAAATTTTGAGCAATCGTTAAATTTAGCCAGTTAAGCACATTAATGCTCGAGCGCTAAGTCAGCACCTTACCATCTGTACATTAACCATGCGTCTCGAGCTTCTAACTTCAAGAATTTAAGACCATCAATTCAGACTATAATGCTTACGAGCTTTAACGTTTGATGGTAAAAGATTCATTATTGATATTTTGATGCTTATATATACATATATATATTCATATTTGTATGTTCATTCATTCACTCGGCGCTCAGCGCTTACGCTAGTTTTAATAGACGCCGTTACGCACACAGACATATTACACATATTCAAATATTCAGCAAATTTTATATTAGCAAAATTTTGCCAATTACGTGTGAGAATTTAAAATGGTTATAGGCTTAGAGTAAGATTTGGTTAGACCCTATATTATTATTATGTGATATACTTGTATTAGCATCCGCCTTGTAGCACTTCAAACCACTAGTGTTATTACAAGAGTCCAGCAAATATACGAGTACATTACAGTAGCGACACTTATCTGCTTGCGTATTGATTACTGACATGATATTATAATACCTGGAGAGAGGGTAAATATACAGTAAGTGACAAGTAGCGTGTAGAAAACCACTTAGGTACACGGTGATAAGCTACAAGTCTCGTCTTACATTGAAGAAATAGTGAGACTAAGTGTTGCCAGATGTCTCGCTTTTCTCGGCACGTCTCAGTTTTGTCGTAACTGTTAGTATTTTAAAATACGCACGTATTGCGTATTTTTGGGCGAACAAAGTACTGAAGATAGTCAATTGTTTATTTGCTCAGAACTGTGGGTAGATAGATATTTAGATATTTGTCCCAATTTTTCACATTATACACCCGCTAAGACCTAATTAGAACCGTGGTTCGAACCACTATGTTTCAATCGCTTCCTGTCAGAAAGGGCGCTTGTTCAATACCATTGCTTTCCTAATGTTTTTGATACCACTTGTAGCAGAGTCCTGTATCACATACAACGAATTCCTAGAATATGTTTCTACTGGATCTAGAAAGCTATTGTTTTGCTGTGTATCATTACAGTAAACATCAATTAGTGCAAATTCGTAGACTGAATGATGGGTGAAAAAAGAACTGCTATACTGTTTTACCGCAATCATTACGTTGATATTACGATGATCTGTCTGCGACAACATGGAATTTATACATTTTTATCTTATCGCTTGAATACTAAATCCGAAAAGAACACTTTAAACTGTCACTTACATTTGTTCCTTCATAAAGATATAGATGATATCATAAATCATTTTGCTATGACTAAACACTTGACATATAATGCTACACTGCACATACATTATATACCTGCACATACCTTGTGAAAACATGTTTTATGTACTTTAGATGTAAGAAAGACACATGTTTTGTCCGAGAGCCGTTATCGATAATTTTTGATAACTCAGATATCAATTTTATAAATGAAAACATAGTATGGTAATAAATTAATAATACACTGTTGAAAATAGACTTTATATAGTCTGTTATTTAGGTTCTTTTGTTCTGTTCCTTGGATACCGTTGCGTTGTACTCGTAGAAGTTTTACAAGAAGAATGAATCTACATTTAATTTATACCGTTCTCCGAAGTATTTTATTTGTTTAATTCAGAAGCTTCCACCGGGCTAAGTACATAGTTTTTAAATATATTTATTCAAATTTAGGTAGAAGCGGTGATAATCTGTAAGAGCGGTGATAGGCTAGGGGTATCTATACTCGACTCCCATCCGTGTGACCGTGATTTCAAATCCTCAGCCCGTACCACTTTTAAAAATTGTCACAAGCTCGGCGGTGAGGGAAAACATCGTGAGGAAACCCGCATGGTTTATACAACTGTCTCTTCTTGAATGTTGTTGAAATAGTTGAAATAAATCGCCAATCCGCCCGCCCAACGTCAACGGATAACGCCCATATTTCAGTGGAGAGTTGCTGGTGCATATGTGACTTCGACCTCGCGGTTTCAGTCGGAGTGGGTTCGTACTCTGCCCGGCGGTACTACGCCAGAGTCCCTCACCATCCCAACCTCCTAGTAGTTGACAGGAATGACCCCGATAGGAATGAACCTCCCCGTTGCCGTCGTCATCGTCATCCTCGGCAAGTCTTAGACGACCCCGACGACCCAGTTACTGTTGCCAATGCGGTTTTTACACTACACTCACAGGCTACACCGCCGGTGGAGACGTCACCCTCGCTACACCGTGAACACACACCAGCCTTCAGCCAACACTTTTACAAGGTATCGGCACGTGTCCAGGCGCTTCTCACCGACTTGCGATCCCGCGGTACCTTCCCAAAGCAACGCTATAAGCCGAGGTCCGTTCCTTCCGCCGGTCGTTGCTGCACACACTCTGCTCCTGACTGAGCACCTTCATCACTCGACCTAAACCATACATGTCCAGTGGCTCTTGAAAGGCAAGGAAAGAATTTAGCCATTCCGAAAAAAAAGGTGGGTTCATTTATGCTTCAGTACAGTTAAATGCTCCAATAAGATTTCATATTTACATTCGACTCGACTCTACATTCATTCAATACAAGGATACTGTATAGTAGACGAGACGGACTCACGGCGTAGACTAACAATTGGTACTAATATATACTAATTATATATACTAATATAACACAAAATCACGTAACACCATGGCTTACTTAACAGCTGGCTTAGTTAACTGGGAGGGGGGGGGGGGGGGGACGCTCCAGGCTTCGCCAGGCCGGATAGGATTCGCCATTTTAAAAAAATTGTTTATCTCAATATAAAGACATCATCATGATAAATAATATTAGTTTAAGAACCAATCCGATGTGACTAACGGTTTTGTGGGGCGGCCATCTTGGAAATAATCATAAATCCTTAATCAGGGCCCCCTGAACCCCCCAGATATCAATTTTCATCCAGATCGGACAACTTGAAATTTTGGTGGTGCGGTAGTCCGGTCGCTCCGGACTTCGCCCTACGCGGATCTCGGCCTGCGGCCTCGTTAGGCGCAACTCGGCTTTCGGCCTCGCGTAAGTTACACAGTGATAAAATTCGGACGCTCCGGGTTTCGCCCTACGCGGACACCACACTAGGTGACACAAGGTGGACTTTCTTCTCATCTGCCACCTTCTTTCAATGATAAAAAAACCTACGCTACTCTTTATCTCAATAAAACATTCCCCTGGGTAAAAATTAGTGCATAAACATCCTAAAAAGATACGTCATTATTGAAGAAAATGCTTTTACGATCAGGTAAATATGATAATAAATATTAAAACGTTAAATTTTTGTTCACAGTACGTAGGTGCTCGAACATCGGATGTTTCATAAGCCCAAACACAACGGCCAAATTTATATCCGCTCTTACGAAACGAATTGAAGAGCGTAAAGGTTGAACAACAATGTGATAAAACACGGATCTCCTGAATAACTTAAATCTGTTTGGAAAATTGATTTTACTATTTCCTTGTTGGGCGATTTTATATTCCTATGTTTGGGTACACTATTTGGGACAGCGATGAATTAGCAGTTTGCAAAAAAAAATGGCGTGAATTCATACTCAACTCTGGGTTTATTTTTCTGGGTGTCAAGGGAGTTACCGTTACCAAAAAAATATGGTGGGTATAAAGGTCTATAAAAGTCGGTTCTAATTTCTCTGTAATTGAGTCTTTAGTGAAACAAGAAATAACTGAAAGAATATTTTTTTTTTTAAAAACCCTTTATCTAAATCAGATTCTATTAATTAAATCTTATATAAATAGAATTTTGAAACAACGACATTTTAATATCAAAAAATCGTAACAACGAAATACCATACCCACAAGGACCTTTTGTTGTTAACATGTTAATAGATTATAATTTATAATAGATAACACTGGGGAACAGCAATTTCGTTGTCTGAGATCTGTCACTTGTTATTTGACTAACTTTTGGCCTCTGAATACAATAATAATACCAGTTTTTGTCTATCACGTCAACTGTTGAAGTTACAGGATATCCTCTCTTTGTCTCAAAAGTCATACAAAATATATATATAAAGGAAAATAAAGGGAAAACTTACCAAATATACTGTTCACAAAGAATAGTTTTATTCATACAAAGGCTATATATATATATAGTTACTGCAAGTTAAATTTTTTTTATACAAATAGTAAAGTTTTTTTACCAAACGGTAAATATACTCGTACATATTGAGGAAAAAATTTTCGCTTATGGGCTTTTCTAGAGTGTTTAATCTGTAGACATTCTCGCTTGATGCTCCAACAATAGTCAGACATCATATGTACATCCCATCTACCTTGGTACCGTGCCTCCATGACCTTCAAATCTTGGTGGAATCGCTCACCCTGCTCATCACTGACTGCACCAAGATTTTTCGGGAAGTTATCAAGATGGCTATATAAAAAATGCTTGTTGGTGCTCATGTTGCAAGCCAGCATTTTGAAGCTCTCCAAAAGTTGCTGGACAATTTCGCTGTAATTCTGTGCTCGTGTATTTCCAAGAAAGTCTTTGACAATTTTTTTGAATGCCTATCAAGCAATCTTTTGAAGTTCTGTCATTGTTCCGATGAAATGTTCATCTTTAAGGAGCTGTCGAATCTGTGGACCATCAAACACACCGGCCTTTATCTTTTCAAATGACAGGCTAGGAAATGCCGAAATGAGATACTTGAAACAGTCTCCTTCAATTGGCAAAGCTTTGACAAATTACTTCATGAGACCCAGTTTTCTATGCAGAGGTGGAAATATAATGTTCTTTCTATCGACAAGATGTAGAATGTTTGGATCACCAGGTTTCAGGTCAGATCTTGGCGCCCAATTCGACTGCTTCATGCTTCGTGAGAAGCATCGTGAGACCCAGTGCTTCTCACGAGCTCTGCTGACCCACTTACACTAAAAACAGAGATACTCGGTATATCCGCGTGTTAGCCAAGGAGGAAGCAGACCATTTTAAAATCAACACAGATGATCCATTGGTGCATGTGATATTGCAACAAATTAATGACTCTCTTTGTCTTCATATTCTTCACACAAACAAACACAAATAGGAATGGCCTATTGGGAGAGCACCAAATAAATTTCCATTGTGGGGGAGGACACACTTCAAGATCCACTTTGAGCTATCGATGAACAATCGCCATTGAGTTGCGTTACAGGCTGAAATTCCAAACTCTTCCATTAAACCATGTACGTTATGGCAATCGAATGCAGAATCGAACTTTCTCTTGATCGAAAGTAGGATACCTTAGCCCTTTTTTCAAGCAAGTACAAGCAGTAGTACTTCCTATGATCCAGGCTCGATGCCGCGGAGAGTGGTCACATTCACATAAGGTGTAGAGAAAAAAACTTGACGTGGTAGAAGAAATCTAACTACAATTTTAAAATCAGCATGCCTATTTAACTCTAAAACAGCTCAAAAATCTAACTCAACAGAAATTGTGTTACAAATTGTTCCCCAGTGTAATAGATATGTTCGATACCTATGGTGTAATAAATATTTTCTTAGCAACGTCCTAGTATTTTTGTACTGTGTTTTCCCCGAAACGCATTTAAAGTTTTTGCGTAATCACTAATCAGACAGATGACAGCTAAACAGACAGACATGACAGGAAGAAAAACATCCACAATTTCTTTGAAATTAAAACTATCTGGGCCGAAAATGTCTAGAATCATTAATATTTCATTATTTAATCTTTTCAAGAAGTCAACAACCTTTAAATTAGTCAATATTTTATATGAGGCAATGCTGATAAAAAAACAACAGCTATATAAAGCAAATATTAAATGGTCAATGTATTACATTATGTATGATGTGGATAGTAAAATGTAGTAATTTATCAATTAGCACAATCATACACTGTGATGTTACCGCGTAAACATCAAAGTATGTATTACGCGTTCTGAATACGCGTCAGGAACAGTCATTTTTATTGTACTCTCATTAAGTCTTACAGTGCGTTTCGACTTATAAACATTATTGCCGATATTTTAAAAATAATTTATTAATTAAATTAATTATAAAATTGAATAGATATGAGCTGATTCCGTGCCGAATACCGCCTTGTGAGGTCTGTGCTCATAAGACGTTACAGGCTGATATCGTTTATTTTGAAATAAGACAGTCTGCATTTAAAGTTACATTTTTTTTATTAAAAGCAATGAATAACAACACCTTTGTGTACGATTGTCGGGCACTTATTAAAATTTCTTCATATTGAAGCCTACCTTTAGAGAATCTTTTATTGTGCTAATCTATTATGATTTATGATATTTATACGCGAATGATCGCATGCCTCGGCTTTTTACATCATGTATGTTTTATGTTCATAGCAGAAATGTATTTACATCATGTGCGGAGCGTTTAATGGTATTTGAAAGGAAAATCCTAATGTATACTTCGATCATGGATGTTTTTTGGATTCAAATGTAAGAAGAAAATTTTTATTGTCTAGATATAGTAAAGGCGCGCTGCCATCTTTCGTTATATCCAGCCACTACCGGCGACATTCTTTAAGTTGTCAGTTCACCTGACCGAAGGACGCCCGACGCTACATTTCGCGGTAGTACATGGTCTCCGTTAGGGCCAGGGCCCAGAGCCCTGAAGTTGAGGAGGCCCCATGAATCTGAGATGAAAAAAAAACCCTGATTTTTGTTGAATTTTTACTATGTCATAAAACAGGTTCAAATGCCTAAATAGAGGTTTAAATAGCTGAAAATCGATCTAGCTGGTTTAGAGACCACAAATACTGGGCCCAGAGCCCACGGTCTCACGTGATGGTAAGTGTTACCGCCGCTCATGGACACCTGCAACACGAGAGGGTATGCGGGCGCGCCGCCATGAATGTTCATTGTTTTAACGTAATGAATTCAGTGTAGAAAGATCGTCGATTTTTTTTCAATAACTCTGTATAAATAAATGTGGTCTATATCGAGACCACTCCCATTGATTAAAGTAGCTATAAATTTCATAGATCGTTTAGCGTAACGTTCATAAACAAAGAATTATTTATTAAAACATCCATCTCTCGGTACTTGGCCAATATCAAAGTGATGTAAATAATTGTAATCTATCAGCATTAAACTAATAAATAGGCGTACTGTTAGGCCAAATAGATGAAATCCATCTATTATCGGTTGACTAGGGCCGTAGATACACTAAAGTGTAGATATGGTAATTTTCAACATGTACCTCATCCCCATCTCTTGCGTGGGCGTCGTAACAGGCGACTAAGGAATAACAAACACGCTACCACTAATCCTCAGGAACTTCACCACCTCTAAAAGAATGAACTTGACAACCGGCTTGGCAAACGTGGCATTGTAAGGCCATACATCCATCAAGCACATTATCTTGTGCAATAGTGAACGATAAAAATGCTGGTAAAATTTATGGTTGCTATTTGCCAATAGAAGACAAAAAGGAATGTGACATCCACACAGATAGTGCACAATGGTAAGTGGTCACTGTCGCTCATTCACAAGTGCATATTATCAAGAAAACTATGCGTATTATGCTTATTCCCGTTGAACTCCATATTCCCCATTTTCCCTATTGTTCTTCCAAATTCAATCATAAGCTTCTAAATGTATGTAGGTTGCGCATTCGGTCGGGAGCGTGCCATTGATAGTTTTAACTGATGTCAGCATGTATCGCGGATAGCCATGAGTGATGATATCATCAGGTGGACTGTCTGCTCGTCTCTAGTCTTCTTTAAATAAACAAAATACCTCAACTTGAATAATATTTACTGAATGGTGAGGCAACGAACCCTGAAGAAAGTTATTATTAACAAGAAGATAACAAGAGGAGATTATATAAGAATTAAAAATAATCTATCTACATAAAATCATTAACAAGCTGGCGCTTGTTGGTGATATCATAGCAAACAAGAAGAGCAGTATTGCATCGCGATTTTTTATACAAGAAATGGACTTCACTCACATAAATACCACTAGAGTCGACGCTGACGCGATCTCCAGCGTTAATGCAGGTTACTTGTTTACAAAGAATAAATTGATAGTAGTCAGTTTTACAAAATCTGATATACTTTCATAACTATTGCAACTATTTTGACAAAAATACAATAAAACCGACGGAATTAATATTACTGTACTTACAATAATAGTTACCAGATTAGTTTAAAGAAATAACAAATTTATAGAAGATAGAGATACGTTAGGTTTTTTTATAAAAGGCGGCAGACGAGCGTACAGTCCAGCTGCTGGTAAGTGGATACTGTCACCCATTGATATCCGCAATACATACCAACGTTAGTCCAAAATGACAAACGTCGGCACGCCCTCGGATGCGCTGCCTACATTTGCAGATTAAGGAATGGATTGGGAAAATGGGGAGGGATGGGATGGGAATGGGCTCTGGCATATTTCACTCACTATCGAAACACGTACGTACATTGGGGAAATACGATAAAGTTGGAAATACAGTAGTACATTTCAAGGTAGTCTTCTGTGAGAGAGGGCTAATGTGGCCAGTCAAGTGCGCTCAGCGTCTGTGGGAATGCAGCATGCACTCTTCCCCTACAAAAACACATCTATACATACGAATTACATACTGCTAGCAGGCTCGAATCGAAAGGGACATTTCTCTATTTTTTGTACGGTTTAGATAAAAAATGTTGTGATTTCATGAGTCCTATACAACGTTTGTATGTATTTATATATCTTGAAATTTTGTTTGGGATATATGAAGTGATGAAATGGTCTTAATATAACACCTTTTTTATTTTGGAATTAATGAATAGATTCGGTTCATCCACGAACTTAACCGAGAAATAGGCCGTAACTATTTCTCTGCCAAAAGATAATTTTCTTCGATACCTCCTTTTAAAATACCAGATTTAAATACCAGATTTGAAGGGAATTAGAACCAATTAAAAATTACTTGTTGGTTAAACTTATTGGCTATTTATGCGTTTGTATAAAGACGCGATGCTGTTCCACCTTATATTGTGGAATAAACTATTTTAAAGAAACTCAATTTCTTGCTACGTACTCCTAACAAAGGTCAAAACAAACAAGTATGATAAAGAAAAATAAAATCGACAAACGACACCGATCAGTACAGACTTCTTTGCATTGTTTTTCATTATTATAAAAATATAGTGAGCGCCACTCCACGTTTCCCGTCGCATGTGCTGAAAGTAAGTTGGTGTATGGTATAAATCAAAAGAAGTTGTAAATGATCTGCGCCTTTTATTTATTTCTTTTACGCGTTCTGTACTGATAGAAATTCGAATCACTTTAAATGTCTGTTTCATTATTTAAATGTATTCCGGTACATTTTAGTGTCCTATTAGGGATCGATCTACCACCGTATGTCACAACCCTGGGTAATTTATCAAGTTGATTTCCTTACGATTTAGGAAAAACAGACATTCATTCCGCTTGCATCCACGTTTTGTACCATACAAATGTCTTTCAGTACATGCTACGGTTCATATTGGCGAGCATAAATAAACAGCCCTCGATCATCACAGGCATTCTTCCAGATATTTCTGGCGCGACCGACCGTGGTTTCAAAATAACTGCGCTCAAACAGAAACTAAGATAATGTACATGCTTATAGATTAAAAAACAATAACTAAAAAGCATTATAATAATAATTTTAAAATAATAAAACGAAGTTAGCAGGCGCCAGTCGGAAGGGAAATTTCACAATTTTCTGTACCATACCATCGCTCTGTGTCTCAGTGCTGAATATAAGATTCTCTCAAGAATCGCCACCACAGACGGCCTTTTGCTGTTTCCATCCAGCCACTACCAGCAGCTTTCTTCGAGTCGTCAACCCACTTAACCGGAGGGCTACCGTCTCAGGCTACGTTTCATGTACGTTATTGAACAAAAAAATGTTTAGACGGAAGTTGTAGATCATCACGATCTATCCAACGACATATTGTCTTTACATTGCCTTTGGATTGCAAGTTATCTAAACTATTTTTGTGCCGAATCCGTTAAGAAACGGCCCTACAGTTTGTCCACAAAGTTGGGATTCAACAGGTCATCCTTAGTCGAAGTGTAGTAGAGAAATCTCTACTATCTGAACTACGTACAATTAGCAACAGGTCAAATTGTACCCATGGATACCTTAATGCGCCACTAATAACGTCTATTTTTGAATGGTTTTGGATACATTAGCGTGTGGCTGACCTTACGTGATCGTAGGCTTACGTAGATTTCTTCGAAATTTAAAAATAATTTTTGAATCGAAATGATAGTAAAGAAAACTCTCTTGTGGTACGCCCACTGATCAGTTAGTCTTCAACGACTTACTACTGGGCACAGACCTTAGCTAAAACGAGGCAGACGAGCAAACAGCTTACAAGATGGTAAGTGGTCACTGCCGAGTCTGCGGATGCGCTGCCGACCTTGCAGGACCCTTATTCACAGCTCTCTTGAAGAACTCTCGTAGTGTAATGGAAAAACTTCGTTAGGTAGTTCGTTCCACAACCTACGGGTTCGCGATGTATAACGATTTTCAGACCGCACTGTGCGCGACATCTCCTTATCGAGGATGTGTTGCTGCTTCAAGCCCTCATTGTTTCAAGCCATAATTTACAATGCGGAGCCAGTGGCACTAGGTATCACCGATTTGCACTGGGTCAGTCCAAATTGGTGTTACACG
Organism: Sesia apiformis; assembly: GCA_914767545.1. NCBI lineage: Eukaryota > Metazoa > Arthropoda > Insecta > Lepidoptera > Sesiidae > Sesia > Sesia apiformis. Next base: position 7,429,688 of record OU611970.1, on the reverse strand, counting down.
TGACCTAGTTTTTTTTAAATGTCGAGTATGCGGAGTTCCTCACAATGCTGACGAATTACTGTTAATTGAAAAATTCCCGCATGGCACGCGTAGGGCGGAAGATAGTCGTTCAAGCACTCACCACCGATGCTTAGACAAAATATTGGCCTACCTCCGACAAATTAACAAAAAAGAGTATAAGTTGGTGTAATTATTTTATTACAAACTTAGAATAATATTACGATTATAGTCTATTACATTATGTTATTTCTATTTAAAAAATCTCAACTAACATAAAATGTACATGTAATTGTTTAAAGAAAGAAGTATTTTACGAGTACCGTAATTATTAAGGTATGTATTACGTATAATTAATAAAAGTTGCGTATCTTGATCATGTGCTAAGGCATGAAAAATACGAACTCTTGCAATTTATTACGATGGGCAAGATCGTCGGAAAGAGGCGTGTTGGTCGCAGGAAAAAGTCATATCTGTGTAAATATACGGGAGTGTAGTGGCATCGCGAGTGCCGCCAAACTGATTCACCTCATGAGAGAGAACAAAATATTCGGAACTGATTGCCAACTTTCACTATTTGGAGAGGGATCATAAGACGAAGAAGAAGTATTTACAATGCTAAAAGTTTGATATAGGTGTGAATGGCCTGGCAAATATTTAATACTTTCCTGATTGTTTTAATGAAGGCTAATGTCACTAGATTAGTAGGTAAGTAGTAACATTTATAAAATAAAGAATTTACAAAAAAAGAAGGATCCAGATCTCGGTGTCATGTTTCATATATATATATGATAATTTTAAAGTCCTCATTTATTAAAAGTAGCGTGACGTCAACAGTAACAGCTGCATGAATAAACTTGTCAATGGTCTTCATGTACACTACAATCATACATGTATCAATTTTAGGCAAATTAGTGGAACTTGCCCGTACAAATGGAGCAGCAACATTCATTACGTAGTTTCGAAAGCAATATTGTCACAAATAACCAGAAATTCGAATTTAGACAGAAAGAAAACAAACCGCAGTTAGTGCACAACAAAGAGATCATTGCCACAAATAGAGGCTACGTTTTTGTTTGTTTAGATCGATGACAGGAGACAGTGAAGTTTTTTTATTCATTATGGCAATGGTTCAATTAGCATATTCTGCCAGTGTCAAGTTTTCTTCGTAATAAACAATTTCAAAGTCTAAAACATATTCTGTCAATGTCCAGTCCCGTCGAAGTAAGTCAGGAGACGCTCAGTAAAGCGCTAGTAGATTTACTGAGGACAGAAGAGAACTCATTGGAATCATAAGAAAAACGCTTTTAATTGAATATCAGATTATCACAAACACCATGCACGAAAAACATAAACTATCACTATTAAACCACAAAACACCAAATACACAATTTTTACAATAACTAAATAAAATTAACAAAATCAGTAATCAGTATCAGACAAAAGTATCAGATATTCACACACATACAGATGCAGAAGGCTTCATCGAAATCAATTATAATCACACGCCTTTACAGGTCGAGAATTAGACAGCAGAATGAATCAAAAAGCAATCGAATCAAAGAGTTGGGAGCAAATTTGAATTTAGATTTTCCTTCGGCCAGATCTTAGGTATTTAGTAGGAAGTAGTTCGGTGAAGGAGAATACTCGAAAGAGTATGGTTACAATGCCTCAGTTTTTTTTTAATTCTAGGGTACCTACCTATAGGGGTTTTATTATTGCCTGTTAAAAAGTAGGTACCTACAAATTCCGCGGTTCGAACTTATTGCCAGGTGTTCGAAGAGTGATTCGAACTTACGACTTCATGAAAGAGAATCGAGAATATCTATTCTCTCTATAGCCTAGTGATGGCCTAGTGATAGCCTAGCTGATAGTTTAGGGGTAACTACCCTTAGGCTATCACAACGGTGACACCATACTATAGGTATCTAAAACAATAGGAAAAAAATAGACCGATTCTACTACGTGGTTTTATTTATTGGCATCACGTTGCTTGTGTGTTAAACTATTATAATCTCTCAGCGAAGCGAGGGCGGGTCGCTAGTGTGAAATAAAATGAACACCATTTCAATAGAAGTAATATAATTGAGTCATTGTTGACCGCCTTTTTTTCCGATAATAAATAGCCGTATTTATTTTTCCAGTAAACTTCAATGGTTTAGGAAATAGATCGGAACACAGAGAGCGTTAAGGTCTCGATACACATGCCAGTTAAAAAGCATACCAGACAAAAGTACCCGGCATACTAATAACTTGCAAAGTAATGACGACTCAATACACATGCCACAGCAAGAAGCATGACAGGTCGTTTCGTAAGTGCCATTTGAAAGCCACAAAATGGGAGGCTCGTAAGTTCGTAGTTCCCCTCCCCGCTCCCCTGCGGGGAACACACTCGCACGAAAAATCAAACGGCTTGCGATCTAGTAACATCTGAATACACTTGTCAGTAGCACGCACATGCAAGGTACTGGTGTACTTTTGTGCGAGTAATATGCATGTGTACCACGGCCCTTAGGGTTCGATAAGAAAGCAATTTACTTGACCGATTGTTGTTTTGAAAAAAAAATTCAACAATAGAGTGAGCAAAAGTTTTGCTGAGCCAATAGTTTCCAATTCACGTCGAGTTCTAGTGAGGGAAACGGGACAAAAATAATTGAGACGAATTTACTGATCTCAAAAGTAACTTCAATATTTTTTTTTTAATATAGTAAGTACTGATTTTATAAGAGTTACCGGTCGTGTCGTTTCTAATAACACCATCCCATCTCTTCCCGCAGGTGTCATGGCTACTAAGGAATAGCTACCACAAGCCGCGATAAACCACACCACCTCTAGTAGTGAACTCAACAAGCCACTTGACCAGCGTGGTGTGTCAAGGCCGTCACAAAATTACATCCCTTTAGGAGATACGTCCATTTCCAGCGGTGGACGATAAAAAAGCTAATGATCTAATGATGATAATGACCTAATTCCAGTGTCTACTTTAGAAGAAAAGCGATTAGCTTTTGTTGAAAACGTAATCTTGAAAAGGGACATATTTTAAGCAGAAATTAATTAAAAATATATGACAATTTGAAATAAAAATACTCTGAATTTACATTAAATATTAAAAATACTCTTAATTTATATTATTAATTATTTTACTCTGGATTTACAATACATCAATAATTAAAAATACTCTTAGTTTACATACCATTCTAAGTCCTTAGAAAATTTTCAATATAACATCCAATTTAGGATTGTAAATTGGGTCGTAAATGCTTAAAACATTTAATGCAGTTACATTTAAAATTGCTTGCAGCTATCATCGTTTACTACCCACAAAGAAGTTGGTGACTATAGTCAGTGTAATCAGTGTCAACAGTTCGAGTAAAAATAAACAAAAACCTTTAATTACACGTGTCTAAGACTAAATTTACAAAATTTACAAAAAACAAAATAATTTACGCTTAAAATAATAGTTTGTAGATTGGTCACGATTGATATATACCTATATTATGGAATATTTAATATCTGCAAGTGATTTTCGTCCTTAATGTTGTTGTTGTTGATCTTTATTGTACTTAAAATGAATTGTTATAATAAGACATTACAATAATACCACAAGCACAAACATGGACTTCTTCCTAGAAGGAATCTCTTTCAGTCAACCTTAGAATACCCGAGAGTAATTATGTCATTAAAGAGCAAGCTACAACATGATTAGAAGAGGAAATACGAAAATGGAGACATATTTGTACATAGACACAAATATAAACGTAAATATGAATATACGAGTATACATACATACACGTACATAATATCTTCAACAATCGTGTCTGATAGAAATACTCGTTTTCAGCGAGTAGGCCTTTGAATTGATTTATTCCTTTGAAAGTTTAATTTCTTTAGTTTGTTAGTCACAGAATGAACAAAGCATGATATATATGTCCTTTAACGCTACAGTAAATTAATTACAAGCTACGGATTTAATATGTACCTACTTTCGATCACATATCAATTAGCGGTTTCGATAGCTACTCAACAGCGGTAGGTTGGTAATTAATTAAACAATGTCTTAATTAAAGTACATATAATAGATGAAAACATGAATAAATTTTAATGTAACAATGTACCCGTTTCGAAATATGGCTAACTCCAAAGTATAGAAAAGTTCAATTTGGTTAAAAACTCGTATTGTATTCTGAGGGTTGAGGACCATTGGCCACGATACTACAAGTCTCCCTACTATAAGTAACAATCGTGATATATTATTATCTGTATGTATTTCATTACGTTATATAAAGACTAACGTCATCAAAAACTCTAGGTGGCATATTGAGTAGATATCAAGAAGACTAGATATCAAGAAGACTAAATATCGCTAAACGACTACATCATAAAAAGTCTAGGTCCCAAAATGACTACATTGATTAATATTTTTTTGCAAGTACAGTCGCCTCCACATATGAAAGTCACCACAGCGACGGAAAGAACACACACTACGTGACAGATCCTTGGCATCTCAGTTGACGAGTCAAGGTCGCTGCCACGTCGCTGCGATGGTCGCATTCAGTCTAAAAATATATCTACGTATTAAGTAGGTATTTCCCTAACCATTCTTTATTGTTTTTTTTAGTACCTACAGACAAAAGATAAAGATGTGAATTTGATAATAATATTTATTTATAATGGATTTAATATTAACATGATTCTGAAGGGAGAGGATGCATACTGCTTTACTGTAAGTTTACTGTAATGCATACTGTTAAGTATTGTCTGAAAAAAACAAATTTTTCGGCTTTGAATTTAACAAATTTGTATGAAAAATTTGGTAAGAACTCAAGAAAAATTAAATCGAAAATTGAAAATTGTAAAAAAGATTGGTAAAATTTTCATATCAAGGAACTCAAAATCATAAACGGAATCCATAGTTTCGGACGCCCGGAAAAGTTCGAACACACATTTATTATAACACACAATTAGCAGTGCCGACGACTGCATACGCGTAAACGTTAGAATATGTGTTAGTTTGATTTCTGGGGGTACATACTTTATAATTAATGTGGATAAAAAGTACCCTAAATCTTAACCCGGTACACGCTGCAATCCAACAGCCGCTGGGCGCACTCGACTGGCCACTTTACCCCTCTCTCACAGAAGACTATCTTGAAATGTATTCCATTTCCACTATATCCTATTCCCCAATGTAGGTACGTGTTTCGGTAGTGAGTGAAATATGCCAGAGCCCATTCCCAATCCTTTCTCCAAATCAATTCCTACATCTCAAAAGGTAGGCATCGCATCCGGGGGCTTACCAGCATCATTCTGGACTGATGTTGGCATATATTTGGCATATGTTGGCAACAGTATCCACTACCAGATGGAATGTATGCTCGTCTGCCCCCTTCTTGCCATAACAAAAAATGTTATAACTATATTAAACTTAATTAAAATTGTGTGTTTTTTGCGCGATGCGCGTTCAGATGTCTATCTGAATCTTGTCTATCTGACTAGATAGACAAAAATTCCAAAATTTGTCCTTTTGGGCCCTGTATCACCCGTAGTTTACAGTGAAAAACGTCATTTTAAAAAAATATGAAATAGACACGGCTTTGCTACGAATTAATTATTGTATAGATATATATTTCCTGTACCATCTGTTCACAAACAGAGACTTTTCACAACATGGCACACAAAAGTAAACGAACCATTCAATTGTCGAAATCCATATGATTTTTAACAAAGGTTTATCGGACCGGAAGGCGAACTAGGACATCGCATGCGAACATTCTTATATTATTTTGTTTTGCTGCGCCTCTGCCCGCTTACGCTTGACATCACAAACAATTACTAGCTCATTTGTCTTCATTAAACAAAATCACGTGTATATTTCGCATTCGATCATCTCTATGTACTATATTACATATATCTAAGAACAAAAACATAGTTAAAACTATAAATATAAAAAGTAGGGATAAGAATGCAAACTTAAATACGTTTACAAACTTAAATAGTATTTATAATTGACGTGCGACTACGCCATATGTAAAAGGCCTCCTAAAGAACCTAAAACTAATTTGAAACTTTTTCGTAGTCAGGTTTTAGTTTTAAACTTATTATTTTTATACGATCCATTTGTCCCTGAATATCTGAAAAGCAAATTTCAGTTTCAGAATGACGTCCATAATCGTCATCTTCGCTCCGCCGATAACTCCTCTCTTCACGTTAACTGCATATTGTACAATTAAATTTAAATAAATAAAACTTAACAAGGTTGTTGACTGCTACTTAAATTTGTAAATAATATACTAAATATGTTTATTTGACATTTGGAGAATAACTTTATAGAAGCCATATGACTTAAAAGTTATAGGCCTTTTGGCCCATAACTTGTTCAGTGAAGCTTGACCTTGAATGAACGAGACAGCAACAAAGTGGTATTTATAATTTCATTCCTTATAATGAAGGCGCATAAAATGGCGATAGTGTATCTATTCTTAGTGTGTTAAAACGAGGAAACCGCATTACGAAGCAGTTTTTGAATCAGTGTCCGTAATGGCTTTTATAGAAAAGGATGACGTCATTGGCAACTTGCCACTAGGCCTTTTTAGGGTCTGAAGTTAGAACGTTGACTTCTCGAACTGTTCTAAAAGCATACAGGACAAGGAAAGTGATTTATGAATGGTGATATGGAAAATATTCGTATTGGACCTGAGTACTGGACTAACAATGACCCAGTTTGTTCTACTGCATTCGCGAGTATCGTTGTAAGGAAATCGCATTTTTGTGGTTTATGTAATATTGTAATCATGGTATATCCGATTAAATTTCGGATCTCTATATACATAGATTTTTGATGTATATTTCATAGATATAAGATTTTTTTGTTAACCACAGGATCAGCACAGCGTGTGAGCGAGCCGATGGTATGATAATGATGGTTAACAAACTTAAACGAGAAAGAATCAGAATCAACAGTCAAATTGCACATGTTTTCAACTATTCAGGGAGCCTAGGAGTCCAGGCTTTTGTAAGTGTCCATTAAGAAGTGGGTTTTTGTACTATACATTGCATGCATTGTGCGAATCGTGCATACCCAAGCAAGAGCGATTTTTGTTACGTCAAAAACCGCTTATATTGTATCTACAATTTGTACTTAAAAAATATCTCGACAAAAGTTTACGCAAGGACAGACCATCAAACATACTGAGAATTGTCGAGGTTGCTAGCGACATCGCATACCATCACTTTTGACTCATGACACAAAATTTAAATGTCACTTTTGACATATACACTGTCATTATTTACAACACTTCCTTTCTCCATTTTTCTATCCACAATATTTAGCGTTGAAACGCGATAGCGTGCGGCTGACAACTTTTTCGTTGTTAGCAAAATAAAGTTTAAAGCTACTTGGAAGCTTCTCTGAAAAATATATATTTTTAACCTAGTTTGTGACTTTGGTAGTTTTTAAGTTTTTGTTTTAGTTTTTTTTAACAATACGTCCTGACTAACCTTGTTCAAAAGAAAATGGCGTATAGTACATTCAAAATGATCGATGAAAATAGTTACATACATACATAGGCATCAATTTTTGTAAAACGCCATAATTAGTTAAAATAATCAAGTTAAAAAAATACTACCTATCAAAGTTAAAAAGTTAAAAAAATAAACCTATTAAAGTTAAAAAAATGGCTCATTTTGGATGCAGTGTATGAACATGAACAAGTATATGAATTTGAACAAGGTGCATATTTGCATGTTTGTGCAAACCGTAGGCTGTGGAACGAACTGCCTCAACAGGTCTTTCCATTAAGGTACAACATAGGGTTCTTTAAGACATTCTTAAGAACTTCATAAGACTTTTTCTTTTTTCTTAAGACTTTAAGACCTTGCAAAATCCTATTCACAGCTTTGCTGTGTGAATAGGATTTTGCAAGATCGGCGGCCCCTTGATGTTGCAGGTGTCCATGGGCGGCGGTAACACTTACCATCACGTGGGACCGCTTGCTCGTTAGCCTACTTACCTATAAAAGAAAAATATATATACCCTAACATAGTGAAAGATAAATACAGAAGCATTTGATTACTGAATTTCATGATTAAATTATTCAACTGATAACTATGTTGGTACTATGTAAAGCTATGTAAAGGTAGCTATGTAAAGGCCAGATAAATGTACCATTTTCTGTTTTAGACGTAGCGATTTCTGTGTTTAGAGATCTTATACAGCCTGCATAGATATTAATTTCCAACAACACGATCTAAACCTAAACAATGAAAATACTAAGAAATGTTTATTTTTTCAGTCAACAACACACTTTAGAAAAATCTGTTTTTTCAGGTAGCGCATTGAATCTACACTAAAATCACGGTTATCTCATTCAGATAATATATTGTATAAGAGCGGTGATAGCCTAAGGGTATACATAACACGACTCACATACGTGTGGTCGTAATAATTGTTGTGTAAACGGGTTACTCACGATTTATTATTTATTTATTATAGCCGGTATTTCTGTCCAGTTACATGAGCCGCGGTCGCGGCGAGACTGCGGCGGCGGGTGAAGGTGTCGTTGCTGTTGACAGACAAATCTGTCTACCCTCCGTCGTGTTCGTTTTTGATTCACCTACCCATACTGAACTTGTTTTGGTTGATTAAGTTCTTTAATGTAAATTCCTTGCACACTATACTAAAAATATCACCACAAACGCGAGATTGAAATCGCATCTACTTTTCTGGCTTTGCATGTCAACTTACATACATCCTCGCGATTGAAACTTCGCCATTTTTTAATTTCTATTGCCTCTCGGACTAAACGCAATATGTGGTCGTAAGTTCAAATCCTCGGCCCGTACCACTGAGTTTATACTTAAATAAGGATTTTTTAAAAAAATGTCATTAGCCCGGCGGTGAAGGAAAACATCGTGAAGAAACCCACATGCTTGAGACATAAAAAAGTGGAGTATGTGTATGTATCCACGAATCCGCATTGGGACAGCGTAGAAAACCCCTTGATTTACTAGAAGAGGCATGTGCCTTGCAGTTGGACGTTAATAGGGTGTTATCATTCTTTTAAACCTTTTAGTCACGCGTTCACTCGCTTGACAAAACTAATAATTAATTAATAATTTTTTTTTATTTTAGAAAATACAGTCCAATTTTGTTTGTAAGATTAAGATCCTACTAACAAAACAATATTAATATATAATCACGAACGGCTGTGAATGTGAACCAAATGATATTCTAATGATAAACCGTTCTTCAACTGTTGAATCCACGATCATTTATCATTGAACTCCACGAACTCCACAGCTCATCCTTTTCTTATAATAATAATTTGTGTGATGCCCATTAAATTAAACATTTATGCATTTTCTGGATAAGAAGAAAACACTCTCAAATAAGTAGTGACATATGTTTCAGTAAACCGTATAATTAAGATTTATTATAGAAATAAAAAGATTAATATTAATTTTATGACTTTCATTATAAACTTTAATATGCCCATGGCCTGTTTTACTTTAACAAAAGTTCCTAGAACATAAATGGAGCCTTATTTTCAGCATTAGTAAATATTTTATGGAGGTGCTTCCGCAAAGTTTATCCCTGAAGCCCAGTTTATGGGTTCGTTAAAAAATGTTTATAGCTTATAATATAACGAGCAGAATATAGTAACTAAAACCGTTCAATATTAGCTCTTATTACTAGCTTTATTATAATTTCGTGCAGATTGATCCGCTGTAAATGGCGGGTTACCTCTTTTTTTTAAATAAGGTCAATTGCCAACAAAAACATTACTGTAAAAATATTGTCTATCCTCGCTACTGTTTGGCCGATAAAACTTGTGAGATCTAAAAGTCGCCAAGACCTGTTTAAAGGAATTTTACTTCCTGTGACTTGGCCATTTCCATTCGTAAATCTCTACTATTAATAACATAGCGACTCTCTTATGTTTCTACCTGAGTACGATTTTTAAAAAAATTGTCATTAGTTCGGCGGTGAAAGGAAAACGTGAGAAAACCCGCATGCTCCGGAAATAAAAAAAAACTGGAATATGTGTATCCATCAATCCGCACCGGGCCCGCTTGCTGGCTTACGGCCCGTATCCAAGTGATTTACTAGGGGAGGCCTGTGCCCTGCTGTGAGAATATTAAGCATAGGCTGTGATATTTATGCTTAATATTCCAGACGAGATTTTTGTAAATTGATTGTTGTAACTACTATTAGAATCACAATAAACGGTAAAAAACAATCATACTGAGCGATAAAATACGTGGCGTTAAACTTGAAGTCATTTCTATTAGAAATTCCAGGGTGTATGTGGGATTCCAGATGGATTACTCGAGATGGCTCCTTGATAGAACTACGTGACCGTTTCTAGCAATCCGATCACAGAATCCCGCCAAGTTAGAGCAACAGTTTGTTTGAAAGACGACTTAAAATATACACACGTGTCACTGGAATAACCCAAAAGCAGAAAATAGGTTGTTAAGTATCAAGAGTGGCATCGATTTTTTTACAATAGGCTTTTTCTTATTGTTCATTTCTAGTATATCTTTTATTCCACGTGCAGTGATCCAAAAGTAATACGAGTACATTCATTGCAACTACCAGGCGTGGCGCCGCGCGATGGTGAGGCGTCTAGAGAGCCATGCGGTAACTATTTTTTCAAAATTCTGTCTTAGATACATGTAACATACCTCAAATTCTAGCTTAAACGTTGATCTTTATTAATTAATATGATTTACAAGCTTTACTATAATTATTTTATGTTAAAGAGACGTCTAAATGTGTTAAATGAGAATATGTTAAAAATAACTAGCTCATTATGGTTTATAGTAAAGAGACGTCTAAATGTGTTAAATGAGAATATGTTAAAAATAACTAGCTCATTGTGGTTTATAGTAAAGAGATGTCTAAATGTGTTAAATGAGAATATGTAAAAATAACTAGCTAATTATGGTTTATAGTAAAGAGACGTCTAAATGTGTTAAATGAGAATATGTTAAAAATAACTAGCTCATTATGGTTTATAGTAAAGAGACGTCTAAATGTGTTAAATGAGAATATGTTAAAAATAACTAGCTCATTGTGGTTTATAGTAAAGAGACGTCTAAATGTGTTAAATGAGAATATGTTAAAAATAACTAGCTCATTGTGGTTTATAGTAAAGAGATGTCTAAATGTGTTAAATGAGAATATGTAAAAATAACTAGCTAATTATAGTTTATAGTAAAGAGACGTCTAAATGTGTTAAATGAGAATATGTTAAAAATAATTAGCTCATTATGGTTTAAAAGACTTCTAAATGTGTTAAATGAGAATATGTTAAAAATAATAAGCTCATTATGGTTTATAGTAAGGAGACTTCTAAATGTGTTAAATGAGAATATGTTAAAAATAACAAGCTCACTATGGGTTATGGTAAAAAGACTTCTAAATGTGTTAAATGAGAATATGTTAAAAATAACTAGCTCATTATGGTTTATGGTAAAGAGACATATAAATGTGTTAAATGAGAATATGTTAAAAATAACTAGCTCACTATGGTTTATTCACTACATTTTAAGACTAATAAAACAGTGTAAATCAATCAAGTAATAGACAATATCAAAAAGCTCAGTTCATCTACTTACTGATGATTTTTTTCAACATGCATAATATTTACATATGAGGATATAGCCTCCAGAGAGGTATACATCTGTACATGCTGATTACGTATCATTGCAATTTTCAATTAAAGTTTTAACAGTTACCGTAATATGCCGATGTTTTACTAATAATGTTTTTCGTAGGAAATTTCATATTATTTTATGGAGTGAAGAAAGTTAGTGAAAAATGGAGTGAATGTTTATCTATTAAAATATATAATGATGGAATTTTGTGCCTAGTACGCAATAGTGAAGAGGTATTGTTTTTAACAGATATAAATAATTATATTGTACTTTACAATTGTGGTAATTACTTTGATAAATTTTTAATATCACTGACCACAAATATAGTTCACATTAAGCAATATATATGACAATATTATACATATCAATAACCGCTTTAGAAAAACTTTTATCAATACATCATGCACACTGGCGGATTCCTTTTTGCCACACCTAACATCAACAATTGGCTATAAATTACGCCTGCGTTTAGTGATACGTATAGTAAATATTTTTTCATTACTGAAAGTCCTTTTTGACTTTTTACAATGAGTGAATTTACATGACCACATGTGACGTGTGTCTCGTTTTGATCGGTAGTGACAATTACATTTCAGCTATCACAAATTTGACAATTTTGTAATTTGACAATTAAAATTAATTTGACAATGACAACGAGACAATTTTGACGGACTATCAGATGCAGATGTCGTAAAAATAATTGCAATTATTCAACAAAATTTAATTTCCCAATTTAGAGAACGCCATAGAAAATCTGGTAGAAATAACGAAAAGTTTTTAAAACAAAATAGAATCTGGTTTTCTTATAATTAACATCATGCAATTTTAGCCGTTAAAACTTTGTCACTTGTGCAATGTGCATAAGGAAGCCCATCTCCGTGTGGACGAAAAAAAGGCTGGTAGCAGTGTCACTGGTAAGTAAAGGTTAGAAAATACTGACAAACAACGTATGATCATTAACAAATATGGATTTCGAGTTATATTCACAAGCCTCACGAGCCGATGCGTGTGTGTCTACCATATATCTACACACCTAATCTATTCACTACTGATACATGACCATTTTATATTTAACCCATACATGACGACTTAAAGACGACATATTCAGATGACGGAAGCTTAGACCGGCCCCCCGTCACGACCGGTTTACCGTGTAGCTACGGACCACGATATGGGGTTCTTCAAGAGAGCTGTGAATAGGATTTTGCACGGTCGGCGGCGCGCCCGCATACCCCCTGGTGTTGCAGGTGCCCATGGGCGGCGGTAACACTTACCATCACGTGGGACCGATTGCTCGTCCGCCCCCTAGTCTATAATTAAAAAAAAAAAAAAAAAAACATATCCTATAACTTAGTAAACTTGAGTAAACCTTACTAAATTTCAATTATATTTATCTCTAACAATATTGATGTTGATATTAATTTTATTTACAACCTATTTATTCGAATAATATTAGTTGTATGTTAGTACGTAGCTGGAGAGATTTTCTAACTGACATTGACTTAATAAGTACTCTCTAAAACACTTAACTAAGAGCATAGTGGAGATGAATGAATCGAGTGGGCAGCTATAGGATAAAATTAGACGGCTAAACCCCAAAGTCGGTTACACATGGCAGCACAGGATCACTTTACGAATACATGCGTACGACTACGTATAATTACGGTATACGGTGTAATTACGGAGTATGGTTCAGTGTCCAAATGACGGAATGATAATGTTACAGCTCATATGGCGAGAAGCGAGACTCACTGACGTTTCGGGAGAGAATACTGTATAAGTATGATTCTCGTATGCGACCAAATTACATATAAGTCTCGCCTACAACTGTTCACATGCTGATAAAACTCAATGATAACGGGGATAATAGTGATCAGATGATGATAACAGTTGTTTATACTAGGTGTAGATTGACGTTCGAGAAACTTTTTGTAAAATATTTTGATGAGAGACTCGCCAGTGATGGCGTCTTTTTATGGAGTAAGGACGTGTCTCAAAAAAATTCGAAATTCGGATCACATGACTATATGGATTTAAGTGATCCGGTGGCGCGATTGTTGATAAGTTTACACGTAGAGTCGCCAACTGTCTCACGAGAGGCGAGACGTACCGTTTCCCTTTCCTATCTGCACCGCCAAGTCTGTCCTGCCAGTGGGGCAGAACGGAAATTGTTTCATACCGCCCCACTGCATTTATTAGTGGAGCAGAATAAACTTTCCTCTCCACCGTGTACAGTACGCAATATATCACAGCAATAATACAAATCACAGCACGTAGAGTTTTATGTAATACATTTTGGGTCAAAACCTGGTGTTCAAAGCAAGATCAATATACGCATTTAAATGAATGAAATTCGGCTTCGGTTGATATGTTCATCTCCTACGAGCGTCGACCGCATATACTGATGACATCACGCCGCGAGCAGTACACAATCAATAATTATTATTGACAAAAGAAATGCTAGTAGCATTCTTTTGTCAATGCTGGTGCGTGTTGCATTCCCACAGCCGCTGGGCGCACTCGACTGGCCACGTTACCCCTCTCTCACAGAAGACTACCTTGAAATGTACTGCATTTCCTACTTTATAGTATTTCCCCAATGTACGTACGTGTTTCGATAGTGAGTGAGATATGCCACAGCCCATTCCCATCTCATCCTCTCCCTCTCCATTTTCCCAATCCATTCCTTAATCTGCAAAGGTAGGCAGCGTATCCGGGGGCGAGCCAACGTTTGTCATTCTGCACTGATGTTGGCATGTCTCGCGGATGTATATGGACGACAGTATCCATTTACTATCAGGTGGACTGTATGCTCGACTGCCACCTCTTTTCCATAAAAAAAAATACAATAAATCTAAATTTTTCATCAATAACGTTAAATGTAGGTACATTTACATACCACCATATGTACGAGTATATTGACGGATCAAGAACATCGTAATATTAATTGAGTGTCTAAACGCTGCCAGTAATTTTGATTAACTAAACACGTGATAGGATTTGTCGCTCCATTTGGCGTAAACGTGAATTCTAAAGGGGACACAATGACGGAGGCTGTGTAAAACACATAAGTATAATTTGTACGTCGTATAATGCGTATAGGCGACAAGTTATTAGGTTAAAAGGGTCTGTAACAGGTCGGGTTTACTAATACATCGTGAAAATGTATTATGATTTACTTAAAAGGTGGTACATTTACTAAAAAGGTACATGTTTTAGTTAGGTATTGATGTAATAAACAAAAATAGGAAGTAGAAAAAGAAAGAACCACGAGAGAAGAAAGGAATGTTAGAAGTTATTACACCGAGTTAAATAATATATTAAAATAATTATTAATAAATGATACATTATTTTACCGCTGATATTTGCAATTTTTTGACAAACTTACCTATTATGAAACTTGAAATCTGATGTGTTGTGACGTCATTTTACCTTTAACCAAAAACATATATTTATTTTAACTATGGGATACCCGTATAGATACTGACATACATACGTATAAGATTAGAATGCATTCCAATACATTTGACATTATAAGTATTTGAGTTCGACATTCAAACAGTAACAAGTACGTAATAAGTTTTGGTAATTTGGTACGTAATAAGTTTGGTAAAGTTTGCTAGATTTAAATATACTATATGGAACTTGGTTACTTAAGACAAATAAATAAATTACCGTACATAATTGTATTATTAAAAACGTTTTTATTTCTCACAAATTTTACATTTCTAATCTTCTGATTAAAAAATCTTTCAATATTCGTTAGTGTTAACGACGAAATAAATGAAAACGTAAAAAGCTAGGGTACTTGCATATGTATAGCTGATAGTTTCGCTTGTATAGTTGTTTCTCTTTAGTGTCTTATAAATGTATGAAAATGTATGAATATCTCTTAATATCGTTAGGTTTACACTATTTGTATAATGTCCGTTTTATAACTATGTATTGTGTAATTGATATTAAAATGATCCCTAGTGTGTCTTTTATTACCCTATTAGGATAATTATTGATGAATAGGGTAAGTAGGGCATGCTAGGGATAAGTTGTGGGCGCTATGGCGTTCGGGGAACAACTGAGCGCTCCGCCACCTGGCGGACGAATATAATATTTATAGTCCTGAAGCGGGGGACGGGGTTACGTAAATATGTCGCGCAAACCGCGCACCCCGTCCACTCGAAACCGAACGTTATAGCGTCATGATCTTATTAGATCCCTCTTAGGCTAGTTTACATCTAAGTTTTATCTAATAAGAATCTTGTAAATATATAAAAATGTATAACAGTGTCTTGTATGAATAAATGATCCCCCGCGGGGTAGCGGGAGGGGTACACATATAGAAAAGTAGAAGGGGAAGCCAAAATGGAATAAAAGACGAACCATTTTGGGCTTCCGGCATTCCGATCAGCGGCACCACTCCGAACACTACAAACGGTCAACCAAGTGACTAGGACAAGTAGTAGAACAACAAGTACCTCTGCCCCCTGCCCCCGGCTCTGCTGATATTATCGAAGAAAAGGAAATAAGGCGTTATTATTGTACAACACCCCTATATATACAGTCCACATCCCCCGGCGACCTATAAGGTTGTAGGACAATACTGTCCTCGATCTGTTGAAGAGATCGCAGTAGACAAAAGTGTCCTCAACATCGATGGTCCTTCGAGCAGCCGGATAAGAAGAATCAGCGTCCACGGTTCATCAAGTCGCCAAGTCAAGAATTGCACGGCGTTGTTTAAGGAAGAAACAGCGGGAAGAGACGACGCGTCGTACTCGTCCGTGCATACAAGTCTTGATTTACGTCTTGATTTCCACGTCCTGATTTCCACGTCATAAACATCTCAATTTCCACGTCATAAACGTCTCAATTTCCACGTCATAAACGTCTCAATTTCCACGTCAAAAACTACAAACCGTTGTTTTCACAATGCCGTCAACAACGAGATCACAGAGCCGGACGGGATCGCAGAGCGGAGCACAAACCACTACGGAATCAACATCGGCCACCACGGAGTCCACAGCCACGACTTCCGCTACCACGGGCACAGGCACCACAGCAACAGGGACGACAACCACCAGCGGCGGTACTACTAGCACCGAGGCCACGATGAAGACGACTTCGGCGGCAGCGGACGTCACGATCGTTCCACGAGCCGCAAGCGTCACGGCGAGGTCACACCGCTCTACCGCATCCGCCAAGAAGAAGGAACGTCTGGAGGTCGAACGTACCTTACTACAGCTGCGCCTGCAAGCCAAGGAGCAGGAACTCAGGCTAGCGGAATTAGAATCGGGCTCCGAGGCAGATGATGAAGAAAAGGAAGACAAAGACCAATCGTTCCGGTTAGAAAAATGGTTGAACCGGAACGACGCACCCCCCCCTGTACCCCCGCAGGAGGCGGAGCCTAAGTCTCGCAAGATCTCGCCGATAAAGTATGAAGGAGGACGAGGACGGGGAGCTTACACCGCCAATGATGAAGATGACGGAAATAAGCACCGAGAGCATAGTACGTCTCGGCCCGCACGCCCTACCGCAGACATCGTGGAGCAAATGGCCTCTGCGATCTCCAAGGCGGTGAAGATATCGGCGAGGGAGACACCAAGGTATATAACCGAGCTGCCTACGTTCAACGGACATGGCAGCGCATGGTTGGGGTTCAAGGGCGCGTATGAGGATTCAAGGCGCGCCTTCATGAAGAGCGACAACCTGGCACGGCTAAGAAAGAGCCTAAAGGGTACCGCTATGGAGGCGGTAGCAAGCCTGTTCACCGCCCACCGAGAGCCGGACGAAATTATGGAGGCTCTCGGAAGAAGATTCGGGAGGCCGGATGCACTCGTCGCGTATGAGGCAGAAAAGTTGCGATATTTGCGCAAGCTGACCGACGAGCCCCGCGACCTCTGCGTATTCGCCAGTAAGGTGGCCAACGCCGTGGCCACCATACAGGAAATGAAAAGGGAGAACTACCTCTATAGCCCCGAGTTAGTCCGGGCTATAATGGACAAATTCACCCCAATACTGAAGAGCAAATGGTACGACTTTGCGAGCGCATGGGAACACGAGGTGCCTACACTAAACCTACTATCGACGTTCCTGAACATAGAAGCCGATAAGTGCAGTGCCTACGCACCACCCGAAGTCATTAATCCCATCGCCGTACCTACAAGAGAAAGGTCCGTACCTGCGAATATAAGAGAAAAAGCAATAAGGAGGAAAACCGAACGTACATACAGCGCCACTACCGACGGAAAGGGGAAGCCCGAATACAGCGCCCCTACCAACGGAAGATGGAAGTATGAACACAGCGCCTCTACCGACGGAAAGGGGAAGCCCCAATACAGCGCCCCTACCAACGGAAGATGGAACTATGAACACAGCGCCTCTACCGACGGAAAAGGCAAGTTTGAATACAGCACCTCTGCCAACGGAAAGGGGAAACATGATTACAGCGCCACAACCGACGGAAAAATGAAGCTTTGCCCACTATGCAAGGAAGATCACAGCTTGCCTTCGTGCAAACAATTTGCAGACAGCGATATCGACACCCGCTGGGAAATAGCAAAAAGAAATAACATCTGCTTCCGTTGCCTGTCTAGCAACCATCGCCGGGGCAACTGCCGAGTTAAGCCATGTGGGCACAGCGGTTGTGGGATGGCACATCATCGGCTGTTACATCATACGCGTCGGACTCCATCGCCAATAATGAAGTCAGAAGAGCCCAAAGAAGAGATAGTTACGTCTACAACGGAAGTTGTCAACAAGGCCACCTCCGCAAATTCAATACCACATCGACGCCGAGCGTATCTAAAGATAGCACCCGTAGTGCTTGCCGGACCACACGCGAAGGTACATACGTACGCGTTGTTCGACGAAGGCAGCACCGTCACCATCATTGAGGATGCTATAGTAGACTCCCTTGGCATCAACGGGCCAGTTGACACGATGTCCATACAGGGCATCAACGGCGGAGAAACAAAACACGAGAAAAGCCGCACTATCGACGTAAAAATACAAGGGCTACATTCGGACAGCGTGCACACATTGAAAGGCGCACGTACCATCAAACGTCTAAACTTCACATCGCAGACTGTCGGAGAAACGGACCTAGAAGACTGCACACACTTAGATGACGTCAAGGACGAGCTCATCTATAAAAATGCATGCCCTAAGATTCTCATCGGACAGGACAACTGGGAGTTGATCGTCTCCCGTCAGATCCGAGCGGGAAAAAGGAACAAACCAGTAGCATCGCTAACGCTACTGGGATGGGTACTGCATGGATGCCGCACTTCAGTATGTGAACCCGTCACCTTCTGCGGCCACATCAGCGAGAAGCGCGACGAAATGGAGGAGTTAATGAAGAACTTCTTCAAATTGGAGTCACTGGGCATCGAGCCGAGGCAAACAAAGGATGACCCGGAGCAGCGAGCTATCGACATTTTGAGTAAGCAAAGTCGACGGTTACCTGACGGGCGGTTCGAAACCGGACTCCTATGGAAAGAGGATAATGTAAAGATCCCTAACAATTATGGGGATGCTCTCAAACGGCTGCACAACCTGGAAAGAAAACTCGACCGCGACCCGGAGCTTAGGGAGAAATACAAGGAACGTATGACGAACCTGTTAGTATCCGGATACGCCGAGCCTGCGACTACAGCGCCACCTGCAGACAAGACGTGGTACTTGCCACATTTCGCCGTCATCAACCCGGCAAAGGAGAAGATCCGAGTCGTCCACGATGCCGCTGCGAGATCCTTCGGCCGCAGCCTGAATGATATGCTGCTGTCAGGCCCTGATCTACTTCAATCACTGCCCGGAGTCATCATGAGATTCCGTCAACATCCCATTGCAGTGTCAGCGGACATCAAGGAAATGTTTATGCAAGTAAAGATACGACCGGAAGAACAAGACGCACTACGCTTCCTATGGAGGGGAGACGAAAGAGGCAACACACCACCACGTGAGTACAAGATGACGTCAGTCATATTCGGGGCAACGTCATCACCGTGCACAGCGCTGTACATCAAGAATCGCAACGCCACCGAGTTCGCACATGTAAACGAACGCGCCGCCAGAGAGATCCAAACAAACCACTACATGGACGACTTCATAACCAGCTTCCCAGACAAGGAGGAGGCTGCGAGAGTCGTAAAGTCGGTCGACGAGATACACCGTCGAGCCGGCTTCCAGTTACGGGGATGGGTGTCCAACAAGAAGTCCGTCGTCAAACAATTTTCGTCGGATCCCGGAACCACGACAGTCACCATAGGCGGGAGCGAGATAGAGAAGACACTCGGCCTCCTTTGGCAGGTAAATGAAGACTGCATCGGCTTCCACATAAATGCTATGAAGACACCACCCGACGTAATAGAAGGTAGACGTCCACCCACCAAGAGGGAAGCACTCAGCGTGATAATGTCGCTGTTCGACCCGCTCGGACTCGTATCGCCGATAACTACTCCGGCGAAACGACTTATGCAAGATACATGGAGTCATGGAACGAGCTGGGACGAACCGCTTCCCGAAGAGCTGCAACCAAGATGGAGCGCGTGGCTTTATACACTACGCGCTCTAGAAGAACTTCGCATTCCCCGCTGCTATGATGTAGAACCAGCCGTAAGAAGAGAACTGCACACTTTCGTAGACGCAAGTGAAGAAGCCTACGCAGCCGCCGTGTACTGGAGATTACAACGAGCCGACGGCACCGTAAGAATATCACTAGCCGCTGCAAAGAGCCGCGTCGCACCGCTCAAGCCCGTCTCTATACCACGACTTGAGCTACAGGCGGCGGTACTCGGAGCACGACTAGCGAAAAACGTCGCGAAAGAGCACGACTTCATGGCCGCAAGACAGGTGTATTGGAGTGATTCACGCACCGCTCTCGCGTGGATCCGAGCCGAACCACGGACGTTCAAAACGTTCGTCGCACATCGCGTCGCCGAGATTGAAGATACTACAAAGAAAAAGGACTGGAGATGGCTGCCGTCACAACTCAATGTAGCCGACGACGCGACACGAGCGACACCCGCGGATTTCAACGAAAAACACCGATGGTTCACCGGCCCGCCTTTCCTACTATCACCTGAAGAGCAATGGCCGGTCGAGACAAGCACGACAAAGGAACGCACCGGGGAAGAAAGGGAGAGATGCTGCGCAACAACGAACGACATAAAGGGGCACGCACACTTGCCCGATATAACGCGCTTTTCAAAATGGGAGCGCCTGATCCGGGCCACCGCACGCGTACTACAATTCATCGACTTATGTCGGAAAAGGAGACACACCGTGGCAGCAGCGCGTCGCAAAAGGACCATCGCCAACCCGACATCGGACCCGGCATGGTCAAGGACAAAAAGGAGCGACGCAAAGGCGGCAACGGCAAGAGAATCCGCATGCGACCAGCGCAAGTTCGTGCCATTAGAGGCGCATCATCTCATCCAAGCCGAACATCTCTGGACGAAGGCAGCGCAAGAAGACAGCTACGCATGCGAACGCAAACGCATCGAGCGTAGCACCACACCGGCGGGAGACGACAAACTCGCCGGTCTAAGTATTATCATGGGAACGGACGGACTACTAAGACTAAAAGGAAGAATCGCTGCCACAGAAGGGATTAGCGAGGAAACGGCAAATCCAGCTATACTAGACGGCGCACATGACTACACAAAGATGTACATAGATCATGTACATAGGAAGATGCATCATGGGGGCGTCGAGCTAGTGGTGAATGAAATACGACAGCGATTCTGCATTATGAAAATTCGCCCTACAGTACGGGGCGTTTTAAAGGTATGTATAACATGCAAATTGAAGAAGGCGAAACCAACGAGTCCAGCCACCGGGGATCTGCCGCACGCGCGTGTAGCACATCACGCGCGCCCGTTCACCTTCACCGGGCTCGACTACTTCGGTCCACTCGAAGTAACCGTGGGCCGACACCGAGAAAAAAGGTATGTCGCCCTATTCACCTGCATGACGACAAGGGCCGTCCACTTGGAAGTAGCGGCATCACTCAGCGCAGACTCTGCTATATCTGCGCTGCGAAGATTCATGGGGCGACGCGGCTGCCCAAAGGAGTTGTGGTGCGACAACGCCACCAACTTCAAAGCCGCGGAAAGACAACTCAACGAGGCCGCACTCACTGCGGTCCGAGAAGAGACAACAACGAAGCACATCGCGTGGCGTCACGTTCCCCCCCTCCGCCCCCTTCATGGCCGGGGCATGGGAACGCATGGTCCGCACGGTAAAAGAAGGCCTGCGAGCAACGCTACACGAAAAGTACCCGAGCGACGAGACACTCCACACACTGCTCGTCGAAGTAGAGAACACGGTCAACTCCCGTCCACTCACACACGTGGCAGTAACACCAGGGGAACCGGAGGCGCTCACACCCAATCACCTGCTGCTGGGACCCAATTCGCATGTCCCAGCACCGGGCGCCTTCACCGAAGAAGACATAGATGCACGCGCGCATTGGCGGCGCGCCCAGCGGCTAGCCGACACCTTCTGGAGCCGCTGGGTACGAGAGTATCTCCCCCTGCTTCAATACCGGCGGGAGCCCCGCACGATCGGCGAGGCACCACGCGTCGGAGATTTAATCATCGTGTGCGACGCAAATCTACCGAGGAACACATGGCCGCGAGGAAGAGTCATCGCTACGTACCCCGGGCAAGACGGCGAAGTGCGCGTCGTCGACCTACAAACGAGCAACGGACACGTTCTGCGGCGACCCACAAAGAAGATCGTCGTTCTACCGGTTAGGTCGCGAGACGGCGACGGCGGGAGTATGTTAACGACGAAATAAATGAAAACGTAAAAAGCTAGGGTACTTGCATATGTATAGCTGATAGTTTCGCTTGTATAGTTGTTTCTCTTTAGTGTCTTATAAATGTATGAAAATGTATGAATATCTCTTAATATCGTTAGGTTTACACTATTTGTATAATGTCCGTTTTATAACTATGTATTGTGTAATTGATATTAAAATGATCCCTAGTGTGTCTTTTATTACCCTATTAGGATAATTATTGATGAATAGGGTAAGTAGGGCATGCTAGGGATAAGTTGTGGGCGCTATGGCGTTCGGGGAACAACTGAGCGCTCCGCCACCTGGCGGACGAATATAATATTTATAGTCCTGAAGCGGGGGACGGGGTTACGTAAATATGTCGCGCAAACCGCGCACCCCGTCCACTCGAAACCGAACGTTATAGCGTCATGATCTTATTAGATCCCTCTTAGGCTAGTTTACATCTAAGTTTTATCTAATAAGAATCTTGTAAATATATAAAAATGTATAACAGTGTCTTGTATGAATAAATGATCCCCCGCGGGGTAGCGGGAGGGGTACACATATAGAAAAGTAGAAGGGGAAGCCAAAATGGAATAAAAGACGAACCATTTTGGGCTTCCGGCATTCCGATCAGCGGCACCACTCCGAACACTACAAACGGTCAACCAAGTGACTAGGACAAGTAGTAGAACAACAAGTACCTCTGCCCCCTGCCCCCGGCTCTGCTGATATTATCGAAGAAAAGGAAATAAGGCGTTATTATTGTACAACACCCCTATATATACAGTCCACATCCCCCGGCGACCTATAAGGTTGTAGGACATTACTGTCCTCGATCTGTTGAAGAGATCGCAGTAGACAAAAGTGTCCTCAACAGTTAGTTTCAGAGAAATTGATTTCTGCACGAAAACGTAAGCACTAAACTTTTATAGTGGTTATTCCCAGTATGTACCAATTTATTCTGTTGACTGTACTTCAAAGTAAATCTCGTAGCAGGCCAGGTTACTATCCGTTTTTACAGTCGGTCCACTTTGACACTATAAATAAATACATAGTTAAATAAATATAAAAAAATGCGCGGGGTTCGAGAGACGGGAGTGGAATAATTCTCAAATTCCTTACGATTTTTTTTCAAATCATGGTGTGAAGATTCCATTTCCGAACGGTTAAGGCGGGTGAGCATTCAAGCAATTCTCCATTCACGTTCTGAATTCAGAATGCCATTCCGGTCATTTGCGCAGGCACTCCACGACCAATGACCGACTTGATAGAGGCCATTCCATTACTGACTGATATTCAGTTTATGAAAATTCCTTTTTTAATTAATTAATTTAAACTTCATTGCAGCTGCACAAAATGTGTCAATAAAATAAGTCAACCACCACGTCAAACAGAAAATAGAAAGCGGATGCAATGTTAGTTCAAATACATATAGTTATATCTATTTATATTATGGATTTAAATTGAATACATACATAATATATTGCCGACCTTCAGTATTATCTTTTTTTTTTAATTTTAACTGTTACTGCACCTACCATACGAGCTCTGCATAACTAAAAGTTAACCAGTCTTTATAGTATCCACTGCTGGATATCAGCTTCCTCGCGCACATTATCTTGTGCATGAGGGATGTACGGCCTTAAAAAGTCACGCTAGCCAAGCGGATTGGCGAATCCACTGTTACTGTTGCTGCACCTTAAGGAAGATTACTGCTTCTTAAGGTGAAGTGGTGTAGTACCTCAGAGCTTGTGGTAAAGGCTTTGTAATCCCTTTAATCGCATTTTATACAGCAACCACGGGAAGAGATGGTGTAATTCTAAACCCGACCGTAGTGTTGGGCAAAATTAAATTGTTGGACAATTATCAATTAATTAATTGTTAATCACGCCTATTGCAATTAAAAAATAATTAATTGCAATTGTGTAATCTCGCGATTAACACTTAATTACTCAATTACAATTAATATTTTTTAATTATAATTGGCGTAATTAACCATTAATTAATTGATAATTGTCCAAAAATTTAATTTTGCCCAACACTGCCCGACCGACACCACACGCCGAAAGGCCCAAAGAATAAACAATATTATAAATACAAACTTACGATATATATCTATGTAGATAGATTATACATACATAAATACACAATATTATTTTTAATACACAATATCTACGGGACAGAGAAAAATCGAACACAGAATATCGATCTAATACTTTATATAAGTGTTCCGCGGGCAACCTTTTAAAAGTGTTTTTTAAACACTTTCTTCAACAGTTATCTGTAGATTGTTCTAGAGCTCAGTATCGATTACTTCCTTGAAAGACTCTGTTTTTCTTTTGTTCCTTCATAAAATAAAGTTATCGAGATGGCCCCCGAGAAAAATTCTCAGACGTAGGTTTCTGTCTGCCAGTGACGTAAAACATTTAATTAAAAAAGAACAACGTCAATTATCTCGTATCTATTTCACCCCTATTTTCTTTTATAGTGAAACTTCATTAGTTTCCCACGGTACAAAGGGGCACGTTTCACTGTCAAGTACCTACACCTGTTTGCGGTGTATGGGGTAGGTAGTGGGGGGTTGACCTCAGAAATGTTGGGGTTGCGACCTCATTACGTTGGCGCCCTTAAATAATAAACTCTTTGCGAATTTTAAACAACGTACATCCTTTTATGTCACTATATGAATAATTGCACTTATGGGAATATATCTATATAAATATAAAGAGAAATGTTGTGATTGACTGACTCATCAACGCCGAGCCCAAACCGCTGAAGTTTTGAAACGTGAAATTTGGACGGTAGCGTTCTTTTATCACGTAAAGACTCGCCAAGAAGGGTTTTCTCAAAATTCAACACCTAAATGGGTGAAACGGGGTGTCAAAGTTTGTATGGAAAAAATATTTGATGAACCTATTAATGAAACTTGTTACAAATAAATTCATTAAAATAAATTATTCGAATAATTCATTAGTACCTATAAACAAATTATTCAACATAATAATCATTAACGCGTTTACAGCTTTTCAAAATTATATCAGAGGGCTAAAATAGAGTGACAATTATCAACAAACATCTCTCACAAAGTCTTTTTTATTTTTTAATATCTTTTGAATGTGATTACTT
Source organism: Sesia apiformis (assembly GCA_914767545.1). Classification (NCBI taxonomy): domain Eukaryota; kingdom Metazoa; phylum Arthropoda; class Insecta; order Lepidoptera; family Sesiidae; genus Sesia; species Sesia apiformis. Next base: position 7,404,121 of record OU611970.1, on the reverse strand, counting down.
TTGACTTTTGTAAGCCTTATCTGACAATTGATTTTTAAGATAAAGCTTTAAAAATATATTATATATTTTATAACATTTCACTAAAGTGAGACAAGGTCTGAGATTACTCGTATGTCACAATTAGTTGTCAATTTTATAAAATAGAAACTATTTTCCAATGTATCTCTTCAACTACTTCACTAAACTAATCTATCCGCAGGGAAATTTATATAAATCACTACATTTACTAAATAACAACTACAAACGCATTAGCTACGAGTATTTCACGATATGTATTAAGTTAAAAGGCGTTCACAGGCCCAATTTAACCTTTCACGAAGACGAGTTTCGAGTGAAATAATTAATTTTCCGATGCCTCGTTAAGCCTTTGCCATTGGGATATGGTAACGAGGCACATCCAGCTACGAGTATGAGTGACATTATTATACACGAACTTTAGCATCAATTACACCTTTATTCCCTTGAGTACGAAATCCTAGACCCGTGGGATGCTAGTGTGCATAATTGATGACATAACCGTAAACCGCAATCAGCCCTTTTTTCATCCACTGCTAGACATGGACGTCCTCATGCACATGACAGTGTGCATGTGTGGCCTTAAAACGCCATGCTGGACAAGCGGGCGATTCTACGTTTTTAGAGGTGGTGTAATTGCTCAGGACCTGTATAGCAGCTTTGTTATCTTTTATTCGCGTTTGTCGACATCTACGGGATGAGATGGAGTGATACTACTTCTATTCTATCGTCACTTGTATTAATAAGTATGTGTACCTGTAGTATATAAGTTTATAATGTGTATATATTATGTAATTATGTATATCATCAATCTGTGATTGCAATTTTTATTTCCTCTCTACCCGGTTGTCTGACAGAGATTTCTTTTAGCGATAAGACCACCTTTTATGCATTTTGTGTCTACAATGTTTGTTATTGTTTGTTTTAGTGTGCAATAAAGAGTTTTAGCTATTTTTCCTTCACAAAATACCTTTAAATATACTGACGCGAAAGTCCCTTTTCGTGTATACACATTTATCCACATGCAATATTGACGCGCGCTCATGCGCTGTAAGAACTATACGTCTGTTAGCTTTTGTACACCACAATTATAAATTGTTAAGTCTACATAGCGTAATATTTATGACAAGAACATTCAAAATGTCATGAAATAAAATTTATAACGCTACTCTTGCCGCCCTGTGCCGTTTATTAAAAGTAATCACAATTATGACTGGTTTATTACCGTATTTGTGTTAATTAATGTTAATAAAATCCCATACAGCCGAGCGTAACAGCCGTGCATAGATTTATAGTACAGGAGCTTGATTAAAATTATAATTAAACGAGCGCCTTTCCACTTGTATGAAAATGACGCGTGATATATATAAACACACGTCATAATTACGAGTAGTATCGATTTCTGCAAAAGAATAATTGATTTTACATTTTGACTTTACACCCGGCCGTAAGTCTCACACTAAGCTCTTCGCTAATTTCTCGCTTACGATCTCAGTTCCGGAACTCGTCTTCTCTTTAGTTCTATCTACCATCAGTACTATCACTGACAAAAGGTGAAGTTTGAAATGGAGTGTAAATTCGAGTTTAATACAGTTTCAGAAGACACGTCTGGTAAGTGATAGCTTGCGCGGTGATAGTCTAAGGGTATCTCGACTCACATTCGTGTGGTCGTGACTACAAATCCTCGGCCCGTACCTCTGAGTTTCTACTTAAGTATCTACGATTTTTTTTTCAATTGTCACTAGCTCAGCGTTGAGGAAAACATCGTGAGATAACCCGCATGCTACAGAAGTAAAAATAAATAAAAAATCTAGAGTATATTATATCTGCACTGGGCCTGCGTGGTGGATTACGGCCCGAAACTCTAATGATTTACTAGGGGAGGCCAGCGCGGCGCCCAGCAGTGGGACATTAAAAGGCTGACACAAGTACAAGTCTTGTATATACCCATCAATGAAGGAAACTAATTATGGAATGTTATAGTAATTTGTGGTTTAAGATTTTATTTTTAAAAATAAAACAGGAATATTAGCTACTTGGTCATTTGGCGACAGTTGCCACTTACCACCAAGTACACTGTATGCTCATCTGCCACCTTCTATAAAAGCTTCGGCATCTATGGTCTCTTACCAACAGCCTTCTCGGATGATCAGGTGTTTTCAAGTCATCCGTCTATTTGCCTAAAGGATGTTCGACACTGAGATTCTCGGTACATAATTTCCGTTGGAGAATGCGTCTTTTTTATCAGTTTTATGAGTCGTTTTACAGGCAACTGGCGAAGTTAAGAAAATAAGAGTAGACAATAATATGTCTGCCTTAAGAGATATGAAGGGAGAAAAGTTGACGGAAATTTTATCTTTTGTATCGCAGCGCGGAAATCTTTCCCGCGTGGGCAGGTAAACATAATTAATTAGATAATTTGCAATACATCTGTATGAGGATTGAATAACAACCATGTAGGTATTCTTGCGTAGGTGGATATTTGGTTTTTATCACGTAAATGTTGTGTACTAAAATACCAGCCACGACGCCTACGTTTGATTTGCACTTAAGATTGTATTTCAATTGAAAATTACATAAATAAATTACCGCGCATATATCTATTTAAAACGTTAGTAGTGCTTATTACTTAGTACAGAGCAATAACCAATGATGATGAGGGCAATGATGTAAGTGAGCGTAGAATGAAATATATACTAGAAATGTACAATAGGTAGTAAAAACCGATAAAATTGATTTTTCTCATGAACCTATTTTCAGTTTTTTCATTATTTCAGTTGCATTCAGTGACACGTATATTTATTTACTTATTTAATGAACTCGTCATAACTATTTACACACTGACAAACTCATTTAGAAATCGGATGAAATGCCGCGTGCAAATGCTAGTAGACCATCGATATGAGAATTTATCTAGATCCATACAAGCTAAGCACTGTAGGGCGGGCATGTTACGAGTCTCATAGTGTGCTATGTTCAGTAGCTCTCGAATTATTTAATTATACATATGAGTTTTGAAAATGAAACACTTTTATTACGTAGTACTGGTACTTAGGTTTCAAATTTGACTTTTTAATGAACTCCAACTTTTTAAGTTGCCAACCAGGTTTCTTTGATAACAACGTATGATGTGTCATTTAGCCTATTCCCATGTCGATGTAGTAGACTGATGTAATTAAATTGTTTGGAGTGGATTTATATTTAAGGGATGTAGTGTATTTATTTTCGGATTCAACATAAAAATTCACTGCGGCAATTTTAATTATATCTTATCTCCTCTCGGTAAGCTATTCAGAAGTAAAGGTAATTACTGTGACGACTTTAGTATATACTGTAATCAAATTTAATACAAACAGTTAAGCCACAGCGTTCAACACAGACGAAGTCACGTATAGCTCTTTCATCTCACGATTATGATATATAATCATTTATGAAAAGACATCGAAACATTTTTAGCCAATTCGATGAGTGGAAGAAAACCCAGTCAGGTGCCTATTGTTGCAATATTCTTAAAGATCAATTCCCGAGGTTATTTAGCAAACTTTTAGAGGCGTTACCAATTTCTGCAGAATAATTGCGGACTGGGTTTCCAGAAAGCAGGGATCTATCCGGTTAACCGCAACGAAGTTCTTGCAAGGTTGCCAAATCACGTCATGAACGCTGAAAGTACTGATTTGTTACAACACATTGGCGAAAGCTTCATACAACACCTGGAAAAGACTCGAGGAGAAACTACCAAGGATCCGATGAAACAAAGACGTGGTATAATATTTTCTTAGGTTTTCGCGATTACTATACATAGCAATTAAACAACTTGAACGGTTTAAATCGCGTATATTTAACATTATTTATATCCCGACGTTTCGAACACTTTGCAGTGGACATGGTCACGGGGTGACCGTGACCACGTGACCACGTCCACTGCAAAGTGTTCGAAACGTCGGGATATAAATAATTCACCCCGTGACCACGTTCAAAGTTGTTTAAAGACGTGGTAGATGAAAATGTGACCAAAAAAATTCATTTTAATCTCTTACCGTGTAGTTTTTAATTACATTAATAGTGAGCATATATACCTGAAAAATCGGGCTGTAGATGAAAATTATAATTTGAATACGGCTATAAAAAGTGTTTGATTTACGACAGAAAGCTCTTAAAGTCACAAAGTAAACCCAATTTATGGTACTCAATAATGACTGATGAGCCAATGATAATCAAAAGTTACTGACAAATCCAAAGAATGACCCACTACACTTATTACACTACAAAACTACAATAATTGCACTAAATACAATTATTGTAGTTTTGTTATTATCGTTATTATCGTTATGTTATTATCTTAATCGCAATTTTCTTTCTCAAGGTCGCACGCGCCGCACGTCTGAGCTCCAAAGGGACCAAAGCTTAAAAAAAAACGGACCTTAAAAAAACATTAAAAACAAGAAAGTAATTTTATATTTACTTTACATATTTGGAAAAAAACGGTAGTTACTTAACATAGCCATATTACATATTATCCAAATTAAATTATACAGTTCCCTATGAGAATGATAGTTTCCGGGGTTAAAAAAATATATAAACTATGTTCTTCACGCGAAGGCTACCTTTTTGTCAAATTAGATTGAAATCGGTTTTGTAGTTTAGTCTTGAAGACCTAACAAATAAACAGATTAACGTTTTCAAATATATAATATTATTTGTGGAAGTGTATCAATTAGTTACAAACTTCACTAACATAACATATGTCGCTGTTCGTACAGTCTATGTCGCGGTATGGTTCCATTTTGACATTTTGTATGTCAGTCACACACTTATCTGTTTTTTGTATTGACCACGACCGGAAACTCTTAAAAGGCCACTAGATCCACAAGAATTTAGACATTCCAAAAAAAAAAATGTTTTTATTGATTCTTTGAAGTGAGAGCAGATTTTTTTTATACCATTCTTGACTATACACATCACATACTTGTATGGCTATTGGCTTCTCCTTCTAAGCTTCCCGTCGTATGTGTCCTACTACGCAGTACGCCCTTGCTTTTGCTTTTTGCGCCCGCGCGCCTTGCTTCCTTGCTTTTCTAAATATAAAAGTAAATGTTTTCAGTAAGTATTAAATGACAATATTTAAATTCGAATAGTACTAACGGCAATCGTGTCGAATTTCGAACAACGAACAACGCGCCGCAACGCTCGACGCGACGCGTCGCGCCGCTCTACTAGCAGGACAAACCCTTATATGATTATAAGATGCTTACTTAGTGTTGTTGTGCTCTTACGTGTACATTGTTTTAGTGTGCCTAAACTTGATAACGCTCAGTTAAGTTACTTGAGTTTCCGACGCCGCGGTGCACACTAAATCGAGCACGATAACTAATAAGCAAAACTACTAACTAGCTAGTTTAACGTAAAACTTGACGTCATCTGAGCAGTAAGGTCCCTCCCTACCTTACTGTCGGTATGGACTTTGGTTAAGGCTTTACAACATCAAAATATATTGTTGCTTCTAGATTCTGTATAAAATAGAATATCTGATTTAACACCTGATTCTTAAGATAAAAACAATAAAAAATATATTATTTTTAAAGATTTAATCGAAATTCTAATATAATATGAATACATAAATGTAGTTAATTATTGTTATTTCATTAAGTGTTATATGCATATATTTATACTATGAACTTGCTATTAAAATTCATGTTCTTATATGTACGAGTATATGAGCTCTAAATTCATGTTCTTATATGTACGAGTATATGAGCTCTAAATTCATGTTCTTATATGTACGAGTATATGAGCTCTAAATTCATGTTCTTATATGTACGAGTATATGAGCTCTAAATTCCCATTTTGATGCACCCCTTTTATGTTTCTCTGTTTCTACAAAGGTTGACTGCTAGAAAATGACATAAGATATTAAGTTCGCCTTTTGTACAATATTCATGTGCAAGCATGAATAAAAAGTGAATAAATATGTTGGAAACGTGAACCGGCAATAAGGTCCCATTTCACAAATAATGTCACAAATGTAATTACTGTATTTTCATATTATTATCAACCCAAATTCTGAGTGGACAGCCTTTAAAAGACGTCTTTGCTTGACATTTTCCACAAACACCAAGATAAATTAAAACATCCCTTATTCCCCCACTTTACTTAATGAAGTCTCTGAATTCTAAGTCCGGGTTGAACCGCATTAACCGGCTCCATTTTCCGATAACTTCAAGGAACATAAAGTGAATGGACAGGTCTTATTATTCTTTAAAGTATTACAAATGAAAATTGAGACCATAAAAGATCGCCAAATTAGAAAAAGAATAATAGATTATTATTATCACTAAGAATAGTTGGAAGAATAATGTTTATACTTGAATTAAATGTTGGGCTATTATTGAATTCAAGTATCAAAATTATTTTTTCAAGTGACAGCTATTATTATTATTATTTTTAATTTACCGCGTTTTTCAGTGTCAACTTTAATATGGACTATTTCCAGTAATCGATACACTAATGTTATTAGTGTTTTTAACACATCACACATTCTTAATTTCCACGTCTTCGATTACAGAACTATTCATGCAAATCTGTTAACAAATACATAAAATTATTAACCTCTCCTCCTCCTCTCAAAATCTTCCTGACATTGTGAGTAGAGTGACTCGCACAAATCGCACAAAGATTAACCTTGTTTACGTGCCTCTATAAAATGTGCGATGTGTGCGAGTCACTCTACTCACCATGTCAGAAAGTCGATACCATACTTTTATCAACAACTTTTGCTCCTGACTCGCGTATGGATTTAGTTTTGATAAAACCAATAACTTAAATTCTATTAAAATATGACATTTATTTTGGGAAGGTACTGGCGCCTAAGATACATTTTTTTTTATTTAATTTGGGAGTCGTGGCTCATTACAATTTATAGCACGTAGGTTAAATACCAATAAATAATTTGAATTGTCGCATCGTTTAAAATTGACATTGTGCCAAAAAATGCGCCCTGCAATTTGTCTACAAATGAGCACTGTAGAGAGTGTATATGTACAGAGTACACTGTACACTTTGTTATACTGTTGTTGTTTAATTCCCGAAGTCTGAACGCATGAATTCTGCTTGATTATATCTTATTTATTAACATATAATATTACTGTTTATATCAATATTTGGGATTTGTATGAACATTTTGGTAAAAAATCAGAAAAGTTGAGTTTTCGCATAAGATTTGTGAAATGTTCATGGCAATGATCACAGAACCGTGATCAGAAATCCATGATTTCAGGCTTTGGGAAAGGTTCGGTCACATACCAAAATCCCAAATAGTTTCGAAATTGATTGGTGTTTTGGATCCAACTAAGGGCGACCCTTAGTCGAAATGAAGTGAAATCTTTGCAAATTCGAAAGTATGTAGTGATTTTCGCAACAAATTACTCTAAAAATAATTACTCTTACTAAAAATAAGTATAATTACTCTAAAAATAAAGTTCATGGACTAGCCATTGATTTCAATATGACGAAGTCCGATAACCGTTTTTCTTCACCTAAAAGCTATTGTTTCGAACGATTATATTGCTTTTGCGGCTAAATAGGTCCAGCTCGGGGGTTTTTGTACGTTTTAATACGATCTTGAATTGCCTTGCGAATTCGCAAAAAGTTTTTTGATTATTTTTCACGGGAAATTCTTTTCGGTTTAAGTTAATTTCTTTCTTACAGACGGGAATCCTTTTCTTTGTTTCAAACATGCCATAATAGTCTTTGTAGGTAAATACGATATTTTTAAATAATATACATAAAAATTAGAATATGATTTTATACTGTTATTTCATGTTGATGTATAATTTGTTTTTGTTTTGGTATGTTCCGCAGTAACATCAATTACGGATATAGTTACATTAGACAGTCCTCCCTACCACTGGATACATTTCATATCTATCTCCTTTCTTCTCATTTGACAAGTATTTTAATATTGATCAATTTATTATTACTTATTTAAACTATTGTTTTAACAAAAGGTGTAATTAAACATTTTCTATGATGCTTGGGGCTAATTGGTGACGGTATGATAGGTGCAAAGAAATTTTATTGTAGAAGTCAAAATTGGAATGAATAAAAACATTCAAATGGTAATTTTAATACTGAAAATGTACATACATACACTCAGAAATATATAAACACATACATATATACATGTCAAATAAAGTTTTACATTACATATATTTAAATACAGATATATGTACAATGTATATGTAATAATTAAACCTTATCGATGAGTATTTCGAGGACGTGATCTTTCAACCTCCTCTTAAAACTAGTACTTTACTATTACGATTAAATAATAAATGAATTCCCAGTAAAAAAGGTCTGTTACAATCATCAAAAGATAGTAAAGTATAGTAACGTAACCCAGACATGTTTTAATTAAATTAATAATGCGCTACAAATAAATCTAAACCTCAGACACATACAAAGATATCAAAGAGCTTCACCGATAAGGAGAAAATCAATATTTAGACCAACATTTGGATTTTAGCTTCTGTATGTTTCATCTAAATTTAGTTGTCGCTAAAGGTGATTGATTTACCGAGAACACTATAAATAACTCAAGTCGTTTGGTGTCAATTAACGCCAACGTGTCGTGGTGATTGATATCATAATAGTGTTGTGACAATAGGCACAGCGCTCGGGCGCTAATGAATCTTAAGGGCCGGCGCAAACGCGTAGGCTGTACGCTACCGCCGCCCGTGGACACCTGCAACACCAAGGGGTATCCGGGCGCGCCGTCGACCTTGCAAATTCCTATTCACAGCTCTCTTAAAGAACCCCCTAACGTAGCATAATGATGAGACGTCTTGAGGCAGTTCGTACCACAGCTTACGCGTATTTAATACATAAAATATTTTTTGGACCGAATAGTGCCTTAACGCATGTGTGAACCCTTGCGTTGTCATAGTGAAAGATTTTTTTTTTCGAGTCAAACCTGGTCTTTTTTGCTGAATATATTCCTGTAACTTGTGTAACAGATCAAAGTAGTAGTCGCCGGTAATAGTTTGACCCTTCGCAAGGTAATCTGTCATCAAAATTCCCTTTGCATCCCAAAATACAGATGCCATCACTTTCCCTGCCGATTTCACAGCTTTGGCTTTCTTTGGAGCCGAACACCCAGTTTCTGTCCACTGCTTTGATTGAATTTTGGATTCAGGTGTATAGTGGTGGACCCACGTTTCTTCTGTTATTACAAATCTTTGCAAAAAATCCACTTTATTACTCTTAAAACGATTCAAACAGTGTTGGGAGTCTTGCATACGAATTCGTTTTTGATCGAGAGTAAGCAAGCGCGGCATCCAACGGGCGGATAGTTTTTTCATATGCAATTCTTCACTCAGGATGTGATGTACCCGTTTTTTCGAGATGCTTACACTTTCAGCTATTTCGGATAATTTCAATCTTCGATCGTCTAAGACCATCTCATGGACTTTGGAGATCATTTCTGGGGTGGTGACGCTTTTTGGACGTCTGGATCGGGTTTCATCTTGGACGCTTGTACGGCCGCGCTTAAATTCGGCAACCCAGTTCTTGATTGTGGCATATGAAAGAGCACTTTCACCTAAAACATTTTTTAACTCGTCAAAAATTGTTGATCCCTTTAAACCCTTCATATGAAAAAACTTTATCACTGCTCTTTGTTCAATCTTATTCATTTTGTGAAAAATTCTACACAAGATTTTCTAAAATGTCAGATTATTAAAAAGTATTGGAGCCGTCGGTTTCAAATTTAGAATATGGATAGCTAGAAATCCCTTTTGTAAAATGAGATATTTGTTTAAAATATATGTTCTTTTTAAATAGTTTAGGCCACATACTTATCATCCCGCCTACGTACCATAACAAGGTATTTGTTACACTTGAAAAGAGGCTAGAAGCCCACCCACTCTGGATATACACTTGTCAGGTCATCAAAAGCTAAGGAAATAAAAAAAAATGAATTTTCATATTTTAAATGGATACTACCTTTAATTAATAGGATTTACAACATGATAAGATATATATGTGTTGTCGACTTTTTAATAACTCCAGCAGTAGTAGGCATTGTATTTGAAATTTGAAAAATTTCACCAGCGTTTGATGGCTAGTCTACATGTTCGCCGAAACCAGACGAAATAGCCAGAGCACGAACGTGTAAAGGGACGCTCACATCGGCCCGGCATTCATCTCGAGCGCTCGCCTAGATGTCGGTTTTTATTCCCGAATCAAAGGGAGTTCGGACGAAACACGAACATCTGTTTACATGCCCGTCACCGTTCAGTCGCTGTCGGTGGTAATCCACCATCTGCTTTTTCTAATTTGTTTATGTCTTTTTTTCTGAGGTAATAATAGTAATAGTTGCATAAATTCATCAAACATAATGCTGATGCAGCAATAACTTCTACGTTATCCGTGTTCGGCGACAAAGTACCGACTGTGATCTCGCCGAACGTGAACAGGCGCTCGTGTAAACGAGTTTCTCGTCGAACGTTTCGCCGAGACGCTCGCCCGAAAGTGTAAATGAGATTTGAAAAAAAGTTACGCAATTCGCTGGATATCATAATACTAGCGACTTCATATTTTATATGTACCTACGCTTCAAAGGGTTTTTAAAATAAACAATAAATATCCTTAAGATTTGGCTAATTGTCCTTCATTGAAGGGAAAATTCCAGTTACCTTCACATGTCGCCACAATGAAGTGTGTTTTGTAGTCTTATTTGAGTTGGAACTTGGACGCTAACCAAATTAACCAAATTCATCAATCAGTTTTCGAGGGTAAGTGTAAGAAAGAGATAGATGCTGTGTAATGTCATAAGAGTGAGCAAAGCAGTAATATCGCCAATATTAGAACCACGTCGTGTTATTGCTGGTTTCCTCACAGTTGATGTAATGACTACTCTCGTTAATTACTATAGAAAAGAAGTTAATAATTCTAAGAAAGTACTCTTATGTTTATTGCTCCGTTTTTTTATTTTGTAAGAGCCTTTTTAATGTCCCACTGCGGGGCACAGGCTTCCCCTAGGCCCCCTACATTGAGGGGTGCAGGGCCGCAATTATGTCAATCACGCGGGGCCAGTACGGATGGATTGGTGAATAAACATCTCCAGATTTATTTTATTTCTCGAGCAAGCGGGTTTCCTCAATGCATTTTTCTCTCACCGCCGAGTTAGTGACAATATTTAAATATCCGTACTTATGTAGAAACTCAGTGGTACAGGCCGAGGATTAAAACCCACGTTCACACGAATGTGATATATTTTATTTAGTATTTATTATACGTACTAACAGTGCCTACGACTTCGTACAGTTAGTCGTTGGAGTACGTGTAGTTAGATTGATTCCCGTGGGAAATCTGTATTTGATCTGGATAAAATGTACCCTAAAATATTGTCCCGGCACATAAGCTATAGCTGTTCCAAGTTCCATTCTGCCATCCGCTAATTAAATGGTGACTAAAAATGCCGATTTCAGATTTTATACACAGTGTAATAAAGCTGAAAATTCTCTAGCGGGACCTGTCTTGAAATTATGTCTGTAATCAGTGTGAAAAACTTTTTCGTATCTATTCATATTTCCTAGAGACATCGAATCCTACGTTTTTTTTTTGCTAATATTTCAATATTTAAAGTTTAAGATGTTGGCAACATTCAGTTGGGCTGTTTGCCACATAAAACTCAAAGTTATCACTTAGCTGCCTTTTAGTTGTCGGACGGCAGCATTAAAATCCGTCTAGTGGTTTTGGCTGATACGCCAAATGGACAGACACAGAACTTTCATACAGTTCACACAGAGAAACGAGAATTCTAAAAATTGATATCTTGGGCTTTATATCACCCATACTTTATTTACATTGTAACGACTTTTTTAACTTGTCACATTGTAATTTATACACACACAGAAGTATTTGTACACAGAAGAGGCAAAATTTAATAATTAATAAAAAGGAATTATGATTGCCGTTTTCACACCAACTCAGTAACATTGTTTAATAAGTAAAACAATTAATGAAACAGAAAAGCTATGATTTCCTTCAAACATTTTAGAACGGAAGGAAAGCTTGAACGAAGAAAATGAGTTTAGGACTCTTTAATATCCGTTGCCAAATATCTCATTAAATTAACACTGAAAAATGTTTATTTACAATGTAAAAACTGGAAAAACTGGTTGATCACCTTATAGAGTCATGAATGATAATCAGTACATAGTTGTAAACGAGTTACGGTGATTTTAAAATTCATTTTCGTCACTGTAACCGAATGAATAGATTTATTCTACAACGTAATATTTGCGGTTGGCGCTACTAAACCGCTTATGGAATAAAGTGATAAAGAGCTGCAAAGCAGTTGTACGAAAGCTCAATTGGTCGATACTTGTAGATTTCGAATGTTCAATAGGAACTGTAGGTCTATACAGTGCGAGATAATCGTGTACGTATGATTGATTTGTACAATTAAGTCACATGCTTTCGCGTTGTCTTCACAAGTCTTAACATTACGCAATTTATATTTTTTACAAATGTAAAAACGGACAAATTACTTTCTAAGTATCGTTAGAACTAATAAATCAGGATCAAACGCTCGAAAAGTCTTTAAACTTTTTTCTGGAAAAAAGTAATTTAAAATGTTTTTAATTTGAGTTAGACAAAAAAGGTTCGAGTTAATTGTAATTTGTGAGTTGCGCTTCCACCCCTTTAATTAGTTTTTCCTAACTAGCTTTGTTACCTGACTTTGTTTGAAACATTAGAAGAACATTTGTCATTCAAATGTTTCAAATAATATGCATTTTAAATTGGAAAATAAATGGTATTTTGAGAATAAAAAAAAACAGTAAATGAAGAGGTTGGCCGCGTGGTGTCGGCTGACTTTAGAATAGGTCCACCCCATCTCTTCCCGCGGGTGTCGTAAAAGGCGACTAATGGATAACACAGCGGCTACCACAGGCCCTGAGGAACTACGTCACCTCTAGAAGAGTGGACTCGCCAAACCGCTTGGCCCTTAATTATAATATTATATTCTTTATGACAATAGATGACACAGCCGACAAACAATTGTAAAGATTTTTTTAATTAACGCAATATATAAAAATATCCAACTACAAATATGTCCAAACAGCAAAGCTGTTTCGTGGAGAGAAGGAGAGATATGTAATTTTTAGGCATAAAAGCACTCTGCGCCTGACCTACGCTTGTTCGAGTGATTTTCAGTATGTTCAATTACTCACAGGGTTTTTTTTTAAATCCGCCACAAACTACGAAGTTGCGTACTTGGCGGAAGCTAGGAATGTTTGGAAAATGGTTTCTCCGGATGCATCAATTCATCCTAAATTTCAAAGGAGCTGGGATGGTGTATCATGCCAACAAATAATCGATATTTTATTAAGAAATAGCTCTGGAGCTACCAAGGCCAAACTGAGGGCAATCGCGCAAAAGGAGTATTGGGTATTGGCTTCAGGTTATTCCTTCATCAAACTTGGGGACTTACCTGGATCCCAATACCCTTCCCCTGGCGATCAACCTCCGTATTGGAGCCGAAGTATGTGTCCAACATTTATGTTTAATTTATGTTGCTCCTGTGACAAGGATGTCGACCAGTTACGACACCACGGACTGTCTTGCCTTTCGATCATCATACGTCGTTCTCTTGCCACCGTCAACGTACCAGCTATATTGGAGCGAAACGATATCGTGTGGGACGATAGTAAGAGACCCGACGGGATGTCATTGTTGTCGTGAAGGATGGGTCGTCCCATTGTGTCGACGCACTAGCTCCGTCTCACCTCCACGGAACTAGTACGAAGGCTGGGGCAGCGGCAGAGGAAGCGGAGAAAAGACTTTGTTGCTTTGAAAAGACCCTAGGTCCGTGGGGTCCTAGAGTGCTTTCGTTTTTGCAAAGATCTTTCAAAGCGCCTGGTCGACAGCACTGGCGACACTAGGGCTGGCCATTATCTCACGCATAACGCACCTAACGCACCAGCCTTGCCATCCAGCGGGGTAATGCCACCAGCATGCTGGGTACCTTGCCACAGGGAACAAATTTGTACAACATGCTCAATATATACTCCTATATTTTGAGCATTTTGTATAATAAACACTTGTATAATAAGCATTTTTAATATATATAAGTTAGTTTTAAGTTATTTTACAAATAAGTTTAGATTAGTTTTTAGATTTAAGTATTTTCTTTTCTTTGTATCATTTGTCAAGCCTATAAATAATAAAAACTTATGAAAATTTCATTTACATATAAACTGATTTTTGTAAAAAATATATTTTAAGTAATAAAAAACAATGAAAAACATGTTATTTTTTTAGTTACATAATAATATCTTTAGTGTGCTGATTGACATATTAAAATATTATACACAATTTTTGTAGGACCTTATATAAATTTGTACATGTCCAATGTATTTGTCCATGTTTATAAACATGAATAAATACAACGCCGGATTTTTCGCTCGCGACCGAGCGGGTGTCAACGTCATTCCGGGTCACGTATCAAAGTGCTTGGTCGCGTAATCCCCTACCGCATCGTATCTATGATAATATTTTTATAGAACAAATCATTTTTCTAACCCTATGTTAAGTCCACGCTATTATTATTATTTCGTTATTTTAAGAGAGGGTTGCTTGGGTCCAAAAGGCTCCGTGTCTTTACTGCCATCGATCTTTTGTGCCTCCTTTGTATTTCATCTCACCACATCTCATTTTATGATTTAACTTATCAGTTCAGAAGGAAACTTTCTCCGTGTACAAACTTGCCACGCCAGCCCTTATTTGGTCCCGAATACATTTTTATTGCGTTCGGTGTCGGGTGCGTCCAACAAATGACTAACATTCATAAAATTATACAAAATCACCGCTTCATTAACGATTACAAATTACTGTCATATCACCTCCGTCCATTCATGTCGTCAATTATAAAATCACAACATGATTAGGCTCAAACCACTTGTCAGGGTTATCACTCGTTATCGTCATTCATATGTCATAGTTATGTATGTCATAGTATGTCATAGTTAAATTTCCAAATTGGTTTATGTCATGTTCATATTTTTGTATTTACATTTTTATTTACATTACTAATAAAAATAACTGTGTAAGTATTTAAACTCACACTAGATGACTGATATCATATCATACCAACAATCTATGTTCCTGCATTGCCGGACATCGCCGATAGCAAATAGGCGTGTCCCAAGGTTCGCCAACACACACCATCTTCGGGTCTTCTCATATACCCGCTTCTCCGCTTCTCAGCCACCACCAGCGAACTTGTGAACTTGCCACACTGCGTTTTCCGGTACGTGGCCTCCATTCGAGGATTCGTCTATCCCATCGGTTGTTCGTCCTGCGGTAAATATGACCTGCCAATTGCCACTTCAGCATCCTGATCGTATGAGCAAAGTCGGTGATTCTATGAGCTATGTATATAGGTAGGTATGCATTTGTCTTTATTTGTTACCGTGGCTTATACTCCTACCACCTACTACCACCTACAGTATTGTTCGTATGAAACTTACTCTGATTTGAGCACATCAACCGAAGGTTTGCCTACTTACCTGAAAAAGACAATACAGTCATTTAAATACAAAAATGAAATATAACACTGATTTTACATTGGTTCCGCGATTGTCAAATAGGTCGCATTTGAGCAAAGTGTTGTCAATTATTTTCAACTGCGGTTCTTCCTGATTTTGTGTGTACTTTAGAAAATCCTGGCGTGGAACATTGAATGACCATTGAATCTAGATCCACCACAGTGCGTCAAGTCAAGTTTCCGTGGAGTAAAGTGGCTGGCTATAGTTATAGCTTTTTAGGGATTTATCTATATCAATCGTATATGTATCAATAGCTATATATAGTATAGCCTAACTTGTATATTTCATAGAATAAAAGTTAGAGATTTCACAGTCTATTTTACTATAAGACAACATTTGATCTAATATCTGCATGACAAACCCTGAAAAAGTATAATGTATTTATATGAGTCAAACGTTCTTTCACTCGGCATGTGTCACTTTACTAAATCGGACAGATGTAACCCCATGGACCGTGTCCAAAAAGAATAATGCCCACATACGTCACGCGAATATCCATTAGGAATATGTCAGAACAAACGTTGGCCAACGTATCATGTGTGATACAACGTAAACAGCGGATTTGATGTAGAATTTAGAACGATTCATTAAAGTTCATTCATACACTGTCAAGGTCGTGGAAAAATGGTTGTCAGATTACATCCAGAGGAACTACTCTTGTTTCACGTAAAAAGATACGTAATGTAAAATTGCCAACAGGAAGTCAAATTGGTTTCATATTTACGGGTAAGTGATTTTTTTAGGTTGAACTGATTTTTTACTTTGATTTCATTCGAATAAACATTAAACTGTTTTCTAACCGTTACATTTCCTGTTAGGTCCACGTGGTCAATAGATTGAATGACGAAGTTTAAATGGATTCCTAATTTGGCAGTACAAGCCACGAGTGGTAGCAATTTCAAATTAAATTAACGTAACGTTACCTCCCATTTTATAGTGGACATGGACCTCCTCAAGCACATTGTCTTGTGAATGAATGATATATGGCCTTAAAACGCCACGATAGCCAACCTGGTTGGCGAGTCTACTCTTTTAGAGGTGGTGTAGTTCATTAAGGCTTGTGCTAGCACTTTTATTATCCCTTAGCTACCTTTTACTACATCAACGGGAACAGGTGGTGTGCTGCTATTATAAAACGACACGACACGGTACCTACTTTTAAAGACTAAAGTTCAATTTTAAACTTTGAAATTGCGCGAAGTATTAATAACACGCGGAGTACCAATAGCGTGTTACGTAACACTTCTCTCACAATGCGTCAATTAAAATACAATTAATTCTTCAATGACTTTTATGTTATGACTTAGCAACTGTATCTTAGAATGGACTAATTTAGTAACTGACTTAGTTCTACAATTCCACGAAAGAGATTTACAAGTTGCCTGACTTCTAGTTCACGTAGTGTTTCGTTTATGTCGCTCGTCCACTGTTCGGCGAGATATGAAATGAATGTTCGTAATACAAGCTCCTGTCAATCACTTATATAAACACTATAGCGTTACCAAGGGCAATCTTATTAATAGAACATACGTAAGTTATAGTCGAGAGAACATCATGTTACGAAATATAATTCCATTTTAGCCCGTGTTACTACTACAGATTAGTCAATCTATCTATTGTGCGTTGTTGAAATAAAAAAAAATATTTTTCAATTTCAGTTATTTTTTAAGAAATACTGCTTCTATAGTTGCTAATCATGTTTTATGGCTATATCGACACCTAAACAAAAACTAATCAATATTAATAAGAATTTTCCAAACTCATTAGAAAATTTACTAAATATAGTCCATATTTAGTAAATTTTCTAATGAGTTAGGTAGCGAAAGTAATGTCGGCTTTTAGTAGGGGGAATCCCCCCAGTACCGGACACTTAAGGTTTTTCAGAAATAAAAAATCGAGTAGTCATGTTTTATTATAGCAATTAACATTTTGAGATACACAACTATTATAGGCGTTCAAATAAATCAACATAAACATCAATTAAATAATTTCAAATCACTTATAGAGGAACTAATCACTGGTATAATTTTGGGATTATTAAAATGTGGCACATAGTACCGGACGAGTATAAATTCGAACCCTTATGACCGGACAGTTTCATTAATTTTGCAATTTAAATTAACTTAGGTAGGGACAAATTAGACAAATTTACAACGATCACAAACATAAACGTCGGGACATTCTGGGATATCCGCACAGGCTTCATGAGCCCATTCTCTACACAACCCGCACTGGATCCAGTCTTCGTTATAATCTTCACAGCAAACAACACAGTAGTAAGTCTCCTGTTGCTTTTCAATCAATGGTACCTTCCGGGTTTTCTTTATTTTTCCTTTATCATTTGTCTTCTTAAACTTAAGATTTCCTTCTTTTAAACTTTTTTTTTTCTTTCTTCATTTTCTTTTTCTTCTAAAAGTAATTTGTATGGCGAATCAGTCAAAATTTCACTCTTTTCAGCCTTTCGTTTTCTTGCTTGTGCTCTTTTTGTAGCAGCATCTGGTAAAGGTGAGATATTTAGAATGGTTTTTCTTATGTTTGTTATGTCGACCAGCTGTGATGCCGACTTTTGGTTCAGGCTTACAGCTTGTAGAGACGCTTTACTGGTTGAAGGCTGTGGTGATTGCGGAGCAATAGTTTCCTGTTGTGAATTCTGCGTTATCTCAGACGACAAAATAGGTATTGACTGAACAGTGTCATGAGTTGCAAAGTCAGTTGCTGTAACATCCACTTGATGTTTATTTTGTGTAATCTCAGGCCGTAGAATTGGGCTTAAACCTGTATCATTAGCTACAGTATCAATTGATTTCCCACGATGGGAATTCGTTGCGGCTGGTTTATTTGTTGGTTCATTGCTGTTAAGAGGAATATCAGTGACATCACTGGGTAAATAATCTAGATCCGTGAAAATATTTTTGTCAAATGGGTGGATTCCCGTACATTTGAATCCTGCCTCTGCTATTTCAAAACGTGCAACTTTTTTAAATGCTTCTGCTACAAGGCCGGCGATGTCATATTCAGTTATTCTTGCTCCAGCATTAGCCCGCATCCACATGCCACAGCGTTCATTGTAAGCGTTTTTGAAAGGTTCCATGAAAGATCGGTCTAATGGTTGGAGCTTATGTGTAGTATGAGGTGGGGTGCTGATTAAATGTATGTGATTGACCCTGCAAAAGTCGATGACTTCTAACGTCTTGTGGCTACTATGCCCATCAAGAACAAGTAAAATTGGTGCTTCCTTCGTCGGTCTAGTAAATTTCACAAAATATGACAACCATTTCATAAATATATCGTTATTCACCCACCCTTTAGGCTGAGCTACACCTTCACTTTCTGGTGGGGCATTTATCATTAAGCGCTCATTTGATCTCTGACGCGGAAATATGAAAAAAGGGGGAATAAAGTATCCCATAGCACTCTTACAAAACATTACTGTAATATTTTTTCCTCTTTTCGCAGATGTTAACTTGCCTACTTGTCGTATGTTTTTTTTTGCTATAACTTTCTCGTGTCTCTGGACCGTTGTAACTCCTGTTTCATCACAGTTATAAATATTTGATGCACGGAAATTATATCTTTGTAAATGTGCCTCTAAATTAGTATAGAAAATATCAACCTGGATTTTATTAAAGGCAACAGCGCGCATTAAACTCGTAGATTCTGCAGTTCTTAAACTTAAATCTGGATGTCCTTTCATATAATCATCATAAAAATGTTTTCCCGCAGTTTTCTTTTCAACATTGAAACGGTGTGATAATTTAAGCGTGACAGCTAAATCGTAGGCAAGCTTTAGGAACTCTTTCTTGGTCAAAGGCATGCATCGGTTAGCTAAATCTTTGACGTGACATTCTAACAATTGATCATAGTGTTCCGAGAATGTTTTCTTAAATCTTCCCATGACAGGTTTCAACTCAATCTCTTTACCCTGTTTTAATAATTTTACTTTATCGAATAAAGTGCTTTTTGGTACACTGAAACGCTGGGAAGCTTCTCTTATAGTCATTTTTTGATTTAACACATTATCAATTGCTAATTTCAAGTTTTTTGAATCCCAAATACCTTTTTTTTTTCTCTCCATTATGTGAATATTCTGAAAAGATAAATTAAATTACTTATAAAATGATATCGTATGGGACAAGCACAACATTTACATGAATCGGTCAAAATAAATTTGTCCGGTACTAGGGAATCTGTAATTGTCCGAACGTAGGGGCACACTATACTCTAGTAAAATTTTTGTTATGATAAAGTCAGTTCATATATACGCGATCAAAGCATATCAATACAAAATATACTTACCAATGCTTAAACAGATAGTTATACAGATGGTCTGTTCTCTCTAAATAATAATTTACGTAATTGCCAATATTACTCGGTGCAAAGGATTCCCGCGCAAAATGACTAACGTGTCACCTGTACAACGTATCGCGTGGCACTGAGGTGGCTCGCGTCGCGCATGGGTTTTTTCCATTGAGTTTGATATTTTTCTACACACAAGAGCGAACGATAGTGCTATTTCGGGTTTAGACGATATTTGTCCGGTACTTAGTGCTGTCCGGCGCTAGGGGGATTCCCCCTATATGAAATCCTTAAGACAGCAGCAGTATTTTGAGAGAAAACATAAATAATTCCGTTTAATGCTATATACGTTTAAGTAAATGCTAACATTGTTTTAATATTCTCTACCGTTACCAACATTGAACATATGGTAATGGCACGCTCGCAAAACATAATTGTTGAGCTGCTATCCCTTATTCTTAATACTGTGGTAGAATACTGTCGCGTTTGATACGTACGACTGGATTTATTCCACGTTCACCAGATTCCACTTTTGCCAGATGTTAATTTTCTTCCACAATGGCCAGAACCCAGACGTGTGTTTGAAAATCTAGCAACAATGGAATTGAAGGAAGAAAAATAAAACATGGTAATGGTTAATTAATTTAATTAGACATACTACAACTATTAATTATCAGGTAAAGAGGTTTTTATTAACATTTTAAGTGACCAGTGCATCAAGGCAGTAACTTGAAACTGATAAATGTGAAGTACCCCAAGTAAAAAAAATATCTGGTGAACGTGAAATAAATCAACAACTGTGACGTGGTATCACTGAATTATACATTATGTTGCCCATGTTTGTTTAATACTGCCAAATTAAGAATAAAGGAGAGTGGCTCAACAATTATATATCGTGATTGTACAACATAAGAATAAACAATATTATTTACTCTTAAAGATGGTACAACTAAGCCTCTCGAATATCTGGGGATCCCGTGAATGATAATAATATACGTGGCGAACCACGAGTATGAAGAGCCAGTCTGCCAGGTGTTACGCAAAAAGTTTGTTGACATTGAAACCTTGGGTATTTAACGCAGTTTTTCGTTGATATATTTACACACACATTATCACTTTCTAGGTGCTGTGACGTTACAATGACGTCAAAAGAGCGCCGGCTTACGCGTGATACAGTAATAAAAAGTGGAAAAATCATACACTATGGTATAAGAACCATTTTGTTCTTTAAATAGAACATTTTATTCGTACACTGACGCTGCATTATCTAGCCAGCAGCGGAGGCATCTCGACAGTTCAGAAATGTCCTTCATTGTTCTTCGTCAATGACGTTCTTTCAAAGTCATTGTTATTTTATTTATAAGAAGTATTTATTTTCTGTTCATTACAATATAATCGTACACAATGTTTGTGTATCTTTTGTTTGATATAATTAAACGAAATTATATAACAAATTATTGTAGCATATTTATTTATACGAAGTTTCATATTATTAGAACGATCAATTATTTTTTTCCATACCAACTTTGACCCCTTTTCACACAAACTTCGATTTCGATAAATGGCATTCCTATTATATGTAGGTAAGACAAATTTAAAATATTTTCTATTTATTAGACATTATTTATTACAAAAATTGAATTATTGTATGTACATTGTGTGGAAAATGTTCACTAACAGAATTTTTAACACAACATTGGATACCTAGTTTCGTTTCACCTAGAGGGTTGAATATTCGAGAAATTCCTTCTCAGTAAGTGTACATCATAAAAGGGAGATACTGGTCCAATTTCATATTTCTTGCTTCAGCGGTTTCCGTTCGGCGATGATGAGTCAGTCAGTCAACGACATTTGCCCTCATATGTGACGTTTGTAATACTGAATAAGTCAGAAATCTAAAATAAATAATAACAATTCTTAGTTTACGGCAGCAAATACACGAGTATTGATTAAGTTTATGTGTAAGTTAAGTTAAGTTACGTTTTCGTGTTAGGAAAGATAAAAAGAGACACTAAACTCCGTTCAAAAATCTCTTAATCTATGAAAAGTTCAAGACGGATATTCATAATGTAAATATAATCTGATTAAATATGAAGAAACACAATTTGTACGTTCGAATACTTTCAGAGTGCATTTACTCCAATTATACATTTTTATCGATAAAAATTGTTAAACTTGTGTAAACAAAGCATAACTTTCACAATATTTATAAAATGTTTATATAAAACCCAATATTTCTAATTTAATTATTATAAAAATATAAAGAATTATAAGTATTCTTTAATAGCAATTCCTTTCATTGGCAAAATGTAACCAAATTAACGAAAAATATGAATGAAAAATTTTGTGTGCTATTTTAAATTTACCCATGAAAAGTTGTATTTATTTTGACTGTTACATTCTGTAACTTTGCAATCATATACAGAATACGATACCATTATTGTTAAATATGTTATTTTCCTTGTAAAAATAAATAAATGAGCACAAAATAAAAATAAAATAAAGTGTTGCCGTCACTGAAAAGGTGTTTCATTTCACAATTCCTGTCGACTTTCTCGCTTATTTGAACGTGCTTTGCTTTATATTCTCATTCGCATGATCTGTATATCTCTAGCGGTAACAGAATTCGATCTGTGGTTTCACTCCATTTAGGGGTCGAATTTCGAGAAATCTCTTCTTTGTAAGTTTTGTATAGCTTCAGCAGTTTCAGCTCGGCGTTGGTGAGCCAGTCAGTCAGGGCAGACTAATTTATTTTATTATAATAAATACATATAAGTATCTTAGAGAAATCGTTATAAAGAATATACGCATTGGCTTCTAAAACTGTAATGTACTTTCTGGTATATTTAAATAGATAAACGAATAAATAAATGTACAGTCCTCTCAACTTTCTAATCAATATAACGATTCATTCCCTTACCCAACACCGTCACGATACCTTTACCCACCACTCTTTGTGTATAACTAACTATTAATATACATTATGAACAAAGATCAAATCGCGTCACCATACCTACATTAAAGCAGTCAACAAGCGGCCCGAGACATTTTGTGTAAACACACCAATGTCAATACACTTAACAGTCCTATTGTGATGTCACTACCAGTATTTGAATAATTTGTAACTTTTTGAAATAGGTAACTAGAACAATATAGTGACAATGACCTTGAGGGTGGACTGTGTGGTGTAGACCAGCGTTAGAATAGCATCACCCCATCTCTTCCCGTGAGTGTAGTAAAAGGTGACTAAGGGATATTGAAGTCGCTACCACAAACCCTGAGGAGCTAAAGGCCATGCACATACACAAGACAATGTGCATAAGAAAGTCCATGTCCAACAATGGCTGAAAGAAAATGACTACGGTTTAATATTATACCGATAATTACCTTGAGGATAGACAGTTGATATTACGTTATTGTGCCACCTTAGGGCACGGGGCTTTCCTTGCATTTACAAAAGGGTTCTTAATCCACTACAGTGTGAATTGCTGGATATTACATATTACACATGTGTATTTTTTTTAATTTTCGGAAATAGAATTGTTGTATTATTTTATAGAAAAAAAAAACATTTTTGTGTGTTTTGTATTTAGCAAATATATTTTATATGAAAAAAATTGCAAAAATTAAAAAATACGAGTACAATCGCCTAGCTTTTGGCCGCAACTTCGTTCGCGTACGTTATTAGACTGATTACCATAACTAGCATATGTATTAAACTCGGATTACAATCTTCTGCCAAGTTTTAATGAAATCGGTTCAACTATTTCGGTGTACCTACTTAATTGAGTAACGAACATCCAAATAATAGTGGGATGACAAAAAAATAACGTATTATTTTGTTGTCAAATAAATTCTAATCATAAACGAAATCGATGGTTTCATATCAGAAGTACATTTAACACAGCCTGTGCAAGATACTTCCATCTTTGAATGTATTTCTATTAATGTTCTCGTAAATAAATGTATAGGTAGGTAACCGTGTCACTTAACAACCGATACGTTCTGGCTATCCGCCGTGTTTGCTCGTTACGTAGTTACCGGTAATCATCTCCAAGCATGTTTCCTCCTTAACATAGACCTTCGCTTCAAGGTCTATAAAGTACCCAGTTGCCATTATTCACTGTTACCTAGCAGTAATATAGCACAAATAGCACAATAATTAAAATCTGTTGATTCAAATTCAGACAAATAATCGAACAGGATTCCTAGAAATTTCGTCTAGTTAATAGTCGAGTTCGCACCTTCAAAGGCACAAACTATTTTTTCCCAGAATTAATTCAGTATTCTATCATTTTGAACCTAAAATTTTTCCTTCTTATCAAAAAAGGTCTTTAATGCTGGTCCGTTTTCCGAGATTCAGAAGATGTTTCTTGCAAGACATTTTTAACAGTTCACCTAGCGACTTTTATGATAAAACCTTTTATGGTATTACTTTTGTGGCAAAGCCCAGGAAAATATATTTTACTAGTATAATTAATAGTATATAAAACTGAATATTAATGGCATGTTCTCATTTTGTTAACCTATTACATGCTACCAAAGGCAACCAAAGCGGCGCGTAACCGCAAAAGATTTAGATAACTTTATATTAAGAATAATTATTTGTACATAACCCTTGAGGATAAACCTTGACAGCTCTTAACAGGTTCGAGAAAAAAAATAAAGAATGTTTTCTTCCATACATTTTTATCTTAAATATTTTTTTTTATATGATAGATCCATTTTTATCAAAAATTGTACATAACATTTATTGTTCCAATTAGAATTTACTATCGAATGGTAATTTTATTGATCTGATATTTTTAATATTTTTCCTAAGTCCACTATTTTAAAAATCCAGACCACTGCGATGCTGGGCGGAGTGTACGCCGCAGCGTATTATCAGCATGGTGTGAACATACCTAAAGTTCAACTTTTGCGTGCATATATCGGAAACAGTTAGCTGACCGACGCGACGTTACGCCCCGATCTGCACCCGTGCAGCCACTATAGCCACAGACTTTATAGCCACGGAATTTAATATTCTGGGAAAAACAATCGACTGTGTTAACATCTATGAATTGCGTCAATGTGTATAGGATATATTTAGGATAGTTTAGGATATATATATTGTTTGAGGGGGAGAGTGCACTCTGCAATCCAACAGCCGCTGGGCGCGCTCGTTTGGCCGCGTTACCCCTCTCTCACGGAAGACTACCTTAGACTATCTTATTTCCCTAATGTACGTACGTGTTTCGGTAGTGAGTGAGATATGCCAGAGCCCATTCCCATCCCATCCCTCCCCATTTGCCCCAACCCTTTCTCCAAATCCATTCCTATATCTCCAAAGGTAGGCAGCGCATCCGGGGGCGTGCCAACGTTTGTCATTTTGGACTAATGTTGGCATGTATCGCCCATAGACTATACTGCCCATAGACTAGACATAGTCATGTGACTATACTTACCACCAGGTGGACTGTATGCTCGTCTGCCTCCTTCGTACATAAAAAAAAAGTGTTTATGGAAGAGAATTACTACTGTTTACTTTATCTATTGCAATGGAACTGATCTTGTGTCAGGGGCAAAGGCGAAACCTTTTCTATTGTCAAAGCTATTCTAAAGCCCGCTTTTGGAGAACCGTTTGTAAACTGTGGAAAATACGTGAAAATATTTTTATGAAAAATGTTTTAGAAAGGTAAAGAAAATAACAAAGAGTTGTTTTTAAATAGCGAAAAACAACTAAAATGTTCTTATTATCAGCTTGGTACCTTCACAGCTAGACAAACATTCACACATTCTGGGGTGGGCCCACAGTATAGCTAAGAAGTGTATTTGGTATGGGACCAAAATTTTATAATAAAATTTTGAAGGGGGAGGGTTCATGCTGCAATCCAACAGCCGCACTCGAACTCGAACGTACGTGTTATGCCAGAGGCCATTCACATCCTATACTTACATCCTTTTCAAATATTTTTTCAACTCATATTTTTCAAATAAACTATTTGATTTGAAAAATGATTCTCAAAACTGATCAGTAATTCACTAATTTTTACTCACTATTGAGTATAATTCAAATCTGGTGAGAAATCAGGTCAAATAAACAGTTTGTCTCTAGTAGTCAGTACAATAAAAACACAGTTCAAATAAAACTTAGAACACTTATCAACTATTATTCATATCATTAATATTTACTTCTGAAGTTTTTTTTACTTAAATGTTATAAACGAAATAAAAGGAACATCTTACAGGACATTAAACTTAAACCATTACATTAAACCTCACAATATTGACATATATTGTCATTATTGTAAGCAAATTTTAAATAGGAAATGTTTCTTTTCTTAGGTTTTCGCGATTACTATACATAGCAATTAAACGGTTTAAATCGCGTATATTTAACTTCGCGGTCAAACTAGTGCGCATGTCAAGGATTCTTACGAATTTGTCAGCCAAATCAAACATCTACAATTGATTGATGATGAAATAATGGTCAGCTTTGATGTACAATCGTTATTTACATGCTTACCTGTACATGATTGCATTTAAATTGTCAAGAAAAAACTAACTGAGCATGACGTACCCATAGAATATGCAGAACTACTAGAACACTGCCTAACATCTGGCTACCTATTCTGGGATAAAAAATTCTACATACAGATCGGTGGTGTAGCAATGGGCACTCCAGTCTCCCCTGTTGTCGCCGATATTTTCATGGAAGACTTCGAGGAGAAGGCTCTCACCAGAGCTGTGGCTATGCCGAAGATCTACAAACGGTACGTAGACGATACTTTTGCCGTCCTCCCCAAAAATAAAGTTTCTGCATTCCTAAATCATTTAAACTCTTTACATTATAAAATCCAATTTACTATGGAGTCTGAGGTCAATAAATCCTTAGCTTTCCTTGACATTCTAGTCATCAGAAACCCTGACAACTCTCTTGGTCATACTGTGTATAGGAAATCCACCCATACAGATAAATATCTCAATGGTAACTCCCATCACCATCCAAGTCAGTTGGCTACCGTAGGCAAATCTTTATTACAGAGAGCACACGGCATCTGTGACACTGACCACCTCGAGGAAGAGCTTCTACATGTGAAACAAGTACTGCGAAGCAACAATCACAAATTCCCACGAATGCGTCACAAAAGCCGCCCCAAGCCTCCCACAGTTGAGCGACAACCTGCCATCTTACCATACATCAAGGGCATCACTGACAAAATTGGCAATATCTTAAGACGAGCTTCAATTAAAACTTACTTCAAGCCGCACAGGAAGATTACCCAATTTTTAAGACCTGTCAAGAGCAATATCCCCCTACAAGATGCAGGTGTTTACAAGCTTGATTGTGAATGCGGGTTATCATACATTGGGCAAACAAAGAGGAGCATCGGTATCCGGATAAAAGAACACATAGCTGACATGAAGAACAGACGCTCGACCAAGTCTGCAGTTTGTGAACATGTTCTGGACAAACCCAACCATTACATTCGATTCGATAATCCACAAATCCTCGCTAGAGAGACCCGGTTTATGCCAAGAATGTTACGCGAGCCTATTGAAATCAAGAAACACCCAAATTTCAATAGAGAAGATGGTTGGCAAGTACCACCGGCTTGGGACCCAGTCATTAAATTAATTAAATCCCAAGGCCAACGCAATACTGCAAGACCTCTGGACACCGTGAGCGAATACTGCGTGCATAGGGAATGTTATGATTAAAAAAAAATTCAGACGGTAGTTCAAATAATTTCTTAATAACTCAAGTGACAAATAAAATCAATTAGTCACCCCGTGACCACGTCCACTGCAAAGTGTTCGAAACGTGGGGATATAAATAATGTTAAATATACGCGATTTAAACCGTTCAAAGTTGTTTAATTGCTAGGAAATGTTTCGTTACCCATATGTTTCAAAAGACCTAACATCTTTATCAATGACATCTTTTTCAATAGTTTGTTAAATAAATAATTCCTGTTCATTAAAGAAATATTTATAAAACAAATCTGACCAATGACAATTAAGATTTATTTAAAAAAAAATAGGTTTGCATTTAACCGAATTCCAGAATTACACCCATAATGTTGCCAAAAAATACCACATGCCTGCCAAAAAGATAAAAGGTAGATCAAATTGCACTCACTAAGTACCTTTAAATTATTATATCTAAACATATTATCACTTGTGAAAGTAATTGGAAACATATATATTTCAACTCAAAAAATATTTTTATTGCCAAGTAAATACTGACAATAAATTGTTTTGCGAACTACAATTGTAATATTTACTGAGGGAAAATAAATAGTATATGAACGATTTCAAACAAATTGCTTCTGGGCATGAAGGATTCTCGAGTTGCTTGTTTAATATAATAACCACGAAGTATTTATATGGCGATCGCTTCACTACGCCGTATAAATATAAAAGGTGTATCTACATTATAACAGTTTCATACAACGAATTTAATTATTGTAAATATCTATGAACTAGATAAATGTTGCTAATAAATAATGATAAGAGATAACAACTTAACTACTACAATAAAACAATAAACGGATGACCACATTCACTGCAAAGTGCAATACGGTTATGTGTAGGTATGTCTGTCTGTATAAACAGATTTTTATAGATGAATAGTGAGTTAGAGTTTATGATATGAACGGAAAGTTATATTGTCCTGAATTATATCAAGCAACTATTTATTTCCTTAAACGATGTCCAACAAAAACAAAAATATTTATTTTATACTATAATTGACTACGTTAGAATATTTATCTTATTTAAAAAAACTTTATTGCACTTAAACGTAGAAAAATCGAGCTTAATGCCAGGAGGTACTCGATTACCCTCGTGGAAAATTACCCTAAATGTTAATGAGCTACGTGTCAAGCTACGTACGTCTTATTTAAAAAACTGCGTCAAGTTTCACTAAACTCCATCCAATAGTTATTGCGTTCAGACAGACAGAATTATTTTTCAAAAGTTGTTGATTATGGATTCTGTATCATTCGTACTGTTTTTTTTTATTTGTAACCCAACAGCGATACATAGTAAGTATATATAAACAAAAATTAAAGTTAAAACGATACAAGGCCAATATAAGATTACACTAAATTTAAACTTTTCTATTACTAAACATATTGAGGTGACAGCATGTTGCAGTCGCTCGTACCTACGATACTATAACATTTTATATTCTTATGTTACATATATCTTAATTCTATATGCGTACGTATGTATATTCGTGTGTGTGTCTGTGTGTACGTGTGAGCGTTTGTGCGTGAGTGTGTGCATGATCTTCTTTGATTTGGGTGGGTATATAACTCATCCAATCACGATTTAAATTGCAATCACATGTTTCAACAAATATTTAACAGACACGGCTCTGATATTATATGCGAGAATAGGTTTGATTATTTCATGCAGGATTAAATAAAAACTAACCGCACCCTCTTAATAATGAATTTCTTTCGTGAAATCTAACAACTTTTGTTGCTTGACTTTATAAAATTAAGCACTTTTTTTCACACAAACCACGCACTTAATCCGCGTAGTTACACTCGCACCGATTTACATAGATACCATACCGTCAGCCTATGTCCCTACACTGCTGGATATAGGCCTCTCCCAAAGCTCGCCACCACACACGATCTTCGGCTCTTCTCATCCAACCACCACCAGCTAACCACTTCAAGTCGTTGGTCCACGTGGCCGGAGGGCGTCCTACAAGCGTTTCCAAGTACATGGCATCGACACTCGAGGACTCGTCTACTCCATCTTATTGATCAGGCTCACCGTCAGAGGCCACGTTTCTGCACCAGTCGTCATAACTGGCAGGACCATAGAAATCTAAAATGAATTTCCATGGGCAGGACGCACTGATTGAAAACTTTCGTCTTCCAGCATTGTAGTATATGTATTCGCGCCGATTTAAATAGATTCAGGTATCTAATAGTCGCGATTCGATTAACAGCTATTAATGTATGGAATGTGCAGCATAGTCATTCCTAATAGCATGTAGTGAGTACTACAGATTTATAGAGTAACAAAGTCAGAGACTTAATCTAAAAAAAAAATTGCTAAAATATAAAGTTGTAAAATAAGTTGTTAGTTTTAATGATAGATATTCAATTTTAAGAGGGCATAGGTATTTTTTGTGTATCCTTGTATTTTTTACGCACCTTGTATTTTAAATTTTGTACATTTTTAATCGAATCCAATAGAATAATTTTAAATTCTAATTTCACGTGACAACACGTGTATTTTTATAAGTAAATGCTATAAGGGCGAGACCTACAAGAAAACAACAATAACAACATTAATAATAACAAGATAATAACATACGATACGATAGTATAACGTCGCAAAATATTTGTTAGGAAGTTATGCGTTGTACAGGATTTCTTGACGTCAAAACAAAGAACTTGTTCTACTTTTTATTATTCATCGTTTTTTTGTAACATGCTTTATAATGACAATGACGTATGAAAATGAATAACTACCGCACTGGTGTATCACCGCACCGCACTACCGCATCTCAAGAATTATCTAGATTTTTCCTGTAACACTATATCTATGTTACTTAAAAATGGCTTTTAACTGTTAAAAGTGATTAAAAAGAACTGAATATCAAAAAGAAATATGCAGTAGGTAGAAATAAAATAACAATCTAAAGAAAACCGGGGCGGCCTATTAACCGCAAAATATATGCCGGTTGTTCCCAAAACCGGTACAAGAGGTTCTAATCTTTATTACATAGAGGTTAGAGCTCTTAATTGCCGAATAGCGGCGTCATTTTGTTGTAATGTTTATTCAATATCGAAGCACTTATCTATTTATCGGTCGAATGAATGACACGCAGTAGCCGATCAAGTTGTTGTTATTATAACCGTAACTTCAGGAAGGATAGTCCAGTCTAAGATAGGCTATCTCGATACAGTTACGAACAAAAGATAGGTAACTGACTGTCAGTGGAGTTGATGCATCAATGCGACCACCTACTGTTTTCATACGTATAGGGTTGAGTTTGTATTAAACGTCTACAGTGTTGTTAAATAAAGGTTATTATTCAAAGGTTGAAATCTAAAGTGACATGGAATGGTTTTCATGTCAGTGTAGATTACAAACACTGAATAATAATTTTGTTACTTTGCACAAAGTGACAAAAGGAGGATTTATTGCTTAGAAGTATTATCTCCCAGTCAACCTTTGGGTTATGCAGAGATGGAGCGATAGTAGGTAAAATAGCCGTTAAGATTAAATACATATAGCATTATTTTTCTTGTTATAGATGAGTGGGCGGACGAGCAAGCGGTCCCACGTGATAGTAAGTGTTACCGCCGCCCATGGACACCTGCAACACCAGGGGGTATGCGGGCGCACCGCCGACCTGGCAAAATCCTATTCACAGCTCTCCTGAACCCCATATCGTAGTATAACGGAAGACGGAATTACATACCACAATATAAATAAACATACACATACGACATATATGATTGCCGTATACAACATACACACATATATGATTCGATTTTTTTTGCGTTCTTGACAGACATTATTGATATTGTTTATTAACTTACTTTATTTAGATTTATTAAGTTACCACTTATTTATTCCGACGTCATAATAAGCTATAACAAGGAAAAGTTATTAAAATTATGTACTTTCATATTATGTCCTGTACCTATATCTCATTTTCTCTGTAACTAAATTAGTATTGCTCAAAATTAAGTCGCCTTTATGTCACTTACATCATTAGAATTAATTGGCAAAATATGTCACCATTATTCCAATATAAGTACGCCATTTGGCAGAACTGACTAAATGCCTTTATGTCACTTACATCATTAGAATTAATTGGCAAAATATGTCACCATTATTCCAATATAAGTACGCCATTTGGCAGAACTGACTAAATGCCTTTATGTCACTTACATCATTAGAATTAATTGGCAAAATATGTCACCATTATTCCAATATAAGTACGCCATTTGGCAGAACTGACTAAATGCTCGTTTGTAACATCATTGTACCTATGTTTAGAAATTAACAAATCCAATCTTTATTAATTGCAAGGACGGATACGGATTCTTTTAATAGACAATGTTCAGTAAATAAACCTATTTTTGACGAAACGACGATCTTTTCTGGATATTTTTTTGAGTAAGGTTTTCCTTGTACAGTATTACCTTGTACGTGTATGGGAAATGTATGGGTACTCAGTAATAAGACGTAGAAGCTCAAACACAACCTGTATATTATTTATTCTTAGACCATTAGCCCATCTGAGCGGAACAAAATACATAGATGTCAAAGAAATTTTGTAAAGCATTGGCCATCCGACCGTTTTGTACGATTACAAACTTATTTTGCGTTCCTAAACGAGTTATTACAGTGACTTAAAAGTTCATTTTCGTTGCTCTAAATGGTTTGTTCTACAACGTTACATTTGCGGTTAGTGCAGCCTAATCTCTTACTGAGAGTTGATATTGAGCTGCAAAGGAATTTGTATTTGTCCTAACGCTCGATTGGCCAATATTGGCTATATAGTAGGGAATAAATCTCAAAAAGCTGGTAATAATGGAACAAGTGGAAACGACCACAGTTGCACGGTGATTGTACCAAATTAAGAAGATCACGGATTAATAACGAAGATCAAAGGACTTTCACTAATCACTGATAAGATATTGTAAAATGGAAAACGCTGGTTGACAACAGCAAAACATTTTGATAATAGACAGGACCTTCAGCAATGGAGAAAATGACTTAAAAAAATGACACAAAAAAGAAAGATGTTTTTAGAGTCCGATTTATATTGACGATTATATCACTTTCCAATGTATCTTATTCTCTCATGTACGTATCCTATTTATCCTATGTACGTACGGGGATCGATAGTGAATAAGATATGGCAGAGTCCATTACCATCCTATCCTATCCCTCCACATTTTCCCAACCCTTTTTCCAAAGCCATTCTTAAATCTCTAAAGATCCGCAGCGAATCCGAGGGTCAAAGTTTGTCTGAACTGATGTTGGTATGTATAGCGGATGTTCAGTATCAACTTACCACCAGTTGGACTGTCTACTAGTCTGCCACCTATCTTCTTTATATAAAAAAATGGTATATCAGCAGATATTATTTACTCGTATTGCATTCAAAAACGCTTGTCCTGGTCATGAAACGGACCAAAGCACAATTTCAGACGTGTAAAAAACAATCGTAGAATCAAATTCAATATTCATCAAATTCCGCAAGAAAGTCAACAAAGGGGGAGTATTATGATAAATGTAAATTAAAACTGGCGGCAGTGGCGGTTACAACGAAATCGTAAAAGGAATATCCAAAAAAATATACAGAAAACCTCGGATATTAAATTTAAGGGTGGATTAAGAATCGCAGATTTGATTTCAGGTGAATGAGGGGTGGTGGGCCGTTCGCAATGTAAATAACGGATTCGTTTTTATCATTACAAAAAGTGTTTTTCAAACGTCTTTGTTTATATTTCTTTTTTTAGATCTTATTCATGTGTACATTTTTATAAAAAACGTAACAGACGGACTGACAGTCCGCCCGAGTGTAAGCGGATACTATCGCCTAATATCAACATGCCTGCGTCAAAAATGACGGACGTCGGCACATCCGCTGCCTACCTTTTGGAAAGAAAGAAAGAAAGAACATTTATTTCTGCACGGCACAGTAGACAAGAATTAGTACATAGAGCAAGGACAGGGAATAACAAAACTAGACTATTCCGCGTGTGGCAGCGCTACACAGAAAGAGTGTTCAGGTCAGCACTATGTCGGAAACCACTTAATGATATCCTGATGCTGATTTTCAGCTGAAGCGCAAGTGACGTTCGGCCGGAAGTGACACATGAACTCGTAAAATACAATTAAAATAAAGTATAAAGTAATAAAGACACAATCACACCTTTACAGATTGAAAAGTCATGTTTTTTTTAAGTTATGTTAGTAATGGCCAATAATTTTCCTTTTAAATCAACACACATAATTATATAGCATTTGGCAAGATTTAATACGCCAAAAGCAAAATACGCCAAATACGCCGAAAGCGTTGAAAATTTTATTCATCAGAGAACCATATGTTGTTAAAGTTGATAAAGCGGTCCCTTAAAGTTCTACAGAACTCGAGTCGCTTGGCAGAGTCATGTGGTTTCAACTCTTGTACAATAACGATCTTGTACGGATGGAAACGCATATCCTTCCGAATAATGAGATGCACCGTGGATTTATGCATATTCAGGGAAGCTGCACGCAAGCGTAGGTAATGATTGTCTTGATCACCCATACCAAGCTGACGTGTGCTCGGCATTCTCACTCGCCCTTGATGTTCTTATGCGTCCCGTCGGTTTACTAGGCATTGTGTTTCCAGTCTCTGGAAACTTGCGCACCGCACCCAGTGCTTAATTAAATTTCTCATTGACGGCAAATTTAAATGTGGTTTGTAGAGACGTCGAGTAAGAATATTAGAATCGTCATTTTTGTAAAACGCGCGAATGCAAAATGCGCGCTGCAGTGGAGTGTAACGCTCCATGACTACTAAAATAAAACAGGTCTGCCGAGCGTTTCACATAGCTTCCCACTCCCTAGCTCCCTGCGTGTGGCGTGAGATGGCGATAACAAAAGCGAAAATATTTCTGAAACACCTTTTTATTGTTACAAATAAATATTTTACGGTCAGTCCTTGAATTTACTACGCCACTGATCGGACATACCCAGTTTATGAAAGAAAATACAGCACTGTCCTCTCACATTTACATAAACGAACACTAATAACTATTTCGTGTTATGAAACCGGATAGTTTACAATGAAACAGCACATTCACTGCAGATATTATGTGTCCTATCTATAATATCTGTTCATAAAACATTTATCTCTATTTGCGCATCACTATAGCCGGGTTTTAGATTTATTTATTTATTTATCTTTATTGGTAACCCTAAAGCGATACAACAGAGTATATATAGACATAAATTAAAGGAAATAAAACTAAGGCCAATACAGGATTACACTAAAATCTATCAAACATAATATCTATTATTAAACATATAGTAGTGACAGCAAATTACAGTCGGTCATAACTACTCATTACAATACAGTACCGTAATATATAATACCTATGTTACAATATCTTCTATTGTATGTGTGTGTATGTGAGTGAGGGTGCGTGGGTGATATG
Organism: Sesia apiformis; assembly: GCA_914767545.1. NCBI lineage: Eukaryota > Metazoa > Arthropoda > Insecta > Lepidoptera > Sesiidae > Sesia > Sesia apiformis. The sequence goes on along the minus strand of OU611970.1, from coordinate 7,369,017 downwards.
TGCGTGTATGATCGTGCGATTACGCGCATGGGAGCGCACGTAATAGCACGATAACAGAGCGAAATCACTATTCTTTCATAAGACACTATTCTTGAGAACGCTCCATTCCATCCGCGATGGAGTTTAATTATTTTCTTTATATGGGAATCCTTTGACAAATATAAATATATATATATGTACCTACTGAATAAAATTTATGTACGAGGCACACGACATAGAACTTAGTTTTGTGCATAGTTCGTATAAACCTTTGGTACGTTCAATTATAGGTCGGTGTGCCGCGTGCGATAATTCGGTACCTTTAGTGACAATCTGGACAAAAGTTTGGCACAGTCAAAAAAACCAAACTAAATCGCTTGCAGCAGCACAATGACATGTTGCCGTCGTCTCATTTCTAAGTTGTCGATCTAATAATATTTAGATTAATTATGGTAGGACTCAAATGTTGTATGATCTTTATAATACAAAAAAAGCTTCACAAATGCCTTTTGTATAAATTCAATCCCGTTGATGTATACCGCATATTGTGGGGACCATACGCAACAATCATATTCCAGGACACTTCGCACGGAACAGTAATAGAGCACGTTCATACATTCAATGTTTGAGAAAGGTTAGCAGACGCGTTTAATGAGCCCAAGCTGCTTATAAGCTTTATCCACAATTATATTCAGATGCTCCGACTTCCTACCTAGTCTCACTCCTAAGTCGCATACCGAGGAGACTTCTTTGTTGCGGTATTGTTAATTTTGTACATATATATTATGGATTTTGTTTTACGTGTGAAGGTTATCTGTGAGCATTTATGCGTATTGTTTTACGTGTGAATGTTATCTGTGAGTATTTATGCGTATTGTTTTATGTGTGAAGGTTATCTGTGAGCATTTATGCGTATTGTTTTATGTGTGAAGGTTATCTGTGAGCATTTATGCGTATTGTTTTACGTGTGACGGTTATCTGTGAGCATTTATGTGCATTGACTATTGTCCTATTTCTTTTATAATATTCAGTTAGTAAACTTGATTCTTGTTGGATATTATTACAGTCATTTGGATCATTAACGCTTAGATATCTTTTTTATCATGTGCAAACATGAGAAAATGCGCATGTTTAAAACAGGTATAAATGTTGAAGAGGTAAGCATTGTAGTAATCCTAGAATAGAACCCTGTGGAACTTCGGAAGTTATACTAATAAAATCGTTACAAGCAGAACCCAACCTCACCGCCAGTCTTCTATTAGCAACATACGAGCTAAACCAGCTATGTAAATCCCCTTTTATTCCTAGAGCCTGGAGTTTGTGCAACGGGATGATGTGATCCACTCAGTTGAATATTTTTATCTTTAACACGAATTATTAGTAATTTATTTCTTATTAATTTTAAGAAATAAAATTAATTGAATGAGAATTTAAATTTGAAGAAAGCGCTTGCTTATATGGTTGCCAGCCATATTATAGAAATTATAATATTATAGCCATATTATAGCCACCCACAGAAATTATACTAGAATATTATAGAAATTATAATATTTACTTCTAAGATACGATATCAATGTTAAATCATTTTATCAGATATTATTGCTAAAAAATATGTGTATTCAGGTTTCTTTCTATATTAATGCGCATAACAGAAATATTTGTGACAATAATCATAATAGAAAATCCATTCACAAAGGCTAACCTCAAATGAAAGTCAGACAATGTTTTCCTCGTATATTTCTTGTTTATTTTCCCGTTGGTTACACAAATCAAATTCAAAGATGAATTCCGATCGCCCACGAAAGGGTAAGTTTCATTAATGTTGGTAGTTAAATAATAATTGTCAGTTCAAATAAATAACTTGAAGTATTTGTAATTTTTCATCGTTACCAGTATTATAATATATTACCAGTATAATGTATGACTGTAATGTGTGGATGTCGGCTGGTTGTAGAATAACACCACCTCATCTGTTTTTCCGTGTCGTGTCGCGTAATTACCATTAAGGGATAACAAAGCCGCTATTAGAGGTGATGTAGTTCCTCAGTGATAGTACTGAGGAACTACATCTCCTCTAATAGAGTGGACTCGCCAATCCGCTTGACCAGTGCGCCAACGTACTCAAAGCCAAACATTTTAAAGCCAGACATTCCTCCTGCACAAGACATGTTCATGAACGATGAAAGGGATGATTACGGTATGTACCCGGCGATATATATTTAAAACAGAAATGGAGAAGATTTTCATTGTTGTAGAATGCCTTCTCATATTCTGTCGCTAATCACGTTAAGCCTCGTTAGTGACATATTTAGTTATGTGATATACAGAACCTAAAAAGCATATAACTGCAGATTGGTCAATTGTTGACATGCTATAAACATCGTCAGGCACATTGACTAATATTTTTCTTGTGGTGCTTCTCCAACTAGTGATAATTGTCAATCGGCTCCGAATATTTTGCAGTATCTCTCGCGAGGCGAAATAGTTTGGCGGCACTCGCGATGCCAGTCCACTCCCATATGTTACGCAGCCATGACTTTTGCCTGCAATCTTACCCATCATAATTAGTTGCAAAAGTTCGTATCTTTCATACCTTATAGCACATGACCGAGATAATAATATTTATTGATTGATTGATCCCTGTATTGATTGACCAATCAATACAGAAATTTATCTGCATGACGCCTAACAAGAACCAACTATACTGTTTAATTTCATTCATTCGGTACACCGGCGGAAAATCAAACAAAAGAGATCAATAAAAAGTCAAAGGTCAATAGTTTAAGTATGCCCAGAGCTCATCCAATTCCCATCCTATCCCATCCCATTTTCACAATCCTTTACCAAAACTCATTTCGAAATCTCCAAAGATTGGCAGCGCATCCGAGGGCATGCTAATGTTTGTCATTCTGGACTGATTTTATATTATAAATCGGATCTGAACGCGTATAATAAATGTATTTGTTTACCTTTAATTACCACTCGACATTTCGGCACGGGTTACACCAGACTCACGAGCTGACTGTCGTTCAGGATGGGAGCTGCGAGCAGTTTTATCAACTACCCACTTAATTCGTTTAAAGTTTGTCGAAAGTTTAAGAAGTTATTCTGGACTGATATTGGAATGAATCGCGAATGTCCATGGGCAACAGTATCCACTCACCATCGGGTGGACTGTTTGCTCATCTGCCTTCTTTCAATAAAAAAAATGGTGCAGAAACATGGATTCTGATAGTTGTACAGTGTCAATATATCAACCTATTATAAGAACGAGAACGTAGGTATAGATATTGAGTACGTTGACCCGTAGTAAACTGTACATTTACAAATACTTATTGTAAGTTATTTTTAATTATCGAAACAAAATGCAGGTCAGTACAATCTGTTAAGTATAATTGAATCGTAGCATTTTTGAAACAGAATTTGTTTCCATACATGATTAATTTTACTAATTATTATTGTTTGACTGTCATTTTAATATATGGCTTGATAAGTAATTATATAATAATTTACGCGTTTTATTGCGCGATGTAATAGGACTGAATAAAATTTAAATTATGTGATAGGACAGGATCACACAATGAAACGTAATTTTACTAATATGCACCGTTTATGTTTCGGTTATGTTTCAGAGTCAGTGGGTGTTCTCGACTTTGATTTAAAACCGTATTCTACTAATCATTGTATAACGAAACAAAACTGAACCGTGCCCCAATCACTACCGTTCCGTCGCAAAACGTGTAAAAACCGCTCTTTGACGTTATTGTCAAAGAGCAGTTTGAGTCTAGTAAATGAGTTTGAGTCTAGTAAAGGAGTTTGAGTCTAGTAAATGAGTTTGAGTCTAGTAAAATATAGGTAAACATACAATTATAAGACAAATTTAATATACCGTGTGAAAAATACGAACGGGACATGGAGGAAAAGTACATTAAATATTGAAGATATCAAATTTCACTCAAAGTAAACATTTGTTTTTTTAAAATAAGAATAACCGCATTCAAACATTTTTTAAAAAGCTTACCTGCGCCGGGAATTGAACCAATTAAAAATGCAAAAAATAGACATTCACTATTTTATTGAACCAATCGATAGGGGCTATGATAAGGATAAAATCTCTCGAACAAACATTGCTGTTATTCTTATTCGCGGTTATTCTTATTTTAAAAAACAAAAGAATGTTTCCTTTGAGTGAAATTTGATATCTTCAATATTTAATGTACTTTTCCTCCATGTCCCGTTCGTATTTTCCACCCTGTATAAGTATTTGTACAAAAGACTGTTATGCTATGTTCAGGGGAGTGCATCTCATATAAGCAAAAAGTACAGCTTACCATTTAACTACCTACTTATCTACGCTAAACCCACGATAGCGAACGTGAATACATTGGTGGTCGCTAGTGTTGTTATTGCTCCTCGCATTTAATAGTCCATAAAAAAAACGATTTTTATGTAGGTTACCAACATATAACCACTACCGTATATCATGCATTATTTCAAGTCATTACTAATGCATTATTGCATTAGTTTAGATTATTTCAAGACGAAGCACGACAAATATTGGCATCTTTCCTATACGACGCCCGCTTCGCTTTGAAGGATCAAAATCCAAAGTGTGTTTAAATTAGAATCCGCCTCTGTACATTTGTAATTCAGCCACGTGTATCTCGCCGCAACGTAAACCATGTCAGAAGTCGCCCAACAAAATTGGTAGTTTAGTCAGCAAACGCGACACAGTTGTCAACAAGCCGTTTAATAAAATTAAACAAATAACAAACAAAGAAAATAAAAGAAAATTCAACTATCGGCGCGGTTCAATTGTCTGTATATGACCTACAATGACAAACTTATATAAACTTACATAGACAAAACAGAGCTTTCACATAATGTTACTTAACCGCGGGATTAAATCACCCATTTATGATTCGCATCATCTACTTAATAAAAATCTAACACTGACTGACTGACAGACAACGCACAACCTAAAACGGTGAGTCTAGAAGCATGAAATTTTGCACAGGAGTTCCTTACATGTCGTAAGTGAGCACTAAGAAAGAATTTTTTGAAAATTCGTCCCCTAAGGGTGCGAAATAAGGGTTTTTAAGCGAAATAAGATTTCTCATCGGGCACACGGCTAGTATAATTATGATCTTTTTATAATTTCGCCATTTATGATTTTTTATTTATTTAAGTATTATTTATTTAAGCGAAAATTATTGAACGCTTAAACGGATGGTACGTATGACGTACTAAAGGGATACAAACTTAGCATTTCTGTGTAATGTAACGTCCCAGTGAATAATCTATAGCAAGTACATAGTTAGTGTCTGTGTAATGTAATATTGAAACCATAACTTCCCTTCAGTTTCATAAGCGCTGAGGGGCCTGAAGGTAAGGTATTTTTAGTGACTATTGTGAGCATAGCGATGATATCAGTGCGTGACATAGCGACTTGGACACACCAGAGGTGTCGTCAATCGCGCGATTTTTGACAATCAATGCGACATAATATCGTTGCTCAACCCCCAGAGGGGTCACGATCACATATACAGAGAGTCTTTTATTAATTAACAATGATTTAGAATCAAATGTTAAGTGGTAAAAATATAATACGGACCTAATAAACCATTTCATTTCTTTTCATATTAGTATTTTTGGCCTTTTCACGGGGTCGAGGCAGTGAAAAGGTTGATAAACGATGCAAAATAGCAAGGCTGAATCGCTCTTTTATATAATATCAAAATGTGTATGAGGGCTCAAAGACAATACCAAGAAAACACTCAAAGAATGGGCGTGTAGAAAAGAAAAACTTTATGTTAAGTGTAAGTAATTGAAGTAATTACGGTCTAACATTGCATGGAGTGTTCCTCGGCAAACCTTGTACAGCGATTTTGACACTTTAGAGTCATTCAAAGTACTTTACAGACATATGGCACACATAATATATAATGTAATATATACATAACATATAATGTACTAACTATACAGACATAATGTACCATAATGTACAATTTTACTATAGATAGAGGCGAATTAGGGTATCTATTTTTATAGGACAGGATATGTAAAGCTGTATACATTTCACTATTGATTACATAGAAAGTAGTTAGCAGACGAGCAGACGGTTCACATGATGAAGTGGATTTGTCGTCCACGGAGCCACCCGCGTTACATGTCAACATGATATGTTGACATGACATGACATATGACATGATATGACTGACATGACTGATGATGCGCTGTCTACCTTCGAAGACATAGGAATAGATTTGGAGAAAGGTTTAGGAAAATGAGGAGGGATAGAATAGGATGAGATGGAATGGGCTCTAGCATATCTCACTCACTACCGAAACACGTACGTACATTGGGGGAATAGGTCAAAATGGGAATAGGGAATAGAAATAAATCGTTTATTGCCTCAGTAAGCATAAATTTAAAGCTAGAAGCTTACATTGCAACAACGATACATTCACTGCAGCAAAAAGAATTGTCCGTCCGCGTAATGCTGAATGGGCATTGTTTTAGTACAAATTCAGCGCTGTTATTCAGCATAAATAACCCATTTCTCGACACCAGTTGAAATCTAATAAAGAACTATTGTATATTATGACAAAACTAAAATAAAATGGAAACTGGAAACTACTAGTGATGACGGCATACTATGCACAGAAATAACAGAAGTTCTGTTTTAACAGTATTAACAAATTGTGAATTATGTCCTTTTCTTTGTATATCATTAAGCCCTTTATCTCAATATTTCTTAAATATATTTCAGTTTTAATCTCATGGTTCGATTTCTGATATCTAAAGTACTTGGACTCTAAAAATATGATATACTTATGATGATTTTAAGTATTTATTTAAAACAGTAAATCTTATTTCGATATCGATAAAACCAATTCGATTAATAACAAGAAATATACATACCCTACACCTAGCCTGTGTCTGTCCACTGCTGGAAATAGGGCTCTCCCAAGAACCACCACCACACACGGTCTCCAGCTCTTCTCATAGAACCGTTATCGGCGACTTTCTTTAAGACGTCAATTCAACAAAAAATAGATATAAAAATATAATAAACGTTTATTGAACACAATGGTCAAACGACATGTTGAACCCGTAGTGCGTTTTGATCCTTGCAGCAAATCGATTCCTGTGGCAAAGAAGCCAACATTCTGGCTACATAATCAAACTGGATTAGATAGATAAAATTAGTCATTAGATAATTAAAATTGTATACGAATATAATTTCATGGAAATTGAGCGTTATAATATAAATGGTAATACAAGAAACCTTAAAATCAATGTAAATATCACACAATTAGTCAGAGATGGCAAGGCTGATAGTGCGGTAGATAATGGCCAGTCATAGGGTCGTAGGGTGCTTAGAAATGACTTAAATTATGAATTACATTATAATATTTTAAATCCGAATAAAGACAAAATGTTATAATAACTATGTACATTAAACGATGATTCAGTCGATTAAGGTAACTATTATCATTTTTGTTAATCCAAATAAGCCACGGTTAATTCCTCTTGATATGATAAATTGTAGATTATTGAAATTCATGTTGTTGCGTACCCGCTGTTTCCTTTTATTCAATTATACTGAAAATGTTTTCAGCAAATGCTGGCATATGTCATGTTTTAATAAAACTCTTACAAAAGGTCCGGTTTCAAATTTTAACAGTTTCAATGTCGACATTTGAGGGCAATTAAGGAAGTACCCTTGGAAAAATTATGTTCATTCTTCTTTTTTCAGACTATTCGCTTTTTTATAGAAAAAAGGTAACCACACAATTCACCTGGTGGTAAGTGGTTAACGTCGTCCATGAACATTCGCAATACATACCAATAACAGTTAAGAATGACAAAACGTCAAGCAGGTCAAGCAAATTGGCGCGGGCACTCTTTTTGAGGTGGTGTAGTCCCTCAGGGCTTGTGGTTGCCTTTTACGATACCCACGGAAAGAGACGGGGTGGTGTCAGTCTGCAGCACCACCACATAACCAACAACTTACAACACATGCACAATAACATATATATAAATACAGAATCAATTAATAGCAGGAGGTCCAACTAGTGTTGTTAAGCGAGTGTTGAATGCTTCGGCGCTCGAGCTCCTGGCGCGCTATGTTAGTGCTATTGAACCTTAAACTTATTGTTTTAGATTCGAGCATTTAACTACAAGAGTTTAAGATCATCAAATATAAAATCTAGCTTCTGCCTGCGGCTACGCTCGTGTGGATTAAGCAGCTGTAAATGATCTATGAACACCTGTACAAGCACTGACATGGTGGATTTTACAGATGAAAATCCGTCCAGTAGTTTTTGAGTAATTCTATTAAAAGTTTTTTTTTTTATTTTTCCCTATAACTCAACTTCCTTGTGTGATATGAAGATGATACACAACAGTTTTCCATCTGGATATTTAGCTATTCATTGGTGAAAACCCGATCAAAATCCGTTCCGTAGTTTTTACGTGATGCTCAAACAAACAGACATGCAAACACAAATTTTAAAAACAACTGATCTGTATTCTGTAGCTTCTAAAGAGATCCTCTATTTTTTTAATTAAGTCAATGTACAGACTCAACGTCCTTTACCTATTTTATTATATGTATACAGATTTGAACTATAACGTTCACTAACTAGCCTTTAACGCTAGTGTTAAAAGTTCATTAGCGCTCACTGAGTGCTCGTTTTCACAACACTAGGTCCAATAAGTACTACCATTTACAAATCCACAATAACCTTGCGCAATTCTCAATATAACCGTGACCATGGAGGTAGGTATGGCATCGATTATTCAATTCAAGGATACGTCTGAAATATTTATCGATTTCGATTGTGTACTTGCATGTGTTACTTCGCAGCACTTTTAATTGTAAAGAGAAATCAGAAGGTCATGGTAAGACATTTGTTTTTGCCGAGAAGATACGCAATAGGAAGTATTATACATATGATTTACTAGTAGTTCCCGCAACTTGGTGCGTGTAAACAAAAGAGTATGTGTAACTAACTTGATTCCCGTGGGTACTTTATAATTAACCTACCCCAAATGATAACCCGGGTAATTGTGCCATGTTTCATTAAAATCTGTCCAGTGGTTTCTTCATTTAGACAGATAGACAGACAAAAATTCCAAAAATGTTGGTTTAAATAATTATTTTAAAAGTAGCTAAATGGTATCTATTGTATTAGTAAAGTATATTGAAAAACGGAAGGCTGTACATAAAAATATAATTAAATAATAAAATATAAATTTATAATTGTATTTTCAATGAATTACCCAATAAATATTATCCAAACGAACCTCGCTAGAATATCATAATAGTTTAAAATTGTATAAATAAATTTTCACATTAAGTATATGATAGTTGAATATGTACGTATACTCGTAGATAGATATATACGTATACTTTATTTCAAACGGAAATAAACAAGACAAATATTAATAAATTGAAAAAAAAAAAACAAATTAAGAAAATGCACTGAAAAGCGGTCTAACGCTGTCAACTTAAATATAAACGATTATTACGAACACTTAACATTTAATTAATTAATGATTATTATAATTAAGTGAAATTAATATTCTGCTAAGTTTTCATCTACGACTCACGACCGTTTAAGTATTTTTTATTGCAGATAATTAAAATTGAAGGAACACAGCATAATGTGCCAAAAGTGGAAGATTTTAAGTGCAAATTCGCCCTTTAATTTGGCATTACGCCGCCGAGTAGAATCCCTCGGTCCCTACACTTCTCGAGTTATAATTGAAGGTAATAAAAATTTATGGCTTCAGAACTTGTGACCCGACCGGGGTTCAGGCGAGCCGAAGGTTAAATTGTAAGCTTGTGAAATGTAATATATTTATTGTAACATAACATCAAAAGTTTACAATATGTCGTTGTAGTCGTATAATAACAAGTTCAATTAATATTATTATACACAGTGATTTGTAATTACTTTTATTAATAAGAAATCTCATTAATATTAAAAATGTGAAAGATTGGATTTTTGCTAAACAGATTTCATAGAAACTTGGCAAATAGGTTGATTGTAATCCAGATTAACACAAAGGCTTACTACTATACTCCAAAGAAGTCTCGGGTAAAAGCTAGTAAAGATATTTCAAACTGTTTCTCATGTAGATATTTAATTTCGACAATCTAATATGTATAATGTAGTCGCAGTTATTAAAAAAAAGGTAGTGGGCAAGCAGCCAGTCCATCAAGTGGTAAGTTTAAGAACAAATTGCTGATTTAAGAACGGATCAATGAATTATTGGAAAATGGGGATAGGAAGTGCGAGACGAGGAGTTTTCCTCAAGAAGGAGGTATTTCAAATTCATAATAACCTTTCGAATACAATAGTCAAAGTGGGACTTTCACTAGAGGAAACGCGTATCGACTCCCTAGGATAATAAACAGGTATAATGTAAAAAATATAATGTACCGAGCGTACAATATATTGCACTGCTATTTGTCGATCAATTGTTAGTACCGTTTTTAATTTTAGTCACGTCGAGAACATAATCGTTCAATAATAAAAATGAGCATTCAATATGTTACATCCGTCAAGACGATTAAAGTAACTTCACTTATTGTTTATTTTTGTATGTAACTAGCAAAACCCCGCAGACGTTGTCCTCCCATAGAAGTTGGTGTGCCGAGCCATCTAGTGGCGAGTTATAACAAAGTCGATAGCTCGAAAATATTCTCCGTGCTCAAATACCAATTTTCATATACCAATTTTCATGGTGATCGGTTGAACGGTATAGAAGTTGATGTGCTGCAGTGCCATCTAGTGGCGAGTTACAACAAAGTCGATAGCATAGAAACCTTCTCCATGAAAAAATACAATTGTATATGCCAACTTTCATGGTGATCGGTCAAACAGTGTCGAAGTCTATTAACATCAGATATACCAACATCCATTTATATGTTTTTGTTGATTATTGTAAAAAAATGGATTTGTGGTTTATGACAGTTTATTAAACTTCAAAGTGCCTAATGTTAATTCGTAATGCTTGTTATAAATAAAAGCGTGAGACTGCATTTTTCGTGGTTCTTACAAGGAGTTTAACTCTGTTGCTATCACTTTACTGAGGAACTCCTACTGCGACGCGACTGGAGAATGATGTGATAAAAACAATATATATATATAGAAATAGATATTATCAATCAGAATATACTGTGTGTTGATATAGTGAAAGATATCAGGTAAATCGTATGTCGAGAATCTCTGATGTATTGGCCATTCGAGAGTTCAAACAAAAACATATCCATTGCGGTTTCTGCATCGGTTTCTTGTTGAAATCAAAGCATCCAACTAGGCAAATTAAACTTTAGCACGGAGGTCTATAGATACACCCAGCTTGGATAGGCAGCATTGGGGAAATTGCGTCAGCTCATAAGGATTGAAGTCGAAAGTCGTCAATCATTGCATGTTGCCAGTTATGAAGTACGGCATCGAAACGTAGTGTTTAATGATTAGGCATAAGTTTAAAGTCGGAAACGGAAAGATTCGTTAAAAAACGAGTTACTGACATTGCTTATAGGATTATACAGACAGTGGCAGTATAATCCATATCCACATTCAGCAGGCCATATCTGCCGCAGGACAGACAACCAACGAAGTAGAAGGGTCCCAGAATGGTGAACATATACCGGGAAGCGCAATGTGGTCCCACATTGCGCTTCCCCACCCACCATTCAGGTGTGATTGAAAAGTTTGCGGGTGGTGACTAAATGAGGAGAATACAAGACTGTGTATGGTGGCGAGCCTTTAGAAAGACTGCCACCACACACGGTCTTCTGCTCTTCTTATCGAGCCACTACCGCCGCCTTAAAACTGTTGGATAATAAAATGCAATATGCATTTAATCAAAACAAAAGCATCTTAAAATTCTATTAATCTTACCTTCAAATACGCATCAACAATTTTCAGTTAATTTCTTTTTAAACAAGTGGCATCGATTCCAAGTGCCGAATGATGATTGGAATCGATAAATTTAAAGGCCCTGAGGTCGTTCAACACGATTGATATTCAGTGCCTGCGACCCTTTTAATGTTTCAGCTAAAGTTTATAGCTGCGACCCTTTAATAAAACCTTATGTATGTCATGCTAACCCATTATAAGGGTTCACAATCAGCATAGTAGTTTTTTGCATCTTTTCCCGACTACGTTACTTACTCTTAGGGCTTTTATATAATGGAAAACCTTGGGAGCGGCCTGTACGTTGGGAAAACCTTGGGAGGGATTTTGTACTCATAGGAGCGGAAATACCTCTAGCAAACAGTACGCCTGGTGGTAAGTGGATACTATCGCCTCTGAGCATAGTATAACATTGCAGTTGTGTTCCAAAATGGTTCAAATTAGCCCTAAAAATTTTCAAAGTACAGAAAGGGACGCAACATGAACGAAATTTCCAAAGAGCGAATTTCTAGACCCACGGCTACTAACAGTAAGTCAATTTCGTAAGTACGAGACACAAGTCTCGTAATTTAATACACCCGAGAAGTAAAGTTTTTGTTTGATTATTGTAAAAAAATGTGTATTGTGGGATTTGTGATATAAGACAGTTTATTAAACTTCAAAGTGCCTAGTGTTAGTGCGTAATGCTTGTTATAAATAAAAGCGTGAGACTGCATTTTTCGTGTTCTTACAAGGAGTCCAACTCTGTTGCTATCACTTTACTGCGGGACTACTATTTAGACGCGACTGGAGAATGATGTGATGAAAACAATTCTGTTTTATTATTTGCTGTGGTGTGTACCAATAGCTATGCCAGTGTCCAAATAAATTAACTATCTATTGTATTAAAAAATACATTTTCTATGCTACGTCAAATTAGACATTGTGCGTCACAGAGATTTAATATTTGTGCGTATTTATGTCTACGTATTGTCTATTGATCTATTCGAATATAATTTAACATCACAATAATGGTTGTTATCTATCGCCCAGTAACGTCGGCCAAGCCAACTTTTCCTCGGCACAAACTCAAACTCCTCGACTTAAAAACTTTCCCATTGTAAGGATGACAATGGCGAATTATTAAACTAATTCTATTGCTCAGTTTCTTTCTCAAAGGCGAAATTGTCAAACTTCATCCGATATAGAAGATAAAACTAAGTCATTATTTGTCTGCTGACGTCAATAAAAAAACAATAAGAAGCTGTTTACTTTCATACGTTATATGGAATTCATTCATTGACTTCGTTGAATTGTGTTACCAATGAATCCAGACATCTTGTTTAAGAACAGGCTATGAAATAAAACAAAGTTAGTTCAAGTCGCAATACGCGCGAAAACTATCCTGATTTTTTTTAAAAATTCATAGATATAAACTATAATGAAGCCCCTCTCCCAATCTCCTCTACACTTTTCTCTCTCTCCTTCTCCTCTTTATCCAAATCTATTACTATTCCCAAAAGTAGGCAGCGCGTCCGAGGCATGTCAATGTTTGTCATTCTGGACAGTTTGTTTGTCAGTCGGGTCAATAACGCTTAAAAATCGACAACACTTCTTAATTCTCAAGAACAGATGCCATATTGATGATTTTTTTAAATGTTTATTATTATTTATTATTTGAAATCAGAAATGTGGGGGGGGGGGGACAGAAAAAATAATGCACTATTTTTTTTTAATTTACAGCTTTTCTATGTTAATTCTATTTTTCGATGAGAAAATATTACTCGGGAGATTTTGGGATCGCTGGTTACAATTATGTTATACAAAATCTATATAATATACCTTATAGAAGTTAATCGGAAAAGCTAAGAGGAATCAATTTGGTGGTTACGGCTCTTTCTCACTCGAGTCGTTAGCAAAAATATTATTTGAGTAAATCTATGTCTCTAAAGAAAAAATCAATGAACATTTGATAACATAGATATTATTTTGATTTAGAAATAAATAATACAAAATGATCAAACTGAATCTGCACAACGTAGAAAAAAATATAAAAGAATTTTTAAAACTAAAAATATAAATATAAAACTAAAAATTCTAAGCAATTTTTAGAAGTAATAAACGGGCAATGACATTTTAAGAAAGTTCATGCCTTTATTTCAGACAAACCTCGCTTAATAATTATTAAGGCGAAACGCAAACGAATTGCTGTGAAACAATTTAAAAAAAAACTTTTTAAAGCAATGTAGCAAGTAATAAATTATACCTACTTATTTAACAAGTTTCTGAATCAATTAACAACTAAGATTAAAGGAATTGTTTATTCTGAGCTCTCGATAATACAATTCGAATTAACTATGGAAACTAATATCGCTGTAATCCCTTTTAGTCTAGTTACTGAACTAATAAGTTGCTCGTCAATTAGAACTAACGATAGTCGAGAGATTAACGATGCAGCAAACTTCATTGGAGAAACTTATGAAAGTTGGGTCTGGAATTCTTAACTCCTACCTATGCAATATGGCTTGAAACTTGATTAGATATTACAGCAGCTCGAACTATCGTAGAATACTTCTAAACATATTAATAACACTTGTATAAGAAATAGCTATTTTTAAATTGTATCTATCCATATGTACAACTGTGTATGCATTTATGTACTGTATGCATCTCAAATAAGTGTATATGTATAAAATAATGTACTTCAGTTGTATTATGTAATGTAATTGTTACATTATGTAAAAACTACATCTTCCTTTATTTGTAACTAGCTTCTACCCGCGTCTTCCCTCGCGTGGATTAAGAAGCTGTAAAAGATTTTTAACACCCGTAAAAACGCCGACATGATGGATTTCACGGATGAAAATCTATCCAGTAGTTTTGGAGTAATTCTATTAAGTCATTTTTTTATTTTAATCTATAACTCAACTTCCTTGTGTGATATGAAGGTGACACACATACACCAGTTTTTCTTCTGGATACTTAGCTATACATTAGTGAAAACCTGATAAAAAGCCGTTTAGTAGTTTTTATATAGTGCTGAAACGAACAGACATACAGACAAAAATTTTAAAAACTACTGTTTGGATTCTGTAGCTTCTAAAGAGGCTCTCCATTATTTTTTAATTAGGTATGTACAGACAGTCCTTTTACTAGTTTATTATATGTATAGATGTGTTTTCTTCTTACCACCCAAAAGTAACCTGTAAGATATTACTTTGGCGATGAAGCCTCCTGACCCTCCTGTTGTATTTTCCGTGTTACTTAAGTTGCCATTTTGCAATCATGCGCTGGTGTTCAGTAAAGAGTTTTATCTATCTATCTATTGTACTTATCAGTTACCTAGCTAGATTAGGAAATTTTATTAAAGGTATCTTAGCTGGACAAACAACTTTTATCAAAGGTAGGCGACGATCCGGGTCCCGAGGACGTATCAACTTCGTCATTCATGATTGATGTTGGCAAATATCGCGAATGTCTATGAGCGACAATATCTACTGACCACCGGGTAAGATATATTGCTCGTCTGCCACGTTTTTTCTATAAAAAATAACTAGCGTATTCTAGAGACTTCACATGCATAGATCTAATAAATTCTGTTCTATAGCAGTGATTTTTTGAGATAAAAGAAGCAGTCTAAATGTTGTTTTGGATAAAAATACCACCCATTAAAATTCTCATTAAAATCCATCCAGGTTTTTTTGCGTAGAAAATGAATAAATAACGCCACACTCGATGGCCCATACTAGGATTCCCTGTGTCGTGAGTCCAGTGACACACAGAGACGAACACGACACATCCAACACCCAGAGCCGAACAAACAAATGATTGTCCGACCGAGAATAAACGAAAGCAAGGAATTGAGTCCGCCTTTTGTAATATTTTACAAAGAAGGCAAATACCTAGACAAACAAAAATAATTATTAATTCTATTCCACTCAAAAGATCCGAGAAACGATCAATGTTGATACTTGAGTTAATAAAGCAATCTAAAGTAACGTCACTACATACCAATACTATACTTAGTACAATACTAATTTGACTGTCTATCGCCCTGAACCATCAGTGCCAGGTACGATCTTGTGATAGACACTAAAGAAAGTTCAAATTTCAATGCCAAATGAATCAATTGCTATCTATTAGTAACTTCATGTAGCAATTATCAAAACATTTCTTATGGGCAACTAGACAGATGACTCATTGGATGAGATGAAAAGTATTTTCAGAACAGATTAAGTCAATTCAAAGCTCAAATTCATAACTCAATGAGTTTTAATGACTACGCTGGTTTGAGTATGTCAAAAGTAAACGGAGTGCGCCAAATGACACCTCATACAAACTTGCCAGCCAGAAGACGCTGTTACGCGGCAGAATTGCAATGGGTCACGTGAACATATGTTAACTTGTTAACAGTGCGTGCATAATACGAGATTGCAAGGCAATTCATTTCATAGCTTAAATTGACTGTGAATATAAGCTCATAATATGCCTCCTGCATCAGTATATGTCTCGCAGAAGACAAAGAGAGAAGTCTAAGACAAGTTGATTAATTAGTCGCAGAGATATTTGGTAGCGTTGTTTATCAGTCACTAACGCGAAATGGGGAAGGAAAACGAGGAAAGCTAGTCGTAGTACCCTATCATGTTAGAGGCAAAGAAAAAAGATTGAGATTGAGTGTCAAGATTAATAATGATAATAAATTATATTTCAGATATCAAGAATCCAATAATGTTATTAACAATTTAAATATTAGAATAAAAATAAACTTATTTAATATGCAGGCGCAAACAACGCCGCAAGTGAGAAGTCTCACCCGCGGCGGGACCGATGTACTCAGAATACCATTGGAGCTGGACCAACAGCATTCTGACTGACTTCGATTAAGACCTCACAGAAGGTAATTCGTTATTTTTGCTAATCCGGGTTTAAGAATAATTTATTTCACATAAGAATTATATTCACTTACATGAGAAAAGAAAGTGTTATATAATATAATTTAAGGCCTAAGTAGTGTACAGGTACGGGGCAATAAATAAATCGCACGGTAGTAAGAATTAAACATAATATTATCAGAATAAACAACACGATATATGTACACTATTGTACACAGAATAGTAACAGCTGGAAGTAACAGTGCAATGTGCTTTAGTCTTACATATAGTATTTTAACATGTCGTTTCTTAATGATATTTTAAAAGCACTTAAAAATTAAAAAGTTTATTATATCCTTCATAGACGAAACTCATTAAATTTCATATATTGAATCTCTTTAAAATTTAAAATTTAAATCTTATGTAATCTAGTAATTTTCTAAGAGATGTTTTCATTAAAATTTTAATTTTCTTGATTAAGGTAGATGAAAGGCCGCAAACTAAGATGATTGCAGCATCTGGTCCTTTAATAAAGCTTAAAGAGCTTTAGGAGGGACGAAGGGAGTGTAAACTCCTGCCACAGACTGGTAAGATAAGATACCGATGCGGGATCGGGGACGTTATGACAAAATTAGTTTCCGAGAATACTTGTATCATAAATCATAATAATTGATATTTCCAATCGATTTTTACACAATAAAAGACGTTATACGCTAGAGGAAAAAACTTCGATCTTTCATATTAGTGAAAAATCGACTGCCAAACCTAGCAGGTACTTTTTTTGGCGGGATCACGAGAAAAATTGTGTATTGTGGGTTTTGTGGTTTATTAAATTTCAAAGTGCGTAATGTATAATGTTAGTAATAATTAATCAAATAAAAGCATAAGACTGCGCTATTCGTGTGCTTCTAAGGAGTCTTACTCTTCTGCCTTTACTGAACGACTCCTAACTTGCTTCGACGTGACTAGACATTGACGAGATAAATATTTTAAAATTTAGATTTCGAAATTGTTAATTGCGAAGAAAATTTGACACTGGCACAATATGCTAATTGCGCTATTGTCATTAAGAAAATGAAGTATTTTTAACATACTTCCTTTAAAGTATTTTTTATTGAGAGAACCCACAATCTTTAAAACTGAAATTAAAGTTTTAACTAAACTTAGCTGAAGTTAAAATAGAAAGTTACAATAAAAAATTGATAGTTATTACAAACAATACAAAATGATAGAAGTCTTTCAAATACAGGGACATCGGCCCTAAATACACTTTTACTACATTCGTTGTCGAGAGCCTGGGTCCGTGGGGTCCTAGTGTGCATTTATTTGTAAAGATATTTCAAAGCGCTTGGTTGAGACTACTGGCGATCCTAGGGCTGGCCGTTACCTCACACAGCGAATCAGCGTCTCAAGGTAATGCCGCCAGTATGTTGGGTACCTTCTTACCACAGGGACCAAATTTATACAAAATGCTCAATATATAGGTATATATTGAGCAACTTGTATAATAATGGACTGAACTTTTTATTTTGATTATTTTTGTTTATTATTAGAGTTATAGATGTTTTATATTTAGGTTAATCTTTAATACCTACTCTAGTTATTACTAGAGTTATACTCTACTCTAGTTATACCGGAATGAAAAAATATATTTAATCTTTCCCCCTTATAGTAAATTCATATTGCGTTATTACATTAATGTCAGAGAGAAAGAGACCTTAACCTTTGTGATGTTATGAGCGCTGAGCGCTGAGCAACCTCAACACGCTTTAAGGTATCCATATAAATAATATATTTTTTCATCACAATATACATTCATCCACGATCCCATAAAATGATTAAAAAGTTTATTATTATCTGCTATAATGAGTCAAAGAAATTTATAACGTAACGAACTGAAGCGTATAAGACTGGATGGTCTAAAAAAAAATTTACATGTTTACTCTTCACATAAAATGGGCTGTTTAGTGACTCACAGAGAGACTTGAGTAATAAATTGTCTTTCTTTAAATATGTTTTGGAGCACAAACGCTTCGGAAGATGAATGAATGGGGAGAAAAAGGTTGGATTCTGGATGACGATACATTTTCTTGGCATTTCCATCTGCCTGGAGCAAAATAAAACACTAATTACTTTTTAACATGGCTTCTCGGTTTCTCGTTCGCTTTGCAGTACTTTTTTGTTTACTTTTTTTCATAGGGAAGTAGGGGGACGAGCAAGCGGTCCCACGTGATCGCAAGTGTTACTGCCGCCCATTATTACCTGCAACTCCAGGGGGTGTGTGGGTGAGCCGCTGACCATGCAAAATCCTATTCACAGCTTTCTTGCAGAACCCTATATCGTAGTGCAAAGACTTCTTGAGGTAGTTCGTTCCACAGCGTACGGGTTCGCGGTATAAAATGACTTTTTATACCGCAAATGACACCTCCATATCGACGAAATGTGGATGGACCATACTTCTGTGACGGGAGGTGCGGTTGCAGAAACCAGAGGTGGAAATTATATTGAAAAAATCTTGAGAGCATTCCCCATTGTACAGGCGGTAGAACACACAGAGAGACGCAACGTCTCTCCGAACGCTGAGGGGTTCTAAACTGCCCGTGAGAGTGGGATCGTCGACAATACGAACAGCACGTCGTTGAATAGAGTGAAATGGATCCAATTGATATTTCGGTGCGACGCGTGGCCCAGAGATGTGGCCCAGTACTCCATATACGGCCTAACCTGAGCTTTGTAGAGCGTTAGAAGTTGCCCAGGGGTGAAATACCGCTTCGCTCTGTTCAGCACACCGATCTTTTTGGAGGCCATTTTGGCTTTATTTTCCAGATGGTTTCTAAATTCGACTTTGCTGGAAATGTCAACAACAAGGATCCCGATACTTTCCGAGATCTTCCGAGGTAAATGGATGCTGTTGTCCATAGACATCCGCGATACATGCCAACATCAGTCCAGATCAAATGGGGAGGGATAGGATGGGATGGGAAGCATTAGCAAGAGTATTAATCTGCAAAGGTGGGCAGGGCATCCGGGGGATTGTGGATATCTGGCGTATCTCACTCACTACCGAAACACGTACGTACAATGGGGAAATACGATAAAGTAGGAAATGCAGTACGTTTCAAGGTAGTCAGTCTTCTTTGATAGAAAGGTAATATGGCCAGTCGAGTGCGCTCGGCGGCTGTGGGAAGGAAATCAACAAACGACTTTTTTTGTTTTACTACTGTTTTCGAATCGGTCTTACACAGGTCTTAGTTTTACACCAAAATTTACTAAAACAATCACAATGTATCGAATCAATAGAAAAGTAGAACCAATAGTAGTATAATAATTCTAGTAGTTAGAGTAAAAATTTATTACCCTTTATAAATTACATCAATAGGTTTATTTTTAGAATCGTCGATTAATTTTAAAGCTAGATAACTGCAGTAATTTAACTGCAGAAATCGTATATTTTAAAGTTCAGTGCACCTAGACAAGAACATTATAAGTCATTTTATGTAAATTTTAACCCTTTGCTGCAGCTCCGTAAAGTAATAGACGAACTGAAATCAATACCTTTACGGGTCGTAGTGCCCTCAACAATACATTAATAACGTCACTAGGGATGTCAACCTTTCAGCATTGACATATAAAATATAAATTGTTGACATTTTTGTAAAACTTTAGATGTAAGACTGTTGTTTACTTGTATAATTACAAATAGTGTATGCCCCTAGGGCAGGACATAGCTGTGCTATATGAATTTTAAACATAACAACTTCATAACCTATGGATCACAATAAAAATATTTGATTTGAAAGAAATATTGCCTTCCCATTGCCACTTCAGCTTATTGATTCAGTGCAGACTCCAAGCGTAGCTCCATCGCTATACATATTCGTAGATAGGTATTTTTTTTGATACTTTAGTCTGCAAAATACTATAAATATCCATGAAGAAAGTTGGTAACCCTACTGGCTGGTAATGTCATGCTAAGCAAGGGAGCAGTGTAAGGAAATGTTACAATTACAATAAATGTTGCAACAATGTTTGTTTGAAATGCAAAACGCGCTCGTGACGATGGCGTTTCGTTTGACGATGAGATGACACGTGGACAATGGATAACAAGGTTACAAATAAATTACACGAGATGATGTTTATAAATACACGTCGAATGAATATACGAGTATGTATATGTGAATATATATTCATGCGACCGTTCGAGACGTGAGGTGTCCCCGCTATAGAAAAAAATACTTTTAAAAGGCCTATATAATAGCCTATAGCCTCGAGACCCCGAAAGCTTGAGTGTACTCTGATTTTACGCCTGCGAAGTTTCTGGCCCGACAGTAGTTCGAACAAACAAAGTGGTATTAGCTTCGTTCGCGGTAAGGATTCAGAACTGATTCGGAACTATACGCATGCGCAGTTCAAATAATGCCGTTCGCGGAACACACAGTTCAGAATTTCTAGTTACAGTTCTGCGTTCGCGGAACCGTCGAACTCGGTTCAGGATCGGTTCAGAATTAGTTCTATCAGTTCTATAACTTTGGCAAGAATCCGTAGTTCCAGACATGCGCAGTTTTTACCTAACGACATTTGACATACATGCTGCGGCTATATTCAGTTGGTTAGAAACTAATAAACTGGTTAAATAGTTAAATAAAATATAAATTTTATTAATTTATTAAGGGTTAAATAAAATATGGTTAGTTTTGTTTGTTGTTTATATAAATAAGTTTATATAATACTCTAATAAGAGTAATGTGTTTTGGTGGGTCCACTTAAATACTTGCCAACTTAGGGGTTTTCCCCCCAAATTTAGGGGGTAAATAAGTGGGATGGGTTTTTTTAGGGGTTTTATATTTTTAGGGGTATTTTTAGGGATTTCTTGACTCCATATATTTTTTTGAATATATATTTTTCATATATTATGTGAAAGTATAGGCCCTGGGACAATCCAAACTATAATAGCTAATCATATTTATTTGTTGACCCAGCGACTTAACGACATCTAGTACAAATATATTACAACTACTCTGTGGTGACTGGTGGTTATTGTGCCTATGCTTACTGGAAATACATATGTACGTTGATTATTGTTTACTTGTTTAATTCGATTTTGTTGTTGTACTGCTGTGCCGACAATCAGAAGTACACGTAGATTTGGGAAACAGATCCAGATTTAAAAGGTAAAGAAATTTCATTGCATTTTTGTAATTTATATTTTTTCTTTTATTATATATTTTTTTAGGGGGATTTCTAAGTAATTGGGGCGATTTTGGGGGTTTTTGACTTAAGCTTTAGGGATAAATATTTTTGAGAGTTGGTAACACTGCCGATGACAGTAGATCGTACGCAGTTTGGTTCCGAAATCGTTCGCGGAAATAAAAATCACGAATCGGTCTATAACCGCGCATGCGCTCTACTACGATTCCAAATTAGTTCAGTACTAGTTCCGAATTAGTTCTGAATCCTTACCGCGAACAAAGCTATTATAACCTTATTCTGATTTTCCTTCGGTCGGAGCTATATACATTGGCTATCTCCGATTATTTAAAAAGTATCTCCCTATTATCGTGAAATTTGACGCTTGATCCCGAAGTATCTCTCATTAAAATCGATAAATTCTATCGTTGTCTCATCCTACTGGAGTAGAGTTTCCGCGCAAATGAACTTCGTTCGGGCCGAGGTATCAGAGTGAACGTTTTAGTGGTAATTGCCCGAAATATAGGTCAAAACTTTGATTTTTGTGATTTTGGAGTGCGCCTCCTGACTTGGCAGCGGAATTAACATTAAAAAATAACCGATTTGTCGCATTTTGCAGCTATTACGTGATAAATATACTGATACGTCGTTTGAAGTATATACTATACCATCAGCCTAAGTCTCTCCACTGTTGGATACAGACATCACCTCCATAGATATCCATTGATATCTACAACTAGCTGTGCTCGCGACTTGGTGTGCATAGAACGTCTTACTTAAGGGAAAAAATGTGATAAGATTGATTCCCGTGGGAACTTTATAATTTTGATCCCAATAAAAAGTACCCTAACCGTTAAGCCGGTATATAAGCTATTACCATGCCAAGTTTCATTAAAATCCATCGCGTAGTTTTTGCGGGCTGCACATCAGTTCAGACAGACAGACGGACGACCTGACAGACAAAAATTCCAGAAAATGTTATATTGGGCTCTGTATTTCATTTCAATGATTTATTCAAAAAACTATTTAAATGTACCGATTACGCATGCGCCGAATAATGTATTCGTATTCGTTAAATATATCCAATATATATTCGTACCCGTATTCGCCATTTTATAAACGAATAGTCGAATAGTAAAAACCCAACTTAAGTAGTCGGTAAAAGACGTCATCATTTCATCACATTTTGGCATTACCCTTATCAATTTTCCATTGATAAATAAAGTATATAAGTAGCAAAATTAGATTTTCTGATAAACAACATATCAATGACAGACATCGATTTAGCGATAACACTGAACCCTCGACATCATTCACTAAATAGTTCACTAAATCACTATTCACTAAATCATGCCCACTAACATTACCGACCCACTGATTAAGAAAGGTTTCGAACAAGAATACTATTACAGACTTACCGCTTTTGTATACATAGGTATTGTATATTTATGTGTATATTATATGATATGTGTGTCTGTATATATTATCATATATATGTTTGTATGGAATGTATTTATGTATATGTTAGCGTGTTGTATAATATTGATATTGTATGTATTCATCACGTATATACTCGTATATTTATAGGTAAATTATTTATTTTGTTTGTCGTTTAAGTTATATATTTATACCTCTCATCGTACTTCCCGTATTTCACTGATCAACCCAAATGGTAGAGAATGCCTTAAGGCATTAAGCTCGCCTTTTGTACCATAATGTGCAATAAAGTTTTAAAATACAAAGAAAAGAAATAAATAAGTAATGACGACGTCCATGACACTTATTCTGTAATAATGACGAAAATAATTTAAAAAAATAATGGTCCATGGCAGACGCTATAGACAAACCGGATAAGTGTGCCCTCGCCTGCGCGGTTGCAGGTATGCCTGCCGCCCGCTCTCCGCGCAATCCCCAAGTTGTCGGGCCCCGCACCCCTAAAACTGCGCAGGCGAGGATTTGTTTGTCTAACTAAAGTCATGATCTGCATAAACCTATCTAAAATTATAATATATTACATAAAGAAGTAAAAGTCACGCTTAATATTATTGCTTTTGATACAATTGCTAAAAGAAAAATATTTACTTGTGCGTTATCTGACGCATCTCACTAAATGTCCATAGTGACTAGATATTGATAAAGTAGTGACTACAGCTACTGATAAACTAATTAGAAAATTGTTTGCTTAAATTAAAATTGTTCGCTTAGAAAGAAAGAACACTATTTGTACACACATAAAATACTGTTATACAGAAAAAATTAACATAGAACACGGATAAGTTATAATTATATTTTTGTAACACCATATTTGGGTTAACTATGTTTTAGCAAAATAAATTATTTGATTTCATATAACAAAGTATAATTCCCAGAATACCTACTTGCAAGTTAATACGGATGTCAAGTTTGTTGACATTATTACCTTAATTTCTCAGTTATAGAATTTGTATAAGTATTGTAGTTTATATTACTATATTAATTGAATCTGCCGGGCTACTTGGCCGAGGTCTTCTGGAATATTCAAACGCACGAAAATAACTACATAACTTAATAACTTATAAATACAACTTTATTAATATAACTTGGTAAATGTATGTTTATTAATCTTATTAAAAGCGTTGATAGCGTAGTTATACCTATTCTCGACTCACATTCCGCTCGTTGTGAGTTAAAATCCTCCGCCCGTAACACTGAGTTTCTACGTAAGTACGAATTTTTACAATTATATCACCAGCTCGGCGTTGAAGAAAAACATCGTGAGGAAACCCGAGTGCTCGAAGATTAAAAATAAAATCTGAAACATGTGTATCCAGTAATCCACACTGGGCCCGCGACGTGGATTATAGCCGGCAACCCCCTAGTAACATACTAGGCGCTGCCTGTGTTGTGCAGTGAGACATTATAGACTGATATCGAATGTGAATTTCAGTAAACGTGGGTCTCTTTAAACAGCCGACTGTAGCTGAAACCCAGCGCTGGTGTCGCAGTATACCATACATGCTGAGCTATAGACATTTTTGTCGACATAACTACACCACATTGTTATCTGTTTTTATTGTTATTATTATTTATATACACAGCATACACAGTACATTCGCAATGTAATATAAACTATAGTTGAGTGTAGGCTATCTCGGCCGGTGTCCATATTAATTGAATCTTCCGGGCTATTTGCTATAGATATCTTTATATCTTTATCTTTATCTCTTCTCTTTCTTCCAAGAAGCTTTGGAAGAAAGAGAAGAGATTCCAGAAGACCTCGGCCAAGTAGCCCGGAAGATTCAATTAATATGGACACTGGCCGAGAAAGCCCACACTTCACTATAAACTTAAGTTAAACCGTAAGTTATCTTTCGTTTTCCTCTACTATTCGTATACTCGTCGCTTATTATAGCACAATGCTTGAAGACGAAAGTCAAACAGTGGGTCCTGCAAGTTATGACGTATAGTGCCGAAAGGTAGCCTCTGACGGTAAGCCTGATCTATAATTTCAAAGTCGCTTAGCGAGCTATGCTCGGGGTTTCTCTGCGTGATGAAATCCGAAAAGAAGAGATTCAAAACACCTAAAGTCACCAACATAGCTATAGTTACTAGAATTAGCAAGCTGGCAAGCTGAAATAATGGACAGATCATATCTAACACGACCGATAATTTAATAATGTATTTGTACACAATATGAAATAAATATAAAAGGAAAAAGAAACGATTTACAAAAGGTAAACATATTTCCTGAGGAGATTTCTTCCAGCAGATCTAGGAAAGTGAAACATAGATAAAGACAGAGAAAGCAGGTGTAGTGTGTACGGAAATATGTAGATATATTATGTATAATACTCACAAAAAACTTAAATATATATTTACAACATATATAATACAGAAGTATGTACGTTTTACTTTGAACTTGTCGTATTTTCAGTATAAACATAATCATATAAAAAAGGTGAAAGTAATTATTGTCTAACGATCCAATGAAAATAAAACACATCAATCATTGTTAATTCACTTCGGAAAAAACAACGCACTGAAAAGTTAACATGTGAAACTCATTATTAAAACCCAATAATGGATCAGAATGAACGACTATACAATTCAAACATAATAAACCATGGAGTAAGTCCTTGGCATATCCTGCCACGATCAGTCGGCTCCTATTGCTTATCTTTTCTTTGCTTATCCTATCTTTTCTTTCATTTTAATTTACTTTTGTCAGCAACATCTCTTTAATTGTCTGTCTCTCTTAATATAACTTATGTAGATATTTTATTTATATAATATATTCATTGACTATATATACCTTGTATATTTTATATTTATTGTTATGTATATATGTATGTGTGTAAGTTTGTATGTATGTATATGTAATAATGTATTATATTTATTTTACCACACCATCTAAATTGTGAATCTAATTTCATGCAACTCCTAATTGACCTTCTCTGTTCAACCCAAAGGTTGTCTGGTAGAGAATGCCTTAAGGCATTAAACTCGCCTTTTGTACGATATTGTACAATGAAGTGTAAAAATAAATAAATAAATATTGAGGTCACTGCGTGCCCGATGTTTGCGATGGTACTTCTCGCTGTGCTACGAGTAGCAAGCTTGCAATCACGATAAACGATTTAAATTAACTTGTAACTTAAACTTTGTTTACAAATAAATAAGATTAACTAAAAGTATTCACAAAATACTTTTCTCGATTATTTATCTGCAAAATCTATAGTTACATCTTCAAAATCAATTGTTGTTAATATAATTTATAGATACAGTTACATAGATTTTCAATTCCTTATATGGACCCCTCATAACTCATACCTGGCCCAGAGCCGAGTAAATCATAAAAAGTAGAGAATATTCGAGAACTAAGTTGTCATTACAAGCAGTTTCAAATAGCGTAAATAGAGTAGAGTACATGTTAGCGGCGTTGGAATTGATGGAAACGCGCCACTCAGCGGTCATCGTTGACGTCCATTACAATTTGCTCGTTACGTCTTAACAGATCAATTGACTCTTCCTTTAGTTGACCGTCATGTTGAGATATTACTGCTGTCTCTATTGCGTATTTGAACAGCAAATACTTAGAAAGAAATTTAATAATACGGCATTTGCCAGTTTTGGTTTGCTGGAAGAAACGTTTGTACATCTTTTTCATTTTCATATATTTCATCTCTTGTTTGTACAATCAATTATTATAAATATATAAAAATGCCGTCATAACATTTTCCTTAGTAACGGGACCTTTTAGTGGCAACTCGAAAAGCGAAGTTGAGTTTTTGTTTGATTATTGTAAAGAATGTGAATTAGGCGTTTTGTGGTTTAATAGCGATAGTTTATTAAACTTCAAAGTTTTTTTCGTGCGTGGTGTTTGTGATAATCAAGCAAAAGCGTGTGGGACTGCGTTTTTCATGCGTTTCTAAGGAGTCCTCTTCTGTCCTCAGTAAACCTACTGTCGCTTTACTGACTTCGACGGGACTGGACATTGGCAGGATACGTTTTAGATTTTGAAATTGTTTACTACGAAGAAAACTTGACAGTGGCAGAATGTGCTAATCGCACCATTACCATAATATGAAAAAAAAATCAAACTTAGTAAGGAATTCAACTACCTACTTTATTTTTAATTACATCGGTGAAATAATCTAGCCTATTCGATTTAAGTAGCTACTTAGACTACGATATTAACATAATAATTAGGCCTGTTATCCATTGTTCGATCGTTAAATGGTTTAATAGTCATGCCGATAAATTATACGTTTTGTGGTTAGAAGCTTTCCGATCAACATTTGAAAACGTATTCTGTCAATGTCCAGTCCCGTTGAAGTGAGTCAGGAGTCGCTCAGTAAAGTGATAGTAGGTTGACTGAGGAATCCTTGGAAGCACACAAAAACGCAGTTCTAGGCTTTTACTCTTATTTGAGAATCACAAACATTATGCACAAAAAACACTCTGAAGTTTAATAAACTATCACTATTAAATCACAAAATGCACAATACACAATTTTTATAGTAATCAAAACTCAATTTCACTCATCGAGTTCCCGCCAAAAATCTACAATTATTCATTACAGTCTTTCGTTTTCTTATTTGCTCGATGACAGATCGTTAGATGTCCAAATTACATTATGTCCATTACCGACTCGATTGTAGATTTAATTCTAGTACAATTTTGTATCGATTCTACATGATTCGATTCATTTTTAATTCATAATAATTAATTATTAGTTGTTAGATTTAATATTATTTAATACTAAAATAATCATTTTAACCGAGGACATCCGAGGACATAAAAATACATATTACTCTTAATATATGTATTAATTTAAATATTATTTTAATTGTTTAATTACTAAAGTCATACTTATATTTGTATTTAATTATATTTATATACCTTTTACAGAAATTCATATCGATTTATTATATTTACGCTGGAACCGATAGATTCATTAAAATAAATTCGGTCCCATCCATTTGGTCGTATCAACAATAGAATGTAGGTAACTGTAGTTAAAAAAAGTAAGATTAGGCTATTTCTCGCAAATTATCATAAAATTGTTCATGAATTGTATTTCACAAGTGATAAATGCGGTGACTGAATAAAATTATATATTTTATACAATTTTTATCAAGCGGTTATGGATATTTTTTTTTGACAAAATTCACAGAAAACGACATAGCTACGTTATATAGCAACTGTCATCGAGCAAAAAAAAAAAACAAAATGGAAAGACTAACCTATTTAGCCATACGAACGATTGTCCGTGGTTATCCGGACGTATGGTTATCCGGACGTATGGTTATACAGATGTATGGTTATCCGGACGTATGGTTATCCGTACGTATGGTTATCCGGACGTATGGTTATCCGGACGTATGGTT
Source organism: Sesia apiformis (assembly GCA_914767545.1). Taxonomy (NCBI): domain Eukaryota; kingdom Metazoa; phylum Arthropoda; class Insecta; order Lepidoptera; family Sesiidae; genus Sesia; species Sesia apiformis. The sequence goes on along the minus strand of OU611970.1, from coordinate 7,340,193 downwards.
ATCCGGACGTATGGTTATCCGTACGTATGATTATCCGGACGTATGGTTATCCGGACGTATGGTTATCCGGACGTATGGTTATCCGGACGTATGGTTATCCGGACGTATGGTTATCCGGACGTATGGTTATCCGGACGTATGGTTATCCGGACGTATGGTTATCCGGACGTATGGTTATCCGGACGTATGGTTATACAGATGTATGGTTATACGGTGGCGTCGGAGAGTTCAAAGACTAGATGCCGCAACACGTTTACAGTTTATTAGAAATCTCTATTTTAAGTCTTCAACAAATAAACATGATTGATATTTGTTTTTCATTAAAACAAATTGTTAAAATACCGGCCTGATTGAAACCTTGGTGTGATGTAGGTTACTTTTATAACACCTACTAGTATTTATGTGAATATATAGTTGATACATTGAGAAACGACATTAATAAAAACAACTTATTTACATAAATTAAAATAAAATAATCAAACTCATTTATCCTCACTTTATATTATTATAACCCAACAGAAATCTAACGAACAACGAATTGTTGAAAATAAATATAAACTCAATGAACATAATCGTCGAGAATTAGATTAATTAATCATGGCTAATGAAAATCCGGATTTATATTTAAGAGTTTGTTTTATTAATGATCTAAGTCCTTTCAAATTAGTTTGTATACAATTTGAGTTATTTTCAGAATACCTACTCGCCAATTTTCAAGAATTCGTATTCGACATTTTCTAAACGAATACTTCGCATACTTATCGTATAGTAAAAACCCAACGTACGATGGGAGGTCCAAAAGTTTCCGGCCTGACAAAAAAAAATGACACTAAAGTTCATTAAACTATTTCTATTTCTTAATATCGTCTCCTTCTATTAGAACACACTTTTCGGATCGTTTAATTAACATTTCTATCCCAGTATAAAAATAGTCAGAAATAGTCTCCCTTGAATTTTGAGAACAAATAGACCAAGGTGCCACCGGGAGCCAAGTCAGGACTATAGGGTGGGTGGCGAATTTCCGTACACTTAAAAACAGCAGCTTTCGCAATTGCAGCGGCGTGGATGGGTACATTGTGATGGAGAAGCCGGCACACCTTCGCTTAGTTTTCCACGACGTTTCTGCTTGATTGCTTCTTGTAATTGCTGTGTAAGGTTAGCATAATAGCTTCCAGTCACCGTAGTATTGCGTTCTTTTATATTTATAAGCAATATTCCTTGACAATCCTAGAATATCGAAGCAATAATGTTTTTGGTGGACTGAGTCACCTTTTCCTTTCTAGGCGGTGTTTCACCAGAACGACGCCACGCCACATCTTCGACTCCCTTTTGGAAAGTGGATCATAGTAAAGAACCATAGCTTCATCGCTAGTTTCCAAAAAACAGTTTCCGTTTCTCTGAAAGGAATCCAAAAGTTCCTTAGAGCACGCTACTCGTTCACTTCACTGCATACTTGAAAGAAGTTTTGGCACTCACGTCGCACTAACTTTATTCATATGAAGATGTTTATGAAGAATCCTAGGCACTGTAGTTTTTGAAAGCCTTGTCCTTGCTGCTATTTCTTTTGGTCTTTAGCCGTGGGTTGTGCAGAAATTCTTCTACTAATTTGATGTTGTTTGGAGGGAGTGCCTCAACGGGTCAACCGGAGCGAGGCTCGTCGTCGACGGACTCTCGTCCTAAACAAAATTGCTTACACCAATCTTTGATGGTGGAAAATGATGGAGAAGAATCCCCGTACACATTATCCGACCTTTGTTTGATATATGGCTAACACCTTCCTTTGTTGAAGGAAAGGATGAAAGAAAAGAAAGAAAAGAAAGAAAAGAAAGAAAAGAAAGAAAAGAAAGAAAAGAAAGAAAAGTAAGAAAAGAAAGAAAAGAAAGAAAAGAAAGAAAAGAAAGAAAAGAAAGAAAAAAGAAAGAAAAGAAAGAAAGGAAAGAAAAAAAGAAAAGAAAGTTGAAGAAAGGATTTCTTTGTTTCCTTTGTTGAAGTTCCTTTGTTCCTGAATTTGAAGAATTCAGAAATTAAAAGAAACGAGGGTTGAACTCTAAAAAATATACTCGATATAGCAATCAATATAAACGACAGTTACAATGACGTATATTTTTATAGACATCTAGAAATACTTTATGATTAAACGTTCATTTGTAAATCAGTTACGTAACTGGTTGTTTAATTGGCAAGTGATTTCTTAGTTTCGTTTATAGATATATATATAGATGCCTAACATTAGATTAAACTACTTATAAAAATGTACTTGCTGATTAAACTAAAAAATACTTATGGCACTAAATTGAATTAAAAATTACAATTGTATTAATTGTACAAGTGCTTCGTTAGCACATTACGTCGAATCCGCATTCGTATTCGCGAATAGAGAGGCAAATTATTTGTATTCGCGAATAATACTTTTTTGCCTTTCGACGCATCCCTAGCAGCTACCTACAAATACTAATAGACGAAAACATATTATTATGTAACCACATGGATGAAAATTAATGGAGACCGTCCATGACGTCAAATCACATTATCATGACATATTAAACAGAATGCATTATCATAATTTAAATGTATTTGGTTAGGTATTGGACCGTAGAACTTGTTTATTTGCCTCCTGTTCACATAACTTGAAGTGTATGCTGATTGACAGTTTTAATCTTACCTCATTTAATATAGGATTATAAAAGTAAAAATGGGCATCACTTTATTATTTGGCCAGCGGTGTGCGCGACTTCGTTCGCATGTACTTTAGAATGATTCCCGTGGGAAGTCTATGATAGATCTGGATAAAAAGTGAACTGTGAACCCGGCATATGAGCTGTAACTATGCCAAGTTACATTAAAATTTGTTCAGTAATTTTTGCGTGATGTATGTTTAGACAGACAGACACCCAAATATTCCAATAAATATTTTACGAACTAAATATTTCGTACTTTATATTGTAAAAATCACTTTTTTTCAACAACTATTAGACAGGCACAAATGTACAGACACGGATTTGTCACGTTTGTATTATATGGTCGCATAGAAATTCATGTTAAATGAATGTTTGTTTCGAATTAATAATGTTGTTATTTTTGTAATCTGTAGACTATTTAAATAATGTTTAATATTCAAATAATATTACAATAAACAATTATGGAAACGGGTTTATTTGGGTATATATAAGTGAGAATCTCGAGTACTATATTATATGGAATAGTTTTGCCGTAACAGTTCATGTAACAAATAAAAATCCTACTCGTAAGTACAAACTGAACACTCCGGTTAAACTCCAAAGTAACCAACTAACTTTAATGAATGCTTAAAATTCTCTATCACTTTCTTCTAACCTGTTCGAAGTTCTTATTATTAGAAAGGGATAATTGTTAAATTTAAATAGTCTTTACGACTAAGGTGCTAAACTGATAATTAAAAGTAAACAATAACGGCTTCATGAAAACATTTTCGATCCATGCTATATATAACTTCAGATCCCGCATTTCGTTTTGTTTTAACTAATTTTGGAACATTGGACCAATTACGTATCTATATTTATTGTTCTTAAACCGGCTATCTGACGCTTAGAATGAAGATAGCCACGTTATTATCATTTAAATGTTGATCGTAAGCCGACTAAAGGATAACAAAGCCGCTACCACAAGCCGTGAGGAATTACATCGCCTCTAAAAGAGTGGAATCATCAGCCCGCTTGGCCAGGCAGCGTGGCGTTTAAGGCCGTCCATCATGCACAATACAATGTACACGAGGAGGGCCGTGTCCAGCAGAGCACGGAAAAGGGCTGGTTCCGGTAAGTAGTCTTACATAGCAACAACAGCTAAGATAAAAACACTTAAATGATCTACTTAAATAAAGAAAAGTTGACAAATAGCTCCGCCGACGTCTAGGAAAAAATAAAACGAAACCGAAACAGTGTTAACGTTAAAGGATTAAAATTCGTTCCAAATTCCTTTGTGTATGTTATTTTTCAGTTCCTTAATGCTACGGCCACACTGTCGGGCTTTGGCGAAAGTACGTGGTGTCGCGATAATTATGAGCAAAACGTTCGTCATTCCCGAAGAAATACGAATACTTCGTAATGTCGCGACTTCACGCTACGAATGTTCGGCCGATAATGTGGCCGTAGCATTACAAACATACCGACTTTCACATATCGTTGATTTTGTAACTTGCGTCACACATTTTTTAATGTTAGACTTCCGAGCCATGCGGCTGGCGTCGAAATTTATGACTTCAAACTTTTTTATTGAAGGAAGGAAAGAAGAAAAGAAGGAAAGTAGACGAGCAGACAGTGCACCTGCTGGTAATAGGATAGCCCATAGACATCCGAAATACATGCCAACATCGGTTCAGAATGACAAACGGTGGCACGCCCCCGAATGAGCGGCCTATCCTAATATTTTAAATTGTTTTAAAAAATGTATTTCTAATTTTTATTATAATGGTGTGACGTGTGGTGTCGGTCGGCTATAGAATAGCACCACCCCATTTTTACCCGTGGGCGTCTACTACAAGCCCTGAGGAACTACGCCACATCTTTTTAGATGTGATGTGGACTCGCCAACCCACTTGGCCAGCGTGGCGTTTAAAGACCATACATTCCTCATGCACAAGACAATGTGCATGAGGTGGCCCACGTCCAGCAGTGTACAATAAAAGGGCCGGTTGCATTGCATTGTAATTTTTACTTTTATTCTCCTATTTAGTAATTAAAATAATGTTACTTCATATCCGTTTATTAAAAACTTATCGTTGTAATGAAACACGGTCTAAAAGTACCTACTCAAACTTTTATGTTTTTTAAATGTGACTCAGTGTTGGGTAAAGGCATTGGGTACATATATACCTATATATTATGTTATTATGTATATTAAATTGAGTGAATAAATAGATACCCAGTTGAATTTCATCTAAAATTAAAAGTCATCATTAGTCGTAAATTTTCATGTAGACTTGACACAGAATTTGGGTACCTAATCCACATAAATAAAAGATCACTTCCGCATTCAAATCAGTGGAATTTTTGGAAACTTTGTCAGATTGTAAAACACTTTTTTTTATTATAATTCAACAATGCTGTGATATCATCTCATAGGCGAGAATCGATTCATTTGCATGAACACGTACCTACCCAATTATATATAGTACAATATCCTATATCTACCATAATAATAAATAATATGAATTATTTATTATTCTCATGTGTCTACCAAGAATGTGAAATGTTAAAATACCAAATTTTTAACAAATTCGACCGCACAAGAAAGCAACTCCTGTGAAATACAATTTGAAAATATTGGTAATACTCGTATTTACTCTTTCTGGTGGTATTCAATCATCGCAAAGCCTAAAAATAAAGTCCACAATGAGACGTTTGCAAAGTAATTACAAAAGCAATTAAAAAACTTACTCACATTTTAATTTTAGCAGGAAGCGAAGAATCTTGTTCCAAAACAATACTTTTACGTTGTTCAATTCACTATTTTCTACTTTTCTTTAAGTTGCTACACACACAACATTTATAACAACTTATTACTTACAAATTATCTTAAAAACTAAACATTCAATCTTATCAGTGTCAATTCTTTTATTTTGTTCGTTCGAAGTCAAAGATAAGATATAGCAATCTGTCTTCTGTAACTCTAAGTCACTTTTTAATGTTCCAAAAATTCCACTGCACTTCACATAAAACAATAAATATTTTTAAACGAATTCATTATTTTAATAATTCACTGTTTTCAATTTTTTTGACGAGTTTTTTTCGGGCGCATATCGAACGGTTTTACGTAGAAGAAGTACAAACATGTGAACAAACCGAAAGCCGCGCGTAGACTGAAGCAAACAGCGGCAGTTAGGTCAGCGCAGCGCACCTGTAGCCTTGCCACTTTACGAAATAGGTCCGATATTAATTTGAAAACATCCAAATTATTTATTGGAACTGCTTTCAGTTTTTCGTTAATGAATTCATCATCTTTCTATCGAATAGGAAGAATATCTTTGGAATACAATAATGAAAAAGGAAACAAAAACGACTTCGTTGTTGGGAATCATCCCTATATCCCCATTTTGTTCATTTATGCCATAATCTGAGCAAAGGGATTTTATTGTTTTTTGAATTTATTAACTCTAAGATTTTCTAACCTAAAATTTCGTTTTTTTTTTTCAGGATTCCATTTAAATACAAACGCTCTAACATCTGACTTTAAGATCTAAGTCTCAATATCTGGAAGACAATGAGCAGACAATGAGGTCCTTTTTCTTAAACAATGTTACATTTTATTCTTTTATCTTTTTTTTACAGACTTTTTGTTGCATAAGTTTTAATGTCTGCAAAACAGTCATTATAAGTTACAAAGACGAGAATCAGAATCCAATTATTTTTCAGAAATTATTGTGACGATGTACAATCGGCCACAAACACATGCAATATCGTTATTAACTCGTGAACAAGTCATTATCAGGTGGAAATCTAAGCGACGGCAGTCGACGACCAATAGATTAATGGAGGGCAAAAACATGAAAAATGGAATAAGTACATAAAATTACAACTATAGATGTAAGGAAAATTTTCTATAATTACCATTTTATAACACATTAATCAATCAATATCAGTGAAGTGTCGACCGGATTTAGAATTTTAAAACGCCACTAACGGTTTACAAAGTCCCTATCACAAACCCCGAAGAACTACACCACCTCTAGTCCGCCTGGCCAACGTGGCGTTTAAAGGCCATACATTCCACAGCAAGTGGACGAGAAGACAATGTGCATGAAGAGGCAATGGAAAAAAGGACTTGTCTGAAACCTCCATTTGAAAGTCCATAAAAATATTTTTTGCAAAATATTAATTTTTTTTGAGTATTTAATTATACATACAAATTTGATAGACACAAAGCATTCAAAATTTAGATTTCCAAAAAAATGTATTACAACACAATTATTTCAGCAAAATGCATGTATGGATGTAAATTATTGTAATGGAAAGACGTCGCACTGAATTACAGTAATGATGTGATTTGAATGAATGAGAAGTAGGTACATATCTATTCTAATATATAAAAAGGTAAAATTGTGTGTTTGTGGGTATGTTGGGGGTAATATCTGGAACTAACGAAACGATTTCAAAAATTCTTTCACAAATAGGAAGCTACATTATCCTTATCTGATATACTACGGTTATATTTTATTTTGAAATTATGAAAAAAAAAATTGAAGAAAAAAAAACTTATAAACCGAAGCTAAGCGAAGGCGGATATAAAATACCCTAGTTGATTATAAAACGACACACAAAACTTTTAAACATATGGTTTGAAGTAACAAAAAAATATTAATATAAGCCGAGACGCTATAATTTCCATGTGCTTACAAAATGTAACAAAACAGTAAACATAATTATAAAATTAAGTTAGTCGCAATAACAAAATGGACAAGTAATTCAGCATATTGTTGCTACCTGTGAGGCAGACCGCAACGCTGATAAACCTGCTAGGGACGTACGAACAGAGAACTCATGAAACGCGGGAGACAAACGCACTTGTATTAGGGTTAATAAAGTTGCATACTTAAAATTGTACGTGGAATAAATAAATACCTATACACGCATGTAATACATTATATTATATATGTACATAATACCCAATTAGTACCTTTTTACTAGAAAGTACACAAATTTTGTCAATAATATACAAAAATATACTAAAAAAAATCATATAATACAGAAATAAAATAATTATATAATTAAATGAACTATGTAAGGGTCTAGATTGGAATTAGGAATTAGAAAATTAGAATGTGAAGATTGGAAGAGTCCGGAGTAAATATAAGAATTTCTACAACTAAACTTGTGTTTTACAAACATGTAATGTTTACAAACATTGTTTGTTTTACAACAACACATACGCGTAGTCCTTCCTGTCTAGATCGAAGTGAAAATCCCGGTGATGTATGGTTATTCCTTCCGACGGTGTTGGTTCTTCGCTTACCTGCGTCAGTAAGAATTTATACCACACCCTGAGCCAGGAAAGCATCCGTTTCGTCCAAGTGAATTTATATTAATGTGTCGTTTTATAGCCACTAATAAATACTTATCACCAGTATATTATGCTGAATTCTTGCTCTGTCATTATAGAACAGTGCTCCTTACCTTTTTTAACTTGCGGCACATTTATATTCTTTAAAAAATTTGACGGCACGCCTGAATTAAAAATATAATTAACAGCATTGTGATTAATTTACTAATTTAAGGGTCAAAAATCACTGAAATATGTATAAAACCCCTGGTAATTTGTCACGTTTGCGCCCTTAGTTACACTTTCCTCTTACACTGTTAGTTACACTTAGTTACTCCAGATACTGGAGCAATCCACTCTGGCTCCGCTTGGTGAATTATGGACCAAAACCTCGTCTTTATTACCACGGCAGAATATGGCCTGCAATGGAATATAATGAAATAAGAACAAAATCAAGGTCAAAATTTAATTTAAAAAAGAAATTGAATTTTATTTCAATAACGATGAAATATTTAAAATGCATAGAGATCTTCTAACTAAATTACACACTTTTATCGACATAAAATAACGCGACTTTGTAAAAGAGACGTACTTAAATGAGGAACAGAAAATATTGAACGGGCAGCAAATCGATAGCTGCAAATTTAAAGGTGGGTTAGGTTTAGGTTCCCTGGTGATAATAAAGAAATAAGAGACTGGCGAAGCAAGACTCCGTCTACTCGGTTATACCATTCTTAGTATTTTCGACATTAAACGTCTTTACACGTCACGTTTTCGTGCTTGCACGCAATAAAGCATGCACCAGTTTAAATCTGAAATCATCTGTATACAAATTCTGGAGTTGTAAAAAGTACTATGTTTTTCTCTCTCGTGCGTTGCTACTTTAACATCCGTCGCCTCCAAACGCATAGAATTTTCAGCGTCATTGTCATTGAAATAACAGAAAATAGATATCAGTGGAATTGATTGTAAGTTTTTTTTTCCTAATTTAATGTTTGTGTATCTTTTATTCTACGCGCAGTTGGATCCTACGCTCTTCGACCGCACCGCGCCCAGTCATTACCCTGCACCGAATAATGAGCGCTACGAATGTTTTAGATCAAACAACAAAACTTTACATGTTTGTAACTTTTGATTTATTCCTCAAAATCACTTTATTTTTCGCTACAACGGTTATAATTATTTTTAATCTGTTGTCGTGTTTCGGGTTTGCTTCGTCTCAGTGACACGTTGTATACACGTCTCGTATTTTACCAAAAAAAGTTCTCTTCGTACGAATCTCTCTTTCAAGGTACTATTGGGAATACTAAAACCCATTCCATACTCTTGCTTAAAATTCTACATATCATTATTATTACACTGAAAAGATTTTATCTTCCTGATTTCAAATACCTTTACCTGCTCCAGTGACCTTCATTCAAGTGGCACCAAGGGATTCTGAAATTTAGTACCGTAATTATTGGAGTCGATGGAATGATCAACCGAGAATTTGTTCGTAGACATACCGAGGTCGTTCAGTTTTAGGTACACCGTTTATATTCTGGTTACGTACCAGATAAGATAGTAGTTATGTGTTGAAAATTTAGGGTATTGGTTGAATAAGAGAAAAGGGAATACCTTGAGTTGTGGTAACCATTAATAGAAGTTTTTTATCCAACAATGGAGAGCTGATAAAGCTGATAATATGCTGGATTTTGGTATAATTTTTAGATATACAATTTAGATGTATTAGCGTCACATAAAAAGTACTGAATTGATTTTCATTCGGTTTTCACTGATAAATGGTCGAGTGTATGGAAGAAAAATGAATGTATTTTTCATCTTAACTTGATATAACTAACTTGATTTATAGAAGAAAATAAAGAATGGAATGTCATGTTTCAAAAACTACCCAATGACTTTTAATGAGATTTACACTGTAGGTAGTGTTAGCTTACTGTTTCGTGGGACCGTTAAAAAAAGGAGAATTATAAATTCAAATTGCACATGAGGAATGCCGGGGGCAACAACTGGTAATAAAATGATATGTTTATTTTTAAAAGTAACATCTTTCTCTTACATCATACATCATTTTGGAACCGTGCGTAAATTCTCCAATTTTTTTTATAGCGATTATAGTCGAGGCACTAACAGAATGAGTTTTTTTCTCATTCAATCAATTTTATTTACCCGATGAACAATTTGTGATGTGTTTTTCTGACAGCAATTGTTGTAATTTGTTATAGTGCAAAGAAGTGTACAAATTACAGGCTATCGTAAGAAATGTGCCTACTTTATAACCTAGACACAGTAAACCAATTTAGATATTGCGTAGCGCATTTATTATTATTAACTGTGAAACTTGTAGCTGAACATCGACTTCTCATGAAAACAAGTTTGATTTTTCGTTATAGAAAAGGCGGTAGACACCAGTCTACCGCGGTCTAAAAGATGATAATAAGTGACCACTGATCACCCATGGACACTTACAATACCAGGGAGGATGCATTGCCGATTATGCAGAATATATGCACAGCTTTCATGAAGAGTCCCATGTTGAAGCTCAGGGGGCAAACCTCAGTAGGCAATGCATTGCATTTCAATTTCAGAGCCCATTCCCATCCTATCTTATCCGTCCCCATTTTCCAAATAATTTCTCCAAATCCATTCCTAAATCTCCAGAGGTAGGGAGCACATTCTTTCTGGAAAAAAGGTGGCAGACGAGCATGCAGTCCACCTGATGGTAAGTGAATACTGTCTTCCATATAGACATCAGGAATCCAAGTTAACATCATTCCAGAATTTCAAATGTTGGCATGTTCCCGCATATACTGTCTACTTTTGGAAATATAGGAATGGATTTGGAGAATGGGTTAAGAAAATGGGGAGGGGTGGGATGGGAATGGGCTTTTGCATAACTCACTCACGACCGAAACACGTACGTGTACATTGGGGCAATAGGATAAAGTGAGAAATGCAGTACATTACAAGGTATATGTATTCTATGAGAGAGGGGTAACGTGGCCAGTCGAATGCGCCTAGCGACTATGGAATGGAATGCAGCGGGAACTCTCCCCCTCCAAAAAAACTTCCGAACTGAAATTGACATAAATCGCGGAAGTCTGCCAGTCTGCTGTCTTTAAAAAAAGTGTTTCGAAACCCGCACAATACGCAGTCAGCTCTCTGTCAAGGAAGTGCAGGCGAACCGCCCTTCGGTGACGAAAGGTGCGATGTTAAAAATCCCAATGAATACTAATATGAAACAAGAATAAAAACCTCATTTCTTTACCTGTTTAACCCAAAAACTTAAAAACGACCTTAACCACTGCGTGGGCCGATAACAGTCACCTACAACCCCCGTATTTACTTGAAAACTAGGTAAGACAAAATAACAATGTTGTACCGGGGTTCACCCGACCATAACTACGGATACTTTTGCGGTCATTATACTGATTTTTGGTATACAAGTACAAAACAACTGCATTTATTATTAATTATATGTGATAATATTGACTTTCATTCATCAAGCCCACCTCCTGTATCAATGTGTAGTAAAATTCAAATAAATAAAGGAATAAACGGTGAGACCGACGAACAATAAACAACAGAAGGACTGCTGATTTAACTTTTCTTAAAATAAAAATCTTTAATCAATTATTTATAAAACAAACATTGAATTAACTAAAATTTAAAGAAAACAATTATGTTGCATATTTACTGCATATACTAACTGGTATGTTCGTTTTGTTTTATGAATCACTCTACTATTTTGACAATTCAGAATGAGACTCAAAGCAGTCGGGACCACATTTATTTATTTATAACCCTCCTTGCGCTCCGCAGTCGGGTAAAAATGAAGCACACGCCACCATTAGAAAAAAAAGTCGCCTCGATGATGTTGCCTGTTTCGCGGCAACATCCATAGCATCCTGATCACGCTATCTGAGAAGATAGATAGCCTCATGTTAGGCGGTAGGCGAACAGGCGTCAGTAGGCGAACACCTGAATAAAAACTAAATAGGCAACCTTATTTTAGGACCACTAACACTACTGACATAGATTTATTTACTTACTAGCAGTGTGCGTAGACGTTACGAGTACGTGTTGTTTGATTCCTGTGGAAATTTAATAATTTCAGATCCGGATAAAAAGTATCCTTAAATGTTAACCCGGCACATAGTATGCTAAGTTTCATTAAATCCGTCCATCTGTTATTACGTGATGCTCGTTCAAACAGACAAAATTTACAAATTACACTCCAGCAACTTTCGTTAACAAATATTTTACGTACAGACACGGCTTTGTTACATTATTATATTATTTACTATATGTATAGATAAATTATTTTACTTACGTTACAATCTTACAATTATGAACAATTGTCGATGGGGAACAATTATGAAATGTTGAGCAATTTCACGTTCGTTTCGTTTTAAAGACGGTGATAAATTTCCAAATATAAATTGATAAGTTAGATTTGCAAGCGAAAATCGCTCTTATGTTTTAGAAATGTCAAATTGACACTCAATTTCAAAGTGCTCAATATTATCATTAGGCGACATTATCGATCATAGACTAGATGATACATCATACGTTCTTATCCAAGAAACCTGATTGGCTTCTTATTACTACTTAATAAGAATGTTCCATTTTCAAAACACATATGAATTAAAGAATTCGAGAGCTACTGAACTAGAATACTGTTAGACTAGCGTGCCTACACTAGAGTGCTTGTATAACACATCTAGTATGTATTCTCAAATCGATGACCGACATAAAGACTATTATTGTATGGGTTGATTCCTACATTGAGATGTTAAATGTTATATTATGTTTGTGGAGATCCTAGGGATGGTGTATCCCCAGAACCCAGTGTTATTATGAAAAACGTGAGTGTTAAATAAAAGTGAGTGACACTGGTCGACCTTCAAATACAAATTGCACGCGTATGCAAAACGCGGAGTCCAAACTTAGTCTAATGCATTTTCTAATTTAGGATTATGTACAGTGTACCTATATAATTACTATAACAAGATAACTTGCAGCGTAAATATTATATATACGTGAGTTGTTCCGAAAGTGTTCTGCTAATTTGTTACTATCAATCAATTTGTCCTATATTTATAACAAGTTGGAGGGTAATTTCAATGTAAACCTCTATGGTAAAAATCACTGGTCACCTCCATTTAGTTTTTTTATTAATTATATTTTTATAAAACGTCAGTCAATAATTGATTACAACAATAAACGTGTCGCGTGAAGTATTTCGTGCAATGATATTCTGTGACTACAAACGAGATTTAACGTTTAAGGAACCTCACAAAAATTTATAAACTGGTTTTGGTGAATCTTCTCCTTCGCTAGCAACCGTGACCTATTGGTACCTTGAATTTAAACGTGGCTGGGAAAGCCTCGAAGATGATCTTAGGTCGGGATGACCGCCAACTGCTATTACCCACGAAAACGTCATCAGGGTGGAGTGGTTAATAAAGGATCATCGGAACATTACACATCGAGAGATTCAGGCTGAACTGAAAATTGAATCACGGGCGGTTTCCACTATCTTGCATGAAAACCTTGAAATCAGGAAGGTCCCGATGGATACCTCATTCTCTCGCAGAAGGGCAAAAATCTCGACGTGTAGATTGATGCAAGTTGCTGGAAAAGTTCGATGAAACTGATGAATCTTGGATCTACAACTACGACCCGTTTACAAATCTACACAATAGGTGTTCGAAGAGGACGATTTACCCAACCATCAAAATTGTTCGCAACCGAAGTGTAAATAAAAAATGATTGCTGTTTTTTTCCGACGTACTGGTCCAGTAGCGATAATTCCACTAGAAGATCGTAAAACGGTTAGTGAATAGTATTGAGAAGTTTACTTGCCTCAAGCCTTAAGGAGTTGAATGACGGCTGCCCACAAGGAGCGACGCTCCTGGCATTCTTTTTCATCAAGATAATGCTCATGCTCACAAGGCCGCAAGAACCATCGCCTTTTTAGTCACTACAGGCGTTCAATTGTTGCCTCATCCACCCTACAGTCGAGATGTGGCTCCGAGCGACTTGTTTTTATTTCCTACAATACAAAAAATGCTACGTGGACGAAAATTTAAGAGTTCGGATGAGGCTGTCGATGAATTTAGGCGACTCTTTTTCGACCTTCCGCAAGAATCTATTTCAAAATGTTTTGAAAGCTAGTTCAGGCGAATGAACAAGTGCATAGAGGCTGGAGGGGAGTATTTTGACACACTTTTTTTTGATACACTTGTTATTTTGATACGAAGCTTCGCTGGAAGATTCATGTCAAAAAGAAACGCGATGAGTTAGAACTTCGCTACAAGAAATTGTACTCGTTGTTTGGGAAGCATTCCTCTCTGTCATTCATTGTACAATAAAATACTATTGTATAAACAAGGTCTCGTGTCAGTTTTTACTTACGGTATTCGGCTGTGGGGCTGCACCAAACAAAGTAATAAGGATATTAATAAGGATATAATAAGGATCATGAGGACATGATCCAACGATTCCAGAACAAAGTACTCAGGGGTGTGGTCAATGCGTCCTGGTACATTAGAAATGACGGCCTCCATCGGGACCTTAAAGTGGACCTCGTTGCCAACGTTATTAAAAAATACGCCGAAGCTCACGAACTTCACCACTATGTTAAAGTTGAGGCCATCCAGCTCCTCGATAACACGGACATAGTGAGAAGACTGAAATGGAAAAGGATGGACAAAACATTTTGAGTTAGTGTAGTGTCAATATTATGTAGCTACTTAATGAAATAAGTGCTCCTAATAAAGATCACAAGAACAGAGTGACTTCCCCTTAATAGAGACAATAAGTAAAGTGTTATTGGACACGTTCTTAGTTTTACTCTACTTAGCAACTTAAGTCAAATTTACATTACTCATTAGTCTTATTGTGGCTAGATCGTAATTTTAAATGTGATACCTCTTTATTAGGTATGTCATTGTTAAAAAAAAACTTATTATTTTTGGTTTCACTAACATTTTACGGTACAGCCTAGGTACATATATGTATATTGAAGGTGATTGTACAGCACAAGAATTTGTTTATACAACGTTTGCATTACTTTGCCTGTCAGCTCACCGTTCACTCAGCCCGTTCCGATCGATCCAAAATCAACATTTGTTACATCAAGAATCAATCACAGCCAATACGGATTTAGAACAGTAAACACAGATTCGGGAACATTATATAATTAATTTAAGGTATTTTAGCTTGAGATTAGTAACAACGCGATGATTCATACTATGTGCCGATGAGTTCTATCGATGAATCAAACTACAGAGATGTAGCTTTACGATCCTAAAAAAGGCGGCATTTGCAAGGCGGTCAAATTTATCGACTGTCAATTGAGTATGTCATTAGGCAGCAAAAAATTACCAAGAATGCATTATTGATAGTTTACCGTTTTTTTCATATATGGGCAATGGTGCATTTAGCACATTCTGCCCGTATCAAGTTTTCTTCGGAATAAACAATTTTAAAGTCTAAAACGTATCCCTTCAACGTCCAGTCCCGTCGAAGTAAGTCAGGAGTCGCTCAGTAAAGCGATAGTTGGTTTACTGAGGACAGAAGAGGACTCCTTGAAAGTACAGAAAAAACGCGGGCCCACGATTTCATTTGATTATCGCAAACACCACGCACGAAAAACACTTTGAAATTTAATAAGCTATCACTATTAAACCACAAAATGTCTACTATATATTTTTTACAATAACCAAACAAAAACTCAACTTCACTGCTTGAGTTAGCGCCAAAAAGTCAATTATAATTATTTGTACTCTCACTGTTTTATTGTATACCAGTGCTGTGCACAGTTGTTATTGATGTAACTTTCAATTGCTCATTTATTGTTAAGGCTCTTATTGTTTATTGTACATTATTAAGGCTCTCCCACACAGCTGTGATATACCGGCCGGTAATAATGCAATGCGGTAATGCGATAATTGGTCTTAGTACATTTTGTATGGTTAGTACTGCGTGAAATCTTCCACACCGCGACGATTATAGCACTGCCGTATAAGTAAAGATCCGCAAGATCAACTACCGCATTATCACGTTGCGATAATACCGACCAGTATATCACGTTGTGATAATATCGACCGGTATATCATGTTGTGATAATACCGACCGGTATATCACGTTGTGATAATACCGACCGGTATATCAAGTTGCGATAATACCGACCGGTATATCACGTCTGTTTGGAAGAACTTTTATTGAGCTTTAATATTATATAGAAATAAAAAGTAAAATAATATGTAATGTCGCATTGTTGGGTAAATGTTTCCTCTATTATTTTCCAAGCCCTGAACTACTTACTATGTACAGTGTATTCCTCTCGTGAACTCATATAAAAACTGTGTTTTCCATTCGCTGAAAAAGCTTTATTCGACATAAAATTACCGTGCTATGAAAATATTACCTTTATAACAGTGTTGAATTCTCTTTGCAATTTCGTAGTTTGGATATTCGAAATATCGTGCGACTGGAATAAATAGTTGAATTTGCTTGACCTATTTTGCAAAAGCAGCTTTGGAGCGTGCATTTTGTAGGCGTGTTGTTAACGTGCCCTTTGAGTTTCTGGACATTACTTAAGGTCATTAGAATTACGTCATTAGAATTATTCCAATGGTTTTCAGTGTTACGATGAAAGTAACAAAGAACTAAAAGAAGCAAATGGCGTTAGTTAATTCAAGAATTAGGACAACATGTAACAGTGGAAAAGAAGCGATCACAATATTTTCTTTTATGTATAGTACGATATATTTATATTATACCATTTGTCGTGTTATTACTATGAGAAACTGTAATGTTATAACTATGAGCTAACTTGTTCCAAGCTAAATTTGTTCCAATAGCTTGTATAATTAGTAACTAAAAACCTAATACAAAATTTAGAACAATGTCCATAAAATAAAAAGTCTGTAAAAGTGTCCCGTTCCCTTGTTCTGAAGCACCAAAAACTCACGATAAGTCGGCAGGAGAGGCGGCGCCCAGCAAGGCGCACGCTCCAAGCGATGAAGAGCAGGCACAACCGCCAGCCGGGAGCAACGGCGGTCAGATGGGGCGCTGGAGGCCCAACACCCAGCAGGAGCACCAGCGCCCAAAGAGCGACGAACCAGAGCTGCGGTGACCGGCGAGAGTAGTAGGCCAACTCAACGTCGGAGCTTTGCTACTCTGGCTGCGTTTATATTTTTAAATCGCACTGGAGGCCGAGATGACAGGCCTCTTTCTTCCAACCCTCCAATCTTCCCTCCCCTCTCCCCTTCTCCCCGCGGCCCTCTAGATTATTTTATTTTGCATGGCCGCCTAGATTTTTTCTTTCCACAGCGTGGCCACCTAGATTTTACACGACGGCCATGGCTGCCTAGATTTAACATGACGGCATAGCCGCCTAGATTTCTTCTTCGTTGACGTAGCCTACTAGATTTCTCATGGCGTCCTCTCAGAATTTTTTTTTTTACATGTAGGACTGTTTCCAGCCAGTACTATATATTAATGAGAAGAGTAATGTTTCAGACACAAAGACAAATATAATGAAATACAGATATAAAAATACAGAGGTTATAAAGAATGAGCTATTGGAACAAATGTTACATATTAAAGCGGTGATAGCCTAGGGGTACCTATCTATACTCATGTCACATTCGTATGTCCGTGAGTTGTTCCTCGACCCATACCACTGAGTTTCTATTTAAGTACGGATTTTTAACAGATGTCACTAGCTCGACGCTAAGAGGAAATCATCGTTAGGAAACCCACACGCTCAATAAATAAATAAAAAAAATCTTGAGTATGTATATCCACCAATCCGCGTGGTGGATTACGATCCCCAGTGATTTATTAGGAGAGACCTGTGCCCTGCATTGCGACATTAAAGAATGATACAAGTATATAGTATCTACAATTATGAAATCCATCAAAATCGCCATCACGACTAATGCTATAGTTTATTTAATTTCTCAGGAAAACTTACAGCTGGTTACAATTTTATACCATTACATGTTTACTGCGGGCATTATTTGATTTTTAAGTGGTGATTTATGACATTAGTAAGGATACTAGAATTTTAATTTTCAATAAAGTTATCGATACTTAATAACCTGTACCTACGTGGAAATCCCTATAACGACGCATTCGTTCCACGCAATCAAACGAGAATTCGCGATTTCACTAAATAATGTACCGCACTACGAGTGTACTCGTATTGTATCCGAATAACCTGGATATCGGAGAATGTTCGATTTTCTTTCACACTGATTCCAAAGCGACCCCTAATGCTGACTTCCGATATCTCATAAGCTATACACCAGTAGCTAAACTCGGCCGTATTAAATTAAAATAATATTTGTAATAACTTAGTTATAACTAAAGAAAGAGGATTTTGTAGTAATCTGTTACTGGATATGGATCTTGCCACTACGTAACAACCAGAGTTGATGGCTGATGGCATGAAATGATAGTTTATTTCTATTTGAGTGTAATATGTAGTATTTTATTTTATTTATTTATTTTAGATCTATATATGTGTGTGTGTATGTATTGGGCGTGTGGTCGGCTTTATAATAGCGCCATCTCATCTCTTCCCGTGTGTCGTAAAAGGCGATAACAAAACCAAGCGGCTTTGTTATCGCCTTTGTTATCGCACAAGCCCCGAGGAACTACATCACCTTTAAAAGAATGGACTCGCCAACCTGCTTGGCCAACGTGCCATTGTCTTGTGTCTTATGCATGAGGATGCCCAAGTCTAGCAGTGGATTAATAAGGGCTGGTTACGATGTGTACGTATGTATGTATGTGTGTATATGGATATATATTTATATGAGTATATTTATTTATTATTAATATTAAGCGTTGAATTCTTGTTTTCTACAATATTATTTCATTTGCATCTTGGGTATAGCTAACTAGCTAGCTAACTAACTAGCTCCAAAGTTTAGGGAAAATATATTATAAATGAGTAGTAATAAGATGGGAAAACATGCCCTGTTACATTTTCTAATTTCTATGCCTTCCAAACCTTTTTCCAAATCCCATCCCAAACTAAATCGATCCTAATCTACTAAAGATAGGCAGTGCATCCGGGGGCGTGCCAATATATATCATTCTTGACTAATATTGGCGTGTATCGCCGATCTTAAATAGCTATTATATCCACTTATCACCAGGACTTATCCCGTTATACTTTCCATCTCCCATCCTTCCCAATCTATTCCCAAATCTGATCCGAATCAAAATCAATTCTAATCTATCAACGTTTGTGATTCTGGACTGATGTTGTCATATATAGCGGATGTTCAAGGAAGACTGTCCGTTTACCGTGTACACAAAGTTCCGCTACTGTATCGAATCTCTACTGACTTTACTCCGAAGTGGAAGCCGTCACACAATTCAATGAACTTGGATATAACGTCAAACGAATAAATTCATTGTTGTCGTTTAGAGGCGTGATGTGTATAGCTTTATGATTATCTTTACTCTAATTTCACTCGATTTTTTACAAAACAAAGCATTAATTTTAAAATTGCAATTCATCGTATTTCGTACGAAACTTTAAAAAATAACAATAAGTTTAAAAAATCCCTAAATTTTAAAATTAGTCGTAGTTGAGCACTTCAGCTGAACAGTGGGGAATGAGCGATCTGCAATACTGCGTATGTCATTGTTATAACTCAGTAATAATTAATGAAAGTTGCGATTCACTAATTCAGAATCAAGTAGCAAAGGAATTCACTTTATTTATTCTTTAGTTCATTTGTGTCAGTACTTCAAAAAATCGTTTTGATAATTTATCTCATTTCAATAGACCTCAAAAGAATTCTGATTATTAAACAAATGATTCTTTCTTTGTGACATTTAAATCTACATAAGTATAAATCATTTGGCTCATTTGCATCAATATATCGTGCATTTTTTTAAATAAAATGTAAAGCTGAATTTTCAGAAAATTTCTTGTTATCTCTTTAAGTTTTTGTTATTTATTTGGCTGGTTTCACCGTTTCCACACTTCTTTCTGGCGAATGCAGATTTCGAATCAAAGAGAAAAAGAGATAGAGAGAAACATAGCTTATCCCTAGCGCATAAAAGGTCGATTCCCGGTCACAGATTTATTTGTTTAAAGACATGTATGTTCGGGACTGTGTGTTGTGTTAATCTTTATATATCATTGGACTCATGACACAGAATTCTAATGTGAGCCATTCAATATAGCGTTATTTATTTATTTATTCATAATGCCCGAGATAAAAGGCATAGAAAAGAAAGATAATGATGTCATTTTTCAATAGTGTTGTTCCAAACAAGAACATAAAACTTCGTTGTCTGTGACAACTTGTTGTCATTAGAATATTTAATTAAATATAAATCAAGCTAAATTTTAGTAATAATTACTAGTAATAATATATAAAATGAATTAACACGTTAAAATATAAATTACTAGCGAACCGCCCTCGCTTCGCTTGGGTTTATAAGTTTTTTTTAAATTTCTAATTAAAATATAGCCAAATAATAGACATGGATAATGTAGCTTCCTATTTGTGAAATTATTTTTGAAATCGGTTCAGTAGTTCCAGAGATAACCCCCAACATACCCACAATCACACAATTTTACCTCTTTATATATTAGTATAGATATAGATATAGAAAAACACAATGTAAAGATGTGTTCAGAGATTATCCGTTTATGATCTAGGATCGATGAATTATCTATGCACTGCACTCTATAGGTTTGTCGATGACAACGATCTTTTATGATTGACCAAACAGGGGCAGCAAGCAGCCTTGCGTCCCCAAAAGTTTGTAATTTATTTTGCATGTTGGTGTCGCTTACAACCATGCCTGAGTAATAGAGATGGTGAAAGTTCTCCACCACGCCTTATCTGTAAATATTCTCAAGTTAATTAATATCTGGCTAATATTCTAATAAATTTAAAAAATTCATTACAATTTTCCAATAATTAGAATTTTTAATGTGGGCTTATTTTTCACCTCTAATTCTCAAATTAGATATAAAGCATGGCAAGTACAAGAGCAGACGGATTGAAACTTAACATCTGGCTCGATTTTTTATATATTTCAAGACATTTCTGGGAGTGCAATCAAATATCATTCCAATCTCGTGACACTGCTCTATCGCTTATTTTACAAGCAGCTTTAAGACAATTGGAATCGAACTCCTTCGATTCCAATCTTTATTTGCATTTGTATTCCAAGCGATTCAATTTGTTCGTAATTCCATCTTCGGTCCTAATTGTTTCCGTGGCCTTGTAAAATCCAATCAGAGCAGGTTTTTGAATAGAATTTTAAGGAAAATTAACTTATAAAAGTTTATATTTTTTTTTGTAAAGAACGGGACAGGTTCACTTTTTTGTAAATATTTAATGCTGTCGTCCATCCACAGAGGGAAATTTGTCTCACGCCTATAATAAGCTTGACTTATTAAGTAGTTTTCCGTTTAAATTAAAAGATCCTTTGTCTCTATATCCAGTAGTGGAGGCTCGTCATATCACGTCATCTCGGCTCTTCTCATTCAGCCACCACATGCGAACTTCTTCAAGGCGTCAGTCTCCGTAGGGCGACCCACGCTACACTTGCCGGCACGTGGTCTCCATCCGAGGACTCGTTCGAGACGAGGGCGTTGTCTATTGTCAGTCGTGCGTCAAATATGACCTCCCCATTACCCCTGTTATATTGGTCATCTATATTTGCTATCTATGTCTTATAGATATCTTTTGTATAATATCTTCAATGAATAATGTTTTAATTTATAATACCTCTAAGTGTTGTACATGGAAATGTAACACAGAGTTAAAGAATGAATATGAAAACGTCGAAACAACCCGTGCAATCACATTTTTTGCTTCCATTTACTTCAACGACCCTTAATATACAAGTAGTAAAATGCAAATAAAAGTAGACGACACGTAATACGATTGTCGATACAATTCCTATAAGCCATAACCTACACCCTTATTGTGCACAAACCGCTGTGAAATTTATGCTTTTCAATTTCGTGGTATTTGTATTGAAACCGCCAAACAGTAGGTTTCAATTTGTACGGTGTCTCTGGGGAACACTGGACTATGCAAAACAAGTGTCATTTCACTGTGAGCCTAGAATGAGTTTTCTGATCAGAACAGTAGGTACCTACGTATTGCAAAAAATATCTGAAGTTTAATGAGAAATCTTTCTACTAACCTTCGGCTTCAGTCAAAGGGTTTATTAAGTTTTTGTTGTGTATTTTATAACAGGTGTATTATTGTGCGAATAATTGTTACGACGATAAAATTAATAAAATATAAACAATGATTATGCGCCGCTGTTCGTTCAGTGATCCATAGGGATTGGTCGATCGCCTGCCACGCCTAATTTATCATTATCACCGAACGGACCCGAGCTCGGCCGATGATGCCCATGCTGGAACATCGGCTGGAACTTTCTTTCTGATGTGATGCAAGACACAAACAAGTATTTGTATTAAACCAAATGTTTGTGGCACCACAAATCGAAACAAGAAACTTCTACACAACGGACAGGATCACTTACTCCCGGTACAGTCCAATACCGTCATTAATATTTACTTGTCTATTGCGGTATACTTAACTTTCAGTTAGTGATGGGGAACTATGAAACTGTCTTTTCAGAATATTTGAATATTTTGAATTTGAATGTTCTACAAACATGAGTAGCATCTCCGATATTAACCTATGCACACATACATATGATCGATAAAGAAAACCTTTCATAAATCAATACTTCGATTGTAATCATCTTTCGCAATTGTCCATTATTTATTACTTTCAACTAAGTTGCTCTATATTCAATTTATCGTTATATTTGTTTATCAAGAAATACACGAACAATTTATTAATAAAATATTCCTTAACATCTGTTAATTGAAATGTGTAAATCATATTTTCATTTTGATTACAAATTTCAATACACACGTTCGCAAATGAATCGAATATGAAAACATTAAAGCGGACATATATATGTTACTACTGCAATATATGTGATTTACTAATTAAAAGCGTGGCTAATTGTAATAAACGTAAAATGCAAATTTAATTACCTGAAAGAATGACCGTATGGTGTCGGACGGCTTTAGAATATCACCACTAAATCTCTTCTCGTGAGTGTCGTAAAAAGCGACTTAGGGACAACTAAGCAGCTACCAGCTACTACAAGCCTCGAAGAACTACATCACCTCTAAAAGAGTGGATCCGCCAGCCCGCTTGACCAGCCTAACGTTTTAAGGCCATACATCCCTCGTGCACAAGACAGAGGAAGCCCATATCCAGCAATGGATGATCATTTATTGTATTGGTTAGAGTTCAAACAATCTTGACTTAAACTTGACTCCACTCCGACAACTGACCTTTGACCTATTATTGTTTAATGTTTAACTGGTGGCTACAAAACGACGAACGGATTAAGTTTATGTCTACTAGATTTATAACCGCCTTCCAAGGCTCATCATCACACACGATCTTCCCAATCCAGCCATTAATGGCGACTTTCTTAAGTCATTGGTCCATATGATCGGAGGACGTGCTAACGTCTTCCTGTACGTGGTCTTCACTTGAAGACATTTCATCTATTTCTGAAGTCTATTTCATCGGTTGTCTGTCCTGTGACAGACATGGCGTGCCAACTGCCAGTTCTTTTTTCTTTTCATATATTGCAATAGCGCAATTAGCATATTGTGCCAGTATCGAGTTTTATTCTTAATTAACAATTTCTAAATCTAAATACAAAACACGTCTCGTCAATGTTCAATCCCGTCGATGTAAGTTTGGAGTCGCTCAGTTATGTGTTGGTAGGTTTACTGAAGACATAGTTGAACTCCCAGGACGCACAGAAAAACGACATTACGATTTTATTTGATTATCGCAAACATTATGGAAAAACGTTATATGAATTATCACTATCCAACCACAAAACCCACGAAGACAATTTTTTTAATAAGAAAACATAATATCAACCTTCAATTTCGAGTTTGCGCTAAAAAGTCCACTGTCACTTCTGCCGATTTATTTTTACTTTAGACCATAGACTAACATGGTTTCTTAAATACTCCTTTCTACACTGTGACACCGGCAATAAATAACTCACTATTCAGTAATCAGTCTATATTTAACTTGATGAAAAATTTACTGCATTTTCTAACAGAAATAACTCTACAGCTCGCGTTTTTCACATTAGACCTGTCAAAACAAAATCCGTTTCAGGCGAGCGCTGTCAAAACATTTCCTGTTGGATAATTTTAATGGTCCAGTAATAGTTGGTCTAATGACGTTGATGCCGCCTTCAGATTTGAAATTAATAGAAGCTAAAATATTGATTAAAAATGAATGAGTAATACATACATATATAAATAAATATACATACATACATAAATATACCTACACATACATGATACTACACCACAATGGAATAGAAATCTGGAAGCAATAGAGAAGATGAACTGAGAAACTAAACTATTAACTCTGTATCAAATAATATTCCCGAAACAACCTTTTGAATTTATTTTTATTGGAGGCTTTCTTGCAGGGCCGTCTTTACCAGGGGGTGCAAGGGGTGCGGTGCACCCCGGGCGCTCACCTTTTAAAGGTAATGAAAAAATATAACGCTATAGTAAACAATTACACAATAGGATATTTGACTGTCATAGGATACACAATAGGATATTTGACTGTCATAGGATACACAATAGGATATTTGACTGTCATAGGATACACAATAGGATGTTTGACTGTCTTAGGATACACTCCCGCACCCCGGCGCAGAATAGACTTAAGACGGCCCTGCTTTCTTGAGTTGTTCATGCTACAACGATAGAAATGAGTTTACTTTACAATGTTGTATTTGCCGTTGGCGCCACTTATTGAATAATTTTAAAATGAGTTGCAAAGGAGTTTATGAGCATTTATTTAGAAAAAAAAAGTGAAATTTTGAATCGAAAGATTAAATTACACATTGAATTTAACTAACAATTAAAATCATTCTCTCTAGCCTAACACGTAATCAATGACATTTCTATGACAATACTAGTTTCACGTGTTTTCACGTGCTTGTATCGAACCATGTCAGGACTATTTAGTTATCTTATTTGTTTTTAATAAACCGATAATCGAATCGATAACGATCGATAACAACCCTCGATATGAATATCTGATCTAAAGCAATGATGGATAAATACTTATGGTAAATACATAAAAAATAGATAGAATAGATAAATTATTTATTCAGTACAATCACAGGACAATGTTAGCTTATCCGTTATGAATGCTAGTATTTATATTAACAGATTTCCTGTCTATGTGTTTCAGTACAATCACAGGACAATGTTAGCTTATCCGTTATGAATGCTAGTATTTATATTAACAGATTTCCTGTCTATGTGTTTCAGTACAATCACAGGACAATGTTAGCTTATCCGTTATGAATGCTAGTATTTATATTAACAGATTTCCTGTCTATGTGTTTCAGTACAATCACAGGACAATGTTAGCTTATCCGTTATGAATGCTAGTATTTATATTAACAGATTTCCTGTCTATGTGTTTCAGTACAATCACAGGACAATGTTAGCTTATCCGTTATGAATGCTAGTATTTATATTAACAGATTTCCTGTCTATGTGTTTCAGTACAATCACAGGACAATGTTAGCTTATCCGTTATGAATGCTAGTATTTATATTAACAGATTTCCTGTCTATGTGTTTCAGTACAATCACAGGACAATGTTAGCTTATCCGTTATGAATGCTAGTATTTATATTAACAGATTTCCTGTCTATGTGTTTCAGTACAATCACAGGACAATGTTAGCTTATCCGTTATGAATGCTAGTATTTATATTAACAGATTTCCTGTCTATGTGTTTCAGTACAATCACAGGACAATGTTAGCTTATCCGTTATGAATGCTAGTATTTATATTAACAGATTTCCTGTCTATGTGTTTCAGTACAATCACAGGACAATGTTAGCTTATCCGTTATGAATGCTAGTATTTATATTAACAGATTTCCTGTCTATGTGTTTCAGTACAATCACAGGACAATGTTAGCTTATCCGTTATGAATGCTAGTATTTATATTAACAGATTTCCTGTCTATGTGTTTCACAAGTACAGTCTTAATATTAGGGGTTAAAGTATGAAATTGCCGATTTGTACTGAAAAATTAAATATCGATTTTTCCTAAAATGTAACATATTTATTTAATCAAAATTTTTACCCTCATTATCTATACATTGTTGCCATCTAATCGGAAATTAATTTATGCCTTTGCGATAGAACTCTGGGGATGTAGATTCGACAAACTGTGTGAAAGCATTTTGTACTGCCTCTTGGGAAGAAAATTTTTTACCACGTAGAAAATTGTCCAAATCACGAAAAAAATGGTAGTCCGTTGGAGCAAGGTCTGGCAAGTACGGAGGATGACGTATGGTTTCTATCTGCAGCTCCTGTAGAGTTACAACGGTTTCTCGTGCAGTGTGAGGTCTTGCGTTATCATGGAGCAATAATGGTGAAGATCGATTCACGAGTCGGGGCTGTTTCACTGCTAGTTTCGCCATCATTGTTCGAAGTTCGGCACAGTAAACATCTGCTGTTATTGCTTGACCAGACCTGAGAAAGCTATAGTGAATAACACCATGAATAGACCACCAAACAGTTACCATTACCTTTTTATTGGTAAGCTTTGCCTTAGGGCACTGTTGCGGCGTTTGACCTGGGGTCAGCCATTGCATTTTCCGCTTTCGGTTATCGTAAAGAATCCACTTTTCGTCACATGTCACAATTCGATCCAATATTCCTTCATTTCTGTACCGATTCAACAAGGCAACGCAAGTTTCAACACGCGTTTCTTTCTGCAGATCAGTCAAATCATGAGGCACCCATTTTTCATATTTTTTTATCTTATTGATTTGATGCAAATGAGTCAATATTGTTAGTAAGGTAACGTTAAATCATGCCGCTAATTCCTGGGAAGTTTGACTCGGATCGGCTTCCACCATCTCCTTCAATTCAGCGTTATTCACCTGTGTGTGTGGTCTTCCACGTGGTTCGTTCTTCAAGTCGAAGTTTCCATTACGAAAGCGTTTAAACCAAAAACGCACGGTTCGTTCAGTAGCAGTCTCCTCTCCAAACGCAGCATTAATATTGCGAGCCGTTTCTGCCGCGTTAGTTCCGCGTCGGAACTCGTATTCAAAGATTACTCGGATTTTCGAAGTATCCATCTTTCCCGTCTAAGCTGAATAAAAAAAACAATTGAAAGTCGAAAATCGAATGTTGCACATTTTTTTAAACAAGAACCTCATAGATATCATGTGAAAACAGTATCACTCGAAAATCTCACACCATGAAGGTTTTATGTCAATTCAAAGTATCTATTACTATAAAACGGCAATTTCATACTTTAACCCCTTTATTTAATTGTTGAGCCTTTATTCCTAATTTGGCAGTATTAAACAAACATCGACAACTTTCTATGAAATCCTAGACAAAGAGAGATTAACAGATAGAAACAATTGCGTCAAATTGTAACATACTATACTTATATTTATATATCCTATATACGTCTGATATGTTAATTTTATTCCCAAAATGTTATGATGGTCTATTTCCGTTCCTTCCTCGTTTTTTTTTCTTAACATTATAAATTACAATTTCTCGTATGATGTATTTGATTTGCGATGAAAGTCTGGATGAATCGTATGCTATATAACATTTTTTATAATTATTTATAAATGCTGTGTATTTATATGTCATCCATGGACCGGTCAGCGTCGAGGGAGAGTTACTTAGATGTTGTAGGCGAATATATCTATCTCCCACGGTGTTCTCGATGGTTATGTATGGAGATGAATGAAATGAGAACAATGCTACATTTTCTTTGAACTGATGTAATGAAACACATACAGATATTGCTTGTTTGAATCCGTATTTGAATGCGTGTAGGCGCGCTGCGCGGCGATTGCAGGGGCACGAGCCCTTGCCCCTCAGACGCCGTGGTGGGTGGGACGCGACATGCCACCGGGCATCGAAGTATCATCTTCAATTTTCGTTATTTTTGACTTAGACTTAGACATATTTTTGAAAATTCCCTTTTAAAGACTCCTGTAGCGGTATTCATGTCTGTCACTCTGGAGACGCCATCGGGTCCCTCTGACGTGGTCTCTGACTGTAGGGCGGCTTCACAAGTTCGAAGTCTTCTAAGAAATTCGACGAAGAACTAAAATTGCCGTCATAGCTCAAAAAATCAGTAGGCTCATCAGTAGTAAAAATCATTGGGCAGGCCATATATTCCCCAGGACCGATATCGAGACTAGTCCTCGAATGGAGACCGCTGTAAATATAGCGTGGAATGCCCTCCGGCCAGATGGACTGACGGCCTAAAGATATTCGCCGGTAGTGGCTGGATGAGAAAAGCTGAAGACCGTGTGTCGTGGCGGTCCTTAGGAGACGCCTATATCCAGCAGTGGAAAGATACAGGCCGATAGTATGGCATGCATAATTATAATCGAATATCAGACAAACTGTTCCTTACTGTTTCACATAAGTTCATTGAATATGGATTTCATATCTGCAATTTGCTGTTGTGCCTAATAAAATGAAATGATAATATAAAAACCTATTGGACTTTAGCATTATGGTTGAACTGCTCAACATTCTAATCATATTTTGGATCCCAATACTCCTATTGGTAGCTATTGTATGAAAGTAAAATATGTACTATGAAGGGGTAACTTCAAAAGACGTACCTACTTACCTTTCATGTAAGAGCCGGGAAACGAATAACCTCTCAAATTTTTAGCGCCTACTTTGAAACACCTGCCTCATAAAAATACATTGGAATACATTTATTACGCTCTGTGAAACGTTTTTGTGAAAAAAATGGCAACAGACAATTTGATGCGTGTTTTTTTAAATACTTTTGTATATATATTTTTTATAATCTTTTGAAAACGTCCTGCAATTTTTAATTGTTATTTATTTTATTTTATTTATTACTTTTTTTATAGGCGGACTTTATAGGCATTAAGCCTTACAACATTATCACCCAGTCAAGATTAGGGCTATATAGAAAAGAGAAAAAACAACTAATATAAACTGAGTAAATATTATATCAAAATTATATTTTAATCTAATATCTATCTAGCTAGATAATATATATCGTAATATAATATCTAGCTAGATGAATATGCATACATACATTACATATCTTAGGAATAATACATGTACAACATGTTATTATACATGTACAATAATACATGTACAACATGTTATTATACATGTACAATAATACATGTACAACATGTTATTATACATGTACAATAATACATGTACAACATGTTATTATACATGTACAATAATACATGTACAACATGTTATTATACATGTACAATAATACATGTACAACATGTTATTATACATGTACAATAATACATGTACAACATGTTATTATACATGTACAATAATACATGTACAACATGTTATTATACATGTACAATAATACATGTACAACATGTTATTATACATGTACAATAATACATGTACAACATGTTATTATACATGTACAATAATACATGTACAACATGTTATTATACATGTACAATAATACATGTACAACATGTTATTATACATGTACAATAATACATGTACAACATGTTATTATACATGTACAATAATACATGTACAACATGTTATTATACATGTACAATAATACATGTACAACATGTTATTATACATGTACAATAATACATGTACAACATGTTATTATACATGTACAATAATACATGTACAACATGTTATTATACATGTACAATAATACATGTACAACATGTTATTATACATGTACAATAATACATGTACAACATGTTATTATACATGTACAATAATACATGTACAACATGTTATTATACATGTACAATAATACATGTACAACATGTTATTATACATGTACAATAATACATGTACAACATGTTATTATACATGTACAATAATACATGTACAACATGTTATTATACATGTACAATAATACATGTACAACATGTTATTATACATGTACAATAATACATGTACAACATGTTATTATACATGTACAATAATACATGTACAACATGTTATTATACATGTACAATAATACATGTACAACATGTTATTATACATGTACAATAATACATGTACAACATGTTATTATACATGTACAATAATACATGTACAACATGTTATTATACATGTACAATAATACATGTACAACATGTTATTATACATGTACAATAATACATGTACAACATGTTATTATACATGTACAATAATACATGTACAACATGTTATTATACATGTACAATAATACATGTACAACATGTTATTATACATGTACAATAATACATGTACAACATGTTATTATACATGTACAATAATACATGTACAACATGTTATTATACATGTACAATAATACATGTACAACATGTTATTATACATGTACAATAATACATGTACAACATGTTATTATACATGTACAATAATACATGTACAACATGTTATTATACATGTACAATAATACATGTACAACATGTTATTATACATGTACAATAATACATGTTATTCTAATAACCATGTTCTCAGTCTTACTCCTCGTCACAAATTCTTATCCTTTTGCTGTGCAAGTGATTTATTTTTGGTACTATCTTCCTCTAAACGTATAAAATGCTCAATACTCATTTTCAGAAATCAACTTATACGAAACACTATTTAGATTTGTAATCTTTCATAACTTACTGACATAATTATATGTCTTTTCAAACCTGAACCAATAAAAGAAATAGTAAAGAAAGGAAATTAATTTAAAAAATATGTCACTGCTCACAATAGCTGGGAAGCTAAACCTAACAATAGGGTTCCCTTTTTTCAGATAATAACGTATATGTAACGTTTAAGACTTTCGCGTTTTTACCACATATGTATCTATTTAAACGGGTTTCAACGCGTATGTTTACATTATTTATTATACTCGACGTTTCGGTTGGGTTGCACCAGCCATGAGGCAGCTCGTGACAATTGTTGGTGCAAAGTAACCGAAACGTAGAAACCCGTTCAGACCCGTTTGAGTAGATAAGTAACACAAATGTACTCGTAGATCAACGTAAGAATAAATGAAAGATATATTCACATCCATTACTTATGAAAAGAGTAAAAAAGGTCCGTAATGAAAACATTTCAGCAAAATAATTTAGGTTGAACAAGTAGGCTTTCTAATACATTTAAGTGGATCCTTTCATAATCCTCGTACCTGTATTGCATGAATATGCCTACACGTTTAATCCCATTGATTAAATACGAAACGATATGAAATGTATGAGACGTTGAACGACCTCAATCCATCACTTAATCAAGGAAAATAAATCCTTTAAGCTTAAATTCAGGCCTAAGGTAAATGCAATGTCGTTAACTAAAGAACTCTAATGCATACCAATATTAGTAGATAACAAATATTAGACGCTTTACATAAATGTACAAACTGCAAAATAGATAAGTTTGCATGCATAGACATTGTTCACATACTATACGCTCAACCGAGGTACGGTAGTTATGAGAGCCGTGAGTAAAATTTTATTATACATTCATTGAATAAGTTAATGTTTGCATGTGTTGTTGTATGTAGTGAACAAGATCAGTTGCCTTCAAACTTACCTCTTTTGCCGTCTGTACTATTAACGATTGAAAAAAGATTCAGTAAAAGGAACGTTCTGTCTGACCTTGAATTGAACATGTATTCAGCATAAAGATTCGTATCAACATTCTTTTATATAAAGCCTGATCCATTCAAACAAACTCAAACTCAATAAATTCAAACATATAAAACTGGGGATATATTCGTTAACACCACGTTGCATACCAACTTTTATTTGTTTTATGTGTAAGTAGGTGCATATTTTTGGAAAGCGGTGTTCACTAAAATGCTGCGGCACATTCATAAACCTCTGGGGCATCGTACCTCAAAGTGCTTTGAGTTACACAGCTAGCAGTAAGCCACGTACCAACGTGTAGGGTGTTAGCTTCTCATTTTTAAGAAACAATAAAATGTAAACAAGAAGTATAACTGACACAAATCGTACAAGTAGAAGGTAAAACAGGTTTACAAACCATACAATACCCGGCTGGATATAGACATCTCCCAAGGTTCGCCACCACACACTATCATCGGCTCTTCTCTACCAGCCACCAACGGCAAACTTCTTCAAGTCCTCACTCTATCTGGCCGGAGGGAGTTATCGATCCTGAGGCAAATATGACCAGCCTGTTGCCACTTTAGCAATCTCTTTGGCTTCTTTGGCGAAACTCTTCGCTTCGGATCTTATCCCGCAAGGAAACTCTTAATTCTCTCCATAGCTCGCAGAGAGAAAATAAATTGTCATTATTTCGTTGCCCTGAATTGTACGCAATTTTGTTTTCGTTTACATCCACACTTTCTCATATTTATGTTGGAAGTAATTAAAGTTGGCCGATAGCGACCCGCACCTGCGATTACAAAGTTCATATGATAGCCACTTCCTGAAAAACATACTCGGAAAGTTTTGTTCGTAACAGATAATTGTGTTTTTGTAATTTGCTACCAGAAGCCTCGAGGAAATACACCACCTGTAAAAGAATGTCTACGTTTAAAACCTGTAATAAGTATTAAATCTACCGTAACTACCGGTAGTTGATTGTGAAGCTCACATTTTGGTGGTCTCTTTGACCCTGAAATTAGCGCACGCTGTGCTTTTCCATACCGCGAATACATCTAATTTAAGCTGCATTGTAGTTTAATATTGAAGGACTCCTAAACCAAGTAGAAAGTCAAGAAGAAGGCGAGAAGAAGCGCTACCAGCCTCGGAATAACATGTGGCGGTAACGAGCTGACTAGGCGGTCGTGAGCTTGGTCAAAGTGTAGCTACTCTCTAGATATAAAAGGTCAGACTTTCTATTTGATTATCTTATATTTATGTTTGACCTATGGATTTTCTCGTGGATTAGCGTACGGCTATATTAGTTAGACTTCGCGTTCACAAAATATTTCATGTCTATACATATTAACTATTATGTCGTTCGATCGGTTTAGCTCCTATAACTTCAGTACAAACACTATTTTCTAAAGCATAAAAATAAGTCTTAGAAGGCGGTTAAGGGATAACAAAACCAAGCCCTCCCGTAAAAGAGTGGACTCGCCAACCTGCTTGGCCAGCATGGCGTCATTATTTAAGCCATACCTCCCTCATGCAAAAAAGACAATATGCATGAAGAGACCCATGTCCAGCTGTGGAGAAAATAAATGCTTGGTGCGGTGACGAATCAAGAGAATCATTTATAAATTAACATATTAATATAATTATATATATCAAGCCATCAATATATTGATCTTTCTTCTCTCGGTTTGATTAAGCAATATGATCAAATTGTTGTCTATTTTATTAGTAGCCCTATTGACCAAACCGCATTTGGGTGGCTGGCTCTTTCCGCATTACCTTTCACAGTAAGTACATGATATCCATTCGAAGATTCGAAACGTAAACAAACTTAAATTTTGCGATGTTTCCTTGTAACTAAAATGCTAATTTGATTTCACACTTAACGTGTGTGTTCAGTGTGACCTCGGAACACCCTCTTAGTTGACTCTGTGTACACCATTTCGTGATTCTCATTAAGCTCCTATGTACTGTTTTGAAAATAAACTAGGAAAATAGACTAATAGTGAAATGTTCCTATTTTTAATGAACATCTAGAACTTAGAAAATTCTCTGCGTTGCATTTCTCTGCTTTTTTCACTGTGGAATATCCTGAAGAGCTGTTCAATCTGACGTCAACTTCGAGCTTTTAACATCGCAACTCTCATCATCGAAGGGCAATCGCACTTCCTTGACTATTGCGTATTGTATGGTCTTCAAGTCACATTATACCGCGAACCCGAAAGTTGTGTAATGATCTGCCAACTGAGGTTTTTCCACTAATATGACAAGGAACTCTTCAAGAATGTAATGTGTTATAAATGTAATTCTACAAAGTCACCAGCGCTCCCTAATCAGCCCTGATGTTGCAACTATCCTTGGGCGGCGGTGACCACTTGTCATCTGGTTGCCAGCTCCAGGCTGGCAGACTTCCACCTCTTATATAAAAGCTGGCAGAAGACA
Organism: Sesia apiformis; assembly: GCA_914767545.1. NCBI lineage: Eukaryota > Metazoa > Arthropoda > Insecta > Lepidoptera > Sesiidae > Sesia > Sesia apiformis. Next base: position 7,305,991 of record OU611970.1, on the reverse strand, counting down.
GGCGTGTGGTGGCTAACTATGGTAAATAACTAACTGATGGTAAATCGTTCATCACTATCAGCTTCTATTTCGCCGTATTTTCGATTTTTTTTTACATATCCAGAAAGAAGGCAGAGGAGCTTACAATAAATCCATGGACATTCGTGATACATGCCAACATCGGTACAGAATGACTAAATGACAAAGATTGACACGTTCCTATGCCTATATTTGAACATTTAGGAATGGATTTGAAGAAAGAGTTGGAAAAATGGGTAGAGGATAGGATGGGATGGGAATCGGCTCTGGCATATCTTACTCACTACCTGAACACGTATGTCACCTACATTGGGAAAATAGGTTAAAGTAGGAAATGTTGTTTATTTTACGGTAGTCTTCTGGGAGAGAGTAACTTGGCCAGCCGAGTGCATCCAGCGATTGTGGGATTGCACCGTGCACCCACGCCCTCCCATTTACTTCAAATACTTATGCTCTAACACTATATTATTTCTTATCTCTTAGTATTACTTTATTATCTCATAATTTCTTTATGAAGTAACTTATCTTAAAATCAAGTCATCTCTTCTTATCACATCATGAAAACGACATTATAATCCAAGATGTCACTACCCACACTTCCCAAGTCATCGAGGCTTTACTAAATGACTACCTAACTAATGTGCTTTAAGTCGCGGCGTCTAAAGTGGTTTATGTCATTAACTAATTACAGAAGTAGACATACTGGGAATTCGTGGTGTAATATTGAATTAATGTTCTGCGGGAATTGTAGGTAAAGTTGTTCCTTAATGTATCTATAGCATAGTCTTTACATAATGCAACAAAATTTAAAGGACAAATCTCAATAAGTTACACATAAATAAGTTTTATAGGGGCATAGTGCACGCTGCATTCTCACAGCCGCTGGGTGTATTCGGCTGGCCATGTCACTCCTCTCTCACAGAAGACTACCTTGAAATGTACTGCATTTCCTACTTTATCGTATTTCCCCAATGTACGTACGTGTTTCGGTAGTGAGTGAGGTATGCCAGAGACCATTCCCATCCCATCCTATCCTATCCTTCCCCATATTCCCGACCCTTTCTCCCAATCCATTCCTTAATCTGTACAGGTAGGCATCCGAGGGCGTGCCAACGTTTGTCATTCTGGACTAATGTTGGCATGTATCGCGGATGTCTATGGACGGCAGAGTCCACTTACCATTACTAAGTCGGTAAGTGGACTAAGTGTGCTCGCCTGCCGCCTTTTTTCTCAAAAAAATAATTAAAATAGTTACTTAGAACTGTAACTAATCCTTATTAAGTCCACTGTTGGATACGGATCAAATGTGCCATTGTCTTGTGCATGGCTTTAAAACGCCACACTGCTCAAGCGGGTTGGCGAGTCCATTTTTTCATAATGGTGTAGTTCTCAGCGCTTGTGGTAGCGGCTTTACTTTATTTCAAAAGGTTTACAAATGGAACATATATATATATATATATATGTTCGTTACTAGCAAACATAGCGTGCCACTATATTTACAACAAGATAAGTCATTGTAAAATGATTTATTGCATAGTTATAGGTTTGAAAAGATGTTGACAAAGCTTAGGTACATACATCACTATTAATTAGCAACATTTAAAAAACTATTAAATTTCAAATTAGCTTCTGCCTGCGGCTCGTCTCGCGTGGATTAAGCAGCTGTTAAAGATTTTTAACACCCGTAAAACCACCGACATGATGGATGTTACGGATGAAAATTCATCAAGTAGTTTTTGAGTATTTCTATTAAAAGTTTTTTATTTTCCTCTATAACTCAACTTTCATGTGCCATTTGAAGATGACACAGCAGCTTTCCTTCTAGATACTTAGCTATGTGAAAATCCGATCAAAATCCTTTCAGCAGTTTTTACGTGATGCTTAAACAAATAGACATACCGACAAACATACAGACAAAATTTTAAAAGGTATTGTTTTGGGTTCTGTGGCTTCTAAAGAGACCTCCTATTTTTTTTAAATTAAGTCAATGAACAGACTCACTTATTTTATTGTTTTATGATTATATATATTTAACATAACACAATTTCACAAAGTTAGTCACAGTTTATTATTCTAGAAATTCATCGATACTCGTATTATAATAAACGAATTATGAAGTACCTTATGATATTATGATATGAACTATGAATACATGAGCTTATGATATGAATGAATTATGAAATGGCAATCGAAGATCGCTGTTGCCCCTGCAATTGTAAGGTTAATATTGTTTTTTTGAGAAGCATGCGACTGCGTATTTCATGTGCTTCCAAGGAGTCCTCTTCTATCCTCAGTAAACCTACTATCGTTTTACTGAACGACTCCTGACTTATTCGACGGGACTAGACATTGACAGGATACGTTTAACATTTTGAAGTTATTTATTACATAAAGAAATTGAGTTCATGCATGCATAGAATTAGCATGTAGAGATACATGAACCCATTCTCTAATTATACTATACTAGTCCTCGCCATTCAAATTTGCAAATCCTTCAAGCATGACCTTTTGACCTTTTTGGTATTGTATTCCGGATCCTTTCGGGACCAGCTCAGCTTAGTGAAGTAAAAATATAACCTTTTTCTTTCATCATATTTATTATTTGTATCCAGAAATACTTAGGTACAATACATATATTTTAGACAGCTAATATGAACTCTCCCAAGATATTAGGTTCCCACAAAAATTTTCCTGTGTTTTACGAGGCCAAGTATTTTTGGCAGTTGTAATTCTTATGTATATTTATTTGGGACGCAGAACTTGGCTTCCATGCGATAATATTTGACAATCTCTCATGAAATCTACGTGATATTTTCCATGTGCCTACCATATTTTTGTTCGTAATAAGTAAGTTTTAGTATGCGTATTTCTAGTGTGTAAATCTTTCTATTCCTCAAATTTATTCATACCTATATAAGGAATGTATCTTTCGTTTTAAACGAATAACTATATTCTAGGGTAGCTGCAACCTCACAACATAATTTAATCACAATTAGAGGTCACGCACACTGGCGGTTTGTTATTTATTACCGCTGCGGGTTTTCAGCGCCCGCTTGCGACGATTCTATGCGCACACGGATGGAAAAACTGCCGCAGTTATCTGAAGGTTATTTTAAGCTTGCAACCAGCCCTTTCAATATCCACTGCTGGACACGGGCGTCCTCATGCATGAGGGATGTAAGGCCTGGAAACGCCACGCTGGCTAAGCGGGTTGGCGAGTCCACTCTTTTAGAGGTAGTGTAGTTCCTCACGGCTTGTCGTAGCTGCTTTGTTATCCCTTAGTCGCCTTTTACGACACCCACGACACAAGATGGGCAATTATATTAAAGCTTTATTTAGAAATTTAAAGCTTAATTTAGATTAAACTAAAGAAACTCAAACGTTGCACACATTATCCCATAAAGATATTCCGATCATAGCTCGCTCAATAGCTCTTTGAGAAATTTTCATCTTATAAACGATTTCGTTTGTTAGGATCCATGTTTCGACGCCGTATATAACCATACGCCAACGTACACAAGATGCAGATCCAGAAACGCACATAGCAAAGTTAATGTGGCGATGGGTAGGTCATGTGGCTCGGATGATAATCTCTGGTCATACAGGGTCCTAGTGCGACGACCACTCACAGGCAAAAGAGGCGTCGTTCGACCCCCAGCAAAATTTTCCGAATATTGTGAAGGCTACTGCAGGAGTCGAAGTGGAGACATTTGGAGGAGGTCTACATCCAGCTATAGGTGATAAATGACTGTAAATGATAATAGATAAATATATCTAACGTGGCGAATTCGTAGTACACAAAACGTAGTACGTTTTTGAATTCGTTAGATTTCTAGTATACTTACAGAAGTTATAGTAAACTGTTATAGTGACTTTAATTATCTTATTCATTGCTCTTACTGAAAGGACAGGTTTATTTTGTAATGTTACATCTGCAGCTGGTGTCATTTAACCGCTTATTGAATAAATTCATAATAAGTTGAATAAGTTGCAAAGGAATTTGTATTAGTTCGATCGCTCACTCAATAAGGCGAGTGTGCGAGTAGGAAGTTATTGTTGCGTCTCGCACTACTCGTCACTACTGCGCAGATTTGTCACGTGATATCGCCAGAACCCAAGAAGTTTTGCGTTATTTATACTCGTACACAGAATCTCATTAAGTGTCACATTGCGACGCGTCGCATCTTTTCGCTGATTTCTTGATGTGCGTACGAAACAACACGCGCACAAGAAAGTCAAGATAACTTACCTATTTTTTTCACTCTGGTTTCACCGCTCATATGCGCTCATATGACGGTATTTTTCTGTGCGTTTTATTTAAACCGATATTATACATACTTAATTTGTGATTGGTAGACGCGGTAGCCCCGACAAACCGCAGCGAGTAATTAATTGCTAGTGCGCGCACTCTAATACGATTAAATACTCGAATAATATTAGTAATGATCCATCGCAGCGGACATTTAATCGCCGGAATATTTACCGCTAGTGCGACCCATAATTTAAATATACCTGTTGGAACATTACTCTCGGATTCGTCCCTAAATACACCTAAGTCCTTTGACAAGATGTTTGTACTTCATTAGACTGTTTGTTTGGGACGACAGTTGGTCGGATACGACCCGAGTATTTGTAAATTTATTAACGTGAAACCTTAAACTGGGGAGGAGAAATATCTTTTACGTTTTCATCGTTAACCTCAGCAAACATTTTAATAAAATGAACGTTTTATTAAAAAGGATTGTCATTAAAAAATAATATTAGTTTACTGGTACGTTCTTCATCGTCCATGCCATTTAAGTAGAATTAGTTAATAATAGAAATAGAGACAGATAATTGTTTTATTTTTTTATATAACAGGAGAAGTAAGACTACGGAGGTTGACTGTTTTATTGAACCATTACAGATTGTAAACAAGACTGGTTTCTGTTTTTATTTTAACCTTTATAAAGCTAAAGAGTTTTAACCGACCAGGTTTTTTTAAATTGTTAATTTTGTGTTTTTTTTTTTTGTTTGCCTTTTGCTTTAGTTCTTCCTAAACCGCCCGCACCGCCCGTCATCAGTACGAGTATAGCATTCCTCTCCTAGAGATTGGCTGAAAGACAATGTCCTAGCATTCAGCCCGCCTTTTGTACTATGTGAAACAAAGTGTTAAATAAATAAAATACACATTGTTTTTACTAGGATTTTAATTTCAAAATTATTTGAAGTTTTGGTGTAAACGGAACTCACAAATAAATTAAATCACGCTATCATTGTTCCAAAATTAATTGTAAATACAAAGGTACACAAAAAACAACCCAGCAACTTTCCCGCGTAAATTAGCATTATCTAATCTTTGACAAGCAGTAAAGGGTGGGAAACAGAAGTTAGGTCATAAATTAACCCTAACTGGAGCAAAATAGTGTTTAGATGTGTTTGATGTATATTATTGTGCAAGTTCTGGTGCTTAGTTTTAGCAAAGTTGGGTAATAGATTAATATATTGTGTAAAACCCCAGTCCTCATATTATCCATAGTCAATAACACGACAATTTTGAAAGATAGATAAACATACTTTATTATATTTGTTATTTTGACAACTGCGACCGTAACAGTAACCAGCCCTTTTATCGTCCATTGCCACACATGGGCTTCCACATGCACGTCGTTTCGTGTATTAGGCCACGTTGACCAAGCGTGTCGGCGTGTTTACTTTTTTAGAGGTGCTGCAGTTCTTCAAGTTGCTTTAACGGCTTTGTTATCTCTTAGTCCCTGTTATATAACGTCTGTGCCACATACATCGAGTCATAGACAATATATTGTAACGTCTGTGCTAATCCACCGTGTCAAATGGTTAGTATTCAGTCATAGCAACATTCCTTCCCTCTCTCGCTCTAATGTCGGCCAGTCACATACTCAATGTCAAATATTAAAATAAATAAATCGGTTATAATCCCAGCAACTACAAGTTATTAGTCCGTTAGTCTAAGTAAAAGATGGGATGACAGGAATACATGGGATGATTCTATTCTAAAGCCGGCCGACACCATACGGCCACCACACAATAAATAAAGTGGTTACTTGTAGAAAATTCAAATCCTGATTAAGGTCACATGAAAGCCACAAACTTTTTACCGGCTATTAGTAGACAATTTCTACGCAATACGCAAATCTAGCAGCTGATGAAACAGGTCTATTTGTTAGAGAATTGTTAATTTAGGTTTTCAATCCCATCAATTAATTTACAAAGACGGGTCAAACTAATTGACCATTTTAACCTTTCTTATCCTATGACCTTGTTTAAGTTTGTTCTTGCGAACTTCAAAGTCCTTTGAGATGCTTTGTAAGACATAAACTAAATATTTGAGATCTTACAATGTCTATTATAGAATAATAAGTACATCTGTAACTACAAGAATTGCACGTAGAAATATTTTCTTCCATTATCTGCTTAACGAAATTTAAAAAATACCTAAAACATATTTTTATTAATTTATCTAATTTAATCATGATTTGAGGCAATAGTAATAGTGTGTGTGCATGTGTGTGTGTGCGAGTGACAGATAAATATACATTTCTTTCCAATTTAACTTTTAATTATTAATAATTGAACGTGATTTACAAACGGGATATTTTAAATAAAGGCAGTTTAAAATAAACATCCATCTCTTCCCGTGGGTGTCGTAAAAGGCGACTAGGGGATAATCCAAGAAAGGCACTACCCCAAACTCTCTAAATACAAACACAAACACCACCTCTAAATCGTAGACTCGCCAACCCGCCAGCGTCACGTTTTGAAGCCATACATGCCCATGCACAGCAGTGGATAATAAAAGAGTTGGTAAACAAAGTAACAAATTATTTCAGTATATTAATTGGTAGATTCAAATTAAAAAAATAGAGCTGAATATTTTCTTAATTTTAGCTGTTATTGCACCTACCGTACCATCTCTGTATAGCCCAAAGGTTGACTTGGAGATAATTATGTCCACCTTTTGTCACTGTGCAATAAAGAATAAAAAAAAATTAAAGAAAGTAAGAATAACATAATGTCGCGTCACTGGTAGCAAAGCCTGTAATGGCGACGGAATTATTTATAAATTCAACGTTTACTTCCTATAGAAAACTATGTTACAAACTCTTCTAGTAAAGACACCATTACATCACACCATGTCATTAGGGGACTGCAAAAACGAAAAAGCCCGTGTCAGGAATGCCTGGTTCAAGATAAATTGCCACCCATCATCATATCGAACACGCGCGGTGAATCAAATGTCGTGCAATGTGTGCACCGCAAGCGCAAATTGGACCTAACTTCATAGTTTTGAAGGTCCAATTTGAACTATCGATGAAAGATTACCCAACATTGTGTGATGTGTGGCTGAATGCCAATAGATTCTATGTGTGGTACAAAATAGTGGGCGAGATGCGAAGATTAATAGAGGAAATTTGTAGGATGCAGTGACATATACCCACTGTAATTGATTTTATGATTTTAGAAATTGAACTGTCACACGCAATACTTTTTGTATGGATAAAAATATTTAATTTTTGGTTATATTACTTATATTGCGTAATATTTTTAATTTGATACATTAGTAATATCGTTTAATTGTATTATCTAACATTGTCTGAGTAAAAGAACCTTATGTTTTAGTTTCTGTGTAACATAAACATGTTTGTTACATTTGTGAATTACATTAATTTGTTTACACCCGCCCAAAAGTCCAAAAGCTCACATTCAAGTTTTATATTAATTGAATCTTCCGGGCTACTTGGCCGAGGTCTTCTGGAATCTCTTCTCTTATTTCCAAACGTTTCGTCAACAACTGCGGTTGACATCTTCAGTGGCGACTGCGTTCACTTTCGGAGAGATGTTATCTCTTCGGCTTCTCGAGCGCAACTGACTCGACGTTTGTGGCGCACCGGCATTTATAGTGGGCGAGTATTTATATATGTATTGATATATTGTATTTATATGAATCGGTATTTATATGTTTGTGTGGTGTGTATCGAGTCTGTTTTTGTCCCCCCTCTTCTCGTCTCTCTCCCCTGTGAGCTTGATGTCTTCGGAGTGCTGGATACCAGATATTACGGAGCCTTAGATTTTCTTCTTTTTTGTTAAAATTGTTGGGATGCTTGTAGATTTCAATAGCTTATGAGACGGGAATAATAATGATTCCCGTTTGACAAGATTTTTGTGTCCCTGAAGCAAATTTCGTGGTCCCCATCCGACAAGGCATATTTAGCTACGGCCGACTTCTCAGTCTCTCCTCTTCGACAATTGCCTTTATGTTCTTTAATGCGGGTATTGACATTCCGTTTTGTAGTGCCTTTATAGGAAATCCTCAATAGGGAAGCTATTGAAATCTATAAACATCCCAACAATTTTAACAAAAAAGAAGAAAATCTAAGGCTCCGTAATATCTGGTATCCAGCACTCTGAAGACATCAAGCTCACGGGGGAGAGAGACGAGAAGGGGGGGACAAAAATAGACTCGATACACACCACACAATCATATAAATACCGGTGCATATAAATACAATATATAAATACATATATAAATACTCGCCCACTATAAATACCGATGCGCCACAATCGTCGAGTCAGTTGCGCTCGAGAAGCCGAAGAGATAACATCTCTCCGAAAGTGAACGCAGTCGCCACTGAAGATGTCAACCGCAGTTATTGACGTAACGTTTGGAAAAAAGAGAAGAGATTCCAGAAGACCTCGGCCAAATAGCCAGAAAGATTCAATTAATATGGACACCGGCCGAGAAAGCCTACACTCCACTCACATTCAAGGCCTAAAAGGTACCTTCTGTCATATTTTATAAAAAAAAAGATTAATTAAATTATAGTTATAGTAGTTGATGACAATGATGACGTTCTAGTACCTATCTAATAGTATATATAAGTAAGAAATATTAAAAAGCGCGAAAACCTTTTAGAAACATGGAACATAACACCCACTTTCGCTTCCATAACCTTTTAGTTACTTCGGTAAGTACGTACGTACATAGTAAAAACGTAATAGTAGTTTAACTGTGGCTTCGTCGTACGGTGACGCGGTGTGACATCGACGGCAGTGTATGGCGCGATTTGTGAATGTTTACTAAGGATCTACATATATAATAGTACATAAACGTTTAACCAATCGAGCATTCGGATAATAATCAATACTACTCCATTTACATTTCGTTTTAATCAGTTCAATATGCGGCGAAATGATCTAATTTTTGAGTATAAAGCATCGAACATAAATATTAGTGGCACTATGTAAATTGTTCGCAAACTGAAAAAACGGTTGTAGTTACTCTGACGCTTGTTTGACTCTAATGCTCACGAACACGTCGCTCACACAATCAAATCGTGGCTCCTGCATTTATATGAAGATAATCAACTGTAATATTTTACCATGGTACGGAGATCTCTCAGGTGCGGCGACGGCTTCATCCATACATTAGCTAAATGGTACAAAATCGCCTCTATTCCCGTTGGCCGTGTCAAAGGGAGCTTGTGAAATCTGGGCCAGGGTAATACAAAGGCTCTTTCACACTACCAGGAAGTAAAGGAACTATGCCAAATGGTTAAACGATTCAATGACAGATGTCACGATTGTTACAATTTCTAGAGATTTTAAATTTATCATTAAATTCGTAGCAAAATTTCAATATTCAGTGTTTTAATGAGCTGTAGTGTAAACGTTGTTTTTTTAATTATATAGTTATAGTCCCTCTGCGTGTTCTACAGCCTGTATAGTAGAGAATGTTCTCAAGAATTGTTCAATTTGATGCAAACTTCAGGTTTTCTACTATCGCACCTCCCGTCATCGTCGTGAGGTTAATCCGCACTTCCATGACCTTTGTCAACTCTTTAGTCGCTGCGCAGAGTGCGGTCGTCAAGACACTTTATACCGCGAACCTGAAAGTTGTAGAATGAACTGCCTGCTGGTATTTCCCGCTTCGCTATGACATGGACTCTTAAAGAAACTTATGAATAGAATTTTACAAGGCCGGCGCGCACTTGCATACCCCTTGGTGTTGCAGGTATTCATGGGCGGCGGTAGCCACTTACCATCACGTAAACCGCATGCCCATCTGCCACCTTGTATATATTACATTAGATTATATTTAAAAAATTTACTAATGAGTTAAAAAATATTTGACGAGTTAAATATTTTAGTTCTCGCTGATGGCGATCGCAAAATTTTCGAGTTGAGCATTCGATAAAAGTTATGGTTGGGATTTGACTCACCACAACAGTTAGGGCCCCATCATAACTTCATATAGCTTATGTTTATGGAAATAATTCTCGAATTGACAACATTCACGAATAGTGCTGCCACCTTCGAAGTACCCTAAGCTTAGAGATTATAAAATGGGGTCAGAAAACAAAACGGAAAACTTAATAGGACACGCACACGCACACACAAAATTACACAATATAAGTACAAGATGCCACTGTCAATTAGATTTAGTATTAGATACATTTAGTATCTAAAGGTCTATAATAAAAGGAGCATCTGTATAATTCTAGAACTAACTACAATGTGTGTTATTTCGTTACGAGACTCAGATGCGGCGACGCGTACTGCCCCATATGTTAACTGAATGGTACAAAATCGCTTACATTCCCGTCGTGTCAGTAGAGCCCGAGAAATCTGGGCTGAAGAAATACGAGAACGCTTTCACAATGTCAAGAAGTAGAGTTTGGTGGAGTGCTTGAAAATGATTTATGGTAAATGAGTGTTTGATGTTGATCGATTTATTTGGTAAGAGGTAACATTAATATCTATACATTCTCTGAGGTTATAGTCAAAGACCGATGCCTGATAGTTTCTAGGTTTGACTCGTCAATCCTGAGGATTATTGATGAGGTCTCTTAGCCAAAGTCCCAAGGCATATTTGTATTTAATTTTTGTACCTTTGACTGATAAATTTTTAGTCAATCCTCGGACTAGTCAATCTTACGTTTGCATATATTTGTTAATCTATATATACTGAGTATAATAAAATCATAACAATTCTAAAATAATCTAAAAATTCTTGTATTCTTGTATTGATATAAATTTAAGGCTGTGTTAATATAGATTTAATTTAAGATGGTTTTACTAATGGTTTGATTTAAGATTTAAGATAAAAGTTTTACGAAAAATTATGTATGATATTTTCTAATTATTCTTTTCATGGATATCATCTAATAAAGAAAATAAAATCAAAATATTTTATTATTTAATGCTAATACGAAACGCAACTTAAAAGAAACTTTCCGTAGATAGATACGCACACAAAATATTAAAAATAAACAGCAGATACAATGCAATGCAAGCAACACTTTCGGTATCCACTACACGCATTACATCGGTATACACGCACATTGCCTTATGCATAAAGGGATAAATGGCTCACTCTTTCAGAGGTGTAGCAGCTCCTCAGCGCTTGTTGTAGTGGCTTTGTTGTCCCTCAGTCGCCAGGATACGACGCCCACGGGAAGAGATGGGGTGGTGGTAAGAAATTCATCATCATCATCATCTCAGCCCTTGGACGTCCACTGCTGGACATAGGCCTCCCCCATTGTCCGCCATTTAGACCTATCGGCAGCGACCTGCATCCAGCGGGTGCCCGCAACCTTTATGAGGTCGTCTGTAAGAAATTAGCCATCGTTAATTTATTTATTGCTTTATCAAGTGCTATCTTGTGTGACATCTAAATAATCCTAGGATTTTGGACAGTGACAGGGACAGTGTGCTGTGATTACCGTATATCTTTATCACCTTAAACTAATCATGTCCGGTTAAAGGACCTCACAAATTTAGTGTTAGTACATGTCCCCAAAATTCTGTATCCACGTATCATCCACGTACGAATATGAAGTATTTCTAAAATATTTATATTACTTCGGGATAGTGACAATATACTCCCACCCTAAAACATCGCACGCTTATTCCCTCTCTTCGAATACATATGGGGATGCCTATTCCTCAGATGCATTCATTCATATTGCCGGAAATGGCTTTCATTCAAAGTGCACGAGTGGCTGGATGAGATTGAAGTATCTACCTTAAATATTGAAAAAGGTTTTTAAGGTTAACGTAATAGCCAATTTAACGTAATAGAATTACGTACCTATACAAAAAAATAAGAATGCATTCGTAATTTTACACAGTGAACTACAATAGCCTTGAAGAATACAATACAATAAGAGTATGGCCTTGAAACGCCATGTTGGTCAAACGTGTTGGCGAGTCTGTCTTTCGGAGATAGTGTAGTTCCTCAGCGCTTGTGGTAGCGACTACGTTATACTTTAGTCGCCTCTTACGACACCCGCTGGTATCCCTTATGCACAAGATAATGTCCATGAGGAGGTCCATGTCCTGCAGTGGATACTTAAAGGGCTAATTGCACTGTTTGCAACTGTTTGGGCTAATTGCAACAACAATGGAAACTTAATTAATTAACTGAAGTAATTTGGTCTATGAAGTCGTTCGATAGGGCTCATAAAACCTTACAAGTTACGACTAAACATTTTTTTCTAAAACATACTGTAAATAGCGAAAACGCGGCCGGATGGCGTCCAACACTGCGCTTCCCGGTAAGTGGCCTCCACTCGACGACTCGACTAACCCATCGATTATTAGTCCTGGGGTAAATATTACCTGCCCATTGCCACGTAACATGCCGATTTCACGAGCTTTTTATTTCGGTGACTTTTTTTAAAGTTATCGAATAACACATAAAACGTATCAATTTCGAGCACAGTTAAATTACCGTCTTTGGTGTGCCGTTGCCAAAGCAGCTTTGGGTTATCAAAGCCACTAATTATTCAAACGGTAACTATTCAGATTCAATTTGTCTTTACACAAATGTTTATACGACTGTAAATCAAATCAGATTCCCTTTTCACAACAAAGTGCTGACTAAATTAATCGATTACGACATACTATCATCTATGTACTTGCCAATTCTATTAACATGTACCGGTGATATATTATGTGAGGTCCTTACCTATGAAATTGCCGTTTTATATGGAAAAATGTCATTTTTTTTTGTACTTATGAAAATTATATATTTAATTAATCGGAAGTATTGTTCATTATTATCAATGCACTTTCCGAGCTTCTTCACTTCCCGATATGACGTAAATGAATCAATATCGTTTTGTCACTTACGCCGAAGGCTGCTGTATAACTCAGACGTGGTTTGAGAAGAATCCGTTTTCACTATTGCTTTCAATTCGTCTTCATTGATTTTTCGTCCACGGGGCTCGTTCTTGAGTTCGAAATTTCCAGAACGGAAACGATCAAACCAAAAACGCACCGCGCATTCGTTTGCGGTGTTCGGTCCGTGTTCGTTGCTGCCACGACGGAACTCATATTCGAAAACAACGCGATTTTTTAACTTTCCATGTTTTACACGAATGGACGCAGGAAGGGGAAGAGTGCCCACAACCGCTGGGTGCACTCGACTGGCCACGTTACCCCTCTCTCGCAGAACACAATCTTGAAATGTACTGCATTCCCTACTTATCGTATTTCCCCAATGTACGTACGGGTTTCGGTAGTGAGTGAGGTATGCCAGAGCCCATTCGCATCCCATCCTGTCCTATCCTATCCCTCCCCATTTTGCCAACGTTTGTCATTCTGTACTGATGATGGCATGCCTCGCGGATGTCTATGGACTACAGTATCCACTTACCATCAGGTGGACGTATGCTCGTTTGCCGCCTTTTTTTCTATAAAAAAGATATCTGAGCAAAAAGTCGTTTATGTAAATAACAAATGAATAACTGATTTTTGTTTTTATTGTTTACTTCTTTTTTATGCCTCTAAAAATAATTTATTGTCATTATTATTACATTTACATAGTCAAATACTGATTATGACACGTTTTGATCATTATTGAATGTTACGCGTGCACTTTTCTCACGTAACATTGTCAAAATTATCGTCGCGCTTCAGTTGACAACTGATACTGCCATCAACTTGAAGAATAAGGAGAAGTCATTATAGTGTCATTTTGTATAGAGTTTTTCGACTGATTGTGGATGAAAACTAAACCGTTGTAATTAATGGAATACAAAAGATGGCGTTGTACGAAATTTGTTAGCACAGTCTTCGCTGCGATTTAGTTTATTGTTCTCATTTCGGGACTCTTAGATCTGCTACAGCTAGCACAATATGTGGGAATTGTGACCGCTTTGATGTGTGCTGGAATTCAATTTGAAATACGTTTTTTTCTCTGGACTTCAATATGTTAATGATGTTAATGATCTTTGGATCTGGAAAATCCCAGTGTAGACAATTGTTTATGCCTTTGCCCACCCATACGATAATAAATCAATATCTGCCTATGGGTAGCGATAACATGATAACCGATAACAAATTAATATTAAGAGTAGAGTGGAATCACCCTTAATAAGGATATTTTTAAAAAACAGAAAATGGCAGTCCATCAGACTGTTTACCCGGTGGAAGATAGAAACTATGGCCCGTGGCTATACATGTCGACAACACATCGAGAATGATATAGACACACCTCCAGGTGCGTTGCCTATCTTTGCCAAAATCGAAAAGGATCCTATCCTATTCCTCCCTACCCTTTCGAAAGGTGAACCATTATAACCTCCCTATGTATCCCATAAGTACCTTAATACTTGTAGCAAATAAACCAGCAACATTTAATAAATTTGGATCCTGTCAGTTTTAATGATATAAGAGTACTTAGAAAATATTCCTGGAATAATCTTTGTATTCATTTCTATTTTTTATTTTGTTGTGACATGTAAAGGCAAGTAATTGTAATTCAGAATGTCTGCCCTAATTAGAAGGACTGTTGTATACAAAACTTTGCACAAAATAATTAGAGAGGACAAAATACAAGCTGAACATAGGACCAAGGACCTAGGTTGTTAGTCCTGGAATAATTTTCTTGTTTCGTTTAGAATTAATTGAAATATCCACGTGGATTTTTTCTATTGCGGTATTTTTTAGGTTTCAAGAATGAGTCATTTAATCCAATCGTCTTCGGAATGCAAAAAAGGGTCGGATCTATTGTGCGCATGCAAAGTGCACCTCAGTAAAACGGTTTTTCATATCGTTAATGTTTCTATTGTATGTACCTTCCCTACTGATTATTCAAGTGGCAGTTTATATTCAGGAGGTGTCCATGGGCACTTACAATCCACGTGGACCGCAAGCCCGTCTGCCACTTTCACTATTAAAAAAAGTTCGGAAGAATTTAAGCAATTTCAGAGTGTTAAGTGATACTCACCGATGTAATACGAGGAATGCGAGAATATCGAACAGATAATTAATTCATATGTTAAGTCCAACAATATACAATTACCTACCTAAAAATATTACCGGCAAAGACGGGTCAAGCCTGCCAGTGTTTAAACTGAAGTTGAAGCAGTGGCTTGTCGAGCGGGCCTTCTATATCATTGACGAACTAATACATATGAATAAATAAATTGCATTGAATAAATGCACATTGTCTTATTCATGAGGGAGGGATGCACGAGGAAGGGGTGGTATGGACTTAAAACGGCGCGCTGCCGCTGGACAAGCCTGGTGACAAGTCTATTTTTTTAGAAGTTGTGTAGTTCTCCAGGGCTTGTGGTAGCGACTTTGTTAGCGGAAAAGATGGAGTGGTGTTATTCTGTCGACCGACATCGCGCGGTTACATACATACATACAAAACATATATGCATAAATTTTCATATACAGACGAGTATAGTATGGTGTATAACGTCGAAATCGCGTCAGTAATAAAGACATTTTAGCGCAGTCATTTCGTGAAGGATAATCCAGCTCAATAACGTTGCTACTAAGCTTGTTGAGAAATTTAAATCGTCTCTAGTATAATTTAAGCCAGTAGCTCGTGAAGTGCCGCGCTCGAGCTACGTCCGACGGAATTGCTTTCATTTCCTCGGTAATTTCAACAGCCTTGCACCTTGAGATTTAAAATGTGATTTATAACGTCAAACATAAAAATGTTTTATGTTTATAATTTTTTTTATGGAATTGTGACAATGCTCCTTCATTAATATTCTTTCGAGTATTATTCTTTATCGAACTTTATGCTACTAAATCGTTAAGAACCACTACCAGCAAACCTAAATTCAAATTCGCTCCAAACGTCCAATGCCTCCAATTTGACTCATTTTTATCTTATCGTTTGATTCTAAAGACTTGCCTACCGCACTCCATTACAGCTTCCAGTGTTAATACTAATTATATTTGCGAATATTCTGTTTATTTCGGTCTGTCCCCACACGTCTGTGCTCTGTCCCCGACAGATCGAACTTGTTTGTTCGGTCTGTCCCCGTTCTGCCGTTAGGGTACAGCCTGGAATTTTTAAAGTTCTCACTCTCTCTTCGACACTAATTTTACTATTGGGTTGAATTAGTATATGTATAATAAATTGTGAAAAACTATATTTATAAATAACTCAGATGAACAGTTTTATATAAGGCCTAGCCCGCACATTGATTCAAGGGCAAGAATATAAAATGGCACTCAAAACCTATACTAAGGCTATAAGTCGCCCGATGTTGAACATGCTTATAATCAGATTAAATTTTTGCTTATGGTCTGATAAATTAGAAAAAATACGAGTGTACTAGAAAGTATAGCAAAATATAACAATTTTGCCCTCGATACAACGGGCGCGCTAGGTCTTGTATTTTATTTTATTGACCAATCACACAGTCATCGAAAAAATTATTACAAGGTGAATGATAAATATGTACAAAAATAGACAATTGGTTACGATTAATAAACAGTAAGGAGATACGAATTTAAAGAAAATACATATTTATCAACAGATTTGTTGACAGCAAATATGCTGAGCAATATATAAAACGATTGAAGCCTATAATTCAACTCTTCAGCTGTGTTATAAGTATACTTATTCACAGTTTTGTATACAAATGTTTATTCAACCCAGCAGTAAAATATATGTCGTGAGGACAGTGTGAATGTAGCAGCTCGTGCCCGCAGATAGCTCCTACATAATATATATATTGTATATAAATAAAGATATACTTACATGATCTTTAAAAAATCCTTAATGACTGAATGGGGACAGAACGAACAGTTCGATCTGTCCCCGTCGGAGACAGACGTGTGGGGACACACTGGAATAATCCTAATATTCCACTATTAAATATTTTCTATCTCACAATTGCAAAAGCACATGCTTACGCATGGAACTCAACTAGTTGTATATAAACATAATAATATTCACTATAAATATAAAAACACGTTATAAGGGTAAGTAAGTAGTTTAATAATAAATAGTTTCATAGGTGTCATTTATTTGTTTTAGGACTTTTATTTATTCTGTATTTATTCTGTTTAATGAGGGGGAGAGTGCACGCTGCAATCCAACAGCCGCTGGGCGCACTCGACTGGCCACGTTACCCCTCTCTCACAGAAGACTACCTTGAAATGTACTGCATTTCCCACTTTATCTTCTTTCCCTAATGTACGTACGTGTTTCGGTAGTGAGTGAAATGTGCCAGAGCCCATTCCCATCCTATCCCTCCACATTTCCCCAACCCTTTCTCTAAATCCATTCCTATATCCAAAGGTAGGCAGCGCATCCGGGGGCGTGCCATAGTTTGTCATTTTGGACTAATGTTGGCATGTATCACGGATGTCTATGGGCTACACTATCCACTTACCATCAGGTGGACTGTATACTAGTCTGCCATCTTCGTCCATAAAAAAAAATACCTTAACTAATAAATTGTTGAATTGAGGACTTGTTCGTATTCTTTGGAGAACTCCTACAATCTGAGCTAATGTTGCATACATACAGTAGTATAATATTGATTGGTTTTCTCCTTTAGTTCTTCAATAAGCCATAAAATATGAAAACTTTTATAACTATATTTTATTGTTTACTCACTTTAAAAATACTCAGTTGCTTATTCACTATAACAGTTCATTCTATACTCATAGCAAAGAGATTAAACCAAAAATCCAAGACGGCAATCACATATCAATCTTTTATACACCAATAAAAATATCCTTCAACCGTCGAGGCATGAAACATCGATCGATCACAGAGATTAAATAATGTAGAGTGGCTTCACTTCGACCGCATAAGAGTTAAAAAACAATTATTTTCTTTAATCGTAAAGCAGTATTACCGTGCCTTATATTGCCGAAAGAAAAAAATGACATAATAGTCGCAGCTGAAAGAGAAGACTCTTCGTTGTACGCTAAAATGATATAGTGAAAGTGATACAACATTTTAAATAGTAATCAGAAGGTATCACTAAAAGGATCTCTTCTAGACGACCTTTGGGCGTGAAGACCATGTCACGAAGCAGCAAGATACAGGATGCAACAGGTTTATATATTCGCGAAGACCAAAACCATGTGTTTGAAATTGGCGCGAGCGTCTTTGCATACCCGCATACATTGAATATTTTGAAGCAACATTTTTTTTGTCCCCGCCATATTGAAGGCGGTTTGATATTTTTGAGTAGTAACACGCGCTCGGCGGCGAGCAGAGTTAAATTGAGATAAATTCACACCGCGGCTTCGGACAGTTGTTATTTGTTATTCGCGCCTAGTAATAGGTCTTGACCGCGGATATCCTGTGCCACGCGAGTGTTTTGGTTGGATTTGCTGTGATTGTGCTTGTATTGGAAGTGATATCTCGAGGTGATTTTGCTGCCGTGTGTGAGTTGCCGAACTGTAGCGGCCACCGGCTCACCACAGGATGAGACTTGGATTACTACACAAGTATTTATTGGGAATTTATGTATTTATTCAATCACACTAAGATAGGTCACGTCTAGTAGGGACTAGCGTAGGTACACTTTCCAGATTTGTGTGTGGGCAAAACCACCTGGGGTAAGTGAGACCTTTAAATTGTGTAAATTGTTCTTTATTGTGCTTACCCGCCATTTTGGTGGATATATTGAGTAAGTTTATTACATTTGGGCCCGAGTGCACATTCCTCGGGCTGCTTTCGCGTAACGCGAGGCAGGTGCGCG
Organism: Sesia apiformis; assembly: GCA_914767545.1. Lineage (NCBI taxonomy): Eukaryota > Metazoa > Arthropoda > Insecta > Lepidoptera > Sesiidae > Sesia > Sesia apiformis. The sequence goes on along the minus strand of OU611970.1, from coordinate 7,286,978 downwards.
CCTAGTGTGCGCATCGTAAACACCATGATTCCCTTCATAACTCCGAATAGACAAGAAAATTTTACTTCTTTTATAAAAAAAATGAAAAAAAATGTCTTTTAAAAAATCAATTAGTAGTTATGAAACTTTTTTCTAATTGCTCGGTAGTAGAAGTTGATCGTGATCTCGAGCGAACCGTATCTAGTTCAATGCCCATTCTACGAGTATATACTTATATTTCTCTGTGGCAAGAATGGACTCTCCGTATATTCGTTTGCCGTTTAATATCAATATAAATTTTCGTTATTTACCAAAGACGTAAGACCAGAATTTATGATCTACTCAGTTCGATGTCGCAGAGAGAGATTATTAGGTAAGTGCTTTATTAATTGTGTCAATAAAAGTTGCATAACGTCTATGAGGTCTAATATTGGTGTTGACAGAAGTTGACAACTTGTGTGACACATAACACATCTCCCCACTCGATGTTAATTTAGTGGCTTTTGGCCGATATTTTTGACTCCCACGGCCGATGGGAAACGTTACCTGTCTCTAACAGAAGACTACTGTGAAATATACTGCATTTCCCATTTTACCCTATTTCGCCAATGTCACTATCACTACGGAAACATAATACTTTTCAGGTAGTAAGTGATATATGCCAGAGCCCATTCACATCCTATCCTATCCCTGTCCTTCCTCATTTTCTCAACTATTCCTCCAAATCTATTCTTTTAAATCTCCAAATGTGGGCAGCGCATCTGGAGGCATGCGAACGTTTGTCATTCTGGACTTGGCATGTATCGTGGATGCCCAACACCAACACTTACCACCAGATGGACTGTACGCTCGTCTGCCATTTCTTTCTATATAAAACAGTAGTTATCTAATCTTTTTCTAGTTTTCGGTTTTTGTTATTTCTTTACGACTTGATCTTATGAATTTTTGATTTCTATAAATTTTAAGCTTCTCAGAGTAGATTTCCAAGAATACTCGCTACGATGTAGTCGAATAATCGATTTAGTGTTCGTTCATCTTTTATAAAATTTCTTGCCAAGAAGTAATTTTATTTATTATACAGGGATGTTCGAGAAACACTAGAAATATCTAGTGGATATGATTTATTTTATTTATAAATAAAAAAATCCACAGGGAAACAGGAATGTGAACTTGTTACACATGCAAATTAATCTTAGTGACAAGTACGGATTTTACTATTTATACAATGCAAAATAGGTCAAAATTATTGTATGCGATGGGCTTACTTATACGGCGAACTATCGGGTAAGAATCCAGTGAGTGTATGTGTATGCATGGATGTGTGTGTGTGCGCATTTATGTCTAAGAGTGAAGAAAAAACTAAATACCGGTGACTCTTGAAAGGCCACTAGGGCCACAAGAACTTAGACATACACGATGTTGTGGCAATCAGGTTTTTAGTCGGTAGGAGTCCGACACTACCTGGCACCACCTAGGCTGGCCTTCAGCTAGACTAGATGGTGCCAGGTGTCCCATGCAGGATTTTCCTGATTGTCTCTCCTAACATAAAAAAAAAAAAAAAAAAACTAAATAAATGAAAAAGTGGTATAAATAAGCGCTTAAATTTTTCACATTTAACCAACGGTCGACTGATAGAGAATGCCTTCAGGCATTAAGTCCGCCTCTGTACAATATAGTGCATAAAGAGTAAATAAATAAAATAAATGAATAAATATAATGGTAAGTATTGTGTATGCAGTAAGGTGTGTATACCTTTTTGTGGGAGTAAGGGAGTCCCGACATTTATCGACGCCAAAACGACTTGAGCCGACTACATATCACCACATTAATCGCTTCAAGTCGATTCGTGCCGGCTGTAATCGGCGCTGTTCGGGCGTCGTTGGTGCCGAGCAGATAGTGTCGACGCCGCTGACATCGCTGTACAGCTGCCTTGAGAGATGGCATGTAGTCGATGGCGCCGGCCTTGAGAGGTGGCATGTAGTCGATGGCGCCGGCCTTGAGAGGTGGCATGTAGTCGATGGCGCCGGCCTTGAGAGATGGCATGTAGTCGATGGCGCCGTTCGGGCGTCGTCGGCGGCGTTCGGATGTCATCAGCGCCGAACGGAAGCGTTCACCAAATCGGTTAAACGCCGTTTTGTCGCGTCGCGTCGTACGAACCGATGCGATTCGTACAACGTCAACTACACCCTTACGTCGTTGACAAAGATTTTTCTGACCGGCTGCCACGTCGTGACATATTTATTTATTTATATTTCATATATATTTATTTTACAATAATAATTCAGCATAATAATTCACTGTTGACATAATTGTCAGTGTTGTTATTAGTCGATAACATTTTAATTGACAGGTATATACCGTAAACCGCAACCAGCTCTTTTTCCCTGTACTGCTGGACATGAGACTTCTCATATTGTCTTGTGCGAGAGGAATGTACGGCCTTAAAACAGCACGCTGTCCAAGCCACTTGGCCTGTCCACTATTTTAGATGTAGTGTAGTTCCTCAGGGTTCGTGGTGGCGATTTTGTTGTCGGTTACGAAAACTACGGAAAGAGATAATATAGTCTAAAGATTTATCCATTATTTCCGTTATGAAATGTAACTACATACTAAATGAACGGTTAAAATATAAATTCTCAGTATAGAAGTATAATGTTCACTTCTGCAACTGCCATGCAATTTCACTAGAATCCCCCAGACATAAATAAAAGAACATTAAGCTACATTCACACAGTAACTATTAGGTACTCTGTGCCTACACTCCCACTGGGCAACAGTTACACAGTTAAAGTTACAGTTGCGATTTAGTTTCTACTTTTTATAAGATAAGGTACAGATCCCGGCCGATCATACACATCGGCTATGATCGGTTAGCTTCGGTTTTTAGGGCGGTTTTGTGGTTTAAATTTGGAACAATAGCACACCAAAATGATAGTGAATATGCCAGCTTCAAAACTGCATAAAAGCTTTTTCTTTTACCTTACATTATTATTATGTTTTAGGCTTTCATACATGTTATATTATGCTTTTAAAATGCAGGGTGTCCGGGGGTGTATTATTTAGTGTATACACCACACTTGATAACCTCTGTAAAATATTTAGATCAATTAAGAATCAGATGTGATTAATAGTGGCGAATTTACAGCTAAGAAGATACAGATTTTTTGTTACGAGTACAATCGAGGAATACGCAGAGTATCTTCTTCCTCTTTCGGTGCCATCTCCGAACGGAGGTTGACAATCAGCATAGCTATTCTCACGCGAGAGACTGCTGCACGTAACAAAGACCTGGTGCATAGAGTATACAAGGCCATATTCACCTTAGCAGAGGGGCACTGCTGAATGAATGAGTCGCACCTGACAAAACTAGGATACTGTTAGCTGAAACAGACTTACCTAAGTTTCTATGGGGTGAAGCTTCATTATGTGCTTGCTATCAGTTTTGTTGTTGACTAGAGTACCTACTGTTTAGTTGCTTTCATCTTTCTCTTTCATTACTTTTTCATTCATAAAGTTTTGCTTATTAAATTATTATCAGGAATGTTTAATGTCGATAAAAGTTTGGTATATCGAAGCGTCATTCGTCACAAATACTTGAAATTCTCAACGGAAATAAAACGTGGAATTCGCGAAACGCCAGACGTTCGAATTTGAAAATAGAAGTATTTTCTAACTTATTCTGGAATCAATTTGATATCGTACTTTAAAAACTGGCAGGTGGACTTTTTGGCGGGAACTCCAGAAGTGAACGATAAGCTATTATTCGATTATAATATAAATTGTGTATTGCGGGTTTCGTGGTCAATAATATTAGTTTATTAAAACTCAAAGTTAGTCATGTTTGTGTTAATCAAATAAAATCATGGAACTGCGTTTTTCGTATACTTCCAAGGAGTCCAACTCTTCTATTCCTTTACTTTGCGACTCCTAGCTTACTGGACATTGACGAAATCTGTTTGGAATTGTTTTGATATGATTGATTTAAATTTTGATTACGAAGAAAACTCGACATTGGCACAATGTGCCAATTGCTCCATAGAAAATGGAAAAAAAACAGGCAGGCGTAAAATTTAATTTAGCAAAATGATTTTATTTTTAAATTGGTTTCTTTAGTGCGTAGTGAACAAACAAATTTAGCCATCTGTACTTTTTGATATTAAATTATAATCTAATCATATTTACAGTGATTGTTAGCAACATAAACCAAGAGCAATACAAATCTAATCCAGTTTGAAGTTTACTCATAAAATTAATATCTTTCACAAAATCGTGCTGCTTACATTTTATGAAGCCCTAACTTTTATTAAATTTTACGTTTATTGTAGAGAATACAAAATTATTTTTACGATATTTAGGTCTTTGTTTAGCATTTATTAAAAATACTTCAAAGATAATGAAATATTTTGTACTCGCTACCTGCTTATAAAATTTTGAGAAAAAGTTGATGACAAGTCTAATAAAATTGAATATTGAAAAAAAATTTAGAAACTTAACTGTTGTAAGTTAAAAACTTAAATAATTACTGCCTTACTTTGGATCCTTGGATGTAAAAATTAAATAGCCCAGGAGTTGGATGACCTATTCAATTTGAAACAGAACGTTGAATAATTATTTACATGTCGTAATCACTTGCCGTAATTTTGCATCTCATGAAAAGTCGCAGCACTTCACATACTCGTAGAGTCTACAACATATTACCGAAATAATGTAAACCCTGAAACACTAATTAATTTATTAAAATATATAAAACCTTTCTAGGGAAAAATTAAATTATTTTAGGGAATAAATGAAAACTTACAATCATGTAAAGGTTTGTTATTCTAGCTATAACATTCGTAGCGCTCAGTACAGAGCAATGACCGGGCACCTAGGCGGTGCGCCTAGGTGCCCGGCCATAGTTAGTAGATATATATATAGATAATAACCCGGTCATAGATAATAGTCCCGGATACGCCGAGCGCCTTTAACCGTTAAATTACAGCCATATGTTAACTAAAGACCTGTTCAAATTGCTACCACTTATTGGTTTGATTTATAGGTAGGTATGGGTAAAATATCGCTTCCCAACGCCCAATATATTTCCCAATATATGAGTATGAATGCTAATACTGTTTTTGATGCGGTGATATTGCAGTGGGTACAAAGTGACACTGAAAGCGACTTGTTGACAACAAGACTTCATCGTTATCCATATTACTCTATAGGTTTTGTTTGAACGAGCTGAAAAGATACTAAATAGACAGCTTATCATGAATAGCAAAACAACGTACTTTTGTATTACTAAAGTAAATCGTTTTAAATTGTTAAGAATAACATTACCAAGTTGACGGAGCAACTCTTTGGTGGGAACTCAAGAAGTGAAGTAGAGTTTTTGTTTGATTATTGTAAAAATTGTTTATTGAGCGTTTTGTGGTTTAATAGTGATAGTTAATTAAACTTCAAAGTGTTTCTCGTGCGTAGTGTTTGTTCAAATAAAAGCGTTTTTTCTTCATATATAGCAATGGTCTATTAGCACATTCTTCCAGTGTCAAGTTTTCTTCGTAATAAACAATATCAAAGTCTAAAATGTACCGTATCAATTTCCAGTCCCGTCAGAGTAAGTCAGGAGTCGCTCAGTAAAAGAATAGTAGGTTTACTGAAGACAGAAGAGGACTCCTTGGAAACACGAAAAACGCAGTCCCACGCTTTTATTTGATTATCACAAACAGCAAGCACGAAAAACATAAAGTTTAATAAACTATCACTATTAAACCACAAAACGGCCAATATACATTTTTTATTGTACAATAATCAAACAACAACTTAACTTCACTTCGCGAGTTCTTGGCAAGAAGTTTCTTTATTGTATCTAAACCCAATCCAGCTTTGAATTTGCTACCGTTTATTTGCTGCCTTTTCAGTATTTTCTGCTGCTCATTTAATTATTTCTCATAATTTAATAAGCGCCGGCGGCGGCACATGGTATCTCTGGTCACGGGGACCCGTGATCAGGCGACCAGTAGTTCCAAAGGAATTGTATGTGTCTATAAGCTAGCTTATAAATCACATGGTGTTTTAGGATCAAGCGATCACTGCTAATTTTTAAAACATTAATAAAAATCGTTTGAACCTCTTCAATTGTGTATCGTAGATACCTACACACTGTTCCTTAACAACAACAATGCAGACAGTTATATCATAAATACAGAATTGTATCTTTACGATTATACTAATCTTAATTGACATTGCTACAGCTCGCACAAGTGTCTTATTATTAATAAAATAGGAGTTACATTACCTTGTACGAAGTATGTCTCTAGGATGACTCTTCACGTTGCTGGTACGTGAAATGACTTTTAATTTGACTTTTTTAGTAGTACATGACACAATAGTTATCGTCGAAACAATTGATGTATTTATGGTGGGAGCTATAAATAGTTTAGAATACCTACGCGTAGGATACTGAGTATTAATAGTTACTATTGTCATAGTATCAAAAAAAATATTCTATACCCCATAACTGAGAAATCTGTGTAATCACACGACCTGTGATGTGTAAATATTGTGTAACTATGTAATCACGAACAAAGAGATTTCTTAATTTGCATTGAGACTGAAGACCAGCGCTTTTATGTCGCTACAGACCATAACGGCTATCCTCTCGTTGTTTTCAACGAGTTTTCAATGTCAACGGGAATATTACAAAGGAAATTAAGCACAGTCCTTTCAGCAAAATCATCAAGAATAATAATCCTGGATTCTACGTCCTCGTAGACTTCCACGGAGGCATACTTGATTATATACATAGGTCACACTGAAAATTTCCGGAACTGCTGGCTACTTATATAAACAATATTTAAAAATTAATTACAATATTTGAAAATGGAACTCTTTGGCTGCAGAATAAAGTTTGTTTCATCTAACAGTCATTTTTTTTTTATTCTGGCGTCATTTTAAAAATTGCGTGTCTACATTATCATGAATTTAATTCGTGAAAATTTTCGCTGTTTCGCTCGGCTTCAAACTGCTTATGGCGATGATGCACCAAACAAGATGACAATTTATAGCTGGTTTGCAGAATTTATGCGCGGACGTGTCAATCTCAGTGACGAATTTCGTGATGATCGCCGTCCACCGCTGTCAACAACAAAAACATCGATGCTATGCGCGCCGTATAATCGAAACAGACAGGCATGTGACCTACCATGAGATTCGTGCATCGTTAGGCATAGGCATGAATCAGATACAACCAATCTTACACAAACATTTGGCTGTGCGAAAGCTGTGCTCGCAGTGGATCCCACACAATTTGACTAAGGCTCAAAAAACGGAACGCGTCACTTGGTGCAATGCCGTGCTTACCAGATTCAACGAAGGGGCGTCAATAGCGTCAGGGCGGGAGCTATTACTGTCAACGTATGAGTACTGTTGAGAAGTGATGTTATTGACACATTAATGAGTCCTTTTCTGACTTGTAACTATTAGTCATTTATCTCAGTCATTTCTGGTCATTTCAATAATTTCATGGATAAAGAAGGACCTAATAGGTTAATGAATATCCCAATTTTAAGAGATGTGATTCCCCTAAACTACATGTGCAAATGATAATAGCAATTTAATTTGGCTTGTATTTAAAACAAGCAGCAATCATGGTCAAAAAAACAAAATATTTTTTTATAACTGAAATAAACAATTTTTAATTACTAAGAATGTCAATACAAAGTTGACGGAGTGCCGCTTCGCCAGACTCTTATCTTTATTGTCACCAGAGAACTTAAAGCTAACTCACCTTTAAATTTGCTGTCATCAATTTGCTGCCATCGGGTTGCTGTCATCAATTTGCTGCCATCGGTTTGCTGTCATCAGTTTGCTGTCATCAATTTACTGCCATGAGTTTGCTGTCATCAGTTTGCTGCCACTTTCAGTATTTCTGCTGCTCATTTAATCATTTCCCATTTAATTTTAACTCTAATCGAAGTATTCGTAATAAAACTGCTTGCATTAAAAAGCATCCAGAATAGACGCGAGCCGATACTGATAAAACTTGCATACAAGCCCCAGGGCAGTTCAGATAGGTAATTTCCCCGGAGAATTACTAACCGTTCGATCTTGGTAAACGAGGTTGATTATTAATCTTGTTCGAATGAGTAAAACTGTGTTTACAGTATCGGCCAATCGAGCGTTCGCACAGATATAAACTCGTTTGCGGCTCATTATCAACTTAATTATTACCTAGCTCCAACTGCAAATATAACGTTGTGAAACTAACCTATTCATTCAATTAGCGTGAACGAATATGAACCTTAAAATCACCATTATAACTCCGTTTACGAACGCAAAGAAAATTTTGTAACCGTGCGAACCCTAGGTTGTTCACATAGGTGACTAAATGTCTGCGAGTGTATTTCTTGTATATTATCTGTGTCACAGGCCTCCCCTGAAGGAGGGTTTCAAGCGGAATATGCGGATTGTTGAATGTTTCATATTTACACATGTTCATTTATTCACGTTTCAGATTTTTGACACCGTTTTTTTTTGCTTTTTTTGATTTTTTTGCTTCGTGACACCGCGCGATGGTCGTATGGCATCGTTTTAGAATAGCACCACCCTATCCACTCCCGTGGATGTCGTAGAGGGTGAGTTAAAGGATAGCGAAACCGCTACCACCAACCTGCAGGAACTACAACATCTCTAAAAGAGTGGGACTCGCCGATCCGCTTCACCAGCTTGGCGTTATAAGGCTATAAATCTGTCATACACAAGACAATGTGCATACTAAGGGTTTTATTATTCCTAGTCGCCTTTTACAACAGTCACAGGAAAAAATGGCGTGGTGTTATTCTAAAACCGGTCGTCTTCGCACGGTAGCAAGAGCACGTTACATTTACCTAATTTCAACTGTCTTTTCAAAATTGAAATTCAGATCCATTTGCAGTATCATTAATCATAATTACGCTTCATAATTTCAGCGCTGCCAAATGACTGATATTACTCTACATTACTCTCGTCAAAGCAAAATTCAGTAATTAGGGATTTAGAAAGATTATTGCATACTCAACAAACTCATTTTTAACCGATTTAAAAAAAGGAGGTTCTCTACTTCTTTATATATAACGAATACGGGATATTTTTTTATAGAGAGAAGTCAACCACTTGGTAAATGGTCTTGTCGTCCATGGACATCTGCGGTACATGCCAACATCAGTCCATAATGACAAATGTTGGCACATCCTCGGATGCGAAGCCTACCTTTGAAAATTTAGGAATGGATTTGAAGAAAGGATATGTGGTCTTCATTTGACGACTCGTCTCAACCATCGGTTATCGGTGTTACGCCATAATATGGCAAGCCCACTGGGTGGCGGTTCTTGGGAAGAATCGTATATCCAGCAATGTAGAAACAGAGGTCAAAGGTATGGTAACTAATATACGCGTATAATATACATATAAATCTATATATTGTTTTCACTCGTCCATACCATCTTTTTTTGAGATCTACCTATAAAAAAACCTTAAAATACCACTAAGTTTTCTAACGAAAAACATATCCGAGTCTATCTAGTCCATGGCTTTCATTCTGTTTATTATTACAATAGGCTAATTATAATTGCTCATCGCGACTTTTCGTCATCTAAACACGTTTTGTAAAACATTTGGAAGTTTTACAATAAATAAATAGATAACGTTAGTCCATTGATGTTATACATATTTCAATGTGCGAGGAAATGAATGTGATGTCATATTCATGCCTCCGTGGGGAGAACTGTCGCGTTTTTGTCACGGATAGGAATAGACTTTAGAATCCGCTAGAAGTTCTGTGAAATAAGATTATATAAAATAGGCGATAAATGTAGCGAAAAATTTCCGCTTTGTCAAATCTAGCAGACGACGACGGAAATTTCGCGAGCTATTGACGCAGCGAGTAGTCAGTTCTGTTATCTGTATCAGTTCTTCGGAGTTGGTAAAGGAGTGAAGTTGTGCTCGAAGTAAAATTGAACCTTCTTGAATTAATAATTATGCAATTTCTGACTGTCATATTAAAACTTTTTATAAATGTATATCCCATAAAAATATAGTTGGTATTAGTAGGTACTATTAAAGACGTATAGTTCTAATTCTACTTGACGTTTGGGCACGGCTCGCACTATATCATACCATCAGCGTCTTTGCCGAATATAGGCATCTCACAATGTCTACCACCACATACAGTCTCATTCTGCTTTTCTCATTTAGTCACTAAAGACGACATTTTTAAATCGTTACTCCACCTAGCGAGCGCTCCAATGATGTCCCGAGCCACGTTACCAGCTGTAATTAAATGCAGGTAGTTGATAAAACTATCGTCAAGGATTTCCTTCCGTTAACTCGTGATCAGGATTGCTAGGGATCCTGATGCAATTATTTTCTTTCTTACGGACTTTGTCCAGCAACTCTTTGCTAGACAATGCTCTCATTACATGCTGACAATGCTCTTTGCTCTCATTACAACAAATCATAATTTAATATAGAATAGTATTGATTGTACATTGTACACACTGTGAAAGCATTTCATTACTCATACTGCGTATTTAACTCACTTAGTCGCTATGTGCAAAACATGCCCCTGCGAAAGGAACCGTTGACACCACTGCACCGTTGTCCAGTCTTGCGAGACAGCTCACAGTTTGCTTGTAACTAACTCTGCTTATACCTATGTGATTATGGCTTGTCCAAATAAATATAATAGACAAACATCAACTGATATCATGATGATAATAAAATAAATAATAAACCCTATAATTTCCCACTACAGGGCACAGGCCTCCCCTAGTGTCACTGGGGGTTTTCGGGCCATAGTCCACCATGTGGACCCAGTGCGGATTGGTGCTATTTAAGTGAATACATAGTCCAGGTTTTTTTCTCCCGAGCATGGGGGTTTCCTCACGATGTTTTCCCTCACCGCTGAACTAGTGACATTTTTTTTTAAATATCCGCATTTAAGTAAAAACTCAGTGGTACGAACCAAGGATTTAAACTCGGGATCACACAAATGTAAAACGAGTATAGGCTACCACCACTTTAATTTATTACATACACTGCAGCGGCCAGTGAAAGGTAACGACGTTCCATATTTGAATCATTTATTAAGGTTACTTTATCAAGTTTAATTTATAACACTTAAGAGAACTCCTCTGGAATTATAGTCTACATATGGCGAATGGAAAAAGGCGGGGAAGGGCTTCATGTCGTACCGATAGATGTCGCTAGTCACCAAGTACGCATACCTTTCGGAAACCTGTTCACAGCTCAACCTGAAGAGCCCCATATCGTAGCGTAACGGAAATACCTCAACTGGCAGTTCATTCCACAACTTTCAGGTTCACGGTATAAAGTGTCTTTTCGACCGCACAGTACGCAGCGACTCTGTATCAAGGAAGTGCGGATGAACCGCACGACGATGACGAGCGGTGCGATGGTAAAAACCCCGAAGTTGACATCGAATTTGTTACCGTTTCTTCTGTGGAATCATACATACACTGTCTATCAATGTTATAGTCTATGTCGCCGCGTGTTTCAGCAAGCGTCCAGCGCGTGTGGACGATCAATCTTGTCTCGTGTGATTAGAGGAGCGAGATGAATTACCGGCCGCATCTCTCTTAATAATGTAAATAAATATAGCTAAGAAGTAGTTACAAATAGCAGGGCTGTTTTGTTACAACAGCGTGAAGGACTACTTCACACTGATTATACGGACTAATGATGATTATAATAATAATAAATAATAATAAAAATCGTTTATTGACACAGTCATGTCAGGGGGAAGAGTGCATGCTGCATTGCAGCAGCCGCTGGGCGCGCTCAGCTTGCCACGTTACTCCTCTCTCACAGAAGACTACCTTGAAATGTACTGCATTTCCCACTTTATCTTATTTCCCTAATGTACGCAGGTGTTTCGGTAGTGAGTGAGAGGTACCAGAACCCATTCCCATCCTATCCCTCCCCATTTTCCCAACCCTCTCTCCAAATCCAATTCTATATCTCCAAAGGTAGGCAGCGCATCCGGGGTCGTGCCAACGTTTGTCATTTTGGACTAATGTTGGCATGTATCGCAGATGTTTATGGGCGACAGCATCCACTTATCATCAGATGGACTGTATACTCGTCTGCCGCCTTTTTTTGTAAAAAACTACAAAGAAATTATTAACTTATACCGAAGAAGGCAGAACCTTACCTGCCCTTACTACCTCTTACCTGCCCTTGCCATTACTGAATGGTACCGAGTTCAATTCATAATCGGAAAACATTTGTTAAAATAGTTTAGTTTTTTATTTGTTTAAATCGTGTTTGTCTCTGTATACATGTGTTCATGAACTCAAGATATTTGATATGACCTTTATTGTTACTAAACATCTAGACACGTAAAACTTCTCAAAATAAGGGCGAAGGACAGAATGACTGAATAAGAAGGAAGGATGGAGCTGCAGACGATGATGGAAAAGCTGGCAACTCAATCGCTCATCTCCACTTATTCTTCATAACAATGCCCGCCCTGACGCTTCTCATACGACAGTTATAAAACTTGAAGAGTTGGACCTGAAAACTCTCCCTCACTCACCATACTCACCGGACCTTGCCCCGACAGATTTATATTTCTTTTCAAATTGGGACAACTTTTTGCAAGGAAAAAAATTGGATTCTGAAGTAGCTGTGATTAGGGTTTTTGAAGAATTCATTGACTTTTAAGGTAAGGCCATCAATCAACTGCACGTTAGGTGGCGAAAGTCTGTAGATAATATGGGTCAATATTTCGACTAATATAATAAATATATTGATAACAAAAAAAAATCAGTTTCTCATACAAATCGGTTATTTCATATGTAGGCACCTAATATAATATTACTTTATTTATGTTTGATTACTTTTCTTACACGTATTGCCTAAATTCTGCTATGTGTGCTTTATTAATAAATAACACAAGACGATTATTATTCAAAGACTATTCAACAAAAATATTCAACATCACTACCACATACTTAGAATGTACTTCTAATTGATGCAATACGTTTACCACCTTAAGTTGTGATCTTATAAATAGGCGTTACTTACACGGAATATAAATTCTCAGAGCTAATTTTCTTTCTTATCCTAAACATTTCCATCACACTTATCTTCCGCTGTTCTCATCCAACTAATAGAAGCTGTATCCATACACATTAGTATAAATAGAAATGTCCCGATTGACTGACTGTTTGAACATGAAACATGAAATTTGGACAGCAGCTCTCTTTTATGACGTAAAGACTCACTAAGAAAGATTTTTTCGAAATTCAATTTCTAACGAAATTTGTATGAAAAAACATATATTTTGATAGTCCTATTAACTTGAAATTTTGATATAAATATTCTACAATACAAATAATTAAACACGTATTTTAATGACTTTGAAAAATGTGTCACGGGGCTCAAATATACGGCGTCAAATTTTGTATGGAATCACAATTAAACCCATGCGAGTGAAGCAGTTAGCAAAAGCTAGTATTCCATAAAATGCTATTTTCTCTCAAATAAGAAATCTGTATATGTCATAATAAATTAAAATTCAATAAAGGCATCGCTACTGACAAAATGCAGGAATCGGTATGCCGACATGCTTCCCTGTAATTATGCCTCTCTTCGAAAAGGGTGAGGAAACAGCCTACAAGACCGGCATACTAAAATCAGGACGAAAGTGTTCATTTTTTTTAAATATTACTTGAATATTAATAGATTTATTTATTTATTTATTTATTTATTTTATTTTATTCTATTTTATCGGATAACACAGATCCATAGCAAGTGTTAGTATAATAAAATAATTAAAGAAAAAGACTTATAAAACTATGTTAGTGCTACGAATTAAAGTATATTAACTTAAAAATGAATAAAGTGACCCTTCAGCTGGGATGTTAATCAAGTGTTATTTTAATTTATCAACATCCGAATGAAATGCATAGTAATAGGTGGGTCACAGTAATTTATTTGTCAGCACATGTAGCATACAACAACGCTTCATGTACTGACAGTCGAACTTGTTCGAAAACATTTCCAGGATACCGTTGGCGCTGGCCCGGACCCTGCGCATCAGGGATGCACACCGTTTGCGCATGATCGCGTAAAAATAATCTACCCGCGCTTCGGCAAACATCCTCGATGCGCTACAGAATCGGGGCAACCCCATCAGCATCCTGAATGCGTTGTTGTATTGCACGCGGAGGGCGCTATACTGTCTTTGAGTGTAATTAACCCACAGGCTGCTCGTGTAAAAGGATGTACAAAAAGCTCTAAACAGAGTGATCTTGACTTCAGTGGAGCAACGAGCAAACCTGCGAGCTATCATGTTGGTTCTCACAGACAACGCCCTGCGTTCCCTTTCAATGTCTGCATTGTCCCCCAGGTCAGAGGTTACGAAATGTCCGAGATACTTAAACTGTTCTACTCTCTTTAGTGGGGTTCCCTTCAGTTTAATAGGTGGAACATCATGTGGATCTTTGTTTCTCGCCCGAAAGACCATACATTCACTTTTGCTTTCGTTATATGTTCACAGAAGAAATAGATTGATATAAACATATAATAATGGACGACCAGGTGCTCGTACATAACAATGAAATACTGCTTGGCACTCTATTAGCTCAAACATGTAGACCTACTGAATTAATTTTCGGTCCAAGTTATAAGTGGATCGACACTCTTCCACATTTTCATTTTGTCTATACTGTGAAGTATAGATATGCACACATACAACTATCATAATATAGAAAATGTGGGAAAACGGGCGGACGATCCAACTGATGGTAAGTGATCATGATGTATAATACTTGTAGGTGCGCCGCAGACATTGCAAAGTCCTATTCACGGCTTGCTTCCATGTCGTAACTTCATGGAAAAGTAGTTGGTTCATTCTACAACTGTATACTCTCCTGTGTACAGCACTTTCCAACATCTAGGAATTGTTAGCTTTGAGGGGCAACTGGCTTCCATGGTGCAAATTATCCTAGTGTAGGGGACAGGGCTTCATCTACTGTATATGTATAATGAGGATATCGCTAAGTTAGCACAACGTACCCTGCCACCAAACTGTGTCTCTCCAGTGTTGGATAGAGGTCTCTCCCAACATTCGCGATCTTTCGCTCTTCTCGTGTAGTTATTTCCGACGAGTTGCTACTTAGTTGATAATAGTTGAAAGAAAAAGAAAAATCTACCAATTTTTAAGAGAAACAAGGATAGTACGAGTACGTGTGATATTGGAGGACGAAAATCTGTCAATGTCACGTCAATGTTACGCATGCCTAACATAGGAAGATCACTGCGTATGCACCGACCTCATTTGGTCACACAATTGTAACACGAGGCACGAGGCGCTGACACTGCACCAACGTGCCGTTTGACGTCATAGCCGAGGCGATGTCGCCGCCACCATTTCAACTAGAATTCCTTTTTTTATGTCTAACATCGGCGGAAGCAATACGTTCCTTAGATATAGTTATTAGATTATAATTCATTGTAATAATTAGTAAATTAAAGTAACTTTTATATTAAATAAATTAATATTTTTTTGCATCCTACGTTGTGACCACGCTTAACTCACTTCATGACACTCGTAAGTGTACATTTTCATTGACACTTTCTGTAAAAATTGGGGTTTGATGGCTTATGTCCAATATGATAATTATCCAACCCTAACAAATCACTAGGGTGTTTCGGACTTTGATCCACCACGCAGACTCATGCTCCAGGTTTTTTTATTCTCAAGCATGCGACTTTTCCTTCACCGTCAAACATGTGATAATTTTAAAAATCCATACTGAAGTAGACATTCAATGGTACGGGCCGAGGCTTTGAAGCAAGGATTCGCTCTTCACTAAAATAAAGTTAAATCAACAGTTAAATCTATACATACATCGTATAAGTAAATACAATATTTTTAGGAAAAAAATGTTGCAGTTTAAAGTGCGAATGATACAGAGCTTGATATTTTTTGTCATTTGTATCTGTATGTCATGGAAAAAAACACTAGGTGGATTTTAATGAAATTTGGCACTGTTGAATGTGCTAGGTTAACGTTTAAGGTACTTTTTATTTAGATCAATTATAGAGTTCCCACGGAATTAAGCTAACCGAACATACTGCAATGTCTACGCGTACGAAGTCGTGGGCACATATTTAACGGATCACTTTGTACCACATGATATCTGCCGGCGCCGTAATTCGGCTAATACGATTATCGGTGGCCTGGAACCAGATGCAAACGAGGCTTCAATGTTTGCAGTTAATTATTCGATTGCCATGTGTTTTCTATTCACTTTAACAATACAGCCTCTTCGTTAACAATTTGTACCTTCAAATTGTGCATTCAATGACTGGGGTCTAAGAAAACCGTAAAATAGAGCAGTCTTTTTCCGTCCATTGCTGGACATGGGTCTCCTCGTGAACATTGTCTGTGCATGAGGGATGTATGGTCTTTAAACGCCACGCCGGCCAAGCGAGTTGGTCAGTCCACTCTTTTAGAGGTGGTGTAGTTTTTTAGGGCTCGTGTAGTTTTTCAGGGCTCGTGGTAGCGACTGTAGTAGCATGGTAGTGGTGGTATCTCTTAGACGCCTTTTACGACCCCCGCGGGAAGAGATGAACTAGTGCTATTCTAAAGCCGACCGACACCATACGGTAAAGACAGGGATCTATAAGAGGGATCTAATTCAAACCCACGGCTGCCTATGAACCAATTGAATTAAGCCAGTAGTAGAGAGACATAAAGAACGATTCGGGCGAGAATATTGTATACGATTCTCGTATGCGACCAAACCACATGCAATTTTTGCCTACAACTGTTTACATGTTGATAAACACTAGATGATAACAGCGGTAACGGTGATCCAGATGATGATAACAGATTATTTTAGCCGTGTGGTATCAGCCGGCATTAGAATAGCACTACACCATCTCTAAGAGAGTGGACTCGCCAACCCGCTTGGCCAGCGGGACGTTACAAGGCCATCATGCACATGTTCCTCAATCCCTCCATCAATCAGTCCTCCATCCCTCATTCACAAGACAATGTGCACGAAGACGTCCATGTGCAACACTGGATGCTAAAAGGGCTGGTTTCATTGCATTATGTCACAATATATTCTGGTGACAAAATGCGAATTTACAGCTAGCATTCTTCATTCGGTGATCTCTGACGGTACGCCTGGTTCACAAGTTCAAAGTCGCTCAGCGAGCGATGGAAAGATCTATGCTCGGAATTTTTTTGTTAGACAAAATCTGCAACGACGAAATTCGACGAAGAACTAAAGTTGCCGACATACGAGTAGCTCAAAGAATCGGCAAGCTAAAGTGGCAGTGGGCAGGCCATATATGCCGCAGGAAATACAAGCGATGGAGAAGGCTAGTGCACGAATGGAGATCACGTACCGGGACGCCCTTCGGTCAGGTGGACTGAGGACTTGAAGAAAGTCGCAGGTACTGGCTGAATGAGACGAGCTGAAGACCGTGTATGGTGGCGGTCCTTGATAGAGGCCTATCTATATCCAACAGTGGAGGGACAATGACTGATAGTATGGTATGGTATTCCTGATTCAAACCCTAAATTTAGAAAGCCAAGTTCGTCCACCACCAACCAGCCTACAAACTCAATCGATTAAGAAATCTCTGTGACTTAGCCTAACCTCAAGTGAGCTACACTTGATCAAATTCAATGAATAACACGCTACATACATATATATTCGTCCCCAGATAACACCAATACACGTATACCTGTCCATTACTGGCCTGTCACGAGAGGCACCAACCCAAACGTTAATTGGTTCATATTATAACCAAGCGGCGCCATAATCGAACATATAGAGTATCAATATAAATCGACTATGAGCTGTCAATATTAGATTAGAATCTTGTTAACAAGCGCGCTTTGGGGGTAAGAAATGTTATAATAAAATTTTAGTAAATGACTCGATTCAAGTTTTTTTGATAGATATATTTCGATAATTAGCCGCCTCTATTCCTGTACATCATCACCCCATCTATTTCCGAATGTGTCGTAAAAGGCGACTAAGGACCATTAAAAGGACACTACCATTAAAAGAATGGACTCGCCAACCCGCTTGGTTAGTCCTAGGCTGGTATGACGTTTTATGGCTATACATCCCTCATGTACAAGACAATGTGTATGATGAGGCCCACGTCCAGCAGTGGACGATAATATTATAGTAATTATACATACGAAAGTTGTCTCTTTAAATAAAGTTGGAGAACATCTGCAGATGGGGAATGCTCTGAAGAATTGTTTAATATAATTCCCACCTCAGGTTTCTACAACCGCACCTCCCGTCACAGAAGTGCGGTCCATCCGCATTTCCTAGATACGGAGGTGTCGCGTACTGTTCGATTCAAAAATTATTTTATATCGCGAACCCGTAGGCTGTGGAACGAACTACCTCAAGAGGTCTTCCCATTAAACTACGACATGGGGTTCTTCAAGAGAGCTGTGAATAGGATTTTGCAAGGTCGGCGGCGCGCCCGCATACCCCCTGGTGTTGTAGGTGTCCATGGGCGGCGGTGACACTTACCATCACGTGAGACCGCTTGTTCGTCCGCCCTCTTCTCTGTAAAAAAAAAAAAAAAAAGATGGTAATTACGTTTATATTTAGGCTTCGTAGGGCTTCAATATTATACCTACAAATGTAACCAGCCTCCTCATGCACGTTGTCTCGTGCATGACGGATGTATTATATGGCCTTTAGAGGTGACGTAGTTCCTCAAGGCTTGTGGCAGCCGTTTTGTTATCCCTTAGTCGCCTTTTACGGCACCCACTGGACGAGACGGAGTGATGCTATTCTATAGCCGACCGATACCACACAGTGCACCCACCTACATATAAGATTTGAGTCCACATAATTAACCTTACTCCATGTGTATACTTCGTTAGGTTTTGATTGTCACTCGGTAGTGTACAGTTAAATATTGTTGTGTATTTATTGTATTATTTATTATGAAATAAATATTTAAAAAAAAGTGTTGGTTAATTCGGTATCTGCGTGTTTATTCCAAGTTGTACTCTATAGCGGCTTCAGAATAGGGCCACACCATTTCTTCCCGTGCGTGCCGTAAAAGGCGATTAAGGGTTAACAAAACCGCTAAGTCCTGCGGAACTACACTACCTCCAAAAGAGTGAACTCGCTTAGCCAACGTGACGTTTTAACGCCATATATCGTTCATGCTCAAGACTATGTGCATGAGGAGACCTATAGAAAGCTAAATGATAAGAGAATAGAAGCCGAAAACTCTGATGAGTTTGATGCGTAGGCCTCCAGCGCGCGTGTTGTGATTCAGTTGTTCTAGAAACGAACAGCGGTAAACATAATGTTTCGCAGCATTTCTAATTGCAAATAATCTTCCACAGCTTATAATTATACCAACAAAGGGTTAACATTTCATCAGTAAGTATTTTTTTAGTAATAATACTGGATTTTTATAACAAACACTTAGATATAAAAAATCCATATTTGTAATAAGATTATCATAATTCGTCACTTTGTTTTCACACTACATCGTCTCATATGTTCGTTAATATTTGAAGAGTAACGAACCGTAAAACGCAGTGTAATACGCTGACATCGTCGTTCGCGAGAATTCCTAGTGGTGTACGGTCGCAAGAGTCGGTCGTGAGGTGATGAGATGCCCAAGTGTGAGTAAGCGAGCCAATGCCTATGTATTTGCAACGTCAACGTGCAACAGTTGGGGTTTAATTTAGCTTGCACCGCATGGTAGGAACGAATGTAGGCATAATTGTATATTTATTGTCTTCCGTGTATGTAGTAGTTGCAGCGAACCGGCGACATGTATTCCGATAATATACTCATAAGTGGTAGATACCATTTCTATTCACTTATTGTTTAGATTTCTATGAGGAGACTCGTGTCCAGTGGATAAATGAGGGTCTCGTTACGGTTGCTCTACAGCAAATAAGCATATAATAATGTGAACATTTATCTTTTTTATATTATACAAAAGATGAAGAAGACGAAGTCGTAGTGAAAGACAGCAAAGTAACTATCTTCCATTACTGTATTGATAGTAAGTTGACAAAATATTATCAAACTTCCCTTTAACAAAGAATAGTTATATTGAAATAATATAATAAAAATTGTTACACTACCACCGCATTTCCACAAAAATAAAATCTCCAGTAGGTAAATGAAAGCTCCAGCAAGTCGTCGTGTCATTAAATGTGCATAAACATGCCGCCCGTAAATATATTACGTTCCACCGGACATATTAAATTGGCCTTAGGGAAGCTGGCGTTGATATATAGTCTGTAAATGCTTCTCGTATTTACAACACTTTATTTTTGCAATACGACAATTTGAAGGAATTATACACATACTATAGGTACGAGTAATTTGACTGAACACAATTCGCTTAATATCTTGTATTCAACCTCTGCACTTGATACACAGGATCTTGAGCTAGTTACAGAAAAATCAACGAGACGCGAGCTTTGCGTTTGTGTGAGTGCACACCGATAGTGTACAGTGCGAACCATTTCGACAATCGAATTGGTCAATTCGACACCCACTCACACAAATGCAAAGCTTATGACTTGTTGCGGCAATCGGATTATTTTGTTGACTTTATGTCTGTGTGTCGTGTTGCGTCAAATAAAACATTTTCTTTCTTTCTTTCCGATTAGCTTTATTTTATCACATTCATAGGCCTAGGAGAGTTAACCTCACACAAATTTAACAGAAACATTCCCCATCCCTATAACATTTCCTGCTATGTACGTACATATTCCGGTAGTGAGTGAGATATGCCAGAGCCCATTTCTCATTCCATCCCATCCTATGCCCGTTTGTACCATTGAATGGAGAGTATAATGGAATAAAAGAAACCCCTTATTCAATTACATACTGGACACCTCATAGCACCTCATCCCCCCAAGGAGGTTTGGAACGTGTAGTGGTATGAGAAATACACCTCCCCCGTTCTAGTATTCTAGGAATACTTCCGATTCCCCATTTTTCTCCTAAAATATCTCCAATCATTCTAAGCTAATGTTGACGTATCTCGCGGATAACCATTGACAACAGTATTTTCTTACTGTCGAGTGGACTGTCTGCCCGTCTATCATATTCATTCTATAAAGAAAATGACGAATTTTGTTTGTTAACGTATGTATTCTCTAGATTACCACTGTAAACTTAATTTCAGTTTTATTCGTTGTTGTTTTAAAACTCTGCCTAATGAAACTTGCCTAATTGATCGTAGCTCATTGACTAGACTGGTGCGAACGGATCAGTACAAAATTCTTACAGATTGTCGGCTTTAAAATATCGACACTTACGTACGGCACGAATTTCGCCCGTGAAAGTTTTAACGTCGGTCCTTGGCGGTAATTTACATATGCTACGGATGTTTATGGACGACAGTAATCGCTTACCATAAAGGTATAATTCGGAATTCATCGACAAGACAGGCGACACCGACAGACGACAGCAATGCTTGCTCGTCCGCCCACTAGTCATAAAAAAAAAATAGACAGTATCACTGTCGCATGGCTTGGAATGCAGCGACACGATAAACTAAGCGGCAGTCTGTATGATTAATATCCTAACATATGTCGTATGAGCCTATAACGTCCCACTGCAGGGCACAGGCCTACCCTAGTAAATCACATAGGGGGTTTCGGACCATAATCTACCATGTGGGCTCAGTGCGGATTGGTGGATCACCCCAAGTTTTTTTATATTTCTGGAGCATGTGGGTTTCTTCACTATATTCACACTCACGGCAATTAAATAGGAAATATCTGACTCTATTCTAGCCACTTCTGGAGCTATATTTCTAGCCACTTTGAAGTTTGTTATTACCCGGCGAAAAACATGACGAATATAATATTTTCTTAGGTTTTCGCGATTACTATACATAGCAATTAAACAACTTTGAACAGTTTAAATCGCGTATATTTGACATTATTTATATCCCGACGTTTCGAACACTTTGCAGTGGACGTGGTCACGGGGTGACTAATTGATTTTATTTGTCACTAGAGTTATTAAGAAATTATTTGGACTACCGTCTGAAATTTTTTTTGAACTACCGTCTGGATTTTTTAATCATAACATTCCCTATGCACGCAGTATTCACTCACGGTGTCCAGAGGTCTTGCAGTATTGCGTTGGCCTTGGGATTTAATTAATTTAATGACTGGATCCCAAGCCGGTGGTACTTGCCAACCATCTTCTCTATTGAAATTTGGGTGTTTCTTGATTTCAATAGCCTCGCGTAACATTCTTGGCATGAATCGGGTCTCTCTAGCGAGGATTTGTGGATTATCAAATCGAATGTAATGGCCCAACCAGAGCATGTTCACAAACTGCAGACTTGGTCGAGCGTCTGTTCTTCATGTCAGCTATGTGTTCTTTTATCCGGATACCGATGCTCCTCTTTGGCAATATCTTAAGACGAGCTTCAATTAAAACTTACTTCAAGCCGCACAAGAAGATTAGCCAATTTTTAAGACCGGTCAAGAGCAATATCCCCCTACAAGATGCAGGTGTTTACAAGCTTGATTGTGAATGCGGGTTATCATACATTGGGCAAACAAAGAGGAGCATCGGTATCCGGATAAAAGAACACATAGCTGACATGAAGAACAGACGCTCGACCAAGTCTGCAGTTTGTGAACATGCTCTGGTTGGGCCATTACATTCGATTTGATAATCCACAAATCCTCGCTAGAGAGACCCGATTCATGCCAAGAATGTTACGCGAGGCTATTGAAATCAAGAAACACCCAAATTTCAATAGAGAAGATGGTTGGCAAGTACCACCGGCTTGGGATCCAGTCATTAAATTAATTAAATCCCAAGGCCAACGCAATACTGCAAGACCTCTGGACACCGTGAGTGAATACTGCGTGCATAGGGAATGTTATGATTAAAAAATCCAGACGGTAGTTCAAAAAATTTCAGACGGTAGTCCAAATAATTTCTTAATAACTCAAGTGACAAATAAAATCAATTAGTCACCCCGTGACCACGTCCACTGCAAAGTGTTCGAAACGTCGGGATATAAATAATGTCAAATATACGCGATTTAAACCGTTCAAAGTTGTTTAATTGCTATGACGAATATACTTTATTGGGCTTATATTATTGGAATGCCTCGAAGCATTAAGCTCGCCTTTTGTACGTTTGTACGATTAAGTGCAATAAAGTTTTTTACATGACTAAAATTATTCTATCAAATAAAGAAAGGTGTTTAAATAATAAAATTAACACGTGCTGCTTTTCATTTTGGTAAAATTATTTTTTTCAAGATTAAAACAGCTTTTAAAAACGTATTTTTGTGAAAAGCGGCGTGACACTACTAGTCACTTTCCAGTAGTGTCGCCGGTCGCCTCAACGACGAGCAACTTCATGAAGTGTCTCGCGACACCTGGCGCGGTATTCGGAAACTGGCTCGTATAAATCAATAGAACCAGTAGTGTTGTCATGCACTGGTGACAGATATTATTGTCTTTACAGATGTTATACTTACCATGGAAGGTTTCTGTGAACAACTAAACGTGGAAACGAGCCCGTCTAATAAGAAGACCCTTATGATTACAAGAGAACACTAATACCTTGCAATAAGACTTATTATTGGCCAACACCACAATAGACTCTTATTTTCTTTATTACAAACATCGCGGAAATATCAAGAATGTTAGCATTAATTCCACTACTAGCTGTTTCAGACGCCATTCCGATAAACGTAAAGCAGATTAAGTAGACAATCCAAACCAGATGGCTTTGATGCACTTCATATTTCCTCGTTATAGTGTTATGGGATTATTCCAAGTTCACACACTGAAATGCACAAAGGATAAGCTTACAGCGTTTTTTTCTTGATACCAACAAAGATGTGCGCGCCTAGAGCAGGAACCGTTGACTTTAGTGACAACTGCAGTTGTCAACAACATTTTTCAAGTGTTCACAATTTATAACATTGTGCGGATTATACAAACATTTATTATTTGTAAAGCGCCTTTCTAAAATAATTATTCATTATAATAATAAGTAAAAGAGTATGCTGTAAAAGTGTAAAATTAAAATATATTTTTCGAATTGATTGTTTGAATTTGTTAGTATATATTACATAAATATTTTTTGCTAATAAAATGATCAAGTACTTAACTAATGAACTGATTAATATTTTAAACAGAATTTGTTTTTTTTTAATATTTAGTGTCGTAATACATATATATGAGGAAATGAAAATAGGCATTTTTAGTATAGACTATTTATTCAGAGCCAGTATTTGATTCCGAGTCTGGTGAGTCGGACGATGAGTCTGAAACAACGGTTGAAAATTATTTCAACCGTTGTCTCAGTGTTTTATTTAATACGTTATTAAACGTATTAAATAAAATAAATCTTACTCACCCAAGTCTACCCAAGTTTAATTTAAATAATATATCGGTAGTTATTCTTGACAGTACGCTTTTATGTTTTTTAAATAGTTAATACGCCATACGCCATCTCTATCGATCAGAGCGTTATTCCTCCTTCTTTTTATGTATTTGGATTTTAAATGTTTCAGTATGCGCCTCAAAGATATCATCATAAATTCGGTAATTAATCATCAGCGTTCACAGCATGCAACACTTTCTTCGCCGTTGGTAATTCCTCTTTCAAATAAAAGCTGTAGACTGCTTTTCTTGTACTTTTTTTCATGTTTATTGTAGACTTATCAAAGGTATCAACTTTGTCAACAATTAATTGTCGACTGTTTCTTTGCCGATGGATTCACCGTATCGGTCTCTGTATATTCCTTCAAAAACACTGTATACTGCTGACGTCGTAATGCCCTGTTTGGAGGGATATTTATCCCCAGGATTCCTTAACGTATATATATATGTATATTCTTTTTCGCTGAAGTGAGACACTTTTTGTTTCTTCCGAAGTGACATAAAGTCCTTAACCCGTCGCGAAGTAGATGGAGTTGATTCCATTTTGATTTACAAAATGAAATAAATACAAAAAATTAAAACAAAACTTAATAGGTAACGTAACAAATAACAAAACAATAAGAAAAAACTATTATAATGAAGAAATTAACAGCAAATAAATAATTGAGTAACCACGAATGCGTTCCAATTGGGAATGAGCGAGCAAAGGACGACACACCGCCCGCCGTTTACCGCCGCCGCACCCACCGGCCGGTTTCACATGTTAATTTATCTCTAAAACAGGTTTGTTATCTATGACGAACTCGGTCACTCGCTTCACCCCGTACCACCAAACATAAAACGATACTAGTTGAGCGACAGATTTGTATGTCGTTAACGGTTGGGATGCTTATTCTTTTCGTTCACAGTGCAGGTATGCTAATGACCAAAATTCTTCCTGCTCATGGCGCGCGCTTTACAGCATCTGCAGTATGGGACACAACATTTACTATTAACCTTGTATATAATCATTTCACCTTTAGTCCAATCAAGTGACCTCTCTCCAAATAATCGCTATTCGCTTCGAAACTAAAACTGTATGTAGTAAATCTTACAAAAGCTAAGTGGGTAAATATATTCACTCTGCAAATGCGGCTACAAATCTGGTCTTAACAAAATATTATATCTTGGCTTCAGTCGCTAAAATACGTAGTAGGTATAGAAGGAATTTCATCAGGGAACGTTTATTTATTTATACTTTGAATATTCATAGAACATGTAGGAATACATATGTACCTAATCGAAATTATTTACATTTTGTATTTTATTACATTATTTTACAGAGAGACGTTAAGAAGCGCATCGCCGAATTCAAAAACCTAACCTAACCTAACTTTTATTTTTTGTTTATTATGTCTGTACTCTGTCTTATTGAGAATCTGACCTTGTGCGAATAAACCGCCGCACATAGGGGTATTTTAGCGATCTAGCTGGCCAAAAGTCAATTCCAAAGAATTCAAAACAGACTACAATAGGCAACCCTTCCCGGCCTCTCAATGGCGCGCGGGTAGCTTTAGTTGGAACTTGACCGTTCGCGTCGCTACAAGTGCACGTATCTTTTTCGGCTTTCTAAGTGTAAACGTCTCAGTATAAAAGTAAAAATTTAATGTTCAGTGTTATTCTTCAAAAATACAGCTATGGATCTAGAACAAGCAGGTAAGAACACATACTTTTGAAGTAGTTATTGTTTCATTTGTTAATGTAATAATAATATTTTGGCTGTTTGAAAAAAGGCTTTAGAGTTTTTAAATTTTAAACCACATTTTAGCGCATTGAAAGGGTTTTGTTGTACTTCAGGGTGCGTCCCGGTTATAATTTTTATTGTAATTGGAAGATACGAGTTTGCGCAATATAATCATTATCAAATGAGCCGCACTTATCTGAATTTTCTCGACTTATGGGTCAACAATCATGATAGTGAAAAAATAACAGATATTAAATCGAAAATTTGGATTATGTTAACGTGGTATTTATTTTGTTTCAGGTTCATCTGGTGGCTCAGGCGTAAGGGTGGTGACCCGTAGATAAAATGCCCTGTACGATAAAATGCAGGAGCAAAACTTTCCCAATTTTGAAGAAAAGTTAAAATTATTGGAAACTTACCTTTTGTCTTGCGAAGACTATTCAGATGATGAAATAAAGAACTTGAAGCAAAAGTTTTCGTATATTAATTCTGAATTCAAACAAAGGTTCAAGAATTCAATAATTCAAGAAGAAAGCAGCTAAAATAGAAAAAAGATTCCTTCAAAATAATGACGAATGGCTGCAGAAAACATTTGAAAAACCGAGAGTGCAGAAGCGAAAATCGGGTCGACCATCAAAATCATTCACAGAATTGAGCGAAAGAAGTAAAAGAAGAAAAACAGTCGAGCTTCATAGTGCGGTAGATGATGACGACGTGATAATGCATGCTATGCAGACCAAATTACAAACTTCTGGAAAAAGAGATGCTTCGAATATACTGAAACAAATTATTAGTTCTCCAAAGCGAACTACGAAGTTAAAGAAAGCGTACGAAAAGGGTCAAGAAGACAATGAAAAACAATTAACGCCGTTATTAGCTCTTTCAATGTTCGTGGAAGCTGATCTTTCTCGACGGCAATATGAGATAATTAGATGCGCCAGTAAAAAGTTATACCCCAGTTATAGCTCGCTACAAAAAGCGAAAAGTGACTGCTATCCGCGGAAAGGATCTTATGAAGTGACTGAAACATGTGCTGAAGTAAATCTACAAAATTTGCTAAAGAGGTTATTTACAACTTAAGTCCAGAAGAACGTAACACATTAGAGCTGATTTGCAAGTGGGATTGTGATGGGTCACAACAGGCGCAATTTAAACAGAAGATGCAAAATGATGCCACTGATGGCAATATTTTTCAAAGTAGCTTTGTGCGCCTTCAATTAGTTTGTGGTACAAATAAATAGAAAGTAATATGGCAGAACCCAACTCCATCTTCATCGCGATATTGTCGTCCTATCAGAATCAGATTTATAAAAGAAACTGTGGATACTACCCAACAAGAAATAGAACACGTAGAAAACGCCATCAATTCCTTATAAAATACCAAATTTACATTGGAAGACAAGTCGTATTCTGTAAAACATATAATGTCACTTACTATGGTAGATGCGAAAGTGTGTAATGCCGCCACACAAACAACATCAACCATGAGGTGCTTTATTTGTGGCGCAACCTCTAAAGAATTTAATGATTTAACCATCAAAAAAGATGTTGATGTAGATGCACTTTCGTTTGGTTTGTCCATTTTGCACGCCCAGATTCGTCTGTTCGAAAGCATATTGCACCTTTCGTATAAACTCCCTGTGAAAAATGGCAGTTAAGAACAGAAGCTGACAAAGCCATAGTTAACGAAAGGAAAACTGAAATACAGGAAAAATTCAGACGAGAAACGGGTTTAATAGTGGATGTACCAAAAGCTGGATTTGGTAACACCAATGATGGTAATACCAGCAGAAGATTTTTCATCAATCCAGAACTAGCTGCGGAAATCACTGGCGTTGATTTTAATATGATATACCAACTTAAAATCATCCTAGAAGTGATATCAAGTGGCCACAAGATCCATTTACAGAAGTTTTCAGATTATTGTATTGAAACTGCAAAACTTTATATACGTCTGTATCCATGACATTCTATGACGCCCACGATGCACAAGATCCTTGTTCACGGTGCAACTGTGGTAGAAAAGGCATTATTGCCAATTGGATTGCTCTCCGAAGAAGCCGCTGAGGCACGGAATAAACATTTCAGATTGTATAGGCAGAACTTTGCAAGAAAATTTTCAAGAGAATTATGCAACCTTGGTATAATAAACAGGTTATTAGTAAGCTCAGACCCCCTTATTACTAGCTTGAGACGAACCCCCAAAAAGAAGACGATGGCTTTCACAAAAGATGCTGTTCGGTATTGTTCGGGGGCTACGGGGTGAGGGGTGAATTCACGTGCTGCGCGGGCGCGGATCGCCCATTAGTTAGTTTTTGACCCTTCGGCGGCTCGGTACGATACGATCGCAATTTGTTGTTGTGCAAGTAGGCTGCACATTTTTGGGAGACCTTGGGGCACGCGAATGGCCATAGTTGGATAATAAGTGTTCGGTTTATGGCAGTGACAGTGAAAATAGTGAACGACGACCTTGCAACGGCGCTATTAAGCGCATCCCTGTTCAGCAGTCCCGGGGGCCCCCAGGAAGATCGAGAGTGAGTGAACAGGACTCCTGTTACAGGAGGTTACAAGGTCAGAACTTTTGGATTCCTTTTTGAACTTTGACTCCGCGTATCGCGGATAAAACATTGATAGCAGAGCGTGGTTAGGCCGTATGGACCTTATATTAAAAGTGAAACATAAGCATAAGTTAAATTATTATTTTGTTAATAGCATCATATTCCAAGGTCTATCCGTTTCTTAAGAGTTTAATCTTAAATTCCTTTGTTATTGGGTAATATTCGAAATATTAAACTTAAAAAACAAATTAATGTTGTAACATTTTTGTGGTGGGTATTTTTGATTCACATTCCTTTGTTAGTGACTGGCCTTTACCTATTGTGCGGGTCTACCTTCAAATTAATAATTATTTATGTTATCAATTGAGTTGTGACTTAAACATTTAGTTTACGTGTTCTATTTGGGTTACCTGAGACGGATAGGTATTGACCACGTAGTATTTTAAATGGAATTTTGTTTTGATTATCTTTAATTCTTCTCGCGTATTGGTGTCGATTTTGGTGTGCCTGTTACGTATTGGAATAATGTATTGCACATGATTTTCTCTTTACTTATTTTGTGCCCACAATAATTTTTTTTTTTTTTGTAGAGATTCTAAAACGGTACTCAGACGAGGGTTGTACTTATATGTTTTCCGTCTGTATACCTATGAATTGTTAGTAACCGTACAGTCATTTATAATATTATGACTATTATTATTTACTACTATTTACTAAGACGCGTTGGTAGTTGATCCGTCTATTAGTTAGGCAATTAGTACCCATATAATATATTATTTTTTTCTTGTATTATCGATAATTGTTGCTCTAGGTAATTGATAATAATTGAATTTGTAGGTGAGGCCTGTTTGTTTGTTAGGCCACTACCTTTAAACTGAATATTATATATTATTTTTATTTGTTTGTTTGTATACCTGTTATTACATTTAAGGACGCAATCATGTCAGCATTGTCCATTAGTGGAAACATTAAGGCGATACTCCGATGGTTGGCTTCGGCGGCTACTTTGATTGACAGACCCGATCGTCATGGTGCCCTAATAAAAAGTTATCAGGATTTACCGGCACGGATGGATAAGTTGGGCCAACATTACGCGAAATTTACCGAGCTTTCGCCGGATCTTGACCCTGAGGTTGTGGATAGGATCGAAGCCGACGTGAACCAGTGCTATGAGTTAGCTGATTCGATCACTGAAAGGGCAGTCTCCCTTTCGGACGAGACTGAAGGTCTGCCGTCGAGTTCTGGGAAGGGGAAGGCAACCCCTCCGGCGTTGTTGAGCAGGCTTCCCAATTTGGATCTCCCACATTTTGACGGAAGGCTCGAACAGTGGATCGGCTTTGTAAATCTGTTCGATAGCCTGGTAGACTCCAGGGAGGATTTAACTAATAGCCAAAAGATGGCTTATCTACGCTCCATTCTTCGGGGAGAATCCAGCAGCCTCATCCAACTTTTGGATGTTAACAACGAAAATTATGTCACAGCACGCACGCTGTTGTTCCGTCGTTATCAGAACGTGAGACGTTTGGCGGACACACATGTGGCACTGATCCTGGCACTACCTAAGGTCACCCGGGTTTCCTCATTAAGGTTAGAATTGTTAAACCCGTTGTTGGGGGCGGTGAATACCTTAAGTAAACTTGATTTGCCAGTGGATAGTTGGTCATTTCTTTTAGTCCACATTGTGTTGGGTAAGCTGTCTCCGGAGCTAAGGGCCCGGTTTGAATATAAGTACGGTGGTGACAGCGCAACATATTTGCCCAAATTCGTGGATTTACTAAAATTCTTGGAGGACGAGTGTAGGTTGGCGGATAATTCGGATGCGGCCATCCCGTCCACTTCCCAAGCACCCCCTAGACGGGAATGGTCTAAGCGGAACAATCGGGTCCCCAGACAACGGTATGCTGTCGCCACTGGCAGCACTTCACCCAGATGCCTATATTGCAAGGCGGAAGGCCACAACGTGGTCTCGTGTAGGAGGTTTGAGGGCCTGGCGGGACGAGGTAAGCGGAACATAGCATTCCAGCGCCGCTGGTGCTATGGTTGTTTGGGAGAGCACTTGATTCAGCAGTGCCCTGCTGGATCGCGTATATGTCAGCAATGTTTAGGCCGACATCACCCCTTGCTATGCGCCAATCGGAACGGCGTCAACCATAGCGATAGTCGTGACGGTAACGGCGAGGAGGCTAGTCGCGGCCGGGTGGTTGCACCCAGAATAGGGTCACGGACCCCTCCTCGGTTTGAAGGCCGTCGTTCTCCCCCCCCGTACGGGCGGGGGCTCCACTTCCCCTAGGGGCGGGGGCCGGGTAACTCCCCCTCGAAGAGTTAATGATGGCGGCTGCCGCGATTATGCTGCGATCGCCGGGAGATCTTTACCGCCCCGAAGGAGAAGTGCTCCTACAGATTATCCCCCTTTAGCGGAACGGCCGCGCTTGGAGCGACGTCAACCGCGTTCCCAACGCTCGCAGGGCAACATTACCCCTGAGATAACTCAGGTGGATCGCCGACCAACATACCATAACTGGGACCCGTTAGCGCATGTGGAGCGCTCCGGGGTTAATTGGACCCAGTTATAGGAATTACCTGCCCACTCGCCAACTGCAGCCGTTCAGTCAGTTTACGTACTCATGCCAACTATTTCGGCTATGGTACGGGGACCCAAGGGACACATGAGGATTCGTGCTCTATTAGATTCGGGGGCCCAAGGCTGCATTGTGTCATCTTGGTTGGCGAGACAGTTAGGCTTACGTGTTCACACCGGTAGCTACACTGTGCGAGGGATTGGTAAGGTGCAGGTGCGTGCGATCGGTCATCAGCAAGAATTACCGTCTGCTGTGTTGAGTTTGGTGATGGGTTTGGACTTAGCAGACCCTGACTTCCACACCCCAGGCCCGATTGATCTCCTGATTGGAGCGGATGTCCTTGGAAGATTATTGTGTGGACCTAAGCCGGTTTTACAGCGAGACGGTTTAGTCGCTGTCCCGACTTCATTCGGGTTTGTAATTATGGGCCCAGTGTTAACAACTGCCAATTCTCAGGAGTTTAATGATGTAGCTGTAGGTTCAGTTCTCTTTGATGCGGTTCAGAGATTTTGGGAAGGGAAGAGCCCCCTGCAGCTTCCCGGGTTGACCCAGAGCAAATGGAATGCGAACTGTTCTACCAGAATAATACTGGTCGCCTTCGCTCGGGCCGTTTGATCACCCGTTTGCCTTTTTTAGCGGTTCGACCTGCCCTTGGACGCTCTCGGGACGTTGCTGAACGACGTTTGATTTCCATAGAGCGTCGTATGCTTAAGGATAAAGTTCTTCGTCAGAAGTACGTCGACTTCATGCGAGAATACGTGGATTTGGGGCATATGTCGGCGTCGGCCGTTGATTGGCAACATAGTGAACACTATTTTTTGAGCCACCATGCGGTTTTAAAGACCCCTACCGGAAAGATTCGGGTGGTTTTTGGTGGTTCAGTGTCTACGACCACCGGGGTATCGCTGAATCAATGTCTGCATGCCGGTCCTAAGTTGTAAAAGGACATTTCAGACATTCTGACCAGCTTCCGGAGGCATCAAGTAGTCTTTGTAGCCGATGTTCGGATGATGTTCCGTCAGACGCTGATCCACCCAGAAGATAGGAGATATCAGCTGATTTTATGGCGTGAGCATCCGGAGGATCCGATGGTGATTTACGAGCTCAACACGAATACGTACGGCATAAAATCTAGCCCGTTTGTTGCGATTCGCTCATTGTTGGAGCTTGCGGAGCGCGAGCGTTTATGTTTTCCCCGCGCAGCCGCTGTTTTGGAAACGGATGCTTATGTTGATGACATTTGCACCGGAGCATCTAGTCTCGAAGAGGCTCGGGTCTTGAGAGATGAATTGATAGAGCTTCTGGGAACTGGTGGCTATGAGTTGCGAAAATGGTTATCCAACTCACCGGGTCTCCTTTCCAGTTTGCCGGTTGACCATCAACAAGACCCTCATCTCTTTGAAAATGCGGATAGCCTGAATTTGATAGCCCTTCTTGGAGTGCAGTACATGCCAGTCCACGATGAGTTTACCTACAGAGTCGAATTGACCTCCTCTAAGGTATGGACTAAGAGATCTGTTCTGTCCACGGTAGCCAGGACCTTTGATCCGAACGGTTGGATCAGTCCAGTTATATTTAAATGTTTTCTGCAACGACTGTGGACTGCGGGACTCTCATGGGACGAGCCTCTCTCGGGAGAGTTGTTATACTATAGGGAATCTTATTTCTCATCCGTCCCGGCTATAAATCAGGTTGCAATACCTAGACGCTTCCTTCCGGTTGGGAAATGTTCAGTGTCCCTCCACGGATTTTGTGACGCATCCAAGCGTGGATATGCGGCCGTGGTGTACTTACGCACGGTAAGTACCACAGGGGAGACAAAAATTCATTTAGTTATGTCGAAGAGCAAGGTTGCCCCTATTCGGACTGGACATACAATTCCGAAGTTGGAATTATGTGGTGCGACGCTTCTTGCCCGCTTATTGAATCACGTGTGCTCTACGCTCGGGCGTAGTGTGGACATTGGAACAGTTTTCGCCTGGACTGACAGTCAGATCGTTCTGTGTTGGTTGAAAACTTCGGTGCACACGTTAGAAACCTTTATAGCTAATCGAGTATCACAAATCCAAGATTCGGAGACGGTTTTAATTTGGAGACATGTCCCAGGGGAGTTGAATCCTGCTGATTGTGCTTCTCGTGGCTTAGATGCGCCGGATCTGGTTCACCACCATTTGTGGTGGGGGCCCCAGTGGTTGTTACATCCTGAAGTGGATTGGCCACGTTACCAGTGCTTGGTTACTCCTCCCCTCATTGGTTGGCTTACATCCAGTGTCTTGAATGAGCCACTCGAGGGCACCGATTTTCTGCTCGATCGCTACAGTTCCTTGTCCAAATTACTTGACGTGACTGCCTGGATACAGCGCTTCGTTCATAACGCTCGGCATCCGGAGGAAAAACGGTTGTCTCCTGTTCTCACGCCAGAAGAGCGCCAAATGGCCCTTCTGCATTGGATTCGCGTAGTGCAGACGAAACATTTCGCCTTGGAACTTGAGACGCTCCGGAGTGGCCGACCTAAACTCAAGGGAGCCGTTGCAAGGCTCAACCCCTTTATTGACGCTGAGAGATATATCCGTGTTGGTGGTAGATTGTGTCACGCCAATTTGCCTTTTGGGGTTCGTCACCCATTGTTGTTGCCCAAGGATGGGCCCTTCGTGCGTTTGTTGGTGACTAACCGGCATATAACAAATTCTCACGCTGGCTGCAATGCTCTGTTAGCGATCTTGCAGCGTGAATTTTGGATTTTGTCAGCCAGACGGACCGTCCGTGGCATAATTTTTCGTTTCCTGCCTTGCTATCGATTGAAGGCAGCGACGCTGCAGCCCATGATGGGAAACTTGCCTGCAGACCGGGTCACGGGGACCAGGCCCTTTGCCGGAGTTGGCACCGATTTTGCTGGGCCGTTCATGGTCAAGACGTCGCGACTTCGAAATGCGAAGATAGAGAAAGCGTATTTGTGCGTCTTTGTGTGTCTGTCAACCAAGGCTGTTCACATGGAAGTAGTTTCTGCTCTTAGTACGGAGGCGTTTGTTGCCACATTTAGTAGATTTATTAGCCGCCGCGGACTTCCAGCGTTAATTCGATCTGATTGCGGAACCAACTATCGGGGTACTGACCACTACCTTAAGGATTTATATAAGTTTTTAGAGTCTAACCAAGTAGACCTTGGAATGTCCCTATCTTGTCGGGGCATCACCTGGCAGTTTAGTCCTCCTAGCTGCCCCTATTGGGGAGGTATCTTTGAAGCAGCCATGAAATCAGCCAAAACTCACCTAAGGCGCGTTATCGGAGAAACGATATTAACGTTTGAGGAACTTGTAACGGTATTTTGTAAAATTAAGGCCGTCCTCAACTCGCGCCCTTTGTGTCCGCTCTCGTCAGATCCCAATGACTTAGAGGCTCTAACTCCAGGTCATTTCTTGATAGGACAGCCACTTAACGCCCTGCCGGAGTACCCATTTACAGGGGTGGCTCCTAATCGTTTGTCGCACTTTGAATTGTTGCAACAATTGTCCCAGAGTTTTTGGAAACGTTGGTCCCTGGAGTATTTGCACATTTTGCAACAGCGCGTTAAGTGGACTGATAAGACCCACCCACCAGGCATCGGTGACCAGGGGCCCTACCATAAACTTTTACAAAACAATATTGTTGCAGGAACATTTTATTTCAGGCCTAAAACAATATTACTCATATTCGTACCATGACCTCCACCAAAATATTAATGCTTAGTGCTGCTAAAGAACGAATGATTTTAATTATTTGTCTATTCCCTGCTAAAAAACAAAACGAGATAACGCTATATGAACTGTATAACGCCATTTCTTTCATACAACGTTCCAATTTGCACTACAGTTGACAGTTGACGTCACCAAAACTTCTTAGTAAAACATTACTAATATAAGCTTACATTAAGGACGCTGTGGTACGAAATTGAGAAATAAGGTTAAAATAATACTGCTATAAGGACTTGTGGTAAGGCCCCTGGTTTTAATCAAGGACGCTAATTTACCGCCGTTGTTTTGGCGCCGGGGCCGCATTGTTAATTTGTTTCGCGGAGCGGATGGAATACCCCGGGTTGCGGAGGTCCTTGTGGGTGGCTCAATACTGAAAAGAGCGGTCACCTCTCTCTCTCGCCTCCCAGTGGAGTAGCATGCAGACTTCTTCTGCATTCTGCATGGGTGAGGGGTGAATTCACGTGCTGCGCGGGCGCGGATCGCCCATTAGTTAGTTTTTGACCCTTCGGCGGCTCGGTACGATACGATCGCAATTTGTTGTTGTGCAAGTAGGCTGCACATTTTTGGGAGACCTTGGGGCACGCGAATGGCCATAGTTGGATAATAAGTGTTCGGTTTATGGCAGTGACAGTGAAAATAGTGAACGACGACCTTGCAACGGCGCTATTAAGCGCATCCCTGTTCAGCAGTCCCGGGGGCCCCCAGGAAGATCGAGAGTGAGTGAACAGGACTCCTGTTACAGGAGGTTACAAGGTCAGAACTTTTGGATTCCTTTTTGAACTTTGACTCCGCGTATCGCGGATAAAACAGATGCAATTGAGTTATTAATTCTAGCTGAACCTCACTCTGACAACGATGACTCCGATTCAGATGAGCTTTCAGAAGACGAAGAAAGTAAACAGGATGATGAAGAACCGTGGCACTCATCATCACCATAGTTTTATAAAATATGTTTAAGTTTAGCTTTAAAGAAAATAAAAATTTGGAATTCAAATCATAGTTTTAGAATGTTATTTTTCTGAAATTAAAATTTTGAGTTAAATATGATAGTTTTCTTTAAATATATATGTCTCAAAACACTTTCTATAGCTTAAGTCAATTAGAGAACCTATTTAGAATAATAAAATCGAAAGAAATAATTTTGGCCGCCTAGATTGACAAAATACCCCTATGTGCGCCGCTACCACTAATCGTTAGGAACTACACCACCGCTAAAAGAGTGGACTCGCCAACTCGCTACAGCGTGGCGGGTTAAGGCCATACATCCCTCATGCACAATGTGCATAAGGAGGCGCGTGTCCAGCTGTGGACGGTAAAAGGGCTGGTTACGAAACAATAATTTGCATAAATATTTTTATACGTAGATACATGTTTAAATTAAAAACTAAAATAAAATTAACAAAATGATGTTATAACGTATAGGTATATCTAATAAGTGTCAAGAATCATAAAGACGGCTTATAATGTTCTTCAGACCTTCAATAAAGAGAAAATTAGACGAAAATAGCCCTTTTAGCTATTCAAAATAAGTCTCAAATATTCTATTTAGCATATTATGTCCCACTAATAGGCTTAGGCCCCCTCTTGTAACAACGAGGGGAGACGTAATCCTTCGATTGGTAAGGATACACACGCTTCCGAAATTTTCAAACCTCGGGTCTGGGGGAGTTTCTCACGATATTGGTCCAGCGCAACTATTGAAAATATGCATGAATTTCTAATTTTCGAATACTCAAGTCAAATTTAGTAAAGTTCCTCAAACACGATTTGCATAGGTATATACCTATCTATTTACCAACTTGTTTATATAAATACTATATAAATAAATTGTTTATATCACGGTTATAAAACCTGAGTAAGCTTTACAGTGCACTCATCAATTCATTTACTCTAGGCTTCGGAATTCTTAAGAGGACCCTAGACCTACAATAAAATTGAACATAAAATAAACTATAAAATTGTACAATGTCATTTCACATAATTATTGAAGCGCACCCAAACGTCAATTGTTTTTACACGTAATTAAATTGACGACCCATATACGTCAATGACAAATATTTGATTCCCACTGTCATGTTACTATTTGCGACTAAACATAAAAAACAAAAGCGTCACTGCTCTAAAGATTGACATACAAAAGGGCGATACATAATAGAGAAAATGTTTTCAAAATTCAAAATTTTAACAATTCTTTTTCAGCTTTACGAGCTGTGGAAGGTGACTTAAAAATTAATTCAAAACGAATGTTGTGTAATTTCAATATTTCACAATATCTGTTGCACACAAAGCCTAATGAAAAATAAAGAAATAAAATTAAATGAATATATTGTACAATAAATTTTAAACTAACTCAAACTTTTGTTTAATCATTACGTGAGTTGTAGTACACTAGATGATGTCTCAAAAACATCGCACAATCCGTAATATTCAACATTATAATTAATCGTTTAGGGAAACCTATACTGACAGAAAACAAAATATATTCTTAAAGTCGCCGCGCGCCGTGTTAACTCACCATACTATCTGGTAGCTCGCCAGACTTCCCCTTACTGTTGGATAGGCGTATAATATTCGTACTCTTGTGTCTACGACCTTCGAAAAATATTTCAGTCACTTCTTTTAGTTTTCTACGCCCAATTTTGCCTTATAAATGTGTAAATCCTAT
The DNA here is from genome assembly GCA_914767545.1 of Sesia apiformis. Taxonomy (NCBI): domain Eukaryota; kingdom Metazoa; phylum Arthropoda; class Insecta; order Lepidoptera; family Sesiidae; genus Sesia; species Sesia apiformis. Next base: position 7,249,295 of record OU611970.1, on the reverse strand, counting down.
AGAACCAATAACTCTAGTTATGAGTTGCAGCCACAGAAGACAGATACCTATTGTCAAAGAGGGCGTGTCACAAGTTTCTAGTTGCCACAACTAGCAACTTAAAACTATTTCCCTTAAATTTGTGTCTAAGTTGACTTATAGCGGCACGCGCGCGACAATGACGTTTGCGTCGCCGTATCACTACAGCAAGTATTATGGTATTCTTTCGAGATCCGTCGTCACACTGATTAATTGCTCTCGATTGTTTGTTGCTTGACCTGAAAAGTTGCGATGATAGCCGCTGACAACTATGTTTAGTTGCCGCAACCGGCAACCGCAACTGATAACCGTTGGCGGCAACTGAAATTTGGTATATCTGTACAGTGCCTAAGTGTAGCGAGAGTAGTGCAATAGAGGAAACCGTAAGACATTAAATCCGCCTTTTGTATATGTCAAGTGCTGCAATGAAGTTTAGACAAATAAAAGTAAACATAAAATTCTAATAACCTAGAACGCATGAAAAGTGACGCTCAAACTTTCTTAAATTTAATATATGACCCATGTAAGTTGTTTAATTCTGTCCGAGCCTACATTTCCATGCGCAGTTTGTAATGTGCAAACTTGTAAACAATAACCCCGCGATAACACGATAATTCAATTATAACTTTGTTTCAGTTCTGCAAACCGAAACATTTATTAGTATTTGGTTACACGAAATACTCAAATATACTTTAAGGGCATGACTACATTTAATTTTTAAGGAAGTTGCGACGACGCCATCTTGTAATTATGGCGTATTTTCGATTTTTAGATACGTAATCAGAACATAATTGTGTACTTAGATGATACGAATATTTAAAGTTATGGGTTTTTTTAAAGTACATTAAACACTTGATACACTTAACTAGTAAACAGGGGTACGTTCTTAGACAAAATCTTTTTATAGAAAACGTGACAGACGAACGGGCGGCCAACATGTTGGTAAATGGTCACCGCCGCCCAATCCCCTGTCACCTGTAACACCGGAGGGGATGCGTGAGCTTGTAGGATTCTATTCACTTTCTTCTCGTAGGCGCCAATTTTCTTAGATACAAACAAAACTGAATTTATATAATACAAATACATAATTAGATGCGTGTTTAATTAACCGTTTTACAAAATTGTATCAGAGCATTAAAATACAGGTTGATAAATTTTTATTGAAATCACAATTAAATGCAAATAAATTCACGCGATCGAAACTTTTTTTTTAAATAACGTCGCAGCCAATGGTCCACACTAGGATTCCCTGTGTCGTGGGTCCAGAAACATACAAAGACGAACACAAACACACACCCAGAATCTGAATGAATGAAACTGCCGAATGAATGAAATTCTGAATGAAACTGCTATCGATCATCTATATATATGAAGTAAATATACAATTATTAATTTGATATTTGGTAGCCGACAAACCTAAGAGTAAGTTACCACACCACAATAATAACACCACAATCAATGGCCCACACTAGGATTCCCTGTGTCGTGAGTCTAGAGACGACTCAGGGACCTGCAGCATCTGGCACAGCAGACAGAATCAAGGGCGTAGCAGGATTTTATCCAGGGTGGGACAAATCAAACAATTTTCTTATAATTTAAATAGACGTACTGCAATGCAGAAAATCTATTAGTTATTCTTCCCTATGCCGCTTTAGCTACGCCCATGGATAGGATTACTACCATTATTAACCTACAAGAAATAGGACATAGCTGCGATTTTTTATGGGAAAAAGGCGGCAGACGAGCATCCGGTCCTTCTGATGGTAAGTGGATACTATCGTCCATAGACATCCAAGATAGATACATGCCAATATCAGTCTAGAATGACACGTTGGCACGCCTTCGGATGCGCTGCTTACCTTTGGGGATATAGGAATGAATTTGCAGAAAGGGCTAATTAGGACAATGAGGAGCGATCGGATAGGATGAGATGGGAATGGGCTCTACCATATCTCACTCGCTACCGAAACACGTAGGTACATTGTGGTAATAGAATAAAGCGGGAAATGCAGTACATTTCCAGGTAATCTTCTGTGAGAGAGGGGTAACGTGGCCAGTTGGACACGCCCAGCGGCTGCGGGAATACAGTGTATACTCTCTCCCTCCAAAGATAGATAGTTAAAGATAGTTCGCTATTAAAAACAAAACATTTTCAACGTGTATTTTTAATGAAACTACCGTTTGCAGAGGGAACATAGAAATCAAAATTCCGAGCCGTTTATCAAAATAACATTTGCTGATGACACCGGCGCGCGGGCGATACGGAATCATTTCACGTCGATGCAAAATTATTACCAACCGTATGCACAATAAACGAACAGTATGGGAAGTTGATATTTCTGAATATTAAAACCGTTACGTAACCAGCTCTTTTAATATCTACTGCCGGACACGGGCGTTATGCACATTATCTTGTCCATGAGGAATGTATGGCCTTAAAACGGCACGCTGAGCACGCAAGGGGTTGTCCTATGCTGCCGTTGCTGTTGTTATGCTCTTTTCATATATGGCAATGATGATATTAACACATTCTGCCAGTGTCAAGTTTTGTTCGTGATAAACTAAACTAAAACTCTAAAACGTATGTATTCTGTCAATGTCCAGTCCAGTCGAAGTAAGTCAGGAGTCGCACAATAAAGTGATAGAAGGTTTACTGAGGACAGAGTTGGACTCTTTGGAAGCACACGATAAACAAAGTCCTATGCTTTTATTTGATTATCACAAACATTACGCACAAAGAAACCATTTGAAGTTTAATAAACAATCACAGCCACACAACGCGCAATACACTATTTTTATATTAATCAAACAAAAACTCAACTTGTCTTCTTGAATTCCCGCCAGAGAGAAAATTAAACATTCTGATTTTTTTAACTTTAAAGTTGCAATATTCATTTATCTTTATTAATATTTTCCTTTCGTTTATAATTTGTGATTGCGGACTCTTAAAATAAGAAAATGATATAAAGAAAAAGACGCACTGCTTATCTACTTCTACTGTATCGACGTACGAGAAAAGTTATGCATTTGTATGCAGCTTTGATGTCGGAGCCAAGTGCAGACTGATGGGTCAGGGATATTTTGCGAGAACTAATGCACTTTTGACAAGGTCTGAACGATATTTCATGGTACATGAGTAAACTAACAATATTCATAGAATTACTATTAATTTAACCGACGTTAAATCTAATTTTAGCAGAAAAAGCGAAGCTTTAAATAGATCTGATGGACGCGTCCGAGTTATCCCCATTCTCAAGGATTGGCTTGAAACATATTAATCTTAAGGGAGTGATTGAGGGTTGTCAGAACTTAATTCCTTTCCTTTACACTTTCATTCTCTTCTCATGCCTTACCAAACTTCCCTATGGCGATTTATTAAGGTCAGATGCAAGCTGTCAGAGTGGTGGCGAAGCTACTATATCGAGAATAGTTAAAACTTTTACTGTAACTTCATTGATACACGACTAATATAGGCTTGTCAAAGATGAAATCGCGACTCGGAGCAGCACATTTCGTACAGCGTAAATGGATAGATGTCTCTCCACTGATGGATATAGGTCTCTGCTAAAGCTCGCCTCCACACACGGTTTTTGGCTCTTCTCATTCAACCACCACCGGAGAACTTCTTCAAGTCGACGGTCTGTCTGGTCGGAGGCAGTGTCGCCAACATATAATTTCTTTCCCCCTGAGAGTGATTCAAAAATCCCTTAAAATCAAATCAAAATCCCCTAAACTTAATAATATTATGACATTTTGTAGAATAGTAGGAATTGTAGGTAATTTCTTTCCTTCAAATTATCTGTAAGCAGCTTACACCCACTATTACACTCACAGTTCACAGTAAGCTGTCAGTTATGTCACAAAGTACACCATGAGATGTCACCATTGTCATAGAATGGTAAAAAAGATATTCAATGTAATATCGGTTCACTACCGGCAGTGTTGTGAATATAGGGACTTAGTTCTGGTGACATTCAATTAGTCATGGTTTCGAAATCAAATAATGAATTTCGTTTTAACGGATGCCCTTAAACAGAATTATTTAAACCCCAAAAACCTACGTTGTGTTTCTTTCCCCCCAAACTTAGGGGGGAAACAATAAGTTGGCTACAGTAAGCGAAGGGCGGCCCCTCCCACACGGCGCGCGCCGTAATTTAGTTTAGTTTTAGTAATTTAGACGATTTAGTTTAATAAATTCAGATTTATTTTTGAGGAATTTATGAAATTAAATCAAATCCTTTTATTTGCAAAAACATTAAAAGGAAAAGATAGAAGTTAGGCAAAAAAAATCAGTTACAGGTTCTCTTTTTGATTTTGAGTTAGACATATGTATATCAAAATGAGCCTATCAAAATAGCCTATGTATCTATAGATACAAATAATGTAAAGTTGAGAAACTCACAAGAGTTCAATACGACAATAAATAAAAAAGATAATTTGTCTCATGTATTATTAGACGCCGGTCAGTTTCCCCATAATGATGGAAAGGGTACTGTGGAACACGAAACCTCTGGTTATATCGTACAATCAAAGAAAACAGAACAAAACTTTGGCAGAAATTTTCTACCTCACATGAACATCCAATTCTATGTTTATTTCTACTGCTTTCGAGGTTGTCTTGATATAGAAAACTGATTTTAGTGCTTTTAAAACATATAGACAAGGTAACTTTATTTTAAATGATAACATTTTTTTCGTATAGACCGATTTTCCTTTTTATAAAGTTTTTCCATCCTATGACATATACTCGTGTTACGTTAAAGCAAATACACTGTACAGAATATATATATTTCTTCTAAATTTCTTTAAAATACATTAGTTTCCGTACATGGGCTGCGAAACTGAACAAACGTGCAACATGATATTGAATTAAAAAAATATTCATATAATAGTTGTTGATATGCATGAAGAATTTAGAGAATTTAGAACAGAATAGAATATAAAAATGCATTTTGCAATTTTATTTCTATAATAATATATAAATAAAAAGTCAATTCATACATATTAGATAATAAAGAATTGTACGGAAAATTTGGTTTAAACTGAAAACAATATTTTTTTTTTATAATACGATTCCTCAAATTTCATGAAGGGAATCCATGGTTTCAGATTTCAGGTAAGCTTCGAACACAATCAGTATGTTTTCTGTTTTAAAACTATTATAAAATTAAATAATGCAAAATGTAGTGTAGAATGCAGAATATAATTTAGCGTGGTTATTTTAGATCTTTTAGCGTAACAGTACTCGTATATTTCTATGTTTCAAACAATTGTATATATTATTTTATTTTATATTTATTTTCCAATATAAGAACTTTTTCCTTGACAGTACGTTCATCGGCCAATTCATCTCTGTCCGTAGCTGACGAGGGATGTACCGGGCCACCTTCGGATAAAATTACTCGTTGTGCATTAAAGTTGGATCTGACAGATCGGGAACATACTATACATTATCAACATTAAATATATATTTGTATTGTTGAACGTAAGTCACGGGAACAACTAGATATAAGTTAAACAAATTTAAAACTAGACAAAAGTTACAAAAATGCGGGTGGCGTTTATTACATGTACCAATTGACACCTTATTTGTTATAATGTTTTAGTAAGTCTTTAATTATAATCCCTGTATATTTTTTAAATTTCAGAAGTACGTACAATGGTTTATAAAGGGCCGAGGCGATCTGCCAGGGATACCATACCTGAATAAATGTATATTGAAGCCTGTAACCGAGTCATTGGAGGAGAAACATGCAGATGTGTAGCCAAGAACTTAGGTGTGTGCCCTATGATTCTGTTTCGATATGTTAAAAAGTACAAAGAGATGGGAAGCTTCAGTACAGGTTATAAGCCACACAACAGGGTTTTCACAGAAGAAAATGAACACGAGCTTGTGTCTTACTGTACCAGTGCCTGTAAATTGTATTTTGGCTTGACTACAAGAGATCTGCGCAAATTAGCATTTGAATTTGCAAAAGACCATAAATTAAACTATCCAAAGAAATGGGAAGCATCAGGAATGGCGAGCATTGATTGGTATAAAGCCTTTATGAAACGGCATCCAAATTTATCAGTAATATCCAAATTTATTTATCAGCCCTGAAGCAACCAGGCTTGCCAGAGCTATAAATTTTAATAAACCAAATGTAGAAAAATTATATTCTAATTTGGCTGAAGTAATGGATCGCTGGAAGCTCCAACCACAAAATATATATAATATCGACGAGACAGGGGTCACTACAACTCAGAAACCGGGAAAGTGTTGGCGGAAAAAGGTATGAAACAGGTTGGGTCAATAACTTCGCAAGAACGTGGGACTTTGGTCACAATTTGTTTGGCTGTTAATGCCATTGGTAATAGTGTACCCCCATCTTTGTATTTCCTAAGAAAGGTTTTCAGCCTCATTTTATACAAAATGGACCCCCAGGTAGTAGTGGATCTGGTAACAAAAGTGGTTGGATGCAAGAGAAAGACTTTCTGTTATTTATGCAACATTTTATAAAATTTGCAAAACCAAATGAAGAGAATCGTTTGTTGGTAGTAATGGATAACCACAGTTCTCATATTAGCCTTCCTGTAATAGAATTCTACAGAGAACATTTTATTTCTATATTGTCTATTCCCCCACATACGTACCATAAGCTTCAACCCCTTGATAGGTCCGTATTTGGTCCATTCAAATCGAGATTCAATGCTGCAGCAGATCTTTGGATGCGAAACCATCCAGGTCAACGCATGACCATATATGATTTGCCTGAACTTATTAAAACTGCGTTATTATCAGCTGCAACAGCAGCCAATATAATATTTGTTTTTGATTTTATCATTTGTTATCATGCTCGCAGGATTTAATTTTATAATTTGTAATTTTAATATAGTTTATTTCCTTTATTTCATAAAATTATGATTAAAGTTTGTTGATTTTAATGTAAATCAATTTTAAGTAAGCTTTTACTTTGCTAAGAAATTTAATATGTCCTATTCTATAACATCTTACCAAAATATGTTATGAAAACATGTTAATATTTTAATAAATGTGATGTGTACAAGTCTGTAATTATTGCCTCTGGGTAACGTCACAACTGCCCCACCTGATGGTACAATTGTTACATTCCGACTTAAGCTCCTCAAGTGCAATTGTAGTAATAACGTGTAATTGTATTTCTTTTTTAAATGGTTTTATAAATAAATGATAAGTGTGCCTATCTTGTGTCCAGAAATTTTGATATTGTTATGTATAATTAAAAGGTTATGGTGATTTAAAAAAAATGTAACTATTGACACACCCCTCCCCTAAGTATATCAAGCGTAATTAATGATTTTATACTTTACAGTTATTCAATTACTGTCTTATTAAATATGTTCCAATAAGGTTGTTTTCAAATGACTATTTTAATAACCGTCAATCGCAGTAACCAATCATAAATTAACACGAGCACAAGCACGCATGGAAGCAGGCACACACACACACACAAATATATACTTTGTGCCATGACAGCCGTGTGAAATCTTAACAGATTGAACGATTACTACATTACCCGCTCTAACCGATTCCCGTGTACGTGCTGCTTCATGTTAATTAATTATTTCAATGGTAATGGCGGTAAATATATATTAAAGTACATATATCGACGTTCGACCATACCGTATTCTATGGCTATACTGAGAGAATGAAACATGATGCTGTGTCCTTGCCTTTTATAAAGAGGATATTGCGCACTCCTTGCTAGGGTCTTCTAAATATTTTTTAAGGAGTGCGCAACACTTTGGTTATTGTATTCATATTGTATTTACTCATCAGTTTTATGAAACAACTCGTCTGAACTAAACATTCCAATTACACATAAAAGTATACTCTACAATGACATTAACTATTGATGACTCTGAGGAGGATTAATAATAGCATAATACGATAAATTGGTATTGCGTGATGATTTGTATCGTGATTTATAAATAGCCTAAACCTTGTCTGCATGCTAATATACCATATATTTCATCATATTTATAATATTTTTGCTATATTCCACAATACCTTAACTGGCGAGACACGTAAACGCTTCTACTTGCACGCCCGCCAAAACCTATCAATCTAAAGTTGTGTGTACTATACATTAACGAAATCAGCGACGACAAATTGCTCAATCCATTTAGTCAGTATACTTTCCAGATAACAAAGAATATATAGAATAAACAAAATATGTATAAACATATCAGCAAGAATATTTAAAAACATAGAATTAAAAAGATATGTTTTTGACCCTGAAAGTACGTCTGTGGTGGATGGATCAAAAGAGTCTAAGGCTTGCCACATGTAGTGGCAAGAGGCCGAAATACAGCAGTGGTTTAGTATACAGCCGAAATACAAAATGATGGTATGGTACAGTAAGGATCTTTAAACTTTATTTTAATTCTAAATAACAAATTTTACCAAATTTTAATTCCCATTAAAAAACGCGCAAGTACTTTTCTATCTTGAATGGCAAACGGTGCATTTCTGAAAAATATGGAAATTTAAATTTTTGACATCATCATATCTCACATTCACATATATGAACGTGACAGCTAAGCAATATAGCCGTACGCTAATCCACGTGCGGATCCATAGGTTAATTACTGATAAAAATATCCAAATCCGACCAAGCTTACGGTTGCCTTGTGTTCTGCCTTGCCTTGTGTTCGGTGCCTTGTGGCCCTTGTGCCTTGTCCTTGTGGCCTTGTGCCTGGTAGCGCTTCTTTTCGGCTTATTCTTGACCTTCCACTTGGTTTAAGCGTCGTTCGGTACGAAGCAGCGATGCAGCTTAGAGCAGATACACTCGCGGTATAGAAAAGGCACAGCGTGTGCCAATTCCGGGGTCCAAGAGACCACCCAAATATGTGAGTTTCACAATCGACCCGCGACGGGAGAGGTCGATCGCTAGACTGCAGATTATGTCTGCCACCACGCGGTTTCCTCGCGAACCGGTACATCACCAGCGGCGACGAGGTTGAGCCAAAGACTCCAATCAGCGGAATTACAATCGTAAACAGAGTCCACAACCACGCGGTTTCCTCGCGAGTGGGAACGGACCCAGCTGCGACGAGGTCGAGCCATAGACTGGCGGGTATGCAAAAGGTGCAGCGATATAAAAGAATCGGTGGAAGTAATTATATAAAATGTGGGTAATAAAATATAAATATTACCCTACAAAATAAAAGCACCAATGTTATTGGCGCGAACAATATAAAAAAAGGAATAATAACTTTGCGTGGTCTTTATAGAAGAGATGGCGGACGAGCGGGCGGGCGACTTGGTGGTAAATGGTCACCGCCGTCCATGGACACCTGCAACAGCAGGGAACATGTGGGTGTAAGGTAAGATTAAGGATTTATACTTTGAGCGTGCAACGGCGTGTGACATCCGACTTAGATGGCAAGGCTGATGCGTTGCGTGAGATAATGGCCAGCCCAATCTGTTGGTTAGTTTAAGGCTGCCAGTGCTGTCGACAAGGAACTTTGAAAAGCCTTTAAAAGAATAAAGAGCACTAGGTACTCACGTATAACATAATTTAAGGCAAATTGCTCTCAATAAGATCGTGATTAGTTAAGGCGAAGTAGTTTATGCACCTCGATTTATATTCATAATCTTGGCTTAGTCTATCAGCTTAGCTTAGTAGATTAGACCGCGGAGCACTGAGGCGTTTACTGTTTTCGATACACTATTTTTCAAAGGGCGTGTATTTAGATGAGCAACAAAAAATAATAAATAGAGCAACAAATCGGGATCAAAAATACCTATATTTTTAATAACTAAAGTATATAATTTTAAATTACTAAAAATGCCACCATCAAGGCGACGACTCCTAGTTCTTTATTGTTACCAGAGAATCTAAATCTAACCCACTTTTAATTTTCTACTATCGATTTGCAGGGGTAAAGGGGCTGAAGGGGGGGGGGGGGGGGCCTTCAGTATTTTTAAGTATTCATTGAATTACTTCTCTTTTTTTTAAGTTAATTTGGCAGCTGATTACGCGACTGCACAACGCCACGTGAACACTTCCAAGTACCCCTTACAGTTATATAACCAAGCTATATCTTGTCACTGCCGCCTAGCCACTTGCCATCATGTCGAAAACATAATATTGGCTTGCCATCTTTTTAAATAAAAAAGATCTATTTGCTACGCAGACTGTTTAATAACTCTTTCTCGCAAATTTTTGATAAAAATGTTTTTTTCTAAGTCTAGGTGCGTTCTTCTCTATAATACAATAATACTATAATTTAAGGTACTTGAAAAACGAACTTTTCAAATAGGTAGGATACTTTTTATATTGTAAATCTGGTTTGAACGCGTATAATTAAAGATTTTTCTTTACTTTTTATTTCTACTCGACATGGATACTTATTTACGATGGCGTTAGATTCCTGCATCCCAGCAAACAATAGGCAAACAATACAAGGTCGAAGATCATTGCTTGATTGGATTCAATTACTACATTAAATACACGATTACACCATTCCTATAAAATACAGTGTTATATATAGTAAAGAATGTGTATCGGATAATTGAGCGTTCGCACAAATACAAATACAGCAAATAATCAATTTATTAGCTTAATCTTAATAGCTTAATATCTTAATAGCTTAATTTATTGGCTCAAACAACAAACTTAATCATTCAGTTAGAGGAACGAGTATGATCTCTAAAATCACCGCAATAAATAACTCGTTTACGAACGCAAAAGAAGTTTGTAATCTGGCGAACGCTTGGTTGGCCAATACTTACATCGCTTGTGCTGTATTGCATGCGGTAACAGTAACTGGATAACTGAACATTTTGCTCACCAAACTGCAAGAGATCGGTTGATGCTTGTGAATATTTTAATATGGATTAAAGGTTCTTTTACAGCACCTACAATATATAACCTTAATTCGTTTTCAATCTTAATTTGAGACGCTTAAGACAGCAGCTCAAGACAGAAAATAATGAATGGGCCGGATTGCGCCTATTGAAATCTATAACGTCCGTTAATTGCGCCCGTTCAGCGCACATTGATGAGGGCCGGCTGGCAATCGATCCATCGATGCGCTGCGCTGCGGTAGGATGCGGCTTTTGCAAGATTATGCGCTGCGATACGGCCAGCTGTAATATTTGACATTATTTATTTCAGATTACAAGATCCATATTATCCTTCTATCAGTAATAAAGAAGCACTAAAGAAACAAGTCCCGCGAAGCAGGAGTCCGTCCACTTTGACATTCTTAGAAATGTAAAATTATTTAGTTCAGTTATTCAAAAATAATCTGTTTTGTTGATCATGATTTACTGCCCATTTAGTTTTTTTTTTGCTACTCATTTAAATTATCATTAATTCTCCTTTGTTCTCCTCTGATCCCCTTTGTTTCCCTCTGTTCCCCTTTATCCCTTTTATTCCTCTTTATTCCCATTGTTCCTCTTAATTCCCCTCTGTTCCCTTTTATTCCCCGTTACTCACACTTCTACCCCTTTGTTCCCCTTAATTCCCCTTTGCCCCCCATTGTTCCGCTTTATTCCCCTTTATTCCTTTCGTTCCACTTTATTCCTTTTTATTCCCCATTTTGTTCCATTTTAGTTCGACTAAAAGATAATGTTTAATATTCCAAAAGCGTACAAACGTGCCACATACATTTATAACCGAATCGATGTCTGTTTTCGTACTTGTCAACGTAAACACGGAATATGGTGAGAAGCGACATCGACATTTGGCGTTGTCGGTAAATGTTGGCGCTGGGCTGCGCTGTTTGCATTATCTAGCTGCGTGTGTTAGTTTAAGCTTGCTCACACATTAGTAAATTCTCCGTCGTAATACAGTCTTTTAAATCTAGCTTGATTAGAATGACAGCTGTCAAAGTGCCTCTAACAGTACGGGGACAATAATCCTCGAACCGAGGTAATTAATGTATTTATTTGTCGACTGGGTGTTATGCACTTCAAATAAAAAACATACTATGCCAAAACGTTTTAGGATTTTGTAGATTAATTATTTTTTCTTCTACTTGCTCGGAAATGGCTTCATTATTTTAAAAAAGGAATACGTCAATCGGCTCTTTTCTGTACGCACGCCAGCAATTTGCAACACGACAATAATAGAGATTGCTGGACAGTAGCGAGGTTATTTTTAGTGCACACTAATATAAATTAGGTTTTTTAGGTACACGATATTTATTTTTATAAAGGCTGAATGTGCATTTCTTCTCAAAAGTTTAAAAAAAGAACAAAGACCGCACGCAGTCGAATTGGCGGGAATGAAAATCAGATATCTACTCTGTATTGTGGATGTTATGTTCTCTTAAGTTTATCACAATTTTAAATTGTCTAATAAAGAATGATTACTAGTTCGTTGGAAGGTGAATTAGATTTAACGCCACCAGACATAGCTGAAGAAGCAAAGATACTTTCTGAAAATCTGTTACCACCGAAATCGAGAGAAAAATATAAAAAGGCATATGAAGATTTCATCAAGTGGAAAACTGAAAAAAAGGCAAATTCTTTCTCGGAAAACTTCTGTTTCTTGAATTAATTTGTTTATTGTTTCCTCGCAAATTAGAGAAAAATACTATACAAGTCTCGGCCGAAATAGCAATTGACGGCCTCGCTTATTTAAAAAAGGACTCTGCTTCGCCTCGTCCTTCCAATATTACTCGACCGTCAATTGCTTTATTTCGGGCCTGGACAGTAATGTACTATTATAGTACATAGATCACTATTCGAGGCCCTTCGACAGCTGTAATTCTAATCAAGCTAGATTTAAACGATTGTAATAAGACTAGATAAACAGACATGAGCATCAATGTACTTTATATTTAAAGAGTTTAAACCTTAAAGAATAATCAGCGAAATAACGCAAAACCTTGTATATATCAACTAATTTAAAATATATAAAACCGTTTTATCCAACAATAAATGTATTTTAGAGAACAAATAAAAAGTTACAACCATGTAAAATTTTATATTCTATCCATAACATTCGTAGCGCTCGTTGCTCAGGACAGGATAGTGACTAGGCGCCGAGACGGCACGAGCGGGCCGCGCCCAATACTTTCAATGAATGTATTTGTTTTGCGTAATTGCGCGTTATAAAAAACATATAGTAATAACTGGTAGAATCGATTCTACTCGCAAGACTAAACAAACCTATTCTCTGCTTTTGCGTTATTTCAATGACACATTCTTATAACGCATTCTCTGTGAAAAGGAACCTTATTGTCGGCTCTTCTTTCGCAGTTTAAGATTTTATTAAGATATTCAAAAATAACAAATTCATATTATTAATTGAATCTTCCTGTCTAATTGGCTGAGGTCTTCTGGAATCTCTTCTCTTTCTTCCAAACGTTTCGTCAACAACTGCCGTTGACATCTTCAGTGGACAGTTAATATGGACACCGGCCGAGAAAGCCCACACTCCACAACAAATTCGTATTGGTTAATTTTAAAATTTACATGTTATAATAACATGTTTCTGTTTAAACAGAATCTTGAAACAACGAAATTTTATGTTATATCTCAATCAAAGTCAATAAGTACCTATAATATGTCATTGTATATATTATCTATTTCTTTGAACACAACTGAAGGTACTTTACAATTATGAAACGTAACATTTTTTGTACCGTTCATTCTTTATAACGATTTATCTAATTCCACACCATACCTGCTCCAAAACCCCATTTCAGAAGAAATCATCTATGTCACTACGGCTTGCTAACATTTTATTATTATACGTAATTAATAATGCATACCTAATGTACACCATCTAAGTACCTGTGATTAAAATATGTATTTTAATAATAACCTTTAACCATGGGGTTAAAGGTTGTCTGACAGAGATTGCTGATAGCGATTAGACCGCTTTGTGTATTTCATGTGTTACAATTTTTGTTGCTGTCTTATTTTGTTTTGGTGTGCAATAAAGAGTTTTATCTATCTAATGTACGAACATTTTTTTTTTATAGACAAGAGGGCGGACGTGCAAGCGGTCCCGCGTGATGGTAAGTGTTACCGCCGCCCATGGACATTTACAACACCAGGGGGTATGCAGGCGCGCCGCCGACTTTTGCTTCGGTAGTGGGTGAGATATGCCAGAGCCTATTCCACCCCATCCTATCCAATCCTTTCCTATTTTTAGAACCTCTTTTTGAAATTCATTCCTACATTTTTCCAATCCTGAGGCGTGGCAACGTTTGTCATTCTGGACAGAAGTTGGTATATACCGCGGGTGTTCATAGGCGACAGTATCCACTTATCACCGGGTGAACTAAATGCCGCCTTTTTTCTATAAAAAAATATTTGTAAGTAAATTCTGACGATAAATGGGGTAGGAAGGGGTAGGGCGCAGCCATCCCGCAGCCAACTGAACTGGACAAGTTACTCCTTTCACAGAATACTACTGTAAAATGACTACCGGGGACAAATGATAAAGCAGTACGTTTTACAGTAGTCTTTTGTCAAAGAGTATTTAAAAGTGTCAAACATTGTATTGAAATCATACAATCAAAGGTATTAATTAACAATACGAGAAAATTCATGGCAATTAAAACAAACTTTGCGAGTGTGCTCGTAATCAAATAATTATCAAGCGCGACATTTTACTCCAATGTTCAAGAGAAATTTAAGCGTTGGAAAATGTATGAAGAGGAGCGAACTTTGTGTTTACACACATGTAAATTAGATTTCCAAGTATTCAAGTATTCATAAGTATAAATAGGAACGAAAACTTCGCGAGTTTCGCGCCATTTTGCTTCGGTATCTTGAAGTAACGATATGAATGTGGATTGTAAAAACATTTTATTGGTGTCTTTCAGTTATCTCTTCAGACTTAATGTTATTTCACAAGTTTCTCGATGTTATTTTATGACATGTAAATGTTTATACTGTTTTCTTAAACTGAACATAAAGATAGATTTATTGTTTCACCCTTTCCAAATTTCTTTATTATTTCAATCACATTACAAAACTAAATAGGTTTGTATAGCGTAGTATTTTACAAAAACCTTCGATTTTACTCATAGTCACATAGTTATTGATAATGTGGGAAGATAGCTATCGTCAGCTCAGCTGAGCACAGGAACTTTCTTTATTGCAAAAAGGCAACAGACGAGCAGACAGTTTATCTGGTTTTCCCAAACCTTAATCCAAATCCATTCCTAAATCTCTAAAGGTAGGTAGCGCATCAAACGGCGTGCCCGCGAAGTCCAGCATGATAAATCATTCTCAACTGATGTTGGTATAGTGTTATTAAACCGAACGCTTCAGCGCTCGAACGCCTGGCGCGCTATGTTAGTGCTAATGAACGGTAACCTTAACCGTTTTACATTCGAGCTTTTAAATACAAGGGTTTAATATCATCAATCATAAAAAATTGGGACTATAACGGTTACTATCCCTTAATCCTAATCTTTGTCACATTGCAAACGTGTGTGTTTCCGACTTCAATCGTAGATGGCGTTATAATACACAGCTCGCACATATTTAGTTTTTAAATAATAAATCAATAAAATAAATATAAAATGTATTATATTTTTATATCTAATAAATACAATACTGACTATATCTAATAAATACAATACTGACTCCTGTTATTACAATTACTGTTATTTTAATTATACAAAAATACTTATTATGTATTTCGTGGGCATAGAGAATGATGGCGTTATTCTTTTGTCAAGTCAAATGAAGAAATGACAGAAATGTCGAAATTATTTTATTTTATTTTCATTTTAATTAATTATTTTATTTAGTATAATTTAATTTCTTGCATCAACCACTCCCCGTACCGCTACTGCCTGCTTCTACCGCTTTCCTAGAAAATTGTTGCCGATGCAAGCCGAGATTGGCCCGGACCTTCACCTATACACTACTGCTGCAGCTTACTACGAGCCGCCGAGCCCTGCTGCGTGGAAACAACTCGAAAGAAGTACCGATCCCGACGTCTGAACTAATCTTTCGAACTTGTATTCACGACCCTAATGAGTGCACGACCCAGAATACGTGCGAAGATTGTGACTAGTGTCGTAACTGACTCCTCTTTCTGGAGAGGTGCGACATCTTAAAAGTTTAATAACCCTTACTCAGCGCAGCGCTCGAGCGTCGAGTGCTCAACAACACTATGTTGGCATTTATCACGGATGTCCATGTCCGTATTTATCACCAGGTGAACAGTTTACTCGTCTCATACCTTCAGGCCATTAAAAAAAAGAGTTACATAATACATATTTGCGAAGGATTTTTTTTCTCATTTGCCGTAGTTTCATATCACGACTAAAATCAAAACCGAAAAGCGTGTACATCTATCTGGATGACATATTTCAACCAGAGCAACCATGAAAATTGATGGTCACATCAAAATAACGCCTCCGAGCTATTTTTGGCAAAGCCCACCTCTTTTTTTGATATTTAAAAAGTTATCTCTCATCCGTTTATGTGATTAATGTTCTTCTTGCGAAAATTAAGATGTTACGTGATGTTTTAGCACCTCGAATTTTTTTTATCAAATTACTTCAGAAAATGCGAAAAATTATTCTTGATCTACAACGACTTCTTACAATTAGCAATTTGCCAAAGCGCCTTGTCAAGCAATATAATATTATGTACTTATTGCAATACTTTTTAGACTTTGAAGTTGTTTGTACCGAAGAAAACTTGACACTGGCAGAATGTGCTAACTGTACCATTGCCATATATGAAGAAAAAACACTAAAATTTAAAATCACCGTAATAACTCGTTTTCGAACGCAACCAAAAAAGTTTGTATTCGTGCGAACCCTCGGTTGACTAGAATAACGCTTTAATTCCGTGAGCACTAGGTTGATACAATACAATACATACGTGTCACTGAAGTTACGCAATATAACGAGTTACTTCTTTGTAACTTTTAATATTTCCCTTATTAATATTATTTTTCTCTAAAACAATTTTTTGTATTTTAAATATAGTTTTCTGTATTTTGATATAGTTTAAAATTTTAATATAGTTTTTTTGTATTTAGTTGACGCGTTTCAGCCGAGGGCTGCGAATGACACATTCAATGGTAGTCACATACCTGGTGGTAGGTGACCGCTTATCTCCGTGCCTTTTATTCCATTAAAAAAAACTCTCGCGTAAAACCGGGTCTATATACTAGTTAAGATATAAATTGAAATTACCAATCCATTACCAAAATCTGATTAAGTAATTGGAAATATTTATTTCTCTTTTGTCATATCGTATCCCACATTTCATTTCGATACAAATGAAGTTTCGATGTAATAACTATTGGGTTTTATGATAAATAAAAATAAATTTGTTACTCAAAATAAATGGTTTGGGGAAAATGATGTTTATCAAATAGGTACTGCCAATTTCGATAAGTATTATCCATTTTGCTTAATCCTTATGATATACCATACCATCAGCCGGTGATTCACTGCTGTATATAGGCTTCTCAGTCAGCAGACAAGCGTACAATCCACCTGGTGATAAGTGGATACTGTGGCCCGTGGACATCAGGGACACGCCCCCGGAAGCGCTGCCTACCTTTGAAAATGTAGGAATGGATTTAGAGAAAGGGTTGCGAAAATAGAGAAGGAATGAGTTCTGGCATATCTCACTCATTGGCGAAACACGTGCGTGCATTGAGGAATAGAACAAAGTCGGGTATGCATTACATTTCAAGATTTCTTTGAGAGAGGGGTAACGAGACTAGTTGAGTGCGCCCAGCGGCTGTTGAATTACAGCATGCCCTCTCTCCCTTTACTACCACAACCCACGATCTTCTGCTCTTCCCATCCAGCCTATACCAGCGACTTCCATCAAATTGTTAGTACGCGTGGCCGAGGGGCCTCCCACGATACATTTCCCAGTCCCTGGTCTCCACTCGAGGACTCTTCTCACCCATCGGTTATCCTGCGGCATATATGGCCTGCCCACTGCCAATTCAGCTTGCTGGTTTTCTGAGCTATGTCGGCAATATCGTTCTTTGTGAAATTTCTTCGCTAATGATTTTGTCTTGTCGAGCAAAGAGACTGAGTTTTTAACTTTTTCTATCGCTCACTGTGCAACTGTGAACTTGTGATTCAGGCCCATGAATCCATATGAATTCTTATGGTGCCTAAATTCACATTCTAAATGTTCTTTCTTAAATTTTGGAACTGGCGAATGGCGTCTTCTGTTTTTTGTTAGTTTTAGAAAAATATAACTAAATCAATTTTTTAGAGCTTTACGAGACTTATTCAACAACATATGGTTTATATATACAGATTTAAAGTGCGTACTAAAGCAGAAATTAAGTGATATGAATTTTGATTTCTCAACCTCAGAAATAAGGGTCGAAATAACGGAAGAAAACACAAAATGTAATAAAGATGAATCGTTAAAATGTGATGAATATCTAATTTGCGATAAACAACAGACAACGCCAATGGTTAAGCTTCCAACTGAGCATTATTATTGTTTTAACTCTCTACCTTTCGCTGAAACAGATTAAAAATCGTGAACATGCAATATTTTCCAATTACCGACAGTACAAATTAATGCCATCCCTTCTCTTTAATCACTCTAAAATAAACCTTATAATATCAATAATAAGGTGTAGGGAGAGATGAAGGTAAGTTAAAGCAGCAACAGTATCTTTGCCGAAAAGTAATTTGTTCCAGTCAATTCATGTTCCATAGATTCATTTATAATACAGACCTGTGTTTGTGCCGATTTTGCGTCGGCTTCTTTTGTCGCTGGAAATAGAAGATTGACGAAAATAAGTAACAAAAGTGATATAATTGAAAATTTTGAAATTCAATGTTTTGGGGCATCTTTAGATATAGGAAGTCGTAAAGAGGTCACTGCTTTGACTTGGGTGGCCCAGCAGTACAAAGTAAAGCATAAACTATGAAATTAAGAATAAGCAGATTGTTAAACATGGCGTGCCCGATTATGAAAAAACATCTGGAATGTATGTAATATGTGGATGTTATACACGCCCCAATTCAATATTGTCAACTGTACTGTTATAAATTATGTCAATATTCTGCCCTATTCCATACATAATTCCAGTTTTAATTTTTGATTCAAAATTCATTTAAGCTCCAGGAACACACTAAACAGATATTTTCAAAGCAATACTCGACGGAAACAAAATCGAATATCGTTAATCATAAGTCGTTTAACTCCAATGACTTGAGTTTCTTCCATTCAGCGAATATTGAATGAAATTCGCGACTCACGGATTAGAGCAGTCTAAATGAATGCTTGCGGAGTTCGCAATGTCTCGGCAGTTTACTGGACGGTTTATAATGACACACGTCACGAACAGTCCATACAATTAGTAACATATGTGGTAACATATAAGTCACGTTCGGTCGTATTTTTTTTTATGAACGAAGGCGGCAGATGAATATACAGTCCATCTGATGGTAAGTGAATACTGTCGTCCACGGACATCCACGACACATGCCAACATTAGTTCCAAATGACAAACGTTGGCACGATCCCAGATGCGCTGCCTACCTTTGGAGATATAGGAATGGATTTGGAGAAAGGGTTGGAAAAATGGCGAGGGATAGGGGCTCTGGCACATCTCACTCACTACCGAAACACGTACGTACATTGGGGAATATGATAAAGTGGGAAATGCAGTACCTTTTAAGGTAGTCTGTGAGAGAGGAGGGGTAACGTGGACAGTTGAAAGCGCCTAGCGGCTGTTGGATTGTAGCGTGCACTCTCCCCCTCAAAAATCGTATATATGCAGATTTGCCATGTATAAATGTGAAAAAAGCGCTTACGCAGTCTCACGTTAGTTATATGTCATTATTACATATGCCAACTAATATAACTAATTAGTTGTATGTCATTTGTCATTTATTACAGTTATATGTACTCTTAAAAGCACTGATAAGGGTCAATACTGAAGTCACATTTGAATTTAGAATAATCTATCTTCTATACTCGTATATATATAGAGAAATGTCTTAACTGACTAAATTAACCGACCGATGATTCATCATCGCCGAAAGCGTTGAAGCTAGAAACATAAAATTTGCACATTAGATAGGTTTTGTGACTTACGTAACCACTAAGGAAGGATTTTTAGAAATTTTCCTGGGAAGGGAAGAAAGGGGGGGAAGGAGATGATTTTTTTATACAATGCCTATATCTCAATAACTATTTAAGTTAAAGACACAAAATTTGCTATATAGAATTTTAATTTAAATTAATTAAGGACGCGTATCGGCGTTTTTTGATATTTGATTTACAAGGGGGCAGGTGAGGTGAGGTGAGGATAAAGGTGAGGAGCACAAAGCTAGTGCAATATAAAGTTCGCATAGGAGTTGTACCGGGAAAGAAAGCGTGGGACGCTCTCGTGTAGGTAGACTTGAAGAAAATCACCGTCAGTACCTGGATAAGCAGAGTCGAAGAACGCATGTGGTGGCGGCCCTCGGAAAAATATATCCAGCTGTAGAGGAACATAGGTATGGTATGGTGTAGGTATGGTCAAAAACGGACGTGGTGAAAGATAAAAAATAATACTTAATAAATAAAGTGTTAAAACCAGGGAATATATTCACAAAAGAGAATTTATGTAGATGCGCTTGGCGTTCCGCAGCTGGTACAGAGCGAAATCGAATCTGTGCGAGAATTCGAAAAGTTTTCCAAATGGATCATTCGCATAATATAGATTCTCAAAAAGAGAGATTCTCTTAAAACAGATTCTCATGAAAAAAGCAACTGTACAAAAGGTGTTAAAGCAGTGTGTGAACAATATTTAATACCAGTCCTTGTGTTCGGGCCCTTAATAGAGTCACTAACCTCGAACTCACACCTACATAGTAGTGTCACTAACCTTTCAAAAAATACTCGATTCAAAAAATAAAAAATACTGATTGGACAAAGCCAAGGGTGTAAACTCGTAGTCTTCTTTCTATAGAAATGTAAATGTTTTGCGATATTTGTAATTATGTACGCAATAATTAATTAGTTATCATAATAATAATATGATATACTTATATCATATTATTATTATGATAACTAATTAATTAACCAACTAATTAACTAAATAATTATCTAACTAATTTAAATAGGGACAGTAAAATATAATAAAGGGTTATTGTTCATTAATGTTCAAAGTATCAAACTGTAATATCTACCGTATCTCCACTACCATATACAATCCACTGCCCACTTGCCACGTATGCCTTGTAAAATATTATTTCTATATTCCACCTTGTAACCTAGATACGCGCACGGCTGAGGGTGTGTGCGTGCAAATGACGTCACTTCCGCCGCGCCAGAGGCTCCACTTCCGGCTCCGCACGCTGCCGCTTCCGGCACCTGTCTTTACAAAGCAGTTGCCTTCTTTTATGTAACGTTACGTCGTAATTAGAATTACATTTAAATAATCTTGGCAGCGGGACATGGAAAGAAACTATATCTTTACGACATTTTGAAATTAAAAAGTTTAAGTACTTAATTTAATTTAATTTATTTCGCACTTCCCTGAGAAGACGCATTTATACACTGTATACATTATATGAGGTACACCATATGGCTTCAATGAAACCCCAAAGTATGTTGTTGTAATGTATAATTTTGATTATAAAACACTTTTGAAATAAATATGTGTTTACGCAACGAACTGCATAGCGATAATGACTTGACAAGGATATACATATACAAAAATAACATAAGTTAGGAAAGGATAACGAACAGAGTTTCCTGTTTACAATTAAATACAGTAAACAGCCAATAATGTGAAGAAATGATAAGGCGTTTTGGCCGGAACACCATTACAAGAAGGGTAAGAAATACCGTCAGAGGTCACGTTACGACTTTCGTTCCCAAGCATAGGCGAGGAGAAGAGGTGACGCATTTTTGCGAATGCTGCCCAAACGATCTAGATGCGTTTGTCGACATCTCGGCTGAAATGAACTTGTCTAACTGAATTAATTTTATCCAAGGTAGGCTACAACTTCTAGTGACACTCCCTCGACGCTAACCGGTACAGCGACGACTTGTTCGTTGCACCAGTGACTTTTGTCTTGTCGGCTTTTTTAGCAATGAATATATATATATATATATATATATATATATATATATATATATGTTTACGATGCGCACACTAGGCGCGCACCTGCCTCGCGTTACGCGAAAGCAGCCCGAGGAATGTGCACTCGGGCCCAAATGTAGTAAACTTACTCAATAACCACCACAATGGTGGGTAAGCACAATAATAGGATATACAGGCCTCACTTACCCCAGGTGGTTTTGCCCACGCACAAATCTGGAAAGTGTTCCTACGCTAGTCCCTACTAGACGTGACCTATCTTAGTGTGATTGAATAAATAAATACATAAATTCCCAATAAATACTTGTGTAGTAATCCAAGTCTCGTCCTGTGGTGAGCCGGTGGCCGCTATCGTTCGGCAACTCACACCCGGCAGCAAATCACCTCGAGAAATCACTCCAAACCACAAGCACAATCACACCCAAACAATTCCAACCAAAACACTCGCGTTGCACAAGGATATCGCGAACAAGACCTATTAATAGGCGCGAATATCAATAATCAACTGTCCGAGACCGCGGTGTGAATTTAACTCAATTTAACTCTGCTCGCCGCCGAGCGCGTGTTACTACTCAAAAATATCAAATTCTCAAACCGCCTTCAATAGGGCGGGGACAAAAAAATGTTGCTTCAAATAATCAAGGTATGCGGGTATGCAAAGATGCTCGCGCCAATTCCAAACAATCCCCCGTCCCGAGCCGAAGTATTCGGGTCGCTAATCAATGGGTAGGCGGGATAATGTCGCGACGGCCCGCTTCAAAATAGAATCGCCCACCAAGACCTCGGCTAACCTGGGAACACCATCAGAGCCCGGAAAAAGGTTAACAATGCGCCCGCGGCGCCAACACAAGGGCGGTAGGTTAGCATCTTTAACCAACACGAGGTCCCCAACCTTCGGCGGATTCGTTTTGTCCGTCCACTTGACGCGCTGCTGCAGAGTGTGCAAATATTCAAGGTGCCAGCGTTTCCAGAAACTCTGAGTGAGTTGCTGGAGCAATTGAAAACAAACGAGAACTGGGCACATCAGTCCAAGGGTACTCTGGCAGAGCGACGAGTGGCTGACCAATCAAAAAATGGCCCGGCGTTAGGGCTTCCAAATCATTCGGATCCGACGAAAGTGGGCATAGCGGTCGAGAGTTGAGGACGGCCTCAACTTTCGCAAACACGGTCGCGAGTTCCTCAAATGTGAGAATCGTCTCACCAATAACGCGCCTCAAATGGGTCTTTGCCGATTTAACTACGGCCTCAAAAATTCCACCCCAGTGCGGACAAACTGGCGGATCGAAGCGCCAGGTTATCCCACGGAGGGCCATCTCACGACCCAAATTCATTTTCTGCTCTTCAAGAAACTCATACACATCCCTTAAGTAGTTATTGGCCCCCTGAAAATTAGTTCCGTTGTCGGACCTAATCAAGGTAGGGAGTCCCCTACGAGATACAAATCGGCTGAGGGCCGCTACGAAGGCTTCTGTGGAGAGAGCAGACACAACTTCCAAGTGTGTGGCCTTAGTAGACAGGCACACAAACACACACAAATATGCCTTTACGGATTTGGCATTACGAAGCTGAGATGACTTCACCAAAAAAGGGCCAGCAAAATCCGTACCAACTGTGGCAAAGGGTCTAGACTCAGAGACTCGGTCCGCGGGCAAATCGCCCATCTGGGGTTGCATGGTAGAAGCTTTAGTTCGGTAACAAGACATGCAACGAAAAATGACTCCCCGGACGAGTCGTCTAGCCGACAAAATCCAAAATTCGCGTTGCAAAATCGCCAACAGTGCGTTACAGCCTGCATGGGAGTTCTTGAGGTGTCGATCCATCGCCAGCAAACGCACCAAATGTCCATCTTTCGGCAAGAGAAGAGGATGGCGGACACCATGAGGCAAATTGGCATGTCTAAGCCGACCTCCCACGCGTAGTAGACCCGAAGGATCCACAAAGGGATTCAATCGCACAATAGCGCCTTTCAATTTAGCGGGACCTTCCTTCATAGATTTTAACTCTGAAGCGAAGCTAACAGACTGTACTACGCGAATCCAACTCAATAGCGCTTCATGTCGTTCCTCAGACGAGATGAAGGCTGACAACAATTTATTCTGTGGGTTTTTAACATTGTGACGCCAACGTCTAACCCAAGATGTCACATTCAAAAGTTTATCCAGTGAGCTGTACCTGGCTAGCAAAACATCGGGATCACATGATGATTCCGCTGCTTCGCTGCTCCCGGCACCATCGGCCACTGGTAAACTTACAAAGCCTATCGCAGGCTGAACTAGAGTGATCCGTGAGGCCGGCCAAATTGACACTGGTCCCTTCAGCCAGTCCGGACCCCACCACAACGGATGTCCAATAATCTCTAGAGCTGAGCATCCACGTGATGCACAATCAGCTGGGTTTATATCGCCAGGGACATGCCGCCAAATCAATCGAGCTTGCGACGCCTGGATCTGGGAAACACGGTTCGCCACAAACACCTCCAAGGTGTGAACAGAAGCTCGCAACCAACAAAGCACAATTTGACTGTCTGTCCATGCAAAGACGTCTACTAACTCTACGGAACGCCCTAGAGTATCGACGACATGATTCAAGAGACGAGTCAAGAGAGTGGCGCCTGACAATTCTAGCTTCGGTATTGTCATACGCGAGCGAATAGGCGCAACCTTGCTCTTTGCTAGAACCGGCGAGACCAAAACATGTCCAGCAGCATCCACTGTGCATAGATAAACAACCGCTGCATACCCTCGCTCGGAAGCATCACAAAAGCCATGAAGGCTAGCTCTATATTTTCCAGACGGAAGGAAACGTCTGGGCAAGGAAACCCGATTAAGAGCTGGGAGGGATGACACAAACTCTAGCCATTCCAACAATAACTCTCCATGAAGAGGCTCATCCCACGACAATTCAGCAGCCCATAATTTCTGCAAGAAACATTTCGCCCAAAATAACTGGACTGATCCAATCGACTCACCAACCAAGCTGAGACTATACAACCCTGGGCACCCGAGTCCAAAAGGGCACGAACAACAATCGAGTTGCCCTTCGGGTCCCATACCCGCACAGAGACCGTAGGCAAGAGGATGGTCTCTGGGTTCTCAGCGTGGTGAGCTGCGAGTCCCTAGTGGGAGAAGTTACGGAGTGAGGGCTCCCTCCCCGAGTGCGGCAGGGGACGATAACTGTCTACCCTGCCCTCACCGCGACGACCCTGCACAACGTGTGCGGATGAGAGGGGGGCTGCAGCCTGCCTTCCTAGGCGGGGTGGACGCCGCTCCAACCTCGGTCGCTCCAACAGCGGGGGGGAGAATCTCCGGTTGCGGTAGACTGTGGAGTACTCCGCAAACCCAACAGCGCCTCTAGGGGGTGGCGAATGCCTACCGCCGCCCATAAGGGATCGATCCTGGGCGCTGGACCTGGCAGGACTGTCACCACCAGCGCGAGCAGCCAAATGTCGCTCAGCATCACGAACACCAGCACCCTCCTGGTTGCGGTTCGCACACAAAAGAACGTGGTGAGCACCACCACATTGTTCACATGGACGAGGCTGAGGACACTCTCGCTGGAAGTGACCCTCCAGGCAATGATAACACAATCGCCTCTCCTTGGCGATGTGTCGGCGCGCTGCTACGCGCAAGGCCACAAATTTGTGGCAAGCAGTCATCCGGTGGCCGGAGCGCTTGCAGAATCTGCAAGCCACGGCCTCTTCTTGGGAGACCCCATATCTCGGCCGTGACTGCTTAGTCACCGGCGGACCCTGCGGTCGGGCCAGTGGTCGCTCTCGGCGAACGCTAGGCTGCGGCATCAAGGGAGTGGAACCCTCCACGGTATCCACCCTGCGACACTCGTCTTCGAGGAACCTTTCGAGGTCCTCATAGGAAGGCAGGTGAGTGGAGCTGTCCCCACCATATTGTCGCTCAAAGCGCAGCCGCATCTCCAAAGGCAGTTTCGCCAACACAATATGGAGCAGCAAAAAGGACCACTGGTCCACAGGTAAATCCAATCGCCTTAAGGCGTTAACAGCCACCAAAACCGGGTTAACAATATCTGTCCGTAAGGCTGACGCACAGGCAACCTTAGGCAGGTTCAAAATTTGCCCCACATGGGTGTCAGCCAAAAGTCGCACGTTGTGGTAACGGCGCTTCAACAAGTCCATGGCTGTCGAGTAGGTGCTGTCATCGACCTTCAGGTGCTGTACCAGGCCTAGAGCCTCTCCCTGTAAGGAGGCCAACAGGTACGCCATTTTTTGAGCAGCTGACAGGTCGGTATGGGAGTCCACCAAACTGTTGAACATCCCATAGTAGCTCAACCACTGGTCCAAATCACCGTCAAAGGTGGGAAGGTTGAGCGTGGGGAGACGACCCAACAAGGCGTGGGGTGCAACAAGTGAATCCCCACCAGAGGGAGCTGAGATGTGGGAGACCGCCTCATTAATTGCGTCCACAAAATCGTAAATCTGGCCAAAGTCCGCTTCATAACGCTGCTTCTGCTCGTCCGGTACAGGCGTTTCCAAATTCGCCATAAATGTCAAGCCCTCAGCATAACTCCTATCTAACGCCACCAAACGGGCCGGCATTTCACTCGCCCGGGCGAGTAAGGCTTGCTTCCGGTCCTTGCGGTCGACCATTGCCACCGCAGAAGAAAACCATCTCAGCTGCGCAATCATTGCGGACTGATGTGTGGAGAAGGTCACCTTGACAGACATGTCTACACTTCAGGACGCACGCAATACAAAACAAAAACCAAAAATAAAAAACAAAAATAAAAGTAAAAAAAAACAACAATAATAAAAAAAAATAACAAAATAAATAAAAAAAAACAAAAAATGCAGTGGAAGTACAATAAAAAACAAAAGGGGTGCGTATGTGTCTTCAAGAAGGTATAACCGTCCAAAATATTAATTAAGACTACCTGACAAAACAACAACAAAAAAAACAAATTAAATTATCAAATTAAAATAAACGCAACCAAAAAATGTACACGAGCGTGGACTCAATAAAACCACAATGTCCAGCTATCAAAAAAAAAAACGTGAAGCGTTATATCCAAAAAAATTATTAACGCGTGTGGGTAACTAGCCAGCTACTAAACGTCGCACGCCTGGATTCAAAATATCTTCAGAATATAAATTATACGTAGGGCCTAGCCTTCAAACCGTGAACGTAAAATAAAAATCAAAACCAAATATTTAAGCCAAATTACCAATATACAAACAATACAAAAGGTCATCAATATTAACTACCTAACGGTATTATCAATATCAAGTAACGGTATCAAACCACGCTCTGCTACCAGATGTTTACGATTTAGCAGGAGCGTGGACCCAATATATTCAAGGCCCTCAACACGTGAAGTTACAATTATCAAGTTGATGAATAATGACAAAAAACAAGAATGGTTGATAACGGTATCAACCACTGAACCACGCTCTGCTACCAGATGTTTACGATGCGCACACTAGGCGCGCACCTGCCTCGCGTTACGCGAAAGCAGCCCGAGGAATGTGCACTCGGGCCCAAATGTAGTAAACTTACTCAATAACCACCACAATGGTGGGTAAGCACAATAATAGGATATACAGGCCTCACTTACCCCAGGTGGTTTTGCCCACGCACAAATCTGGAAAGTGTTCCTACGCTAGTCCCTACTAGACGTGACCTATCTTAGTGTGATTGAATAAATAAATACATAAATTCCCAATAAATACTTGTGTAGTAATCCAAGTCTCGTCCTGTGGTGAGCCGGTGGCCGCTATCGTTCGGCAACTCACACCCGGCAGCAAATCACCTCGAGAAATCACTCCAAACCACAAGCACAATCACACCCAAACAATTCCAACCAAAACACTCGCGTTGCACAAGGATATCGCGAACAAGACCTATTAATAGGCGCGAATATCAATAATCAACTGTCCGAGACCGCGGTGTGAATTTAACTCAATTTAACTCTGCTCGCCGCCGAGCGCGTGTTACTACTCAAAAATATCAAATTCTCAAACCGCCTTCAATAGGGCGGGGACAAAAAAATGTTGCTTCAAATAATCAAGGTATGCGGGTATGCAAAGATGCTCGCGCCAATTCCAAACATATATATATATATATACATTGTATAGATAAAAAATATATACACACATATATATATATATATATATATGTATATATATATATATAGATATGTATATAGATTTCATAATTATTGCACTACCGATTCGTGTAATAAAAAATCCACGAAGACAACCTACACCATACCTTGAAGGGATTTATAAAAGACCTAAAAAAACACGGACCCTATTTTCTTTACCCAGAAAGCTTCTAATCACATATCCTTCTCGACGTAATTGAGGTCAAAATACGTACCTACTTGTTAACGTACACACGTACTAATTGCTATACTAATGCTATAAACACCATCTAATTGCTATGTTCTAAAAATACTTATTTTAACAAAAAATATTTTTCGATTAACGTAAAACTATCGAAAGTAAAAGATAAAAAATATAAAATGAGATAAAAAAATTTATACAATTTTGACTAATATTTTACAAAACTGTTTCTGATTGTACAAAAATTATTACACATTTCGCCTAAACCGTTTTTTGGTAACAAAACAAACGATTGTATGATATTGAAACTGGATTTTTCTGCGATCACACAAAAACGATTAAGGATATTAAGGACGGAAAACATGCTGTTCCTATTTTCCACTTGCAGCTCGATCCATTAAAATTCTTAACATTGACGTATTGCTAGTCGTCACCTCGATATTTCCACAACTTGAATTCTATTCAATATCTGTATAAGTACCACATGAGAATGACAAAAATAATATGTAACACTAGCAGTGCCTGCGACTTCGCGTGCGTAGACGTTAGAGTATATGTGGTTAGATTGATTCCCGCGGGAACGATATAATTGATCTGAATGAAAAGTACCCTAAAGGTTAACCCGGCATTATGTTATAACAATGCCAAGTTTCATTAAAATCCGTCCCGTGGTTTCTGCGTCAAGCGCGTTCAGACAGACAGACAAAAACTTAAATAAAAAATATTTTGGACTCTGTATCATTCGTACTTTATACTGCAACTTTATTTTTATTTCAAGCTTTTCCTTTATTTCAACAAACATTTAATGAATAGACAGAGTATAGTTACGTTTCTTTTATTATATGTATAGAATAGAAATTTCAGGATATTAGTCTCGAGGACGAGGCACAAAGTATAATTACAAAATATTGAAGCAACATTATGATAGCTGTCGGTATATACATTTATAGACAAAATTCAGTCATCTCGTTAGTAATAACTTTCTTCTTTACTTGTACTCAAACATTTAGAAGCATTCGGAAAGCAAACCAACCCACTGCCAAGATTGTACTTCCTCCAGTAAACAATCTACTAGGAAAACACACTTGAATGTTCGCTGCTTCGACATTACAATTTCGCGAGAGAAGTATTTCTGTAGTGGCGAAACGTGAGCAGTTAAATAAAGATAACATGGGTAATAACATACCGATAACATGGGTTTATTTTTTCATTAATATTTATCGGAGCGGGAAACACCGCTTCGATGCGCTTTATTAATCTGGCTGTATGACGAACTCTCTTTTCCGCGTTCATTTTTAGTGTAAACTTTAGAAAAAGTAAATGCTCTGTAAGTACAGCGATGGAGATCTAAAAAAATTGGCAGTTATTCTATAATACAATTTATGTTTTTTTTTTCATAGAGAAGAGGGCGGACGAGCAAGTGGTCCCACGTGATGGTAAGTGTTACCGCCACCCATGGACACCTACAACACCAGGGGGTATGCGGGCGCGCCGCCGACCTTGCAAAATCATATTCACAGCTTTCTTGAAGAACCCCATGTCGTAGTTTAATGTGAAGACCTCTTGAGGCAGTTCGTTCCACAGCCTACGGGTTCACGATATAAAATAATTTTTGGACCGAACAGTACGCGACACCTCCGTATCTAGGAAATGCGGATGGACCGCACTTCTGTGACGGGAGGTGCGGTTGTAGAAACCCGAGGTGGGAATTATAATTATAATAATTCTGTGTTTCGGTATGGTTGTTGCAACTCTGCGTGCACGTCAGTCTTGCTTGTGGATCCCGCCTGGTGTTGCAAACATATTTTTATAGATGAATACATATTTTTCGGTCTTAAAGTTAGTCCGAGTGGCATTTTATAGGATCTTTTGCAGTTTGCATATACTCGTAGGTTAGTATGTAGGATCTTATGCGGTTTGTATATTAGTTAGTTTATAGGATCTTATGGAGTTTGCATATGGGTTAGTTCCGCATCTAAGTCTAGAATGGTCTTAAACTTCTCTAAATCTAAGACCGTTCTAGACTCAGATTGAGTAGTGTGGAACTAAGCAAGTCTAAGAGCGTTCTAGATTCAGATTGAGTAGTGCGGAACTAAACAAGTCTAAGAGCGTTCTAGATTCAGATTGAGTAGTGCGGAACTAAGCAAGTCTAAGACCGTTCTAGACTCAGTTTGAGTAGTGCGGAACTAAGCAAGTCTAAGACCGTTCTAGACTTAGATTGAGTAGTGCGGAACTAACCCATATCCAAACTTACAGACTTATGCCATTACTTATAGACTTATGTGTACTTATACCCATAAGTAGAGACTTATCTAAAGGTAGGATTAATACATGTTTTTTTATTATTACCAAATTTACAAAGAATGAGTATAAAGCTAACATAATTGTATCTAATAAACCATACAGATTTTGTTCGATATTGTTCGGGGGCTGCGAGGTGAAGGGTGAATTCACGTGCTGCGCGGGCGCGGATCGCCCGTCAGTTAGCCTTTGGCCCTTCGGAGTTCGGCGGCTCAAGTCGGCCATTGATCCTTGTGCGGTTCTATCGCAATCTGTTGTTGCGCAAGTAAACTGCACATTTTTGGGGGACCTTGGGGTTCGCGAGTGTCGATAGTTGGTGTATAACAGTGTAAACAGTGTAGTGTAACGACGACCTCGCAAGGGCGCTATTATCGCATCCCTGTTCAGCAGTCCCGGGGGCCCTCAGGAATATCGAGAGTGGGTGAGCAGGAGGTTACAAGGGCAGAACTTTTGGTTTCATCTTTACCTTTGACTCCGCGTATCGCGGATAAAACAGATTTGTCTAAGATACGAGTACTGCTGTATCAGTATCAGTATTAAAAACCTACCAGTGAGCAGTGAACAACTTATAATTTATACAAGAAATATTTTAAATTATTTTCGCTGATATATATGTTTTCAATTTAAGATCTAATTCATTTATTAACCTGGGAACAGAGTAAGCGTTGGTCCGCCGACCGTAATATTGTTATCGGCGTTCATTACCACGTGCTTATGTGTTATACTTGTGTACTTGTGGATTAATGGATTAAATCCCAATCTTACCATAGGCTTAATCCTAATCGTCTTTTATACTTATACAGTCTGTATAATGGCTAGTTTCGCACCACTTGATCTAAGCCTAGAACGGTTATAGAACGTCATTGAGCATACACACACTCTCTCTCATCAAATGAGACGAAACCTCGCTTAAGTAAATATAATTTAATTTACTAATTAATTAGAAATGAGACGTTCGTACCGAGGTGATAATTAACTTACTAACTGGAAAAGTTATTACAAAAGTAATTTCTACGCGAGACTTTTGAATTACGTACTTTATTTAAAATAAGAGAGAGTTGAATTGTTTACACAAGCGAAGAAAGATAAAAAAGAATTAATCGCAATATTTTTAATGGGAGTGCGAGAAGGAGCGAATATCATGAGTTATTATTATTATTAGTTAATGAAAGAAGATGGTAGACTTGAGTAGGTATGATTTTAGTAGCCGATTGGCTTGATGGTAAACAGATTGAGAGCTTTGAACAGGATTCCGCAAGATCGGTAACGCACCCGCAAACCCTCTGGTGTTGCAGGTGGTCATGGGCAGCGGTGACCACTTACCATCACGTGGCTCGTCTACCATCTATTCTATAAAAAAATATTCTGTTGTGTATAAATGATGTTTGACAAATTGCACGTTTACGATCGGTATTTAGGAATTAGGATGGGTAATGAGGTAGCAATGAGGAATGAGGACATAGGAGGCACAATAGGATGAGGAAAGGAAATGGAACTGGATGAAGAATGATGAACGGACTCTGTAGTACCATTGAAACCCGATTTACCATTTTAATAATCAGTGCTGTGTGACATCAGCATCACACACAGCTAAAGCTGACCTGGACGCCCATTCAGGGCACACTTAAGCAGACTGCGCTACTGAAATATGTCTTTTTCTATTCAATTTCTTAAAATTTCTATGCTGATAGGTGTTTAAATATGTATATGATTGTATTTTCTTTTGTAACTGTAGTGTCCTATAACTATGTTCTGAATAAACATTTTATCTATCTCTCTAGTAAATAATATCGAGTCACATAAATCAAAGTCACGATTTTAATATTAAATAAAAAAAATAGATACATTATGATTATTTAGATATTAGATAAAGTTTGTGATTAGATCCATTTAATATTTATTTTTATTTTATTTTTTATTTATTTACAAGATACACCAACAGCATTTACACCAAAAAATAAAAAAAATTATAAATTTAAATGTTAAAAAGTTATAAATTCAACATACCGCATGCAAAATACTTTATTAACAGGTGCATACAAGTTCAACACAAAGGCATGCGAGTGTGATAAAATACGAGTATAAACAAAATTAAATTTGGATGATCATAAATCCAATTAAGTAAAATTAAATTACAATTTACTACAACATTAAACTAATTAATTAAATATTAAACAAATGAAAAAAAAATGCCCGACTACAATTTACGTAGAATTTTGCGTTTGAAACCTGCCAAAGAATCATTAAAGATGTCGATGTCATGAGAATTCAACTCGTTATAAGTATTCAGAAGACGATTTAATGGTGAGAATTTACCGAGGTATGTTTTAGAAGGTATCGGTACTAATTGCTTGCTTAAAGGATATCTTGGGATAGAGCGAGGAACAGCAAGGCAAATTTGGTTTACCACCTCAGGTATTAACAAGGAGCCATTTAATATTTTGTCCAAAAACCAGGCAGGAAACCTTCCGACGCACTATCAACGTTGGTGATCCGAAATGAGAGAGTCGTGTATAGTAATGTAGAACGATAAGGGCATAGGGAATATTGTATACCTACCAAGCAAATTATAGTGAGTCAATTTATAATATAAATGTATAAAAGATTTATAAACGATTTATAAAAAAATCTTCTATTTCTTATAACTTTGTAATCTGTACTTATTCTCTATAACTCGGCAATAAATTATTTGAATCTGAATTTTGTTTCGTCGGACAACATTAAATTACTTTGCTTCTTTTATAATTCCACATATTTGGAAAACATGAAACTAAAGAACAAACATCGTTATAAACTTAACTTAGTTTAGTTAACAATAGGCTGCTGAATTACATGGTAACAACAAACATTCATCAGTATTTCAACTGTATATCGTTTGATAGCGTTTCATATAAATTGTTGACACAATGTATAAAAAGAATAGAAGTCTCAAGTTATTGGATCCGATTTTTCAAATTACAATGTTAAGTAGGATAAAAGCGTAGTATAAAAACAAAACAACTATATTATTTTTTCTCCGCTGGAGTCGAGATTGCAAATGTTAGACCTAGAACGTAATCCTGAATGAACAACATTAGTAGGGAGGGTGGATATAAACTGTCCTCGACATGGAACACTGTAATTAATTCGAAACCTAGGGATTTATCGTCTGATGCGTCCGCGGACATTGTTAGTGTAGTGTGTTGCAATTATCTCAAATATACACACTAATTAAGGGTAGTTTATCACATACGAAATCTCTAATAGTTTTCGTAAAGAACCCAATTATTATGCTCGTGACCATGGTGCTACAACCAAACCAAAATATCGAGAAAAGAAGGAAAATAAAAACTTTTAATTTACACGTAAAGAATCAAGTTAGTTGATCAGTTAAGCGTGGCTTGACCCAACAAAATCATTAATTACTGTTGTAAAAATGAAAGCGTTAAACGCTCGTGAGCGTTATAGTTCAATTTTTATTAATAATAATTAATAAATAAATAACGCCACACTCAATGGCTCACACTAGGATTCCGTGTCGTGGGTCCAGAGACACATACAAAGACAAAGACAACCAGACCGGAATATACATTGTTTTTTTTTAAACATATGTATGTCCGACCGGGAATCGAACCCGGGATCTGTTGCACAGCAAGCGGGGGCACTATCAACTGCGCCAATCGGTCAATCATTATGTACTATTTATACTAAATTTGAAATATATTCTATAAACAATCGTAACAAAGCGACATGCTACTCCTGCTATAGAGATAAGTACATTATTCTCACCTGGGCGTTCACATTTTTCAAACAAATTGCTCTCAGCTCGCTGCACATTGGACGGGATTCTTTTTAAATTATTCATTAATTATTGCTAAATGAACATCCTTTGTGCGAACTAAATACTATGCGATTTTTAATGAATCGGAATGCCACTTCTTTTGTAAATTGCTCAATATAAAAGAGAAATATTACCCACATAATAATGTTAGATTAACTTTGCTTACGCGTACATAATCGTTCAACATTTAGATCATTTATATTTAGTATTGTTTTGACTATGTTAGGCTCTATTATCCAAACGACATTATGCCTAGCAAACTAACAAACTAGCAAAACCCGGCAGACGTTGTCTTGCCTGTGCATTACCTCTGTATATAAAATCACTAATTATTCTGTTTTACCGGCGATATGATTTTTGTGATCTATTGAACGGTATTAAAGTTGATGTGCTCCAGCGCCATCTAGTGGCGAGTTACAACAAAGACGATAGTTGGAAAATATTCTCCGTATTCAAATACCTATGTATACCAACTTTCATGGTGATCAGTCAAACGGTGTCGAAGTCTATTAATCTCAGATATATCAAAATCCATTTTTATTTATATAAAATGCATCACAATCAATCTTTGTAGAATGCCATCCTACAACATTGGATTTCAAAACATTAGACTATACGCAAATCATTTTCCCCTCGTAATACGAAATAAAACAATAATATATGAATAACTAATGCTACACTCGATATACACACACAAAATTCCCTGTATCGCCGGTCCAGACACATACTAAGATATACAAGGCATATAAAGCCATATACGAGTATTCTGATATACAGACATATAAGATATATTTTGTTTTTGTTTATTGTATACGCAATAAAGAGTATGATTATTATGTTTCTAAGTTTAATTTTTCTCTCATTTCTGGGGTAAACTCCGCTTACGCGGGCTCTTGGCCAATCGAGAACAAGTGATAGTGAGTGAGTGTGAGTTGTGGGATTACTACAAAGACAAAATCATCACCCAGACCCGAACAATCATTTGTCTTTAAATTGATGAATTTTCGATCGGGAATCGAACCCGGGACATTTTACATAGCTGGCGGGGGTTCTACCAACAGTCTAAACAGTCGTCACAAGGCACTTTAAAGCTTACTGACTTGATTGATACTGGCAAGTCTTTTCAATAGTTCAGAATACGTGCCCTATATATTACATGTTAACGACAATGTTTGTCGACTAGGGAAATATGAGATGAGATTGTTAGTAATAAAGGTGTGAGCTAACTAAAAAGCTTGTGAGTAGCAGAAGCGTCGGTAAACCACATAAGTACTGTGAAGTTGGTCCACCTGCCTCAACATTACACTTTTCAAACGAATGCATTTAAAATGTACTTACAGTTCAAAAGCATGTCGAAAATGTTAAAGCTACACGATATAGGGTAATAAAAAAGGACAGAGAGAGCCCGCAGGCTACACCTAACTTACGGAACATTTTAACCGCTTACCACATCAAAGGGACTAGTCCTCTTTAAATGGTTTAAAAAAGGACAAAAAGTGGAAAGTTTATCTACGTGCTATTGTCATGGCACTTTCTTTTTACCGATTGTAATATACATATGTATATGTGTAATGTATATATTACGTACAAGAAGATAGTTGGTAGGTAAAATCGGGTCGCTTTTAGCGGGTTGCTCACCCATCGTGCCGACCCCT
Organism: Sesia apiformis; assembly: GCA_914767545.1. NCBI lineage: Eukaryota > Metazoa > Arthropoda > Insecta > Lepidoptera > Sesiidae > Sesia > Sesia apiformis. Next base: position 7,213,142 of record OU611970.1, on the reverse strand, counting down.
CCGACCTCCTCGCGACCAACAGATGTACTACATATGTGCAGGTCTGTATTAAAAGTTATATTATTATTATTTACATAACTAGAAATAAGTTCTATGCGTGTTTATTACACTGATCTTTAGCACTTTTAATCAAGCCTCTGTTGACTAGTAAGTAGTATTTGGCAGTGTTAACGAACAATATATAAGTACACTTAATTCACGTGTTTTAGGACAATATTGTATGACATTTTATATTCTAAATCTAAAGTACATAATGCTGGTAAAATAGTTATGGAGGAGTTATGGAGGTATGATGGTAGGTGGAGTAAGAACTTGACAGAGTGGTGGCCGTGGCGAAATAAATGAAGCGTCGGTCGTCCAGTGACAAGGTGAGTCGACGACGTGAAGAGAGTAGCGGGAGGGACATGGTTTAGAACAGCGCAGGACCGAGAAGGCTGGCACGAACGAAAGGAAGCTTATAATCAGCAGTGGGTGGAAACAGGCTGATGATGATTTAGTACTTACCATGTGTGGTGACTGACGTTGCTAACACCTGCTTCCTTGCTGAGGATTTAAACTGCTGACTACGCAATGTTCTCCACAATCCATGAAAAAATCATTATATTTTCTATGAAATATGAGTTTGAAGTTGATCCCGTAACCTGCTGTAATCTGTAATCCGTAATATGGAACAGCAACACCGTCAACGAACTTGCGACAAAAATCCACTTTATGTCTGTAGCAGTCTTGCTATCTCCCCAGTCGTAAAACAGGAAGATAAAGCATATAATTTACGAGCCTTTTAGTGCTAATGGCAAAAGGCTTTATTGCGCCCATCATAAAGTCAAACAGAAGGTGCTACTCGAGCTCAAGCATATCGCTAAACGTCAAATTCGTCGTATTTATGACGTCAGGTTTCCTTGATACAAATTCAATGATAACTTCATTAATATTTGATGTTTTATTGAATCTTGTTTATGACATCTTAAATTCTACGAAAGTATGATCTTGATGGAAAATATCTACAGTCAGCAACAGGTACTTGCCGTCTTGTACTTAGCTAGAACTTGTCCAAATGAAATAAATGAACCGCTTTTGATATCATATGTGTAAAGGGATCAGGGAACCTTATCATCATTAACTTATAACTTTGGTTAATATTTACTAGCATACAATTTGTTGAAGCTTCTGTTTAAATACATAGAATCTTGATATAACATCTGATTCTAAAGACAAGGCGATAAAAAAGTCGTCATTGTTCAATCAAGAAAGTTAGTATCAAGAGTGTGCACATATTTCTATTTAAGCCTGTATAAATGTTATTTTTAACGGATCGTCAAACGAACAATAAATTACAAACGAATACAAACGACAACCGTATTACTAATTACAAACGAAAATAAATGGCATACGTTTTTGAAACACGGTAGCGGCGAGACGTTGCCGCAATGACAATATTTCATAACTTATCTCGTCGAGCCATTCCAGTCGCTTAAATAAGACTGTGGTTGTAATGGTCGGGCGAATAGCATATTCAAGTACAGAATGTTCTGCTGCCGGTACGTTCTATAAATGTCATATGACTTAACGAAAAGTCCGTCACGGTCACCAGCCTCTTTATCGACCACAGCTGGACATAGCCCACCTCATGGACATTATCATGCGCATACAGGATGTATGAACATAAAACACCATCCTATCCAAACGGGTTATTCCTCAGTGCAGTAGCGGATCCATGGGGCTCAAGCCTAAAGCAATCTGGGTCCACCGCTGATAAATCTCAAATTAAACTCGATATTATCCTACTTTCTTATCCTAGTGTGATCCGATATTATCCTAGTGTAGCTTCTCTTTTTTTTTTATAGAGAAGAGGGCGGACGAGCAAGCTTCTCTTAAACTAATAAAATCGTACCTTCGTACGACAATGACGGAAGACAGGTTGAACGGTTCGGCTGCCATGTACGAGGGCTGTATGATAAGTACATGGCCTTGACAAGAAAAAACATTTTTATGTGTAAAATTTATTTTATTTTTCAACGTAATCACCTTTCAGTTCGATACACTTAGTCCAACGTTTTTCTATCCTTTGTATCCCCTGTAAAAAATGTCCATTGTTGTAAAAATCACAAAAGTTATTCCATTTAAATGGCTGGCATTCACAAACTAAACCACGCAGCGACTTGACAATTTGACAGTATTATTGTGAAAGGTTATATTTACGACAAATATCACTTTTTAAATACATACTAGCAGCGCCAACTCCGGCCTAGGCCAGGTACTTATCATACAGCCCTCGTATATTTACCGAGATATATCTGGCAGGGTACAACCTGTCGAAGTCATTGAAGAATTTTCAAAAAGTCATCCGAGGAGACTGGCTATGCGTTAAATGAACAAAATAAAATTTTGTGTACTTTTTTAGTGTTTTAGTGTTTACCTTGATAAAGCCTACCTACCCTCAGCTGTGTCAAGCCCCTCCAAACCAAAATCCTGCATCTGCCACTGCCTCAATGCTTGCTCAATGCTCAATGGTAGCGGCTTTGTTATCCCTTATAGTCGCCTTTTGAGTCACCCACGGGAAGATGGAATAGTGGCCAAAGGTGGGTAAAACGTACATTATTTTTAGGATTATAAGTCAAAATAAAACCAAGCCCTATGATAAATTCATTATGTACGAGTATAACAGTTTTATAAGCCTACCTTCTCGTTTTGACTATAATTACTGTGCACTGGACAATTTATCCAGATTCTCTTCCTTTTCCTTCTTTATTGAAGAATTTTTATACTTAGATAAACTTTTTTTATTTTTAGAAGTTAAAATTAAAGTTAAGTTCGCAGAATATTGTTGGATGTGGCTAATCGTCATAAAATTGTAAATGGAGAACTAAAAACTAATATAATAAAGAAGTAAAATTGTGTGTTTGTATGTTGGGGGTAGCCTCTGGAACTACTGAACCGATTTCAAAAATACTTTCACAAATAGGAAGCTACATTATCCGTGTCTAATATAGGCTATATTTTATTTTTAATGTTTGAAAAAAACTTATAATAGAAGCGAAGCTAGGACGGGTCGCTAGTGATATATATTTTTATGTCCCAAAGCGAGAACCAAAGCATCATGAATTGTTTTTCTTGCCCCCACATCGCACTAGAGAAACATTTAACAAACCAATTACTAGAATATGTATAAAATATAACCAATTAACTTCCGAACATCCGAAACTGGACTTATTCACAGATGGTTTGCTGACTTTCAAGCACAAAGTCAAATGCACTCTGACTACAGAGCGTCACAGTTAGATCTCCGGGAGATCATTTTACTTTATTTTCTTTTTTTATTTACTTTTAACCACTAGATTATTTACGATTAAATTTAGGGCTAAAATGTCAATTATGCTATCGTCACATTATTGAGATGTCAATTAGGTTTACTTCGGTACACACTATATCAAATTGCGCTTTGATATGTTTATATCTTGTTTTATGATGCACTAATAATTAAATCAAATAAAACAGGAAATCAACAACGATTGTTTCTATTTATACACACATTTCAATAACACAAACATGTAATTTTATTCAGACTCATACATCAATTTAAGTAAAATATTTTATATCTATGGATTGGTATTACAACCAAATTTATTTTACAAAGAAATAAAACATGTCCAATTTTCCATCTGTATTCCCTACAAAAAATACTTCAAAACTATATCGGCCAATTGATAAGCGTACCTCTGGGAGTTCACAGCTCACTAGGTACAGTCCAGCACAAATTAAATTTGATCCGGGCTCGCGGACTCCATTAAATATCGCACGCTCTTAACACCACCCATGTTCAGTAGTTATAGTCATATTGATATATAACAGTACGTTGATATTAGCCGTACAATAGAACTTTGCTCACCACTTCACAATCCACACAATTCACACTTAACTTGATATTTTTTTTGTATAGAAAAAAGGCGGCAGACGAGCATACAGTCCACCTGATGGTTAGTGGATACTGTCGTTCATAGACATCCGCGATACATGCCAACGTCAGTTCAGAATGACAAACGTTGGCACGCCCCCGGATGCGCTGCCTACCTTTGCAGATTAAGGAATGGATTGGGAAAATGGGGAGGGAGAGGATGGGATGGGAATGGGCTCTGGTATATCTCACTCACTACTGAAATACGTACGTACGTACATTGGGGAAATATGATAAAGTGGGAAATGCAGTACATTTCAAGATAGTCTTCTGTGATAATCTAGTGGTCAAGGTGGTCAAGACTTGATAATCTCGACTTTTATTATATATTCATTGGCTTCACATTTACATAGCCACTGTAAGTAATAGACCACAGCTTACTATAATTTCACTTCACCTAAACAAATTCTTGTACCGTAACCAGCATTTTTATCGTCCACTGCTGGTATTATAGCCTTAAAACAGTACACTAGCCAAGCGGGTTTGACAACTCTTTTAGAGGTGGTGCAGTTAGTCATGGCTTGTGGTAGTGGGTTTGTTATAAAATTTTATAATATGGCCCATAATAAATATGAGCTTCTAAAGGAAAATCTCAGAAGCTAAAATTATTGTACCTTTATTTGAAACTAAATTTTGATTTAGAACAGAAAAGCCCGCAGGTTCACGGTGTAACTTTCTCGAAGTTATTCTGCCCAAGGGAGCAAACTTGGACGTACTGTGGACCAATGTCTTGTTGATAAAGTAGATTGATAAACAAGTATATTATAACTTAGGTAATTAATTTTGTCTATTTAAACATAATATAAACTTACAAGGACTGATAGTGTATTTTTTTGGATTTACAGCATCAGGCTAAGGATTATTAATTGGAGACTAGCAAGTTTTTCAAACTAGCCGTTGTACTCCAAAAGCCTTACCGGTTTAGTATCGCCTTTTAAACTCCCCTTGAGTTTAAAAGTCGATACTAAACCAATGTTTTAAAGACCATTAAACGTGTCATATGGGTGCATTCGCTCACCTCCATTTTTACACACTGTGTCATGGGTCCAGAGACACGCACAAAAACGAACACAAACTATCCAGATGTCGAATGAACAATGCTTTTTTCAACGTATTCGTTTTTATATTAACAAAATTAAAATTTTTATACGAATTTTTGTGCAACCGGGAATATAATGAACCGGGAAATTGAAATATGTGAACGGACTATTTACTCAGCAGGCAAGTCACAACGTATTGAGCTAATCGCTCCTTAGATAATGTATTGCACGTGTCATTCCTTTTTCATAAGGAAATAATAACGCATCTAATAATACTCAGTATTCTTTTGTTTCCTCAGAAAACGTCACCAAAATATCATGTTACCGAAGAAACGTCCCAAGTGACTGACATTACAAGGGTTTCCACTAACAAAAAGATGTAAGAAAATCTTTCATTGTCCTTACTTAAATCCCTTTCAGGGAAATTTCGAAGAAATGTACCTATTGCGGAGATCACAAATTTAGAATTTCTAAAAAAAATCATTATTACATCTTGTCTAAGGGGCGATAACTGAATCTAAAACCCCGGTAATTTTTTGTATTTAGCAGAAAAAATAGTTTTGTTACAGACCAAAGTGCAAACGAATTGGTAAATGGTAGGTCGATCTTGGTTAACTTCATAGATGAACCAATTGTAGTTCCAAAATTGACTTTACGAAAAAGAAAATAAAAATATTTCGCCGCATTAGCGACGATACAAACGATTTGTTGCTGAATAAAGCACATACACTTGTAGTCCTAAAAAGCTCTATAATTTTTATCTAAAAACTTTTTTGCTAAAATATAAATATATCTCTAATTTTCAAACTGTAAGCCGATTTGGTCCATCACCGAATTTAACAATACCTCTCTTAAAAATGTGTGACATCTGTTCACTAATTCGCAATGGTTATGCTTGGTGAAATATGACATGAAACCCCCCTCCTTCTTGATTGCAAGGGAGAAAGCTTCTTAAGCATGTGAAACGGTAACTAGTATGTGATTTCTAATTTAGCTCTACCATCAAGCTATATTCTAGCTTGGGGTCTAATAAACGCATACGACCAGCTGGGGCTGAGCTACGATAAGCTAAATGTGCCACGCCTTGATTGCTGGATTAAATTTAGCGCTTACGGCGAGTTACTAATCCGCGGTTGCTGCTTCAATCTAGTGCCACTAGATGACATGTTAAGGGGAAGACCCTTTCCCATCTCTATTATTTTACGTGTGGTAGCTGTCTGTGGTATGACTCAGAGAACGTCACTATTTCTTCGCCCTCTACAATAAAGTAGGACATTGTTTCGAGTACACTTGACTGTCAAATAATTCGGAACTTGATAGGCATGCCAATGTCAAATAGAAAATAACATAGTGGACGCAGTTTAGTGTTGTAAAAATGGGCATTGAGCATTCGACGCTCAAGCACAGAATTATCGCTACTGAACTTTTAAGACAAGCGTTAAACGCTCGTGAGCCTTATAGTCCAAGATTTTAACTTATGATAGTTTTAAACTCTGGAGGTTATAAGTTCGAATCTAAAAAGGTCTTTAAACTTTTTTATACTATTTTTTTAAGTTATACATAAGGATCATCAATTTCTATTACCAAAACTAAAACATATCCAGAAAATATATCCTGAGATAGCTGCGATCCTTAGTGAGACCGTATACATTATTCAATCAGTCAAGCCCAATAGTTTCTTTAGTGACATTTTCTTTGTAGTTTTCTCAGCTCACTTCACAACAATTTATTACGTATCTTGTAATGGATCCGGGATGGATTTACTGTCGAAATCTACATATAGACCATTGATCAACCAATATACAGAGATGTAGCAATATGGCCCTATAAAAGAGGCATTTGCATGATGGTCATTTTGACAGCTTTCAATTCACACTCATTTGGTGGTAAAAAACTATCAAGAATGTGTTATTGATTGTTATCCTTTTTTTAAAATGACTGCAATATTTTTGACGTAACGGTGTTGTCAATGTAAAGAAACATAAGAAATACAGAAATAATTGAATAACAATACTTTTTATGTATAAACCAAAATAATATCAATGACGCAATATTTCACGGTAAATATGTTTAAGTAAATAAATAAAGAAAAGACTCTTAAAACGTAATTATCATCAGTCGTTATTGGTAAAATAAATATTACAAGCTTTTGTTTAACTTCACAAATGTTTGTTAATTAGTTTGTTTTGTTAAAATCTAGCTAGTTCATTTTAACCCACTTCTACTTCCACTAAAACCGACGACAATACCATAATCTGATGTCCTTAACCTGATGCTGTAGCCAAGAAGGCCAGCACACTAGGAATCTTCTCAACGGCGGCGGCGTACGGGTAACATGTCGTGTTTGGGCTAGTTTGGCTCGTAGTTTTAATGACAGCACCTTAGTGTCATGACTACATGCGTAGCCAGTATATCGAATGAAACGGAAAATACATAGTTATGAAAAAACCCGTTTTTAAGACGTGTTTCCATGGAAACCAAGATGGATCGCCGTCTGTAGAAACACGATGAGCTTATTTAATTCTTAGATGTTGCGGCAGACAGAAACAGCAAACAGAGTCACACGTACACACAGAGCTCACGTAATGCAAAGATGCACTCGGTGTAGCACTGCATTGAGACTTGTGCACTCCAGGACGGCCAGCAGCTACTAAAGATCGAGCGATTTTTTTTTTCGGAATGACTATGTTCTTTAGGCCCTCATAGCCTTTCAAGAATCACCGGACATGTATGATTTACTGCAAGCGCAGAAGGCGCTCAGCCGGGAGCAAAGAGTGTGTGCAGCAACGAGCCTAAGGGCTCCCCCACCGGCGGAAGGAACGGACCTCGACTTAAGGCGTTGCTTTGGGAGGGTACCGCGGGATCGCGAGTCGGTAAGAAGCGGCCAGGCACGTGCCTATACCTGGAAAAAGTGTTGGCTGAAGGGCGGTGTGTGTTCACGGTGTAACGAGGGTAACGTCCTCCTCCGTCCTCGTCTCCGCCCGCGAAGACGGTGTATATGTGTAGCGTAAGAACGGCATTGGTAGCAGTAATTGAGTCGTCTAAGACGTACCAAGGACGTCGATGACGACGGCAATGGGGAACGGCATTCCTATCGGGGACATAGGTTAGGCTGTCAACTACTAGGGGGTTGGGATGGTGAGGGACTCTGTCGTAGTAGCGTCGGTGGAGTCTTTCACGTATTTGACGATAGAAGGAAGTTTCAAGTCCCTGTGGAGGTCGACATTGCGAGAGTACCATAGGGCAACCACGGCATTACAGCATTTGGAGGTTTTAGAGTATTTTAATGTTGGAGGGGGCTACGTGTGCAAAAACAACGCTAGCGAAGGTCATTATCGGACCTACGAAGGTTTAGTACAACGTCAGCTTATTTCTAAGCTATATTTTACTTTTCTCGCCTATGAAAGAGTTTAGGCGACCGAGTACATAGGCGGCTCCGTTTCGGACAGTTTTTATGTGTACTGGAAAGTCAGTCGATGGTCTAGAGTGAATCCGAGATATTTGGTCTTTCTAGCCCAAGGAATAGTTTGACAGAAAAGGGATATCGGGAGTGGGGAAAGACGAGGCCTAGAGCTACGAGTGCCACCCATAGAAAAAGGAAAGCACATGACTGCACTTTTCTCGGGGTTGACCTCAATCCTCCGTCTCACAATCCACTCGCCTATGGCGGTGACTGCGCATTGAAGGCGTAAAAAGACGGAGGTTCCTATCTGAGGCGCAGAGGGCGGTGTCATCCGCAAAGTGAGCTAGCTCTATTCCAGGGAAGTGGGGGATGTCATTGGTGGAGAGGGAATAGAGTGTGGGTGCTAGAACGGAGCCGTGATGGATTCCAGAACTGGACAGAGTGCCTTCAACTCTGTAGCGAAAGATACGATTGATAATGGAGTCTAGAATTATGAGAATAAAACTCTCAGGCACCTCGAGTTGGTACAGTTTATAGATTAAACCGTTGTTCCAGACCTTATCAACATCGAACTGTTCATCGATGAGGAGGCCTTTTGAGTTAATGTGACTCAGTAGGCGCGAAAGTAGATTTTTTTCATAGATTTTAGCCATTGTATTCAATAGACTAATGGCTAATGTATTCAATAGACCATACTATAACAAGAGGGTTCCGAGCGGTGTTTACCCGGTTTGGGGATGCCGATAACGACGGCTTATTTCCAAGCTGCTGGAACGAGATGATGTTTCATTGCGGCATTGTAGATAGCTACAAGAAGTGCAATCAAGTTGATCGGAAGGCTTTTCTAAACACATTATTAGGAATTCCACCGAAGCCACGTGATTTTTTAATTTTGAGATTATTAATGATGTCCTGAATTTCAATTATCTACCATAACTGGTCTGATGGGGAAATAGAGGCTCGACGCCCCACCTCTCCGTTAACCAAGTGGACGTGTGACGCTTTGACCGGTTGACGGCTAGAGGAGCATTGGGCTTTAAGGCTGTCGGCCAGGCATTCAGCCTTCTCAACACCGTCAAATGCGGGAGGACCGTTCGGTCTAGTCAGTGAGGGCTAAAGATCGAGAGGGCGAAGCACTTATTTTTACATCTACGCGGCATACACATTGATCGCGTGATTTACAAATCCATAACAATAGTAAGCATCGATAATGCTCGCTCGCTATTGGTCAAAATGTACCATTTTTCATTGGCTTCTAATATAATAATAATTATTATATACTATATAAAATAAGTTAAAGAATTTTAAATAAAACACTCAATATTCAGTACAGTTCAACTCATCCAAGACTTTCATTTGTCTCCTGCCTAATAAGCACCTCCAAATGACATTGACCTGATACTGCAGCCAAGAAGGCCAGCACATTGTGGGACGTACTTACTCAAAAGTTGACATCAAATTGGACAGCTCTTGAGAACATTGATTAAATAAGGTTAAACATTATTTCAAGTCAGTATTCCCCTTAACTTAATACCATGTTGCAAGGGCGCGGGTGACCATCACTCCTCGAATTACTGTCACTAAGTGCTAACACGTAACATTTCGTGAACGCATTAATATTTTTAATCCATCTGATGTTCGCCACGTTTAAAATTAACGTTTAAAACGACATAGTTTAAACATTTAAACTATGTCGTCATTTTTCTCCACGCTGTAGTATTTTGTTATATTCTCTTTTTTTTATGGACGAAGGCGGCAGACAAGCATACAGTCCACATGGTGGTAGATGGAACTATCGCCCGTGGACATCCGCGATACATGCCAACTTCAATCCAGGATGACAAACGTTGGCACGCCCCCGGTTGTGCTGGACCTACGAGTATAAGAATGGATTTAAAGAGTAGCAGTGGGCAGGTCATATATGACAAAGGGCTGATAACTGACTGATACCCGAGGTAGATCCTCGAATTCAAACAACGTACGAGAAGACGTAGCGTGGGACACTGGTCAGATGTGGGGGTTCTTCAAGAAAGCTGTGAACAGTATTTTACAAGGTCGGCGGCGTACCCGCCAGCCTCCCGGTGTTGCAGGTGTCTACGGGCGGCGGTAACCACTTACTGTCAAGTGATAAATCATCACTTGATACCATCATCAAAGATACACAATTTTTACAATAATCAAACAAAAACTCAACTTCACTTCTTAAGTTCCCGCCAAAAAACCCCAACAACTGTCCATGATGATGTTAACATAAGGGTACATAAATATGTATATAAAGAATAAGGTTAAAGAACATCTGACATAAGTGCCATACCTACTCTCCGCCTATGAATCATTTAAGTAGACAATTGGTCCCAAAATAGTACATTAATAATAATAATTATTATTATTATTGAAGAATGTTCCATGTTTAAAGTCAAAAATTTTACAAGTTAAAAACACGCTCCAAATATGCAAATACATTCAAAAACTTTACGTTTTTCAGTTCAGTGCCATATTTCCAGCAATTTTCACCGACATATGCTGTAGTTTTAATGTCATTAACAATGCACGGAGGACAAGCGAAATTTTAAATTAGTGCAACATTTTACAAAATACACCGAGTGGAACCTTCGTCAGCGCATGCATATTTATTTGCATTGGCGTTTAAATTCTTCCATCGTTTATTAACGCATTTGCATTTCTCGACTCTAATTAAAATGCATTATTACCATGTATTAACCTAAAAATCTTTGGTATTAATGACTTTGACCTTCAACCTTTTGGTATTAGTGACTCTGTTGGGTCAAGTCTCTCTTAAATGGACTAGTACTTAACGAAAAAACAATTAGTCATTTGTATTTTGTTACAAATAGAAGGCGGCAGACGAGCATACAGTACACCTAGTGGTAAGTGGATACTGTCGCCAATGGCCAATGAGGGACCAATGTACATGCAACACGACATACATTGACCCGCCCCCGAATACGCTGCTTGCCTACCTTTAGTTGTTTAAAAATGAATTTGGAGAAAGGGTTCGGAAAATGGAGAGGGATAGATTAGGACGGGATAAGAATGGGCTCTAGCATGTCTCACTTACTGCCGAAACACGTATGTACATTGTAGAAATAGGATAAAGTTGAAAATGCAGTATATTTTACGGTAATTTTCTGTATTGGGGGGATCATTCGAGTGCGATTCGAGTGCATTCGAGTTCGAGTGCAATTCGAACCTTTGCCATTCGACTGCGCCTAGCGGCTGCGGGACAGCAGCGTGCACCATCCCCGTCACAAACAACCTATATAATCTTTACGACCTAGATAAAATGTTTGGTCTTTCACTAAATTTATCTTATTTTAATATGGTCTTTCACTTTAAGACATAAGTAATAATTCATCAGGGTTCAGAGACTTCCAAATGAAATATTCTTTTGGTGACAGTACCGTAACTTTACGTGGCATGCATTGCTCGACACTGCATTATTTAATTAAGAGCAAGCTGCGTTAGTCAAATTGTCCAAATTCAGTACTTATTCAGTTACCGCCGGCGCTCAGAAGCCAAATAAACTGTGCATTTAGTCTAAATTGGCGAAACGAAGCTTAACACTGGCGCAGATTATTTCGTGGCATGAAACTTAATTCTGTTTGTTAGTTTTATCTATCTACTGTTACCCCAATAAAATTCCCTTTTCAATATCAAGTAGAAATAACATGAAACTCAACGAGGAAAACAGGAGCCCGTAAAAAACCTAGCCCAATTTTTCATGATAATAAATAAAGGCTATTTATCCTACGCCCAATCTCGAATAAAGTCGTTGCTTCTGACGAGATACTTCACACCGACAGATTACGTGAATACACTAAACCTGGAAATCTTGAATTTGCATGGAAATATCCTGACGGAGGTACTCGTATGTAGGTAATATGCTAATATTTTACGTTTGTCATTGTGTTAAAGTGGGGTATTTTTGTATTTTCATATATGGGCAATGGTGCAATTATCACATTCTGCCAGTGTCAAATTTTCTTCGTAATAAAAAATTTCAGAGTCTAAAACGTATCCTGTCCAATTCCGTCAGTAAGTCAGAAGTCGCTCAATAAAGCGATAGTAGGTTTACTGAGGACATGAGAGGATTCCTTGGAAGCACACGAAAAACGCAGTCCTGCGATTTTATTTGATTATCACAAACACCACGCACGAAAAACACTTTGTAGTTTAATAAACTATCACTACTATAACACAAAACGCGTAATACACTATTTTACAATAATCAAACAAACACTTAACTTCACTTCTCCAATTCCCGCGAATAAGACAGTTGGGTATTTAATTACTTAAAAAAATATTAGTCGTTTATGAAAAGAAAGTGGTAGACGAGCTGTCAGTTCTCCTAGTTGTGGACACTATCGCTCATAGATATTCGCGGTACGTGCCAACATACCAATTCAAGTCAATTTTGTTACTACAACTCAGTTTGTAGTCTTAAGGCACAACATCTTATAAAATGACTGACTTGAAGATGCTATGTGTATAGTTATTTTATTTAACCACAAGATGGCCGCACATGAATGACAGAGATAGCAATAGTTTTTTTTTTAGAATAGATGGCACAGACTATAAAAAAGTGATAAAATCAAAAATAAAAATCGCTCGTATTATAGGGAGGGGGATGCACGCTGCAATCTTGGGTGCACTCGATTGGATATTGCTCTCTGCTCTCCACTCTGTGAGGTCACTTTACGGTAGTATTGCACTTCCCACGATATCTTATTCCTCCAATGTGCGGCAGTGAGTATGATATGCCAGAGCCCATCCCCATCAGCCATACTCATTTTCCATTCCCATTTCCTAAATCCTACATCCTAATCCTTCCTAATTCATTCCTTAATCTCCAAAGGTAGGCAGCGCTCTGGGAACTTGCCAACGTTTGTCATTCTGGGCTGATTACAGCGGATGTTTATGAGTGGCAGTATCCACTTATCACCAGGAAGCCTGTCTGTCTATTCATCTGCCACCAGCTTTCTATGAAAAAACTTTACAGTTCCTTACATTGTATGTTGCAATATCGTACGTCAAGGAGGAAGAGGCGACCGCATCGCAAGAGATGTACAGAAACAAGTTAGGTACCTTTTTTTTTATGGACGAAGGCGGCAGACGAGCATACAGTCCACCTGATGGTAAGCGGATACTGTCGCCCATAGACATCCGCGATACATGCCAACATTAGTCCAAAATGACAAACGTTGGCACGCCCCCGGATGCACTGCCTACCTTTGGAGATATAGGAATGAATTTGGAGAAAGGATTGGGAAAATGGGAAGGGATAGGATGGGAATGGACTCTGGCACATCTCACTCACTACTGAAACACGTACGTACATTAGGGAAATAAGATAAAGTGAGAAATGCAGTACATTTCAAGTCTTCTGTGAGAGAGGGGTAACGTGGCCAGTCGAGCGCGCCCAGCAGCTGTTGGATTGCAGCGTGCACTCTCCTACTCAAACTACCTACTTGAATAATTCGTTTAATAAGGGAAGACGGAATGAAAAAGGAACGAGACGCTCGATAAAGTTCGTAACGAATTGCCGCCAATATTTTACACTGTTTTTATTCATATTTCTCGAGGATGCTGAAGAGTAATATTGTCAGTTAAATTACTGCAAATGTTTCCTGAATATTAATCTGAAATGCTATTCTCACTTTCCTAATTTATAGCATCGTAATGAACATACAATCAGGGGCGTGCGGCGCGCATTTCCTATCAGAAGGCAAGTAGAGTTTAACTCTTGATTACATATTGATTGTATTCACGCTAAAGTAATTAAGCCTATTCGGTTGAAATTATAATTGTTTTTTTACTGTTTTAACAAATATAAATACACATTCATTTAAATACCTACGTTACGATTAAACATTGAATGGAAAACAGCACCATCCACTTTTGTGCATTATGGATATTTTATTCGCTCATTGAGAGAATTTGATGTACTTATAACATATACTTATTGAACATACACTTATAAACATATAACATATCCATTGTTGGAACTCAGAGTCCTCAATCTTTTAACACTACTCAAACGTCATCAACTCAAACAATTATATATTTATAGTAAAATAAACATTTATGACGTACGTGTAAATTTATAATTAGTAATAATACATTTAGTGTATTGATAGACATATTAAAACATTTTGCACCATTATTACTAAATTACTAAAGACTGACATTATTGTTTGTGAAAACGTTTTGTTCCCTTCCACTGAGCTTTTAACTCAGTTTTCCTACTTAGCCCGTGTTCCCCGAGGAGATAAGGAGATAAAATCTGGAATTCGAGGCGAATTAAATCGGAAAATACAGACGTTGGAGAGGAATTGAATCAAGTTACCTTTCAAGCCACATTTAATTGTTTCGTCTTAAACAAAATCACGGTATTAAGGTAAAAATAGCGGCTAAGAGATATAAAATTAAATGTCTTAGAGGTCATCTAGACGATCAATGATATTGTGTTGTTTTACGGATAGGGCAATATTATTGATTGTTTAGAGTGTATTGAAATCTTTTGATCACAAAGTGTCACCGTATCTATCTACATATTTATCTATAAATATTGTTTGTAAAATTATCATCTATGTATTTAAGTAGGTATTTAACTATTTTTCAGCCTTAATCAGTATTCCAGTAAGACGTAAAATCCGAAATCCGAGACGAATTAATTGCGAAGAGAGACTCCTGGTAACAAAAGAATCAACTTACCGTCTGAGCCTCATTAATTGTTTCTTTTAAAACAAATTTCGAGCATTAAGTCAAAAGCCAGAGAGAAATTAAATGTCTTTGTAGAATTCTTCATATAATATTCTAGATTTTAGTAAACTGCCATTGCACTAAAAGTAAAGATTTTTCGAGTTTTAGTTACAACTTCGAGTACTTCGTTTGCATAGTCTTTAGAGTACGTACGTGAGAACTAATTTTATAAAATGGTAAAATTTCGTAAATATTATTATTACAATAAACTGGACGAATTTAAATTAAAAAATATACCACCCCACTTTAGAATATGTAATTGAATTCATAAAAATGGGACTTGGTATAATATTGCAAAATATTTATACCAAGTTTTTAATTGATGATAGGACTATTAAATATTTTTTTCCATACAAACTTCGACGTCCCGTTTCACCCCTTTAAAGTTGACTTTCGAGTCTGGCTTCTTAGTAAGCTTTCCGCCATAAAAAGTGACATAATTATGCTAGATATATTTCTGTAAAGCATATAAAATTTTAGACTTTGTATTTAGCAAATATGTATGAAATTTTAAAGATTATGTATATTATGAACTTTAAAGATAATTTTGCGAAACAATAGATTCGATAAAATTTCATGTCAATCAAATTAGAATCCTAAACGGAATCCATGATTTCAGGCTTCGAGAATTGATAAATTACATCCTATATAAATATAAGTATTTAAATTTGAATTTCATTTAATTTAATTCGAATTTGTGTTACTTTAAAATTTTAAACTTTATGAGTCACAAAATAGACATGACAGAACGTTAATCCTTGTTCGGCGGTAATCCGCCATTTCGCGTGAGGTTATTCTGATAGCTGTAAAGTTGAAAACGCTGTGCATGTATCCACAAGAATTGTACTGTAGGTGGTGGATGCTTTGCGGCTTAGGCTCAAGGGCGTGTCAATCTAAGTAGTGTCACTTCTTATTTTGGACATGCCAATGTCTGATAAAGTACACCGACAGGGATTCTAATAGAACCAGCGGAAATAGGGCCACTACTCGTGCTGAGTCATCAAAGGTCTCATATTCCATATTTCATATTCCTCCGTTTAAATTTCTACATATATAATGCGTGGTACATGTATATATGCAGAAATACCTACTAATTAGATACTTATATTGATATAATTTCAGAACATCTCATCAGTATTTCTCAGAGTTTAAATAACATCTTTTCACTTACTTCTTGTCATCATTTTACATTGAATAAATAATTCATGTTATATTTACATTGCAAACTACCAAGTGATTAATTCTCCTTTTCAGCCAACTTAATTTCAAGCTTAACAAAGGATTAACCTATTTTCTACTCTAACTTCATTGTTTATAGTTCATTTTCAAGTGAAGGTGTAGTAATCTGAGAAGGAAGACTTAATGAGTTTTTCAATGGAGACAAAGTGGTCTATCCGATGGTGCGTGCTCAAGACCAGTCTGTAGGACTTAGTCAATATGGACACTATTAGCTTTAGTGAGATTCAATTTACTAGTAACTGTATATAAGTAAAGAATTTTCCAGCAGTTTCGCTTGCCTACAGAATATTGAAGAAATAGAACTTCGTAAGGGGGAGGGTGCATTTCGAAATCCCACAGCCGCTGGGCGCACGCGATTAACCCAGTTACCCCTCTCGCAGAGAATACTATCGAAAAATATACTGCATCACTATTAGGATCGCAATGCTACCGTCTTGGTATTCTAGTTAATGAATGATGTCAACATAATTTTAAATCAACAGTATTGTCATTGACATCAAGTCATTAGCAGTCCAATTTTATTAAGAGATGTACTGTTTTTGATAAACAATGTTGACGGTGAAAACTACCCGAATTGATAGGCATCGTTATTACCGCGAAAAACAAGCAGACATACGTCGTCTTCAGATGGTATATGGAGATATCGATTGTACCTAGTACTGTGTAAACTGTGTGGTATTGGAATTTGGCTAATAACGGCAACAAAACGCCAGACTGCGCGACAATGATGAAATGGATTACAGATTAAAAAAATTACCACACAATGGTAGTAATACTAAATAGTGCACGCTACAGTAATAATAATTCTGTCCATGGGGCCCTGAACTCCGACCGACTGTGCCTCCGCGGGGATTATACCGTCTCTCCCTTGGATCTCCGGGAGAGACTATGGAACCATTTTTAAAATAATAATCATTTTATTTCACAAAAATTACATTACATGAACTTATGTTAGTAGTAAATAACTTGCAATCTAGTGTTAGTATTACCGTCGTATAGTTGGATCCAACGAGCCAGCATCGGCGAGTCCCGTCTAGCCGCGAGCATGCTCAGGTGTTGCCGTGGACACGGCTCACTATGGAGAGATAATCTTTTCCGCATGATGCATCAGAAATCGTCAGTTTGGGCTTCCGTGAATATGCGAGAAGTTGAATAGTACAGAAGGTTCTCTCTCCAACAAAAGTTTTTTAAAATTTAATTTAGACTATAAATCCCATACAAATATCTGTAATCCCATCCCATAAAAAACTTATAGTTGAGTTAAGTAGGTAGGTATAGATTTTTGTAGGGGGAGAATACTCGCTGCATTTCCCACAGCCGCGAGTCGCACTCGACTTAGCCACATTACCCCTCACTCACAGAAGACTGTATTTCCCAAATGTACATAAGTGTTTCGGTAGTGAATGAGATATGCCACAGCCCATTCCCATAATCCCTCCTCATTTTCCCAACCCTTTCTCCCAATCCATTCCTTAATCTGCAGTGGTGGGCAGCGCGTCCAGGGGCGTGCCAACATTTGTCATTCTGGACGGGTGTTGGCATGTATCGCGGATGTCTATGGACGACAGTATCCACTTACCATCAGATGGACTGTATGTTCGTCTGCCGCCTTCGTAGGTAAGAAAATATAAAAGTCACCTGACATGGACCTTGACAAACGCCCTTGATATTCTCGAATACCCTGGTCCAGTATTTGATGAAGAGTCCCATCGAGTGTTTATACCTACAAAATACCTAACCATTCCTCGAAAATATTTACGAAAATATTTACTGTTTCTCGAGAACTAAATTAAATATAAAACAGACGAGTACGCTCATACTTTTATTTCAAAAGGGAGCGATACGTCACTTAAATCTCGAGCACCTACTGATTTCACAGAAAAAGACCCAGCAGAAGGGGTCTAATTATGTAAAAGGATAATAACGTTATTACAGTGAAATCAACGAGACATGAGCTTTCCGTTTGTATGAGTGCACACCGATAGTATACATTGCGAACCTTTTCTACAATCGGATTGGACAATTCGGCACCCACTCACACAGATGCGAAGCTCATGTCTCATTGATTTCACTCTATTACAATATTTACACTGTACTGTAAAAAATGCCCACGTAAAAATATATTGTATAAACTGTTAGGTTGGCACTATTGTCGCTAATTGGCATGTAAAGTTTTAGCGTGATCTGTCAAATAGTTGTTTGAAATGTTCATATTTGCTAGACGAGTGTACTTTGCAAATTTTACAATGGATACAAATATCGAACAAAAAATTTGCATGAAATTTTGTGATGCCAACAATATTTCTTGTCATTGAAAATTTTAGAGAAGATCTACAGTGAGTGGACTTTATCAGAAACAAGAGCATATGAGTGGTACAAAGCATTCAAAGAAGGCCGAGAAGTGATCGAAGACTTGCCTCGTTCTGGTCGACTTTCAACGGCGACTGAAAAAAATATCAACAAGGTGAAGGACGTGGTGATGGTAAATCGTCGCGGTAGCTTAAAAGAGATGGCTCAGGAAGTTGATATGTGTCACGAATCCGTTCGCATCATTTCGGTTGATGTTTTAAGTATGAAACATGTCGCGGCACGGCTTGTTCCGAAGAAACTGAAACTGAAGAAACTGAAGAAACTTTCTTCAAAAAGATACCCGCCAACAGGTTGCTACAGACATACTTGAACGAGCCAATACGGATTCCGTATTCATGAAACGCATCATAACGGGTGACAAAACGTGGGTTTATGAGTTTTACATGCAAATCAGCCAACAAGCTTCGGAATGCCGCTTCGATAGTGAACCGAAACCGAAAAAAAACACGTCAAAGCCACACAAAAATCAAAGTCATGTTGACTGTTTTCTTTGAGTAGCATGGTGTTGTCCACTCGGAATTCCTTCCGGAGGGTCAAACAGTCAATAAACATTATTATATAGGCGTCCTGAGGCGATTACGAGAGAATATTCGTCGGAAAAGTTTGTGGAGTAACAATTCTTGGATACTGCACCACGACAATGCGTCGTCTCAGACCTCAATCATCGTAAGGAAATTTTTAGCCACAAATTCAAGGAATGTCATCGACCAAGCACCATATTCGCCAGATATGGCCCCGTGTGACTTTTTCTTGTTCCCCAGACTCAAATTACCACTTCGTGGCAGACGTTCTAAGTCCGTTGACGTAATAAAACAAAATTCTCTAAAAGAGCTAAAGGCCATGCCTATAAGGACTGTTTAGACGAGTGAATTATGGCGAAGGTGTATTGTGTCGTATGGAGCCTATTTCGAGAGCGACAAAATAAATTTAGACGATTGAAGCAATATTTTTTGTTTATTAAAAAAATCTCGAAACTTATTTGACAGAGTAGTTTATTTTAGAAATTTGTAAATTCGTCAGAAAGCATCTCCATTTCTTTACGAAACTAGACAACCTTCCCCGACGCTATGAACTCAGACCAGGAAGAAACAAAATTATACTACCTCAATCAAAACTGAAACTGCATAGTAATGATCCATATTCGATGTCTATTAAAATTTATAATAAACATCCGTCTTATATAAAAGACTAGCGACCCGCCCTCGCTTCGCTTCGGTTTATAAGAGTTTTTTTTCTATTTTTTTATCCAAAATTTCAAAATAAAATATAGCCTATATTAGACGCGGATAATGTAGCTTCCTATTTGTGAAAGAATTTTTGAAATCGGTTTAGTAGTTCCAGAGATTACCCCCAACATACCCACAAACACACAATTTGACCTCTTTATATATTAGTATAGATGTAGATGAACAAAACAATTTAAAATGATAATATGTTAATAATAATAATGATACTTATGAAAATAATAATAATAATATTTAATAATTACTAATTCAAATAATATAAAATTTTATGTTTGAGAAACAAAGTGTCGGTACTATTACGAAGTAAAATGGTTGTCAATTATAATTGATTATAATAGAGATAATTATAATAGAGTTTTAAAATGCATACAAGACGGCGAAATTTACAACTTATATTTTCAGAAGGTTACATTATAAAATCAATTATCAAAAGACACGGTCAGTATCATCAACATCATTCACAGTTTTTTTATTCAGCCTGTTGCAGAGTATAAGCCTCTTCTCCGTCACGCCATTTGCCTATGTCTTGTGCTAGTGGCATCCAGTTCTTGTTTAAAACTTTTTTGTGTCGTCGACTCACTTGGCTCCTGGACGCCCTACACTTCTCTTTCCAGCTCTGGGATACAACTCAGTTAGGGTTTTGCTCCATCTGCCCTCATCATAACTGGCTACATGTCCTGTCCGTCGTCATTTAAATCTCGTTATCCTCTTGGACTTGAGTCCTTATTCTGACTCCGATCTTCAGTATGCAATATCAGTACGGTCAGTGTGCAACTTCGTATTTGAAAGCGATATTAATATTCGGTTGTACGTGACTAACTTCACTCATAACTCCCAACTAATACCGCCAACTGGAATCTAGCATTCTGAAGTGTCCAAACTTCAAAGTTTACACAAGGATTTGGAAGTAATAGTCTCGATTCAATATCCAATTCGGTTTTGATTGACTTACTAAGTCGTGTAACCATAGCAACAATATCCGTGTAACAATATAATTAATTACATTATACTCACATTAAAGTTGTGACGTCAAAACTATGACGTCTTCCTTGTTTTATATATTTCGTTCATTTGTTCGGATTTATAAATCTAGGCACTTGAAGGATTTAACCGAATGAGGAGATCCGTAGACGAACTAAAGTCACCGACATAGCCTCTCGGGTTAGCAAGCTGAAGTGGCAGTGGGCAGGGCACATAGCTCGAAGAACCGATGGCCGATGGGGCAGAAGGGTTCTCGAGTGGAGACCACGTACCGGCAGACGAAGCCGAGGACGTCCATCTGCTCGATGGACAGACGACCTCATAAAGGTTGCGGGCACCCGCTGGATGCAGGTCGCTGCCGATAGGTCTAAATGGCGGACAATGGGGGAGGCCTATGTCCAGCAGTGGACGTCCAAAGGCTGAAATGATGATGATGATGATGATGAAGGATTTAAATGTATGAATTAATGAAAACTCTTTATTGTATTCCTGTTTTAACTAATTAATTATATTAAACATCACGTATACAGAAGCAAATGGGGGCCTTATCGTTAAAAGCGATCTCTTCCAAAGCTTTATAAATTTGGTGTGGCAATGTACCCAACAATGAGAAGTAAAACATATATCGCAATCTCGTCTTGTGAAAAATCTCACAAAGCAAATGTAATGATCGCGTGTGTTTAAAAAGGGCGTGCAACGTTCGACAACCTGATACCTATGTTACCTTACTGCGGTTGCAATAAGGCTTAGAACGGGATAGATTTGTAACTAAATCTCTGAAAAATAATACTACTCAATCATATATTGCAAACACAAACTTTCATATCTCGCCTACACAAGTTATTGAAATTGTTTTCAGATTAATATTAGTGTATATACTTTATTATATGATGTGTATAAAGTTTATAAACTTTGTTAAAAAGACGCAGCTGTGCAATTTTACGAACATATTATTATTTTGTTCTCTACAATTACTTTGTAACACACTCAACATAAAGAAAAACGACAGTATGTTTCTTGAAATCGATACCGCAACCGTACCGTAATCGCACCGTAACCGCACCATAATCGCACCGTAACCGTACCGCAACCGTACCGTAAGCGTGCCGTAACCTTTTATAGACCTCCTCATGCATATTGTGTTGTGAGTGTATGATGTATGACCTTATGATGCCACGCTGGCCAAGCAAGTTGACGAGTCCACACACTAACACTTCTTATGACCACTTTTTTTATTTGTCACATAGGTTTTTGGTATGTGTATCTGTTACTGTAAAAGCACGTATATTGGTAAATCCTAGGTTTTACTTGTAAATCTTCGGATTTACCAACATGAGTTGGTAAATGTAAGGATTTTTATAAAGTGAGATGTTTTTCCGGGCTTTTACCATCAGAATTTGGTACATGCTAGGTTTTACTAAAGACGGTTAGTAAATGTTGGTTTTCGACCCCGAATGTGGTACCCCGACCACGTGGTACTTGTCTGCCCTACCCCTAGAGTGTTTTTATAAGCCGGAGGCGTGAAGGGAGGGCATCCCTCGCCCTTGCGTAACACATCACAGAAACCCGTGCGAGCCGTAGCGGCTGATAGCCGAAGCTGCGGAGGCGAGCCTTGAGTCAAGACTTGACTATTTTTTCAACATTTACCATGTGGGTAAAACCTAAGATATATCGAGTGAATGCTGCTAAAAGTTCGAAATTAACGATGATCGTAGAACATTTCGGACTTTTACTACAAAGAATTGGTAAATCTTAGGTTTTACTGGAAGATCTTAGGATTTACCATAGTTCGAGCATTTACAGTAACATATCTATGCATGCAGAAACGCTCCACTTCCTCGGACAGCATTAATTAAACTGCCGAATCTCTTCTAACATTTTATTACTTTTTAACACCTTTCAACACGAAATAATCACATAATCTATTTACAATGCGTCTGACAGCTCCTCGTGGGCGGAAGTGGGACGGGGTCCACAAGCGGTTTATAGCGGTTTATAGCGCTTATTACACTTTAAAAGTGATGGAGTTCCTCAGCGCTGGTGGTAACGGCTTTGTAACCCTTTAGTTAACTTTTATGACACACACGGTAGGAGATGGAGTGGAGCTATTCTAAAACCGGCCGACATCACACGGACAAGAAGGTAAAATCGATAAGAAAATGTCTGATGATCTAACGACAGTTTAGCAAACAGGCCATCAATAGAACAACGTCATCCACAGAAATTTCCAGAATTTCGCGTTTTTCACACCTACATATTTACTTACTGAACGGGTCTTAAAGCGTATATTTACCTTTTTTATTTTATTCAATGTTTGGGCGGGGCTAGAGACGATAATTATCGTTAGGGTGCAACGATAATTACTAATTAAACGATAATTATATGAATGTATTAAAACTAGTTAGGGTGCAAATTGCGATTCAATAATACTGCACAATGACATTAATATACAATTTTGTTATAGTTCTAGGGGTCGCCTTACACTAACCATAATCACGAGCTGACTCATTCGTGACTGAGCTCGTCGAGTAATATAAAAAAGGTAAATATACACGTTAAAACCCGTTTAATAAATTAACATCATTCACAGTATAAAATCTTCAAAAGTCCATTACCAAATTCGTTGGTAATTGTACAATTATCGCTAGCAATAATCTTTTAGCATTAAATTAACTGAAAGATGATTCCGCACTTCTTTGGATAAATCGCCGAAGGAAATTGCTCATTTGATTGGCGAAGGGGAAAATTGGGAGATTGGAACCAATCTCGAATGAAATATGTAGGTACTTTCATATCTGTAAAAAGGATTCAGTTTCATAACAATTTAGTTAAAAAAATATAGGTTCCAATAACTGATGTCAGTTTGTGTACTTTGTATAAAATGTACCTAGATTGATGTTTTAATGTTATATATCACTGTGAATGAATGAACTAATACATGTGAATATTGAAATGAATAAATGAGAATAAATAAATAGAAATTGTTTTCCTTTTCTGTTGAAAATATCAAAACTTCATAACTAACGTTCATATTTACCGCACGATCGATAACCGATGGGGTTGACGAGCTCTCGAATGGAGGTCGTGTAAGCGTGGTGTGGGAAGCCCTCCAGTCAAGAAGACCGATGACTTAAAAAAGTGCGCCTGTGGCGACTGAATAAGAAGAGCCAAAAATCGTATATAGTAGCGAGCGCCGGTGGTCGCTGGATAAGAAGAGCCGAAGATCGTATGCCTTCGAAGAGGCCAAGGTCCAGCAGTGGAGAGACATAAGAGATGTACGGTACGGTAAATAAACTAAAATGCCCTAACTCAATTAAGTCAAGCAAATTCACAAAATGACAATAATTATTACGACCCAAGTATACTTGCAAATACCTAATAAGTACCGGGATAACCAAACTTGTAATATTTTTGCAGTACTTAACCAAGTTACTTTTCAAGTGACTTTTAATATTTATATTCAATATAATTTTTTACACATTTTAGTACATATTTTGTACACAATTGGACATTGTATGTGTCGCAGCCTATCTGAATGTGAAGATCAAATGTGGGTAGTTGATAAAACTGCTCGCAGCTCCCATCTTGCACTACCCGTCTCTTCAGTCCACTCTTGACCGCGACTGGTGTAACCCGTACCGAAACGTTCAGTGCGAATTTTGTGAATTTGTGTGTATCTGAAGGGTAATCTCCGGAACCACTGCACCTATTTGAAAAATTCTTTCACCATTTCAAAGGTACATTATTCCAGATGGACATAGGCTATATACTATATTATGTGCAAAACAATTGCCGGGCATGCAACGCATGCTGGGCACAGCTAGTTATTAATAATCGGCAAAGGGTCCTATAATAGTATATAGTTTGTTTATATTTGATTACAGCCATTGCCATTGGTACACCTTTCGATATTATTTTAGCAAATACTTGATACAAATATAATAGCAAAATAAATTGCTTTCGGCTCACCTTTATTGAAGATTTTAAAATACAAAAAAGTTGAGTAAGCCGATCGAGCTCTGATTCGCAGAAATGTCAATTTAACGCTCGCTATAAAAATAACTAGAGTGTCTGTGCAATGTGTAGCTGATTTATTTATTTATTTGCACTTGTTTCATCAAAAAGCCGACTTCATGTTATAAAGCATTTTCTCCCAGCCAATTAATCCATTAACCCATATTATTAATCGCTTTTTAATCTCCGTATAAGTTAAGAACAAAGTGAGGTCACTATCAGTCACGTGATTTCACCTATTGCCCAATTATGAGTGGGACCGTTCCTCGATTCATCAATTAACGATGTATTGTGCTGCATTGAACGGATGTCCTTTTTTATTAATGTGAATAGAGTAGAGTGATGGTATGGTGAGTGTAAACGAAATAATATTGTGAAAGACAAAATTTAAACGGTAATATACTCGTATATATATATATATATATACGAGGCGTATTCGAAAAGTAAGGGCCGTTCGCTTATATTTCAAAATCGACAAGTCGTAACACGTTTAAACTTGTGCATATCTGTACGTGCACTACTCGTGCAGCTATTTCAGGTGTTCTTTTGATTCAGTAGTCATTTGCCTATCTGTGCGTACAGTAAACAATGTCCGCGATAATCGTTGCTCCCGCCAGCTGTGAAGTTCGCGCTGTAATAAGATTTTTGTGTGCAAAAGGATCTTCAGCTGCTGAAATTCATCGAGAGTTATGCCTAGTTTATGGACCTACTGTAATGAATGAAGGAAAGGTTAGACAATGGTGTCGTGATTTCAAAACTGGACGAACAAATGTTCATGACGAAGAGCGGAGTGGTAGGCCCAGTATGCAAACCGATGAAATTGTTTCTGTGGTGGACCAAAAACTGCGATCTGATCGTCGGTTGACGATTAGTGCCCTGGCTGATGAATTTCCTCATCTTGGACGCACTACTGTCTACACAATTGTCACGGAAAAACTTGGATACCACAAATTGTGTGCAAGGTGGGTACCAAAAATGCTTACCGACCAGCACAAAGAGCAAAGACTGTCCAGTGGACGAGAGTTTTTGAACCGTTACCGACAAGATGGAGATGATTTGTTTTCCCACATTGTTACCGGTGATGAGACGTGGATATCCTACATCAATCCAGAAACAAAACAGCAATCAATGCAATGGCGCCACTCAACTTCACCAAAAAACCGCAGGCGGTGAGCTTCTATGCAGAGGGGTTAAGGAAGCTGGTGCAGCGGTACGAAAAATGCTTGGAAGTGAACGGCGATTATGTGGAAAAGTGAAGTAGATTTGTAGTAAACTAAATGTGCTAATAAAACCTATTTCATATGATTATAATTTTTTTTATGACGAAACGGCCCTTACTTTTCGAATACGCCTCGTATATATATATATATATATATATATGTGTGTGTGTGTGTGTGTGTATGTGTGTGTATATTTCAAATAAATATTACATGTATTTAAATAAGTACGATTACATTATTATGCAAATAAAATAGGTACAAAAAAAACAGGAGGCAATCTTGCAACCTAATTTTAAAACTATCATGGGATGGAGCTTTCTTGGTGATGACTAGAAGTTCGTGCCAGAGTCTTGTGACCTCACGGCGAAAGAATCTTAGAGGAATCTTGTAGGGTGTGAGTACATCTTTAGTCTGCCGTTGTCCTATGATGACTTTCATAGCAATTTAATTTAAAAAAACAACTTCCCTCATTAAGTTATTAAAATAAACATTAAGCCAACAATAATATTTAAATAAACATTTAACAAATAAACACACTGATATATGTTGTAACCTGACATTATTTTTATTTGATAACCAAGCCAAATGCCATTAATTTCCAAATTTGTACTCTAATGTTGTCTCCATGGAACAATTTCCAGATAACAAATATCCACAAAATATTCTATTTACATGAAAACCTCTCTGGAAACTAAACCATATATCTGTTTTTTTTAATTGACACGGATAATATAGGTTACATCAAATATTGACAGTAAACAACGTTTATAGTAATTGCAATTTTTTACATAGCAATTTTTTAGAGAGATTGCATCGGACTAGACTGCATCGCTTGAAATAGCGTAACGTTTTAGGTATAGATGCCCATAAATTCCCTGCATTGCAGACAACGCTGCAACTATTTGTATACGGTACAAGTGATAAGATACCAACTATTTGTATTTCAAAGGAAATATTTTTGATACTGTTGAATATATAGGGTTTTAATGATAAAAAACACATTTGGAATGAATTGTTATAACATCAATCCTATTGAACTTCTGATGTTGTGCCTAGGAAGCCGAAGTGCATATTTAGCGGAGAGCGCTATAGACACATGCATCACTGGTACCGACTGATTATAATGAAAATGTCCTGAACAGTGTGGTCGGTTTTTATTTTATTATCCTTCTATTACTGTTCTATTATAGTTATATTACCGTTCTATTATCAATCTATTATCCTATTATTATCGTTCTATTATCATTCTATTGTCGTTCTATTATCGTTCTATTCCTATTGTCGTACTTAAAAACGTGAAGTACGCCAAGCCTTGCAGGAGCCGTAGGACGTAAACCAAAAATGTAAAAATGCAGGTCGGATGACTTGTTAAGGGCAATGTCATTAACCATGCTGACTACGCATTTGGGGTGATTAAAATTCGTGATTTATTATGGAGCACATAGTCAGCATAGCGGTTGCTAACAAAACTCAAAAAATCAGCAAGTAACAATGGGCAGGCTATGGTATGCCGCAAAATCGATAACCGATGAGGAAGACAAATCCCGAATGGAGACCATGTATCAGGAAACGTAACGCCTTTCGGCCAATTGGACTGAAGACTAGAAGAAAGTTACTGGTAGTGAAAGAGTAGAGAAGAACTGTTTGTGGCGAGAGTCCTTGGGATGGGCCTGTACCAGCAGTGGAGAGACAGGCTGATAGCATGGTATGATTTGGTCTGGTGTTTTGTGGCTTGTGTGGTATTCGGTGTGGTGTGGTGTGTAATATGGTGTGGTTATCGAGCACTATCCCTTCTAATAAAGCGTCTGACTATTTATCGAAGAAATTGTCACTTCGGTTCTTCGCTTATCACTTATAAGGCAAATAGAGGCCTCTACAACGGTGGTTTGATTACCGTTTTCCGTGCCACGATCGACAGTTGTTATTTACTGTAATAAAACAGAACGTGCCTATCAACTTCATTGCGAGTAGGTATAGTACTTTTAATAAACCTATTCAAAGCTATTGATGTATGCAATCAATAGCATATATGCTTATGCCAGGGATAGTTTAATCTCACTAATTAATAATATAATTTATCGTAATATTGTCGTATATCGTAATTGTAATTTTTTGAGTATCTGTCCTTTACCGCACTACAAATTCTTGCTACAAATCCCTAAAAATTGGCCGCTATTGAAAACATTCAAATTTTCTCCAAAATCTTGACTCGATTGCTCTTTGATTCATTCTACTATCTATTGTTCTATCCGTAACGACGTGCCTATTACACTCCAGTAAAGCCCTTATGTACCAGTACTGCTTATGTTTGTGAATATATCTGACAGAACGCTTGTTCAGCTTCTTCCTCACCTATTACTTCTATATTCTCCTGTATAACAATAAATATATAAACACCTTATTAGGGTAAGTAGTTTTTAAATACACCGGTTTTACATGCACAGAGATCACACTTTAATAATTATTTTCATAAGTTCTACTTATTGTTTTGGTGTTTTTTTTTTGGAACGAAGTTCCTTTAGGCGGCCTGCGGTAGGTGTGATTCGAGAGAAAATGTAACGTCACGTAAGATTTTTACCCCCTCGATACTCCTTTCTGTTTCTGTGTGTATGTGTGCGTGCGAGTATCGAGAGCGAGACTCAAGCAGAATAACAGACATGCAGACTTGTGCGTGGCCGGTTGTATATCCTAAATTTTTGATTTGTTTCCTTATTTTAAATTATTTGCTTTGAAAATATCACACAAAATTAAAAAAAAATACATTAACTATACAGATTTGATTTCGAATTACATTCAGAGTTTTAAAAAAAATGCGTGAAGATCTTCGTTCCTGACGGGAGGTTCCCTGACCGCACACGTTTCTTTTCTTTTTTATTACATTTTAGTTTATATTGAGGATTGGCTGTTATTTATTCTTGTTACTCAATTACGTCAAAATTAAACTGATTTCGTTGAAACTTGTCAAAAAAGTATTACATTGACTACTATTCTATAGAGTTCTATAGAAAGCTTGTTGTACCTAGTCTGGTCATAAATACCGTTACAATTAAGAAAAATACATTTGAATTTGGAATTTGTCATCCTCACGTAAAAAATAAATGTTTTTGTTCATTTTCGCACCAGTCGTTATTAAATATTGTACTGTACTAATATTAAAATGAAGTGGGGTGATAACGAAACCGGTATTGCTATAATTGCATTACACAAAGTAGGCATGGAGCCGAATGCAATTTTTAAAACTCTCCATCCGCTTGGTATTATCCGAATGTTTGTGTACCGCGCTATTAGTGGGTACATTGAAACGTCCTCCGTTTGGCACAGAATAAGGTCTGGCCGTACACGCACTATTCACACTAAACAGACGATTAAAGCTGTGAACTAGAGAATCTTATTTACGGACGAGAAAATGTTCACCATTAAGGAAAATTTTGCTTGTCAAAGTATTGAGTATATGCGCATAACTCTAGAGAAACTGCTCAATTGGTCAATAGGGTGCAACGTGGCTATTACACGGCTTCAGAACAAATAAAGTATTCTATTCGGTGATGGTTTGGTGGGAGTGACTGAACCATGTTTTTGTGCAAAGATATTAAAACGCGGTCTCAAGTGTATCAAAATACGATCTTTGAGAAGGTCGTAAAGCCTTTTAACAACACCCTGACTCAACACCATAAGGCTCACTCATAAGGGAAGGGAATATTTCTGACTTCATTAGAGCTGAAGCCTGGACCGTCATCTAGTCCCGATCGTAATCCGCTTAATTATGATTTGTGGTATGTTTTAGAGAGAATGGCATGCTCTAAACGCCATGATAATATTGAATCCCTAAAACATTTCCTAAGGATGGCAGTTTCCAATTTTCCCATAGAAAGGGTGCATGTTTCAGTCGAAAACTGGCTACAACGTTTGAAAGATTGTATAAAAGCAAATGGCGACCAATTCGAATGAACGTTATATTTTTAAAATGCTTATCTACTTATTTCTAAAATAACACAAATAAATTCTTCTAATAAAATGATAATGTAAAAAAAATATATCAATGTTTTCTTTGTAATAATATTTATGGCTAGACTAGATATATTTTATTCTCGACTCACGGTCATGAGTTCGAACTCCGAGCCCGTACAATTAAATTTCTAACTAAATACGGATTTCATCCATTATCACTAGTTCGGCAACAAAGGAAAACATAGTAATAAAACTTCATGTGCCTCAGAAATCAGAAAAGAAATCTTGGCTATGTGTCGATATCAGACTATAACATCCCATTGGATTAAAATATCCAAATATCCACAGCGGGGTGGGAAATTTGAGTTTTATAATCATTTCCAAAAATACACCCAATCAAATAAGATTTTCCTTTTTGTCTGCAGGGCACATGCCTCATCTAGTAACCTGAAAGATTTAAGGTCTTCATAATTCACCACGCGTGCGCAAAGCAAATTGGTTAAATATGTAACCACTATCAACATTTATTCTTTTAATTCTAGAGCATGATTCCCCACGACGTTTTCCTCCACCGCCGAGGTATGGTAATAATTTTAAAATTGAGTACATACTTACATAAGTACAAATTCAGTGGTAGGTTGGAGCGGAAGATTTGAACTCACTTCACGAATATAAATCGAGAATAAGCACCCCTAGGCTCTCACCGATCTATAATATAATCTGGAAAGTCAACTGTCAAATGGCACGCGTTTTCAATTACTCGGAAAGGCCCAGAATTCCGACAAACGTCTATGAATTATCGTATATGAGTAAGCATTGTCATACATATAAAAAAATCAGACACATTCAAGTTAAAATATTTTGTGGCAAGTCAGTTTGACGTTGTAGGTCTCGAAGTAAGTTTTTCTCAACACAGCCTTTCTAGAACAAAAAGTACTAAATATTGAAGGTTAATTATAAAATCATTACCCCAATATAATCTCAATAACTATAATTAGACTACGTAAATAATTATTGGAACTGAAATAAAAACTTAAATATATGTGTAGCATGTACGTAACGCAATACAACCTTTCAACTTATCTTCAGTTACAGGATAAAATATAAATTAAAGCCTGTAAAAATTTCGACCAGATTTCGACAATAGAAAGATTTATTGTTGATAAAATCAAAAGGAATTCGAATCGAAACCGACTTTTACCCAAAATCATTTAATAAAAAATATTTAAAACATTTCTGTATTTTATCGAGTTTTATTTATGGTTTTATCCATGTTTTTACTGTTTTTATCCATATCTAAATTCAAAATACGAATATCCAGAAAGCAGAATCCATACAACGCGTATTCAGCCAGTTTTAATTTTCCATTTATATTCTCAATTCAAATTCAGAACTTGGATAGTTTTTTTACGACCACCTTGTTAGTGAACTAAGAAAATAGAATGCTGTTTTTTAAACACTACCCACCCATGCTACCGACTTAGTTCGGCTGGCTCCAATGAATAAATATAAATGTTTGCTATATGTAACACTACAGCATCGAATACACGGTTATTCAAAATATAACATTCTCTGAGGAAAGGGACCTTATTGTCGGTTCAAGTTTCCCAGATTTATTAAATTTATCTGTTTAATTGTTTCTTCGATTTTATAATACAATAAAAGGGATTTAGAATTTTTTGTCAATGGTTGGATTGTTTATAGACTGAACCATAATGGTTGGAAAACGATTCGGTTTTGTTGCATTTTATAATGATTAGAAGAATACGGCTTTAAATCAAAGTCAAACGTCTACTGAAACTGAGACATAACCGGTACGTGTTAGTAGAATTGCTGAGAAGCTGTTGCTATCTCTGTCACCGATGTGTTTTTGTTATTGCAATATGTGACATCTTATTCTTATTTTTGATCTTGTTCCTGACTTGTGACATCTAAATTCTTTATTATCACTGCGGCGCGCAAGGAGGATTGTTTATCACCGTTATATGTGTCCTGTTACAAAATATCGTAAAGTATTATGGACCCGACTGCTTTGATTCCGATATTGAATTGTCCAAATAATAGAGTTATTCATAAAACAAAACAAACAAACAACAAACTTTTAGTTTTCTGAATTTTTAGTTTATTCCAATATTCGGGCGTGTTTTTTGTATTTGTAAATAATTAACTGATTTTATTTTGATTACTTTAGGATAATTAGACTTCACTATTTACTTCACTTAAGTTACTTTATAATATAACTGTAACCTTTTAATTAATTATACGTATATTGTTTATAGAGGAATGTTTGCTTGAGATCCCAGTAATTTTGCGTTCATCATCTTAACCCGAGACACCGCAAATTATAGCGTGAACCAATACATAAGATGTTACTTTAATAAAAAAGTATATATATGCTTTAAAAATCGAATTTATTATGTTATTCACAAAAATTCAAATTCGCTTTCTAACTCAATATTGTACTTCCATTCGTTTCGCTCCAAAATAAGAAAAGTGAGCGGTTTGGGAGTTTTTCTTTTTTTATCTTTTCATCCAAGGATAAACAGCTTCTGTGGAACTCATTAAAAGTTTTAACTGGATCTACTTCAGCCTTAGTTGATACAAGCCCACTGATTGCAATGTAATATTCTCCATATACAAAACGGAATGAACGTCTGTATGAAGAAAATATTTCCCTAACAGGATTGTTAGTTTGCTTGTTCTGTACGGCTCTAGAATGCGCTCGGACATACTATGATAATTTAGAGGTACCTCACATACATGAGATCACAAATTAGAAACCCAGTCCGTACCACTAAGTTTTTATATGCGAATTCTTCTAATATACATCGTTTCGACATCAACATTTTTAGCACGGCGGTGACTAAAAACTTAAACATATTTGTTATGAAGAACGAATTTTATGTTATTTCAATTTCAATGTATTTATTTGTATTAAAAATAAATATTACTTATTATTTTAAGCTCTTACTCACAAACTAGAAAATACAATGTATCTTGGAAGTCAGCACCTTCCCCATAAATAGGTTTAATTCTATTTTAATTCAAATTGAATTATTAAACATCATAAAAAAGAGGTATATTGTTATACTTCCTGCTCTGTAGATATATTGCAATTAATTTTCCATAATATTCCATTTTCTGAAGTGCACTTAATTGTTCTTCTGAAGTGATTACTTGAACTGAATCATTAGAACCACTGGAACTGAGTCACATCTTCGTGTAAAAGTAAATAACTTACACAACATTGAATTCTCGAAGAATGTCGGACCTATAATTCCAAAGAACACATTTTATGCAAAACTTTTATATCTATACGTAATAATATAATAAAATCCTGACGAAGCTGTGCTGTTCATTTCGTATTTTTTGAAAGAGGTTGTTGCAGTGTGCGCGTGAGCCTGAAACAACATTTTTTGGAATTTTTCTGTGTCTGTTTGAACGCGCATCACGCTTATATTATGTACCGAGTTAATATTTAAAATATTTTTTTATCCAGATTATCCAGATAAATTATAACGTTCCCGCGGGAATCAAGCTAACCGCACACATACTCTAATGCCTACGCCGACGGAGTCGCGGGCACTGCTAAGAATATATAAATAGCACCAACTTAAGCTACAGTTATATCTTCTCCCCTTTTATTATAAACTTATAATACATCCACTGGGATCCGTTTCCTTGCGGATATTACAGCGTCGTACGGCTCGAGACTTTACTGTGCACTTAAAGGCTTGTATCGAGGTACCTACTTCGTATCGTAATCTTTTGTAAGCAATACAATGTTTTAGCTTGTCTTTGTTATATTGCATTCGCATTTAAAGTATTTCTTGGTAGTTAATAAAATAGATACAAGAATCTGGAAAAATTAAGATATTTTTTCCTAAAAAAACGCCAGACATATAGACAAATCACATCAATAGCAGTCGCTGAAATAGAGAAGGATTATACCATCAACCTATGTTTCTCCACTGTTGGATATAGGTCTGTCGCAAGGACTCGGAACGCGTAAAATTAAAGGTTCTTCTTTACGTTTTAATTCTACTTGATGTTTCAGCACGGGTTACACCAACCGTGGTCACGAATTGATTGAAGAGGCGGGTAGGGCAGAATGGGAGCTGCGAGCAGTTTTATCAACTACCCACATTAGATATTCATATTTGGAAAAGCTGCGACACACTACACTAACAATGTCCGCGGACGTATACGACGGCAAATCACAAGGTTTAAATTAGTTAATCACTGGATTCCACATCGACGACAGTTTCAATCCATCTTGCCGATTGAAATTTTTATATTTCTTAATTTCAACCGGTTCACGCATGTACAATCCTGGGATAACAATGACGTTCAGTGGAGAGGATTTTTGTAGAGAAGAGTTCTATCTAGTGATTAATTCCAGCGTTGAGAATATATCCCAAGGGTCACCACACGCGGTCTTCTGGTCTTCTCATCCAGCCACTACCTGCGAGTTTCTTTAAATCGTCAGTAGTCGCCATCTAGACGGAGGGCGTCTCACGGTATCTCCGGGTACGTGGTCTCTATTTGAGGACTCGTCTGCCCCATCGGTTATCGCTCCTGCGACATATAGTGGCCTGCCCACTGCCACTTCAGCTTGCTGATCTTTACCAAGTTTTACCAATCACCGTCGGTAAATCGTACCTTTTATCAAACCAAAGTGATAAAACACCAAAAAATCTGTTAACATTTACTAGCTCATATTAGTAAATTTTTAGATTTACATGTAAGGTCTAACTTATGTAAGTAATAGCATACCACAGGAGCTATTTTAAAGTCTCGTAAGGTTAATTAATTGGTCACTTAGCGAAATTGTACTGGCTACTCGCTTTATTCTACACATGGGCAAGTTACGAGTAGGTGGTTTTACGACATGAAACAGAGCTACGATATTCTGTAGCCTGTGCTACGGTTACATGTGCTACGACGCGAGACAAACTACGACGTAGCAGTGATGTAGCTTACTTAGTTTTACTATTTATAGTACAGTGTGTTTCCAATAACCAACGAACATTGTCGTCGACACTGTCTAATCTGTTTTCATTTAAGACTATATTACTGATGCAACATTCAGGCATCATTCAAACCGGGGAGCCTTCCCTTACTGACTTATGGGGAGATTTCGAGAAAATATATCTACTGTGGAGATCACAACTTACGGATTTCGGAAAACTTTCATTACATCTCGGCTAAAACTAGCCAGTAGAATCCAAAACACAAACACAAATTGAAATTAATTTAATCAATAAATTAAATCGTTAAAATCGTTATCACACCATATGAAATTCTCTGTCAGTCAACGTTTGGGCACACAGATAATAGGTAAGAGATGTGTGTTGTAAAGTATCTAGCAGAAGAATTAGGAACTATTATCACACCATCCCGTGAGTTTCGTAAATGGTAACCAAATCATATCAAAGTCGCTACCACATGTCCTGAAGATATAACTGCACCACCGCTACAAGAGTAGACTCGCCAACCCGCTTCGTCAGCGTGACGATGACATTGACAGTGACCACCATCGTACCATCAGCTTACGTCTCATTACTGCGTCACTGCCAACATACATAAATAATAATAACAGCTTCATAACATAGATTTTAATAATATCTGGTAACATTTATAGAACACAAATCTTTTATATTAACGTGGGCACGCTTTAATAACAAGGTGGTCCTCTAAAAGCCTCAACCGATCCTCCCCCTCTCTCCTCAGTATGGACGAGTGCGAAAGATAATGAAATATTTACCAGGCCGTGCATAATTTAATATTTTACCTCCTAGGGAATACCTTCCTCAAAGTACGATCTTAGTTTAAAAGTGGATTATCAGGTAACGTGTTTGACCTACTAATATTAGTCTTCTGTAAATA
Organism: Sesia apiformis; assembly: GCA_914767545.1. Classification (NCBI taxonomy): domain Eukaryota; kingdom Metazoa; phylum Arthropoda; class Insecta; order Lepidoptera; family Sesiidae; genus Sesia; species Sesia apiformis. Next base: position 7,177,059 of record OU611970.1, on the reverse strand, counting down.
GTAGTTTTAACATCTACGAAGGTATGGGACTATAATAATATATGGAATCTACAGAATAGTGGCCTATTTTGTTTAAATAAAAAAGGCGGCAGATGTGCATACAGTCCACTTACTGATGGTAAATGGATACTGTCGACCATAGACATCCGCGATACATGCCAACATAAATCCAGAATGACAAACCTCAGCAAGCCCCGGGATGCGCTAGGTAGCGCAATCCATTCCTTAATCTGCAAAGATTAAGGATTAAGATGCAGATTAAGGAATGGATTGCGAGAAAGGGTTGGAAGTCCCATTGCACGGTATACTGTCCTCCAATGAAGAAAAGGGATTAGTATTTTTTTAATAAAAGTATATAAAGCATTTTTTTATTTATTTATAGAAAGACGCGGTAGACGAGCTGACAGTCCACCCGGCGGTAGCGGATACTGTCGCCCATGGGCATCCGCTATATATGCCAACTTCAGCCTAAAATGACAAACATTGACACGTCCAACCTGCCTACCTTTGGAGATTTAGAAGTGGATTTGGAGAAATGATTAGGAAAATGGAGAGGGATAAGATAGGTTGGGATGAGAATGTGCGTTAGCATATTATCTCACTCACTACCGAAACACGTACATACATTTGCATTGGTGAATAGATCAAAGTGAGAAATGCAGTACTTTTTAGGGTGGTCTTCTGTAAGAGAGGAGTAACGTGGCCAATGAGATTGCAACGTGCACCCTCTATCTCCATTGTTCCATCGTTCCATTGGTTCCTTTTGTTTCATTCCTTCCATTCGTCCCATTCATTCCATTCAATTCATTCCATATCATTTCTTTATTCTATATCTACATCTCTTTCTGTGTTTCAAAATAATGCAACTACAATAACAGTTAAACAGGTAAACAATTTTATTATACATACATTTATGATACATGTACAATGTTAGCCATTGTTAGTACAATGTTACATCTGTGTGTGACTATATCGCTCCTAACTAAGAGTGATTCAATGAATAGGAACGAAAACACAATAAATAGTAAAATAATGTAAGGATGTGTGTTTGTTGGAACAGACCCATGTCACGTCGAAACGTCACTCAACCGCTGTCGTTTGACATAACGATGTTATTAATGTTTACCAGCAGGAGTCCTATTTCATCTACTATGTATAACATGACTCGTATGACATCATAAGATGCACATATGGATTTATAAATTATCTCATCAAAATTTACATCGCTTGATGAGATAAATACGATAAAAGATGAGATAAAACGTTACGCGCCCTGAACACACATATCGTGCCCTGAAAACCAAACGTATCTTTAGAAAATGATCACGTTAGTGTATATTTTTACACCATAATGTGTATTAATATTTTTAATGCCTACTCTATTAACCAACAATCAGAGAAGGGAGCAATACATATCCAATAATGTAATTAAAATAAATCGACTACCCTATTATATGTGTATCTAAAAATCTGCAAAACTTATGGTATTCAAAAGATACTTTATATTATTTATTTATGTATTTTATTGTACACACAAAACAATATAGCTATAGACGAGATTATTTCCTGTGAATATCACTTCTAGCAGACCCATAAATTGGAGACATGGCTCGGGACAGATAATGCATAGATACTTACATTTAAATCAATACATTCATTTGTGCTACCTACATTGTATAGTTACCACACAATGCAATAATCGGCTATTGCTAGTTACGAGCAGGAATACCGGAACGTCAATTATCTCGTCATTGCAACCCGGATTGTCATTGTCATTCAATTATAATTCCCTCAGTCCCAAAGACAACTACTTATTGAACTTACTGTCAATTCTAATAGAATTTCTCGAAGCATAAGACAAAATTGGTTCACAATTTCTACATACACACGTAAACTAATTTTACCTTTGCACGGGTTGTAGGTACTATTATTTACTAATTGCGACTAATCAATAATAGGTGTAATCAATGTTTACTCCACATAGTACTTAGATGCTAAGGTCCATCCAATCAAATTAACGGGGGAATCGATTCTAATAATGCAAAACTAACTGAACGTAAGCTGAACCGAAGCTGAAACTGTATTAAAATTCATCTTCCGTATTCCATGAATTACAACGGTTCAACTTCAATTCAGTCGAAAAACTCCTACGATGACATTAATGATCACATCCACAACGCCCAGCGGCTGTGGATTGCAGCATACACCCATTAATGTATATAAATTACTAGTGACTCGCTTCGCTTCGGTTTATAAGTTTTTTTTTTTTTTTCAAAACTTCAAAATAAAATATAGTCTATATTAGACACGGATAATGTAGCTTCCTATTTGTGAAAGAATTTCTGAAATCAGTTCAGTAGTTCCAGAGATTACCCCCAACATACCCACAAACACACAATTTTACCTCTTTATATATTATAGTATAATATAGAGTATAGATAAATAATCTCATGTCAAACAAAACTACTAGACACGTTCAAAAATCTCATACAAAATTCACGACGCGAGTCTGAGTGAATACATATACCTATAAAGTCTGACGCACTCCTCGACGTTTTAAACTTTATATAATATAAATATATGAGGTCCAGATTACCTAACGTTATACATAGATAAGGAACACTAGAGATCGTCACTTCCTACGTTAACTACCGTAAGTACATTTGGCTAACATTACTAGACTGGTCAGGTAAAGCTTTCTCTCACATTATTTAGTTACTACAAAATAAAACATCCTATATGACTGTCCCTTTATTGATAATTAACATGTTGTAATTTAACGTCAAATCTATATTTGACTGTCTTGTACAGTTAACCAAATATATTTAAGAAAGTGTGCGTAAGAGGTATTAAAATATATCTGTATTAAAACATACTAGCAGTAGTGCGCTTAGATACTTAAGGCAAGCGAATATGCGCAATTATTGTACATTTGTTTGCGTTCGTTAACATATTACAACGGTAACTATAATGTTCTTAATTGTTACTCTAACTAAAAATACAGGTTTGTTGCACTAAATTATATTTGCGTCACCAGACGCCGTCTTTTAAATAAGCTGTGCTACAAATTAGTTTGTATTTATTCGAGCGCTCAATTGATCAATACTGTACGGTACATAGTTAAAAGTGAACCGTATTATGTAATTACAATAATGCGTTTCAGTGCTTACTCAACACAAAGATGTTTTAAAAATATTCAAATACTTACATAATGATATCATCACTGTATCTTTCCTTTTTATAATTTTCTTGCTCTTTTGTAAAACTTCTTTGTAACACTGCAGGGGCAATACCTCTGCAGCTGTTAAGTTCCAACAAAAGAACTTAAAACGAAACGTTTCTCATTTAACTGGCTATAAATTCTAAAAATATAAGTAAAATGTGCATGTTTTCAAGAATTTGTTCAATCCGTATTTCCATTTTGAAGTTAGAACTCTTGGTTTACAAAAAAATTAATATATTCTCTTGAATTAAGATGCTTTGCACCGGTTCTTGAATTAAAGGAGAAAGACTGGTAAATATGGAAACCGAATAATACCGATTTAATAAACAGGAAAGCGCAGCGGAACGCCCTCCGCCCAGATGGACTGATGATTTGAAATAGTTTCCCAGTGGTGAATAGACGATAATATCGGATAATGGTGTGTAGACTTTCTCGGCCGGTGTCCATATTAATTGAATCTTCCGGGCTACTTCGCCGAGGTCTTCTGGAATCTCTTCTCTTTCTTCCAAACGTTTCGTCAACAACTGCGGTTGACATCTTCAGTGGCGACTGCGTTCACTTTCGGAGAGACGTTATCTCTTCGGCTTCTCGAGCGCAACTGACTCGACGACGAAAGAGAAGATATTCCAGAAGACCTCGGCCAAGTAGCCCGGAAGAATCAATTAATATCGCATAACCATTTGTGATGACGAGCCTCGAGAGTGGCCTATCCAGCAGTGAAGAAACAAAGGCTAATGGTATGTTAAATAAAATATAATAAAATAAGCGACCTTGAAATAATATAGAAAAGGTCTTATACAGTAAGCAAAATATCCCCTACTTCTCCGGTTATTTCATTCTTCGATAAAAAGGTTAGTCTCAAATTTGTCCCCGGTGTCAAGCCCTAATAGGGACCCGACTTTAACATTTTATGTGCCACGATAATTTAATGATTGTTACCAATAATGAATTTTCAATACACAATTGAGTTTTTCTTCATAGCTTTATGATGAAGATAAATAATTAATTTCAATGATAATAATCTATTTAACAATAACCTCTTTGTTACCCCCATATATTGTCAATTTGTATAAAACATTAACTTGTAATCTAAACATTGACAATATATGACAAGCAATTTGGAAAATTCCGCGCGAATTAAACTTCAGAAAGCTATAAAATAGTCTATATAATTACTCTATAAATTGTATCATAAAATAAATTTATATTATTTATTAACTATATATAGTAACTCGATTTGTAGTTAAGACACTGCCTTTTCCTCTGGTCAAACACTTGTATCTCCTAATGGACGGGCAAGTGCACAGTGTGCTAAAGTGCCTCAATCGCGGTCATCATCTTTTTATACCATTAATTGGCGCGACTTACTATTTTAATTTTAAGAGTACTATTTCCGTATGTCAATTTCGAATACTTTTCTAATAATACTAGATCAAAGTTAACCCTAAAACGGGGTAACTGCAACGTAAAAAAATAATTATTGCCCTTCAATTTGTTATTATACCTACATCAGTTTAAGAATAAATTTGCTTCTTATACATAAGTTTATAGAGATATTAAAATCACGTATTTTGTGTTTAATTACGTTTTATAGGTGACAATAAATAGTGTGAAACATTTGAATTTTGGATTTTGTTTTTCTTGTATGTTAGCACATCAGCAAACATTTTTTACGTATGTACGTAGGTAGGTATGTACCTATGTAGGTATGTGAACTGAGTGTAAAAAATTTAGTTGTCTATTTCAATTTAAATGGTCGGTTTTAGTTATGATTTGTCATTTTTTCATGTAAATTTATTGTCAATATGTTAAGAATAACATTTTACCCATCAATTATTGATTGCATAGATTTGATACCAAATTTTAGGGTTAACCTTGCAATGATTTACTCAAATACTAGACTGAATTGAAACACGGGATTTTTTTTACAGAAAAAAAAGACGGCAGCCAAGCATACAGTCCACCTGATGATAAGTGGATATTTGTCGTCCATAGACAACCGCGATACATGCCAACATCCGTCCAGAATGACGAACAGATTGCAGATTAAGTAATGGATTGTGAAAAAGGGTTTTGAAAATGGGGAGGGATAGGATGGGAATGGGCTCTCGCATATCTCACACACTACCGAAACACGTACGTACATTGGGGAAATACGATAAAGTAGGAAATGCAGTACATTTCAAGGTAGCCTTCTGTGAGAGAAGGGTAACGTGGCTAGTCGAGTGCGCCCAGCGGCTGTGGGAATGCAGCATGCACTCTGTCCCAAAAAAACTAGCATTTGAAACAGCATATTTTGACGATTAATAAAGTAAAAAAACAATGTCTAATTTTGAGTACTTTCAGCACAGTGTGCGGCTCGGCACTAATTAGGGTATCGCTTCGCGGCAGATTTATTGGCTGACACTCGACTCGAGGACCCTAGCCGGTATCCGGTATCCGGTTGCGGGGTGCGAAGACAGGCGCCAGTACTTATATATACTCGTAGTATAAAAAGGAGCCCCTACTGACCAGTTGTATAAAACAAAAAATTATTTGATCATTTGCCTATTTATTTATTTTTTGTGTACTATATTATACAAAGGCGGACTTAATGCCTTAAGGCATTCTCTCGACCGTTTGTTAAAACGAAATAAATTAAGACAGCTTTTTGAGCGAATTACGAACGGCTGTAGCGTAGGTTGTAATAAAACTAAATTACTAAAATAATTTTAATTAAATAAAGTTATAAATATAATCCTAATTCTAAATGAGTTCGACCGGTTCGAAGTATGAAACACAAGTGTCCACGAATTCCTCAATCGATACCGGACGGCGCTCGGCGTTGCCGTAATAATTCGTGGAACCACCGACTCGGCTTCTCACGCTGTCCACCTGCGCTCGACGTCACATGTTTCGGCATCACGGCACCGTCAGCGATTTCCATTTGTAGCAATGCATAACAAGCGGATGCATTAAATCAATATTATTGTTAATGCTTTCCGTTTATTTTGTTTTTCATTTATCAGTTACACGAGTGAAGGAATATCTGTCTAGGAGTTTTGTTTAAATTCACCGCTATAATATTTTATGTCTATGAAATGTATCACTCACTCAGTCAATATCGACGATATCGACAATATCGTTTTACTGCAGTATACATGCCTCCCCTTATAGTCACGAGTAAGTTATTTACCCTGGCTGTTCTTCAGGCCGTGTCTAGACTTTCCATAAAATGTTAGATTACAGTCAGTGGCTACGACATATCTTTATTTGAATCAATTCTTTTGAAAGCGCTTCACAACCTACAAATATTACAGTATTTACTCTAATTTTTCGGTCGGCTGCTACAAAGTTTATGCGCGACACGTAACTATGTTGGTGAGATAGGTATTACGAGTTAACCTGAGCTACCGCGAGTTAACTCGGGAAGACGTAACTGATTTATAACAAGATTTTCCCCCACGAAAAGTATTTATTACAGTGGATTTAAGAAATATGTAACTTCACTATGATTGAATAGGAAATTAGGACAACACGTAATTATACATAGGTCACACTGAAAATTTCCGGAACTGGCCACTTACATAAACAATATTTAAAAAGTAATTACAATATTTGAAAATGAAACTCTTTGGGTGTAAAATAAAGGCACAGGCATGAATCAGATACAATCAATCTTACACAAACATTTGGCTGTGCAAATGTTGTGCTCGCGGTGGATCCCACACAATTTGACTGAGGCTCAAAAAACGGACGCGTCACTTGATGCAATGCCATGCTTACCAGATTCAACGAAGAGGCGTCAAATTTGGTGTGGAAAATAGTAACAGGTGACGAAACATGAATTTACAGCTACGACCCCGAAACAAAGCAGCAATCGACCATCGACCATCGACCATTTCAAGATGAGTCGTACCCCACCAAAGTGGCGCAAATGAATGGCGTGTGGGAAGTGCTGCGAAGCAAATGATCGCTTCTTTTTTTAGAAAAACTGGACACTTGGCTACTGTTGCTTTGCAGAATCGTCGTACCATGTACGCTGATTGGTACACGACTAATTGTTTGCCGGAAGTTATTGACAAACTCCGTAAAAACAACAGTAAACGCCGCATACAAACGACTTTTTGAAGGCGAAAAATGTAGAACTCATGAGCCATCCTCCATACAGTCCCGACTTGGCATCTTGTGACTTCTTCTTGTTTCCAAAAATTAAGAACCAACGCCAGAACGCAGTCAACGATTTTCATCCCCAGAAGAGGCTGTCGAAGAGTATGAAAAACGTGTTTCCGATGTCACCACGGAGGAGTGGAATATTTTTTGCCTTTCTTTTGTCGTGGATGACCTGATAATGACGTTGAGGTTATTTACTTAATTCACAGACCAATTAGCCTAACGACTACGCATCTGTATTATATTGTTAGAATAAAATTGGCAAAGACAAAGTTGCCTGATTGAATGAACGACGATTTTGTGCATGCAGTATCTCAATTATATTTGAGTGCCTTTAACTATAGAAAGAATAATCTGAAAAGGTTTTTTTATGGGCGAAGGTGGCTGACGAGCATACAGTCCACCTGATGGTGAATGGGTACTGTCGCCCATAGACATCCGCGATACACGGCAACATTAGTCTAAAATGGCAAACGTTGGCTCGCCCCCAGATGCGGTGCCTACCTTTGGAGATATAGGAATGGATTTGGAGAAAGGGTTGGGAAAATGGGGAGGGATAGGATGGGAATGGGCTCTGGCACATCGCACTCACACATAAAGTGGGAAATGCAGTACATTTCAAGGTAGTCTTCTGTGAGAGAGGGGTAACGTGGCCAGTCGAGCGCGCCCAGCAGCTGTTGGATTGCAGTGTGCAAACTCCCCCACAGCTATGGAAATGTTATGGAAATTGGTTTATTCATATGAAAAAGTGTATTGACGCTAACGGAGAATATTTTGAGAAACAATAAATTATTTTATGTCAATCATTGTAATTTTTTCTTATTTCTTCCCGAAACTTTAACACAAGATCATATCACAACTTTAAAGAAAAAATAATGAATTAATGTGGTTTGACAAGTGGTTCGTTTCCATTTCGTTTTCGTCGTGTTCGTTTTTTATTCACCTACCCATACTGAACCTGTTTTGGTTGATTAAGTTCCTTGCACTTACAATATCATCTCCCACACGCGAGTTTGAAAACGCATGTACTCTTCTGGGTTTGCAAAGTTCAATCACTGGGTTCCATGTTCGTGCCAACTTAAATTTCTTCGCGGATGAAATTTCGACATTTTTTAATTTCTCTTGGCTCTGGGATCAAACGCGGTGTGTAATGGCGTTCAGTTGAAATTACTTTTGGTTTGTGTAATTGATTCTAATGATTGGATCCTACCACTAATAGGTTTAACGGTAGATATATGTTCCTTTACACGGCTTGCTATGTTTCGCTCGGTTTGCCCAATGTATGAACTTCCACAACTACAGTTCACTTTGTAGACTCCAGGGCACTGATAGGGCAAGAGGAGAACGCAGGCAGCTGGCTACTTTTTGACAACGAGAAAATACAGTTTTTATATTGTATTTACTCCTTAAGCTTACCAATCTTATCGGTTACACCCGTTTACATAACAATTATTATGTTTAACCACGATAACAAAAGTTTAAAATCTTTTGTACTTGTATCAGCGTATAACATTCCACTGCAAGGCATACGCCTCCTCTAGTAAATCACTTTGGGTTTCGGGTCGTGATCCACCACGAGGGCTCAGTGCGGATTGGTATGTAAAAGTGTGTGTGTAAAGGTATAAAACGCGCTACCGAAGAAAATAAAAACCTCTTAGATAAAACATTGAAAAGAAAATTTAAAAATTAGTTATTAAAGAAACAACTTTATACAATCAATGGTATATTTAATCATAATGTGAATTTATTATAACATTTTAATCTGTAATTATCGAGATGTCAAGACATATGACATATTTGTAGTTATAATTAATATCTGACATTCCTATAAATGCATAAGTTTGACGAAAAAAATTTGCGAGCCTATTAAGGCAGAACATTTTTAGCAATTAACTTAATGTTGCTTTACCTGTGTTCTGGGAAATAAATAATTAGAATTTGATTTTCATGTTTTCTATTTTTAGAAAATTTAGCTCAGAGAGAGATTTCAAAGTACAGAAAAAAGTACGGAAAATAGTTAAATCTCTCTGACAACTGGCGCTTGCCATTGGGTCATTTTTATTTTTATGTACAAAGGAGTCATCGCATTACTGCAGCGTCCTATTCTACATTTTTTCTGTCTCGGCAGACTTCATTTGTCTCCACGGTCTATTTCACTTCGATACTTCGGAAAACTTTAGTTTTTTTTTTCATACTAAAGTTTGTTTAACTAACTCTATTACACTTCTGTCAAACTTGTCTGCATCACGCCCTTTGTCTAGGACTGAGTATAACTTGTAGTCATAGTCACTCTTTGTTTGTTTTTCATTTTCAAATATAATGTTTTTCTTCGTTTTCTTTTTATCTTCGTGGGAGTAGCATTATTATACCGTTCAGTATGTGGAGTAACAGGTGAAGCCTTATTCAAAGGCATATTATCAGCATACTCCCTAACATGGAATTATCCTATATTCATAACATATTAATAGCCCAAAACAAAGCTGATTACGTCGGCGTAATGTCATTTTGTGGTTAGACTCCATTAACATGGCAGTAGGTGGTCAGGGATTAGAATGCATTGTTTGGGCTAAGCCTAAAGGCCGGCCGACAGTATAGTAATAAGCAATTACGTCTATTGTTCTCACGAATTTCGAATAAAGTCGGTTATTCCAGTTTCATGTACAAATATCAATTGTCAGTATTATCAATTGTCACAATATCTCAGAAAAAGTTAATTAAGCAATTATTAAATTGGTCTTGTGGTGTCGACCGGCTTTTGAATAACACCCCTTTTGTCGTCCCTTGTCGTAGCACCTCGCTTTCAGAGCATACTCGGCGAGATCTCGGCGAGAATCGGGCTCCTTGATGTCGACATTTCCAGCAAAGTCAAATTTAGGGGCCATCTGGAAAGTAAAGCCAAAATGGCCTCCTAAAAGCTCGGTGTGCTGAACAGAGCGAAGTGGTACTTCACCCCTGGGCAACTCCTAATGCTGTACAAAGCTCAGGTTAAGCCCCATATGGAGTACCTGCTGCTCACATCTCCGGGCCGGCGCACCGAAATATCAATTAGAACTATTTGCCTCCACCCAACGACGTGCTGTTCGAATTATCGACGATCCCACTCTCACGGGCGGTTCGGATCCCTCAGCGTTCGGAGAGACGTTCTACCGTTCTCTGTGTGTTCTACGGCTTGTACAATGAGGAATGCTCTGAAGAATTGTTCAATATAATTCCCGCCTCGGGTTTCTACAACCACACCTCTTGCCACAGAAGTGCGGTTCCTCCGTACCGTTCGGTCCAAAAATCATTTATATACTGCGTATTCGTAGGCTGTGGAACGAACTACCTCAAGAGGCCTTTCCATTACGCTACGATATTCAAGGAAGATGTGAATAGGTCGGCGGCGTATCCGTATACCTCCTGGTGTTGCAGGTGTTCATGGGCGGAAGCTAACACTTACCACCGCGTGGGACCGCTTGCTCGTCCGCCTACTGCCCTTTAAAAAAATAAAAAGAACCACCCCATCTTTTACTTGGGTGGGTGTCGTAAAAAGCAACTAACACATTATAAAGCTGCTACCAAAAGCGCTGAGACCTAAAAGAGTGTACTCGCCGAGCCGCTTGGCCAGAGCGTGGCGTTTTAAAGTCACAAAATCCTCTTACACAAGACAATGTGCATGAGGAGATCGACATCCAACAGTGGATGATAAATTTGTTGGTGACGGAACTTAAAATGACAATTTTTAACTACTTTAAGTCTAAGTAGTCTTTAACTTTAAGTCTAAGTATTACTACTTTAACAGCAGTAATAAGTAGTCTAATGTACATCTATATCTATCTATATGTACGTATACATATAATAAAATCGTAACAGAGCCGTGTCTGTACATAAAATAATTCTCTTTATTTCGACCAACTCAGGATCATAACATTTTTATCACAATTCATTGTTAATAAGAACTCAATTTAAAAATTTATTAGCCTGTAGTTAGTTAGCCAAACAGAATATAAATTAAATATAAATTAGAATTATGCTGATTTATTTGTCAGCACATGTACCATACAACAACGCTTCATGTACTGAGAGTCGAACCTGTTCGAAAACATTTCCAGGATACCGTTGGCGCTGGCTCGGACCCTGAGCATCAGTATCAGTATCAATATATTGTTTTAATAAAATCATTGCAACCATTTTTAGAATTTTTGCCCGTCTGTCTATGAGAACTCGCATTACGCAAAAACCACCCGATGGATTTTAATGAAACTCTGCATAGTTATAACTCAAGTGTCGAGTCAACATTTAGGCTAATTTTTATCCAGATCAATTACAGCGTCCTCACGGCAACCACTCTGAAGTTCAAGCGAACGAAGTCCCTGGCATATCATTGAACGCAGTTCCTAACAGCGATAACATAATCCACGGTTTACATTACAGCGCATCACCTATGACGTGACAAATCCTCCCAAGTTTCTCCTGCAATGCAGAGAGCCGAATATATAATGTACACCAAATTTGAAATTCTATTTGAGCTTGACTATGCTGAGATAATTGAAAACTAAGATTGAGATAATTAATATAATATTTATTTAACTTAAGACGCAAAACGCGTCGTGTGCCATTCCTGTGAGATTAATTTCACTCCAATTTTGTTTATTGCCAATTTTACTTATTTGTATTATACTCTGTTCTTGTGGGGCGCTTCCTTGTTTGACGTACAGATGCTAAACGTGGTCTCTCAACGGAAACCGCGTCCAGAAATTAAGGGTATGTCAAAGATCGATTAAGAGAAGTTTACTAAACATGAAACTACTGAACAAAATAAAATGAAGCGACATTATAAATAAAACAAATCCAGTTTATACAAGGACTGCATCCAGTTTATACAAAAACAAAAATGGAGATGGACAGATAATGAGGATGAAAGACGACAGGTAGACAAAAAGAACAACTGAATGGTATCCTGGAGAGAATAAAATATCAAAAGGCAGGTCAAGGAAGAAAGGGATGGACGATATAAAGAAAACAGAAGGTGCCACATAGGGAAGAAAAACAGAAAATAATAAGGAAGGGTTAAAGTTGAGGGAGGCTTTTGCTCAATACTGGGCTACTGAAAAATAAACATTTAATACAAATTTTGTTAATTGTAGATCTAATAGTATGTAGGTAAAATTAAGGCTATTTTATTTATTTTCATTTATACTCTATTCAAGTTAAGAAAAAGGTGATATCATCACTTGTGATTTCACATATTGACCAATTAAAAGAAGAAGCGTTCCTCGATTGACCAATTAAATCTGTGTTATGCTGCATTGGACGGATGAAGGTACGTCACTTTTCCAAATGTCAGCTTGACAGGTAGACTCCGAAACGAAGAAATTGTTAAAAGTAATAAAGTTACCGTTGGCAGTAAGAGGCAATAGAATATTATTACAGCATGCCAATGCCGTCTCCGTTTGAATTTAACTTCTAGGCTGACTCCGTTGAGTTCCGACAAGAAATTTTCCGGCATTAGTGTTAGATCAGTTTCGTGTCAGTTAGCGTACCGAAAGCTATTCGATAATCGAAATAAAAATACCTACTAATAATAATAATTTAATATTCAAAGTGTATTTTTTATTAAATTAGGTGGTACTTTATTCTCAGCGGGTACATAAAAGCCTTTTAATATGAACACAATACAATTCTCGGTACTACATCCAGTTTTGGATATCAAGTTAATAGGATCTGTTTTTTAGCAATATTCTGTTAACATTGTTTGCTATATTATAATATTAAATCATTATTCCAATAAGAATTTAATAAACCGCAACGTAAAGGTGTGGTCTGAGTAATAGCGGGTATTTTTCCCAGACGAACACAAACCCATTGTCTACGTATGAACCGCGGCAGCAAACTTTGAAATCGCTGCACGATCTCCTACAGAATACCTTCCTGCAAAGAAGAACTCGCTTTAAAATTTCCAATTGGCTGGCCTAAGTTATGTTTGATTATGACGATGTCAACTGATGACAATGTTGATGATTGAATCGACATTCATTAAGATATTCTCTTCTGATTTAAACATTAAGATTTAAACAAATTTATTAATTAATTCATACATTAAAAGTCGTTACGAATGTAGATATCTAAATTATTACTTATTAAGTACATTTACATGTATAATTATAATTCATTAAAATATAATTTGTCTGTCTAGTGAATTAATATTGAATGTCTTATTAGGCACAATATTATGATGTTTAATGATAAATGTAGAAAGTAAACAATTATTTTTTACTTTAACATTTGCGAATCCACTTTGGACAAAAAGGACAGTAAAATAATGCCAAAATTTTGATGATAAGACTATGTTGTCATATGTCATTGATTACGACACAACGACTTTTATACTCCTTTACACGAAATAGTCATTTCTTATGTTAAGAATATGATTTATAATAGCTTACCACTTAAACCCCAAACACAGCCCATAGCGGACGCGCGAACGAGAGCGGGCGCGAACTCATTTAAAATGTAAATTAACACATAAAAAAATGTACTGAAACGCCCTAATGACAAATCTCCCGCGCACGCGCCCGATTATGCTTTATATTTGAAGCGATACATTTGGACCGTACCCTTTACAACGCAAAGCTATTTTGAACGATCGTTTGGGTTCACAAAAAAAGGGTAGCGACGAAAATAGCAAACTCATGAATATTTATAAAAATAATTGGCAATTCCGCAAAGTATCGCTTTATTAGGTATACAGAAAATATAAATATTTGTATACATTTCTCCCCTCTACTTTTTTTATTGAGGTCTTCGTACTTAAATTATGTTCGTTATTTGTTAGAAAAATATAGATAATAAGTGTTGTTAACCAAAATTGTGTCTTTAATGGAATTCGAGTCACCTGCTTTGGTTCCCAAGATGTCCTTTCAAGTAAATATTATCATCCCCGAACTTAGGTTGAAAATAAAAAAAAAGATTATTAGAACATAAAAAGAGGTATTTCGTATAAATTTAACATTAACTAGTGCTATTATTGAATTGTGCTATTAATAGTTTTAATTAATCTAATTATACATTTCGAAATTTCACATATTTTAGCATTCCTTTTTTGACTGAAAAATATATTTGAATGGACTGGACTCTATTGTCACAAACACAATTTAACTATCTGAAAATATCCGCCAATTCTTACATATTTTGATATTGCGAAACATGTTTTTCACCTATATCGGTCAAATTTATATCAAATGTAAAATGTTACTAGGATCTAAAAATGGTCTAATTGCTGATGCATAGGAGGAGGACATTATTTTTTTCCCATGACAATCTTTTTCATACAAAAATATCTTCAAAATTGTTGTACAAGCGACGAGAAGAGGTAACGCTTTTTCTCGAATGCTGTCCAACCGAGTTGAAAGCAGTAGCTGTAGGAAGGTCATATCTGTCCCAGGATCGATAATCAATGAGGTACACAAGTCCTCTAATGGTGAACATGTACCAGGAAAACATAGCGTGGGACGTCAACACGTACCAGGAATACATAGCGTGGGACGGCCACATGGACTGACGACTTGAAGATGGATGGAAGAAGTGGCTGGATGAGAAGAGCAGAAGACCTTGTGTGTGGTGCTGAATATAGGACTCTTTCCGTGTGTGGCCACACACGGAAAGAGTCCTATATTCAGCAGTGGAAAGATACAGGTTGATGGTATGAAAATGGTACAACAGTTTACAGCATTTACAGCTTAATCTTTTGTAGTCACACCAACAATTACAAACAATAATCATTCGAACGAAACGGTATCATGTTATTTAATCCTCAATAAATTTGAAAAGAAAATTACTCTATGAAAAAAATTTTAATAACCCATTTTAATCGTTTCATTTATTTATAATAACTGCTTCGTTCCTAACTCAATTAATTAGGTATTCCTGTACCTCTATTAAACCGCAAAGACATACTTATTTTATAATAAGAATATTATTTACCTGAAATAGAAAAAAGATTTTTCGTTTAAAAAATCGTTAAAGAAAATTGAAACCTACTTTTTAAAACTAAACTTTAAAACACGTATCCTAGAATGTATCAATCAACCTTATATCTAGGATAAGGGATGGATTAAATTTACTTTGTGGCAACTTTTCGTCGCCGGAGTGGGACATGTGCTTATAGAGAATGTTCACTAAGCCGGCCAGACTGGAGGAGGCTCGAGGAAGTAGGGCAAAACACACAAATTCACTTGTATAGGCAGGATAATCTTTCTTAGTCAGAGGCGGCCGGATGACTGACTGTACGAACGAATTAATGCATTTGTATACAGAGATACAACTCTTCATTGTATAATTGTTAGGTACACGACGACAACATTAATGAACAATGTTCAATAGTAAAATGTTCAGTGTTGTAAAAATAAGTTCTAAAAATTGAATCCCAATGTGTCGATATGCATACACATACAAACAAACAGAAACGTATACGAACGTAATAGTCATGAATTAGTACTCAGTAAATGCTCATATTTATGTATAACGTTAAAGAAATTTAGGTACGTCATATATGTATGAGTGAGACT
The DNA here is from genome assembly GCA_914767545.1 of Sesia apiformis. Taxonomy (NCBI): domain Eukaryota; kingdom Metazoa; phylum Arthropoda; class Insecta; order Lepidoptera; family Sesiidae; genus Sesia; species Sesia apiformis. Next base: position 7,161,138 of record OU611970.1, on the reverse strand, counting down.
GGTCTAGCTGATGTCCGTATCCTGTGAATGAGTGTTTGGTGGCAACAGATACCATAATATTGTTAGTGTGTTAGTGTATGTGTGCCGCACAGTGTATTCTGGAGGATCAGCACCAGTGTTTAGGAAGTTATAAGTATGTATTTAAAAGTATTTACCTACAAGAGACATAGGAGGTTTACAACTTTCAATACTTGCTTTTAATATATCTATAGAACGAATAATCATTGACAGAAATTCTTATCATAACAGTGGAAAATTTTTGCTCATAGCATTAGTCAGCAAAAATGAACGCTAAGTCAGCGCTAACGTACATTAAAAACCTTAAAAGTTTTAGGCTCGAGCTTTTAACCTCAAGAGTCGCCCATCGAACGTTAAACATTTGAACTACGTGTACAAAGCTCATGGGCGTTTTACGTTATAATTCTAAAATTGACTAATATTTGATACACCACTCAGCTATAAACTTAGCATTCGATATCAGTTTATAACGTCCCACTGCCGGGCATAAGCCTGCCCTAGTAAATCACTAAGGGGTGTCGGGCCATAACCACATGGACCCAGTGCGGATTGGTGGATACATATGCTCCAGATTGTTTTTAATTCTCGAGCATGCAGGTTTCCTCACGATATTTACCTCACCGTCGAGCGAATGATATTTTTACAAAATCCATACTTAAGTAGAACCTTAGTGGTACGGGAAGAGGTTTTAAACTCACGATCTTACACATAATAGTCGAGATATACGCCCTATTTGTTTTAATGTGAATGTGACGACGTGACTAAAGCCGCCAGTGGTGGCAAATCTTGACAGAGGCCGATATCCAGTAGTTAAGAGACACCAGCAGATGGATTGGATTGAATAAAAGCTGCCATGGACAATCATTGTTATGTAGTTAAATTATACAATATTTATTTCAAAATCTTGCTTATTACTTGGAAATTATTGTATATTTTCTCTAATAGAGTATTTTATGTATTGTTTACATTGTTACTCTACATTGTTTTAGTGTACGTAAACTTGAGAATGCTCAATTGAGTACCGTCGCCACGACCCATCTATCAATTTATTCTTTTAGATTCTTTTTCTTTTAAATTTATTCAATTTATTTATTCGCAAAATGAACATACTCAATTAAAAATGAAATTACCATATCTTACCATCAGCCTACGTCTCTCTAGTTGTGGATATAGGCCTCTCCCACTCTTCCAAGTGAGATTACTCTAACATAATTTTACCGATTAAGTTGATAATAAGAAAAACTTGAAAACATAACAATGATCTAGTTCAAGCCGAGGCGAGGGTTTGGTGAAGCAAATTAAAGATAAACATCTAACTGTTTATTTAGGAGCCTGCCATGAAGTCATAATACAACGTACTTGTGTTTTTTATGAGATAAAATGATTGGGCCGTTATTTATAACCTTTCCTTTACTTTAAACTTTTCGAAAAATAAATGATCTTACCTTAATTATTAGGACATGCGAGTAGTGACAATTTTTAAAATATGTACTTAAGCAGGTATAAACGCCGAATATTTGACCTCACAAATGAAAGTCAAGAATAGGTACCCTAGGCTATCACCGCTCTTATATTTTTCATACATTTTTTTTTGTAGAGGTCTTGGTGACCCACATGATGGTAAACGGCTACCATTGCTATCATGGGCATAGGCTCTCTCACCTAATACAAATAAGAAATTTCGGGCGGGTATCTTTATTTTTTATTTTTGATATAACTCTTTCTTAAAATATTAAACGCAAAGAAAAATACAAATAAAGAATAAAAAATTGAAAGACAAAAGTATGTATTATGGAGGTGCTGGGATTTGAACCCAGGACTTTCAGCATGCGAAGCAGACACTCTACCACTGAGTTACACCCCCCATGACAACATCTTTAAAAGTTGCATATCTATCTATATTGACGTCTTGTTTTGATATTATTAACTTTTAATCATATTAAAAGTTAAATTGTGTAATTAAACCGGTGTCAGTGGGTCAAAGGTCAGTCAAGGTTACTTCAAGCGGCTGCTGTAAAGGCCAAGTACTAGAAACTTCATCGTTCTATTGCAAAGGAACACGTGTTAAATTCTCAGTAGGCGAATAGTTTGTACAATAAAGTGGGTATTTGTATTACTCTGTGCTGATTTCTGATGTCTCTGGACTCTGGACCCATAACCATCTAAAAGCCAAACACTGGCACAAATATTAACATATATGATATAGTCCTGTCACTGCGTTAGGATTAAGTAGGAGTTTACGAGAAAGAGAAAAGACTATTTTCTTCATGGGACTGTTTATAAATTACGTATTCAATTAGGGGAGGAGCTTGACCAATCTAGATCTAACCTATGGTCTGACCGTATAGGACCACTACTACAAAATAGAATAATTGGGTATATCGGCTGCACAAGTTATAAAACTATAATGCATTGAACAAAATTTTACAAACACTGAAAAAATATTGTTTTTATTTTTTAGAGTAATAAAACTTAATATTAAAACCACTGTTGGGTGTATTTGTTATGATATAAACTTCAGAAAAAAACATATGTATTGTAAACATAATACCTACGTACGTACGAGTACGTAGTTTGGGTTGAACGTTTTAAAACTAATTAAAGTTATACTAAGTAATTATACAAAACCATATTATCGTATCCTACCCGTATCTTTTATTCCATGTTACGGATATCTTACTCATTCATATGGGGCCAAAAAAGCAAAAATAAGAATTTTGGCAGCTGAAATGCCAAAAGTCATAAACTTATTCCATATTTTTTCCACATTTTTTTTTTTCTTTTACCAACAATTCTGTTAAATATTAATACATCCAATAATTGTTAATTATGCGTTAAAATCCTACATAAATGTTAAAAAGAAGTAAATCCTATAAGTAATAAATGTAATAATGTATACATATAATAAAATCGTAACAGACCCGTGTATGTACGTAAAATATTTTATGAAAAAAAATCATTGCACTCTATGCAGTATACTGAACGAACGATACAGAGCCCACAACAACCATTTTTAGATTTTGTGTCTGTCTTTCTGTCTGTTTATCCGTCTGTCTATCTAAACGCGCATCACGCAATAACTATTAGACGGATTTTAATGAAATTTGGCATAGTTGTATCCTATGTACTCGGTTAACATTTAGGTTACTTTTAACCAGATCCATTGAACAGTTCCCACGGAAATCAATTTAAAGTTCACGCGAACAAAGTCGCTTGCACTGCTCGTATCAAATACATATATACCCTTCAACGACTTTGCTCAGCGAGAAGAATTTCATTTTTGTTGCTTGTTATTCAATAAATTCCTAGGGACTAAATTAATTATCATTAATTTTTCGTCTTTACAAAGGGAAGCCCATTTTCGTGACGAAATACTTACTTGGAGGCTAACGAAAATTTGTTATGGTAGGCTTTGATATACAACCAATATAAGCCTATACAACGATAATAATACAAAGAAATCCTTATTTACTAGAGATGTAATAATAAATGAATTGTGTTATTATAATAATCGTAACCGAGACGTGTGTACAAGAATTAATTTTTGAAAAAATAAATCATTTCTGTATAAAGTACGAATAATATAAATCCCAAAACAACATTTTTCGGATTTTTTGTCTGTCTGAACACGCGTCAAGCAAAATTGCTGAACAGAATTCAGTGAAACTTGACAAAGTTATAGCTTATGACTGGAATTAAAACTTATGGTACATTTTATGTCGATCCATTATAGTACCCACTGGAATTACTCTAAAGTCGGATTATTTATTCGAGTTGGATTCAAACAGAGTGAAATTTGTACGGAGATGATACTTTATTGACAGTTCTACATGTCATATCCCTGACTCGAATAAATAATCGGACTTTACAGTTCACTTGAACGAAGACGCTAGCACAGTGTTATATATTACTAGCGACCCGCCCTCGCTTCGCTTCGGTATATAAGATTTTTTTCAATTTTTTTTTTAAATTTCAAAATAAAATAAAGCCTATATTAAGCACGGATCGTGTAGCTTCCTAATTGTGAAAAAAAATTTGAAATCGGTTCAGTAGTTCCAGAGATTACCCCCAACGTACCCACAAACAAACACACAATTTTACTTCTTTATATATTAGTATAGATATAGATTATCATAACAATACTATTATTTTATTAATTAGACATAAGTTCATACATTTATACATTTTGTAGTCATATTATGTCACATATAAATTGTAATTGTATAAAATTTGTGTTGTTATTAATAATGACAAGTCATTGTACGCCCATGGAGAGGAGCATTCCATTTTACGTGTAACATCTCTTCACCTGTAATTATCACAATGAATAAATATCCAGCAGAGAAGGAACACGTTATGATGGTATAGCAACATAACCAGCCCTATTATTGTCCACTGCTGGACACGAGCCTTCTCATGCACATTGTCTTGTGCATGAGGGATGTATGGCCTTAAAACGGCAAACCGGCTAAGCGGGTTGGCGAGTTCACTCTTTAGAGATAGTGTAGTTCTTCGGGGTTTGTGGTAGCAGCTTTGTTATAGCTTAATCGCCTTTTACGATACCCACGGAAAGAGATGGGGTGGTGATATCCTAATGCCACCTGACACTACAGGGCCAGATGGTACTTATAGTATTATAGCAAAATTGTGACAAATTGTAATAACGGGGACGGTGGACTGGATAATATCTGGATAATAATATACATATAATAATATGGTAACAGAGCCGTGTTGGCACATTAAATATTAAAAAAAAACATTGCAGTGTGCTCTCTAAGAACTACGTATATATAGAACCCAAAACAATCATTTTTTAAATTTTTATCTCTTTGTTTATCTTTCTAAACACACATAAAGGCCACTGAAGAGAATTTAATGAAACTTGTCATAATTACAGCTTATGAACTGGAATAACATTTAGCGTACATTTTATCACGATCCGTTATAAAGTTCCTGAGGGAATTATCATTAAGTACACGTGTACAATATCAACTGTTACATAAAAACCCCCAAATGGATTTTATTGAAACTAACTACAGTGATAGTTTATGTTTTGGTTTAACTCATAGCATACTTTTATCTCGATTTATTATAAGTTCTCTTGGGAATCATTATCGTGATGCACGCCTGGTGAAATCTAATGGCAATATATTGGTACAAAGAAAAATTATAAACATAACAGGCGTCGTTGGCATTTTAATTTTGAATTATTAGAATTCAAATAAAGTATCGAGAGGGCCGCCATGAATTAAGCAACTGGATAGCTACGATCTTATACATCAGAATATAAAAATTAACAAGTACAAGTGTCCTTATCTAAATAACATTTCTACCCTACCAATATTAATACTCTGCTGTACGTGTAATTACGTGTGTGTCATCGCTGTCACTGTCCTGTCAGTCTGGCATGAATGTTATTAGAGTTACATACCAAACTTTGGCTACCAGCCATGTTTTAAAGAATTGTCATATCGTGTGTGATTGCTTAAGAATCCAAGAACTGTGGACATCCACACCGTATGAGTACCGTGTTTCCTACCATTTTCTCTCCGAGTTTCTTTCCTATTCATTATCCGACTAGTTTATGGAAGTTTATTGATCTAATAATAATAAACTAATCAGACGTTAATCCAAAAGTCCACGCGAAGGATGTCGCGGGCACAGCTTTTGGAAGTAAAGCAATTCGATAGCCATTATTACAGGATAGAAAAAATACAGTAAGCAATTCTGATATCACCGGTTATTACTCTATTTTTCCTTTCACAAGCACAGAAAAACTGGACCACGGTTATAGTTAGGGGGACCTACTTAAAAAGATATCAAAGTCAGCCTTATTAACGTCCCACCCTACTATATATACTACTTCGGGTTTCAGGCCGTATCCACCACGCGAGGCTAGTGAGGATTGGTGAATAAAAATGCTCCAAATTATTCTTTAAATTCTGGAATATGCCGATTTCTTCACGATGTTTTCTTAAGGTTTTCTTTCATTGTCGAGCTAACGATATTTTTTATAAAAATCCCTACTAAGTTGCAACTCGTGGTACAGGCCAAGAATTAAACCTCACGAATGAGAGTTGAGAATTCCGAATTGTTATCGAATTCTTCTTCCCTCGTTTATTGAGATACTCTCTCGCTCCTACTATATGAAGGTGATGGGACCGGACGGTATAAAAGTAATGGGATGTACCTAATGAAAGAAACTGGTTCTGGTATTTCTAACAATATACCCCAATTGGTAGGTACATTTCAAGACAGTATTCTATGGCAGTGATGTAACAAGTAGTCAGACGCACCCAGTCAATTTGTACCTCTCCCCTAAAGAATAAATATCTAAGACCACATACTGTTTCTTTATCTATGCTGTGTCGCTATTATGCATATACTTAACCACCGTACAAAAGAAAGAGATTTGTGAAGTACGAAAAAAATATCCGTTAGAACCCCATCTGCAAGTTTCCTTCATATCGGAAAAGATAAAAAACTTGCCAACGACTTACAGATTTATGTTATGGAAACAGCCTGAGGCTTGCGAGAACTTGTATTCGTATATTTTTTCCGGTTCTGCAAAAAGGTCGTATTTATTATAGTTTTGGTAGACTTTTCTCGAAATATAAGTAAAAATTGTTTTGGGAAGCTATCATCGCATCGTCACTTCCGAAGTCATACAGGAAGTTTATAAGGGACAGCGCAATGTTAACAGAGGAAACTATATTCATTCTTTAGGGATCAATAGCACTGCAGTCTAGGGCCGACCATTATTTCGAGCAAAGCATCAGCCTAGCAATTCAATGAGATAATGGCGCCAGCATGCTGGATATCATGCTCAATAATAGGTAGTCGGAAAAGTTCGCGACCTTATTGAGCTTATGACTTTAGAGTACTATATTTCTGGCAACAATGATCATTGGTGGGATACCGTGATATACCCTTTGACAGCTGATTCTTTGGTGGCAAATTGAAATAATAAGTTAAAAGTTTTATCTTTTTATTTTTTTAACAATTTTAAAATGGATGTTAATAAGGAGAAAATTAGATATGTTTTACAATTTTTGTCGTCAAGGGTATGAATGTGTCTAGTGCTTGAAAAGATATTTGTGGTGTTTACGGAGAAGTTGCTTTATCTAAAACTACTGCAATAAAGTGATCAGGTCTGGTAATTATGATGCGAATGATGTTCCTCGCTGTAGTCGTCCGATTAAGGTAAATGTTGATATTATCATTGAAACAATTGAAACAGGTCGACACATAAGCAGCCATCAATTGCGAAAGATACAACAAAATACTTGTTTTTTTTTTTATTTTCAAATGGTTTATTTTTCATAGATTTCTAGGCGATGTAACTGTAAACTGAAATATTTTGTTTTCAGTATATAAAATTAATCATTCAGAATTATAGAAAAAGAATATAATAATTCAAAACTTTGATTTGATTTATATTAATTATTATATATACTGGTTTAATACAAGTAATCACTAGTTTATTACAAGTAATTACTAGTTTATTACAAGTAATTACTAGTTTATTACAAGTAATTACTAGTTTATCACAAGTAATTACTAGTTTATCACAAGTAATTACTAGTTTGTTACAAGTAATTACTAGTTTATAATTAATATCCTATAATTAATATCCCAGACATATATTACAGTATTCACTAAAATAAAGTAAACAAATATACGAGACGGGTCATCTGTTTAACACCAAGATCTATGATAATAACTTTACTCTGAATTTATGTAACGTATTTATGAATTAGGTATGTAACTTGTGTAGTCTCACAAATGTGACTCAAGAATAGATATGCCTAGGCTACTAAGGTTTTTAATCGAATAAATACATAAATATTTGTAATAAAGAAATTTAACTTTCAGCGTTCCTACGTACTGTAGCAAAGAATACGGTAAAATGATTCATCGGTAAAGTGACAATTTTACTCCAAGCTAATGTAACAGAGTACTCTTTCCTAACACCTGAACACTTGCCTTTGTTCCTTACATAATTATATAAAATACGAGCAGGTATGTTTATGTACAAAACATATTATTCCAGTCTCTGGGTGAACTGAAAACAATGGCTGAATTAGAGACAATGGGCGAGTTAATAGTGGCTTTGTTTGCATGCTAAAACTAAGTACCTAGGTAAGGTCCTTCCTGTATTGTGCCTGTATTTCGAAACATATCTATAAATTTATATACATATTTTGTACAACGTGTCACCGAAATAAAGCAACAAAGTTAAACAAAATTAATTATAGCAATTAAATAACTTTGAACGGTTTAAATCGCGTATATTTAACTTTATTTTTATCCCGACGTTTCGAACACAAAATCAAAAATTAATATTATAAAATTAATTATATAAACATATAGAGTTTCTATCTAAAACGTATGTAGCGCTCATTAGTCAGTACAATAGTTACAATAAGTGTATTTGATTTGCATAACTGCGGGTAGAATTAAAGACATACTAGAATGAACCATAAGTGATGAAACTGATTGTCCCTCGTGCTGTCATATTGCAAACGTATCAGTTTTCGTGTTAGTGGGGAAATGTAATATTTGTTGCTTTTTTTTAAAAACTGTATTTTTTATAGCTCTATATTCTGTGATTCACTGAAACACATTACCCATCTTCATGAATTAACACACTGGCCGAAATAAATAGCACTGGCTGGAGACTGCTCGACGTAAAAGAAAATTCCAAAATTTAAAAATTCTGATAATGAAAAAAAGAGGAAAATCTAATGCGCACCACAGACACAGTTTTTGTTTTGGGAGCGAGCTGGGGAAGACGTTTCGAGGAAGTCACACGCCTGTTCCGGGACTCAACTGTCCTTTACACCACATCTGGCCCGCTACTCTCGCCGGCCGCCGAAGCTCTGGTCCGACGCTCTTTGGGCGCTGGTGCTCTTGCTGGGCGCCGCCTGTTGCGCCTGGTCTCCATCGCCCGTCTGACCGCTGTTTCCGGCTGACGGTAATGCCGCTCTTCATCACTCTGGGCGTGCGCCCTGTTAGGCGTCGTCTCTCCTGCAGCTTGACCGTGAATATTTTCGTGTGTCGTAAATTTGAAAACAGACACTATTTTACAGACTTTATTTTCCGAACTATTTATATAAATTGATCTTAAATTTTTGTATTAAGTTTAACTGACTAATTATAACAAGCTATTGAAACAAATCTTGCCTCTTTCCTTTGTAGTACAAGCTGTACCCCTGTAATTTAGCTCTCCCACTGGGGAAACGCGACAATGCATAAGACAGTGTGTAGAATATAAGAAGGCCCGTGTCCAACCGTGGACGATAGAAGAGCTGGTGACGGTGAGGAAGCTAAAATTAAGTTCCCACATAATAATATATGTAACTAAGTATCAAGAACACTTGGGAAAGACTTTTTGGGAATTTGATTATTTAAAAAATTGTGTATTAAGGGTTTTGTGGTTAATTAACAGGATACGTTTTAGAATTTAAATTGTTTATTACGGAGAAAACTTGACACTGGCAGATTATGCTAATTGCAATGCTAACATATACAGGCTGTCCCGGAAATAATGGATGTATTTACATTATCTAAAAGGATGTATTATACCATTTTGAAATCTGTATTAAACACGCATTTTTTTAAAATAGTTGGCCACTTAGGTCCTCATACATTTTTTTACACCCAAGACGCCTTAAACTTTTCCAAAAAAATATATTTACCACATTTCATGCTGAAAATTGATGTTCAGTTTCTTTTTTTAAAAAAAGAGCTACAGCTACTCATACTATTTACTGCATATCTATTGGTATAGTCCATGAAGAATATTATAACACCAAAAAACCGTCGGATTTCATTTAATTGTAGCCGTGGTGTAGAGATACGTAAAATAATATGAAAAAAAAATGATTTTTTTTTGTATTTTATTTTGAGCGCCCAATAGCTCTACTATAAGGTGTTTCAGGCTTATCCATTCTTTCCGGGACATCCTGTATATACTAAAATATATAATGCACCATTATATATATATATGTATATATATATATATGTGTGTATATGTATATATATATATGTATAAACAAGACAAAATTACAAAGTCAACGTTTAATTAAATGTAATTCAGAAATTTGGACGCGAATAAATGTACATCGCTAAAGGTACTATAAAACAAATTAAGTCTCTTGACTCATATTTTCATAAAATCTTACATTCTAATAAAGGCTGATGTCGTGTAACTACGTATGTATAACAATATGTTGTAAAATAAACTTGTGAAATTAATTGGATTTTGTATGAAACAAAACGGCGTGGCTGCGCTACAATGAGGCTAAAATTTCTCAGTTCACTTACTTCTATAATAATATTGTTGTATACAAAACACAAGTTATTCAACTTAATTTTGAATTCATTAAGCAGAAAGTCTGTTTAGATTCTGTACGTAGACAGTGAGTTTCGCAAATTAAAAATGTTATGATTAATTTACGTTGTATGAATAATTTAATAAAATACTGTTTTAATAAATTCTATACCTAAATGTAAAATAATTTAGTCGGCCCCAGATCTATAATAGATGATTGCTTTTTAGAGAAGGTAAAAATATGTTTTTTCACCTCTAATATTTGAAAATTGCGAGGTAGATGAGTTTCCAATTATATCGATACCTTGGGGTGTCGAGTTGTCGTCGTATTTTTCGCTAACACCTTTCAGTTCACCTTTCTCTTTCTATGCTTTAGATTCGATATCGTATTCCTAATTTTCAACCTGTCTCATTGTTAAATACGGACAAGAGGTTTTGAGCAATTGTTAAATTTGAAGGTACATTTGTATATTCGGCTCTTTTTAGGAGCGAAATCATACCGCGACAAAAATTTCATGAAATGCAAAAAAAAAAACAATTGTTGGTAAGTAATATGAATAGTATAAGAGTTCTATGGTATAGTATAAGAATTGTATAAGTATCGCTTTTTAAGAAATTGCGGAGAAACGTAAAAATGGCAAGTTGTAGCACAATGCCACGTAGGCGGCGTCCTGCGGCATCCGGCGGCGATTATTTTATATTTTTGTCTTGGATATACCGCAACCCCCTGGTGTTGCAGGTGTCCATGGGCGGCGGTAACACTTACCATCACATGAGACCGCTTGCTCGTCCGCCCTCTTCTCTATAAAAAAAAAGAAGGGAAATATCGCTATTTTCCATACGATTTCAAAAAAAAATGTTTGTACACTCGTTCAACCTCTTTATATATAAATTATTTGTTGTTAAATAGGGGTTAGATTGGTTATTGTTAGATGTTAGATAGTTGTTAGTTATCTATCCCTATCATTTATATTATATTCGTGATGAAAAAATTTTTTTGGGATTTCATGAACTTACGGCTTTTGACAGACATTTTTTTAAGATTTATTCCTACTTATCCTATTAAGCAGTGATAACCTAAATGTATATATATTCGACTCACATTAGTGCGGCCATGGGTTCAAATCCTTGGTTTATACCACTGAGTTTATTATACTTAACAGTACGGATTTTCTAAAATTTGTCCCGAATCGGCGGTGAGGGAAAACATCGTAAGGAAACTCACATTACTCCAGAAATAAATAAAAATCTGAAGTATGTAATCCACCAAACCGCACTGGGCCCGCATGCTGGTATACGGCACGAAACCCCTCCAGGGATTTACTACTTGAGGCCTGTGCCCTGCAGTGTGACGTTATACCCACGGAATAAGATACCAGTTCTGTGGTACTACCAACGGCAACGCCGCGTATTCCATTCATAAACGGCTGCTAATCGAACCGCTACTGTTAAATACCTGTATGTATAACAGACTAATCATAAAGTTTTCAGACAAAGAGATTTTATCTATGGAACACTGGATGGTTTTGATATCAATTAAAACTATGACAATCTATAAAATAAAAACAAAACATTCCAAATTTGATTTTTAACACCATTTAACGGCTGTTACGTTAGCTAAATTAAATTTGTGAAAACAGGCGAATTACATACGTCGAGTTTCAGGAGAATTGCAAATGGAATCGGGTAGAATGTATGAAATATTACATGGGTATCTATGAGTCGGGAAGATAGTATCGCGCCGAACCTCACCGAAGGTGAAAAACAAGTTCGTGTCAAATGGTGGCGTGATATAGAACTTTGAAGCAGGGTCGTCTCAGCGCGTTTACGACATTGTCACAAGTGACGAATCTTGGATCTACCAGTATAATCCAGAAACTAAGCGTCTATCTAATGTTTGGCTGTTTCAAAGTGAGCCAACGCCTATCAAAGTGAAATGAGCAATGGCATAAGTGAAGTAAAGAGAAGTGAAGTTGAGTTTTTTTTTTCTTGTCAATATTGTAAAAAATGTGTATTATGCGTTTTGTGGTTTAGTAGTGATAGTTTAATTCCAATTTATTAATCCCAACAAAAAGGGAAGCAGATTTCGTCGCCAGAAGGCTACGTTCGAAGAGTCTGGAGGAAGAGTGGAAAAAATGTTTTCAAAATTGGTTCAGATGCATGAAACTGAATAGATGCAAGTGGAAAGTACTTTGAAAAAATCTAATGAAAAAATTGGAAGCCGTAGAACCTTTTCTTTTTTTTACGCAAAACTTTTGGAGTCCCCCATATGTGTATGTACAGGTATGTATATCGGTGCGAGTGGACGTATGCGGTACGAATTAGTGAGTGGTTTGTTAAAATAAAGTTGAATTTTAAAAATTCGTAGAACTAAAGCCGTTAAGGGGGCACTAAAGCGTTAGAGAGGCTTTTTTATTTTTTTTTATTTTATGCTGTATATTTCTTATTTTGTGACATTCCCCGATGTCGTTGACGAATTGAATTTTCAAACGAATTTCCTCCGACCGCAAACAAGGAACACTTTCACTAAAGCAGTTCCAAAAAACTCGATAAACACAAAGTTGACTTTGTTGTAAAGCGAAACCCCAAACTTCAGACTTCCTCCCTTCAATATAAATAAAAAAGTTTGTGAACTGCGCACATTTTAATGCCCACTCAAACAACGGACGAAGCATAATGGAAGCCACTGTATTTTAATCCAGCTCGACCGCAGTGCGGAAATTTTCACGCAGTTACCGGGGAGACTTGTTGTGTCGTCACCATTAACTGGTTTCAAAAGGATTGATAATGATATTTGTTTTCTCTTTATAGAGGAAGTGGCAGAGCGGGCGAGCGGCCCATAAACACCTGCAACATGAGGGAGGTGCGGGTGCTCTGCCGACCTTGTAGAATCCAATTCACAACCTTCTTAAAGATCCCCATGTCATAGTTAAGTGGTAAAACCTCAATTAATTCACCATTCCACCTTAAAGAAGTGCGTCCTACGCTATGCTTCCCGCTACGTTCCCGGTTTGTGAACTCCATTCGAGGCCTCGTCTACTCCATCGGTTTTTGAGACGAATGAAATGTAATTTTCTTAATTACTCACACTGTTTAAAAGATACTAATCCTTCAAATAAACTAGTGTTTCGAAAGTCAGTACTGTTTTATTACGGACTTTGTAATTGTACTTCATTCAAATTATGTAGCGTCTATGTCTTTAAATTATTCCTTGTAATTTAATAAAATCCCTCATAAATTCATAAAGAAGAATAATGCCTCATTAAAGTAATACTGAATTTTTGTCTCGTCCAGTCGAGCAATGTTGATTGATGTGTAACACAATGTCGAAACATTGTTTGGTACACAAACCGCTTACAAATTAAAATCTACCGCTGTAAAACTTTACATTGTGTGGGACGTTAACATTTTATGGGGAGAGGAATATGAAACCACATGCACGTTTGAACATAAAGATATTATTATGTCAGTAAAGTAGTAACGATCTCTTTTCCGTTGGACAACACAGCGAATGTCTTGTGCGTGAGGGATATATGGCCTTAAGACGCCACGATGGCGAAGAGGATTGCTTAGTACTATACCACTCTTAGTTAGTACTATACTAACTATACTATACCATACTATACTATACCATACTATACTATACCATACTACACTATATCATACTACACTATATCATACTACACTGTACCATACTACACTATACCATACTACACTATAGCATACTATACTATACCATACTACACTATATCGTACTACACTATACCACACTACAGTATACCACACTACACTATACCACACTACACTATACCACACTACACTATACCACACTACACTATACCACACTACACTATACCACACTACACTATACCACACTACACTATACCACACTGCACTATAACACACTGCACTATACCACACTGCACTATACCACACTACAGTATATACCACACTACGCTACACCACACTACGCTATACCACACTACGCTATAGCACACTACGCTATACCACACTACGCTATACCACACTACGCTATACCACACTACGCTATACCACACTACGCTATACCACACTACGCTATACCACACTACGCTATACCACACTACGCTATACCACACTACGCTATACCACACTACGCTATACCACACTACGCTATACCACACTACGCTATACCACACTACGCTACACCACACTACACTATACCATACTACACTATACGATACTATACTATATTAGTTATCCTATATATATATAGTTATACTAGTTACTATACTAGTTAGGATAGTACTATACTATACTACAACACCCGTAAGGTGTTGTAGTTCCTCAGGACTTTGTTATGTTTGTCTCATTTTACGACACCCAGAGGAAGTGTTGGGAAGTATTTTTTCTCAAACCGGAAGACACCACACAACTACGGGATGTTTATTTGTGTTAATAGTCAATTATTGACCAACAACTCGAATAAACATATCAATTCAACAACATTCAACCACTTTATTACGAAATACCGGGTTCTTGAAAACAAAGGCCTTGCATTCAATTTTATATGTAAGCGGGTCAGCCTAGTTACAACGGTATCTTAAATTGGTATCGCTGACTTCACTTTGTGTTTCCTATAATTTCGTATGGCTTATAGTCCAGATAATACGAAGAAAAATCTTCATTAGACATACCTTAAAGGCTCTTAAAACCTAGTCAACAGTGCCCTGGTTTTGTGTGTGAAAAGTCCAATGTCTTTACTCGTCTCTGGATCCACCAGAAAATAAATTGGGTACCATTGAGTATCCGCCAACGATTAACATATCGGTCTTGACCGCCAATGACCGGTACATCCATCATAAAAATAGTAAACAATTAATGTTCTACAAATATGTTTTTGACAAAAATATTGTATAAAAATAATTGTTTTTCCCCGGTTGTATTCGTAATTAACGTCAATGCACTGTATATGTAGGAATTATTTTACAAAATAAAATAGATAGCTTTCAGCTTTAATAATATGGACTGATTTTCTTGTATTAGGTATTCTTGGCGTCCGAATGACATTCACTGAATAAGGCTCGACTTTCAAAAGTACAAAACGCATTCTCGGCACCAGTACAGAAGCGTAATAAAAGACTTAGGCTTAGCGATTGTTAAAAAAAAATAAGTGTTTCTAGTACATTAATACACTTTATTAATAAATAATTAAAGTCGATTATATGTTGTTTATTAATGAAAGTCGAATTTTAGGCATATTGCCCAACTTCTATTTCAACCCCCGACAATTCTATCTATACTAGAAAATGTCAGGTATAGTACATTCCTTACAACTGACGAGCACGTGTCAATTTTGTTTGTAGTGGAAAATGTCTGAACACGCAAAAAAAAACATGCATTGTACCTAGTGGATCTCCAAATACACTGTTTCAAGTGATTTCTGGTGCATACATATTACCAGAAGTAAGATTGATGCGCGTCCCCATGAATTGAAAACACTATACCCTTATTTCAGCCCCCGACATACCGCAACATACCATCAGCCTATATCTACACTGCTGGATATATGCCTCTGCAAAGTTCCGCCACCTCACCAGTCACACAGTCTTCCGCCCTTCCCATGTAGCCACTGCCGGCAAATTTCTTCAAGTTGTTGGTCCATGTGACTGGGGAGCATTACACGACGAACTATAACTAAATTATTATATATATATACCTATATATATATATATATATATATATATAGCTGGTTTATCACCTCACCAACAATTCATCTCGACAAATTTATAAAACTTAAAAATGAGAATAGCAAAATAATTAAAGAAACATAAGCGTGCCTCAAACAGAAATTCTAATTTTCTCCAAACCTTAACCTTTGGTCTTCGTTTATTTATATTAAAACTGTCAAATTCATCTAAAATTAACTTCTCAAAAAGACCCCTCAAACAATCAACGAATCTTTTGTTATATCTTGATCCTATTATTTTTTGCGTGGTACCAAAGAATATTAGGTTCAATGCCGAGGCATTGTTTCAGAGTACATTTCCAAAATAAAATAAACTGAAATAAAACATCTACTTCTCGACTGAAGAGTCTCGAAATTGATTTGGAGAGCAGCTGTAGCGCGGGAAAAATACTATAATTAAAAACTGTTCGCTCCACTGCTTTTATTTCGCTGTCGCCGTCGCTGTGGATTATACGACAATCGAGTTATTATTAACTTTTGTTTTACACGGTTATTGGAAAAATACCGACAACGTCTCAAAGCTAAATCCCTCGATGTCTACCCAATGTACTTTTGTTCTGTAACTTTTTATTAATTGTACAAAATTATTTTATTTCTTTTGTACAAAAATTAAAAACAATTTAATATTATATTCGACAAAGATGTAAAGTCACCGACATAGGTTACAGGATTAGCAAGTTGAAATGACAATGTCCATATCTGCTGCGGGACCATCAACTGACGGGGAGGACGAATCCTTAAATAAAAATCACGTACCTGAAAGCGCAGCGCACTCTGGCCAGGTGTATCGACGACTTGAATAAGTTTGAAGTGGTGGCGAAATTCGGGATATGCCTATATCCAGTAGTACAGAGACATAGGCTAATGGAATAGTATGGTATATCCAATTATTAGTACAGAACAGGATTTTTGCACAGATTAATCAATCTATTTTGATAAATAAAATGATTACTCATAAAAAATAAAAAAAAATCGTTTTTAATTGAAGTTTATTTCAGTTAAAAAATATTTTATTTATTAAAAATTGTTTTTATGATAATTTTAGGTCACGAATTCAACACCTATATAGAAAGGTTTGCTATACACAGCGTTGTGTATCCGCTATCAAACACAGCAGTGATTTTAGTAGTAAATCAGCTTTAGCTGATTTCCATATAACCTTCCTCCTGTAATTTTCTTCATTGTTCGGACAACAAAGGAACAAAGGAAGCTATAAAATACCAATACAACTTAGTCGTAGAAACCTCGACGTTTGCGAAATCTTCAGTTAACGCACTTGCGGTTTCCTTTTAAATCAAAATTCATCAATACGACGAATAAATTAACAATTAAATAAACAATTAATTACCAATTTAATTGAAGAAACGCAGATTATTTTGATTTACATTTATTTTAAAATTATGAAATATGCCAATGTTTATTGTGTCGACACAAGCATAATATTAGTGGTTTAGTTTCATGTATTCGTATAATTTTAATTTTAAATTACGCAATATTTTTACCACAGACTACATAAAAATATCGGTTGTCAATGAACAACGAACTGAAGCGGAATCCGTAAGAATGTGTATGTTTGAAAAGTTTACTATTGGTCGTAATGGAACCGATCGGCACAGTATAACTACATATTCTATATATTTATTTAACATTTACAAATTGAGGGTACATAAAGATAATTTTTTGGTGT
This sequence comes from Sesia apiformis, assembly GCA_914767545.1. Taxonomy (NCBI): domain Eukaryota; kingdom Metazoa; phylum Arthropoda; class Insecta; order Lepidoptera; family Sesiidae; genus Sesia; species Sesia apiformis. The sequence goes on along the minus strand of OU611970.1, from coordinate 7,143,369 downwards.
CATAAAACTGTGTGAGTGGTGTGTAGTTTAGTTTCCTTATTACAATTTATACTATAATGAGTATCGCAAATTAAGCCGCACTGTATCTGTATATGTCATGACTAAACTACTTTCAACATGGTGGTAGGGGGAGAGTGCATGCTGGCGCCCTCAACTGGCCACGTTACCCCTCTCTCACATAACACTACCTTGAAAGGTACTGCATTGCCTACTTTATCGTATTTCCCTAATGTATGTACGTGCTTCGGTAGTGAGTGAGATATGCCACAGCCCATTCCCACCCCATCTCATCCTATCCTATCCCCCATTTTCTCAACCGTTTCTCCAAATCCATTCCTTAATCTGCTAAGGATCCGGGGGCCTGCCAACGTTTATCATGCTGAACTGATATTGGCATGCATCGCGGATGTCTACGGGTGACAGTATCCACTTACCAACACTCTGCCGCCTTTTTCTGTGAAAAAAAACATTACTTGTGTAATATTTTATGATACGATGACACTACTCGCACGCTAGTGTACTGTTTATACAAATTACTGCATCTCTCACGCATAACCAACACAGTATTCATGTCAACAACACCATAACGACAAGTTTGCACCGTAATTATTACCAAGGAAATATTGCAGTGAGGAAACTTCACTAACTAAAGCAATTTCAGTCCGTAGCACAGTATGACGAACATGCAGAAGCGTCAGGATGCCCGTTCAAGATACTACAAAACATGATCTTTACAAAAATACATAGCATGCTTATATATAATTCATCCCTTTACTCACGTATCACCGACATACATATATATAATATATTGTCTTATTTATTACTAGCTTCTGCCCGCGGCTTCGCTAGCGTGGACTAAGGAGCTGTAAAAGATTTTTAACACTTGTAAAAGCACCCTGTAAAAGCTTTTGCAAGTGAATTTCACGGTTGAAAACCCATTCAGTAGTTTTGAGTACCAAACTAAATTGATTAGATTCACTAAAAGTCAATTTTTTATTTTCCTCTATAACTTAACTTCCTTGTGTCATACAAAAATGACACATATACCAGCTTTCCTTCTGGATATTTAGCTATACACTAGAGAAAACCAGATCAAAATTCGTTCAGTAGTTTTTACGTGATGCTCGAACAAACATACAGATAAAGAATTTAAAACTACTGTTTATACAGACAAACATACAGATAAAGAATTTAAAACTACTGTTTTGGGTTCTGTAGCTTCTGAAGAGACTCCCCATTTTTTTTGATTAAGTCAATGTGCAGACTCAACCCTTTTACTATAACATTTGCGATTTTCGCATTTTTCACACACATTTATCTATTTAAACTATTTTCTTAACGCCTCTCAACTATTGGTCTATTGGTAACTGAGACTATTGGTCTCAACGCGAATGCCCACCTTACTATTTTACTCGACGGTTGGATTGGGTTGTACCAACCATGGTCACGAGCTGACTCCATGATCAGCTCGTAAATAAAATATATAAGATGGGAATTCGCGTTGAGACCCGTTGAAATAAATAAATATAAACCCTTCTACTGTTTTTTATATGTATAATAATATCTCATTTATTATAATGGAGTTCTTCATATAAGCTTTGAATAAGTTTCTTCAAGGTCAACAGTGCATAGTATTTCCTTACGTCGTGACAGATTCGCTTTTATAGAAAGAAGCTTACAGACGAGCAGACAGCCCCTGAATACTGGTGGTAATGAATACTGTCGCAATACATGCTCACCAATAAAAAATGCAAAAACGCCGTGAATTAGAAGGAAAGATTGAAAAAAAAAGAGAAACATGAAGTATAAATTTTCCTCGTCAAATGGGATGTATAACACTCGCTATTGTTCCTTGTAGCCGTGTAGCGTCGGTTGGTTTTAGAATATCACCATCTCATCTCTTCCCGTGGGGTCCTAAAAGGCGACTAAAGGACAGCCAAGTCGCTACCACAAGTCCCAAGGCACTACATCAAAGAGTGGACTCATAGACCCGCTTGGCCAGCGTGTCCTATCCAGGCCTGTCCAGCAGTGGACGATAAAAGTGCTGGTTACAGTTGGGTTATTCTTCCTTAAAGACAGATGGAGTAACATGAGAATTTGGAGGAATGCTCTCCAATTATTTGTGCGTGAGTTTTACTGAGCTACCTTGAGAAGAAACTAGGGTCTTCGGAATAAGAATATTTATTTAACCAACGCACAGTACAACGTTTGTAGCGTTGGGAATAAGCTTGATAAAACAACATACATTAAAATTAAAACAGTGTAAATTAATATGGTAAGAACTTCCTTCTAGTCTAGTGACATGTGTATGTAAAGAAAATTGTTGACAAGCTACATCAAAAATAACAAAAGCAAAGTTTATAAAAAGAACACATCTAAAAGTATTAAATAAATTAAATTAGGAGCTCGACCAAAGAGGTCGGCTCTCGACGCCACAAGACTTATACCTTGGTTTCCTTATGCCATTATACTCCCTACTCGATGATACATTTCACGAGAGTCTTCTACGAGTATTTGTGACGCATTTAATACTGCCACTAGATATTGCATTCGCTCGCTTTTTTAATGCCCAAAGCCTCACGGGCCCTGACTTATCTCGTGCCAATGGCCTCACTCATCTTTTTATATGGCAAGCGGCAAAGAAGTTCATTCTTAGGAACTTTCGATTCCTCCTGCTTCTTTCACATCTCAAGCAGCTTCATTCATTTCCATATGATGGATACCGTTTTCTTTAAACAGTCTGAGAATAATACGTATACTAATACGATGGGGTAAATCCTATATTTTCGAATTCCACGTATTCATTTTAACCCCTTTGAGTGCAGCTAACAAACCGTACCTAATTTGAATAGTTGAATAAGACTATAAGCATGCAGACACCATTACCACGGATATGTAATTCGTAAGTTTCGCCATGCGTTGTCATTTAATAATATTTATACAAATAATATACATACATATTACTATAGTCTGTTTCAATTCGATCTTCTGATAATAAAACCAAATCAATGAAATATCTCAACATTTAGCTTTAAATCTAGGGCAAGTTTTCAGTCTCGACGAATCAAATTATGGACATGTAAATAATTATCACCTCACTATTTAATGTGTCAGTTACCTTTGGCCGCCATGTTTGTTTACATTTTGACCAATTTGGATGGGAATGGTGTATACAATAAAACAATAAAAGGGTCGAGTCTACATATGGAATAAATTTATGAAAAATTATAATGAAATCTGGAACTTATCCTAAAACAAAGGTTTTTACTTTTCTGCTTGTTTATGTTGGTGTCACGTAAAATTACTGACGGATTTAAATCGGGTTTTCACTCGTGTATAGCTGAGCGTCAGGAAAGAATACTAATTCATCTTCCAGAAGACATCTGGAAGATGAGTTGTAGAGGAATATAAAAACATCGACTTTTAATGCGATTACTCGAAAAGCAATCGATGGATTTTAACGATATTTACACTGTCGTGTAGTTTAGTATTCAGTCTGATAAATAATTGTACCAATATCATTAAAAGCATTATATAAACAGTAGGCTGAGATGAGTAATTAAAATATTTATTGTTATATTAAATCTATTAAAAGCAAAATAATAGACTTTCGCTATTATATAGCTTAATATCCGGAAGGAAATCTAGATTGTGCGACTATTCAGGAGCTTGTTAATGATACAATGTACAAAGCTGATTAATTTGACTTCTTTGGTGTATTTAAAATAAAACAGATTGAAACAAAATGCTATAAAGTTTTTCATAAGAAACAAATAGTAGTGGTAATGTCAAGCAGACGAGCTTGAACGCATAAACGTTAGTTAGTTGGGTACAAAATATATTGCAAGAAATGAATGGTAGGGGCGTTATTAAGTAGAGTTTGAATGGATTAATGTTCGTTACGTACCCTACAAAGATCTCGTTAGCTCTGCATGGTTGTATTATATACAAAGCTGAACAACGCGTCGGCTTTGTAACATTACTCGTGTTTTAAAAATATGTAAAGAAAATACTCGTGACGAGATGTTCACAATGCGACTGGTGCAAATAAAAATAAAAATATAAGCAGACAATTTAATAAACGGCTTGTATTCACTAGGCATTCTCACATTCTCACACAGCATACACACACAACACCGAAAAACATACACAAAACAACATAATGCAATTAAAGGTTAGTTACGCTCATAATTATAAACGATGTTAAACTTTAACAATTGTTTGAAATCTCATGTCCTTTTTTTTAATATTGAAGTAGGCGAACGAGCAAGCAGTCCCACGCGATGGTAAGTGTTGCGACACCGATACGGATACGAATATCGAGGAAATGCGGATGTACCGCACTTCTGTGACGGGAGGTGCGGTTGTGGAAACCCGAGGTGTCCTATTCTACCAATTAGAATATCAAACTTGTTAGGAAGAGATAAACGATTTGTAGCGATTAATATACGGAAACTTGAAGTGTTTTTGGAATAAGGAGGGTCAGAGAGCAGTGGTGGTATGGTCATGTGCAGAAAAATATGCCTCCTATCCATGTACTTGTATCAGCTTTTAACGTCCCACTGTAGGGCACAGGCCTCCACTAGTAAATCACTGGGGTTGGTTCCGGGCCGTAATCCATCACGCGAGCCCAGTGCTGATTAGTGGATACACAAACTCCAGATGCTTTTTTATTTCTCTAGCATGCGGGTCTCTTCAGGATATTTTCCTCTCACCGCGGAACAAGGGACAATTTAAAAAAAAAAAATCCACACATAATAGAAACTCGGTGGTACGGGCCGAGGATATAAACTCACGATCACAGCCTACTCCCGATTTGACTCCCTATGTATTAATAAATAATTAATGTTTAATACATAGAGAGTCATATTTGTCTGCAGCTGACCGTACTTCTTTCTATACAATCACAATAGCCAAAACGTAAAAAAATCAAATCATAGCTTTTGTATTGGTATTTACCAAACCCGTTTAAGATTGAAAGAAATCAAACCCCTGATCTGTGGCCCAGCAAGTCCAAACAGACCTAATTAGTTGCCTAAAGTTAACTGTTAATTAACTTGATGCCTTAATACAAAAATATTTTATATCTTAGAGGCGTCTATTATATCAAAAATAAATATAATTACCAATGCCGAGTGTCATTCTTTTCATTCTTGAAGTATTTGTATACTCTGTACTTGTCGTACCGTGAATGGGTCGCCTAAAATAACAGCGGTTAGAGGGAATTCGAATTTCAGAGAGTAGGCAAACATTCGTTAAAAAAATACTGTTTTTTTCTCAAATATATATTTACTTTGCCGCGTACTTTTGGTAGAAGAATTTCAAGGATTTACTGAGTATCACTGTATCGGTCGCAGCGTGAATGTGGAGCTTAAAGGTTAACGGTTTCTCGAATTTCATACAAAAAATGATCAAACAGAAATTTCTTAAGAGATTTTTTCTTTTTAATATCCGGTTACACATACTTTTGACTTTAGCTCATTTATGTGAAACCGAATTTACACTGGATGTTTATTTTGGGCATTTGTATACCTGAACGCCATAAATCAAACCAAATCGACTTTATTTGCCGACAAATAATCTGACAATTATTTACCATAATCGACAGTTAATAATAATATATAACAGGTAATAATATAACATCGGGGAAAAAGTTTCTTCGTATTTTATATACAAATTCAAGACATTTTTTTTAAAGTTTAATTATATTTAATTATAATATATATGTGCCGCTTTGTTCTATAACTTGTTGCCATCTTGTAGGTGGTGACGTGATCCCGTTGTTTGTGAAATTTTGGGATTTTTGGTCAAAAAATTGCGACAATTAGTTTTGACAGTCCTCTCTTGATGTTAATCTTACACTACAGAATTCTGAAGAGACCGTAACAAGTGGAAATCTGAGGGCGCAAATCTGGGCTATTTGGTGGGTGCATCAACACTTCTCAACCAAGCTCTCTTAATTTTTGCTGAGTGGCCAAAGATGTGTGTGGTCTGGCGTTATCATGATGAAAGACTACACCCTTTCCGTTGATCAATTCTGGGCGTTTTTTCTCAATTTCTTGCTTTAGTCTCATCAGCTATTGGCAGTAGAGATCCGAATCGATGGTTTTGCCCGGCGGTAAAAGCTCATAATGAACGATGCTCTTCCAATTCCACCATACACACAACATCACTTTATTGCATGATCTTTTCCGCACGTTCTTGTCACAAGTGATCTACTTGTCATCACCAGTGATCAATCTTTTCAAAAATGGTTCGGTTTCATTGCGTTTTAATAGAGAATCGCAAACGATTACACGGTTCATTAGGTTTCTTTCAGTGAGCTCGTGTGGTACCCAAATATCAAGCTGTTTTGTGAATCCAGACTTTTTCATATGTGTCATAACTGTTTTGTAGTCAATGCCCAGTTCATCAGCAATGACGTAACTACTTGTATACCGATCTTGCTGCACTTTTTCACAAATGGCACCAACTTTATCGGTAACAGGGCGACTGGAGCGAACTGTATCTTTAACATTAAAATTTTCTGACTGAAAACGCTTAAATCAACTTTGTGCTACTCTTACTGACACTACATTAGGTCCATAAACGACACAATTTTTTTTCGCGGCTTGTGTCCCATTTTTCCCTTTTTTGTAATAAAACTTTAAAATGTATCGAATTTCTTCGTTAGATTCACTCATTTTCTTGGACAGAAAAACAATTGAAAAATGGCCGGAAACAGTTTTATTATTTCTTTTTTTTAAATGTTACCTTTTTAATGGTATCATAACCAGCCAGGTACAAACAGTTCAATCAAAGATATTGGATCACAACTTCATACATACAAAATACGATAAGTCTTTCTCCCCGACCTATTACGTATGGAAAATTAAATTTGAAACATGGAAAATTTATAGCATTACGGTGTAATTTGTGCATTTATATTATTATTAATTAATAGTTAGTTTTTCAGTCGGATAAATACACTCACAGCAATGTCATCATTAGGTTGGAAATACATGAATAATAAGTAAAATTATATATCAATCGATCAAATATCTTAATCCAAATACAATATCCTAATTCATGTAAATTAAAAATGTATAATAATAACTGTCATGAAGTCACGGATACTCGTCATAACCAATTTCGTTACACACAATTTAATGTTTAAGGATCACATATTTAATGTATATACTATAATTTGTGTCTAAAAATTCTTTAATCTTAACACTTAGACTTAAGCCATATCAACAACGGTTTTTTTTTTTTAAAGATTGTCATATTAAGGTTTTTAATTGATATTGAAATATTAGTAAAAGAAAATATAACTGGGTGAGGAAAATATAAGTGAGCTTTTTATAACTGAGTAGTATTAACTTCTGAGTATAACTCGTTTCAAATTTACAAGGGTCGCTTAGTTTTTCAAAAAACTGCGGATTACGTTTTATAAACATAGCAGCCTCGAAAATGTAAGTAATAATCTGAGAGTTAGTAATTTAATGTGAGGGTAGCGACAGTATACCTAATATTTTAAATACTTAATGGTTTCCACGATTTTAGTGGACGAACTCTACAAATCGCATGAACACACTGCTTTTGAACTGTAAATGCCTTATTAATACTAGATGAGGACATTCACTGGCCAACCCGCTTCGCCAACATGGCGTTAGAAGGTCACATGAGGGATACCTCATGCACAAGAAAATAAAACGATAAAAGAGCTGGTTACGGTATACCTGAAACATATTCACAGCTACTTCGAATTTCTGTGTCATGTGTTGCTGTTCTTTTTTTACTAAAATATTTTTAATATCAACAATAATTCTGACTGTCAGTTGGGAAATTATACACGTTCTCTTTTTCAGTATTTTATTAACATGATACAATATCTGTACCAATAATCACATTAAATTTGAACATTTTCTTATCTTATATTTTGTAGGGGGAGAGTGCACGCTGCATTCCCACAGCCGCTGAGCGCACTCAACTGGCCACGTTACCCTTCTCTCACCTTGAAATGCATTCCATTTCCTACTTTATCTTATTTCCCCAATGTACGATCGTATTTCGGTAGTGAGGGAGGTATGCCAGAGCCTATTCCCATCCCATGCTATCCCTCCCCATTTTTCCAATCCATTCCTTAATCTGCAAAGGGAGGCAGCGCATTCGGGGGCGTGCCAACGTTTGTAATTCTAGACTAATGTTGACATGTATCGCGGATGTGTGTGTTCTGCAGTATCCACTTACCATCAGATGAACTGTATGCTCGTCGGCCTCAATTTTCCATAAAAAAAGTTAGATATAGTACTTTGTCACTTGATATATTAAAATATAAGACCTTGTAATTGTAACGGACAGGGAGGTGTGTCTATGAACAATCCGATGACAATTGGCTTATCATTGTCTATAGTATTTGCAATTCTTTGAGACATACAACCCTATTTTATCAATCTAAATATCCCATCCCAAATTCCTATCCCATTCCTCCCCATTTTCCTTCAACACTTTCTCCCAATCCATTCCTTAATGTACAAACGTAGGCAGCGCATCCGGCAGCGTGCCAACGTTTGTCATTCTGGACTGATGTTGGCATTTATCGCAAATATCTATGGACGATAGTATCCACTTACCTATACTGTATAGTCCACCTGATGGTGGATCGGCTCGTCTGTCGACTTATTACTATAAAAAAAACATTAAATAAAGAAAGGGTAGCAAAGGGCAGTCTCAAGAAAACTACTAAAACAAAAAAAGGTTTGTCTAACTTGAGAAACTAGAGCGATAACGTACCGTTAAACTTAGTGAAAGTTTTTACGAAAAAAAGGTTAGACAAAATGGAAAATGGCTGATCGCTAAAAATTCATTGCACTTGACGCAGAGTTGAGATGTATCAATAATTATTGTACAACACATTATCTGAGAAAAGGAACCTAATTGTCGCTTTCCCAAATATTGAGACTTTAGTGAAAAGTTAAAATAAAATATAAACATTTTATTGCATTATCATTACACGGCCAAGAAGACCGAGACACCGTGTGGTTTGACCTGCCGGCTTTAGAATCTTTTGAATCGGCCCATCTCTTCTCGCGGGTGACTTAAAAGGCGACTAAGGGATAGCAAAGTCGCTACCATAAGTCCTGAGGAACTACACAATTTCTAAGAGTGGAGTGGACTCTTAGAAATAAGAGTGGACTCGCCAACCCGCATGGCCAACGTGGCGTTTCAAGGCCAAACATCCCTCATGTACAAGAAAATGTGCCCGTGTCTACAGAGAACACTACAAGGGTTGCTTACAATGACGATATATCTATTTTATAGACTAAAACCACTTCCGCGAGTAACGATATTATGTAAGTATCGTTATTTAATCACTTAACTAATGTGAAGACACACTAAGTTGGGGATTTACGAAGGCCTACCCTAAATTAAACAAAATGAGATTTAAATAAACATCCAAGGGAATTACTTAGTGAACTTGTAAATGATAAACAAGCTTTTAATAAGTTACTCTTCAGTTCCCCCACCTTCTTTATTTACTTCAGTTTTATATACTTCAGTTGAGTTTTATAAGATGATAATTTTATTCAATGTTTAATTTTTTTAAGTAGGTATTAATGATGATAAATAAATTAAGTAGAAAAACTAATTGTTAACTAATTGAAAGTTCATAAATAATTAAATATAAGACTTTATTACTTTTATAAATTCATAGAATCATCGTCTGTCATTATATATAACTGTCATTTATAATTATCTTTAGTGATTCCTGTGGGAACTCTTTAACGGATCGATACAAAATGTAATCTAAATGTTAACGCAGGTCATAAGCTATAATTATACCAAGTTTCATTAAATTATGTCCAGCGATATTTGCGTGATATGCGTTCAGACAGACAGACAAACATTCCAAAAAATAATGTTTTGGGTTTTATATCATATTGCAATCACTTTTTTTTTAAATATTTCATATAACAGACGCGGCTCTGTTACGATGTACAGATTACATTTCTTATTGCACAGCAATGCATTAGCCCTTACTAAAGTTCAGAGATTGGGAACTGAAAGTGCTCGCGTCGACAACTAGAACGGAGGCTGTAAAAAGCCACATAACCAAGATAACGGAGAAATCTCGGGATCATTTTACAGCAAGAGCCGATTGACAAAAGAGGATGTACAGTCGTCAGATAAGGGCTCTCGGAAAACACATTTGCTTTGTTCGACAACTTTGAGGGCTGCTATCGAGGTAGTGTACAGACAAGCACATCAAGCGTAAAATTTTTGTTCAATTTTCACTATTACGTAGACGTAATAAGAGTTAGATTGCTGTTAGATTTACAACAGTTAAATGTTAGTAAATTTTGTTGTATACACTGCTTCTAATTTCATACAGTAATCGCGTCCGAGCTTAAATTAGACATAAACGTTATCGTAATCAGCCCCTGTAGTATCAATTAGTATCTAAGTATCTTTTAGTATTACACGTAGTGTCTTAGCGTCCACAGCGTCTTGTGCTTAAAACACCACACAGGCCATGCGGGTTGGCGAGTCCACTCTTTTAGAGGTGTTAGAGGTGATGTAGTTCCTAATGGACTTGTGGTCGCGACTTTGTTATCCCTAGTCACTTTTTACGACTCCTATGGGAACAGATGGAGTAGTGCTATTCTAAAGTTGACCGACGTCACACGTCCGAAAAAAATATTTTTAATTTAATCAGACAATAAACCAAAATCTGGGATTTCGTGAAAAAATTGATCAACCTGTGATCAAATGATCAAATGTCTTAACATTTGTAACAGTGAGTACTTGTTCATTACATTGAATGTATTTGTTCATGTCAGCTTTTGTGAATGAAACTATAACTATTTGCACACATAATCTGTATTTGAACACATAACTTTCATAATCCTTCCTCATTTAGATCACTTACGATAAATCTTTTGAAAACATATTGATTAGTCTGAAAATTCTGTCCTGGCATCTCTCACTCACGCGTGAAATACATGAAGACGTTTTACGATATTTCTTCATCCCATTTTATTTCTCGGCCTTCCAAAACCTGGATTTGTAAACCCCAAAAGATAGTCATCGCGTCCGGGGAGGTACCAAAAGTTCTTCATATTCCTTACTATCAGGCAGAAGGTGTTGTTGATTTGTCACCGTTTTTTATTATGAAAAATAATATGAAGAACTACTTTCTTGCAACGACAAATTAAATTAAATATTTCATCAAAATCTACAAAGAAAAATCGCTACTGCAAAGAAAAATCTATCAAAAAAGAAACAAAAGGCGACCATTAGACCTTTATATATGTAGATCAGGTCCAACTTTATCCTCGGGCGAAACAAGTGAGGCTGAATAAAATATTAAAACGTTTCACTGTCAACTTCGAGTTGAGGATTTTCAAACTTTGTCGACTCCAATGCTGAAGAGTCTGCGGAGTGCACTTACTTCGTTGCTTTTATAGTTATTTTTACTGCTCGATTCAGTTACATTGTTTCATTTCCCTTTTACGAGCGAACGCCAACTTCTGCCGGAAATTCGTAAATGGCCACTTCTCCTATTGCACCGTTGCAAATTTGTTTTTAACTGTTAACGGAAGTTGTAGTGATAGTTGGATATTGTCAAGTACGGTAACAGCGTTAAAATGTTTCGAAGTGTGCTACCAACTTTAAAATACCATTTACGCAGCCTCTGTATTCTAGCTTCTATCAAATATTCCAATGTTTTGACTGACACATCAGAAGTTGCAAACTTTAAAATACCTTTTACGCAGCCTTTGTAATCTAGCTTCTATCGAATATTCCAATATTTTGACCGACTTATTAGGAGTTGTAAACTTTAAAATTATATGTTGAAGTTCTTTTTATAGAAAAACAAGATCAGACAATCAATGAGTATTTAGCAACTCCATGAACTGCAGATTTTATGTCTCCTATAACCTTTTTTAAAGAACACAAATTGAGAAATAGTTCACCTGATGTATACCATCAGGTGAACTATTTCTCAATTTGTGTTCACGCCACTTATTTCACTATACCACACTACATCGTCCGAAACAATGTTAATACTATAACCGCAGTTTTCACAACTAGATTCCCGTGGGAACTTTGTAATGTATCTGAAAAAAAAGTTCTCTAAACATGAATCCAGCACATACGCTACTACTATGAAAAATTTAATTAAAATTCATTCAGTGGTTTTGTGTGATGCACATTCAGACAAAAGTTACAATTTTTTTTGTTTTGGACCATTCAATATTTACTATACAGACACGGCTTTTTTACAATATCATTATATGTAGTATAGATAGAAGATAGATATTTTATTATATTTATAGATAATAATAATAATATTAACTCTCCATTCCTAAAGATCTGTTATACACTACGTCCATTGGCCAAACGTCACGATGATAAAACGAAGCGACCATTAGTTCCAATTCAAGTAAATATACAGGACGGCAATAAAACAAGCCGTCAAATAAGTGGCGTGTAAATCTCCCAGGAGAATGCAATAAACTAGCGTTCCTGTAGGATCCACTCTGGGTCATTAGTACCCTCTAGTTTTATGAGACCATGATATATGGAACGATAAACATGTGTAGTGAAATTTGAAGGACCTTCCGAAGAGAATTTGGTAGACACGTCCACATTTGTAGACTGGATCAGGGAAGCAAAAGATTGTATGTTGTACTGAGCTTTGAAGCTATTCAGGGTTAAGTACTGAAAAAATAATAATAACTTTTCATTGCCATGTTTTTTAGATCGCACGTTTAGTGAAAAAAATAGTAGAACTCGTGTTTTAATACATTCATCTAGGTTTTACTGATATATTATATACATACTTCGGGGGTGGGGGGGTGCATGTCGCAATCCCACAGTCACGGGAGACCATTCCCATTCCATCTTATCCTGTTCCTCTCCAGTTTCCCAACTCTCTCTCCAAATCCATTTCTAAATCTTCAAAGGTAGGCAAGCGCATCCGGATTCGTGCCAATATTTGTCATTCTGGACTGATGTTGGCATGTATCGCAGATGTCAATGGCCGACGGCGACAGTATCTACTTACCACCCACTATGGAACTGCCCGTTCGTCTGCCGCCTTCTTTCTATAAAAAACATACATTCACAGGCCGATGGTTCGAAAACCACGGGCAGTTTTGAGTTAATTAACATTCCTGATGTCGGCTCATTGCAGGCTTCGTGTGTCACACAGGCTGAACAATGGAGAGATACGAATTTAACATCCTCAATTCTAATATAGTGAAAGGTTTCTGCTAACTAGTAAGCCTTAAATAAACTAGTAATACGCAGTAGATGTAGTAAGTAGATGTGAAACACCAAAACCACATTATCTGAACTCAAATTTGGACTCAAGCAATATGGTTAATTATTATTCATTATGTCTTTAAAGGGACAAAATTTAGGGGAATGTAATGTAAAAGGACGTTTGTAGGGGGGGGGGAGGACGCATGCTGCATTCTCACAGCCGCTGGACGCTCTCGACTGGCCACATTACCCGTATGTGGCACTACGTACGTGTTTCGGTTTTATTGTATTTTATCTGTTAATAATGTATTCATAAAATCTATATTAATGTATAATAAAGTATTTCTTACAGTTCCCAAGTGCAGTGATCTTTCATAAACAAAATGTTAGTTAGATACTTGGATACTAAGTACAAGCTCATGCGTTCTTAATCACTACCCTTAGCTCTAGCTGCGTCGTTGCTAAAATCGTGTCACTAAATCTCAACGTCTTGAAATAGTTTATGACCGCAGTTAAAGTATAGATAATTCAGAAGTTTCTAATTGCTTAATAAACAATTATGACGGATATTGGTAACAATACCATACCATCTGCGTATGTCTTTCCACTACTGGATATAGTTTTACTGAGACGAGAAGTTTATGTCAAGAACTCAGTTCAAGACAATTAGCGAAGTTTCTCGTTTCACTGCCAGCATTCAGATGCAAATGAAACCGTGTCTTTAGGGAATTATTAATTAAGATTTTACAGTTATGTGTTTCGGGAGCCGCTACCACAAGCACCGAGAAGTCCCTCGGCTCTAATACCACCTTCAAACGAGTGGACTAGCCAACCCGGCTGGCCAGAGTGGCCAACCGAGTGAAAAAGAGCAAAAAAAAATATTTAGTATTTTTATGTGTCTGTTTGAACGCTCATCACGCAAAAACCACTAGACGAATATTAGTGAAACTTATAACTTAAGTACCGGGTCAACAATTAAGGTACTTTTTATCCAGACCAATTATTCAGTTCCTACGGGAATCAAGCTAAGCAAACATGTTCTAATGTCTACGCACATGAAGCCGTGGACACTGCTAATTTTACATATTTTTTTTATACGTTGATAAAAAGTCAAGTCAAATTAACTATACATCAATGCGAATAGGTTTAAGTGTTCAAGTTACTTATTTCCTATGAATTAAGTGGCCTTTCAACCTAGTTTTATTGCTTTATAGATACTAAAGATGCTCGGCCTTCAAAATGCCATAATATATTTTACGGATAGCCAATGGGATTTATGGGGTGAAAACAGGACGAACCATCTCCATAATTCTCCCATTCACACACTTCCGCCAAATAAAATCTACGGAAAATATCTTTCGTGTAATGTTTTTGTGAGTTTTGGCAGCTAAGTACGTTTATAATTAGACTAGCTTTTGCCAGCTGCTTCGTGCCAAAGATGTTAAAAACTGTATTTCCTGGCTGAACATGTCATTTGTTTTTGTTAGTTCATACTTTTATTTTCATTGAAACGGTATACAGATTTTTTCAACTCAAATAACGACACTAAGTTATTACTCTACAGTTTTGGTGTCATACTAATAAATGCTTATACTAACAATTCCTAACAGTACTATTTTTAACAGTATTACTATTGTTTGGCCGCGGTGCTTTCAGTTTTTGGTTCAATAATGTATGAAAACTGAATTAGCATAGTGTGATCCCTACCTATTTCCAGTGCATGCATATCGATATCGCTTACTGTCAAATACACAAAGACAGATTACGTTCGATGCCCGTAAAATACTGTCATTCACCAAACTTCATGGCAGTTAGCATTAGCTGGTTTTCAAACATTCATTATACATATGTACAACATGTAAGTATGTAGCGTACTTTATATGTACGTAGTGGTGTTCATTTATGTAGCGACTGTTTCAATATTAAA
Organism: Sesia apiformis; assembly: GCA_914767545.1. NCBI lineage: Eukaryota > Metazoa > Arthropoda > Insecta > Lepidoptera > Sesiidae > Sesia > Sesia apiformis. Next base: position 7,128,188 of record OU611970.1, on the reverse strand, counting down.
AAGAAACGAACACACGTATGTATAATTAAAATTGTAGATTAATTTTGAAAATCCAACTATGGAACACAAATATTAAACAAATTATTATTATTAGTATTCCAGTTAACCAATTTTTTTATTTTTTTTTTATATTTTGGTTTGTTTTGAAAGCCATCAGTCAGCAATTGAAAGTGTATTTCAAATGCTGGATGTAGGAGGAAACAAACATCTTCTGGTTTCTCATACAATCGGTTCATTTCTCAAAGTCGGCAATCCGCCTTCTTATACATATATTTCATCATACACTTTTTTTTGCACTTTTTCGAATATCATCAAACTGCCTTATGCAGTTATTGCTTTGTTTCTAAACAGGGCAGACTAGAAACGTATGTCGGAGTCCAGAGACCCCCCACTATACCATAATTAAATTTAAATTATTTTTCAAATATTAAAAACTAATTGTTTGTGATGACAGAATCTCGCTAATAAATTAAGTTATTTTATTTTAGAAAGGATTTTCGATTCGAGCAAAACCAAGGATGGTATCAAAGGAATAAAGGAATAATACGTTAAAGTGAATTGATTCCTCGTGAGGAGGTGAATAAGTGAGTAATTTCAATCGCCCGAATCCCACGTCTACATATCATACCATCAGCTTATGTCTCCCCATTCTATAACCACGACATATATGAATGACGTAAATCGCATGTCCCTGGGTATAAGCCCACCCAAGAGTGTCACCTATTCTTCACATTCAGGGACACACACACAGATACCACAGATCCTGAACAAACACATTTTGCTTATACAAATATTTTCGGAACCGGAAATCGAATCCAGCGTCCTTTGCACTGCAAGCAAAAAAGCACAACCGATTAGACTAATCGATCATAAGTTGAAAAAGCTATTCACCACTAAACGAAATATTTCTACGCAAGTATATAAAGGACATCGTCTGTCTGTGTATTTGTTGATGCTGTTACACAGCGGCGGTTGGATTATCATCTTTATCGAAAAAATGTTATGTTATTACATTGCTCAATGTAAGTGTGATATGAACTCGATGATGGCATGTTCAAAAAGAAGACATTTGCTTCAAAGCAAAGCAGTCAGCCCTTTCAGTATCTTGTCTTGTGCTGGGATATATATCCCTTAACTCGCCCACGCTAGCCAAACGGGTTGGCGAGTCCACTCTTTCAAAGGTGGTGTAGTTCCTCAGCGCTTGTGGTAGCAGCTTTGTTATCATGTAGCCTCCTCTTGTTACACCCACGTGGAGAGATGGTGGTATTCTATAGTCGGCCGACACAACGCAGCACACCAACCCGTAGTGGCGTTTTAATGCTATACATCCCTCATGCCAAGTCAATGTACATGAGGAAGCCCATGTCCAACAGTGGATATTAAAAGGGACTGCTGACGATGACCGCTAGTAAAGGTTAGAGTTGCTTTTAGCGCCATTATTTTTATGCTATCATATAAATCACATGCTATCTATTTACTAGCATCCTTTTGGCTAGTAAATACCTTTTGCAGTAAAATTGATTTTCTTTCTTTCTTTAATCCAACACAAGTTAGTACGCTGCCTAACCTGTTCCGAAATCCAAACGAAGTCGCAGGAAATGGCTAATATTTTATAAACTTCTAATACCTGTCGCAAATGAAAAGCGCGCGGCGCTCCGCCGGGCTTATAAGGAGTGCTACACGTGGGAAGGCTCTGCCTGCTCGTCTAAAAGCTATTTACTGACCAACCCGTATGTACATACCTTAACAGCGTTATATAGCGGATAGATGCCAGAAGTAGTGTTAACGTACTTGAGCAGCTTTTATAGAAAAATCAAGGCTAGGATGGTTCCTAGTCTAACTAAACTGGTGTTTAGTTGTTATTTGAAAATAGTATATACGACCTTAGTGGAAAAGGTCTGGCCTGCGAGGTTGATTTCTGTTGGCATATTTTCGTATTCAAAACGCGGATGAACTAGACCGGCTATAAAATAGACTTAAGTTAATAAGTAATTCGTTAAAATTCTTTACATGAAATAAGTACACCTGTTATTTAACAAATAGCAAAAACTTACGACAGTCTGTCTCACGCTAAGCGCAAAATCCCTGGTCCTTTCGTTGAGCCATAAATAAATCTTCGCTGAGGTCTATAAAAGAAAGTCGGTACGATTTATCTCAGACGCTAATCCTTCACGGCGTCCCAGGTTTACACATACTTTTTTCGGTTATCCGTTGACAATATAAATTGGAATATACGCAACGATTTTGTGTTACTTTTTGATTTGAAGCAAGTCGATTTATCGACTAGAGAAATAAACGATGCCCATTCGATTCCAAGGTAATGTTACCATAATTACTCGTACAATCTTTTAATTCAGCACACCATAGTATATTTCAGATCTTAAGCGCAACTAATATTCCATTATATTCTACCGCTGAAGTCGGTGTATGAAAATTATTTTGGTCGTTAATTTAATCAGAAAATACATCGAGACAACATAAATATTTGGTTAAAAACAAATCATAGTTAAAACATCCTGGATCGTTGAGTTTTATTGAATCAATGCCAATCAGAGCCAATTTATTTTAACTGAATGGGGATGGTGTAAATTTTTTAATGATTCATTATTTATTATTTTTTAATGATTCATTTTAGAAGAATTAGACATGTACAACATCTCGTGCGGGTTTTATTTTTTGGGCAAAGAACTAGGAAATTATAGCGAAAATCATGAAATATAAGCGTTGACGTCACAATGGATTGCTACTTTTGTCATAATGTATAAAAAAATTAATATCACCACAGATCAAAGTAAACTTCACTGTCACTTGTCATCGAGCTAAACAAACAAAAACATGAGCTCTATTTATGACAATAATCTCCTTATGGTGAACTAAATGCGGTTTGTTGTCTCTCTTTCTGAGTTTGTATTTCTGGTTGTTTACGACGATATTGCATACGAAACTGCACAATGAACCGTGTTGTTCCATTTCTATACGCAAAATTCACTAGTTTGCATAAAATTGATACATGTATGATTGTAGAAGTACATGAAGACCAGTGACAAGTGTATCCATGCAGCCGTTACTGTGACGTCACGCTACTTTCAATAAATTAATACTTTAAAATCTTACAACTCCGCGTTTATTATCTTTATAACAGTGTCACTTTGTGTTTCAATCTATATTCGTCCACTATTTATATAAAAATATACAAAATACGGGTGTTAGAAAAATTTCATCATCGCCATTGTGTTAGAAACACCCTACTGCACCCTACTGAATTAAAAAGCAAAATGCTTACACCAATCACAGAAGCATGTACAACGTACGAGTACATGTGGTGTGGACGGTGAAAGCAAGAAAATTATTCGTAAATTAACGGGCAGAACCACAAATAGGCGGTTAGGAGCGTAACTCGCTGCATATATTCACATTGTGCAGTAGACCACGCTCATTCTGAACATTTGTTTCTGGCAATAAATGAAACAATGGGTGTTTGTGATTCGATATTAACGCGAAAGTAGCGCTCCATTTTTCATTGTGATCCACTCCATGGGATGGAACAACATGATTACTAATCATGTTCCATATTTGATTAGATGATAAATGGGTAAATCTCGTAACCAGCCGTTTTATCGTCCACTGCTGGACGTGGGCCTCCTCGTGCGCATAGTCTTATGTGTGGGAGATGTATGGTTTTACAACGCCACCCTGGCCAAGCGGGTTGGCGGATCCACTCTTTTATAGGTGATGTCCTTCCTCAGGACTTGTGATAGCGGGCTTTGTTATTCCTTATCCGCCTTTTACAACACCCATGGGAAAAAATGAGGTGGTGCTTTTCTCAAACAAGTCGCCACCACACGGTCGGATATCCTTGTGAATAATTCGTGTGGGTCAGCTGTGCGATTGCAGAAACACGGACCTTAAGAAATAACTCAATAATCTCATTATTTTTATACGATACCGACGCACTTACTTTTTATTTTATTCAAAAAATATTCTAATATGATGTTAACATTAAATTTGACTTAACCCCTGACACTTTCCCGAGAGCCAAAGAACAACAGTGAGAACGTCAAACAAAACAAATATTTAAATTATCCGATCTGACCCAGACCACAGCTAAGCCCGGTCTAACTTTGATCGGAGTGCGGTCGCCGATAAGACCATCGTGTGGGGCTTACCAAAATGTCTTCGCTATGATTAATTATTAAACGTTGGATTAAAAGGGACGGCTTAAGTAGGTGGGTGGTAGTGTGATTACACTATGTGGTTTCTTCGTTCTAGAAAAGAAGCTATCATGTACTAAGGGTATCATTCTAAACTGTACCACTGTAGGGCTTGGTTTCCCCTTGCAATCACAAGAGGATTTTGAATAACAATCATGCACACATTACATATTATACCCTAGGTTTTTTTTATTCTTGAGTTTCCTCGTGATGTTTTCTTCACTGCCAAGCTAGATAATCGACTTAGATCACAATATAGAAACATCACAATTACTGGAATGTGCAGAACATATAATGAAAGAAACTGACAGACAAGCAGACAGTACGTTCGGTAAGTAGATGCTCCTATGCTATATCTTGCCGTACATATTAACATCAGTAAAAAATCAAGTCCGGAACACATGTCTAAAGCCTGGGAGGTTCGGATATGTTTTTCTAATGTTTATCGATATGAACTTATGATGTTTCATAGACTTTCCTTTCATTCGCTGCTGCTATCGCTACTTCGATACATTCGACCATCAATTAAAAATTGCTTGAACATTCGGAACTGCGCGGTCTATTTTTTTATAGGAGAGATGGCAGAAGAGCGGGCGGGCCACATGGTAAGTGGTAAGTGGTCACCGCCGCTCTTGGACACCACAACACGAGGCGGGCGCGCAGCGGCCCTTACAGAATTCTGTACACAGCACTTTTGAAGAGCCCCATATCGTAGCGTAACGGAAATACCTCAGTTGGCAGTTCATTCCACGAAGTTGGCATCAAATTGAACAGCTCTTCAGAACATTCCCCATTATAAAGGCGGTAGAAAACGCAGAGAGATGCAATATCTCTACGGATTCTGAGCGATTTTAAACCACCTGTGAAAGTGGGATCGTCGACAATTCAGATAGCGCGTAGTTGGACGGAGTGAAGAGGGTCCATCTGATACTTCGGTGCACCGGCCCAGAGGTGTGAACAGTATTCCATGTGGGGTCTAACTTGAGCTTTATAAAGCGACAAGTGTTGCCCCAGAGTGAAGTGGAGACTCAGTTTACTGCTTTGCTCTATTCAGTACACCGAGCTTTTCACCAGCAAGTTTTGTCTTGCTCACCAAATGACTCCGACTTTGCTCGAATCATCGACGTCGAGGATCCCAAAACTCTCAAAGATCTTGATAGAAATGTTCTGAAATCGAGGTTCCACAACAAATAAATAATAAATAATTAAAAAAAAAAATAATAAATAATAATTAATAATATTTTATAATAATTAATATTTTCATATAAAAATATATTTGATTTTTTTTCATATAATACGGCAATTTCATAGGTAAGTTAAGGACCTAATATTACAAAACTAAAGCGAAGTACAAAAAGTAACTCTAAAAAAAATAATTAATTATTACATTTTGTCATGAGGTCATGGCTAACGTTATTTAATTCAAGTACTAACAAAAACCGTTTCGTGTGTCAGCGCTGTTATTTCATCGGATTTGTTTGCCGATTATATCATGCGTAGAACCGAACTGTGGGCGTCTGAAGCGACATTTTGAAGCCAATTAACGAATAACTTTCGCTTTGTTCTTCCTATTATATAATATCAAAAACGGCAGAGTTAATCGTTACCGACCCTCGTTTGTTTTATTTGAACTTATCTCGAATCTCGGCCGCACTTAATTTTGCTTTTCGAATTGCCTTATTTTTGCGTAAAAATCGTATTTGTAGTGAGTATTTTATTAATTTATTTAAATTCTTTATTGCACCACAAAACAAAACTGTGAACTTATTATTATAGCTATTATCGATAAGAAATAAATAACACATTTAGTAAGTTATTAAAAGTGTTTGAAAAGACAAAAATGCGTGTGTATGTACATGATACATGTATGTACCTACTACATGATGTATGAAGTACTCTACATACACGAATACATATATATAAGTATTATACATAAATATACATATAAATACATAAGTACTACCATGTTATAAAGGCTGTGTTCGATCATATCCCAAAGCCAAAAACCATAGATGGTGAATTAATAGTTGATTCAATCATCTTTAGTTGATTCACATATAATGTTATAGTTTTAAGTAAAAATAACAATAGTGGAGTGTAGGCTTTCTCGGCCGGTGTCCATATTAATTGAATCTTCCGGGCTACTTGGCCGAGGTCTTCTGGAATCTCTTTTCTTTCTTCCAAACGTTTCGTCAACAACTGCGGTTGACATCTTCAGTGGCGACTGCGTTCACTTTCGGAAAGATGTTATCTCTTCGGCTTCTCGAGCGCAACTAACTCGACGACAGTGGCGCACCAGTATTTATAGTGGGCGAGGGTAGTTGTGATTGTGTGTGTACCGACGCACCGATATTTATAGTGGGCGAGGTGGCGGTAGTACAATTACAACTACCCTGCGAACTCCGAATTATATATATATATATATATATATATATATATATATATATATAAATATATAAAAGAGGATGTTGGTAGCTCTGATGTTAATAGACTTCGGCACCGTTTGACCGATCACCATGAAAATTGGTACATATATGTATCTTTTCATTGAGAAGGTTTCTATACTATCAACTTTGTTGTAACTCGCCACTAGATGGCGCTCCCGCACATCAACTTCTATACCATTCAACCGATCGCCATGAAAATCCTTCAGGGATTATTCCTCTTGTGTAAACAAGTGTTTAAAAAAATATTTGAAAGGTGTCCTTTTGGTTGAATCGTCGCAGACTCGATTTCGGGTTGAAATGTAAAGGTTTGACGGAAGGACGGGCACTTTCGTTTTTGGCAGTCACCAAGATGGGTGGAAGATGAATATATTTGATTGAAATAGTTGAATCCAGCGATGCCAGAGGAATCTCAACAAGATTCCACATGATAGACGTGAGGTAAGAGATTTAGTCGACGTTGTTCGGATTTTCTAAATTGATTTTCAACGCGTCACAAACGAACGTTGTTTTCATGATGCATTTTCTTATTTCAGCAAACACCCTAAGTTGAGGCAGGGTCGGGATGCAGGTGACGAGAGCCCAGAATAAATGAGCTACACGTCACTGTAAGATAATTTTTCTTTTCGTTTGAAATTTGTCATTGGGATCTTTCCTACCCTCTTCGATAGATAGAATTCTCAAAAATATCGTATTCTTTTTCAGATGCTGGGATTTTATAACATTTTCATAGATTTTTCTACATTTATATCAACATTCACTTTGACATTTACACATTTTATAAACTTCACTTTTATAGAAGACATTTATAGATTTCTTCACAATGATAGATTTCTTTATAAACTTTTATGGAGATTTGATTTAATGTAATTTTGATACACTTAAACTTTTATAAACTTTCAAGAGTTTATCGATAAGGATTTCAATGACTAGATTTACATGAAGATTTCAAGATCATGCTGGGATTTAAATAATTGGATTTAAAGGAGATCAGAGATTTCCCTCTCATTGAGCGAGACTCCTCAGCACAGTGTCAGGAGGTGGGTAACGACGGGTTGGACCCGGGAAGGAACCGTTGGTGGACCACCCTCGGTAACGTCGGATCACAGGTACCCTTTCACCATACTAATGCTGTAGGCGTTTCCTCGTATTGAAGATTTGACCACGAGAACCGTGATAGTAATTCTTGAAGTCGTTTTTATGTTTGAGTTTACCGTTTTAAGGAGAGTTATATTTTCACCACCGAATTGAACAAACACCCCTGATCTTTACCGTTGAGATTGATATTTCTTTAAGGATGCCTAAGGGTGGGCTAATGTTGTAAAAAAGTAAAGATTTCTTTTAGTTTTAGTACTATCCTATAGGTACCTATTATAAATTTACTGTAAGAGGTTTATCTTAGTTCTAAAATTACCCTTAAGAAAACTATTGTAAATTTAATTAACATAATGGAACAGTACAACTAAGAACAACCAAGATAATAAATATTTCAATCTTAACAGGGTCTCTCTTTTCTTTTAATTGTAAGAAATCAAATAACTACAGGTTCTTTTGTATAAATTTCTGTAACCATAGTGAAGTTATATACTGTAAGAACTTAAGTTACAGTTTCTTGAAATAAATTATAAAGTTACAAAATAACTACGTTACAATGGCGATGCAGCACATCAGCTTCTATGGCAGGACAACGTCTGCGGGGTTTTGCTAGTATATTATATAATACATATAACAAAGTTTAGATCCAGACATGTTTTATTAATATGTGCGATTGTATTCCATACAAATACTTATAAAATAAAAATTGGAATCAAATCCGACTCATCGGTCATATTTTTGGAAAATATTGAAGTTGTTTTCGAATTTCAGTACACAAAAAACGTAATATTTATTAGCAATAAATGTGTTAAATTGCTTTTTGTCTGTGATAACTACAAACAAACCATAGACTCTCATATTTTGTATTACGTAGCTAATATTTTTAGCCGTTCTACAAATGTCCGCCACAGAGCAAATGCGGTTGGCATCTTTGGTTTGCGGTTCACATCCAACACTGAAATTTTGGACTTCAGTACTATACCAAACAGGAATGAAAATTACGCGCCCGTACAGTCATCCAACTTTGGGAAAGTTCTATCAAAAAGAGAAATAATTAAATTATTCGCAGGAAATACTGAATTGGCAGTAAATCGATAACAGTAAATTTAAAGGTGAATTAGATTCAAGTTCTCTGGTGACAGTAAATAGATAGGAGTCGACGGACATGCTGATCACGATTTCAGTATTTCTTTGCTGCTCGTTTGCAGCAAGCGTATTAAAAATTGTATAATTCAAAATTCATCCCCAAGCCGCTTATTTTTGATAAGAGAAGGATAGGAGGTCACGTCGCACGCCCGACTTGATTGGATTATCGGTAGGTACTAAGTAGGTAGTTTATATTACCGAACGCGTTCGACTAGACGAGTTACCCCACTCTCACGGAAGACAGCCGTGAAATTGCCAAAATGTTTCGGCCGGCAATGAAATTTGCCACAGCACATTCCCCATCCCATTACACTCCCTTATTATTTTATATTTAATTATGTCTCATTATGTTTTTCTTTTTTTTTTCTTTTATGGACGAAGGCTGCAGACAAGCATACAATCCACCTGATAATACTGTCGCCCATAGACATCCGCGATACATGCCAACATTAGTAGAAATTGGCAAACGTTGGCACGACCCCAGATGCGCTGCCTAACCTTGAAGATATAGGAATGGATTTGGAGAAAGGGTTGGGAAAATGGGGAGAGATAGGATGGGAATGGGCTCCGACACATCTCACTCACTAGCGAAACACGTACCTACGTACATTAGAGAAATAAGATAAAGTGGGAAATGCAGGAAGTCTTCATGCAGGCAGTGCATTTCAAGGTAGTCCTCTTTGACGGAGGGGTAACGTGGTAAGTCGAGCGCGCCCAGCGACTGTTGGACTGCACCGTGCATTCTCCCCCTCAAAAATTCTTATTTCTTATTCTTTCGTATCTCATTCCCCAACCCTCACAATCCTTTTGCTAACTGCGGAGATGACAACGTTATTTTTAGTTAATACCGGCATGGATCTCTGTGGACAATAGTAATCACTTACCATGAAGTCTGCTTGCTCATCGATCAACTACTATATATGACAGAAGATTAAGCAGTCTGGTATTACGGATTGTTTTCAACTCTATACTGAAACAAAAATTAATATACTTGAAAGCACTTTCATTCACAATATTCGACAACCTTCTTTAAATGCCTAAAAACCTATAAGAAAAGTAAGTATTTTAAATTCAAGTTGGTAATGACGAAACCGGCCTTTCACTAAGAGCGGGAAATAGTTAAGATTGACACAGTGAAAAGCACTAAAATACATTTGACCTATTATTTTTTTATATATAATGAAGGTGGCAAATGGGCATACAATCCACCTGGTGGTAAGTGGATAATGTCGCTCATGGACACGGTACATGCCAACTTTAGCCCAGAACGACAAAATTTGGCACGCCTCCGGATTAGAGATGATAAATATAACCATCAACCATTAAAATTAACTAATATTAAAAATCAACCATTCTGTTTAATAAACAAAATTAACGTTATTGAATAAAAATATCAACTTCAATCTGGGTTGATGACCTCACCTCACGCTTTGCCCGCCTCTGCATTTAAATTTCAACTTTAAAGTTTTATAGTTATGGAATATTTTTGTACGCTGACATATTTTACTTTCGTTTTACATTTAAATTTCAACTTTAAGATTTTATAGTAATAAAATGAAACATTTTTGTACGCTGGCATATTTTACTTCCGTCCTTTTCCGACATGATAGTACAGGTGACCGGACTGAAGTTAGCCGTTGTGAAGAATATTTAAAAAGTTAAGTGCATTTAATTGTATGGCCTATCGCCCTTAAAATAAAGCACATTTTTTATTTATTCACTGATTTACTGTTGTCGATATTTTTATTCTAAACAAAGTGATGTGATATTTTTATCAAATACGTAGGTAATGTTATTGGTTATTGGTTGGTTAGTTGCGCGTCGTTGTTATTTTTATTAGTTGGTCAGTGTTATTAAGTAAAAACAAAGTCGAGTCGTTGTTGTTTTTATTGGTTGGTTAGTTGTAATAAGTATCTTGAAAACAAAGTAGCGTCGTCGTTGTTGTCCTGAATGTGAAGTTTGTTTTACAAAATGCCGAGACGGAATAATGAGACTTGGAACCATTTTGATAAGTGAGTGGGAGTAGAAAAAGTCGCAACTTGCAAGTATTGTAAACAAGACTTATCTTCTTAAAGGTTCTTAAAGGAACCTTGTTCTTAAAGGAGACAGTTATTAACAGAAAACTTTGTCCCTTGACATGGTGGCGGACACACAAATGTATATATCCTGTACTATACAAAATTTTCAAAACCAAATGTAATATAATGGTATCATCGGTGCCCCGTGAGCGGGCATTTTCAAAGGCGGGATATATGGTAAATGATAGAAGAACCCGCCTCACCACATCACAAAAGTGGCTCAAATCATGTTTTTAAATGTAAATAAAATCAAATGACCAACAAAAAAAAATTAAACTAAAAAAAACTAAAAAATGAACAACACAAAAAAAATGTACAAAAACCATAAAAGTGTAGGTAAATACTAAAACAATGTACATAAAATCAATGAACTTCAAATACGCCTAGCTGTTCTTACGTGTTAAAATGTTTAAATATCTAACTAAGATAATGCTAGACAGTCCTAAGTCTGTTCAAGTATGAAGTAAAGTTCATTGAATTTAACATGCATAAGTAGAATATTCCACTTTATCATCATTAACATCAACATGTTTTAGGTACTTGAATAAAAATATTAAGTAATATTTTCAACCAATAAAATTATCGATATTTTTTTTTATCAATTAACTATTAACTAATAACCAATTTCAACCATTATTGCCATCTCTACTCCGGATGCGCTGCATACCTTTGTTGATGTCAGAATGAATTTGGAAAAAGCGTTGGGGAAATGGAAAGGGATAGGATAGGCTGAGATAGAATGGGAATGGGCTCTGGAATATCTCGTTCCCTACCGAAACACGTACGTAGATTGGGCAATTTGATAAAGTAGGATATGCAGTACATTTCAAGGTAGCATTCTGTGAGAGAGGGGTAACGAGGCCAGTCGAGTGCGCCCAGCGGTGCGACCATGGTGTTGTTATAAACACGTGTTCGTCACGGAATTCGTAAAAAAATCGCTCATATATATATATAGCAAGCATATAGGCATCTACCAAGGACCGCCGCCACAAGCAGTCTTCTACCCTTCTCATCCAGCAACTTTCTTCAAGTGGTCAGTCCACCTAGCCGCAGGTCGTCTCACGGTACGTTTTCGGTTGCGTGGTCTCTACTTGAGAACTCATCTGACTGATTAATTACCTCTCCTGCGAATAGCAAAGCAAACTGTTCAAACCAATTTTAGTCGTTCAAACCGCTCGCGCTGGTCACTTCTTTGTCGTTTGAAGCATAATTTGCAATTTACGCTTGTGAGTCGAGCGGCGCGCGTCCCAACGGAGACCGTTTCGCCCACTTTATATTTATACTAGCGACCCGCCCTCGCTTCGCTTCGATTCATCATCATAACTTTAGCTAATTTACATATAATATATTGTACATAATATATAGCCTATGTCCATCTGGAATAATGTACCTTTCAAATGGTGAAAGAATTTTCAAATAGGTGCTATGGTTCCGGAGATTACCCTCCACATACACACAAACTCACAAAATTCGCACTCTCTCTTTATTATATTAGTATAGATGTGAAGTGCAATGCAGTGAAAATCTCTTTATCAGCACCATGTACCTGAAGTAATTATTTAATATAATTACTTAATTAATTTCTTAATTAGTGTAAATAATTATTAATGGACAAAATCCCTAAATCGGACTACAAGCGACCAATAATGAATTATTCATAGATATAAGCAGGGAAAGTCCAGAGCACAATTGCCATTTTGCTATCGACATTGCATTAATGCAATTGTGAACACTAAAACCAAATGCCACGAACCTCAGAATCGTATTATTAAGCAGCTCACGTAACACATAACAGTACTTTAATAAGAACAGAAGGGCTTTACCTAAAGGCATAGTGGTCGCTGAGAGCATTTCAGAGCCGATAAAATACGTTGTGCGAGGCTCATAGTCAAGTAGCTATTAAGGACCGTGCACATGTAGTGATCTGAGCAGAACCGTCCGGTTTATTTGTTTTTAGGATATCTCTAAATCATAATATTATTGTCGTGATTCAAAATAATCTTAAAGTAAAAATTATGAATAGTCCATTTACATAACAATTATTTCTTTTACGGTCTATTACGTGTGATTACACTACTTGACACAAGTCTCCCCTTATAATCGCGCTAGGAGCTTCGCACCATTGTCCATCACGGTTAATTTTATCCGGGAAAGAGTTCAAATATTTATTTGGGACGCGCGATCCGGACACTCATCTTTGAAATACGGCTTATAAGAATTAATGTGTATTCCTTTATATTGTGAATTCATGGAACTATTTTGCTGTATGAAACAATCATTGAAATTTTGAAAACCACTGAAAAGAATCCCCTGTTTTCTAAATTACTTTTGCCATTATAACCAAGGGAAGGCGTTTGAACAGCAGGCTTGAACAAGTGTCTGAGGGTCTGAACGAGAGAAAGCTTCATAACAATTTTAACACCATACTTTTCTCCTCGCTAGTTATCCGCCATCATCAACCATCAACACCATCCGCGCTAGTTAGAAAGGCGGAATTTACATTTTTTCTTAAAATTAGAAAAACAATGAATAAACGAACGTAGATAAATGAACATATTCATTGACTTTAGAATCTATATTTCGGGTTCTTTTTTTAAATTTAAACCGTTGTTTTTTTTCAACCACTGGACGTATGTGGTCCATCTACGAACTGAACGTGATATGGACCCACTGTATTTTTATGCCAAATTTCAATTCGATACGTTAATTCATATTTTTGATAAAACCCCCTACGGTAAAAAGCTCTAATTACCTTTGAAAATATTAAAATAAAAATATCAACCACTCAGCAATCTTGTTGACAATCCGCAATAGTTTAATACTTCTCACCGTCGTCGCGTGTAACCAAGGTTTATCGAATGTAAAAGAAACAAGGTCAACCCACTAGGCCAGCGTGGCATTTTAAAGCCCTACATCCCTCATGCACAAAACAATGTGTATGAGAAGGCCTATCTATGTCCAGTAGTGGTCGATAAAAGGGCCGGTTACAATCTTTGCAACAAAATTTTCTTTAAAATCTACTTGAAATATTATTATAGCTCCCATATTTATTATAATATCTCGTAATAGATACAGTCATTAAATGTCGATTAATATGTATTTATCCGGTTCATATCCGGTTTAATCGGGAAACTTTAACTATACCATACTATAGCTCTAACATTCGACAAATATGGGTATGCGTAGGAATTGACGCCATATCTTTCCGACGTAAATCAAAATGTTCAACCAAACCACAGGCAGGTGCGGGTTGCCTGCGGTCAGTTTCCTGCAGTTTTAGGGAGATTTACAATAAATCTATCTATTAAAGAAATTTCGAAAAAATCTACACCTATAGCGGAGACCATAAATTTAGAATTTCGGAAAAAATTGAATCCAAACACCAAATAGTTTCGATATAGATATAAGAATGGGATGTAATGAAATTTGTAGACTACAGTCTTCAGGGACTGCACCGTGTAATGAACTGTAGGGTGAATTTATTAACCAGCTTGAAATTAAATTTAGCAGAAAAATTGTTTGGATATATCTCGATAAAGAACGGCCAATTCGGTCCAGTAGTTCCAAAATTATGATGATGTAACCTTTAACATAGATTATATATATTAATAATTGACGTTTATACATATATACAAACTATACTCGTCTGTTAATTAAACACCATTTTTCTAAAAACAATACGGAAATCACGAATTAAAAAATATAAACTATGCATTATATATTCAACGATTGAGCGGCAAAATGGCCAATATACAACTCACTTTAAAATGTAGACCATAAAACGTTGATATATATGTTTAGTTTTTAAAATAAAATGTATGTCGATTAAGCTATTTTACCTTTTAACTATCGATACACATAATTTCAACTACAATATTTATAAACTTAAATGTTATGGATAGGGCTCGTAAAGCTTTCGTCTACAACTTTTGTTTAAATATCTTGTTTCCTAAGCGTATGGAATATATCGAATTCTACGTTTACAGCTAACGTCTAGTTCTAGCTAACAGCTAGTTTCTAGCACCTTCTAGCAATATAAAACCATTGCATTACCGCCTGTATTAATATCAATTTAAGGTTTATCAAGTTAACTCAGGGTACCGATAAGGGTAATGCTATTGTTCAATCAGTATCAACCACAATTCGGTTTCCGAGGGGTAAAATGGGAATTACCTTTGTAGCCTGCGGCTATTCTAAATTTCCTGAGCAGAGAGATTGCGAGAGCGTTGAAACTTATTCGAAGTGAGTTTTTACCCAAGGCTTTCAGAAAGGCTTATTCTTGGTCAATGAGCATTTTTAAAAGGGTAAGCCAGCCTTTTTACTAAAAATCTTATGAATTGTATTTAGTATAGTGTACAGTTAGCAACATGCTAATGTACCCAAAACCATTCAATTACAGAGTTTATTGCTGGCGTTTTAGGGTACCGATCAGCATAGGTTAACCTGTTGTTAGTATAAGTACATTATTTTTCCAGATAAACACAATACACAGAATACATATTTCACCACACTGCGGCACGATTGAATAAACTTTAATACAAGCATCATTTTGAAAATAAATCCTCACTTCATCCGCCTTCATTTACAGCAAGCACGTAACTACGCGTTGTCGGATCGATTAATATCCTACAATCACCGTGACCCACTTCTATCAAGTAAACATCGATGTTGCTGCCATTCCAAGAACGATATTAAATTACGAGTGTACTTACAAATAGCTCACGTCGAATGTCATCAATACAGAATACAATGTAAAAAAGGCCTAGCGCTAGTCCGAAAAGTATATTTCGATATTTTGTATATGTTTGACCGTGTGGTGTCCGCCGGCTATAGAATAGAACCACCCCCTCTCTTCCCGCGGGTGTCTTAATAGAACCACCCCATCTCTTCCCGCGGGTGTCTTAATAGAACCACCCCATCTCTTCCCGCGGGTGTCTTAATAGAACCACCCCATCTCTTCCCGCGGGTGTCTTAATAGAACCATCCCATCTCTTCCCGCGGGTGTCGTAATAGAACCACCCCATCTCTTCCCGCGGGTGTCGTAATAGAACCACCCCATCTCTTCCCGCGGGTGTCGTAATAGAACCACCCCATCTCTTCCCGCGGGTGACGTAAAAGGCGAGTAAGTGATAACAAATCCGCTACCACAAGCCCCAAGGAACTACACTACCTCTAAAAGAGTGGACTCGTTAAATCGCTTGACCAGCGTGCCGTTTTAAGGCCACACAACCCTGATACACAAAGCCCATGTCCAGCAGTGGACGATAAGAGGGCTGGTGACAATAATTACGGTAGTAAAATATTTATTATATCGATGATAGAATAAATCATCTGTCAAAGTCATACTTTTCATACCTGTCTGAATATTATATCGGATAATCTCATTGTCTTTGAAACTTGAATCCTTGAGAAAGCTTTTGTAATATAGGTCAAGAAGGAATTACTGTGTGCTTATTCTATTTGTAATATATTTCGATATTTTGATAATTTTGATCCTTTTAATCCAAAGAATCATTGAAATGTGTTCCATTCTGACGCGTATATAGGATTATAGAGGATATAGATTTTTTTATAGGAAGAAGGAGACAAAAGAGCAGGCAGTTCACCTGATGGTAAGTAGTACATGTCTACATCAGCCTAGAATGACAAACACTGATACGCTCCGAGACACGGGGCCTGCAGGTTGACCTGTTGCTGTAGAATATTCTACAAGTCTACTCGTAGAATATCTATGGTTATTTGGATGGTTATGGTTATGCTACGGTTATTTTGATTATTTGGACCTTCATTGGTATCAATTTTATAAACATTCAATTATTTATTTTGGAGACGGATAAAAATCAAAAAAGGAATTACGTACAACAATTGTATTGCTCTCTGTAAAGAAAAGACTGCCATTCTGATTACGAGTGTATTGAATATACTAAGAAATACGAGTTTAGTAAAAACAAAGCTATCATTATCTCCAGTCAGACGATACGGTGACAAAGTAAATTGTATCTATCTTAAAGAAGCACTTTATAGACCTCCTAATAAAACCTACAATAAAATAAATGATTTCGAGTACATTGTATGTAGGTTATTTATATAGATGTAAAGAAAAATCTATTTCTTTAATTTGAGTTTGCCGCGCATTCCGGGCGGTCGATATACAAGGTTATCGATCTTGTATCTATGTAATCTATGGTATATCACCGTAAGTAGTCTATGGGTGACTTGAGGATGGCGTGATTGAATATAGAACTCGAGTGCCAATACAGTTTTTAGTTTTTATTATTGTGAATTTGTATGGTTTGTGATAGGGATTGATATTGAAGAATAGACTTTAATGTCGTTTCTATTGTTACAGGTAGGATTTTTATTATAGAATAGAATACTGTGCTAAACCTTATGTAATGTACTATTGTAAATAGTTAGATGTGAAAAAATAATAAAGGTATCTATTGTTACAAAAACTCAATATTGTTTATTTGATCGGGTCAATTCCCTAAAACACTATTATATAGATTTTACATAATTTAAATGTGTTTTAAAACACGTTTAAAAAAACACTACGTGCCTATTTCATAATTGCAAAAAAACTATGTATTCGTATGTGTATATATAGTATATTTGTATATATATTTCTGTAGGTATAAAATGTATTATTTTATTTTTTATGTTTATCTATGTATTTTATTTTTGTAGGTGATATACGTGGGAGACTAGGTAAATTTTGAGATACAAAAAACATTTGGGTTACAATACACAATTTTATTCTTCTTGTGGTGCCTCTCCAACTAGTGGAGTCCATGCCAGTCCACTCCCGTATGTTACGTAGCCATGACTTTTTCCTGCGACCAACACGCCTCTTTCCGGCAATTCCGGCAACTCCGGCAACTTTCCGGCAACTCTTTCCTTGCCCATCATAATTAGTTGCAAAAGTTCGTATATTTCATGCCTTAGCACGTGACCCAGATGCAACTTTTCTCCACTTGACGATCTGCAAGAGTTCGCGTTTCCGATCTACTCGTAGCAGGACTTCCTCATTGATGGCCTTCTGCGTCTAGCTGATGGTCAGCATACGTCTGTACGCCCACATTTCAAACGCTTCTATACGTTTACTAAGCTCCACGTTCATTGTCCAGGACTCGTATCCGTATAGAAGAATGGGCCAGATATAACACCGGGGGAGACGGGTGCGCTAGGAGATCGTGAGATTTCGGTTGCAAAAAACTTTTCTCATGTTGGTGAAGGTATTCCTAGCGATTTCAATGCGGGTTTTTATATCCATAACACTATCCCAGTCTTCATTCAACTAGGTGCCAAAATATTTATATTTGGAAACCCTCTCAAGTTTTTGGCCTGCTACCGTTATAATGGAATCCAAGCCCGCGTTTCTTGAGACAACCGTGAATTTTGTCTTCGTTAGATTAATTCTGAGACCAGCTTTGACGCTACACTCGTTAACACGATCCATTATATTCTGCAGTTCTACTCTGTAATTTTTATTTAATTAATAACTCCATTCTATAATTTCACAACTTCTCAAAATACTCTACATTCGTCTAAACCAAGATTTAAAGCACCTGGCGATACTCTTCTTTAGCGAGGTCGTCAACAGCTGCCATAAAAGCATTCCGAGCGCCCTCGGAGCTGTCGAAAAGAATGCTACGGACCCCGGCTTCACTTTTGGAAAGAGAAAGAAGTCGCATGGAGCTAAATCAGGGCTCAATTCTCAGATCTCTGTGGTCTTCAAAAACTCTTGGGTAAGTTTTACTTTGTGAGATGATGCATTATCATGATGCAAAAAAGTCCTCTAAAACCCTGTTCGAATTCCACTGTTGCACAGAAAGCGGGTGAAATGCAAAAAAAAGTGAATACATTTTAATTTTTTTCGTTTTAACCAAATGGCTTTCGGAATTCGAATTTCAAATAAATGATGTTTTAGAAACGGTGTAGCGCAAGTGAGCTCTTTCTGAAATTTTAGTATCTTAAAATGTACCCAGCCACCCCATGTATTAGGGGTCATTCATAAATTACGTCACACGTTAAGGGGCAGGGAGGGGGTCAACAAAGTGTGACATCGTGTGACAAGGTGGGGGGACGAGTCATAAGCTTCGTGACGTCACATGTATAAATCTAAAGTATTAAAGCAAACTTCAACTCTAACGAAAAACTTTAAAATATTACCAACTCTATCAATATTATTATAAGGTTGTTTTAATTTAATAATTTCTAAATTTAAAATTGCAAAATATGTGACGTCACACCAGGGTAGGAGGGGGGGGGGTCATTTAAATTCACCAGGGAAGCAACGTATGTGTATTTTTATTTAGTATGCACTACGCACGCCGTTTCTGTTCCGACCAATGTCTCTAATTCACGGATCTGCTGGAAGAGTTCTCCACAGGACATAAGCTTACCTTTTGTACATCTTCTATCATAAATATAATCATATAATATAGCAAATATTGTTTTGTGTGTACAATAAAAACATATAAATAAATAATAAAATAAAAATGATTCTTAAATTTCTCTCGTATCACACTCATGTCACAAAAGTGAGCAAACATTTTTTTACGAAAAATCCTAGGGATTTACTTTTTTCGTCAGTTTCCAAGAGCCTTGGCAGGCTGGATTTACGTGTCCCGATATTGACGTTATGTGAGCCCTTGAATAAATATAGGGCGATGTTTTATTAAAAGAACAGGTAATACTTATCCAAATATATTTAGAGATTTCATTACTTACTTCTGAAAGTAAAATTATCACCGTAACGACACGATTAAAAGAATCTCTATTATTATTAAGTAGCTTTTTGGTTTTTTTATTGATATATCTACACTAGAGGATTTTAAAGAAATACTGCTTTGGGGGAGAGCACTGCAGTATAGGATATATAAACCTACTGCATTAAGAGAGAATTATATCCATCAGTGATCCTCCTAGGCTCACTATCCTACGGGAACCTTCGTTTTGTACCTATGTCCTTTTCGTGGTCCCAAAGAAGGTGCATACAAAATTTCAACGCAATGCGTTCATTCGTAGATGCGTGAAAGCATTTCGAATAAACACACAGATATCGTTTAATTTTATATATATTATTAAGTAGTTAGGATTAGGATAAAATAATTATCTTAATTATTTAATTATCTTAGGATCCAAAAACCATGGCTGGTTTGTGCAGACCCTGAATATTCCTCAATTACTTATGATTACAAACAACAGTTTTCATCTAATTAATATTTAATGTCTCACGGCGTCACCTAAAGAAACCTGTTAACACTACAAGGATGCAGAATTTCACTCACAACTTTCTTGCAAAACCTGACGCCATAGCACATCGAGTAAACTTCCGAAACCAGTTGTCTATACCTTATATAGTCTATACCTTATATACATAGTTTCATATTTATATAAATAAACATTAAAACTTATCGCTTTAGTTATCTTTTAGGCTTTAGTTGGTAAAAGATAAAAAATGTATCGAATTAAAATCCGCAAATGTGTTGGTGTGGCAGACGCGACGTAATGGCCGACGCGCTGCCACGGAAACGGATTGGCAAGAATTTGTCAGCGGGCTGCGCGCCGCGCCTTCTGACGACCTAGTGAAGGGAATATGTCGATTTTAGATCCTTATACTTTGTTCAAGTTAACAGTGATGTCATCACTATCAATCACGTGACCAATTACGAGAAGGAGCGTTCCTCGATTGTCCAATTAATGCTGTTATGATACATTGGACGAATGACGTCACTTTGTTCTTTAGGTGCAATTAGTAGCAATTTGATACGACTTGGAACAGCTGTCAATGAGGCAGCTGGTTTACCTTAACTAAACACGCGTACACGTGTTTTTTTTTTATATAGAAACAAAGTAGCAGGCAAGCGACAGTTCATCTGATGGTAAGTGGTTACTATCTCCCATGGATATTCGCAATACTTGAAATAAAATGAAAATGAATCGCTTGACCTGCTTGTTTCAATTGTAGAAAGCAATATATTTTCAAAGATAAAATATATTTATCTTAGTATGTTACTAGGAAAATCAAATCTCTCAAGATAAGATACTTTCAGTTCCATGAAATCAAACTAGGAACAAGTAGCAAAGACAGCAGTAGTAAATGTCAGATTGTTCTCGCAAGCGAAAATAGTTCTCATCGTTTTATGACGTGCAACGGATTGTTAATCTTACGACGGTAAACCACTTTCTTGACCGACCGTACATACCACGTTTTAGGGCAGTTTCCTGTGGACTGTGCGCTATTAGCGATACTGAGAGGGCTTAGACTAGGCTGAAGAAGTACTGTCGATCCAAATGAATGAATGAATCAATCAATTTGTTTATTTGTTCAATACATACGCGTGACAACAAATGCTATATAATCCGACACTGTTTCGCCCCACTGGTGGGACAGACAGGAAAAAACTATACTAATCATACGGAAAATGAAAGGTTTGGAAAATATATCTACAAAATACATACTTATATATTTGAAAATATATCTCGCATAAGATGTTAGTCATCGATCGTTCACTTGACGAGCAACACAATAAAGATACCTACTAAGTAATTAACACAGAAATGCAAAGTACCACAACCTTTGTTGCTTTTGTTGGATTATATATTTTTACCTTACTCCTAAAACTTATTTTTTAAATGTCGATTTTCTAGGCTTTATATTTAGGTAAGTTTATATGAAAAATTTGATAAGAACAAAAAAAATATGTCTCTGTTTAATTTCTACTGTACGCACTTTAATTTATCGACTGGTAGAGAATGCCTAAAGGCATTAAATATATGGATTTGTGTTGTCTCCTAATAAATAAATTAATTAAGTCCGCCTCTCTACAATACAGTGTAAAAACAATAAATTAAGTCCGCCTCTGTGCAATACAGTGTATAAACAGTAAATTAAATCCGCCTCTGTACAATACAGTGCAAAAACAGTAAATTAATCTACCTCTGTACAATGCAGTATAATAACATTAAATTAAGTCCGCCTCTGTACAATACAGTGCAAAAACAGTAAATTAAGTCCGCCTCTGTACAATACAGTATAAAAACCTTAAATAAATAAACTAAAAAAAAAATTGTTTTCCAAAAAAGTTTAGTAAAATTTTCATGTTAAGGAAAGTTTCGGGCACACTGTATACATATGAAATCCCACCAACTGGTTCTAATTTATAAAATATCTACAATTTTGATAATTTACTAATATTTATTCTTTGACGAGCAGTGCCAGCAACTTCATGCGTGTATATGTGGTTAGATTGATTCCCGAGGGAATTTTATAATTGATCTAGATAAAAAGTACCCTAAATTTTAACCCGACATATAAGCTATAATTACGCGAAATTTCATTAAAATCAGTCAAATGCTTTTTGCGTGTTGCGCATTCAGACAGACGAAAATACAGACAGACAAAAGTTCCAAAAAGTGTTGTGTTAGGCTCTATATTGTACTCGTACACAACTTTTTCCAAGAAATATTTCATGTACAGACACGGCTCTATTATTATTTTATTATAATATGTATAGATGTGCAAATGGTTAAACTACATTTTTTTGGTTTGATTTAGTATATTATTTGTTTCCGTAGACGAAAATGTAACTATGAAAAAATGTTCAAAATGAACGATTCTCCTGAACATCATCTACGAGTACCTTTGAATCTCACACAACACAAAACAAACTTACACTTAATTTAGGTGCAACGAGAATTCGTCAGTTTAAGAGCTAATAAACAATTTACAAAAAATATAAAATTGGTATTAATTGAATCTTCCGGGCTACTTCGCCGAGGTCTTCTGGAATCTCTTCTCTTTCTTCCAAAGGTTTCGTCAACAACTGCGGTTGACATCTTCAGTGGCGACTGCGTTCACTCTTCGGCTTGTCGAGCGCAACTGAGTGCAGTTGCACACTCAGTTGCAGTTGTGCAGTAGTAGCCCGGAAGATTCAATTAATATGGACACCGGCCGAGAAAGTCTACACTCCACTATGATATAAAATTGGTGCCTACTCACTGACCGTTATTAGGCGGCCCACAATTATTCGTGGGCCGAATGACGATCCGCCTCCTTTCGTATAAAAAAAAAACAGAACTTATAACTACCCATTCCTATGCTACACATAAAATTATGTCGCAAATTACCGCTATACCACCCTGACATTGCCGAAAACTCCCGCATTAAAGGCCGTGACTTAAAAGAATTCATGTAATATGAGCAAAAATCATGTTAAACTTGTGGTCTTGCGAGAAAATATACATATTAATCACAAACATTGTATCGATACCGATACATGTGCCCGTTTTCCCAAGTCTAAATGGAGGAAACCGACACCGTTTTTCGCAAACGCATTTATAAAATATGTACTTAATTTTTAACTTGGATACTGTACACTTGTACAGTATCAGTATACTGTAAAAAAGTTCAGAAACACAATGATCTTACGTTCAGATATCTCTCTGTAGCCGTAGATGGTGTTGACCAATAACCGACGGTACTGTCGAACAAACAAACAAACTCTTTTACAGCTCACTATTACCTAACTTTCTATGGGAAACTAGGTGGCACCAACCGCAAATCGACGGCGGCAAAGTAAAAACGGACATACGACTAATACACAAATATGACATTTTACAGGAAAGCAGTTTAACCAATCAAGCACTGACCTTTGACCTTTTATTGTTTGTTTATTATTCGCGGGATGCATAGTTTTAAGTCTTTAACCAAAGCGGATCTTTTTTGTTGTCTATATATATATTAGTCTTACGGGGCCTTACCTATGAAATTGTGGTTTGTGGACAGTGGCCACTTTGAACTTAATTATCTTGCGTTTGGCTTGGAATTCCAAATTCAAATGAATTTCAATTCAAAGCTATGACATTCTTTTTTAAAATCATTTGTTCCATTTATTCATCTGTTTTTCCGCTAAACTACTTTTTGCTTAGATATCGTTGTTTGCCACCATGGATTTGTTACGCTGCACATTTTAATTAGTTATTCAAATTAAGAGATACGGTTTATATAGTTTTAACATACTTTTGAGAAATAAAGTTCTGAAACCATTATTATTTCAAGACCTAGAACTAAGTAATTAAGTAGATTTCGATAATAACTAATATAAATAACTTAAGTTTTAAACAGTTCGCCTACAGTCTGTGTTAAAATAGGTCTAAATTTCTAAAGTTTTCAAGTGCAAAGTTCCTTTGGTGAAATAACTTAGAAAATAATAATTATCATTAAAACTCTAACTGTCTTAACCGTGGTTTAGAACATAAGTTGATAAAAGTTCTTCCAACTTAGGGCTTCGCATTAAGTTACTGAACAAGTACAGTTTTCTTCAATATTCATAATTTCTAAATCGCTCTCATCTCACATCTCACAAATTCACTCTCTTTTAGAAGTGGTATAGTTCTTGAGGGCACGCGGCAGCAGCTTTGTGATAGTTTTAGTCACCTTTTACGACCCTCGGGGGAAGAGATAGGGTGGTGGTATTCTAAAACCGGGGGACACTACACCACGAAGAATAATCTTAAAACAACGAATAGACAGAATCTTAAAACAAAGGAAATAATTTTGAAAATCTTATCCAAACTCGCTAAGTTCGTACTAACAATAAGGTCTGTTTGCTCACCGATGATGTCACAGATAATCAATATTAACATACATAAATCTATGTCGTTTTGCCCGTGTTACTAATAATATTTAATAAAAACTACGGACGTACCTAAATGCAATAAGAATCATTATTTTTAATTTAACTTCATATCAATAACGACAACACCACAGGCATCGTGTAGGTACCTAATGAATAATTGTATATGTGAAAAACAAAATATAATGAATCTATAATTTCCAATATTTACAAAGAATTTCCTATATTTAAAAAGTTTTAATATTAACAGAGTTCGTATTATGTCTGCAACGTTTATTACACCACTACATTTTGTTTCATATTTGTTCACATGTAGATAGGGGGGTACTGACAGCAACAAAACTATGTCACAATCTAGTTCTTTTTAATATCAACTAATACAGTGCATTATTCACATTAAGTCAATATTGATGACATTCTTCACGTTATCAGTGCACTGATATAGTCCCACGCTCTTTTTCCGGTTCGTGGTGCAGTGTTCCATCTACGTAGTCCTAAAGCTTTTCAAAAAATGTGATTGGTCCAGTGATATGTATAAATAAAGTGATAACCAACAAGCATCTATTCTCGAGTCTCATTCGTGAGATTTTGTGAGTTAAAATTCTCGGCCCGTACCATTAAGTTCCAATATCAGTACGGATTTTTAAAAATTATCATTAGCTCCTTTCCACAATTTAAAAAAATCAATCATATATATCCACCAATCCGCTAGCCTGGAGCACTGGACCCGCTAGCCGCTAGCGATGATACATGCACCTAAAGATTATTGCATGTTCCTTGGATAAACTATATCTTTTGTTGTCGCGAATAAAGTAACAGTCTACAAACAGACGTTTTTTACTATGTTCCCGTAAACTTCATCCAGATTATTAGACCATTGTAGAACACAATTTTAAATGACCATTTATTTTTTGTGTTGACAGGTGGGTATTTACATTTGCTCGTTGCTGCCTCTACAAACTTTACCATTTTATGAACATAATGAGGTCTTGGTGAACCGAATAAAAAGCATGAACATTATAGCTGTAACGGAGCTCCAGATGGTGTCTGGGTGGGCAAAGTTCTCAGCATACATTGTATTTGATGTTGTATTACACATTGTAAGGACGACGTAGTAGTTTAAGTTTGAAAATACATAGGAATATACTATGTATATAATTACATAATGTCTTAATACATTGAGGAATGAAATTATCAATGAGAATATCAAATAAATAAATCCTTTTTGTAAATAGATCCATTAAGTAGTGGCTTAATGCAGGGCAAAGGTCTTTTGATTTTTACATCCCCGTATTCAGTGCAATTCGCTGTCGCAACATTTCTAACGTAAAAATAAAAAAAGGGATAATAACTGTTAATATCTCTCACATATAATAGAAATACAGGTACATACACAAACACAATAATACTTAGCTGCGTACAAACATAATATTATTGGCAAACCACTCATCAAACACTCATCATATTCTCAACACGTCCTTAGAAACATTCTCCTCCATTAGTCCTTAATTCATAATTAACATGTAATTATTCATAAAACGTAAATCATTACTCAATACATTTATTGTTTTCATATGGTTACAATAAACTTATTTTTAAACAATAAATGTATCACATATTAAGACCCCCGGCGTGGCAATGGAATGGAGACAGACCGATGTTTATGCATATATGTATAGCTATGCATAGCTAATTACCTAGCTATGCATATATTTAATTTTATTTTTTAAGTATAAATTCTATTTTACTTGTATTAGTAAATTAATAAGTGTTCAGTTTTGTAATTATTAAGTATTATTATTAAAAGTTAAAAAAATTATGTATTTGAAATGGGGGGGATCTAAGATTGCTTGTGTAATATATCGTTTTAAATATAAAAATAAACAGTAAATGTATATAAATTATAATTAAACTAATCCCAGGCCTCTAGTTTTCGTCGAGTGCACATGTTTTAACACCTTTTACAATTTTAGTCCACATAATTAACGCAAGGCGGCCGCCATAATCTTTCTGAATCTCAAGGACACCGACCGGACACAGACTTCGGCCGAATCCCAATAATAACTGAGCGGGAGAGGAAGATAGACAAGTACATAGTAATAAAAATGAAATACCAGTATAATGTGCGTTATGAATGCGTGTTAAAATCAAATAGCAGTATAATGTGCGTTATGAATGCGTGTTAAAATAAAATAGCAGTGTAATGTGCGTTATGAATGCGTGTTAAAATGAAATAGCAGTATAATGTGAGTTATGAATGCGTGTTAAAATAATATAGCAGTGTAATGTGCGTTATGAATGCGTGTTAAAATGAAATAGCAGTGTAATGTGCGTTATGAATGCGTGTTAAAATGAAATAGCAGTATAATGTGCGTTATGAGTGCGTGTTAAAATGAAATAGCAGTATAATGTGCGTTATGAATGCGTGTTAAAATGAAATAGCAGTATAATGTGCGTTATGAATGCGTGTTAAAATGAAATACCAGTATAATGTGCGTTATGATTGCGTGTTAAAATGAAATAGCAGTATAATGTGCGTTATGAATGCGTGTTAAAATGAAATAGCAATATAATGTGCGTTATGAATGCGTGTTAAAATGAAATAGCAGTATAATGATCGTTATGAATGCGTGTTAAAATGAAATAGCAGTGTAATGTGCGTTATGAATGCGGGTTAAAATGAAATAGCAGTATAATGTGCGTTATTATGAATGAGTGTTAAAATGGAGAATATTTACTATCACGTAAAGCATTCATATTAAACACTGTGGATTTTGTAATAATACTAGTACAAAAAAACATGTAAAATATATTCAAAATGAAAGCTTTCGTTAACTCATTACGAGAGTTTTAGTAAAAACTTTTGTGCAAGTCCAACACTAAAACCTGCGTATTAATCGCACTCGTATATAAACTTTTTGGTATTTTGAATTCAGTTGGTCACCCTTTGACGGAAAAGTTGTGTTTTACCGAAACTCGAGTGATCTCCGTCAGCAATAGATAGATAGATCTCCCTAAAAGTGTTCTTAGGGGTGAAAGTTCACATTATATATCGCCGGGTACTATATAGATACAAATCCCTAGTAATCACTGGCGGGACCCGTTCCACAATCCATCATGCTGACCCGTTGCGGATTCCTGGATATTACTCGCGCTTCGTAGTATATCCATCAAAATTTCAATAGATAAGCATACACGCCTGCTTCTTTTACAAATGTTTGAATAGATCCTCGGTTTCTCATATAATTAGATTATTTTTTAAACGAAATAGGTGACAAAGAAACGATCCTTGCGACGGTGGATGTATGCTGTGACCCATGGACATCTGCGATCCATTCCAAAATAAGTCAAAAATGATCAATGTTGGCACGTCTGCGAATGCGCTGCTAACCTTTCGGACTTTAAAAGGAATATATTATTAGTATAAGGAATATACAGGTCATATTTATTTAAACTTCATTGCACAAGTATTTGACATTGTACAAAAGGCGGACTTAATGCCTAACGGCATTCTTTACCAGTCAACCACCAGATCTAACAGAAAACAGAACGCGGGTGCAGTTTTACTTTAAATATATAAATATACATACATTCTAAACCTAAATAAAACTATATAAAATATAAACTAGTAAATACAGACATATACATAAAAATATATTTGATATGTAGATATAGGTATATTAAACTATTAAACACACTATTAAAACAAGTAATAAATAATGCGTAACTGAACAGAAATATTTAATTAAGAAGGCATATTTACCGCAGGACCGACAACCAATGGAGTAGACGACTCCTCGAATGGAAGCCACATACCGGGAGACGCTGTGTGGGACACCGATCCGAAAATCGTGTGTGGTGGCGAGAGAGCAGTGGACCTCTCCATTTAATAAACCTTTTCTCCAATTCCACTCCAACCCTTCTCTCACAAAAGAGTACCTTGATATGTACTGCACTTACTACTTTATCGTATTTCTCCAATGTACGTACGTGTTACGGTAGTGAGTGAAATATCCCAGAACCCATTCCCATCATAGCTCCCCATTTTCCCAATCCATTCCTTAATCTGCAAAGGTAGGCAACGCATCCGGGGATAGTCCAACGTTTATCTTTCTGGATTGATGTTGGTATATATCGCGGATGTCCATGAACGACAGCATCCACTAACCACCGGGTGTACTGTATGCTCGTCTGCTGCCTTCTTTCTTCCCGAGCAAAAAAGGAGAAGCCACAAGCAAATGTTCGTTGTCAATGAAAAACTATTAGCTGAATTTCATTTACTAGGCTCATATTCGGCAGCCTACTAACTAAATTTGCGAGTGGCTGCCCAAGCTTCTAAACCGAACGACGAAGTTTCCCTCCGGCCGCATTCAGCTCGCTCGACCGCATATGGCCAAGATTTGACTAGTAACTTATTCATGTACCGGTACAGTAGTACTACAGTATTACCTATAATATTCAACTTTAATATAATCACCTAAGTTTAAATCCATTAAATACTAAATAAACTCGCATTTAAAACGATGAATAACTTGACCGATCCTGTCGAAATTATCAGGATATTTAATTGTAACCTTTTTTTGTAAAACAGATTTTCTTATCGTCCCTTTAGGGGCAAAACAGATTATCTTTTAATTTTCCTTAAAATGAGTTAATTACACCAAAAAATTCAACTTTTCGAGTTCTGTCTACTAGTAAAATCTGTGTCGGAGATACGAGTGTTGTGGCAAAAACTGATTAAATCAATTTTATCCCTTTTTTCCTTGACTCTCAAGATTTATTTAAATTTTTAACGCAGTACACAAAAATTTATTAAACGTAAAATATGGAATTTTATAAATACATATTGCATTGATAGCGTTTAAAAAATGTTTAAGTTCTTGTTCCAGTCGTCAAACTTTTAAACAGTTTTTCACAAACATGATATCGTCAGATAATAATTGGTTTTGCCACTAAGGGGAAGTTATGCGCAACAACAATTAAGTACTATAAAAACTCCGACATTATGGTGTATAAATTGATATTTTAATAAGTATAATACATGTACATTTTTTTAAATGTAAATATTTTTAAAAACATCGGGCCTTTCAACATTTACATTTCTGCTTTTTGTTGAACGAATAAACTGATTCGTTTAGCTTCGAATGATCGATGCCTATGTTTGAATTAACGAATAAACCCATATCGTCCGTTCGAACAACTCGATTCTCAATTTCGAGCATAACCTAATCTTTGTTATATGTATTGTCCCAGTCCCTGTGTAAATTATAAATGACGTGGGCATGTGTTCAGAAACCGCATTACAATCTGCCGACCGCGGAAACATTGAAAGACTCAAAGTACAGAACGGAACTGCTATCTGGCGGAGCGATCTCTGGGGTTTTATTGACCTACTGACCAGTGGTTCCGTGTTCACACTGCTATCTTTGTAGAAACAAAATTGATATTCACCTTTATAAAAATATTTTTTTGCATCGAATAAAGCTTAAAATTTATAGATTTATAAACTATTCGATTGTTTTATCTGACAGGAAAAAAAAATTACATGGTTCGTTAATTACTTGTCTATTCCCAGATATATGTATATAAGGCCAAAATGGAATATGTGGGTGTTCCCACATATTCCATTTTTCCCACATATTTATATAGGCCTTTGCATTCTTTCACTTTCACACATTCTTTCTTTGCATTCTTGCATTCTTTTCTTTGAGAAGCTAGAAGCTTTTCTCTTGAAGTTTCTTGATTTCATAGAAGATTGTTGATTGATTGTTTCTTGATAGAAGCGCTCACTTATATGCAGTGAATAACAACAAAATCTAATTACAATCTAGTTATAATTAGTGGCTAATAGTGTAGTAAAATAATTACAATTGCATTCGTCCTTGATAAAAATAGACTCAAATGGCCATAACCCATGATGGCAATAACATGTTATGTTCTAAGATAAAATACGAAACATATTGCCATATTTTTGAACGATGCCACTCTTCGCTTGCGAAGGTATTACCTCAAAATTCAAAATTCAACCTCAAAATTTATATGCGTATAATAGAAAGTTCGCCTCTGTACATAGAGATTAAAAATGATCGTATTTATTTCTAAGCGCGTCCATACTTATTTAAAATACTTGATAACCAAATTATATACATCAGTCCATACCAGAGAGCGCTAACACCAATACCATTTAATTAATAGAGAGCGTGAGAAGATTGTGTGTATACAATATTCCCTCACTCTCTATAAATTAAAACATGGCGTCGACATTGGTGTGCGTTCAGAAACCGCATTAGAGTAGTGCGGTCGCGGAAACACTAAAAGACTAACAAAATAGGGAACGGAACTTCTATCTGAGTATAACGATCTCTGGGGTTTTACTACCCTAATAGCATAGCCCATGGTGCTGTATTCACACTGTTTTTATAAGAGATGGGCAAACGCTTTTGCGAAAGTAATTTCATGCATGATTTTTTTATTTATATTAAGAGTATTATAGTTCTTATAACAATAAAATACATTTTAAATTATACACATCACAAAGATCCAATTTATAATTATACTAAAATTATTACTAATATTAAAAACAAAATAAATGTACATAAGCATCTAGATATTTTCTTTTTGTTTATTTTTATTTTCCTTTTGTTTTTCTCCTTCCTTGGATTGCACTGCGCGTCATCATAATATCATTCCTCTGTTGAAGGTTGGCTAGAAGGCAATGCCTTGTAGCACTGTACATTGTGCATTAAAATTTTAAATAGTTAAAATAAATAAATTAAATTATAAAAAAGAACTAATTCATAAATTTTACTTTTCATAACTACTCGCCTATTTGCTATTAATCTCAACGTAAAAA
The DNA here is from genome assembly GCA_914767545.1 of Sesia apiformis. Classification (NCBI taxonomy): domain Eukaryota; kingdom Metazoa; phylum Arthropoda; class Insecta; order Lepidoptera; family Sesiidae; genus Sesia; species Sesia apiformis. Next base: position 7,096,718 of record OU611970.1, on the reverse strand, counting down.
GAAGTTATAAAAAGTAACAACTCATGTAGAAGGGCCCTACACCGTTATGAATTTGCATTCTACGACCGTAGCGCAACAGTTGCTACGAAGGCTACGAGTTTGCTACGACTGTGCAAGCACAAGGAAATACGAATGTAGCACTGCACTGCAGGCAAAATTGTATCCAAAGCTGTAAAGTACATATTGTTTATATTTCAGTGTTCTGGTGTAATCTTTCTCGTTGCTCTGTTTTGGGGCTTGATTCGAGTACAGTTGAATCTCGATTAACTGAATTTTAGACGAATTACTAACTCTAAATGTCCAATAGCGCTCGGTATTTGTACAGATGTATTACATATATTGATTACATGGTTCGCTTCAAAGTGTAGTATTTATTAATAAATTCATTGCTTTTATATTCCATTTTATAAATTTTAAGTAAACTGTACATACTCGTACATGACTGTAGCTTTTATCAAATCGACTATTCCTGGTTTCGGTTCTTATGCAAATAACTCTCCACAGCAATCAGTTCAGAGAACCGTTGTAGTATATATATATTTTTAATTTTCTTGACAAACCCAAGTAAAATTCAAAAGGGCGTCGTAAAAGCCATTGTGCTCTGATCCCTTTTTGTTTCTCATTATGACGACATCATCAGTAACACCAGTCAAAATTTTACATAAATAATCATGTATCTACCAGTTTTAAATTCCTTGTGTTTACATAAAAAACTGTTTTTTTTAACATGTATCTATCTATCAGTTCTAAATTTCTGGTGTTTACATAAAAAAAAAGGTTTTTCTACGTCATGTGTTTTAGAAGTAGAACAATATGGTCGCGCCCTTATCAAAGTGGCCGTAAAACTAGATTCGCATCGGCTCGCCTTACAAATTATTCCGGGGAGTATTAGGCACTATGTAATTTCCAACCGAGGAACGATTTACAGGCTGTACGACACTTTATAACACCTGCAAAGTAATTTACGCGGACCTTTTTAATAGTAGACTTAGTTGTGTAATTGTTTAGAGCCCTTTGATTTATTGTGTCCTTGGGTTACGGTACCTTTACCTTTGATTTATTTTTAAAGTCGAGAAGCCTCAATGTACCTATAATAACATATTAAATTAAGAAAGAACACGGATAAGAGACAGTATACTGTAGTTGTCGATGTAAAGGTCTGTAGCTCAGTGCTGCAACACCAAACAAGGTTATTAGTTGCTGGTTGCTGGTTAGGGATACTGGAAAAAAAATCGTGCTTCTTTGTGTTAAATTTAAAATAAATTTATAGAAAAGTTTTTACTTTATAGAGTACTATCTAGTTTCATCGTGATCTATGACACTCTGCCAATATACTAGGAAGAGTAACTTTTGTCTTATACAAATAAGATTCCCGATTTTTGAAGGGAAAATTCGTTCAAAGGTCACTTTAACGTGGTTAACATTTATAAGTTTTTTTTTTATTTTCCAGTGACCGAGATAAATGGTAGTCGAAGGGTGCAATGTCTGATAAGGGAGGGAGGATGTGTTTGAACCTCTCAACCAGGCTCAGAAATTTATTTCCTTCATTAAAACATTTTTAATTCCATTTAACTATGATAAAAAAAAATTTCTTCAAAAAGCCACGTGTCCTGGTAGATACGGCAAAGTGTCATAGATCATTATAGAAACTATATTACTCAATAAAATACAAATTTTCCTATTAATTTGTTTTTTAATATTGGCATTAAAATTTCATTTTTCTTGGAAACTCTTCCCTGTTAACCTCAATATAATAAAACAAATCTGATAAAAAGGAATACACCATATTTAGATATTCAGAGTGATTATGTCACGTTTTGAAACAACCATAAGATAATGTAAAGCAATAAAACATTCTCCAGTTCCGTAGGACTGCGAGTTTACAGACAAAGCAGCCTTGTCTGACCACCACTTATTAAAAAATACTGTTTCGTTGTCAATTCGATCATAGCCAATAAATAAAAAGTAATATACTAAAATATATTTTTCTGTTTAATATTAATGCGTGGAATAAATTGAAAATTTTAAATAAAAATTTCTAATAGTTTTGATTTACAATAAAAAACTTAAATATTTCAATACTCCATAGCTTCAGAGAAATGAATTTCAGCATTATAGTGATATTTCGATATTCAAGGCGTAAACACAAACATTAAACTCTTAAACTGTGCCCTTGAAAAGCAATTGAACAAGCATAGTATATAGTATATACTAGGGATGTTATGGAGCTCCGTAACCGAAACTATCGCATAACCGGATTTTTAAAAATATTCAAAACCGAAATAAAATATATAAAATAAACGGATGTTATTTCAAATAATTTTATTCATTGCTGTTAGGGGAGGTATTTAAACGCGGTGAGTTTTGACAAGTTCTTGCTGCTTGGATTTGATTTGATAGATTTTTCGTTCGTTCTTTACGAGAGTAAAGTTGAGTAAAGAATTGTTCCCTATTTGGTTTTATTTTTATTTGCTTTCAGTTAGTAGTAAATTTCTTAAAAGTTTCATTAAAAAACATATCCGTAACCGAAATCATATTCGAAATAATTTCATATCCGTATCTGTATCGGAAACTGGTAAAAACGTGTACAATATATCCGTATCCAGATCCGATATATTATAACCGTCACAACCCCAGTATATACTACGTACGTGGCGTTTGGAAAGACAAAACAACAATGTAACCGTATATTAACCAGCATACCAAAACACCAATGACGCAATATCAAATTACCTGTCGGTAGATTAATCAGTCGATTCGGTTACAACGTGATTATCTACAAGTATCTTATTCATTATGCTACATAGATAATTAGTATTGGATAGAAACGACTTTATGTCCCAACAAGCATTGTTATTTCAGGGATTAACATGTAGTTACACAATAAACATTCGTAGTAAAAACAAAATTCCACTTATTTGTGATTATTTTTCTATTTCATATAGTAAGTAAAAATATTGAGCTTGACATGGCAAACGAGGCGCACTTTGTGTTCGGTGATCACTTTTGCAAAATACACCGTGGCGGCATTCATTCATGCAAAAATTGTAATTATTAATTTATTCAGAATTCAAGGAAGATATACAGTAGGTGGTAATTCTACTAAAAAAATCTGACGGTCTATTTTTAGCCAGATTCGGGCAATTTATTGAATGGATTCTAATGTTGCTTGATCGCAGAATTGTTACAAGCCAACTTCTCACAATACGAATCTTATTTTTACATCATAACTTTTAATGTCACATTGTATCATGGTTCGTTAATGCGTCCAATTCGCGGGTAATAATCTTTCAGTTCACTGCCAGTACACTCGTGCGTATATTTCACTTGTTCGGGTAATAGGATTACTCTGGTTCATAAGAAACGTTGGAGAACTTGGAGATGATAAATCGGATTACAGAATGAGTCTCGAATATTTTATGTCTGGTATCTTTCGCCTCTTAAATCGGTGCAGATTTTCTTGGATCTCAGCTTAAAAACGCTAGCTCATGATTTATTTAAGGGGCCAAGTGGCGCATTGTAAATGAAATTAAAAACTGAAGCACTTACGTTCATACTTAGTTATTTAGACATACTTATATTAAACACAAGTTATGGCCGAGTGGGCTTCAGAATATTGTATTATCGTTAACATTATCGACTAACAGGTCTTAGCTAGACGGACTGAGTGCGTAAGCCTCAGTTATTTATTTGTTTATTATTTATTGAGAACATAATATATAGCCGCATCTTAGTTATATATATATACATAATATACGCGGTCACTAATAATTTCGGACGTATAACTATCTTATCTATCTTCTGTTTCCTCTAGTCATATAGCCATTGTCGAGATAAATACTGAATATATATACAAGCCTTTGAATAAATTAGACCTCACAAAGTCAGCTGGCCTTGACTATATTCCCGCTCTTTCCTTAGTTAGATGTTCTAAGGAACTGTCTGTTCCAGTTGCACTGTTGTTTAAAGGGTATCTAAAAGGCGTTATGCCTCTGCGCTGGACTTTTATTTTACTTTTATTTTAAAAGAGCTTTGTTGAAAATTATAGACCGATCTCCAAATTATGTCTGCTCGTTGAGACATTTGAACTTATTGTATATATTCCATTAATCAATGCCATAAAATTAAACCTCGTTACAGAGCTGCGTGTTTTTTTTTAAAATGGACCTATTTTACATTTATTAGTACATTATTAGCAGTGTCACCTTTATTAACTTTTAATGAATATGTTACCTATCATATGGATAATAAAAATCGTTAGATCGTTGATCGTTGAGCCTTTGATCGTTTAGATCATAATTTGCTTTTACTAAAATTATATGAATCTGGTATAAGAGATGACTTATTCAGATGGTTCTCATCATATCTAGAAAACTGGTCTCAAGCAGTTGTCCTGAATGGCTTTACCTTCTCCTGGTTGAGAATTCCATCGGGAGTTCGTCAATGTTCCTTATTAGGACCCCCCCTTCAGATGCTTTCTGAACTCTAATTTTCTGTTATATGCAGATGACTTGAAAATTTATAGAGTTATTAATAGTGTATCAGATGCCATACTTCAGGAGGATTTGGTGAGGCTTGATAGCGACTGTCAACTTAATAAACTAGACTTGAATGTCGAAAAATGTTCATGTACAACATTCACACGAAAGAGCAATGTATGACTTTATGATTATAAAATAAAGGACAGATGCTTGACCAGGACAAGTCAAAGTAAAGATTTGGGTATTATTCATGACCACATGTTTATTTTCAATAACCATGTCGATGACATTGTTAACAAAACACTTGGTTTTGTAAGGCGCTCATCGCAACCTTTAAAGAAAATGATTGTGCTTATCTTCGCAGTCGCCTTGACTATGCTTCACAGGTTTGGAATCCCTGCTATCACAAACATATAAATAAAACTGAACGAATTCAGAGGGCATTTACACGATTCATTCACTACAAATTTAAAATACTGGAAGCTAATTATGATCAACGTTGTGTTCCATTACATTTACTTCTACTTTATATCCGTAGAAATATAGATAATATTGTATTCTTATCGAAGATTGCTGAAGAATTTACAGTCCAGATTTGTTAAGCAGGCTTGCTTTTAGGATTCCTTCTCATTACTCTCGCTCCAATAAAGTATTTCACGTCTCCACTGTTCACACTAACTATCGTAAAAATAGCTGTTAATCGATGACTCATATAGAATATATATGTAATCACAATAGTTTATAAGTTTCTGAAAACATAATATAAAAATAAATAAATGACAGTTTATACAATCAAAGTATACAATCAGTGCTTTCTGACTAAAAAATTAGAAATACATCCATGTTTTAAATATTTTTACATATAATTATGGACCCGTAGTAATGGCGCATTGTGCTAGAGGTGGTGCGAGACGACACCTCTGCCAGCAGTGGGAAAACCATCAATATACAGGTTCAGGTTAATTTTCAGGCATGCGGGATTCCACACGATGTTTTCCTTCACCGCCGAGCTAGTGAAAATTTGGTGAAAATTTAAAAATCCACACTTAAGTAGAATCTTGCTGACACGGACCGGGGTTTTAACTCACAATCTCAAGAATGAGAGTACGAGAATAGGTACCCTTGGTTATCGCCGCGTTAAAGACAACAAATAATTTGTGAAATAAATTAATAAAAGTAAGCAGAAACAGGTGTTGATAACGACACGACACAAATGAATCAATAAATTCACTTTCAACCGCCCCTGATAAACTTTATTAGTGTTACAAACGTTATTTATGCTCTTTATTACGAGTTGTTAGCTCGTTACGGGGTAATTTGCTAATCGCAGATGTATTTTAGTTAATAGTCATTGGTACCTAAAGTTGGAAATTAGTAATTGTTTTCTCTATTTTCTTTTTATCTTCTTTTAAAGAATTTTTATGCCTTGGCACATGTCAATTCCATCGTACCTTAAACTTACATTCTACAACATTAATGTAGGTACCAATATATCAGCCCTAGTGAGGGCTCACGAAACTACAAAACTAAATGCTGCTCGTGAATTAGGTTCTCCTAGTATCTTATGGAGCATAAAAACATCATTCCTGTTCAGATCGTTTCTTGATAGAAGTTTGAATTTAACATAATTACACTATGAATCTAATGGCCTATTTTGTATTTATATGTTTACGACTTTAAATACGAGTACAATACAACTCAAAGTCATTAATGTCACGTCATAATATACTTACATAATATAAGTCGTAATATAAATCTCTGTTCGGTTCTCGCTGCGTTCTTCATTCAATATTTCTGCTCAATTACATATTAGGTTTGTATTATTTATTCTAATTGTGTTTATATGTGAAATATATTCTTATGTACTTAACTGTATTTACTATTTTACATATATATTTATATAGTTTTATTATGTATATATTTAAACTTAAACTGAAGCCGCGTTTTGTTTTCTGTTAGATCTGGTGGTTGATTGGTAGAGAATGCCGTCAGGCATTAAGTCCGCCTTTTGTACAATGTCAAATACCTGTGCAATGAAGTTTAAATAAATAAATTATACCACCATACCATCAGCCTGTGTCTCTTCACTGCTGGATATAGGCTTCTCCCGCGGCTCTCCACCACACATGATCTTCGGCTCTTCACATCTAGCCACCATCGGCTAATTTCTTCAAGTCGTCTACACACTAAGCTCGGTACATCAACTTTGCAATAATAGACAATTACGTACATGTACTTGACTCAAAACTAACTCAAAAACTGACCGTGCGAATTAAAATTTCATTAAAGGTCAAGCAATAACTTTTATATCGACACTGTCCGCCATGATTAAATGCAAAAGCAATTACAGGCCAGTCTCGGGTTTCAATCAAAAGTGTGATTGAATCAATTAACCGTGACCGGCGCCGTCACCCTATGCTATGAATGCTGTGCATGAAAACAGCCAATCGATTGACAATTGACAATCGAGCAATCGTACGCGAGATTGCAGTTTGGTATTTCGGTCGTAGGTACCTGTAATATTTTTTTATCTATTTGAATTACCAAATTTAAAAAATTGAACAAATGAAGGGGGGCATAGTTTTGTATCAATCAACCACCAGATCAAACTGAAATAAGAACACGAGTGCAATTTTGATTTAAACATAAATAATACAAATAATAATATACAAAATACACATAGACATGCTCGCGTAAATTATGTAGACCGCCGTCGGAGGAGCGAAAAAAAAACAATTTACTAATACTAAATTTTAATTATAAGGACAACATTAGTAACTACATTCTAACTACATGCTAACGTGCGACCCTAATCGAGGTTCGATTATGAGTACCTGGAATTTTCCATGCTTCGGTGCGATGAAGTCTTACCACAGTTACACGTGCCGCACCGTCGCACCGTCAGCAATGTCCCCGTTTCCAAGTCCATTTGGTAACACGCGGTAGGTATTGAGGCATCAGCGGTTTTCCTAATGTGAGCGCGCGTAACACGTATATAAATATTAAGATACATAAATAATACACAAAAGAACAGAAAACCTTAAAAAATGCGCTGAAAATTAGGACGGAAAATGTAGGTACTTGTAGATCCCTAACTCTGAATCTGGAAATAAGGATTCTGAAGCGGTCTTTTAAAACACCTTATATTGAATATTTTATTATTCTTTCTAATGTCAGTGGGAAACGGGTTCCAGAGAGTAATACTTAATGTATGTAATCAGACGTTACTTTGCGAAAGTCTTTTATGCAAGGTATAATGAACTGCCAATGCATTATTCGATCTATGGTTAGGTACGCACTTTTGTCTGGTTATTATCGGGTACAAATTGGTAAAACCTGTAGTAATACACGCGGAACATGCATTGCGTTACCTGTGATAGCACCCGAAACGCATAGACATATTGATATTGTTTTATAACCGGCTTAAAGAATAGTACCACCCTATCTCTTTCTGTGAGCGTCCTAAAAGGCGATAGCAAAGTCGCTACCACAAGCCCTGAGAAATTACAACCACCTCTAAAATAGTGGATTCGGTAACCCACTTGGCCAGCGTGGCGTTTTAAGGCCATACATTCCTCATGGACGCGACTATGTGCATGAGGAGGCCCATGTCCAGCAGTGGATGAAGAAAGGGTCGGTTATTAAAAAAACGGCCCCTTTCTTTGTCCGCTGCTGAAAGATGAAAACAAATTAGAAAGGCCTTACGGTTATATAGTTTAGAAAATTTCCGGATGCCCTCCAAACTAGGACAAACCTAGACAGCCCTACACAAACCATCAATTGTGCATTATACGACAAAACATAAAAATTGTACTTAATAATAATCTTATTAAATATGATCACTCATTCCCCTGCTACGTTCCATCGTAACCGAACCCTTATTGACAATGTAATAAAAGCTACCTACAACCTCGTTTCATCGTTACAGTGTAAATGAGCCATAAACTGGCAACATGTCGTTGTTTCATTAAACGATGCCTTGTTATACCATCACGGTTTACTGCTCCCCATGTTATAGCTTATTTCGCTTTATGATCATATCCATAATGTGTGCAGTATCCAGTATATATAATATTATACATGACAGGATTATACATATATATCATACATGACCATATTAGATATAAGACTGCTCTTGTAAGAAGAAAAATCATTTTACATTTTTATCGATAATAATGAAAATTCTCGATAATAATATAATTTATCGATAATAATCGATAATTTTATCGATAATAATGAAATGAAAATTCGGAAATAAAAATGAACAAAGAGAATAAACAATGGTTATTCTTTTTGCTTTATCCAAATCTCCGAAGCTTATAGGTTGATTTTAAATTAATAAGAAAATTATCAATAATTTGCATTTTTTTCGAATATCATCAAAATGCACTTGTGACTTTTTTCCAAGGAGGCCAGAATATGTGACGTTATCTGAGCAAAGGGACCTTATTGTCAATATGGACTTATGGATTTTATTTATAGCTTAAAATTTCGTTGTTTGAAGATTTTATTTAAACGGACATGCTCCAGTCTATTTTATAAATAAAACAATATAAATGCATTTTTTAAGTTTTCCCTAAGATTCAAAACTAAAACTTCACTGAAGATACAGTTGGTAAATGTTTTTAGTTTTTAACCTCACTTTAATAAATAAATAATACCAACAACCAATAAAAAGTCTTTAATAAAACCAATTAATTATTGAAATAAAAAAAATAATAACGCCAACGACACGCGCCGGTTAATAAAGCAGATTTCGCTGTTTATGAGTTTACTTATTTCCTTCTCTAATAGTCGAATTCTAAAAAAATCGTAGTCTTAAAAGAGTGGGATTGTCTACATTGGCGTGATCTTCCTCAAATATTACACGTTGTCTACAAAAACGGCAGCCAGAAATTGTTAAATTACGACATTGGTGTAAAGAAATAAAGAAGTTAAAAGAAAACCAGGGCCGTCTTAAGTCTATTCTGCGCCGGGGTGCGGGAGTGTATCCTAAGACAGTCAAACATCCTATTGTGTATCCTATGACAGTCAAATATCCTATTGTGTATCCTATGACAGTCAAATGTCCTATTGTGTATCCTATGACAGTCAAATATCCTATTGTGTATCCTATGACAGTCAAATATCCTATTGTGTATCCTATGACAGTCAAATATCCTATTGTGTAATTGTTTACTATAGCGTTATATTTTTTCATTACCTTTAAAAGGTGAGCGCCCGGGGTGCACCGCACCCCTTGCACCCCCTGGTAAAGACGGCCCTGAAGAAAACAGATCTGTTATTTCGACATGAAGTTATTAAAATGTGACCAACTTCAAAAGCTAACTAAAAAGAACTAACATCGGTCATTAACCCCACAAAGTTCAGTATGACGTAATCATCAAAAATAAAAATGTCGCTTTGCCGAGTATTTCGCCTTGCCGCCTGCGTGCCCATTCATTTGCAATTTCACTCTATTTCTACAAATTATAGCCCTGTGCAAATCCACCCCGGAGTGCATAAATAAAAACGAGTTATTACACTTTGCTTATTATTTGGTTTTCACTTTCTGTTTATAATTTTCTGTCTGCATGAATTTATATTTAATAGTCGCTTACTATAATTTAGCACTTCATGAAGAGTCTAGACCAGTAAATGGTTTCAAAACTTTGTCGATTCTCAGGGTCATTGCTGAATCCAAGGCGCCCTATATGAAAAGAAGTAAGTTGTGAAATAGTCAATAATTTTTAAACTGGTTTGCACCAGATTCTCTAGATGTGTTTGGTGTATTACAGATGTGTGTTACAGACAAGAGTGTAATTGTTTGGCTTAAGGTCGGTAAACAGAAAACATATAAAGTTGGGTATTTTGGGATTGTCAAAGTTAAATTATACAAACGCTGATAAAACTTTTTTTTACCTACTACTTAGTTAGGTTTATTTTAATGGTGTTATTGCCGTCTGCAAATCCGATTTCATCGCCAGGCCGTCTCCAATAGTCAACGTTTATCACTTTATTTGTTTATGATATTGTCCTCATATCATCAGCCCTTTATACAACAACGTGTCAGTATTTCATGTTCTGCTAATTGCATCTTTCAATTGATTCCAATCTTTGCGTCATGTCTCACCCCTTGAGGCAACCAGAGCCAGTTGCGTTAACTGATGAAACAAGGGGAAGTAAGTATTATCTCCGGAAGATGCGTTTAGGATGCTGAGCAGAAAGGTTACGGAATCAATGTAATCGGCAAGTTTCATCAGCTGCAGAGAAATATGACTACCTATGTATGAAATCCTGCAGCTGACTGTATCTCGTATCTTCGTTTCGCCTATGACATAGTCATTACGGCGGTGGCTCTGAAAGGTTTGACAACAGGATGATGAACAGTTTCAACGCATCATTACAATGTATTGGTGTTGTTATCGCACATTTTGCTTTGGATGTCGTCAGGGCCGTCTTAAGTCTATTCTGCGCCGGGGTGCGGGAGTGTATCCTAAGACAGTCAAACATCCTATTGTGTATCCTATGACAGTCAAATATCCTATTGTGTATCCTATGACAGTCAAATATCCTATTGTGTATCCTATGACAGTCAAATATCCTATTGTGTAATTGTTTACTATAGCGTTATATTTTTTCATTACCTTTAAAAGGTGAGCGCCCGGGGTGCACCGCACCCCTTGCACCCCCTGGTAAAGACGGCCCTGGATGTCGTGTCCATATTAGCACTCGTGCTATCACATTTCTCTTTCATGTTCGTCTGATTTCAACATCCGGCTAACTCCATTCATCAAAGTTCATTTTATCACTTGTTTTCGACATTGTATATCTACATCATCAGCCTTTCGCGCTATCACGTTTCACTCTTTCATGGTCAATTGATTCCTCTATGATTTTTTTTCCTTGCATACTATCACCATCGATGTGAGTGTAAGAATGAGTGGAGGAGTTACTCGTATGATGGTAAGGATACAGGGTACTAACTGCAGTTAAGTGTCCAAAAGCCCAGGATTATTTAGATGTCACATACGATATCATATGTCTTGATAATGCACAGTAATCGTAATTTATTAACGGTAGCTAATTAATCGGTAGCCAACACAACGGCGCGCGGACAATTTTCAAACGTTCGTGCGGAATTGCCCTTAGATACACGTTCCGCAGAGTACAGTTGAGGGTAGTAGGGAGATTTAGGATGAGGGTGGCGGACCACTCATATATGAGCACTATATTTAATAGAATACAATGATAAATAAATATTTACAATTAGTATCGTGTAAAAGGTTAATATAAATTTGATCACAAAATTATGAATACCCTAGTAAAAACTACCAGAATATAGTTAACCTATTGTGCTAAAACAGGTTGTCCAATAAACAAATGATAAAGTACAAAATATTTGCGGACCCTTCTCAGCGCATACCTTTGTATAACAATGAATAACAGAATACATATTGTATCGATGTCCATTGTCTTTAGCAAATGGAGTCCTACATAGACAATGCGTCGTTATTATTGCTGAATATGAAATATTATTACACTCTCATTGTTCTGAAAGGCAACTGTCTAACAGTATTAAATATCAGTATATTGTATTATTATCAGTATTAGTTTATTATTGTTATTATTATTATTATTAATCATAGTTATTATTATTTATCAGTATTAGTTTATTATTGTACTCAACATGGTTTGAATATTATTTATTTATTAAGGCACTACAACATAATAAATACAAAAAAACATGATTTGAGTATACAATTAAGACAAAACTAAGGTTTTTTTTGTTAGAAAAAGGAAGCAGACGAGCATACAGTACACCTAATGGTAAGTGGATACTGTTGTCCACGGACATCCACGATACATGCCGACATCAGTCCAGAATTACAAACGTTTACACGCCCCCGGATGTGTTGCCTACCTTTGCAGATTAAGGAATGGATTGGGAGAAAGGGTTGGGAAAATGGTGAGGGATAAGATGGGAAGGGAATGGGCTCTGGCATATCTCACTCACTACCGTAACATGTATGAACATTTGGGGAAATGCGATAAAGTAGGAAGTGCGCTACATTTCAAGGTAGTCTTCTGTGAATTGTGTGACAGATAGTCTTGTGACCCAAAATATAATCTAAATTTGAAAATAAAAAATATTTAAAAGTCGTTTAGATAAATTGAAAGGTTCTAAAGAAAATACAATAGTGAAGTGAATGATCACGATATACGATTTAAAGCTATACCTAATTAAATGATATAAAAGAGAACATATCCAAATAAGCATAACTCTACCAGTGGGTCTACTATCCATTTACTAAATTTAATCAACACCAACCGTTAACTCAGAGGACCTACCAGCAGACCTACCAGCCAATCTGTAAGCAAAATTCAATAACGAAATCGCCTGTATAAAGACTTGAAGAGCGATCTGCATGACCATTATTCGTTGATCTAATAATCATAAATTACAGAATCTTGTAATTTTCTGTAACATATTTAGTTACAACATGCCTAAATAATTGTGTGCATCGGCACACACCACTGTTAGGTACTCATGTCCACGCGTCCTGGATTCCGGTTAAAAATCAGCAGTGTGTGTAGTTTTTTTATAGTATACAGACTTGTGTTGAGACGAATGCACTTTTGATACGCATACGACCACGCAGTTTTTATTGTTTTGTTTAGCTTTTAATTTTGATACACAAAGTAATTTCTAATAAATTACAAAATGATTATTGACAAGAGATTGACTTCAAGAAAGTACAGCGTGCGACCTAGTTGCCCGTAAACAAGACTGGAATGATCAGAGCTAAACGAACTAACGCGGGTCGGTGATCAAATTAACGATTCAAAGAAAGGTAGACTTGTACCGGTCAATGGATGACATTAAGTTGAAAATAAATGAATAAAACAAAGAAATAGTGCATACATCGCATGAATTTCCCGGCTGCACGCTGCAATGCACTGTATATACATATACAGCAAGGATATAGGCCTCACTCATACATATACATATGAATGAATTAATGAAAATGAATTTCGTATGAATTCCATGACGAACACATCTTTATAACAAAACCATTTTAGCCACTGGGCTCACTCGACCGGCCACATTACCTCTCCCTCACAGAAAACTAACGTAAAATGTATTACGTTTCCGACTTTATCCTATTTCCCCAATGTACGTTCGTGTTTCAGTAGGGAGTGAGACATGCCAGAGCCCATTCTCATCCCATCCTATCCCAGCCTTCCCCATTTCTTAAACACCTTCTCCAAATTCATTCCTAAATCTCCAAAAGTTGGCAGTAGGTACATCCGGGTGTGTGCCAACATTTGTTAGCATATTATGTCCATGGGCATAATATTCACTTACGGTATTCACTTACCACCAAGTGCACTTTATGCTCGTCTGTCGCCTCTTTCTGGAAAAAAAAAACTGCCGGTTGACTGTACGATTGTTAACTTATTTGTAATTTGTTACGATGAAGCGTAGTAGGAGACGCTACAATGTTGGTGGTCATTAAATACTGACGGCATTTCCAGTATATCAAGTATTTCGATATCACGTAAAAACGTCGATACTAATCGATACGTTTATAAAACGATTTGCCTACACAACAGCCAGTGTCATATTTGACATTTCTACGCAAAAAGAATTGAACATTAGAATGTGTAGCATTGACATTATAGGTCATTAAACGACCACCGTATTCCGGTATCGCCCAAAAATAATCGTGACAAATCGATACGCTTATAAATCGATTTACCTGCACAATGCTCTGTGCCACGTTTAGCATTTTCCCGTAAAAAACGTGTCCATTAATCTTACTTTACACCGCGATACAATATAGGCGAGTTTGATGAATGCGAGTGATTAATGAACCATGGCTCGGTGGTTTCTACCATCTTTGTTTGCGGCTGATGAACCTGTCTCACCTCCATCGCTTTTTCTTTAAGAAAATCTATTTTCGATGGAACTTTAGGGCCTTGTGCGTGGAATACCTTTGTATTATTGCAATCGTGGTGTTTTAATGCAGAATCATCAAGAGAACCAAACAAAAATTCATAAGAGAAGCGCGCGGCCGGTTAAGCTACGTGATTGTCCTACGAGAGGAACTGATACTCTATCGCCTATTCTAAAAGAGTTTAGGGCTTAAACTACGCCTAGGGTCCGCCAGCACACACGACCTTACTGCTCACCCAGCCACTTTCGACGAGTTTCTTTACCAAGACCTATATCCAAGTGTGGAAACAGCTGAACAGTTCCTGGCAAATACTGTATATGGGTATGTCATAGTGTGGTATTAAGATACAAATCATAAGTTGGATGATGCAAATCTTTAAGGTACTTTCAAACTTATTAGCGACCACCTGTACAATATACTTCGCACTTCTTATTGTACACTTATTGTCTTGTCTTATTGTACACTTATTATCTTGTCTTATTGTAGGGGGAGTCCGGGAGACTTGCCCAGGTGGGAGAGTTGAACCATCTTTTAAAATTCAATTTAAATTTCGCGCTAATGAAACGTCAATACGGTCATTGGTCACGCGCTGGAGTCCAATCACAAGTATTCCGCCATTTTGCAAGATGGCTAGTTTGTTCGGCTGTCCAGGAATTGAAACGTGTTTTTGTCGTTGCCGAGTGATTTTTTATAATTTTAGTAGTTTTAAGATTACGGCCGTGTTTGTTGAGGTACGTGTTGTGTGTTACTACTATTACGTTGCCTGGTAATTGTAGTTTGACGTGTGCTAAGTGTTTTTTCTCTATAATTGAAGATTTTTTCTGTGACAAAAGTTAAATGTCAAAGTAGTGGGTGCGGGAGACTTGCACCGTGGCGCGTGCGGGAGAAATGTTCAGTGGTTCATGTCTCCCTCTGTGGTGTAAACGGTAGTTTCATTTGTGTTTTTATGTTTTAACCTTATATTTATTTTATTTTCAGAAAATAATGCCATTCCAATATAAGCCCCTAGAAAATACACGTAAAAGGAAAAAATATACCAAAAGAGAATTAGAAAATGCCATAGATGAAGTGAAGGAGGGCGCTTCTATTAGAAAAACATCCATCAAGTATGGAATCGACAGAAGCACACTAAGACGTCATAAGTTGAATGAACAAAAATTACATAAATTTGAAGAAAAAGAATCGCAGATATTTACAATTTCTGAGGAAAAGCTACTTGTTAAATATTTACTGTCATGTAGTAAAATGCATTACAGTTTGACCAGAAAACAAGCAATGCAATTGGCATTTGAATTTGCAAAAGTGAATTCAAAGAAGTTTCCTGAAAGCTGGACGACGAACAACTCCGCCGGAAAAGATTGGTTTCGCGGTTTTCTTTCCAGAAATCCGGAAATAAGTCTAAGAACACCCGAAGCCACCAGCTTATCTCGTGCCACCAGTTTTAATAAAAAAAATGTCGGCGATTTTTTCACAAATTTAAAGATGGTGCGCGAGAAATATAATTTTGAGCCTCAAAATATATACAATTGTGACGAAACCGGTTGCACGACTGTACAAGAATGTCCAAAAGTGATAGCCAGTAAAAAGTCTAAACAGGTCGGACAAGTCACATCTGCAGATAGAGGAACAACTGTAACACTTTGTTTCGCCGTCAATGCAATTGGAAACGTGATACCTTCCTTCTTTATATTTCCAAGGGTTAGGTATCAAGATCAAGATTCGTATCTGAAGGACCGGAAGGGTCATCCTGAGACGCTTATCCAAGTGGTTGGATGACCACAAAAAGTTTTGTGAAATTCCTTGGACATTTTGCAAAATATTCGCATGCCTCTGAGAACAATCGCGTGCTCTTAATACTAGATAATCATGAGAGTCATGTAAGCATTGATGCGATTAATTTTGCCAGAAATAATGGGATCACGTTGTTAACTCTTCCGCCACACTGCAGTAATAAATTACAGCCCTTGATGTTTCAGTTTATTCCTCCTTTAAATCTCGATACAACACGGCTATGAACAACTGGATGTTATCCAATCCAGCCAAAACAATTGCAATTTACAATATTCCTGGATTCATTAAGACGATTATGTCTCAAGCCAAAGCAACATATTAAGTGGATTCCAGAAAGCTGGCATTAATCCGTTTAATCCAGAAGTTTTTAGTGACGACGATTTTTTGTGTTCTGCTGTCACGGATAGAGATTTGCCTCAAGAACAAGCATCAACAAGCGCGCACCAATGCGTTTAGAAAGTCAGCTTGTGTTCTCCGCCGAACTTGAGGAATCGTCTCAACTTGAACAGGAGTTATCGACTCCTGAACTGGAATCTCCTAGTATTCTGAAATTGTATAGGAAGTCTCCGCAGAATATTCCAGATACTGCTCATGGAAACTCAAACGCTACGAAATCAAAAGAAATTGTTAAAGACGGCAAATTCATATGTGCTAGTTCGGATTCATTGGAGTCTTTGAATACTGGCACGCCGATTCAGAATAAACAAGATATTGTTTTACAATGCTCTTCTTCTGCTCTTACGGGACCAACACAGCAAAATACACTTGACCGGTGCATTACCTCACCAATCCAATCTTCTTCAAATGCTAAAATGGTGACTCCAGAAATGGTGAGACCATTTCCACGAGCGCCTCCAAGAAAGATGGCTCGACGAGGCCGCCAGCCCGGCAAAACAAAAATATTAACAATGACACCTGAGAAGGAAAATGGCAGCAGTGAATGTCTTACAGAAATTCCAATGTCCAACCCTAATAATGACACATGTGATGACGATAAAAGATCAAAAAGGAAGTTTAAGGAAACTCAATCAAATTTTATGAAGAATGATGATGATGTGATAAGAAAACAAAAGATGAATAATATTAAGAAAAGAGTTTTTGAGAAAAGTGACACTGAATCAGAAAATGAATATTATACTAATACAAAAAATAAGAAGACTCAAGGAAAAACTAAAGGAAAGAAAATAATGAAAACCAAACAAGATCCAAAACAAAAAGGCGACAAAAACAAATACGTTCAAAAGAAAACTGGAAAGGGTAAAAATAAGAACGATGACAGCAAAACGGAGTCTGAAAACGAAGATATTTCGTACGCTGATAGTTCCACTGATAATAATTTTGAAGAAAATCCTGACATGAACGATCGTTGGTACTGCTTCGTTTGCCAGTCAGAAGAAATTATGACTATGCGTCTATGTCGTTTATGCCGTAGATATGTCCATGAGATATGTGTAGGGCTTACAAAAGATATCGATGATTTCATTTGTCACGAATGTGAACAGAATTAGTTTTTTAGGCTACCTTATTGATTTAAAGTAATTATTGACACTGATCGATGATGCCAATTTATTAGAATAAGTTATTAGTTTAAATAAAAATGTTAAGAAAGACCAATAAGTCTAATTATTAAAATGTTTAATTTTGTTAACTAAATACAAATGTTTGAAAATTTTGTTAACATTGGAATGTTTAGAAATATTGTTAACTTTTGTTTTTTTCTTCACAAGAAGTACTAGTAGTAAATTCATCTTGTGATATATAAGTTAATAAATTCGTGATTTAAGCTTAAAATGTTTTTTCTCTTCCCCAAAAAAGAATGGTCAACTCTCCCCAGCCCCCGGTTCAAGTGTCCCTGATGGTGGGGAGATTTGACTTATATCCCATTTTTTATTAAAAACTCTATATCTTTTTACAGTATTATGATATTGAAAAAATAATGATGCGAAATTATGCCTGCATAACTAAGCTATTGCTTATAATCATAATCGAATCTCTATACCCTATATAAAAGAAATTATGATGTTTGAAATAAAAAGCGGTTCAATTCTCCCGGACTCCCCCTACACTTATTCTTATTGTCTTCTTCTTATTCTACGCAATTATATTGTACACTTCAAATAGTACAATCACAATATACCATTAATGTACAGCAAAGAAGAAAATAATAATAATAAAAGTAGTAGTCATCAAAGTAGAACACGACAATAGTTTTTTGTCGATGAATTTGCTCACTTGGCGTGGACAGCTTTTATTACTTATTACAGGCAACTTAAAATGGAGCTAGTGTTCGTATATGAGCTGTAGATACGACTTTAGACTACATACGAGAAGCATGAGACAAGAAGATTCATGAAGGAAACTAAACAATCAAATAAATACGCTGTCGTAATGGAGTTACAGATAGAAAAATTTGCAAAATCCGGTATCATTATAAAATTACATACCCAATATCTATTTTTCGTCATATTTCTATCAAAGCATCGGATGTAAAAAGATCCTTAAGTCGTTTCACTGTGTCTTTCGTTGACATTAAATACAATAAAAACAGAGACGTCTTTGTAATTGTGATTATTAGATGCGAGTAAATAAAATTTTAGCCCTTTCTTTGTTAGATATTTTTAAGGATGTTTGATATTGTGAAAATATATATTCAAAATAAAAAATTCGGGCCCAACCCTAATCCCACCGTCAATTCGAAAATTATGAATTTCACTCTGGTAACATATTTTCTTATTTATTTTGTTAGACAGCTGACATTAATGAGGGCAAACGAGGGGTTAATTAAAAGGATCAACAATAACAAACCACTGGTTGTACAGTAAGCAATTGACAAACCTATACTCATCTGCACCTTAACGCAATAGTAATACGAGTCAGTATGAAATGGTATGGTATATTATAGCGTGTTAATGATTGTATGTGTATTTTCCTAAAATAATTTTCCGATGCCTTCGAAAGCCTGGGAACCCACTTGGTAAGTACATTATATGAAAAACGTGTGGGCGAGCGGATATTTTGCTCTTGGTGACGGAAAGACAAATTATTATTGTCGTGCTTTTAAAAGTGACGTCAAAACGGATTTTTATAGTGTCTCTCTGCAGTGTAACAAAAATGTATAATAATACTCTATGACGGAGTTCCTCAACCCTCACTTTTTCTTCGTGCCCTTTTAATTTATTCCCTTATATTACGTAGCTTGAACTTTTATAAACTCTTTTGGTTTCGGTCTTTTTAATAAATTAATAAATATTGGGCATGAAGATCTTATTCATTCGAATATACCATTTGTGCACGACAGAATAAGTGAATAGTGAAAGTGCGGTGCCTATATACCTATGTGTACAATATAGAATCAGTGCGCGAAATATGTATGTGCTAACATCACACATTTCGGAGGAAAAGAGGGCCGTCTAAACAGAGTTCCGCAAGTAGTAAAATTTAAGCGGCACGATTTTGGTCAAGAATGAAATTCACGTGCCCTTCCTCCGGAATAATAAAATGTTAACACATACATAACACGTTATCATAAGATATCGATATTATATAAAATGATTAGATAAGGTATTGATATAATGTAAAATGTTAAGGATTATGATATACTATTGTTTTTACGTATTTACAACATCTCATTTACTTATGTTTATTGTGTTGTCTTATGTTTTGTATATCTTATTCTCGCTCGCCAAAGTACTAGGATACCTAGGTTATAAGTCAGGGAATTAGAATAAGGTTTAAAATAAAGACTACCGCTCGCAGTGTGTTTCATTTAGGATAAATTCTAGAACAAAAGTTGCGGGCTAGGTGGCGTAGTTCCGGTATCGGCGCCACTGAAAAGCCGTGCACCCCCGGTCCTCCCACACCTCTTGCTACTCACAGAGGGGGGGAGGGACAATAAGGAAAAAAGGAAATTAAAAGGAAAATACCTAAACTTCGCCACCGAAAATAGTCTTTATCCTCCGTGCAATAAGAGGACCGGCCCAGATAAATAAGACTTGTAACCTAGATATTATGTACAAAAGTGGAGAGCTAATAGCATTAAAATTTCCTCAGGGAACGGGGGGATCGCTAGGGCAGCAAACCCCTATAAAAAGACAAAGGCCTAACAGCCAGCAAGCCAGTTCGTCCTCAGCACTTGTATAGTAAGAAACCTAAGAAGAAAAGTGAGCTTGCTGCCCGTCGCCGCTCCCTCCGCACCCCTGTGTTTATGTAAACCAGAGCGGCGTTTTATTTCCGTATTCACCCCAACACCTGATCTGCCGAGATCCCTGCACCAACATCAAGACCGGCAAAGCCTAAATCCCTACACCCCCCCGTTAAAGCTAAGGCGTGTGGCCTGCAACATTGGCCTTCGATAGCCATCGGCGTGTAACTTTAACATTTGGTTCTCAGAGCCAGATTGCTGAGCCAACACCCGATCGCCAAATCGGCGTACACCTTTAACAATTGGTCCTTCGAGTCGGGATAGCGCAACCATCGTCCAGTCTTCAAACTACGATCTCCAAGTCATCATCACCAAGAAGATCTCCTAGAATACGGAAAATCAAGAAGATGCCGACCACAAGAAGCAAAAGTGACAAGGAGGGAGCAGAGGCTTCGTCAAGCTCACGAACAGAAACTACGGCCACCACGGGCGCAACATCAAGCACGGAGTCACGCACCACGACGACCCGGACGACGCCTACGGAGACTACAACCGCAAGTAAGTCCCCCAGTGATAACAAACCAGTCGAAGACGGCGTCGCCCTCGCCGTACGTTCCAGGGAACCATCACCTGTGCCAGAGACGATACGCCACGATACGCCCACACTCGAGCCGCACTCGGTCGCGCCGCTCTGAACCCTCTCGCAAGAGACTCCTCGCAGAGTTAGAGGCGAAAGAGCGACTCGCCGAGTTATACTTAAGAGAGGCCGAGTTAAAAACTAAAGAAATTCAAGCCGCAGCCGCGCTTGAAAAGGCCAAATTAGAACAACTAAAACTAGATTCACCATCATCATCATCTAGTGAAGAGGACGAACCGGGTTCAGATCCACAGCGTGTCCAACAGTGGCTACATAATCAAAAACAGATATTAGCCATCACAAATACCGAGGGGGAAAAGAGTCCCAAACCCATGGAGGCAGCCGAACACAGAGAGGGCAGTATAAAGAGATCGGCCGGGTACGCAAAAGACCCGGGTGAGGCGGGAACCCGTTTGAATAATCACGGGTATGAGAATAAGGTCCCGTCTTCACACCAATCTTCACCGGCGATCGACGTGACTACACTAGCCACGGCCTTCTCACAGGCTATGCGCCAGAACAGGGACTCACCTCGGTATGTACAGGAGTTACCCGTGTACAGTGGACACGCCCACAGCTGGCTCGCCTTTCGAGCAGCGTATAGGGAAACAGAAGAACGCTTCACTAAAACCGAGAATGTGGCCCGACTACGAAGATGTTTAAAAGGGCCCGCCTTGGAAGCCGTGAGTTGCCTACTAATAAGCGAGCCTAACCCGTCAGTGATACTACAAACACTGGAGAGAAGATTCGGGCGGCCCGAGGCACTCATTCGGCTAGAATTAGAAAGAGTGAAGCGCTTACCTAAGGTCAGTGAAAACCCACGTGACCTTTGTATATTCGCAAGTAAGTTAGCGAATATTGTGGCTGCAATAGAAGCATTAAAGAAACCACATTACCTCCACCATCCCGAAATGTTATACAACGTGATGGAAAAACTCACTCCCACCCTAAAAAGCAAATGGGTAGACTACGCGGCGAGAGAGCTTTCTGAAGAATCCGAATTTAAGAAAATGTCTACATACTTAAATGAAGAAGCGGATAAGTTTGGCGCATACGCCCTTCCAGAATACATCGCCGACGAGTCGACGGGGAGAGAGCGACCTATACGAAAAAAGGTCGAACGCGCTTTCACAATGAAAGAAAAGCGCAAGCCGCAAGAAAAGCGGCAAGAAAAGTGTTGGCAGCAAAATGCAAGCAACCTCATCAATTGTTGCACTGCCCACAGTTTCTCAACGCTAACATTCACGAGCGTTGGGAAATGGCAAAGAAGAGCCATACCTGCTTCCGGTGTTTAAAAGACACGCACCAACGAAGCACGTGTCGCGCCAAACCATGCGGCCGCGACGGATGTACCATGAGACACCACGTCCTACTCCACCACCAAAAGGCTGATAAGCCGTCAAACATCCCAGAGAAAAAAGAAGAGGTACTGACTTCAACAGTAGCTACCAACTTAGATACGCGACGTCGGGCCTACCTGAAAATAGCACCTGTCACGCTATCGGGCCCTCAGAATAAGGTAAGGACGTACGCGTTGTTGGACGAGGGGAGTACAGTGACCATTATCGACGCATCTTTGGCCGATATATTGGGAATAGACGGGCCCAAGCAACCAATGTGGGTACAAGGGGTGAGTGGGACAGAGATAAGACATGAAGAAAGTCGAAGTGTCAACTTGGGCATCCAAGGAGAGTTCAGCGGCAAGGAATTCCGAATCCAAAATGCCAGAACAGTAGAAAGGCTGAACTTTACGTCGCAATCAGTAAAAAGAGAAAATGTAAAAGGCTGCACTCATCTACAAAAGATAATGAAAGAGCTCACGTACGACTACGCGTCCCCGAAAATACTTATCGGTCAAGATAACTGGGACCTAATAGTGTCACGTGACCTCCGAGAAGGTCGGCGCGACCAACCAGTGGCATCCCTCACTAGACTGGGCTGGGTACTCCACGGATGCCACACATCAAAAAGTAAACCAGTAACCTTTTGCGGTCACCTCTCCACTACACGGGGTGACGCAATGGAAGATATAATGAAAAAGTATTTCGAACTGGAGTCATTAGGAATCGAACCTAGAAAACCTAAAAACGATCCCGAGCAGCGAGCGTTAGAAATCCTCGAGAATACGACTCGCCGACTCCCCGATGGCAGATTCGAAACTGGGTTACTGTGGCGAAAAGAGGAACTAAAGATACCCAATAACTACCAAAACGCACTGAAGCGCCTCTACAGTTTAGAAAAGAAACTAGATCGCGACGAACAATTAAAAACACAATATCAAGAACGGGTCAACAACCTCTTCAAAAACGGATACGCTGAGAGAGCCCCCGCCCCGCCGACCGGCGATAGAACATGGTACCTCCCGCACTTTGCTGTCATCAATCCAGCAAAACCAAAGATCAGGATGGTACACGACGCGGCGGCTCAAGCACACGGACTGTGTCTTAACGACATGTTGTTAGCGGGGCCCGACTTACTACAGTCCCTCCCAGGCGTCATTATGCGATTCCGACAACATCCGTATTCCGTATCCGCCGATATAAAAGAAATGTTTATGCAAATAAGCATCCGAGAAGAGGATAGAGATGCCCTGCGTTTTTTATGGTGAGATCACCGGCGGGAGGGTCCGCCGGAAGAATATAGAATGACCTCGGTGATATTCGGCGCATGCTCATCACCATGCACCGCCATACACATAAAAAACAAAAACGCCAGCGAGTTCGTCGACATCTATCCAGAGGCGGCGTGCGCAATAGAAAGAAACCACTACATGGACGATTACTTACAAAGTTTCCCTACACCTGAAAAGGCAATTAAAATAATAAAGGAAGTCGACTTTATACACAAACAAGCCGGCTTCGAATTAACAGCGTGGACATCCAACGATACACATATCGTAAGAGATTTCAGTACGGGCCCGGAAACGAACCCAATACCCATAGATGCGAGCGAGACAGAAAAAACGCTCGGTCTCCTATGGAGCACTAAGGATGATTGTATAAGTTTCCGCCTAAACAAGATAAGAATACCGCCTGAAGTACTTGAAAACGCCCGTCCACCGACTAAGAGGGAAGCTTTAAGTATCATCATGTCCCTGTTCGATCCACTGGGCCTACTGTCACCTATGACAACGCCCGCTAAAAGAATTATGCAGGACACATGGCGCTACGGTACCAAATGGGACGAGCCCATCCCAGAGCAATTAAGGCAAAGATGGGACGCATGGCTATCATTACTAAGAGACATAGAAAGTCTACGCATCCCCCGATGTTACAACTACGAATCGGCAAACACTTACGAACTACACACGTTTGTCGACGCCAGCGAAGAGGCCTACGCTACAGCTATCTACTGGCGAATCGTACGTAGCGACGGAAGCGTACACGTCACACTAGCGGCGGCAAAGAGTCGCGTGACGCCACTAAAGCCTGTCTCCATCCCCAGATTAGAGCTACAGGCCGCCTTATTAGGAGCTCGCCTAGCCGACACAGTAATGAGAGAACATGACTTTGAAATCGCACAAAAGGTATATTGGAGCGACTCGCGTACGGCCCTAGCGTGGATAAGGTCCGAACCACGCGCCTACAAAACCTTCGTAGCACACAAACTCGCAGAATTAGAGACACTCACCAAAAAGGGTGAGTGGCGATGGGTGCCTACACCGGATAACGTAGCGGACGACGCGACGAGAGCGACACCTCGCGACTTCAATGTGAAACATCGATGGTTCAATGGCCCATCCTACTTACAACTACCTAGAGAGGAATGGCCTACAGAAGTCGAAGTTAAAATAAATAGCTCTGGGGAAGAGAGAGAAAAGTGTTTTGTAATAAATGATAAGCCGACCCACGACCACCTACCAGATGTCCAGCGATTCTCCAAGTGGATCAAACTAATAAGAACGACAGCCAGAGTGCTGCAATTCGTCGAGATAAGTCGGGGAAACAAATTCCTAATCACCGCTACACGTCATAAACGAACGCGTGAAAACAAATTATGTGACCCCGACTGGAAGAAAAATAAACAAACTCGACCTACATCGACCGACCTAGTTCCCACGAGTTCATCGACCCGCCGCTACATTGACCTAGAAACGCGTCATATTGTAAAAGCCGAAAAGTTATGGATTCGAGCGGCGCAGCAAGATAGCTATTATAAAGAAAAGCTACGCATACAAGCGAACCAAGCGCCACCTGTCGGAGATTTGTTGTCGTCACTTAGCCTTATCATTGATAGTGACGACATAATACGAATAAAGGGTCGTATAAACGCGGCCGAAGGGGTCCACACAGAATCTGCGAGTCCAGCCGTATTAAATGGAAAACACCCTTATACGAAATTATATATTCAACGCGTCCACGAGAAACTTCATCACGGAGGCATAGAAATGGTCGTAAATGAATTACGCCAACGACTATGGGTGATGAAAATCCGACCGGCCGTGCGAAATGTAATCAAGAGCTGCATGGCGTGCAGAATAAGAAGGACAAAGCCGACGAGTCCGGCCACAGGAGACGTACCTCCAGCTCGCCTGGCACATCACGCACGCCCCTTCACATTCACCGGGTTGGACTATTTCGGTCCAATAGAAGTCACCGTCGCGCGCCACCGAGAGAAAAGATACGTGGCGCTATTCACGTGTATGACGTCACGGGCCATACACTTAGAGGTCGTGACCTCCCTAAGCGCTGATTCCGCTATATCAGCGCTAAGGAGATTCATAGCCAGAAGAGGATGCCCAACAGAGCTGTGGAGTGACAACGCAACTTGCTTCAAGGCGGCTGACAAAGAGCTCGCCCAATCCATCGCTGAAGCTACTCAGCACGAGGCCACGAACCGCATGATTAGATGGCGGTTCATCCCACCGGCAGCACCGTTTATGGGCGGTGCATGGGAGCGCATGGTGCGCTCCGTCAAAGAAGCCCTGCGAGTCACCCTACACGAACAACATCCAAGTGACGAAACACTCAGTACACTACTAGCTGAGGCGGAGATGACAATAAACTCCCGCCCACTCACTCACGTGGCAGTGACCCCCGATGAACCCGCAGCACTCACGCCGAATCTTATATTACTCGGCCCAAACTGTCACATGCCGGTTCCCGGAGAATTCACGGAGGACGACCTGAGCGCGCGCCATCACTGGAGGCGCGCTCAGAGGCTCGCAGACATCTTCTGGCACCGCTGGGTACGGGAGTACATGCCCTTACTCCAGTACCGGCGGGAGCCCCGCAGCACCGGCGAACAACCAAAGGTCAACGACCTAGTCATCGTGTGCGACCCAAACTTGCCCCGCAACACTTGGCCACGAGGCCGGGTCACCAGTGTCTACCCGGGCAAGGACAACGAGGTTCGAGTCATCGACATCACCATGGGCAACGGCACCGTGCTACGCAGGCCTACGAAGAAGGTCGTCGTGCTACCAGTCGGTTCGCAGCGTTGCGACGGCGGGAGAATGTGCACGACAGAATAAGTGAATAGTGAAAGTGCGGTGCCTATATACCTATGTGTACAATATAGAATCAGTGCGCGAAATATGTATGTGCTAACATCACACATTTCGGAGGAAAAGAGGGCCGTCTAAACAGAGTTCCGCAAGTAGTAAAATTTAAGCGGTACGATTTTGGTCAAGAATGAAATTCACGTGCCCTTCCTCCGGAATAATAAAATGTTAACACATACATAACACGTTATCATAAGATATCGATATTATATAAAATGATTAGATAAGGTATTGATATAATGTAAAATGTTAAGGATTATGATATACTATTGTTTTTACGTATTTACAACATCTCATTTACTTATGTTTATTGTGTTGTCTTATGTTTTGTATATCTTATTCTCGCTCTCCAAAGTACTAGGATACCTAGGTTATAAGTCAGGGAATTAGAATAAGGTTTAAAATAAAGACTACCGCTCGCAGTGTGTTTCATTTAGGATAAATTCTAGAACAAAAATTGCGGGCTAGGTGGCGTAGTTCCGGTATCGGCGCCACTGAAAAGCCGTGCAACCCCGGTCCTCCCACACCTCTTGCTACTCACAGAGGGGGGGAGGGACAACAAGGAAAAAAGGAAATTAAAAGGAAAATACCTAAACTTCGCCACCGAAAATAGTCTTTATCCTCCGTGCAATAAGAGGACTGGCCCAGATAAATAAGACTTGTAACCTAGATATTATGTACAAAAGTGGAGAGCTAATAGCATTAAAATTTCCTCAGGGAACGGGGGGATCGCTAGGGCAGCAAACCCCTATAAAAAGACAAAGGCCTAACAGCCAGCAAGCCAGTTCGTCCTCAGCACTTGTATAGTAAGAAACCTAAGAAGAAAAGTGAGCTTGCTGCCCGTCGCCGCTCCCTCCGCACCCCTGTGTTTATGTAAACCAGAGCGGCGTTTTATTTCCGTATTCACCCCAACACCTGATCTGCCGAGATCCCTGCACCAACATCAAGACCGGCAAAGCCTAAATCCCTACACCCCCCCGTTAAAGCTAAGGCGTGTGGCCTGCAACATTGGCCTTCGATAGCCATCGGCGTGTAACTTTAACATTTGGTTCTCAGAGCCAGATTGCTGAGCCAACACCCGATCGCCAAATCGGCGTACACCTTTAACACCATTAATGCACTGCTAAATGAAACACTGACATACCTACTAGCATGTTAGCACCAGCAAAAATACTGATGCTAACATGCGACGTTGAACGTTCTCAATTTATTTTTTTATCATTCGCATTCACTTTGAACAAAGATGGTATTCATTGAAAAAAAAAACTGACTGTTTTAAAACTCCTTCTTGAAAACTTTCATAAGTTATTATTACCTACCCATGTTTAGTTTTAATTGACATCTGTTTCCTCGAACTGTGGCTGGGCTAAGTAGGCTGTAGCCAGTGATATACATCGCAGCAGCAGGATGTGAACTATTCGTAACCAACTATGTACTTAATTTTATTTGCTTGCAGATTTTAGTATTACAGGAAATATAACTGGGCATACCTACATCTTATTCGCTTCACGTTAAGCGATCTTGCCTTTAATTATGTTTCAAGAATCTAACTACAAAAACTAGCATTTAGTTGTTTTATTTAGTTATCTTATTAGTATTACAGAATGGTACACAATGTAGTTTTTAAGTGCTCGAAAATCATTAGTCGTATTATGAGGCGCTGCACATTCCTCAGTATATCTACATACATCTAACACTAAATCCTAAATAATTACATTTTACTAAACTAGTAACCGCAATAGTCACTCACGCCATTATATGTACCTATATACCATCGAATTCGAGCATGTAACATATAATTTGTTATAAGAAAACAAACTAGGTACGTAGTTTATATAGAACTACACATCGAGCTCTGACATCGATTTGAGAATACATACTACGACTAATTTGTTATACAAGCACTCTAGGGCAGGCGCGTTTAGAATTGTCCCTTTCAAGTCAAATATCAAAAAACGCCGATACGTGTGTTTAATTATTTTAAATGGGTTTTAAAGTCTATACGCTAAATTTAATGTCTCTAACTTAAATAGTTTTTAAGATACAGGCATTACATAAAAATCGCATACGCAAAAAGCCGCGTGCGATTTTCACCCATTTTGGAGACAAAACTTCTGACTATCTTTATACTGGGATAGAAAACGATCGGAAAAGTGTGTTCTTATAGACGGAGACTATATTGAAAAATAAAAATAGTTTCATGAACTTGACTACTTTTTCTTTGTCAGCTCGGAAACTTTTGGACTTTCCATCGTAATTTGTCAATTTAAAATAAGTAAGTAAATAAAAAATACGGGATTTAATCCCTTATCTCTATTGTTTTAGAGTTTATGTGTCTAGGTATGTGTGAGTATGACAGGTCACCATTTCGGTAGGTTAACTGATTTGTCACGTTAAAATTTAAGTAGGTAAATTATATCAGAATGCAGTGCAGTGTGTTTCATACGATTTAAATTGTAGTGTAAACTTACAGTAGTTGTTAAAAATTAAATCAACTTAAAGATAAAAATTAAAATTAATCAACTAATCATAGACATCGTGGATTTATTCAGTCATTTTTTAAAACAGTTTAATTGCAGTAACATAATAAAATCAACTCATTACTTTGATTGACGGCATTGATTCTACTCGTATTGTTACTAACTTGCATACTATGCATTTTTGTATGTAAAATTACTAATATTCGTATCACTTTTCTTACAAAATCACTTAGTCATTTCTGCGATGAAGATTCAAATAATTTCCAGTATTACACCACTCCTTGAGATCATCAAACATTTTGATTGAAATCGCTAGGTTTTTTTTTTCGGTAAAACGAAAAACGCTGTTTGTTAACTTCATCGAAATTGCAACTTTAAAGTTTTTTTGGAGCTTTAAAGTTAATTGTATTTTCACACTCAACTTTCTTCTTCCCTTTGCTTTTTCCGCTTATCCCAACTTTTATATCTTCTCCTCTAACCTTAATAACATTTTTATAACTTTATAACTCAAAAAACACTTTCCAATTCTCTTTAACGTTTACTATAAATCGCGTATCTTGTGAAATTGGAATTTCATGGGTCACTCCATCGTATTTTTCCCTTTTCTTCAAATTACTCTTTTAAAATGTGCATACAGAAATATCTTTCAATAAGAGTTGTAACGTAACGGACATTTTTGGAAGATATCAAAACTTTAAATACCTATAATACCATTCGATAGAGTTCGAAGTTCTAAATCCAACGATATAGATAACTCATTTTCGCCATTTTGTCCCTTAGGTACATTAATTCTTATTGTCGGTATCGATAAGTTTTATGTCGCTGTCTATTAGTGAAATTTCATTTGTCTGAAAACCACTAAATTCAGAATTATCTCGAATCTAAAATCAGAGTTTTGTTCGTAGCACACCTTAAGATATTTACGCAGCTTTATTATTATGTTCACATCCTTCCAAAGTTCGTTTATTTTGTGTTCAATACAGCTTTCCTAATATCAGACGGAGTATACATCAGTACCTAAATAGCTGTACGCCGTCTTTATTGTAGCAAATGCCTCACATATTTAGGAGAAACAGAGACGCTCGAAGGTACCAATGTAAAGTGAAATATTGGTTCATTCAAAACGATTTCACCATGGGGCTAAGTTTAACTGGACATGAATACATTCGGCTGGTATTTCCAGTAATCAACTGACTCGATTAGGAAAATCGCTCCGTAGGTATGCTTTGATTTTTATTGAAAATTGTTGTGTATTACGAATTGTTGCTGCAAACAAAAGTAGCCTTGTAGCAAACCTTTTTTTTAATCTACCTTTTTTATTTTTGAGGCTAGTCGGCTTTATTTGAGTCTTTATTTTCTATTTTTTAAAATAGGTATCATCTATAATTCAATTTCTATTAAAATATAATTGGTTAATTGAACAATTCAACATTTATTATGGGACCCGTGCATTTGCAAACCCATACAATCATTACATACAAAAGAAACCACAAGTATCAAGCAATTCATCTTACTTTTAAAACAAATTGGCATTACTGTCATTTTCGTTTCAGTTCTCAGATAATTACCTACCACTTTTTCCGCTCTTACCGTGAGTACCATGAGTACTCTTACTCCTACCATGAGTTTAGAGAAACATAACAAAGGACACGTAACGCACAAAATCTACGTGGACGGGCGCGCTCTCGCGTTGATAGACGGTTTTCGATTAGTTAGTTGTTCGTTACGGAGTAGCCGACGCGGCATGACTGAAATGAGTGGTGCTACAACCTGTGCCCAAGTCTTACCTCCGCTTTGTGCAAGGCTTGGGGCCTCGTCTTCTACGTATGTGTTGTATCTGAGAAGTTCCACTATATGGGGTCAGTTCGCTGGCATCGCAATAGGCGGATGAGTGCCGGTTTCTATGTGGTGTAACGCGAACGGAGTAGGACCTCCCCCTGGTTCAAATATATCAGCGTTATCTTCTAGCTAGGAGTACGGTCAGCCTTTCTTTCTCAGGCGGCGGCAGATGTGGCGGTGATGCATCAGCAAATGGCGGATGTGGCAGTAGTGTACCACCACTAGGCGGAGGTGGATGTGCATCCGCACATCAGCGAGCGGAGGATGTGACGGCGACACACCCTCGGGTAGCGGCACATCACCGGGCGGCGGTGCATCGCCATGTGGATGCGGCGGTGGATGTAGCGGTGACACACCAGCGTGGTCGTGCTGACCTCCGGCGGCGGAATTCATTTCCGATTGCTGAATGTTAACACTATTTGCTGTAGACCTCGCAATTATCATGTCCGATACATATTAGGCACACCGTGATAGTCTTAGAACGAGAAAACGAATCAGTCTAATTTATTAAAGTAGTTTCCGAAAAAATTTGACGTTGTCAATTACTAAATTTCGAGTTCATAATACGAAGTTACACCCAATTACACTAACAATCATACTTCGAACTTGTGGCACGACTATCCTAGGTTGCCTAGAATTATCTATGGTAAATAGGTAATCGACCACGGACGAAAACAACGTGAAAAGAAAGTTCGAGACTAAAACTTTTTATTGACTTAATTTTATTGAATTGTTGAATATTTTTATTTATTTCAATTAAATATATTATTTTTTATACTTCTTTTCTTTTCCTAATATCATTGTAAATTTAAAGTGGTATTTAAACATTTTTTAATTATAGAACTAGCCATCTGAAGGAGCGAACTAGTTCACCACAGGACTGCGAAGTAAATTGAGCGCTCCCAATGCAATGGTGAACTACTATGCCCAAGACTACTAGTCAATTGTTAGTTAATAGAGTAGCCGACGCAGAGTGCGGCGGGTACGCTGAGGGCGCGAGGCGGTAGGAGCCGCTGAAATGAGTGGTGCTACAGACTCCAATATCATTAACGCGACCGGTGACTCTTGAAAGGCCACTAAGGCCACAAGAACTTAGACATACACGATGTTGAGGCAATCAGGTTTTTAGTCGGTAGGAGTCCGACACTACCTGGCACCACCTAGGCTGGCCTTCAGCTAGACTAGATGGTGCCAGGTGTCCAATGCAGGATTTTCCTGATTCTCTCCTAACAAAAAAAAAAAAAAAAAAACTTCAATATCATTGTTAGTTACTGTACTATCATAGTGGTTACTGTACTGACTACTGTAGAAGAGCATTATCTCCGATCACTTGTCGGGAAGTATATAAATACGACGGAATTCACTTTTATTGTGAAGTAACTCCCGATGGTACGTGTGCAATGAATGGAATAGGACTCGTACACCTAGGCAAAGAATAATCTTTACAGACACTATTTTTTGCATTTTATTTATCTCTACTTTTTATATTCTTTTTGTCTGGAATATTCCAAAAGGTCACTTATTAGATATTCTAAGTTAAAAACACGTTAAAGGTGGTCAATTTTATATAATAAATCTTATATTTAAGCAAGCCCTTCGGGAAAATTATAAGGAATTCTATTTTAAAGACATCAGTATTCAAACGGGCAGCTCATTTCATTCTACATAAAAGCGGGAACCTTTGATCCCTGCTTCATATGTACTTCATTATTCAACGATAGATATGTGTACAACCCCTTTTTAACCTTTATGTCTAAACTTAGAAACAGCTAAATCTGCATTAATATGTGTAAGAGTGTAATTAATATGTTGGTAATATGAACGATGTGTAAGAGCGAACTAAAACTCCTTTAAACAAATTTTTATCACAGTTGAGGCTTCGAAATCGGCTACTGGTTCTGTCAACAACAAACAAGTCAACAAAGTCGAGAGACTTACCACACTGAGATAAACCGGTTAGAATTTATCAAACGTTCGTAAATCGATATCGTTCCGAACGTAACCGACCGTATTAAGGCGATACTTTTAAATCATTGCTAATTAAGGATGTTAATCATATATGTAGATACACATTGGGATTTGTGTGGCTTTGTTATCTATCACAATCAAAGCTTTGCGTAAATTATTAAACTAACATAACAAACTGCTAACAATGCACCTCACCATATGATTAGGGTATCATATCAAATACCCGAACGAATACAATATCTTTGAGTATGTGTATTATACAAGTTTGTAGGTGTATGTACATTGTTTAAGTATAATCATATATATCTATATTTGTCATAATAATAATCTTCATTTTAATTGAATCTTCCGGGCTACTTAGCCGTTTTTTTTTATAGTGAAGAGGGCGGACGAGCAAGCGGTCTCACGTGATGGTAAGTGTTACCGCCGCCCATGGACACCTGCAACACCAGGGGATAGGATATGCGGGCGCGCCGCCGACCTTGCAAAATCCTATTCACAGCTTTCTTGAAGAACCCCATGTCGTAGTTTAATGGGAAGACCTCTTGAGGCAGTTCGTTCCACAACCTACGGGTTCGCGATATAAAATATAGGTCTTCTGGAATCTCTTTCTTCCAAATGTTTCGTCAACAACTGCTTGAAAATGGTCAAGCCTACGTGCCTTTGAAGGACCTTCAAAGGAACGGATACACAGTCTCCGAAATCAAAAGGGTGCATAAACCAAAAAGAGGAGCCAAAAAAGCTGACAATATCGACACCAACCCAGAAAGAAGCAGGGCTTTCTTACCTTACTTAAAAGGCGTAACAGATCGCATCAGCAAGATCTTACAAAAGAAAAACGTGAAGACCATTTTCAAGCCTACGTGCCAACTCAGAAATATCATCAGATCAGTCAAAGATCCCAGAGATCCGTTGTCCTCGACTGGAGTATATAAAATACCATGCTCCTGTGGGTCAGTGTATATTGGCACTACAAAACGGAGTGTTAATACCCGCGTTAAAGAACATAAATGTAAGTAAGAATCCAGGGTGGGGCACAGCAAACAAATTTCTTAGGCATAATGTAAATAGACGTAGTGTAATGCAGAAAGTCTGTTACTCGTATGCCAGGGCGTTACAAGGGCCCTTGCGTTTGCGTTTCTCATCACTCTACGACAAAAACGGTTAGTGCTACAAAAAAATGTATAACTTTTTTTGTAGGAAATTTTCCGATCTACATTTTCGATTTTGGTAATAACTTTCATTGATTTCTGAGCCATAGAAAGAAATTTTAGCGAAAAACCGTATTTGGCAACTTATCAATGTATTATCAATGTATTTATAATACAATTTATTTATCAATGTCGATTTTGATGTTGTTTAGAACACTATTACAAAGGTGTACGCCAAAATTCAGCTAACTCGGATTTTTTGTGAAGGTGGACCCTAATATTAATTAATGTGCAAGGGTGAGAGCGCTCGCGGCGCGCTCTTCGAGACGCTCGAAACAATTGGCATAACTTTTTAATGGTTTCACTTATAGGTCTCAGGCTTTTCACAAAACTTCTTCAAGGTTTGAACTACAGACGCCACGGACAGTCGTCCCACCGTGTTTGCCAGTACCTCATCCGTTTATCAGCAGGGTGCACCACTGTTTAGCTTGGGTCCCGAAAGTTAGTGGGTTGGGACCCTACCCCTAAATGAAGCATTGTTTACTTTTTTTATTTTGAATTTTCGAATATGTTACTTATGCTTTCCTTAAAAATGTTACTAATGTCTTTTCTTCTTAGGGCAGTATGGGTATTGTACATTCAAATTTATCTTCCATTCTTTTTCTTGTATAAAAATCTTCTATTTAAAAACACTTTAAAATCTGTTGTCTTCACAGAGCCGGCTTTACCTATGGTGCAGACTCTGCGCCCGTGTTCGCGGGCCTACTAGAGGGCGCCAGGGTATTGATTTCACCCAGGCGCTACATGGGCTAGAGCCGGCGCTGTCTTCATATGGATTATAAATTGTTGAAAGGCAAGATTAATGGACTTCCTCACCATTTTCTGATAAGGTATCAGAAAGTCGGTATCAGCTAGATTAATTGGCAGATAATTTATCTATTAGATTGTTAACAGTTACTTTACGATACCCTAACAGTTAACAGTTGCGTTAAAGAACATAAATGTAAGTAAGAATCCAGGGTGGGGCACAGCAAACAAATTTCTTAGGCATAATGTAAATAGACGTAGTGTAATGCAGAAAGTCTGTTACTCGTATGCCAGGGCGTTACAAGGGCCCTTGCGTTTGCGTTTCTCATCACTCTACGACAAAAACGGTTAGTGCTACAAAAAAATGTATAACTTTTTTTGTAGGAAATTTTCCGATCTACATTTTCGATTTTGGTAATAACTTTCATTGATTTCTGAGCCATAGAAAGAAATTTTAGCGAAAAACCGTATTTGCTTATCAATGTATTATCAATGTATTTATAATACAATTTATTTATCAATGTCGATTTTGATGTTGTTTAGAACACTATTACAAAGGTGTACGCCAAAATTCAGCTAACTCGGATTTTTTGTGAAGGTGGACCCTAATATTAATTAATGTGCAAGGGTGAGAGCGCTCGCGGCGCGCTCTTCGAGACGCTCGAAACAATTGGCATAACTTTTTAATGGTTTCACTTATAGGTCTCAGGCTTTTCACAAAACTTCTTCAAGGTTTGAACTACAGACGCCACGGACAGTCGTCCCACCGTGTTTGCCAGTACCTCATCCGTTTATCAGCAGGGTGCACCACTGTTTAGCTTGGGTCCCGAAAGTTAGTGGGTTGGGACCCTACCCCTAAATGAAGCATTGTTTACTTTTTTTATTTTGAATTTTCGAATATGTTACTTATGCTTTCCTTAAAAATGTTACTAATGTCTTTTCTTCTTAGGGCAGTATGGGTATTGTACATTCAAATTTATCTTCCATTCTTTTTCTTGTATAAAAATCTTCTATTTAAAAACACTTTAAAATCTGTTGTCTTCACAGAGCCGGCTTTACCTATGGTGCAGACTCTGCGCCCGTGTTCGCGGGCCTACTAGAGGGCGCCAGGGTATTGATTTCACCCAGGCGCTACATGGGCTAGAGCCGGCGCTGTCTTCATATGGATTATAAATTGTTGAAAGGCAAGATTAATGGACTTCCTCACCATTTTCTGATAAGGTATCAGAAAGTCGGTATCAGCTAGATTAATTGGCAGATAATTTATCTATTAGATTGTTAACAGTTACTTTACGATACCCTAACAGTTAACAGTTGCTCTTTATCACAACCTCCCGATACCTTATCAGAAGGTGGTGAGAAAAGTTCAACACGGTTTTTCAAAATTTATTAAATTAAACAAAAATTGATTAATTAAATCATATTTATTTATGTTTATATGTTATAACTTTTATAAGTATTCAATTCATACTATGAATTTTATGAACACCAGTAGCATTTTGCAAAAAATTGAAAACAGGCCCATTGTTAGCCATTAATGTTTTAAAATAAAATGTTGAAATTCTATATACCTATAGAAAAGTTATTCTTAATGAATTACTCGCTCACTAAATGAACCCTATTTTTGTCAACTTTAACATTGGGTGCACTCTTCAATTTTTTTATAAATTTATCGGCAATTCTATCATCTACTTCCCTGCCAGTTACCTCCGAATATTCAGCCAAAACTTTTTTTTGAAGCCTTTTAAAAGGCACCTCATTATCCTTTTTCTGTAAAACAGATATGATGACTGCATGCCAATCAAACTTTCCCATGGCAGCCTCCTCTGTTTGAGCTACATTTTGATCATGAAGACTAATGCCTTGTTCTTCAAGTTTCAGCTTCTTTTTCTGTGCTTTTTCCTTCACTGGTTTATTTTCTTGGTCAACATTTACCATTTCATTGTTCCCATTAACAGTGTCTTGTCTTTTGCGCTTGTTTTTGGTTTTTTCATCTAATTCTGCACTCTCTACATTAGCGTTAGTTGTAGAGTTTGCTCTATTTTTCTTCTTTTTATCTTTCTTCTTTGTTTGTATCTCTTCATCTTCTTCAACAGGTGTAGCAGCACTTTGTAATTCAGCTTCATACTTCTTAAGTTTCTTTTCCTCTTTACGCTGTTTTCTTGACTTATTGTCCTCAACAACTGCATTTTGTTGTGCATCTCCATTTTCTGTATGTCCATTTTGTTTTTCTCCCTTGCTTTCTACATCTCTATGACCTTTCTCATCTGAACCATCCTTTTGTTTTCGGTTCTCATTCTGATTGTTTACATTAAACAAGTCTGTTAATTTATTAGATAACAAATCCCAAGCCTGGTCAATATCTTTCAGATTTGATTCGTGTCTTAAGTTACAGTGATTCTTAACAAAGTTAACGAACTTTGGCTTCTTTCGAGGAGTATTGTTAAACTTACTAATGATCTCAAGGATTCTCAATACATTTCCAGATGCATTTTTTTGTTCATCTAAGACAGATTGCACCATTTCCACCCATGCATTCTGTTTCTTTTCACCTTTTTTCTCTTTTGCAACAAAACCTTTTGCAGAATAGCGTTGCTCCTCTGTAATACACTTATTATGAGACTCATAATCGTTACCTCTGCAACAGTAAATGAAATTGCATGTATAATTATATTAAAATCATTGTTTTATAAGTTACACTGGTATCCATACATGCCAACATACATCTCTATTACAAAAACCTAATTGTCAGAAAAATAAAAAAAGATTGGTCTAAAAAGTGTCTATTTTTCTACTTTCCACAAATGAGAAGAGCAGAAGATCATTGACAAAGGGACCAGTTTCTAAAATGTATAAAAAAGTGTTGCTATGAAGTTTACAATGGCTCGACAACTGCATTCCCACCGCCGCTGGGCACACTCAACTGGCCACATTACCCCTCTCTCACAGAGGACTACCTTGAAATGTACTGCATTTCCTACCTTATCGTATTTCCCCAATGTACGTACGTGTTTCGGTAGTGAGTGAGATATGCCAGAGCCCATTCCCATCCTATCCCTCCCCATTTCCCAATTCATTCCTTAATCTGCAAAGGTAGTATCCGGGTTGCGCCAACAAACGTGCCAATGTTTGCCATTCCGGACAGATGTTGGCATGTATTGCGGATGTCTATGGGCGACAGTATCCACTTACCGTCAGGTGAACTGTATGCTCGTCTGCCGCCCTTTTCTTCTATAAAAAAAAAGACCAAGAACACATATGACCCACCAAACAAAGGATGTTTTAAATTATGTGCATTGGGAATTAGTCACTCTTCCCTACTAGTCTGATCTGACCCTGATGACTATCATGTTCCCTGAGCTGAGAAAAGCTACACATGCCATGTGCTTCCAGGATCAGAGTGGGATAAAACAGACTGAATAAGTGAATAAAGAACACCCAATAAACATTCTCATTAGGAGGTAATTACACACAGACAAATGCATACATTAAATGGACCATAAAACTGATTAAGAATTTTTATCCCTTTAATATTTATTTCTATTCTTTTTGATTATTTCCTAATTATAACTGTTTTTTGAAATTTTTAAACTAAAATTCCTTAATCTTTGGATACATACCTCATATTTTATAGGCATTCCATTTTAGTTATTTAAAAATTTCACCATAATTATTAAATAAATAATTTTGTAAAATCTATTTCTTTTACTGAATAAAAATATTCTTTTACATTTTTTTTCAATAGCTTTGTTCGCGGTAAGGATTCAGAACTAATTCGGAACTAGTACTGAACTAATTTGGAATCGTAGTAGAGCGCATGCTCGGTTATAAACCGATTCGTGATTTTTATTTCCGCGAACGATTTCGGAACCAAACTGCGTACGATCTACTGTCATCGGCAGTGTTACCAACTCTCAAAAATATTTATCCCTAAAGCTTAAGTCAAAAACCCCCAAAATCGCCCCAATTACTTAGAAATCCCCTTAAAAAAATATATAATAAAAGAAAAAATATAAATTACAAAAATGCAATGAAATTTCTTTACCTTTTAAATCTGGATCTGTTTCCCAAATCTACGTGTACTTCTGACTGTACATTTTTTTATTTTTAGTTTCTTTAGGCATCATTAACAAATTGCTTGTCGGCACAGCAGTATAACAACAAAATCGAATTAAACAAGTAAACAATAATCAACGTACATATGTATTTCCAGTAAGCATAGGCACAATAACCACCAGTCACCACAGAGTAGTTGTAGTATATTTGTACTAGATGTCGTTAAGTCGCTAGGTCAACAAATAAATATGATTAGCTATTATAGTTTGGATTGTCCCAGGGCCTATACTTTCACATAATATATGAAAAATATATATTCAAAAAAATATATGAAGAGTCAAAAAATCCCTAAAAATACCCCTAAAAATATAAAACCCCTAAAAAAAACCCATCCCACTTATTTACCCCCTAAATTTGGGGGGGAAAACCCCTAAGTTGGCAAGTATTTAAGTGGACCCACCAAAACACATTACTCTTATTAGAGTATTATATAAACTTATTTATATAAACAACAAACAAAACTAACCATATTTTATTTAACTCTTAATAAATTAATAAAATTTATATTTTATTTAACTATTTAACCAGTTTATTAGTTTCTAACCAACTGAATATAGCCGCAGCATGTATGTCAAATGTCGTTAGGTAAAAACTGCGCATGTCTGGAACTACGATTCTTGCCAAAGTTATAGAACTGATAGAACTGATTCTGAACCGATCCTGAATCGAGTTCGACGGTTCCGCGAACACAGAACTGTAACTAGAAATTCTGAATTGTGTGTTCCGCGAACGGCATTATTTGAACTGCGCATGCGTATAGTTCCGAATCCTTACCGCGAACGAAGCTAATATAACATTTTATGAACTCAGTAAAGTATGAGAAACTTTTTTTAAATTACACTAATTACAAATAAGTAGAGAAAAACATGGTAACATCATTTAAAATTACCTATTACCTCGAAACTGTATTTTGTGGACAAAATAAAAAAATAAGGAAAAGAATTTATTTTATAAAGTGTGAAATGGAATGTAATCAGAACTCCTTGTAGATGGTATAAATAAACCAACCATTACCTTCGATCAGCTGTTTTGAAGGCTGTTTTGAAAGCGTGTGGTTTTATTGTTTTTCTTAGTGTTCCTTGTTTCTGTTGCTTATTATTGTTTTATTGAATATAATTATTATTATTATATTGTTTTATTTATTGCATTGCATGCCTGGATTTTTTTTGTACATAATATATAGCCTATGTCCATCTGGAATAATGTACCTTTCAAATGGTGAAAGAATTTTTCAAATAGGTGCAGTGGATCCAGAGATTACCCTCCACATAAACACCTTCGCACACAAACTCACAAAATCCACACTCTCTCTTTATTATATTAGTATAGATCAGGGGTGCTCAAACTTGAACTGCTGGCGATCTACCTCAATATTGTTAGACTATGATCATCGACTCTGAGAGGCTGCAAGTATGTGTGATGCAGGATTGTCGTCTAGGTAGGGTGTATCGTGGCACAGATATTAGTTTTCTGCACAATATGCATTTTTTTAGTCAACATTGAGCACCCCTGGTATAGATAGTATATAGACTTTGGTTATTCATTATAGTTTTTTGTCTTTTAATTGTTGATTTGTTTTACATTTGCACTTTAAAATATATGAGTGATGAACCTGAATCTAGCAGATTGCATACATTTTCTTTGGTGAAGAAAAAACATGGAGAATTGTACAGAGAATAATGTGTTAATCAATTCATATGGGTTAAAATCAGTAAATATTATAAATAATTGAAACTATGCTAGCTAAAAGATTTAAAGGTTATGGGCAGTGGTTGCTTTTGTTGACTTTGTTAGGAAACATTTCATATTTGGAATAAGGTACAGATAGCAAAATCGGGGATTTGGTTCAAGAACTAGGGATATGGTATTGAAACAAAAGTATTGATACTTTACTCATGAGTAGTATCATAACAAAAGCATCAATACCGGCATCAATATTGGATCTAAAGTATCGAGTTACTCAGGTATGGAGTACTTTTTCTTCTTCTTCTCTAAGATGTAATTGGAAAATTCTACAGCCCAAAAACTGAATTTTCCGACTTTCTTTGGTCTTTATTTATAATAAAAAAAATAGGGCACATCTGGCTGTATAAATACATATAAATACCTTTATATGTATTTATCATTTACTAACCCCCACCCCTATGATTTACAACATTCAAATACCTGTAATATTTTATTATGTGAAATTGATCAATTTTTCATACACAGATTGGTCTATTATTTTTTTCATACGAAGTATCGCATAAAATAAAGCCACTAAATACTTAACGATTGGTGGTGGTGGTGATGAGTCACCATTATAATTTTGTAATACTGTAAGCTAAATAGACTATGTACATAGGAAGGGTACATAGGGACTTTATGTACATTTTACATAGGGAGATGAGTCAGTCTATTTTATGTATACCAGTGCTGATCATCATTTTACAATACTTTAACAATTTAATTTATTTCGGTAAATAAAATAACGTGTTCATACTTACAAAAAATCTTTGAAACAATCCATGCATGATAAATTTGGATTCCTGTTCCTACATTTTGTCATGTAATGCTTCTCAACTTTGGGTTTTTGTACCGACTCTCCACAGTGGCCACATGTAAACACGACCATACTTGGCTAAAACGTGTAGATAGGATAATGAATGTGAAGATGTACCTACAGTGAAGTTAACCTGAAATGTAGTCAATTCTGAAACTCGTTTTGTAGATTTATGAGCTCTCTTTAGTTAATAAATTAAATTGTTTTCAAATACTTCTGAATTATTCGTTTAGACGGGATTTGCGGTTTACTTTACGTTAATGTTTTTCTAGAAATTGTCGATTCCATGTGACAATAAGACAATCAGTAGTTATTCAACCTTTCAACTGATTGACTGACCGAATCACGCCGCGTTAAATATTTCGGTCACTTAATTCAATCACTTAAAGGATTTTTGTCGGTCGGGCCGGTCGGGCGAACGAATGAACATTAATTAATCTCTTGCAACGAGCCGATGAATGACGTCGTGTTAATTTACACTCGATCAATAATTTAACACTAACTAAAGCATATTTTTTTAATCGAGTCGTGGATATGACATGTAGAACTGTCAATAAAGTGTCATGTCCGTACAAATTTTACTCTGTTTAACAGTTGTACCATATCGCTGACTCGAATAAAAAAAATCCGACTACTAGCCCAGCTGCCCGCCTTAGGTAAATGTCGGGTGTACTCAATCTGTTTAAAAAGAATAAGCACTGTGAGTGTAACTCGCGTGGAGCGGACTAGGTACCTACTTATTTAAATAATCAAAGTACATGATATAATTTAATAAAAAACCTTGATATTTCAAACAAATGACTCATGTGTGGAATTTGTTAGTGAATTGAATTGTTGACTCATGCATGACTATACTGTTCCGAAAACCTGTCTCGTGAATTGATAGACAATTTCATGAATTCGTGAATTTCGGCGCGCGAGCCGACCGTATAAGTGATTCAGTATTGCAAAGTATTGATGATTGATTGGATCTGCTACGTTATGTCCACGTTATATTTGTGACTGACAACATCAAATCAAACAGTTTAACCGCACGTTCATAATAATCATAATTTGTTCATTCTCGTCAACCATGTATCCACAATCTTTCAATTATTTGTTTTGTTTGGCGGAATCGTTATCGGATTAAGGGTGTGTCCTTTTTAAAATTTAATAGTGTTTTGATACTTGAAAATGTTCTCATTACTAAATCTGAATACTTTTTGCCTTTTAACAATTATCTTGTCATTTTTAATTGGTAAGTAACAATGAAAAACTTTATTTTACGTTATTACTAATTATTTGTTAGATACTGTAAAAGCGATCTGAAAAGCATTTATTGTCATGGTAAATAGGTATAAAAATAATAAATCTTTTTTTTTTATCTGATTCTAATTGGCTATATATTCTGTATGTACCGGGTAAATTTTCAACAAACCAAATATTTTCAGTGTATACCCAAGCAGGATTCCGTGACGAATATAACCACAACAGCTTATCTATCAGTATAAATGACACAAAACAGATAGAAGGACAAGATGTGGTGACTTGGTGTACAACATCGATATTAGAACAAGCCAAGTGTGACAAGTTAAAAGATGCAGCTATGCTCGACAAGGGACAATTTGGGAAGGAATACATTGAGTTACGGTGTAAACGGGTATGCTTTTCGCAGTCCTTACTGACTCATTTACACAAGGAAATTTTCTCAAATGTGAACTCCTCGAACATCGGTCAAAAACTAATATAAACAACTGTAATCATCATCTGATCACTTTTATCCCTGTTATTATCATGTGAACATTTGTAGGCGAGAATAGTATGTAGGTTTGTTCCATACGAGAATCATAATATACAATATTCACGTCCAAACCATTCAAGAAACTCTTTGTGTAAATGAGCCTTAAAGCTCTTATGAGCTATTATTACTAGTCACTACACCATTCATATTATTCTATTGAACCATTATGTTAACTTCTTAAAATGTTTAATTCTCCCATAATTATCCTCATGACTAAAACAAAAATTGTATTTAACTAAAATCGGCACAATACAAATCGGCTAATATTAAGTTGATTTTTTGAGGAAATATTATCCTGATGAAGGTGATATCTCCTGATTGTTAAAGTCGTAATGTTCCAAAAAGCTTATAATGATGTATAATAACCTAGTATGGCCCAAGCCAAAAAACAAATGTTTTACTTTACAATCCAATGTTAACAAACAACTAAATTAATATAGTGCTTACCACCCACACATATAAGTAAGAAGAAAAACAGAAGAAAAAGGATTATCTAGTGTTAGTTATGATGGTTCACAATAACTTTGTGCATTTATAAATGAGTTTTATTTTATTCTTTCTATAAAACATAGGTTATTGTTAGTTATTGTTTAGTTGTGTTCCAAAGAGCACATTAGGATGTAACACTAACAACTGAAAACAATTTTTTATTAAAAAAATATTTAATTCTACAATCATTTAACAGTTATATCAATTTAAGAGATCTTGCAATCACTTAACAAGTTCTACGAAATATTACTTATTCTATATTTTTACCAAATCAACATCACAAATTGTAAGTACATATATACTAATTTTCATACTTACTTTCAGTCTTTTAACAATCAAGTTACATCAAGGAAACCTAACAAACTAAATAAAACATCTTCTGTAAACACAATAAACAAATAAGAATAGTTCCAAATAATAGTTTCGCCTCATACAAGTGCTGTATGATAACTATCTGGCCTAGGCCAGAGTTGGCGCTGCTAATATTTAAAAAGTGATATTTTTCGTAACTATAACCTTTCACAACAATACTGTCAAACTGTGAAGGCGTTG
This sequence comes from Sesia apiformis, assembly GCA_914767545.1. NCBI lineage: Eukaryota > Metazoa > Arthropoda > Insecta > Lepidoptera > Sesiidae > Sesia > Sesia apiformis. Next base: position 7,052,500 of record OU611970.1, on the reverse strand, counting down.
CATGGTTTATTTTGTGAAGGACAGCTATTTAAATAGAACAACTTTTGTGATTTTACAACAATGAAAAAATATATATATATCGAGCAGTGATAAAATACTTGTAAAAGTGATGAGATTAAAACGGAGCTTTTGTGATTTTACAACAATGGAAAAAAATAATAATATCGGATACTTGTATTTGAGAAAATAAACAAATGATGAGATTAAAAGCTCAGCGAAGTTTATGGGGCCTCTGCACCTTTGTTGTCAACCATATTGGATCAGGGTGTTCGAAGCCTCGTCAAAAAGATGAATAAAAAAGAAAAATATTGGTAAGCTGAATTCGAACGTGGCCATCCAAGCTATTTTGATGATGATCGTCCAGGGCGTCCAAATGAGGTTACCACTTCAGAAATGATTTAAAAAATCCAGGATATTGTGATAAAGATTGGAGAGTGGAATTGCGTGATATTGCTGAGACTGTAGGCATCTCAAATAAAGAGTGCAGTATATTTTAACAACTCATTTGGATATGAAAAAGCTTTCTGCAAGGTGTCGCGATTGCTCACAATTGACAATTAACACACATGTGTGTCAACTTCAAAAGAATTTTTGTCGATTTTTGGCGTCGGTTCATGAACTATTGATGAAACATGGATTCATCACAGCATACCAGAGACCAAAGAACAGTTCAAATATTATTTATTATTATTATTATTTCTGATACACTAGCAGCTTTAAGCTGATGCCTGTACATACTTTCGGTGCACCTTTTTAATAGTGGGTTTTCTGAGTCGAATCTGCGCCAAAGAAGGCTAAAGTGACTTTATCGGCAAATAAAGTCACGGCTACAGTGTTTTGGGATGTGTGCAGCATAATTCACGTCGATTACAGTTGATTTCACCTCGAGTTGATCGATGAACAGTTCGGCTTTAGAGCGTGAGGCTTTAGAGCCTTTAGAGGCTTTTTACTTTAGTATACAGCAGGTGCAGCCGAGCACTTCCTCACAGATCTCAACCAAAACAGACCATTCAAGACCCCATCTGTCTTCTTCAACGTAGCAAAGGGTTTTGATAAGGTCTGGCACAACAATTTAATCTATAAACTACCAATTCAAGGTGCCTAAAGGTGTCATTCTCATCTTTCGAGACTACCTTACCAATCGCACCTTTCGCTACAGAGTTGAAGTTGAGTTATAAAGAGTTGAAGGAGTTGTCCAGTTCTCGCCCAATCAGAGCTGGAGTCCTTCAAGACTCCGTCCTAGAACCCATGCTCTATTACCTTTACACCAATGACATCCCCCATTCCCCTGAAATAGAGCTTGCCCTCTACGCCTCAGAACTATGACGTGTCTTAACGTCTCCAACGCGCAGTCACCGCTTTAGGCGAGTGTTTTGTGAAGTGGAGGATAGAGGTCAATCGAAGAAAAGTGCAGCCATATGCTTTCCTTTTCTCAGGGGTGGCACTCGAAGCTCTAGGCGCCGTCTCTCCCAATATCCCTTTTCGGTCAAACTATCCCCTGGGTTAGGAAGACCAAATATCTCGGCGTCACACTAGACCATCGACTGACCTTCCAAGAACACATACAAACTGTTTGAAACCGAGCCACCTTTGTACTCGGTCGTCTCAACCCTCTCATAAGCAGGAGAAGTAAAATAAGCTGACATTGTACAAAACTTTTGTACGTCTCATAATGACCTTACCTTCGCTTGTGTTGTCTTTGCACACGCAGCCCTCTCTAACATTAAAATACTTCAAACCCTCCCAAAATACAAGTATTGTCATGATAAAATACCATCATTGGCCACTTCTTATTTGGCGACTGCTTGAATAAATAGAGCATTTTTTGTCGATTTCGTCTACAGTAAATATTTTCTTGATCAGATCATCAATTGTGTTTGTGATGCATTGAGGATACCAGGATTTCAGCCCTATTCTGCTTTGAGATATAAGAACACACAGTTTTTTAGTTTATAAAACCAAATAAAGAAGAACCAACTTCTTCCTCCAGGTCACTTGCATGGTTTTGCTAGGTTTGCCATGGTAATTCTCTTTCGGATATCAAAGGAGCTAAAATCAAGGAATACAATTCACCAGAGAATGCAACCTGCACTCTGCTCGGTTGTTTCGTAACTAAAACTGAAGCTACTGAGCAGCTCAGCTCTCTGAGACTCGACATCCACAGTTAAATTACATCTTCAAACATTTTTGTATTAAACAAAACTGACAATACTTAAGTCAGAAAATCTTAACAAAAGTCATTACAATTATACTTACAATAGAAAGGTGCATAATTTTAGTGAATTCTTGCTTTGCAATTTTAATAAACCATAATTAGTTTTTTTATTGTCCACTGCTGTACACCAACCACCTCATGCACATTGTGTTGTGTACGAAGAATGTCAAACTGGCATGCTGGGCTAGTGAGTTTGCGCGTCCACTCTTTTAGAGGTGGTATAGTTCTTCAGAGCTTGTGATAGTGGCTTTGTTATCACTTCTAAAACCGGTTAACACTACACTGCTAATTGCAATTTTACTTACATAAACAAAATCTCTTTTTCAGGCATTTGACACTGAAGAATGTATGACACTTGTGGATAGAGGGGAAGCCTCCCTACTAGGCTTAGACGCTGGTGAAGTGTATGTCGCTGGTAGATTTCACTCCCTTGTGCCTATTATGCAAGAAGTAAGACAATGGAATTAATATTCTTAGTGTGACTGACTTTTAGTGTAAGAAAACCTACCCATTTTAGTGAGTTTACTTACTTGACTACCTCCCTGGAGACCATAAAGTACATATACTTTAGAAATAACAGTTAAATATAACAGTAACTTATCCTTGTATAAACACATGGGTTTTACTTTGATTGTGTGTACATATTTTATGAATGCACAATCGCATAGCCAGCAAACGTAGCTATATACCATACCTATGTCGCTACATACTGGGAATCGAGAGTAGGTAAATAATTATCTCATACCCATATCTAAATATTTCAGCAATTTGAATAGGTTCATATTTTTACTTATTCATATTTTTACATTTATCTAGGAACTTCTTCAGAAATCTAAAGCACTTCATTCATTTTTTTTATATGTAGCTGTATGGGCGTGGAGAACCATATCAATATGCTGTGGCAGTGGTGAATAAAGGAGGGCTACCACAAGTGCTACCTGGCATGGGTCTCCATCAACTACGTGGGGTGAAAGCTTGCTTCCCGGGTGTTGGCGCTCTGGCTGGATGGGTGATGCCTGTACATACTGTAAGTATATTGTGCCAGTATTGTATATTTATTTAGGGTGTATAATGTGCCAATTAATTACAGTACAGGTGATATGCTATTTTTTTTAATTTATATATTTTTATTTATATATACATATATAAATAGAGCTTTATATAGTATAATATATTTATATAAAGATATATATATATATATATGTTTTTGTTTAAATACATTGTATTATATGTCAATTAAGTGAGCATCATAAACAGTTTAAATCGAACTGTGTAGTTAACAAGTGGAACCAATTGCCAGAAAATGTTATAGATGCAGATTAGGTGATCCAGTTCAAGAACCCGGCTTGGATACACATGCACAAGTGATAAAAACCATATTGGGCGCTTCAGCGTACACTGCTTAGCCTATTACACCCATAATAATAATCTTAGACAGAATCCATGGTTTTAGGCGTCTGGAATTCATGATTACATCCTGTATCTGACACAACTGGTTATTTCCGTTTTATAACGCTTTTTAATCAATAGCGTGATTCTCTTCAGTCCTTTTCCATGCAATTATTCCCTTTCATTTACCTGTCACAATTTTTTTATTGCTACGTAATGTTGATTCGTAATTTGATAGCATTAAACCAGAGTTTCTCAAAGTGGGATACGCGTACCCCTGGGGGTACGTCATGTGGTCGTAGGAGGTACGCGGCAAGATTTTCGTTATGGCGGCTGACTGGGTGGCAAGTGCGTGCTTGGCAACACACGCGGTGGCGCGACACAGCAAAAATATCCCGAACTTTCACACAAAGCGGTGAATTTCCTTTTACCCTTCGCGACAACATATTTATGTGAGAGTGGGTTTTCACACCTGGTCATGATAAAAACGAAATATAGAAATCGATCAAGTCGAGATAACAGCGAGTTAGTGAGAATTACGATTAAATGTGACACAAATTGCTCCCCAAATTGGCATAATTTCCGAGAAAAAATAAGGCCATCCATCACATTAATTAAAAACATACGTCTGCACTGTACTTATTAGTACAGTAATAAATAAACATTTATTAAAATAAAAAAAAAAACTTATTTTTCTATAGCTATTTTCTTTTTATAAAGGGGTACGCAGTCTTCAGGGAAATTTAATACGGGTACGTGAGGTTATAAGTTTGAGAAACCCTGCATTAAACAAACATGGACGACAACACATTGTATAATTCAATGATATCGCGTCACAGTCGTATGTATCAATTATGACATTATCAATGAATTTAATTATGACGAAATTAAGAATAAAGGGTACTGGGTCAACAATTTTTTCTTGCTACCGTACGAGTGAATTAAATAACATTAAACTAGTATTTTCTGCTATATTTGTATTTTTTTATTCTTTAGCTAATACAAGAAGGCGGTCTAAAGATAATAGACTGCAACAACCATGTCAAGTCGACGATAGAGTACTTTGGAGAATCTTGCGCACCCAATTCTCTAAAGGACATGTACAACCCTATTGGAGATAATTCTGATAAGTAAGACAATTTTATTTACACATTATCTGTTAAAATAATGTTATGAGATGTTTCTTTGAAGTAGTAGTGATGATATTCTTTTGAAGAGCAGTGATGGAATAAAAGTATCTATCTTGAAGTCACATTCATAAGATGCAAGGTGCAACCCTAGTCTGTATGTATCACTGAGATTCATGCCATACTTTAAGTATAGATTTTCAATTATCATTAGCTCAGCTAGTGCTAGGGAAATACAAAAACTAAGGACTCTAAGAGCGAACTCGCCAAACTGCTTGACCAGTACAGCATATTAAGGCCATACATCCCTTATGCACAAGACAACGTCCAGATGAGGCCCGTGTCCAGCTGTGAGAAAAAAGGGCTACTTACTATTTTTAATTAATATTTTAATCCATTTTTAACAATAAGCTTAATTTACATGCATATATTGATGCACATTCCAATTTTGCTGTAGCTTTTTCTTCATTAATAAATAAAAGTAAAGTAAATTCGATAACTATTAGGTCCTTACCTATGAAATTGCCGTTTTATATGGAAAAATTAAAATATATATTTTTTCTAGGAACACTATATATTTAATCGATTGAAGAAGCAGTGTCCATTGTTATTAACGCACTTTTGCCATTTTTATTGAAGTAGATTGATGCCTCTTCTATAGAACTCCTGGGAATGGGAATAGATGAATTTTTCTCTGAATCCAAATTCCGTAACAAAACGGAAATCAGTAGGGGCAAGATCTGACGATTACGGTGGGTGTCGGAGAGTATCCAGTCGAAGCTCCTGTAACTTGGAGACTGTCTGTCGTGCAGTGTGTGGGCGAACGTTATCATGGAGAAGCAGTGGAGAGATTAACCAGACTCAGTTGTTTGATAACGAGCTTGTCCATCACCGTTTCCAGTTCTTCATGTACACATGTAGGGGACACCATGACAGTCACCATGAGCTTCGTTTGACTTAGTTTACGTTTGGGACATTATTTGGCTGTGTCTCCAACTATTGTGACAAACGTTTACTATATAATACAGAATCCACTTCGCATCACAAGTGACAATACGATTCCTAATCCCTTGATTTTTGAGTCGGTTCAGCAAAGTACCCATTTACAGATATGTGTTCATGTAAGAACCATTTGTATGCAATAAAGAGTATTATTTATATTATTTTAACACATTTTCAGATTATGCAAGCTATGTTCCGGCGGTGCAGGCATACGATGCACTCTAGCGGATCCGTACGCAGGGTATGAAGGAGCTCTAAAGTGCTTAATCGCCAATAATACGGGCGAGATTGCTTTCGTGAAGGACACTACCATACAACATGCGTTACTGTCTCATAGGATACTTGGTGAATATGAACAAACATGTGTTTTAATTTCAGATTCAGATTTATTTATTTTCTGATCAGAACCAGGTGTATCAATATAAAATTATGCTCGACTATATTCCGCCCTGGATTTCATGAGATTAACGAAATATTTTAACTACAGCACTAAAAGTTTACAAACATGATCAGGATGTCATATTACCTACGAGCATAGAGTATTATACCCTATAGAGCGGTAATACTGGCCATCCAATTCCGAAACTGATCAGTGATTTGCCTATAATAAATATCAACTCTCACATGCACCAAAATAGTACAGCACCAGAAAGTGACCTGTGTGTACGTCTCTGTATAATTATAAAACACGAGATTTGCTGTTAAAATGTCTTCCTGTTCGATTCGTTGGTGTGGTAAAAATAGTAAAACATCGAACTCTAAAACAGACGGCATCACATTTCATCGGTAAGTAACAATAAATATAGAATTTTTCAATTCACATCCATTTTATCACGGCTCAAGCTAAACTGGTCACGTCAAAATGAAACAATTGACAAGTATCTATGCGTCTTGCTTTTACCTAGTTACAACCTCGTTGCATCATCTCTTTCTATTTCTACGAACTTGTTACTAGTGTTGGACTAAGAAAATGAAATTATGTTTCGATATTTACGAGTAAAGTAGGTATATATATTACATTTTATTTAAAAAAATAACTTTGCACTTATTTTTAATGTCCATTGTCGATCTAACGTCGTAGTGCTGGACATATTATGTTTATCGATTTTTTTAAGTATATCAGATCTTGATCGAAAAATACGGTCTATTAGGCAGTAGTGTAGATATGATTTTAGAAATAAGTAGGTGACGTTATTTGACAATATCGACACCTGAACGTTTGAGATCATCGTTTACTTTCTAGAATAAAAAAGTAATAGGAAAACCAAAACGATCTTAATATTTTGATGGAAACTGTCGAGCTTTCGCAGTTTTCAGAAAATGTAATAGAATACATAGCAGGATATGTGTCTAGCGAACTAGTTAAACGCATTAAATGTGGCACTTGTATAGAAGCGTTGGTATGTTTGACAGAAAACAAGAGAAGTCTAATTTATTACAGAGATAAGGGTGGCTTAATATATCCTTCGGTTAGTGTGCAAAAAATCTGCCGTCGTTCTGAGCAATTTATAAAAAAAATTTTCATTAATAGCGTAGACAAAAGAAAATATACAAGCGACTTCTTAGTCCACAAGACTGTCAGTAGCTTTGTAGGAGAATTATTTTTTCCCGAATATCAGTACCACCAATACTACGCAGAAGAGACAGACCATTTAATTGATTTGGCTAAAAGCGTAATGAAAAAATATATAGATACAAATATATAGATATATAGATACATTCCTTAGCAAAAGGAGGCAATATAATGAGAAACAAGCTGTAAGAAGAATTTACACGAAATTAATTCATTTTAAAAACCAGTAACGCAATGTATAATAATTACCATTATACCGATTTAAATTGTTTTATTAAATGATAAGTACCTATTAAAATGTTGTTTTATCTTCACAACGTTATTTAATTAAATACATCTATTTAGGAAGTTTTCCTATCATCTAAATTTTCCATGTGCTCTGTATTCCGTAAACTATCAATTTTGTTCACTCTTGTTGGGTAGTATTTAATAGTTGGAATAATGCTATTTTAATTATTTTATTCATTTAATTTTAAATATGTATTTACGTATACATTGTATCTCTATAAAAAAACAAGAGAGTGTTATTTACCATGCCGTCCCACTGAACAATTTCTTTCGATATCGATATTTGCGTGCCCAACACTAGAGTTTATGTTTGACCTTGGGTCGACCAATCAGAGCGCAGTTGTCACCGCGGTGATTTGACGGAAATATTTTCAAACAAAATGAGTAGCATTTCGTCTCTATTGGGTATGTACTCTATGCCTACGAGAGATAAATATATACATTATATCATAATAATCATCATTCAATGAAAAAAAACGATAATCTTTGGATTTGCCAATAATTACGTACATTAAAAAAAAATCATCAGTAAAGAACTCATTTAAACAGTAGTAATAGGGTTTCACAGTGAGAATACTGACTAATTTGAGTGATTTTTATTTCCTTTCTACCTTAAGGTTGTCTAGCATAGATCGCTAAAGGCGACACAAAGCGGTCTGCCTTTTGTGCATTTCATGTGTTACAATGTCTATTGCTCTCTTTTTTGTTTTAGTGTGCAATAAAGAGTTTTATCTATCTTATTCCATAATACTCGTGACTACCCCATACTACCCCATCCTCCTAAAGAGGATTGGTAGGTGTAATGGAATCAGAAAAACTCTTCCCTTTACACTTTTTTCCCATGTTTTTTCAAGGGTATTTTTGCGTGTTTTCCAAATTTACTCCTTAATTTCCAAAGCTAAACGTTAGGGCGCATCCGGGACGCCCAACGTTTGTCATTCTGAACTGATGTTAGCATGTGTCGCGGATGTCGAAGAACAACAGTATCCACTTACCACGAAGTGGACCCATCTGCCGCCTTTTTTTCTATAAAAAAAACATACATGATTATGATCCGAATCTTCCTCGTTATTTATACATATAATAAAATCGTTACATTACATAGTCATTTTTTTATTATTTATTTATTTTATTTATTATCAAGGCGACAGAGGAGCATACAGTCCACCTGGTGACAAGTGGACACTGTCGTTTCTACGACATGTGCGGTACATGTCATCATCGGCCCTAACGCTGCCACGCCCCCGGATGCGCTGCCTACCTTTTGAGATGTAGAAATTTATTTGCAGAAATGGCTTTTGGAAAAGATTTTTTTAAGAAAAGTCATTACAATGTAAAAATGCTGAGTGCAAAACAACATTTTTTGGAGTTGAACGCGCATAACACAAGAACTACTAAATGGATTTTGATGTAATTTAACAAGTACGAGGGCGGAGTGATAAGTCTGGTAAAAATCTATTTTGGAATAAAATTATCGCAAATTGCATGAAACCTCCTTGTTCACAACTCTTTTGAAGGACTAAATTAAAATTTTCAGCCAGTACCGCCCGTTAGTTTTTTTTTGACAGCCATTAAATAAAAACAATTAAACGCATTTTCGCAAAGATGGAGAAAAGTGAATTTCGTGTGTTGATTAAACATTATTTTTTGCGCAAAAAAACTATTACGGAAACGAAACAAAGACTTGATAAATATTATGGGGACTCTGCTCCGTCGATTAAAATGATTCATAAATGGTTTACGGATTTTCGGTGTGGTCGTACAAGCACAATTGATGCTGAACTCCCAGGACGCCCAGTTGACGTCACTACTTCAGAGATGATCGCTAAAATCCATGACATAGTGTTGAACGACCGAAGAGTAAAAGTGAGCGAGATAGTCGAGATAGTAGGCATCTCAGACGAACGTGTGCGCAATATCTTACACCAACATTTAAATATGAAGAAGCTCTCCGCGCGATGGGTGCCGCGTTTACTGACTGTTGATCAAAAACGCATGCGAGTTACCACTTCGAAGGCAGGTTTGGCGTTGTTTCAACGGGATAAAACTGAATTTTTGCATCGTTTTATAACGGTAGACGAAACATGGATCCACCACCATACACCAGAAACCAAGCAACAATCGAAACAGTGGATTGCTACGGGTGAACCAGCTCCGAAGAAGGCCAAAGCAGTTTTATCGGCCAATAAAGTGATGGCTACAGTATTTTGAGATGCACGTGGGGTAATCCATATTGACTACCTAGAGAAGGGTAAAACGATTAATGGCGAATATTATGCCAATTTATGGGACCAATTTAACAAAATTTTACCTGACAAACGACCGCATTTGGCTAAGAAGAAAATCCTCTTCCACCAAGACAACGCACGAGTGCACACCTGCGCGATTGCCATGGCCAAAATCCATGAGTTGCTATCTAACCCACCATATTCGCCAGATTTAGCCCCTTGCGACTATTTTCTGTTTCCGAATTTAAAAAAATGGCTCGGTGGGAGAAGATTTAGCTCCAACGAGGAGATCATGCACGAATCCAATGCCTATTTCGAAGGGTTGCCTAAGTCGTATTTTATGGAAGGGATCAAAAAGCTAGAGAAACGCTGGATGAAGTGCATTGAGTTAGAAGGAAACTACGTTGAAAAATAAATCATAATTTTTAAATAAAGTTGACTCCTTGTTTCATTTTTACCAGACTTATCACTCCGCCCTCGTATAACTTACATTACCATTTAGGGTGCTTTTATCTAGATCAATTAAAAAATTCTCACGGGAATCAAGCTAATCACACTTACTCCAAAGTCTACGTGTACGAAGTCGTAGATACTGCTAGTATCTTGAATATAATTACATGTTAATTTGTACCAAATGAAATAATTACATGTTGAATAATTAATTTATAGGTGGTGTAACAGAAAACCAGTTTGAACTGATATGCCGCGACGGGTCTCGCAGACGAGTCACTCAATGGGAAGAGTGCAACTGGGGCAAAGTGCCCGCTGACGCCGTGGTCACCAGCAGTGCCGCCTCCAAGGAGCAGAGGCGAAGGTAATGTGAATGAATGATGAATAATAAGAGTAGGTGGTGTAACAAAAGAGTAGTTTGAGCTGCTATTCCGCGACAGGTCCCGTGAACGCGTGACCCAGTGGGAGGAGCGCAACTGGGGCAAGGTGACCGCTGACGCCGTGGTCACCAGCAATGCCGCCTCCAAGAACCCGTTAATGATAATGAATTAATTAATATATGTATTTGTGAAATGCTTAGTTCGTAGTTAATTTTATACAATGATTGAATAATGTTAGTAAATCCCATAATTCCCACGTGAAACAGATGATAATAATGTATCTACACTACATTCTGTTAAAACAGATGAGGTACATTAAATAAAATCCAAACACAGTTTGTTTTTCTATTTCAGATACCAAAACCTTCTCCAAAAGCTAGTGGAATTATACGGGCAGCCAAACCCACTGAACAAGCAGTATAACCAGACGGGAACCCAACACGATGCGTTCGGAAATCCATTCTCATCCACCACTGAGCCTTCGCGTCACAACGATAACCCTTTCATGCGAGACCGGCACAACTTCAACAGGGAGAGAAATTTTGAAAATGAACAGAGGTTAGTTACAATGTTAAATAAAAAGCCCACTTTTCTCTTTATGGAGTAAACATGAACTAAAATAATGTTTATAATTATTTATATAAATAACGCCACACTCAAGACCCCGCTAGGACTGCCTGTGGGTCCAGAGACACAAATACGAACACAACGCGTGCAACACCCAGACCCGAACAAACACTTGTTTTTAAAACAAGTGTTTGTCCAACAGGGAATAGAAACAGGCAGCAGGCAGGAACATTACCAATGGGACTAATCAGTCGTTTCATCATCAAATGAAAAATAGGGACTTTATTTTCAGAAACATTCTACAATTTATGACGAAAAATATCGGAATATTTTTTACGTGTTTTATAAGTATTTTGATAAGTTCGTGTGATTGTTTCAATTTGTAAGACTTGTCAATTGCAAATCGACATCGATTCAAGCGCCCTTTATAATACAATAAAGGTAATATTAATTACTCTGTAGTGTACTTTGCCGTGTAGTGTCGTCCGGCTTTACAACACCACCATATCTCTTCTCGTGGACATCCACGTAAAAGGCGATTAAAAGGTAACAAAACGCTTAACACAAGGAATTACACTCCTCCAAAAGAGTGGACTCGCCAACCCGCTTGGTCTGCCTGCCCGTTTGTTTTTTTTTTTTTTATAGAGAAGAGGGCGAACGAGCAAGCGGTCTCACATACATACATACATCGCTCATGCACGAAACAATGTGCATGAGGAAGCCTGTGTCCAGCAGTGAACGACAAAGTGGGCTGGCTGGTTATGGTTAACAAAGGTTATCTCTGTTTTATTAAGAATTAAACATGAAAATTGGTCCCCGACATTAGTACAAACAAATCAGACAGATAAACATATCATCAGATCAGAGAGACAGGGAAATCAAGACAAGTGCACACTACACTGAATATAATCTTACTGTTTATTCATCTTTTATGTGGTATATATTTTTTTACATAAGTATTCACGAGTACATGTATTATTCCTAAGATATATATTTTTATATTTATACACATGTAGTACATATATGTTATACATATATGTAAATACTCGTATTAGTATGTAATACTAATATGTAATATGTAATTAAATGTAATTAATACTAATATGTAATTACTAATACTAATATTAATACTATATATGTAATACTCGTATTCGTATTAGTATATATTTATTATATTAGTCGTAAATATAGATATTATATTATGTTTATATTCACTAGTCCCCTCCCACTTCATGTCCTGCATAACCCAAAGGTTGACTGGCAGATTATGCTGAAAGGTATTAAGTCCGTCTTTTGTAATAATTTGCAAAAAAGAGAAAATAAATAGCTCTCTTGTGTGTACAATGATGTATATAAATAAATAAAATCTTCTGTATTTATAGAGCAGATCAGTCATCCAGTCCTTCACCATTCCGAGCCCGACTGGACAACTCTGGCCATCCCATCGAACTACCATTCCAGCTATTCCAGTCCAATGGCACCACCGATCTGCTGATACAGGTATGAGTCTACATTCACACTAACGATTAGATACGAAGAATATATCACTGAAATGAAAAGATAAACTGTCTAAAACATTCGTATTGCCCATTACTTATAGCGGACGCAGGCGGTGCGCGCCATGCGCCACGCCACGAGCGACGCCCATAAAATAAGAGATACTAGAATTGTACTATAAACAGACAAAAAAAACTATGATGGAAACTGGTGAAATCAATTCTACTTTCAATTCTGAATAACATATTTTCAGCTTTTGCGCGTTATTATAGTGACACGATTTTATTATTTTTATAGATAGATATTTATAGATTAGGGCCATATTTAGTGCTCCACTGACGGTCAGTACTGACGTCGGTCCTCCGTAGCTATCATATGGTCAGTGTGTGTCAGTGTCAGTCAGTGTGCTACTAAACACAATAGTTGAATAGATGATACAATAGCTACGGCCGACCGACTGTCAGTGGAGCACTAAATACGGCTTTATAGATAGATAGATATTAGTTTATAGATATTTTTATTATTTTACAGGATGCAACAATAAATTTCCTCACGTTAAAAGAAGAGGAACAGTTAGCGGTACATATACTAAAAAACAATTTCGTGGGAGATCAAGCCGAGAAAGCAGTTCTCGGTGTGAGGGACTGTCCTGTCAAAAGAGCTATCTTGTGTGTCACTAGTGACCCGGAAATGGACAAGTGTGTCAAGATGAGGGTAAGTGTGATTACACTCTTAGTAAGTCATTGTGAAGGAAAAAGAATCAGCAAAGACAGTTTTTCAGAAAGACCTATTTTTAATTTTAGTTTCAGCTATTTAATGAAACGGTACAGCAGTTTGCAAAAAGTTGAGTTTTAAACCATTGATCAAGTTTAACTTTTAGGTTATCTACTTTTATCTTATCACTGTTCTTTAATTGATCATTGATACTACTTCAATAAAAACAGAGAATCTTCTATACCATGTATATATATATATATACAGAGCTGCGGTCCATATCATCGACCGATTCTACTGTTAATTGGTTACACTGTTAACCATAATTATGAATTTATCAAGACAACGATCCGTTGGAGGTTCGCCAAATCTAGCACATTGCTGTTTGGACCAAAAACGCGACAATTCCGTCCATGACAGCTGTCACACTCCAACATCCCGTTAGCTCGCTCTACCATTAGATGGCGGGAGTGTCGAGTGCCGCCTTGTCTTAAATTAATTTTTTATTATTTTTTTTAAAAAATAATTACAGTATACACTACTAGCTATTCCTGGGCATGCGTTGCAATGTTTTTTTTTGTAGCGCCCTCTGGTGATGAGTTACAACAAAGTGAATAGCATAAAAACCTTCTCCATGAAAAAAATATATATGTGCCAACTTTCATGATGATCGGTCAAACAGTGCAGGAGTCTATTGATCTCAGATATATATAAGAATCGGCCGTATTAGTTCTACAAAATATGAATCTCTTTAATAAGGTTGATGATTTGATGCCAAAAATAACACATAACAAACACAGTTAAATATTACCTACAAGTAAACTTAAAATAAGACAAAATAATGCTTATACCTGTATGATGTGCATAAAGATATATAATAATTTACCATCTTCCATCAAAACACAATCATTAAAACGTTTTAAAAAAATATTCTTCAACATACTAATTGATAAGTCGATTGAACTACTCTACGATTGAATATTTTGATTGTATTGATTGAAATATTTCAATTTTAAGTTATAATTTTATTTATTATTATTATTATTTTTCCTTCTTTTTATATTTTGATTTTGTACATTTTGACATCCTTCATATAACATTATAATGATAAAATGAATGACACTTAAATTAATATGACCTAATGAACTCATAATTTTTCTTTATTTCTGCGAAGGCACATGTACCTATCTTAATATTTGCACGCCAATAAACGGCGGAACATTGTACTAATTTGAATTTGTTAACAGCTACTTTATATGTATATGCTCCAAGGAAATAATTTTTCATTTCATTTCATTGCCCAAAAGGAAGACATTATTGTCTTCCTAAACTATGTATTTTAGAGAGACTCATAATGACTGGCGACCTCATAAAGGTTGCGGGCACCCGCTGGATGCAGGTCGCTGCCGATAGGTCTAAATGGCGGACAATGGGGGAGGCCTATGTCCAGCAGTGGACGTCCAAGGGCTGAGATGATGAATGACTAGCAAGGTGGAAGGTACGACACCCCGAGTACGTAGCCCGCCCGATGCGTTGCTCTGACTAGATTCACACCACTCTCAACACTAACATCCACGATTACATTATTTGCCGCCAAGGACAGATACAGATGGCGCAATATCGCAAGGAGGAGGAGATCATAGTTGTGGTGATGTGACAACGGATAAATATATTTTTTTCTTTCTAATCTAGATCGCACTAAAAGCGGCGTTCCTCTCCCCCAACCTGGTGTGCTGGCGCGGGTACAGCGCGCGGCACTGCGAGCGCGCCATCGGCGAGGGCACGGCGGACTTCGCGCTTTTCGACGCCGCCGACATGCTGCATGCTGCCGCCAACCACCGCCTCGTGCCCTTCATGCAGGAGGTACACTATACATACAGTCCTGGATAGAGGGGGGAGGGGGGTATAGGCACGGGCCCCGTCTCGAGGGGGCCCCAAGCACAATAATTTAAAAACTCTTATATCCATAATTTATAACACAGCCCCAGGTCCCCAATAAACTTAATCCAACACTATGTACATACAGCTGTCTCCCACCCAACAACAAAACCTCGCTTTCGTTTTTTTCTTTTCATATATGCAGATCCCGACCAATCACGTCGAAGCAAGTCAGGAGTCGCTTAGTAAAGTGATAGGTTTACTGAGGACAGCATTGGACTCCTTGGAAGCACACGAAAAATGCAGATGCTTTTATTTCATTATCACAAAAATTATGCACAATCACTAGGCACTTTGAAGTTTAATAAACTATCACTTAAACCACAAAACACAATTCAAATTTTTACATTAATCAATTGAAAGCTCAACTTTCACTTCTCGAGTTCCCACCCAAAAATCAATACTTCACCTGGTCGTAATCCTAACTAACATTGAACAAAAAACGTCTGGTATCTCAATTATCTGACCACCCAACTGACGTATTGGTTCTGAGCACCTACATGTGTTATTCAATAGGAATTTTTCATACATAGAATTAAGTTTACATAATTGATAAACGCACACGCAGCCTACTGGCGGTTGGCGCGATCTATGAAAGCAGATACTGCCTCCATGCCCCCACCGGCAAGACTGAACGGCCCTCGTGCATTTGACGATGTTGAGAAAGCTGAATGCCTGGCCGACAGCCTTGAAGCCCAATACTCAACATAATGCTTAACAGCTAGCCGTCAAGTCAAAACAAATGATTATTCGCGTCAGGGTGTGTCCTGGACCCACGACACGGAATCATGACAATATCCAGAGGTGAAACTGTCACTAGACTGCCGATTCAAGATGGCGGCAATTAGTTCCCGTTTTCGCCACATTAATTACAAGCTTGGTCGGTCTATATTTTCTTATTTCGGTAACGTGACACTTGATATGACAAATAAATTATGTAGATGACCACATCTGTAGATGACGATGAGGATTTGATCACTTCCTAATATGGACTGCTTATATAATGTGCAAACAAGTTTAAAAGAATATGAAGATGCGAGCACTGCACAAGCAGTGGACATATTAGCAAGTGGTCAAATCTAGAAAAGGCCTTCTCCAGAAGTGGTCTTAAATAAGAAGTGGTTACTGACCGCGAATCGGTTTCCAGGTGTACTCTAGTGGCGATAACTGGTACTACGCAGTGGCTGTGGCGAAGGAACAAGACCCGGATACAGACCTGACTTACTTGCGGGGCAAGAATACGTGTCATACGGGTATTGGTATGGCAGCTGGATGGGTGTACCCATTGGCTTATCTCATATCCAACGGGTGGATTAGGTAAGTCATTTGTAACATTTAAAACTCACAATATTTGTAAGTTACAAAGTTTTGCAGAGATTACAACATTTGCTGACATTCATAGATGTCTACCGGAAAGATTTTTTTTTTATGGACGTAAGCGGCAGACGAGCATATAGTCCACCTGATGATAGTGGATAATACTGTCGCCCATAGACATCCGCGATATATACATTGCTGATAGATGTATGACATAAAGTGGTTACAACATGACGTAATGAACTCAGGAATATTTTTTTATAGAAAGAAGTTGGCGGATTAGCAGATAGTCCATCTGGTGGTAAGTGAATACTGACGCTCCTATGTACTAATGTTGGAATGCACCCGGATGCGCCGCTTACCTTCTGAGATTTAGGAAATGGATTTGAAAAAAGGGTTATGCCACACACGCCAAGATGAGGACTACATGGATACAGTCTACATGAGACTCATGTGTGACCCGTGAGATACAAAGAATTGGTTACTGTTACGGTTTATCTACAGTAAATTATTACGGTTGATCAGTTTTCATTGCTCATATGTTAAAGGGGACCTTAACTTTGCTTCTAAGCAGTATCTCAGATATTGAAACTAGTGAAATCTTTAAAAAAAAATACAATTTTGTTAGGCCTAGGTGGTCTAAGATCTGTTTTGTAACAGATTTTAATTTTGTAATGTCGTGTGTTATCTGTTTTGTAAGTAGTAAACTGGCCACTGTTTGAATTTCTTCTGTTCCAGTTGACCACTGGCAATTTCAAGAAGTGGTAAACTCGCCCGCGGACCAGTTTTTGAACGGGCCAGATGCCACCTAAGCCATTTTCATTGCTTTATTATGTTACTTGTTGTCAGGTCGTACCGTTGCGACGGCGCCCACGCGGCGGCGCAGTACTTTAGTAAGTCATGCGCGCCGGGCGCGCTCAGCAGCCAGTACGTGGACTCCAACACCGTGCCGCATGACAACCTCTGCCATCTCTGTCACGGAGCCTCCTACAGGTCACACACCGTTTTATATTCACTCTTTACGTTGGATTCCGTGTCCCTATTCGTGTCATGTCATACAGCCAGTATGTGGAAGACAACCTCTAGTATCTCTACCATGGGGCTTCATACAGGTCACACCATTTTATATTCATCATTTTGTTCTTCTACTATGTTGTGTCGAAATGAAACTATGTCTGTGCCTAATTTTACATATGCAGCCTATTACAGTTAATCATTGTTATGTTACCCACAGAGCCTCTTACAGGTCAAACATTATTTATTATTCCCCCGAAACCTCATATAGGTCACACATTATTCATTATACTAACGGAACTTTATCCAGGTCAAACATTGTTTATTGTACTAACGGAGCTTCATACAGGTCAAACATTGTTTATTGTACTAACGGAGCTTCATATAGGTCAAACATTGTTTATTGTACTAATGGAGCTTCATACAGGTCAAACATTGTTTATTGTACTAACGGAGCTTCATACAGGTCAAACATTGTTTATTGTACTAATGGAGCTTCATACAGGTCAAACATTGTTTATTGTATTAATGGAGCTTCATACAGGTCAAACATTGTTTATTGTACTAACGGAGCTTCATACAGGTCAAACATTGTTTATTGTACTAACGGAGCTTCATACAGGTCAAGCATTGTTTATTGTACTAACGGAGCTTCATACAGGTCAAACATTGTTTATTGTATTAATGGAGCTTCATACAGGTCAAACATTGTTTATTGTACTAACGGAGCTTCATACAGGTCAAACATTGTTTATTGTACTAATGGAGCTTCATACAGGTCAAACATTGTTTATTGTACTAACAGAGCTTCATACAGGTCAAGCATTGTTTATTGTACTAACGGAGCTTCATACAGGTCCAACATTGTTTATTGTACTAATGGAGCTTCATACAGGTCAAACATTGTTTATTGTACTAACGGAGCTTCATACAGGTCAAACATTGTTTATTGTACTAACAGAGCTTCATACAGGTCAAACATTGTTCATTATTCTAACGGAGCCTTTTGTGGGTCACACATTGTTCATTGTACCCACAAAGCCTCATATCACATTATTAATTATATTCACAAAGCCAACACGTCAAACATTGTTCATTATACATACAAACAGACGTTATCGCAAAAATAATACTGCGTGCGCAAAAAATAATACACTATTATCTCATTCTAAAACTTACCATTGTTTGGAAAAGGAGGACTAAATCAGAGTCTGCAAACGATATACTTAGAAGACTTGGTTACAAATTCTTCACCTAATAATTTACTTAAGAGCCGTAATGTTGCATCTCTCTATTATCGCTCATCGATAGCGGAAGCCGAATTCACCAAAACTACGCCTAGAGCACTTGAGCTTTACGTGTTTGACCCTTAGTCAACGTAGTGCCGGCTCTACACTCACGCCGTGAAGCCGACCGGGAAACGAGCCGAGACAAGTGCATTTTACGGCTGTTTGCGGGGCTTCACGGCGTGAGTGTAGAGCCCCATAATAGTTTCAGAATTTTCATACTGACTCGTCTCAATAAAAGACCATGTATACGTGCAGGCGGTGCCGCCGCGACGCGAGCGAAGACTACTTCGGCCACGTGGGCGCGGTACGGTGCATGGTGGAGGGCGGCGGCGACGTGGCGTTCGTGCGGCACTCGGCGCCCGCCGCCGTCTCGGGCGGGCGTCGGCGCGAGTGGTGGGCAAGGGACCTGCTGCCGGACGACCTGCAGCTGCTGTGTGCGGATGGTGAGTGTTTACACGTGGTGTATACAGCGGCGAAGAGTGCTGCCGGCGCACTCCATACTTTAGGTACAAAAAAATGCCTACAGCGACAGGCCCCTGCACTAGAGTTTATTTCAGTCTGTTGCCGCGAGCTCTTTGTAACGCACGCGCAAATAAAAACGTACAAAAACTACCACCATATTGTGTTATGTATAGTACTTGTTATTTAATTTTATTTTAGAACAAATTTAAAATTGTGTTTTAAATAAATTAAATTACTATAATTAGTTATATTATAAATATATTATAAATGTGTGACAACCCTTGGAATTCACGCACGGAATGTCATTGTATGCGTGACCTTCAGCGGTTCAGTGTAATATCACCTTTCTCCGATGCGCGTAGGATTCAATTTGGCTCGCGCTGAACGAAATTTTATTTTGTTAGGTATGTTTTTGTAGGTTTTATGGAGGGTTCTTAGAGAGTTAATCATCTGTATTTGTACTATTAATTATTCTGTGGCATTGTGGAGGGCAGCGGCAACGCACTGTAGGTCGAAACGCCTGAAAAGTGGACTTAGCATTATTAGCGTCAAAAATAGTTTCTTAGTATTCTATATAATAGATTTAAATATTCTTAACAATAGTTGTCTTTAGCAATTTTTCCCTAAATCCACTCCTTCAAAAAGAAAAAAAAATTTTTCAAAAAAACTTGTGGAAGAAATTTTAAGAAATAATATTCCTGACAGGCCTTGATCGATATCGTGTCCAGACTTTTAGCATATAATCTTCTATTCATGTATAAAATCAAATCTTAAAGCACACGTGTGGTTGATTATATGGGACGAAATATGCGATATTTTATTTTTGGTATTTTTAAAGGTGTTTTATGATACTTAATACGATTTTATAAATAATAGATATAAATTATAAATAATACATAATAGACTTAAGATTTTATAAATACGAACTTTTCTCACCTGTGTTCGGTTAATACTAGGTTTCTAGTGAAATAGTAAACGAATCTTTTTATTTCGCGTGCAAATATAATTGGAGGTATAGTGGTAATGGTAACGTCAGCTTTAGGGATGTGCGAGCCTAAAGGAAAGGCCAGTTGAAGGGCGGAGACGCAAGGACGTTCACAGTCGAATATCACGCACACGGCGGCGCTGAACCTCTGACAACGTCCCACTCTGCAGGGCACAGGCCTCCCCTAGTAAATCACTGGGGGGTTTCGGGCCATAATCTACCACGCGGATTGGTGGATCACATACTCCGTTTTTTTTTTAATTTCTCGAGCATGCGTCCTCGCGATGTTTCCCCCCACCGCCGAGATAGTGACAATTTAAAAAAAAACTGTACTTAAGTATTAAACTCAGTGGTACGAGCCGAGGATTTTAACTCACGATCACAAGAATATGAGTCGAGTATATATATATATATATATATATACTCGTAGGCTATCATCACCGCTCATATATGTAAATGTTGAGATCCTCATACTATACATTTCGCATTAAATATTTTGAGTTTGATTTTGTATGTTGTATCGATGAAAACTGATGAAGAATGAAGGCCATACATCCCTCATGCTTAAAACAATGTAAAATAGGAGACCCATGTCCAGCAGTGGATACGAAAAGAAACTGTTATGATTATGTGATCAACCTACAGCGTTACAATCACAAGGGAGTTCACGACGCCGACCGCTGCCGATATTTTGTTTACCCATTTTCTTTAATTCTCGAACACGCAGATTTCCTCACGATATTTTCCTCCGTCGCTAAGCTAGTGATAATTGAAAAATCTATATTCGCATAAATACAAACTCCATGCAGCTCGTTATCAACTTATGGGATACGCGGTCAGGTGGCACCAACCGCAAATATAACGTTGCAGAACTAACCTATTCATTCAAAATCATCGTAATAACACGTTTATAAACTCAAAAGAAGTTTGTAATTGGAGTAAGGCTCGGTTGGCCAATGCTTTAGTTAATTGTATACTTGTGATATATTTTAAATATCACGAGCAAGTAAGTAATTTAAGTATCACAATAAATATATTTAAAAACTGAAGTTGTAACGTTTAAATGGCTTCAAACAAATTTGTTGCGCGAGCGCCCGCGAACAGTGTTCATACTGATATAGAACAATACACCTTATATGTCGTTATAATAAAGCTCAAATTTGATTAAAGCTAATTAAACGGTACAGTCTAGAAATCAAAACTTAAGAAAATAATCTTTTGTATTATCCTACAGGCACACGAGCAAAAATGCACGAATATGAACATTGTAATCTAGGAAAGGTACCTGGGTCCGTGCTAATGGGCCGGCCCAACCACACCGAGCTGGACTCGTACTCCAACTTGATGGTGTACTCACAGCAACTGTATGGTGCCACAACTGCCGATGACTTCAGGTATCGATTTTTTGATCTTGAACTTGAACTTGTTTTACTTTGTAAAAAAAGATTACAGAATAAATACATTTTTCTCTGTGGTGATCTAGCCATCATGAAATCTTCCTTTCCAACACTGCAATGCAACCAGCCCTTGCAGTATCCACTGCTGGACATAACCCTCCTCGTGCACATTGTCTTGTACACGAAGGATGGGTCTAACGCCACGCTGGTCAAGCGGGTTGGCGAGTCCACTGTTTTAGAGGTGGTGTAGTTGCTCAGAGCTTGTGGTAGCCGCTTTGTTATCCCTTAGTCGTCTTCTGCGACGCGGGAACAGATGTGCTGGTGCTATTTTATAGGCGGCCGCGGGCCGACACCATACGCCGCCTTTTAAAGAGACAAAACAGTGTCAAAATTTGAAAGAGAAAAAATATTTTAGGATTCTTTTTACTGAAGAATCGTATGATTTGTATAGACTTATCCTTAAAGAAAACTGTCCTTGGATGTTAGCCATTTAGAAAAGAGTTGTACGTATGTTTAGTGTCTTAAATAGTTTATTTACTCATTCTTAGCGCCGTAATTTCTTGTCCATTTTAGAAAACGTTAATGAAATCTCGAAAAGCCTGTGTGTATTTGTTTGTTACATTTTGATAAGTAAGTGACTGTGATTTCTGAATAAATAAATTAAATGAACGGTAATTAATAGAAAGACATTAATTGCAGCTTCAGCATGTTCCTATCGCCGCCTCCGTACGCAGACCTCATTTTCAGCGACGCGGCCGTCCGTTTAAAGCCCCTCCCACATACTCAGCGTTCAGCAGAAATTATCGCAGGCACTGCTCTTATTAGAGCCGCTCGCATCGTCTCATGTGACGCGCCTCAAGCTTCATATTACATAGCTTCGGACCCAGATTTCCTCTCACACGGCTATATGGTGAGAATGGGATATAATTTTATTGTAGTCTTGATTGTAATCGTGTTATTAAGATAAATTAGCATTAAGCGTACAATGTGGTTTATTAACATAAAAGCCAATTACAGTTCCCCGTAATGCAATAACAAAATGTCTAAAAATCACACTTGAAATGTTCCACAATTTTATTTAGTTACTTCATGACTTCATTTAGTTACTATGTAGTTTATTACATAGCTTCCTCTCACACGGCTATATGGTGAGAATGGGATATAATTTTGTTGTAGCATTGATTGTAATCGCATTTTTAAGATAAATAAGCACTGTGGAATTAAGTGTACAATAAATGTTGTTTACAAATCTTCGAATGCAATAAAAAATACGTCGAAAAATCACACTTGAAATGTTCCACAGTTTTATTTATTACCTATTTAAAAAATACAATTTAATAAATTTAAACTGTATATCACTTGACGCATTAAATCATATTAATAAAAGATTATTATCTATATATGAGTGTGTATATAAATATAATGTTTTGTGTGCAATAAAGAGTTTCCTTCTATAGTTCATGCATTTCACGATGACGCCCCCACTATCTTCTATGAGGGATAGTCGCGGGGGTGCGGGGAGCTTAGTTTGAAGTTCAATGTTCAAACTTTGAATATTAGTATCGAGTCGACCACGACTCAGACCACATGGTTTGTTTATTTCACGTCACCGAATTTTAATCGTGAAAGTTGCTCCACTTTTCTTTTTGCAATAAGCAATAGTGGTATATAAATTTAATTTAATTGATTTAATACAGATTCAGTTCTTTTTTAGATGCTTAAGATATTATAAAATATGTATTTCTATTAAATTAAAAAGAAATCAATATAATCCAAATATATTTTATTTATGAAACATATACATGTACAGTTTGCAACGCGGTCTTTTGTCATATTCATAGTGAATTTGAGATATTCTAATTAAGATTAACAATTTAAATCATTATTATTAGCAAAGTATTGTATGGGTCATCATCATCATCATCATCTCAGCCCTTGGACGTCCACTGCTGGACATAGGCCTCCCCCATTGTCCGCCATTTAGACCTATCGGCAGCGATCTGTTTTATTGTTTTATTACATGTTTTATTGTATGGGTAGTAAATTTTAAAATTATATGTTAAATTTAAATTAATAACATGTTTTATAAAATTATTGTTAAATGTTTAATTAATAGCATTTTTTTCATTTAAACAACATTTCTAATTAATAGTAGTTATGTTAAGTAAACATGCTCTCTCGTGATTGGCTGATTTAAGTTAGTGTTTTACGCACACTTGCACTCTTTGTGCAGTGGGGCGCGTCTTCGTGAAGTGCATGGACTATATCTTTGTCGCTACTGTATTCGGCAAGAAGTACACAAGAAGCGTTCACAAGTTATTTGATAAGAAATTAAGAAAGACTAAAATTGAGTCTCGTATAAAATGAATCTTTTATGTATGTCCCGTCCTGACTTTTCTTTAAAAAAATCTGTAAAGGGAAAACAATGAATTGATTGTGAATCCATTATAAGTTAATGAAATTTAAGAATAATTCTAGTGTCGTAGCTATAAAATAATCGTCCGTCCTGTTGTTCTGTTTAATAAGGGATTTAAAAAGACTAAAATTGAATCTCATATAAAATGAATCTATTTTGTACGTCCTGTCCTCACTTTTCTCTAAAAAAGTAATTAAATTTAAGAATAGTTGATTATCGTAGCTATAAAATCGTCCGTCCAATTGTGCCTTCATGTTTTATTAGGCGTAATAAAATGATAAATGTATGTCTTAATAAGTAATATGGATTATCTTAAACTAAATTGCAACTTAGCAGCATTTATTACGCTTACGCTATCCAAATGTACCGGTGGCCCACCTTCGTATTTCGAAATCAGTTCACCATGATTGAATTTATATTATACAGTCTGTTCTCAGCGTTCGGTGACGGTCGGAAATACGAAGATGGCCCCTTTAGGAGTATATCGTCCAAAAAGGAGTGATGCTATAAGTTAAATCTGTAACATCATGTTCAAAGTAGGTGTTGTATGTGTATTGTATTGTTTGTAGTCATTTTTATTGATTGCACGATGTGCACCGCCCGTAGTATTTCAGTTTAACCAAAGGTTTTTTATTAATTGGGGGCAGACGGACAAGCGGCCCACATGATGGTAATTGGCTACCGCCGCCTGTGAACACCTGCAACACCAGAGGGTATGCGGGTGCGCTGCCGACCTTGCAGAATCCTACTCGCAGGTCTCTTAAAGAACCCCATGTCGCACCCTAATGGAAATATCTAGAGGAATTATTTGAATAAAGATAATTTATTAAATAAAGAAATCAAAGTAGATAACACATTCTAAGTGGACAGTACTTATAAAAATGAAAACAGGAAAGATGGGTGGTAGAGTAATAGGTACAAATACAATGTCTGCTTAGTAGTAGTTTTTGGATAATTTGCCTTGCTAAACAATTTACTTTTTGGATGATATGCTCCTAAATGAGATGGCCGAGTATTAGTATTAATTAGTATTAGTAGCACCACACCCTACTGCATAGTCTTAGTAAGTGAAACAGTAAATTTCATATTTTTATTTTGATAATAATATAATCATACTGTTGCTTTCCTAATTATTATTATTATTACTATAGAAAATGTTAGTTCAAAATATGAAATAGAACATTTCCAATCTCAACTTACACAAATGAATCTCACCTAGCTGTTATTCTATCATTTGTATTTCTACGTAAATTGTTATTCTAAAAATAATATTGTATTTCTAAATCTAAATTATTATCTTTTATCTATTCTAAACTTATAATAAGTTATATTTTTTAATCTTATATTCTGTCCGTGTAAAGTTAGACTAAGTTTTATCAATATTTTTTCAATAAAATACGTGCTAATTTTAAAACTTGTTTTATTACATTTTAAATACATAAATTACTTATATACAATTCTTTCGTTAAAACACTGAAAGCCATCAGGTAAAGATTCAATTTTTTTTATTAACATTCTCAAATCTGTTCTTCTACACACATCTTTCATGGCATGTTTTGTGATATTGCCATCTTTATCTATTTTGCTTGCATGCTCTTTCCACTTTCCAAATATACAATTACACTTTGCCAATTCATCTCTTATTAAAGGTATCAGCCCACTACAATTTGATGTTTGTTTCGCACACAAATACAAAGCCATGAAAGATAAATATCGAAAATGGTTGATGCAATACATGAACAAAAAGTCTGCTGGTTTATTCTTCATCAATGTTTCTAATATAGCATTACAAAGTTTTACTGATACTCGCTTTTTGTAAAGCATTAGATAGTTGTAAATTTCACTTTCCTTACATAATATAGCTAGAATAGTGCAAAATTTGTTGGCAGATAGGCAAAACGTGGTGAATACATGACTCCATATGGTCTCCTCAGTATTGTAGTGAAAGTTAAATATGTGCCCATTGACTTGAATGCCAGATTGACCAATGCGGTTCTCAATAAATTTGTGAACATGCAATATGGCACTGGTAAATGCTATTTTATAACACATTTGTCCAAGAAACACATTGTCAGAACGACTAACTTGGAGACTATTTGTGTTGTAACTATAGCCTAGAAAATTAATTTCTTCACTAAATTTTATAGTTTCATGTGCAAAATTTACAATTGTCTTGTCATAATTCACATTTCTATAATTCGAAAGGGCTTTTAGAAAGTTGTTAGCATCTTGTATTGACTCTGTGATATACAAGTAATCATCTACAACTCTTATAAATAGTTTCAGTTGATTATCAGATTGTTTAATGTGGTCTGTGAAGTATATTTTGTCCATACTACTGTAGTATAGCTCTGAGAGAGCCGGTGAGAATTTATACCCCTGTACTAAGCCTTCCTTCCACTCATACACAGTTGATCCAGCACGAACTAAAAGAGGTTTTCGCAACTCTGCCACCATGTCTTTATACTGTTGAGCAATTTTCCTCTTCAGAAAAATATCCTTCTCAGTTTTCTGGAAATTTAAATGTGTATAACAGAGTATTTTCATCAAGTTCTCCCTGTTTATGGAACCAAAAGCATTACTGAGATCAGTCTTTATGAAGTAAAGTTTAGGTCTTGTTAGGTCCAACCATTTGTGATAAAAATTAATAAATAATCCCTCTATTTTTTTCTCTTCTGTACAAGCCAGTATTTTAAGGAATTTCAGTTTTTCCTTAATTTTATTTTTTTCTATAGAATTCAGTACGTTATTCTTGTAGCAAACTATAGGACGGTAGTTATTATTGGATTTCAAAATAAGATGCAACTTGGGTGTTTGTTGCTTGAACTTTTGTAACTTTATTCTCTTTGCAAATGTTTGTTTCTTTCCCATCTTTTCCCCTAAAGAATAGGGTTCATATTTTTTAATAATTTTAATAAAAATCATATCTGAGATTTTTCTGTCATAAAAACTTTGCCATTGATTTTTCCAAAAGTAATGTAACTTGTATTCATCAGCATTTAACTTACAAGTGGTTACATACAAATTCAAGCAGATAATTGCAGATAATACATTTTTAAAAACCCATACTAAAATTTTGTACAATATTTTTTTTGATTTTTCCTCTGGAAGACATTTCCAGGGAGCTATAGATAAATTCCACTTGTGTAATAATTTTGTAAAAATCATATGCTCACGTTTCATGCTGTAAACAATCTTCTGAACTAAGTTACGGAAAAGTTTAACATTAGATGAGGTTCCAAAAAAGTTTCTTGGTACAATATCAGACAGAGCATTCCAGCAGTAAATAATTATATTTGCTTTACTTACAGGGGCTAATTCATTATGTCTACATTTGTGAGTTACAGGAAAGTAATTAGAAAAATCTTCTTTAGATTTATTTCTCAAATTTTCTCTTAATACTAGAAAAAAATCTAATAAATCCGCTGATAATTCACTCGCCTTGATATCTTCAAATATATGTTGGAGAAAAAGAGTTTCACTTTTCAATAAATTTGATGGTATGATACCTCCAAACGACCTTACATTTTGCTTATTGACAAAGTATTGTGAAAAACAAATTGGTATATCCATAACTCGTTAATATTTAAGTAATTCAATTTAAAAACAAAGAAAGATGTTTAAAAAACAAAAATTCAAATTTTGCGACGACATGTTTCGACTTGTACCCAGTACCAGTGTTCTCAACTTCAAAAAACCAATAGATTTAAAGAAAATGTTTTAGTCCTAAGTAAAATAGTGGCAAAAGTACAATTTAGAAAATTAAATGCAAATTAAGATAACAATCATAATAATATTGTTTTATTGGCAAAAATACTTATTCCGAGTCAGACAAAGTAACAATTTCCTCTTCAATTTTACACATTGATCCATTTCTCCGGACACCCTGCTCACTCAAAAGATTTTCCTTTTGTTTGTGATTTCTCAAATGATTTTGTCAATAGCCTATTAATGATTTAGTCAATAGCCTATTAATTTATCACATTATCAATTAAAAGCCAGGAAACAATGTAATTGGTTTTGTTTAAATGCAAATGTAATATGCGCTTTTAGCTTTAGTTGGTTATTTTTGAACGCATCATTGAAATTGAAATCATCATTTTGAATGCGTTAAGTTCTATTCCAAGCTTAGGTATTTCAGAAATTTTAATATCAGTGATGTGGCAAATTGGAAATCAATTTGTAAAATAGATCTGTGTAAACTAAAATATTTTTATTATTTTTTGTTCTATTATCCACATTTCTTTCTATTGTAATTAATAACAAATCTTAAAATAATTAATTAGACAAAATGGTAGGTACTTGTATTTAAAATTGTCGAAATGGAACGCATATTTTTATTTTTGTGCCAAAGGAAAATACCATACGAAATACCCAGACATGTGAAAATTGTGAGACATCCACGACCCACGTCAACACAAACCGGAAGCGGAACAACCCAAGCACCCTCCCAGAAGACGATTAATCTAATGAAAGACTGGGCATTTGCTAGAATTTCTGTCAATGTCAAATAGTCAGACTTCAAATATGAAATGATTGCATGCATATCCCAAAATTATTACTATTTACACATAGCAGTGAGCTTTACCCAATACACATTGTAATATCTAATTTATACCTAGTAAATTATTTACTGTAGCTCTAAAATGATAATTAGAACTACAAGTACTTAGTTTGTAAAATATAAAATACCCTACTTTTAAGGTTTCTCTTACGCATTCCTAACCTCAAAATATTTTCATTTATAACTATTTTCACTGGCTTTACACACATTACGTATATTTAAACCAATCTATATTACTACATGCTGTTTATAGACGTGACTGTTATTGTTGCATAAATTATAGTCTGTGCTTTAGGATTGTCTATGGTTGTGATTTTTAGTCTATGGGTTCTCCCAATAAATGTCTCACGTGCAATGTAACACCGAGTTTTATTTAAACAATTAACCCAGCAGCCCTGCACATATCTAGCAAATATGTGACAGTGGCGACGAGGATAAAAAGAAAACAGTGAAAGTTTTACGTGTTACGTCCGTAAACTACAAGAAATACAGTAGAATAATTTCGTCTTGTTACGTCGGACGAAATTTCACAAAATGGCGGCTGCTGGACTCTCACTGCCTGAGTTTTCAGCTGCAAAATGCACATTTAAGGTGTACAAACAGGTGTTTGAAAACAAAATGAAGATCCACGAGGTGGATGAAACGAAGTGGTCACAATATTTAATCTCGTTTATAGGTTTTGACATGGTCACGTTGCTATCAGAACTCTGTTTCCCGGAAACACCACAGGATAAAACGTATACTGAATTAGTGGAACTTGTTGAAAAACACTTGGAGCCACAGCAATCAGAAATCGCGGAAACATATAAGTTTATGAAACGTGAACAGTTGGCAAACGAGTCAATCTCTGAGTTTGTGGCGGCATTAAAGAAAATGGCACAGACGTGCAACTTTACCACACATTTAGAAAGATGTCTAAGAGATAAATTCGTTCATGGATTAAAGAGTGAAAGCATAGTTAAAAGATTATTTGGTGAAGAAAATTTAACGTTTGCAAAAGCCGTGAAGATAGCAATGAGCATGGAGCTGGCGGAGAAGGGAGCAAAATTAATAACTGCTGGCAGTTCTGGGCAAGAAAGCTCAGACATACACAAAATAAGTAAAAAACAGGTGAACATTAAATGTCATTGCTGCGGTAAGATGGGGCATGTAAAACCCCAATGCAAATTTAAAGAGGAAGAATGTTTTAAATGCCACAAGAAGGGGCATATGGCAAGTGTTTGCAAAGCAAACAGTAACAAAACTTTCAAACCCAAGAGGGTCCATGAAATTACAAATGATGAAGAATTTTCTGTTATGCAAGTTAGTGAAGTACAATTGAATAGTGAATCTGTGGGTGATAGTTATGATTTGTCTAGTTTATTTCAGAAAACAGAGAGTCAATTAAATATTAACAAAGTGGTATCAATAGATGAGAAGCGTCCAAGTCCTGGGTATATAACTTTAAAAATTAATAATGTAAATATATCATTTGAAATTGATTGTGGATCAGATGTCACGTTAATGCCTGAATCTATGTTCATAGCATCCTTTCCTAATTTAAAATTATTTCCATGTAACCTAAAGCTATCAGGATATGGTGGTAACAATATCACTGTATTGGGTAAGACAAATGTAAATATTAAAATTATAAATGAAAAATACTTAGCAACATTGATTATTGTCAAAGAAGGTAAAAAGCCATTGTTAGGTAGGGATTGGCTGAGTGTTATGAAAATTGATTGGCAAACTTGTATGAAACGGTGCAATTTAATTATTCACCAAGATTCACAAATTAAACTTAACAATTTAGTAGAAAAATATAGGGATATATTTTCAGGGGTTCCAGGCGAAATTCAAGGTACTGTAGGCACTTTAAAATTAAAAGAAGCTAATATTAAACCCATTGCATTTAAACCAAGAAGAATAGCTTATGCGGTAGAAAATTTAGTTAAAAAGGAGCTTGACAAGTTATGTACCGAAGGTAAAATGTATAGAGTGACAAATAAAGAAACAGGCACATGGGCTACACCCATAGTGACCATCATTAAAGGACCTCATAATATAAGAATTTGTGGGGATTACAAGGTAACAATAAATCCATTTTTGGAGGTGCCAAATCATCCAATCCCTGTCATTGAAGACATTTTTGCAAAATTAAATAAAGATGATCAAAATGTTAAAACAGTATTTAGTAAAATTGACTTAAGAAAGGCATATATGAACAGGCGAATGGATGAGGAGGCACAAAAGCTTATGACAATTACCACACCATGGGGGTTGTATAGACCAACGTTCATGATGTTCGGTATGTCACCTGCTCCACAGGAATGGCAAGATTTTATGGATGAACACTTTAATATGCCAAATGTATATTGTTTCATTGACTATATTTTGGTTGCAAGTAGTGATGTGGATTGCCATTTAAAAACTTTAGAGTGTATATTTCAAAAACTTAAAAATTTAAATATTAAAGTAAATAAAGAGAAAACTGTGTTGATGTCCCCACAATTAGAGTATTGCGGGCATGTGATTGATAAGGAAGGCATTCACAAGACACCAGGGCACATCAAGGCCATATTGGAAGCACCACAACCTGAAAATATTAGACACATATGTACTGCACCTTATCACCCAGTCAGCAATGGCTTAGCAGAAAGGGGGGTTCAAACCTTCAAAAGGGCCATGTTAGCATATAAGTTTGATAAAAATTGTTTAGATCATAGTATACAGCATTGGCTATTAGCTTATCGTACAGCACCACATGCCACAACAGGCAAGGCACCATGTGAGTTAATGTTAGGTAGAAAACTCCGTACACGTTTATCTTTAATAAAAAAAGATGTAATTATTCCTCGGCAGTTGATTTGTAAGAAACCTGTAAAGCAATATTTGCCAGGTGATAAAGTACTGATCGCATCATATGATAACTCTCAAAAATGGTTAGATGGTGTTATTGAAAAACCAGTAGGAAATGTTATGTATGATGTGCACACTGACAAAGGCATACTCACCAGGAATGTTACTCAGTGTTTGCCTAACTATAGTGTACCTAATGAAAGTGTATTGGAGCAAGAAAAAGAATCGGAGAAATTAGAAGTAAATAAGCCGTTAATTAACAAAGAAATACCAAGTAACATTGCTAATTCTCCTATTCTAGTGCAGCCAGAAGTGCGTAGAAGTGCACGTACTCATAAGCCTGTTCAGAGACTTGATTTGTAGTAATTTAAAAATTTAATAAAAATTAGAAGAGAGGAGTGTTGCATAAATTATAGTCTGTGCTTTAGGATTGTCTATGGTTGTGATTTTTAGTCTATGGGTTCTCCCAATAAATGTCTCACGTGCAATGTAACACCGAGTTTTATTTAAACAATTAACCCAGCAGCCCTGCACATATCTAGCAAATATGTGACAGTTATGGTCAGGTCCAACCATGTAATAAGCATTGCTCTTTCTGTACCAATCTGCCGGAATAGCTGACATCAAGTTGGCAACACTGTTGCTTCTTAGTTCTTATCACTATCAACATGTCAGTCATTTGAGGTTATATTCTTATCAGGATGTATTCAGTTTCGTCTTGATTTAGTTTTCTATTGTATTATTGGGCATCTCAACATACACCATTATGGCTAAATCAGTTGTTTCTGAACTACTAAATATATTTAGAATCGGCTATGCAGCAGTGCTTCCAGAAGAACTCGTATGTAAAACTGTAAGTTACAACATAATTAGCCAACAATTGACAATAGTAAACAATAACTATGATCTGAAGAACAAAAATGTTTATGTTGTCGGAACTGGTAAAGCGGTGCAAGACATGGCTAGGAAGCTAGAAAATATTCTGATTTCTAAAATCAAAGGAGGCATCATTAGTATCCCAGCAGGCAGTTTAAATTATTCCAAAGAATCAATTATAAGATACTGTGAAGGTGCAGAAAATAACTTGCCTGATGGAAATGCTGAGAACACTGCTAAGGATATAAAGAATTTAGTTACAAAACTTGGAAGTGATGATTTCCTAATTGTTCTTATATCAGGAGGTGGTTCAGCATTGTTACCCTTGCCAAGAGCACCCGTAACCTTAGAAGAGAAAACTGAGCTAATTAAAAGACTTGCAAATGCAGGTGCTGATATAAAAGAGCTAAATGTTGTTAGAACAAAGCTCTCCGATCTTAAAGGAGGGCAGTTAGCAATGTATGCTCAGCCTGCACAGGTTGTGTCCTTAATCCTTTCTGACATAGTAGGTGATCCCTTGGATTTAATTGCGAGTGGACCTACAACCTACACTTCATCAAAGTCCTCTGAAATCACACATGTACTTTATAAATACTCATTGTTAGGAAGCCTCCCTAAATCAATTGAACAAATTTTACAGACTGATGAAGTAAATGATAAACCATTTCCATCTATTCAAATTCATAACTATATAATTGGGTCTAATAAGCTAAGTATTACAGAAGCTTCAAACGAAGCTAAGAAGAGTGGTTACAAGCCTATACAAATATCACATACCATAACTGGTAATATTGCAGACATTGCAAGGAAATATTCAAAAATGACCCATGCGTTTTGTGATTGGCTTAAAGATAAGACTACCATTAATGATGTAAAGTCTATATTAAAAACTATATTGCAGCTCCCAGTAAATTATGACTTTGAACTTGGTATAAATGAGCAAGACAACCTGAAAGGTGTATGCTTAATCCTAGGAGGCGAAACAACTGTACTAGTCAAAGGTGATGGAAAAGGAGGCAGGAATCAGCAACTTGCTTTAGAATTTTCAATATGGCTTGATCAAGAAAAACAATATTTTAAAGACTTTGATATTTACTTTTTGAGTGCGGGCACAGATGGTATTGATGGACCAACAGATGCAGCTGGAGCTATAGGGTACTTAGATTTAGTTTCAGATGCGATAAATGATAATATTGACGTCAACATATATACCAATAAAAATGATTCTTACAACTTCTATGAGAAATTTAAAAATGGCCGTTTTCATGTAGTTACAGGTCATACTGGAACCAATGTGATGGATATACATTTAATCATAATAAAGAATAAATCATTCATGTTATGATGTATCAGCTAATAATTGAGATTATAATACATAATTTATTAAAATCTATAAGCATAAATTTGTAACTGATTTTTTATTGTTTGAATTTTTTGTTTGAACCAGCACCGTAATGCGCTTCGTGCCATTGGTATGAGCTATCTTCATTGTAAATAAGATGTTTATTAAGTTTTTAATTTATTATTTTATATTACTTTATTTATTGTGTACATTTGATAGCACAATCACAATTTTAAGTCTGCACACATGAGATCGCACTAGGTATGCCTACTTTTTGTTTTTCTTTAATGTATCTTATTTTTATATGTTACCGGTGATGTCCATAAGTTTCTGGCCTGACATACTTATTTCTATAATAATTTCATTTCATTTCATAATTTATGTAAATACTAAATATAAATTTTATTAACAATTTGTGTTTCATTTATAAATATATAAATCCAACCTATAGGCATTGCAAACATACCTATTAATACACAAAATAATTTAAATAGAGGCATATTAACGGTACACGTAAAATTTACGTATGATTTGATTGTGTTTAAGGTACTTACTTCTCAATATGATTAACTTTTTTTAAATAGTGAAATAGGCGGATGAGCAAGCGGTCCCACGTCATGGTGTTTCCGCCCCCCATGGACACCAGCAACACCAGGGGGCATGAGGATGTACCGCCAACCTTTTAAAATCCTATTCACTGCTTTCTTGGAGAACCCCATATCGTAATGGAAAAACATGTTGAGGCAGTTATTATTATAGTTGATATTTATACGCATAATGCGATCTCATATAAGAAGAATTAAAAATGTTGTCATTGTGTTATCATATGTATGTAACGATTGAATATTCAACAAACTTCAATAGTAGGCATTTTGCTATGAAATCGTCAAAACTAGGTAGAATGCGCAAAAAAGGTCAAACGGAACAACCGTTCAACCGGAACGAGTTGAATGCGCGCGCAAGGAATGTGACCGTTTTATGTCACTTGTTTTTAGTGTTTTACTACAATGATCTTACTGAAAGATCGATATCGGTTTCAGTCGATATTTTTAATTTAAATGTCACGGTCAAAAGTAAAACACAAATAATTATAAAAAAACGAGATATTTTTACCATTTTTATTTACTTTCATTATTTATTTATTTATTATTTATCACACATTAGATAATATAGTAAGTAGATATACATAATTTCTAGTTTTAAACTGATATTTAATGTTTAGTTTTGAGAAACTAAACAAAAACAAGGTACTAAAAAACAAAAAAAAACAGAAAAAAATACAAATATTACTAATTGAGAGAAATATAAAAAAGAGCAATATTATAACAACAAACCATATAACAGCCATTTGTACCCTATACTTTTCAATAGGTTTCGTAAAATTTTCTCTCCCCACGGAAATTCAATTTTTTCTCTTAATGCTAATAAAAGCTTAGGAGAAGTCGGTAGAATCTTCTTCGTCAGATAAAATTCTTCGATGCATCTTATTATCACGCCACGATCAAAATCAACAACATTCATGTTTCGTTTAAAATTTATTTTTTTACCTTTCTTTGATGGAGATTTTAATTTCGAAGTGCCAGCTAATTTTGATTCCCTTTAAATATTGTCTATAGTTCGTTTATTTAAGCCAGTGTAATGTGCTGCTCTTTCAATACTTCTACACAATGATATTTCCACAACATTTGATAGCTTTTCTTCTTCACACAACTTTCGCACCATATTTCGACTTTGACTTCGAATCACCGATCGTTTTTTTAAATAAGCTTGGTCACTCATTTTTACAAGCAAGTATAGTAAAAAATCTACCGAACAGGTGTTATATCGATGACGCAAGAGAAACAATAGAAAGCGAGCAAGCGCATCACTTAACTAGCCGGCACAAGTGGGGCGAGGGGCCTGGGAGGGGGTGTGCTCGTGTCCCCACACCTCACACCGCGCGCGCATTTAGCTCGTTCCGGGACTATACATGGGGGTTTTTTTAATGTTGGATAACCTAGTGTCTGGAAGAAAAACAACGGTATGTCTCATCTCGATAGTTTTGGATAATAATATGTAAAAAAATGTTATTTTCGTACTTAGTTACTTAACTTAGTTGATGTTAATGAACAAATAAATAACAATGAGTCGTACAATTTCTTTAAAAAATGCAGAAATGGCATTTTCAATGTGTTCACTGGGGTCACCGAAACAAATGTTAGGGATATACATTTAATAATCGAAAGAATGGAATTAACGGCAAATCAGTTTGTGTGCCGATTTCAAGAATTTGCTCCTACAGAGATGTGATTAAGTAAATTTTCAAATAAATGTATTATGTATAATCTGTGCTTTGGTTAAAATTAGTCGTTGTTTTACCTACTCTTTGTTACTGGTATTTTGACTATTATCCAAGAATGCATATAAGAATAGATAGGTGACGTTATCCAAGCAAAGAGACCTTATTGTCAGTTGGACTTTTCAACTGGCCAGAATGGCTTCGACAGAATTTATAATTTAAAATTTCGTTGTTTCAAGATTCTGTTCAAATTGAAATGCTCTAGCATCTGATTATTAAGATAAAGCAATCAAAAATTTAGCTATGATATAAAAATATCTTGGAAACTAGAACCAAGGTATAATTTCTGAATAAGATCACATTTCTCAGATAATATCACATTTTACCAAATGGTTCTGGACATATTTCGTGCATGGCAGGAATGAGTTGATAAGTTAAAATCACCTGCTTTTCAAGGACACCGTTTAGGTGTTTAACGTTTGTGTTTTCGCTTTAAATATTGAGACATCACTTTAATACTGAAATTAATTTCTCTGAAGTTATCAAGTAGTGAAAGTTTTAATTACTTTTATTGTAAATCCAAAGTGATATGTGTCAGAATTTCCTATTTAAGATTCCTATTTTCTTATCTTATTTCTGCCAGGCACACATTTATAAGATGATAAATAAAACCTACTTTCGTATTCCATGCTTTTAGTCATGTTATATGATCATATATTTTCTTCTTTCTTGTTAATCTTCCATATCTGTATCAACTAATGTATTTTTCAATGGATTCTAGGTGTTTTTATAACGGAGGGTATACACTAAAATATACACAAATATACATTAATTCATAAATGTATTATTTCAGACATAGGTTTCATAAAGACGGTTTTAAGAATAAATTAAGCTTATTTTGTTTATTCTCCTGTTTTAATTTAGCTGTAGCCAGTACAGCTTTTTGACAGAGTCCAGCAAATTTATCCTTTTTCTTCTTATTATTCTTTATAACTTTAATTGTGTCTTGTGGGAAGAGAGAGTTATTTTTGTTTTTCAAAGAAAACACTTCATTAGTTTTACAGTAGACATTAAGTTCAACCTTTGTATCTTGTTTGTGTCTGTTTTGTAATGATGATTTTGGTTTATCTTTAATTGTTTTATTGCTATCAACAACTTTGTCTATCATAATTTCCTTACGTGTCGGCTTATCTGGTTTTAGTATGTTTGTAGTTGTTGTATGTTTGCAAAATTGACATATGGCTTCCTGAAAAAAAATTCAAAATGTAGTAAAATTTAAATCACCTGTATTGCACCTTAATTTAATAACACAATCACAATATATTTTTTTTATGGTCGAAGGCGACAGACGAGCATACAGTCCACCCGATGGTAAATGGATACTGTCGCCCATAGACATCCACGATACATGCCAACATTAGTCCAAAATGACAAACGTTGGCACACCCCCGGATGCGCTACCTACCTTTGGAGACACAGGAATGGATTTGGAGAAAGGGTTGGGAAAATGGGGAGGGATAGGATGGGAATGGGCTCTAGCACCTCTCACTCACTACCAAAACACGTACATACATTGGGGAAATGCAGTACATTTCAAGGTAGTCTTCTGTAAGAGAGGGGTAACGTGGCTAGTCGAGTGGCTATTCAATATTAGAGTGGCCATAGCCTAGGATATCGATTTTCAACTCTCATTAATGAGGTTGTGAGTTCAAAGCATCTGCCCGCACCACTGTTTTGTTGGAGAGTATAAACTCCAATGTCATCAAATAATAGATATAGAGAACTATTTTATGTTTTGCCTAGTGTAGCCTTTCACTTGTTGCTTTGCTACTCAGCTATACACAGAATATCACATACTTAAATTATCGATCTCTATTTTTATTTCCTTGAATGAGTTTCTATTGAAGTATGGATTTTTAAAAATCACCAGGCAGTAGCTCATTCATGAAGGAAAACATTATGAGGAAACCTACATGCTCAGGAATTAAAATCTGCTGAATATTTCCCTACATGAAACTACCTAGTTTATCTGATGAATGTTAGGATCAACCAGTCTAGCCTAGGATAAACTAGTTCATCCTGATAAGAAAATCCACACAGGGACAGTCTGATATTGCCTGGGTTAATCAGGTTACCACATTAGACAAACATCAATATGATTACTTACTAGTGTGTTACTATTTAGTAAATCTTTTCTATTCTTAACCATATCTTTATTACTTTTAGATTTTCTTAGATTGCGTATTCTCTTTTTCTGCTTTTTAGTGAGTTTTATTGGCTTCAGCTGCAATAAGATAGGGAAAACAAGTTATAATATTATGAATTATAGAAAACTGATATTACCCTTTTTGGTGTAATTGACATAACCCCCAATGTAAGCTTCGGTAGTAAGTGAGTGACATATAGCAGAGCTCATTCCCATCCCATCTCATCTCTCCTATCCCAATGAATGAAGAGTATAATGAAATAACCATAACTATTTGATTATAACACGCATAAGGCTGGTCCGGCCCATCAACTAGAGTTATTGAGCTGTGCCTAAATTGAAATACTTAAAATTATATGAATAAAAAAAATATTCAAAAGAAAATTATCTTTATATTCTTATATAAACTTTACATTATATTGTGCCAGCGGCAGGTAAAACAAATTGGTTCTCGTGCACAATCAGTGTATGTATATTGATTGAAATAAATATCTAATAATAAAAACAGGAGAGAATCATTAAATTATAGGAAACAATCACTGATTTAAGTTACAAAATAAAGTATTCTTTGTTTAATAAAGAATTAATAAGTATGTGTGTGAAGAGCATAATAGGTTTCTTACCCTAGTTTCTGTGCCTTTCCTCCACTGAAGACAACAATATGTGCATCTCACTTTTGATGAAAAATGTTTTTCAGGTAACCCAAATCCTTTTGTTACTTTTTTACAGCGCATCCTTAAAACACAGTTATATATTAAGCAAGGCTAAAACACGTAAAATATGTAATAGATTTAACACTAGAATTGCAGAAAATTCTGCCAACCTAGGTTAGTTGGGTCAATTTGGACCAATATTATTTTTTGTTAAATAAATGTGAGTGTTTACCCAATAAAACTCGTAATTATTATTTAATATTTTTTCTTATAGACAGATATCTTTGGTGTACTTTGACATACAATAGTTATCATACTTATCATATTACACAGTAGTAATAAAAAGTGGAAATAGATGCAATATTACTCTTCTGAGTCACATACTGGGCATATGGAAAACTCTTTCAATGTGCATTTTTTGCAATCCGTTTTCTTACAGGGTTGGCATTGTATGGCATTTTTAAAAATATATTGCAACTATGAAGTTGAAATTTCATCCCAATTGTAAGTGCATTACAATTCATAAAGTTATTAAAAATTAGGGCTCTAAGTGTAATAGAACATTTATTACAGAAGGAAAAGCCTTGAATTGTGTCAAGTTTGGGACGCCGGCGTTATTAGTGTTATAGTGCAAAACTTACAAGTAATAACTCTTCAATAACGTTTGAGTTTTATTATCTTCCGATGAAGGTAAACTTGCAGCAGCTTTAAAGAGTAAGCCAATGTGTGCATCTGGATCAGTCATTGTTTGATTTATTTTAAATAGATCAATTATCGAACGAAACTAGGAAAAAAACTAAAGTAATACAAACGAGGAAGGACGAGTTTTACTATAGAACTTGTGGTTGCATGTGTGCGATTGATCCTTTTCTATCTTCATAACAAAAATAGAGACAACGTCAAGGGCACGCACGTTTTAAAATACGGCCATTTTTTGGCATTTGTTTGACATTCTTGAGCTGCGATTCAAATACAGATACAAATGTTCATTTTAAGATAATACAAATAATACTGATCTCTTTTGAAGACAAGAAAAAGTACATAGAGTCGTCGCTACCACTGAAGTCCGATAGACACGGCGTCCGGCGATAAAATCGTGTAATGAAATGTTGCCAGCACCACAGGCAATAATTTACCCCTTCTCCTAAATGGCAACATAAGCTAATGAATTAATTAATAAATCAATGCGTATAATAAAATTAAAGCAATCAATGAATTACTGATTCATTCACATTGTAAAACTAGTTTCACGTTTTACATTGTTAATTTAGGATAACATAATTAAGATAATGTACGCGGTCGCCTCAAGCCTCTCGTAGACGGGAGAAGTAAAATGTCGCTTAAAATAATAAACTGTAAAAATAAATAAAATAATAGTAAAAATAAGGTACATTGTACAAAACCTTTGCACACGCAGCTCCCTCCAACATTAAAATAGTACAAACCCTTCAAAATAAATTCGTCCAAAATAATAATATAATAATATTATTAATAATATACATAATTCCAAAATAATCTAGCGATGTCGACCTCCAGAAGGAGTGACGCTACTATGATAGAGTCCTTTACCATTCCAACCCCCTAATAGTTGCCAGCCTAACCTATGTCCCCAATATGAGCGTCCTAGAAGACCTCGACGACCCAAGTACTGCTGCCAATGTGGTCTTGCAATACACTCACGGGCTACATCTAAAAGTATACACCGTCCCCACCGGCGACGACAAGGACGTCCCCCTAACTATATCGTGAACACAACGGCCTTCAGTCTACACATTTACCAGGTATCGGTACGTACCTGGGCGCATCTCGTCGACTCACGATCCCGCGGTACCCTCCCAAAGCAACGCCCTAAACTGAAGTTCGTTCCTTCGGCAGTCTACCGGCGGGGGAGCCCTTATACTCGTTGCTGCACACACTTTTTGCTCCTGGCTGAGCGCCTTCTGCGCTTGCCCTAAACC
Source organism: Sesia apiformis (assembly GCA_914767545.1). NCBI lineage: Eukaryota > Metazoa > Arthropoda > Insecta > Lepidoptera > Sesiidae > Sesia > Sesia apiformis. Next base: position 7,011,537 of record OU611970.1, on the reverse strand, counting down.
ATACATGTACGGTGACTTTTGAAAGGCCAGGCCGCAAAAATTTAGCTATTCCGAATTAAAAGTCACAGTAGTTTGCATGAGTGTTATAAACCCGATAAAGACCGTCTGCGAGCGCGCTAACAGCGCTGTTAGCGCCAATTATCGCGAATCGCGATTCGGAACGCACCCAATGTTTTCGCACTATTCGCGCCAAAGTGCTATAACGTCAGAATTTAACCCCCCATCTACTGTTTATTTCATGTTTAAATAAATGTAATTTTCACGAATAAACAATAATATAACCGTTAAAAACATTACTTACTAAAGAATTATTTAGAACAGAAAGAATTATTTTAAAAGTGATATTTACACGGTTACCATAATGGATGTAGCCGATACATATGCTACACAAAATCAAGTGAAAGATGAGGTTGGAGTGCGTTGCCAGAAACTTTTTCAGGATTTTTTAGAGGAGTAAGTACATTTATCTCATAAGCATACATATAATACTATCTACATTTACTCATCAGTTAATAAATAACAGGTTTAAAGAAGACAACGAAATCAAATACGAGAGAAACGCAAAAGAACTTTTCAAACAGGAGCTAGTCACGTTAGAAGTCAGCTTCGACGATGTCGAGAAGTACAATCAGAATCTCGCCACCACAATTATTGAGGAGTACTATAGAATATACCCGTTTTTGAATCAAGCTATACTGAATTATTTGTTAAGTTTAGCAGATAGTAATACAAAGAAAGATCTGCATAATAAACGGTGTTATGTGTCACTTGTGGACGTACCTACAAGGCATAAAGTGAGGGAATTAACTACAGCTAAGATTGGAACACTGATAAGAATATCTGGGCAGATTGTGAGAACACACCCGGTGCACCCAGAACTGGTTGAAGGCACATTTGTTTGTCTAGATTGCCAGACAATCATCAGAAATGTGGAACAGCAGTTTAAGGTAATATGCCATGATATTTATTAAATTAACCATTATTATCCATTTAAAATGCTGAGCGGAACAACCTTCAAGCGACTGACGTTACCTGATGTAATTTAGTACAGTCCGTCCACAATGTAAACGTAATATAAATTAATAATGTGTTTTTTTATACTGAACTATCACTTAAAATTAAGCATTTTTTGTGTTTCTGTCGCGTCGAGATGTTCCTTCTTGTTTTTATATTGCTCGATTAGTGTTGATGACACAACACCATTTTGTTTTTAGTGTCCTTTGGAATATCGGATGTGTATGTGTCCTTTGAGCGATTTGACTATTTTTGTTGTAATTTAATTGTTATTTGTTCATTGTTATAATTTTTGTTATTTATTCTTTAAGTTTTACTTATAATTTGTTTGAAATGAATAAAAGACGTGGTCCACTTAAAAGTGAGTCATGAAACATTATTATAAAAGTACATGAGTACTTTCAAATAGAAAGAAACTCATGCAGTGAAATGTTGAGAGATTTGATTAAATTACAAAAAAGTGCTCAAGATTCCATCAGGTTGTTCTATCTCGTAATTTGTTGAACAATATAGTACATTACTTGCACAATATAAATAAAATTAGAGAGCGGGTGGCCGCTGCCACTGGAGTAAATAAATCTACTGTATCAAAGTTACAAGGACAGAAAAGGGAAAAAAGAGAGGACGCGGAAAAAAAAGTTTCTAGATAACTTTGGTCTCACATCCCTGAGAAATATTATATTCATTTTACAATGTAGGAATCTTTTCCTAGTTAAATAAAGGAAAAGATTCCTACATAATCTGGCTGAAATAAACTTACAAGCCTTTGCTAAACCTGAATTAGACTACCAAGGTAGTAAGGCTATTTAAGACAAATTTTAATTGATTATTTGGGATATAAATATGAAAGATGTGTTCAGAAAAGATCGGCACTTATTGAAAGGCTTGTCATACAAGCGTGGAGGGCTAGATATATGCGACGCATGAACGAAAATGATATGTTAGGAGTACACAAAAAACCAGTAATCTTTCTGGATGAAACATGGATTCACGCTTATTATTCCATTAAAAAATGGGACCGATGTTGGTGTTCGAATGACTAAGTCCTGGACAAAGGTGGATAATAGTTCATGCCGGTGGTGAAAGTGGATTTGTCAAGGGTGCCCAATTAGTCTTCAAAGCTAACACTAGAACTGGAGATTACCACAATCAGATGGATACTAATAATTTTACGAAGTGGTTACAAGAAAAACTTATACCCAACATACCACCCAACAGTATTATTGTTATGGACAATGCTTCATATCATAGTAAGGAGCAGAATAAGACACCAACTATGTGTTCGAAAAATCAAGATTTAATTGATTGGTTACAAACTCATAATATTGAATTTCCCGAAAAAGCAACAAAACTGGAATTATTTTTGATAATTAAAAGAAACAAACAACCAAAACAATATATAATAGATAATTTGTTAGCTAGTCATGGTCATGAAATAGTGAGATTACCACCCTATAACTGCGATCTAAATCCAATTGAGTATATATGGAATTTATTGAATCAAAGAGTGGCTGATAGAAATGTTGATCAATTAGAGTCTAAAATTGATTCACTAACATTGGAAGCTTTAGATTCGATCACACGCGATGATCGGATAAAGGAAATTAACCACGTTAAACATCTAGTAAAAGAATATTGGGAAGAAGATCCTATGATGGAGGAATCTTATATTATTAATAAAGGTGGGTGTTAAATATGTATATTTTTTTAGTAATTGTGTTGTTATTTCATTTCTTTCCTAGCCTGGTTTTAGTTCAATTATATGTGTTATAATAATTATGTGTATTATTTTGCAGGAGGAGACAGTACCTCTGATTCTTGGGATGAGGAAGATGATGACGAACATAGTAGCATGAGTGGCGTGCAAGAACTTTCTGATTGAACTCTGTGCAGAATGTAAATAATACATATTATAATAATATTAATTAGTATCCTTTTTCTCCTAACCCTACCCGTATAGGCGTGAACTAAAATTTACTTTGACAAGGTTCCTTCCGCTCAGCAATTTGCACGGATAATACTATCAATTGAATAATTTTTACTCTCAATTGAATTCAGCTTTTCCCTTTATTTAGCAGATTTTTTGCATTATTGATATATTGTGATATATGGTATATCAGCAGATGTATGTGATTACATCAGTGACAGTGGTGGTCACATAATTAAAGACACCTTCTATTTAGCTACATACAACTTTATTGATAGTATTATCAATAGTGAAGATAAGTATTAATTCTACTTTAATTACTATTAATCATTACGCTAACACCATATTCTTAAAATGAAGGCAATAAAGACTTTTATTTGGCAATAGTTGAGATCTTATTTGTTTTTTAACTAAATCACAAACTTTTTTAATATGCTCGCTGCTGGCCACCTAATTAAAGACAGTTTATGTTTCATGTTCTTAATTTAAAATTTAAAAAAAAAACAGCCCTCTATATTTTCTATATATTTCTCTATATATTCAATATTTTCCATTTTGCCGGGAATTTTCAAGAAACACGCTTAAAGCAAAAATTAGCTTAACTTTATCTCAAAATTAATATCATTTTCATCATATTGAACGAGCTACTATGGGAAAAAATAAAAGTTGCGATTCCTCTAAAAGAAAGATCATTCTGATTTTTTATGACAAAGGTTGGTCATACAGGGAAATTGCGAATCACTTGCGATGCTCTAAAGATATGTTCATGAATGCTATCAAACATTTCAAGAAGTTTAATACAACAGAAAACGTACCTAGGAAACCTAGACCTAGAAAAACAACCCCGCGTGAAGACTCCAGAATGATATTGTTAGCCAAAAAAGAACCATTCAAAAAAGAGCTTATTCGTTTGGAAGTGTTTGGTGCAGGAGGATCGAGAGGTGTGTCGGCAAGAACAATTAGAAGGCGATTATGTGATGCAAAGTTATTTGGAAGAATATCTCGTAAGGTACTTTTAAAGATAACAAATATCAAATCTAGATTAGTTTGCTAAAAAATATGAACACTGGACTGAAGTGAGTGGAAAAACGTACTATTTTCGGATGAAACAAAAATTAATATGATTAATTCTGACGGAAAACAATTTGTGAGACGTCCTCCGAATAAAGAAATGGGTCCAAAGTATACGAAGAAAATAGTCAAACATGGGGGACGAAATATTAATGTTTGGGGCTGTTTTTCCGGACATAGTGTTGGACCTGTCAGGAAAATTGTAGGCAATATGGATAAATTCCAGTACAAGAGTATTTTAGAGGAAACTATGTTACCCTATGCCGAGGAAAGTTTGTGGTCTAAACGTTCCAATAACGCAATCCAATAACGATCCAAAACAGCAGTGGTTAAAGACTTTCTACATAACCAATCAGTAACGGACTTAGATTGGCCCTTGTACAGTCCCGACATCAACCCTATTGAAAATTTGTGGTACCATGTGAAGAAAATGATGGCCACAAAACGTACCACTAACGTTCATCAACTTTATATGCTTTTAAAGAAACATAGGAGCAAATTCCAATATCAACTTGCAACAAATTGATCTCTTCAATACCAAAGCGATGTCGGGTTATTATTGCTGCTTAAGGACATGCGACAAAATATTGGTAACTTTACTATAATGTCTATAAATATGTTATAATTAATTATAATAAACTTCATTTTAATATTTACGATATTTGTTTTTTCTTAGTTACTTAGTTAGTGTGTCTTTAATTAGTTGGCCATACCTTTGTTCAATTCATACAGCTTGAAATATAGTTAAACGGAATAAAAATGTAGATCGTCTCAACTTTATGGAAAATATTTAATTTTAACATCTCACAATGCATTGTTGATTAAACATGTTGATTTAAATCAATGATTTAAACATTGTTGCAAGTTCCTATTGTATTAAATTAAAAAATAAATAATCAAAAATCTCAGTTAACTTAATATCTCCCGAGTGTCTTTAATTATGTGACCACCGCTGTAAATGGGTATTCCCCTAAAGTTAATAATTTTCAATTTTATGGGAATCCCCATGCCTTCTGTTGAATGATTTTACAACTGTTCATTATTGGTTTTGACTTCCTTACAACAACACATCGCCTAAGTTTTTTTTGTGACCAGTTCAACTAAATACTATCCAGTATCCACGACCCATGTGACCTAATTAGAGTTTAGTGCTAACTAGAGTACTACCTACTGTCTTTATACTGTCTGAGGTAAGTTTTAATTTTTATTTTTTTAATTAATGTTTGTCTTTGATTCTCATCATCTTGTTTTCAGAGAGATTAGAGCGTGCCGTTTTCTTGTGTGATTGATACTGATGTCCCATTTTGTTTTATTTGTATCCTATCGTATCATTAACATGATTAGTATTCGTTTAAACAAAATGAAAGTTAAAGTCCTAGCCGATAATGCTCCTGCCTGCTGGGCTCGGGGTCCCGAGTTCTATTCGCGGTCTGGTCAAGCATATATTTATGTGACAGATAATCTTTGTTCTTGAGTCTTGGATGTTTATGATGTGTGGTGTGTCCCCCCGCAATACAGGGTAAGGGTTTAAGTTTGTTATTTTTAAGTTTTAACCTTGTATTTCATTTATTACAGTTCATAAAAAAAGCTGACCCATAATAGCCCACAATAAACCTCACTACACCTGAAGGGCAATCAATATTAGTTGATACGATCGACAAGTCAGGCCACCCCCATACTGCTGATTATTTGTAAGAAGTTGCCACAGAAACGATTAAAAATACCAACAAAAGTTTCAAATTCAAAGTCAAGATCTTCGTTACCGACAATGCCTCTAATGTCGCGAAAATGAGACACGAATTGTCTAAAGATAATGAAGACAATACAATATGGTTGTTGTACGCATGTGTTAAACCTTTAGTGCAAGATGTGGAAATCAAAGGCATTTCTGCGAACATAATCAGATAGCGAACATAATTAATTTCAGAAATAAACCTCTGCCTGCAAGCTGGTACAAAGCTGCCGGTGATAAAAAGTTGGTGATGCCCATTACCATCCGATGGAATACTACGAGAGACTGTATTCGATCTGACCTTTCCAATTGAGGAATATTGGTGCAAATATGCCAAAATATTAAAAATGAAATTGACAAAAACATTTTCCAAATCGTAAATGACGCGCAAATTACAAACAGCGAAATTCAGATGCCATCACATTTGGATCAAATTGCTCGACCCTTGGACAGGGCCCAAAGGGATGGGACATCAATACAAGTGACTGTAGATATATGGCACCCGTTTGAGAAAGATCTAGAAAATAAAACACGACAAGTAAAACATTTCTTCCAGGCTAGATGTGACATGCATTGGCATCTGTCCATTTCTGGCTAATATACTGGACCACAGATTCCTGGGCAAACATTTGAGCAACTGGAGGTCCTAGACATGAACATTAACGACCCTCGATGGCTCCACTGGATAGGCCAGGAAGGATTCCAAACACTTTGTGAACAATTACTGTCAGCAGTAGCATCAATAGCGGGTCTCGAAAGATTTTCTCTACCTTCGGCCCGGTGCAATTAAACATACGTAGTCGATTAGGAAACGAGAACGCCCATGGTCCATATCTTCAAAACTGAGCCAGTCCCAAAAAAGAATTCATGGTACTCCAACATACAATATGGACTGGGTTTGCGATCCCAATTCCAATGCGGACATAGAAGAAATAGATAAGGTTGAGGCCAATCGTCCAACACTAAAGATTATAATTATAATTTAGTTGAACGTTGATTAAGTAGACTGCTCATTAATCTCGAAGACTATTTTTTTGTTACTCTAATTTTACTCTAATTTTTTTGTTTTGTTTTATAATAAATAAGTTTATTAATCAAACTCAGAGTTTCATTTAACAATATTGACACATTAAAACCACTTACAAAATGAAGTTGGAGTATTTTTTATATACATGATATACTTATATCCGACACGAACCCTGTTATTTAGTAACTCAAAAGATTAAAATAAAACATTTTGAAATGAATTCTTTCTAATTTTCTATACCTAATACAAAATTGATTGAGAATGTTTAATGGCAAACTGTTGCTTAATAACAATTTTGCTAAGGATTTTTAAAATCAGTTTTAAAAAAAGAACAATATTAATAAATACCAGTCATAAGAAAAGAAACAAGACTTTCAGTTTCAACATGTTTTCAAACTCAATCGAATTCATTTGAGTTTGAAACCTGAGAAAAATTGTATCAACCTGAGAAAAAATTATATAGAAAATAGGCAATATCCTCGATTTTGAATAGTTCTACTTAGTTTTGCAACATGTTGTAAATTCCCTAAATATTTATTTTTATGATATAAAAATATTTCAAACATTAATATTCACAGTACACAATCCCGACAATCTGCCGTAACCCAGTGTGTGCAAATCGTCGAAGATTCATGTTAGACACAGACAAGTCTATATTTGTGGATTTTCAAAAGATTCGCATCCAAGAAACACAGACTGAACTACCTCGGGGCTGCATTCCACGCTCCCTCGAGGTCATACTGAGGGGGGAAGCTGTGGAGTCTGTTCAGGTAATTCTTAAATCTTTGTTGTTTTTTTGTGAAAGTTTAGTAGTTATTGGTACATATTTGAACTATGAAGCAATCAGATTATTTGATTCCTTGAATTATACAATTACATTTTGTCAAAAATTGCAACATTTGCATTTATTTTAGAAATTTGAAGGAATTTAATAACTTAACCAAATTTATTGAATTAAATGATTTTTATTTTTATTTCTAAGGTGTCTTTATTTTTTTAGAGCAATTCTTGTTTAGGTTTATTTATGACTCAGTCATAAGATTGGGAGTTGGAACCTTGACCCATCATACACACAGTTTTTAATTTACTATAGATTTTTCAATTATAACTACCTCAATGATAAAGGAAAACATTGTGGGGAAACCCAGCTGTCGGAGAATTAAAAAAAACCTGGGGCGTGTGTCCATTAATTTACACTGGGCCCAAGTGATAGATTATGCTTTGAAACTCCCTCGATTTGTTGTATGACCCTTAATCTTTCTCTATAAATACCTTTGCTTTTTGTGTTAGATTGATAACTTTTGAGTAAATCTACAAAATGACACCAAAACATAAACTTCATACCAGTTACTTTTAGTACTAATCTCCTTTGATTATAACCTATACATAAACAGAAAGGACTTATAGTGATTAGGTACCACATTCCTTGTACAAGCAGGTATAAAAAAAAAATTGGTGTCATTTTGTAGGTTTACTTACTCAAAAGCTATCGATCTAGCACAAAAAGCAAAGGTATTTATAGAGAAAGATTCAGAAAAAATTAAAAAATACATAATTTTTAGATTAAATTTCATTGTTCCTATTTATTTTGTTAAATCTGTTATGTCAATATTTAGGAATAAACTATTCAATTAATCAATGGCCTGTAACTTTACCTTATCAATAAGACTATTTTCAGTTTTCTATGACTTATGTTCTCCTATGTCTTTCATCAATACATACATCAAGAACTGTTTAGACGTTTAGACAGAAAGAAGAAACACAAGTCTACTGATACAGGCGCATCACTGAAAGCTATATATATATATGAAACTATATATATGTGTATAAAAATGGATGTGGGTATATCTGATGTTAATAGACTTCGACACCGTTTGATCGATCACCATGAAAGTTGACACATATATGTATTTTTTCATCGAGACGGTTTTTATGCTATCGACTTTGTTATAACTCGCCACTAGATGGCGCTGCAGCACATCGACTTCTATACCGTACAACCGATCGCCATGAAAATTGGTATACATGGGTTATTGAGCACGGAGAATATTTTCGAGCTATCGATTTTGTTATAACTCGCCACTAGATGGCGCTGCAGCACCTGCAGCTGGCAGGACAACGTCTGCGGGATTTTGCTAGTCTAATATATAATAATAAATAATATTTTTGGTTAATTAAAAAATTAAGATAGCTGCCATTCAAGGGGGATTGGAGTAGGAGTAGGTAGGAAGATGTTTTTGTCGATCAAAATAACAAGATAGAAATAAGTGTATAACATATTGGTATAAAATATTTGTAATGAATCCTGTGACACACACCTGCCTTTTTTGTTTTGATCTACAATTCATTTTCCAGGTATGTTTGAAGAGATTTCCACCAGAATTTACCTTTTGTACATATTTTTTTCTTTATTTCACTTTTTATGTGGACAATAAATTATAAAAATTAAAGAATTTATTTTATGTATTTTTCTAGGCTGGAGATCGCTATGATTTCACAGGAACCCTGATAGTGGTTCCAGACGTGGGCTCACTCTCGTTCCCAGGGGCCAAAGCAGAGCTCACTACGAGGACTAAACAATCCAATGAGGCCATGATGCAAGGCATCAAGGGGTTGAAGGCATTGGGAGTTCGAGAACTGCATTATAAGTAATTTGTTTATATTATTGCTCTTCATTAAACCAATTGTAAAAAGAAACCATTAACTTTTTGGATGTCAAACGGTATCAAACGGTCGATATACATATTATGTATATTCCCACAGGACATCATTTCTATCGTGCAGTGTTCAAACTACATCGAGAAGATTTGGCTCAGGGGAGTTGGGTACAGGCGATCTTACCACTGAGGACATGAGGAAACAGATGACTGACAGGGAATGGGATAAGGTAAGCTGGATGATTTTTTATGTCGAATTATCGTCACCCGTTGTTTTCTTCTGGATATAGAACTTACAATAGTCATATCTGCTTATAACATTTCACTGTAGGGCACAGGTCTCTCCTAGTAAATCACTGGGGGGTTTCGAATTACAGTACTTTCTCCATTCTGTTTTTTTAAAGTATGCCTGTTTATTATTAAAAGATAAATGAAAAGTTTAATCATAGCAAAAAAAAAAGTTATCTTGTATAAGTAAGTGCAGTTTCTGTTTATGTTATTTTGTAGGTTTTCTTTCATATGTGTCCCTAATTAGTTGTCCAGCAATCAAATAGTACGCAAGAATAATAACATGTTTCAAGTTTCCGTAAAACAAATATTTTTATACAGCTATTTCCCTGTTTTACTATATTTATATGTAGGACTTTAGTGTAAACACTAACATAGCAACAAAGTCCCATGAATGTTACACGGACTAGAAGAAAAATATGACTCATTTAGTACTAGTGTCCCTTAATTAGCTAACCACGACTGTATTAAGATCGTACAGAGAGACATCCGATTAATATTATAAACATTTGACATTTCGAAGATCATCAGACCGTGTACAAAATGTCAAAAGCCACACTTCAACGGTACACTAGCCATATTAACTTGAACAAATGATATAAAAAACCTTCAGCAATCTGATGAGAGTGTGAACTAAATCACGATATAACATTTTAACATGGCCACTGTACAAAATTTGACTGATAAGTGATAACTCAACCTCTTGCCAATCCGCTTGGCCAGCGAGGACATACATCCCTCATGCACAGGGCAATGTGCACGAGGAGGCCAACAGTGTCCAACAATGGATACTGAAAAGGCTAGTTACAGTTACGGTAACTGGATAAGAAGAGAACAGGATTCTGTGTGGCAAAGAGCATTCTATATTCAGCAGAGATAAAACAGACTGATGGTATGACATGGTATTTACATTTTGACATTACGGTCAAAACCTTGTAAAAAAATGTTACAGATGTTGCGAGAAGTTGTACTTAAATTAGCAAAAATATGATTCTTTACACTAACTAAAAAGCTAAAAATAAGTTAATTATTTAAAAAAAATACCTGCCTGCGTCCAACGTATATTGAAAAAAACTAAAATGAATAAAACAAGGAAGCATGAGCGCGCTCCACCCTTGTGCGCGAGGTAGATTTTTTACGCCACCGCGCTCCCTGCGCACGTGGTGTTTTTCTTTTCTTGTTGCGTACATTCTTGTGCGTGGTAATTTTCTTTCCGTTTCGCATGCACCCTCCTGCGCCAAAATCAACTGGTATTGATGCAATTCCTAATAAGGTGTTTAAAAGCCTCCCGATCGACACTTGATCTCACTTCTTGTGGCTATTTGCAACGCCGCAATGAAACATCATCTCTCTCCAGCAGCCTGGAAATAAGCCGTCGTTATCGGCATCCCCAAACCGGATAAATGCCGCTCGGAACCCTCTATTGAATACAATGGCTGAAATCTACAAAAGAATTCTCCTTTCTCGCCTACTGAGCCACATCAATTCAAAAGGCCTACTCATCGACTTTAGAGTTCGCCTTTAGAGCCAAACACTCTTGTGTCCAACATCCTCACAGGTCTCAACCAAAGGAGACCCTTCAAGACCTTAGCTGTCTTCTTCGACATAACGAAAGCTTTTGATAAAGTGTAGCACACCGGTTTAATGTATAAACTGTACCAACTGGAGGTGCCTGAAAGTCTCATCCTCATCATTCGAGACTACCAGAATCGCACCATTCGCTACAGAGTTGAAAACACTGTCCAGTTGAAGTTCCCGCCCGATAATAGCTGGAGTCTCCAGGGCCCCGTTCTAGCACTTATATTATATTGTAGTATTTAGTATTATAGCACCCACGCTATAATACTAAAAGGGCATGTCATTGGTGTAGAGGGATCTACACCAATGACATGCCCCACTCCCCTAGAATAGAGCTTGCTCCTTTGTGGATGACACCGCCCTCTACGCCTCAGATAGGAACCTACGACGTTTCTCTCTACGCCTCCAACACGCATTCACCGCTCTAGGCGAGTGGTTTGTGAGATGAAGGATAGAGGTCAACCCGGAGAAAACTCTCCCTTGGGTTACGAAGACCAAATATCTCAGTCACTAGACCATCGACTGGAAGGTCAGAACACATAATAACTGTCCGAAACCCAGCCACCTTTGTATTCGGTCGCAAAACTTTTGACCGACACGACAGTAGACCGACATAACGTAGGTACGAAGAATGATTTTCCAAGTGAAGGTCAAACGTTCTAGCGGTCAAACGTTATGTCGATCAAACATCCTTCGCGCGACTGTGTGTCGGACTTTCGTTGTATTACCAGTTAAGCGTTTGTTAAGTTAGTTAAGCTTCATAAAAGCGAATCTCGAGAGTGTAGTGGAGTAATTCATAAAACAAACAAACCAGTTAGTTGATGCAGTAAATATGCAACTTGTTTTATTAATATTGGCTTATTTCAACATACGTTCATCGCAGGCTGGTTTTTTGTTTTTTAAATAATTATTTAATCTGGTAAAAACATCAGTGAAGTATTCTGTATTACTATATTAACTATTTTAAATTATACAAAATTTAATATATTTACAAAACCGCCATCTGCCAAATAACAATAATACCGTGATATTTATAATCTTATATTGAAAGTATTACTGTAGTATTATTATTATTACCATATCTTTATGCCCGAATCCATTGTTGGCTCTATTGACTATTGTCGGTTCTAGTTTTCCAGATATTAACGCTTTAGTGAAATCTTGAAAAAATAACAATATTTTTATGGCTTTATCTTAATTTTATCTTAGAGTATGTTCCTATTTATACAGAATCTTGAAACAATAAAATATTATGTTAGAAAATTCTTATTCTTAAGTTATTAAGTCCACACAGACAACAAAGTAACTCAAAGGTACCTAATTCTGACCTCTACCTCTGTCTCACTACGGAGTTTTTTTTAAATTAACTATCTATTTAAGTGGCCGTTTTCTTGAATTAAAAGATTTTGTATATCTTCTATACATATAATAAAATAGTAAAAGGGTTGAGTCTGTAATTTTGATATAATTTAAAAAAATGGGGGTTCTCTTTAGAAGCTGTGATCTTTAGAACCATCTACCTGTGATCGAAATTTTTATTTCCTCTCCAACCAAAGGTTGTTTGAGATCCGCTGTTAGCGATAAGACCGCTTTTCGTTCATTTTGTGTCTACAATGTTTGTTATTGTTTTGTTTTGGTGTGTAATAAAGAGTTGTATCTATGAAGCTATAATATGTTGCAACATCTTTCAATCCGAAAAAGCGCCCATTCAAATAGATATTAGTAAAAAAATACTCAGTGTCCGAATTAAGGTAGGTCGGTATTAGTTACCTTTGCGTTGACATGACAATGATGTATTATGAAGGTATACGAAATGTCGCGAGACCGTAACCTGTATAACAACCTGATCGCGAGCCTGTTCCCAAGTATACACGGCAACAATGAGGTCAAGAGAGGCATATTACTTATGCTGTTTGGAGGTGTCGCCAAAACTACTGTTGAAGGTAAGTGGAACACTTCAGCAACTTCCTGGAACTAGGAAACCCTTTTATTATTAATAGTTCTATTCACGCAGAGAACTGATTATTCCTCTCATTATTCTTCGCGACATAAGCTTGCCTAGCAGTCCAAGAGCTAGCGACAGATTTTTCCACTTATATGGATAAATGAAGTTTTATTTGAAACAAAGTGTTATGAAATGTCTTTTATATGAGTTTTATGAATAACATTTAATCATTTGAATATTAAACAGTTAACTAAATTTCTTTTACACTTTTCACATTGTATGATTAAATTATGCAACGGACCTCGCCTGTCTACCGGATATCACTAGTCTTGTTAGTTTGTTTGGAAGCGCCAACGTTTGTCATTTTGGACTAATGTTGTATCTCGGATGTCTATGGGCATCAGTATCCACTTATCTACAAGTGGAATGCGTGCTTGGCTGCCGCCTTCGTCCATAAAATAAAACTTATTAAATAAATATATTTTAAAAATCTATTTCTTTTACTAAAATTTTTTTTCAATGAAATAATTCATAAATTCAGTAAAGTACGTAAGAGTGACATTACATTACAAATAAATAGGGAAAATCGTAACATCATTTAAAATAATTATTACTTCCAAGCTGAATTTCGCAGACAAAAATAAAAAATAAGGAAAATTTATGAAGTGTGATTTTGAACATACGAGTATATAGAACTTGCTTGCAAATGTAGGTTTGTATATTAATTGCACTGACCGGCCGCCATTACGTTCCATGTTTTGAGTGTGTGTGATTTTATTATCTTCGTTGTTTCTGTTGCTTGTTATTGTTTTATTAAACACTTTGGTTTTTTGTTATAGTTTTTCTTTGTTAATTGTTGATTAATATTAAATTCGCACGTTAAAAATTACAAGTGACGAACCAGCGGAATCCAGCGGAATGTGTACGTTTTTTTCGCCGAAAAAACAGCGTACGAAGAAGTCGCATCTGTCTTCATCAGAGAAGAATGCGTTAATCAATTAATATATGTTAAAATCAGCAAATATTATAAATAATTGAAACTTTTTACCCAAGGCTAGCTAAAAAAGATTTAAATGTTATCGGCACCTGATTGGCAATGTTTGCTTAGCAACGTTTTCTTAGTAAACATTTAATCTTGGGAATAAATAAGGTATAAATATTTTAAGCCCATATGGTGTCCGATATTTTTATCGTCGCGATCATTCGACATGATGGGAACCAGTTCTTGCTCCGCGCTCACCTTGTACTCAAATGTACTTTGTACTTGTTTCGGGAGTGAGACATGTAGAGCCTATTTTCCATCTCATCAAAGTCTATTTTATCACCTCCTGTCCCACTGAGTAAATCATACTTACTTCCCACCCCATCCCATTTCCTCCAAGGAAAGAAAGAATGAAGAAAACACCCCAACGCTTTTTCTAAATCTAATCCTAGATTTCCAGGGGTAGATTGCCCATCAGTTTGGAATGATGAAAGTATCAACATTTATCATTCTGGGCTGATGTTGGTCTGTATCGCAGATATTGCAGAGCAACAGTATCTTCTTACCACCAAGTGAACTATTTCCTCAATTGCCATCTTTATAAAAAATGATGACATTCCCCTCTAGGCACGACTCTCCGCGGCGACATAAACGTGTGCATAGTGGGCGACCCGAGCACGGCCAAGTCGCAGCTGCTGCAGCAGGTGAGCGAGATGACGCCGCGCGCGATATACACCAGCGGAAAGGCCTCCTCCGCTGCCGGCCTCACCGCCGCCGTCGTCAAGGTAATGTGAGCATATTTTATATCATACCATTAGCCTATGTCTCTCCACTACTGCATATAGGCACGATACACACACGATACTATAGGCACGATACACACACGATACTCGGTTCTTCTCATCCAAGTATCGCCGGCGAACTTTTTCAAGTCCATCTGGCGGAAGGGCGTCCCACACTGCACTTCCCGGTACGTGGAATCCACTCGAGGACTCATCTACCGCATCGGTTGTCGGACTTGTCGGTCCTGCGGCAGATCTTCGTTACGGGCTGTTTTCTACAATTATTAGTAGTTTACGTAATTTAAATAATTTACGTTTTTTGAATGATACTCATAAACGAAATTTCCGTTTTAGAGATTGTCTTCGATTACAAATCACCGCACTAATTTTCTTGATGATTCAACGCGCTGCTTGTCAATATTAACAAAACATCTTCCGGAGGTATTCAAAAGACTCGTTAAAGAACAACTTCTTGAAGCAGACACTGTCTAATCATCTTTTGTGTGGTATATATTCTTTATATCTATATATATTTTGTATTTGTGTGATGTATATTTGCGGTATCAGTATGTATATTTGTATGTAGTTTATGTAAAGATTTGATCTGTACCACTCACTATATACTGCTAGTGGTGACAACGCTGCACACTTCATTCATATACAGCTGCTTATCGAACCGCTACTATTAGATACCGTCATCTGTGTAGATCCGTACAAGACAGTGGTTAGTGAAAAGGTGTTGAATTTAAAAAGACATACAATAAAGGTGTTAGTTTTCACGGACGAAATTCAGTGTTAAGTGCAGTTATTTTTTAACCCTGTATAATAAATATGTATATCATTTTAGGACGAGGAATCATTTGACTTTGTAATAGAAGCGGGTGCCCTCATGTTAGCCGATAACGGTACATGCTGTATCGATGAGTTCGACAAGATGGATATTACCGACCAAGTGGCTATTCACGAGGCCATGGAGCAGCAGACCATTTCAATCGCAAAGGTAAGCATTATACGTATTTTAAATTTAATTTATTACGATGGGTTTAAATGTCTGAAGTTTGTTTACAGAGTGTATTGAATTGTGAGGTCCATTTTTTAATAATTTTATTGCTAGAAGGTGGGACATGCAAATATAAATGACTTCTAATCAATCATTTTGGTACTTTTATATAGATAAGAAAAGTAAAAGTGTCACAAATAAAATCAGCATGTACCAACACATTTGAGACATACCTCAAATGAAAGTTTTAATTTTTAAGATCTTTTAATGTTAAGGCAGTGAATGTCAAAGCCGAAGGTGAACCATGATACAAACAGCTTTTTAATTATTATCCTTTGTTTATTAAAATGTTTCTAGGGCAGTTAATGTCAAAACCGCGAGAGAAAGAGAGAGAGAGAGAGAGAGAGAAAAATCGCGGTATAAATCATGTCTCTAATTGTTATCTTCTACTTGTTAAAATAATTTTCATATTTCTTTTTATTAACAAATAACATCGCATTAAGGGTTATAATTGCTTAAAACGACTATGGTCGACAATAACAAATATATTGTCATTAATTTATCTTTAATTGGTTATTATTTGGTTGATACATTTTTTTTTCATCATCGCGGCCTTTCGTGTTTTGGTTTCAGCTTGGTCACTTAGTTGAGACGTAATGATTTTTTTCGGAAATTCCAAAATAGTGATCTCTTCTAGATCTCTAGTTAGATTTATTAGAAATCTCTCTGATTTTTTGTTTGGTTTATATTAAAACTAGCAGCATAAAAATATTAAATGAGCAGCAAACCGTGATAAACAAAACAACTTATGTTTTAATAATGAAGTTAATAATTTAGATTAATAATAATGTCATCATCAAATCGACGGAAGCTTCGCGGGAGTCCTATTTCTTTATTGCCACCAGAGAGCCTAATTCACCTTTAAATTTGCTTCCATCGATTTGCTGCTTATTCAATATCTTATTGTTAATTGCCACTTCGTTCGCGGGAACTTGTGATTCTCGTAGGAATTCTCAATTTTTTTTTATAGAACAAGGCGACTGACGAGCATACAGTCCACCTGATGGTAAGTGGATACTGTCGTCCATAGACATCCGCGATATATACCAACATCAGTCCAGAATGACTAACGTTGGCAGGCCCCCGGATGCGCTGCCTACCTTTGCAGATTAAGGAATGGATTGAGACAATGGGGAGGGATGGGAATGGGTTCTGGCATATCTCACTCTCTACCGAAACACGTACGTACATTAGGGAAATAGGATAAAGTAGGAAATGCATTACAGTTCAAGGTAGTCTTCTGTGAGAGAGGGGTAACGTGGCCAGTCGAGAGTGCCCAGTGGCTGTGGAAATGCAGCGTGCACTCTCCCCCAAATGTTGTTAACCCGCACATAAGCTATAACTACCATATACCAAGTTTCATTTAAATCCGTCCAGCAGTTTTTGCATGATGCACGTTCAGACAGACAGACAAAAAATTTAAAAAAAAATGATTTGGGCTCTATATCATTCGTACTTTACACTGCAATCACTCTTTCGAAAAAAAAGTCCTGTACAAAGACGGCTGTTATATGTATTTTTTCTCGCTTTTTTCCCTAGGCCGGCGTCCGCGCGACATTAAACGCCCGCACCTCGATCCTAGCCGCGGCTAACCCTATCGGGGGCCGATACGACCGGGCTAAGTCATTACAACAGAATGTTGCACTAAGTGCTCCCATTATGTCACGATTCGATCTTTTCTTCATACTGATCGACGAGAGCAGTGAAATGGTTGACTATGCGATCGCGAGAAAGATAGTCGACTTGCATTGTCACAAAGAGGAGACATACGACTGTGTTTACTCGAGGGAGGATCTGCTGAGGTACATCGCGTTCGCGAGGTCGTTCAAGCCAAGTATTACGGAGGTGAGTTTATAGACCTGGTAGGTTTGTTTTACCTGCAATAATTCAGCAGGGTGAACAAATACCACACAGGGTTTCTTTGGTTCACCTGTCTGAAAATAATATAATACTATCTTTAAAAAATAAGAAAACATACATACAAGCTCAAATAAAAAATACATGATCCCTCTTAATACCCCTCTTGTTTCTCCATTTACCCAAAAGTTGATTGCTATAAGGCATCAAGTCCTAGTAAAAATTATAGTGCACTGCTTTCCACGTAAAGATAACATACGAGTATATCTTTTTTAAAAAAAAGTAACATTTACTATTTCGATTTTTGTATAAATACAATTCAATTTCATAAACAATTATTAAGTGCACAAGTCGCGCGTGGAGTACCTACGCGCGAAATTGTCTGGCATACAATGGGCACGCCATTTCTGATAGCGCTCGACACTCGACCAGAGAGAGGTTAGTCGCCTTTTACAACACCCACGGGAAGAGATGCGGTGGTTCTATTCTATAGCCGGCACCAAAGGGCTGGTTACGGTTACAATAAACCAATGATATGATACTAATGTCGTTAAATCGAGCGCTCAACAAATGATACGCTCGTTTTTAAAACTTTATGATACGATGTCCTCCAACTGTAGACCTCATCCATAAGTTCAAAGTCACATAGCGACCTATGGACAGAGCTATATTTGGAGTTTCTTTGTGGGACAGGATCCGAAACGAAGACATTCGCCAAAGAACTACAGTCATCGACATAGCTCGGTTAAGTCAGCATGATAAAGGCCACTTCATCTGGTCCGGTCAATGGGCAGGTCATATAATGGCTAGACGAGTCCTGGAATAGAGGCCTCGCACCGGGAAGCGCAGTGTGGGACGCCCTCAGGTTAGATAGACCGACGACTTGAAGAAGTTCGCCGGTGGTGGTTGGATGAGAAGAACTGAAGATGGAGTGGTGGTGAGCCCTGTGTCCAATAAATTGATGGTATTGTCCGGTTTACCAGGAGGCCGGCAAGCTGCTAGTGGAGTACTACTGTACGCTGCGGCAGCGCGACGGCGGCAGAGGCGGCGGCACGTGGGGCATCACGGTGCGGCAGCTGGAGTCCATGCTGCGACTCGCGGAGAGCATAGCCAAGATGCACTGCGGCGGCCACGTGACGCCCGCGCACGTGCACGAGGCGTACAGGTAACACCCGCACACACGCTACTTGTCACCACCGTACATCACTAAAGGCTCGCGCACAATACAGCCGCGTTGCTCATTACACAACATTACATAGCTCATTTGCATAAGCAGTTTCTCGAACATCGGTCAAAGGCGTGTATAAACAACTGTTATCATCCACTGTTTATCATCATGAACCAGCGAACAGTTATAGGCGAGAATTATATGTACTTTAGTCGCATATGAGAACCGTATACAATATTCTCGTCCGAACAAGTTTGAGAAACTCGTTGTGTAAACGAGCCTTATTACAACATCAATCACTAACTTGTTACATCGCCCAAGCCATGGCTTGTGCACGATATCTTATGCCCGACAGTTAAAATTGTCACGATCAGTTAAAATCTGTCAGTCTTGACTGAACACTTTAAACTGACAGTTAAAATTAACCATCCCAGTATAAAAAACTGGCAGTTTTCATACTACACACAGTCAGTTTAAACTGTTGAATCAAAACGGACAGTTTTAATTGATCGTGTGTGGCGGCCATTACGCTGCACGATTGCACGTGATGTCGCAATAAAGATTGTCTCTCAGACAATTGACCTTTTATTATTTTCTTTTGTTCAAAGTTTCATCGGCGGCTATAAAACCTTGGACGGATTAAATAAACGTATAGGTTAGGTAGCCGTCATTCATTATTATTTATTTTAAAAAGATTGTTTGACCTAAAACTTAGCCTCCCTGTTTTACGGGAATTAGAACAACGAAAAATATTCATCCATAACCGAACTGGGATTTAAACTCAAGACCCCTTGCTTGACATCGCAACCTTTATTTAGCAAAATGGGCAGTTCCATCCAATTTTTCAATCCTATCGCACTACGTTTTGGACTATCAGTACTTTACATATTTAACACTCAGTATTATAGGTATGAAGTTGCCGGTTAGCAGTAGTTTAAAGCCCACCTATGATACCTACCTAAAACCTGTGTAGGGCTTAACAAATAAAATTTGAATATTGGTCATAAGTTAAGAAATAAGCGATTTAAACTCATAAAAAAAAGGGAAAAAAAAGCGATTTAAAAAATGGAAACTCATATTTACACTAAATTATTTATGCGGGGTAACGTGGCAAGTCGAGTGCACTCAGCAGCTATGAGATTTAGCGAGCACCCATCCCCTCCCCCCTCCCAGAATAATGGGATACAAGGGAGTTGCTTCATTCCATTATACTTGCCATTTGTTGGGATGAAAAATGAGCTTTGGCAAATTTTATTCACTGCCGAATGTGACTTATACGTCACATTTCTAAGCGAAAAAATTCTGTGTGAGGTTTCTGCTGCTGGGTAGCAAGCAGCAGCAGAAACCGTGCCACGTCTTTTACGTTTGGCTAAAAATTAATTAATTTAGTAAGGCTATTCCATTTGTTTTCAGGCTGCTAAACAAATCCATTATGCGGGTGGAGCAGCCGGACATACACTTGGATGAAGAGGAACCACAGTATGAACCCAGTATGGACGTCGATCAGGACGTGCCTAATGGCAATACAGGTATTGTTAAATTGTTAGTTCAGAGGGTAAAGAATATCAGTTAGTATTTTCTTCAGGATTTGTTATTTCATATAAATATGTCAGGAAAGAAACTCGATTAGCTTAAAAAAACGCGTTTAATTTTAAAAAAATAATTGGAGAATATTTATGTAAACAGAGGTGAGACCATTGCAAAACCATATATGTCAAATAGTAACTTACCGATTTGTGACAAAAAAAAACAAAGTTATATTTGTTTTATTTAATTAAGATAAGCAACAGAG
Source organism: Sesia apiformis (assembly GCA_914767545.1). Classification (NCBI taxonomy): domain Eukaryota; kingdom Metazoa; phylum Arthropoda; class Insecta; order Lepidoptera; family Sesiidae; genus Sesia; species Sesia apiformis. Next base: position 6,990,657 of record OU611970.1, on the reverse strand, counting down.
GTAACAATAAACAAGTATACAAAAAGTGGTGGTTACATTATAATTGAACAATAAATAGCAAAATGAGTAGATAGCATTTAACTTGGAGCTAAATTGAATTTAGGTTTGCATTAGCAGCCAGTTCTTAAGGATATAGTAGCAAAAAGTTCGGTAAAGGAGACTCGAAACTCGAAAGAGTGGTTACAATATGTCTCATTGTTTGCAGAAGTTCACGTGAATAGCGATTCAGCGCCCAAAAAGAAGTTAACCCTATCGTTTGAAGAGTACAAGTCTCTAAGTATCATGCTAATCGTGTTCATGAGAAAGGGGGAAGCTGAGGCAGAGACCAGGGGTAAGATCACGTTTTGTCACACCATATTTATAATATCAACGGTGTAAATCTCAATTGGCGTAGGGAACATTTTTCGAAAATACGTTTTATATTGTATTTAAAATTTCGATAGCTTTAATCCCTTACCCCGAAGAGAATAGCGGTTTATACAATAAATTATAGCTTAAGAGACCGTTGTTTTGTTTGTTTTGGTGTTTACTGTCCTGCTTTGTCCCTTACGCCAATTGAGATTTACACCGTCGAGTTTCATTGTTGTATTTTTCCATTTATTTAATTTTGAATATAAAATTCACGTCGGATCCATATTGCTATAATCTTATGCTAATTCGAACTAGATTGATTATAGTTAACTAATAGTGTTTAACACAAAAACATATGTTAGAATTATTTCAGAAGTAAAGACTTTCAGGAAGTTTCAGGAAAGTCCTCGTACTCCAACTTATTGATTTAAAATAGGTGAGTGCAGTGAATTGAAGAAATAATATATAAAGTTGTTGAAAATTTTAATTTTATCTCAAAAAATAGAGATTTTTTTATATTACCGTTAAAAATCTAGTTAAAGGATTAATTACTATTTCAAAGAGTGGACATGTGTTTACGTAGATATTTCATTATTCTTAAACAGTCATGTTTTTTGAGCACGATTAATAAATACTGAAATTAAATTTTTCATTAATTTTATACATTATTTTTTATATTGACCGCCGTACTTACCGTACATAGTATTCCTCTTGCTCCACCTGGGTGCTCCAACTACACTAATTCAGAATACTCATTGTAACTTAAATAATAATAAATATAGTTTATTGCCACAGTAAGCATGCATTTAAATTAAAAACTTTAAAAATTAAATAATTTATTTAAATTTAACTTTAAATTTTCTCGAGTGCCACCGGTTGAAATTTAATAACTACTCGTAAGAGAGGAGTATGAAGTTCTCGAGTGCCACCGGTTGAAATTTAATAACTACTCGTAAGAGAGGAGTATGAAGGGTGGCGTTCATGCCGGTACGCTAGATGACGCTTGTCCATATAAACGTAGCTATACCCCTGATTTCTCTGAATTCTGGCAAAAGGACATTTTTTAATATGTTACAGATATCTACCATGAGAATGCCCCTATGTTTTGATTTTTTTTTGTTTACTTATTTCTTATAGGAGCTAGGACCCTCCAAAATAACAAAAAAAATGTCCTGTGTAAACGCTGTCTAAGAGAATCCCAGTGTGCAAATTTAACAATTCTATTTAAATGTCGATACATTTAAGTAAACTCGCACATACAGAAACTATTCTTTAATGCAAATCATAAAAAAAATTAAAATGATCCATTTTTGGAGGAGGGAACAGGGGAATATGAAACCTTGATTTTATCGATTTTTTGTAGATATTATTAGCTCGGAAGTGCAACTGTCCCTTTCTCCCAAAGAAGTTGCATCTCGAGATGCCGAGACACCAACGAATTGTAAAAAATCCTATTTTGAAATCCGTTTCCGCTCATCCCTCTTAACTGTCCAATACATAACATATAGATCGAATTATATTTCGTATTTCTGTTTTAAATTACTAGGTGAAGAAAGTTCTGGAATGCGCAAGAGTGAACTAGTGAGCTGGTATCTGGAACAACTCGTGTCGCAGGGACAGATCGAGAACGAAGACGAGCTGCTCGAGAAGAAAACATTGGTCGAGAAGGTTATCGACAGACTTATGTATCATGTGAGTATTTATTATGTGTGAAAATAAAGAATTTCACCGTTTTATTATTAGAAAGATTAGTTGCAATTATAATCGTTCATAGATGGATTTTGACAAATAAAGACCCGAGCAGCGTGTGACGTTAACAATATAAACTGTAGATCCTTTAATAGTGTTTATAAAACTACCGTTTGTCTAAACATTTTTATCTAAAACATACAGATAAATAGTTGACTATCAATTAAAGATTGTAAAGTAAGGCCTTTTGAAGATTCTATAATTGGAGTGAATTACTATTTATATCTCGGGTCATTATCCAACAGATTTCATTTTTTTTTTCACCTTACCTAATATGTATTTTAGCAAAATATATACTTATTTAAAGACGAAAAATCCGCTAGTTCCAAAGCTACTGAACTTCTCTTCTTTATTTCACTCATTAATTACACACCCTCAACCTCCGTTACGCCGGAGCACGTTATCGTGTACTCATTTGATGCTTCCTACGTGTGCCGGAGCACGATATAGTGCTCTGGCATTATATATTATACATATATTATATATATATCGATGCATGCTCTGCATAGATGTAGAATTTTCCGAACTTTGAGGTTTGAAAACCTTACAAGAATTCGCAATCTCCCTAATAAATAGCTTCGATGTCTGCCTAATAAATAAATAGCTTAGATATCTATTAGATTTCATAAGTTCCATAAAAATAGTCTAAAACTTAGATAAAATATTTTCTTTACAGGACCAAGTGATCATCCCACTTTCCTCTACGGGACTCAAAAGCACTCAAAGGTCTTCCGAACGAGAGACAGAAGACGATCCTCTACTGGTAGTGCACCCCAACTACATCGTTGATACTTAAATGTAACATTCCTTTTTATAAGCTTGCAATTTTCTAATAAACCTTGATAATTTTGTTAATAATTTAAAATTTTAATACCTATAACGTCCCACTGCAGAACATAAACCTATATATAGATATAGATAGTAGTATACTACGGTCTATGGACCGGTATCAAAAATATTAGATCTGTGATAGTACAGTACAGTTCTTCTTCGGTTTGATGGCAGTATCAGTTGTGGACTGATGTAGTGCACATCTATTTTGCAAATGTCACATGAAAATGAATTTAGTCAGGAGTCGCTCAGTAGTGATAGTGGTTTACTGAAGACAGCTGGACTCCTTAGAACAGGGGTGGAAAAAAGTTTTTTTAAATTTATAAAACAGTTTAAAATGTTTTAAACGTTTTTATCGTTAATTTTGAACACAGGTTTTTTAATAATGTATAAAACCTACTAAAAATACTATATTCTGTCCTCTCTGATGAGACAATTGCACGTAGGTAGGGGTCCGTATGGACCACTTTGAGAATGACTGGTCTAAGGTAATTTCCCGAATTGATTACAAAATCTCAACTGTAAATTAGGGGAAAAACAAAATTAACTGCCAAATTGATTCAGATAAGTGTCCCAATTCAATGCATTACAAGGTAGAGAATAGAGATGCCCGCAGCCTGATATTTATTATCTTTAATCGGTATTTCGTAGGTATTTTAGTCGTATAACTAAAAATAAGATATAGCAGTTTATGTAAGAAATATTTTAATTTAAAATTCACACAAAGAACAGCCTGTTAATAATCTATTCAACACAGTATTAAACACACTTATATCAATTATAGAATTTATACACTTTAATTCCAAACATGTATTATTTAAATTGTGTTTTAAAATACTTTGTTTTAAACATGCCAATCCTGCACAATGAAGCACACGAAATGCGAACACTTATGCTTCTATTCGTTTATTATTACAAACATTACTCATGCATATGACGTTTGCGGTGGGAGGCTTATCTGTTAAATGAGCCTAAGCCAACCTCACCTGCTCGTGGTGCATCCTGCTGTTAATTAAAGAGTTGCCTCTGCGTTCCCTTTTGCGGTGGGACATACATACAAACATGGACATAGTCCATAATGTTACGCAACACAGCAGAAAACTTCATTCGTCATTTTTATATAAAGGTGTCAGACGAGCATACAGCCCACTTGATGCTGTGGCTGTCGCCCTGCGACATCCGCGCTATATGCCAACATATGTTAACAAAGAATAACAAATGTTGGCGCGCCCCGAATGCGCTGCCTACCGTTGGAGATTCAGGAATAGGGTTTCTGACTTCTCGACTTATTTTATTTTTCGGGACTCCGAGAATTCTCGAGAAATTTCTAAAACTTAAAAAAACATAAAACTGGTAATTAAATGCAAAATAAAATTACGCTTATTAATAATCATCGACATTTATTATTTATTCAGTCTTGTTTAAATTAAAATTAAACATTTTTCAAACTAAATTAATGAGCATCTTCCTATAAAACTTTTAATTTATCTTTTTATTAAAAAGTAAGTACTTTGAATATGTATCTTAGCTTCCTTCCTGAGGTAAGTAAAAATATTAATCACACAGTCTTTTAATTAAACAAATAAGTAGGTACCTTTTTTTTTTATACGTTGGGAAATCCTGTATGGGATACCCTTCCGCTGGGGATAGGCGGAGGGTTATGCCGGACTCTTATCGGCTAAAACCCCACGGTGTTCCATCTGCTCACTTAACGCCAGGGTCACGGGTGCGCTTTCGCATTCGTCCGCGACCCCGACTGTGACGGCCCGCTAATGCGGGCCCCGGTCTCTGCTGTATTTACCGGTCCTGGAGGGTGGGCGTCGCTCGGGAACACGCGTGCGGAACGCCCATTCTTCTTCTAATGAGCCTTGTCGGTTTAGTCGACGAACTTCCCCGCGTTCGCCGACCGGCTCATTTTAGGGTGGGGGCAGATGGCGGGCGTAATCCCGCCTTCTGCGCCCGGTTCGCCTGCGGCGCAGCGGGTCAGTAGCTTCGCGCTCTCTGGCCCGCTCCGCCGCTTCCTTCTGGAGCATCACGTGCTCGCAGAAGGTCAACACTGCTTTCCACGACCTATCGTCGCCGACCATAGCTTTCACTACAGCCGGCAAGGAGAGGTCGCTGCCTATCACGGCGCCGAGAGAGGCGCGCTGCTCCGCCCAGGCCGTGCACGCTTCCAGTGTGTGCTGGGCAGTCTCCTCCGGGCAGCCGTCGCAGTGTAGACACACCGCGGTCGGCTCCCTCCCGATCCTGTGCAGGTACTTCCCGAAACAGCCATGTCCCGAGAGCACCTGCATCGAAGGTCAGGACGCCGTGTCGTCTGTCCAGCCACTGGTTTAGGACCGGACGGACCGCCTCCACCGTCCTGGCTCCGGCGCTGGGGCTGCCCAGCCTCTGCCGCCACTCATCCACCATGACCCGACGGAGCTCGGCGCGCGTCGCCTTCACCTCTCTCGGCGTCGGAACTCGACCCCGTTCCGACTGCTCCTCGCGCCAGTAGTATAGTGACGCGAGGACCTCCGCGTCCAGGTCCCAGGGGGGGGACGCCGCCAGCGCGCATGCCGCCGCGAAGGACACCGTGCGGTATTCTCGGCACGCCCTGATCGCGATCGCCCTCTGCGGAGCGCGCAGGTGGGCGACTGTGCGTCTGTTCAGGGCGCTCGCCCATACGGGCGCCCCGTACAGGGCCATCGACCGGACGACCCCGACGTACAGACGCCGGCACGACACGTCCGGTCCCCCGAGATTTGGCAGCAGGCTTCCGAGGGCCGCCGCCGCCCCCAGCAACTTTGGCGCCAAGCGGCGGAAGTGCGCCGCGAAGTCCCATCGACCGTCCAGCACGAGACCCAGATGTCGCATCGTCGGTTCGATGGCGTTGCGAACACTGCCCACCACGATCCCGCGGGTGGCGCTCTGCGAGGCCCGTGGAAGCACAGGGCCTCGGATTTGTCGAGGGCCACCTGGAGGCCTAGCCTTCGGATTCGCCCCACGACGTGGGCCACGCCGGCGGTGGCTAGCAGGCGACACTCCCTGTATGTCTCGCCGCGGGCCGTCACCAACGTGTCGTCGGCGTAACAAGTCACGTCAACACCGCCAAGGTTGCTGCCCCGCAGCACCCAGTCGTAGCCGATGTTCCACAGGAGCGGCCCGAGGACCGAACCCTGCGGGACACCGCACGACATCTCGCGCCTGCACCGCTCGTCCCGGCCGGGGTACGACACGTACCGGTCCGACAGGTAGGACCGGATCGTGTCGCGGAGGTAGCGGGGCGCTCGATGAAATTTGTTTGCCTCTTCTATGCAACTCCAGGGCAGGCTGTTGAACGCGTTGGCGATGTCGAGTGACACCGCCAACACGATCTCGCCCCGGGAGACCGCCTCCTCCGCCAGGGCCTTCACCCGCAGGATCGCCTGGACGGTCGACCTTCCCCGTCTGAAGCCGAACTGGCTGTCGGCCAGGTCGGGGCCCACTCTCTCGAGGTGCTCGACGAGGCGCGCGGCAATTATGCGCTCGAAGAGCTTGCCGGCCTCGTCGAGCAGCACGATGGGGCGGTACGCGGAGGGCGAGTCCGCCGGACGCCCGTCCTTCCTCAGGAGAACTAAACGACCGGTTCTCCACTGTCGCGGGAACCGTCTCTGCTCGAGGCAGGTGTCGAGTAGCCTCCTGAATCTGGAGCCCAAGGCCCCGAGGGCGTACATCCACGCGCGAATGGGCACACCATCGGGTCCAGGGCCAGTGTTCTTGGCGCGGAGCTTCAACACAGTCCCGCCCAGCTCCCCCTCGGACACTGCCGGCACCTCGGCGTCCTCGTCCTCCTCCTCGGCCGCGATCGGCGCCATCGTCGGAGGCGTGTGCTCGGGCCTGTTCGGGAACAGAGCCGCGACCACGTTATCCACGAGCTGGGGCTGGAGAATCTGCGTCAGCCACGGCCTTCCCCACGGATCGCGATTCAGCGTCCCCAGCAGCTCCTCCCTGGCCGCAGCCTTGGCCCGACTGATGGCCCCCTTCAAAGCCAGCTTTGCGCTCCTGTACGACTCGTACAGGAGCGCCTCGCTGGCTTCGTTTCGCTGCCTCCTCCGGCACTGCCTCGTGTACTGGCGTCTCGCGGCTATGCACGACGTGCGCAACTCGGCGATTTCGGTACACCACCAGTACACCTACCTTCTCGGCGGCCGAGGCCCCATCCGCGGCATCGACGCGTCGCAGATGCGCGTTAACGCCGCTCGCAGCGACTCAGCCTCCTCGTCCACATTTACGTATAGAGCGCCGTCGATAGGCGAGCCCACCCAGGCCTCGACAAGGGAGGCCTCCTTCAGGAGTTCCTTGTCGAGGCGCTTTAGCACCCATCGCGGTCCGTCTCCGGGTAGACCGGTCTCGGGCGACCGATCCGGCGTCGTTGACAGTGTAGAGACGCTGAATCTGATGTACCGATGATCGGACAGCGTCTCCACATCTTCCAACACCACCCAGTCGTGTACACGGCGCGCCAGGGCGGGGCCAGCGAAGGTCACGTCCACTATGGACCCGCCCCGTTGTCGCACGCACGTGTCTACCGACCCCCGGTTGAGGAGGCAGAGTCCCGCCGCCACAGCCTACTGCTCTAACGCCGCACCCCTGGCGTCGGTGACGGGAGATCCCCACGCCGTGGATTTGGCGTTGAGATCGCCCGCCACCAGGACGGGGTGGTGACTTCGACCCATGAGAGCCCCGACCTCGTCCAGAAACCTCTCGAAATCGGAGAGACTTCTATTGGGGGAGAAGTAGACGCCTACGGTGATAATCTTCCCCAGCAGTGCCGCGACGCATCCCCGACCCTTGGCTACGTTCCCGAAGGGCGGGGAACCAGCGGAGCCCTGACGAAACAGGGCCATGGGTCAACCACTCCGCCATAGTCTGCAGGAGCAAGTCCTGCGCTCTGGCGCAGTGATTGACGTTCGCCTGTACGACCTTGAGGGCCATTTACGCTGGCGGCCGTACATCTTCCTCCATCGCCACTGGGGGCTGCGGGGGACCGCCCGACTGTGCGGGCAGCCCTTTCGCTCCGGCGGCGGCAGTTTTCCTCCCCCCTTTGTTCTTAGACGGGGGGGCTGTGCACGCCTTGCTGCCCACCCTGTGATCCGCGGGCTTACTGGCCGCGGAGCACAGAGCACATTGTGGCAGGGCCGAGCAACAGCTCGCCTTGTGGCCCGCTTGGCCGCAGCGGTAGCACTGTTCGCTGCGGTCCACGTCGGCGGTGCACTGCACCCGCACGTGCCCGACCTCGAGGCACCGGTAGCAGCGCAAGGGTCTCGGCTCGAGCAGCCTAACCTGGGCCGAGACCCACCCCACCAGGAGGCGTCCGCCGTCGGCGACCTTCTTCGCCGCCGCAACCGGGCAACGCACCACCACACTGGCGAGGCCGGACCGATCGCGGCGGAGTTCGCCCGACCGAACGCTGTCCTCCGAACAACCGCCGACACGTGCGACGGCCGCCCTCACCTCTTCGGCGGACTCGGAGTCGCCCAGGTCAGAGATTCGAAGCTCTGCGCACTTCGTAGGCCTGGAGACTCTGACGTCCTCGTCCTTGAAAAACTCGCGCAGCTTCTGCGCGAGGGCGTCCGCCTTGTCGCCGCTCTCAGAGCCCGGCACCTGGAGCATGCGCGCCCCCGTGGCCGCCTGCCTGTACCGCAGGGACGGTATCCCCAGGGCAGCGATATCAATGCTGCCCTTGGCTGCGGCGAGGGCCTTCCCGTAGGTGAGGCCGCGGTCTTCGGCTCCCGGCTGCAGGGTGATGACCACGGCCGTCGACCGAGGTGTGCGAACCTGCCTCGCCAGCCTCTTTTGTGGGGCAGCCCTTTCAGGTTCCACCCCGGACGCCTTGCCTTTTCGGCCCCTCTTTACCACCGTAGTCCAGGCCTGGTCCATGGACTCCGGTGCGGACGGCAGCGCGCGGGGCTGTCGCGGGGTCTGTGCCGCCTTTTTAGCGGCAACCGTCGCCTTCATGGCAGTACGCTGCCCCGTCTTCCCCTTTTTTCCCTTTCGGGGTTCGGGGGCAGCCGTAGGCTGCGTGTCGCCGTCGGGGCGAGTGCCGGCCGTCGACGCCGGCCTGGGCCCACCACTAGCACTGTCGCCAGCTAGCGGTGGGCGGAGGCGCTTGGCTGGGAGGAGCCTATCCTCCAGCGCCTCCAACCTCGCATTCATCATGGTCCCCGCTTGGACCATGAAGGTTCGGAGGAGCTCCTCCGCTTTAGGCGGAGAAGGAGTCCGCCGCTGCGTCTGCGGTGGAGGGAGGACCTCCACAGCCTCGACCGAGGGGAGAACGGCCCTCTGCCGTTCCGTCACCTCCTTCAGTTGCACACGCAGATCCGAGATCTCGGCTTCGAGGCGGACAATGTTCGCCTGCTGTCGAGCCGACTCCTCGGATGCTGTGCGTGCACCGAGCTCCTTTATGGACTCTGCCAGCGCCCCCGCAGCGTCCTTTAGGGCACGCACGTAAGTGCCCTTGAGATTCTTGGACGTTGTGGCCACCTTCATTATGATGTGTACTGTACAGACTGTACAGCGCCTTCTCGGTCGAGTCCGGGCTCGAGCTTGGCCCGGTCACGCCCACCGTCGCCTTCTTGGGCCGGATCAGTCTGGCCATAGCGGTCACTTCCTCCTCGTCGGCGAGCCTCAGCTCGTCTCTCTTCGCGGCCAAGTATTCTCGTTTGGCCTTGGCCAGGCCCACGTAATGTCCCGTAGAGGGAGGCCGGCCCCTTCCTCTTTTGGCCACCAATTTTCCTCCTACCGAGTTCGGGGCGGACTCCTGGCTGGAGTCTGAGCCCGAACTCAGCATCGAGCCGGGCCGCTTGCGACGCTGCCAAAACTGGCTGCGTCGTCCCGCTGGGGAGTCCCCAGCCTCGCTTCCGCTGCCAGAGGCATCGTCCGGTCCACTTTGGTTTTGTTTTTTTTTTCCTTTTAAGTCCATATAGTTCCCACGAGTATGGGGGAAATAATAGTCCACCCAGGCAGTGCCCCCTGTGCCTGGGTAACCCTAATACCGCTGGGAGGTCGGGCGGTATCCCAGGGTTGGCCACTCATAAATAAGTAGGTACCTGAAGTATCTTCATAAAAACAATCTTTATCTTTCTTCCTATAAATAAGTAGAACTTTTAATCACAGTCTTTTAATTAACCAAAAAATATTTTTTTTAATAATACAATCAACTAAAGGAACAGGAACTACGTTCACAATCAACTAAATCATATTCGGCTGAATTGCTGCTGGGAAATTAATTAATTAATCTATTATACAGTTCTTCTGTAAATTTGATGTTCCAAAAACTTTGTGGCTCAATCGTTTTCCATCGATTCTAGTTTATTGATCAACACGTCTATTATATCTTTTCTCGATAAAGCCTCAACAGACAACTTTACTGGATATAAGACGCCCAACACTGATTCCTGAACGCCGATATTATTCATCATTCCACATTGAGAACATATTCAAATCAATCAATGACTTTTTGATCGCATTTTTGAGTTTTAGGAATCGTTCAACCATTTGCATCATTGAGTTCCATCTTGTACGCACATCTAACAACAAATTCAACTCATGGCCAACCTCTTCTTTTACATGTTACATCTTATGGATATGTTCAAATGCCTTACTAGCCCACTTGTATTTGAACCTTTTATGAATATCTTTTTAGGACATTTCGGTCGAATTGCGCGGACGATCTTAGAAAAATTTCGACCTTTCCGTTATGGAACTGTTAAAAAAACATTAAATGAGGTTAATTTTTGAGGTTAGTTTAAAAGCAAAAACGTTAGTACGAAAATAGTATCAAAACTATAAACAGAAACAAAGAACACTTTTAAGACCCATTTATTTATAACCATGTATGTTATTTATAATAAAACTTAGATACTTACTTTCAATACGTCGCTGTCGACCAATTTTGTCGCGCGACTCCCGCTCCGAGACACGCGCTCGGTCGTGGGATCTCAGTGGGAGACTAACTGAACGGAAGGAACGAACATGCAGCGGGGCGTGCGAAAGGGGAGGGCAAAAGCACAATCAAGACGCGATTTCTCGACACTTTTTTCTCGTCTCGAGTAGTCGAGAAGTCTCGATCAGAAACCCTATTCAGGAATGAATTTGAAGAATCGATTAGGAAAATGGGGAGGGATGAGATGGGAATGGGTTCCGATATATCTCACTAACTACCGAAACACCAACGTACATTGAGGGAATAGGATAAAGCGGGAAATGCAGTATGCTGTACGGAACAAAGTATTTTTCAACATCGCTCAAATACCTTATAAAGATCAGGAAGATTAGCTATCTGCAATATAACACCGTTACTGACAAAACTGGTCGGTGGTAGGAAATTACGCCTTATAGCCGGGAAAATAACATGCTCTTGTTTCCATTGCTCGGATTTTATGGATTCGGGTGAAGTATCTGGGTTGGTTTGCGAGTAAAATATGGCTGTTTGTCGGCTAAATATGTCAAAACATTGTTTTTCAGAGTCCCAGTTAACTTCGGTGATTAAACGCACGAGGTATGTGGGTAGTGCGCCCATGAAAGGGGTGTGGCCGTCTGAAAGTTACATATATTTTCTTTATTACTAGTGATGAATTTTTAGCGTTTGGTTCAAATTGCAATTCGTCCAAACGCAGTAGGTCTATATTCGCATACATAGGTTTTTACAGATTAAATTTAAAAAAATACTTTTTTACAATAATATAACAAAAAAACAAACAAAAAGTTGTTTTTCGCCTTTAGATTAATAAATAATTAATAAATCAGTTGAAAAAAGCATGAGATGCAAGTCCAATGTAACATGTAGAATTTATGTAACGTAATATATATTATAGAAACCTTTTGTGTGGTTTGATTATTGTAAAAAATATGTATGTTCTTGTAATGTTGTAAAATTGTGGTTTAATAGTGATAGTAAGTGTTTTCCGTGCGTGCTGTTTGTGATAATCAAATAAAATAAAAGCGTGGGACTGCATTTTTCGTGTGTTTCCAAGGAGTCGTCTTCTGTCCTCAGTAAACCTACTATCGTTTTACTGATTGACGTCCGACTTGCTCCGATACGCTTAAGACTGAAATTGTTAATTACGAAGAAAACTTGACACTGGCAGAATGTCCTACTTGCACCATTGCCATATATGAAAAAAAAAACCTTTTTGTGCACAATAATACCACAGTCTATCTATCATATTGGACTTAGTGCGAATATAGACCCACTGCGTCTAGACGAACTCCGATTTGGACCAAACGCTATATGGACCGCTAAAAATTCTCAGTGATGGGCGGATAGCGAGAGGTTCTTGATTGATTAAACCTTTCAAATATTTTAAATGCAAATCTACACAGATTAGTCATTATATATTATTATTATTATTACCTAACTGAGAAAATATAAAGTAATCTTAAATTAGTAATCAGATCCTTAAGGAATGCAGTTCCTAAATAATTCATTTGATTGTTTGCACTTATCGATAAGCGATAAGGAAACTCAAATCAACCCATTCGTTAATGCTCATTTACACGAGGAGTTTCTCGAACGGTTCGGGCGAAAATATTATACTTATACGATACTCGTATGCGACCAAACTTCATACGATTCTCACCCGCAACTGTTCACATGATGATGAAAACACGATTTTAATACTGATAACAATGATCACACCATGTTTATACTAGCTTTTTACAGATTCTCTGGCCGGCACGCGATCGAGAAACTCTCGTTGTGTAAGTGAGCATTTAAGCAACATTTCGATTGTAATTTATTTCACAATTGCACATAATTATTACAGTCGTCATATTACAGGCATCATCGTAATTCTGAACAAACACAAAAAGATCAAGTATTTCTTTTCACCCATAATGATGGAATAATACTTTAACAAAAGTTCATTGTGTTGACATTAACATCGACCTGTTTGAATTGTTTTCAAATCAAAATCATCGATTGTCGGTATTTTTGCAATAACACTGTATGTAACGAAGATATATTTTGGACACTTGAACTGGGTTATTCTATTATAAGGTTGACTGGAAGAGATTTCTTCCATGATCAAGTCCGCCTTTGTGCTTACAGTAATATTGTCATATCTTATAGTCAGGATTCGAAATTATCCAGATAATTATTTCTGTCAACTATTCTATCACTATCGATAATTATTGAAAATGCTATTAATAATTACTATTATAAAGAAGAAACGTTTATTTGTAGTAGGGAATCACAGGAACTATCCAACAGATTTAAAAAATCTCACTGTTGGATACATATGATCTTACTAACATTGGCTATATTAAATGACCGGTGAAAGTCAATAGTTTCCACAGGAATACTGCGGGCAATGCCATAATATTTTCGACTTAAATTATCAAGATAATTATCGTTTGAAACTCTACTTATTGTAACAATTCATTATATGTACAATAAAGAGCAACAGCTTACCCAGCAATAAAGGCAAAGCCAACAATTCTCCATTGCTATTCATTTCGAATGAGAAGTATTCCAATAGCATAGCTCTTTTGCTCACCAACAACTGAGCCATTTGATGCGCCATTTCCCTCATGTCACCTACAAATAAAGTTTGTACACATATTGCAATTTAATTTTATACAACGTGTCATTAAAATAACGCAAAACCTGAGACACGTCAACTAATATAAAATATATAGAACCGTTCTAGAGAAAAATAAAATTATAGGGAATAAATCAAAAGTTACAAATGTGTGAAGTTTTGTTGTTCTGTCTAAAACGTTCGTAGCACTCATTACTCGGTATAGGGTAATGACCAGGCGCGGCGCCCACGACGCGCATAAGAGAAAGATATACTAGAAATTATCCAAGGTTAATATCTCGATAATTATCCTGATAATAATGTTTTGATATTTATCTTGGTAAATTTCCCGTGGAAAATATTGACATTCCCGGGACAATATAATATAGCCTATGTTAGTAAAATCATAAGTTACAACTATCCAACTGTGAAAGAATTTTTAAAATCGGTTGGGTGTGCCACCGATTGCCACCAAGTGCCCGATTGCCACCCACAAACAAACAAAAAAACAAACGTTTCTTCTTTAGTATAAATTAGCATTTGGCTATGCTAGCGTGGAAATTGATACAAATGCTCACCGCAATGAAGATCGGTTGGCACCTATTTATCCGATAATTATCAACAAGAATCTGGATAATTTCGAACCCCAAATTAATAAAATAAATTATGAAAAAAAAAACTATTGTAAAAGCGGGTAGAATGGATCCCGCCCTCGACACTCAACTATTTTCACTCTATTTTCAACTTTTGCGTTATTCTAGTGACACGTTGTATATGATGGATATTTGTTCGATTTAAAAAAAGTAAAACTCTCACCTAATTCAGGATTCCAATCCGTCTGCTGTGAACTAAGTCCCAGTACAAATAATTCCTCCAAAGGTAGCGGGTTTGATAATTTTATTAAACCGAAATTTTGGAAGTCGTACAAAATTATCTCGTAAAACAGCTCTTCCCTGAAAGTGAAAAACACGTTTAGTTATTAAAATAGTAAATTAAATAGTATACTCGTACATAAATATAACCACAGATATAGAGGGATAGATAACGCAAGGTGTCTGTCGCTGCGTGCCCAAAGTAGCGCTAAGCTCTTACTTCTCGCGCTCTTCGTTCAGCTGTTCCGACCCGTGTCGTTACAAAATACAAAAATGCCTCATTGCGCATTTTTGTAAAAATCGAAATCGATTGTAAAAATTCGTCAAAAGTTGTAAACCGAGTCAAGGGACATGTTTCGTTTCGGGACATCATTAAAATTTACCTGTGACGTGACACGTTTCGTTTCCCAACAATTTCACGTACTTGCGTTGTCCATCTATGCATTTATAAATAAATAAATTGAGAATTGAATTATAAGGCACAATAAGATGGGCGAATTTTATCTTGTTGCTAAACAGATGTCGCGATTTTATGATTTAATCAATAATCGACTTGGATTATGTGCATCTTTAAAAAACATTATAAATATTACACATTACAGGCAGGCAATAGAGGCAATAATAACAGGCAATAGAGAATAATTACACATTACGTGAATTACTCATCACAAGACATGTCACACTCGTCCCCCATGGACCCATGGATACTGTCCAGCTGTGGATACTGAAAGGGCTGTATAGTGAAACTGAAAGACTTGTATTGCATACGTGAATTACAGAACAGAATTAAAACAAATGTGAAAGTAGAAAATACAAATTTCTAGTTCAAATTGATAATAGCCAATACTTACGTCAATCTCTTTGTATCACACAAGAACAATTTAGTAGAATGCTGTATCAGAGATTTGTGCAGATCTATGCATCCGATAAATATCAAATTCGCCAAAATCTCTCTTAGATTACTATTGCACTTATTTTCCACATCCAATCTTAACTGCTTCACACTCGTTAATTTAGTTTCTACTCTTTCATATTTAAAAGTTCTAGTTTTAAATGATTCTTTGGGATCAATATATGATATGTTAGCTTGATCTACAGCTGTGTGTGTTTTCCACCTGTCTGTTTTGTTTGGACTTTCCGTTGGTTCGTTTATTAGTGAACTTTCTAATATATCATCTGTATTTTCTCTTTCGTCAGCTATAGTAGGTATATTATCAATTTTATTTGCAGTTCTGGATGGATCGTTTATTTTATTTGTCGTTTCTTGAACTTGTGCATTAGAAGTAGGTTCAATGTCTGTGGTGTTGATGGTTTGATGGAAGAATTTGACAATTTTCTGCACATCTGAATTGACTCGCACCATATTATTGGCGTACACTTTAGCGCCCTCTGTCGTCTTTTTGACTATTTCTTCGACCATAGTAGCGCCAGGCAATCGAGCCTATGAATTACAGTTTCTACGATATAGTTTCATTTCTATCAGTTGATAAAAACTATGGTAGGTATTTTTTCATTTTTAATTAAACATTTCCTATAAACATATTGGGGGGGGGGGGGGATGCACGCAGCAATCTAACAGCCGCTGGGGCACTCGACTGGTCTCGTCACCCCTCTCTCACAGAACACTACCTTGAAATGTACAGCATTTCCTACTTTATCATATTCCCCAATGTACGTACATGTTTCGGTAGTGGATGAGATATGCCAGAGCCCATTTCCATTCTTAGAGTACCTAGAGGATCACCAACTGATTAGCGACCGTCAATATGGATTCGCCATAAACGCTCGGCTGGTGATCTTTTAGCGTATTTAACACACTGCTGAGCTGTCGCCATTGAGAGCAGAGGCGAGGCTGTTAGCCTAAACATTGCGAAAGCTTTTCACCAGGTATGGGACAAATCTCTGCTTTCCGAGCTACTATCTTTCGGCATACCCGAGTGATTATGCGAATGGGTTACCAATTTTCTGACAGGACGGAGAATCAGAATCGTTATCGATGATAGCTGCTCCGACACCGTGTCTATTAATACTGGCGTGCCGGAAGGCTCCGTGCTATTGCCAACTCTGTTCCTTCTGCATATCAACGATCTGTTGCAAATTGGTGACATATATTGCTATGCAGATAGCACTGGGGATGCCTTGTACACGCCACGCCAACATACCTCGGGTCGAAGTGGAAGAGAGTCGCGTCAGGCTTGTGTGTGAAATCGAAGACGCTTTAGATCAAGTCTCGATTTCGGGTTCTCTAAACCTAGTGAATTTCAACCTCAGTAAGACGCAAGTCTGCACATTCACCGCTAAAAAAGACCCTTTTGTCGTAGCTCCTCGCTTTCAGAGCATACCTCTTTAAGATCTCGAAGAGTATAGGGATCCTTAGTGTCGACATCTCCAGCAAAGTCGAATTTAGGGGTCATCTGGAAAATAAAGCCAAAATGGCCTCCAAAAAGCTCGGTGTGCTGAACAGAGCGAAGCGGTACTTCACCTCTGGGCAACTCCTAACGCTCTACAAAGCTCAGGTTAGGCCCCATATGTACTGCTCACATCTCTGGGCCGGCGCATCGAAATATCAATTGGACCCATTTGCCTCCATCCAACGACGTGCTGTTCGAATTGTCAACGATCTCACTCTCACGGGCGGTTTAGAACCCCTCAGCGTTCGGAAAGACGTTGCATCTCTCTGTGTGTTCTACTGCCTATACAATGGGGAATACTCTGAAGAATTGTTCAATATAATTATCACCTCGGGTTTCTACAACCGCACTTCCCGTCACAGAAGTGTGGTCTTTCTATTACGCTACGATATGGGGTTCTTCACGAAAGCTGTGAATAGGATTTTCCAAAGTCGGCAGCGCACCCGCATACAGGTGTTGCAGGTGCAGGTTCGGCGGCAACACTTACCATAACGTGGGACCGCCTGCTCGTCCACCTAACTTCCTAATTAAAAAAAAGGTGGACTGTATGCTCATGTGCCGCCTATTTCCTATAAAAAAAGAAAATGGACAGAAAAATCTAATTTTGCTATACAACTAATGCTAAACAAACTATACAAGTAAATTTAAACCTTATCGTAAAGGTATAAAAATTACTCTAAAATAAAACAAAAACTACAGACCATTACGTTAGATTTACGAAGCGATCTGAGGAGAACAGGATTTACTTTGACTTTATAAAACAAAACAACACATTGTACACGTCTTGTGTAAATCGTGTTGATTTTTATTTTATGTAAAATGAACAACAATTTATAGAAAACCGTAGATGTAAAAAGCAAACGATGTATTCTAAAAACATTCGCAAATAATTATTAGTGCTATTTAATATTGAAAAATGGTAGAACGTGTGTGGCGGCGAACCTTGGGAGAGTCATAAAACCAGCAGTAAAGAGACTGATGGTACAGTACAGATAGATAAGTTTGTCATCAAAAATGTTTAGATCTGTGCAGGGCTTAAGAACGTTAAATAATTAATTTAAAATTAGATTATTTAAACATTAATTTAAAACCATCTAATGTACCTGGGTGTACATAACACGCGTAGAGTTGCAGCTCAACAGTTTACTCTCAATGCACGATTTGATTTTCTCAATAATTTGCTCTTCATACAAAAATTGTACCTCGTGTTTCGTTGGATGCACGTTCACGTCCACATTCTTCGGATCTAATAACATTAATAAATTTATAGACAATAAAGTTTGTAGTAACTTTTACTGTCTCTTAGTTTTATAAATATTTTATAAAGTTGTAGGGGAAGAGTGCACCCTGCATTCCCACAGCCGCTGGGCGCACTCGACTGGCCACGTTACCCCTCTCTCACAGAAGACTACATGGAAATGTGCATTTCCTACTTTATCGTATTTCCCCAATGTACGTGTTTCGGTAGTGAGTGATATATGCCAGAACCCATTCCCATCCCGTCCTATCCGGGTGGGCAGCGCATCCGGGGGCGTGCCATCGTTTGCCATTCTAGACTATAGTCCCGGAACGACTTGAATGCGCGCGGAAGGAATGTGACCGTTTTATGTAACTTGTTTTTAGTGTTGTACTACAATGATCTTACTGAAAGATCGATATCGGTTTCAGTCGATATTTTTAATTTAAATGTCACGGTCAAAAGTAAAACACAAATAATTATAAAAAACGACTTATTTTTACCATTTTTATTTACTTTCATTATTTATTTTTTTATTATTTATCACACATTAGATAATATAGTAAGTAGGTATACATAATTTTTAGTTTTAAATAGGTATTTAATATTTAGTTATGAAAAATAAAGTTACTAAAAAACAAAAAGAAAAAAAACCAAAAATTACTAATTGAGAGAAATATAAAAAAAAACAATATTATAACAACAAAAATCTACTACGCATTACATTATTAATAATAAAAAAAATTACTTAAAAGTCACAAAAGACTATCATATTGTTTTGAATGAATATTAGTCACTACAATCATCACTTGTTGTTACAAGTGATGATGCAGACAAGTCAGAATCAGGTTTGGTCGCTCATTTTAACAAGTAAGTATAGTAAAAAACTACCCAACACGTGTTATATTGATGACGCAAGAGAAACAATAGAAAGCGAGCAAGCGCATCACTTAACTAGCCGGCACAAGTGCGGCGAGACAGCTGGGAGGGGGGTGTGCTCGTGTCCCCACACCTCACACCGCGCGCGCATCTAGCTCATTCCGGGTCAGTAAGTTAACTGAGATTTGTGATTATTTATTTTTTACTTAAATACAGTAGAAACTTGCAGAAATATTTAAATCATTCGTATAGGCATTGTGAGATGTTAAAATTAAATATTTTCGATAAAGTTGAGGTGACCTACATTTTTATTCGGTTTAACTATATTTCAAGCTGTATGAATTGAACAAAGGTATGGCCAACTAATTAAAGACACACTAACGAAGTAACCAAGAAAAAAGAAATATCGTAAATATTAAAATGAAGTTTATTATAATTATTTCATTATAGTAGTTATCAATATTTTATCGCATGTCCTTTAGCAACAATAATAGCCCGACATCGCTTTGGCATTGAAGAGATCAATTTGTTGCAAGTTGATATTAGAATTTGCTCCCATGTTTCTTTAAAAGCCATATAAAGTTGATGAACGTTAGTGGTACGTTTTGTGGCCACTATTTTCTTCGCATGGTACCACAAATTTTCAAAAGGGTTGATGTCGGGACTGTACGGGGGCCAATCTAAGACCGTTACTGATTGGCTCGGTAGAAAGTTTTGCATCGTTATCTTGTTGGAAAGTCCAAACCACCGGCAAACTTTCCTCGGCATAGGGTAACATAGTTTCCTCTAAAATACTCTTGTACTGGAATTTATCCATATTGCCTACAATTTTCCTGACAGGTCCAACACTATGTCCGGAAAAACAGCCCCAAACATTGATATTTCCTCCCCCATGTTTGACTGTTTTCTTCGTATACTTTGGATCCATTTCTTTATTCGGAGGACGTCACACATATTCTTTTCCGTCAGAATTAATCATATTAATTTTTGTTTCATCCGAAAATAGTACATTTTTCCACTCACGTTCAGTCCAGTGTTCATATTTGTAAGCAAACTCTAATATAGCTTTGATATTTGCTTTCTTTAAAAGTGACACCTTACGAGATATTCTTCCAAATAAGTTTGCATCACATAATCGCCTTCTAATTGTTCTTGCCGATACACCTCTCGATCCTCCTGCACCAAATACTTCCAAACGAATAAGCTCTGATACTTTGAACGGTTCTTTTTTGGCTAACAATATCATTCTGGAGTCTTCACGTGGGGTTGTTTTTGTAGGTCTAGGTTTCCTAGGTACGATTTCTGTTATATTAAACTTCTTGAAATACTTGATAGCATTCATGACCATATCTTTAGAGCATCGCAAGTGATTCGCAATTTTCCTGTATGACCAACCTTTGTCATAAAAATTCAGAATCATCTTCCTTGTAGAGGAATCGCAACTTTTATTTTTTCCCATAGTAGCTCGTTGAATATGATGAAAATGATATTAATTTTGAGATAAAGTTAAGCTAGTTTTTTCTTTAAGCGCATTTCTTGAAAATTCCCGGCAAAATGGAAAATATAAGAGGGCTGTTTTTTTTTAATTTTATATTAAGAACATGAAACATAAACTGTCTTTAATTAGGTATCCAGCAGCAAGTATATTAAAAAAGTTTGTGATTTAGTTAAAAAACGAATAAGATCTCAACTATTGCTAAATACAGGTCTTTATTGTCTTCATTTTAAGGATATGCTGTTAGCGTAATATAATGATTAATAGTAATTAAAGTAGAATTAATACTTATCTTCACTATTGATTATACTATCAATAAAGTTGTATGTAGCTAAATAAAATATGTCTTTAATTATGTGACCACTACTGTGTGTGTATATATATATATATATATATATATATATATATATATATATATATATATATATAACATTGGTTTAGTCGACTAACGCCTAATTCGCAAAATGACTACCAAGTCTCGAAATGTTCACTTCGCTAAATGATCAATTCGATAAAGGACCAATTTTTTTTTTATTTTCGTATAAAATATTTTCAAGACTAGGTAGTTATTTGGCGAATTAGGCATTTGTCGACTAAACGGTGATCTGGCTCAGAACCGAGATCTGATTATTGGTCCTTACTAATTTATTTGTTTTTATAAAAAAAAGAAAGCAGACTGTCCTTTATACTTTTATACTAGGACTAATTTTATACTAGGACAGAACTTACCTAATTCCAAACTAAGATAGACAAAAGCGTGTGCATTTTTAGGCAAATATGTGGAATAAACAGAGTCCACAGCTCTCCTTATCGCCTGAGAGTCCACCAGCCTGTGGTTTATAAATAGCAATGTGGTGCATTTTTTGTGAGAGTAATTTACGTTTGTGACGTATCCGTGGAGTTTTAACTTTAACGTCGGGTCCTTTAGTTCTACCTCCATCAATTCTCGTGCTATGGAGTTGCCATATATCTAAAAAGTAAATATTTCGAGTAGGTATTTACAGATAATTCGAATTCGCAGCCATTGTCATTTAGCGAATATGTAAACAGTTTATGTAGGTATGTTAATTGAAGATACTGTTACATATACAGCGCACGTCAATTTTGTTTGTGAAAATGGTATACGCGAAAAGTTTCTTTCGCGTCAATGTATTTCGAGCTATAGGTACCTATTGTCTTCACACAATACTTACGAGTACATGAAGGTACGTCTTCATGTAAAGTCTCTTTTTACGCATCCAGACAATATCCACAACAAGTAAGGCAGAGCCGCGCTATTGAGATGCAAGAGCTATACATAAATAATCTATATATGTATATAAAAATGGATGTTGGTATATTTGAGATTAATAGACTTCGACACCGTTTGACCGATCACCATGAAAGTTGGCACACATGTATAAGTATTTTTTCATGGAGAAGGTTTCATGCTATTCACTTTGTTATAACTCTCCATTAGATGGCGCTGCAGCACATCAACTTCTATACCGTTCAACCGATCGCCATGAACTTGGTATAAATAGGTATTTGAGCACAGAGAATATTTTCGAGCTATCGACTTTGTTGCAACTGGCCACTAGATGGCGCTGCAGCACATCAATTTTTATACAGTTCAATCGATCGCAAGAATCATATTGATGGCAAAACAAAATAATTTGTGATTTTATATACAGAGGTAAATAAATATACACAGGCGGGACAACATCTGCTGGGTTTTGCTAGTAGGTCATAGATAAGCGATCCCTAAAAAAATATACTTACAATCCTCACATTCTCAACCACCGACGACTTTACAGGAGTTTTTATGTCCGTATTCTCCCCAAACTTTTTTAACGTAAACCCAACATGACTATTATGTATCGCATAACCTCCTACTACATCCATAATGTGAGTATACTCTTCATTGGGGCTCCGTAGAGCTTTCTTGCGGGCTATAACGTTGTAGAAAAGGTCTTCGACGGTGATTTGAGTGCCGTTGTTACCCGCACAGGCTTTTATGGGACCTTTTAATTTGCCGTTTTCGTAGGACACCCTGTGAATATTGTGTGAAATTTATGTGAATTCTGTGATTATTGTGTAAGTTTTATGTGAATTATAAAAAAGCTGATGGCGGATGACACTCGGAAGGGAGATTTCACAATTTTACCCTATTCCAAAGGTTTAAAAGTTTCTAAGATAAGTAATAGTGAATATTTAACACAACATGAAATTAATCTATGCCGTTATTAAATATCTTTTAGGACTTACTTATAAGCGCATTTATCGGCTGCAGTTTTAGTGAGAATGGTGAGGTGTGCAATATGACTGATGCTAGCCAGCGCTTCACCTCTAAATCCGTATGTGGCGATCGCACGCAGGTCTTCGTATTCTCGAAGTTTCGACGTTGTGAACCTCTCACACACTATCTCTAAGTTGTCGCAACGGATGCCTGTGCCATTGTCTTGAATCTGAATGAAAAATAACTTTTTAATTTTAAAATGTCTTGTTTTAAACGAGCATTAATAAAATACAAAATGGACAGCAAACCATTATCAACAAAAACAACGTATTTTGTAATAACTGAAGTAGGTAAATAATTTAAATTACTAGGAACTGGGGATGCCTTTACCTATGCCTTTATTGTCACCAGAAAACCTAAGCCCAACCTACCTTTAAATTTGCTATGATCGAGTTTCTAGTCATACTTATTTTTCTTTAAAAATTATAACATCAATATCAAAATATTTTGTCTTTGAAGTTCTTGCATGGAGATTAGTGTAAAAGACACGAGCAAAGGCATCCAACTATAAATCTTTAGCAATAATAGAGGTCAATAAATCCTTAGCTTTCCTTGACATTTTAGTCATCAGAAATCCTGACAACTCTCTTGGTCATACTGTGTATAGGAAACCCACCCATACAGATAAATATCTCAATGGTAACTCCCATCACCATCCATGTCAGTTGGCTACCGTAGGCAAATCTTTGTTACAGAGAGCACACGGCATCTGTGACACTGACCACCTCGAGGAAGAGCTTCTGCATGTGAAACAAGTACTGCGACGCAACAATCACAAACTCCCACGAATGCGTCACAAAAGCCGCCCCAAGTCTCCTACAGTTGAGCGACAACCTGCCATCTTACCATACATCAAGGGCATCACTGACAAAATTGGCAATATCTTAAGACGAGCTTCAATTAAAACTTACTTCAAGCCGCACAAAAAGATTAGCCAATTTTTAAGACCGGTCAAGAGCAATATCCCCCTACAAGATGCAGGTGTTTACAAGCTTGATTGTGAATGCGGGTTATCATACATTGGGCAAACAAAGAGGAGCATCGGTATCCGGATAAAAGAACACATAGCTGACATGAAGAACAGACGCTCGACCAAGTCTGCAGTTTGTGAACATGCTCTGGACAAACCCAACCATTACATTCGATTTGATAATCCACAAATCCTCGCTAGAGAGACCCGATTCATGCCAAGAATGTTACGCGAGGCTATTGAAATCAAGAAACACCCAAATTTCAATAGAGAAGATGGTTGGCAAGTACCACCGGCTTGGGATCCAGTCATTAAATTAATTAAATCCCAAGGCCAACGCAATACTGCAAGACCTCTGGACACCGTGAGTGAATACTGCGTGCATAGGGAATGTTATGATTAAAAAATCCAGACGGTAGTTCAAAAAATTTCAGAGGGTAGTCCAAATAATTTCTTAATAACTCAAGTGACAAATAAAATCAATTAGTCACCCTGTGACCACGTCCACTGCAAAGTGTTCGAAACGTCGGGATATAAATAATGTCAAATATATGCGATTTAAACCGTTCAAAGTTGTTTAATTGCTATGTATAGTAATCGCGAAAACCTAAGAAAATATCATCCAACTATGTTAAAAAAATCCCTAGATGTTCTAGTTTCACTTTCTGATCAGTTTTGAAAACTGTTCAACAATGATTCCAGTGCTCATAAACAACTTAAAGAGGTAAAGTTAAAAATTTATAATAACAATCATTTGTTATACCATTACCTGCAAATACTTTAGACCACCAGCTTTCACGGTTATTATAATGTTGGTAGACTCGGCGTCCAAACTAAAAAAAAATATACAAATATTCTACACAAAGAATTGAATAAAAGCAAGATGTCATCTTATATTTCTGCTACGTGGAAGAGCTAAATGAACCTTCGTCAAATCGACTATGTGGATTTTGAAAACGCTACAAAATTTCCAGGCGCGATGCACGGTCTTGACCTCATGGCTAATCTCAATCGACCCCTTGCTCCTGCGATGAATAAGTGTTTTTCGCATAGGCGTTCTGTATGTGTCGTTCCAGCAACCACGGCTCGTCAAGTTGACAAAGGTTAAGGTAATAATATTTTATATATTTGGTATGAATGATGGTTACGCGTACACTCTCTCCTATAAAACAATAACATATGCTACAAACCGCATACTTTGTGCTCACTTTCTTATTGAGACATGAGCCAGCATTTCCTTCATGGAGAATGAGCTCACATTATAAGGCTACATTGACTTACATCAATAAGCTAGCAACACAAATTACATAGGAACAAAATAACAAGGAACTGTTAGTCATAGTAATAACAAAGCTATAAAATTTAAGCTAAAATTAACTTCAGGCCAGTCTCTATTGCTAGCTTAGCGTCCGAGTTTGCTTCCTGAGATGGATGTGCATAGTGTCTTCATAAGGTAAGTGAGTCACGGTGTAATTGGTTGTTACTGGAGACTACATACACTAACCACATCACCCTAAACTGCAATAGGAGGATACATTTACTTAGATTTACATTTACTTATGCACATCCATTTACATGTCCCTCCAAATGATTTTGTTTATTTTTTCAATTTATTTATTTTCGTGGCTTATTTACTATTTTATTCTAAGGTATAGTCTGTCAATTATTATTAGAAGACAATAGTGATGTGGAATATGATTATGGAAATGAAATAGAAGATAATATTGCGCTGACCCAGCTTATAGGATAGAGCCCCTTTCTTTTATTCTTTCGTCAATTGAACAATCATCATCAGTTGAGGATATTTAGACAAGTAGTCTATACTGCTCATGAACTATCAGATTCACTTGAAAATTTGGGTATTCAATCGAATCTGATGACCTGGCCTTTCATCACAAACTAGTGACTATTCTCTGCTATAAGACTATCAGTCTGTCACAATTGTATTAATAGTTAAAATATTATTTATTTCTCTATTTTGATATTTTTTTATTACTAACACATAATACACTGAGAGATATACAATTAATACCCTAGAGATAGATACACTGAGGTCCATTATTTAAACGCTTACATAATTTTAAAGAATGTTGAAAATAAATAATAAAATCAAAAACCTTTATTTTATTAAAACTTCATAAACCCACCTATTTTGCAAGTATCAATTCGATGAAGGTTCGTAATAAGCATTGTTGAAATAAAGTTAGTAATCTAGATTTAATATTCCAAAAAATATATTCAACCCAATAAGATTGCATTGAAGATTAATAAAATATAGCTTAGACACTGATAACAGTTCAGTAGTTCCAGAGATTACCCCTAAATAATAAACGAGGTAAAATTATGTTTGTAGGTATGTTGATACCTACAAACACACAATTTTACCTGTTTATTATATTAGTATAGATAATATAGAAGTATAGATTGCTCATCCTTGCCTAATCCATTCCTAAATCTCCAAGGTAGTCAGTACATCTGGGGACATGCTAATGTTCGTCACTCTGAACCAATGTTGGTGGATGTTGTAGGGTGACAGTATACACTCACCACCAGGTGGACTGTCTGCTTATCTGCCACCTTCTGTTCTTAACAAAGAACTTCGGATATGTGCTATACCTATTTTCATATTATCGATAAAGGCAAGAAAAGAGACGAGTTTCGTCGATAGGTGGGTGGCCAACAAGATGGCAAGTGGTCACCGCCGCCCATGGACACTTGGACCACCAGGTAGAATGCGGGTGCGCTGCCGACCGCGCAGAATCGTATTTACAGCCCTTTTGAAGAGACCCATGTCGTAACTAAGTGGAAAACCTTCAGCTGGCAGTTCATTGTAGAACTTATTGCAACTGACCTCTGGGAAGGACTGTACAATGTATGGTAAAGCCTAATTATGTGAGCTTTTTTTTTTAGACAGAGGAGTGTATAGACATGGTATTTTTGAAATTGTGAAAGTGCGGAAAAGCACGAATTTTTTTTAATTTTATTTTTTCTAAATTTTGAGGTTATCTGTGTTTTTAGTTACTGGGCAAAGAATATTTTGATGTCATAACGATTGTGGGTGTGATGACGATTTATAAGAACATTCTAGGAGTTATTAATCTAGTACCAAGTTTTGTGTTAGTACCAACTTTGCTTTCATCAGTGATTTTTTGCTAGCTTGGCTTGCGCGTTGTGGTCACAAGACAAACCTAACCATCAGAGTCAGAGTGCTCTGAAGATAATAAAACGCCAGATTCGGATTTGGCGCTTCGCCGGCCGCTGCCGCGGCACGCTCGCTTCGCTCGCTCGGCTCGCGCGTTGTATTCACAAGACAAACGTAACCTAACCCAGCAGTCGGAGTGCCCAGAACATAATAACAGGCGGGATTCGGATTTCGCGCTTCGCCGGCCGCTGCCGCGGCACGCTCGCTTCGCTCGCTGGGCTCGCGCGTTGTTGTAACTCGCGGCTGCGGTATAATATAAAATCCGTAAATATTTGCGAAAATGAATTTAAGGTATTATTTAATTAAAATTTATTAGTTATTATTTAATAAAAGTTAATTAGTTATTAAAGTCCATCTGCTAGATGGACAGACGACCTCATAAAGGTTGCGGGCACCCGCTGGATGCAGGTCGCTGCCGATAGGTCTAAATGGCGGACAATGGGGGAGGCCTATGTCCAGCAGTGGACGTCCAAGGGCTGAGAAGAAGAAGAAGAAGAAGAACTAGTTATTATTTAATAAATAATAATCACATGTAAAACATAAAATGATACATTCATTGATATGTGTAAAGAAACGCGTTGAAGAAACCTGTCAAAATGTCGGACCCACAAGTGTAAAATTTAAAATCTTAATTATTTTTTTTCCGCAAAATTATGTTTTTCCGCATAATA
This sequence comes from Sesia apiformis, assembly GCA_914767545.1. Taxonomy (NCBI): domain Eukaryota; kingdom Metazoa; phylum Arthropoda; class Insecta; order Lepidoptera; family Sesiidae; genus Sesia; species Sesia apiformis. The sequence goes on along the minus strand of OU611970.1, from coordinate 6,963,167 downwards.
ATATATAGCACATCAGGTACCATATTACTTATAGGATCTAAATAAAAAAAATGAGCCAAAAACTCGCTACCATACATTGTACAGTTGAGCCGACCTCTGGACTAAATATCCACTATAAAACCTAAGTAAGTGGCTGGTCATTAGTAGAAAATGAATTGTTACCTACCTATTTTCTATTAATTCTTTTAGAGCGTTTGCTGGTCGTTGTACGATTTCACCAGCTGCTATCCGATTTACTACTTCTTCACTTAACTTTCTTATTATACCAGGCTCACCCATAATGGGATAGAATATAGCATCACATATAAGTTTTAAAATATTAACTCAAAATTAGCAGAAAATGGAAGTTGTTGTGATGGAAATGTGTTTAAAATAACCTCAAATAACGAACAAAACAAAGAAGATTCGGAATTGCTATACATCACTTTGATCTAATTGGTGCTATCTCTTTCTGTATTATAAAAATAAAAAAAGATGCAGAGTAAATAGTCATTTTGATAGTTAGACTTTGACATTGACAGGTGTACACTATTTTTAAATCATTTTAAATACAAGGATATTGATCCTTTACCATAGAACCTATTATACATATTTTTCTTTTCACCACTGATCTAAAATTTTTCCGTTTTACTGTAACATTAACGCTCCTGCGCGATGAACGGTGACGTACCAACTTACGGGTGCGGTTGGTTGGAGACGAAATTTCACTAACCATGAACTTTTCATGCGTTCAAACAAACAATAATTGTGATTGAACTACATCACCCAAAACTGAAATATAGGTATTATTAGAATCCGTAAAATATACATTGATGGATGTAAATAAAATTGGTACATTATTGTAAAATATTCGAAAAAATACTTAAATTTCCGAGAAATGATAACGTACACGGAAACACATTCATTTACAATTTATTTTATCGTGGTGATTATTTTCCTTTCCTTTTTATTTTTAATATTATCAATTAGGACATTTTATCCCCTTTCAAATAATGTATAACACAAATTCTTACGTTGCAAAAAAAAAATGCTGTGACGAAATATAAACAAAGTCAAGAGGTGTCGTTATCGCTTCCAAGAACAAGCGAACAATTAGGTTCGCGGCACACGAATTAACGGTACTCACGGTATCGGTCGGTACTTAGACGTATGGTATCGGTAAGGTCGCGCTAGTATTAAATTATGGTATTTATTTATTTATTTATGTAATCTACAGCCTTTTATGTAACTTATGTTGTTTAACAATTATGTTGCCAATGCTAATGGCCAATACAGATTACACTGACATTAAGTACAGTATTTAGTAGATTGTGGGCAAGTAAAGGATGATTCTTTATTATTAATAATGTTTGCGTTGGTGTGTCCGTTTGTGTGTGAGTTTGTACCCAGTGTGAGGGTGTGTAGTGTGTGTGTATTTGATTAAGATGAACTTTAAAATATTTGTGAGGAAATGGGTTTCAGGAGGTATTATAATGATTTCGATGCTTTTTTATGATTTCCGTTTTTAATTTTTTCTTACTTAATAAAAATATATCAAGGTCTGCGTAATATGTATTGTAATTCTGCAGAATAATGATTATTAAATGATTATATGATTTATTAAATTTATTGTTGTTACATTAATCAATCCTAATAATATTATAAATGCGAAATTTGGATGTTTGTTACTCAATCACGCCGTAACGGCTCAACGGATTTGGATGAAATTTGGTATAGAGATAGACTCAAAGATACATCACAAGATACATTTTATCCCACGTGACAACAAACTTTTCTGCGCAGGCGAAGCAGCGGGCATTCCCTAGTTAATAAATAAAACTACAATATGAATAAAGAAATATATTCTTAAAATAAAATGAAACAAAAAAAATACTATTTTACTAAAACTTAGCTAAATTAAGTATATGGACCCGATGCCCGATTACATCATCATCCACGCAACCCTGTGTAGCCCGATGTTTACATTACAAGTACCCGAGGACTTGGTGAGCCGGTTTCATGTTATTGTTCATAGGACTTGCTTCTTTGTTTAATATTACCATTGTGTTATACTACATATAAATATACGGTTTGAAGTGAGAAAAGCGCTGGGACACGAGCTATAAAGTTAAAGAGTGGAGTTCTCCACTAAAAACAAATTGACCATGCTGTGCACTTTGGTAAATGAAGTAAGGAAGGTAGATGAAGACCTCATTAAAGTTTATTACGAATATATACATAAAAAAATTTAAATATATTTTTTTGTAAATAAAAGTTTAAAATACGATAAGTAAACAAAATTACTAAAATAAAATTACTAATAAACAAATTAAAAAAATTACTATTTCACTAAAACTCACCTAAATTAAAATGTACAAAATCAGAAAATCTTACCAACTAAGTGTAACAATTTTAAAATACATACATATTTTTTCTTGTAATAAATAAAAGTTGAAATACGACAAGTAAAAAAATTACTATTCCCTAAAACGTTACCTAAATTAAATTGTACAAAATCAGTAAAAAAAAAAATATCCAAACTAATATTATAAATCCGACTGTTTGTTTGTTGCTTCTTCACAACTAAACTACTAAACCGATTTTAATGAAATTTGGCATAGAGCCAAAGTGAAGTCTGAAGAACAACCTAAGATATTTTTTATCCTGGAAAGAGCGAAAGAGTACGCGGGCGAAGTGGCGCGGAAAAGCTAGTTGATTTATATAAGGCTTACTATTCACTAACATAAAAAAAAATACTATTTCACTAACATTTACCTAAATTAAAATGTACAGAATTAGAAAAATCTTTATTTATCCAAACTAATATTATCCGAAGGTGTGTCTGTTTGTTACTCCTTCACGACTAAACTACTAAACCGATTTTAAAGAAATTTGGAAAAATTAAATACGACCTTCACGCTACGAAGTTAATTTATCCTTGCGTGTGGAACTGTTTAAAGCACAGTCCCAGACACAATGGAATTTTGCATGTGTCGCAGCGCCACGCAGTCCTTTTATCAATTTGCTTTTCGCTGCACCACTTACACCTGGCTCTGCTTGGCCCAGCCCTTTCCAAGAAATGCTGCTCGTTTACAGGTCTTGCTAATTGCGGTAGTGGAGGTTTGTACTTTTGAATTATGGAATCGACAAGTTTTAATCTAAAGTCTAGACTTGGCATCATCCGTTTATGATTGAAAATGATATGCGAATTGAGTATGGTAGCATTTAGAAGACGGCGGAAAAGTTTTTTGTACCAGATTAGGTTCCTGCATCTTTCTATGGGAAAGGCTGACAAAAGTTGATATTTCTTGTCAACCCCTCCCACGGCAAGGTACCAGATTAGGTTCCTGCATCTTTCTATGGGAAAGGCTGACAAAAGTTGATATTTCTTGTCAACCCCTCCCACGGCAAGGTTGTACAACTTGTGGCCGATATTTATATTGGCCATATTGGACTGCCGACTTCAAACTTGTGATATGAGGAAATGAGAGACACCAAATTGGCATCTCTCCACACTAGTACCGAAAGATCTTTTTCGTAGCTAAATGCTACCTCACCAACTCGCATATCGAGTTTCTTGAGTTGCTTAAGGCTGTCGGGTACAAACTGTCGGTTTAATCGTAGAGTACCCATAGTATCAGTACCGCTTCGCTTAAGAGCCCGTGATAATAAAGGAGAATTATAAAAATTATCCATTATTAACGTATGCCCCTTACGAAAGTGGCCGAACCAGGTCATAAACTATTTTCGCTGTAGCACCCCCTGGATAATCTTGGGCTGGGCGTGCATCCATGTCGCCATGTTCAGCGGCACGGCTGTCACTTTTGCCCGTATAAATAACGAAATTAAACAAATAACCAGTTTTCGATTCCCATAATTCGAAAGTTTTCAACCCCACTTCCGCTGCCTCGACGCTGACGCTGTCATTGGTTGTCACTTGGGACGAATTTGTCCCAGCCCGCAAGGGAGCGGAAACATACTTTAATAGAAATAGGATAGTTAATACATCCTTTTATTAACACACATCTTTTATCCTTTTCTGCACATTAATAGCAATAACCTCGTATTTACATTAGATATAAGGATGTATTATACCATTTTGAAATCTGTATTAAACACACATTTTTTTTTAAATAGTTGGCCATTTAGGTTCTCATACAATTTTTTTACACCCAACACGCTTAACTTTTACAAAAAAAAACATTACATGCTGAAAATTGATGGCATTTTTTAAAAAAAAAAAGTGGAACAGCTACTCTTAATATATATTATATATCTATTGGTATAGTCCATGAAGAATATTATAACACCAAAAAACCGACGGATTTCATTTATTTGTGGCCGTGGTGTAAAGATACGTAAAATAATGTGCAAAAAAATTGTTTTCCTTAGATACTACTTGGGATAGATTTTTTTTGTATTTTATTTTGAGCGCCCAATAGCTCTACTATGAGGTGTTTCAGGGTTATGCATTCTTTCCTGGACACCCTGTAGAATTGGTCAAGAATGAAATTCATATTATTTAGAGTAACTTTTATTTTTATATGTAGGTATGATTAAAACATGGTACTTAAAAATGTAATTCAATGATTAGAAATTATAATTTCTATTAATAAATATATCTGTGTTTTATTATTTATATAACACATAAAATATATATTTACTGTTTTTGTCTGTTAAAAAAAATATCTTATATGTTTATAAGTTTCCCCTTTTCTATTTTTTTATCCTTCATTTTCTTTTTTCAAATGCTCAAGAAATCCTTTTGAGCATCTCACTGACTGTTGATAGCATTTGTCGAAACCTTCAGAGTTACTATCCTGAAAGAAAATATATTTGAATGAAATACAGAAGTACCTATAGTTCTCATCTGCCTTGCTTGTAGTGTTGTCTGTATGTGCAAAAAGAGACCTGACATCCTTCACAATAAGTATAACATTAAATACATTGATGCGAAAGTTATTATCAGATAAATATGGACATTTTATTCAAAAGCCAGGTTGATGTGCGCTTGTGATTTGCAAGAATTGTAATAAAAGGTGTAGCATTTCTGATTACACATCTCATTCCACCTGGAGCTTCAGAGACAGTTGATATGTATAAATACATCTGCTATACATATAATAAAATCGTAACAAAGCCGTGTCTGTACACAAAATATTTTAAGTGATTGCAATATAAAGTACAGATGATATAGAGCTCAAAACGTTTTTTTCGCTGCGAGCATTGCTTGGTGAAACACGTGTTAGTGGGATAATCTAAATTTTTAGTTTTCATTAGATTTATAACCTAAATTAAGTAGATTATATTATTTTTAGTTAGTGGTGGCTAGTTAGTGGTATACCTAGTGGTGGTGGGTGTTAAATTGGTGTAATATTTATTGAAGAGTAAGTTTTTACTGTTTTAAATATGCCCCCGGATCCGAAATCCTCCCGATTCCTCCAATGAACCGACAGTAATAGATGATTTAAGCATGAATCTCTCTGTCTGTGGGAGAGGCCACACAGGAACCTAATACATCAAATATTGACTCATCAAACATCTGTGCAGATAGTAGATCAAACACCCCTTAGATCAATCTGAGGGTACAACAAACAATAAAAGGTCAGTCCCAGAAGCATCAATTTCGCTGGTGTACATACATGCCAGTCTGAAGGCTTATGAAGACCATAGGATTTATGAAAACGATGACAAAGGGCCTTACATTGTCCATGTCTCTCAGACGGAGGACGATCTTTCGGCAGGAACGGTAGTGTGACCTATTAAGTTTGGCCGGTTCCTAATGACAATAGTAAAGAGAGTAGGACGCAACAGGATCTCCGTAGAATTTTCCTCTGCAGAAGCAGCGAATAAATTCTTAGAAAGTCCTATTTTAAACATCTGCAAATATATCGCGAAAATACCTACATTCAACATCACAAGAATGGGCCTTGTCAGGGGACTTACTGACCTGTCAATGGAGGAGTTCGCAGCGACTGTGACACACCCTGTTGGCTGTGGTATCATTCTTAAAGCTCGTAGGATAAACAGGAAGAGAATTGTAGAAGGAATTGCCAACCGGACTCCTACACAATCTGTTGCTGTTCAGAGGTCAATCTTTGCCAAAACACATATATTCGTACTACACTTCTCTCCCTGTAGAAGCCTACCAGTACCCCACCATACAGTGTCTAGATTGTTGTAGATTTGGACATGTAAAGGCACAATGTTGTTCAAAGCCCCGATGCTTTAGATGCACACAACCCCATACCGGGGATTCATGTAAGACAGAAGCAACGTCTGCTAACTGTTTGTACTGTGCGGGGAACCACTTTGCCACCAGCAAGGATTGCCCTGAACAGACCAGACAGAAGAACATCAAAGTGGTCATGTCTCAGGGGAGTATCTCCTACTTCGAAGCTGAATCGCGCTTCCCTCGTGTTTCCAGATCTTTTGCCGAAGTCTCTAGAGCAGTGTTCCCCTCAACACCCTCCATACGTGGTTATCAATCAGCCCCTGCTTCTTCCTCTTCACCTCTTATCTCCTATAAGAAAACTGTTTCTGTTCCTCGTCGTCTTAGGGCTCCTAGTCCAAAAGGCTATGACAAACGGGCCCATCAATCGATAATTGGAGATACTTCAGCTCCTCCCGCTGAGGGATGTGCTCTAATTCTATCCCTTCTGTCCCAATCCTCAATAACACCTAACAACAATCTTATTGACCTCTTATTAGCAGCTATTATTAACGTCATCAGCAAATATGATGATAGCCTACCGTCCAACGTTGCCGGCAAACTCAATCAAGTTTTTTCTATCGTTCGCAATGCTCCATTGACAATAGTTCAATGGAACATAAAGAGCTTGAGACATAAAAAACATGAATTATGAAACTTGATAAACAAATACCATTCCGGCGTCATTGCCATATCGCCATATCGGAAACATGGTTTGTGCCCGATTCCCGTTTTCGGGTACCTGGCTTCACATGCCTCCGGGATGACAGGGATGACAGGTATGCGGGTAGCGCCTTACTTGTAAGACGCTGCCTCACCTATTCTTCAATCTCCATACCACCTCAGGGGCAGAAATTTAACGCTGTTGCAGTTAGTGTAGCAGACGTTTCTTTCCTGTCTGTATATATTCCACACCCCGATCCCTCCCTTATCTAGGGATAAGGGAGGGATCGGGGTAGGTCAGGACCTACTTTTGGTTATTTCCTCACTTCCCCCTCCGGTTATAATACTTGGTGATTTTAACGGTCACCGTATCTCTTGGGGATGCCATCATAGTGATGCATTCGGTTTCGCTCTCTTAGAGATGTTTGATGAAATAGAATTGTGTATTCTTAATGATGGCTCCCCTACCCGCAGTTTCCCCCTCTCAGAACACAAGAACGGCGGTAGACCTATCAGTATGCTCTGCTTCTCTCTCTTCTACATTCTATTGGAGAACTCTCCCCTCTACTCATGGGAGCGACCATTTCCCTATGTGAACGCGACAGCTAAGCAATATAGCCGTACGCTAATCCACGTGTGGATCCATAGGTTTATTACTGATAATAATAAAATAGCCAAATAGAAAGCCTGACCTTATATGCCGAGAATAGCTGCTTTCCGAACAAGCTTACGGTTGCCTTGGGTTCTTCCCAGCCTGGTAGCGCTTCTTCTCGGCTTCTTCTTGACTTTACACTTGGTTTAAGCGTCCTTCGGTACTAAGCAGCGATGCAGCTTAGAGCAGATACACTCGCGGAATAGAAAAAGCGTGTGCCAATTCCGGGGTCCAGGAGACCACCCAAATATGTGAGTTTCACAATCGACCGGCGACGGGAGGGGTCGATCGCTAGACTGGCGGGTATGCAAAAGGTGCAGCGATATAAAAGAATCGGTGGAAATGATTATTTAAAAATGTGGGTAATAAAATATAATATTACCCTACAAAATAAAAGCATCAATGTTATTGGCGCGAACACCCTATACTAATTACATACTCACAGAGCTCATCTATCACAACTGACCCATCCACTTTATTGAAATACAGATTGTCCAAAGCAGATTGGCCTAAGTTTTCCTCTTCGGTAGAAGAGAAAATAATCTCAATTCCTCCTTGCAACAAGGACAATTTCCTTTGTAATTATTGGCAATTAGTTGATATCCTTCATACTGCAGGCGGAACCTGCATCCCCCTCAAAAAGCCACTATGTCACAGAGTTTCGCCTTCTTGGTGGGACAAGGAATGTACCAATTTAGTAAATCTGCGTAAAGATGCGGAATCACAGTACAACTCAAATATGTCCTTCGAGAATTTCAATAAATACCAACAGACAGCCGCTCGGTTGAGAAGTGTTTTCTCCAAGAAGAAAAAACAGGGTTAGATTCCTAAATCCCCTTCTTCACATGTTTGGAAAAATATTAGAAGGTACAGAGGCTCGGTGAATTCTTGTGATCATCTAAATTCATCTAACAACCCTTCTATTTGGTTACATGTATTCTCCGATAGATTAGCTCCCGCCTTTGTGCCATACCTTGATTCTCTTCCTTCTCCCCCTTACCCTCTTCCCCCTTCTAATCCCATGGATGGGGGCCTTTACTTTTGATGAGCTCCGTTGTGCTCTGGATGGCTTGGTTGACTAGAGTCCTGGTATAGATGGCATCCCATACTCCTTTCTAACCAGGTCCAGTGATAGAATGAAACAGTTTTTCCTTGAAATCATTAATGGCTTCTATGATCTTGACATTATTCCAGACTCCTGGCACAATCAAATCATTATTCCTCTTTTCAAGCCGGGTAAAGATCCCTTAGATCCTGGAGCTCGCAGACCTATTGCACTATCATCTGTTCTCTCTAAAATAATGGAGCATTTAGTCAAGAACAGGCTTGAATGGCTAGTGGAACAAAGAGGTATTTTTGCAAAATCCCAATTTGGCTTCCGGAAAGGATTTAGCTCAATGGACAGTCTTAGTATCATTTCCTCGGAAATCCGTTTGGTTTTTAAAAATAAAGAATATTATGTGGTAGGCGTGTTCTTAGATATTGCCTCGGCATATGATAATGTTCTTCTTCCGGTACTCAGACCCAAGATGCAACAGCTGAGTCTTCCTGTGAGGATGACGCGATTCATATACAATCTCTAACGAACAGGTCTATTACCATTAAATGCCAAGGTTTTTTCTTCCCTCAGTTTTTCATCCACAAATAAATACTTTTTTCGGTGTAACCAAGCACTCTAAAACCGCGAACCAGGAGTTTATTAAAATTTTATCTAGAGATTGGAATGGATGGCTAACCATGTATACTGACACTTCTAAGCTAACAGTGGATAGCAATGTAGGGTGTGCGGTGTGGTTGCCTAGATATAGTATTATACTAAATTTCAAATGCCCCCCTCAAACATCAGTCTTTACTGGAGAAGCGGCGGCCATATTGTAAGCCCTTCGTTATATTGAATCTCATGGCTTAAACAAGACTATCATTTTTTCAGACTCCCTTAGCTGTCTACACTCTGTAATGTCTGTCCCTTTCCATTCTAAATCTATATCCCCTGTTATACTCCAAATCAGAGAGGCTCTTTATACCTGCAGCAGCCTAGGCATTGAGGTCGTCCTTGCATGGATCCCCGGGCATGCTGGTATTCTCGGTAATGAATCAGCCGAAGCATGTGCTAAAGATGCAATCCAATCTGGGACATTGTCACATTCAAAAACCTCCCCTGTGACCTAGCTTCCCTGGCGGCGCCTGAGCTTGTGGACTCATGGAACAGATCGTGGAATTATCGAAAGGGTTTAAGGGTAAATATAATATTATGGGGAAGTCCAACTAAATATTCTTTGCAAACCATGGTTCTTTCGCTGTCATGATGCATGCAAATCGGTCACTTTTACTATCTGCCGTCTCAGATTAGGTCATGCGTGTACACCAGTTCACTTAGCTAAATTAAGAGTGAGAGATAACTCTCTTTGTGAGTGTGGAATAGATGAAGAAACCCCTGATCATATCTTCTTTGTATGCCCTAAACTACAATATTCCCTTCATGATGTCCTCCCTCCCAACATCGCGTCCTACTAATCTCAAATGTCTCCTAACTCTTGTAAATACACGTTTTGTAAATATTTTAAGTAAATTTATAAATACTAACAATATTAAGTTGTAAACATAGTATATTTAAACATGTTCACTTATATTTATAACCATATATATTTACTATTATAAACTACTAACATTACTAACTCCGTTGTATTCCTCTTTCGTTTTAGACTATTACTACAACTCAGATACAAGATTATCTATAATCTGAAATTAGCTTACCCCACTGTGTTCTGTCAACCAGTGGTCATGGTGGAATTATTGTGATGTCACAATAGAAGCCAGTTAGGTGAAAGTTGAAGTTTGAAGAGCTCAAAACATTTTTTTTGACTTTCTGAAGACATCACGCAAGAACTAGTAACTAGAAGAATTTAATAAAATTTGGCAGTTATAGTTCATGTACATTTTAGGGGTACATTTTATCCAAATCCATAATAAGAGTTCACGTGAGAATTACTCTAAAGTTCACACGAACAAAGTCGCAGGCAACATGTCTGTTAGAAGTATTCTCAGAAACAATTAGACTTTTTATAAAACATTTATGAAGATGTTTCTTATATTCTTCCATAATATAAAAAGGCTATTATTTAAACGGGACACTATTAGGTGCTTTATCTAAATCTGTCTTGGATGAAACAGTTAAATTAAACTTACATAATAAGGATCCCTGATAATTCTGTCACCTACAGGATCAAAATCTCCAAACAGAAGTAGCTGTGCTGTCGAGTTTTTTGGTGCCCTTTTTTGGAGATCCCTCATGTTGGATTCATCCATGCCAAATATGTAATCATAATAGGTGAAGTCACGAGCTACTATCTACAAATAAAACAGACTAAATAAGTAGAATAATAAATAATGCCAAAGTCAATAGCGTACACTGTAGGACTCCATGTTGTGTCCCTGTATACAGAGACACATACAAGAGAAACACAACCACGGGATGAAGGAATAAAAGACAAAACAGTTACAAAAACAAAGGAATCTTTAATCGCATCGTGACTTGTGATGAGAAATGGACCCTGTACAATAACTGCAATCATTTGTATCAGTCGCTGGATCTAGGAGTTGCAGCCCAACAATGGCCAAAATGCAAGATAACTAAGAAAAAGCTACTGGTATCAGTTTGGTGGTCCTGTGCCAGTATTGTCCAATACAGTTTCTTGTGAGCCTGTCAAACAATTGATGCGGATGTGGACTGTTTTTTAACATTTGATATTATAATATCTATATATTGATTTAAAAAAAATATTTAGTATTAATATAAGTGATGCTCATATCCATTTCAGTAATACTCGTGATCCATGAGCTTGATAATTTATTACTCATGATATATATATAAATATGGGTAACAATGATTTATAGTTATGGTCCAAGTCACATTTCAATAAACAATATAAAAAAAACAATCAAGTAAACAAAAATAAATATCAAAAGCCTCTTTGTTGGGAACAAAGGCCCACTTTACTAACTTGACTTCCTGAAGTTACAATGTTAAGTACCACAAAGTTACAAAATGTTTCTATTGATAATACCATCAACAAAATATTTAAATAAAATGTAATTAAAACTCACTATACCTTTATTTTTTCTGAAAAATTAATTAAAAAAATATTTTCTATAAAAAAATTGGATAAAATATAAAGCTATGGGTTAGTTAAGAGCTTTACATTTTCTTACCTGTCTAGCACAATTATCGTAAGGTACATTATGTTTTTCCATGGTGTCTATAGCTCTCCAGTCGGGTGGTTTCCCTACATGCCAAGTTCCCATAGCTGCACTGTCGATTTCCCACTGTTCACCAATGTTCATGTCATTTACAGTCTTCTGAAATACACCTTCAGCTATTGGTGACCGGCAAATATTACCTAAAACGAGAGAAAGTAAGCAAGTAGCATGACCAAATGAGAATATGATGCTTGTTTATAAGTAAAAACTTACCAAGACAAATAAAAAGTGCTTTCTTCTTATCAGTAGACATGTTATGCTTGGAATGTTATTTACAGGTATGACATTTAAGTATGTTTCAAGGATTTCAAATCTTTATCAGAATTTTTGCAGAAATTAATGTGTAATGGACAACAATTGAAACGGAATTATTTGACAATTGACCTATGTCAATGTCATGGATTTAACTTTTTTCTTGCAAGGGACAATAGCACAGACGAATAACGCTATAGACACAATCATGGCGTGGCCACATGCGATAGAAAATGAGCTGTACACTTTTACAATTTATTATATGTTCTGGTTTTATAGGAAAAACTCTGACAGCTGACACAACTCTCAACATAAATCTTTAACATATTTCATTTAACAGTAAAAATCATTTTATAACTCGATAGTCCTATAACGGCTCGTTTACGGGCTGGGACAAAATCGTCCCAAGTGACAGCAGACCAATGACATCTGGCGAAAAATCCCCCCGATGTCTACGGAGTTGAAATACACGTCGATCTCTTTTTAAAAAACGCTAAAAGTTGTGTATGAAATTTTCGATAGTTATGGATTCCTAAATTTAATTAAATTATTATTAATTAATTAAATTATTTCTTAAATTTTAAATGTGAAATATAGTTCCTACATTGACCACCGGCAAAGTTAGTACCTGCGTGTTTATGTCAATGAGAGTTAAAAACCATAGACAGAGAAACTTACGTCTGTGTTAAAAACGGTGCACTATATTAGAAGCGGTAGCAAGCCAATCTTAAACGTCACTTCACTTTCCTGTCAGGTCAGCAATGTTTTACAAAATAATATTTTATGAATAATTAAAAATAATGAAGTAATAAATTAAAGGCTAAGCTATGTGGGATTTAAAAGCGTGTACAGTGTGTTTTAGCACAGATCTGAACCTCTTTGACATGGACAGTGGGCAATTAAGACTACAATACAACTTACTAAGTGGACTCAAGGTACACAAAGTTTAATTCCACTAAGAAAACTATATTTCCTGAAGAAAATTTCGTATAAATTCGCAGACTGAACCTGATTACTGTTAAGAATAAAATAAAATAAATTTTTAATTGGTTTTTGCATGAAAAATAGATTTTTGATATTTGTTAACATTTCAATTTCAGGCAGATCAATGTGTTGGAATGCCTCAATACTTGTGCGTGCAATGTGCAGCGTATGTGCGACGCTTTGTAAAATTCAGGCAGAAGTGCCAACGAGCATATTATGCTTTAAAAGAAATACTAGATAGAAATAAGGAGGTGAGTAACTTTTGTTTGTTGATTACTTCATTTAACTACACTGAAAGTATAATTAATTTTGTCAGTTCAGAACACAATGATTTATATTACCTATCCCCTTAAATATTTTTCTTATCTGTCCCTTCGAGTTGCAATGTATGTAATAAAGCTTACAATATATAATATGTGGCATGCATTGGTTTCGAAACTTGGTAAATGGTAGTGGCCTTATGCAGATATCTATATAAAATTGTTTTATTTTATTAGAAAATAAGAAGAGCCTAACAACTCCTAACATCCAATAACAAATCAATCCATACTCTTTATCTCTCATTTGAAAAGTTCCCAAGGTGCCTTTCTCTTTAGCCTACTAAATATGATATTTTATCCATAAAATAACATGCTAATTAGATAGGGTGGTTTTTATTCTCTTATATGTTATAGTTGGATCCTTATTTTATTTTTTACATTAGATATGGACTTTTTGGTGGGAACCTGAGAAATAAAGTTGAGTTTTTGTTTGATTATTGTTAAAATTGTGTATTGTGGGATTCTTAGTTTAATAGTCATAGTTTATTAAATTTCAAAGTGCCTAGTGTTAGTGCATAATGTTTGTGACAATTAAATAAAAGTGTGAGACTGTGTTTTTCATCTTCTTCCAAGTCGTCCAACTCTGTTCTCAGTAAACCCACTATCACTTTACAGAGTGACCCCTGCTTCGAAGGGACTGGACAATGACCTGATAAAACAATACAGTTTTATTATTTGCTGTGTGTGTATCCACTGTGTATCCAAATAAATTATATATAAAATGAAATAAACATTAGAAGTGACAATTGAAATGTTTATAGTGTCCAGTTATTATAGGAAGAGCTAACATAAATCTTTAACATATATAGGTGGATTTTTTATTTGAGTTAGGGATATGACATATAGAACTGTCATGTGTCATCTCCATACAAATTGCATTCTGTTTGACAGTTCTATATGTCATATCTCTGACTCAAATAAAAAATTCGACTTTAGTCATAATCATTTTACAGCTCGATAGTTCTTTAAAAATATTTTATTTTATTTTATTGTGTTATGTTATGATTATATTATATGTTATGTGTTATAAAATGAATTAAATACACAACTATCAGTTCTCTTCCTATGATAACCAACCATAGATCACAGTGTATGATTTAATTTGTAACACATACCAGGGTGTATTTCCATTCCAGTGTTATGGACTGGAACTTTTGTTTGATATCTACATAGAAGTAGTTCTAGTACTCCCAAAGTAACTACTCTTGCTCTAAAGTAATATAAATAAAATATTTTGTCTGTTTATAGATAAGACTGTCCCACTTGGAAACTTTTGACCGAGAGCTGTTAGGTTTGATGCCTGCATTATCATTTGTAGACCCAAAGAAATGTCATCATGAAGAAGTCAAATTCCAATGGATGAAGTACAATCGCCTTAATGTTTTAAAAAAAACTAACATACCTGTCATACAGAAAACTACTTTAAATGATGATATGATCTTTGAAACTCCTAAAAAAGGTGCAGAAGATTATGTAGTAATTGAAGTGCCTCAAAAAAATGTGGAGCTAGAGCTCGAATATGTAAAGAAAGAAAATGATGATGCAATAAATAGTAATTTAAATGATGATGATCTAAACTATGTGTGTAAAGAAATGAATCAGTCAGAGCCTGTTAATGAAAATAATTTTAATGAAGTTGTCTCTAATGATTTGAGCAATGTTGAAAGCCTTTTTGACAATGATAATTTTAATAGTGATAATGAATTTGAAAATACAGAATCATACAAAATTGATAAAACAGAAGATCCGGCAGATGGGTGTAATTTAGAAGAAGAGTATGCAAGTATGATTCCTTTGTCTGTAAATGAGGCGAAGGCTGTTGTGGAAATCTACAAAATGTTCAGTCATGGAAAGTATCGTTGTAAAATTTGCAGTAAAGGCTACAATACAGAAAACCGCTTGACCATTCATTTGCGGATGCATGATAAGGTGAGCTGTCTCAATACATAATTATTGAGAAGTAATTAAATGAACAACAAAAGTATATTGAGTTGGAACCAAATTGATGGTGACAATAAAGAAATGGGAGTTGTGGGAAGCGAATTCCAATGACTAGATACCTGATGATGTCATTCTTAGTCATTTAAAATTATTAAAAGTTAGTTGATCATTATTTAGTGTCCATTTAGTATTTTTTGCTGCTCCTTTAAATAAAGTCTATTATAAATCTTTATACTAATATACAAAATGGAATCTAAATTTTTTAAATGATTAAGTTAATATCAGGGTTCTTAAAAATCCGATATTTATAATAAATATCAAAATATTTATTTCTTCTATGTCCGCATTGGAATTGGGATCCCAAACCCAGTCCATATTGCATGTTGGAGTACCATAAATTCTTTTTTGGGACTTGGTCAAAGCCTTGAAGATATGGACCAACTTAAGGGCATTCCCTTTTCCTAATTATTATCAACCTTATAGTATGGATATAAAAATAAAAATATTCAATAATAAGCTAACCGCATACGTATGTAATATGGTGAATCCTCAAAACTACTATAGGATTGTCACTTCCATAAAAGTAATTAAAATTGTAGTTTTTTTTTGTCAAGTGGTGCCAGCATAAGTGTGGGATCTGACAAAATTCGAGTTTTGACGATAAATATCAATTGCTACATATCAGTGAACCCTGGTTAATATACATTATTTCCATCATATAAGTTTAATAATACCTACATATTAAAAACGTACAAATTTGGTGTCTGTGGCAAGGCTGTAATATTGAATTCGCTACATTACATGTAGTTTTATATCATTTTTGTGAGTTGCTATATGAATACATGCATTTGATATGCTTGTTGTTTTTTTACTAAAATGCTAATAAAACAAATGATTCTCAATACTCAACTAATTTGTTAAAATAGCTAACAATTTTCTAATCTAATTTTTTCAGCACGTGAGTGGTACATTTTTATGTGAGTTGTGTAACTACTATTACAAGACAGAATTCCTACTGAAAACTCATATGACAGAGAAACACATGTACAAATATGTTTGCAGGAAGTGCCCTGAAGTTAATTTTGATAGGTAAATGCTTGGAAATCCTTAAATCATCATATGTATCATCACCATTATTCTTAATTGTAAAACAATAATATTAATCAATAAATTATAATTAATTAGTTAATTATAAAACAATATTGATACTTAGCAATTAAACAACTTTGAACGGTTTTAAATCGCGTATATTTAACATTATTTATATCCCGACGTTTCGAACACGTTGCAGTTTCATGGGGTAACTAATTGATTTTATTTGTCACTTGAGTTATTAAGAAATTATTTGAACTACCGTCTGAAATTTTTTTTAATCATAACATTCCCTATGCACGCAGTATTCGCTCACGGTGTCTAGAGGTCTTGCAGTATTGCGTTGGACTTGGGATTTAATTAATTTAATGACTGGAGCCCAAGCCGGTGGTACTTGCCAACCATCTTCTCTATTGAAATTTGGGTATTTCTTGATTTCAATAGCCTCGCGTAACATTCTTGGCATGAACCGGGTCTCTCTAGCGAGGATTTGTGGATTATCGAATCGAATGTAATGGTTGGGTTTGTCCGGAACATGTTCACAAACTGCAGACTTGGTTGAGCGTCTGTTCTTCATGTCAGCTATGTGTTCTTTTATCCGGATACCGATGCTCCTCTTTGTTTGCCCAATGTATTATACTATAATAGCGGTTATAATAAAATATTATACTATAATAAAAGAGGAGCATCGGTATCTGGAGGAGCATCCGTATCTGCACATTTAGTGATTATTATAGTATAAATTATGAAATAATTTTATCAGAAACTTATTTATAAGTTATTAATTTTAGAAAATAAAAGTAGATTGTTTAAAAAACAAACACTGACTTTAAAGGTGCATTAAAAAGTTTAAAATAACCATGTTATAAGTAAGATCTATAAATATCATTACCTAATTTCTTTATGCGTTTTTTTATGTTTCGCTTTCACATTAATTTTCGAACAGAAAATATAAAGTATCGAGTTAATTTTTTCTGCTTGTAATGAACATTAACAGTCTAATTTATTTTTAAATTTGCTGCTATCTTACTGTGTTACATTTTACAGTCTGTAACACTCATAACTTCAGAAACTTAATAACCATTTTAAAATGAAGCTAAAATAAACTATGTAAATACAAAATTTTATTTAACATTTTTGTACAGAATCTCAGCAAAACAACACTACATTTGGACTCACTTGCAAAAGGGTCATAAGAAGGACGCAAACTGGTATGATTCTCGGCCCAGTTGGCTCAGTCCCAAAGGCGGGAAACGCGTCAAAGGCATCGTTTCTTTGAAGCCTGTTCGCAAAATAAAGAAGCTTCCAGAAGACTTCCCCGCTTACTCCCCCATTAGTCATGAAGAACAGTACATTATGGTGTCACAGAGAAAGAATACGAGGAATTATTTAGACGCGAAGTATAGATGTGAATTGTGTTATAGAGGATTTAGAGAAATGGAGACATATAATAAACATATGAGGAAACACGATCCAGTAAGTTTTTAGTCCAGTAGTAATATATATATATATTTGTTTTTACTATAGACTGCTTTTATAATACTGTTCCTGTTACTGATGTGTTTTATTGTATATTCATTAATTAAAGATACGTCATCTTTGTTTTTTGACAAAAGTCATGGTACTTACCCATTATTAAGCTAAATGCATTAATTATCCAGCAGTGGGGCGACATAGGTTGATGTTGTGCTATAAATAGGTTTGTTTGTTTGTAACGCATTTAAAGTAGAAATCATTTTTAAATTTGGAAAATATAAACGATGTTGATAAGGGCATAGAAAAATGGTAATGAGTTTATTATACTGTGAACATACCTATATGTAATTTTGTTGCATTACAGGAGTTCGCCGGTCCGTTCCAATGCGACATGTGCAAGTTGCACTTCACGGACACGCGGCGCATGTACAAGCACATGAACATCACACACTTATTCAAGTACACCTGCCAGCTCTGCAACTACGTATGCACTAATAGGTGAGAAATATATCCATTACACAAAAACCGATGAATAATGGATATTTAGATATTTTTCCCACATTAACATTTAACTCCCACACAAAAGGAGTTGTGTTATAAGTTTGACGTGTACAGGGCTGGGCTCGCTGAGCCATCGTCCAGGGCGCCGGGTACTCGAGGGGCCCTGCGTCGCGAGCGGGAAATATGATTGTCTGGAGAAATATAGCACTGCTTTTTTTAATCTACCTTTTTCATTTTTGAGACTTCTGTCGGTTTGTCCAACTATAGGGGCTCTCACTATAATCCCGCCTTCCCTTAGTCAACCGTTAATCTGAGGGCATGTATTTTATGTGACTACACCTCAACCAGGTGTAAAAAAATCCTTCATTGTGTTGCAAAAACATGGGGAAGACGTAATAATAAGTTATTTTGTATTACCCATCATGTGATACCATTTTTTAGGGGCCATATGAGCAGATCTCAATTTAAAAGCTACATCAATTGCACTGTTTCCAGTTAGTTTTATGAAATTAAACTTGTATAGATAGTTAATTGTAATGCTATCAACTATTTTGCACTTTGCGACACCACATATGTATAAGTGCCGTTTTTTGCCGCTTCACACCTATATATTTTATATGAGCGAGAACCTGCATTAAAAAACGTACGGTGTACTATTTATACGCGCGAAAGAGGTGCTGCAGATTGTGCATCAAGGGGCCTGGACACGCTTGAATCGGGCCTGAAGGTCTACTCCGAAATCACAAAACACGAAGTTTTGGCCGAAATTTCGTTCGTACCACGAAAACGTTCACTCTGATATATCGACCTAAATGAAGTTCCTTCGTTTAAAGCTGGTTACTATTACGGTTAAATGTATAAGGAAGTTATTAACTGTTAGTACTTAGGTTTAGGTAGGTTTAGTTTAGGAGATTTTCTCTGTGCTCATTACACAAATTTACGGTGTGCAGGTTCTTTTTAAAGCTAAAGGTTAAAGTTATTCTGAACAGTTTTAAATATTCATTAGCTTGCAATGCAATGCCACAAGCACTTTTCTGTATCCACTGCTGGACTTGGGTCTCCTCATGCATACTGTCTCGTACATGAGGGATGTAAGGCCTTAAAACGGCACACTGGCCAAGAAACTCGTGAAGAGGTGGAGAGGATTGTGAAATTTTCCTTCGGAAAACACTAAATAATTGTAGGACACTGTTTTCAGGGGTCAGGCACAAATGCATTACAGGTGGCACAAGAACGTCACGTATCAGTGTCCTCATTGTAAGAAAGAATTCAAGTAAGTATGCTATCAATTAGTTTCAATGTTTTATTTTACATATTTTGGTAATTAAACGTCGAAATAACAAGTAAGTTTCTTATTTAACATAAGTATAGTCAAGATATTAACGTTTGATGGTCTCAAACCCTTGGGGTTAAAAGCTCGCGTCTAAAACGGTTAAGATTCATTAGCACTGAGTAATCGCTCGAGTGTTCATATTTTTACAACACTACATAGATCTGGTAAGGATGCAGTTAGATTGCGGTCGACCAGTCGAAATTAATCTCAAACATACAGTCAATGACATTGGTTAATCGACGAGTTCATAGAATGATCTATTATTTATCGATCGAACATGGACCAACGATTGTTGGACGAATAATTCATTCCACATTGACATAGTGGAATTGCATATATCGATCGGCGTCGATCGCAGACGTCGTTCGATACCATGCACTATACTAAGTCAATTTGAACGATCGATGTTGTCAATCGCAATCTAAGGCAGCCCTTATATCGTTTTCCACGAAGTATGGTGCGGGTGACAGGTCCATAGAATGTATTAACTTAAAATAAAAATCTGAAATGTTTTGTAGTTTAAGTTTTATAAAATAAACAGCTACAAAACGCTATATTATGACTCAGAGCATTAAAAGACTCGTAATGCGTTTATTTCCGTCTTATATTTTTTACTAAAGCGCTTAAGAAAAAAAGAATTTCGGTCAACGAGGTCAGCTAAGACTGGACGATAAAGAGATTTATTTGTATGAATGACCGAAATTCTTCATGCTCGTATCGCGCGCTTTAGTGAAAATCAATTTAAATATGTATATGAATTTAATGCAATGACGGGGTTACGTCCTCGGGTCTGTTTATTCTATGTCAAGCTAGTGACACGACTACAAAATTGTTGAATAATCAAATGTAAAACCAAAGGGATCGAATTTATTTTTTTCTTATATAGTGTTAAGACAATAATGAAAATTATTTCTATACTAATAGTGAAATCACTCGTGTGGCCGCGCGTATATATTGAATAGTAATATTCAAGTAGATGTGAATTTAATTCATGTTTTGTTTTATATATTAGGTAACCTATTCGAAATCGAACGAATTGAAGTCGAAATTCCCAGTTCGTTTTCGGTGTTTGTTCCGTACATATTGTTGATATTGCTTGCCGTCTGTGCTGCGTTGCTGCCACGACGGAACCCATTTTCGAAAATAACGCTAATTTTTAACTTTTCCTAGGTCGCAAACACAACGATATCTAAGCAAAAAGTCAATAAATAACAGATTTTGAATAAGAATGTCATAGCTTTAATTTGTATCAAGTAAAACATCGTAAAACATTGTTTCGGCTCAAGTTCCGTACATCACTAGTCACAGTCAACAGACAAGTATCAGCAGCACTATGCTACATGAAAACGATTATAGACCTATATTAAAATTGTACAATAATGCCATTGCACAATATTATTGAATCGTGCCTTGTACCTGTACGAGTTTCAATACAGAGTATATTGAAACACTAAACTAAGGAACTAAATGATCAATAACATTGCACAATTCGTAAAATAAACAATATAATTGACCGTCTAAGGACCTCTAAATGCACCTTATGTTGACAGGAAAGCGTCAACACGTCTGACTCACATCCGCATAAAGCACCCGTCCACGTACATCTGCAACATCTGCGGGCACAGCTACGTCAGCGAGACCGGCCTCTACTGTCACAAGAAACTTGTACACAGTAAACATGTAAGCAACGACTTCAATTTGTTTTTAATACGCATGTATTACTGGATTTAACGCACGAAAATACTTTAAATTTTGAGCTGAACATTTTGTTAACCGGTGTTATTTTTATTAATCAGCTGTTTTCACATTTAATACATATTGCTATGTTAAAGTTATTGACCGTATCGTGTCGGCGGGTTAGAATAGTAGTTAGAATAGTTCCGTCTCTTCCTGTTGTCGTAAAAGGAGACTGAAGGATAACAAAGCGGCTGCCACAAGCGTTGAGGAACTACACCACCTCTAAAAGAGTGGACTTGCCAAACCGTTTGGTCAGTGTGGCGTTTTAAGGCCATACATCCTTTATGCACAAGAGAATGTGTATGAGGAGGATGCCCATGTCCAGCAGAGGACGATGAAGGGACTGGTTACGATACGATACGGTTACTTGCCTTTATGTAGGACTTTTGAACTTGTATTTTTAGTAAGCCATGCTTAATACTTAAACTTGAAGTGTGACCAAGAAAATAAAAAACCTGCTGTGGGGGCGCCACATTTGCTTTTTTCATAGCTAGTTAGTGTTGTCAGTAGAACATTTCCTTTATTTTAATTATTCTCTTGGTCAGAATATAAATAAATATTTTTTATAACTCAGTATAAAAATTAATTCAGTTATAAAAACAAATACAATTAAAAACGGATTTTGCATAAAAAAGTAAACTTTAAAAACTATCAAATCTTTAAATCTTAACTTATCAACTTATTCACGCTCACCATGGATTTGTTACCTATGTTTTTACGAAATAGATTATTTGATTTGAAACTGATTGATGTTTTGGATTCAGCTGGTAACGCTTAGTCGAGAGATGTAGTGTTTTTTTTTTTAGTAAAATGTAGTGATCTCTGTTGTAGATACCAATATTTTCGAAATGTTGATTTTATTCACTAGGAATATTGAGTATGTCAAAAAAAAAACAAAAAAAATGTTTCAAGTGTTACTAGCGGTGCCAGCGACTTCCCTGGCCTGAACTTATGATTCCCGTGGGATATATATAATAGACCTGGATAAAAAGTTCTCATAAACATAACCAGAAACATAAGCTATTAGTATGCTTAGTTTCATTAAAATCCGTCCAGAAGTTTTTGCGTGATGAAAGACAGACAGCCATTTTTAGAATATTTTCTAAAAAAGCTGTTTCTGTATCGTTGGTAAAGTACACTGCAATGATTTTTTCTTTTATCCAAAAATAATTCATGTACAGGCACGTCTCTGTTACGATCTTATTATATGTCTAGATACTGTTTTTCAGGAAATAGAGGCAAGTGACGCAGCGTCAGTGGACACGTCACATGCACTCTACTGCGCGGAGTGCCGCGTGCAGTTCGTCTCCGAGGCGGCGTACTCCACGCACCTCGGTAGCTCCAACAAGCACTCCTCCACCAACTTGTGAGTTAACATTTATTATTGCGGTTATTTAAAGAAAATCTTACCAGCAAAACTTTAGTAGACCGACATAACGTCGCTACGAAGAATGATTTTCCGACTGAAGGTCAATATGTCGATCAAACATCCTTCGCGCAACTGTGTGTCGGACTTTCGTTGTACAATTAGTTAAACGTTAGTCAGGTTAGCTAAGCTTCCTAAAAGCGAAACAATTTTCAAAATGGGACGAGTAGTTGAGTTTGCCTCTTGGAAAGTTTATAAGTCAGAACTTATAAACAAAAAAAAACCGTCTTTTTAATTTTTGTAGGTTGTTCAGCAGCTAAGTCGAGGACATAAACAGAATCGCAAACAAGACCCAGATGCGACTAGCACAGAACAGAGGCAAAGGGCGGAACAGAGAGGAGACTTATACCCTGTAGTGGGATGAATAAAACAAAAGCTGAGAATCCTGACGATGACTACTTACAAACAGAATCAATGGTTTCAGCTTTCAGCAATATTCCGGACACACCCTGTGTATAAGATTTATAGATATATATTTTAGTATGTATATATGTTTTGACGTACAGATCGATAAAGCCAGTGAAGCCCGGGTCAGGAGTACGTCGGAAAGCCGGACGTCCGAGTCGGGCGAGTTCCGAGGTGCTCAACAACGGCGTCGCCACCGCGACCAGCTGTGACCTGGTAAATATGTACACACACATTACATATTTGCCCACACCTATTTCACACTTGCATACAAATTATATACTCACATTATTCACGTTTGCACGTATATATTTTGATACACATTTCTCACTTGCACACACTGCACACGCATTAACTACACAATGGGCACTCGTCACAAATATGAAGAGAGACCCATTTAGTCACACTGCAAATATGTACTTATTTGTCAAATTAAATTAAATTAAAAATTAAAAAATTAAAAATTACTTAAAATTTAAAAAAATAGGCATAGAATAAAAGGAATTACATGATGCCCATTGATGTTTTGACTTTAGATCCAAATAATTTATCTGTCCAGTATAAAAGGTAGTATCGAGTAAAAAAAAATGTGTACCAAATCTCAATATTTTTAATTTTATAATTTATCCATTCAAGACAATCACATGATCAGATTTTAGGTACAGAAAAACAAATGAAATACTGATTTTAAAATAAGAACATCGTAGCTACAATATTATATGCATTTTGTTTTATTTTGAAATTCGAATAGAACAGAAGATATTGAAACTCAAATTGGCCAGCAATAAAATCGGTAATTTCATAGGTAAGCACTTAATATAACGTCCCACTGCAGGTCACAGGCTTTCTCTAATAAATCATGGGGAGTTTCGGGCCATAATCGACCACGCGGGCCCAGTGCGGGTTGATGGATCACATACTTTCTTTATTTTAAATTATTTTTGGACCATGCGGGTTTCCTCACGATGTTTTCTCTCACCGGCGAGATAGTGACAATTTTTTAAAATCCGTACTTGAGTAGAAACTCAGTGGTGCCGGCCGAGGTTTGAACTCATGGCTATCATCGTTCTCTGGCAGCGGTGCCAGCTACTTCGTTCGCGTGAGCTTGTGATTCCCGTGGAAAATCTATAATCGATCTGGATAAAAAGTAACTAAAATGTTAATCCGGCACATAAACTATAACTATGCCAAGTTTCATTAAAGTATGTCCAGTAAATGTTGCATGTTGCGCGTTCAGACAGACAGACAAAAATTCCAAAAATTGTTGTTTTGGGCTCTATATCATTCGTACTTTATATTGCAACCACTTTTTTTCGAAAAATATTAATTGTACAGACATGGATTTCTTACGATTTTCTTATATTTATATATATACTCCGTGCCATTTAGCATGGAAATAGCTGTCATTGTCTCGATTTTCACCTATCGTAAACACGAGTGTATTAGTAGAGAGGTGTGATCGCTGGCTATTACCATGCTAAATGGCACGAACTATACATAATGCGTGTGGCGGTTGTGTAGTGCGGCAAGCACCTGTCGAACGACGTGGCGACGCGGCGGCACTACGCGGCGGCGCACCCCGGCGCGGAGTTTCCCAAGCGGTACATGTGCGACGTCTGCGGCCACACCACCAAGGTGCAACAACACATACCTTCTGTTTTTCAGTCATTTTCTATTTATTTACCAGCGGTACCTGCCACTGCCGACGATATCGTGGTCATGGCAGAATCGCTGGAGGATCTTAGCACAATGCTCGGAGACCTCAATCGAGTTTCCCAACAGGTGGGCCTTAAAATGAACATGGACAAGACGAAAATCATGTCGAATGTCCATGTCGTGCCCACCCCAGTTTCAGTTGGGAGCTCGATTCTCGAAGTTGTTGACGAGTACGTCTACCTAGGCCAAACGGTCCAACTAGGTAGGTCCAACTTCGAGAAAGAGGTCAATCGACGAATCCAACTCGGCTGGGCAGCGTTCGGGAAGCTACGCAGCGTCTTCTCGTCCAAAATACCTCAGTGCTTGAAGACGAAGGTCTTCGACCAGTGTGTGTTGCCAGTGATGACCTACGGCACCGAGACGTGGTCTCTGACTATGGGCCTCATAAATAAGCTCACTGTCGCACAGCGAGCTATGGAGAGGGCTATGCTCGGGGTTTCCCTACGTGATCGAATCAGGAATGAGGAGATCCGTAGACGAACTAAAGTCTCCTCTCGGGTTAGCAAGCTGAAGTGGCAGTGGGCAGGGCACATAGCTCGAAGAACCGATGGCCGATGGGGCAAAAGGGTTCTCGAATGGAGACCACGTACCGGCGGACGAAGCCGAGGACGTCCATCTGCTAGATGGACAGACGACCTCATAAAGGTTGCGGGCACCCGCTGGATGCAGGTCGCTGCCGATAGGTCTAAATGGCGGACAATGGGGGAGGCCTATGTCCAGCAGTGGACGTCCAAGGGCTGAAAAGAAGAAGAAGAAGACCTGCCACTTCGCTCGCGTGAACATGTGAACGTGGCAACTCTTTATCGATCTGGATAAAAAGCACCCTAAATGTTAATCCGATATATAAGCTATAACTATGTCAGGTTTCATTAAAATCCGTCCAGTAGATTTTGTGTGATGCGCTGAACGCAAAACACAAAACAAACGCACGGACACAAAAGTTTTTATTTAAATATTTCTTTTACAGAATCGCCTTTGTTACGATTTTATTACATGTATAGATTTTAGACATAGACATCTATATGCCGTGCCGTGTGGTGTCGGCGGCTGTAGAGTAGCACCACCCGGTGACTGAGGCGTAACGCAGCGGCTACCACGAGTCCTGAGAAACTACACCACCTCTAAAAGAGTGGACTCGCCAACCCGCTTGGCCGGCGTGGCGTTTTAAGGCCATATGTCCCTCATGCACGAGACAATGTGCACCAGGAGGCCGATGTCCAGCCGTGGATATTGAAAGGGCTGCTTGCATAGACATTAACACAACAACGCATGTTTGATAGAAGGAATAAAAAAAATATACATAAGAATATACACATAAAAATAAATACAAAAAACAACAAAGATACTTACTTGTCATCTGGGATGTGCATTGCGATATGGGAAATGGTCTTTAACTCAGAATTAGCTGCAGCAAATCGCAGCGCAATCAACCAAGCTTTTTTTTATAGAAAGGGGCGGCAGGTGAGTAGATAGTGCACCCGGTGGTAAGTGGATACTGTCGCACTTCGACATGCGCAATACACTGCCTACCTTTGGAGATTTAGGAATGAATTTGGAGAAAAAGAAACTGCTTATTAAATTAGATGGATAACCGATGGGGGAGACGAGATTTCGAATGGAAACCACGCACTAGGAAATGTAGCGTGTGTCGCGCGATCTGGACACGTGGACCGTAGACTCGAGGAAAGTCACCGGTAGTGGCTGCATGAGAAGAACTGAAGATCGTGTATGATGGTGGTCTTTGGGGTTCTATATAAAGCAATGGAGACATACAGGCTGATGGAATTGAAGTAATATCTATGCGTTTCCACCGTCAGCAATACGCGAACCTGATGGTGCATATGCGCACGCACACGAATGAGAAACCTTACGGGTGTCCGCACTGCGACCGCCGGTTCAGCATGCCCAGCAACCGCGACAGGCATCTCGTGGTGAGTCTAATATATCGCTCATTTATTGCAAAAGAGTCATTATTAAAAAAACTCGATTTCTGAGTTATTAATAAGAAATGTACCTACCCTTAATTGATATGTTTTAATTTAAAAATGTCATAAAGATACCTTCACTGCAGACTGCTTATTGAAGTTCACTGGCATCGCTTTAAGTCACCAAAAATACAGCAAGTTGTTATTTTAAAACTGCTCTCCTGTAAAATCATGACAGTACCTATAGCAATAGATGAGCGATATTATACATTGCCAACTATAATATTTCCTGTGTTTTTATTTTTAATGTGTTTCAATCGAATTCATTCTACAAACACGTTTGTTTGACTGCACAGCACACAATGCTTAAAGTGACGACCGTTCTCTAAATGGTTGATCCGTCAATACCCAATATCGCGACCGTGTATAACTCTCGCGCCAAAACAATAAATCCGTCTACCCTTTAAAACAATGAAAGACAATAAAAATATGTCAGTCATGGACAATACCTAATTAACTCTGGTTGAACACAATAGAAACTCAACCCTTTGAACGTCATCGTCTTCTACAAGGGTGAATATAAAATTCATTAATATAAGTATGTATCACTGTCGACCACAAGAGCGACGAAGATTTATTCACTGTTAAAGGTACCACAAGACCCATGCAAACTATGCAAAATAAGTGATATTGGCTAATCTGATACCGTGACTTGTATCGCTTATACATTTTAGAACGTGCAAATAACATAATGACGTGTAATTATAAAATTATAATCCGTTCTAGAAAATATACAAATAGTTTTTTATTTTTATCTTTGTCCATCTCCAGCGTAAGCTGTTTGACATCTTTGATAACTGTTACCTAGAAATCGTCCGACACTGAATAGCTTAATATCTTCTCTCCTGAACTAAATAATATTTTGAAAATCGTTTAATGAAAGATTCCTTACTTTGCGATATTTTTCGTTAGGTACGGGTTTATACACACGGGTTAGGTCAGTCGCTATTGAGTACACATTTTGTCACTAGGATTAAAGTTACCCTGAGACGAATTTACAGTCTGTAACAATAACAAACAAGCACGCGCATACAATAGGAATATGTGGACAGGTTTCGTCTCGTTCTCAATGCGTCGTGCTAGAAGAGCAGATGGTATTCATTTTACTTAATACATCGCTCATACTATTACACTGTATTATTGCATAATTATTTATTTAAATAATGCACAATAAAAGTATATTTAAAAATGTTTTATTTCAAGGTGCACACCGGCGAAAAACGCTACCAATGTCAACACTGCAACCGCCGTTTCACACAAAGCAGTGCTGTCAAATTACACATACAAACTGTCCATTTAAAAATACCCTACGCACCGTGGGACAAAAAGAACCGGAAACGGCGCAAAGAACAGGAGAGCTATGGAGCTCCTTTGGCCACTGTTAATGCAACATCATTCTTACCACAACCGCCGAAATTAGTTCTGGACACAGCTGGGGACTATTTAAACGCTTTTATTACATATAACGACGAGTAATTTGATGATATTAATGTTTTTTTTTTTTATTTTTATTACTTTGACATTAACCTAAAGTTCTATAATAACGACCCCTTAATCCGATCAAAGTCAAAGTATTTTATTGCATGACCATGGGTAAATACAAATATGATGTCCAATAGTAACTACATTGTTCGCCAATACCTACCATGTTAGGAGTACAATAGCGAATAGATTAATACACATTCGATTAGTCATTCATTATATAATTTAAATGTCATTATTTACTATATTATATAACTAGCTGAGCCGACAGATGTCGTCCTGTCCAAATTTCAATAAGTTCATACAAAACTCCCATAGAAAAAAGCACTTTCAGTTTTTACCGAATTCTCCAATTTTCCGGGCAATTTCCAATTTTTCTTTTGATAAAAACCTTATTCGGACTATTACGAAAATTAAAAAAAATAGCTATATCGGTGGAGCCGTTCTCAAGTGATGCGCGCACCAACGAATAGCATTTAATTTTTATTTATATAGATAATAAAATAAATAGTGTGCATTTATCTCATTTAATGGGCGCCTTTTCGAATTGAACGATTTTATTTACTTAGGAGTTAAATTACAGGCCAACCGAACGCTGGAACGATTGCGAACTCTACATCCGTAATGAGTTATTGCGATGATTTTAAATTTCATTTCCGTTGCTTTAACTGAATGAATAAGATTGTTCTACAACGTTATGTTTGTCTCTCTACACGGAAAAGTAACTTTCGCGTCAATGTATTTAAAAGTGTATTGTAAAGGATATAAGGTCACATTTTACTCGTACGAACACTCCCTACTTTAAGCAAGACAGATACACGCTCGTGAACCTTTCGGTCGACTAGGTCCACTTCTTTAAATGTCCCGTTCTTGGTTTGTTACGTCCAATTCTCCGAACTAAATAAACTAAACTAACTACTAAATCAAACTAAATCATGGCTTTGCACCTATCCATATAAGAGAATACACTTATATCGCACTCATATGCTATGCGCCCTATTTTTTGTTTGTTTGATCACCAAATTATTTGTCACATTCATGTTTGTTATGATCCTTCTCGGAATATTATTTCAATACATTGTGTAAGTGATAAAAATATTAAGTTTCTGTGCCATATTGTTCTTGCGAAATGAAATTAAATGTAGAGTCCAGATAGGTTTTGGAGTTTGGGCACATTTGGAAACTAGAATAGATGTCTGACTACACAACGTAAAGAAAACAATCGGTTTGCATAAGGAATATTGATAGAAATAAAGTCCAAAAGTCAATAAATATTTTGAGAACATTAAACATAAACTTTGATTTAAAAATAAAACAGTCTCATTTCATAGTGAATGATTTATTACGAAAATTTAAAATATTTCACATTTTACCCATAACTTAAATTTCAATCAATAACCATTTGCCCAATAACCAGCTATCAAATAACAAAATAGAGACTCGGTTATAAACAATCTAATTTCAATATAAAAAGGTCCACATTTCAGTGTTTAGTACAAATCTCATAAATTATTATAAACATTTCTGTCTAAAATATATGAATTAGAAACGACATATAAATGTGTTTATACTGGTAGCATGCACGCGACTGTATAATATAAAATCCGAATCAAGAAATGTCATTTTTTATCAAACTTCGAAAAATATTGGAATTAGAAGTGGAGATCTGCTCTTAGTCTGTCAATATTTAGACAATTCAATGATTTTTGTCAGTTCTGTTTGGATAATATTAAGCTGAAACTATCTACTTTGTATATATGTATTTAAGTTGTGTGTGACTAGTGTGTTGTGGTATCAGAGCTGTGCCACGACACAGAAGCGTGAATTTGATTCAAATTTTAGTTGAATCGTTAGCGTAGCTTGCCAACATGACCTTTGAACCATTTGATCTATTTATTTTACTAATTTATCACATTTGAATGGTTTCCGGGACGAGAAAACGTTTAGTTTTAATTAAGAAAAATTTCAAATAATTATGTTATAGAATTTAATGGAGTTAGCAAATGAAAATTTGTGAATGAACATAATTATTGGGTTCATCAATTGATATTGGTCAATTACATACATGTAAACATAAAAAGACAGGATTAAATAACGTTGTTTTTCCTGATATTTAAAAGATCTGAATAAAAACAAAAATAGTTTTATTAATAAATATGTACTTATTGTGAATAAAACTTGAATTGAATATTGATTAAAGTAATTGAATAAAATATTGAAATGAGTAACGTACGTCGCTTTGCCAGTATTATTATATTCTCCTATTATAAAGGATTAAAATAAATGTAAATACTCGTACTATTGTGAGTTTATACAATGTAATGTGTTCCAAGTAAGGATATAATGTATGTTGTTTCCTCTCATTAATGAATTAGGTATTTTATTATAAATATATATTTCCAAACAATAACCTCTTTTATTTCGTGACTTGTTTTAGACTAAATGTCCATAGTGCGAAAATAAAAATATTCTTAGTAGAACGGCAACGTATAGGGTAGCTACCATATATAGTCGTATATCGTCCTCGTCCACTCCCCAATATGTTAAAAAACTCAACCACCCATTTGAGTTTTTTAACATATTTTATCATAATGCTACATGAAAACGACTTTAATAACGAAGACGGAATCGAAGGTTTTCTTGAAATGAAAGAAAAAGTTTAACATTCGTACAATACCTACATATTTATTTCTTAAATTCATGCAGCAGCAATAGATATAGGTTTATCAGATAAAATATAACATTTATCGAACAATCATTTATTGTCAGTTTAATTGACACAAAAATATACAAAATTAGTTGCCAAATACATTTGGAATGTTCTAGTAATTACATAAATACTAGTAATAAATGTATCTTGATGTACTCAGGTACAAAATGAAACGATCAGATCGTAAAAATAATATCACAACCTAATATTGAGCTAGATATAAATTATCAATGGAATAACGGCGCTGGCTAAAAAATATTATTGGATTAACGTTGGCTAAAAATTAATTTTGGAATAACAGCGTAGGCTAGAAATTATTAGTGGAAATAAGAGCGCTGGCTAAGAAATATTATTGGACTAAAACCTTAAAAATATAACAATTTTTATCTGTTTTTTTCATAATTGACAAATATCGATAACGCCGAAAAACCTAAGATAGGTTGTAACAATAATTTTATATTTATTTATCGGAGCTGTCTACGTAGAAAAGAGCGTTTTCGTGTAATTATTTCTAACAGTATCAGCATAAAGGCTGTTGTTGCTTCTTGAGCTCAATTCCATGGACAAATGTCGAATTTAAAGAAATTTAGTGCATCTTTTTGTATCTTTACAAGAGATGTGAATTAGAATGTAAAAAAGGGATTTTTACGTGTTTTTGAACTTGGCCTTATTTAACAAAAAAATGGAATGTCATTTTTAGACATAGGATTATCTGCATTTGCATATGCAAAATGCATATTTCTCGGTTTTCACACTCTATTGCATATTTCTATGATTTTTCGTTTTGTCACAATAACATCAACTAACATTCATATTTATTAAAATTGGGGTTTAATAGAAACTTCATACTATTGGTACAAATCTTCGTACACTTGCGTTTTTAACATACACGCGTTTAAAAAAAATCAAATTTTATTTTCTCTTAATATATAGGGACTGAAATTTCACATGAAACCGCATTAATTTTAAGATTCCTCACGCATGAATTCGGGTTACAACATTTTACCCCACATTTTGAGTTTTCAACAATTGCCAATAATTTTATTATTATTTTTATTATTTGGTATTGCGGTGTTTATATGTATTTTATTTGTCAGATTCTTTTCATTCTCTTAAATCTTATTTCCTCTTTGAGGATATTTAACAGAAACATTTTAACCCCATATTTTTAAACATTAAACCTCCTTGAACTTCTTTGACCTCACTTTATTTTTTTGGGGTGAAAACTTGTCAATAATAAACTTTAACAACCGATAATGTTGCGATTCTTATTTATGTTTCATTTGTCAAATTCCTTCCCTTAAATTTCTTTCTCCGTTGACATTTTAACCTTCTATTTTTTATATATTAAACCTTGAGCTCCTTTGACCCCACTTTATTTTTATTGGGGTGAAATGTAACTTGTTAACAATTATATTTGTTTTTTGACAACCTATTGGTGTTGCGATTTTTATTTTTACATATTTCATTTGTCAAATTCCCTCTCTTAAATCTTTTTCCCCTTTTGAGGATAAACATTTTCCCTCTATTTTGTAAATATTAAACCTCCTCAGGAGTTTATTGCTTAAATGCTTACAAGTAATTTTTTTACCCCAGTTCAAGGTCTACTGCCCTGATTTGTAGCAAACAATAATTATGTGATTTAAGTTGATCACGTGACATAAATAACACAGTAATAACATTTTAGTGAAGCTCCTTTTTCACGTATATAATTATAATCCCTTGTTGAAGTACACTAAATTATCTTTTGGAAATTTCTTCTTCATCTCCTCCTGCAAATTGAAAAAGTGCAATAAATTAAGTTTGATGCGATGCGATAGTTACTATGTTTGTATTATTATACTTAATAATCCTGAAACAAATGAGTAATCCACTTGTAGTAGTCGCTAATACTTGTACCAAGCTTCAGATAAAATGCAAAATATTATAAGTGTTTAATTATCTAGAGTATTAAAAAATATCTTTGGAAACTGCGTTGAATACAATTATAATATTGGGCATAAGTCGTCAAACCGAGTACTGATGTGAGTCAATAGTAGTTACTAAAAGTTTAAATATTATTTAATTTATTATTATTATCATTAAGGGTGTCATTAAAGTTTATCATTTAAGGGTAGTCGGATATTAAATAAGAATAGTTCATTTTACGTCTTTTTTATCAATTATTGAAATTCCCATAAGCTAATCTGGTAAAAAAGTCAATTGGCGGTGTTTACAAGTGGACTACTCAAATTAAATCGCTATCAAATCTGAAAACTGAAATAGTTTTTATTGTAACATTATTTTGTAGATAACGACGTCACAATATTTGCAATCCATAAAAGGCTTTACTTTACAATTTTTAAAAGAGATTTTTCGCCTATTTTTCGTATAATTTAGAAAACGAAATTTAGACAATCTAAAGTTTCATGAACACTATTCAATGATATGTCATTTATATTATATAAGTCTGTATATAAATGTATCGTGACGTCGTACGCTGTTCAATCAACATCCAACTTTGAAAGCTTATAACTTTCTAATTTCAAAGATATCTTAATTTTCTTACAAGACTTTTTTAATTTTTCAAACCTTTTTTAGGTAAGCTATAAACAAATGTGAACTTTTCCTTTATTGATAATGGTGGATCGTAATTGTAAGTTTGTTGGTGGGTTGGGAAGATATTCATACATTCTAGTGGCACAACAACAGTTTAGCATCACGGGATGCCCAGCCCAACTCGCTTCGCCTCCGTTATGTCGGTTTGGAGTCGAGCTCGGAAATTGAGATTTTCGAAACAGTCTTTGTAGTTTTCTATTTTTTGTGCACCTGTTTGTGGATGCTCGGACACCCAGAGCACCCGCAGTTGTTGCGCCCCTGGTCCTTTCCCATTGATAGTTACCTGTAGGTGTGTCTCTAGTCCACCGACGCCGAGCGAGGCCCCCTGCGACATTATATCTACAACACCATATCCACGTTTTACACCTCCAACTTCGGTTTGTGTGGTATTCTAATTACCTACATAGTTCGTCAGCAAGGGAGTTAGCGCTGACACATTATGTGTTGGACCTTTGGTGCGTGTACGGTGCGCACAGCCTTTTTAATGATATAATGATAGACTGATACCCCAGAGAGAGAATGAAAGCCTTGTTGATAGATAACTGATATATTGATAATAACTGATACTGATAAGCATGAGATGCCAATGATATAATAATGAGTACGCGCAGCGCGTTTAGTGAGCGATCGCGAACACATTTGATACATATTTGAAATAATGAGTGTGGTGCAAAAAGAATGATTTTTACGGAAAGTGTACGCGCTTGCCCGTACAATATGTGTGGTATGATAGTTATCTGTGTAGTTCGTCATCAGCGGCGTCGGCTCTAACTAGTTTGGTCTAGTCTACGGCAGCTTTGGTGTATGTGGTATGATAGTTACTTGCAGGTGTGTCTCTAGTCCGCCAACGTCCTCTGTTCGAAGAATAGCGTGGCGAAGGTGACGCATAACTCCACCAGTGCCGGCTGGTGTGTGTGTGTGTACAGTTACCTGCAGGTTGGCCTCAAGACTACCGACGCCTATTGAGGCCTTCTGCTCGAAGAGCGCGCAGCAGAGCGGCGTGGCGAAGGTGACGCTGAGTCCCACCAGCGCCAGCTGGAACGGCAGCACGCCGCGTGGGAACCGACAGAATAAGCCGCGACGGCGAGCGTAGTTCGTCAGCAGTGGCGTTAACGCTGACATAATATGTTTCGAATTAGCCGGGGGAATATGATGCTGCATCTCGTAATTGATTAAGTGTATCCTATTACGGATGGATTTAGTGCTCGACTGACGGTAAGCGCCGTCAGTCGATCTATACATGAATCTATACGATCATACATATATGATAAAGAGTACTGCGCTTATAAACAAAGGAAAATAATTTTGTGAGCAGCAGAAATACTAAAAGTCGATGGCAGCAAATTTAAAAGTGATTTAGTATCTCTGGTGACAATAAATAAATAGGAGTCTCCATCAACTTCGTGTTGACATTCGAGTAATCAAAAATTGTTTATTTCAGTTATTCAAAAATAATTTGTTTTGTTGCCTATTGTGTTAAATGTTAGTAGGTATAAGTTAAATCCACCCTTTCGAGCTTCAGAAAGAATTGGTCTTTTTACAATTGGTAATGTTATTATTTATTAGCTCATCATTCATGTGAGATAACATTTATCATTAATGTCGTACAGGTCTTACCTTGACAATCATAAGGGGTTATTCCACCACACAAATCCAATGTAGATTGGCTCTCAGTTTTTTTTTAATTCATAGGTACGCTGGGTTTCCTTATGCTGTTTTAAAAGTGATATTCCTTTGTGACGTTAGCTCAGATGGTAAAGGGTTCTTCAATTGTAAGAAGTTCGATAAAGGACATTACTCGAAAGAATGATGTTACACCTTCACCGTTGACCAAGTGTTAATTGAAAAATCTGTACTTTAGTATAGGCTGTCCCAGATTGAGCGCCGTATTTAATTTACAAAAAAAATTAAGTCATTATTTCTCTGGCTGTATGATATGTGGCACCGTCCTGTGGGAACCACAGTTGATCGAGGTCCATATCTTCCAAACTGGTGCCAAAAAAACTCGTGTACCATATTCTGATACCTCTCTATGCCTACCTAAATACCGATACCTAAAAAAATGGCCCTATGATCCGCCGAACCAAAAGCCGCACCAAACTGTAACTCTTTGCAGATGCATCCATTTTCATGAATCTGATGACAATTCTTTAAGCCCCAAATACATAGAATACTCTATGCCCAAATACGACAATTTTACTTATTGACGTATCCGTTAAGGTGGAAATCGGCCTTGTCACTAAAGATGATTTTTTCGCCAAAATTATGGTTCACTTCATACTGTTCTAAAATTCATACTGCGTTGCTCTTTCGTATAGCGTTCCATGTTGACTAATTACACCTGTCATATGTGACATCTATAAACAAACCAGAATTGCCAACCGCCAAACAAAAAAATGGCGCGAAATTTAAATTCGGCGCTTAATCTGGGACACCTTATAGAAACTCGGTGTTAAAACCCTCAAGCATGCTTGATTGCACCGCCATGATTAGCATGACTGATTGAGAAGAAATATAATAATCTTTCCTCTCTTAGCTGGAAGACAATGCCAGGGCAGCATTATACCCGCCCATTGTAGTTTGTGAAATAAAGTGTTAAATAAATAAATGTGTATAGGATATGTAGCACTCACTCATGCCGGGCAGCGCCATGATGACCCTAGAGATGCAAACAAGCCCGATTCCAAACTGCGCGGCCCTCTGCGACTCCCCCACGCGTTGTCCACTAGCCGTAAACACCGGCGTGCCGTTCAGCAGCTCCCTACAACGCGAACTAAATGCGTCAGTCGGGCCATTGAGAACAGTGTTGTTAAAACAGCACTGAACGCTTCAGCACTCGAGCGCTGGTGCGCTATTTTAGTGCTATTGAACCTTAATCTTAACCGTTTTACACTCAAGCTTTAGCTTGCTTTTGTAACAGGGGTTTAAGACTATCAAACATTAAACATTTAGACTATAACGCTCGCTATTCTTTAACGCTAGGGTCTTAAAAGTTCATTTGCGGCTCACTCGGGTGCTCGAGCGTCGAGCGCTCAACGGTCATTTTTACAACACTGGAAACGAGACATACCGTAACCAGCCCTTGTTTCGTCCACTGCTGGATACGGGCTTTCTCATGCACTCATGTCTTTGTGCATGAGGGATGCAAGAATTTAAAACGCTACACTGGCCAAGCGGGTTGGCGATTCCACTCTTTCAGAGGTGGTGTAGTTCCTCACCGCTTTTGGTAGTGGCTTTGTTATTCCTTAGTTGCCTTTTACGACACTCACGGGAAAAGATGGAGTGGTGCTATTCTAAAGGCGGCTGACACCACACGGGCAACGAGAACGAGCCATTTACACCAATTTTCCAATGATCCCCACTGACCATATTTGCCTCTGTGCACGAGGCTAATACGGTCAGTCGGGGTCATTAGAAACAGGGGTTGTAGCGAACATGTTTTCATTTATGATAAAATAAATTATTTAACTATTTTTGGAAAATAAATTTTGAAATTAAATACACTATTAGAAGGCTATCTGTAAAATAGAGATAACTTTAAGAGTGACTTAAATTCCCAAATTAAAAGAAATTATAAAATAATTTCAATATTTAACAGTTTGTATATGTAATAATAATAAGTAGTAGAACTCATTAGTTCTACTACTTTTTAGGGGGAGACTTTTCCCCGACATAGCTCGTGAATCGGCATCTTGAAGGGGCAATGAAAAGGTCATATTTGCCGTAGGACCGGAAGTTATGAAATATTGCAGCTGGAATAACAACTCATACAAGGTTGCGCAGTTAGCATTACAACGAACCATCAGCTGGACCCCTACTTATTCCATAATTATTCATTTTAAGGTATTTCATTTATTCCTACGAAGTCAAGTTTCCTTCCTTTTACATTTAAAAGATAGATCGTTTAAAATAAGTGGTAAACTCTCACCCGCTCCTCATCATGGGTATGTTGATGAAGTTAGCGCCGCACACCGCCGCGAACGGAACAAGGCTGGCGTACACCGGGTTCATTGACTGTACAACAACAGATACCTACTTCTTGAAATATCTATTTTCATGCTTCAGGTTATCTAGGTTTAGGGGGGAGAGGATGGACGCTGCAATCTAATAGTCGCTGGCCGCACTGAACTGGCCTAGTTACCCCTCTCACACAGACGACTACCTTGAAATGTAGGTACTGCATTTACCACTATCCCATTTCCCAGTGTACGTACGTGTTTTGGTAGTGAGTGAGATATGTCAGAGCCCATTCCCATCCTATTCTATTTCTCGTAATTTTCTTAAAACCTTCCTCCAAATTATTATTATTAGTAATAAGACTCAAAAAAACACTTATAAACAACATTTATCGGTAATTTGGTTAAGGCAGATTCAATTATAATTATAATAACTAACTAATGCCCTGATGGAGACATGATATTTTGAAGAAAAAAAAACTATACTTTAAGATTGCGAGGTGAAATCTAGTTGCGCGTTCTGCCAAAAGATGGCGCCCTGTTTTAAGTTTAACAACAACAAGGATATGAAGCCTTCATAATTATATAAATCATGTCTCCATAACAGGTTATCATCATCATCATCATTTCAGCCCTTGGACGTCCACTGCAGGACATAGGCCTCCCCCATTGTCCGCCATTTAGACCTATCGGCAGCGACCTGCATCCAGCGGGTGCCCGTAACCTTTATGAGATCGTCTGTCCATCTAGCAGATGGACGTCCTCGGGTTCGTCTGCCGGTATGCTCGGAGACCTCAATCGAGTTTCCCAACAGGTGGGCCTTAAAATGAACATGGACAAGACGAAAATCATGTCGAATGTCCATGTCGTGCCCACCCCAGTTTCAGTTGGGAGCTCGATTCTCGAAGTTGTTGACGAGTACGTCTACCTAGGCCAAACGGTCCAACTAGGTAGGTCCAACTTCGAGAAAGAGGTCAATCGACGAATCCAACTCGGCTGGGCAGCGTTCGGGAAGCTACTCAGCGTCTTCTCGTCCAAAATACCTCAGTGCTTGAAGACGAAGGTCTTCGACCAGTGTGTGTTGCCAGTGATGACCTACGGCACCGAGACGTGGTCTCTGACTATGGGCCTCATAAATAAGCTCACTGTCGCACAGCGAGCTATGGAGAGGGCTATGCTCGGGGTTTCCCTACGTGATCGAATCAGGAATGAGGAGATCCGTAGACGAACTAAAGTCACCGACATAGCCTCTCGGGTTAGCAAGCTCAACAGGTTATAGTAAAACTTAATTTATTTAATGAAACTGGAATATTTTCTCCAATAACATCTCCAAAGGTAGGCACTCGGGGGCGTGCCAAAGTTTGTCTTTCTGGACTGATGTTGGCATGTACCACGGATGTCGCAGGGAGACGTATCCACTTACCACCTGGTGGACTGTATGCCCGACTGCCACCGTTGTGCTATAAAAAAAAATCTAGACCATGATGTTTCCCAATTTAAGGGTTTCGACCATCGATTTGGGAATATACACCTTCTAGATATGTTATACAAGTACTCTAGGGCAGACACGTTACGAGTCTATTAATAGGTTCTATGTTCAGTATAATAGCTCTCGAATTATAAAAAAAAATGCATGTGTTTTGAAAATGGAATATTCTTATTACGTAAATTTCAAATTTGACTATAATGAACCCCTCCATATCTGCTTCACCCCCTATAAGTTGGCAACCATGTTTCTTTGATAAGAACGTTAGGTACGTTTGTCATGTGTCATCTAGTTTACCATATTCCCATATCGATGATTTCGACCGACGCGCGACGTTTCGCCATGAATACAAAACAACAAAGTAATCTCATCAGATTTCCATACTGAATCTGATAAAAAGTTATCCGATAATTAAGTAGATTGATTACAACGTGTAAGTTTACTCGTATAGTATGAAACAATTGTAGGACTGATATTATAATCGGTGGAAGGAGGAGTAGGTAGGTACTCGAATGGAGACATGTTGTTCGAGTAACATTACATTACATGCTCCGGCTGTGTGAACTGGCTATCTACATATGTTGCACGGCTACACGAGGCAAGTAGAGGACCGTGCGATTTGGGAGCAGTGAGTTTTATGAAATTGTGGACTTTTAGAGGTTGGCAATAAATATGGCGGTTTCAACTTTTGACACAGCTGCACGGAATTATAGTTTAATTTTGACGTTTATCAAAATACCAAAATATAATTTTAAACTCTTTGTAGAGACAAAGGCAAATATATACGAGTACATTTAATTTTCGAGTTTCCTGTATTTTTCTCTGATAGTTTAACGACTAGTTGTTGAGCGTGCGATTGTTGCCTCAGTGACAGCGCTTAATTTAATAAGTAATGCGAATTAGTTTAAAAATTCTGTTTTTCAAGTAAACTATGTATTAATGATATAAATAAGTACGATAGGTACTTATGCTCTATTGTATAGGTATATTAGGTATGTGTAGTGTTCAATGAACGTGGGCAATATCAGTAACGTCACTGAAGATACACATTAGTTGTGATAATGTACTCGTATGATCGTCTCATTATACCGCCAGCGATAAGTAAATGTTCACGGCGCGCGGCGTGTAATGGTTCAGTAAACATTTCATGATAAATAACATCAACTCTGTACCTAAAGCCAAAACGAAAGTATACATATATTTCCCACTAAATATGCAATAATCATAAATATGAATCTAAAGTAGGTAAGTATGTAAATTATAATTTCGAAGGGCATGCTGCATTCTCACAGCCACTGGGCGCACCCGGCTGACGAAATTACCCTTCCCTCGCGGAACACTGCCGTTAAATGTGGACACTATGTACGTTTGTTGTAAGAGAGATTGGAATTTAAGTCCTGAAGCCTTTTTTAAAAAACTGACCTCTTAAAATCAAAGCCCAAGTCTAGCACAAGACTCAATTCGTTCTAAACTTTGAGTCTTTTGTAAAAAGAATGGAAAGAATGGCGTCTTTTAAAAGGGACTTAAGACTAGTCCTCTACTGGAGTTTACAGATATACATTAGATAAAATATAATCTATATACGTATATAAAAATGAACGATTCTTTTTTTGTCCCGTATGCGTTCCTATACCATTCATCCGATTGCGATGAAATTGCGATTGTTATGAAAGGCGAGTTGTTGTGCGCACGCCCGCGAACGTTTCTGAACTAGTACCTACTTGAAGACCACGCGAACAGTTCTTTCAGTTCGAACAACGAATACGTAATAAGTGTATTAATTCGTTCTTGAACGCAAAGTTTGTAATCGTGCGATATGGTCCGTTAGCAAATAATGATTTGAGTAGATGCCAGTAGATGAGACTTAGTTGTCAGACTCTGCCAGTTATAACAACTTTATGTAAACATAAAGACACACCTCCATGACGTAAATATACGTTACAACGACGGTAATAATATATCAACATCGTGACAAGTGACAGATTAGATAAGTGTGATAATAATTACATTACACAGGTTGGTATTTTCGTGTTTTTTCGCCGACAACATGCCGCGATACACAAAAATAAACTTATTTTTTTAAATACTGATATCATGTAAGTAATCGTGATAATTTTCTTACTTTTTGTAATTTTTTGAAAAATGTAAACCGTTCGTAAGTGGTAGGTACTTGAGCTCACCTTGACTTTGCTATTGAGGTAGAGAGCAGTAGAGAGCGCTCCGCCGCACGCGCAACAGTATGATGTTAACAGTTGTCTGAAACAGAAACGAGACATTATTGTTTTATTGACATACTCAATACCTGCCCTAGTGGGGAAAATACTTATATTTTAGGAGTATATCGAGACAAACAAAAACCTATTGCAGAGATCACGACTTTTGATTTCGGAAAAATTTCACTACTCTCTACTCTAGGTAGGTACTACTAAAAGAGTCACCAGTTGAATCCCATGTAGGTATATACATATATAGGCTAAAACAATATTTGTAGACAAACTGCAGGGCGTCAAAATAATTACCATGCAAACTTTTGAAAGAAATCCAATAAAATGAGGATGGTGCAAACTAAATAGAAGAATAGTACTAGTACCCAATCGAATAGTAGTAGTACGACCTTACGAATGGCAGTCATGAATAGCTATCGCTGGGCTAGCACCGCAACGAGTGACATGCGCCACAAACTATTTCCCATCTCATCCCATCCCATCCCATCAAGTGACCAGTAGGTATAATTGTATAAGGGAGGTCTCTTATATTATTATATCCCCTACTTTATATATTATTCCATCCTGTTCTGTTTCATTAACTAGGGAGTATAATAGAATAAAGAATCTCCTTACCACATTATATTATGACTCATCATCCCCCTGCCTTCCAAACGAGAAATTGGGATAAGGAAAACTCGTCCTGTTATATGTCCCCATGATTCTCAATCCTCTTCCCAAATCCACTTAAACCTTCAAAAGCAAGCAACGTATCCAGGGACGTGACACACTCTGAACTGATATAGACATATATCGCGGATGTCGCAGGGCGACAGTACCTATACACTTACCACCAGGTGCAAGGGCGTAGGCAGAATTTTATACAGAGTGAGGCAAAAGCAATTTTATCCTGGGTGGGTCAAAGCAAACAATGTTCTTATAATTTAAATAGAGGTAGTGTAATGCAGAAAGTCAGTTACTTATTCTTCTCTATGTGCGCGGGAGGGGGGGGGGGGGGGGATTCAAGCGTCCCAACCTGCCCCACCGTAACTACGCCTAGGACCAGGTGGACTATCTGTTCGTCTGCTAGTTCATTTCTATAAAAAGAACACTTCAATGACAAACTGACAGTTCAAACGCTTTACAATGTCGATGGATACCACTTACCACCAGATGGACTGTCTGCTCGTCTATCGTTACCTTTATATAAAAAGTAGCGATGCTGATGACACTTACGAAACAGGCATAGGAGCATCACCACCCCGATTGGTGTAATTCACCAACGCGTTGAATGTCTGATTCACCCATTGCCAAAACACGGTCGCCGCGTTTGTCTTGTAGAATGTTATCATGCCTGGACACATAAATGTACAAGTAATCCTCAAGAAAACTAAACAGTTGAAGATTATCTATGTGAAGATTTTGAAAATATAGGGGAGGATGTGGGTGCACGCTGCAATCCCGCAGCCGCTG
Organism: Sesia apiformis; assembly: GCA_914767545.1. Lineage (NCBI taxonomy): Eukaryota > Metazoa > Arthropoda > Insecta > Lepidoptera > Sesiidae > Sesia > Sesia apiformis. The sequence goes on along the minus strand of OU611970.1, from coordinate 6,920,328 downwards.
CGTGCACTCAACTGGCCACGTAACTCCACATTTTACGGTAACCACAGTATACTACCGAAAAATGTACTGCATTTCCTACTCTAATCTATTTCCCGTACGTGTGTACATACTTATATGTTACGGAAGTGAATGAGATATGTCAAAACCCATTACATCCTATTCCCAAACCTTTCTCCAAATTCATTCACAAATCTCCAAACCCTAAATAAATGATCTTTTTCTTAGGGCCGATATTAATTTTTGGACTCTAGCAATTTGCTAAGGTAGGTAGTTAAGAATGGATACAACAGTTCTCTGCTAAAAGTTGTTAAAAGTTAAAAGACAAATTGTTAAAAGATTGTTAAAAGACAATCTAATTATTTTTTTATATATAAGAGCAAAAATAAAATGACCTATAAAATACAAAAGGATATAATCTTTATAAATAGAACTAATAAAAGTTTTATCTCGAACAATCGAATTCAATAGTCTTACTGTTAAATCATAGAAACTTAAGTAGAGCCGAATAAGGTAAAAAATGCAAGTTTATTCTTTCTTCAAATATTTTGAATTTATTCAAACACTTACAGCCAGTAATAATAGTGTTCATCGGCGCCTGGGCAGACATCCGACCAATTACGACCATTTTCTCTCCGGTGTCGGGGTGAAAAGCGCTGTCGTATAAATACTTCATCTTCCATAGCTTGTTCTCGTCATAACCAATTGGTATTTTACGTGTTTTCCTGTATACCAAGATAACAGAATGAATTAAAATCATTCACCCCCGCTGTAAGAAGCGGTCCGCATACAGGGCCTGGGCCGAAGAGCATGCGTCTAGCAATCCGAATGTTTCCCAGTTGAGGAAAGAGTTCAATGCTACCTCGAGGTCCAACAAGATGACGAATGCCAAGGCTAAGTTCCAGCATATCAGCAGAATTGGCGATCGGTTAGCGAAATAGCATGAAAAGTACATATGTACCTCTCTGCCAAAACTCGTTTTATACTTTTATAGTTAAAAAATATTTTTTTATTCTGAACTAAGTAAAAGTCAGTGGGTACTTAGATTTGTTTTCAAACGCGTTAACGTGTTTTGAAAACATGACGACACGTTTCTGTTTGGAAACATCAAACTTGCTACTATGAATACCTTTTTATTTTAAACAAACTTTTCTCCTTGTTATATTTAAACAGTTGATCGATTTATCGAGAAAGTAATAAACTTTGCTATCACCGCTTTCTGAACCATGTATAAGTAAGCTTACCTAAATTCTTGAACGATTTCCTTGGCCTCATCCAGTTCTGCATCACTTGCCAGTACGTTGAGTGGGTTGGTGAGAAGCAGGAAATGTTTTGCACGACCCATGTAGGTGCTTTGGTCCCATCGAGGCTTGTCAAGATCGATCGTTTTTGCCATTGTTATAACACTGAAATAGATATTTATTGATAGTTAGGCGTAAGACATAACGTGTTGCCTGCGACTAGCGAATCTGCTTGTCGCAGCGATAGTGCGCGACCGCTTACTGATCTTATTTTATGGTAAGAAGGCGACAGACGAGCATACAGTCCACTAGGTGGTAAGAGGATATTGCCGCCCACAAACATCCGCGATAAATGCCAGCATGAGTTCAACTTTTAAAGATTTAGGACTGAATTTGGAGAAAGGCTTAGGAAAATGGAGAGAGACAGGACAGGATGGCAATAGGCTCTCGCATGCTGTTAGTGTTCTGATCAGATCGTGTTATTCGTACGATTTCAGAGTCGTGCTTATTTTCTGCCGCATGCGGGTGGGTTGGTCTGCTTTACGCCGTTTTTATAAATAAATGCATGTTAGCGCTTTGATGAAGTTTTTAATCTTTATTGAAACGTAGTGAAACTTATAGACTGCGAAATATTTTAATGCGCGAATAGAGGCCTCAAATGTAGATTTAATGAATGGATACCTAGTTAAAATACCTACGAGTTGTATGTAAATGTACTACTGTTACTTACGTAATTACAAGAAACAACACAAATGACGACATATCTGAGACATTTGTATCTACATATTTATAAATGTGATAATGATAACACAGTATATAATAATGAGTATATTATCTTATCTGAAAAAACAAAAGCAATGGCGTAACAATTTTATTATATTGTAATTTTATTTTATTTAGCTATTATATCAGTTAAAAGTTTAGTCAACTCAGTAAACTACTACTATTATATCTAATCAAAATCATTTAAAAGAATTTGAGTCTACGTCATTGATACATATGATTTGAATAAGTAAATCGAAATTCTGAAACTATTTACATTTTAATTAATATGAAAAATGTTTAGTTTTACTTTATCTATTTTTTTTATTTTCTAAACAACAGGAAAGAAATCGTCAAATGTTTTCGTTTTATTCTTATTATTTTCAGTGATAACTTCACAAGGGCCTCCACCTCCCACGGTCGTACTAACCCCAATCTTCTTAAGGACCAGATAAATAGACGATTCTCTTGTGTGAATTAGTCAGACCCATGATTTATAGGACCTGTTTATACTGGTTAATGATTTATACTGGCCGTGTGATGTCGGCCGGCTTTAGAACCCATTTATAATAAGAATACATTCATAGTCTCTTTCCGCGAGTTATAAAAGGCTACTAACGGATAACGAACATAGCTGCAACTACAAGCCCTAAGGAACAACACCTCCGCTAAAAGAGTGGACTCGCCAACCCGCTTGGTCAGCGTGGCGTTTTAAGGCCATACATCATGCACATTTTCTTGTCCGTTGTCCAACACTGGACGATAAAATGTCTAAGACAATGGTTTTAAAATGATCTGTTTATCCGGATCTGGCAGTGACTTTAGACTAATGTTTAATAGACATAAACCTTCATTTATCCAGAAATATCTGATAGCTTAATGAAAACTAAATATGAAAACACTAGCTTAGGAGACATTAAATAATGTAGCAGATGAGATACAGCTACTCGAGTCAATATCATTGTTATCATAAAAGAAACCCATGACCCGCCTCACCTATTTATCATGCTCTTTAGCTCACATGCCAAGCAAGCACTTAAATAATGAGATAAAATATAAAGTACATAATCAATAAAAGCAACATAGTTACACACCTTTCTTAATAAAATTATAGAATTTTGTAATATATATTTGTCAAAATATTAGTTTATCTAATTATTATAATTGTATAAGAGAAATAACTTAGAAGTACAAGAGAAATATTACTGAAAATAAAATTAGTATTTTTTATCAATGCTCACCTTTTGTAATTCTTCTCTAGGGTATAATTTAAGTCTTCTAAACTTTTGTTGTCCAAAAAATTGTAGAGGTTTTTTCAACTACGATAGAGTTATTACGTTATTCTCATTACCGACATTTTTATTTAATTTTTTCGCCTACTACTGAAATTCGTCGCTGTATGGAGTTCAAATGTTGCGCCTTGATAATGGCCACAAGTGACACGAGAATGTGTAAAAATCAATTTTCTGCTTCGACTTCTGGCGCTAGTATCGCGAGGAAGATAGACCGACACTCATTTTCTTGTGTATATATCAAGATACATTACTGTATAGATTTAAAATCTATGAGAGAATAAAAATAACTCATTCTTTTCTATTTTCAATAAATTTTAATAATAATTTGCAATGAACTCTGATAATCAGATCAGATGATCAACAAAATGTGACACAACGATAATATCGAAATTTATTACTTGGCATGGTTTTTGAATTACCAAGTTAGGGACGCAGGATATTTAAATTAAAATGACACATCTTATTTGAGAATATCAGATCTAAGTAAGAAATGTACGTAAAATAATACTGTGTTTTATTTTACACATGTAAAATTATCTAAATTATTGTTACATTATTTATCTTAATCAAATCACTTACACCTCAAGATTTTTTGTGGCAGTAAAAATACAAGGTTCTCTAACTTTCTGTAAGAAAACTAGAAAGAGTTTCACTTTTTTTAAAACAAATTCTTTACTCTGGCAACAATATGCTTGTCATTTTACGTAAAACGGAACTTTACTTGTTACGTCTTTTCTCATAGAATTATCCAAAAATAAATTTTCATTAATAACCTTTTTTAAGGTTTGATTTTATAAAACGACAATGTCGCTTATTAGCAGAAATGTTTTCCGAGCCCTACTGCAGGTACTTACGGTGTATATTCTATTCGTATTCCTTACCATATCGTGATTCAGATAAGATTTGTTAAATTAACGGATTTCGTAATTCTTCCACGGTATAAGTTTCCTATTTTTGTTATAACTTGACAAAAAGTACTTGTTGTTTAATAATTTCAACTTTTCAATACGTATAATAATTTTAATTGAAGAATTTTTCAAGTGTCACGTGATCTAGACATGCTAATAATATCAGGTATCACAATTATTTCAGGGATCGCAGCACGTAAGCAAGGGTCTGCACACGAGCGCGGTAAACGAGAATAAAAGCGTATGTTTTGCGCCACAGTCAATCAGCACCCTGGTGAGAATACTAACTGTGTTCATACTAATAGCAAGTACACGTGAAGCCCTTGCACATCAAGCTATGAAGCAGGAAAGATTTTAGTTTTATTCTTATTCTATGTTGCTTTGTTATCTGATTGATAAATTAAATGAAATTGGATAGGGATAAGTTTAAAAAAGACATTTTTTTTTTAATTTTCATTGCATTTGTTCCAAGATCATATAGAGCATTTTTAATAGGTTTAATAATTATTAACTATTTATTTAAGGCCCTGTAATATTTTATAATATATTTAAATTTCAAGTAATTAAAAGAAATTATATAGGGCCATAAACATCTACTTTTCTGGTTCTAATACCATAGGTGTTCTCAACATTTTGCAGCCTTAAAATAATGAAGGGGAAATTTCCAGAATTAAGAATTTCAAAAAGAACTTAACTTGAAACTTAATAACATCGGAAACCTATACTTTCATATGGTTTGGTATATTTCAGCTGTTAGTTTCGAAACATGAATTCCTTTACTTTATTGCTTCATTGCTTGATCTTATTATTTATAAAATACTTATCAACAAAAATTTTAAAATGTAATAAAATTTTAAATTCTTGATTGTTCTTGAGACAAATTGGCATCAAAATTTTATATTACTATGTATTTTTGGGAAAAAAATAATGATTAAACTACACCAATAATTAATTATTGCATTTCACATAGAGATTAGATGTTTCAAACAAGGATTTTCAAATAAAAATGTTTAATATTTAAAGTAATATTTTTATTCTTCGAGTTCTCCTCAGGTTTTCAGTTTCATCTGTTGAAATTGTAAGATATATTCCTTGTTAAATGCATGTATATTTATGTATATAATAAAATGTACTTGTTACCTGCTCATGTTCATAACTTTCTATTCTATTCTGTTATACATGGTTTTTCCAAAAACTATGAGGATTTCACCTGACTATACACATTTTTATACTCTATTGTCCTTGAAAATTATACTATACCTGCACAGTGCACATGACTCGTTAATGTATAAAATATTACAGAATAGAATATCCATAAAACACTTGTCTAGCATGAAAATTTGATGCCTAAAATTACAACAATGTGGGTTGATATTAATGTTTTTTCATAATAATTGGAGCATGATACCCCTTGCGATACAGTGTTGTGTTGTCCAAAACATAGTAACATGAATTGTAATCATAACATTGTGTTTGTGTCTGGGCCAATCCTTTGTTTTACGTATGTGTATTTTTAGAGTGATTCAAAAGTGTATGTTTTTTAATTGGCGGTGGCACTGTGTACCACCTAAAATGGATGTTTTTTTAAAGATTACATTTAGAATGTTATCTATTCGCCTTATATATATATATATATATATATATATATATATATATAAATATATATATATAAATATATAAGCCCTTTTAAACTAGCAATTTACAATCACATCATCAGTATAGTAACTCAGAGTAATTATGCAAAGTTGAATTTGTTTTCGTTTAGCAATTATGGTGTGATTGCTGCTACAATTGACAGTAAAATAGAGGCAATAGCAGAGAAATGTCACTGTTCCTGCCCATCATGAAAATAATAATAATTGTAATAAAGTAAGTCACTGGTGTGATAGGGCTCTGAAGTTTCAATACTATACTCTGATTTTTAATTCAATATAATTCTAATATTTGGTGGAGTTTTCAGATAAATGAATTTTCCTAAAAGATAGACTTGTTTTAAAAAATCTTCATAGGATAACATTTTCTTCAAAACATGAAATGATAATATAAAATATAGTGTAAATTAATATAATAATATTATAATTTATAATAATAATAATTTATTTATTCATTCATTCAGACAACACAGATTCATACAAATGTTAGTAAGTAACTTAAAAACAAAGTTAGTACTTTATAACTAGAGTGGATTTAGTAATTTTAATTAACTGTTCCACAGCAGAACAGTTAAATTTCTCTGAAATCATGTTCAGGATGCTGTTGGAGCTGCCCCTCGTTCTGCTTAATAGTGAGGGTGGTCTTCTTCCACAGGAGGGCCATCTGTACGGTTTTCGTCAAACATTGAAGACATGCTGTAGATCCGTGGCAATCCCAACAGTGCCCTGAAGGTGTTATTATACTGGATCTGCAGAGCATTGTACAACATTTCAGTGTAGCTGCCCCAGTAGAGTGAAGTGCAGTAAGCTTTGAAAAGCGTTAGTTTTACTGGTCTAGAACACCAGGTAAGCCCACGGGCCGACATATTTGCTCTCACAGACAATGCTCTGCATTCCCTATATATCAGAGTCATCTCCAAGGTCTTCTGTCACAACAAGTCCTAGATATTTAAATTTGCTCTCTGCTTAGAACAACTCCATTTATCTTTATAGTGGGCACTTCGGATGGACACTTGTTACCAACCCTAAAGTCCATAAGTTAGGTTCAGCTAGGTTTCACATACGGCTAGAAGCTATCTGAGCGCTCCGATCGTTGGGGCCAGCAGATCCATGTTATCTGCGTAGCTAATGTTATTAACTCACACATTATTGACAACAACCAACGTGAATGCTGCTGAGCTCAATAATCAGAGCCTTTATGTACAAGCTGAAGAGCCTTGGCGATGGTAATCCTCCGTTCCTGACTCCGCAGTTCAACCTGCCGATAGTGCTTGGCTGGCCTGCCCATTTCACCTGATTCACCTGGCTGATAGACCAATACTTAAATATTTCAATAAGGTCAGCGCTTAATCCTCTTTCTTCGATCTTGGACCAGAGTATGTCATGGTATTATAATCCTTATATTGTAGAAATATCGAATTGGTATGAGAGATAAAAAAAAATATACTGGTATCAATGAAGCTCTTTGCATAGATTTTAAAAACCTTTTGGTTTTTTTCCTAAAAGAAATTCTCTCATTTATTGATGACATTATTTGTCTCATTTATTGCAATGTTTTTATACCGAATTATATGACTTCACACTGTTACTAAAGCATCGTTTTATTTTGGTACCTTTTCAATACTTGGTTGTTACGTATTTGATCTCCTTAGTGGAAAAATCGATTACTTGACGACTTCATGATGTTGCGAAAACTTGATTTGAAAGTAAGTATAGGGTACTTAAAGTAATAAGTACTTGAAGATTTTTTTTAAATTTTTAGATGAAGCTTACTCCATACAGGTTATATAAATCGTTAGTCTATAATTAAAACATAGTTAATTTTACTATTACATTGCATGATTTGAATATGTTTAGTACTGTCTATTAATATGAGACTGCACAGAAAAGCTTTATTACAACTGAAACGGCAGCTGTCAAAATTCTCTCAAATTAAAAATCAGAGGATAATTATGGAACTCGATGAATGTGTTAAGCAATGGTTATACTATGTAACATTATAGGTAAGTAATGTTTAAGTCAAAGTATGCTGATGACAGGAATGTATCCAAGAGGGAGGGTGCAAGCTGCAATTCTACAGTTGCATCAGACTAATCCAATTACTCACCCCTAACTCAGAAAAGTCTGGCGTAAAATGTACTATGTGTCATGGGATGACAGAAATGTCATCCCATCGCAAGCTAAGCTACCAACTAAACTTTTTGGACCTTTCTCTGGCCAGCAATCTTATAATGTTGAAGAAAACTAAGATGTTGGTACAAATTATTTTCTTTACTTAGTGACTCGTTCTCTCATTCACAATAAATGTTATAACATAGCACTTATAATATAGCAAACCAGCAACGAGGGACGCATCAAGTGCACACTCATCCCGGGCGACGGTGTCGGCCCTGAATTGGTGTACTCCGTCCAGGAAGTATTTAAGGTAATTTGTGTTATTAGTGGCGATGCTATTATTACAGGTTTTATTGAGATGAATTGAACATGTACATTGGAGGGTAATCGTTGATCAAATGTAACTCTTTCACTCGCAAACAAAAATGCACGCTTACGCTCAAACATCGAAATCGCTCAATACGCGAAAGAAATATCAATAACCTGTTGTTAATAATGCTGTTTGTCCAAACATGAAATAAGATATTATTTTGATGTGTGGACGGTTTTAATTATTGAATGATTTAATGCATGGAACTTTTTCCTACCCAGAAACGATTTGGCTCGTTTAGGTTAGAAGGTTGAGGCGATCGCGTAGCGTAGCGAAGTGCTTGTGGGACGGTTCTCGAATGCTACCTCTCACTGCGGAGTGCATGCGTGCGTGCACGTTACCCCTCACAGAAGACTACCTTGAAATGTACTGCATTTCCTACTTTATCGTATTTCCCCAATGTACGCACATGTTTCAGTAGTGAGTGAGATATGCTAGAGCCCATTCCCATCACATCCATTTTCCCAATCCATTCCTTAATCTGCAAAGGTAGGCAGCGCATCATTCGGGGGTGTGCCAACGTTTGTCATTCTAGACTGAAGTTGTCATGTATCGCGGATGTCTGAACGACAATATCCACTTACCATCAGGTGAACTGTATCCTCGTCTGCCGACTTTTTATCTATAAAAATATTAGATAATATTATCTAGGTAATTATTTTTAAGACTTCATTAAAGTCTTAATACCGGGAAAATTGGGACCAACAATATGGTCCCCTTTCTTAGATAAATTCACATCGGTATAAAAATATCTACCTAAATAATATCTCATTTCGATGTTTGGACAATCAACACCATACACAACGCCTTGTGGATGTTTATTTCGCTCATTGAGCGATTTCGATGTTACAGTGTAACATATGCACATTCCCATTGCTAATATTCAGTAACAGTATCAAAAAACAATTGAATTCCTTACTTTACTTATTTGCCTGAAAGAAGACTACAGAATGTGCTCTCAAAGTACTTACAAACGCATTATGTTATTATAGGCGACCAGTATCCCAGTGGACTTCGAGTCATTCTTTTTCTCGGAGGTGAACCCGACACTGAGCGCGCCGCTCGAGGATGTCGTCGCCTCCATCGCCAGGAACAAAGTCTGCATCAAGGTCAGTTGAACTCAAAACCATGATTTATTATAAATATAATAATATATATATAATATAATTTATTAGAAGTTTATTATAAAATGTCTCAGTACAAAATATAACAATGCAAATACAATATTACCCAGCGCTGGAATCACACTGATGTGTATATAAATGTGTATATAATATATAAATTGTATATAAATTATAAATTAAAAGGGTGCCAATCAATGTAAATACTTATCCACCTCTAATTTTATATAAAATTCCCTGAATATCTGTATATCTTGGCTTTTTTACATCAATGAATAATGCTTATGAAGAAAAAAAACTATGATACGTCACTGTACTAGCCCTGGAAAAACATGGGATTTGTGGTGTGCCCCACAGGTCGCAACAATATCCCGAGTTAGGTGTTCATTTCGTGATTGCTTTACACAAACTACATAAGAAGTTCTGTTAGGTACATTATTATTTTTAATATCTATTTGTATATGGTATTGTAGGCATAATTGTTAGTAATTGTGTTTGTCGTTTCATTCGTCAATTAAATTCATTTACTCATAAATTTTTAATATGATAATATAGATACAAAATATTTAAAAATTTACAGGGTATCTTGGCCACCCCGGATTTCTCCCACACAGGCGAGCTTCAAACCCTCAATATGAAACTGCGAAACGCACTTGACTTGTATGCCAACGTCGTCCACGTCAAGTCACTGCCTAACGTCAAGTGTCGCCATCACGACGTCGACTGCATTATTATCAGAGAGCAGACTGAGGGGGAATATTCAGCTCTTGAACACGAATCTGTTCCAGGTAAGACGAAGACTGTAGCTTGTGATATAGGTCAATGTGAGGTTAGTCAAGTATCCATCATCAAAACATCGACTGCAACATTAACAGAGAGCAGACTGTGCCGGGTAAGACCAAGACTGTAGCTTGTAATGTCTTTGAAACATTAATATTATTCTCCACATTAATATTACGAGTCTGTACCTTAAGTGTTTATATTTTGTACCTATGGCCCTTACTTACGAAATTGTCATTTGTTCATAGTGACCACTGAACTTAGTTATCTTGCGTTTGGCTTAGAATTCCAAATTTAAATTGATTTCAATTTAAAACTATGACATTATTTTTCAATTTACTATGAATTTAACTGCAAAATCATACCAGGCAATTTACCAGTGACGTACTGCGACATTACAGATAGATAGTGACATATTATGTATAAGTATGGGAACGACACATGTCGTTTCTTGTGATTTTAGCCATCAAATTGAAGAGAGTTTTATTGTGGCAGGCGTGGTCGAGTGCCTGAAGATAATAACGGCGGCGAAGTCGGAGCGCATCGCGAAGTTCGCGTTCGATTACGCGGTGAAAATGGGCCGCAAGAAGGTCACGGCCGTGCACAAGGCCAACATCATGAAACTCGGCGATGGACTCTTCCTCAGGAGCTGCGATGAGGTATATCTCGATTAAATTCCTAACAAGGTAACTTCCTAAGCAACAAGTCACCAAACAAGTCGTCAGTCGGCCGGAGGGAAATTAAGACTGTAAAGTTCCTCAAAAATAAAAAATATAAATTTCGCGGTCGACACATACAAACTTTCTATCGTCAGATGGGGCTCGTAAAGATCTACACCTATTAAGCGTTTAAACTGACAGTTTGTGATTACAGTGTCATGATTCACTTTTTTTTAACTTGTTGAAGTTAAAAACTGATTGATGTACACAGTTGAACTTTAAAGAAACACGGATAAAAGTGTCTCCCAAAAAAATCAACTTAAATGAAAGCTTCTATTTCATAGTTATTTTAATGATAAGGCAATTAATTAACGTCAAAACCGTGGCCGAGCCATATTTAAACCGTGGCAGTGCAAAGCACAAACCTCCCCTAGTAACTCACGAGGTTGCAGGGGGTGTTTAAAACATCATTTATTTAAAATACGAATTCTAAAAGCCATTTAGGCAGAACTATAAAAATGAAAATGTATTTTATTGTATAAACTTTTTTATTGCATTTCGCGCGCTTTTCTTTGCAACAATGGAAGTCGACCGAGAACACTCGTGCAATGATGTTATACGATTTTAAAGTTGGTTTAAATAGAAGGGAATGTAAACATAGGTTAGTTAGTATCGGCTTTTGGTGATCTCGCACCGTCCCATGCAACCATTTTTAGATGGTTTCGTTACATTTCTGTAACGAATGAAATCATCGAGGCGGTAAAAAAAATGAACACCAAGACCAAAAACTACCTACAAACAGATGAAGGAGATTTAATATTTTATCGCTTCAAGTCAAAAAGCTTTATTCGCGTTGGGTTCCTCATTCACTGACTGCTGAACAAAAATAAGCTCACGAGACGTGGTGCACGTGACAAGGATTGTAAAATTGAAAAATGGAGAGGGATGAAATTTGTTTAATATTATTACTGGAGATGAGAGTTGGATATATCAGTATGACTCACTAACTAAGCGGCAATTCACAGTTTGGGTGTTTCCAGACTAAGAACCTCGCAGGAAGGTCAAACGTGGGTGCAGTGTGGGCAAAAAATGGTGGCAACATTCTTCTCTGCCTCTGACCATTTAGCGACACAATTTCTTTAGACGCTCAAAAAACTGTTAATGCCCAGTGGTACCGTGAAGTGCGTTCACCAACTGTATTCGATGTGTTAATTCAAAAAGTCCTAAAACAGGTTTGAAAGGGTTTTTCTTGCATCATCTCAGAGATCCAAGAATTGAGCCACCCTCCTTATAGCCTTGATTTAGCTACATGCAACTTCTTTCTCTTTCCAAAAGTGAAGCTTGGTCTCCATGGCAGTCCTTTCGACAGCCCTGAGGCCACTCGGAATGCTTTTATGACAGCCGTTGAGGACCTCGCTAAAGAAGAGTACCGTCAGTGCGAAAATCTTGGTTTAGACAAATGAATCGCTGTATAGAGAGTAATGGAGAGTATTTTGAGAAGTTGTAATAAAAATTTGTGTTGTAATCCAAATATTAAGTTGTATCTCAAAATGTCCTAGTCACCCACGTATGCAAACAAACCCTTTTACTGCCATCGATTTGCTGTCACTTTAAGTATTTCTGCTGTTCATTTACCTAATTATTTCAGATGGCAAAACTCTACCCCCGCATTCAATTCGAGCGCATGATCGTGGACAACTGCACAATGCAAATGGTGTCGAACCCCAACCAGTTTGATGTGATGGTCACACCCAACTTATATGGCAACATCGTGGACAACCTGGCCAGCGGACTGGTTGGAGGCGCTGGAGTCGTCGCGGGTTCTTCATACAGTCCAGAGTGTGCAGTGTTTGAACAGGTTAGTGACAATTACAGCAGACAATGGATCAGATACAAGGTCAGTGGCATTTACAGCACGCTGATGCTTCACACAGCTGCAAGTGTGCTGTGTTTGAACAAATCAGTGACATTTATAGCAAACTCGAGCGAATGATCGTGAACAACTGTGCTAGGCGGCAGGCTTGCCAATTTTCAAGTTTTCCACGACCAGAGATGCTGGGGATCAGGGCAGTGTGAATGTAAAGACCAATCTGACGGTGTGTTAAAACCTTTTCGTAGGATTGCTGACTTAAAAATAAAAAACAAAAAGTATGTTTGGAAACGGAAAATTAAGTCGTCAACTTTGACTTTAAAAACTTTTAAACTTTATAAAAACCAAAGTCAAAGTTGCTTGAGCTGAAATTGCTCGAGTCAAATTACTTGATTGCGTAAATAATTAATTGCGAAAATTGTTTCGGGTGTGGAGAGAACTCTTGTATTAAACAACGGTAACTTTTTACACTAGTTGTTCTATGTCTATGTGGCATACAAATGGAGAGGCCAAGGGATGGTAAGCAATAGTCGGCGTGTAGCGCGCGCCGACTAATGCTGCTAGATGCTCGAAGAGATGACACTTGAATTATCATCTGAGGTCAGTGGTGATATGTTGGGAATAGCTGAATCGGGCTATATACCCAGAAAGCAGTGTGGTGTGTCGCGTAGAGGATATGGCTCAGGCCATCGCTTATAGCGATCGATGACGGCAAGGCAGTATCTCCTTGGCTAGCTCTTCCGTCCGTTTGGTGAGGGCGGCTACATGGTGGTGCATGGAGTCGTGGTTCGTGTTGACCTGGGACGTCCGCTTATGTCGTGAATGCCGGCGCAACCGTAGGCAGGTGCGGCTGTATGTGGATGCAACGGACGCAGATGCGGATGCGAATGTAGTTGGATGCAGATGCATCCGGTTGCGGCCGCGAACGACACGTGCGTTCGCTATGTACGACAGCTGCCGGGCGAGTGAGGCGGAGACCGGTGTCTGCAGTCGCCGATATCTTACCATGTGCAAGCGCTACTGCGCCGATATCGATACGCCACAATTGCTTGAGCGATAGATGCAGGTAACGAGCGACACACTGCGATACAAACATCGCGAGCGCGTTTAGTGTATCTGCACTTACGTATCTATGAGTGGCTTGCTAATATTTGTGTAGATGTGTAAGAACAGAACTATACTCAAATTATTGAATAAATCGGTCAATTTGACTCGACCGTCACTAAACAAACCGCACGGTCCGGTCAAAAACCGTACGATTGACAAGTCTGTATGCAAATGGTGTCCAACTCCAACCAGTTCCACGTGATTGTGACACCCAACATATGTATATAGTGCTTCATCGTCGCCAGTCCTGAGTGTGCTGAGTTTGAACAGATCAGTGCTTCACACAGCCCCTGTACCGTGTTTGCACAGGTCAGTAACAACGGGTGCTTCATACAAGTCCGAAATGCACTGTCTTTGAAGAGATCAGAGACCATTACAGCAAATTCAAACAAACAATTGGCAGTTCTCTGACCTCCTCAAAAGTTGAATATAACGCACTGAACAACAGTGGATTCCTCAATGGTAGGGATTTTCAAATCGAGACCTAGACAAATGGACGTTGGAACAAGATTAATGCATACACCAGCATAAGATATGGGCACATCAGCTGCTAGCGACTCGCCTATTATGCCATAATAATACAATATCATAATAATTCGTCATACAATGTTTAAATGAGATGTGTGGGGAATGGGACGTAAGTAATAATGGTGATACTTTCTGAAAAAATCGATTGAAATCGAAAGCCAAAGAATCGATTCTCGATTAATAGATGGGTGCATTAATGGACTAAATGAATATTTGTAGTGACATACCGTCACCAACCCTTTTTTTTTCCACTGTTGGACATAGCCCTTCTCGTGCATTCATGTCTTGCGCTGGAGAGATATTACGCAGACTCAGCCCATTAGCGGAGTCCACTCTTTTAGAGGTGGTGTAGTAACGGCGCGGCTGTAGGTCACGCGGTAATGTCCCTTCTACTTTAGCTATTATTTATTTTTATGGAATACCTCGGGGCTTATGGTAGCCGCTTTGTTCTCCCTTAATCGCCTTTTATGACACCCACGGGAAGAGATGGAGTGGCGCCGTTCTAAAGTCAGCCGACACAACACGGCCTTTAGTAGTATACATATTGTTTGTTACAGGGCGCTCGTCACGTGTTCTCCGGCGCGGTGGGCAAGAACATCGCGAACCCGACGGCCATGTTACTGTGCTCGGCCAACATGCTCGCGCACGTGAACCTGCACGCGCATGCCACCATGATTAAGGGCGCCATCAACAAGTGAGTGCATATGCCTCCCTACACCCGTACAATACCGTGGTATGGTACCATGGAATACCATACCTTTTCATATCACACCATAGCCAGTGCCGGCTTTAGGGGTCGACGGATGAGGGTGCACAGGGCGCCGGAGGGCACCTTCAATTGGCCATTTGACAAATTTCGAGAAAGTATTTTAAAACATGCGAAATATGTTGATTTTTTATTCCATAGCGGCCTGTTTTTAAAAACAACGATATTCAGAGAAATAAAACCTTCACTATTAATTTAAATTTCACGCGAAAACAGTAGGTCACGTGAGATCTTGAGTCTATGCCATCACTACACTATAAACAACTATTCTGAGAGGAAGGCTTATAAATTATAATTTCTTTTTTTTCTTTGGAAATTGTTAAAAATGAGTTCATTCTCGTATAAAACGTGTGCAGTACCTATGTGCAGAAGTACTACTATTAAATATCCTACCAAATTGTTTATACATGTTCCTAAATGTCCAAAATTTCGAAAACAGTGGTTACAGTTAACACGACGAGACCCATCATATACACCAAATAATGCTATTTTATATATTACCTAAATGTTACACATATAAATAACCGATAGTAATTACAAAACAACCAATTAAATAGACATTACTTTGTACTTTTCATAGAAATTTAAATAACCTAGAAAGCTTGTTGTATGCCTAAAATTAAACGTATAGAGAAGCCAAGGAAATATTTACATTTAATTTAACGAATATATAAATAATATACAATTAAATAATGTGTTTATATATGTACTTACACAGAAGTTGTCAAGTTTCTGATCACAGCTCAGCAATTGTCCGGATTGCAAGCAGGAAATTTGCAATCAAAAATAATCTACTTTCGGCAAATTTGCACTAACAGCTTTAATAAAACCATCTTCCATTTTATGTTGACGAAGAACAATCCATAAAATCAATTTTATCAAATCTAACTAGATTTGGTTTTGTTAGGTACTAACCTAACAACACGTTAGACATTTCTTATGCCGGCAATCACATTCTAAGTAGCTAAGCTTATGTCGCTATGTAACTGAATTTATTGTAACATATATCGTCTCGCCACATCCGGTATAAGTGTGGACGTTAGTCCAAAATGAGAAACTTTGACGGCGCCCCCGAATGTGTTGCCTCTGGATATTTACGATATAATTTGGAAAAGTGCCTCCCAATCCTCTTGAGGGGATTAAAGTTTCTTTTATTCCCTTATACTCTCCATTGGGAAGGAACGGGATGAAATTTGACATTTGATTCGACAAGAAAAAAACAGATAGTGATATAGTTCCAAATATAAATTGACAAGTTAGATTTGCAAGCGAAAAGCGCCCTTTTGTTTTAGAAATGTCAAATTGAATCAAATTTAAAATGCTCTACATTATCACTGGCCGATTGTAAGTGGTACATTTTAAGGTAGTCTTCTGTGACACAAACGATTATTTGGTATCTGGGTTGTTTCTAATACTAGTGTGAGACATTGAGCGTGGTGTTTGTTCATTTATTAAATTGGAAAACCAGACACCGCATACCTAATTTTATATTTTAATATATAATACTTAGTCCAATAATAATGCTACATAAAGGTTTCCAGACTTAAAACCTAAAACATAATGTCATTTCACAAAATAATATTTATTTGCAGGGTCCTGCTAGACGGGAAAGTGAGAACGAAGGACCTAGGAGGACAGTCCACCACGAAAGATTTCACAAACGCTGTCATCCATTGCCTCGGCTAAACCAAACATTAATTATATCCCATAACACATTCATAGATAATCATTTATTGAAAACATACGAACACGTACCCTTATTGCCATAGAAATAAAGTTTATCGCAAATGCGACAGAAGCTAGAATTTACGTGTAATTTCTGCAGCTGAAATTCGTGGATAATTGAAAATCAACTCATTGATTTTATTATCATATTAGTAAGATCTTAAAACCGCATTTTCATTAAGATTCTATGATCCGGTTATTATAGGAAGAGCTTCGACAGCTCACATAAATTTTTAAACATGTAATAAAAATCATTTTACAACTCTATAGCACTTTAATCTCTATAGTTTTTTTTCTATTTCATTGTGTTATGTTATGACTTAAGAAAGAAATGGTATTTACCTAAACTATTAAATACAGAACTGTCAGCGCTCTATGATAACCAGACCATAGTAATTCAAAAGCGAATATAATCATGGGATAATCCATCTTTTGTAGTTATCTACTTCATTCTAGGGACAATAATCATAAGTGTAATTTATTTTATATTATTTATTTATGAAACGATCTGTGAAATCAAAGTTGAAATCTTTGTTTTTATTCACTATTTTTAGTATTCGAAATGTTACCAATGTAAATAAAAAATTATAAATGTTGCCATATCTTTTATTTGACTCGATATCACATTAATATGATACGGAAATAAACTAAAAAATTCAGCTTAAGCATAGTTTGAGAAGCGTTGACATATATTATACTACGTAATTGAGAAGGCCATAAATGAGAAATGAAAAAAGGGCGGCGGTAACACTTACCATCACGTGGGACCGCTTGCTCGTCCGCCTACTTCCCTATAAAAATAATAATAATAAGGCCCCTCACTAATACATCCCATACATAATAATAATATATCTCTCGTATACACCAATATAAACGGACTTTTTTGTATCTGTGTGGAGTGGCAAGAATTGTGACGACGCGAGGCGTCAGGATTTATTTACATTTATAAATACAGAAATACCTATGGATAAAACAATGTTAATATTTATAATAACTTAATGAATAGAGCGAATCTGCAGTGTCTAGATAAACTATTCAGTTTGATGGCACCAAGTGACTCATGTATTTATGGTAAGGTCTGTAAAAAAAACAAGACAATGTGCATGAGGGGATGTCCAGCATTAGGCTAGTACGGTTACGAAAAATAAAAGATGAAAGCATTTTCACAATTTTATTATGTTTCGAAGTTACTTAATTGTGATATTTTAAGGTAGTCATAACAAACTGCAGTATAGTGAAGTGTGGTTTTAAAAAATAAAATTAATATATCTTTTCATTTAGTGTGTACACTGTAGAGACGGAAAATATTTAAGATCATCGATTCTACTTTAGCCAAACCTAGAAGTGTAAACTTAACAGCAAATTGAATTTCTTCAAAAGATAGAAGTATGGACCGTACAAAATTTCTTAGAATAAGCAAAATCAATTGTTGATATAATTCATTCAATGTGTACACACCATTAAAGTGCATGATAACGGCCAAGTACAGAAATGGAGTAATTCCAGTTTTGCACATTTTTGTTTAGTGCGCCCACTGCAGGGACAACGATACTTAATTACTTAACAATATTTAGTGTAAACAAAAATAGCACCCAAAAACTAATGTTTAACAGTCTATAGAATGTTAGATCGAATGAAACAAGATTGAGTTTCAATATTGCTTGTAGTGATTGGAATATTTGAGGGTAGATATTATTTTTCAGGTGGGTGGTTAACTAGTTAAAATGCTGGTAAGACCCTCGGAGCAGCTAGCTTCTTCACTCTGTCTGATATGACGTACTTAAGAGCACCACGGGGCACCTACAATAAAATAAAGAAATCAGTGAGACAAAAAAAATTAGGCCTCTCGTCAAAGACAAGTTACTTCTTTGATAAACCATTTGATAGTTGCTAAACCTCTCACTTGCTATGCAACAAGTACCTGGTTGATTTATTTACTTACACTTTTTGCACTATATTGTACTGAGACGGAGTTAATGCCTTAAGGAATTCTGTATAAAACGACCGTCGGTTAAATGAGATACCCATAGTGATAGATATTCACTGATATTCATTAAAATAAACATTTTTTAAAGATAATTTGTTTGTTCAAAATCTAGGTAGCTTGGATTCGCCCTTGTGTCTGTCTTTGGACCTACGACACGGGGAATCCTAGTATAGGTCATTTGGGTTATTCCACTTTGTGCACCTGCGTGATATCACGTGGGTAAAAATAAAGTCCAATGATTAGTGCCCCGTGATCACCTAATGGTAAATCACCTGGGTAAATAAAGTCCACTCGATTATTATTTAGTTTTTATGTATCTTTTATTCACCTACAAGATGAACCCCACCATTAGGTATAATCAGTATTAAACAATTCATACAATAACTGGCTTTTTTGGCAGCCCTTTAATTCATCTTGTGGGTGTTGATTTGTAGGTGAATAAAAGATACATAAAAAGTAAAAAATGGAGTGGACTTTATTCATCCAGGTGCATAAAGTGGAATAACCAGGGTCATCTGAGTGTGGTATTGTAATTATCAACTTTTACTACATTGCCTACACGATGTCAAACATTTGTGGTATCACAAATCTTCTGGGACCAATAAATCTTATTTTTTTTAAGAATCTCTAAAACCTAATTGTATGGAAATTTCAAATATGCAGTAGGTACCACCAACCACCACTTGCCAACATTGTACCAACATTTGAAAATTGATGTATTTATTTCGGAAACTTCACAGCACAAATTATAATTACACATACTATAAAATAAAAGATAAAATAATCTTCAAGCCATTATATTTATTTATTTGTTTATTCATGCCTTTTCAAATCATTTTGTCTCCAAGTCCTGTCGGTATTGTCCCATAATTTTAATTTTCACATTCATTACTAAATGTAATCTAAGAAAAGTTTTGAGTTTTAAAAATAAATCTTACCTTGATTGGGTCCCTGTACCAGTCTTCCTTGGACAATCTCTTGTATACCTTAAATTCTGGTAGGTAGCATATCTGGTTGATCCTTGGTAACAATGTTTCCAATGGTTTGCCTTGACCACGCTGTAAATCACACAATAACAAATTTTAAAACCAGGTATAATGATAAAATCTACTTTATTTTTTGTTAAAATCAGCAAGGAACCATTCATTTACGTTAGATGTTCCAGGTTCGTAGGTACTTTGTACTCTGTCGTGATATTTAAGTCATTTTTGTAACAGTAATCCCCTTTTAACGTTCGCAGCTGGAGATGGGCACATCTCTAAGCTGTGACATGGGTCTCCTCCTGTACATTCTTTTGTGCATGAATATATTTCCGGTCGAGTCCAATTGTAAGACTTGACGTTTGATATTTAATATGTTATCCGACATCTATGACAAATTTACTGTTGAAAAACCATCAGTAAAATGTTCACTAGCTCTTGGTTCATTATTCTTGCGTAGAGGAAAGTGGGTAATACGAAATTCATTCTCAAAATTAAAGTAAGAATGTGTTGGTGAGGTACCGATTCGCATTCCTGATTGACGGCCATGTGAATTATAACGCGTGGGGGAGTTGAAATTACAGGTATATTAGTAATTAGCTTACCATTACAAGTGGTGGTCTGAAGTCTTTCTTTGGCTCAACGATTTGGCTGATGTAATCCATGTGTTTCTTCCATTCACTTTCGGACCAGCCCCGTTTCTTTTTTACTTCTTTTGTGTCTTGTTTCTTTAGATCAAGCACACAGTTGGCAAGTTTAGAGTAACAGGTAGCATTAGCTGCCTCTATCATGCGATCTATACGCTCAATGCGTTCCGGGCTGAATTTGTTTTTATACATTCGCTTGATGAGTAGGAAGCGGCTGAAAAATAAAATTATAGTGAAGGTGATTTCTGTCGTCGCCACGCATAATGTTCAAGATACTGCATACTGCAAAAATATTCAATAAAGCTAATGTTCAACACTCAAAGTGTTTAACATGAAAAATGTTCAATGCCCAATGTTTCATACACATAGGTAATATTATGCAAATATAAAATTTTGCAGTGAACATTTAGCGTAATTGGACAATAGGCATATTGGACATTTTACATATTGAACATTGTGTTGTGACGATTTTATTTCAGATGCTGAAAGATCTTAGTTAAGGTCACTTAATTAAGCATAATAATAGGAATTAAGCACCGTCTGTAGGCAATTAAAAAGCCTTAGATATACCTACTTATTAAAATCTTGATCACGTTAATCTGATATAATAGCATTTTCCTAGATTGGCCCATGCAGTACATGCAAGTCAGTGATTTTTTTTACAAAGTTCCATGTAATGCCATGTAAGTTCCATGTAAGCAGGACCCAATGTTCCATGTAATGTCAATTTACCAAACCTCCAAATGATTGATGAAAACAATGAAAAATGTTTTCTGCTTTTTCCTTTTAATGTTTGATGTTTATGTTCCAATTAATGAATGTTTTATGTTCCAATATTTTTTAAAAAATTACACACAATTCAGTAGTTTATCATTTTATTTTATAGATAGACAATATTTTAAAACTTTATCTTGGTTTATGTAATACTACACATGCTTAGTTTCTAATAACAATAACTGTAAACAATTACTTATTATTGGAGATAAGTAAGTTTGTATGTAATCTGACAGATAATATATTAAACCATGTACATATTAAATAATACAAATAATAACAGCTGCAACTAATTTAATAACTACTTGACCAAGGTTTGAATAACTCAATTAAGCATAGTATGGTTGTCATATATATTGCGACGCTGTTCTCTGACTTGTCTCTTCCACTTATCTTGCTGATGAGTGACACGGTTGAGCACATTGCCACGAGCAGCCATATTCTGAGCTGGAATCGAAGTTTCATCATCTTCATTTGTATGCTCCTGATAAGATGCCTTAGCTCTCTTGTTGATAAGCGGATCGAGCAGGATCAAAAAGCCCATGTACACAACGAGCAGCATAATAACCCAGATAACGATAATGACGACCACTTTAATTATCGTAGTGTTCCGATTCTCGTATTTGCATTCACAGCGTGGACAGAATTCTTGTTCTCTACCTTTGATCTCGGCGCCGACGCGAGGTAGAATTACACCGTCACAATTGCATTTGTTCGGTGGCACATTAGCGATGTAGAGTTTTCGGTCCGATCCAGCTGTGTTGTTGAGAACGGCTGCTGGACTTGGACAAACGCATTTACATCTCTTATCTTCGTAAGATTGGGCGGAAACAAACACCGTAAAGGTCGCCAACGCTATTAGAATGCATTTGAAATACATTTTTTCTATCAAATATCTTCGTTATTTATGGGCAGAAAAGAAATGTTTCGACAAAAATTACAATTTCGTCATAGTATGTTATAGTTGGCTGGCTTGTCTTGCACTTTGTAAAAACTTATTTTAGGAAAATATGGTCTTCTGGTTTCGATTTCGGTTTAAGTTTTCTGTTTCGCTTGAAGAAAAGGTAAAATTATCTTATAATCGTCATAAAACCATAAAAGAATTTTCTATTTTCGCTAAACAAACATGACACTATAATGACAGTTCTAGAGGTGGGTCAATTAGTACTGATTCAATCCATCCAATTGATTGATCGATCCTATGTCGCCGGTATAAATGATTCAATCACTCGAACGATTTCTGTCGGTCGGGCGAACGAACCTCTGGCTGTTGGTTATTGATAATGGTTAGCACAGCTAGCGCAGGGTTCACTGTTTATTTAATATAAACTAAGAAGACATAATAGACAAAATATATTAGATATTTATTACAAGGCTAAAACATGTTTTTAGTAGTAAGAGAACAAACGACGGTCAGTGAATAATAATAACGTGTAGCCTAGTGATGTGACACAACAACAGTGATGTACCCATCACCAGTCTTATGCGAGGGATTGAGAAATACTCATTTCCAACACTGGCAATGAGGCGGATGAATGACGTCTTATAGAGTCAATCAACTCAATCCACTCAATCAACAATTTAACACTAGTTCAATCACTTGATTCAAGGAATTACGTGATCACAGATTTTTTGTATAAAATAATGTAATAATATTTTTTATAATGTCTTTTTTTTTATTATAAAGCTACCTATAATTGAATTAATTACAGATTAATATGTGGCATTCATTCACTCAATTTCAACACTACATTGTATATGTACTTAGATTCACCTCGTTAAAGAGTTGAACTTCGAGAAATTCCTTTTTATAAAGTGTTTACTACACACTACAAATTTTTTTTGGGGTCCATTATGGGCTATTAACGGCACACTGCTATTTTTCGTGCAGTATTGAATTAGTTGAAAATCTAAAATAAATAATAACAATTCTTACTTACGGTAATTGAATGATTCTTGATTACCTAATGTATGTACATTGCGTAGTTTAGTATTGTCAATAGAAAATTTAAGAAATTATTTTCGTGTTTATTACTATAAAATAGCTTACACAAAATATATTTGTATAGAATGAAAACAAACGTTAAGTCCCGTTCAAAAATCTGTTAATCTATGAAAGGTTCAAGATTAATAACAATAAAGTAAATGTAACTGTATTAAATATTAAAAATGGAATTGGGTCACTCGAATACATTCAGAGCTCATTTACTTCAATTATATACCCAGATATTTATATCGATAAAAATTTCTAGTGTGTTATGTATCGATATCGTCGATTTATATCGATATTATATACATTACATTATTATATTATATACATTTATATCGATAAAAAACAGTCCGAAAGCGAGCTGCCTTTGTTCTCGATCACCTCAACCCCCTCATAGGCGGGAGAAGTAAAATGTCGCTTCAAAATAAGCTGACATTGTACATAACCTGCGTACATCACATAATGACCATCGCCAGCATTGTCTTTGCACACGTACCTTTGCACTTCAAATGCTACAAATCCTCCAAAATAGATTCGTGCGTAAGGTCGTGGCTGCCTTATGGTACCGTACTCATGCAAGGTCGACCACCACAAACTTAGAAGTTCCCTCCATCGTCAAATACGAGAAAGACTCCACCGACACTACTACGACAGAGTCCCTCATTATTCCAATCCCTGGCCTGGAATGCCTGGGCGCTTCTCACAGACTCGCTATGCCGCGGTAAACTCCCAAAGCATCGCCCTAAGGCGAGGCCCGTTCCTTGCGGCGATTTACTGCCGTGGGAGCCCTTAGCCTTCTTGCTACACATTTTTTGCTCCTAGCTGAGCGTCTTCTGCGCTCGCCCTAAATTATACATGTCCGGTGACTCTTGAAAGGCCATTGGGCTACAAGAATTTAGCCATTCCGAAAAAAAACTAACTAATTTAATACGGGCATCGAAAAAGCCTACCGTGACAGGATCCCTATACTGAGGTTTGTACTTACTTGTATTCATACCTAAATGTTTTAAAATATTCCCATAATTACATCTAATATACCTAAATTTTTTTATAGAAGGACGGTGGCAAACGAGCATACATTTCACATTTCAGACATTGTCGCTCATGAACAAGCCATGAAACGGGCCAACATTAGTCCAGAATAACAAATAATTGGTACGCTCCTGTATGTGCTGCATGCCTTTGGAGATTTAAATCTGGGTTTGGAATAAGAGGTGGAAAGATAGGAAGTGGGAAGTATAACAAAAGGAGGAGTTTCCCTACACTTTTGTATTCTCCCTCGGGGAGGGGCGAAGGGGTGGCTAGCAAAGAGTATAATGAAAGTTATTCCATTCTCTTCTTTTTTCCCCTTATGTATGCACTTAATGAGAATAGTAAAGGCATATTAAAATAAAATGACTACATACCGTATGTATGGCCAGGCTACATCATTAACTCTGTCAGAAGGGTGGCCCTTCACCGCGGACTTCCTGACTCCTCTCGCTGTCAAGGTGGGCATGCCCTCACCAGTATCTATTATATATTTTCTTGGTACACTCAGCAAATTCAATCTGTTCGAGATCTTGTATGGATATGTCGGGGTTGGCGGGTCGTATTTGGGCTTGCCCATTGTGAAATTTATTGCAGCTAGCTTTTCAGAGTCATTACCTATTTGATGGAAGGTATAATCCGGGCTGTTACATCTTTTATCGTATTTACGGAACTATTTGATATCCATTTGATATTGTGCGGGTGCCGATTGAGTGAAGGCGTGGGTTATGTGATTATATTTAACGTGACTGTGGTTTGAATAGAGAATGTTGATCTTAAATAATAAGTGTCAGTTATACGAATAAAACCTCTATAGATGCATATTTCAAAAGTAATTTTACTATAAAAATTATATTGTACCTACTTTTGTAATGTGCATGTTATTAGCGTAAATGCTAAAGGTCCCAGGTTCGATTACCGGTGGAACAAATATTTAAAGACGGATGGATATTGTTCGGATGTAATTAATTTATTTTCGTTTTTATGTGTTTCTGAATAAAGTATTATGTAGCGTTTTTCATAGTATGTTATTTACCATAGATTAGACTCTAGATCTGTCATTTACAGTCTATGTTCTAGAAATTCTAGTGTGGTTCATTGTATTGTGTAATTGGGATAGCACAAAATGACCCACATGTGGGGTTCGGTTGTGAAGACACAGCCGAACTGTGGAGGTAGTACTCACTAAACGATAAAATTTAGATCTGAGGGCGTAGTACTCGTATTATTTGGAATAAATGGTTAATAACTAATAGATATATAGTCTAAACTCTATACCACGAGAACTAATAGTGACGTCATCGCGTCATATCGTACTCCGTTATACACAAGAATGTAAATATCGTTTTGTTGTCGCTAGTTGTCTACAGTAAACAATAAAATAGATGAATAAAACAACGTTTCGTGGTACCGGCGCGGTCGGTGTCGTCGTCTGTTTAAAGCTGATGACGACACTATCAGTTCTCGTGGTATAGACAATATCTAGAACCGCAGTGCTCAATTTTTTATGTGTAAATTAGGAAAAACAATATTTGCTCAGCTTTACTCTTTTTAAACGAACTGTACTTACACAAGATTTAAATAAGTAGGTAATAAAAAATAATGTTTTGTGTCAAACCGAAAAGGAAATAAAAGTCGGAAACACTTTTACAAAACACTTTTATTTCAATCTTAATAAAAAATTTAATAACTTAACAAAATACCGATCTCATACAAACATTACATAAATTAACATGAGCAGCCTTGTTTCACATCTGTTTCACCTATAAAACCAGTCATGTGGAAACTAACCAGCGACATAGAACGAGATATTACAAAAAGATCAAACAGAACAATCTGTATCAAGCAGATTTGAGCTTTTTGTTAACCGTACAGATTAACGAAACATGCAAATGACAATTCAAAACGTAACACATTCAGTAACGTTCCATTCGTTCGTGAATGAGTCAGAACTAATTGTCAAATGAAACAGGTTTTGAACTGAGGCCTAGAGTCCCGACAAACATATGTATAGGCGTTATAAAAAATGTTTCAAATATGTGTAGTACGTCTTGTCATTTTAAGTCTATGGTGGTCTCAAAACTACCTTTACTACAGTATGCGGAGGATCTCAGTATCACTCCAAACAGAACATGTTTAGGTAAATATGCGAGCTATACCACACGTAATTTTATTTACAAGTTAAATAATATAAATTCAAATAATAACACCATTTCCCACTAAGTGCGAACATATAATAAAATAAAAGCGATCGTTAACAGTGAACGTAAATTGGAAAATTATTACAATATTGTATATTACTCCAAGAGCATATAAAAAAATAACAGCGTATAAAAAATCCCCCGCCCCGAAAATTTCATGCTTTTTTTACAAAAATAATACAGATTACGATAGTTTTTAATAAAAGCGTAATGGGCGAAAGAGATAAATGATATTATTTCGTATCTACTATGTTAAGGGTAACATTTTTTCAAATAAATTGTGTAGTGACGTAAAATTTTATAGGTGAAATCCAACTGAAAATGACAAATAGGAATGTCATTTTGTAATAATAATACATTTTATAGTGGCGCCAAAACATATGAAGGCTTTTGCCACTAATTAAAATAAAATGTTCCAAAAGTTAAGTTCGCTTGGTCTTTGTTCTTTAATTAAGATTAACATTTAATCTAAAATTATTGATAGAAACATTTAAACAGCAGGCATGCAGTTTAGCAGCAGCTTAAACGATCTGTGTATAACACAATTACTATACTAACAAAAAGTTTAAATAAATTGTATTCAAAAGTCAGATACACGTAAAATTAAGTTTTCCAAAATATTTTTTTCACAACTGGCAATATTATTGTCATACCAAAATACTCATATCTGGGTCATTTTTTTTTAAACTTATAACCAGAGGTCGGAATTAGGTAGTGTGATGGACATTTCTGAAATTTTCTGAATAATAATCCCGGGAACCGTAATTTACTGCCAATACTATATATTTATTTACTATCTTAAGGTACCGTGGTGGTTTTTAGGGTTGTATCGATATCTCAATTATTCAAACAAAATTATTCAATAGTACTTAACATATTAATGATTCACACATGTTAACATTCAGTTTCAGTTTTTATATTTACAAACATTAACCTACAATTCTATTTAATCTATCATCGGATTTTTAATACGCTTTAAACTGAAATCCCGGGATTTGAGGAATATCCATATTATTCTTTTGCTCTGTGATATCCGATCTGTGCTCTGCTCTGTGATGTGTAATTCCGACCTCTGCTTATAACATAACACCTGATTCTTCATAAACGTTTTATTTAATCAGACGACAATTAGCGATGAGTCCTACATATGGATAAGAAAATTGCACCCGCGTTCCTATTCCTGTTTGACATGGTGGTTGACTGATAGAAAATGCCATATGACATTAATTCCACCATTTCTACAATTACTTTCGTAAAATGTATTTTAAATAAATAAATGAATATTTTGTAAAATATTCATTTATTATGTAGCAGCGTAAAAGCTTATCTGTCTATTTAATATAAGTTTTCATAGCGTTTCACAATTTTAATCAGCTGTACTGTACTGATTTTATGTTAAAGTCTTGTATGTAGGACCGATCGTTATATTGCTTATGATGGTAAGATAATGTGCTATGAAGTTGAGTGTTACAGACAGGACGTTTTAAACTAAATTATATTGTATTTATTTAAAAACGGATCCAACTTTTAAAAAACCCATAGTGTTTATAATTTGGATTATAAGTATATTATTGTGTTAAAGAGATCTCTTAAAAACATTAATCGACATTATTTGCCGGCATCAACGGTGTCAATGGTGGCGATTGGGGGCGTAGGGGGCACGTCCGATACTGGGCTTTCTTCTTCCAGGATCTTTTTGTGTCGGTTACGGTTGTCGATGCTGCAATGCGAGATTTTTTTTTAACGGCTGACTTGGATTCTTGGCATTTGAGACGGTGATGTTGCCAATAGTAAATTTTAGTGTTTTAAGTATCGTTCTGATTCATGCTATTTGGAAAGGTGATGTTGCCATAAATTATAAAGGTCAGTGAATGTGTATGTTATGTGGAAAATGCGTACTGAAACATCGATATAATAATATGTGAAGAAATACTCGTAATAAATGGAAGCTTTTCAAGTGTTACATATATTATTATACATTATGTACACGACAACACCATATGAATTCCATTATATATAATATATTCATGTAATCTGGAAAATGAAAGTTGAGACTGGAAAGGCGCGGCAAATGATCACTAAAAGGTTAGAAAAATAATTTTGAAACTTGAATTCAATGCTAGGCTAACTTTATTACTCTCATACTAATTTTATAATAATTTCCAGTCTCAACCTTCATATGCCGGACAAGAGACACCCTGAACGATAATATGAACGATGTTCCGATACGAAACTTGTTTTTATAGAAAGATATCGCCCTGCGACATCCGCGATCTATGCAAACATCAATCCAAATGTTAAATGTTAGCATGCCCCCGGATGCGCTGCCTATCTTTGGAGATATAGGAATGGATTTTAAGAAAGGGCTGAGAAAATGGAGAAGGATGGGACGACAATGGGCTTTGGCATATCTCACTCACCACCGAAACATATACATTAGGTGAATATGATATAGTGGGAAATGAAGTATATTAGATAAATTAGATTGAGTTCCAAACGGTGAGATTATTGTTAATTTTCATTCGATGACTTCAAAACTAATCTGAATATAACTGAACAATATACGAGAGTATTTATGTATTAAAAGCTTTATTCTCTTTCATTTTCACAAATCAACAATCACAAGTCTTGGAACACAGTCTAAATATAAATCTATAATTAAACACCTGCCACCTATCCCGAAAGCAACTATGAAATGATCATTTAAAAAATGTAAAGCTTTCATAAAATTTTTTCATAAAGATCCACCACCGGTACCCCATATTTACCGACTCCGCGTAACATACCTCCGATACTAAGACGACACATCGGAATGAGTATTCGGTGTGGTGAAATGGAATATGGAAATAAAAAAAAATACGTTTTTTGTAGTTTTTTTCACCACATATCTCCTTGAATACATCACAATGAATTTGAAATCGTGGCATTTACAACCATTTTACAATAATATCCCACAAATATCACAGTAATTATCACACTGTCATGAGAATGTAATGACTAAATTTTGACGCCCACTTCAATAATAAAGTAATGGATGTATTTTACCCTTGTATTATGCAAACATCACATGAATTTGTCTTTTAATTGTTTCATTGTATACAGGAAAAGGTATTTTAAATCTGTTTCACTGAATAGAAATCAAGAAAAGGTATTCTGAAAGCTGTTTTTATTACATAGAAAACAGGAAAGCTATTCTGAATCTGTTTCATTGCATACAAAACAGCAAAAAGCATTCTAAATCTGTTAGAATTATAATAAAATAAGTAACTACAAATTTTATAATATTAAAACAATACTGCACAGATTTTGAAAATTCTTTCACTTTTAAGAAGCGTAATGCAATAAACATAGACTATATTTGAATATTCTAGGCATTAATTATGCCACCTGAGTCTAGCCAGGACGGAATACTAGTATTTAAAAATTCTCGACACAAATTAGGCAATAAAATAATCCTAAAATATACGTAAAAAAATACGTAGTATCTGGGGTTGCTATTAATAAATGTCACTCACCATCCCTTGATTTTCTGGTAGATATAGATGCCCATCATCGGGAATGGTGTCATGATGGCAACACTGACCGGTACCACTGAAATTCAATTTAAATTCGATATACATATTACATTATTGTGGGAACATGACGTTTCAAGCTGTAATTACCTTTAAATGGTCAACTTAAATATGTAAATACGAGTACATAGTTAATAATATGGTATTGGACTGTTTTATGACAATATTATGTGACATTATCTAAGACAAGAAACCTTATTATGTGTTCAGGGTGTTTGGTGTATCTTCAGAAGGTTGCGTAAACGAACTTCCATTATCCGCCATACCATTTTATTAAATTATTACAAGAATTAATTTTCGGTACACATCTCGTGTGGCGCACGGGAGACGACTGGCGAGAACAATGTGGGCGGGCAGTGACGCTATACCGCTGACGTTCGTAAAACATCGTGCTTGTTCTACGTGCACTGTGCCAACTGTAGGGACACAGCTACAAAATAAAAATAAAAAACAATTTTTCACCGCTTTATTTGGGTAAGTAGACCCGACAATAAGGTACCTTTACTCAAAAAAAATGTCACACGTTTATGTTGAAGTATCTTTTTATTCTTTGACTTTTGAAGTTGACTTCAACTTTTCAATTGACTTTTGACTGACTTTTCAATATTCAATACTTTTTACACAAAAATAAAATTATTTTTATATAACACTAGCTGTGCCCGGCCACGCGTTGCTGTGGCTTCCCAACAGATGGTGCTTAACCCGTGTTTACCTGTTTTTGGGTAAAAAACATGTTTTTACCCTGTGATAGGTATATAAAAACACGTGCGCACTCGAATGCAACGTTGTCAAAATTTCAAAGCAATTTGAACAAACGAACGTTTACATTTCTATTTATATAGATTTGAGACTTTCGCGTGTTTCACACATATTTATCTATTTAAAGGAGTCTCAACGTGTATTTATTACCTTATTTATTTTACTCGACATTTCGGTTGGGTAATAAATAAAGTAAATCAACATACGCGTTGAGACCCGTTTAAATAGATGAGAACATTTTTGTATGAAAATGTAAGCGAAAGAATATGTAGGACAGTGTATTAGACAAAGACAAAAAATAATACGAAAGAAGTGAGACAAAAAAAAACTTTTTCGTGTAAAATATCAAGTTTATAAAAAGTTGTAGAACAAAAGTTGTTAGTTTAATGACAATTTTTTTATGGACGAAGGCGGCCCAGGTGCATACAGTTCACCTGATGGTAAGTGGCTATTGTAGCCCATGGACATCCGCGATACATGCCAACATCAGTCCAAAATGACAAACGTTGGCACGCCCTCGGATGCGCTGCCTGCCTTTGGAGATATATGAAAGGAATTGGAGAAAGGGTTGGGAAAATGGCGAGGGAAGGGATATCTCACTCACTACCGAAACACGTGCATACATTGGGGAAATAGGATAAAATGGGAGATTCAGTACATTTCAAGGTAGTCTTCTGTGAGAGAGGGGTAAGGAGACCAGATTTAATGTTAAGAGGATCCTGTTTTTTTTAATGTTGTTGTTTAAAAGTTATTTATTATTTTTGTGTGAAAAGGGTGGAATTTAAAAAGTCGTAAAACAAAAGTTGTTAGTTTTCACGAAAATAATTGAGGTGTTAAGGAGGGTGCCAGGTATTATTTATTTGAACCTGTGTAATGGTAATGGAAAAAAATAATTAAAACAGCAGCAAAATAAAAACCGAATGGGCAGCAAACTTAAAAGTTGATTGGGTTTAGGTTCTCTGATGACAATAAAGAAATAGGAGTCCCTCGAAACTTGATGGATGACACTCTTAGTAATTTAAAATTATTTACTTTAGTTATCTATCTATACTTATAATAAAATCGTAACAGCCGTGTCTGTAATGCAATATTTAAAAAAAAAAATCGATGCGGTGTACTAAAGTACACCGCATCGAACCGCATCGCATACAGAACCGAAAACAAACATTTTTTTTATTTGTATATCTGTCTGTCCGTCTCTGGAACATCGCGGAAAATTTACTGAACACAGTTTAATGAGCATAATTATAGCTTATGTGGCGGGTTAATATTTAAGGTACCTTTTATCCCGACCCGTTACAGAGTTCCCGCGGGAATCACTCTAAAGTTCACGCGAACGAAGTCGTTGGCACCGCTAGTTCATTAATAATTTTTTTCTTAGGTTTTCGCGATTACTATACATTGCAATTAAACAACTTTTAACGGTTTAAATCGCGTATATTTGACATGATTTATATCCCGACGTTTCGAACACTTTGCAGTGGACGTGGTCACGGGGTGACTAATTGATTTTATTTGTCACTTGAGTTATTAAGAAATTATTACTACCGTCTGAAATTTTTTGAACTACCGTCTGAAATTTTTTTTTTTTTTATGTTATGATTAAAATGTTATGATTAAAAAATTTCAGACGGTAGTTCAAAAAATTTCAGACGGTAGTAATAATTTCTTAATAACTCAAGTGACAAATAAAATCAATTAGTCACCCCGTGACCACGTCCACTGCAAAGTGTTCGAAACGTCGGGATATAAATCATGTCAAATATACGCGATTTAAACCGTTAAAAGTTGTTTAATTGCAACATTAATAATTTGTTATGTTGATCACGATTTGCTGCCCATTGAGTATTTTTTGCTGATCGGATACAAGCCACGATAATGTCACCTGTAGTAAGATCAGCCTGCGGTTGTGGCAAAGCGTATCTGAGCAGAAAGATAGCGATGCCCGTGTTCTGGATACCGGTTTCTATTGATATAGCTAGACAATCCGGGTGAGGTTGTTTGAATACCCGCGCGATTAGATACCCAAATCCGTATCCCAGCCAGGGGAGACCCATGCCTGCCACTATTATCTGTTAAAACAATATAAATCTTTAAAAGTGGTAGGTGAGTGGTGACGAACAGTCACGGGTGATAAATGGGTAGGCAGAAACTTGTAATACATTATTATCTACACACTTGCGCCACATCACGGGCAGTTAATTGATGTCACTCCTGTAAAAGTATCAATGAATTCTTCAAAAGCCCTAATCACAGCTATTTCAGAATCAAATTTTTTTCTTACAAAACGTTGTCCAAATTTTGAAAGAAATGGGTTTCTGTCGGGGGCAAGGTCCGGTGAGTATGGTGAGTGAGGGAGAGTCTCCAGGTCCAGCTCTTACAATTTTTAAAACTCTCGTATGAGAAGTGTGAAGGACGGGCATTGTCTGAAGAAGAAGTGGAGATGAGCGATTGATCAAACTTGGTTGTTTTGTTGCCAGCTTTTCCATCATCGTCTGCAGCTCATTAGAGTACACATTTGCATCAATCGTTTGACCGGCACGCAAGAAACGCAACGCAAGCAAAGTAATGGATAATATCGACACAGGACCAGCAAACTGATACCAGTAGCTTTTTCTTAGTTATCTTGCCTTTTGGATATTGTTGGGCTGCAACTCCTGGATCCAGCCATTGATATGAACGTTTGCGGTTATTGTACAGGATGCATTTTTCATCACAAGTCACGATGCGATTCAAAATGCTTTCGTTTTTGTGAGGGTCCAATAACACAGTGCACACTACGACGGGTTGTTGTCGCTGACGTTCGTTCAGTTCATACGGTATCCACTTTTCGAGCCTCTTTATTTTTCCGATTTCATGCAGATGAACCAACATTGTTTTATCACTAACATCAAACCCCGCTGTTAACTCAGCTGTACTTTGAGATGAATCTCTGCTTCCACTATAGCCATTTAATTCGTCGTTATTAACCTTGGTCGTAAGTCGTCCGTAGGGCTCATTGAAATACCAACAAATGAAATACCTATTTTGACATGAGAACATCGTATCTATTAATATATAAAAAACAAAAAAAAAGTAATTATATAGTTACAAGATAAACATCAAAAACTCACCTGCCAAGTGAACAGCTCGAAGATATATAAGTTGGTGACTATAGCGAATATGATGATGAACAGCAGAAGTGTAGTGGACAGCCCCTTCAGAATGCGCACCATGAACGCTGCCAGTCTTGGCGTCCATTTTTGCATGCCAAGCCCTATGGCTAATGGCACTATGAGGCCAACCACGAAAGTGGCTATGCGGGTGTATGGCACTACTATGTTCGCGTGGTTGAATACCACTTGGCCGAGGGAAAAGAGCCAAGCTGGCATAAAAGCTGGGAAAAAGTCATTAAAAAGAATAATTGACTGACTTTCTGATATTTTCTGATAATGTATCAGGAGGTGGTGAGAAAGGGCCCATGTAACCTAACCAGTCCCTTTATCGTCCACTGCTAGACATGGTCCTCATGCACATTGTCTTATGTATGGCCTTAAAATGGTATGCTGGCCGAGCGGGTTGTCGAGCCCACTCTTGATGTAGTTCAACAGGGCGTGTGGTAGCGGCTTTGTTATATCTTAGTCGCCTTTAATGACACCCGTGGGAAGAACACACAGAATAATCCCTGCTAAGAGATTATACTCTGGGGTAATGCTATGCTGATGAAGCAAAGAATACATCGTACAAAAGAGATTCAAATGGGAAATATTTGAGGTTCCTTTCTTGTTTAATTTCTTATATTTTTAATGCTAATTATGTCCTTCATGTAACCATATTCATATACAATTTTAATCATTTAACTGAATAAATAAATAAATAAGTTTTACTGAATAAAAAAATCTATACATATAATAAAATCGGGACATAATTATGTATGTACGTTTAATGTTTTGAAAAAGTTGTTGCTGTGTAAAGTAGGTACGAGTGAAACAGATTCTAAAACAACCATGTTTGAAATTCTCGTCTGTCTGTCTGTTTGTACGCGCATCACGCAAAAATCACTAGACGGATTTTAATGAAACTTGCCATAGATATAGCTTATGTGCCGGGTTAACATTTACGGTACTTTTTATCCAGGTCAGTTATAGGGTTATCGGTGGAATTAAGCTAAACAAACAAAACGTCTACCCGCACGACGTCCCAGGCATTGCTAATGAAGAATATGGAATTAAGAATTTTATTAATGTAGCTAAGATATTTCAAATTCGAGTAAATACTTTCAATTTTGGAGAAAATTTCGATAGATCTGAAAGAAAGAAAGAACAGGTAACTCACCAAAACTGGCCAGCGTGGATATAGAAGTCATAGCGAGCGACAGATTAAGATTCCCTCCGAGTATGAATGTCCATATGTTGGAAGCCCCTCCCCCGGGCGAGACCCCCGTGAAGAACATGCCCAGTCGCATTGAGGCCGCTATATCGTCATTCTCATGGTCGTTGGGGAATATCAGGAAACCGAGCCCGAATGACATCTGATATGGATGGAAAGAACATTTCAAATTTATGTTGTAAATACGAGGGTTGAGCGGTCTACGCTCGAGGGGTGAGTGAGAATTAATGAACTTTTAAGACTTTGGCGTTAAAGGATAGCGAGCGTTATAGTCCAAATTTTTAATGGTCTTAAACCCTTGTAGGTGAAAGCTCGAGTGTAAAACGGTTAAGATTCAATAGCACTAACATAGCGCGCAATCGCTCGAGCGCCGAAGCGTTCAACGCTCATTTAACAACACAACACAACAACACACAATAACAGTTATACTCACGAGCGGCATGAATACGAACTGTCCGAGCATGCCGATCAGTGGGCCGATGGGCCTCCTGATCACGTCCTTTACCGTGGGCCAGTGCATCGCACAACCGAAGTTTATGAAAATTACCGACACCTGAAACAAACAATATTACATATTTAATGTGATGATATATTAATAACGAGTTTCCTAGAAGCTCAAAAGCCAGGCTTACTTAATAAATATTTAACCATATATATATCATACTAGCGGTGCGTGTCCGCTCAAGCTCCAGTCGCTATATTTTTTTAAAAATATCGATCACCGATTTACAAACACATATTGCCATTTCCTAGGCAACCAAAACTAAGTGATTTGCACCAGCTCCGCTAGGTTCTTTAGAAGAAGGGCCTTTACATATGGCGTATTCGCACGTCGGTTATAAATACATACTATTAAGTTTGTAAACGTGCGACTATTGCGCTGTATAAAATTATTGCGTGTCGGATTTAAGTTTTTAAAATTATTTTTTTAAAAACCATTTTGGGATATACCACTGTGCGATTATTTTTATCCCCATTTCGCTCGATTTTTTAGCTTTCACGGGGAAAATGGCACATTTTTAAGTAGATAAATTATATATTTTTGGAATGTGCACATTAAAACCCTTAATTTGATCATTAAAATTATTAAAGAGATTAGGGAAGTATTAGACAGAAGTGGAGAATTCATCCATGTATAAGTATTTGTGTAAAATTTTTACTAATTATCGTTTAATGCATTTCATTGCACCTCTCAATGTGCCTCACTATTAAACCCAAAGATTGGCAGAGAATGCTTCAAGGGATTCAGCTCGTCTTTTGTATTAAAAATTATTATTATCCACGATTAGGGAATAATCTAAGCAAAACAGGTAATAAAAAATAAATGATTAATTATAAATAATGTTAAAAAATAAATGTTTTAATGGTTAATGTAATAAAAAAGAAATTAATTAAAATATTGTAGATTAATTGTTCTAGTTAAGAAAATAGTGGTCATCCCTATCAGTCACGTGATTTCACTTATTGACCAATTCTCCCATCGTAGATTGACCAGTTCACTCTGTTATCCTGCATTGGACAGGTGAACTTTTTAATGTGAATAGAGAATAAATACTCACGAATGTGGCAACACTGCTAACGAATATCGTGTCGATAATTCGCTGTGGCCTCAGTATGGTGACGGGAAGCGTGTCGCTTATAGGGTGTATGACTGTGCCACGTTTAGCTTCAAACTCCACTTCGGTTCTGCCTGTCAGTGGACAAATATGTCGTTAAAATGTTAGCTTCGAAAACAAAATATGCAATAAATACGAATTAATACGAAATCAGAATGTTTAAAATGGTTAAATTATTATTTAGAAATTTGTCTAATTCGAACTTCCACACAATCAACATCCACAATAACATTCTGAATTCAAATGTGTGTTTGTTCTGTCTCTTTGTTAGTTACGTTTTCATGACAAAACTACTGACCCAATTTCAATTGAATTTGACGCTAGAAAATTGAACTATTTTTATTTAATTCCTGAACTTGTAATCATAGACCACATTGTAAAGTGTCTAGACTTTTCATGAAGTAATTACAGGACATGGCTAAGAAACGTATGCCGTCTTACCTAAGAAATGTCCAGTGACTCGTATGACGCCGTTCCACAGATCACCGCTAACATCATTCCGCGTTAGTTCGTACGTGGAGTTCCACTCCGCTGTTGCTATGTGATTGTTTCGCGACCGCACCACCAGCTCGTCTCCTACCATTACACCTGCAATGTGACAAACGAATGACATACATTCCCTTCTATCGTGTTGGCGTAATAATCACCTCGAGCTCGGGGGTGTAATAATCACCAAATCAGAGGACGCATTAGAGACCAAATTGAATAGAACTTTTAAATCCAAATCCAGCTAGGATCGACAGCATTATCTCGCGCAACGCATCGGCCTTGTCATCCAGCGCGGTAATGCCGCCAGTATGCTGGGTACCTTGCCACTATATAATCCGGTACTTTGAGCATTTTGTACAATAAACACCTTCTATAACTTTAATATCTATTTTAATTTATTTTGTAATATGATAGCTATTGTAACTGTTTTTGTGAAATGAAGAAATTGTAATTGAATTAACTAAGAACTTGGCCGCGTCGACTGCATATTACCAAGTTTATCAAGGCGAGAAGAAAAATAACTAAATATTTGACACTATTTTAATAGTTTCTTTTTTAGTTTGGATTTTGACACCCTACCCCTGACACCCTTGTCAAAGGTGGTTCTAATCATAGATACTAACCGATTTCAAAGAGAACTGTCTATTTAGACGGAAAACTAACACATCCTCTAAAAACAGTTTAAATATATTTATCGTTGAAGGTAGGACGCGCATCTACGGTAGACAACGATTATTTACCAATGTTGTCCAAATTAACTCCTTGATTAGATGGGCTTAAAAGATGACAACGCATATAGAGCCTGAGAATGAGAATGACTGTAGAATGAGGAGGAGGGGTTCATAATGCACTTACTATGAGAATGTAAGTCTTTTGGAAACCTGTAACCTAAACTATAAGAACATAGTCTTCTGCAACTGATGGCAATCCTGAAGTATTCTTAAGTAGTAAGTGACATAACAAAGAAAAAGTCCCATTGGGTCGAAGTAATCGGGAATCTTGAAATATTGCAATACTTATATAAATAAGAATACCACTTTATTTTTTCATTCCAGTCCTTTACTAACAAAGCTTGTTAGTTAGTTAATATATTGGGTTGTAAAGAATGTTCGTAGAGTTTTAATATTTTCTTGTATTTCACAACGATTTGTTTGCTGTTTGGCAAAGTGTATATATTCATTTGATAGAGCTCTTTCCGCTCTACAAAACTATGTTTTTGTTTTTTTTGGATAATTTAATTTTTCATCATTTGTCAGGCTCAGAAATGAACTATCCAGGAGGCAAAAATCAGCATTTTCGACACCTGCTTTTCTTCGCTTTTCATCGAGGTCAAAAAGCTGCCGAAGCCGCTCGGGACATATGCAACGTGTATGGAGAAGGAGTCTTAGGCGTGTCTACTGTACAAAAATGGTTTGCGAAGTTCAAAAATGGCGACTTTAACCTCGAAGACACGCCTCGCAGCGGACGACCTTCGGAATTCGACGAGGACCGGCTCAAGGCATTTTTGAAGGAAGATGGTCGCCAAACAACCCGTGAATTAGCCGAAAAAATGGACTTCAGTGCGATGACGATCTCTAACCACCTTCAATCAATTGGTTTTACCCAAAAACTCGGAGCTTGGGTGCCTCACGAGCTTACTGAAAAAAAGAAAGAAAATCGCCTTCAAATTGAGGTTCAACATCTCGCCCGCCACCGAGCAACACGTGGACACAAGCAGCGCTTTTTGTATCGAATCATCACGGGTGATGAGAAATGGTGCCTGTACGTCAATATGAAGCAAAGAAAGGAGTGGGTGGCTTCAGGAGATACACCAAAGCCGAGAGTCAAGCAGGATCTCCACCCAAAAAAGGACATGATCTGCGTTTGGTGGAATTGAGAAGGCGTGGTGTACTGGTAAATACTCGAAAGGAACGCCAATGTCAACAAGGACCTCTACATTGTGCAGCTGCACCGCGTGAATGAGGCTATTCGACCGAAAAGACCCGATCGACAAGGCCAAGTCATCCTGCTCCACGACAACGCCAGGCCGCATGTTGCACAAGTCGTCAAATCCGCCCTCCAAGAGCTCGAATGGGAAGTTCTTCAACACCCGCCATACTCTCCAGACCATGCGCCAACGGATTATCACCTTTTCCGCTCCATGTCGAACCAAATGAGCGGTGTTAACTTCAACGGCGAAGAGGACCTCAAAAACTGGCTCAACAACTTCTCCGACACCAGACCGGGCGATTTTTGGCGGAACGGCATCAACAAATTGGTCGAGAGGTGGGCCGAGGTCGTGAACAGCAACGGAGAATACATCATTGATTAATTTATTGTTATAATTATTGTTTTTTGTTCAAATAAATCGTTGTCATAAAAACTCTACGAACTTTCTTTACAACCCAATATAATTAACTATAGAGTATTTTTTTGATAATTTTAAAATTTATTGTTATCTATATAAATTAGTATTATCACAGGTGAATGAGCTACGTATCTAAATGTACAAATACCACTTGTACAAATGTTTTGTTAGCGAGGAGCGACCAAGAATTCGAAAACGTTTGCCATGTTGATGTTAGTAAACGTGAATTCTTGTCTAACCACATTTCCATTTGCCACGATCTTGATTCACCATTGTCGCCACGTCTACATTAATTAGGTGTTGCATACATACTTATTTATATATAGAAACCATTACAAAAATTTACTCCTCAAATGTTCTTCACCAACCGCAGATCCGTTAGATGTCTCTTAAAACACTGTTTTAAAGCGTGTCGATCTTTTGTGACGAGGGAGGTTTGTGATGTTTAATGTATAGAAGGCAGACTTAATGCCTCGTGGCATTCTATATCAAAAAATCGAGACTATGCCAATTAGGAAATATCTGAATATACATAAAACTACACAACTATGTATAGATAGTAATATTATGCTATATACAGGTGTAATTAAACTTTTCCAGCTGTCTGAAACTAGGGATTTTGCTCATGATTATGCACGTGAATCAATTGACATATAATATAACGCATTTGTAGGAAAATATCTTTTGAAAAAAAAAAAAAGGATTCGTAAAATTTTTCATGAACGGAATCCATGGTATCAAAATTTGGGAAAGATTTGGTTAGTCTGTATAAAAAAATCATACAGTATAATCATTTATAGAAATATCTACGTAAATAATAATAATAATGCAATACTTATATAAATATCTAAATATTATAATACAAATAAAGACAATAAAAGCAAAGGCTTATCCATTCTCGGCGATTTTTACCTTATCCTTCTTAAATATTTATGCCCTAAAGAGTTAAAAAATAAAGGAGCGATAAAACGGGATTAAAGAAGGAATTAGACTTACCATTAACAGCAACTTTGACGTAATCGCTCTCATCCATATTCATTTCAATGGCTTCTGGTATGAATGTGGCGGTCAGGTTCGGCAGTTGCTGACATATGACCCATAAGGGGCATAACGCCAGAAGATAGAGGATGATCAGGTGAAGCGGCCATATCGGACACATGATGGCCGAATTTCTGAAAATAAGAAGAAACATTTTATTTAATTAATCGTAGTAATTGTATTATACAATTTCGAAATTCGGGTGCAAAAGAAGACTACAGCGATATAAGTAACCGTCGCAATTAATTCTGCTATTTTGATAAAGATTTCTAGTCCTAATTATACAAATAATATCAACAGTTTTTTAGC
Organism: Sesia apiformis; assembly: GCA_914767545.1. Lineage (NCBI taxonomy): Eukaryota > Metazoa > Arthropoda > Insecta > Lepidoptera > Sesiidae > Sesia > Sesia apiformis. The sequence continues at coordinate 6,879,326 of OU611970.1, read as the reverse complement.
CGTCTACGGAGCTACTGTCAGAGGACAATCAGTTCTGGATCTAAATTTCTAAATTGAATTTTCTACATTAAAACTTTTTTTACGATTTCATTGGAGCTCAACGAATAGCGATTATTTAGTGCAACCCTTGTAAAGAAATCCTTTATAAAGGATAAATCTGAAACGGAAGGCAACTCCAGGTTAAAGATAGTTAGTTCCGTGCTGCAATAGATGCCAAAATTTACTGATGGATAGACGTGTCTGGAACACCGCAGACTAGGATAAAAGGGCAAAGAAATCTATTTGTCCCTATCCTGAGTTACTTATTGAAAAAAAAAAAAAAGCAAATGTTGCTAATATTCGGCCCTACCTCTTAATTGCGTAGACACCAAATGAACTACATATATCAAAATCTTTGTCACGAACTATTTTATTTATCAATCGTTATCGAAAATACGCCGCTTTAATATACTACTTAGTAAAAAAATTGTTGCCACTCTATTAACAGTAATGATTACCAATAATATATTTACTAGTTTTTACTGATCTATTTGATCGTAATGCTTAAGAATTAAAGTTCACAATTGGCAGTTTTATGTTTTAAAAGATCGAAATATTATATTGTTATGATTATGACGCCAAAAGTGTAAGTTATCTCGTGCGGTTCCTCACGTATAGATAAACGAGATTATATTGTATTTAGCCAGTAATTAATTGATATTATGCAGGTTTTAAATCATCAATCAGTATCATTAGGCGAATTTAAGGTAATTTATAATATTTTTTATTATAAATTACCTTAAATTTATAATATTGTGGTATTAATTTCTATGATAGTAAATATTTTGTGTGGCTTTAGTCGAGAAGGGATTTTAAACAACCAAAATTATAATAAAATAAAAGAAATAATTAATTAGTATATTTACAGGAGATAAAAACTGAGAAGTGGTTAAATGAAAATGTAAAGAGTTGTGATGACGTGGAGAAAAGTAACACTCCTATTATGCAAAGTAATGAAATGATATAACATTTTGTGGTGTTGCAGGTGGGCGGCGGTAACACTTACCATCACGCGGTACCGATTGCTGGTCCGCCTAATTCCCCATAAAAAAATATATTTTGGTACCTAATTACAATCTTCGGAGTGTTCAAATACAGATAAAAAATTAAGAAATTAATATAAATATGTCTATCTACATACATATCTTAGTTCTAAGTTATAAGCTTAATTCTAAGCTGCTTCAAATGTGTTCTTTTCCTCATTTCAGCTGGATGTAGGACTCTCCCACGGCCCCACACCACGCATGTTATTCTGTTCTCTTCATAAATATAAATCATGACAAACGATTCATCCAATTTTCGAAATTTGAAAACCTTCTTACACATATTTCAGCACCACAACTTTTATATTTAGGTACAAGTCACCTTGCAACAGGTAAAAATGTTTAATTACGAATATGTCCAAGATCTAGATCTAATTCCTTTGTCGTGAAATAGCAATAATACCGCACTAATCCTATACAAATAAATTGTCTATGGGTAATATATTTATTATAAATCAGCTGTTCGGAAAAAGGGGAGATTGCCTATAATGAGGTATTTTTTTATATATATAGCTGTATAGAAACAGTAGAGTTCAATGCGGAAACGAGCGCTTCTCAAGCCGCGTGATTGTGGAATATTCCACAAATACACCTACAGTTAGTATTATCACTGTAGGCTTTAGCGGCATCAAGTGATAGATCGGATCAATGATCGGTTTCGGATTAAATGATGGATAGCAGATAAATCAAGGTGCAGGCATTTAATGTTTGGAACGAATTTAAATATACATTTGCATTAGCGACCGGGATTCTTAGGGATTTAGTAGCAGGAAGTACAGTAAAGGACAATATTCGAAAGAGTAGGTATTGTAATATGGCTTGTAACATGGCAGAGAAAAAAATATGTCGTAATAATCTAAGTATCTTATAATTATAAATGTATGGTGATGGTTTCAAAGCACATCCGTTTAGAGAAATATTTTTTGCTATTCTTTTTACTGACAATAATTTTACTTTGTGTTTTTGGACCTTCAGTGACTTATATTTCCATCTGGATAAAAGCTGAACTGGCATCTTTTGACACGAACTTCATCTTATTACCCTAAAGCTACACTATGAAGAACTGTTACATTTTCTAATAATAATAGTACTAATAGATATTATTACTTAATCAATTCATTGTTATAAAAGGAAAAACGTCTAAGGCTGCAGAAGCGAAGCGAAAAGCCGATGAAATTGACCTTACTACGTGGACTGTATAATTGATTAACTGCTTATAATTCATTTATTGTAATTACATAGGTAATCAATTAAATATTATGAATAACATCCGGTGGTTAATAAACAATATTACTGCGTTAACAACCACCTCTAAATCGTGCATTTAAACCTGTTTTATCTAGAAATGTCAGATTTACTTATGTGTATGTAATGTTCACAGTTATAAAATTTATTAGCCGTATCTTCGCCATTAACTCGAATACAGAGAAGCTGGACCAGATTTTAGTTAAACGCGTAAGGCCTTTGTTAGCGTGGAGAGCGGTGACCGGCAGCGGTGTGGCGAGTGGTTTATAAAGTAGGTACATAGTGTAGCAAGGGTGCACAGCTGCAGCGCCACTTCCATATAATATAAACCTATGGACTGTCACCAGGCGTCACCGGTCGCTGCGTGCTTGCCGCTCGCCGCTTTCCACGCTAACAAAGATCTAATAAGAGTTTGACCAAAGTAACTAGCGTTATACTAATGCGTAGGCGTTTACAATTGTTATTATTATCAAAATTCGTATACATAATGGTAGCAATTTCAAACCTATTCCACACACGTACAACAACCAAAAATATTAAAAGCTGTTATTATACTTGCTTCAAATTTAAAAACACTAAAAGTTATTTTATTAAACATTTTTTGTAGTATGTTTTTTATATCGTTTCGTGACATGACACATTATAACTTTTGATAGTGTCAGAAAAATCAAACATTTGTCTGTTTGGTAAAAACAACAAAAGAATAGTTAACTTTATGAAAGCGTAGCTGTGCAAAATAACTAATTTCTAGCGTAGAAAGTCAACTCCTCATTATATATAATATCTATAAATTCCATAATAGTAAGAATAACTGTAACATTGCAGGTTTAATAATAACCCATGCTCTGTTGTATTGTTACCCATGACCTTGGCTAATAATACCTTGTGCCGCTCTTGCATTCACGTGAAATTATTTGTGCAAACGATCATATGATTTTGGTTTCTCGGGTGTCTCGTGACTCCACGTGCCTGGACACTGTACATATAGTATAGCATATTCATACTTCAAGTATAATTGTGATGTGATGTAATTAGTGATTTAGTAGGTAGTAAAATGTCCTAGGTAGGTAACTCATTGCGTTTACTTCTCCATTTTTCCAAGATTGTATCCTTATTTTGAGAATTGGTTTAACTATTTTTTTTTATAGACTAGTGGGCGGACGAGCAAGCGGTCCCACGTGATGGTAAGTGTTACCGCCAACTGTTGCCCTTAGAACTATTTTATTAGCCGCACTCCAGCGTTTAGATTGTGGGGAGATTACTTAATGTAACCCGTGAAAAGGAACTCATCAGTCAGTAATCAGCAATCACTCTTGCGTCTTCCATCCTATTTATTTCAGGTTGACGTCAGTTGAGTATTTATTTTAATTTTAATTATATTTTTATTTATATCTAGCCAGACTGTTATTGTTTATTATCATTATCTTTCTTAGTATTTGCACGTTTTTAGTTTATTTGCGTTTTCGTATATCTTATCGGCTCAGTCTTTTTAAATATTTTTCCCTCTTCATTTCTTTGTTTATTAGTGTCCCGTTTTCCTGACATTCAAGTATTTTGATATTTTTTGGTGGATTAAATAATTGTGAATTTCTTTTTATTTACTTTATTAAATAGCAATTAATAGATGTAAATATAATTATTATTTATAAATTGGTTCCAGACCATCTCGTTCCTATGAGCTTGTACTCGTATGTCCTATTGCTGAGCAAAGGCCTCGTCCCATTTTCTACGGCCTGTCTTTAGAATAAACATCCCGCCATCGTGCATCGGCTATTTAGTTTTAATTCTTAGTCTCATCTCATTAGTCTCATTACGTTAAAAAGAGTGATTATTTGGTGTTCATTTAAATGATTATAGTATCCTTCATGAAATGCCAGAGTCGCATTAGCAAAAATTCATTAAAAACATTTGTCATCATAAACATGTCTAGTAATAGATTGCACGAATGCGATAAGCTTGTTACTGATTAATTGATAAATTTGAATAGATTTATCGAAGTGATTTTATGCAAAAATGTAAAAATTATATATTAAAATCGGTCAACTGCGAGTTTAAATATTTTAAAACTGTTTTAATGTTAAATATACTAACTAATAAAACAATTATGTTAAATACATTTGCGAACAGTATTTGATAAATTTCATTACAACAATTTATAATTTACATAGAACATATATGTATATTTGTTTACTTAAGGAATGTGGACGTAACGTATAGGTACTTCATATATTATTATGTACTTACGTAATGATAGGTAGGTGTGTTATGTATTTACTGTATTCTCATATAGATGACTTGCGTAATGATCCACGTAATGTTGCACTTATTAACAATCACAAACAGGCACAGACAGAAAAGCAAACATATGTGTTATTTATTAAAACGTCATTTAATCTAAATTTAGCTTTGAATCTCAAAGTTATTTTTAAGAATTTCCAAAATTGGAGCGAATAAAACATCACGCTAATGACAATGTTATGGTTCAGCTATGTGAATTAATAAATTCATTTCTAAATCAATTTGTACAGGAGGGCCTCAAGGTGATATTTGATGTTAATTTACTTGGTTGTTAGTTCCTCGAACTGTAATTGCCTTCTATGTATATAAACGGCTAAAGTAATTTTATGAGTACAGGTAATCTTGAAGGCGTCGTCGGTGTTTACGTTTCAAATTAATTTGCTTGACCTTTGGCATTTGACACACGAATTCCATAGTATATTATAACTACATTTACTTTTGCAATAGTCGTTAGACAGGTACCTAGACATTGCAAGATGAAAAATGCTTCGTTCAGTTCTAAAGGTTTTAAAAGATATATTTAATGAACCTACTGGTACATAAATTTGTGTTGAAATAATTGCCATTGTTGATATTAAAATTTCATGTTTTTATGTATAAGAAATCATGAAAATATAACAGTTTTGCAGTTTTGTTGAAATTGCTGATGAAACAAATCTATAATATGAGGACTGGATAGAAATATAGGTTGATGTATTTACTTTACGATTTGTATGTAGCAACATTATTTTAATATCAATCAATTTAGCAACACTATAGAAATCAACAATTAAGTTTAATTGCATAAGGATAATTGGTGAACTTCAAGCAACACGCAAAATGGTAATAAAATAGAAACTTCCATATAGTAGTAATTTGGTAAGGAATTTCATTTAGCAAATTACAGAATGTTTTCAGTAAACTTACATATGAAATAAATTACTTTAAATTTGAAATGTAAAATATATGAAAACCATGATACCGTTGAAGTTTTGGGTAAATAAATTTCCATTTATTAAAGTGCAAGATTTAACCTAGACCAAAGATATATTATAGTTAAGAATTACACAGTGTGTGTAAATAAAGTTGGATTATGTTAAGGCGACATTTCGAAAGTACAAGTACCTCCAGAAAACAAAGGTAAACAGCTTCTATAAAATTCAGTCGTTTCAAGTTACAAAATTAAAAGATTTCAATATTTTAAGTTTTGTATATTTTTGTCTCCACTTCTCCGTTTACGGTTAAAATTATTTCGATTTAGGTCCCTATTCTTTGATATGTCCAGTCTCCAAGGCCTCCAAACAGTCGTCAAATTTTGCAAGAATTTTTGCCAGCGTTCTTACCATTGTTGCTGTTGTTATTAGTCAGTTATATGCGTGCATGTGAAAATACAAACCCCGTCGACACAAAATCGATGAAAGGGGACTTTTTTTAGTCATGATGGAAATATAATAATTTACTGTTCCGCATAACAGTTACGAATATAGGTATAGGACAGTAATCCATTTGTCGCTCCTAAAGATTAAACAAACGTTAAAACAATGGATTAATCAATTGCCATTGTGCACGTGCATTTAGATGCTTTTACTGTCCGAATGAAACGATTCAAAGCCAAATGCGTCCAGCTATAACAATTATGGGAAGCAACGTGAGCAGTTAGGAAGTTAAGTGACACACGTATGTGTGACTCCATTTGATGCATGGCCTAATTATGAATGAGGATTATATCCATCTATTCAAACAAACTGATAATTGAAAAATCTAATTGTACCCAGAATATAACTTTTAGTTTTAAAGGAAATGTTGGTTCTTTATAAAACTCGGTACTTTTTAGACATTCTAAAATTATGTAAGTAAAATGTAAACAAATGTAAGTAGGTAATTATCTAAAGAGTCAAATACCTTATTGATCGACTCGATTCTGACATAAAATTTAATAACGTGTTTCGGTAGTGAATCAAATTTATCAGAGCTCATCTTTCATGCATTTTGAATCTCATTCCTATTCCTTCCCTCACCTTAATGTCTCCTTATTACCCATATTTTACAACAAGTTTTTTAAATTCTAATTGATAAACACCAAAAGGTAGACATCGCATCTGGAGCTCAATCAAAACCAATTTCGTGTCAATTAGAATCAATGACTATTAGGTATACGAGGACGGATTCGTCGTATCTCAGTATCGTATGTCGCGATGCTTCTCCACTAAAGAGTTTTCAAACCCTTTAGTGGAGAAGCAGGATTAGATTTAGTTATTTTAGATTTTAGTGGGTATTATAATTGGTTTTGAATTATGAGACTGCGGACGTGTCAAAGTTTGTCATAATTTACTGATATTGGTTGGCATGATCCATAATGATCATAGATATACAGAGTGTCCTCGCTAATCTTGTTCAAACGAAAAAGGCCTAAACTAGATTCAAATTTATCGATGAAAAAAATAGACACCATATTTTATAATTTGATTTTAGAAAATATAGGGCTTGGATTTTTTCGACTCAAGAGATGAATTAGTATCTGACTGAAAATAGGTGGATTTCTTCTTTAATCATCTCGTTTTAACGAGGACACCCTGTCGTGTGATCGGTATAGTAACCGTTTATCATTAGCCAGACTACTTTTTTCTGCTATCTAGGTAAGTATATAAAAAAAGAAACTGTACACTGAGAACCGTCTGTCCTAACAAACTAACAAGCGTGTAGTGCAATGTTACATAATGTTGCTATTCAAATTGTAGTTATGCAAGTAAATAATTTGGCAACACTTTACCGTGTCACTGTCGGAATCACCGGAAGAAATAGGAGATCAATTATAATCGCTAATTGAGGATACTGTGTCAACTTGTTTTGTTGGTAATGTTGATTCAAATTGCTATCAACTGCATACATTATGTCAATATTGACAATGACGATAGTGAGAACTGAAAGTGTCAGAGTTTCTTACAAGGAGAGTTTCTCAAACGATTCGGGCGAGAATATAGGTATAAGATTCTCGTATGCGACCAAATTTCACACAATTCTTGCTTGCAACAGTTCACATGATGATAAAAACTCGATGACAACAGTGATCACATGATGGTAACAATTGTTTATACTAGCTTTTGACTGATTTTCCTCCTGCAGGCGTTCGGGAAACTCTCCATGTAAATGAGCCTTTACTCTAATCGACGAGAATCTTTACTCTAACGTGTAAAATTGCGTGTATTTGTTTGTCCAAAGGCTCATTTACACAAGGAGAGTTTCTCGAAAGCGTGTAGGAGAGTTTCTCGAAAGTGTGTAGGAGAGACAATCGGTCAAAAGCTCAACTGTTATCATCATGTGGTAACTTTTGTCACTGTATCATTGCATACGAGAATCATATACAATATTTTCGTCCGAATCGTTCGAGAAACTCTCCTTGTGTAAATGAGCCTTAATTCTATATAAATGACGGATTCTATAGATTAATGACTAATTCTTCTTTCACATTCATTTTTAGCTCTCGAAATGACTAACTCCACCACAACCACCACCAAACGGCACCTATTTATAGACTCGTGTAAGAAATTGACTTTTGCCAACCACAGGATATACAGATCACTGCATCCTGTGGCATTAGGCTTACTATAAAATACCTAACAATGCAAAACAAAATCGCTCTTCTATATACACTGTGGTCCTTAAATACTAGCATTATCCCATATCGATTAAATAAAAGCGTGTTAAAAAGGCAACGTGATAAGTGGAAATTATAACTTCTGGATAGACAACATTTGAGAAGTGGTTAAGTATATAGTGTATATTTAGGGTATGTTCAGACACACTACTTTCGAACCACACTACAACTACAAAAATGTGAGCGGAAACGAATTTGAATAAAAACGCTTGATATTATTGACATGGACCACATTTGATAGTTCACGTTGATGGCGGTCGCAACGTGTGAACGATATCGATCACAAGCAGCTGCCGTTTTGTGGTTATGCTAATTCACTACCCAACCACTGTTTTGTGGCTGTGGTGTGGTCCTAAAGTGGTATGTCTGAATACTCTCTTTAATTATATCAAAATGACCTATAAGATAGCCTTTGACATGGACAATAATGGGTGTAGATCGATCATTAATGCACCGTCCTTGAACGATTATCATCTCGTATCAATGAACAATAAGCAAATAAAGTGTTTTACGACTTGCAAAATGAGGAAAATATTACAAGAACAGGAACCGCACGCGGCTTCGGCTGATTTAACGTAGGGTGATTAAAAGTAACGATTAGGATTACATTAGTGAAGATTATATCTTTGTTCTTCTAATAAACAAATATATTATTTATGAAAATTTGTCTTACTTATATGAGGATGAAAGGCGTCACATCTCAATTGATTTAGTTTCCAGAGCAGATACTTATTTGAAAAGGCAAATGTTAGTTGGTTGGAGCCGGCGCGCCTACCTGCATTTCCTACCCTAATTTATGTCTATTCCTGTTACGATAAGCAGAATTTAGAAGGTTTCATTTATATTCCACATTGTGTTTTATAAACATAGGATGTAAGATTTTTAAGATATTTTGGAATACCATAAATTTTCTCAAAATTGAAGTCTTTTTATTTATGTATATAATTCTCGTTTATGGTATTTAACAAACACTTCCTTTGCAAAGAATTACTTAATTGTACGAGTATGTATTCTCAAAGCGATGGTTACATTGTACGTTGAGGTTTTAGATGTAGAGTTTTATATACAAAAAGTTTCTTATGAGGGATCATCAATAAAAAATCCCAATCATTTTGATTCAATGAGATCTTTTGTGTATTCCTACCTATATCTTCTACTCTTGATCTCCAAATATAACATCCACACAGTTCAGGAAATCCGGCAATCGTAGAAGCCTGTAGTCTTCTGGCGTAGGTGAATTATTTTCTAGAAGACTCAATCTGCTTCTCTCCAAATCGTCACGTTCGCACAGATGTATATCATGAACTGTTCCTTCTCACATTACAGGCTCTGCAGATGTTATCTGCCAAGTACATCCCACAGATGAGATTTCTTGTACCAAAGTGCACAGTAAATACTCCCAGTCAGCCGTCGTAGTTGTCATTGTAAATAGTATACTGATATGAAGTCGAATGAAGACGGACCTATGAAGTTTCTTCCAACAACAACTGTTTTTAGAAAGGTTTGAACAAGTCTTTTCAAGGGTTCTTTTGTAGGAGGGGAGTGCACGCTGTATTCCCACAGCCGCTGAGCGCACTCGACTGGCTTCTTTACCCCTCTCTTACAGAAGACTACCTTCAAATGTACTGCATTTCCCCAATGTACTCGTACGTACATGTTTCGGTAGTGAGTGAGACATGGCAGAGCCCCTTTCCATCCCATTCCCCCCCTATTTTCCCAATCCATTCCTTAATGTGCAAAGGTAGGCAACGCATCCAGGGGCGTGCCAACGTTTCTCATTCTGAACTGATGTTGACTTGTATCGCGGATGTCTATGGACGACAGTATCCACTTACCATCGGGTGGACTGTATGCTCGGCTGCCGCCTTTTTTTATATAAAAAAGGGGTATTTTAGTTATTAGAAAAGTTTTTGTACTGCTTCTGACCAGGTATGGGTCATATGGGTTTACTTTAAAACACAAGTAGAACTGTAACAAATATTCGTTTTCGCTTTCGTAAGTTCGAAAGTTTTTGTAAATATTTTAATGCAACAATTCTAAACAGAGTCTTGTCGATTGCTTAGGTACTGGTATGATGAAATTTCGTATTCGTCTCACTGACATTTCGCATTACTATAAAAATATACAATAAATAACAGTAAATTCAACATTTAGTATTATTATTGCCAACGTAATAGTAATTGTATTTGTGATAAGATTAAAAAAATAAATCCCATGCTTTTGGTTTCAAATACGTAAGGTATTTTTTTTCATTTTCAGGTCTACTATCGCAAACTCAGGTACCTCCCTAAATACGCCATGAATATTGAACGTTTTAAGCGGATACGATAACATTAACCGATCAAATTGCGACAATACAATAAAAGTAAAATGAAACTAACGCAACGAACTTGTTTTAATGTTCCACTTACATTAATTACATTTAAAAAATCTGCATTATACTTACTGCGAGGTGCTTACTAGTACCTACTTACAAAAGCAAAGGAGGCAAAGAGTATAAGACAAGGCTGTAAGATTGAAGCATACGTTAACAGCACTTATATTTTTACACAAATTAGTATTAGGGGAATATTGAACGAACTATGGTAACTGCTAAGTTTAATTTAATAGAAGGTTGTAAATAATATAATAGAATACTTGAATAAGGACCAAAGGGCGAAATGCTGAAAAGTTACTGTGCTGTACGGTAATGATCGGAGGTTTTTTATTAAGCTAGTTAGAGAGCGCAAAGTTTTTATAGAGAAATAATTAAATGAGCAGCAGAAAATACAGAATGGGCAGCAAATTTAAAAGTGGGTTGGTTACGTTTAGGTTTTCTGGTGACAACAAAGGAGTCCCGCGAAGGTAGACTTGAACTTTCTGAGTAATTTAAAATTATTTACTTGAGTTATTCAAAAATATGTATTGTTTTATGGATTATGATTTGCTGCCCATTTTGTATTTTTTGCTGCTCGTTGAAATACAAGCTATACAAATACAAGGTTATTTTAAAAGGTTAGTTTTAAAATATCGTATTTGTAAATGAATGTAGCGCATACGTGTGCAAATGAAACGTTTTCTCCCTCTTGCGAGGACTGGGATTTTACAAAATAATGTTTCATATGGCTCTAGAACTGTCAAGGTTTTAACCGACCGATCAGTCTTTAAGGTCAACAATTTCGCACTTAATACCGTAGCGAATGGTACAAGCTGATATCGATTTAGAATTAGTATAATAAGATGTATTCGGTCGAGTAATATTTAAGCATGTTGTTAATTTTCTCAAAGTAGGTAGTTAAAATCCTCTATACTCAATTGATATTGGATAGGAATGGCGCGGAAAAATCTATTGGATAGGAACAGCCGTAATTACAATTTACAGTGGATGTAAAGCATTGGGCAACAGAGTTTTCACATGCTTACAATCTTCATTTTCATTCGAAAACGAGCAATTGCATTGATTTAAAAGTTCTAACTGCTGTATTTGAAAGAAATAGGTTTGATCTACAATGTTATACATGCAGTTGCCGCTATTAAGACGCCTATTTGAGGTGCAAAGGAATGGCTATTTGTGAGATTGGCTGATAGGAACTTTAGATTACTGTCTTATGACAAAGAGATGCTATAACCATGTCGTATCGCGTACTTCGAGGAGGATGCATGCTACAATCACACAGCGGGTGGGTGGGTGCGCGCGGTTCAATGAGGTACGTACCTCTCTCTCGCAGATAACTAATGTAAAATGTAACTACGTGTTCTGGGAGTGAGTGAGATATTTTAGAGCCCATTGAGTGAGAGAAGTTTCTCACACAATAACATTCCCTGCTACCAACTAGCAGAAAATATTATGGGATATCCCTTCAAGGCGCAATGGGGATTGCAATGGAATGAGAAAAAATCCGTCTCGTTATAGTTCCTATTCCGCATATTTTTTAACACTTTTTTCAAATCCACTCCTAAAGGCATTCAATCCAATTTCTAAAGGCAGACGGCGCATCCGGGTGCGTCCTCAACGTTAGTCATTTTGAATCAGTGATGAACGATTTAAATAAATTTCATTAAATCATCGATTTAAATCGTGATAAAAATCAAGTGATTTTATTTTAATCAATGATTGAAATCAAAGTCAAGGAAAATGGAAAAAAAATCAAAATTCACTGGATTACAACAGAAAATGATACAAATATGAAATATGTATATATAAAATAATTCTTTATGTTACGTTAATCAACATGTGTATACATATGCAAATGTTATCCAAATCTCGTCCTGCAGACATTGTCACATGCAAAACTAGTTTTTATTTGTATTGTATTTGTAAACAACCAAAAAAAAACAAAATGACAACTAAATACATAGACTACTCGGTGACAGTGATACTTTTTCATAGGAAAAAGGGCAGCAGATAAGCCTTTCACCTGATGGTAAGTGTTTATTTACTGTTGCTCGGGACATCCGCGGTACATGTCAACATCAGTACAGATCAGTATCGATCAGTACAACATCAGGTGGCACGCCCCCGGATGTTCTGCATACTTTTGGAGATCCTACATCTCGAAAGGTGGGCAGTGCATCCGGGTATTGGAAAATGGAGAGGGATAGTATAGGATGGGACAGGAATGGGGTGCAGTACTTACCACCGAAACACTTACGTACATTGGGGAATAGGATAAAGTAGGAATTGCAGTACATTTGAAGGTAGTCTTCTGTAAGAAAGGGGTCAGTTGACGCAACACGACTGTGTTACCAAGCGCTTAGCTCAATGAACCCCTTTTAAAGCAAAAATATTGCCTATATAAAAAAATTGTGATGATTTTATTAAAATAAAACATCATGATTGTTATCAACCCTGTTTTGAATTGATGTTGCGGATGCGAATCGCGGGTGTCCATGAACAATATCATCCTTTTAAAACCAGGTGGACTGTCTGCTCACACTGTATGATACACTCTTTCCATAAAAGAATCATGGGCTTATCTTTCTACCGCTAGATCCAAGTTTCTCGTAAGGCTCGCCAACACACATGACCTGCCGGCTCATCGTTCACTCACGAAGCATTCAAGAGACATTATTCCTGATGATTAGTGATAAAGACACTTTATCATTAAGTGTAAACAGAGGAGTGGCATAAGAAAGTAGGAGTGGCAAGTGGCTAACACATCTCTGATTTTATTCGGCGTGAATAACTTTATTTATAAATCTTATTAATTATGGTGATTTAATGACGTTGCCGGTGCACAAAAACGTTGTGATGTTTGTCGATTACGTTAATATTAACAACAAATACAAACAAGGTTTATGTTTATGAAAATTATTATCAGCAATGAGTTGAAGGTTCACAAATAATAATCGACAATAGAGTAGTCGTCACAATGACGAAGGAAGTTCCGTGATAGAGCCATCAAATTTTCCATAATTACATATTATTTAAAATAGGTCTCAAGGCAGAAACCATTATTCAGAACCATTCAAATAAGGTACGTACGTGACATGACAGTAACTGGAGGAGATAATAAATATCGACTCGAGTTGTTGCAACATCCTTTACCTTTATAGTTTAACATACATGATCGAGCTCGCATAATATACAAACATGCTCACCTTATTATGTGACGCAATAGGCTGTATGGGAGAGTGAAAGTGCGACTAAAAAAACTTAATGGTGCGAACGTTCAAAACTTCCAAGTTTAAAAGCGCGGCAAGACGCGGTTCGTCGCGCGCCAGTGTGATACTGGCGGGAACGTCGGTAGCTCATAAAGGCATCAGTCCCCCTCTCGCCCGTTCAAGGCTATCCAGTGCCGGTTGCGAATTGAAATTGAAATGCGAATGTTCAGTTACTTGCCGATCTACACTAAGGTCACTTTTTTGGGCTATACGTGATGAGGTTCATGTACTCACAGATTGAAGAAAGAGCAAAGTAAGAAAATATTTTGAACTTAAAATTAAAAAAAAGAAAGGGTCTAATATTTACATGATATCCCAAAAAAAAGTTAATAGGTACTTAAAGCGGTTTATATAAAAGCAATTGAAGCGAAATTTTTCTTCTTTCCCTGGTTCATAGATCATTTAACTACTATCCACTGATTTATCTTATCAGTGAGAATCAGATTAAAAATAAATGATACTTGTAAGCAGTTCATACTTTAGAATTTTCGAAGGACGAAAATTCTTATGTACAGTACATTTTTTATACAATTATGTACCTAGAGGTAGGCAAAATGGTAGGGTTAAACGTCTGGTTTAGATACAATTATTTGCGTAAGAAGTTTCTATCATGAAAATAAACTACAATTTATTTTGGAACAATTCATAGCAATGAGTATTTTAAAATGATAGTTTCCGTGTTCCGTTGTTGTCACTTTCTGACCAATATTACAAAAACTAGAATAGATATTTGGTGTAAAACAGATTAGATAAAGTACCTATCTTGCGTAAACTTTTGAACCTACCGAGGTGTGAGATAAAATAATATCTGTAACAGAGTTAAGATGATGATTGTCAGACACATGAAAATATTTCTGAAGAAAAACATGATCTACGTCACATTATCAGTAAACATTGTTTTGGCTATTTTAATTACAATATGGAGTAATATCTATCATTACTCATTAATTTAAATTTTAACTGACATTGGTACAACACATAGAAATATATATTTACTAAGTACCTACCTTCTTTTAGAAATGCTGCTCAAGTTTACATAGGGCATATTTGTCATATAAAATAATTTATGAACTTACTTTTGTACATTATCTGTTTGTTTACTACACAAGGAAAATATAGTTGTTTGGTAAATATAGAAAAATATAGAAGACTGTTACTGAAGGGCAAGGAAAGTGACATTGATAATGTTTATTGTTTATTTTTTATGTGTTATTTAATATAGTAAATACATCATGTACCATATATGTATGATGTATAACATAATAATAATAGGCTAGGGAGAAAGCTTTCTTTTTTTTCGGAATGGCTCAATTCTTGTGACCCTAATGGCCTTTCAAGAGTCACCGGACATGTATAGTTTAGGGCGAGCGCAGAAGGCGCGAAGCCAGGAGTAGTGTGTGCAGCAACGAGCCTAAGGGCTACTCCGCCGGTAGACCGGTGGAAGGAACGGACCTCGACTTAGGGCGTTGTTTTGGGAGGGTACCGCGGGATCGCGAATCGGTGAGAAGCGCCCAGGCACGTGCCGACACCTGGTAAAAGTGTTGGCTGAAGGGCGGCGTGTGTTCACGATGTAGCAAGGGTGACGTAATCGTCTCCGCCGGCGGGGACGATGTATATATGTAGCCTGTGACTGTAGTGTAAGAATCGTATTGGCAGTAGTAATTGGGGCGCCGGGGTCGTCTAAGACGTGCCGAGGTCGACGACGACGACGGCAACTGGGAGGGTCATTCCTATCGGAGACATATGTTAGGCTCTCAACTACTAAGGGGTTGATATGGTGAGGAAGTGTCGTAGTAGCGTCGGGCGGAGTCTTTCACGTATTTGACGATGGAGGGAAATTCAAAGTACTTGTGGAGTACCATGGGGCAGCTACGGCCTTACGTACGAATCTATTTTGGAGGGTTTGGAGTATTTTAATGTTGGAGGGGCTGCGTGTGCAAAGACAACGCTAGCGAGGGTCATTATGGGACGTACGCAGGTTTTGTACAATGTCAGCTTATTTCTAAGCAACATTTTACTTCTCCAGCCTATGAGAGGGTTGAGACGACCGAGTACAAAGGCGGCTCGGTTTCGAACAGTTTGTATGTGCTTTCGGATATTTGTTATTTGTTAGGTCAGCCGATGGTCTAGGGCAGGGGTGCTCAAACTTGAACTGCTGGCGATCTACCTCAATATTGTTAGACTACGATCGATCGACTCTGAGAGGCTGCAAGTATGTGTGATGCAGGATTGTCGTCTAGGTAGGGTGTATCGTGGCATAGATATTAGTTTTCCGCACAATATGCATTTTTTTAGTCAAGGTAAGTCGGTCGATCGCGATCGACTTGTCGATCGCGATCGACCGTTTGAGCACCCCTGGTCTAGGGTGACTCCAAGATATTTGGTCTTCCTAACCCAAGCGATAGTTTCACCGATAAGGGATATCGGGAGTGGGGATATCCGGGGAGAAACCTTTTTCATATTTAGTAGGTATGAAGTTGTAATCAAATCTCTTTGGTTGTACTATTTGTACCTGGCTGGTTGTAATAAATACCATGAAATGCTAATAGTCTAAAAAAAAAATTAAAAAACTATTTCTGCATTTTTCCATTGTTTTCCAGTCTGTGGAAATGAGTGGAAGGAAGTAACCGAGATATTGGCTATTTTTTTAAATTTTATTACGAAAAAAGGCAACAACGAGAATGAGACACAAGCCGCAAAAAAATTGTGCCGTTTATGGATCTAATGCGGTATCGGTAAGGGTATTTTTTATTATTTAAAAAAAAACATGTTTGTTACATGTTAGAAATGTTTGAAATCCACGTTAATTACAAGCAAAGTTTATGTAGGTAACAAGTACCACCTACTTACATTATAATCGAATACATACATGGTGGCGTTGTTAGGTACCTGTCCGTCGATATTCTATTGCGCCATTGATTGGTCTTTGAAAGTATGGAGTACTGATACCTACTTTACATGTTTATAAAACAACACAGTAGAATTGAACCTTATTTTCAGAAGATTGAGTTTTTATTTCAATTATCGCATCCAGGTATGCAATAAATCAATCAAACTCGATGCTGATTGAGGATGCTGATGTAGGTTATGAATATACCCTAAGCAACTTACAAAAGTTTGATTTATGGTATGAAATGGCAATGACACCAGCACATTTTGTAGTGAATTTATTGGACCCAATACAATGCAGTACATAGAATCTTACTATAAAGAAGCAATGCCAGATGTAATTAAATGCAAGGCAATGACAGCACCATTCCACAGCTTCTTATTTGAAGTACACATCATCAGAAACGTCAATGCCTTAGATTGGTGGTTGTCTTTAAGGGCAAAAATCAACAACACAACTATAATAGAATTGGGTAAGCAGCTGCATACCACTGTGTAACATGAATTGCACAAAAGGTGGTCTTATGGCTATTGGCAATCTCTGCCAGACAACCTTTGGGTAGAGAGCAAATAAAAAGTTCACAGGTAGATAGATGGTGTACCTGTACAGAATACATAACTACTCTCAGCTCAAGAGTTTACATCATAGATTTTTGTTAATTCCTTTATTTTTTACTTAAAATTATTCTCTTATTCCTTTGTCAAGAAAAGGGGAAAAGCCGGCTTGTGAATGTAAATAAAATGTTTAATGTATAAAATGAGATAGTTCATATAAATATGGAATGAGGTCTGACTGAATAAAAAAACAAAAATGAACCTAGTTTTAGGTAAACTTTAGGTTCACTTTTAAATAACAAAAAAAAACTGCTAAGGAATATTAAAATTTATTGACTTTTAAAATGTACCTATTTGTTGTTTTGCCTTTTGCATTATTTATTCAACAAAGTTAGTGGTTTAGTGAAATGAAAGATGTGGGGACTTGTGCCTAGTCAATTTTCTAAAATATGCTCTAAAATTTAATTCAGTGTAAATGTAATTAGAAGTCTGCATCTCTGATGATTTTATCAGTTTGATTATGTAAATGCTGTTAATAATTTAGGAAATTTGGGCAACCTCAGTGTCGAACGTTTGAATGAAATTTATAACATTATTATATTATTAACTGTGAAAATAGCTTTAAATAATGTGCCGTTTAACTTATAAAAAATATCAGTTACAGACTCAGTTATAAAATTGGTAATTAGAGGTACTTACGTAAAACTCCAAGAATGAGGTGATACTTTCGTATAGGTAATTAACTCAAATATTGCATGGGTTGTATTTTTTATATTATGAAACTAAATTGAATTTTTAAAATTTAAACAATCGCAAAGCGAATACAAATATAGTTTCATAGGGGAAAGCAAAGTGAACTAAGTTGACGATGGTAAATATCCTAATTGAGTTCACTAAACTGACTTAGATGGACTTCACTTGACAATCTGTCTGTACAAGTGACTGACACGTTGCTGTTTGACACTTGACAGATAACGTTTTTTTATTACCATTTATTTGGACACTGGCATAGCCATAGATAAAAACAGCAAATAATAAAACAGAATTCTTTTTACACGTCATTGTCCAGTCCGGACGAAATATGAGTCACTCAGTAGAGTGATAGTAAGTTTACTAAGGATAGAATTGGACTCCTTGGAATAACACGAAAAACGCAGTCTCACACTTTTATTTAATTGTCACAAACCCTATGTACTAAGACTAGGCACTTTGAAATTTAATGAACTATGACTATTAAACTAAAAATTCCACAATACACAATTTTTCCAATAATCAAATGAAAACTCAATTATAATTCTCGCATTCCCGCCAAAATGTCTGACAGCTGATACAGCTGTCTGAACTCTTGAATTTTTTTATGGCGTGTTAGTTGGTTTAGAAACTGTCTATTTAAGTCAAAGTTAAGTACAGATGAAAATAATCTCACTTTTTTCTATTAATGCCACTATTAAACTCACGGTAATGTAACTGTCAAAACTGTTTTTTTACAAGGATGCATGGTAATGTATTCTAATGCTTTTTTTTGATAGAATTCATTTTTCAAGAGATTTGGCCCGGATACTAGTTTTGTTGGCCACGTCCATAGATTACATTCGATCAAATAATAGTTGCTAACTTACAATTACACCCATATAAAAAGTTATATTATAATTAAAAACAAAATATAAATATAATGGTATTAATGAGAATGACATAGAAATAATAATATAATGACATTCATCAATATTTGTTTGCTTTATTTTGATACTAGGCAGGTACTAGATCCATTCGACTTCATATCAATTTGATATAATCTTCGTAAATGTTTAGGATGGATACCCCAAGAGGATCCTGTCCAGTAATACAAGATATTTTTGAGTTTTATCATTATCAAAGATTTTATTTATATTGTTCCTCCAAAGCAACGATTTATCTATCCAGCAGATTTGAGATTTTTTCTGAAAGTTATAATCCTAAATAATACTTTCAGCTGCGAAATCACCCTTCCTGTCCTTCTTAAAATTTCATTTGTATTATCACTTTCAACTTTAATTTTTAGATGTCTCCCCTTAAGAACAACCACAAATATGTCCAAATTTTGGCTCCACTATTCAGTTTATCCAAAGTCAAAACCAGCATACAATGATGCAAGTTGAAGACTGTTACAATATTATTTAAAGAGTGATAAAAAGCGAATGAAAAAAAATGTAGTAATCTGTAAAACATTTTTTGTTTAAAATTTAATTAACAACATTTTTTTGAGCTATAAATAAAAAATATTTATTTTCAGGAGAAATGTGGTAGTCTATGGTAACATTGCTTTGTTCTCTGCTATTTCATTCTATAATCATTACTATAGGGATGCACTGTTTTTGGTCCGAATCGACTATTTGAATAACTATTGATTTTTGTTTCGGAGTCGATGTTCAGATTGATGATATTCTATTGAATTGATCTCCTAAAAATCAATGACAAAACACGGTAGGTTCATTAAAGTAAATATGCGAAAAATGGGTGCGAAGATGAAGCACAATTTCAATGATAAATAGAAATGCAATGCAAATTAAATGCAATTTTTTTAATTCTTAAAATATTTGAAAAAGTTGCAGTTTAATTTGAAACTTAGGTTTTAATCGAGTGACATTACAATGCAATACCCGACAACTTTTGTAGCAACAAAATTTAAATTAGCAAATATCAGTACGACGACGATGCGGTGTGGATGTTTATCGGCCTTTAGCCAACACTTTTTTCAAGCATCATCACGTGCCTGGCCGTTTCTCACCCTAAGCTGTGGTCCGTTCTGTTCGCGACGACCGGCTCATAATATGTACATAGCATATAAGCCTATAAGTATATAATGTATGAGTATAGATTAAGTACAAATACAGTTAAGTCAAAACAGTAGGTTAAGGTAGGATACTATAGTTAAATTATGTTTGTTAGTTCGTTCCATACAGATAGTTATTTCATTCATTGTAAACTCATTTTAAGCTACATCGGAGTTGAACAAAAGACGAGAAAGGGTAAAAGAACTAACGGTTTACGTGTCCCCGCTATAAACATTGAATAGATAAAGAACTAGAAATTGTACAACAAACTAACAGTTTACGCAATTCCGCTGTTAACATTGAACTAGACAAAGGATGAGAAAGTGCGTTCCGACCTCACGGTTTACACATCTTCACTACTGATATTGAAAAGACAAAGGAAGAGAAATTGCATCCCAGACGAACGGCTTACAGATGCACGCCGTAAAGGGCGCGTAGGCAAAACAGCGCGCTATTGGTCGTCGTAACAATAGAAACGCCCAACTCCAGCTTCTCTCATTGCATCAATAAAAATAAAAGCCGATCCCGGCCCACGTTAATTAACTCGCGGTCACTACATTAAAAACATGTCTAAGATGTTTATTTTCAATTGCACCTTCAAATTGCATCATATGGAATCGATTTAAAAAATCGGAAGATCAAATCGAAATCTTATAAATAGAGTCGAATCGCACGTCACTAAATAAATCAATCATCTCATTCAACAGCGACATGTCTAGGTGAAAAGTGTGTTGAGAACAGACGTTTACATTATACAAAAAAGGTATTTTTTCAGTCGTAACAAAATAAAATATTGTTTATTTTTTATATACACTGTGGTGCCGAGACAATTTTTATTATATCGTGTTGTTGTAAACACGTTTAGTTATCTACGTTTGATTGTGTTTTTGCAACGTAATTGAACATGACAACAGCGGCAGAAGGAAAGGTTAATTCTGCAGTGCAGGGTGACAACATAGAGACTTCGCAAGCTCTGCAAACCACAGAGGATGACAACTTGAAGTCTTGTTGGGTCTGTTTTTCTACTGAAGCGGACGACAGACTGGCTGCTTGGGTCCAACCTTGCAAATGCATTGGCACCACAAAATGGGTGAGTAATAAAGTGTTTTTATGTATTTTTTATGAGAGGTTGTCGTGTCGCAAATATCGTAGGTATAGCTAGATT
The DNA here is from genome assembly GCA_914767545.1 of Sesia apiformis. Classification (NCBI taxonomy): domain Eukaryota; kingdom Metazoa; phylum Arthropoda; class Insecta; order Lepidoptera; family Sesiidae; genus Sesia; species Sesia apiformis. The sequence goes on along the minus strand of OU611970.1, from coordinate 6,858,005 downwards.
TATTGAGTGAAAGTGAAGATTTCTCCAATAACTATTGCAATGCAACTGTTAGAAAGTGTAACAATTAAAAATACTTAAATTAATTGTAATTAATTGTAAATTTATCTTATTTTATCCATCATAGACTGTATAAAAAATAACAAGTTCTGTATAAAAAATAACAGGTAGCATGTAATAGAAGTTTGTATAGGTAATAATCAATTTACATGCGCCAGATTACCTTTGATAAGAACAGCCTCTTTTTGTATATATATTAATAATATTTTAATGTGCCTTTGTATGTTTGTCTGCATAACAACTTTTTTCATCATAAACATTAATTACCAAATGCTCATATTACTTGTTATCATATATTAGAATGTTGGAATGTTAAAATACATTAGGCTTTCATGTGTGTGTAATGTACAGCAGTAGGTTGCTGTTTGAGATGATAACTTTCTTAATTGATTTCAGTATATTTCATAGTAATTTAGTTTCAACCTTCAAGATAGGAATTTCAATTCACATTGTTATCCCTTAGTCATCTTTTACTACACCACACAGCACAAGCCCAGAGTAAATGCACCACTAAAACAGTGGGCTCGTGAACCAGCATGATGTTTTAAATACCTACTAAGTCCGTTTTAAGTCCCCGATGCACAAAACTAGCATGAGGAGGCCCATGTCTAGCAGTGGATACTGAAAGGGCAGGTTGCATTGCTTCACAACTTAATCCAACTACTTATTAGTTAGTACATATTCAAGTAAAAACTTTGAGTATTGTATCTCCTCAATTCATTGAGTAGAAATGAAGAAATAGCTTGATCCCACAATATTATGTATTCTCTTATTTTTAGTAAAGTATACTATCAAGCATTTGTATGATTACAATTTTTTTTTGCATTCGTAAACCAGTTATTATAGTGATTTTAAAGTTCATTTTTGTTTCTAACTGAATGAATATACAATTCCACAACGTTATATTTGCAGTTGACAGTACCTAACTGCTTATTGGGTAAGTTGATAATGAGCTGCAAAGGATTTTGTATTTATGCGAACATTCCATTGTCTGATACTTTAGGAAGCAGTAGGAAAACAATAATCTTAACTATCCTAATATTACAATATTGAACATAATGATGTGTTTGTTTCTTAATAACTCTTAACATGTCAATATACCAAAGGCATACATGTAGTTTGTGGGATTTACATAAAAGGTAACATATATAAATTAGTTATCATTTCGATCAGTTAACATTATACTCAGTTGGAGTTAATGTCTTAAAATATTCATACATTTTACAAAAATAAAGTATATTGTATTACAATATCAGTTTCATATAAAGTAAAAGAAAACTGTAACAAAGGATAATAGAAACATGTGTATGTCATGTATGGGGAAATAAATAGTTTGATGAATATGAAACACATGATCAACTTTTGAGTTCAATGGACATTTCCTGCAAGGTTATCTGCTATTGTTAACTATACACCTTGTTACACAAACAATGATTCATACAAATAAGATCAATAAATAAAAACATACTAAAAGATTATTTCCCAAATGTGAAATTAGTATCATTTAATTGTTTTGGAAAATAATTTTTCTGTGTCACAGTAACACTAATGATTAGTAATGATGCATGCCTTTCTCCCACAGACTTTGAATTTTGTCTCCATTATATTCAGCAAATGAATATCAGATGATTTCATGAATTCAATTTCTTTTGTTGAATAAATTATAAATTTAATGCAATAAATAAATAAATATAAGTTTTCTTTCCTGAGTGATTTAAAATGATGTTAGAATCAGTACCATCACCAAAATACAGTTTAATTTAATGTAATCTTCTATATAATCTATCTATAAATTATATGTGTAATCTTCTACCTTAATCTGAGCACTGAAGGAATATAAAATTTGGGGAATATATGTATGTAATTGACTGACTGGACATTCTGGTAACAAGATGGAACTCTAATTTTTTAACCATAAAATAATAGATATTTATCTATTATTTTATGGGCGTTTCTTCGAATTGAAAGATGTTGCATATAGCTTCATAAGTAAATTAATGTTATATGTTGCAACATTATAATTAATGTTAGTTTAAAAATCTCAATGGTTGGTCTAAAGTTCGAATTATTTAGCTTTCATTAGGTACTGAGTATTTCTTGAGTTTATAAGCTTTGTTCTGATTTACTTTACCAATATAGATAGAACATGCAAAATTCTAGAATGATATCAGCATTTTCAACCTAATTTTGATTATTATTCATTATCGAAATTGCAAACATATTATCTTCAGATAACAAATTGATTGCTTCTGCATGTTTTGTTTTTACATGTTTTATCAAATATTAATTTAGGTAATTAGAAGTTATATCACATACATTTACTTTTCATTATTTTTTTTGTGTAATAATTTAGTTACTTGTACATGTGATGTGAACTTCTTACTATTGATTTGTGATTTCAAGAATTAATAATTAAGATAGTGCCTTTTGGAAGTTAATCGAGGTGATGAGATTTTCATTATAATTAGGCCTACAACATATAGGTATTTGGCTATTGTCAAACACAATATTAAGTATCTAAAGTCAGATTTTTTATTCCAGTCAGGGGTATGACATGTAGAACTGTCAATAAAGTTTCATCTCCGTACAAATTTCACTCTGACAGTTCTACATGTCATATCCCTGACTCAAATAAAAAATCTGACTATAAGCCAAGTATTTAGAGAATTGTATCCTATAAACTTAGTGCAAAAATGTTAAAGAATGTTTAAAATGGTAAAGAAAACTTACTATTAATTACAAAGTATTTATTTATTACCAACCATTTCTTTACATTCTAAGTTATATAAAAATCATTTAAAATATTTATCTTTGTTTTAACTTATATTTTAATTTAACAAAAAAATATTTCACCGATTAGTTGCAGAATCTTCTTTGCCAGCTTATTAGTTAGGGAGCTGGTGGCAATTTAGGTATATGATTTGCTCCTTGTTAAGAATTATAGGAAAGTCTTAGAGGATACTGATATAGCTGATTTTTAAATATTTATTTTTTTGAAATTCCAAAAAAAAAATTAACTTTGGTACTTAGATACCAGAAATACCACTGCCAGACATCCAGCTCCCTGCGTTTTTTTACAATAATAAATAATTAGAAACGTAAAAAAAGGCTTGTACATACTTACTTTTTTTAATTTGTTGGATTTTATCCATATAATCAGAAATTATTATTGCTAGACGTGTATGTCGCTGATTTTTTGAGATATTGGTAAATTACTTTAAAAAAAGCTTTATTTTTGGTGATAATTTTTAAAAAATCAGCGACATTAACGTTTCAGTTTTTTTTCATAAAATTATGTAAAAACTATACATAATTATAAATGTAAATTATGAATGATTCGGCCAAACACCAGACGCGAGCAATTAGTTTAGTACTTACCAATTTTTTTGCAATTTTAAAATTGTTTCTTTCTCAGTATGAAGGTGCCAGACACTATTTTTCTTGTTTCTTATAAGCTAATAATTACTTTCATATTTTGATTGACGAGCAAATTATTTAAATTAGAGATGGACCGAAATTCGTCAGCTTTTACCGAACTTAGGCATTTGGCCGAATTTCGCTTCATGAGCCGAAAATTTGGTTCATGTAGTGAACATTCGGTAGCATGATTTAACATTATTGACTAGACTAGTAACCTGCCTAGCCTGTGTCCTGCCAGATAAAATGACGTATTCTACAACGATTAGATAATACTAGCTGCCATCCGCGGCTTTGCTCGCGTATACTAAACAGCTGTACAAGATTTTTCAACTACTCCTTGTGTCATATGAAGACATTAGTGAATGCGATCAAAATGCGATGAATAGTTTTTACGTGATGCAGTAATGTACTGCATTTCCCACTTTATCTTATTTCCCTAATGTACGTAAGTGTATTTCCTTAATTCCGTGTATTTCCCTAATGTACTTTGAAATGTACTGCATTTCCCACTTTATCTTATTTCCCTAATGTACGTACGTGTTTCGGTAGTGAGTGAGATGTGCCAGAGCCCATTCCCATCCTATCCCTCCTCATTTCCCCAACCCTTTCTCCAAATCCATTCCTATATCTCCAAAGGTAGGCATCGCATCCGGGGGCGTGCCAACGTTTGTCATTTTGGACTAATTTTGACATGTATCACGGATGTCTATGGGCTACATACAGTATTCACTTACCATCAGGTGGACTGTATGCTCGTCTGCCACCTTCGACCATAAAAAAAAAGTAACAAACAGACACACAGTGAAACATACGGGCATAAATTCTAAAAACTTCTGTTTTGGGTTATGTCTAAAAACCCTTAATTTTTTTTTTTAAATTAACTCAATGTACACAGACTTACCTTTTTTACTGTTTTATTATATGTATAGATTAAGTAAATTTACTGCTCATAGTTAACTTATTTTTTATTTTACTGAAAATAATACCACATTATGTATCAAAACTTACCCCTCATTAATTATCTTATAAACGTGATAGGTTTTTTTTCTATTTATATGTGGCAATGGTGCAATTAGCACATTCTCCTAGTGTCAAGTTTTTTTTCCAATAAATAATTTTCAAAGTCTAAAACATGACCCGTCTCTCTCATAAAAGCGCGCGCGAAATATTTCGGCTTCGGCAATCGGCACATGTTTTAACCGACTATTCGGCAGAATCCACATTCGGTCCATCACTAATTCCTACATTCCCGGTTTGAGGTACTGGGGCGTTCGATCCCCACCCGCCGCCTGTAGTGACGCACGCGGTACTCGCCTGGTGACAGTGTAATATTGTATACTAGCGATAGAACATTTAAAATGGGTGAATTAAATGTGAAAAAGAGCTGTCATCCGTAGTCAAGCTAGAAACGTTGTCAGAAATGTTATAAAAATATGTGAAGAGGAAAAAAAGTCAAATGCACTATTCCTTTATGTAAAAGTATGTATAGATATTAGATGGTGAGGGACTCTGTCATCGTAGCGTCGGGCGGAGTCTTTCACGCATTTGACGATGGAGGGAAGTTCCAAATTCTTGTGGAGGTCGACATTGCGAGAGTCCCATGAGTCAGCGACGGCCTTACGTACGAACCTATTTTGGAGGGGAATGACATAGTCGTGGGTATTCACGACTCCTCGGAGTATTTCGGCTCACTTAATCCGGCTCGGCTCGCTTAATCCGGCTCGGCTCGCGGATCCGACTCCTCTTAACGATTCATTGACTCCTTTGATTCACCTATTTATATTTTATTCGAGCCTGAGAGCGACTCATTCGCTTTGCATCATGTTCGTTCATGTTGCAAAAATGAAAGGTGTAAATAAATCCTAGGAGTCTATAATAGTTATCCGGAATCATTAAGAGTTTTGGATCTTTTGATTCATTGAATCCGGAGTTACCCATCGCTAGAATGATACAATGTGGCTGAAATTTGGTATATATTACTAATTATGAGTTACTCAACCAGTACTGTGGAAACGAGCACTACTATCCCTTTCCATCCCCTCCATACCGCGAACTTTTTGACCGCCTCTCGTAAATCCCTCTTGGCTGAGCGCCTTCTGCGCTCGCCCCACATCAAACCCGACCGGTGACTCTTGAAAGGCCACTAGGGCCACAAGAATTTTGACATTCACGATGTTAAGACAGATCAAGGTTTTTTAGCCGATACGAGTCCGGCACTACCTGGGCCCCATTCCCAGGCGTCCATGAGGATTTTCCTTGATTGTCTTTCCTAACAAAAAAAATCCCTAATATTGCTCTATGAATTATGAAACCTATGAAATTGCTCTTTGTTTATAGTGGCAACTTACTTATCTTGCTTTAATTTCATTGCAAAAGTGCATTGATAATAATGGACAATACTTCGATTAATTAAATAGGTATATAATTTACATAGAAAAAAACTGAATTTCCCACGTAAAACGGCAATTTTATACACCTAAAATAATAATTTATAGGTTATATGGACCTAATACATAATATCCAGTATGTATCTTAGAAGTATTTAACAAGGACTTAGATAAAAGATTACATTATTTTCGAGGACGAATTTCTCTCGCCTTCTTATTATCTGGTTAATGGCACAGATTATTCAATTATTTTATTAGCAACAATGAGTCTGTTTTAGTAACAAAACACGGATATAAAGTTTGTTTCATATTTTATTATGTATCAACAATGACAGGTTGTTTTTGGGACACTGCTCTCTTTCCTGTCTGATTTAATCCCACATGATGGCGGGGTTAGCCTTCCTCGTCGCTATCCTCCATTTCGTCATATCAGCGACATTTATCCACCTGGTCCTAAGCCTTCCTCTTTGTCTTCAGCCACATATGGATACTCTGTATCCTAATAATCAATCTCCTCTTGATTTGCTCAAACCAGCGTAGCCTACTTTCCTGTAGCTTAACGGCGTGTTGCGAATCTTGTCACGCCTCGTAATGCCACACATCTACTCGTATCTGAACATCTTTATGTCTGCTACCTGAATTATTACTTTAAACTGGTTCTCAGTCACAGCTCTGGTTTCGCCACTGTAAGGACTGGTCTTATGATGGTCATGTCTTATGATGCCCTTCTAATATCCCCTTTGGTTATTTTTCATCACACTTTGCAGGATGCGAGATGTTACGTCTCAGAGAATAATAGCAAACGTTTACGCAGCTGTCTTTTCCTAAATATCGTTGGACCAATCTGCCCTCTAATTCAGAAGTATTTGACCGTTTCAATAAATAATTTGCAGCGAACACGATTAAAGTAGCTTGACTCTCACTAGACACATTACGACGTTGATGGCGAGTTTATAAAGCCTCACAGTAAGATACAGGAGTTCCTTTGCAGTTACGAAAGGGGTTTAAAGACCTTAAAACGCCGCCGCGCAGGCCATTGATAGCGAGTTCGCTCTTTTTGAGGATATTCACTGTTTGTAATAATTAGCAATTGCAATATTGGTGTTACGTTATTACCTATTTAACGCCACCCGGAGGCACATGTAGAGTGCTGAGAGATGACTTACAGACGCGAATCGCGGGTTGCAGTTGCCGTCACGACGTATACTAGTGTAAAATGACCACCGTAACAAGCCCTTTTAACGTCCACTGCTGTAAACGGGCCTCCTCGTGCACACAGTTTAGTACATGAGGAATGTATAGCATCAAAACGTCACGCTGGCCAAGCGGGTTGGCGAGTCCAACATTTTAGAGTTTTGTAGAGTGGTTATAGGTGGTGTTGGTGTAGTTCCTCAGCGCTTGTGTAAACCACTTTTATCGATTACGACACTCACGGGAAGTAATGGGGTGACCTATTTTAAAGCCGGCCGATAAAAGTAGCGATATATAAAAATCCTGATTGCAATGCAATGTAACGACCCCTTTCCAGTATTCATTGCTGGACATGGGCCTCCTCATGCACATTGTCTTCTACGTGAGCTTGGTCTCAAAACGCCACGCTGGCCAAGCGGGTTGGCGAGTCCACTCTTCTAGAGGTGACGTAGTTATTCAGGGCTTGTGATAGCCGCTTTGTTATCTCTTAGTGTTATTTCACGGGAGAAGGGGTGGTGCTAATCTATAGCTGGCCTATATCACACGACACAAATCCTAATTAAGGCGACAGAATTATTGAAATGTTAAAACAGTTCTCAACTGAACGTCAGTCCTTGGATTCGGTATTTTTTTAATGCGGTTACACTTACAGTAGTGTTCCCGGCCCTTCATAGACGGAAGTCTATTATTGTTTATTATATTCTTTTCTCTATTTGCGTCATTAACGACAGGTTGTGCTCTTTGGGCATTTGACTGTTAATTAATTCACTTATTTATCTCTACTGGCGTCATAAAAGGAAATTTACATAAATTGATATTAGTCGGTCGTGCGGCTGGAACCAAGCAACGCACGGCTAACATTATTAGTATTACTTTAAACTTAGTGTGTTTTTATTGATTAGTAATATTGATTGGTTTGGTTAATAGTATCTACTAATGGAAATTATGGAATGTCATAGAAATGTACTAACGCGTTTCAGTAGTGGATGAGATACGCCAGAGCCCATTACCTATCCTATTCCATCCCTTCCCATCGAGTCGAGGGTATATTAGGATACGGGAAGTCTCATACCAGTATATACTCTATTCTGTTCCGTTCCATTGAGTAAATCGCCAACGTAAAGTTTCCTCAGGTTTCGTACATCTATCTGGTATATACGTGGGTGACACTGAAAGTTTTTTGAATCTCAAAAATGAAATCAGACATAAAAATAGAAGTTGTTTTATTGCCTTTCGAAGTATTTTCCGCGACAATCTATACACTTTTTCATGCGATGAAACCATTGCGTGAAGCATTAAGCCCACCCTTCTTTAGGCACCTCTTCAACAGCCGTATGGAAGGTCGTTACTGCCTCCTCTGCATTCATAAAACGTATTCCTCTGAGTATATCCTTAATTTTAGGAAATAAATAAAAATCACAGGGCGCAAGGTTGGGCGGAAGACCCATTAACTCTACATTACAGTACCTACTGAAAAATTGCTTCCTTTGTCTGACGGAGTGAGCTGGGGCATTGTCGTGATGGAGGATCATTCTACTTCGTGGCCGCCGTTCTTTGAGTTTTCCTTAACAGAAGGCAAGTAGCTGTTCACATACCAGACCGCAATTACTGTTCTTTTATTTTCTAAAGTTATAGTAACAAAGTGGCCCGATCAGCCATATAAGGAGACAATCATCTTTTCAACACTTCGTCCTTTCTTCACTTTCGTCGGCAACTCTTCGAAAGGAAAGACCTAGAGCGCAGATTGACTCTTAGTGTTAGGCTCATTGCAATAGATCCAACTTTCATCACTTGTTACTACCTATATCACAACAGTATTTGATTGACCCTTGTCGAATTTTTCAAGCATTCGCTCAAATTGTGAGCAATCCATCTAGCACAAAGCTTCCTTACCCGTAGGTGATCGTGTCAAATAGTTTGAACTTGACTCATACCAATACCTAATGATACCAGTATCTGTTGTTATGTCGTTCGTTTGTCTGCTTCAATCATGAGCGGGCACAGTTTGATGTTTTTCTCTGTCACCGCCGTCGCAGGACGCCTTTCTGTAACATCGTCACTGACGTGGGTACGACCACGTTTCAATTCACTCAACCAGTTATAAACAATGGCACTGAATGAGTTTCATTACTAAATGCTAACTTAAGTCTTTCATAACTTTGTTTCTGGTTTAGATCTCAACAAAAATCATAAAAAATCACCGAACGAAAATGTTCTCTTGTTCAATTCATTTTTCCGCAAACACTTAATTTTCTAATAGCCGCCGGAAATAAAAAAAACAAATGACAGTTTTGAAAATTTAATGGCATTTGACAAGCAGAGTTCCATTTACAAAATTCGATTTTTTTTTCTGTTGCATTGTAGTCTTGCGACATATATGGCCCGCCCATTGCCACTTCAGCGCTTGCTGATTCTTTTAACTATATCGGCAGCCTAGTTCTTCGGCGAATCTCCTCGTTACCAGTAATTTTGTCCAGCAAAGAAACTCCGAGCATAGATAACTCTCTCCATCGCTCGCTGAACGACTTTGAATTTGTGAATCAGGCCTGCCGCCAGAGACCACGTTTCGGCACCATATGTCATAACGGGCAGGACGCATTGATTGAAGTATTTTGTCTTCAAACATTTTCCAAAAAATGCGCAATCAATTCGAATGCGTTTGTCGGCATCTTGACTGAAGTTAGACTTATCTAATTGGATTGACTGTACAAGATAGCTATATAGTCAACTTTTAGTAAAGCTCCCTCTACGCTGACCGGTCCAGGACTGATAACCGATGGGGGCCGACGAGTCCTCGAATGGAGACCACGTACCTGCCGGGAAACGTAGCGTGGGACGCCCCCCGGTCTGGTGGACTGACGACTTGAAGAAAGTCGTCGCGGTCGCTCGGCCAACTCAAAAATCGAAGCAAATTCCGCTTTCGTCGCGATCTTGGTGCAGTTTCGTACAAAAAGCCATCGAGATTAAACGAATAAAATAGATGTTATAAACCACATCTTTTTTTTGTGTAATCATATTTATATATCTATTTTTACTGATTAAAAACTTCCCAGATAAATAAATCTGTTTACTGGTGGTCAAAGGTTTCATTAAAATCCAGTTAGCAGTTTTCCAGTACTGGTTCGCGAACGTTTCGTTTTACAGAAATTTATGAAATGCAATCAGTAGTAAACGTGCTACTGATGTCAATAGTAATTATATTTATTTTTAGGATAATTTCATTCATTAGAAGGATGACCGACATGTTGTTTCAACGCGATATGATGCGAGTAAATTGCTAACTTTATTTTTATTTTGTACAATCTCTTAAAATCCAAAAGTACACGAATAAAATACATTTAAGAATCAAGGTACATATAATTAAATGTAAGTTGCTGATCGTACGTTCGAGTCTGAAGAAGCGGTCTGGGAGTGTATTCTAAACTCTTCGTCTAAACTCTAAACCAAGATTTAAAGTACTGGCGACACTCTTCTTTAGCGAGGTCCTCAACAGCTGGCATAAAAGGTCAACAAAATATACTATTTTTGAATAACAAAAGTAAATAATCTCTATAAATATAATAAAACAGTAAAAGGATCGAGTCAGTACATTGACTTATTTTTTTTAAAATAGGGGCTCTTTAGAAGCAAACTACAGAACCCAAAACAGTATTTTTAAAAAAAATTGTCTGTATGTCTGTTTATCAAGTAAAGCTACGGAACGGATTTTGATCGGGTTTTCATTAATTTATAGCTAAGTATCCAGAAGGAAAACTGAAGTTGACATATATTTGCTGCCGATTCAGTATTTTCTGACACTTATTTAATTTTTTCTCTAGAGAAATGTGTATTTTTTTCAATAATAAATGCTTTATCGTGAACTTTACCACAGGAAGAACCTTAGGAAGAAGACTGTAATGTACCAAACTTACGGCAAAAGATCAACATATGCGGTAGAGAATTGAATTACCTTCATAAATGGCTAGAACAAAGTCTATTAATGTATTGACTTAGAAAACATTTGCCTAATACCGCAAATAATGGCTAGTGCTGCAATTTGTTTAAATAACGAACAAAGGATATTCTTTGTTTTAGGCTGTTCCTTCTTAGATACTTTTTTATACTTTACTATTTAGGTATTCTACCATCCCATGGTTTTACCAATCTTGCGGTAATTCGGACCATCGTGAGAGGAGCGCGCTGGATTTGCGTTGACCCTTCAACGCGCTTTTCCTAAAGATTCTGTTTCTGTCCCAGTATACTAACTATCGCCTTTCTGGCCCTTGACAGCACATTGACAGGTTCTCCGGCGCTGAGCAACTCCTTTTTCTACTTAGGTACTCAAAATCTAGCATATCAGTATGTGATATATGAAGTAAGGTAGTTATGTATTATTACACTGTCGAACTGTCAATAAATCAGTAGTTAACCGACGCTTGTTGTGTTACTTGTTGTTGTGTATTTGGCGACCAGGATTCGATCAATGTTTTCAATCCGATCGGATCGAGTACTACTACTTGCTCATTGCATACCATTACCATCAGTCGATGTTCTTCCATTTCTGAAATTCAGAATATACCTCGGTGCCTACTTGCCATTAAGACTTGCCACCACACATGTTCTGTTATACCTTCTGCTCTTCCAGTTACTATCTACTACTATTAAATTACTAAAGTTACTACTAATAAACTTACTACTAAAGTTATATAAATTATCAGTACCTACAGAAGTTTGATAAAAATCCATGTATTAGTAGTTTTTATGTGAGCGTTGATATTGTACATGCGGCCTTGGTGATGCTTTCCGTGCGAACTCTAAATAATGGATCTGGATAAAACGTACCCCAAAAATTAACCCAGCATATCAGCTATAGATATATCTACCAAGTTTCATTAAAATCCATCCAGTGGTTTTTAAATGCGTGATGCGGACTGATGCGCGATCAGACAGACAGACGCACAGATAGACATAGAAACACATTGACAAACAATCATCTCAAAAAACATCTCTGTTTTTGGCATTGTACCATTTATAGTGTACACTGCGTTGATTTTTTTCAAAAAATCGTTTTTGGTTACGATATTATTACCTATATCCATTACTATGTAAATAAAAGTTAGTTTCCGTTATTCACGTTATTTTTTTATTATTTACCCTTTCCAATAATAATAATAATAAAAAAGTTAATAAAATACGATCTTTGCGCTCGCGCAGGGGCTATGTTCAACCATCAATAACTCATAAAGTACATAATATAATATATAAACATTGATGACGTTTTTTGGAGTGGCTCAAAAACTGTTCAGTGAATAAAATAAGCACTTTAAGTTTTTGCTGTAAGTTTGAAAATAAGAAAAAAAAATATTAAAATTTGACTATCATTTTTTTCAATATATTACACCAAATAACATTAGATTATTACACTTTTGTCTATTAAATGGCATTTTTTTACGTCGATAACACTTGAACTTCCAAAGATATTGCAGTTTGAACGTACGCATCCGGAATACGCCGAACTACAAAATAAAAACGGGTGTCATTCAGAGTGGGTTGGTTTATTATGACCCAGATGTGGGGGTATATTTATTGATAAAATTGAGTGCACTACTTGCCCTTAGAATTTGTACAGACAGAAATTTAAATACACTGTATTTAAATTATTTTACTTACTGTATTTAATTTTACTGTATTTAAATAGTATTTAATACTTGTACAGACAGAATTTAATACAAACCAAATACACTGTATATGATTATAATAATCTAATAATTCATTTATTCCTGACTATAAAATACAAATATTAAAGTATATACAAACACAAAAGATTCTCTCTGGACATTCTTATCTCGCAAATCAAACAGGTGTATTTTATCAATGGTGATGATAAATTTGACTATCGCCGTGTGCCAATATATATGCAATAAAGATTGCGGAAAGGCTGCCAATCTTATAACATTACTATAGGGTCGGCAATTCGTCGCACACGACTGTCTGTGGTTATTCACTTACCACCATATAATTTAGAAAAGATCATTTATTCTGTAATTATTCTTCTTATCCTCACGCTAAGACCAATTTAAATTTTTCGCAAATAGTCTCATGTAACTGTGATATTTTATTTAATCACGGCTCTGAGTTCTGGAACTTTAAAAAAAATGCTACTTTATTGTTAGGTGCACCAAAGCTGCCTCCAAAGGTGGGTCGACGAGAAACAACGCGGGAACATTACTCGCAAAGTCCTGTGTCCTCAGTGCAGAGCGGAGTACATCGTGATTTTTCCATCAATGGGGGCGTTCGTGGCGCTTTTGGATGCGATGGAGGAAATCACACATAAGATCTGCCCGTTCATAGCGGGTGGAGTGCTGCTGGGATCGATATATTGGATAGCCATCACTTATGGAGCTGTTACTGTGATGCAGGTTAGTTATTTACTGCTTACTCATCAAACATTTAGTGGGCCAATGGAGGCCGAATATTAAAGACGATCAACGTTTAAAGAAAGTTGGAAGAGACGGAGCTAATCATTCACTCACGTGAGTCAGCGTCATTTGTGTTTCAGCATGTGTGATACATATCATCCTAAGGAAGTGCAAATGTCTTTACTAAAGGTCGGTGCCATTTTTGCAGCTATGCAAGTTCCGTGACATTGTGGATGACTGAGGTACCGGCAAACTGAGGTGGATGGATTATTTCATAAAATATATGTTTAAATAGCTTTACGTAATCGTAGTTACTGTTGTCGAATTTTGTCAACAATAATTTTACAATTGTGTGTATGGGCGCAGGGGCGTGTCGTATCTCATACAAACAAACAATAGAGCTTACCATTAACTAATACACATCTGAGATAAAGCAACGCTAGCGTGGGCGAGGTCACAGGCGATCACTAGTGTTGTGCTCCTCACATTTTCTAGTCGATTAAAATCATTTTGTTTTGTACATATTATTAAGTAGATACCTGCATGTTATTATGATCATTACCGTTTATCAAGTTTCGATACTAATGCACGCCACTGTTTGGGCGTATAATCTCATTTTTCATAAAATTATGCAGTTTCAGCATTATTTGACATTCTGAGGTCGAGATAAACGTTTCTAAGATCGTTCTGAGTAGATTTAGGTTAAGCGTTTCGGAATCAAACTCTATGTAGACTGCATAAAGTTCTATAAAACACGATTCCGACTAAAAACGTATCCGGTTATCCGGTCCTAAACTCCATTCTATGTAGAATGCATAAGATTCCTAAAAACACGATCGTTGTAACACCGATTTGTATATTTGGGGGTTGTCCAAGTGTGTCAAGTCGACTCTTGCACAGAGGTGGTGTAGTTCCTCAGGATTTGTGGTAGCCGCTTTTTTATCCATTAGTTGCCCTTACGACACCCGCGGGAAGAGATGGGTGGTGCGGTGCTATTCAATAGCCGGCCGACACCACCCAACTATTTCACCATGGTAATATTTATTAAAGATCAAAACGACCGATTCGTTATTCATAAAAATAATTAGTCTGACCTTTGAAGTATCAAATGGATTTATATCCTTTGAATTGTCGAGGTTAAATAACGAGGTTGAAAGGTTATTCAACTCTGTCCTATAAACTAAGACGAATGTACCGAGAAGTTTCCAATAGAGGAAGTTAATTTTTCGGGTTATTATGTTATCGGGTCTTTGCCAATGAAAGTCGTGGGTTTGGGTGGACATGTTTAACATATTTAGCATAACGGGTTTATTTTGTCAACCGTTATTCGCTTTTTAAATTGTCTTGACGAATATGTGAGTAGGTCGGTGCCAAAATTATCAAATTATTAACTCAGACTGCTAAACACACTTGGCAGGTGGCTTTTTTGTGTGAAGTACGTAATGATACGTATACGATTTTCTTTCAAGATTATAAACGTTATCAACACTATTTGATATTGTCCGAATTGTGAATGATGATCTCACTCTCTAAAGCGGTTTAGAATCATTAAAAGTCCGGAGAGATTCTTATACCTGATGCCAGTTTCGGATTTTTACCATCGCACATCTCACCATAGAAAGGTGGTGAATCCGCATTTCTATGACAAAGAGCTGTTGCGTTGTGTACGTGCGGTCTTCAAAAACTACCGCGAATTCGAAAGTTGTGGAACGAAACGCTGAGGTTTTCCACTGAGCTACAATATGGAATCTTTTATTGTGAATAAGATCCTACCAGGTCCCTAGCAACCCTGGTGTTGTAGTTGTCCACTTACCATCATGTGCACCGTCCGCTCGTCTGCCACCTGTATAAAAAAACCTATGACAAATGGCACAGTATCGTACCCAACTAAAATGAAGGTTTAATCGTATTCAAAATCGTATCGTAATATTATAATTATTTGGCAGCAAAATGTTAAAATTATCTTGCTGCATGGCTGGCACTTGTAGATTACTTCGACGTATTCTTACTCTCCGGTTGCTTACCTTGAAGCCACAGACTCAAGGCATCCATGTAACACCGGTCTATAACACCGGGTTTTAATTTGAACACAACTTTATTTGGACGCCCTTTGGCCAGGTGGACTGACTACTTGAAGAAAGTCGCCGGTAGTGGCTGAATGAGAAGAGCTAAAGACCGGATGTTGTGGCGGTTCTTGGGAGGGGCCTATATCCAGCAGTGGAGAGACACTGGCTAGTGGTATTACGGTTCGATATTTCTATGTGGTTAGAGGGGAAGGTCTGTGGGCTATGCTCCGAGGGGACGCGTAGGAGCCGGTTAAAGATTGTAATCATTCGCTACAAGAGGCAGTTGGTCTGCCGGAACATAATTGGGCTGCAGTGCCTGCAGTGGACGGTGGGATGAGTGTAGAACAGCTATACTCTAAGTGTGTTCCGCGGAACCCTAGGGTTCCGTGATACCTCTGTCGGGGTTCCGCAAGAATTTAGAAATAAAAAAATCAAAACACCTCTCTCTGGTCGCTCCGCGGCTGTGCGGACTCCGCGGCCGCGCGGAGACAAAACGCTATGAATGTTATTTATTTATTTATTTGTATTTGTATAAGCTTGTGTTACATTAGCTGGTACAATATCTCATAAGTTTGGTCTCAACAATTTTATACTTGTACAACGCGTTCGCTCTAAGTTTGCCGGTCTGTGGAATGCGCGTACCCTCCCCCACGTGACAACAAAACTTATAATGTGTCATAGTTTTACCCAAATATCTAACGTACACAATTTTTATTGTTACAATTAAATAAAAAATTTCGAACGTCATACACTCATACCTATCGCCAGCGGCAAACTTAAAACGAGCGGGTAGTATACTTGTAAGCGCTCAGTCTCTTTGATAAAAGCCGCCTCTGAATTAGACGCTATAGTTGTCAACTAGCGACTTTCGTCTCTAACTTCAAAGGATAAAGTCGATATTGTTTACAACGCTATTTTTAAATTTCTGTTTTTATTTTTGCTTTTTGTTTATCAAAGGTGCCGACTCGAGTATTTTCGAGAATATTTGAGATCGAGTCTAGGACTAAGTATAAAAGCGGCGATCGCGCGTTGGCGTCGTCAGTTGATGATTAGCGTTCGGAGCGATAAGTTACTACCTACTTACAAGCTCGCTAGCGAGAAACTAGTGTTCATTGTTTTACTGCCTGCTGTATTCTGTTGTCTCAGTTTTATACATTTCTTCCCTGTAGGTTCTAAATTTAGTCTCTTATACGCAGTAACGATTGTGCATTATTTAAACCCCACTATCCTGACTTGTAACATTATAAATAAAGAAGAATGGAACGTTGGCTTAAAGGTGTTAAACGTGTTCCAACAACATCTTCTAATGACGCTGAATGTTCAAAAGCAATGCGCGCGGAGAATTTAGCAATCACCGATCCAGAAGATGATGCCACGAGTGCCACGACGTCAAGCTCGACGGTTTCAAAGACGAAAAAAAGGAAGTATGATGAATCTTATATCAGTTTCGGATTTGTTGATTCCAACGGCTCACCTCTCTGCATGCTCTGTAGTAAACTGCTTCCTAATAGTTCCATGGCACCTGCCAAATTGCGTCGACATTTAGAAACCGTACACCCCGAGACTAAAGACAAGAATAAAGAATTTTTTGTTCGCAAAAAAGATCAGTTATTAGAAAGTCAAAAAAATATGATGCATGTAACACAAACTACCAACGAAAAGGCCACGGAGGCATCATACTTAGTTAGCTATCGCATTGCACAAGCAGGTGAAGCGCACACTATCGCTGAGAAATTAATAAAACCATGTGTATTAGACATAACAAAATGTATGCTTGATGAAAAATCTGCAAAGCATCTTTCTACTGTTCCGCTATCAAACGATACTGTTTCACGACGAATCCATGATCTGGCAAGCTACGTCAAACAAGAACTAGTTACACGTCTACAAAATACACGATTCGCTTTGCAAATGGACGAGTCGACTGATGTCGCTGGTTTGGCTATCCTGCTGGTTATTGTGAGATATCCATATAAAAGTTCTTTTGAAGAAGACATGCTTATGTGTTCATCGCTGCTTACAAACACTACCGGGGAAGAAATTTTTAATAAAATAAATATATCTTTTGAAGAACATAATCTCAGTTGGAACAATTGCATTGACATTTGTACAGATGGGGCCAAGGCGATGACAGGTAAAACAGCAGGAGCAGTGTCACGAATGAAAAATAAAGCGCCTAATTGTAGTTCCAGTCATTGTATTCTGCATAGACAAGCACTTGCGATGAAGCAAATGCCGTCTAATCTAAAATTAGTTATGGATGAAGCGGTAAAAATAATTAATTTTATCAAATCACGACCACTACAATCCCGATTGTTCTCATTATTGTGTGAAGATTATGGCAGCAAACATAAAACACTGCTGCTCCATACAGAAGTGCGATGGCTGTCTCGGGGAAAAACTTTAACAAGGCTATTTGAACTTAGAGCCGAGTTACAAATGTTTCTTTCAGCAGATACTTCTTTTAATTTGAAGGACCGTTTGTATGATAAAACTTGGTTGTTCCGATTGTCTTTTATGGCGGATATCTTTCAAAAACTTAACGAATTAAATTTATCGTTGCAAGGTAAACAGACAACAGTGTTTCAGGCCTATAATAAAATAACTGCTTTTAAAAGAAAATTAGATTTTTGGATCATTTGCATTGGTAAGAAAGAAATAGAAAGTTTTACGTTACTCAGTGAGTTTGTTAGCGAAAACGACTCAGAAATGTTTGAAGATAATGTGTTTGAAGAATTGGTCCAATATCTCAGTTCGATGCGCGCATCTTTTGAAAAGTATTTTCCCGAAGAACACAATACAAAAATTAAAGTGAACTCCTGGATTCATAATCCTTTTTTACCCAACTTGGAAAAGCCTGAAAACATGTCAAATGAGATATATGAATCTCTTTTAGAAATGTCATCAGACACAAGTATGGAGTCATTGTTCAAAACGACGCCTCTTAATGATTTTTGGTGCAGAATCCAAGATGAATATGCAATGCTTGGCCAAATGGCTCTGGATATTCTTCTCCCGTTCCCAACTACATATTTGTGCGAAACAGGATTCTCTACCTACGCAGCCACGAAAACAAAATATCGCAATAGACTGGACGCCGAAGCTGATATGAGACTCCAACTTTCTTCCATCAAACCTGATATCAAGCAATTGATGAAAAATAAAAAACAGTTTCATACCTCCCACTAGTTAGATTTTTTCTTTTTTAATGTTTTCTATTATTGTCCTTACCAAGTGGTGAAGTAAATAATAATTAGTAACTGATACATTGTACTTTTATTATGCTGATTAATATAGAATACACTTATAAAAATAATTGTTTTATTGTAGGGTTCCATCAAGTATTTTGCTTCCCAAAAGGGTTCCGTCATTTAAAAAGTTTGAGAACCACTGGTGTAGAAGAAAGTATCTTTCACACTCACTTTCTCGATCTTTTATAACTCACGTAGGAATTTAATTTATTGAAACTTATGCAAACGATTGTCGTCACAAACTTTCTATCTCAATTAAAATATCCAGTTTGAATTAAGAATGGTGAGATTAAAAAGTGACATTGTTATTTAGCCTTGACGGAGAAGGACGATGCATTCTATAGCTGACTTACCGGGTATCGGCCGAGTTACCCCACTGTCATAGAATACCGCTGCATAAACGTGTTTCGGGAATGATTTAGTCCATTAAGAGTATGTTCGAGGCCACTTCCAATCCTCCTGTGCCATCGAGTAAAGAGTATGAAATTATACGCGTTTCGTTTGCGGGTGTGCCAAAATTCGTAAATTATTGACTGTCACGAACTGCAGATTTCTTAAATTAAAAATCCCGGAATTTTGAGAGTATATCCGTATTATATACGTTTAATATAACATATACATAATATTGACGATGACCCATAAGGTTTTTCTATTTTTTTTTTATTGATTGGAAATAAAATTGTTTATTATTATTTCAGTTCGTTGACCCGAAATCGTACTGCCCATTCCGACCGATCACTAATGATAACTTCACAAATATTTGCGTTGTTACGCGGTTACTACGGGATACGAAATGGTAATGTTATCTAAACATTGACTCGGGTGTGTGTAGCGTGTCAGAATAACAGTTGTAGGATTTACAGTAAGCTTTGTATCTAGCAAATACAAATACAAGTTGCAAATAAATGATATTTTTACAAAAAATACGCAACATTCTACATCAATTATCTCTGCAGAATCCATGGTTTTAGGCTTTGGGAATCATTCAGAAACGGGAATTCGGAAATGCCACAGTTTTTGTTTATACTTTTTATTATATTTAAAAATCATTTTAACAGCTGCCGGCCGGCGTGCGCCGGCTGTTTTTTTTATTCTAAACCCCATCTCTTCCCGTGGATGTTGTAAAAGGCGATTAAGTTGTAAAGGCGACTAAAGCCGCTCTACTATTTACAAGCGCTAAGGAGCTGACAACCTTCACAAGAGTGGACCCATCAACGCGCTTGGCCCGCGTGGTGTTTTGTGTTTTGGTGATGTATATGAGGGACGTGTGAGGCTCGTGTTCACCAGTGGACGGTAAAGGATTGGATACAATACAGTATGTAAGACTAAGACTGTTCGGTATTTTTTTGAATTTATCCTTTTTTTTATCGCAATAACAACAAATTGTAACTTCGTACATCACGGACCTAGCTTTGTTCCGGGTACGATTTCGGTATATGTACTTGATATGTCGAAAGATAAAGATGTTTATTTAATATGCAAAAATGTTTATCTATTCATAATATTCGTGTTGGTTTTGTTGCTATGGTTTTATATCAGTAATTCCTAATCAATAAAATCTGATTAATAGCATAAAAAGAGAACACCAAAAACCATAGCGCCAGCCCTTTTATTGTTCACTGCTGGACGCGGGCCTCCTCATGCACATTGTCTTGTATGGCCTAAACGGCACACTGGCCAAGCGGGTTCGCGAGGTCACTCTTTTAGAAGTGATGTAGTTCCTCAGGACTTGCAGTAGCGGCTCTGTTGCCCCTTAGTCAGCCGACACACCAAAAACATTATTTAATAATTTTATTTAACGTTTTTATTTACATGAGTGTTTGAAATACGTAGAATTCGAATTTTCCACTTTCGTTAGCCTTGATTAAATTACTAATACATTTAATGAAGTACTAAATGACGCAGCATTTAATTGCCTATTGAATAACGTTAAGTAATGTAAAACTCGCACTGGTATTAAGAGACTAGTTTTAAATATACAACGGATTTGAAATCTACGCGGATATTTCGTTGCGGCACAAATAGGAATAATCGTTTCCAAATATATAATATATAATTTTTCAAATAAGTCATGTTACTTATTTGGTAAAGACAACTAAGTTTAATGAACTGGAAATAATAATTTAATCTCACATATTTTTTCGTAAACAAAACGGTAATATATATCAAATCAACTCGCTATATCAAGTCAGATAATCTTGTCTTTCACGTATTCAAATTTCCAAAATTTTATTCAAAACTTTTCCTTAATATTTAATATTTAAATTATTTTTATATTGGGGGCTTGCCACTTATCGCCTTAAAAATCAGTATCAACAAAAGCTCTAATTTCTATTAAATATGTATGATTTCTTAATATAATTAATTAATTATGCTATATTTTATATTTAGAATTGTTCGCGGCTTTATCCATTTAAAAACCAACTAACCATTGCTTGCGACTTCGCCCATTTAAAACCCGTTAACGCCCGGTTTTTGGTCCCACAAAACAAGTTATATTTTCCAAATCGATGGCAGCCAAATAAAAACGGACATATACAAAAATGTCATTTTATAGGAAATCCATTTGAACGAAAAACTTCGACATTTTTTATTTACCACTGCATCCGATTAAAATTATCAGAGCAGTTTAATGCTATGATTTATGTACTATTATAAGATGAGTGACATGTTTCTCTTATATTCACCTAAATTTAGTAGTAATTTCTTACGTTGCACAGTAATTTAAAATACTCATTATTTTAATTAAGATATTCAATTTCAATCTTTTGTAACACGTTTCATTTGGTAGACTAGGTGGCCATTTGAATGAGATTTAAGAATATGTGTGGGTAACACCATTCCTTGCTGTATTTTACCAAATATAATATTTATCATAACCATTGTATATTCAACCCACGCAAATACCTTGACCTTTCAGTCATAATAAGAATTCATATTTTTTGTATCTTATATTTCATTCGTATTTAGTACAATAATTGTCTATATTTTACACCTGTCCCTTTCTACTATGCTGACAAATAGACTGATTTTATTAGAAAATTTCATAATACTACGATAGAGAGACGCATCAACAAACAGATATTATCTTTTACATGTACCTAGATATTTGAATAATATGTTATTAGGTCCTTACCTATGAAATTGCCGTTTTATATGGTAAAATTCAGATATTTTTTTTTGTATGAAAATTATATATTTAATTATTCGAAGTATGTATTATTATTACATACAATGTTATACCATCATCTAGAGTCGTAATGACCCGCGCCCCTTATATTGAGAACTACGAAACCAATTTTGATAAAAAGTATCCTATAATCTTCCAGACGTTATACGACACTGAAATCGCGTTGCCCTTTGCATATAGAGCTGCATTTAATAATAATGTGTTTATTATTCACTCGTTGAATAATATAAAATTAAGTAGCAGAAATCCTTTTAAGAAGTGATTTAAAATTGATGACGACCATATTTGTCAGAAGAATTTTGAAAAACAAAAATACACCGTTTATAGAGAAATGAAAAGGAGAGCAGGTATCGGGGAAGTGTGTGGACACTCTCCTGCCAGCTAGATCGACCACTTCAAACATTACATCGAATGAGAAGAGCGGAAAATTGTGTGTGGTGACGAGCCCCGGGAGAGATGTATATCCACACGCTGATGGTGATGATAAGTATAGAGAATTCATACGTATTCTGTATACACAAACAGAATTATTAGAATTTCTTTGCGACTATGCTTTGTTATTTATTTTAAGTCATTCCTTTAAAAATGCGTCCGTTAAGGGTGTAGATTGTTGGCCTGAGATCTCGATTTCGAGCGACCGCAGCGCCAAAGTTTAATGTAACATCCGACGGGGCGGATGAATGACCTAGAGAGCGCGATTTTCAAAATGTTTTGCAACAAACGTTCCACGTTGAGAAATTGTTATTGAACTTGAATATTTACAGCATAACAATAACGTTGAATTTTTGGAAACTAGCTGTTGATTCTTTTTAATAGATTAATAAGAGTAGTTGAGACACAATTTTTATGTTTTTCTATCATTTGACATCTGACATTTTTGTATTCTACTTACCTAAAATTCCAACTATTTATTTATTTGTAATTTCACTACCAAAATTTATTCTAATTCGTAAAATATTCATTCAATAAAATAATTGCAAATTCAGTAGGAAGTGTGTTTATCTCTACGCAAGGAAATGTGCCTATTGCGTAAACTCAAATACTTACTTTTTGTTTACGATCACCTCGTCGATATCTAAAAAAAATCCTAGGGTTTTAAAAAAAATGTCAATAAATGAAACACAAGTATAAAAATGATTTATTTACTACACAATAACAAATATGAGTCGCCATTACTCGCTATCTCAAAAGCGTGCTAGGGTTGTACAAAAATTAGTAAATAATTCATTTATTTACTAATTTTAACAGAAGTTTGTAAATTATTAATATACTAATTAAAAGTATGTAATTAAACAATAACGAAATATGAGTTCAAAATTCTAATGGTTTTTCATTCGATTACGGATCAAGTTCTGATTTCTGCTAATTTGATGATAAAATCAATGGCTATCACAAAACCTATCAGAATGAAAACGTTACCAGCTGCCCGATTCACGTAAGTAATAAAAACCGTAGCGCAGTGACGTCACTTCGTTTTTTGCAAATTTAGCCCTTTTAACCGACTTAAAAAAAGGAGAATTCTCAATTCGCTGTATTTTTGAACCAATTTTTATGATTCTTTACACCAGGTAACTCAGAAATTGTATAGTAATTGAGCTATTGGAAGATTTATGACAATCCAAGACTAGATAAGTAAGTGCGTTTAAAACAGAAAACCAAAAGGCGATTTCTAAGTTCCTAAGTTAAAACGACTTTTGGACTGGCGTGTTTACGTGAATCGACTGGCTGGGTAGTTAAGTTACCTGTATCTTTCAAAATCATTAGGCGTTCTTCTCTTTCATAACACGTAAAGCTCTTTCTTTCCTCTCTTTCATAGCCTCTATGATACTGGGCGCGTCACGAATGGGCATGCTTCGTGACTGCCGAGGATCAACTAATTCTGGAAGTAGGCAATCGTAATAAAACCTAACTAATTTCATCTCCATTTTCTCCTCCCAAAATTTGTCGTCCTTTTCTATAATATAAACTTTCATAGGTACAGTAGCACCAAACCAGATGCCAAGCATGCAAACGTTTCTTTTAGTAATATGTACCTGTCCCTGAATTTGGAAATACCAGTTATGATTTTTATTTATGACATAACCCTTGGAAGCCTTGTCCTTAACCCAAAAGGTATGTTTGGCCATTGCTTCATCAAGAGTCATGCCAGCTAAAGAATGTGGGCACTTAATTTCAATTAAACCGTTTGCATAAATGCCATCTGGTGTAGTACCAAGAAATTCATATTGATCGTCGACGAACAAACCGCAACCTTGTATACTAATATTCTCTTGAATTTCTAACTGTTTAATTGCGGTTTCTTCGTTTTCGATACCGTACCGTACAGCAGGCAAACTGGAGATATTACTACCATAAACGATTTTACGAACAAGAACAGCACAACTTGTGCTCTCTCGTTTTTTACAAACTTCCCCGAACGATGATGAGGTTAGTAATTTTCTCCTTGTACTCATCCACTCAGAACTACTTCTTTGCAAATGGGTCGACCTTTCAAGCTCCTCTCTTTCAGCACAAGACAACTTTAAATCGGCTAAAAAAGATGACTTGGCTTTCTCATATAATTCTGGACTCAGATCAGGTTTTTCGCAGTTTGGTCCATAGTGAGCGTCTTTCGATACAGCGCTGTGGCTCTTTTTCAATCTTAATTTAGGTTTAGCAATTAAACGGATTCTACGATTACAATTTTCCACTTTCGCGATCAAAGGATTAGGACTAGATTTAAATATTACTTCATGAGTTTTACTATGAATCGATCCTGTATTAAAAGACACAACAGCAGCTGCGCATCGGCCCGCATAAGAACCACGGGAAGAATAATTTACACGCTTACCCCCTACTAATTTGGCAATCACTGCGTTAAAACTTTCAACTATATTACTTGTACAATTATGAATTAAACTTCTAGAATGATATGACAGTCTTTTACTTAAAATGTGTACCGCGTCCATTAATCCGCATCCAACAATTGCTGGAAGCAACCCAACAGGTTCTATTCGACGAGTATCAGGTCTACAGAAATACTCCTTGCAATATTGGTGATTACCAAATACGTGTTGTGGACCATTTAGGATATCTTCACTAAGATTTTTTATTTTTTCTTCGAGTGACTGATTTTGATCGCCCCAATATTTAATAGCGCATTTTACACCCGTTCTTAAACGCAAATACCTTTCTTTTAGGAATTTCCGCAATTCGCAAGGATACTTAGTGTCTTTCGACAGTTTCTCCAAGCTATTGCAGTAGTTTCGTAAAAGATGATTTTTGCATTCAATTTTCTCTACTGTTAAATTACCGTACGGTCGCGAATCTAATATTTTTTTATAAGTACTGGAATCGCCGTCTGCTACAAATTTATTATAAATTACACCGTGATCAACAATGGAACGTTTAAACCCCTCAACTATTATGGTCGATTCCATACCGGTAGATGATCCCGAATAATTCTTGAAACAACGGTGTTCCGAGGGCTGACTGTCGTTCTTTGCGGCTCGTGCACAAACTACGCAGTATTTATTTTTAACTCCAAAAAACAATACTTTATTAGTTTTAATGCCAATTATCGCAGCTGCGCCGGACAAGGCGGAAAAATTCTTACCATAAGATCTCTTGCTCCAACAACCGTCAACAGCAACAGATATTAATGGTGTACCATTTTTATCAACACTACCTATAGACACTGCGTACTCCGCTTCTTCCTTGACAGCTTCTGCCATGGAATGTGCTGCTGTCTTTTCCCACCAATCGCAAACCGTATTATTAATTTCATTGTATAATGAAGGTGACATGATTGGTAGGGCTACTGCGGCAGTTAATGTTTTTAACTGATAGTAGCTCCCACCAGATGATATGATACCAGATACAATTTGATGATTCACTTCCATTCTATCTTCTTTCTTTTCAATCAAACACACAGTAAATTTCATACTACACATACTACATTTCATGATGAGTTTTGAGTCCAGACCAACTTTTACTTCACCTATTATACTGAGGTAACTTAACTTACAATCCATTGGACCGTGGTCCCCTATGGCCTGAAGAGCTTTAAAAAAAAAAGAAACGTCTACAACTCTACGCCCAACTTCCATTTCATCCACCTTTCCCTCTTGGTCGTTTTCAATAACTAGTTCCTGTAAAGAAAGATAATGGCTTGATTTTTTTTATAAAAAATAATTAAAAATTTAAAAAAATGCAAAAGAATTAATACAATATTAGGTTCCTGATGAATAGAAATTATAATTTCTTTACACATTAGGTATTGTTTTTTTATGACGTCACCTATTTGAACGTAAATTTTCTTTTGAGAAAGTAATTGAGAAGTATTTCGGTACTAAGGTGTTTGTCTCTCGATGAAAATAATAAATATTGCAAGAAAAATCTATAGGTAGGTATTGAGATTTTGTCTTCGCCCATCACTAACTAAGTAGTTTGTTTATTTATGTAACAAGTCTACAAGAATTACGTATAACAACTTACCTCTATACAGCGCGTAGCATTGTTGCTCAGAGTCTCGGCCCCAAGGTTTTCTTTATTTTCAATACTGGAAATATTATTCATCAATATTATCCACTTTTTATTTATTTTGTACAACCCTAAGCCAGACGCTAGGCGCCTCGCGTCTGTTTGGCGGTATAGGTATGTCGACAAAGTTGCGCTGTCGCCTACCTACTTCCACAATTTGATATTTAGACAATACTAGCCGACCCGGCGAACTCCGTATCGCCTTTTTTTTTTTTAAAAATCCTATTATTTTGATATTACATACAGATACTTCAATTTTATTTATCAGTATAGATATAGATAATACAAACCAATATTTACATGTTATTGTAGGTATATGTCTGAATCGGGCGATCTAAATCATATGACATATTGTATTAGCTTTGTAATGTACCCTGTTCAAATGCGATAATAAATAAGTAGGGAGGAACTTACATTTTATTCCGAGATCTTTTGGCTTTCATATTTTTATAATGCGTACAAAACTTTCTTTTCCCTGGCATGCCACTCAAATTCAATCAGTCCTGCGAAAAAAATAGCCTATGTTACTCAGTGATAATGTAGCTTTCGAATGATAAAAGAATTATTAAAATCAGTCCAGTACTTTTTGAGTTTATTCGTTACATACAAAAATCCAAATCTTTCCTCTTTATAATACCTATTATTGTAGATATTGTATTTTTTACGATTTATATCTAGTTCCATCATGGTTTTCTTTCAGACATTCATTATATCGATACTTTCTACTAACTGAAAATAAATTAATTATAAAAATGTTATACTTACAGTTTTTTACAAAAAACACAAATTCACAATACGTAATTCTGCTGTCTGCAGCCGACAAGCGTGGTGTCGCGTTCACTTACAGAAAGGAACTGCCGCTGCAGACCACCGAGATTGCACGAATGAAACGAACGTTTTATCCCATACATTTGTGTATGAAAAATTTACCTTAAAATATATCTAGATTTTAGGGCTTTAAAAGAGGAAGTCTTTGTTTGTAAAGGTATAAAAAGAAGTATACAGCTATACTTATTGGTTTCTTCAGTGTTCAAAAAGTGTTTCTTTTTATCAATTTGTGTTGATTTATGGGGTTAAATCTGAAAAATACGAAGTCATGTTTTTGCATTTTTACTCAATTTTGTGCGTTTGTTGACGTTTATTATATAACAACTATTAGGTTTAAGAGTTTAATATAAGCATGAACATACTTATTGGTCTTTGATTGTAATATATACAAATTATCATTGATATCAATCATATGTAAATAGGTTAAATATGAAAAATCGTAACACTCTTTTCGGTGATTTTCACGATCTACACCCTTAAGGTGACCTGGTACATTCTGAAGTCTTAATGTATTTTTTGCTGTCTTTGTTTCTTTAGAGTTTAGTTGTGTCTGTTCTACTGGCTCATACCTTAGAAGAGATTCCTAAGATCACAATTTAACCGACTCACCTTCATCTTATCTATTGACATTGACAGAATTATTGTGGGCCCTACATAACAATGCCAAAAACCTTTATATCTTTAGAAATAGCTTTTAGTTATATGTGGTTTGACCGCGTGGTGTCGGCTGGCTTTAGTATAACACCACCCGTCTCTTCCCACGAGTGTCGTGTCGCGCCCATTAAGGGATAACAAAGCGGCCACCACAAGCCCTGAGGAACCACTTCTAAAAGAGTGGACTTGCCAACCGTTAGTCTAGCTCGGCGTTTCAATGCCACATCTCTCATGCACAATAGAGTGTGCACGAGTAGACACATGTCCAGCAGTGGAAGTTAAAAAGGCTGGTTATGGTATCTGTGGTCATCTAACCAGGCAACCTTTATTTTGCAGGTGGTGGGCCACAGGGAGGGATTAGAGATGATGGAATCAGCGGACCCCCTAGTTTTACTAGTGCTGCTGCCTACCATCCCTGTGACACTCATCAGCGCCAAGATGTACAATTGGGAAGATTCAGTGCTGCTGTTCCTGAGAAAGTATTGTGCGAAGATACCGGCCCTGT
This sequence comes from Sesia apiformis, assembly GCA_914767545.1. Lineage (NCBI taxonomy): Eukaryota > Metazoa > Arthropoda > Insecta > Lepidoptera > Sesiidae > Sesia > Sesia apiformis. Next base: position 6,829,537 of record OU611970.1, on the reverse strand, counting down.
CGTATATACTGCCTTTTGGCAGGTAAGTATAGTTATTGAATGGAGCTCGAGTTTATGCGAAAAATTAGTTCTGTAACGTAATTTTTAGGGAAGGAAGTCTGCAGACAAGTACAGCCCAAAGTGGACTAAGTGGATACTATCGTCGACGGACATAGGCGATGTATATCAATGTCAGTCTAGATTGGCAAACGTTAGCACCCCCCCGGATGCACCGAATGCCTATAGAGATTTATGAGTGGATTGAGAAAAAGGTTTAGACAGAGTGTGAAGTATAGTGACCGAGAAGTTTTACATTCATCCCATAATACACTTTTCGAGAAAGATAGTAGGGAATAAAATGGGATGAGAGACTTCTCTTTTACCATACTTCTCACTCAATGGAACGGAATGGGATGGGAAATGGACTCTGGTATAGCTCTGGCCGTGTGATGTCTGCCGGCTTTGAATAGCACCATCCGATCTCTTGCCACTCGGACTCACTTCAGCGGTTGTGGGGGTGCCCCATCGATAAATGACTTATGTGAGCTGAAATAGGTTAAAATGAGTACTTGAAGTTAGTTATCAGTGACTAATAGGGTTATTTACATTGCTAGAGATTCGTTATGTACCTATTATGGATTAGAAGCAGACAAATAGAAAACCTGCTGATAAATGTCTATGGTTATTAAATTTTACGTCAAGTAGTGACCTGACTGACAACTGAGGCATAGCTCGGGAAAACGATGGATCGATTTCATTTAATGTTAGCATCATCTCGCAAATGGAAATTCTGTTCACCAAGTTTCTGGCATTTAAATTATGCGGCACCCAAACATCTAGCTTGTTTACAAAATTCAGTTTATGCAGGTGGTCTAAAACTGTTGAGTGGTGAATACTAAGCTCTTCCGAAATTTGATGACTGCTGATGTGACGATCTGCTTAAATTTTTTCAATGACAACCTTAATAGGTCGACCAAGCGAGGAACACCTTTCACACCAAAGTTACCAGACCTGAATCGACTGAACCATTTTTTGCAGTAGTTTTAGATAAAGCATTTTCTCCGTAAACACAAGTCTCTTTTCGAGTACTAGAAGCATTCATACCCTAGTCGAAACAAAATTGTAAAACATATCTAATTTTCTTCTTATTACCTACCATTTTAAAATTGTTAAAAAATATGATAACTTTTATCTTGTAATTTAAATTTGCCACCATTACAAAAAAGTCAGCTGTCAAACGGTATATCACTTTCCCGCCAGTGATCAGTGTTGCCAGAAATATAGCACGCTAAAGTCATACGTTTAAAAAAGCCGCGTACGTTTCCGACTACCTATTATATCCCATTGTAGGGTTCCTCCCATTTCAAGAGGGATTTCGTTGTGTTACGGACCATAATTCATCTTGTGGATTCAGTGCTGATTGGTGGATATTACATATGCTCTAAAATTTTTTAGGCACGCGGGTTTCATTACTATGTTTTCCTTCACCGTCGAGCTAGAAATAATTTTAAAATTAGTACTTAAGTAAAAACCCTTGAGCGTGTAGACCAGGGTTGAAACGAAAAGCTAGCGAAAGTGATACTGCTATAAAGTAGAAAGTGATAAAGTGGATACTGCTGTCACCTCTCTCCTGCCTCTTACTGTAAAAAGATATAGAAACGCACAGCATGGCGCGTTGTTTGACAGCTTACGAACGTTAACGTTTTTTAAGAGATATATATATATATGAGAGATATATCTTGAGATATGTGATTTCTTGATAGTGTGTGTTTTGCGTTCCGAGTTAATTAATATGAATAAGTACATACTTGCTAAATACAAGGCACAAAACATTACAGAAAAACTTACTTAACATTTAATGTCAATTATCTAAGAATCATGAGCAGAATCCATTATCTTTCCTTTCAGTTGTAGATAAACTTAACATATTCCTTTTCAGTGTGGAAGGCGACAGGGGCGCCGTAGTGGCGAGCCAACAAGCCAATAACTCAAACGCTAACTCGCACCTCTCACCCACAAGAATCTTTTGCTCAGCCCTTCTACTACCAACTATCTCCACCATTATAGGCAAAATATTCTTCCGCTCCATTCAAAACAATCTACATCGAACCATTCTTGGAGGCCTCACATACATAACTATTAAGGGAGCCCTTAAAATATACCACAAACAGATGCTATACATCCGACAGTCGAGTAGGAAAATTTTGGATTATACAGAGTCAAATTTAAGGTTGTATAGAAATGCACCGTCTACAGATGCAGTATCCATTACAAGAGATGAGAGTGAACAGGTTGTGTAATGTAGTTATATATAAACACACAGCGATAAAGATAATATGTCATGTTTTTATTGGAAACTAAGCCTGAGATAAATGTTTCTAAGACTGTTCTGTCTTAGATTGAGTGGTTTGAAATTAATCTCTGTGCAGACTGCATAAGCTCCTATAGAACGTGAGTCAGATTGAGGCAGAGAAAGGTCTATTTAAAGGTCACATTTTAGGGTGCGAACATAAAGAATATAGGTTCCTGTTGTCATCGTCAATAATCGGAATCAATAATTTGCTCTCCCTTTTTTATATATAGCTTATCTTATTGGGGATGGTCATCCATACTTATGATTTTGACTGCAGACTTGATTTTTAAATAAGATATTCACAATCCATATAATTTAGGATAATTGTTATGTAAACGGGTCACTCACGATTTATTATTTATTTATTATAGTTGATATTTGGGTCCAGTTACACGAACCGTGGTGGCGGCGAGACTGCGGACGCGGCTCAACGTGTTGTTACTTTAGGATATCTTGCAACAGTGTACAGATAATTTAATAGAGTTCTGCATTTTGGTAATCGAATTCGTACAGCAGGCAGCATTGACCGTTTCTGCTTATTCCAGACTGCAAATTTAATCTACTAAATTCATCTTACGATACTTGTACAGATGTAGTTAGAGGCCACTTCGGACACTCGCCGAATTTTCTTTCGCATAAAGTTTACCTCGTTTCTTTCCTACTTATGTCCTTGAAGAACGCAAAATTCACTTTGGAGCCTATGGTAAACTCAAGTTTAACGCAAATGGTTTCAACACGCTTGTCGCCTTAGCTTCTAAGCTTTTAATATGAACAGTCATATGTCTTATGTTTACACAAACATGAGACAATAATTACGCCGACTACCTTTAATTAAACCTACGTTTTTTTCACCAGTTGCCACGAGTTGAAATGACGTTCCAGGCTACCCAGAAAGTTTTGCGACAAAGTTTTATCTATGGAACACAGGCTGGTTTTAATATCAATTAAACTTAAAACTATCTATAGTCCGTTTTTTAATCCCGGAGATTAAAGTGAATTTTCGTGGATTGCTAGTTTTTCGCATTTTTAAAATAGTGATGTCCAGCGATTTGAACTAATCGTAAAACCACATATTCGATATTGTTTAAAAAATGTTTCTCTGCAAAATTGCGTGGTGCTGGATCAAATTTGTGGGAATCGATAGAATTAAAAATAATCGTCTGGCAAAAGAGTGAATTGGAAATATTAATATGGTGAAAATATCGTAAGTATGATAAGTTATGACAATAGAAACGCATTTATAATATATAATTTTACGATCCAAATAACGACCCGGAACCATTAGGATCACACTACGCAAATTAATTAGCAACATTAATTCCACGTTTGACATTTGTACTTGTCAATTTAGTCTTCAGGATTAGAAAACGAACTAAAAACAAAACATTCAAATTATCCCCCCCGAGCTGAATCTAAAATATCGTGTCTTATTAAAAAATAGATATTCGACGGACACATTTCCGCCCTATGATTTTATATGATTTTTAATGTTCTTTAAAACCTTAAGATTTTTTTAATAGACTTCAAATGGTGTTTTTTTGGACGTGGGAAGGGATAGTATGGGAATGGGCTCTGGCATATCTCACTCACCACCGAAACACGTACATACATTGGGGAATATGATAATTGGGGAGTGGCATATCTCACTCACCACTGAAACACGTACATACATTGGGAATATGATAATTGGGGAGTGGCATATCTCACTCACCACTGAAACACGTACATACATTGGGAATATGATAATTGGGGAGTGGCATATCTCACTCACCACTGAAACACGTACATACATTGGGGAATATGATAATTGGGGAGTGGCATATCTCACTCACCACTGAAACACGTACATACATTGGGAATATGATAATTGGGGAGTGGCATATCTCACTCACCACTGAAACACGTACATACATTGGGAATATGATAATTGGGGAGTGGCATATCTCACTCACCACTGAAACACGTACATACATTGGGAATATGATAATTGGGGAGTGGCATATCTCACTCACCACTGAAACACGTACATACATTGGGAATATGATAATTGGGGAGTTTGCAGACAAGTGCCCCTCTAAGGCAATTGTGTATCGTTAATGCAAATTGTGGTTTAATGAACGAATTATGAATTTAATTATGGTCGACTAAGTTTAAATGACGAAGAAACGTACGTACGTACGTGTTACGGTAGAAAACGTGGTTGATGGCAGTGAAAAAATTTATTTGTGGAAACAGGCGAATTACATAGAAGGAAATTCAGGAGAGATTGGAGTGTGAGCGAAATATTAAATGGGCATCTACGAGTCAGGAGGATAGTATTGCGCTGGGTACCGCACGACCCGTGCCGTGATATGATGACAAACTTTGAAGCAGGGTCGCCTCGGCGCGTTAACAACATTTTCACAGGTGACGAGTCCTTGGATTTACCAGTATGATTCAGAAATTAAACGCCAATCTACTGCTTGGCCAGCCAACGCCTACCAAAGTAAAATAAGAGCAAGAAGCGCTGGAAATTTTTAATCGCAAGTTTTTTCACTTTAACTGGTCACCTGATATCTGTACCTTTACGAAACCAAAGCAGCATTAATGCAGAATGGTACGCGCTTGCCACACGTTTTTACTGCAGTGAGTAACAGCCGGTCAAACACTGGTCTCTGCTGATTGCTGCTACACCACTACAACGCGTCGGCTCACTTAGCGCTTAAACAAAGGACTTCTTGGACAGTACCTCGGTTAATGGTTCAGGCCACCTTCCTTAAAGTCCCGACTTGGCATCTTGGGATTTTTTTATTTCCCAAAATTAAATCCCAACTAAAAAGGAAGCAGTTTTCGTCGCCGGAAGACGCGCTACCTATGTTCGAAGAGACTGTGAAAGAGGTACCCGGGGTCTTAGAGTGGGAAAATTGGTTCAGACGCATGTAACTTTGTATAAATGCAAGTGGAGAGTACTCTGAAAAATGTAACAAGGAAATTGTATCCCGTAGGACATTTTTTCTTTTTCGCAAAATTTTCTGAGTTCCCCTGACGTATTAATTGTTCTCCGCTAAGTTTTAGGTTCAGTTCAGTTTGTCTAGAATAGAGATTTTGTTTCTATCGTTCTACCTGTGCTATCCTTTTGTGGATATTGACAGTTTTTTTGATAAGGAGGGAACATTCAGAACGTCAGATTTTCTGTGTCTATAGTAGAAGGTACCAAGATTCCGCAATAGAGTTATTTGGTTCCCTACTGTGAGATTACCATGGACCATAACATACCTAATCCAGCCACTACCGACGACTTTCTTTAAGTTGTCAGTCTATGTGGCCGGAATGCTTCCCACACTACGTGGTCTCTATTCTAAAATTCATCGACCGCCACTGATTGGTGGCGATCGTCGATTTGAGAATACATACCTACTACAAATGTTATACAAGCGCTCTAGGACTGGCACGTTAGAGTTTAATGGGGTTCTAGGTTCATAACTCTCGAATTCACGTGTTTTCAAAATGGAACATTCTTATTACGTAGTACTTAAGTTTCAAATTTGAATGTTCATCTGCTTCACTCCCCTAGAAGTTGCCAACCAGGTTTCTTTGATAAGAACGTCTGATGTGTCATCTCTCATCTAGTCTATTCCCATATCGAAGGTGGCGATAGATATGTCCGGACAGTTTATTATCAAACTGTGTTTATTGCTGGATACAGGATTCTTACGATTTATAATCTTCCGCTGTTCTCGTCCAGCCACTACCGGGGATTTTCTTAGGTTCATGAACAATTAGAAACAAGTTATACTCCTCAAAGGATCGATCGACAAATTCGGTCGTGTTTTATAATTCAAACATTTGTTGATCTGTAATAAAACTTAGACATATAGTTTTCACTTGGTGGTGTATTATGAACTTAATCATGGTGTATTCAGTCTTTAAACCCATGTATAAGTAGGATGGTGCTCCACAATTTTCGTTTGAGTGCGTTCATAATGCATTGCAAAGTAGCTCATTTCACAGCCTAAAGTGACCGGTAATAAGAGGTCCTAATAGCCCCCCCTCCCCCCGTTTCCAGTACTTATGCTTAGAGGTCTTTTTGGATGTCATTTATGATGTCTGCTAAATTGAGGCTTAATTCAGAACTTGTTTATTGATTTACACATACTGTCAAAGCAAATTCAACTTTATCTTTCCAAAATTGAGTTGTATTTTGTAAGGAATGTGTCTTGTTTTCACTTCAATAGTGTCTATCGGTCTCCTGATTGAGATTCCTAAGTGTTCCTAAATGTGGTAACAAAATATATGAGTTATTGATTGTAATAATCTATATATTCGTGTATATAATGATATATATATAATGATATAAATAATTGTCAATTGGAAATATTTTCTACAATGTTTAATTTATTTCACAAGTTCTATATTGAAAATCATGATTTAAATATTGCAGTTGGTAACATTCGACTCAGAATAACAATTTTACGAATTAATAGATCCTACGCATCGCCAGTTTAAGGCAGCTAGTAATAACAATAATCAAGATAGATAAAAAAAATCAATATATTATTTTTTATTTTTGTGTTTTTTCAGCTTGTAATACTGCCCGTATCAATATTTTGTAATAAAAGTAATTTTTTTTAAATAATTTGTTTAATTTTTCGGGTTTACTGCCTACTAGTGTCAGTAGTTGAAACTAATATTTTTTCACAATGACGGACCAAGTGGAGTAATCACGAAAGTGCAATGCAGCCGGCCCTTTCACTAGCCACTGCTGGACATGGGCCTCCTCATGCACATTGTCGTGTGCATGAGGGATGTATGGCCTTAAAATAAAGCTCGTTACCAGTTTATCAAAAATAGAACTTTGTTTTCACATTATAATTTTTTTTATAATTGCAATAATGCTAATTCATTAGAAAAATACACTCACGGAAAACTAATTTTGAGATGATGTCAGTAAAGAATATTCGAGAATGTTTTTTTTAGTTTCACTCATCAGTTGCTTCACACCGTAAACGAAAGAATTACAAAGAGTACGAATGTGATATTACTATTGTACTATTGTAGAGATTCGTTTTTGGAATAGAAGAAATAATTTACCGATACAGGCAGAGGTATACGTTTGTGTAGTATGCCGTTTAGTACTAATAAATAACTTAGTAATTATTGTGTAGTATAGTACTAATAAATAACCAATAATAATATATTACCAACATATTGATGATTCCTATATGTATTCACCTTATCTTAATTTTTGCACTGGAAATAATAATTACATTCTTAGGCTGCATTCTAAAACGTGCGATAAACACTTTGACATTTAAAAATGGTGCATTTTTTATATTCATAATTCACAGCAAAAAGAGACCCATCCTTATTTAGACTATCAAAAAGCGGTACTTTTGGAACGCAGCTATTTATAGGTACGCATTTAAATTTATTTTGTAGTGTCTTCTAAATTCTGTCGTAAAGTTATTGCAATCTTCCAGTGACAATAGTTACGTTTTCTTTTCCTCTATCTTATGATATTAACGAATGTACAGTTTTTGTGTAGCATAACATTCGTGCAGGGCGGGTAAAAGTCATAACTTTTACCCGTTAAAATTACCGTTACCCGTTACACACATCAAAGTTTAAATAAATCCTGATAGTCCCTCAACTTCATTAGCGGTACTCGATCTTGTGGCGAGGAATAGTTCATAGCTATCATTGCTTGATAGCTCTGAACACTAATGTTTTATGCAAGTATGGATCTACTTTTTTATGTTTACGTTTTACTTTATTATTTTTAAGTTGTTAATTTCAATTGTAATTTTCTTTTCTTACCTTCATTGCACCTATCTGTCCTTTTAATGAAATTACCTACATACTAATAGCCGATTCCGAGGAAATGCCATTAGGACAAATCTAATAAGGTTTTTAATGCCATTTGTAATTATAAGTTGGAATGTACCTACTTATAGGTACAGTAATATATTCTCTAAACAAATGAGTATCTCCAATAAAGTTATCGGACTATAGCATATTCTAAAGTTAAATTTATAAAAAATAAATTTCAGTATTTACAACTTCATAGCAATCGGTTAAACGAATGCCTTGACATTTAGCGTGAAAACGGTTGCTATGATTCTGAACAGAGTTAAAATTTTAAATTGTGAATTTAAATTGAAAAGCAAAAACAATTTTTAATAAGTGTTGTTTTTTTAATGTAGTTTAACAACTTACTCTCCCCCCCCCCCCCTCCCTCATGTAAAGACGTGCCTCAAATAGAGTTTAGCGTTTCTCAAATATTTATAAACAATGTGTGAGAAATACTGGAGAGGAGCGTCTATATATACTAAAAATTACACCAGCTATGATTGTATGTATGTTATACTCATTGTTTTATCGCGATAAGTTTATCATAGACAGATAGCTTCTGTAGGTCTAGAAAAAGTCAGTAATTTTTAATTCTATTATAGAGTATTTTAGGCACATTTTGTATATAAAATTACCTAAATATGTTATAGGTACCTAAGTATGATAACATAAATATATGTTCAGAAATGTTAGTTCGTAATATTACGCTAACGTTACTGTCACTAGACATTACTGGTAGAGATATACCTTATTTTTATTTTTCTTATTTTTGTTGAATTTAATAAATAATTTTCCCTTTAACTGTACTTTTATACAGAAAAGATATGTAATTTATATGATATGTGTAAAGATATGATACAAAGGACACATAAAATTCGTAGTGGGTAAAAGCGCATTACCGCGTAGTTAAATGAAATTGTGACGAACAATGGGGACGAAGTGAAATAATCCACATTAATTTTCATTAGCATTTATTATTTCTTGTTACAGAGTGCCAAAGCCGGCACATGCATAAGTTTCTTTTTTTTTATTAATGTAGAAAAGTTATTTGTGACGTCATCTGAGCAAAAGAACCTTCTGGTCGGTATGGGATTTTTTTTAAACTTCATTGCACATTATTGTACAAAAGGCGATTTACTGCTGCTTTAAGGCATTCTCTGCCAAATAACCTTCTGGTTAAACAGAGAGCTACATTAGAAGGTGCAATAAGAGGTATAAATATATAATTTAAACTACAAACGTATATATAACACATCTACAAATAAATATACCTGATGAATACATACAATAAGTACAATACTGATAAATAAAATTCCTATATTTCTAAATGAAACAATTTAGTGCAAACAATTTAACAACCGATTGAGTGCCTTTGTATGATTACACTGGTCTACAATGGAAAAATATTCGAAATAATTTGAACTAATTTCTACTTAACTACTCACGCTGAATACAAGTTGACAAGTAAAAGTCATTTATTAGTTCAAGTTTTTGCGATACTTGACATTTTCCGAATTTAATGATTCTACCCTCATTGAACTTGATAATGTTGATATATATTTACTTAGTTGGCATCGAATGTTAAAAATATTGTGTTTTAGTGCTCTGTTCTATATTACTAAGTGATAAAAGTGAAAAAATAATTATATTTTATAGCAAAATGTCTCGAAAATGTGCGAATAATCCCGACAATTTTTGTTACATCTGTGGTAAAGTGATATTTAGTAAGCAAAGGTGTTCTATATCGCCTACAATAAAAAAAGCCTATTCTTACTATTTTAACGAAAACATAAAACCCCAGGATAAAAGCTGGGTTCCACATTTCTGCTGCAATCCGTGTGCTACAGGTTTGAGAAATTGGCTGAGTGGCAAAAAACATCATTTCGTTTTGCAGTGCCAATGCAGTGGCGAGAATCAACAAATCATGCAACTGATTGTTATTTCTGCCTGACAACTCATGTGTTTGGAAAAGACAAGGGTGTTTCTAAAAAAAGGAAGAATGCCATAGTGTATCCAAATCTACCATCGGCTACTCGTCCTCTGCCGCACAGCAATCTTCATCCGATTCCGAAACGTCCTAACATCGACGAAGATGAAATCACACTTACTTCACCATCAATTTCTTCAATGTCAGAATACGAAGTACCTAGTACATCATCACAGCCACACAGGATAACACAAGCTGAACTAAATGATCTTGTAAGGGACTTAGAATTGCCCAAGAACAAAGTAGAACTTCTAGGCTCGAGACTGCAACAATGGAACCTTTTAGAAAGTGGTGTGACTATTACATCTTTTCCTACTAGACAAAAAGAGTAGCAATATTTTGAAATGGCTTAAAGTTTAGTTTTTTGTAAAGATGTCAGTAGTTTGATGGGAGCCCTTAACATTACGTATAAACAGAACGAATGGCGACTTTTCATAGTTAAACTTAAAAGCTGTTTTGTTACATAACCGAAATATTTTACCTTCGAATCCTATTGGTTACGCAGTCCATATGAATCATATGAAACCCTTCTGCTGCGGATTAAGTATGATGAACACCAATGGCAAATCTGCGGGGATTTGAAAGTCGTAACTCTGCTGCTTGGACTACAATTAGGCTACACGAAATTTTGTTGCTTTATTTGCGAATGGGATAGTCGTGATAGAAAAGAGCATTATTAAAAAAAGTTGTGGCCTCATCGTCAGACACTTCAACCTGGGCAAAAAAATGTTAAAAATGACCCTTTAGTTAACCCACAAAAAGTGTTACTTCCACCATTGCTTATAAAACTAGGACTGATGAAAATTTTCGTAAAAGCAATGAACAAAAATGGAGCTGGTTATCAATACCTTTGCCAGAAATTTCCAAGATTAAGTGAAGCTAAGGTCAAGGAAGGTATATTCATCGGTCCTCAAATAGGAAATATATTTAAAGATGATAACTTTGACTCGGTTCTAGAAGGTAAAGAAAAAAAAACCTGGAACGATTTTCGCCTTGTCGCAAAAAACTTCTTGGGAAATAAGAGGACTGACAACTATGCTGAACTTATCGAAAATATGTTATCATCATTCCAAAAATTGGGTTGCAACATGTCCTTGAAAATCCACTTTTTACATTCTCATTTGGACTTCTTTCCGGATAATTGTGGGGCTTTTAGCGATGAACATGGGGAGCGCTTCCATCAGGACATTGCAAACATGGAAAAACGGTATCAAGGCCATTGGAACGTTTCAATGTTGGCGGATTATTGCTGGACTGTTTGTCAAAATATTGCAGAAGCAGAATACAAGAGGGCAGCGAAAAAACCACGTCGCAATTCTACTAATGATTAAAAAAACTATAATTTCTGTTAATTTTTGCAAAAATCGTTTAATATTTTTTTCTAAAAAAGGAAAACTAATTTTAATATATATTAATTATTTTTGTATTCAGTACGTGAAAATAAATAAAAAAAGCTACTTTACATGAAGAATACTTTTTAAAGTCAAAATTTGTAGACCAGTGTTATTAGGATCGCTATATTGTATGTAAATAATACATATTGTATGTTGTATGTATTTTATCATCCATTTACGTAAGGAGTTGTCCAACCAAGAGTTCGATTGCAAACTCTTTTTGCGTCCGTAATCGAGTCAATACGGTTGCTTTAAGGTTCACATTCATTATGGTAGCTGAAAGGACAAGTTTGTTTTATAACTTTGTTTTTGTCAACTAGGTTTTGACTAGGTCTCGCCAACCGCGTAACCGCGTAAGCTCATCGTTTACGCGGTTAGCGGTTACTGCCAACGAAGTTGACCGAGTATAGTCCTCAGATCAAATATAATAAAAACTAATTGTACTTGACTTTATTTTATAGCTGTAAAATCATTCCCGTGCTCTTTATATCGTCTGCCTAGTTTTATTTTATGTACCTACTCTTATATCGGGAGAAATTTCATAATACAAAAAGTGAACATTTTACTTACTAAATAAATAATAATTTATTTATTATGGTCTCATTAATTAACATGGAAATGAAAATATTAATTTATTAATATGTATGTATAAAGCCTGTAATGTAAAAATGTATATTTTGTTATACCTACTTATTTTTAGTTACTTTTGATTATAGTTTGAAAACTCGTTACAATTACACAATTATAATTAAATTATTATTAAATTATTGGAACGCAATTATAACAGTAAAAACAAAAAGAGTAAAACATTTAATAGAATAAAGATCACGTCGCAGCATGACACCTATTATTGCATTTGTTAAAACCCAACTTTTCATTGGTTTAATTTTTTATTTCGTTTTGAGAAAAGATCAAACCTCAGAATACAGAAAAGAACCAGAAGCCGTGAACACGCGCGAGGGTGAGGCACACAATACTACTCTATAGTTTGGCGCATGTCGCGATTAGTCGGACCGCGCAGAGGTCTTTTAAAATAACGCGTTGCGATCCTGTGATTTTTAATTCAATTATGCCTTCTTATGTCGTTTCTGTGTGTAAAAATACTGCTTAGCTTAAGAAAATCATGACGGCATAACACTTCATTGCGTTTACGTAAAAGAAATATTAAAAAAAATATTTTTTTCATTGTTTCTAATTGTCTCAAAATGACGTGGGAATATTGGTAGTGTTTGCCATAATTAACAAAATGTTTACCCATACTTTTTTAAGTCTTTATAGGTATTATTTTCATCACTTAACTACTTATTATCAAAATCAACAATAATACGTTCTCAACATGTTTAGATCTATTAAATACAGCATATTTAATACAGTTCTGATGTCAACTACAAGGAAATAAAATATATTAAATTAGAAACATTCATTAAATATAAAAGATTTTCGGTAAAAGAATTGTAATATTTGTACCGTTATACTGTATGACTTGAATAACTATTTTATTATCTTTAAATCTACTAAATAGTATACATTTTTAACTACGTTTACTGTGTTTGATTTGAATATTGATAAATTAGATAAAATTATAAGAACATTGTGTTACGAAGCTACTGGCTACTGTGATACAGATCTATCCTAGTTCAGGAGTCGGAGATTTATAAGTTACCCCGAAAACTGGTAAAAACTTCCCGTGCAACAACATTACGCGGCGGGGAAGTAGGTCTGGCGCGGGGGGGGATTTTTGTTGGACAGCGCGGGGCATGCATTTACGGATGTATGCGGCTTCTGGTTTTTTCTGTATTCTGAAGATCAAATAAACTGAAAAATCTGAGCAAGAGATGCTCACGCGAAGTAATTTTCAAACTGTAACGAGTATTAATTTTGATAGCTAATTGTAGAACTAGCCCACTACACGGAGAGATCGTATAAACAACGCTAGTTTTATTTATATTAATATTATTATGAATATGAAATGTTTTATGAATATGAATGTTTTGAACAGATTAAAATCGTTTTCAATTACAATGCTTTTGATTTGATTTCCAAGTTATCTTTAAAGTTGTGAAAATGCAAAAATTAGGAAATTAATTGCAATTATTCTACCTACATAACAATAACAATAATTGATATCAGAATCATTAATATGATATCGATATCTAATTATTATCATAAAAGCGGTATCGATAAAGCAAATCGTTTCTCATATCTTATCTGCAGATATGGCAAATAATATCATGTCTCGAATATATTATAATGCAGTGTGTGCCCACTGACGAGTTACGATGGTTGTATATTAGTGCGCTGCACTTACGCTTATCTGGCGCTAATTAAGTTTGTTTCATTGGCAAGTGCCTGTCGATCGGTGGAACAAGTGCATTGTGTCGCGTCGCTCTTATCAATTTCGGTGATATTTTGAAGGTTACAGGCCGAACAGTTGTAGTGTGACAGTGATTACAGGTAAAATATTACAAATTAACATATATTTTCTTAGTTAAAAACATTATGAAGTATATGAGTAGTCTAAAATAGGAATTCTTCGTTTGAAACAAACATGATCCTGTACCTATTAGGTACTTGTTTCTATAGCAACGTAAGACTGATAAATGTAAGATCACGTTATGCGGAGCGTGATCATTGTTAGATTTGAAAGCAGTTTGTTCAGGGCTCTGATGGTAAGGCACTGTTGTCTGTTGCTACGTCAAACAGCTGCGGAGGTGTAGTTCTTCGACGAAGTTTTAGTTGTAACATAATCATAAGCTAGAACTTCAGCTCATGACTATGTTACAAGAGAGAGTAGTTGCATCGAGTCGAGTGTGTTCAAATAAAGATTGCATGTTGCAATTAGCCCATTCGATACCCGTAACACTTACCAGTACCTATCTCTGTGTGTTTTCCGTAGAAGTACAGACAACGCACTATGGTATCCAAAGGGTTTAATTGCTTTGCATGAGCCAACGATCTCTTGATCACGCTAAAACAACCTTTTCATCACGCTAGGTTTGAGATGTCCGCTCATCCCGAAGCTACGCGATGTGCCTATTATAGATAACTAATGATCTACAAAGATAAAGAAAATAAATAAAACTCTGTCTCAACTACTTGTTAGCAGAATTAGTAGCTTCTTAGTAGAGTTAAATAGATAAACTCTGGAAAGTTTACCTAAATATTTAAACATTGTAACGCTACATTGTAAATGTGAAAAGAGTTTCGGCAGGGATATGGTTTAGAACAGCGCGGGCCCGAGGTGGGTGACGCAAACGACAAAGAGGAGCTCTGAATTGCATCCTGCAAATTCAGCAGCGCATCCGTGTTTCCCGCTGTTACGGGTGTCTATAGGCGACGGTGACCATTTACCATGAGATGGACTACTTACCTGTCATCTCTTATTAAAAGAGTCTACAGCAATATTGCAGTTCTCTTATTTATTGCTTAGCATTAGCATAAAAATACACACAAATTGATTTAAACTAAATATTCAGCAATACGCGTTTCTAGGAAAATTAATTATGAGTGCATGATAATTCATTGAAAAGGAAAGAAATGGCCAAGTTCATTAAATCAATCTTCCAACCGAATGAAAAGCGAAAGAATTCACACTATGAAGAAAGCGCGGAGGAGGCGGACTTTACGCCACCACTGGACGGAAGGAGGAAGCTATCTATATCACGGTCGGGAAGGATGAAGGCGGCGAACAAACTGAGGCATTCGCTCTCATTGGAAATTTATAGGGGAGAGGTACGTACCTACCAAGGGTCGATTTAGACTTAGCATACTCCAGGTCGCGGTTCACACTCAGTACACAAATATCGTCGCTTACGATGTTCTTACAAAAAAAGCTCGACTACTTTGCAACTGTCCGTACATTTGGAGGAATAGGATAAAGTGGCAAATCAATCATTACATCATTTTCTCGTCTTTTTTTTATAGAGAAGAGGGCGGACAAGCAAGCGGTCTCACGTGATGGTAAGTGTTACCGCCGCCCATGGACACCTGCAACACCAGGGGGTATGCGGGCGCGCCGCCGACTTTGCAAATCCTATTCACAGCTCTCTTGAAGAACCCCATGTCGTAGTTTAATGGGAAGACCTCTTGAGGCAATTCGTTCCACAGCCTACGGGTTCGCGATATAAAATAGTTTTTGGACCGAACAGTACGCGACACCTGAAATGCGGATGGACCACACTTCTGTGACGGGAGGTGCGGTTGTAGAAACCTGAGGTGGGAATTATATTGAACAATTCTTCAGAGCATTCCCCATTGTACAGGCGGTAGAACACACAGAGAGATGCAACGTCTCTCTGAACGCTGAGGGGTTCTAAACTGCCCGTGAGAGTGGGATCGTTGACAATACGAACAGCACGTCGTTGGATGGAGTCAAATGGGTCCAATTGGTATTTCGGTGCGCCGGCCCAGAGATGTGAGCAATACTCCATATGGGGCCTCACCTGAGCTTTGTAAAGCATTAGGAGTTGCCCAGGGGTGAAGCGCTTCGCTCTGTTCAACACACCGAGCTTTTTGGAGGCCATTTTGGCCTTACTTTCCAGATGACCCCTAAATTCGACTGCTGGAAATGTCGACACCAAAGATCCCAATACTCTCCGAGATCTTAAGAGGTATGCTCTGAAAGCGAGGTGTTACGACAAAAGGGTTTTTTTTAGCGGTGAATGCACAGACTTGCGTCTTACTGGGGTTGAAATCCACTAGGTTCAGGGAACCCCAAATCGAGACTAGATTTAGAGAGTCTTCAATTTCAGACACAAGCCTGGCGCGACTCTCTTCCACTCCGACTCGAGGGATGTTGGCGCGGCCCCTGTACAAGGCGTCTCCAGTGCTGTCATCCGCATAGCAACGGATGTCACCAATTTGTAACAGGTCGTTGATATGCAGAAGGAACAGAGTTGGAGACAGCACGGAGCCTTGCGGGACGCCAGCGTTAATAGACATGGTGTCGGAGCAGCTACCATCGATAACGACTCTGATGCTCCATCCAGTCAGGAAACTGACAACCCATTCGCATAGTCCCTTGGGTATCCCGAAAGGTGGTAACTTGGAAAGCAGCGATTTGTGCCATACCCGGTCAAAAGCTTTCGCAATGTCTAGGCTTACAGCCAGAGCCTCGCCTCTACTCTCAATGGCGTCAGCCCAGCGATGTGTCAAATACGCTAAAAGATCACCAGCCGAGCGATTATGGCGAAATCCATATTGACGGTCGCTAATCAGCTGGTGATCCTCTAGGTACCCAAGGAGCTGTGTGTTTACAACACGCTCCATCACTTTGGAGAGGAGGGAGGTGATCGCTATTGGCCGGTAGTTGGCCGGGTCGGTGCGGTCACCCTTTTTAGGCAACCCCCTTTCGTCTTTGGATTGTGACTATTTTCATTCATTTTTTTCTCATCAATCAATCTCTCGGTAGTCTAAAACAGAACGAAACACAATAAGATCATAAAATAAATAATAGATTGTTAGATACTTTCATTATAAAATAATTTAGATGTAATAATAATAATGTATTTATTTCAGATACTATATAATATATGTATAAGTATTTTGTAGAGGAAATGGGTTCATGTGGTGTTCGATGACCTGATTGTCCCATCTTCCGCAGCCGGTGGCTGAGAACTACTCACACTACGTTCGTCTTCTTGTCTTCTCTATCATTCTCATACAAAATGCGATTTCACATCTCGCTCATTAATAGACGGCAACAATACAACATTTGATTTAAATGAAATAAAATTAATTTACATTTTCTCTTAAATTTTACAGTACTTACAAATGAAAAGAGACATCGTTTCTTTCTTAAACATTTGTAGTGTAATTTTTACACTTGCTAAACTAACAATATGGAATTATTATCAAATTTCAAGAGAAATAGGACATCTGAGAGTAACATGTGGTGTCGTTGTGAGATCGTGCGCAACAAACACAGTGACCTCCAGGCAATTACCTTCTTTCTATGATTGATATTCAATGTATAGAATATCTATAACTATGAACAGCAATGCCGCACATTCCATTCTTAACATTACATACATATTTTACGGTAGTGTTCTCTGAGTATGGGGGTATCATGGTCAGCCAAGTGCGTCCAGCGGCAGTGCAATTGCAGCGTGCACCTTAACCCTCCCTGTAATAATCTTAACCAAATTTAATAAAAATAATGTCCCTTCGATCTAATAACGTCACATATATTAATTATATTTGTAGATATTTATAAAATGTGTTTATTATTTCAGGATTTACAAACTGTTGAGAGGCCAAAATCTATAGAATATCATGTAAATGCTCCACCGAATCTAACTGACACCGAAGCGAAAACTACAAGCGATAATAAAGCTAGTGAAATTGACACAACAAATTCAGAATCTAGTGACCAAATCAAAACACCCGAGGAAGAAATAGATAACGCCTTTGAGATTATAGATAAGTCTTAGTAAATGTAGATATATTTTTAATTACGTACTTTATTCTAGGTATATTTTTATACGGTGAAATTGTGTGGAGTGAACATTAACATGGCTTTCATGGAGAGTCCCAGATCATTAACATTCTAAAACTTATGTACAACATACCTATATCTTTATTCACGCCGCTGTAACATTTACCATAGGGAGTGATTCATCTGAGTTTCGTTTACACTTACTTTTAAAATTATTTGTATAGGTGTAGTACATAGGGTGACTAGGTAAATTTTGAGACACTCAAATTTCAGAAAGAGAACCATTTGAGCTGTACTATTTTTAAAATATCATTTATTTGTTATTGAAGCTGTACGAATTCCGAAGCCCATTTGGTCAAAACGAAAAGAATAAAAATTATGTATTCATTTTTTTTTTGCATTTCGCGTGCTTTGCAACAATGGAATTCGAACAAGATGTTATTCGATTTTAAAGTTGGTTTAAATGAGTGTAAAGACGTCGGTAAGCTTTTGGGGAGCTCGCATCGTCCCGTGCAACCGTGCAAATTTTAGATGGTTTTCTTAATTTCAACAAGGAACAATTTCCGTGAAAGATGATGAGAGAGGTACTTTTCTAACGAATGAAAACATCGAGGCGGTAATGAAAATGTTGCACAAAGACCCAAAAACTACCTACAAACAGATAGAGGAGACGGCAATCAACCGTTTGGGTGTTTCCAGACGAAGAGCCTCCCACACTACGCCCATGCCTGTGCGTAGTGTGGGCAAAAAATGGTGGCAACATTTTTCTGTGCCAATTATACCATTTAGCGACAATTTATACCTACGCTCAAAAAACTGTTAATGCCCAATGGTACCGTGAAGTGTGTTTACCAACTGTATTCGATGTGTTAAATCAAAAACGTCCTAAAACAGGTTTGAGGGGGCTTTTCTTGCATCATGACAATGCATCATCTCATGAAGCAAAACTTATCTAAGTTTTGGAAGACCACAGAGATTCAAAAATTGACCCCTCCTTATTGTCACATATTTGCTAGATATGTGCAGGGCTGCTGGGTTAATTGTTTAAATAAAAACTCGGTGTTACATTGCACGTGAGACATTTATTGGGAGAACCCATAGACTAATAATCACAACCATAGACAATCCTAAAGCACAGACTATAATTTATGCAACACTCCTCTCTTCTAATTTTTATTAAATTTTTAAATTACTACAAATCAAGTCTCTGAACAGGCTTATGAGTACGTGCACTTCTACGCACTTCTGGCTGCACTAGAATAGGAGAATTAGCAATGTTACTTGGTATTTCTTTGTTAATTAACGGCTTATTTACTTCTAATTTCTCCGATTCTTTTTCTTGCTCCAATACACTTTCATTAGGTACACTATAGTTAGGCAAACACTGAGTAACATTCCTGGTGAGTATGCCTTTGTCAGTGTGCACATCATACATAACATTTCCTACTGGTTTTTCAATAACACCATCTAACCATTTTTGAGAGTTATCATATGATGCAATCAGTACTTTATCACCTGGCAAATATTGCTTTACAGGTTTCTTACAAATCAACTGCCGAGGAATAATTACATCTTTTTTTATTAAAGATAAACGTGTACGGAGTTTTCTACCTAACATTAACTCACATGGTGCCTTGCCTGTTGTGGCATGTGGTGCTGTACGATAAGCTAATAGCCAATGCTGTATACTATGATCTAAACAATTTTTATCAAACTTATATGCTAACATGGCCCTTTTGAAGGTTTGAACCCCCCTTTCTGCTAAGCCATTGCTGGCTGGGTGATAAGGTGCAGTACATATGTGTCTAATATTATTATTCTTACAAAAAGTATTAAACTCTTCAGATGTCCATTGTGGACCATTATCAGTCACCATTTGTTCCGGTAGACCAAATCTAGCAAAAATACTACGTAGACATTTAATTGTACTGCTGGAGGTAATATTGTTCATTTTAACTACTTCTGGCCATTTTGAGTGTGCATCTACAATGATTAACCACATATGCCCTAAAATTGGACCAGCAAAATCAGCATGAATACGTTTCCATGGCTCCTCTGGCCACTCCCATCTATGTATAGGTTTGATAGGTGGTAAGTTCCTATTTTGGATACAACCTGCACAATTATTAGTTAATGTTTTTATATCATTTGTGATGTTTGGCCACCAAAAACAACTATTAGCTAAAGATAACATTTTATTAATACCCAAATGACCAGAATGCAGTTCAGTTAAAACTTTATCCTTTAAACTGTCAGGTATAACTACTCTATCCCTCCATAATATGCAATCTTTAATTATATATAACTCAGTTTCTTTGCCTTTAAATTTACATAACTCTCTATTAATCAACTTTGGCCAGCCCTCTCTTAGGTAAGTACAAACCTTGCTTAAATTAGGGTCTTTCTGAGTATGTTTGGCAATTTCAGATAAAGTTACAGGTGGATTATCCAACACAATGCTGTTAATGTTGCCTTCCAGATTAATTTTATCCTCCTCATTACTATTTTTAATTGGTAACCTAGATGGAAAATCTGCTGCAGCATTATGTTGTGAAGTCCTGTACTTTATACCATAATTATAATTACATAAAATTAATGCCCACCTAGTCATTCTATCTGCATATATACTACCAGCTGTTTTATTTGGATTAAATATAGATATCAGTGGTTTATGGTCAGTAACTAATGTAAATGTTCTACCTTTTAAATACAAATCAAATTTCTTAACTGCCCATATAATGGCTAAGGCTTCTTTATCTATTTGTGAATATTTTACTTCTGCTTCATTGAGTGTTCTGCTTGCAAAAGCAATAGGGCGTTCAACAATATTATTACCTAACCTAATTTCATGAGCTAAACAAGCTCCTAACCCATACTTGGAAGCGTCACAGCTCAATACAACTGGTAGCTTTGGATTATAATGTATTAATACTTGCTCTGATACAATAGCTTTCTTGGCCCATTCATATGCTAGTTCTTGTTGCTTAGACCATACCCATTTTTCTGAATTCTTTAGTAATGTATATAAAGGTTTTAAATGCAATGGGTTTAATATTAGCTTCTTTTAATTTTAAAGTTCCTACAGTACCTTTAATTTCGCCTGGAACCCCTGAAAATATATCCCTATATTTTTCTACTAAATTGTTAAGTTTAATTTGTGAATCTTGGTGAATAATTAAATTGCACCGTTTCATACAAGTTTGCCAATCAATTTTCATAGCACTCAGCCAATCCCTACCTAACAATGGCTTTTTACCATCTTTGACAATAATCAATGTTGCTAAGTATTTTTCATTTATAATTTTAATATTTACATTTGTCTTACCCAATACAGTGATATTGTTACCACCATATCCTGATAGCTTTAGGTTACATGGAAATAATTTTAAATTAGGAAAGGATGCTATGAACATAGATTCAGGCATTAACGTGACATCTGATCCACAATCAATTTCAAATGATATATTTACATTATTAATTTTTAAAGTTATATACCAAGGACTTGGACGCTTCTCATCTATTGATACCACTTTGTTAATATTTAATTGACTCTCTGTTTTCTGAAATAAACTAGACAAATCATAACTATCACCCACAGATTCACTATTCAATTGTACTTCACTAACTTGCATAACAGAAAATTCTTCATCATTTGTAATTTCATGGACCCTCTTGGGTTTGAAAGTTTTGTTACTGTTTGCTTTGCAAACACTTGCCATATGCCCCTTCTTGTGGCATTTAAAACATTCTTCCTCTTTAAATTTGCATTGGGGTTTTACATGCCCCATCTTCCCGCAGCAATGACATTTAATGTTCACCTGTTTTTTACTTATTTTGTGTATGTCTGAGCTTTCTTGCCCAGAACTGCCAGCAGTTATTAATTTTGCTCCCTTCTCCGCCAGCTCCATGCTCATTGCTATCTTCACGGCTTTTGCAAACGTTAAATTTTCTTCACCAAATAATCTTTTAACTATGCTTTCACTCTTTAATCCATGAACGAATTTATCTCTTAGACATCTTTCTAAATGTGTGGTAAAGTTGCACGTCTGTGCCATTTTCTTTAATGCCGCCACAAACTCAGAGATTGACTCGTTTGCCAACTGTTCACGTTTCATAAACTTATATGTTTCCGCGATTTCTGATTGCTGTGGCTCCAAGTGTTTTTCAACAAGTTCCACTAATTCAGTATACGTTTTATCCTGTGGTGTTTCCGGGAAACAGAGTTCTGATAGCAACGTGACCATGTCAAAACCTATAAACGAGATTAAATATTGTGACCACTTCGTTTCATCCACCTCGTGGATCTTCATTTTGTTTTCAAACACCTGTTTGTACACCTTAAATGTGCATTTTGCAGCTGAAAACTCAGGCAGTGAGAGCCCAGCAGCCGCCATTTTGTGAAATTTCGTCCGACGTAACAAGACGAAATTATTCTACTATCTTTCTTGTAGTTTACGGACGTAACACGTAAAACTTTCACTGATTTCTTTTTATCCTCGTCGCCACTGTCACATATTTGCTAGATATGTGCAGGGCTGCTGGGTTAATTGTTTAAATAAAAACTCGGTGTTACATTGCACGTGAGACATTTATTGGGAGAACCCATAGACTAATAATCACAACCATAGACAATCCTAAAGCACAGACTATAATTTATGCAACACTTATAGCCCTGATTTAGCTCCATGCGACTGCTCTCTTTCCAAAAGTGAAGCTTTCACTCAAGTGGCATTCTTTTCGACAGCTCTGAGGGCGCTCGGAATGCTTTTATGGAAGCTTTTGAGGACCTCGCTAAAGAAGAGTATGGCCAGTGCTTCAAATATTGGTTTAGAGGAATAAATCGCTGCATAGAGACTAATGGAGAGTATTTTGAGAAGTTGTAACATGAGTTTGTGTTGTAACCAGAGTATTTTTTTTTGTATCTCCAAATTTACCTAGTCACCCACGTATGAATAATAAGTCTAATAACACTATAATAAAAGTCATATCAATTAATAACATTTATTAATCAGTATTTTGACAAATCAAAGTCGTTTTGTCTTAATTATTTATTAGTTCTAGTGTGGTATATATATTTGATAAAGGTACCTGTTCCTTTTGTAATATTTTTCTTCAATTATATTTAAATATAATTGAACAAAAGTATTACGGAAAACCTTTCCGTTAAACATTCTATAAGGTGAAACAAATTTTTTATATAAATTTCTACATATATCGACACAGACAAAGTCTGTATCGATGTAATCTATACATCAATATAAATAGATTTATATCTATATTTATCTGTTTAATCGGGTCTCAACGCGTATGTTTACCTTATTTATTTTACTCGATGTTTCGGTTATGGTCATGCATACCATGGTCACGAGCTGACCATGGTGGGCATTGAGACCGAAAATCTCAAATGTTAGATTTATATCTCAGAATACTGTTGCATTTTTGTTACAGTATTACAGTTTTGATTAAAATCTCCGCGGGCGAAACCATGGGCAATGAGTAATAAATTCCATTCCAAACAAATTTGTCCAAAATATAAAGAAACATGGCGGCCCGAGGTAACTGACACTGTCTAAAATTAATATATCCATAATTTAATTCATTGAAAATGTAAGATTTAAAGATATTTCATTGATTCGGTTTCGTTTTCAGCAAATTTGATTGGAACGGACTATACCTACCTATGTCATGTTCTTATTGCTCTGTTATATCTAAGTGAGAAAAGAAGTACTTAAACAAGGTATTTTTCAGGCTTAATGTCCGAGATACTAGTGATTGTATAGTGTTATCAATTAATAGCGTTATAGATAGAAAAATCTTGGTATATTTTCTATCGTCTATTGCTCAGGTATCAGGTTGTTGGACGCCAGATAAGTATTAATTGTACGATTGAAGACAAATTAATGAGTTTATCTTGGTAGTTTCTGTTGTGTCATAGATTAGGGTCCGTATTAATATTATTCTTTAACATATGTTGTGATTTTATATTAAATAAAATTATTCGGATGGCAAAGACTTATATAGCCTCAAATACACCGCAAAATAGGAGCGGACACGTCTACTTTAAATGTACTGAATCGGTTCTCTTGTTCATACAGCGGGGTTTGTGCGTCTAAAGAGAAATATGGCGTGTTCATTTTTGCAGTTTGCGGTTGTAATCTACTTTAAGTCTTATTGCTATAAAATAATTGACGTAAACACAAAAACATTTTAAACGCTAAGAGTAATGAATGACATAACGTTGAAATTATAAAATGACAAAAATGTATGTAGGTTACGTTTTGTGTATTCATTGAGAGCATGATCATTAATGATGCAGTTGTGTGATGATATCTGCGCCTGTAGTCGTTGGCAGTTTGGATGCTAACACAAAGAAGTTAAGATATTTGTTATCGGCATCTTTTAGCGTCATGTTTGTATTAGGCTGCGATTATAGATTGGGTGCGGGACAGCGGAATCTGTTGCATATTTTTCAAACATATATATTGGCTGAGGTGTGGTCGGTATGACCGCGGGGCGAGGAGCGGATTATGCAGCGACACTTGCAGGGTTCTGTGTGGGAGCGGACAGTTCAAGTCTGTTTTCGATATCCGCGGTGAGTGTGTCGTTAATATCCCAAGTAAAAATGCATTTTTTTCAATTAGATCTTCTTCTAAATCAAAATTTGAGTAAATCATTGCCTATGTAAAACAGAATCTTCCACAGCGAGAATCGCTTTAACTGTGGACACGTTACAAAGACTGCGGTTTGCGACGCCGCTGCCGGGCTCCGGCACCGCGCGCGATCCGGCCTTAGCCTTACGAAACACGACACAAGAATAATGAACTTAATTAATAAAGAAAACATCTGTAAAAACGACTAATATTTATTGTCAATTGACTCAGAATCTTGAGCAGAATCCATGTTAATCGTTTTTTTATAAAGAAAAACGAAAAATAAAGAGTAAACTTAGAGTAACAAAACATTTTAGTCTGAGATTAATAATCAGCCCACTTAATCAACATTCAACTAAATTATAATCTTTAGTGTTCGATCATTGGCAGTGGCACAGATCATAATTTTTATTTATGTCAGTAAACAATTTAAAAGCGTGGGATCTGTCTAAATTGTAGTTTTGGCGATAAATATCAATTGATACAGATCGTGATATATATCACGAATCATGATATATATATCACGAATCATGATATATATATCACGAATCATGATATATATATCACGAATCATGATATATATATCACGAATCATGATATATATATATATATCAGCGAATAATCAGCGAATATGGCGCTAATTGCGAACAGGCACAGATATCGTCTATAACAGGGATGCTCAAACAGTCGATCGTATATTCAATTTTGAACCTACTTATCGCGTAGTGATAGTTCATAGTATCAAGTGACTATTTGTATAACCCACAGGAGTGTATTATATGTATAACACATATAATACACGCCCCTTAATAAAAATCCTTTTCCCTAAATAAATTTGAGCATCCCTAGTAGGTGTGATAATTTATCATGTATGATGTACATGAGTGACAATTTTACTGAGATTAAACGCACAAAGACTGATACTGACTTTTTTCTTACGAAAATACTTTTTTATAAAGCCTATAATATTAGGGGTTAAAGTATGAAATTGCCGATTTGTACTGAAAAATTAAAACTCGTTTTTTTCTAAAATGTAACATATTTATTTAATCAAAATATTTACCCTCATTATCTATACATTGTTGCCATCTAATCGGAAGTTCATTTATGCCTTTGCGATAGAACTCTGGGGATGTAGATTCGACAAACTGTGTGAAAGCATTTTGTACTGCCTCTTGGGAAGAAAATTTTTTACCACGTAGAAAATTGTCCAAATCACGAAAAAAATGGTAGTCCGTTGGAGCAAGGTCTGGCGAGTACGGAGGATGACGTATGGTTTCTAACTGCAGCTCCTGTAGAGTTACAACGGTTTCTCGTGCAGTGTGAGGTCTTGCGTTATCAATAGTTATCATGGAGCAATAATGGTGAAGATCGATTCACGAGTCGGGGCTGTTTCACTGCTAGTTTCGCCATCATTGTTCGAAGTTCGGCACAGTAAACATCTGCTGTTATTGCTTGACCAGACCTGAGAAAGCTATAGTGAATAACACCATGAATAGACCACCAAACAGTTACCATTACCTTTTTATTGGTAAGCTTTGCCTTAGGGCACTGTTGCGGCGTTTGACCTGGGGTCAGCCATTGCATTTTTCGCTTTCGGTTATCGTAAAGAATCCACTTTTCGTCACATGTCACAATTCGATCCAATATTCCTTCATTTCTGTACCGATTCAACAAGGCAACGCAAGTTTCAACACGCGTTTCTTTCTGCAGATCAGTCAAATCATGAGGCACCCATTTTACATATTTTTTTATCTTATTGATTTGATGCAAATGAGTCAATATTGTAGGTAAGGTAACGTTAAACCATGCCGCTAATTCCTGGGTAGTTTGACTCGGATCGGCTTCCACCATCTCCTTCAATTCAGCGTTATTCACCTGTGTGGGCGGTCTTCCACGTGGTTCGTTCTTCAAGTCGAAATTTCCATTACGAAAGCGTTTAAACTAAAAACGCACGGTTCGTTCATTAGCAGTCTCCTCTCCAAACGCAGCATTGATATTGCGAGCCGTTTCTGCCGCGTTAGTTCCGCGTCGGAACTCGTATTCAAAGATTACTCGGATTTTTGAAGTATCCATCTTTCCCGTCTAAGCTGAATAAAAAAAAAACAATTGAAAGTCGAAAATCGAATGTTGCACATTTTTTAAAACAAGAACCTCATAGGTATCATGTGAAAAAGTTTCACTCGAAAATCTCACACCATGAAGGTTTTATGTCAATTCAAAGTATCTATTACTATAAAACGGCAATTTCATACTTTAACCCCTATTATCTAGCACAAAATCTGTAGCCGTAAGGAATAACATACTAAAATGAAAAATTTCAGAGTAGGTACGTGGTCGTGTGGTGTTGGTCGTGTGGTTGGGTTGGCCGCAAGCTCCGAGGAACTATGATATCTCTGAAAGAGTGGACTCTTTGTTTCGGATGTTATCCCGCAAAGTAATTCCTGTCATAACTCACCATAGTTCACTTAGAGACTATGAACTAAGATCAGCCCTACCGTCGGGGGGCACGCTTCGTCATCGTACATCATAACTGGCCTGATTTACTAATTTTCAGTCTTAAATTCTTTCAATCCTTAACCTTATTTAAGATTGTCCAAAGTCATAAATTCTCCTTGAACACCGTTTCCGTAAAAATATCCTTACTTTTTCTTATCTGATATTATTTCGCGTCGACCAATAGTTTTGTTACATAAATGATAATTGATGGGTAATTTCGTACTGCTTCGTGGAACAGCGATAATTATAATAAATCACATTTATCTTGTGATTCTACTTTGATATTTTTAAATGAGGCATTTGCCTTTCTTTTGTCGTGGATGACCTGATAATGACGTTGAGGTTATTTACTTAATTCACAGACCAATTAGCCTACAGACTACGCATCTGTATTATATTGTTAGAATAAAATTGGCAAAGACAAAGTTGCCTGATTGAATGAACGACGATTTTGTGCATGCAGTATCTCAATTATATTTGAGTGTCTTTAACTATAGAAAGAATAATCTGAAAAGGTTTTTTTATGGACGTAGCCGGCAGATGAGCATACAGTCCACCTGATGGTAAGCGGATACTGTCCCCCATAGACATCCGCGATACATGGCAACATTAATCCTAAATGAAAAACGTTGGCACGGCCCCGGATGCGCTGCCTACCTTTGGAGATATAGGAATGGATTTGGAGAAAGGGTTGGGAAAATGGGAAGGGATAGGATGGAGATGGGAATGAGCTTTGGCACATCTCACTCACTAGCGAAACACATACGTACATTAGGAAAATAAGATAAAGTGGAAAATGCAGTACATTTCAAGGTAGTTTCCTGTGAGAGAGAGGTAACGTGGCCAGTCGAGTGCGCCCAGCGGCTGTTGGATTTCAGCGTGCACTCTCCCCCTCCCAAAGTTCCAGAAGAAGGCGCGAATGGATGTGTAATGTAATATAATGTAGTAAAACAGGGTAAGAGAAATTATTGTTTATTTTGTGCCACGCGTACATGTTATCTACCTACGGTCTACCCGATTTTTATGCTCCCTACTTTTAGGATTCCAAATTGACAGTTCCGCTTGTAGGAGCTCCAGAAATACATTTTCGTTACTCCAGTTCATTTTGGACATCCACAAGCGTTCCGCTCAGTAGCACAAACTGCACTAGTGGGGCAGGCCGTGCAAACATTTGAACTCAGTCCGCTTTGCGCTTTATGTGCGCTCAAAAACCGACACGCGACGGTAAAGTTCAACAAATGTATTTTGACAATGTGCTATTTTGAGAATATGCAATTTTGCGAACAAAGGGTTGAAAAAATAGTGATTGTTAACAGCCAAATTTTCTTTTAATTGTTCACTTTTAATAATTGATCTAGATCAATGGTAGACTTGGTAGTCATTTAAAAATCAGACTTTAAACTCAATATTTAAGGTTTAAATTGGAGTACAGGAAATAAAAAATGAACAAAATTAAATATCTTATTATTAAACTTCTTAAACATTTACAGAAGCAGAAAGTAAGCGTATTACACCTTCATCTTTTTTTTCTTCGGTTTGATGGACAATGGACCTCCGATCTTGAATACAGTGCTGAAAATATAAATATGTATTTTATACACAAAGCATGGGGCTGACGAAGGTACCCGATGGTAAACTGTCGTCCGGTTACATCTGCGATATATGTCAACATCTGCCAAAAATGAGAAATGATGACACGTTTTTGGGAATTTTATCTATTTCCGACTCTCATTCGCGAGATCATGAGTTCAAATCCTCGGTTCATACCATTGAGTTTCTATTTATTAACGGACGTTTAAAAATAACACTAGCTATATTCCAGAATTTAAAAAATACCCGCATCAAGTGTATTCACTAGGCATGTTCCGAATATTCGTATGCGTACTCGTGATTCGACACTTTCTATATAGTAAAAGCCCAAAGTGAATAGTAGGTGAATAGTGAAGATTTTTTTTACAAAAATAAATACTTTTAAGAGCAAACGTTCGTTTTAAAATCAGTTAAGTGTTTAATCTAAAATTAAGTAGGTACTTTAGATTGAACCAAGAAGGTACTCGCTGATTGAACTAAAAATATATTCATAACACTTATAACTTTAAATTGAACTACAAATTACCTACTTACTAATATTACAAGTGCGTGCGTAGTAGCTTAGGTACTATTCGTAATCGTATTCGTATTTGCGAATAGTGGGACAAACTATTCGTATTCGTATTCGCGAATAGTGGGACAAACTATTCGTATTCGGGAATAGTGGGATAAACTATTCGTATTCGCGAATACTGGGACAAACTATTCGTATTTGTATTCGCGAATAGTGGGATAAACTATTCGTATTCGCGAATAGTGCGTCAAACTATTCGTATTCGCGAATAGTGGGACAAACTATTCGTATTCGCGAATAGTGGGACAAACTATTCGTATTTGTATTCGCGAATATTTGCTATTCGAAACATCCCCACATTCACATCGTATTCACATTGTGGCCCGAAACCCCTTAGTGAATAACTAGGAGGCCTGTGCCCCATAGTAGGACGTTAAAAAAAGGCTGAAAAAAGTGAATTAAAAAGGGTTTGCACTTTTTGCGAGATCTGGAAGATTGCTAGAGGTGACACGTCCCTTGTAGTGGAACATTATACTACAGAGTGATATTGAAAAAAAAGCCTGAGGCATTTATTATACTGCAAATATGTACTCACTGGCAGGTTGTGCATATGGGGCTGAATTTGCAGAACACTGGAAAAAAGGTCACCACTTTAGTCTTAAAAATATTAAATTGAATTATATATTAATAAAATCACCAATAAACCATATGAAGTTCATTATGTAATTTGAACGAAGGGACCTTTTTTATGGAAAATAAGGCGGCAGACAATCCAATACATTCCAATTGATGGTAAGTGGATACTATAGCCCGTGGATATCCGCGATTCATGCCAACATCAGTCTAGAATGACAAACGTTGGCACGCCCAAAGATGCGCTGCCTGCCTTTGGAGATATAGGAATGGATTTGGTTGGGAAAATAGGGAGGGATAGGGTAGGTTGGGATGGGAATGGGCTCTGCCATATCTGACTTATTATCGATATGGATTTATTGACTTTGGTTAAGATTTTCTAATTTAAAAACGACAATAAGCTCCCTTCTCTTAGATAGTGTCACATTTATTTCTAAATCAGACACAAATATTCTAAAGGAACTTCTCTAGAGATATTCATGTTAACATTGCATGTCTACAGCCACGAAAAATAAAAACTGTTTTAAAATAGCGATCTAAGAAATGCCTCACGAATTTGATTGGTCTATAGACAAGTGGGCCATGAGTTTAAAAATTGTATGAACATGCTGGGTATAATACGTTATTAAAAGGGCTCAATGTTTATAATATATACAAAATAGACAAAACTCTTCATTGCACACCAAAACAAATGGCAGAAGAGCTAAATAATGACAGAGATTGTAAAAATATAAGTAAAATGTGCATAAGGCGGTGTGCACATTTTACTTATATGCGATCTACTAGACAACCTTTGGACCACTTGCTGCGAGATATGTACTTTAAATAAACCATATAAACAATTAGTCTGAGTGGGTTCCACATGTCAGTGCTCTACAACCGGATTGCCAGGTACACTGGTGTGCCGTGAGACGATGCAGGAAGTAAGGGCACAAGGGTGACAAATTTTCAGCTTTTTCACCTTTTCACTTATTGAGGGATTTTTACTTTTTAATTAGTAAATTAGTAGAATATACGCATTTTTTTATTATGTTTTAATCCTTATACTTTTAATTATATTTTTAGTTCAGGTGTGCCGCCGAACTTTGAAAATAATATAGGTATGCCACAAGTTATAAATAAATGAATTAAACCATACATTAAAAACAGATATAAGTTAAAATAATTAAAAATATAAATAATAACATGTTTCTTGTCTAAATTATAATTAGTTCACTGTTCACGGGCAGGATACTGATACTGCAGTATTTGTATCTGAGACAAACCTTTATGATTTATTAAATACAATTACTTATGATAGTTTTTAGCGATGGGTAACTTCGGATTCAATGAATCAAAAGATTCATTAGCCGAAACTCTTAATGATTCCGGCTAACTGTTATCGACTCCGAGGAGTTATTTAATCCTTTCATTTTCGGATTGCTGAGTTACATCAAAGAACATGATGCAAAGCGAATGAGTCGCTGTCAGGCTCTTATAAAATATAAATAGGTGAATCAAAGGAGTCAAGGGATCGTTAAGAGGAGTCGGATCCGCGAGCGGAGCCGGATTAAGTGAGCCGAAACACTCCCAGGAGTCGTGGGTATTCATGATTCATTCTTTTTATGCTTTTTGTTTGTAAATTTAGTAATAAATAAAAAAAAGTGAAAAGGGGTTGCAAAGCATTGATCTTATCTGTTGATTGTAGCATGCAATTTTAACCAAATATGATATTGAATTTGTTTACACAGTTAAAATTTAACGATTTTTAAGTGACTCTTACCGCTAAGACAAACGGAGCACACATATCCAATGGTGAGTAGTTCCCTGTGACAGAAGCAAGCGGCGCGGTAATCTACCCTTCCCCGCCCCGGTAATACCAGGGTAGTGCGCTCTGACGCTTCGGAGAGGAATACCCACTATGGAATAGAGATTTATTTCATTTAGATCAGATGTAATGGCTTATATTCCATTCCAATTTGTGCAGAATATAACCATACATGGCGACCTGACGTAACTGACACAGCCTTAAATTAAATTGTGAGGTGATAGTTGTTTACATATCCATAATTTGATTCACTGAGACTGCAAGTTTGACTTAGATTTAAAGTTGTTGATTTAATGAGATATTCCGTTGATTTGGTTTTCTTTTCGGCAAATTGGCTTGGAACGTACTATACATCATTCACAACATCGTACACTATAGTGTAAGTAGTACCAGACACGAGTCTGGCACTTTTGGCGCCATTATGAATTTTAATGTAAGTTTTATAACCTCGATACATGGGTAAGGATAAAATTTGGTATAATATAAGAATAAAAATAGATTTAAAAAAGTGGATGGAACCAGGTGGAATCAAAACATAGCACATGTCCATATGCATTGATTTAACTACCTAAAAGTGAAACAAAACAAAAATATCTTTCTTTATAATATTTACAGACAGATGGGAGATGTGCAGTTGGGAGTCATTGTATGTCCGTATTGTGGCTTCAGATTTATTTGGTGAGCGAGACTTTTTTGGGTTTTTGTGGAGCTACTATAATAAAATCTCGATTTATATAAAAAACATATACAAAATAGCGAAATGCAGACAAAAGAATTGCTTAGTGTAGTAAAAGCTATAGATCACAACTGTCCAAATAAGACAAAAATAAAGAAATATACACTATAAAAATGATTGTATTTACAATAGTACTAATTTAATTTACACGATTTGAATTTGGTGATCATTATAACTTACCAATAAATACTGCAGCAATCCCTCAAGTGAAGGCACTTTCAGATACAACCCGCCGGTGATGTCACAGCCCTGTTGTAGTAAACTTAAGTCCTTGTCAAGTGAACACACATCTAATAACACTTGCTGTTTCTGAAATGTTACAAAGAAACATAAATGGCGACTGATTGACGCAGTTGGTAGTGACCCCTACCTGCTGTGCAAAAGGTCCCGGATTCGATTACCGGTCGGACAGTCATTTTTTTAAAGACTAAAGTATGTTCGGGCCTGGGTGTCTGTTTTTGTGTCTCCGGACCTATGATACAGGGAATACTAGTGTAAGCCATTGAGTGTGGTATTATTTATTTATTTATTTGTATTAGTCGGATAAAAAATATGGAAATTTGGCTTCACTTAGAAGTTTTTGCTCTGTGAATATGTAAATTAAAAAAAAAACAAAAATATATGTATTCTAAAGTTTTAATCATTGTGTCTACAGAATGATTAAAATTTTGACGGCAACAACTGGTTTATGGCAGAGGTTCATTTGCCATGGACAGACTTTTTTAATATTTTGTGGGTATGCGATAAACAACGTGTATATTTATGGAAACATAACCGTAAATAAACGTAAGTAAACATAAACGGATAAATAACATTTAACAAAATATTTTTTAATAGGTACCCAAACTATGGCACTGGTAAGTAGACAAATGGATCAAATTGTGGGCAACAATTATAGTTTTGATGAATAAAAAAAAAGAAAATGTTTGTATTATAAAGTGGTTTATGGGCTGCATAGTGGGTGACGTATGTGTGAAAAAGAATTAAGCAGAAGATAAATCCTATCTCAGGGTAAAAGAAATATGTATTCCATAAAGGCTTACCTGTGCAGTGAAGAACACATTCATATAGTTGATATATTGAGCTGCTGTATCACTACTGCCAGTTACTATTACAATTCGATTACTAATTCTCAGCCCTGGAGGAGTTTCCCGCCTAATCTAAAAAGTGAAAAAAATAAATGGTGAATTTTGTCAAATATTTACAGGGTATGTTACGATATGTAGATAAAACTAGTATTATCCAGAAAAGACCATTGGATAAAGTCCGAAATTCAACAAGAATCGTCGTAACCAGATATCTTCCCCACCCAGAAACGATTCGGCTAGTTTAGAAGTCTAGTTAGATGACGTTTCGCGATCGCCTCGGATATCGTGGTTATTTTTTTTAAACGACGCGAAAATCATCCATACCCAGAAGCAATTTATGTGAAATACGAATTTTCGTAATTCATATGCTATTTGTTCTTTATCCAAAGCCTTTAGATAATGCTATCTTTATCCACACACAACCTAACATGCTCTGGAGCATAAACATATTGATAAGTCTAGTGGAAAGATATTATAAGTCAAGTTCAAATTTAAGTATAAAAGTTTTTTAGACCTTTGGTTAGTTTAACAATAGAATTAGTATTTAGTGGAGTGTAGGCTTTTTTGGCCGGTGTCCATATTAATTGTATCTTCCGGGCTACTTGGCCGAGGTCTTCTGGAATCTCTTCTCTTTCTTCCAAACGTTTCGTCAACAACTGCGGTTGACATCTTCAGTGGTAACTGTGTTCACTTTTGGAGAGATGTTATCTCTTCGGCTTCTCGAGCGTAACTTCAGTTCGAGACCTCGGCCAAGTAGCCAGGAAGATTCAATTAATAAAATAGAATTAGTATTACTTATGATCCAGACTCATCTGGAAAATATGTATCTTCAAAAGAACTAAACTCAATTTAAGATGTAAAGTTTGGGAGGCAACTATGCTCACCATAAAGTGGATGTCCACACCTGATAAGATAAGATGTGATAAGATAAGGGTTCATATTGGCTTTTTGGTAGAAATCACAAACTGTTCACAGACAAAATAAGCTTCTAATCTTAAGATAGTATTAAAACCTATTTGGAAATATGCTATCCAACTCTGGAATTTCAACAACTACTGGATGATTCAAGGAGAGATGTAAGTTACTTTTTATATAAAAAATAATTCTTATAATAATAGTTCTTACCCTGGAGATAAAACAGAGTGCCATCGCCAATGCACCAGCTAGCAGTGACTCTCCCGGTTTCTCTTCTTGTGGTTGACTCTTTATTAAATTTACTATTCTGAAAAAAATAATAGGTTGTTATGAAGAAGAAAACCTTACTTATTAGTGTACAAAGGAAAAGTATAAAGATTTCCGTCGTTCTACAGAAAAGGACAGCAGAAAAAGTCTACAGTGAAAGGTTAAAAATACTTAAACTGTAATTGTTAAGTCACCGTCGTATAGGGTGTGGACGTCATAAAAGCATATAATATTTATTGACAAATATCACTGTCCTCTTACGACTAATATCTTTTCTAGTTTCTTAGTTCTTTCTGTATGCAGGTATGTATGCATCTATGTATTTATATAGACATATTATTTATTTATTGCACCATCAAACCCTATTCATCTACAGACTTCTTCTTACACCTTAACGGTTGTCTGGAAGAAATCACTTTAGCGATAAGGTCACTGATTGTACTTTTAATCATTTGTATGTTTGGGTCTCTCTTTTGTAAGTGGTCAATTACAATGATTAATTAATTTATCAAAAGTCGCATATAAGGCACTGGAAACAACAGAGTTGTAAACACGTGGAATAGATTACTACAAGAAGTGGTGGTTTAACTATATTCAAATCAAGACTAGATAAATGGATGTCAGAGCAAGGACCTATGCATACACCAGCACAAGATATAGGCACATCAGCTACTTGCTGTTTGCCTTTTATATAATGATAATAAAATATAGAACAAAATAACTTTTATGCCTATAAACAAATGAGCATCAACATTAACTGCTATGATTAAAAGTTGACTTTTATCCACATTTTAATTTTTAAATTAATTACCTTTATTAAAAATTACTACTTTTTTTGTGGCAATGCTTAAAAAAAAATCACGTCAATAATGGCACACTTGGTAATTTATACTAGTATAACCTGTGCCATGATGTATAAACACAAAATACCCACACCAAAAGGAACATTTGTCAATAAACAAATATTTGTTTAAGTGAGAAATAAACACAGAATCCTTTATAGAGAAAGTATGGACATCACAAAATAGATTAATCAGTTGTGGAGACAAGTTATTACATTTTACAATCAATCAAACAAAATTTTATTCCATTAAAACTGGTTCTATTCTCGACTCACATTTGTAAGGTCATAAGTTCAAATTCTCAGCTCCTACCACTGAGTTTCTATTAAAGTATAGATTTTTAAAATGATCAAATTTACGCATACTGTGAGATTTGGTTTTTGAGATAAACAATAAAAAAAATATGTAATCGTAACACTGTTATGAACTGAAAAACTGTTATGAAGTTCAACAGTGAGGGAAAACATTGTGAGGAAGGCATTATAGGCCTTATAGGCAATGGGACATTATAGGCTGATATCATACCTCATTTTAATAGTTTTCTCCACAAGAGTGAACAGCTCATACTGTCCGTCAATCTGTCGGACATCCAATTGTTTCCCTGGTGATGGATATAAGTATTCACTGAAACAAAAATGTATGAAAATATTGACACTATCCAAATAGCTAACTGAACCAAATGGTATGTTATCTGAGCAAAGGGACCTTTATTGTCGGTATGGACTTAATGTCTAAATTTAAGCATACTGTATCATCTGATTTTTGAGATAAACAATAAAAAAATATGTAATTGTCACACAGCCTGCTACGAATTTAATATTCTTTGAAAAAAGTCATTGCAATTTGATTTGCCACAGTTATAAATTATGTGCCGGGTTAACATTTAGGGTACTCTATACCCAAATCAATTAGAAAGTTCTTGAGGGAATCGAGCTAACCACACATATTCTAATATCAATGTGCCCGGTCAAAGACATGCTAGTCATTTTGTAGGATTTCACGAGGCCTAAAATCTCTGAAACTAGAATGGACAATAAAGTCTCTATAGTCAGACTATTTATCTGTATTTTACTTCGAAAACTTTATTGGACATTACGATACAAAAGGCGAGCTTAATGCCTTAAGGCATTCTCTACCAGCTAACCTTTAGGTTGATCAGTAAGATACATTGGGTGGTGAGATGAGGTATAAATATATAACTTAAATGACAAATAGAATAAATAATTTAGCTGTAAATACAATATGCTAACATATACAAATTAGATAACATATACAGATTATGTTGAAAATTATAATTTTTTCAGCAAAAGATAGAATCTTAATTTACAATTTTTAATGTATTGCTAATTAAATGTATTTTTAATATAATTTTAAACCTTAATTTACACTTTTGTAAAAACCACTTATATGAATGAAAATGAAATTAAACCTTTTATGAAAATGACAACCAATCACAGCAAGTTGATTCCGAGCCTTTTGCATCAAATGTGAATTTGCAAAAGCTATGACGGCATCTAAACAGTTGGTGAGCATTTTCGGATCCTCAATTATGTACCGCTGGTTAGGATTAGTGTCCACTATAATCACCAGGAGGCTCCCATCTGATGGAGCTGAAATTTTTTTAATAGGTTTTTGTATTGCAGTATATAAGCTTGTCTTTAAGTACTAGGACCAGTGATGGGTAAACTATGGTTGCAAATAAAACTGGTTGCAGAATTTGTGCATGTAGCTATGTCTACCTCCCCTCTCATTTGTTTCTTTAATTTGTTGTTGATTTCAAGCACATTATAACATAAATAGGTACAATGATGTTTCAAAATGTTAAAGAATAAAAAAGTAGTTTTATTGCTTATAGATAAATGAAGTATATTTGATTCTTTTTTTAAAAAAAAAGCGAAACTGGCCGTAAGTTAGACGATAGGTCCTTATAGGTACTTCTACATAGACTATTAGATGGTGTTAGAAACTTGTTTTATTCCACTTGTTGTTGTTCATATTGATGATGTGTCTAATATGACAAGTGATAGTTACAGAACAACAACAAGACAAATAAAACACGTTTTTAACACTGTTCAGTAGTTAAGTACCTAAGACAAGTTTAGTGTATAGCATCCACAATAATTCCGCCAGTGTCAATGAAGTGGAAAAACATTGGTACTCGTTATGTTTAGCAACTGCTTCAACTTTGAGAAGAAATTGGGTGGTAGGACTAGGTCAATAATAAAAAAAATATTTTAGTGGTAATAAATTACCTATATTAAACATATTTAACGAATTGTATGTAGATTTACCTTATATTATTTGTGTGAATGAGAGAAAAGGTAATGCGTTATGAGAGAAAGGTAATGAATGTGAGTAATACGGCTAAAAGAAGAAAAACCAATATTAAATTTCCAAAATAAGTTTTCGATAAGGTTATGTTTTGTACTAACTTTCGTCGTCTGCCATTTTCCTTCACTATTTGAAAGTAAAGAAAATGTGTTAATTGTTCCGATATATTAAATAAAAATAAATCAACAATTTTAGAACAATTTCACAGATATTTTAATCTTCAAAAGTAAACTTCTGCTTTGCTTATTTGATTGTGTATAGTTTTGAGAGTTTTGACGGTGATGACATTGACAGCAGTTTGACATTTTTTTTCTTCGTATATGGCAGTGGTGCAATTGGTACATTCCGCCAGTGTCAAGTTTTTTTTTTCTTCGTAACAAACGATTTTAAAGTCTAAAACATATCCTGTCAATGTCCAGTTACATCAAAGTACGTCAGAAGTCGCCCAGTAAAGTGGTAGTAGGTTTACTGACGACAGAAGAGAACTCCTTGGAAGCACACGAAAGACGCAGTCCCATGCATATATTTGATTATCACAAACACCACGCACGAAAAACACTTTGAAGTTTAATAAACTATCACTATTAAACCACCAAACGCCTAATACACAATTTTTACAATAATAAAAACAAAACTCAACTTCACTCCTCGATGTACCCGCCAAAAAGCAAAATCAATACAGTCATAAAAAATGATGTGATAGTTTTTAAAGGATTTACTTAACTTGAATAATACTTTCTTAAGCCATGTTGTCTACATCAATCACTTCACATGGAACAAAATAAAATTCCCCCCAAAAATAAATATATTAAAAACAAAATAAAATAAAAACTAATATGAGAGAATTTCTTTCAAATGTTACACACTCTGAAATATTTTTAAATGAATACCCGATATTATTAATAAACCTTTCTACCGATAGAAATGAAGTGATTTTAAATCAAACCCTTACGTTGTGTGGAAATCATTGTAACGGTAAATTAACTCTGAATTGAGACTCAGGAATCGTTTGTCACCATCGCATTAATTAACTGCCATATTAAAATAACATATTTCGCCATCAGTATTTTTAGGCAATGGTTTGACTCATAATTATTATTATGCACTTGTAGGGGAGCTACTGAGGCGCTAGATGACCGTGTGTTTAATTATTATTTATTATAATCGTAAACCATAGTTGAAAGGTCTACCGACCTTTTTCAAGACTCGAGACCACTCATCACTATCTAGTCTAGAATCGTTTATAATTAAAGTTAAAATTAGTAAAAATGCGTTCCTAGGATACTAGATAGGGTGCTAGTGTCATAGGATGGATGGCTCTGGCGTAATAGAAGTGGTGCGAATCTCCTGTCAATTCGGTAATTCGGTCAAGCAAAAATATGGAGGTCACTTTATTCAATTACTGTTAATAGTTTAGTTAACCTATTGGTTCTAGTGGAGGTGAAGTTGGTGGGCTATAAAGTGAGATGAGGAGGCATCCTGTAAGGCCGAAAGGCCCCGTTTTAAAATTGATATGAGATTAACTGTATCTGCAGAATTATGATCGAAGAAACTCACTTGTAACTGATCAAAAGTAAACATTCTAGTTCTACCACGCCTTTGCCCACTATGTGTTCTCTCTCAACGACCCACATAATATTTTCAAACATTTTTTTTGTTGTAAGTAGGTATATTTTTGAGATAGGTATAAAGATGGCAACTTAATAGAAAAGAAATATGTTGGTGGGTAAGCAGAATATAATAGGCGGAAGATGATCTAAATACAACGTGTCACCGAAATAATGCATAATCAGAAACTAATTTAAAATATGTATATAAAACCGTTCTAACGAAAAAATAAGTTGTTTTCTGGAATAAATCAAAATTTACAGACATGTGAGGATTTATAGTTCTGTCTAAAAAGTTCGTAGTGCTTCAGTACTAGGACCTAACGCTGAGATGACGCTAACTCGCGGCTCAGGCAACACGCGTAGATTAAATGATGTAGGTAGGTACTAGAATTGTAGAAACTGATAGAATCGATTCCATTCTCGATACTGAACAATCTATTTTCGGTCTTTGGTTACAATTAAAAATAATTGGAAAAATAATTTTGATATTTGAATTCATTATCACCTTTAATATATTTTTTAATTTGTCATGTTTTTCCAGTCTCAACTTTTATTTGCCAGTCTAGTTCAGTAGGTAGGTACTTGTTTGCTATATAATGTAGATACCGCTTACACAAATACAAATGTGTAGGTACTAGGGGAGAGTGGGGTAATTGCGAACACTTAAGGAAGAACAGAAATAAAACAAAACCAAATTAATTAAGTTACAAAAGCTACTTAAACTTACTTAATGTTTACTTAAACTAATCAATCTTATGTTCTTATAGTCAACATAGATAAATTTTCTAAATAAAATCAAATTCTAATAAAAAACAAAAACGTTGGTGTCCGGGATTACCCCACAGCATGTGGGGTAATTACGGATGGCGCAGGGGGTAATCGCGGACATAGTCTAATTGACACAGAAGTCGCAGATAAATCCCCTTGATGTGCTTTCACCACTCGTGCATTTTTCGTGGGCCCATAATTCACATTTGTAGAATATTATCCAATCTTCAGTGATTGGATCTACATACTTTTCATTACAAATCAGACAATAATATTCCTCATCATCCTTCTTAGCACCTTCATCGACTTTGTTCTTCTTGTGTGGTATGTGCCTGTCTTCCTTCACATCATCTGCAAATGCTTTAAGATTCTTCACACCTTTCTTTCTTTTAGTGGTACTTACAGTCTTGTCATTTTCTTTTATCTCCTCTTTTTTTTCTTTGTCTTCTAATACATCTTTCATAGGGGTACTGGTTATTATATAATAACTGAATGTTTCTTTCTGGAACTTTGCTTGTTCTTGGGTTGTGGCACTTGGGGAACATTAACAACATCTTGAAGTTGAATTGATATGTCAAACACAGGTAAAGGGGTTACTGATCTCTGGTGCACTTTTGATGTTGGTGCTATCTGAGCATCAGGTGTAGTTGCTCTTTGCACATTTAATGTCGACGCTATCTGCACATCAGGTATCGCTGGTCTTTGTACATTTGACGCCAATACTATCTGTGTATTAGGCGATGCCGCATCTAAGAACTGTTCCTTAAATTTAGTTGTATCTAATGGCCAAATACCAGCTGCCCGGAAGCCGTTTGTTGCTTTCTCTATATTACTGATGCGATTGAAAGCTTTAATAAAAAGTTCGACAACTTTATACTGAGTAATTCTTCGGCCTACATTTGAAGCCATGTATAACTCGGATTCTCTGTTATATACAGTCTTAAGTGGTCCAAAATAAGTTAAGTCCAGTGGTTGCATACGATGTGAGGTTTGCGGTGGATGGGATAACAGTATTAATCCATTCTGGCGACAAAGCAGATCGCAAGCAAAGCTAACATGACTTTCATGATTGTCTAAAATAAGTAGAATAGCTTCTTCAACAGTTGGTTTAGCATAGGAGATAAAATAATGTAACCAATCTACCAATAGGTTCTCGTTTATCCAACCCGAATCACTAACTGCTGCTATCATATCAAGATTGCCTCCACGCAACAGATGAGCGTTCATTTGATTCCTCTTGAAAATAAAAAAGGGAGGAATATACTTTACGGAAGTACTGAATGCGCAAACAATTGTTGTTGTAGTGCCTCTTTCACCACTTGTTGCCATGCCGACTTGTTTCTGGCCTATTGGAGCTAGAAGCCTAGAATTTCTCTGGACATTAGAAATGCCGGTCTCGTCAATATTGTAAATGCGATTAGCATCAAACTGGTGTTTTGTTTGTAAGGCTTCCAAGTTTTTGAAGAACATTTTCACTTCAATTTCATTAAAAGCTGTAATTCTATTAATAGAAGTGGACTCAGGTTTATGTAGCGAAATGTTAGGATGCCTTTTTTTAAATCCGTAGAACCAGTTTATTCTCGGCATTTGGGATATTTTATCAAAATTGTTCTTTAATTTATTTAATTCAGAAAATTTGAAAGCTATCTTACGCACCATCTCTATAGTTAAACCATAAAATAGTTTACTGCATATTAAAATGTGTGATTCTAATTATTTTTCTTGTTCTTCAGAAAATATAGCCTTTCTTCCAGTTTTTGGGGTCTTTATAATTTCTTTCTTGAGATGGTCGTGTATAGTGCTTTTTGGGACAGAATAAGTAATAGCTGCTTTTCCCATTGAAAGTGTTTTGTTCTTGACATCCTGAATGGCTCTTTCTGAGTCTTCTAATTTGTATTTGGTCCCCGTCTTTCTTTGGTATTGTAATTTCGTGACATCTGAAATATATTGGAGAATAGCACGTTTTATTTATAAATTAGTAAGGATGGCCACTGCAGCCGACTGCTGACCAAAAATTATAAAAAAGATAATAATTCCATTGTTTAGGGATAATTACGGACGTTCGGGATTACCTCACTTAAATAGTTCGCCGTTACCCAACACACACAAAAAACAAAACTATATTTTTATTTAAGGTTTGAATCGCGTCATGCACGTGGCGAATACTTGAAAACATTGTTTAATTAGATGTTACTTCACAAAAAAAATACCGGACTTTTATAGTTTTGTCGTAAATATTGTACACTTAATCTATTTAACTCAAAAATAAGATGAAATTGTTGTAAAACAATTATATCTGTTCCAGAACTTTATTTTCTCGATGACAGTTCTAATTTGATAAG
This sequence comes from Sesia apiformis, assembly GCA_914767545.1. Lineage (NCBI taxonomy): Eukaryota > Metazoa > Arthropoda > Insecta > Lepidoptera > Sesiidae > Sesia > Sesia apiformis. Next base: position 6,786,967 of record OU611970.1, on the reverse strand, counting down.
TGTAGTGTTGTGACCAAATAAGTAATGATATCGATCGCATATATTTATTATATTTTGAACAAAGACAAATACAACAAAAACATTCAAATATATTTTTTCAAGGTGGGAACACTCAATGGCCCACCGCCATTTTGTGTTTGTTTTAATCTGTCACTCGCAACAAGGCGGTCGTGCTAGTCACTACATTTCTGTTCGCTGAGTTTTTTCACATTATCCATACGTTACGTTGTGTATTTTGTGTTCCTCCGTGTTGATTGCTGCCCAGCTGTCAAATATCAAAATGCCGAAAGGATCTGTTCTGAAAAGGCAGGCGAGAGAACTGATGATCAAGGTTCGTAATTACTTTGAAGCAGAGTATCAAAATGGTGGCCCGCTATTACCACTGTCGCAAGTGCGAGAGCGTGTTGCGGCCGCATTAGGAATTAGTGGACCTACTGTTTCAAAAATTACTACCGAAGCTTACGGTATAATTATTATGGACAACGCTACATATCACTCCAGACAAATTGATAAAATGCCGACGCAGGCCAATAAAAAACAAGAGATAATTGACTGGCTCCAACGTCATGGCGAAAATGTGGATAATACTTTATAAAATATATAAAAGTACAATTAGTGAATATTTTAAAATCGAAAAAAAGCCTCCCTAAAAGATATGTTATCGACGAAATAGCTGCCGAATGTGGTCATTGAGTTCTTCGACTTCCGCCGTATCATTGCCAGTACAATGCTATAGAACTAATATGGGCACAAATCAAAGGACACGCCGCTCGAAACAATACCCATACCCCTTTTACGGCAAACAAGATGTTAGATTTATTAAAAAATGCATGTGCGGAAGTAACTGCCGAAAACTGGGAAAAAATTGTGAGAAGAACCCAAAACATTATAGCGTCGGATTGGGAAATTCATGTGGCATTCGATAATATAGAAGTACAGGAACTTATAATAAATGTTGGGGAGAGCTCATCGAGTGACAGTGACGATTCATCAGATTTTGATTAAAATAAATAAATAAAGATTACCTGTCATTCGTCATTAAATTATTTCGTTTCATTGTCGAGTACCTACTTATTTTACAACAGCTTCGAAAATTTTAAAGAAGTTGGCATTATCAATCAAGAATTAACACGTGTAACATCTTGTAATGAAATATAATATTATTAGTTAATAAATTTGTACAAAAGTATCCGGCAGTAGTTTAGTTTCTTACATTTTGTAAAAAAATATCGGATCTGTTATCGTGTTACATTTATCGATAACTACATCCCTAAAATTGCTTTCTGTCTGACGTGACCTTGTTAATGAAATATGACGTCTTGGTGCCTAATTTTTGTTCGGAGTTTTAGGCGTTGACGCTAGAACAAAGTTATATCGACCGCTGTGTGTCAGCTGTCATCGAGAAAATAAAGAACTGGAACAGATATAAGGAAACTTACCTTGTACAGCGCGCGTGGTCTCACTTTACCACTCACTGTTCGGCACTACATTCAGGCTCGACTCGCGATTGCGTCATTCAAAATATCCACCATCCTTTTCTAACATAGCTAAATTGACGTGTCCGCCATTACCCGCCGTCCGTGATTCCCCCACCCTCCCTATCTAACTTTGAATGTCGGCGTAGAATTTATTAATTTAATTAATTGTCTAAACTGGAGTTGTAGACAGATGTCACGATGTCACAGATACATATTTGTCATGAACGCATACCGGGCATAGTTGGAGGCATCAGATTCATCATACTTGGATGGACTGTGACTCGTGCTCCTTACAAATCTAGTTTTGATAAGATCACCAATTACATGAATGTTTCAATAAATAGGTAGACATACTTAAAAAGAAAACGACTGTTAAACGTTATGAGTAACTTTACATTTATCCAACTTTTTCTAGCTTTGTGGCTGATTCCTTTAAAGCTTGTCGCTATTAGAATTGTGCGTAGATAGCTTTTAGAACGACTTTTATCTGACACGAGTAATATCTACTACGATATCTAAGGAGTCAGGATATTGAGTCAGCGAAACTTTTTGTTCATCGGTCAGTGGTGGTTACAGTGACAATTTGAGTTAGCATAACACAAAATTCTATGACTGGTTTGAACCAGGTATCGTCCTATGGAATGAATGAATATAAGTTTGGTATCTAATCTTCTGCAATAGCTGCTACTATTAAATGGCTACTAAAATGATGTCCAATTTTCGAGAATATTGGCAACTTTTTATTCTGGGTGCTTAAAAAATGTGGATATTATTTTATCAATATGAATCGCAATTATATCTCATCTAATTCAGTTATTAGCTCTAATATGGCCCCTATTATTCTACCTAAAAAGTCCCACAATAGAGCACATGTCTCCCCTTGCGATCACGAGGGGGTTTTCGGGGTTTATAATCCACCACGCAGTTCTAACAAATATAGGTGGATATTGCCATATCAGCCTGTTATGTCTCATTGCAGAGCACAAGTTTTTGCTAGTCAATTTGAAGGAAGTTTCAGGCTGTAATCCACCATGAGGGCCCAGTGCGGATTAGGGTGGATCAGTATACACACATGCACATTTTTTTGAAATTCTGGGGCTAGTGACATCTAAAAAATCGGCATTCAAATAAAAACTCTGTGCTACGCTATCACCGTTCTTAAGAAGATAGTAAAACCGCTGATAAATAAAAAAGTAAACTGTATATTAATAAAATAATTATCAAATGCTTTGTTACGATAATAAAAAAAATCTAAACATTCTAAACATATTCGAGTGTCGATGTTATAATATGTAGGTACCGACCCTACATAAATTAAGTATGTATCTATACAAAAACTATTCGTTTAGTTACAGTACCAGTAACACTGACGTCAAACAAAACTATTACATTGATTTACTCGCGGCTCTTTATCAGCTAACGTAAGACGGGAGCTTATTATAACATACGAATTGTATTTCATCGTAGTCAGATGACGAACCGACGATATGGCGCCAAACTTATGTCATCTGTCAAAATACATGTTAACAGACGGCGAACGGCAGATGAGTCGCGGTGATAACGAAACATGAATAATATTACATGAAGGATGTGACAAGCTATGCTACCTGTCATTTTACGACATTGTTTATACTGAGTTAATGATATGGCTCATACGAATGCGTTGGTGGTCTGGTTGAATAGAAAAAGTTTAGTCGTCATCAATTGGATGTTTGTACTGCAGGTTTTAGCTACCTACTCGCTTTGAATAAAGCATCTTTGGTTATAGCGATTTTTTGAGTTGGTAGCGAAACTAATTAACAGAAGGGGAAGTTATCATTATTTATTAAACGAACGCAATAGTAATTGAATAAGATTTTACGAGAACATTGTTTGCAGAACTTCGTGCTAAAGAGCAGGGACGGTACATTAGCGCAGGGTTTTCAAAACCGAACTTGAAAAAAATGCGGGAACGAAATAATTATGCACGTTCCGTTTCATAATGGCGTTGTGCTACCGTTTCGCTTTAATAGCTCGCTTGTTCTCAGAATTTAATTATGCTCAGACCGCACCCAGATTAGCTGCCGCGCGTTCCGTTTTGTTAATAACTCTAATAATGGATGACGCCTGCGCACTTAGATGCATTTAATGTTTTTAATACCTTTTATAGTGGTCGCAGTGTTTGATTAAACATTTTTGTCGGTTATTATTGTAATTATTATATGGTTGTCAAATAAAAACAATAAGACATAGCTACGTGTTAAACCTAAGTGCATAACAAATCTAATGTTCCAACTGCCTTATCGATCGGAAAGGTGGATAATAGTATCAAAAAATATCAATATTAATAATCCAATAACGAGTTTCCAAAAACAAATTGCCTACTCGATAAGACTTTGGGCCGACCAAACAAAACATAAAACGATTCAGCTTTAATAAGAACCGGACGCCAGAGATGAACACAAAAGAAATAGATAGGCAGGCTATTGTTTTTTATCATGTTGTCAATATCGCGCGGCCAAATTTTCAATATTGGAATGCCACGATTCGCCAATAAGAAGCGGGAAAGAATTGATTTATTGTCCAATTAGCGTCGGTCAGGTGTGCCAACTACCAAGATAGCATCAAGCTGGGCAACCTAAGTCAGTTGCACTACTACTTATTCGTATATTCTTACCGAATAAAGCTTTTATAAATAGTGTACACACTTTACTAAACTTCAAAGTGATTTTTGTGCGTAATGTTTGTGATAATCAAATAAAAGTATAGGACTGCGTTTTTCGTGTGCTTCCAAGGAGTTTCCTCTTTCGTCCTCAGTAAACCTACTATTACTTTACTAAGCGACCCTTGGCTTACCTGTCTACTTCAACGCGACTGGACACTGACAAGATGTGTTTTTTATCGCATCGACTGCTCGCATAAACTATCACTGTTAAACCACAAAACGTATAGTACACAATTTTTACAATCAATCAAACAAAAACTCAACTACACTTCCAGAGTTGCCGCCAAAAAGTCCCATGCGATATTAGATAATATGATAACTGAACTAAGCGAAACCAAAAATTTTATCCAAAAGCTTAAAACAGAAAGAAAAATATTTTTTTAAAACTTTCCTTGCAATTATATTAGATTAAAGATTACGTAATAAAATCAATTTTATACTCATTTACGACGACAATATTTATCGAATAGTTTAATATCTATCAAAAGCGACAACTCAATTTTAATCTAGGTAGGTACTAAGTAGGTTTTAAACGAGTACTTACTCGTTAATTCCTGCTTGGATCCCGTTTACTTAGCCTTGGTTCACGTTCCTTCCGTCAGTCTGTAACCTCCCTAAAAGATCTCTGTTCAATTTCTGTTGCTAGGCATTAATTTAGTGCAATGTTATAATCCGTCTATCACTACAGTCACGATTCTCGTTCACAGCTTAGAAACTAGAATAGAGATAGCACGATTATTGCTTAGTCTATTAGAAAGTGCAATAGTTAGCTCATATCCGTCGGTGTTTAAATTTAAACTTAGCACAATGGCAGCTCTGTCGTGTGCATGTCGTTTAAACGCTCCTTGGTTCCTGTGTTAAAGCTAAATAAATCGTTACATACATAATCGTTTGCTGTTAAATTATTTATTGCTACTAATACATCCCGACTATCATTTTCTTTAATTAGATATAATATTTTACCTACTTAATAAAAGAAGACGAAAGTAGGGAAGGGAAGAGACGAAAGTACAGATAGCAGATAGGGTGATAGTAAAACTTGATAGTTTTGTTAAAATGGGAAGTATAGGTATCTAATTAGAATTAAATTAAAGAATGCCCTTGTTTTGAATCAAATACCTACTATCAATAACCATACGATCATAATAATTTAGCCACAATAGTTTTCAGAGAGCGCTAGGGAACGAATTGTTTGCGGGTAGTCGATAAATTCCGGTAGTATTATGACAGAACGCGGTCGCTCGCGTCATACGCTATTGAACAGTCGGTCAGGCCGGACGGCAGCAGATATTGCTGTTCAATCATTTACTACAATGCTATTCTAGAACGCTGTTTACGAATATACCCGCTGAATTGATAGTGTATTGAATATATATTTTATTTGTAATAATAAAATATCATGATACTTAGACGTTGCTCGAGAAGATACTTCTAGCTCATTAGCGATCGCTTCGGATAAATTGAATAACATTGTTCCGATCTGGATGAAGGACCATTTTTATCCAATAAATGAATTACAGTAGTAAAATTTCTATTAAGCTTGGTTTGTAACGACCCAGAAGAGGTAGGTACAATATTGGTATGATACTTTTACAGTCTTGCAATTGTATGAATATATATCACTATAAAATTAGTAAAAGATAGTCGTGAAATGACCCCCAGGTTCGCAAAAATCATAAATAATATATCGCAAAATAAAAAACGATTTTATACGATGAAATATAATTTTGTGAGTATCATAAACACATTGTCAAGTTATCTGAAAGCAAGGTTTTCCCTGTTTTACGGCACTCCCTATTAAATAGTAAGCTTCCACACGTTAGAAAAAGACAGTAATATACCACCCCAAATACCGTTCCCCGCAATAAATGTGCGGGAAAGAAAGAGACGTAGTAATAGCCGGAAATTAGCACTCGTCTATCTTTCATTTTACACCCCAAATTTTCTTATTCCAATTTCCTCTAGCTACGAGCGGCTCCATTTTACGGGCCTTAACTGTTCTCACAAAACGCACCGCAAATTGTGCTCTACAAGCATATTAATAACGTTTAAATTCAGAATGGAACATTCGAGATGTTTGTAGCGTTTTATATTTGCAACCGCTTTAGAACACTCTGTCATTTGAAATGAGTCATTTTCTGATAAGAATGCCCTATTGGCTGAGACGTGTGCGCTTCGGGCCGCGTCGCCGATAATGCCATTTCCGAACGTAGATAGCGAATAACTTGGGTGTTGGTTTTTGCACTGGAGTTTTAATAATAAAGCATAGGGGGAGAGCGGCCGAGATATGGAAATGAGCGTGTGGAGAAGAGGAAATTTGAATTTATACACAAGCTAGTTTTATTCATGAGGGTGAGCAGTCGGAGATTACAGAGACAATTGTATGTTATTATGAAGGCATTTTTGTCACAATGTCAATTAAAACATAATAGTATTGATAACTAAAGAGATCTAGTATTCAACATAAAAGAGTATCTCAATAAAAAAGGTTGTGTCTAATGGTTCCATTTTCAAAATTCAAAGGGAGCGTGGGAACGCGCGAAAACGTTTCGATCAAAATCACGTGAAAAAGTTATGCGTGGTTACGCGTAGGTAGGTATATGAATTAAGTGATTTCTTTCACATCATTTACTTTCATACAGAAGGGTGTGTAGGGGACATTACTGCGGTCAATGGGACATATTTTTAAATGTTTTTTATACGACTCCCACGTAATCTTTATGGGAAGGCAGTTTTGGGTGGTAAATCTAATTTTACAACATGACCTATCCATTTCTACACTCTGCGGTCTTTGTGTGTTTATTCAGAAAATACCTATAATAGTAGATATATTTATACGTTGCCTACGTTTCTTTAAGCATATCTAACATCTGAAACTTTCCTTTTACATAGGTATTTAGTAATTGCAAAACATGCAGTATAAAATAATGAGTAGATTTTATATCTCCATATAAAATAAAAAATATAAATAAAATATAAAATAAAAATCATTAGATCGGTAGGTATATATGTATAATTAATTATTATCTGACAGTACATGTTTAATTTACTTGTTATGTACCTATATAATAGTTATCAGTAAACAAGATAAACAACAAATTATACCTGCCTAATACGTATGTATGGTCTCTCCATTCATTAAAATAACATTTTTATAGATCATTTTTGAACCTTAACTTTTACGATTCTATTCATAAAATATCTTGAGATCATAAATAATATCACACTCTACAATACAAATTTTTATCGTCCGAAAAGTTGTCCCAAACACGGCGCAGGTGGAAAAAAAATCAATACAAAAATATTTCATTCATAAAATGCAAAAAATGGTCAAGTGGCAGTCACTCATTGTATCTAGTTAATCTATTATGTCTTCATTTTAGTATCCCGTGGGATTTTTGAAAGTGATGATGAATATCAATTTATTATTGCTTTACATCAATAAAGATACCATAAAATGGTGGCTTCATATTTCTTTTTTTGTATAAAACCTTTTTCGCGGCATTATTGAGTTTTTGAGAGTCGTATCCAATTTTATAGCCTTTTTCAATTTGTAAAGTTAAAAGATATCTACTCGTACGTTAGATTATTTCTTTCTTAATTAAATAATTTATTTTATTGTGAGGCGTTCGAATAAATTCATAATAAGAGATGTAGCAAGTTAGCAAGAGAGTTTACATATTATAGTAGCAAAGTTACCTATTTATAAAGTTAGATCATAGTTCTTCATTTCTGTTCTACAAAAAAAAACAGTTAATAAAGGAAAAAAGGACTTTTTGGCGGAAATTCGAAAAGCGAAGTCGAGTTTTGTTTGCTTATTTTAAAAATAGTGTATTTCGGTTTTGTGGCTTAATACTGAATAATAAATTCATTATCCATTTATAGATAGCAGATACTTGCTTTACAACCCGTTTGCGTAAAAAGTTACAAATGGGTACCTACTCCTTATACTTGTATATTATAGTAATTTATTGAACTTCAAATGCCTAATGTTTGTGCGTATGTTTCTGATAATCAAATGAAAGCATAGGTCTGCGTTTTTCGTGAGCTTCCAAGGAGTCCTCTTCTGTCCTCAATACACCTAGTATCACTTTACTGAGTGACTCCCTGACTGCTCCTGACTTACTTCGACGAGACTGGACATTGACAGGATAAGATTTAGATTTTGAAATTGTTAATTACGAAGAAAACTTGACACTGGCAGAGTGTGCTAATTGCACCATTGCCATATATGAAAAAATAAATATCTCTTTCTATGCATATTGTTAAATCATGTTACCATTACATTTACCTACACTGCAAATTGAAGAAATCGTGCATGGTCCATAACATTATGTATCTGCAAAAGAAATGTTTTTAATGTTGGAATATTACATTGATACATTCCACATAAACAAGCTCCAGAATACCATCATAATTATAATTATACCTACACACCTAATTGTAATTACATGATATGAGGGTTCAAGAAAATGACAATCATGATTGCATTTCCAAAAATGTTTCGCCATATTCTTGCTTGCTGTCTTGGGGTCTAATATATCTATTGCTGTGTAATATATTTAGGGGTAGGTACCTTCTTAATCTAAACTCACATGTTCTTGAGTTTGAACTATCGACTGTACCTACAATAAACGATAATACAGTACGTACAGGGTTGCCAGTATTCTAGGGTTCATATAACTCAAAGGTCTTAGTTTTAGAATATATGCTTGATCAGAACATTTTAGTTAGATACTTAGTTGTTTTTAGAGTATTCACGTCATATATATATATATATATATATATATATATATATATACACAATAATTTTATTAGATATTATTATTATCATACAGCAGGATTATCAATAAGATTAGGATTGCTTTAATGTCTACGGGAAAGCTGTAATTAAATAATAATAAATTATAATTTGTAATAATTTTGATTTGTTTTTCCTATCTTCTTATTATGTGTAGTGTCTATGATAGACTATAGGTAAAGGTATTTTATTTGTGATATAACATAAACATCTCCACGGTGCCTATTATGATCTTTTAAAAAACATCAAAGATCCAAGCAAGTCAATTTAAAGCTTACCGATAAACTTTCCTTGTTTTATTTCATACTAAAAAGTGTAATGAGCTATTTCTGCTTGCAGGCAGAGCCAGACTGTTTGGCGGACAAGCCCACACAATAGTTTCAAAATAGATATCTATTGATCGCGTTATTGTAAAGCAGCTACGATTCCGCAGAATACAACCTGCTGTGTTATTTAAAAATTTCATTCATTCACTCGCTAACACGTTGTCTGAACAGTCTTGATCAATTTATTGCATAATTATTGAATATTTTAAAACCTACACTCAATGTTTTTATAAACTTTTTATAAAAAATATTCATAAAGATTTTATTAACTTCTTTAAATAAGCTTAAATAAGTTATATTTTCAATGTGATAATTATTTTTAATAATTTAATTCTAATAAATATTAGCCGTAAGTTCCCTGTAAATATACCTACGGATCCTACGGCCTTTATTCAGGTAGGTAGGTACCTAACACTAATGTGGATTCATATTATGAATGTGAATGTATTAATATTCATGTGGTGGTAAATATTTACTAAATGTTAGTTACGTCAGTTAGTCAGAAGAGCGACGATTTATAGTCATAATAGTGATATAATGACTAAATGTATTTCTAAGCTCCGTGTATTGCAGAAAGAATAAAGGTCCACAAGGGGCCGGGGGCTCGCGAGAGCGCCTGCCAGCTTATACTAGCAACATCACTATTCTTGCTGTCTCTGCGATGGAAATGTATCCAGACCCAGTAGATGCTGACACGTAAAAGACACGCAGCCGTGACACAGCCTACAAGAATTTCGTTTGGTTTCCGAAAATATGGGCAACATTTAAAGATTTTAGCGTTACCGCTTCAGCGTAACCCAATTTGTAAAGTATCAAGATGATTTTGCTCTAGTACACGTATATTAATATTACTCGGGTTTGCAACATTATTAACAAATATGACACAATTATTTCCTTGGAATACATTCCCTGCCACTGTATGAATCGATATTTTGACGATCATAGCCCACAGCAATTTTGATTTTTGAATTATCGTTTACAATTTTGAACTAGATAACAATAATATTGTGTTATTATGGCATAACTTATAATAATGTAGGTATCTATGTTTTGTTCCACAGTTAACAAAAATGACTTTTTTCAGTTTATTTTATTTAGGGACCTTTACACTGTTGTGTATGTGAGCCCCATCGTAGACTAAAAGTTACAATTTCACTATCTATCTATCTGTGTTACTTATCCACATCTATCTATAATATAATTACGTTTGTCTGTCTACCTTATTATCTATCTTAATTTATCTGTGACTCTGATAGCGACTCGCAAATTCGCACAGATTGTTTGCAGTTTTCGATGTTGGCTCGGACAGAATTCTATGGAACATCCCTATAACACACCTGCTCAGATTTAGTCCCCATCAGAGCTTTCCTCTTAGGTTCGTGCCGGGAACACTTCACCAACAAGTGTTGGACATCTTCAACTGTAGGTAGGTACCACGACTTTGGCAATTAGGGGAATTATTTTTTTTCATAAGAATCTTGTTTAGTGGCATATGTCCAGACTGCAACCTGAAAGCTATGACAACCAGGTTCCTATTCAATTTAGACTCCAAAAACCGCGGTAGATGGGGAGGTTCGGACTGAATACTTCTATACTATATACCCTTCTCTCGAGATCGGTCATTAAAATATTCTTTCCACGCCTTAAAAATGACTTATGTAAAATAAATGCAGCTTTACGTATATTTACGGAAACGAAGGCTGTATGTTGAGTTTTTCAAATCGCTACGAAAAAAGGCGCCATTCTGGGCTTCGAAATTCGAATTTCGTGACATTTCTCCTCATTGTCCCGCAATCTGGACGGAGTGACGCAGCATCTCATCGATTTTATTGGCAATAATTGACGGGCCTTTGTTTGCAAATGTCTTGCAAACAATTACTAGCCTCCTAATAGAAATAATAATATTACTTAAACAAGACTTTATTCATGTCTTCAAATTATTTCTATTGATATTGTTACATACGTTTTCTTTATGTCTCTCTCAGTTTGTATTAGCTTTATATTCTCATGGAAATTTGCATAACATTAATGATGTTTTCATTTGTGTTCGCTTCGTATCTCGATCGAGACGTTTTTTCCGAGAGCTCGTAAGCAAAGGAGCACATTTGCATCCTCAGAAAACACACTCGGCCTAATTTGGATGCGTCCGCTATCTCCGCCGAAATCGTTAAAATGCACGCACGGTAGCGAGAACGGTACAAAACACAAAAACAATAAATAAATAACGAGAACAATAAATATAATTAAAAACGACAAAAAACGTCCGTCCGCATGACGCAGGTACAAACGGTTGCGCGCTCGCGACGACTCTATATTAACGATACGAGTACTATACGCATCGTCAGCAAAAGAAATTAAACTCTACACACAAATCTTACGATCCAAATTGCACCTGGCGGCTGTGACATCCGTCCAACATTTTGTCACCGGCACGTCACGATTTCGAGCGTTCCTCATTAGAGATTTTTATTTTTAAATAGTCGCCGTAGGGTTGAGTATCCAGTGTTTCGGTTAAACGTTTTTTGAATACGAAAATGGAATTTAAACGAGATGACATTTCTTTATTGCGGCTGCTGATGTTGAAGCGATTCTGGCTGCGTTCGCTCATTAATTGGGGTGGATAGAGATGAGAATCGTGTGTTCGTGGAAGAGTGAGTTTGACAGATTCTTCGAGTCCGCGCGTTCGGTCTATGACTGTGTATAGGGCCCTAATAGGGTTTGAGATGGCATACGGCGGTATTCAAAGTTGTCGCGTTGTATCAAATTTATTGCACCAATTAGTAGAGTCCACGTGAAGGGGGTTATCTGTCGTTTCGATCGCACTCTATTTGGGAGGTAACGGTCGATAATGGTCGAATTTCGGGGAACGCTTCGTTTTTTTCTCAACTACGGTAGAATATTTTCGGAAGCGAGAATGTAACAAGTTAATTGGGTAGAAGTATTCCGACGCCGACACATGAGCGGTGCTTTGCTTTATACATACATTATAAGCACAGATTAATTTGGATGTCGGTCTGTTGACTCTAACTTGGATAGTTAAGTTTACTGTAATTGCTATCCATGAATTTATATTAGTTGTTTTCTTTAAATAAAAAAACATGAAATGGTATCTGATACGAAAGAGTTTAAGTTTAAAATATCTGTATCTAATGTTTTATTGTAATTACAAAATAGTTAGCCATAAAACTTAATGCCTTTCTGAGAAACATGAGTATCGCTACCTGCTGACGGGTGAGTGCCTTGTAGAATTTAAAAATGAGACTAGATTTGAAGTGCAAGAGTTCCTAAACGAAATGAGATTAAAAAGCATAACCAGAAAGCTAAAAGTGGTATAAATATAGGGTTTTACATCGATGACAGCTGCTGTGAGGCTCGCAGCGATCGGATTACCGAAAACTGGCAGTGAAAAACTAAAACTTGGTCAGCTGGCCAGATCGTACGATTAACTGAAATGGTTGAACTACTTACAGACACACAGTACACTGGATTTTAGTGAAGCATATTACGTTGTAGTGACTGTTATAACCAAAAAGAACCTATTTTCTACTTATAGTCGAATCGTTACGAGTTGCATAAACTAACAGGTTAGTTTCGACATGCGAATTTTTCAATAGATAGAAATTTTATTCCATCTACAAATCGTATCGTACATACAAAAATCTAAATGTAACAACAAGCATTCATTAAAATACTTTGAAATAACAAGCAAATATGATTTTGACATTAAAGGGCACAATAGAACTGCGGGGTCGTCTTTATGCCGAAAGGGCATAAAGAAGATTTATATAATTTGTCTCCCCACAAATTGTGATTCCCAGTGATTTACAGCGCTGTGTGCTGTTTTTCACATTGCACACATCGCTGATTTTCTGCTGGAAACCAAGACGGGTGTAGGTACTCGTAACATGTACCCAATTACTTAGGCCTTTAAGTAGACATGTAGGTAGGTAATTATGTTTGCAATTAAACAGCATGTGATACTGATATATCAATTACCACAAGTTCACAAGTAGTGTAGGAGAATATTATGAAGAAACCTAAGGGAATAAACAAAATTGAGATTTTTTCGTACCTAATGGTCATATTCTTGTGGTTCTAATGGCCTTTCTAGAGTCAGCGGACACGTATGTATGGTTTAGGGCAAGAGCAAAAAGCGCTCTACCAGGAGAAAAAAGTGTCTGCAGCAACGAGCCCAAGGGCTCTCCCGCCGGTAGACCAGCGGAAGGAGCGGACGTCTGCTTAGGGCTTTGCTTTGGGGGGTACCGCGGGATAGCGAGTCGGTGAGAAGCGCCCAGGCACGTGCCAATACCTAGTAAAAGTGTTGGCTGAAGGCCGGTGTGTGTTCACAGTGTAGCGAGGGGGACCCCAACGACCAAATTACTGCTGCCAATTCTTACACTACACTCACAGGCTACACATACCTATACACCGTCCACGCCGGCGGAGACGAGGACGTCCACCATTAGGTACATGTCCATTACCATTACATGACGGGTGACTCTTGAAAGGCCATTAGGGCCCCAAGAATTTAGCCATTCCGAAAAAAGAAAAATAAAACATTTTCTCCTTACTGGAAGAAATCACTTAAGGCTGTAGGTACCTATATTGTTTCTATATGTCTTATATTAAATTAAATAGTAAAATCAAAACATGAATGCAACAAAGAATGTAATTCGTACCTATTTCACTTTCCCGGGTCTGTTGGAAAACAATTAGATACACGTTAGATAAGCTTGCTTTTGTACATTTTTTTTTCTTCTTCATATTTATTTCATGTTATATTTGTACATAGGTAGGTACAATAAATTATAAAATAAATAAAAAATAATTTTCATTCAATTCATTAATTCGTGATAACCTGTCTGTTTGTCCTCGTAAATCTCAGGATGTAAGGGGGAGAGTGCATGCTACATCTCCATAGCCGCTGGGCGCACTCGACTGGCCACGTTACTCCTCTCTCACAGAAGAATACCTTGAAATGTACTGCAATTCTTACTTTATCGTATTTTCCCAATGAACGTACGTGTTTCGGTAGTGAGTGAGATATGCCAGAGTCCATTCTCATCCCATCCTCTCCCTCCCCATTTTCCCAATCCATTTCTTAATCTGCAAAGGTAGGCAGCGCATCCGGGGGGTACCAACGTTTGTCATTCTGGACTGTATCACGTTGTCATGTTGGCATGTATCACGGATGTCTATGGACGACAGTATCCACTTACCATCAGGTGGACTGTATGCACGTCTGCCGCTTTTTTCTATAAAAAAAAATATTTAAGGCATTGATTTCCTCGCGGTTTCCACTAATGTTATCCCGAGAGGTTATAACGGTTAATTTACTGTATAAATGCAACTTACATCATGTAGATAGATAAAACCTTACTATGATTGAAGGTCGCACCGCAAATGTTGCCCTTAATTCCATTAATTTAAATTCCGCGTTTCTCTTAAACGTTAAGACGCTCGTGAGTAGTGTTGCCAGTTTAAATTAATTTCGCCTTTCCGCCATCGTTAAACAAATTATGTTTAATTATGGTGAAATTTATTTGCGGCCACATCCAGCGACTCGTCGCGGACACGACAGAATTCACGAATTTTAATTTGCCGGTGCAATTTTAAATGATACTTTTTTCTCGATACGGGTTGCGCGATGTTGCAGTTTAACTGCGCTTTATAGGCCTTAGCGAAATATCTAAAAGCCTCTCATAAACGCTATTTATATTTAAAACCTTGTGTCATTTTGTAATTTTAGAGCTTGAATTGTACACACTTGAAATTCACAAAACATTTTAAACAAAGCAAAAACATCAACTGCAACCAATCTGTAACATTGACTGTGAATTGATTATTCACAGATTATTAATTGCTTAACATGCCGTATGATATCATCAGTTTCACTACTAATGGATATAGGCAGATGCTTATTAAGTGTGATTAAGTGGATATGGCAGATTAAAGTGTGTTGTGTCAGGCCCTGGGAGATCCCAGGACCTGCCACAACACTCGCTAAACAATAATCTGTTCTTCCAATTTAGTCTTAATGACTAAATTGGAAGAACAGATTATTGTTTAGCTAAGAGAACTAAACGTTTAATAGAAGTGAAGTTCAATCACTTCTATTAAATGCTTAGTTTTCTTTATAGAAACGGTGACAGAGGGACGGAGGGCCTAAATGATATTAAATCGTTCTACATGAAATTAAAAAAACTCACTAAATGTCTCGTCAGTTTTCTTGTAGCATGTAAAAAAACTTTCTGGAATTTTCCAAGTAGTTCCAAGTGATCAATGTATCTTAACACGATAATGCTACTATATTTATGGTAATTATGAAAAAACTTAAGCGTACAACGTGAAACTGTTAAAATTTCACCCGCCTACAACACCGACTGGACAACAGTTAACATCTTTGTTTTTTGTCGCGACCGGTACGCGGGCAACCTTGTCCACCCAAAACTCGACGTTAATTGCTTATAAGGAGTTTGGAACGTTTATGTGGGGGTTACAGTGACAAGGTGGTAAGTGTAGTCCGGTGTTGATCTCAAAATCCGGTAGCTAAAAGTAATTTGTGAAATTACTTTCTAAGAATTGGAGTCAATTAAGGCTGAACAAGATGGTGGACGGCCAGGTTTCGACAAACTCGAAAGCTGATATAGTTTTTTATCGCATAGCTGCCATTAAAGTGTAAATGTATTAAATATTTATGTAACGAGACGTGTTGTGTTACGTTAATTAATTTTCATTAACGATTTATATGTGCTTATTGTTTACATTAAATGTAAGTACCGATTTAATTACATTTTAAATAAAATTATTTTTGTTCAGTAATGCGATTACCTATGTAGGTACCTATTTCACAATCTTTGCGGGATAGAGTCAAGTCAGGGACAACTAGACAATTGACTCTTAACAATACTCTTTAAGAGAGCTGTGAACAGGATTCTGCAAGGTCGGTAAGCAAGCCTTTAAGTAAGGTAAGCAAGTAAGTAAGCAAGGGCGGCGGTCACCACTTACCATCACGTGACCGGGCTGCACATCCGCCATCTATTCTAAATAAATAATACTCCAAACTTTGTCTCTTACTGCTCAATTCCTCAGAACTCGCACTGGTCATTAATTCAACCCTTGACAACGATTTTGCAATCTCTACCATTCTATACAATTTCATCGTTTTTTCTAAATTTCAATTTCACTAGCGGGGGTTGTCTTCACTGGTTCCATAGGGTCCTGGTGTGGAGACAGCGCACTGGTAAAAGAAGTGTTTGTCGTCTTCCAGCGAAATGGTAGCCGCTGATATAAAGGCTATCGCAGGAGTGCAGTGGATTTTAAAGAGGCCTATGTCCAGCAGTAGATGCGAAAAAGCTGCAATGATGATAATGATGATGTTATCTATAACGACATTTAATAATTTATGTCTTTAACTGAACAGATGGTTTGAGACTGTTACTATTACAATTACTATTAAGTACTATTATTATGACTGTATTTTTTATTTATTTATCATTACATGTATATTGTACATTTTATTTAACTACATATATAGGCAACATAAAATCCATACTAAGTATGTATTACAGTTACTAAGCGCGCGTTACGAGCAGGAAGAATTTCGGTCATTGACATCAGCCCAGGCTGGCCGAAAAAGAGATTTATACGGAATTATCGATCATCGATCACTTTACTAGGGCCCCTTATATCATTGAACCTTAATCGACGATTTCAAATAAATCTCTTTTCCGTCCATTCTTGACTAATCGCATGTCAATGACCGAAATTCTTCCTGCTCGTGGCGCGCGCTTTACATTAAAACGTAATGTATTCATACACGGATATTGCAATATTGTAAGAACACGAACGTAAACTTGAAAGTTACAACTTCATTCGTTGTCGAATGTCCGAATGAATTAATACGCAACACTTTAATCCAATCACGCCTTCCTCCAATAAATCGAGTCGGGACACACCAAATCCTAACCTATAAGGAAACAGCATCGATCATTCGAGAAAAAAGCGATTATTCGCGCGCGAATACCAAAAACAAATAAGCATAACTCATCGGACAGTGATCGGTATCGATTATTAAAACGGAGAGTGGAATCGATTAATCGAGAGAAATAATAAAGGGAACCGGGTTCGGTTAATTGCTTTGCGCGGACTGAGCCATTGCTACTGATAACTTACTCGATTGTGGGCAAGCAAATCTGCGCATGTGTTATGATCAAACTAGAAGAAGTAGAGATTAAACACATGAACGTAATTGAAGACTCAGTTCAATGGTAAAGTTAATTTTATAAATAAGATATATGTACGGCACGGTAGCGCGACGAAGTAGCATGAAATAGAGTTGTTACTCAAATTAATAGCAATTAGGTATTGTGAGAAAAACAATATGTGATGTAATCTGAGCAAACGGACCTTATGACTTTGAACATTCATTAACCAAAGTTAAACATAGGGTGTATCTTTGCTTAACTTATTGACTTCGTTAAGAATTTCTACCTTAAAATTTCATTGTTTCAAAAATTGTTTGAATGTTGTAAATCTCTGATTTAAGATAATATTACCTTGATACTTATTTTTTTAAGACTCCATTAAAGTTTCAGTACCGGGGAAATTAGAACCAACAATATAGTCCTATTTCTTAGATAAATTCACATCGGTATAATTTTGTGTATCTACTTTAGCTTGAGTCAATTTATTTATCCCATTTCCCACCCGTCCTATTCCCTTTTCAAGTGCGATTTTAATATACCCACTTATCTAAAGGTAAGTCATACACAGTAGCGTAAATTCAGCTTTTTAACTGGGGTGACAGGGCGTACCGGGGTCTGGGGGATACGAAATGCCCTCACGTGTAAGGGGGGTCGGGGGGTCTTTCCTCCCCCGGGAAATTTAAAAAAACTAGCATTAAATTGTTAGTTTTTTAAGCTTTTTAAGACTATTTTCACCACAAAATTATTGCGAACATTCTCTATTTACCCTAAAAGATTCATTGTTAATTACTTTAATTAATAGCCAAACCATTTGTAAAGTAGATAGGTATCATTTTCACACAACTCAATAGTAGGGCCTATATTTATTTGATTGGTCTTCTGCCTGATCTTTTATCATGTACCTAAGTAAAACTGAAGCAAACATCATACAAAAAACAAAGTTATATTCAACTTTTACTCAATGTCACCATCACAAGTTATTTTCATACAAAATGAAGTCTTCTCTTTTGGCTTGAATTAAAGTCGTCAATTAAGTACTTTGGAACTTTGGAATGTCTATCAACACTCCTTTCGATAGCCAAAAGAGCTAACGAGGACAACCTCTCTTGGCCGATCGTATTCCTGAACAATTCTGGGGTGGCAACTGCCACCCCTTGCCACCCCCGAATTACGCCACTGGTCATAGACGTCCATGATCGTCATTAAAACAAAACATAGGAGTCTCCTAGCGATTTTATTTTTTATGTAGGGTCTTTATTTACAATGGAATAGTTATGGAATAATAATTAGAATATTTATTGTAATTTTATTTTAATAAAATTGGTTCAGTAGTTTTGAAAAGATTGTAACAATAAGATAGCAGGTTTTTGACATTATTAAAATTGATTAAATCGTATTGTTCAGCTTTTGGAAGATAAAGTGGTAAAATTTTTAGACCACAATCCATGTCTCTTCATCAAAAGCATTTTTTTAAATAAACCATCGCTCCGGCTTGATTTTGTTTAGGTTCTATAAGGTTTAGGTTAAGCTTGGATAGATTTATTTTTTTCCAAAAAAAAAATGCGGTTTCATGGGATACTAAAACTTAACCTACTGTCTTTCTGCATTAGTTTAGCTTCCAAAAAGTGAAAGAATTTTCGAAATCAGTTACAGCAGTGTTTTAGTTTACCTCCTGCTTGTACCGTAAACCATAACACGCCCTTTTTTCGGTCACTGCTGGATAAGGATCGCCGCATGATGGCCGGAAAACGCCACGCTGGGCGAGCGGGTTGACGAGTCCACTCTTTTAGAGACAGGGTAGTTTCTCAGGGATTGTGATAACGGCTTTGTTATTCGCCTTTTAAAATAGAAGTAGGGATGGTGTTATTCCATAATGGGCAGATAAATCATAAAAAAAATCAAACTTAGTCTCTCTTCACAATATTAGTATAGATTGTAGTCTAAATGTTTCCGTCGCTTTATAGCGGATGACCGCAGTCGGTAGGTAGTTTAGATTCCTCAGTTTCACAGTGGAATGCGGTATACTTTGTTTAATGTCAAATAATGAAGTGATAATGATATCACACAGCACTTGTGAGTATTTGAACTCGCAGTAGTGGCGCACTTTGGTTTCAATTTAGTGAGCCAAATGAAGAGATCCGCCGACATCGGAAAGGCGTAAAACAATTTTCATGGCCTCTTAGCAGTAACTAACCAACCTCGGCGTAGGGTTGACACTATGGCAATCACAAGTAGGAACAATTAAGTTCCTTTATGCCGTACGTACAGACAGAATACATAATAGAAGATATATAATACGGCAATGTGGTGTCGGCCGGCTTTAGAATATCATCAACCCATTTCTTCCTGTGGATGTCGTAAAGGCGATTAAGGAACAACAAAGCCGCATGAAGAGGTCCATGTCCGGCAGTAGATGTTAAAAGGGCCGGTTACAATTACGCCTTGCGCTTATTTAAATTTAAACTTAACGGCGTGCAGTTCGAATTGATGATGATCCCAGTCTTACAGACAATCACTCAGTGTCCGAAGACATAGCATCTCACTGCGTTTTCTGCCGCCTGTATAATAAGGATGCAAATAGTAATAAGATAATAAGGATAATCTGAGGAGCTGTCAAACCTGATGACAATTTCGGGTGACTGTTTTAAACAAAATATTTCCTTGATTTCCTTCAGTCTTGGTTTAGTCTTGGCTGCAGCATATAATGACCTAATGATATGTACCTAAAATAAACATATTTTTCTCTTTAACAGTTAAGCAAGAAAGCTAAAATCTTAACTGACTTAACCTTTCTAAACTTTAGTTAGATCTGTAACAAAATTATCAGTTTAATCAGATTGAAACCACTTGCCATCATAACTTAAAGTGGCTGATTTAATTTTAATTAATTTTTAAATAAATTTATTTAAATGATTGTCTATGACAACCCTATCGCAAACGACTCCAATTGGCTGTCTGGCTAAACGCCACAGCCTTTGGGCAAATTAAAACATCAACCAGCCAGCGGCGCTGTTGGTCCGACAGATCGTCTTTCATATTTTGTCTTAGCTGTCAAAATAATGCCTGTGGCATGCCAATACATGTTTATAGGGCTTTGCCTCTCTTGCGCCAGCTAAATATTTTGCCGATTATTAATGTTCCGATTTGAGTGGAGATTCAAATATTTTTTTAAACAATTTCATTTGATATTCTCAATCAAATTTATGAGTATTTATTCCTCGATATAATAATATGCAGGTGCAGATGAAATTAGACAGTAATATGAATGACATATGAATTAGCCTAATTAATCTGTAGGTATAAATAGTAATAGTAATAATAATACATTGATAATTTACTTATACGATAAAATATATATGTAAATGTACATACTAAATAATAGGTATTGATTAAACAAAAGAAAACATTAATTTTCAAAGGTCAATTGGCGATTATGGATCGGTATTTACTAATACATAACAAAGGTCACACAAGATCAAAGGATTTAGCTTGATTCGTGTTAATCGGTCAATGTAACATAAATATGTGAAATACTGAGAGATTAATAATTAATGAAATGTTACTGAAATTACTTTTACCGATCCACACTGGGATCATGTGGCGGATTATGGCCCGAAACCCTCTTATAAATAATTCATTAGGGGATTATTATAGGTAATTTTACCGCAACATGGAAAATGGGAATTTCTTTTCATGACGTTTGGGCACCTAATTGTACAGAAAAAATAGTAAATCTGATTATATGTATAACGGAAAATGTCTATGAAAATTACATCAGCACGTGATGATTTGTAATTCTAAGTTAATTAATATCTCCAATAAAATGAGATGCGTATCTCCATAGCCTCAAATTCTCAAACATAATTCTCAAATGAATCGATCCTGGGCGTGCGCGGATTAAACTATAGGTGGCACTCTGTAATTACGCGGCCGCGCCCACTTACAACTGAATTTAAATTAACTCCACTCATACTATTGGTTCTAGAATGTTCTTCACATTCTCTGAGAGAATTAATTAAGCAACAGAAAAAATAATATTACAGTTATGAGAGTTATAGGTATTGTTATGATCAAAGAATGACTAAAGAAGTGCAAAATTAGTACTATGTAAAAGTAATATAGGTAAACGTTTATACTGCGAGCGTTGGCGCAGTTATATCGCAATTTAGCGATATACTTTGTCATGTTATTGTGACAATTTAGTGCTATATTATGTTATAAATTAATATAACTGTGTCATTGCAACGAACAGTTTTTTTGTGTGATATATTGTAGTACGATCGTACATTACATACCTAAATGTCATTTTGCTAGTCGGGTATCAATTTATCCAGAGCGCAGCGTCAATGGATTAAGCCGTGTTCCTACAGGTGCTTATTTTGAAAAACGAGAAATAGATAACAATGTATTTTATTTACGCATCCTTGTTGAAATGGGCAAACAGTTATAAAGACAGATGTAAATAATAACTTCATTAAAAGGGTTTCCATTCCATATTATCAATCCGATTCGTCGCTACTGGATATATACATACCTCTCCCAAGATCCGCCACCACACGTGGTGCTTCGCTCTTGCAGCCACTACCGCCGAATTTCTTTAGATTCCATTTTGACACAATTAAAAAGTAACCAATACTTAAAATAAATCCAATATCCAATAAATTCGCTGAATAGAAAGAATAAATGGAAGAAAAAAACATTTAGTCAGGACGACAGAACTGTGTTACGCAACATAAAGAAAAAAACAGAAGGATAAAGAAAATCATACCGTATGTAGGTCCTGCGTTGAATGGGTATTCGACTCGGCATACAGTCTAAAACATTGTATACTCGTTGTTGATCTTTAGCCGAAGTTAAAATATGGCAAATGTATTTATAGCTCCAAATTCATATTTTTGCCAAATGTATTTATAGCTACTACTTCTTTAAGTGGTAGATATAAATATATTTATAATTAAATACAAATATTAAATATAGACATAGTTTTTAAATATTGTGACAGATAAAGGTATGTGCATAAAATAAATTCAATAGTAGGAGGTAAACTTAAACCATGCTGTTGAAAATTAATCAACTCGGTCATAACTCGGACAGCAAATGATTTAGGATTTCATTTCAAAATAAGTTCCAGTGTTTTAATGATAAATATTTTTTTATATTCCTTTACTTGGGAAGTAAAACTACATATTTATAACATTACCTTGAACAATAATCTGTAGTGCAAAAGTTGTATATATATATATATATATATATATATATATATATATATATATATGTATATATATTTATCTACAGTATCATTTCTGTTAGCTATATTGACTTATCTAACTTACCTATATTGTTCTGTTGAATCGGAATAATAAAATTTTTACTGCGGAAATAAGAAAATTTGTCATTTTCTTTTGAATGTAGGTACTGTATGTACTTTGAAACAAGAATAAAGTGCCATGATGTCTGCCAAGACTGGACAGTAAAGAGATTTATAAGAGAGATTGTCAATGACCGAAATTCTTCCTGCTCGTGGCGCGCTTTAGTAATTCATAGCTAAACTTCATAACGATAGTAGGTACTGAAAATCTAATTTTTGATGTATATTCGAGATTTTGTAAAAATACCACGGAAATTAATTTAATGTATATTTGAGTGTTATTTAGCCTCACCTCTTTGTTCATCCCGAAGGTTGGCTGACAGAGAATGTCCTATTGCATTAACTCGCCTTCTGTACGATAATGTGCAGTAAGTGCGTATTAATTAAACGAATATAAATAACATCTTGAACAGGTTGAATATGATATTTAGTTGTCCGTTTTTAACATTTATAACTCTTCCGGTGTTTGATAACGATCAGAGCCTTGGTGGTCAAAATGGCTGACGAAAAAAAAATAAAAACACCAACAATCTAAATTAAACCGAAAGGGTTGCTCTGGTATGCGCACTCGATCAGATAATTGAAAAGAATTATGTATTCATGTTTTGTTGACCACTAATTTTTGTGTATGGTTTTGTCTGTATAATAGTTTCGGTCTAACTTTTGGTATTTATGACCATAAATCAGGCTAATAGAATCTAGTGTTAGGATTTTATTAAAGTTATCAACATAGCTGAAAGAATCAGCAGGCTGAAGTGGCAGTAGGCAGCCCATATTTGTCTCAGGACCGATGATTTTTGAGGGAGACTAGAGACTCCTCGAACGGAGACCACTTTCCGGGAGAAGTAGTGTGTTACGTCTTCGGTCGTATCGGTCAAACGTTTTGCCGATCTAACTTTTTCTGATCAACGTGATTTCGGTCAAACGTTATATCGATCAAACAGCTTTCGCACAGCCGTGTGTCTGATTTATTTCCGTTGTACCTATAATCGAATTGCAGTAATTTTATTTTATTTAAAAAGAGATTGTGTGGCTTGGACAAACCAAACGATTTGCTTCATTTGCATGGACCAAAATTTACACTCAATTTCTAACCAATTAAATAAAAAGCACCGTACAGACAGACATGTTATTTCCAATATTAGTTTGTACATTAGTGAGCTTCTAATGAGCGGAGGCCTCGTAAGTAAACTTTCAACTTTTCCGCTCGAAATTAATTTATTATGACAAATTGTCCGGCCATGTTTGGCCATGCCAATGCCATGTTTGTGCTCTAATTTGTGGCAATAAAGTTTTTGTGGCGACAAATATGTTATGTGTAAAGGTGTATTTACACTGCTGCGGTACACGGTACTTTGTCGTACCAGTACACCTAAAGTTACCTGCTGCGTACTTCAGTGCATTTTGTTATTGTCAGTAAATCCAGCAAATGGCTCGGACTCCTTGGTGGGAACTTGAGAAGTGAAGGTTGAGTTTTTGTTTGGTTGGTATTGTTGAGTTTGATGAGTTTAAAAATGTGTATTGTTCATTGATTTCAAAGTGTTTGTGTATCGTTAGGTCCTACGTATAGGTAGGTACTAGTGCAAAATCCGTACTTTACAGGCGGACGGTTTGAAGTTCTTGTATCTACATGACGTAGAAACTTCAAGCCGTATAGTTGAGATATAAAGTCTCAAATTATATATAATTGTATTTTGAGCAAAGAGGAAAGTAGTGGCATATATATCTAATAATTTGTGTTTATTCAAAATTTTCGAAAAAGTGTCGGTTGCACTTCTTTACTTGTGAATTATGAAATATAATACAACTACCACTTGCAATACTTTATTATGTTCAAATCAATTGATAGAAATAACCTTATTTGGACGCAAAGCTTAAAATATTTATCTATTTAATTACTACTGAACAGTTTTTGGAAGTGTTTGTTAAGATTGTACACTTAAATAAGTATTGTAAATTAATGCATTTCCTTTAACGTGCACTAGTTTTTTTTATTTAAGAATGCTGTTTTCACCAGTCCGAAATTAAAATATTCCTTAGTCTCTTCCGAAAATTACCTTCATGACTTCTTTCTGTGAATTAAACGGCAGTGTAAGTAAAAAAATAACATTTTAAATTATCAATTGTTAATTTCACTTTTTTCAATGGTAACAAAAATATGACTTTTAAATTAATAATCATCTGTTATGGCTGGTATCTTTTAAAAAAGCAAATTAAAATTGAATTTAAGAGCACAACTCAACTTAAACATAATAGTAGATACCTAAAGATATAGGGGAGAGTCCGGCAGTACCGTCACCCTAAGGTTTATTTAGAATAAAATAAAAATCCCTTAGGTTACACTTGTAATACCTGCTGATATTAGTATAGGAACTCTTGTGCTGTAAATAAAAATAATAAAATATCGATATATTTAGAAATAATCAACTTTATTAATAAAATTCCAAAACAAAGAATATTCAAACTAAAAAAATTTGGCCTCCAGTACCGGCCAGCAAAAATATGAACATTTATACGAGGCAATAATCGCAAATATATTGGTTTGACAGCTCTGATATGTTTGCACAAGCCTCATGGACCCAAATCTTGCAGTTTCCACATTGTATCCAATCTTCTTCATGAGATTCAAGACACAAAGGACAAATTGTCTCTTCCTGAATCGATCTGTGGGGAGGACTCTGGTTTTCTTTTTTGTTTTTTTTTGCCTTTCTTGCTAACATCTTTCCCTGAAAGCAAACTCTTGCCTTTCTTGCTGACATCTTGTCCTGAAAGCAAACTCTTGCCTCGCTTAGCTGACTCAATTCTTCTTTTATCTGCTCTTTTCTGTTCCAGCACCTTTTTGTATGGAGAACTTATGTAGATTTCACTTCTTTCAGCTTTATGATGTCGTGCAGTAGCTCTTCTTTTCGAAGCATCAGGAACCGGTGACAATTCTGTAATTATTACTTTAAAATTATCAACCGATTGGTCAATGTCAGTGGTAGATTGAGACTCGGATTGCTGAGAACTCGTTGATTCAGCAGTCCGCAATGATAAGTCGCTATGTCTTTTCATAAAAGAATAATAGTAGTTCTTCCCCGCAGACATCTTCTCTTTATTGAATTGGTGAGGCAATTTTAATTTTTCGGCTAGTTGGAAAGCAAGATAAAGAAATTCCTGTCTGTCTTTAGCCTTTAGCATTAGTCTATTTGCCAAGTCCTTAACATGTTCTACCAATACTTCTTCGTGTTCAGCTGAGAAAGTTTTGTGAAAACGACACATAACTGGCTTAATGGATACCTCTTTATTATTTCTAATAGCACTAATTCTGTCATTTAAAGTAGTTCTTGGTACCTGATAACGATCTGCGGCCTGACGCGCACTCATTTCATTATTCAGCACCTTCTCCACTGCTTTATGCATATTGGCAGGATCCCAGGTGCCCTTCTTTTTCTTCATCTCACCATCACTTTCATTGTCTGGCATCTTTGTGTACCTATAAGCAAATAAAACCACACAAAAATTAACTTAAACAGTGGCCGGTACTGGAGGACAATTTTGTGGCCGGTACTGTAGGGAACGGAATAAAATATTATGTTCGACTACAGACAAGAATGTAAGCATAAAGTTTGAAGTAAAACATATTTTATAATAGCTATATAAATAATGAATACATACCAGTTTGACTTCTCTCGAGCTCGTCGTCTAAACTCCAGCAATCACCCACGGAACTTTAGTTGTGTATCGTGCGTTCGCTGCGCGCAACACAAATCTTCGCAGTGACAGTAAGCCGATCGCGACAGATCGCCACCGCGCGAGGCATATACTTGTGAGACCGTATTACTTAAATGACGATAACTGCCTCAGCGCCAGCTATTGTAGAATTTCGGAAATTGCAACTGACCGGTACTGGATGCCGGCCGGTACTGGAGGACTTTCCCCTAATATTTTGTATAAACTTCTTAATTTGACTAATGGGTACTTATTAACACAAGTCAGCTGCTTAGTAATCATATTCACAGTATAAATATTAAATTAAAAAAAAATACAATTATCCGTTAGTATCTACAAGATAATAGGTATAAAAAATGTAATAAGTAAAGAGGTATTTACAAAACAAATGTAACTATTAAAATAATTATTTATCCACTTTCTGACTTAAATCTATGACTAATTTCTTAGTAATTACAACAACGCATTAATTTAACATTAATTGAAATAATTGTAGGAAGACGAGGAAGTCTTTTAACAAAAAAAAAAAATTATTTATCCCTGCATATTGATATAAATATATATATATATTCAATCGTGAGACGAAGTTTTGAAAAAAAAAATCAAAAGGGTTGCTCGGGACTATGCCAACCTCCCTAGTAACAACTTAATGTACGATTGTAAAGTTTTTTAGCTTTTTCTTTTTTACTATTTCTCATAGGTAGTGTTTAAACACTAGATGTAATTTTAAAAGTTTTTTTAAATGTATACTTGTAATTAATTTTAAAGCCTCTCCCGCAACTCGCTACCACGCAAGATCTTCGACTCCTCCGATACCATCACCACCTGCGTAGTCGTCGGTGCATCTGCTCGGAGAGTGCATCGTCATCTTCCGTTAATCACACTCATGTCCCTATAAGTGGTTTGCATTCTAGGACTCGTCTACTCCGGGGTGGTAGTGCTCCAATGGCAGATAGGATATCCCCAATGCCAATTTAACATACCTATGCTAATACTACGAGCTATGTGTTTCGTTTCGAATCTTATCTCGTAAAGAAGCTCCGAGCTATAGCTATACCTATAGCTCTCTCCGCACCTTAAACTTATGGATCGGGGCTACGATTAGAGTCTGCGTTTCGGCACCTGTCATAATCATAACTAGCAGGATGCATTGATTGAAAACTTTTGTCTTCAAGCATTGTGGTATAGGCGACGAGAAGAGTCGTTGCATTTTTTCAAATGCGTCCGTTTAGTGGTTTTACAGCAAATTTCCATTTGCTGTAAATTTTCCATCTCCAATGGTTCTTAGCAATGGAAAAAGTTATTGAAGAGATACATAGTGATGCTACAATATGGTATATAATTAATTTTAAAAGGGTTTTCTGCTTTGGATTCTCTCATTTGGGTTTCCGAGAGTAATGGAGATACTGTGAATATACGATATAAAAATAAATTGGCTGTTTTGTAATTTCCAGCAATATTTTCTGAACTGAACTAATAGAGGTACTAATACATGAAAAACATAAATTGCTATTAGTTCACGTTTACTTTAGATCAAATAGACCATTTGTTGACTTGCAGGTCGCTTTATTTTTGGAATTTTATTTAAAAGTAAATAAACATAGATTATTATTGAAAAATCACAATTATAGTATATACATAAATACATTTATCTTATTTTAGAGTGTCCTCGTTGAGTGAGAGCGACCCGAGCGTAGCGTGCAACTAACTGGTAGATGCGCTAGCGCGCTACAAAAAGCGTGTCACAACAAGTGTTCAAACTGGTACAAGTGTCTTTCAACAGTTCATATTGCACTTTATCCAAAAAGTCACTCACTTGTGCTAGTTTAGAAGTTCATATATCGGAAACTAAGGAAAACGTAGAAATAAAAATTACAAGGTGATCTTAAGATTTTAATAACAAAATTGAAATATAACGAATATCGCCAATTTGTGGGTTGCACTAGTATACGTAGGATCCGACGGTATAATGTTTGTGACAATCAAATAAAAGCATAAAACTGTATTTCTTGTGTGCTTCCAACGTGTCCAAACTCTTCTGTACTCAATAAACCTACTATCACTTTTTGGAGAAACCACTAACTTACTGTGACGGAACCGGACATTGACGAATTGTTAATTACCTACGAAGAAAACTTGACATTGGCACAAAGCGCTAATTACGCTATTGCCACATACGAAAAGAAAAATAAACAAATATCAATGTTATGTTATGATGAGTTATGGCATTTATTATCAGTCTCTCCGTGACCACGATTCACGTAACAGAATATCGATTATACAAAAAAATAAATGTCGTGAGTGGTGACTCACATAACTTCAATTATGTATTTTATTTTGTCATTAATGAAAGATAAATGACAGTCTGAATTAAATGTGCGTGACTTAGGTACTACTCAGTTGCAATATGTGGAACAAAGCTGTTTTAAATCGACAACAAATATTATTATGTTGAATCTAAAAGTCTATTAATATCTACTGCGGGTATGGTTTTGAGGTAGGCTACATACAACTTTACTGGTTATTTGTATAATATTTTATAGGCACGTAGATAGACTTTTGAAGTAGCCAACACACCACTCAACTTAATAATTACCTAATAAATTACGTTTTTGTTTAGTATTAACAGTAATTTGGCATCAAATAGTGATACTTAATTAGCGTTATCATTCTAAACCTACTGCACTTTAGATCATAATGAGCATTTTAAAAATATAACTGTGGAATTTTGTGAAACTTTTTATTATACCATTGTGTATGATGAATATGTTTACAGAGTATATCCGAATCAAACAACATATTTTTATTCGTATAGGTACTTGTGCTGTATGAACAGAATGTATACTGCAGAATATAATACAAAACTTCCCATTCGTATCTTATCGCCTATTTGAGTTTTTGAATCTGTTCTTAGTATACTAGTAATTTTGAAAAGCTACCTAATTGCTAATGACATTATAAATTCGTATAATGAAGACTGCAGAATGCAATGTGGAAGGCCTCTAGCAGTTATTCTGAATAAAAATGTTATTAAATGCTACTAAATAAGTCTAGTATGTACTTGTAATAAATAGCGTGGTCAAGTATTATGCAGGAGTTATATAATTAAACTGATGTCTTTATTAAAGAAATATATTATAACATACATTACAATTAGAGATTATTTACTTCATCCCCTACCAGTTGCAACATTGCGATATAAAACTCGTTTAAAAAGGCGAAAGAAATTCACTGAGCAGACCCATAAACTGTTCAGAACCGTTGACATATTTACTAATTCATATAAAACCTCCCATTTTAAGTTGAAACCTAGAGTAGGTACATCTTTTTAACACCGTTACAGGTCTTTAGCAAAAAGGACTCGCGAGGGGTTTTAGTTAAACTGGTCGCTTGTGTATTTGTTACTCAACCAGCCGTCATTACGAATAAACTGACCAATCACAATAAATTACTGACCACATATAGCAATAAAACGGCCATTTTGGTAAATAAATAAATGAGTAATTATGGTCAGCCGCTTACGTGCGTTCCGTTCGACGCAGCATACGAATCTGTGCATTTAAAAGTATTAAAACTGTTATGGTGTGTTGAGTGGCCAGTTTTTATTTGCTGACGGTACCAATTAGTGCGACAGGAACCGCGGGAAGCTACTTGAGCGATGTAATGGCAGCCAGTGGCTATGGAAACTTTCGATGCAAAGCAAGCGGTTTGACGAGTCGACGTACAGGGCAGTGTTGGTGTACATTGTAGAGATGTCTTTATATGTTATTTCGCTTGCATTCGCTAAGATATCTCACTAAACACATGAATATTCTTTTTATTGAAATATTCGTTTAGATGTACATTTAATTTAATTGTGTAGGTACTTGATTTAACTATTAAGTTGACTCTAGTAGGTATAGTAGGTACTGGTAATTAATTATCCTTTATTTTCTCTGTATCTGCAAAAGAAACTTGGTCAAGTGTGAAGACACACTGTAATACTGTTTTTTTTAATATGGTTTTAAACAAATCGATATTAATTATTTATGTTTCTTTCAACCGGATGGTTAATTAAAACTGCGATAATACTAATAACGAATTATAATTTAGTTATTAATTTACAATTTGTGTCATGTTGTTATACATACGTTAACTTGTTGTTGTCAATATAAATAATGTAAAAACATTACCCTCGTTTCAGGGTTGGTAGTCGGGAAAAACTATTGTTATGGCCATTCTTAATACCTATACAAAGTTTTATGTAAAGAATATTGTAGATATCATAAGCATTCTATAACTATTTTCACATGTGTATTTATATTTCTCACTTAAAAAAAATCAATATCTGATAGAAATTAAATTCAAACTTACGTATACAATAAGTTAATTTGATATTTACATTTTTAAATACCTATATTTCACATCTGTAGTACAGTTGAACAACTAGATGTTAAATTACCAATATATCGAGAAATAATATGAAGAATTTAATTAAGTTTTTACTAAGAAACTATTTGTATCATAGGATAATAGCGGTACTTATTAGCTGCGGTATGTTTAAACGTAAAATAAATTAAAATCTGTATTTAATTGTATTCAGTACATTAAAATAAAAACATGTAGAAAACATTCATTTCAATTTCCAAAGGTAAGGCAGCGTGTTCGGGGCTGCGCCAACGCTTCAATAATTCTGGACTGATTCTGGTTGGCACCTATCGTGGATCGCAGGGCGACAGTATCTACTGACGACCAGTTGGACTGTCTGCTCACCAGCCATCTTTCCATAAAAAAAGAAAACAAAATATAATGCTAATATTTTCTTAGGTATACATAGCAATTAAACAACTTTGACAACTACACTGACAACTAGCAATTAAACAACAACACGGGGTGACTGCACCAGTCACCCCGTGACCACGTCCACTGCAAAGTGTTCGAAACGTCGGGATATAAATAATGTTAAATATACGCGATTTAAACCGTTCAAAGTTGTTTAATTGCTAAAATATAATGCTTCCAGCCTGTAATTTCTAAATCAAATCGAAGTTTATAGAACTATCTACTACGAATGGGGTACTCTTGACAGGTAGAGATGACACGAATATTGATTTTATACAGGCATTATGTCAAGTATAGTCTGTCGCTAAAAGAAACGCTGAATGCTCGTTTGTACAAAATCAGGACATTGGTTATTAATAAAAACTGACTCGTTCAATGGAATTATCTAAATCATAGATAGCTATTTGAATGCCTAACAAAATATAGTATTAACTTAGACATTTATAATTTTATCCCCTTTTCTTACGCAAATGTTGTTATTTTGCAGAACAGTAAATGTAAGTTACAAAAGTCATAAAATTAAATGTAATTACTAAATTTGCAACTTGCAATTATGCGTTATTGCATTCGTAAATTGTCT
The DNA here is from genome assembly GCA_914767545.1 of Sesia apiformis. Taxonomy (NCBI): domain Eukaryota; kingdom Metazoa; phylum Arthropoda; class Insecta; order Lepidoptera; family Sesiidae; genus Sesia; species Sesia apiformis. The sequence continues at coordinate 6,754,971 of OU611970.1, read as the reverse complement.
AATTGCCAGTCATAATATAAGTACAGCTAGAGAAAAAATAAATAGCTATTCTTACAACATAATTCGAAAAACCTACAACTATACAACCTATATGTCTATAACAATAATTGCTTGGGAACACGTGATAAGTGTGTACTTATTCATCTATATTTACATAAAGTAATTTTTACACTAATTAAATAATGCATTGAGTTAACACTAAGTTTAGAAATTGCACTTATTTGTTTCAAGTCCACTGTTTAACATCAAACTACAAGACACTGCCAAGTCAAAATGTTATGCCTTTTTAAACATTTTTGCATTTATTAAACGTGTCTTACATTTAAAATTAAATATTTTTTCGAACGCAAGGATTCCGCCATTATGAAGATGGTGGTTGATCGGTCGAACTGTCACGCGCTACCGCGTGATCCAATCGTCAATGTGGTTGGAGCGAATTCAATATGTTCATGTTAATCGCGTGTTGATGGCTTGGAGGGCCTCCAAGGAAGCTTAGTTGTGGTCTAGTAGCAGCTGCCATAGCTGCGAAAAGGGGAGGAGCCCCTCCGCCGCCGAATAAAGCGAAGGATGGGGGCAATAGTGGTCGGGCTGACAATCTCAGCTTCTCTATTTCTGCTTCTTGAAGGCGTTTCGCTTTCGCACGCCGATTTTGGAACCATATTTTAACCTGAAATAAATATTGCAATACAGTATATTTATTAGAGCTCTGGATTTTTAATAAAACTGTTGGCAGTACAGGCAGACAACCTACATGCTTCATGGTTTATGGACCTCCATTCACAGATTATGGATCATTCACAGCACCACAGTATACCATCCTCTCGTGGATCTCTACTGCTTGATTACACACGGTCGTCTGCTCTTCTCATGCATTCATACTATCAACCTTTTTCAGGTCATCACCGTTGGTCGACAGTGCGCTTCTCGGTATGAAGTCTCCATTCAAGTGACACATCTATCCGATTGGTTGTTGGTTGTGCTGCTGATATGGTTTATTTACTATCAATTCGGCTTGCTAATTCTATGAACTATGTTGGTGATTTAGATATTTGTCAAATGTCGCTGGGCGACTTTACATTAGAACATACGCCAGTAACAACCTTTCTGCATTACACTACCTCTAAATTGTTTGCGTTTGCTCCACCCCGGATAAAATGCTGACTACGCCCTTGCCCCAGTCTACTGTGATATCGTTGTTAGCTTGGAGGTTTCGTATTTGTGGACTACAAGGTCACTCGTGCTGCTAAATGCTGCATAAATCTTAGTGCTTTTTATCATTTTATTACAGAGGTAAATTGTTGACAGTATTCATTAAAATTACATATGTCACAAAGGTTTTGGCTAGCGCACTCATGTAAGTAGGTAGCTGTTTATTACCTGTGTTTCAGTAAGCCGCAGAGACGAAGAGAACTCTGCCCTTTCAGCGATGCTTAGATACTGCTTGTCCCGGAACTTCTTCTCCAAAGCGAGCAGTTGCTGTGTGGTGAACGGCGTTCGGGGCTTGCGATTTGGCTTGTGTTTACGGAGCTGGCATCGCACCACTGGTGGACCGCTTGGACCGGCTGGAGACAACAATTGTATTTATTAGTCCTTTGTATTATTATTATATAACAATTGTATTATTATTATAGCATATCAAAGTAGTTGGTTATGAAGTTACGTTTTTGGGTTGGGTTAAACAGATTAAACAGAAGCTGAAGTCAAGTGATTAGTAAGAAATTGTTGAGTTGGAGATTAGTGTTGAAAGATGATGACAGACCAATTTAAATTTGTGATTTTATTTTTAATACCCCGTTCGTTACCCCGTTACCGTTATCAATTTTGTTATCAGCAGTAATTAGTAGTGAATAGAACTTAAGATCTCATATCTAGCAGATATACGATCTCGTAGGACTATATCTGTAGGGGTAGAGTGCACGTTGCATTCCTCTCTCTCACAGAAGACTACCTCGAAATGTACTGCGTTTCCCACTTTATCGTATTTCCCCAATGTTTCGGTTTCGCTAGTGAGTGAGATATGGCAGAGCCCATTCCCATCCTATCCTATCCTATCGCTCCCCATTTTCCCAACCCTTTCTCCCAGTCCATTCCTTAATCTGCAATCTGCATCTGGGTTCTTCAAGAAAGCTGTGAATAGGATTTTGCAAGGTCGGCTGCGCGCCCGCATACCCCCTGGTGTTGCAAGTGTCCATGGGCGGCGGTAACACTTACCATCATCACGTGGGACCGCTTGCTCGTCCGCCCTCTTCTCTATAAAAAAAAGGTAGGCACAGCGCATCCAGAGGCGTGCCAACGTTTCTCATTCTGGACTGACGTTGGCATGTATCGCGGATGTCAGTATCCACTTCCATCAGGTGGACTGTATGCTTATCTGATGGCTTTTTTCTATAAAAAACAAAATAATCCTTCTATATTTATTTTTGGTGATGCACCCCTTTTGTGTTTCTATGTTGACCCCAAGGTTGACTGGTAGATAATGCTATAAGTTTTGTCAGCTTTTTGTTCAATATTTCCATGCAATAAAGTATAAATAAATAATCGACACTATTTTGACTTTTGAATAATGTTATAACTAGTCAGTTTTGTAAATAGTTGTCAGCTTCAGCGGGGCTTCCTTTGAGCGCGATTACAATTTAAAAGTGTTTTTCCTTTTTATAAAATTGTGTCACAACTCATTTGCCCGACTATGTTTCTATGGGTCACTTCTATAGTGTAGTAACTTTAATTTTGGCTTTTTGGCGGAAACTCAAATAGTGAAGTCTAGTTTTTGTTTGATATACCATATGATAAAAAATGGGTCAAACATGGCCACATTAAGGTTTGGTGTCAAAATTATTATATTTCGTAAGGTTTCGGCTTGTTGGATTTTCCTATTAAGTCCATGTACATATTTAACAAGTCTTTTATAGGCAGAGATAACTAACTCTTTAATTATTTTTTAAGTTAGATAGATATAGGTTGTTTTCTAAACGGGGGAAAAGTATCCATATTTCCGGTATCTAGTGTAGGAAAATATGGCCACGGTATTACTAATCACGGTATGTTTTAATCATTTGCCTGTAAATAATCAGGGTTCGCTGATTTGTATCAGCGTATATTTATCATGGAGCATGATATATATCACGTTATATAGGTATCAATTAATATTTATATTGATATTTATCGTCAAAACTAGTATACTGTGATCCGAACAACGTGACTAATTTACGAAACACAGGAGGGGTTAATGAATATCCTGCAATGCGATGCAATGATCCCGGATGATGCGAGAAGACAGTTCCAGTTCTTTCTTAAAACTTTAATTTAAAAAGTATTATTAATATGAAAAGAATCTTGTGTACTTAGTTTTGATTAAACAATTCTAGAAGATTTTGTACGATCGCGGAAGTTGTCACGAATGCAGTTGTAGCTATTCGGTTACTTAGAAATGAAGTTATATTATTTGGTGTGCAACTAGTAATGGTTGGGAAAGCTATTATGGAAAATTTAGTTATGTAAACTGTGGGTGGTCAGCTGGTCAGTGGTCAGGTACTTAAATGTAGATTACAGATAAAATTGCTATTCCACAACTGTTACGGTTGCCAGTTCTAATTACTTATATTATTAATTCTTGTAAATGTATTAAATAGTCAAGTGTTTGCTAAACCCTCACCTTTCAGTGTTAGTTCATTACTCAGTTGCTAGCCAAATATAAGTACCTACCTACCTACTTACACTTTGTCTGAATAGGTTCTGATGATTATAAAGCCAATTGTACAAAAATATAGAGAAATAAGGAATTGTGTATTTGTAACATCTAAAGTTAATGTTTTTGTAAGTTAAGTGAATGTAAAGGAGATGTTTCATTAAAAATGAACTTACATGGGGCTGATCGCATAATATATTAAGGAATAATTTCATTTACTTTTTAAACGCAAACGTGTCTTTTAGGTAGATTGTAAATATTGTAAAGGATAGACAATATAAATATATGTTTAACATTAGAATTTCTTTTCTTTTAGAACACTAAACTTAAGTGTTTCAGTTAATAGTTATATATACTTATATAGGTACCTCCCTATTAAGTAAGATAAAAATGTATTGTTATAGGTAGTTTAAATAAAAACTAAAATTTTAGTAATAGCTTCATGGTAGATCATTACCGATATGGAATACTTATATAGGTAATGCACACACGTTAATGTACTTATAACGCATATAGGTATACGACATTATCTGACAAAAGGGGCCTTATACCTATATATAAAATGCATAAAAAAAATCGTGAAAATCATGAAAAGACCGACGCCAGGGGACTCAGTATCATGTACTGAACTCCTAATTTTAATTTTCGATAGCATGTCACTAACACCCTGTATATATATATTATGGTTCTAATTTCTATTTCGTAAATTCTAATTATAGTAAAATCTTAAAAGTTAAAATCTTAATAAAAAGTAATATAATCTTTTATTGATTCATCTTAAAAACCAGATGTTAGTGAAAGTTTCCATTTAAACAGAATCTTGAAACAATTTAATTATAAGTAAGAAAATCTTTACCTAAAGCCAATAAGTTCATACCGACAATAAGGCTCCTTTGTCCCATATAATAAATATTATATAATAAATTTATTATAAAATTGTTAGGTGACAACCTTCAAAGAAGTCTATTTATAGTAAGTAGGTACTGAGACAGTCTTTAAAAGCGTGAAACTCAGCAATAAAATTTACAAGCACGCAACTAATACAATTTCAGGCTGTAACTAATATCTACATAGTTGTTTAGACACAGCCGAGGAAAATTGCTATTTTAGGGTACACACCTTAAACATAGACAATGCAAGTTGGTGAAATTGAATGGAAACCAAACAAGTCACGTCACGAGTAAATTACTGAATTCATTCAGAAGTCATTTCACCTGGTGGTAAATAGATAGATACTGTTGTACATAGATATCCGCGATACATGACAACATCAATCAAGAATGACGAACATTGGCAGGTCACCGGATGCGGACGTGGAGATTAGAGATAGATTTTTTCTCATTACACCTCCCAATCCTCCTTGAGGGGATGGGTATTCAAGAGTATAATGCAATAAGAAGTTCTAATTATTCTATTATACTCTCTATTCGATGGGATGGTAGGGAATAGGATAATAGGATAGGAAATAAGCTCTGGCATATCTTACTTATTACTGAAAAACGTACACATTGTTGGAGGGAATAAGATAGCGATGGGAAATGTAGTGTATTTTCTGTGAGTGCGGCATTACTTGGCCAGTCGATACTGCGTAACTGCCAGTGGCTGTGAGATTAGAGCGTGCATCCATATCTTCCCACCCTACCTAACTTTTGCTTTGTTGCAAAATAGAGATGTAAGGTGAGAACTACCTATATTAATTAGGTATGTATCAAAATGGCAACAAAAGTCTTTATTGGAATTGCTAATTAAATTAAATCAATTGCCTTTTGATATGTTGTTGTTCAAACGGAAGTCGAACAATGGCCTATCGAGACAGTGTCATTATGCACCCGAATAAATCGATGTTTAATATTCAAATGAATCGATTCAATATCGATACATCGATGCATCCGGCTAATGACGTAATGACACCGCATTGGGGTTTAATTAATGGTATTGTAATCGGGAATAAAGGTTGATCACTCCATATTGTTATTATATTAAAATTAAATATCTATATGATTATTTTTTTATTAGGATTTGAAGAAGAATTATGCAGGTGTAACCAATCAATTCCCGAAATCTGGGGGAATACTCTGAAATCATAAAAGAACGATGTTTCGGCCGATATTTCGAGCTATTCTTACCACGAAGACGTTCACTCCGACATATTATTAAGGGCCCGAACTAAGTTCATTTGGGTCGAAGCTCCACTCCGATAGCACGAGACGAAAGATTGAATTACAAATTTCGATAAGAGGTACCTTGGGATCAAACGTTTCATGATAACAACCTTTTAGATTTCTACTTGGAGATAACCGTTAGAGCTCCGACCGAAGTAAAGTCATAGTAGGGTTATAAGCACTTTGTTCGTTTGAACTTCAGAGATGTAAATTCAGAGTAGACTTCCCTGTAACCTTATAAATATGATTCTGCTTCCGATTTAAAAAAATGCATTTGTATTTAGCAAATTACATACAGACGCACCGTGGTACATTGCCTGCATTTCGCTGCGTGCATTGCGATTTGAACATACCTACAGTGCAGCAGGAAATCATCAAGGACTCTTACAAAAAAAAAATAGCCATTATTCTGACATACTGGTGAGTCATCTAGTGGATGCTAAACCCACTAATAGACGTCTGAAAAGACTGAGGAGACTGGAGACTACAGGATCTCATCTAATCACGGTCATAGTAATGTGACTCTAAATAAAGCATATAAAAAAAATGTTGGATGCAACTATGGTTGCACACCTAACAAGACTTCAACAATCAGTCAACATTATTACTGAATGTCCAAAGATGACAGATTGTAACAAAGAACAGGAAAGAAAAAATAATTAGCAAACATGGATGGAAAATGTAATGAAAAATAATAAAAAAAAGGATTTCATCACTGTTGATAAAAGCATTAAATTTCTTTTCAATATAATCACAATTTAATGGTAACGACTCTTTAATTCACATTGTTTAATAGTGAAATCTATTTGCATATTAATATTTTAATTTCCTTTGCCGCTTTTAGAATGTTATTCATTTTCACGTCGTCATGAATATTGCACTGACATTTAATTATTATAATTCTCACCCCTATTATCACACAAATACATTTTAGGTTCGAATAACAGCATTTCACTCTTTGAAGAATGAGTTATTAAATTTTAATCTATCTATAAATAATAATATAGAGTCGATTTCTAAAATATTGGTATAATTACAAAGTAATTTTGAAAACAGTTTCGTCTGTTGTTAATTAACAAATAACTACATAGGTAGGTAGGTATACTTAGAAACATTTAGAATTTTTTTCCATCGAGTCTGAAATGTCGCTGGTGAAACTTTATTAGTGGTCATTTCGTATTTATTCTGTCTTTAGCAAATCTAAACACAAGAAACTCTGCGATCGAATGAAAAGTATACGTACTCTTATTCCATAATTTCTTATTCCATTATACGTACACTTGATTCCCCATCTTTCACCCGCAAGGAGAATTTAATCCAAGAATTGTTCAAATTGGGGGTGTGCCAACGTTTGTCATTCTGGACTGTTGATGGCTTCGGGGATGTCCACGGGATACAGAATCCACTTTAAAATCACGTGAATTGTCTGCTCGTTTGTCACCTTCTTGCTAAAAAATATTTGGGCAGTGTCACAGTTCTTTAAATCAGGTTTTACACAATACAGTCACAAGGCATTACTATACCTCTAGTAGGTATAGAGATTTGTTACATACTTATCTATTTCGTATAACCTAACACAGTGAGATGGCAATGCAACCAGCCCTTTAAACATCCTCTGCTGGACATGGGCCTCCTCAAGCACATTGTCTTGTGCATAAGGGATGTAAGGCCTTAAAACGGCACGCTGGTCAAGCGAGTTGGAGAGTCCACTCCTTAAGAAGTGGTGTAGTCCCTAAGGACTTGTGGTAGCCGCTAATAGAGTGAGCACGGATACTAAAATTTGTTGCCAACATTCTTACGCCTTTACTGTACCTAACCTATATGGAGTATCTACAATAACGCTTTAACACATTAGGTAGGTACTTATTATTACTAAAATACAATAGTCGCTTTATATTAATTCCGTCTTGATTTCCGTTCATTGAATTCATTTGTTCAATTGGATAACACTTCATAGATTTCGCATTTTTGATCCGGCGATTTTTTGTGTTAGCAATTACCAACCTATCAATATGTAGGTAGGTACTCAAAATGACTGAAATAGAGAATTGCGAACATCGCCCTCTATTGAACACTTTGCCGAATCGATCGACTAAATATAATCAGAGTATCAAACTATAACGACAATCAATATGACTAATGATAAATCTATTAGTTTAAAAATCATACGGGTACAATGCAGTATTATTTCTACAATATAAAATTTACGAGAAAATAATAGGGGTTAAAGTATGAAATTGCCGTTTTATAGTAATAGATACTTTGAATTGACATAAAACCTTCATGGTGTGAGATTTTTGAGTGAAACTTTTTTCACATGATACCTATGAGGTTCTTGTTTTAAAAAATGTGCAACATTCGATTTTCGACTTTCAATTATTTTTTTATTCAGCTTAGACGGGAAAGATGGATACTTCGAAAATCCGAGTAATCTTTGAATACGAGTTCCGACGCGGAACTAACGCGGCAGAAACGGCTCGCAATATAAATGCTGCGTTTGGAGAGGAGACTGTTAATAAACGAACCGTGCGTTTTTGGTTTAAACGCTTTCGTAATGGAAACTTCGACTTGAAGAACGAACCACGTGGAAGACCGCCCACACAGGTGAATAACGCTGAATTGAAGGAGATGGTGGAAGCCGATCCGAGTCAAACTACTCAGGAATTAGCGGCATGGTTTAACGTTACCTTACCTACAATATTGACTCATTTGCATCAAATCAATAAGATAAAAAAATATGAAAAATGGGTGCCTCATGATTTGACTGATCTGCAGAAAGAAACGCGTGTTGAAACTTGCGTTGCCTTGTTGAATCGGTACAGAAATGAAGGAATATTGGATCCAATTGTGACATGTGACGAAAAGTGGATTCTTTACGATAACCGAAAGCGAAAAATGCAATGGCTGACCCCAGGTCAAACACCGCAACAGTACCCTAAGGCAAAGCTTACAAATAAAAAGGTAATGGTAACTGTTTGGTGGTCTATTCATGGTGTTATTCACTATAGCTTTCTCAGGTCTGGTCAAGCAATAACAGCAGATGTTTACTGTGCCGAACTTCGAACAATGATGGCGAAACTAGCAGTGAAACAGCCCCAACGCGTGAATCGATCTTTACCATTATTGCTCCATGATAACGCAAGACCTCACACTGCACGAGAAACCGTTGTAACTCTACAGGAGCTGCAGTTAGAAACCATACGTCATCCTCCGTACTCGCCAGACCTTGCTCCAACGGACTCCCATTTTTTTCGTGATTTGGACAATTTTCTACGTGGTAAAAAATTTTCTTCCCAAGAGGCAGTACAAAATGCTTTCACACAGTTTGTCGAAAAAAACATTTTAGAAAAAAACTAATTTTAATTTTTCAGTACAAATCGGCAATTTCATACTTTAACCCCCAATACCTTATACCTACATACAAAATTGAGTGATTAAACCATGAAAAGTCTCAAAGCGCTGCATACATTCCATATTCCATTGAAGATTGATCTTCGTTCAATCGATACATCCAACCACAGACAATCCAATAAGGCAAAGACAATTCCGCACAAGTGCCTCCCCTTTCGCATTGTAGTGATAAAATACAACAATTTGAATAGGCTCCACCTGCCGACATATCAATGCGCGCTACCGAACGCTAATGAAGATATAATATCCATCTCTAAAGTATTTGTGTATTTTCTCGTGCGCGCCCGGCAGCCATTTTCTGCAGTGATGACAGACCATAGAGCATTTGTGTGTAATGGCGCCCAATTAAGCAGACCGTTTGGTGTACTTAATAGGATTTAGTTGTCAATGTCGGAATTTAATTGGATTGTTGTAATCTTCATTGTTTATTGAATAAATTATGCTGTAAGGGCATGTTTACCTTTTGTTTTTGCGTTACAATGTTGTTTTATATAATTGTATCTACTGTCAAAAGGTGAAGTGGTTATTTTTCATTAGGTAGTTACTTATTACCTACTTATGTATTTACACCTAATTAATTGTGGCCTCGTTTTACATTTTACTTTTTAGTCGTATGCGTAAAACTCTCGTCGTAACACTAGTCGTACCGATATGCGTAACAGTAGGTAGGTACTACCTACGTGCAGGGAAATTGTCCACATTTTTCTGCGTTTGTGTACGTTAGTTTTCATAGTTTTAAGGTGAAACTAGATTACGTCAAATAGGTATATTACAATTCCTTTAGTCGAGAATGATGCAATTTAGATTTATATTACTTTTGAATATTAGGTAGTAGAAAACATTTATAAAGCTTCCATAAATTCCAGAAAAAATGTTAGCCTCATCTATACCTTCAAGTGAACAGCAAGACACGTATCAATGGACAATTAATGTTTAATTGGTAATATTTTTTCCTCAAAACGCATTAAATTCCGTGCACGTACAGTTCGTCTCTGGTTCCGTCCAATTATCTGAGAAGATAGTCGGCAATAAAGGCGGTTATCATGAAGTTATGAACAGAATGCTATCGCTCACTATTTTCTTGTAAACAATTATTATAGGTACAGGGTATAAAATAAGGCCGATCCATCTACATTATGGACAAGCAGTATTCTGCTTAAAGAGTAGTAAAATAATTTAGAAACAAGTCTGCTTCTGACTTTGCAAAAAACATGTTTCTTCAAATGTTATCTCTCATCGTCATCATTGGCAAATGGCAAAAATGGCAAGTGTCTTTTCTTGATAGGTAAGGTACCTACACTTATAGGAATAATAGGAATACATAGGAATACAGTGACCATATGTATAACAGTTTTGAACAAGAAACGCATAATTTTTAATTCGGTAGCTATTCATACTCCGCCGTAACATCGAAGCGATGTTTATTTTGAGATTCAGTTAACATTTTAGAGCTAACCTTATTTTTAGTGAACATAGATCAATAATTATTAAGGATTAATTCAAAAATTATCTCTCAATTAAAAAGACTTAGATTTTTGTTATAACCGAAATCAATTAATCAAAGTCCATGATACTGATACTTATTGAAATTATAATTATTACAACGTATATGAATATTTGATTTCGGTACAATTGTTAAAAGAGTTTTCACCATGTCTTATAGGATTGGGCGCAAATTATGTAACAGCCTGTCTATGCTCCACTAGTTCACGTATTGTACGGTTTTTATTATAGACTTAATATCGGATTTCTTTGGTGTTTTTATCATCTTTAGATTCCGCACGAGAATTACAGGAGGATGACATTGTATTAAAGCGATTCCTTTAATCATTTTCCAGGATAGATAATTAATCTAGGATAGATAATCGAGGCGAGATTGTGAAATATGAGTCAAATGCATTATTAAGGTAGTTACTTATACTGAAAGCAAATGTCATACGAGTAGATAGAATTATATTAGCAAGGAAGGACAAGAAATTTAAGTAGAGTTTAGTTTTATAAATTACGTGTTTAGTTTTAGTTTTTCTATTACTTATAATGTTGTTGAAATTGCTAGGAACAGAGTATTCAATTTTGGAAAAGGTGTTCTGCAACGTTTATAGATAAGCAACGGTGGCAGTGATATGAGACTCTATTCAGCGTTCAGATCCTGTAGTCCTCTAAAAAAAACATTTTTGAATAGGTAGGTACTGAAAGTGCATTTTATTATATCTACTGTATTATGGCATTTGTTACTTATATGTAGAGGATCTACTTATTCAGTAAAGGCGAACAAGCGTTCAAGAATATCAACCTTCTTAATTGTGCAGCATTTAACAATATGTAGAACGGTGGCCAATTAAAGAACTACATAAAACTATTACAAGGAGTTGCACTGTAACCTTTAATTGCCCTTAAATATCTACAAATACAATTAAAACAATACAGTAGTTTGCTTCGTTTACTAAATAATACAGGTACCTATATGTTACAGGAAATTAAATTGCGATAAATATTAAAATATCGTAATATCTTACAGGCAAATCTACAAAGAATGAAATATTCATGTGAAGTAGATTTCAGGGCTTCTTGATTTAAAAACGAGTTTTCTCTTTATTTGTACTGTTGTGTTCACGTTAATTTGTATGGAATACTGGCTACTGCTCACACTTTTGGGGCCGGTGCACCAAAATTTATTAGTTGGATACTTTTGACTCCGTTCAACTGCAGGCTGTTCAAATTGTCAATGATCACAATCTTAGAATCGACAGGCGGTTTAGAATCGACTCTTTGCGTTTTCTACCACCCATATAATAGGGAAAGTTCTGCAGAGCTGTTCAATTTGATGTCAACTTCCAGTCTTTACTTTGGAGTCTTTCGCTTCATTCGCACGTAAGTAACTAATTGTCAAAGAGTCGCTGCACACAGTGCTGTCCTCGAGACATTGTTATTAACTATACCGCGAACCCAAAACATGTGGAATGAACTGCCAGTTGAGCAGGTGAGCCCGCCCGCTCGTCTGCCATCTCTTCTGTAAAAAAGGTCTATCAAATATCTTTATTAAAATTTTACAAAACAAGAGTCCACTTGTGAGAATTGCTAACTGCATCCGCTTGCTATGAAATTATTCCTACATAAACTACTAACGACTTATCGTTTATTGTCGCTTTGATCACTTCTCCGGCAATGAAAATACGACGTATTTTTACGACGTATTCATCTCCTTTAATTAAGACGTAAAATTATTCTTAGAAATGCCACCATAATATATCATAAGGCATTTTAAGGCCATCATAAGACAGAATACTTAATTTCATAATGCTTATTGCAATATTGAATATAAAATGTGTTGCTGATTGGACAAGGTGTACGAGATGTATACGAAGAAGTAAAAATTATACACCTACTGTAATTGTACTTACTGTACTTTTTTATAGATTTACTTACGGTTAATTTGAAATTAGTTTATGTTCCGTTAATCATTGAAAACGAATGAGCCGCTTTGACGTCTCTTCGTCAGCACATTGAACGTTTCAAGTCCTTTACAAAATAATATGTGGGCGTTCAAGTAAAGAAAGTTCCGATGTTGACTTCTAATTTCCGAGATATTCACATTTTTCTGAAGTTGGGTAAAAAGTTACATTTCTTGATTTGAATTGTAGGTACATTCTATTTGACGATCACGTACCTACCTATCGTGCCACAAGCGCTTCATAAGAAGTTTCTAACTCATATATTATAGAAATTTGTAATTATTAAATTCAGATCGTTTATACTCACGTGTTTTTATTTTCTTATTTGATTGTATTGTAATCCTCTATATATATAAGTATGTAAATATAAGGTCGGAGAAAAAGTATTTTATACTTATACAAATTCAAGACAATTTTTTTAAAAGTTTAATTAAATTTAATTATAATATATATGTGCTATTTTGTTCTATAGCTTGTTGCCATCTTGTAGGTAGTGATATGATCTCGTCGCTGTAGAAATCTCGGTATTTTTGGTCAAAAAATTTCGACTAGTAATTTTGACAGTCCTCTCTTGATGTTAACCTTACACTACCTAAAGAATTCTGAAGAGACCGAAATAAGTGGAAATCTGAGGGGGCAAGCAAGGTCAGGGCGATATGGTGGGTGCATCAACACTTCCCAACCAAGCTCTCTTAATTCTTGCTGAGTGGCCAAAGATGTGTGTAGTCTGGCGTTATCATGATGAAAGACTACAACCCTTTCTGTTGATCAATTCTTCTCAATTTCTTGCTTTAGTCTCATCAGCTGTTGGCAGTAGAGATCCGAATCGATGGTTTTGCCCGGCGGTAAAAGCTCATAATGAACGATGCTCTTCCAATCCCACCATACACACAACATCACTTTATTGCGCGTTAATCCGGGTTTGGCCACAGTCTGTGGAGCTTGGCCGCACTTAGACCATGATCTTTTTCCGCACGTTCTTGTCGTAAGTGATCCACTTCTCATCACCAGTGATCAATCTTTTTAAAATGGTTCGGTTTCATTGCGTTTTAATAGAGAATCACAAACGAGTACACGATCACAACCTAATGATCTTTCAGTGAGCTCGTGTGATACTCAAATATCGAGCTTTTTTGTGAATCCAGACTTTTTCAAATGAGTCAAAACTGTTTTGTAGTCAATGCCCAGTTCATCAGCAATGTCGTAACTACTTATATGCCGATCTTACTGCACTTTTTCACAAATGTCATCAACTTTATCGGTAACAGGGCGACCGGAGAGAACTGCATTTTTAGCATTAAAATTTCCTGACTGAAAACGCTTAAATCAACTTTGTGCTACTCTTACTGACACTACATTAGGTCCATAAACAGCACAAATTATTTTCGCGGCTTGTGTCGCATTTTTCCCTTTTTTGTAATAAAACTTTAAAATGTATCGAATTTCTTCGTTAGATTCACTCATTTTCTTGGACAGAAAAACAATTGAAAAATGGCGGGAAACAGTTTTTTATTTCTTTTTCTTAAATGTTACCTTTTTAATGGTATCATAACCAGCCAGGTACAAACAGTTCAATCAAAGATATTGGATCACAACTTCATACATACAAAATACGAAAAGACTTTCTCCCCGACCTGTTATGTAAGTAGAACTTTTTAAATCGAACTTTGAAATTAAATTTTCTGGAAATGTATTTTTTTGAACTAGATCATATGATTTTTTTTAATAATCCTTTGCTGTCGTTTTCACGTAGTGTAGACCTATTCCACTTTCCAAATCTGATCAAAATTTCAATTTGAACCCTTTTTGGTTGGTATATGGTATAATTATATATAGTATCTACAATATTATACTATGTTGAACCCTATATGGTTTCCAAATTTCTATTCTAGTTAATCGTAATAAGCCTTCGTATTTCACGTTTAAATATTCATAACTTTCTTTTCTTACTTCTCTTGTTATACAAGGAATAACTTTGTTTCTTCATTTCCCACTTGTGTGATCCACGATAAACCTAAAATGAAATTTACGACCACTTGGATATTGACATATTCGGTGATGGACAAAGAGTATTTACGAGAAAAATCCTGCCCCATCTTTTAGATTAATTAAATCGATTTATACATTAACAAATTTCAACTTTTTTTATTCAGATGATGCAGAGTTGATCACCTTTGTATTCGCACCTACTATTGACACTATGTGTTGTATGGATTTGTATATATAAATATGTATATTTTTAGTGCCTAAGTACGAACGAACAGATGTGTCCTATTATCCGTGTATATCATGGACAGAGGGAACTGGTTTATCTCTTGGCAAAGTTGTAATGTCTTAAATATATCAAACTAGATTTACTCAATTATATTATTCTTAGGTTATGAGTTGAGGCTCAGCATCCCGTCGTTACATCCTTAGCTACCTATCTAATTTGACAAGCTATCCATTATTTCTCAGTTAGTTTTCTTTTCCAATAAAACTTTACATTAGTACACACACACTAAGCTGAATGCACAAAAGCCGACTTACAATTTCACAATTTGTCCGCGCGCGCTTTTTGCGCTCCTCGGTAATTGGAGTCCACCTGCGCCAGCGGTTGGCAGTCCTGCGCGCCAAATATGGCAACCTGTCGCCGGACACTTCGCTCTTTACAGCAACACAAATATATACGTTCGTGCGGAAAAATTAAAAAAATTTTTTTTTTTTTAATTACAGTGGATAATAATTAATTTAGAATACACTTTATTGTACGAGTAGGTATAAGTGCCAAAAACATATAAGAAATAAATATGTAAACCTAAAAGTACAACAGGTGGTATAACGCTAGAGCGATTTAATTACGTAATAATTCAATTAACACTATTACTATAAAAGTGCATAGGTATAAAATCTATATAATATAAATAAATAAATAAATCTATGCATATAATACAAATAAGGTAAACTTTCGCGTTAAGACCTGTATAAATAGATAAATATGCATATAAAATCCCTGTGACAGACAATCAACCGACACCGTTTAAATTAGTTCGGTTAAAAATTAGAATGCATTTAATTTGGTTATCTAATATGAAGGTTGAGTTGAACAACATTTACGTGCAAAATTGCATTGTTTGCTCACTATGACCGACAGTGGCTCCCCCGGCTACACGCAAATATAAGTTTGTCGGTCTGTACGACTATCTGACAAATGTGTAACTATTTATTTAATACCATCAGCTCGACCGATTTGGTCACAATTCGGATGCGGGCTCAGTTTTTCGGAGGGCACCATTGTTTGTAAGTAAATGCCTACTGTGAAATTAATAACAGCTTGAAATGCTTGGAAGAGCATCTGAAGAGCAGCTTTCAGGTATAATTATTGTATTGTTAATAATGAAAGCAAAAAGATTTAGAGGAAATGTTCGTTCATATAATGGACTTGTGCAAGTAATTCAAGCAAATTTTATATATTTATGTATTAAATAATATATTGTAATATATATCTATATATTTATATGTATAATATTTATTATATAGGTATATGTATTGTATATAAATATATATTTATGTATTTTGTTAGTAGGATATTATTGTACTATTGTATATGCAAATTTTCCGTACCTACGCACTACGCTTGCCTTCCTGTCTTGACCTATATTTCACTTTCCCAGATCTGCTGGAAGATATTTCAGTAGGATATTTTCCAGCAGGTATCTTTTATCTTTTCTTTCTTGTTATGTGTGCGCAATCAATTATTAAATAAAATAAAATATTTAAATAAAGTGACTATTAAAGAGCGCCTAGATCCTACTTGTACATTGTAATTTTCTTATTAAAATAACACTAAATGGGGAAGGTAATGAATTTTAAGTATAATGGGACTCTTTAAAGATATCAAGATGTGTTATTGTGCAAATGCGGCTTTTTTACTACTAGTATAAAATTATAGGTAAATAGGTATAGTAATATATTACATAGTGTAATGCAATATGTATATCATATGAAGGTACTTATATTACATATTATACTGCACTCCTGAGAATAAAAAGCAAAAGTGCGTTTTGATGACATTCGAGGAAACGCAAAAAAAATATTAAATACGATTAATAAGTTATTAATGTACGATGTATATGTACGTCCATAGCTAGCAGATAGGTTCACATGTTATGTAATAAGAAACTTTGTATTTAATGTGATAAAAGTTAGCCATCATTGCGCGTGATTTTTCCACGATATAATAAATATGTGTATCCCATTTTAATTTGTTAAATATGTTATATAAGGTCCAGCTTATATTTATTATATTTAACATTTTGTGCCTACACCGTGTCACGCAAATGTTACATTTGATTTTATTTCATTCTAACTAACACGGGTTCTGCAATGCACTGTCACATATCTCCGGTAACTAAATATATCGTATTAATCTATTAAACGTGTTTTAAACACATATTTTATGTTTACCCTTTTTCATTTTACATGACGCGACGTTTCGGTTAGCTAACACCATGAGTTATGGACTGATAACGATTTGTGTAACTCAGCCGTAATATCGATCATCCTTAAGACCCGTTTAATAGGTAAATATGTACCTATGTGTTTCAAAACTCGAACATATTTTTAAACTGCATCCATCCACCACTATTACATAATTATCTCCCTATTCAAGACAGTTCACTCTTTTAATAAACAATTACACCCAATAAAGAAACAATGTGATTACCTTTACTTGGTCGCGGAATTCCAACACACGCGTTTGACCGCTTTTATTTATTCTGTTAGCACAGTAGGTACAAAGAAAGCAGAGTGGAATATTTGTATAAAATGAAATTGAACACCGACATACCTACTTTTATTTTTGTAAATGAAGGTGACAGACAAGCAAACAGTATATGAACCTTCCCGATACATGCCAACATCAATTAAAAATAAAACAAACTTGGAATGGAAAAGGGGTTGGGAAGCATGCGAAGAAGGGATTGGGGAGTGCAACTGCATGAAAACTTTTATCCCATTATACAACTTTTTCATTTTGAGGGGGAGAGGATGGGATAGGCACTAGATGCTTTACTGACTGCGAGAAGTATGTAAGTACCAACCTACTCTGCCGTTCTAAGATAAAAAAAAATACAGACAGTCTGCTTCTTCTATGCATCGTCAGCCCTGCTATAATCCACAATTCTGAATAACAACAATCAAAATTTCATGTAGGTATGTCTGTAAGAATCTAGATATTATGTTACTTCTAGAAAAATTTAAAAATAATATACAAATTAAGTTTATCATTCTTTTATTGATAAAAGTTACCAAATTAGTAGATATCGATTTTTTTTTTACATTGATCACAACTACAAAAGATTCGACACTGAATCATTATTACACTGTGAAACTTTAAAGTTTCAAGTTACATTGCAACCATAATTGTCAGCAGTAAATTTTAATATGACGTGATGACTTCGATGTACTTGACGACTTTTATTTTAATTTCATAACTAATTGGCACTTGGCATGTGAACAGAGAAAGTTTCCTGCCATCCATGTTCTGAAACACGTGTTATTATTATTATGTAAGCAACTTTAGTTTTTGATCTCAGTGGAGGGACCACTTGATGGTAAATTTCTACATATAAATTGGACAGTCTGTCAGTCTGTTTGTTCGCGCTGATATCGTGATCTACTGGGATGATTTTATTATATATTTATATACATTCTTGTACACACGAATGATAAAAATAGCTACAAAAGAAAATACATACAAAAGGCGTGCTCGTCTCCTTAGGAGGTTTCTACCAGCAAACCTGGGAGAGCGATAATGAAATGGCAACAGTGACCAATGAAATGGGCAGACATAGTGCGTAACTAAATTTTGCGTACCTAATAAAATTATTTTGTTGCCGTTTTCATTGTAGCTTAGTCTAAGTACTTAGTATAAAGTTTTGTAGAATAAAGTTTAAAGTAATTTATACTAAGAGCTTTTTGGTTTTTATTCTCCAAATTTAAACAAAATGTATTTTTAAGCAACAAAATTAGTAAGCGGTTCACGATGCTGGGTTATATTACAAAAACATATTTTAAAAAAGTACCGAGGTAGGTAGGTAGGTACTACACCGGCTCCAAAGGAATGGACTCGCAGGTACTCACTCGCAGCAGTCGCGGCTCACCGCTGTGGGATTACAGAACTAAGCAAATTCTTTTGTATTACTAGGTAGGTAGGTACATTTTATTGCCACAATTACTGTCAAAGAAATTTAATACTGTCCGTATGTATTATTGACTAATAATTAATATATATTAATTTATATATATTAATGTCGATTTTTTATGTGAAATCGATATTTCTCTTAGTACAAACTATAGGTACTTATCGTAATAGGTATATCGTAAGCAAAAATAGTTATTTGATAACAATTTAATTAGTAGAAGCACATGATTTGTACATTTTGTTTATATCTACCTTGAGGTAAGATTTGCAAAGGTTAGGTACCTATACATAGGTAAAGCGATCTTTCAATCATAACATCTCGGTAACCTGACACTTTAGGACATAATATTAAGTTATGAAAAAAAAAATCAAGATGACGCGGATGGCTCGGGATTATGCCAACCTCCCTAGTAAAATATTCGAACCCCTCTTTAATTTTAGTTGAAAATAATCTGGTACAAAATCGCTCCTTTGAATTTTTAATAGCAATATCATAATATCATTTTGTTTCCACTTTATTAGAATCCACCTTAATTATGTATTTTATTATAATAGTTGACCACTCTAGATTTGGTACATTTTTTTGATAACTAAATTCATATTAGTACACGAAGGCTGTGCCTTAATTTGAGGACAAACGTAAACTTTTGTAAGATATCATAACAGTAAATGAAAAATACTGATTTACGTGTAACAGAACAACTCGTCGAGAATAATAAACACGATACTGGCAATGGTGGCAATTTTTCAAAAAAAAAAAAAAAGAAACTAGATATTTCGAAAATCGTATTTCGACTTTCACTAATATCAAATTGTGGTCGTCCGACAGGTTATGACCTGCTCTATCGACAGTTTCAAGCTTGGCCACCTTGGCCACTGGCCACCCTATAAGTTTTATTAATAATAACATTAAAAAAAAAACCATCGATATCGGATCTGTTCGGATTAAGAGTAAAATCCTTCATTGACTCGACTATCTGTAAATATTTTTTGTGTATAGCCTGTATCGTATTCCATTGCAGGGGAAACTTTTCCCTCGTTCTCTTCAAAGTCTTCGATCGACAGCCACAAGTAAATAAATAAACATTAATATGTTTTCGAAAAAACCGTGAAATAATTACACTACTCTCTTTCTAGTCATTCAAGTACAATCCTAATTTGGGATTCTGTTTACTTTGTTTGGAGAAACAGAGCCGTGTAAGTAAATTTTAATTGACAAACATTCTTAATACGTTTTGCTATTCTACACATGTTATAAAATCAACATAATCTATAAAATTAATTAGATCATCGGTTCGTATGCAAAATTTTTACGAGATGCTAGACTATATTAGGATGCGGTCCGACTAAGAACGAGAAACGATGGGCGATGAACTATTTTCTCGCCCAAGACACGTACCTAAAAATTCCCCAAGACAGTTCCCCCTTTTTTTCCCTTCTTTTTCTCCCATTCTTTTTCCCCCTCTGCAAAATCAAAAGGAATACGATTTGTTTCAGCTAATCTAGAAGATAATTACCATAACCCTAAGGAAATATTAAAAACATAAATCAAATTAAGATTTGATAATTTCTTAATAATAACAAATTTAAAATCCATAATTAAAATAATCCCAGATATGAACTATTTTCTCGCCCAAGACACGTACAAATTCCATAAAACAGCGATCAAAAGACAGATTGAAATAATGCTTAAACGGCCTCATTGCAAGCTAGTTTTATCTCCCGGCGATAAGAAAGCCAAAAGAGCTCGCTCAGTAACACTCCTCTGGAATGTGACCGTCAACTTTATACGATAAAGTTACGTGAATATACAGTATATACGGGGAAGGAGGGCTAGAAGTACCTACCTAAGTAAGTTGCTTGTAGTCGCCGCTGTCGCTCGCTTCACTCGTTCTTCGCTCAACGACATAAAAATAAGTCGCGCAGTTAGCTTTACTGGTCGAACTGTGTATTCGCTCCCCATCACTCGTTTATATTTGGATTACCCGCTAATCTTTCGCTTACCATTCTTGGTCGGACCGCAGCATTACTTACATAAATGGAGCAGGTGTGCTGACATTTATTACCTACTTATAAGGTGATAATTGAAGATATTTATTTAAACACATTGTAAACGCTTTTTACATAATCTCCGTTTCGTTGGGTGTAATTTTTTTTATTGAAGAAGGTATGTGGTTGCGACAAATCATGGATAACTGTAACACCAGTTCTCTTGAATCTATTCACAGCTCTCTTGAAGAGCCTTATGTAGTATCGTAGTGGAAAAACCTCAGTAGACAGTTCATTCCACAATTTTCGGGTTCGCAGTAAGTATAGGTACAGTGTCTCGAAGGTCGTACTGTAAGCGGTAACTCTCTGTCAAGGAAGTACGGATGAATCGTCCTTCGGCGACGAGAGGTGCAATGGTAAAAATCCGGATTTGGTCTTAGATTGAACAGTTCTTCAGAACATTTCTCATTTATTGTACAGGCTCGCCAAGGCGGTAGAAATGCTACAAATCTCGACGGACGCTGAGTGATTCTAAAAATCTGTTCTTCGAGTTAATTATTTACTTCTGTCGTTTTTGTTGAAGCTAAATTAGCTGGTATATGTAGGTACTTAAGTTTTTTTTTAAGAAATGTGGCAGGTGAGATGACGGTCATCCTGATGGTAAGTAGTTATCGTCGCCTATGCACATTAGCAGCAAATTTGCAGATGTCTGGGTTGGAAAATTTATTGACATTTAGAGAAAAAAAAATGAAGGTGATTAAGGAAGCGTTGATAGTCTAGGAGTGTCTAATCCTGGGTCGTACCACTCAGATTCAACTTAAGTATTTTTGTTTCGAAGTCTACAAGTCTTAAAGGGAGATCTCGGTATTTTCTCGGCGATGAAGAAAAACATCGTGAGAAAACCCGCGTATCAGAGAATAAAAAAATGTATTGCAAGGTATTAACATTGTCTCCACTGGGTCTGCGTGGTGGATTATTGCACGAAACCTCGCTCGTATTTAGAAGATGAGGTTGGGGCCCTTTAGTGGAATGTTATAGATTAATATAAAAAAGAGACACAGATGTACACAGATACAGTGAGTATGCAATTCACTATAGAAAATGCAAGTATTATTCGCCGTGTGTCTCAATCAGAATGTTCAGAGATCTTTAGTATTCACTGAGGTAGCATTTTAAGTAAGTAGCTATATCAGTATCCAATGGGACATAGTTACATTGAACTGTATAAAATACCACTCAACATTAAATTCCACATTTCATTTTAGCCTCGCATGTTTTAAGATTGAATGAATGTCTGGACTCCGTCAACTATTTTGATGAATGACAGCTGACAGGGCGTCACAGTCGAGAAAAACTGTAGCGACGTAAAACTTTATTAATGAGTGTATCTGTTAACGCGTCTAGACTGAAAATATACTTTTTACAAAATGGCGCCTCCGTAGTTAGAACTCGTTAGAGACGGACAAATCGCGTTAAGGCTATAAGTAATTTCCTATCAGTACAAGTTTATTTATATAATACGATATTACAAGACAGAACTCAAAGCAAAGAATTGCGGCTAAAAGAATACGGCTTAAAGAACAGAATTTTCTGAAATAGACAGAGTTTAATTATTTTTTGTGTGACATATTTCTACATAGATATACCTATAGGTGCGTGTATTATTTCCAGATATATATTATATTTATTTTATTTTTATAGAAACAAAGGCGGCAGACAAGCATACAGTCCACCTGATGGTAAGTGGATATTGTCGTCCATAGACATCCGCGATACATGCCAACGTCAGTCCAGAATGACAAACGTTGGCACGCCCCCAGATACGCTGCCCACTTTTGCAAATTAAGGAATGGATTGGGAAAATAAGAAGGGATAGGATGGGATGAGAATGGGCTCTGGCACATCACCTCACTCACTCACTACTACATGTACGTACATTGGGGAAATACAATAAAGTAGGATAACGTGGCCAGTCGAGTGTGCTCAGCTGCTGTGGGTGCACTCTCCCCCTACAAAATGTTTTTGTATGTAGTTTATCTAGGTATCAGTATATATGTATTAATAATAGTCATGTACATATTTAGATATTTATATTACGTCTATATTTTAAGGGTGTAGATCGTGAAAATCACCGAAAAGAGTGTTACGATTTTTCATATTTAACCTATTTACATATGATTGATATCAATGATAATTTGTATATATTACAATCAAAGACCAATAAGTATGTTCATGCTTATATTAAACTCTTAAACCTAATAGTTGTTATATAATAAACGTCAACAAACGCACAAAATTGAGTAAAAATGCAAAAACATGACTTCGTATTTTTCAGATTTAACCCCATAAATCAACACAAATTGATAAAAAGAAACACTTTTTGAACACTGAAGAAACCAATAAGTATAGCTGTATACTTCTTTTTATACCTTTACAAACAAAGACTTCCTCTTTTAAAGCCCTATAATCTAGATATATTTTAAGGTAAATTTTTCATACACAAATGTATGGGATAAAACGTTCGTTTCATTCGTGCAATCTCGGTGGTCTGCAGCGGCAGTTCCTTTCTGTAAGTGAACGCGACACCACGCTTGTCGGCTGCAGACAGCAGAATTACGTATTGTGAATTTGTGTTTTTTGTAAAAAACTGTAAGTATAACATTTTTATAATTAATTTATTTTCAGTTAGTAGAAAGTATCAATATAATGAATGTCTGAAAGAAAACCATGATGGAACTAGATATAAATCGTAAAAAATACAATATCTACACTAATAGGTATTATAAAGAGGAAAGATTTGGATTTTTGTATGTAACGAATAAACTCAAAAAGTACTGGACTGATTTTAATAATTCTTTTATCATTCGAAAGCTACATTATCACTGAGTAACATAGGCTATTTTTTTCGCAGGACTGATTGAATTTGAGTGGCATGCCAGGGAAAAGAAAGTTTTGTACGCATTATAAAAATATGAAAGCCAAAAGATCTCGGAATAAAATGTAAGTTCCTCCCTACTTATTTATTATCGCATTTGAACAGGGTACATTACAAAGCTAATACAATATGTCATATGATTTAGATCGCCCGATTCAGACATATACCTACAATAACATGTAAATATTGGTTTGTATTATCTATATCTATACTGATAAATAAAATTGAAGTATCTGTATGTAATATCAAAATAATAGGATTTTTAAAAAAAAAAAAGGCGATACGGAGTTCGCCTGGTCGGCTAGTATTGTCTAAATATCAAATTGTGGAAGTAGGTAGGCGACAGCGCAACTTTGTCGACATACCTATACCGCCAAACAGACGCGAGGCGCCTAGCGTCTGGCTTAGGGTTGTACAAAATAAATAAAAAGTGGATAATATTGATGAATAATATTTCCAGTATTGAAAATAAAGAAAACCTTGGGGCCGAGACTCTGAGCAACAATGCTACGCGCTGTATAGAGGTAAGTTGTTATACGTAATTCTTGTAGACTTGTTACATAAATAAACAAACTACTTAGTTAGTGATGGGCGAAGACAAAATCTCAATACCTACCTATAGATTTTTCTAGCAATATTTATTATTTTCATCGAGAGACAAACACCTTAGTACCGAAATACTTCTCAATTACTTTCTCAAAAGAAAATTTACGTTCAAATAGGTGACGTCATAAAAAAACAATACCTAATGCGTAAAGAAATTATAATTTCTATTCATCAGGAACCTAATATTGTATTAATTCTTTTGCATTTTTTTAAATTTTTAATTATTTTTTATAAAAAAAATCAAGCCATTATCTTTCTTTACAGGAACTAGTTATTGAAAACGACCAAGAGGGAAAGGTGGATGAAATGGAAGTTGGGCGTAGAGTTGTAGACGTTTCTTTTTTTTTTAAAGCTCTTCAGGCCATAGGGGACCACGGTCCAATGGATTGTAAGTTAAGTTACCTCAGTATAATAGGTGAAGTAAAAGTTGGTCTGGACTCAAAACTCATCATGAAATGTAGTATGTGTAGTATGAAATTTACTGTGTGTTTGATTGAAAAGAAAGAAGATAGAATGGAAGTGAATCATCAAATTGTATCTGGTATCATATCATCTGGTGGGAGCTACTATCAGTTAAAAACATTAACTGCCGCAGTAGCCCTACCAATCATATCACCTTCATTATACAATGAAATTAATAATACGGTTTGCGATTGGTGGGAAAAGACAGCAGCACATTCCATGGCAGAAGCTGTCAAGGAAGAAGCGGAGTACGCAGTGTCTATAGGTAGTGTTGATAAAAATGGTACACCATTAATATCTGTTGCTGTTGACGGTTGTTGGAGCAAGAGATCTTATGGTAAGAATTTTTCCGCCTTGTCCGGCGCAGCTGCGATAATTGGCATTAAAACTAATAAAGTATTGTTTTTTGGAGTTAAAAATAAATACTGCGTAGTTTGTGCACGAGCCGCAAAGAACGACAGTCAGCCCTCGGAACACCGTTGTTTCAAGAATTATTCGGGATCATCTACCGGTATGGAATCGACCATAATAGTTGAGGGGTTTAAACGTTCCATTGTTGATCACGGTGTAATTTATAATAAATTTGTAGCAGACGGCGATTCCAGTACTTATAAAAAAATATTAGATTCGCGACCGTACGGTAATTTAACAGTAGAGAAAATTGAATGCAAAAATCATCTTTTACGAAACTACTGCAATAGCTTGGAGAAACTGTCGAAAGACACTAAGTATCCTTGCGAATTGCGGAAATTCCTAAAAGAAAGGTATTTGCGTTTAAGAACGGGTGTAAAATGCGCTATTAAATATTGGGGCGATCAAAATCAGTCACTCGAAGAAAAAATAAAAAATCTTAGTGAAGATATCCTAAATGGTCCACAACACGTATTTGGTAATCACCAATATTGCAAGGAGTATTTCTGTAGACCTGATACTCGTCGAATAGAACCTGTTGGGTTGCTTCCAGCAATTGTTGGATGCGGATTAATGGACGCGGTACACATTTTAAGTAAAAGACTGTCATATCATTCTAGAAGTTTAATTCATAATTGTACAAGTAATATAGTTGAAAGTTTTAACGCAGTGATTGCCAAATTAGTAGGGGGTAAGCGTGTAAATTATTCTTCCCGTGGTTCTTATGCGGGCCGATGCGCAGCTGCTGTTGTGTCTTTTAATACAGGATCGATTCATAGTAAAACTCATGAAGTAATATTTAAATCTAGTCCTAATCCTTTGATCGCGAAAGTGGAAAATTGTAATCGTAGAATCCGTTTAATTGCTAAACCTAAATTAAGATTGAAAAAGAGCCACAGCGCTGTATCGAAAGACGCTCACTATGAACCAAACTGCGAAAAACCTGATCTGAGTCCAGAATTATATGAGAAAGCCAAGTCATCTTTTTTAGCCGATTTAAAGTTGTCTTGTGCTGAAAGAGAGGAGCTTGAAAGGTCGACCCATTTGCAAAGAAGTAGTTCTGAGTGGATGAGTACAAGGAGAAAATTACTAACCTCATCATCGTTCGGGGAAGTTTGTAAAAAACGAGAGAGCACAAGTTGTGCTGTTCTTGTTCGTAAAATCGTTTATGGTAGTAATATCTCCAGTTTGCCTGCTGTACGGTACGGTATCGAAAACGAAGAAACCGCAATTAAACAGTTAGAAATTCAAGAGAATATTAGTATACAAGGTTGCGGTTTGTTCGTCGACGATCAATATGAATTTCTTGGTACTACACCAGATGGCATTTATGCAAACGGTTTAATTGAAATTAAGTGCCCACATTCTTTAGCTGGCATGACTCTTGATGAAGCAATGGCCAAACATACCTTTTGGGTTAAGGACAAGGCTTCCAAGGGTTATGTCATAAATAAAAATCATAACTGGTATTTCCAAATTCAGGGACAGGTACATATTACTAAAAGAAACGTTTGCATGCTTGGCATCTGGTTTGGTGCTACTGTACCTATGAAAGTTTATATTATAGAAAAGGACGACAAATTTTGGGAGGAGAAAATGGAGATGAAATTAGTTAGGTTTTATTACGATTGCCTACTTCCAGAATTAGTTGATCCTCGGCAGTCACGAAGCATGCCCATTCGTGACGCGCCCAGTATCATAGAGGCTATGAAAGAGAGGAAAGAAAGAGCTTTACGTGTTATGAAAGAGAAGAACGCCTAATGATTTTGAAAGATACAGGTAACTTAACTACCCAGCCAGTCGATTCACGTAAACACGCCAGTCCAAAAGTCGTTTTAACTTAGGAACTTAGAAATCGCCTTTTGGTTTTCTGTTTTAAACGCACTTACTTATCTAGTCTTGGATTGTCATAAATCTTCCAATAGCTCAATTACTATACAATTTCTGAGTTACCTGGTGTAAAGAATCATAAAAATTGGTTCAAAAATACAGCGAATTGAGAATTCTCCTTTTTTTAAGTCGGTTAAAAGGGCTAAATTTGCAAAAAACGAAGTGACGTCACTGCGCTACGGTTTTTATTACTTACGTGAATCGGGCAGCTGGTAACGTTTTCATTCTGATAGGTTTTGTGATAGCCATTGATTTTATCATCAAATTAGCAGAAATCAGAACTTGATCCGTAATCGAATGAAAAACCATTAGAATTTTGAACTCATATTTCGTTATTGTTTAATTACATACTTTTAATTAGTATATTAATAATTTACAAACTTCTGTTAAAATTAGTAAATAAATGAATTATTTACTAATTTTTGTACAACCCTAGCACGCTTTTGAGATAGCGAGTAATGGCGACTCATATTTGTTATTGTGTAGTAAATAAATCATTTTTATACTTGTGTTTCATTTATTGACATTTTTTTTAAAACCCTAGGATTTTTTTTAGATATCGACTAGGTGATCGTAAACAAAAAGTAAGTATTTGAGTTTACGCAATAGGCACATTTCCTTGCGTAGAGATAAACACACTTCCTACTGAATTTGCAATTATTTTATTGAATGAATATTTTACGAATTAGAATAAATTTTGGTAGTGAAATTACAAATAAATAAATAGTTGGAATTTTAGGTAAGTAGAATACAAAAATGTCAGATGTCAAATGATAGAAAAACATAAAAATTGTGTCTCAACTACTCTTATTAATCTATTAAAAAGAATCAACAGCTAGTTTCCAAAAATTCAACGTTATTGTTATGCTGTAAATATTCAAGTTCAATAACAATTTCTCAACGTGGAACGTTTGTTGCAAAACATTTTGAAAATCGCGCTCTCTAGGTCATTCATCCGCCCCGTCGGATGTTACATTAAACTTTGGCGCTGCGGTCGCTCGAAATCGAGATCTCAGGCCAACAATCTACACCCTTAATGTTGATTTATATTTTAAATATTGAAAATACACACATTGCAATTATAGGGCGCGGCGCGACGCAGGCGCTCGGTCAGGTGCTGCGGACGTTTTAAAAAGAACAATAAAACTTTACATGTTTGTAATCTTTCATTTATTCCCTAAAATAAATTAATTTATTTATCTGCATACATATACATGTTTTACATATACATACATATATATATATATGTATATATTATATATACATATACCTACTCGTACACGTACTCTGTCAGGGCGTAGCAATTATAGAATAATATTGGAATACATGTCAACAAAATATGAACTATAAGTAATAAAAAAGTACCCTTACTAATTTAAACATTAAGTATACAAAACTATACAATGTATTCTACAATGAGATTATTATTACTATTATATTATTCAAGATTAGGTATAATATTATATTATTTTCCGCCAGAACGGATATATTAGGTGCTTACCCGTGAGTGAATATGTCCATGAGTAAGGTCCGGTGAGTATGGTGGGTGAGGGAGAGTCTCCAGGTCCAACTCTTGAAGTTTTAAAACTGTCGTATGAGATGTGTGAGTGCGGGCATTGTCATGAAGAAGAAGGGCAGATGAGCGATTGTCCAAACTTGGTTGTTTTGTTACCAGCTTTTCCATGATTGTCTGCAGCTTTAGTAGGTACGTACACATCTGCATCAATCGTTTGACCGACTCGTAAGAAACTGTAGTAGACAATACCGGCACACGACCACCAAACTGATACCAGTAGCTTTTTTAGTTATCCTGCATTTTGGACATTGTTGGGCTGCAACTCTTGGATCCAGCCATTGATATGAACGTTTGCGGTTATTGTACAGGATGCATTTCTCATCATAAGTCACGATGCGATTCAAAATTAGTTTTTATGACGGTTCTATAACACAGTGCACACTTCGACGCGTTGTTGTCGCTGACGTTCCTTCAGTTCATACGGTATCCACTTTTCGAACTTCTTTATTTCGCCGATTTGACGCAACGCATATGTATTTTAAATTAGTTGATATGTAGTTTTTGCCTTATTTCGGTCACACGTATAGTTTTTCTATACTTTTTACCTTTAAACAAACCTAACCCAACCTTCTCTTTAACACATCCGCAATCAGACGAACACATTTTCCTGCGAGTCTTTTTTGTAATTCGCTATAGATAAGGGGTTTATTAACGGCTATAAGCCACAATGTTATTCGTTACAGCGCTGATTGACGGCCGTTGCCCGTTGATATATACCGACAGATGGCTGCAGATGACAGTTTTTTGTGTGCTAGCTTCGCAATAAATTCGCAATAAAACATTCTGTATAAACAATGTCACTTTTTAAAACCAATTATGATTGTACGTGATGGTATTGGGTAATAAAGAATTTTAAAGGATTAAAAGTTGAAATTTTTAATTTGGTACAAACATTATTGATGTGAATTAAGTGTACCTACATAAATAAAGGAATATATATTTATGTATTAAACATTTATGTATTTATATATATACATACTCGTATTATACATGTACAAACAAAAACGGAGATTTTTAAATTATCACTAGCTCGGTGGTGATGAAAATCATTGTGGGGAACCCGTATGCCCGAGAACTTTGGGACGCACTCGTCTGACTAAGATGCCCTCTCTCATGGAAAACTATCGTAAAATGTATTGCATTTGCAACTCTATCCTATTCCTCCAATGTTAAGTGCATTGAAGGAATAGGATAAAGTTTTGTTTCGGTGTGTCAGTTCGGTGTGTTTCGGTATGAGATATACACCAGAGCCCACTCGATCCCATCCTATGCTATCCCTTTCCAACCCCATATTTTCTAACCCTTTATCCAAAATCCATTCCCAGATCCCCAAACGTAGACGACAGTTCATTTCGG
Source organism: Sesia apiformis (assembly GCA_914767545.1). Classification (NCBI taxonomy): domain Eukaryota; kingdom Metazoa; phylum Arthropoda; class Insecta; order Lepidoptera; family Sesiidae; genus Sesia; species Sesia apiformis. The sequence goes on along the minus strand of OU611970.1, from coordinate 6,724,852 downwards.
GGCGTGTTTGTCTTTGAACTGATGTTGGCATGTAACGTGGATATCCATGGGTGAGAGTATCCATTTACCACTAGGTGGATTGAATGCTTATCTGCCGCCTTCATTCAATAAAAAAATAAATAAAAAGAATCTCGGTCATGTGGAGGCACTCGGCCCGTGTGGTGAATTGTGGCCCGATACCTTGTGATTACTAAGAGAAGCTTGTACCCTGCAGTGGTTATGGGCTAATATTGAAATAAAGGAAAATCTGTATTCGTAAGCTGTGGTATTGTTTGTGCTATTGTTACGTACAGCGTGAAGTAGACCAAATGTCTACCGATTACTGTTAATACGCTAATTCCCCCTCAATGAACCATAAAAACCTTAACCGTTAAAAACCCCAACACAAAAATACTAAATTCATTTAAAATGAGATCACAGAAAGACAGATGAACATATGCGTCAACTTCTAACACACCTCCTTTTTGTCTTAAGAACAGCAGTAGTTTCCAAATTTTTGAATTCTCGACGCGGTATGTCAAATTCTAGCAAATAGGTAAGTAAGTACACTTTGAGAAGTAGGTACCTATGAGGGTATGCCGAGGTGTTTTGAAGGAAATCACTGCTCAGAGTTTATAATTAAATGTTTAATTATCATCACGTATTACACATTATACAATCCACGGACGGTTTTTTATCTATTTAATATGTAACGACGAGGGAAACTGAATTATGTACAATAATGTCGCAGAGCGTAAGTATGCGCAACTGTTAGGTAGGAGACACTTTGACTGGCCGCGGCGGCGCAGCGCATGCGCAGAAATCCTGCGCATCGGGACGGCCGGCGCACGCGCAGCGGTTTAACCATGAGCGCCGAGCGATTCTACCTTGCAAGGTAAGTATTTTATATATGACACACCACATACCCAATATTATTTTGTAAGAGTTACCTAAGTAAAAATAAATAAAACATATGTAACTAACTGGTTTGCACCAACTCCGTTAGATGTTCGTTAGATTACATTGAAATGAAAAATGAAAATTAATTTATGAAAATAGTGTAATTATGAAACTGTGAAGAAGTGGCCGCTCCCCAGCGCGAGCACACTGAGACGTACCTACACGTACCTACACTTTGCAAATAATTTTAATGTACCTGCACTTTTTTTTTATAGAAAAAAAGGCGGCAGACGAGCATACAGTCCACCTGATGGTAAGTGGATACTGCCGTCCATAGACATCCGCGATATATGCCAACATCGGTTGAGACTAACAAACGTTGGTACGCCCCCGGATGCGCTGCCTATCTTTGCAGATTAAGGAATGGATTGGGAAAATTGGGTGGGATAGGATGGGATGGTAATGAGCTCTGGTGTATCCTACTTACTTTTTTTTTATAGACAAGAGGGCGGACGAGCAAGCGGATCCACGTGATGGTAAGTGTTACCGCCGCCCATGGACACCTGCAACACCAGAGGGCATGCAGGCGCGCCGCCGACCTTGCAAAATCCTATTCACAGCTTTCTTGAAGAACCCCATGGCGTAGCTTAATGGGAAGACCTCTACGCCTAATTAATGGGAAGCCTACGGGTTCGCGATAGAAAATAATTACCGAAACAAACCGAAACACGTACGTACATTGGGGAAATACGATAAAGTGGGAAATGCAGTACATTTCAAAGTAGTCTTCTGTGAGAGAGGGGTAACGTGGCCAGTCGAATGCGCCCAGCGGCTGTGGGAATGCAGCATGCACTCTTCCCCTACCAAATACTTACACTTACAGTAGATACACTCCAATAGATACATTATACACTGATCACTTTTTAAATCTAGTCATCGCGTTTAGCAGTGTAGCGTGCCGTGACTGCAGCAAATACAATGTTAATCGATCGCAATCTGTGTTTGATTGGTTGCTCGCAATCGAATAGGTAATTGGCACAAATCTCGGACGGACACGCTCGGGAACATTCGATTATTTTATCGATTATTAAGCTGTATTCGTTATTTTACAGAATGTGTTTGTAATATTATACCTTATCTGGTACATCTGGTTTTACGTTGAATATGGGTATATGTTTTTCAAACATACAAACCAATTATCCGTACAGTTGGTAATACAATGAAAATCAGAGGATGGGATTGTAATGACAATAGATGTACTGCCAGTTATGGCGTATAATGCCCAAACCTAGTCTCTAACGGTAGGCCTCATATATAAAGTCAAAGTCCCTTAGCGAGCTATGGAGAGAGCTGTACTCGTACTTAGATTTTATTTGTGGGATAGGATGTGAAACGAACAGCTTCACTAAAGAACTAAAGTCACCGACATAGCTCATAGCAGCAGCATCATAAAGTGGCAATGGGCAGGTCATGTGGTATATACCGCAGGACCGATAACCGATGGAGTGGACAAATCCTGAATGGAGGCCACATACCGAGTGCGCAGTGCGGGACGCACTCCACCCAGGTGGACCGACGACTTAAAGAAGCTCGCCGGTGGTGGTTGGATGAGAAGAGCTGAAGATTGTGTGTGGCGAGCCTCGGGAGAGACCTATATCCAACAGTGGAGAGACATAAGCTGATGGGATGGTATGGCCTGGATGACCTGGATTCACATACACAAACACAAACGATAACAGTTTCTTCTTATGTATCTACAGCAATTGCTCGTGGCTTCGCTCGTGGAGTTTATGATACCCTACATTTTAGCTCCTTGATACACTTTCGAAAAACTGTGAATTGTAATACATGTTTAATTATTTGTATTGTAGATACTTATGCCAAGTTTCAAGTTCATGGGGTTCATGGGGTTTCAAGTTCAAGTTCATACAGGTTATGTCTTTCCATATAAATTTTGACACCTAGTTTTACCCCCTTGGGGTTGAATTTTAAGAAATCTCTTCTTAATAAGTGTTTACAGCATAAAAGGAAGTAAAGGCACTATTCAAATTTCAGATTTCTACCTTCAGCGGTTTTGGCTTGGCGTTGATGAGTCAGTCAGTCAGTATAGATGAATTTTAACGTTGCGTGAATTAGAAAATCCTTTTAGAGACATTCCTAATCTATATACATATAATAAAACTGTAGAACCAGCGTGTCTGTACATTGAATATATTTACCAAAAACTAATTGGGGGCGATGAATGAAGAGTATCAGAATACAAAAAGACGATTTTGAAAATTTTTGTCTGTCTCTGGTCTTTTAACCTCAGAACCACATAAAATCACAGAAAACATCACGTAATACTTTGTCATAATCAATTTAAAATACCTATAACAATAACATTATGCAAATAATGTGGTATGTCTATAATCTAGCTAATCTAGCTATCCACAGTGCGTCCATTTGACACTCCGATTGGTCGACCACCAAACAAATAATTGCCTTACATAAGGCGAGCATTCGATTCGTTTAAATTAAGTACTTATCGATTCTCGATGCGTGTTAAAAGAATCTAATCTTATTTTCTCTGTCACGCTATTTGATATTTTATTGAATTAAATTTTATTGTAACCATTCTATTTATGTTTTTAACTATCAATCGGCCTCTACTTTGCTCTTGTTTAAATAACCTATAAAAATATTTTCTGAAATTCACCTATAATTCTTTAACAATACCACAAATGGATAAGCAAATGAAAGGAAAGGAAAAATAATTGCGTTTATATTCTTCGGTAGATAGGCACAAGCCTTTAAATAAGCTGATGGTGTGGTACAATAAAAGTTACGTGGTTTAGTTATTGAAAGCTTGTTAGTCCCTTCATTAATATTGTAAAATCATTAACAGCAACACGCAAACCGACAGATAATGATTAACACCCCTCTTTTTGTGTCAACTCAAACCGTAAACTTCATTTTTCTTGTCAAAATAAATGATTTGATGTCATTAAATAATACAAAATTCTTTTCGCCACTATGGCGTTTTCGTTACGCCAAGCGATTTGTGTCATTTTGCATTTTTATTATTCCGAAATATGTTCATTTGCTCTTACATAATTATGTTAGTAAATAAGATATGTGTCGTCGTGCTAATGACGTGCTAAATTACAGCAAGTGCCCACACCCATTAATAGAAACATCTAAGTAGGTATCTCGTAATAGAACAAACCAAGCTATTTGACGTTATGAATTGGTTTTCACAATCTATACATTCTATTGCGAAGAATACTCAATGAGGTGCAAGGAGTTCCGATCACCATTATACGGAATATAAATCATCTGCCAGCGACATACAGGTACTTCTAAATAACCATTCGATTCTATATGTTGGTGAAAGGCAGTAGCGTTACAATGTAAGGAACTGCGATTATCAATTCGCGTACCTAGTGTGGGGATTATGCCATAATCCTTTATTGGGAGAGGCCTGTAGCCAATAGCAGAAAGAAACAGGTGTGGTATGATATATTTCACTGCTACCTAGCTATCTATATAGCTATCTTTTTTATTGCGAAGAGTCTGAGCCATTGTTAATCAACGTATGATGTCCAATTATGATTTAATATACTGGATTACCCACGGGCGTGTAGGCAAAGGTACTTCGTACAACTTTGGTGCCCACTCAAGAACTTCGAATTAATAATATGCAATTATAATATATTTAATATGTTATACACGCCTGTATATTTTTCTAATATCTACGTTTCAATGGTTACTGTTTGTTTCTGATGAAAACACATCTTCCATTATTTACAAGACTAGAATAATTTCTTCTATTTGTGGTTATTAAACAAGTAAACATAACTCACATAAACATAATGACACAATGACACACGTGTCTTAAATCTAGTAGGGTTGAGCAGACATGCGCGTTGGAGTAGGTAGTGCGTATTGTATAAGTTTGGGGCACACTGCGCTTTATGTCAACATTTTTTCTGAACATAGACAACTGTTGCTCACGTTCGTAGCCCTACATGTGGTACTACCCGGGTGGTACTAAATGATCAAGAACACAACGTCGAATGGCGTTAACAACTATATTTCCTGGCTTGTTAGGGCGGCCACTATAAGCCATGGGGCCTAAATAACCCCAATGAGAGTGGAATAGGCAACTTGCAGTGGTCAGTGTGGTGTTTTAAGGCTTTAAGACCCCTCGTAACTAAAATGGGAGGTCTGCTGTGAAACTTATAGGATGATATCGATTGATTAATGAAAACCGAAGGAGTTGTGAGTTTTAAAGTGGCTGACCGAGTCAGACTTTGGCGAAGGCTTAGTTTATGGGTTTGAGAAATGTTATATTTTATAACATGTTATGGTTGAATATTTCTTGGTCCACATTACGTAGTGAAAAGTAACATGTACCTATTTCATTCAAGCATTGTACAATCAACTTTCTCAATATTCGCTAAACTTTATAAATGGCTTTATACACTTTCGTCGTGATGAATAAACTGAGCATGTAATTGTGAAGCATTGGCTGATCGATTGCAAAATTACAAACTTTTTGCATTTATAACTGAGTCATTAAAGTTCATATTTGTTTCTCCAACTGAAAGTAAAAGTTTAGTCTACAAAATGGTATTTGCGCTTGTTTTTTTTTCTATGGCTAAATTCTTGTGGCTCTAATGGCCTTTTAAGAGTTACCGGACAATTTGCGTTTGTTGTCTCACCTAGTCGCCTATTGAATAAGTGTTAATGTGCTGCAAAGAAATTTGTATTTGTTCGAAGGTTCGCTCGCTCAAACCTGTGGAGATATTTTTTCTAGTTTTAATAACAGAGATATGCGCAGATGTTTGATTTTTTTTTATTTTTATGATTCCTGTAAATAAGCCAATAGGGTCAATGACGGTCTGAATTGAAGGTCAGGTCATATAACTTGATAAAACATTTAAATTATTTAAATATTATTTTTGTGAGTTAAATATTTTTTTGGTCATGGAATAATTTTTTCATTTTCGTCTTAAAAACATTTCTTTTTTTTACAAAAAAATGTTTTATGGTATGTTTATGTAATTTGATGAGAATGTGGCTTAACATTTTGTTTATTGTAATGTTCCTGTGTGCTCTCAACTTAACTCCGTAGGGTTGTGCAACATCATTAATACAAACAGACGGCGGTGTTGACAACTCGTCGTTAATCATCACAATAATTAACAAATAACAGCATAGCTCCTGCAACACGTTCTAGGGAATTTACTAACATTTTAAAATACTTTATTTTAGCATAGAGAAAGTAGGCGTTTCATGTGAGTAGGCCTGAATGGAATCGTAACAAATGTTTACAAGAATTTGTTTGTTGGCGTTTCAGTAGTGAGTGACATATGCCAGAGCCCATTTTTATCCTATCCTATCCATCCCATCGAATGAAGAATTTACCGAAATAAAATAAACCACTATTAGACTTTTGATTCCCCATCTACCCCATCTCTCTGAAGAGAATTTGGTGTTGTAATGGTACGTGAAAACACCCCTCGTCCCGTTATAGTTTCTATTCCCCATTTTTCAACCCTTTCGCCAAAGGTAGGCAGCGCATTTGGGGGCGTGTCAATGTTTCTCTAGACGGATGTTGCCATGAGTTGCAGATGTGGAAGGGCGACACGACATTATAAACTTGTGGTAAGTTTATAATGTCGTGTCGCCCTGCCACATTTTAGTTTATAAGGTAGTAGACAGTTTAGTTGTCAGCTACCTTATTTCATTCATCTCGAGGTTATTAAAATATTTCATTTTACAATCATTGAGAAATTTTTAAGGTTTTCTACGGGATAGAGGGTCATGCTCGTTGCTTAGTTCAGTACTCCTCAACCTTTTTTTTAATTTTTTTTCCGCCTGCACTAAAAAGCTAATTAAAAGTATAAGGGTGAAAAATAATAAAAAATACGTGCATTTTAGTAATTAAAAATTAAAAAATGAAAAAACCAAAGAAATGAAAAAATGTGTAAAACCGCTGAAAATTTGTCACGCTTGTGCCCTCAGTTATACCTCTCTGCTGGGTGATTTAGGTTCCACTACGGCACACTTGACATCGTCTCACGGCACACTAGTGTGCAGCGACACACAGGTTGTGTGGCCATTGAATGGAATACAATAGGTACTCGTGCAGGTTACGAGTATAACAGAGGTGATAGTAACCGCCTATGTATTGTATGTATAAATGTTTTAGCAATGCCCCTTGTTTTAAAACAGACTGCTTACCTATTTACAATTTCGCAGTCAATATTAGGTAATAGATTTTCTTTGTACAATGGAAAAGTTAGACGAAATTAATAAAATTGTAATCAGACTTCACTTAAGTTAAGTATCTACAATTATATTTCAGTGACTGAAATATAATTGAATTACAATGTAGATGTTTAAAGGAAACCGTGGGTTGGGCTGCTGCTTAGAACTGTAGGTATTATATGGTTATTATAACAATAGGTACAATAATGGTTAAGAATGTTGAAATGTTGAATAAACTTTGATTCAGTAAATTATTAAGGTGAATTATATTAGGTATTAATCATTAATTTAAATATAATTATGTATAATTTAATTACAAATAACATTTTAAACGTTTCACCTAAACAAATAATATGGAAGACTAAATCTCAATAGCCACTTGGGATATATTATTATTATTATTATTATATGATAGGGGGAAGTCCCGTAACGCCGGACGGCACCTAGCATCGGACACTTGTACTATCTCAATAAGTCGCAACGTGTTCAGTTCGAAAACTGGTGAAAGGGGCGCGGGGGACTGTAGCGATACACGGTCACGGGACGCGGTTTGCCAGTGACGCGCGAGGCCAAGGCAGGAGCTGCCGATTGGAACATTTGGTGGGAATACACTGCGTCACGTAAGATCGAAGTAAGTAGTACTGCTATGTTTTTGTATTTAAATGTTTATGGTAATTATAACTATATGTAGTGTGTCATAAATATTTGAAATTTGTAATAAACTTTTGTTGATTTCCCAAACATTTTTAAATAAAAAACACGTAATTTGGAGATTTTCTGTGCCGTGGAACCGGACACAAAGTTGTCCCGTAACGCCGGACAGGTAACAGGTTGTTTTTCTATCGTAAGTTATTATATGTTTTATAATAACTTTTGTATGTTGTTTTAGAGGTTAGAAGAACAGGAAGAAATTGAAATGGAAGTAACGAAAAAGAAAAAAAATGGGACCAACAAAGTTTACAAACTGCGATAGACAAGGTTTTGTCTAAAGAAATGAGTTTGAGAGAAGCTTCGTTGCGCTACAACATTCCAAAAAGCACTCTACATGATAAAACATCGCTATTGAACCGTGGACAAGAAGTGACATTGCAACCAAAGATCGGTAGATTTACAAACACCTTTACACCCGAGTACGAAGAAGTTTTAGTGGAACACGTAAAAGACTTGTCCAATAGATGTCTACCGCTGATGAAAAAGGAGTTTCTGAAGTTAGCTTTCGACTTAGCTGAATCTTTAAAGATCCCTCATCGATTCAATAAAGAAAAAGGTGTTGCTGGTAAACATTTTTATTACGATTTCATGCAGAGACATCCTGATATATCGCGAGGACACCAGAGTCAACGAGCTTGATGCGAGCCGTAGGGTTTAACAAACCACAAGTGGATGTTTATTATGACAACTTGGAAAGAATAATGACCCAATACAAATTTCCACCCTCTAACATTTACAACTGTGACGAAACTGGAGTTAGCTGCGTGCAAAAACCTCAAAAAGTTCTTGCTCCGAAGACTGTTCGGCAAGTAGGAAAGCTCACTTCTGCTGAGAGAGGGAAAAATATAACAGTTTTATTTTGCATGAGTGCCAACGGTCACTTCATACCGCCATTTTTTGTCTTTCCCAGGCAAAGGATGAACGATCGACTGATGATTAATGCTCCAGCCGAAAGTGTAGGTGTGGCCCAGCCCAAAGGTTGGATTAACAGTGATTTTTTCCTTCAATGGCTGCAGCATTTCATGAAACACTCACGCCCGACAAAAGAGAGCCCTGTGTTGGTCTTGCTGGATGGCCATTGTAGCCACAAGACATTGGCAGTCATCATTTTTTGCCGAGAAAACAACATTCATTTAATAAGCTCACCACCACACACTACCCACAAGCTACAGCCGCTGGATAGAACATTCATGAAGCCATTTAAAGATGCCTATAACCAACGATGTGACATTTGGATGAGAGCAAATACTGGATCTCGGATAACTGACTACGATATTGCCGGTCTCGTCAATGAAGCGTTCACAAAAGTAGCTCGGCTGGATATTGCGGTTTCTGGGTTCAAATGCACAGGAATTTACCCATTCGATAGAAATGTTTTTTTTGACCTGGATTATTTACCTACAGACATGACCAACATTCCACTAGAAGAGCCAGGAGATTCCCCCAGGCTGCCAGGCTGCACACCAGGCTGTAGCGGGGAAATTTCCGCATCTTCTGTCGTAGCTGGTAGCTCATCTGCAATCTGCGATGCAGAATTCTTTAACAATTCGGCCTCAGAAGAACCCACAGACCCTCCTGAAAAGTCTACCAGCGAACCAACAATCAGCAGTTCCAAACCATCGACTAGCTTTAATTCAGATGTTGTACAGATAATCCATAACTTGTCGCCATTGCCAGATGCTGCCAAAAAACGATCAGTCTCTCGGAAGAGAAAATGCGAGAAAAGTGAAATCCTAACTTCATCACCATACAAAATTATTGTTGAAGAAAAAGAGAATGAAAAGAACATTAAGGACCAAAAGAAACGAATGGGAAATAAGTTTAGAACAGCAACAGAAAAGAAGGAGAAACAAACCAAAGGAAAGGCCAAAGTAAAAAGTGGAGATAAAGCAAAGGAAAAAGAACCATTTACTCAATTAACCAACATGGGAACTACTTGCGTGGTGTGCTTAGAGGACCATGACGAAGACTGGATACAGTACTGCAGCTGTCGTGGGTGGGCTCATGAAGCATGTGCAGACATCCCTGAATGTTCAGATGCCTACATTTGCGATCGATGCATGATATTTTAAAGATTTCCGGCGCTGAGGGCACGAAGTTAAGTCCGTCCGGTACTAGGTGCCACTCGTAGTAATTGCATTTTTTTTTACCTAAGTTTAATTTAAGTTTGTAAGAATGTTTATGCAGAGATTGCGTTTTTGTTCATTTATTTTGATTTTATACTATGTTGACGTAGTTTATTCATAAATAAAGTTAAATATTTCGAAGCAGTTTTTTTTTTATTGTCTGAAAACCTTAGGTGTCCGCCACTAGGGGACTTCCCCCTATGTAATATTTTTCAAATTTCTTTACTAACTGTGCAGGCTGTTAGGCTTTGGAATACCTTATCAGTTATCATTAGACGTGCTCAGTCGCTGTCTAGTTTTAAATGACAAGTTAGAAATCATTATTCTATTAGTTAGTTCCTTTGGTTTTCTATTTTCTTTCTTTACCAAACGATTTCCTCTCGCTATCATTTTGTTTCCAACCTGTTCTATTTCGTCTCTTGGAAACCTCAAATCCCTCTTTATTTCTTTTTTCTCCATCCTTGTCAACTTTGATTCTTATTTACGAATTGATATTGAGCGCAGTGCAAATGTAGATATGTAGGTATGTATGTATTTATATATTATTGAGTTATTTATTATTATAAATATTTATTATACTATATTTATTATCAATATTGTCGGTAAGTAGGTATATATTGAACATGATCCATTCTGTGGATTTCGGTCATTTTGCACTAGCTCTATACTTACCTGTAGGTAGGTATAGGTAGGTAGTAAGTATGATACTTTAAAGAGGCTTATTATGAGAATATACCTACTCGTAGGTACATTCTCTTATTTACTTGCAATACAATGAGATAATTGGTAAGAGCTCGAGAACAAGGAAAATAAAATTTTCATATTTTACCTTACTTGAAGTAATATCTGAACATTTAATTAGATACTATGTACGTGATTTATTAACGCCTATTACTGTAGGCACCTCTGCTTCTCTCGGAATTCATCGGTTGTGATGGACTATTTCTGTTTACCCACTAACCGGAGGAAGCATTTTTGCAGTAGTACGGAATACTAATGACTTTTTATTTTGTTGCCCCACTTTACCTATAGCAATGTATATATTTTTCTACTTAATCATCTGAGAATTCGGGCATCACTCTCTCAATAGCGACTGAAACAACTCCAAGTTGTTGCTGCTGTGCAATATAAATCCCCCAGGTTAGAGCCAATAATTACAGCTACCAAGTATTCTGCATTAATAACTGGGGCCTATAAAAATTTACAATTTTCAGGTAGGTAAGTACCTACTTTGTTTTTGCTTAGACCTCTTGTTCGGTTTTGCTTAACTTATTATGATATATGTATGTATCTTCCGTCCGAGAAGTACCGTGCATCCGCATTTCCTCGATACGGAGGTGTCGCGTAATGTTCGGTCCAAAAACCATTTTATACCGCGAACCCGTAGGCTGTGGAAGGAACTGCCTCAAGAGGTCTTTCCACTCACAAGGCTTTAAACAAATCGCAATGCAGTCGGAACACGAAGAGGTGACTAAACTGTAATTCAATTATATTTCAGATCACCGTGAAATAAAATTGAAATGTAATAACCTCAATTAATACCACTTTAATTGCTCTCTGTCATTAATTCATTTCGCTTACACAGTCAGATCACGTCCATTGATACACACGATCACTTAAAACTATCAATTTTGACTAAACAGTTTGAACTGACAGTTAAAACTGACGTTCCTAGTATGAGAAACTGACAGTTTTCATCCTACACACGGTCAGTTTTAACTGCCAGTATAAACTGTTCTGTGAAAATTGACAATTTTGACTGATCGTGTGTGGCGGCCATTAGTGCCACGCAATCAAACTACATAGATACACACGACAGCAATTTGTTTGTCTGACAATATGAATCGAAAATTTTCCAATAATTACTGCTATGATTGTACCCTTTGTGTTTATCTGTTTGCCCAAAAGTTGACTGGTAGAGAGCGTCATCATGAGACATTAAGTAGGTACCTACACCTTTTGTGCAATATTTCAGTTCAATCTATCTATAGATATAAAAATGGATGTTGGTATATCTGTAATTAATAGACTTCGACACCGTTTGACCGATCACAATGAAAGTTGGCATAGGTATATGTATTTTTTCATGGAAAAGGTTCCACTTTATTGTAACTCGCCACTAGATGGCGCTGCAGCACATCAACTTCTATACCGTTCAACCGATCGCAAAAATCATATCGACGGCAAAACAGAATACCTAATTTGTGATTTTATATACATAGGTTAATAAATATACACAGGCAGGACAACGTCTGCCGGGCTTTCCTGGTAAAGTATAAATAAATAAATGCGAAAAATAACTACTTCTACATTATATTATTTTCTTTTAGGGAGATTTCGACGGAATATACCTACTTATTCCTGAGTTTTGAATTTCAGATAATTCGGGTATAAAACATAATTTTCAAAAATATATATAAACACAACTTAAAAAGGATAATAATAAGTACAACATAATGAATAAGTATTAATTTTGCATAATATATAATAATATGTATATGTGTAACTAATAATACAACATAAAAAATAAAATGTTAAAGGATAGATGCTAAAGGGCCTCCTCCGCATAGCCCAAAGTTTAACTGGGAGATAATGCTTCAAAACATTCAAGTCCGCCATTTGTCACTCTGTGCAATAAAGAATAAATAAGATATATACTTAATGCTGATATTAATGATGGTTAACGTTTTGAGGCCATACCCTCATGCACAAGACAATGTGCATGTGGAGGCCCGAGTCCCGTAGAGGACACTAAATGGGCTGGTTGCATTGCCTTGCAATGATAACCGTAACCGGCCCTTTTTGTCGTCCACTGTTGGACTTGGCCCCTTGGTTGGTCTTGTACACTAGGTATGTATGACCTTAAAACGGCGCTAGCCCAGCGGGTTGGCGAGTCCATTCTTTTTGAAGTGATGTAGTTCCTCAGAACTTGTGGTAGCGACTTTTTATCCCTTAAGTGGCTTTGTAATTAATGATAACATACCTATCACTTCAAATGTGTTAAAGAAGTAATAAAGGTTTTCTTTATTTTTTTTATTTAATGTCCTAAACAATGTAGGTATTTACTAACATTTTAATAAATGATAGGTATTTATGAATGATAGATATAAAGTATAAACTTTATATCATAAAGTAATGCCGCGGGCTAAGTCTTAATGAAGTAGGTACAAAAACTAGGATAAATTCAAGCAAGTTTTTGTGATCCGTTGAACATTTCAAAATGAAAAATGCCCATTAGTGGCATGTAACAATTGGCGTTAAACTGGACACTTGTTCAGGGTGACTATATTTAGGTATAGGGTTACTTGGTAAATGATCATGAAATTATAAAAGTAACGCAACAATTTAAATGCTATCGTCAGTTATCTATAATTTTTTGACCGTATCACTGAATAACGTGAATCTATATTTATGTATTTTGAAATATTATTATCTATACATATCAAATATGAGTACGCACTAGCCTGCCTTTCTATCTTGATCTATACCTACTTACCTATTTCATTTTAGCAAGTCTGCTGAAAGAAATCTTTTTTTTTAAATAACGCTACACTCAATGGCCCACACTAGGATTCCCTCTGTCGTGGGTCCATACATGTCTTTTTTTTAATCAAATGTGTGTCCGACCGGGAATCGAACCCGGGACCTTTCGCACAGCAAGTAGGGTCACTACCAACTTCGCCAATCGGTCGCTCAAGTCAGTCAATCGGTCAATCTCCGCAGGAGATAAGCTTACGTTTTTTACATCTTTTCTTTTTGTTACTTTTTATCTATTTCGTGTTATGTGAGTACCTATGTACAATAAATTATTAAATAAATAGATATTACTTACAAGAAAAATAAAATGACATAATATAAATTAAATTGATACGAAAGCAGGCGCTCTCCATAAAATAACACATTCGAAACTTAATTCGAATTCGAAAAACTTAATTTCGAAAAACATATTTATGTTTAAATAGAAATATTTCTGTGTTTTAAATATATTTGCTTCCCTAAATGGATAAATGATCACCAAATAGTTTCATGATTTTTGTGCGGAAGTCTGTCCTACCCAGAAACGACTCAGCTCGTTTAAGGCTAGAATCGCTTTAAGGTTAAGGCGTTTAAGGCTCGATCGCGGCATGAAATCGCGAGTTTTTGCGATATACTCCCATTGTCCCCGGTGGTCAGTCCCCGGTATCGGGGTCCCCGGTGGTCAGTCCCCGGTATCGGGGACGATGAGAAAAAGTCTGTGTCCTCTTTTTATCTCCTTGGCCAGATTTCTATGTCACTTTATTGTTAGGTATTAATTAATTAGGTAAATATCTAAGTTCAAATTAATACTTAAATGTATCTACATACTTCAAAATTTTTCGACAAAAAATTTTCTTGATTAATATTAATGTTATCATTTAATTATCAATTAATTATCATTGAATGTAACAATTCACCCACGGTATGAATACAGAGCGGTAAAATACATTTTTAAATTTATTAATTATGAAATAAAATATGGAGTGGCACACATAGGCAAGAGGCACTAAAAGCAATTAAGTATTTGCCTATTTAGTATTGAACACAAATGAACTAAAAGGTATTCTATTAGGTGTCAATAAAGTATAGAGTATTATGTTTTATAAATGGGTATGTCGTTGTTTCTTCATCACACTTCATTTTGTTTGTGTATTTATTTAGGTACTAAGCGTCGTAAAAATAAATGTTTACCGAAGTATCTATACCTATTTAATTCCTTTCAACTATTGTTTAGAAACAATTATTAGTTTATTTAAAATCTTAATTTTATAAACCTTAAATTGGCGGGGTAAAAATAAGTTTGTAAATTTTTAGGTAGGTATTTTTTTTCGATAATATTGGAGAATGATGCGTAGGTATCATTAAGATACGCGCAGTCGCAACCCTGTCCCACTTCTATACAATAAGAGCTATTTTATGAAGAGTTTATTTGTTGACACATAATTACTTATGTCAGAATTAATCTTCATAACATAACGGGAAATAAAAAATGCTTTCAATCTATTTCTGCTTATCTATACCTACAGAAATTAAATTAATACAGCAATCAACGTGTGCCCACGTTGTGGACTTGCTCCACAATGAACTATAACTCTATAATGAATAATGATTGTTACCTAGGTATCATTTCGGTAAATATGTAGACCATAAACCTTTAAAACTTATTTCAACTGCAATTTACCATCAGTTTCCTCTGAGACTTGGTCGAATCGTGTCTATCTTGAATTGCTACAAATCCAATAAGAAAACCACTTACTGTTTGGCGATCCAGCTCTGAACATGGGATTTGGTGCCATCCAAGGAAACGCTCCGAAAGGCCACGTCGGCGGTGGCGCTGGACCTTGATACAGTCTCGGAAGCAACGGTTGTGGAACCACGACGCCACTCCTGTTTTCCATCTCCTCTCCACACTCAGCAGCTTCTCTATCGTCCCGTTCGTCACCAGCGTTGGAATCAACATCCTCGATATCCACATCGCTGTCGTCTGTCTCTGGAGCAGCGTCAGTGCTTTCAGCATCGTTGCTGTTCGCATCGATGGATTCTTTTGGCGGAGCATTTGTCTTCCCACCTAGTAGAGAATCTACACTGAAGGATATCCGGCCTTTCCCGCCGTTTTCGGCGGCTTCGGCCCGCTCGCATTCGAGCGAGGTCTTCATTTCATCTGGTCGATGACATTTCAATTTTACAACCGTTGTGTTGTCCGCCGACGGCTGCGATTTCACGTTGCCATTTTTCTCTTTTATTAGTTAAATGCCAACGTTTATTAACTTTCTGGAAAGCTGCTACAATTTTCCAACTTTATAATAATAACACTTTATAATGTCTATTTATATGTAGTCAAATTGAAAGAATTTTTGAGCCTTCACACGTATTGAAAGTGTTGCATTTTTAATTGATTATTCTTATTCTGCGAGCTTTAATTTTATTTTGACAGATACTCAGATGTGTACATAAATAGTGTTTACAGGTTTATTTTACACGCTTCTGAATAATCTAGTCAATAGAACATCACTACGATCAGTCACAATCGAATCACAATTGGAATCACCGCTTTTTAAATTGCGAATTCGAAACACTTTTCAAATATGTGTGGTCAGAGCAGCGTTCAGAAACTCAAAAGGTCGTTCGGAAACTTGCGAATTCGTTCGGAAACGTACGAGGTGTCCGTGTAACGATTCGCGTGGAAGCGCGGTGAAAATCGCGCTAGTATTGGGGCGCAAACCGCGGCAGCGGACCGCCTCTCCTCTCGACAACAACCGAGAGAGACGCAGCTACCGACCGAGGAATTTTAATAAGCGGCGCGGAGCGAACGGGACGACGATACGATCCGACATGTGTGTAAACGCGATATTGGGAAGGCGGGGCCCGTCGCGCTCAAATTAATAGTCTCTGTGGAATACGCCTTATAGAATAATTCTGTGATTTTTAATTTCAAACCATACAATTTTGTAATAAAGGCGATTTTTGTTCAATTTCTTTGATAACTAAAAGACCTAATGAAAGTAAAGGCCTCGGATTGCAGTGGCTATTGTGTTGAATGAAAAAGGAGTAAATAGAGTGGTGCTGTAGGCGGAGGGGACTTTACGATTTAATTATTCGCGAATGCGGAGGCATTTTGTAGCGAGCTAATGTCTCATTGTCTCATTAATATCTCGGGCGGGCCGGCCATGTTTGTGATGTTTGATTTGTTTATGACACGGGCCGTAGGTGAGAAGGCTCGAAGTTTGTTGCTACCGTTTCTAAACGGATTGTTACATTTGTAGACAAGTTTGGGAATGGAGCCGACATTCAATTCGCCCGGCTCTTTGCTGCATAGGATTTAACGTTATTGGAATGTCAGAAGAACATGGACAGTTCGCTGTTTCTGACATTGATGAGTCAATCTTGATAGAAACTATTTTATTAAACTGTCTTTTATGATTAGAGTAATGATAACCTAGAAGTAAGTAATGGATGTCTTATCTACAATACTTGGGTAAATATTATCTATAATCTAAACGCCCCTTACCTTTAGGGGCTTTGAGTTTCCGAGCTTTGAGTTAACTTCCGAGAGTTAGATTTGAATAAGTTACGTTTTCTCAATTTTAAAAGTAGTGATTCGGATTGTAATTCGATTATGACAGATCGTAGCGATGTTCTGTTTCTCTCATATGATATCTCATTTTTGAAATAGCATGAGATGATATGTAGGTATGCCATCACGCCCATTTAATGAAGGGATAGAATGTTGATTAAATTAATGATAGGTACTCCATATTCACAATCCTTTTTCTCGAATTCTGACTCTTAAATCCCTCAAAGTAGACAGGGTATCTGCAAACGTAGGTAAATACCTACCAACATTCGTCATTTTCGACTGATGTTAGTAGGTAGGTATGTAGATTTTGTTTATGTTCATGGGTGACATCAAAACATCATTATCATCGACCTAGCTGACATGATGTCTGCTCGATTGCCCAGATTTTGTAAAAAAAAAGTATTTCTGTTTGATTAGATTTATGTTGTAGGTAATATTTGAATCAACATTTGCACATAAAAACAAACTTTCCTTAGTCACAAAGGCCCATTACACCAAATCTTTTCAAATCAAATCGTTAGCTTCGTATCACTTAACTCGCTTTAATCGTATTACACCGATATCTACAATCTCTTTGTATACCCATCCCAAAAATCAACACTTTAAAATCAACCTTGTATCTATCGTGTTAAGAATTAAATTTGATAATTGGGTCCACGATCGCAAAAGTGTTGTCATCAGCTCGCAAATATTAACAAAAGACGACCCTGATTCTATCGAAATATGATCTTTAACACGTCGAAATAAGAGGGTTGTTGTTCAAATAAGGGTGTGTACCCAGCCAATTAATGCAATATAATCGCACAAAGGGATTAGCTTGCTCCTTAATTGAAAGCGTAATGACACTGTCCATACTAAGCTTTATGTTCAGAAATATTATGGCGTTTATCTGTTTGAGATTATGCGTTGTTATTTTTAATTATTTTAATAACTAAAATTTGTGTTTCAGAACGTGACATTATCTGAGAAAACGGACCTAATTGTCATTAATCGGAGAAAATGGAAATTACAGTCATAATATGAATATCTTTTCTTTATTTGATATTAGTTACCTAGGTACATATTTTTCTTTATTGCAATAGAATAACTGAGAACGAACTAAATAAATTTGGTAAGTTAGAAAGAAGATAAATTATATTAGTAGGTACTTAATATACGGAAAATTGATCATTTGTATGTAGTTAACATTCACATTCGTAGATCAGCGGACGGCTGAAGTTAGGTGGTGTTTGTATAAATTGATCATTTGTATGTAGTTAACATTCACATTCGTAGATCAGCGGACGGCTGAAGTTAGGTGGTGTTTGTATAAATTGATCATTTGTATGTAGTTAACATTCACATTCGTAGATCAGCGGACGGCTGAAGTTAGGTGGTGTTTGTATAAATTTTTGATATGAATTTTATTTCATTTCTTGTTCTAAACTGTCGTAGGTAGGTACTGGATGGCGATACTGTATGCGTTTCTACGCAGGTAGGTAAGTTTAGGATGTCTCATGACTTGAGGTTTTATTTTTTTTTGCTAAATCAGATAGCGCTTACCCTCTATTTTTGCTAAATCAGATAGCGTTTACTTTCTATTTTTACTAAATCAGATAGCGCTTACCTTCTATTTTTGCTAAATCAGATAGCGCTTACCCTCTATTTTTGCTAAATCAGATAGCGTTTACTTTCTATTTTTACTAAATCAGATAGCGCTTACCTTCTATTTTTTTCCATTTGGTCCTAATTACGTACTCGCTTATGAAATGTTATTGCCTTAGGATAACAAGAACGCGTACCGGCTTGATGTCAAACTTACAACTTGAGAATTTGTAGGTAGGTAGGTACCTACTGAGGTATCTACTATGGATTATCTTTTTTTATAGAAAAAAAAAGCCGGCAGTCGAGCATACAGTCCACCTGATGGTAAGTGGATACTGTCGTCCATAGACATCCGCGATACATGCCAACATCAGTCGAGACTATCAAACGTTGGCACGCCCTCGGATGCGCTACCTACCTTTGCAAATTAAGGAATGGATTGGGAAAATTGGGAGGGATTGGATGGGATGGGAATGAGCTCTGGCGTATCTCACTCACTACCGAAACACGTAATACGAGAAATACGATAAAGTAGGAAATGCAGTACCTACATTTCAAGGTAGTCTTCTGTGAGGGAGGGGTAACGTGGCCAGTAGAATACGCCCAGCGGCTGTGGGAACAATCTGTCTTAAGAATTCATGTAGTTTTGGAAAATAAACACCAATTGGTCCAAATCGTATATTTATTATCTATTAGGTACTTATTTTACATTTAAAAAAAATAATTATTGAGCATGTTTTCTTTTTAACAGTCGGGATAGATCTTTCTGTGCTCTTGTACACAACGTAACAAAAATTGTTTTAGTTCCTCCTCAAGCGCAATCAAACCATGAAAATCTTGCATCAACATTACAGTCGTTTCGGCTGTATCGTTTACTGCTATAAGGGTTGACACAATATTTTTGGCGTTAATCTCTCATATAGAAGGACATTAGTGGAAAAATTGTCATCAATTCTGAGACGAGAGAACAAATACTTGCTCTGGACTGATATAAAACCATAGATGTTTTTCTCTAAAATAAAAAAAGTAACGTGAAATTACAATTATCTGTCAAACTAACCGTATAATGAATCACAAAGTTCTTCCTTCCATGGGATGTATCTTTTCCCAGTGGTCGATATATTTTGCTTAGTTAAATTTGCCACTAACCATCTTTAGGTTCTTTTGTTGCTTGTCCCACCTCATCGTCGAATAGTGTCAGGATAGGCTGCTTCATCAGTTAAATACCATAAGTGTTGGCTAAACTTCTGTAGAGCTGCTTTCGAGATAGTTTTGTCAATGTTTTCGTAAGCCTTCAATGACTTCAGAAAACAGAAATCTTGGTACGGTGATTTTACTGCCAAATTACATTGAAACCATGGCTTGACATAGGATGTCACAATGAACAAACAGAAGTCTAGCAGAGCTGCCTTGTCCTTACTGGTTATTTTGATCTGAGAACTGTGTGAAGATATTTTCAGGAACTAGATCGCTCTCGCCATCCACCAAGCTTGGTGCATGGCACCGGGGTGCCTAATTTTGGATTTTCTTTGCGTATCTCCATATAAAAATATGACCGAGAACTCTATCAACTCTCGATAAACATCTCTGATTATTTTTTTGTCAATTCAGCGCGATAGAATTTAAGCAGAGCTCAATTTTGGAAGTGGTAAGATATGTTTCCACGTTTTCCCTATAGCACCGTATTTTATCGAGATCGATGCTTTTCCAATTTTCTCTGAACTTTTTGTAGAGCGAAATCGATATTCCCCCGCTGGGCTTGTGGCCACTTGACTGATTTTTACTTCAAATACGCTTTTTGGCACCAGTTCATAAACGCGATGGCGACAAGCAAAAATAAGCAATTCTCTGTCAAGTTTTTACTCTAGGAGTACCACAGGTACCATTGATACGACCTGTATTCGAAACTGTTGTATCATAAGAGAGAATTTGCACTTTATCTTGGACATTCCAATCTGTGATCGCATGCCAAACAGCCTGCGCCTGCTCTTTGCCGGTGCCTCTTTGCCGCCTGCTCTTTAGCTCAGCAATAAGTTAATCCTTATTTCTAAACTAAATGACTATACCAAGACGTTCCTCTTTGGATTTTCGGGCATCCAGTGCAGGCAACAGCTTGCCGTCCTAGTGAACAGTTACAACATCTGGTACCTCATTTTTAAAATATTTTTTTATGGCTTTCTCGCGTTCCTTTTATTTTTCGTACGGATACGTTGGATGGAAGACTTACTTATCGGAAATTCGTCCATTTATGTTCAAGTGCCTCGATAGTAGCTTGAAGAATAAATACAGTCTCTCATACTAAACTAACTGTCTAGCTGTCTAATGCAGTCACTAATTTTGGAGTAATTCGTTACCATTACAGTAGGTAGTCCCAGTCCCGAGTTGTGTGATCTCGATCACAGTTGGCAGATCATTTTGTGAATCAATATTTTACTAAAACTAGAAGCTGAATCGTCCTGTACAGGTTCATACGATGCCGAAGAAGTTTACGCGGAAAGGTATTTCATTCGTCGGTTTTCTTCTTCAATAGCCCTTTCTTCTTTGTCAGCCAGTTTTTTATCCACTCTAGCCAAGTTACCGGGTCGACCTGGCTCTCTGTGGCGCTGCAAGTAGATCTTATCTTCTTCTATTTTTATTAATTGAAGTGTATCGGCGTGTGCAATATCAAACAAATTGTCAAAATTGCTTGTAAATTCTTGTTTACGCCGCTTGAATACGTCTTGTGTTTTCTTTACATTTTTTTGTAAGTCTCGGCAAACTTGATATAAGTTCACAAGTTTTGTCACATAATTCGGTAACGATTTGGTGAATGGTGACGATTTGGTAGGTATTCTTGCCTTTTCCCAAAATATAACACACTCGCGAATAGCGAGATTTGTGCTTTCATTAATAGTTAATTACACTTCACAGATGTTATAAAACAAAACTGCGAGTAGGTACTTGTCGGGAAGTTTGACTTGTTTGGAGGGAAGTTTTGACCCCATTATTTGATGTTTTACGTCCCCTACTAAAAATATACCCTTATTAAAACTGCGCAATTCCACTGACATGTTAATTGACTAAAATCAATAAGTTTACTGACAATACAACTGGAAAACGACGCCTAAGTAGGTATGCAAGTATAAGACATGTTTCAATGTAAGTTGGCACGGTTTGCCTTAGTCCCAAAGGTCATGAAATTTGATTTACGTGTATTTTGATATAAGACAAAAAAATAAATGTGTATGCGTTAAAAAGTACTTTGAACTTCCTTACCTTGTAAAAATACCTAATTGTAGATATACTTTATTAAGAGATACCTACTTTATTACCTTATTGTACACTCTATTGCTTAGACGTGGATGACGCGTGCGGGTGTTTCAGGATTAGCCGAAGGTCAATGTTTTCGTAATGTACCTGTACCTATAGAGTGATAGAACGAACAAACTGTGGGTCGCTGCGTGCCCGAAGTTGTTGCATTTACTCGTTCTTCTCCTTCAGTCTGTTTCACTTCCGACCCGTGTCGATAGAGTCGTTGTTAGAAAACATAAAAATGGCTAATTGCGCTATAATATCAATTAATAAAATTGATTGGATAAAATAATAAAATTAATAAAATTAAAGTGGTGAACCGAGTCAAGGGAAATGTGTCGTTTCATCGGTGAGTGCTTTTCTATCACTAAATTAGAAGTGATCGCTTAATAAATAAAGAGTACCTATTATTATTATTTTCTCGTAACGTGATACGCTTGGTCTCCATTCCTTCTGCATTTTCTTGACAAGAAGGTGTTGCGTAGGTACAGTGCGGTTTTCAAGACACTGGGTATCCGAATCAGAAAGTTGTGGAATGAACTGCCAATTGAGGTTTTCCCCCTGAGCTATGTGATGTTGGGACGAGGGCGATAACTGAAACAGCTATTATAACGAGATGCATCCGTTTATTGTCACATTGTAACTTACACTAAACTTACCACTTACTAAGTATACTCCCACATACCACTTCCTTCTTATCTGGGTACACCTACGACGTGAGATTCTCAAGAGAGCTGTGAATAGGATCTTGCAAGTTCGGCAGTACACACCTGCAACTCCCCTGGTCTGTAGGCAAGTGTCCGTAGGCGGCTGGGACCACTTACCTCTTTGCGGCCCGCCCCCCGTCTTCTATAAAAACCTATACAATTTTACGAATTTGCGTTTTCTATTTATATCTATGGTACCTACCTACGTACCTACATAATATATCTTGTGTGACAAATTGATAAACTTATACCTAACTAGGTAAGTTCAATTAATTTTTAGACCATTTCAATAGGTAGGTATTATGCTTAATATAATATTCGCTTTTAATGACTTTTTAAGTAAACGTAACATTATTATTTTTTGTAAACAGTTTTTCACAAAAATGAAGGATTTTTTTTTTACAAAGGACTATAAGTAGATGTAAACCATTAATTACAAACAGTTTTAATTACATTCGCGGGTAAGCGAAATTGAAATTATAAAAAGCCCCAGAATCTCCGGAGGTAATAAAAGTGAAGATACGACCTTATTCGCGTCGAGAGGCTCTTGTACGAAAGGGCTTAACTCAAATTTATACCGAAATAATACGGGCAAAAGGGCGATCTTTTTAAATAACGACTTTCATATTCCCGAGTGGCGAGGACAATTTAGCGGAGATGAGGGATTTTTTATTAAAAAGTCGCGGGGATGATAATATAATAGTAAGTGGGGGTAGGCCGGCCGGCCCGGCGCGCGGCGGCGGCCATTACTCCGCGCGAAATGAGTTTTCAGTTAGCGACTTTTTTCAGCGGCTACAGCATGATTGCTTTCTGATATACGACATTTTTTTAGTTGTCCCTGTTAAAACAACTACATGCAGTTGAGGATTTCAGATAGAGTAGTAGATCGAGGAATTTCATAGTTCCAGTTATAATTATAAAGGCCGTAAGAATGATGGAGTTAAGTTTATTATAAAGGTTACAGACAGCATGAAAGCTGAAGGACAAGAAAATAGTGAAGTACCTACCTACCTAAGTATTTTTAGTCAATTTTCAATACTTCGAATGACGGACAAACAAATCCATTGTCAATGGAATGTTAGCATTCAAGTATAGAATCGTGCTCAGCAGTTTTATGTAGCTCAGTAGTTATTATAAGTATCATATATCATGGGCATTCACATTTGATTATTTTAATAATTGACGATGTACCTAATAAAAAATGATGTATAATTAATTTTATGTAGGTATATATAATTATGTAACTACGATTTAATAATTGATGTAGGTATTGTATAGGTATGATTCAGAAGTAGGTACCGACTGTGAAGAGACAACGTTTATTTATTGCATGCTGTTTAGACAATGGAATGTGTAGCATCTACCTCCTTACTTGTAAATAATGTCACCAATATTTGTAGATACTCACATTCGAGCAAATAAAAGTTTATCATTATGTAGGTACCTACTACTTAACAGATTTTGCTTTTGTAAATTGTTATTTTCTCGCAAAACCGTATTTTTTGTTTCAATGTAACATATTTTAATGTACCTAATAGGTACCTATCGTAATCGTAACCGGTCCTTTTATTGTCCATTGTTGGACACGGGCCTCCCCATTCACATTGTTTTCTGCATGAGGAATGTATGATCTTAAAACACGAAGCCGCGTAAGCGGGTTGGCGAGTCCACTCTCTTAGAGGTTGTGTAGTTTCTCGGTTGTGTATTATACTTGCGTTGCACCTACGAGTAGCGTCCTTCTTATCCCTTAGTCTTACGACTAAGTCCCTTTTACGGCACCCACGGGGAGAGAGGGGGGAGGGGTGGGGTAGGTACTATTCTAAATTTACACGACATGGCCCTAACTGTAAATGTAATTGTAATGTAATTAATGTACCTAATAACATCTTTTAAAAGTGGAACTTTTTTTATAAGGGGCCTTCGAAAAAAGCTCACGAGTAGTGATTCTATTCCCACAAGCTTCCGGTATCTCTGTTTGTGAAGTTCTTTAATTATTATAAAACTATAAAAATTATTACTATAAAATTTTTTATTATTATTATTTTTATAATTATATTAGTATTTTTTTATAATTATAGGTACCACTTACCTTGACATGCCTTCGAGCTCAAGCTGCACAGTCCAAGCAAGCAGTACCTACCTACCTACAATTTGTGTGAGCACATACAAAGAAATTACAACTTAATTTACCTACAACTTAAATAAAACCAAATTATTCTCATGGTAAGGGAATGTAATTGTAGAGCACCCTGTAGTCTGGAGGCAGTAGAAAAGCGGTAAAGTAATAAAACGTGCGCCGCTTTCCCGCTGTCATCGTAAAAACATTTCGCGCCTTAATATTCTGCAATTGCTACTTTTGCTACCATAATACATTCATTGCCTATGCACCATTACACATAGCAAATACATACGATTAAATGTAGCAAGGGATCTTAATCCACATTGTGTCCAAGTGAAGATTTTTTTTAAATATTTTACATAAAATAACAGCATAAACAAAGTATATCTAATAATACTATCTATAGTAAACAATCTCTAAACACATGGCTACCTAATAATAATTTAACAAATGATAAGACATTGCTTATTATATTATACTATATACTTACTATACTTTTATAAAACTATCTACCTGTTAAATTTGGTTCTAATTTTAAGAAGATAAATTATTATAATCCCCAAATCGCATCTCCCTATTTCATTCCATTTATTTCCAACCAGTATTAGTGTTGTAAACAAGATTAGTTTTAGACTCGAGCTTTTAACCGCAACGGTTTAAGATCATTACATAACCGTTAAAAATATTGACTACGAGTACCTATAGCGCCCACGAGTGCTCGAGTCTTAAAAGTTCATTAGCGCTCACTCAGCGCTCGAGCGTCGAGCGATCAGCGCTTTCTTTACAACACTAATGAGTGTTACTGTAAAAAATAGATAAGGGTCTTTAAAGTTAATTGAAAAGATAAAATGGACATAAAAAGGTAACGAAAATTTTTCAATACGAAATTTAATTTTAGGTATATTCGATTACATAGGTCACGGTTTTAAGTAAAAATCAGTTAGAAATTTTTTTTTTTATGGACGTAGCCGGCAGACGAGCATACAGTCCACCTGATGGTAAGTGGATACTGTCCCCCATAGACATCCGCGATACAAGCTAACATTAGTCCAAAACAACAAACGTTGGCACGGCCCCGGATGCGCTGGCTACCTTTAGAGATATAGGAATGGATTTGGAGAAAAGATTGGGAAAATGAGAAGGGATAGGATGGGAATGGGCTCTGGCACATCTCACTCACTACCGAAATACGTACGTAGGTACATTAGGGAAATATGATAAAGTGGAAAATGCAGTACATTTCAAGGTAGTCTTCTGTGAGAGAGGGGTAACGCCAGTCGAGTGCGCCCAGCGGCTGTTGGATTGCAGCGTGCACTCTCCCCCTCCCAATAGTAAACATAAACGCAAATGCGATAAAATGAAAGGGCGCATTTCTAAACGAACGCAATAACAACCTATATATTACAATAATGTCCGCAGTTTAGGCGCCAAAATTGGTGACGTTTGCGTAATATCCCGCCAATGCGGGGGCGGCGTTGTCGACGTAGGTTCAGAATTGCCATTCTCAGCTCCGGGGTGGCAAAATTGGCAAGAGTGACTTTTTATTCGTTTCGAAACCGTTTTTCTTTTTCAATTTATCATTCTCTTTGGCGCTTATTAAAATTTCCTGTTATTAACTTATAAATTGTTTGAATAAAGGCGCATTGACACTTGCTATTTTAATTTTATTAATGCAGGTAATGTTTTTCTATTTTAAGCAAATTTAAATGTGTAATTAAAGATCTTAATTTAGGTAAATTCAAATCTTGACGGAATTATTTCAACATGAGCATGCAATACCTACATACCTATTGACAATAGGTAAAAATGGGGAAACTGTATTCTGACACTATGTGCTTATTGCGCTTTTGCCATAGGCATATTAAAAGAAAAGAAATGCATTGACAATCTGATTTGTAAGTTGTAATTTTTAAGCACAAAAGGAAAGAATTTATACTTGTGTACCATCTCCTGATACTTTATCATAAGGTATCGGAAAGTCAATTATACTGTATCACAAAGTTAGTATCAGCTAGATGTAATTGGCAGATAATTTATCTATCAGGTTTTTAACAGTTACTTTATCAGGATGTGGTGAGAAAAGCTCTTAACTTCTTATTTTTAATCATTTTACACACAGGCTAAAGCAAGTTTGAAATGCCTTACCAAATGTTATACTGACATGCCTTACGCGTCTCTGCTTTAATACTCGTCAATACGACAATGTCAACAGTTCAGGTTGTCGTGCAGACGAAAATAAACTGCACCTTGTTAGAGAGGAGCCGTGTTTAAAGCCGATAAACAAACAACGTCCTAAAACAACCAAACATCAAGCTCCCACTTAAGCACATCACTTAACAGAACCATTTTTAAAAGACACCCCAGGTCAAAGCCCTCAAAAGTAAAATGTATGAAAATAACAAATAAACGAAGGTCACGATTATTTAGACGCATTATGCGTTAAGCAAATATTGTTTGAACAAAGAACGTGTAACAATTTTTTAATAAAGACTATGGAAGTGTAACAAACTTGTATTTACCTATTACAGACGAAGCTGTTTCTTTTAATGCCTTTGCTAACATTTTAGTATAAAAAAGTTTTGAATTAGGTAGAGGAGGCGGCAAGTGCATCGTACAGATTATGGTTTTCAAACGCTACTTCGAATGTTTGGTTTCCAAAAATGGAACGAATGTAATCTTTTCGCATTAACACCTTTTACTGTTGTGTTTTTAAGGAAACTACGTGTGTGGTCCAGCCAAAGGTAAGAGTAAAGGAAAATCGATATGAAACATATCACTTACTAAAGTTTTTAACACTCCGAACTCAAAAATAGTTTATCTAAATCTAAAAGACGGAAATAAATGATGACACGGTCAATTTCACATCTTCGAGCACTACAAAGCTGCTTGCTTATCACTACTTCTCGATAATTCTTTAGTCATTATACGTCGGAAGTCTCCGACAATGTGTGCAAGAGAGTGACACTGGTGTCGTCGGACAAACAGTCGGATAGGCAGACAGACAGACAAATCAACACAAAGGCAAACAATTTCCTTAAAATGGCTCTCCTTTTTGTTTCGGAGATTAAAATTTAATTGAATTATGGCATTTTGTATCTAGTAGTAAGATTTAAATTACTTATCAATATATCGTTAAGAAGGTTTAACTTTAAGAAGAACATCATTTAATGTCAATTTTACTTGCGTATAACAACTCACTTAATTTATTTAAATGCAGTGTCATCTATCAGGTTTAATCTAGGTAGGTATGTTTGATTTATCACGTAATTAATTTTATGATTATGCTAATTAGTAGACATTAATGGGTCATTTCATAAGTAAAAGGAACTGTAATAGATGGGTATTTTTATGAAGATTTATGATACAAGTATTTTTTTAAATTTCAAAATTGATAGACCGTAAATATTTGTATAATAGAGCTACTACAAGATAAGTCAGTTTTAAAGATACATTGGTTCAATTTTGAAACGCGTGCTCGGTGACACGTGCAAAACTCCTGTTGTTGGCTTTCAAGCGATCTTTACACCTTTTCGAATCTTTTTGAAAAAAAGGTGATGCAAAAAAAGATCAATAAACAACAATAAAACTATATCTACCAATCTATCACATATACGTGGAAATCATGGTCACCCTATAGCGACGAAATACGATTCAAAATTATCAGTTTTTGCGTTACAGAGAGAAAAATCAGGTTGGTAAATCTCATCAAAATATGACATCTCCTTTCCCGTGAAGATGTCTAGATAACATTAGTGGCATTTAAACGGTTGTATGGGGTCTTTGAATGGATAAATGTTCCCTTGAGGGACTCCAGTGAATGACATCTCCAGAAGTCTTTATGTTGAAAGATACGCGACTAATCAAATTATTTATGGTATTAAATAGTAATAAAAATCACGAGACATCTGCTGAGCGGTACCTATAGTCGTTTTGATGTTTTTTTTTGATGATAGAGGAGACACGATTTTTTAAATACATTTTTCTACGATACGATTTTTTTACAGTTAAACAAAACGTTAAACTTTGCTTGGATGGGATGTCTTTCTTTAACTTTATTATTGACATTTCAGTATTTACTGACACTTTGACAACTGTAATTTTATATACCTTCTTAATATTCATAGAAATTTTAATGAAAAATGGAAGAAAATAATGTAAAGACTTATACGATTAGAAAACTATGGCAGCCCTTGAAGATAAAAGAAAATAATTAAAATTATAAAAATATTTTTGAATGTTCAGTCATAACTTATAACGCAGACCGCAGTGTAATAGTTACGATATCATAAATGCTACAATTTTTACCGCTAACTGGTAAGTTCATAACGAAGTTCATAACGTTCATTCTACATTATCAAAACTACAAACAGAAAATGATTCAATTAGTATAATCAATACGTAATTAAGTCAGCAACAAACACTTTTATTGCCAATAAAAACCATTTTAATTTATACTTAATCACTCCGTTTCACATTAAACGCGTTTAATAACTAATCAAGTTATTTAACCGTTTCCAATGGACACTTAGCACGTGAAACGAAACGCACATTAACTGGCAGGGTAAACGTCCCTGTTTTCACCTCATTAAGTCCAAGTTAAGGGTCCTATTATGTACTTTATGTATTCCTAAATTACCCATCACTTAATAGGGTAGCCAACAACAGGGCGCCCTGCCGTACTACCGATTTTATAGACCTCCCATACCTCCTGTGATGCGAATAAAATGTGAGTAATTCGAGGAGAGGGTTCTCATTTCAGGGGTCAAGTTGAAGTGGTTATGTAATATCATTACGAGAGGTGGGGGTGCTTTAAAGTGTTCGTATGATTACTGGCCTGTTCAAATTTAATGCCGCTTGTTGTTAGGAGTTTGCGTTAAATGTTGTACAAGTTTAGGAATTGGGTTATTATAAGGGTTTTTGTTTGGGCAATAAACACGTTCCTGAATATTATTATAAGTTTGTAAGTACTAAATATAATAGCCATGCAAAGTAAGTTATCCTTGACAATGTAACGACTAGCTCAGAAAGGTGTTAGAAGCAAGTAGGTTAAAAATTTGTTAACAAAATATATGTTACATCCTTTCAGCGATACCAAGTTTCAAATAAATAATAATGATTATATAATTACAAATTATAAAATTTATAAATGTTTCTACCTACTGATTCAAGATTAATCTGAATTTAACTGCTAAAAAACATACGACATTATTTCAGTATATAGGTTAATAATTCCTACCTTTCGAGTTCGAGTTTCAGTATGACAGATAAAAGACCCTCATCGCATAAGGATAAATATTCCTCAATACCAGTATGTGGTACTTTTAAATAACGAAAGTTAATGAAAACATTAATATTGTAAAGAAAACTGTATAAAATTTATACATATCTGTAACCAGAGTTTTACAAACAGTTTATCACAACAGACTAGTATATTTTTAACACAAATAACAAGGTTAGGTTATATTATAAAGGTTATTAAATGTCAGGACGTAATGTATATTTAAATAAATGTTATGAATGGATAAAGGAATGATTAGTGACTGAACGCCTTAACCACATTCTTAAGATGCGAAATGACATTGCTTAATTTAAAAATGGAATAAATAGGGTGTCCCCGATTTGAGGGTCGACGTTAGAAACCCCAGATGTCCAAACAACAATCGTTTGACTCTTCCCGTGTGTCTATTGTGTGCTATGATAAACGCCGAGCTATTGTTGAACTGTCCCATTATTGAGAGTACTTAATATACTGCCAGTTGCACGGTGACAATGTGTTCCGTACACTTGGAATCTAGGGAATGAACGAAATGTATTGGAGAGAAATGTGAAATTTATTTTATATGTTCGTCGATTTTATCAAACATTATTTTATATTTTCTTTAGATATGTATTCATTTATATATTATTCATCATTATCATCTACAGCTTGTTTCCTCTCATTGCTGAGCATAAGTTTCCATTCGTTTGTGCCACCTTCCTCGAGCCTGCGTTGTTTTAAACCATAACCACCCATTATTAAATGTAATTATTATACAATAAAATGTATATTTTAGCTTTGTTCATTTAGGATTTTCTAATGTCAAAAAACAAATTGACAGTTAGGTATCTATATCTTACTAAAAATTAATATTCGAAGATAACAAAATCCGTTCCATTTATATTTATCTGAGAAAAGGGACCTTATTATCGGTTTGGATTAATTGATTTTGGCTAAGATTTTCTAATTTAATATTTTGTTATTTCTAGATTATATTTAAATAGAAAAGTGCTTCAATATCTTACCTTTAGATAAATCAATAAAAAAATCTGCTTTTTTTATGACTTAATTAAAATTTATTCAAATAGAATATAAGCTCTCTTTTCTCAGATAATAATTTTATCATACGTTCTTCTTTCAATATACATTTATTTTAAAATATTGACATTCAGTATAACCATACCAAATCATTCTAAATATAATATAGTTAGTAATATACCTACTACGTACACCAAACATCATGGTCACCCTATTTTCTAAAGTGACTTCCATCCCATAGTGCGCGTTCCGAATGTGCGTACCATTCACAGCCGTTTTAATGACCGGCTGATAGCCGTTTAAAAACGAATTTGCTCACTTCTACTACATTAAACAATCATTCATACGACTCTATGGGCATAGCTTTCTGCTTTCTGCGTCGATGGAAACGCGATATGGTTATCGAACGCGTGTTCCATCGAAAGCGTTCTAAACTAATTTTGTTATTTTAAAAGAATGATGGTGTGTATGCTAGATCCTTTGATTATGTTCTATTTTATTTTATAGAACTTAATGCACAAAAAGTACGAATACCAGACTTCAGTACTTCGCCTGTCTCGGTCTGACACATCATGTTTTTTTTTTACTTTTGCCCGTTTTCAACAAGATATTGAAACATATCTGGCTTTTTCACTTTTTGGACTCAGGTCTAGGTAAGTAAAGATGATAAATTCTGCCTTGATTAAAGCAAATAAATATGCTTTATTTAATTAATGTTAATACGAATTATTAAAGCGTGTATTGGAACCCATTGGGAACTTATTCAGCAAATAAGAGAAAGAAATTGTTATGATTTTTTCTCAAAAAGATCCACTGCATATTCTGATGTTATTCTTGATGGTCTTCCCCCAAAATGTACAGTAATTCTAATTATATTTATTTAATTAACAATTGATTGTACTTATATAACATGAAATAAAAAAGGAAGTAAAAGAAAAGATCTACCTACTGCGGAGATTTCTTTCAGCAGACCTGCGAAAGTCTGCTAGAAACTGAACTCAAATTGGGGTTCTGCTGCCCAGCCAAGCGAGGGATTTGTTTACGAGGAAATGAAAAGAAGTCGAAAAGTTTTCAAACCGAGATTACGCTGGTGTCTTGATCGCCAGGAATAGATTACCATGAATAGCTTAGTATCTCATCACTCAGCAAAAAGATTTGGTACATTTTGGAAGTTCACTAGAAAGTTAAATAATAAAATCAGTTAATATGTGAATGTCAACGGGGTTAGTGACAGCTTAGAAATAGCAAATCTATTTAAGGAACATTTTAAAGTAGATTCGACCATCGGAATTCCAGGTGAATGACGTTGATTGCCATTGTACAGAACCACACCTACGCTTTAAATGTAACGAGATAAAATCAGTTATTAAAACTATGAAAGGCGATAAATCTCTTGGTTCCGATGGGCTCAGCGTCGAGCACTTGCAGGGAAGGGACTGCGATACAACCCCAAGAAGAGTGGCATTTCAGAGATAAAAACAAAAGTTCTCATTACGTGAAATTCAGCGATTCATCTTTGACTAGAGTCAAACAGTTTAAGTACCTGGGTCATGTCGTGCCGGACGACCTCAGGGTCGATTGTGACATAAAGAGAGGACGCAGGGTGTTGGCTGTGAGAGGAAACATGCTGGCGCGCAGGTTTGCTAAATGCTCTGATGAAGTTAAGATCGCTTTATTCAAAGCATTTTGTTAACTTCACCCGGAAAGCATACAACACCCTGCATATCAACGTCTTCAGGGCGTTGATGGGGCTCCCTCGTTGCTGTAGTGCCTCAGACATGTTTGTTGAGGCACGCGCAGATGACTTCTGTGCCATTATGCGCAAGGAAGTTGCCTCAGTAGTGCACAGAAGCGGGGGAGCTCCAGCAGTCTCCTGAGAGTGTTTGCTGAGAGACTTGACTGCGGGGTCCAGGTAGGTTCATCGAGCTACTTGTTACGAGTTAGCTGGATGAGCTAGCTGCAGGGCAGCTGACAGTCATTTATTGTGTGTGTTTTATGTCAATTTATGTTCTCACTATTTTACTTGTCTTTTATGGATATATTGAAATCTGTATGTATGAATAAATGATTAAAATGATTAAAGTGAAATATAGGTGAAGACAGTAAGGCAGGTGTAAATAATGCTTTTCAATGTTAATGCTTGGTTACTATTAATGTTTCTTGTCATTTTTGTTTAGAAAACGTCTCAATACTTTATTACAAAGAAATGTACTTATTAAAAACTGTTGTTATAATTACTGTTGTAGTTAACAAAGTACACAACACATTAATTAACTACTTATATAGGAAGCAAACCCATACTTTGATAAGGAAATAATTGCTTTCAAAATTAATTAGAGGAAAAAATAATAACGAAATTAATAATGACCGTTATTCTAATTACTCAGTATTAATATATAATCATAATTGGTTCGTTATAATGTTTATCCTGTTGCTTTGTTACATTTTGCTCAATTTGTTTGAAAACATGGTAATTATCGGTGGGATTTTATTACATGCCAACAGTATTGCAATAAAAACAGGAAAACCACATGTATAAAATATTTCATTGTTGTACAAAATTAGTTTTGAGTACGTGTTGTGTGGTTATAATATAAGATATTTAAACACGCTGAAATAATGTAATGACACACCTCTAAATGCGTTTATTATTTATTTGATTAAATTAAATATAATACATAATAAAATTGCTTATTCAGATAACAATGATCGGCTACTTAAGATACTTACTTATTAAATAAATATATTTATCGTTATCTGAGCGAAGGGACTTTATTATCGTTATGACTTTATTGACTTTGGTTACGATTTTTTAGCTTAAAACTTCGTTACTTTTTGATTATACCTAATGTCAGATTTGATTTAAATAATAAAGAAAATAAAATAGATAGATTTAAATAGAAAAGTGCTTCGCCATCTGATTTTTTGTATGAAACAATAAAAAAAGTTCTTTTTTTAAGCTTTCACTAAAGTCTCAATATCTAAGAAACTACAGTCCGT
The DNA here is from genome assembly GCA_914767545.1 of Sesia apiformis. Lineage (NCBI taxonomy): Eukaryota > Metazoa > Arthropoda > Insecta > Lepidoptera > Sesiidae > Sesia > Sesia apiformis. The sequence goes on along the minus strand of OU611970.1, from coordinate 6,690,789 downwards.
TCAATCTGATTTATCGAAAACAAAACCAAATCAATGAAATATCTTACATAGGTATGGTATAGCTTTAAATCTAGGGCAAACTTGCAGCCTCGATGAATATGAAAACAGTTACACAGTCCTACTTAATTTAAGTCCGTGTCAGTTACCCCAGGCCTCAATGTCGTTTATATTTTAAACAAATTGAATTTCTTTATGGAGGTAGGCGGCAGACGAGCATACAGTCCACCTGATGGTACCTAAGTGGATACTTCGCCCATAGACATCCGCGATACACGCCAACATTACTCCAAAATGATAAAGGTTGGCACGACCCCGGATGCGCTGCCTACCTTTGGAGATTTATGAATGGATTTGTAGAAAGAGTTAGGAAAATGGGGAGGGATGGGATGGGATAAGAATGAGCTCTGGTACATCACTCACATCTCACTCGCTACCGAAACATGTACGTACATTAGGAAAATAGGATAAAGTGGGAAATGCAGTACATTTCAAGGTAGTCTTTTGTGGGAGAAGGGTAACGTGGCCAGTCGAGCACACCCAGCGGCTGTTGTATTGCAGCGTGTACTCTCCCCCTCAATAATTATCAACGTATGTATGTAAATTGGAACGGACTTATAAGGTCCCTATCCTCAGATAATGTCACTTATTAATTTTTACTTGACATTCGTATAATGTATAAACCTTGCCATAAAAATATATTATAGTAGAAAGTCATTGTCATTTCTATTTCATGTTTATAATATGGCCAGCGGGCCTAAGGATAGGTTTGGATACGACCAATGGTATTTAACTCGATATTATTATTTTATAAAATGGTTTCATTAATAATTCGGTTTTTTGTAGAATAAATAGCACGCGATAGTCATCGTACATCTTCGACACCAGGGGAGATGTACCGTCAGATAGATTATGAATTAAAACATTAAATGCATGTGTGAACATTAAAGTAACAATAATAGTGGATGAGAAGAGTCGAGGATAGTGCGTGGTGGCGAGCCTTGAGAGGCCTATTACCTAGCAGTGGAGAGGCATAGGCTGATGTTACGGTTAAAGTTCATTTACGAACGCAAAACTAATTTGTAATCGCGTAAACGGACGAAAATGCTATACATTTGCAAAGTGCCTATTATACAGTATTATTAAGATACACACTTGCATAAGTAATTTGCATTAATGTGTGACATCCGAAGCCCGAAAATTAACACCATAGAGCGGTGATAGACTATCTATTCTCGACTCTCATTCGTCAGTTCAAACCCTCGGCCAGTACCACTGAGTTTTAACTTAAGTACGGATTTACAAACAAATATCATTAATTCGACGGTGAAGATAAAACATCGTGATAAAACCCGAAAGTTTGAGAATTAAAAATATCTGAAACATTAAATAATTTAGTGGTTGGTGGTTATTAGTGATTACTAATTACCTTTAGTGATTAATTAAGGGAGGCCTTGAATTGTGCCTTGAAGTGGACGTTTAAAAAAGGTTTACGCAATATGACCATTCTCAATTTCAATATTGTACATTATTCCGGCCCGTCCTAGATTGATGATTAAACAAATTCCAGAACGCAATAAAAATATTAATGCAGTTTGTAACAATGTAATAAAGAGTAGATTAAATGTAATAACTATAGATGAGTGATTCTATTAAGTTTAAAAATTCTTATTAATTATAAATAGCATAGATATAGATATATTATTAAGCATAGATTCAAGAAGGCTGCGTACCGGATTCTGCAGGACCGGCAGTGCACCCGCATTCCCCTTTGGGGGTTGAAGGTGTCCGCGGGCGGTGGTGACTTCTTGCCATCTCGTGGGCCGCCCCACCTGTCTGCCACTTCTTCTATAAAAAAGATAACATTTAATTACTATTTTAGGTAAATTAATACAAAATGTAGGTAAACAGAACAGAACACTGTATTTAAAACATGTTTCTCTTTATTCACACATAATTTGGAGAAGTGGTTGGGAAAATGGGGAGGATAGGATAGGATAGAATGGGAATGGGCTCTGACATATCTCACTCACTACCGAAACTCGTACATTCATTGGGAAAATAGGATAAAGTAAGAAATGCAGTAGGTACATTTTATGATAATATTCTGTGAGTGAAAGGTAACGTGGCCAGTCGAGTGGGCCCAGCGGCTGTGGGATTGCAGCGTGCACCTTACCTCTCTCAATAGTTCAATTTGGTGTTCTGGTAGTTCAATTTTGGCGTTGTTGAATAGCCCCTGCGTCAACAATTAAATTATTTTGTTATCGTTTTACGATAACGTGAACGATTTTCTACACTCGCAGTTAAATAATATTAGGTACTTTATTTATTGTTGTTTCATATACCTACGTAACTAATTGTTCTTTTTCTTATTTAAAATATTTTTATCTACTGCTGGACATATGTCTGTCCAGGTTTTCTCCACCTGGAACGATCTATGTCTTCTTTAGGGAAGAACATAGTTACACGGTATCGATCGCAGTATCAGCGATATGTTATGTCATATAATGATATGTCATGATTCATGACGTCAGGACAGAATATTATTCTTATATACCTAATAATGTGCATCCGACTTTTCTTGACCGGATTGTACACCGGAAGTCCGACATAGTTGAGTACATAATAAATATAACACTTAACAACTACTTATAATTAGGGATTTTATTGTACGGTTCGCTTCCTTAAAGCGCCGGATTAACTTCTAGTGCACTGGTGGCACTGCAGCAACCCGGAGCACATAGATAGGCCTTAAAATTGTTACTCCTATATTTGGACTCCAGCTGCCGCTGCTCCACCTTTGGCGGCGCGTCTCTGGTCCGACCCTGGAGCCTCTTAATATGTATGTTGTCATATCATGTTTATAATATAATAATAATAATAATAATTCATTTATTTCAGACAACAAGATCCGTGTTTCATTCTTTAGTGTTAGTATATAATAATAGGGGTTAAAGTATGAAATTGCCGTTTTATAGCAATAGATACTTTGAATTGACATAAAACCTTCATGGTGTGAGATTTTCGAGTGAAACTTTTTTCACATGGTATCTATGAGGTTCTTGTTTTAAAAAATGTGCAATATTCGATTTTCGACTTACAATTGTTTTTTTCGAAACTCCGAGTAATCTTTGAATACGAGTTCCGACGCGGAACTAACGCGGCAGAAACGGCTCGCAATATCAATGCTGCGTTTGGAGAGGAGACTGCTAATGAACGAACCGTGCGTTTTTGGTTTAAACGCTTTCATAATGGAAACTTCGACTTGAAGAACGAACCACGTGGAAGACCGCCCACACAGGTGAATAACGCTGAATTGAAGGAGATGGTGGAAGCCGATCCGAGTCAAACTACCCAGAAATTAGCGGCATGGTTTAACGTTACCTTACCTACAATATTGACTCATTTGCATCAAATCAATAAGATAAAAAAATATGAAAAATGGGTGCCTCATGATTTGACTGATCTGCAGAAAGAAACGCGTGTTGAAACTTGCGTTGCCTTGTTGAATCGGTACAGAAATGAAGGAATATTGGATCGAATTGTGACATGTGACGAAAAGTGGATTCTTTACGATAACCGAAAGCGAAAAATGCAATGGCTGACCCCAGGTCAAACACCGCAACAGTGCCCTAAGTCAAAGCTTACCAATAAAAAGTTAATGGGAACTGTTTGGTGGTCTATTCATGGTGTTATTCACTATAGCTTTCTCAGGTCTGGTCAAGCAATAACAGCAGAAGTTTACTGTGCCGAACTTCGAACAATGATGGCGAAACTAGCAGTGATACAGCCTCGACTCGTGAATCGATCTTCACCATTATTGCTCCATGATAACGCAAGACCTCACACTGAACGAGAAACCGTTGTAACTCTACAGGAGCTGCAGTTAGAAACCATACGTCATCCTCCGTACTCGCCAGACCTTGCTCCAACGGACTACCATTTTTTTCGTGATTTGGACAATTTTCTACGTTGTAAAACATTTTCTTCCCAAAAGGCAGTACAAAATGCTTTCACACAGTTTGTCGAATCTACATCCCCAGAGTTCTATCGCAAAGGCATAAATGAACTTCCGATGAGATGGCAACAATGTATAGATAATGAGGGTAAATATTTTGATTAAATAAATATGTTACATTTTAGAAAAAAACGAGTTTTAATTTTTCAGTACAAATCGGCCCCATCACCACCACCACCCAAAGGTTGCTTGGAAGAAATCGCTTTAGCGATAAGGCCGCCGGTTGTACGTCTAATAACTTGTACTTTGTATTACTCTGTATGTTTTTGGTGTACAATAAAGTGTATTTATTTATATTTTATTCGATTCAATCTGTTAAACTTGGGATTACTCATAATTATGTGGTTAAAAGTAAGTATAACAGGAGAACCAACACGGATGGAAATCCCTTAGTCTAATTAAAATATATACAATATAAATATATAATATATATATATATATATTATATGCCTCTAAATGTCTTTAAAAATAACGCCGTAAAAACTCGATAAATTATATTAGAGACATCAAAACCGTTTCAAATCGGGCGATCATTCGTTTAAACGTATTATATTTGAACCTATAATGGGCCACTTAACGCCCTTAGAGTAGGGTTACAATATGAATGTTCTAATTTAGGACAAAAGAATTTAGTATGAAAATATCGTACATTATAGTATTTTCAACGACTTAGGACTTATTTATTGTAACCTCTTTTCTTACTCTTTTGTTTGAAAGAAGCTCGTTAGCAGACAATTAAGTAGTTCATATAATAAAAGATAAATGGCCTATGGACACCTGTAAGTATAGTTAATATTAGGACATTGATAAGAAGTTTCGTCGAATGAGGTTTACTTTCGTAAAAGTGGATGTATTTCGTATAGATTTGTATTCATATACTACCTTTATGGATGATAGATGATTACATTTATGTTATTATCATTAGCCCAGTAAGAAGGTTGTAACTACTGAAATGAGCTTTCTGAGAACTACATAATTGACAAGTTTAACTTCCCATTTCTATACATGAAAACGTAATAATATTAATAATAATGGAATTTAGAGTCATTAGAATATTATTAATATTAATAATAATGGAAGTTCTAGTAATTTTATAAACCATGTTCACCTTACTTTAACCCCACGTAATAGAACAAGGGTCCCGCACATTGATTGTGTGTTTAGTATTTAGTTTTATAAAGTACACACATAAATAAAGGACATCAGTGATTCGACAATTATGTTGCGCTGTGAATTTATTGAATACAATTGTTTAGTTGAATGAAGGTCTGGATTGGGGTTGAGACGAGTTTGTCATATTCATCTTAAAGATACGGTACGGTACGGTATTGTACATAATTTAGGGAAAATAAGACTTGATTAAATACGAGTAGTTAAATGAAAATAATTAAAATGTTATTGTTGAACTTTGTTTCCTGGTCTCTCGATGCTATCTGTTAAAGGTGTACGCCGATTTGCCGATCGGGTGTTGGCTCAGCAATCTGGCTCTGAGAACCAGATGTTAAAGTTACACGCCGATGGCTATCGAAGGCCAATGTTGCAGGCCACACGCCTTAGCTTTAACCGGGGGTGTAGGGATTTAGGCTTTGCCGGTCTTGATGTTGGTGCAGGGATCTCGGCAGATCAGGTGTTGGGGTGAATACGGAAATAAAACGCCGCTCTGGTTTACATAAAAACACAGGGGTGCGGAGGGAGCGGCAACGGGCAGCAAGCTCACTTTTCTTCTTAGGTTTCTTACTATACAAGTGCTGAGGACGAACTGGCTTGCTGGCTGTTAGGCCTTTGCCTTTTTATAGGGGTTTGCTGCCCCAGCGATCCCCCCGTTCCCTGAGGAAGTTTTAATGCTATTAGCTCTCCACTTTTGTACATAATATCTAGGTTACAAGTCTTATTTATCTGGGCCGGTCCTCTTATTGCACGGAGGATAAAGACTATTTTCGGTGGCGAAGTTTAGGTATTTTCCTTTTAATTTCCTTTTTTCCTTATTGTCCCCCCCCCCCCCCCCTCTGTGAGTAGCAAGAGGTGTGGGAGGACCGGGGGGGCACGGCTTCTCAGTGGCGCCGATACCGGAACTACGCCACCTAGCCCGCAACTTTTGTTCTAGAATTTATCCTAAATGAAACACACTGCGAGCGGTAGTCTTTATTTTAAACCTTATTCTAATTCCCTGACTTATAACCTAGGTATCCTAGTACTTTGGAGAGCGAGAATAAGACATACAAAACATAAGACAACACAATAAACATAAGTAAATGAGATGTTGTAAATACGTAAAAACAATAGTATATCATAATCCTTAACATTTTACATTATATCAATACCTTATCTAATCATTTTATATAATATCGACATCTTATGATAACGTGTTATGTATGTGTTAACATTTTATTATTTCGGAGGAAGGGCGCGTGAATTTCATTCTTGACCAAAATTGCGCCGCTTAAATTTTGCTACTTGCGGAACTCTGTTTAGACGGCCCTCTTTTCCTCCGAAATGTGTGATGTTAGCACGTACATATTTCGCGCACTGATTCTATATTGTACACATAGGTATATAGGCACCGCACTTTCACTATTCACTATTCTGTCGTGCACACTATCTAGTTGTGAGCAGTATCTGGATGTGTCCTGCCTATGTATTAATTGCCTATTTATGCCTATATATGAAAGACTATATTAATTGGACGGTACCCTTTCGCAGTTTCACATTGGATACAACAAACAAGAGAGTAGAAAGAACTTTTTCTAGGTTCAATGTAGAGTTGCATTGTATTTTCAATTCAATAAAAAGTTCCCCATAAAAATATTATAACTTTAAGTATTGGAGTAGTTATAAAAACAATGATTATCAGTTATTAAGAATAATTATCAAGTTGTTAATACTTTAAGAAGGTACGTAAAAGAATCAATTTACAAATCGCACCTAAAAATTGCGTTTGCCGTGTGATTTGGCCAGCTTTAGAATAAATAGTACCACCGTGCACCGCGTGCACCAGTGAGTATCGTAAACAGCGAATGGGGAATAACAAAGCCGCTACCACAAACCCTGAGGAATACAGTCTCCAAAAGAATGGACTCGGCAACTTGCTTGGTCAGCGTGTCGTTTCAAGGGTATTCATCCCTCATGTACAAGATGGTGTGCACGAAGAAGCCCGCTCCAACCGAGGATAATAAAATGGCTGGTTACAGCACGGTTACCTAAAGACTAGTTTCGAAATGGCATTGATGAATAAAACGAGCTTATAATCAATGATACTCGTAAATCAATTAAATGGTGAAAAAATGCTTAGAGATCTGTAAAAATAGGATCAGTCATGCTATGTTAGCGTTACAAGCATATGTAAATGTATGCCAAACATATTTTAATAAAGACCCTCATGGAGCGCCGGGGTATGGGTTCAACTCCCAGACGATGTTTATTCGGTATTAAATATGATATTTTTCCATATCACCGTGCGGGGATGTAGTTAGAGGGAGAAAGGGACGGTATTATGCATGTATATTATTTGATAATAAGATAAATAGTTATATTTAAGTTTCAATTAAATGTTTAAATTGTTTTTTTTTTCTATTGTAGGTACTTTATCTCCCCTTTTATATCTTTCTTTTTATTTCTTGTTACTAACTGTCCCTTCTATAAGCTACTTCGTGTTTGACACTTTGGTCTTATTATTTATAAAATTTTTCTTCCATTGTTTCCAATAATACCTAAATCGGTAGTCATTATCATTTCACTACGATCACTAACCGCAAATTCGCACATTTAATGACGAATTTTGACGCACACTATCTGCTGACTCTATAATTTCGTCATCGAAACGCAATTGAAATTACCTACGCACTTGTGCGAAAACTGTGATATGTGGTGTGTGATGTTTTTTTTTATATATTTGATTTAAATTTCATATTAGAAATATTCAGGCTATAATAGTATATTAAATAAATAAAAAATTACAATTAATGTGTTGCAGCAAATTTTATAACCTTTACTTACATACTTACATACCTAATAATTATGAGCGTGGATACTTTTAACAATATTCTATGAAACATCATGATTCTATGAGACATAATAATATGATGTTGAGCTGTAGGTATATATTTATTACTACTATCTACGATGCATTGTGAACATGTTTTTGATGTACCTTTAATAAATCAATAACAACGCAATGAAACAGCACAATATTAAGAAATATCGAATAGGTAGGTATATAATATATCAATTTCTATTATCATATAAATTTTATACATCTTCTGTCATTTAATCATGTAGGTATAGCTTTATTGTTTTGTGCGTAGGTACAATCAAATATATAAATAAATTATATCTTCTTATGGATTTAAATCTATACAAATTTTAATAGGAGCTATATTTTCAGTAATTAGTGATCCTGCGGGTTTTCAACCTTAATGTAGTTTTAGCGCAAATAATGTAGAATTAGGAAGTGCATAAAGTAGTGTTATGAAGGAACAGTTGTAAAAAAACATATACCTAGATTAAATGGTTACAGTTGTTTTTGAGATTACTTAAGTTATTATAATAGAACCTAACCTAACCTTTGTTTATTAATAAAAATGCTGTATAATTAATTGGTTGGTTCTCTTCTATATATCATTGTTCCACAACAGGCGGATAAGCCGGGGGTTTGGGTCGGTTTAACGGAGTCAACCGAGCCAATAAGGGGTCCGATTCATTAATGCATTTGTCATAAACTCGTATCGTTATTACATTTAACAGCGGGGATAAGTTGGGGTAAGACTCTTTGGTGCGATTTAATTTCCGAACGGAATTATGAGCGATTTAATGGGATTTGATTACCTACGTGTGATTTGATTTTTGTTGTTTTAATTTCCTTTGGGTGTTTATCTAAAGTTTGTGGGAACTGGACACTGAGAGAATGGGAAATGGGAAAAATATGGGAAATTAAAGAATTAGGATTACAATACAACCATTTACACTTATGTGTATGGGGTCCCAACCTACATCTCTGGGACCCAAGCCAACCTCACCGGCTCGTGGTGCACCCTGCCGACCAACGAACGAGGCTCTGGCGACCCGCCACCACGCACTGGACCAGCGCGGCGGGTTACGGTCCACCCCCCCCCCCCCCCCCCCCTATGGCAGAAAAAGTAAAACGGCCCCAAGTTCCCGGCGGCTCCAGTCGCAACACCGGCGTGGACGGGCGCTGGTCGAGCGCTGGAGCCAGGGGTGCTAAGAATCTCCGGGCGGGATTCCACCGTCGAACGACCAGGGCTTTTGACATGGATCACCGACGTAGGTTGTCACTGGTGACTTACAACACGCGCACTTTGAGGACAGACGAGAAGATCGCTGAGCTGGAAGAGGAGATAGGCAAGTTGCACTGGGATATATTGGGGTTATCAGAAATCCGAAGAGAGGGGGAGGACACGATAACCCTGAAATCCGGCAACTTGTTCTATTACCGGGAGGGCGACCAGCAGTCCCAAGGTGGTGTCGGGTTTATCGTCCACAAGTCCCTCGTAAATAATGTTGTAGCCATCACGAGTGTGTCGAGCAGGGTCGCGTACCTTATACTCAGAATATCCAAGAGATATTCGTTGAAGGTCATACAGGTCTACGCACCGACCTCGGCACACCCGGATAACGAAGTGGAAGCAATGTATGAGGACATTAGTAGAGCCATACATGCTTCGAAAACACACTACAATATTGTTATGGGGGATTTCAACGCGAAACTGGGCAAAAGAGGCGACGATGAGTTGAGAGTGGGGCAATTTGGATGTGGGCACCGGAACCAGAGGGGCCAGAGGCTGGCCGACTTTCTTGAGAAAGAGGGACTCTTTATGATGAACTCTTTCTTCAAGAAGCCGGCTCATAGGAAGTGGACCTGGATGAGCCCCGACGGTTCCGTTAAAAATGAGATAGACTTCATTATGGCCACAAAGAGACAAATATTCAATGATGTCTCCGTGATCCACAGGGTGAAAACCGGTAGTGATCACCGAATGGTTAGAGGCACATTGAATATAAACGTCAAGTTAGAAAGGTCCCGCCTGATGAAGTCTACGCTCCGACCTACTGCTGCCCACATACAGAATCCCGAAAGCTTTCAGCTTGAACTGTCAAATCGCTTCGATTGCCTAGAGGATTGCGTTGCAGTGGACGATATCAACAACAGGTTGGTAGAAACTGTCCATACGGTGGGGTCTAAATTCTTCAGACATCGTCGAAGAGATGGACCCCAAAAGCTCACCGACCACACCCTCGACCTCTTGGCGGAACGACGTTCGATGACACTGCAGACTCCTGATGACGCGGAAGCATATCGGCAGCTCAATAGACGGATTCACCAGTCCTTGCGACACGACATCCGTCTCTTTAATACTAATCGTATTAAGGAGACGATAGAGCGGAATAAAGGCTCCAAAGTGTTCGCAAGAGACTTATCTATTGGGCAGAGCCAGTTGACGAAGCTGAAGAGGGAGGACGGCAGTGTCACTTCCGACAAACAAGAGGTACTGAGGGAGATCGAGAAGTTCTATGGACAGTTGTATACCTCGGTCGCTAAACCTGTTGGCAACTTGGCCAAAGACCCAAGAGCCAAGTTGACCCGACACTATACCGAAGACATCCCGGACATCAGCCTGTACGAGATTAGGATGGCCCTCAAACAGCTTAGAAATAACAAGGCGCCGGGTGAGGACGGAATCACTTCAGAGCTTCTGAAAGCGAGTGGAACACCGGTACTGAAAGTCCTTCAGAAGCTCTTTAATTCCGTCTTGCTCGAAGGTATTACGCCGGAGGCATGGAACGGAAGCGTGGTGGTGCTCTTCTTCAAGAAAGGTGACAAGACCTTGTTGAAGAACTATAGGCCCATCTCGCTTCTGAGCCATGTTTATAAGCTGTTTTCGAGGGTTATCACGAATCGTCTCGAGCGCAGGTTTGATGACTTCCAGCCTCCCGAACAAGCCGGTTTCCGAAAAGGCTATAGTACCATAGACCACATCCATACGCTGCGGCAAGTTATACAGAAGACCGAGGAGTATAACTTGCCATTATGCTTAGCGTTTGTGGACTATGAGAAAGCCTTTGATTCGATCGAGACTTGGGCAGTGCTACAGTCCCTCCAGCGGTGCCATATTGACTATCGGTATATCGAAGTGTTGAAGTGTTTGTATAACAACGCCACCATGTCAGTCCGAGTACAAGAAGGGAGCACGGAGCCGATTCCATTGCAGAGGGGTGTGAGACAAGGAGATGTTATCTCTCCGAAGCTCTTCACCACTGCGATGGAAGACGCTTTCAAGCTCCTGGAATGGAAAGGACTCGGCATCAACGTTGATGGCGAATGCATCACTCACCTTCGATTTGCCGACGATATCGTGGTCATGGCAGAATCGCTGGAGGATCTTAGCACAATGCTCGGAGACCTCAATCGAGTTTCCCAACAGGTGGGCCTTAAAATGAACATGGACAAGACGAAAATCATGTCGAATGTCCATGTCGTGCCCACCCCAGTTTCAGTTGGGAGCTCGATTCTCGAAGTTGTTGACGAGTACGTCTACCTAGGCCAAACGGTCCAACTAGGTAGGTCCAACTTCGAGAAAGAGGTCAATCGACGAATCCAACTCGGCTGGGCAGCGTTCGGGAAGCTACGCAGCGTCTTCTCGTCCAAAATACCTCAGTGCTTGAAGACGAAGGTCTTCGACCAGTGTGTGTTGCCGGTGATGACCTACGGCACCGAGACGTGGTCTCTGACTATGGGCCTCATAAATAAGCTCACTGTCGCACAGCGAGCTATGGAGAGGGCTATGCTCGGGGTTTCCCTACGTGATCGAATCAGGAATGAGGAGATCCGTAGACGAACTAAAGTCACCGACATAGCCTCTCGGGTTAGCAAGCTGAAGTGGCAGTGGGCAGGGCACATAGCTCGAAGAACCGATGGCCGATGGGGCAGAAGGGTTCTCGAATGGAGACCACGTACCGGCGGACGAAGCCGAGGACGTCCATCTGCTAGATGGACAGACGACCTCATAAAGGTGGCGGGCACCCGCTGGATGCAGGTCGCTGCCGATAGGTCTAAATGGCGGACAATGGGGGAGGCCTATGTCCAGCAGTGGACGTCTAAAGGCTGAGATGATGATGATGATGATGATTTACACTTTATTGTTTTAACAAAAGGCGAGACTAATGCTATAAAGCACTTTCTTCCAGCCCCCATTGGGGCCATTTAGTGATGGCATGGTAGGTTTTTGTTTTTGTTTTTCGGAGTGGCTAAATTCGTGTGGCTCTAATGGCTTTTCAAGAGTCACAGGACATGTGGTATGGTAGGTGTAAGTGAAACAACATTAAGTATGGAAAATTAAAATTGAAACAAATATAATAAATAATAATAATAATTATTATAAATTCTTATCGATAATGTAATTTTTTCTTTCGATTCATCGCTACACCTATCTCCTACCGACTTTCAAAATTAAAAAAAGCATCACACATCCAAATCTATTATCGTACAATCTCGCTACCATTAATAACTCTTTATGAATGACTTCTTAAAATTGTATAGCAACCAAACATCTGACATTTGGAAGTTAGAAATGATCAGCACATGTTCAGCGGCGATCTTTTCATCGCTTACACAATCATCAATCATTAATTCCTTCTCACTCTACCATTAATCATCAAAATGAGAGTTAAAGAGAGAGAAAATGAAGTGCGATGGTTGCCTCAGTAAATACGCTAATAATGCAATTATGTTTGGTAAAGATTAATTGTTAGAATCCTGAATGAATGGGGTAAGTTTAAATTTGGAATGTTTTTGAATTCGATTCGCGGAAGAATAAAGTTTAAATTTGAATAAAGAATGCCGAGGCGTCACCGTGTCTGTGAATTTTGCAAGTAATGATTTGAAAAGTTTTAGAAGTGCCGACTTCTTTGTTGATCATTACCAATTGCATTGCATTTTACAGGGTAGTTTATTGTACGAACTATACATGTAATTCAATGCATGGAATCGAGATTTATCGGAGAAATTTTGCTCCATTCACAATTTCACATCATTTTACTACAATTATACGTTATTTTACGATTCATTGTAGAACTATTTGGCAGTCTACAAAGCCTCTTTCATAGGGTTTCCTTTGAGAGAAATTCCACTTTAGAATGACTGTCATGGTCTTTGTAATTTAATTCACTTTAGTATAGAACCACTCTCGGATGTGTTCAAACTTCTTATTTATAATTTTATATGTGTATTTGGAGTTTTCAACTTATTCCCACAGATCACGGAGATATTCCCACAGTTTTTGTGGCGTTCGATTAAATTACGTGGGCGAAATAGATAGCTACGTAACTATTCTCAGAGCTCGCCTTAAAATTATGTCTAACCGGTAGCGCAATGGTAGGTACTCATAAGCTATAAATATTGTCATTCAGAGTAGTTCATGGAAAGATGACACATAAAACACTATTGTAAAACTTTATACATGTAGGTAAACATACATGTTTTCTATTGTAAACTGAACTGCATTTCCACTCTATTCAATAGGATTCAATAGGATCCAATAGGAGAATACTCTCAATGTAGGTACGGTACCCACGTGTTTCGGTAGTGAGTGAGATATGCCAAAGCTCATTCCCATCCCATCCTATTCTATGCCTCCAAATTTTCCCATTCCTTTCTCCAAATTTATTTCTAAATCTCCAAAGGCAGACAGCGCATCCGGGGGTGTGTCAACGTTTGTCATTTTGGACGGATGTTGCCATGTATCGCGGATGTCCATTGGTGACAGTATCCACTTACCATCAGATGAACTGTATGCTCGTCTGTCGCCTTCTTCCTATAAAACAGCGCATCCGGTGCGTACCAATGTTTGTGATTGATTGTTATCGATAAAAATTGGTACTTTTATCGAATAAATTTTAGATCTTTTATCTGAAAATGAAATAAATTATTTTAATATTAAAATATTTTATTTCATTTTCAGATGGGATAACACAAACGGGATTATGTTTCATGAATCAAGGAGATATACCCGTACAGCATAAGTATACTTAATACAATTAATCTAGTAGGTAATTATATTGTAAAATCATCTAGTAATTATATTGTGTAAATTGTAAAATCAGAAAAGAAAGTTCTAAAATGCGAATACGTAGGTAGTACACAAGTGTTAATAATAACAATTATGAGGTCTAGACGTATCTGCGAGTTCACAATATACTAACAAAGCAACATCTGTTTAAGAAAAAAAAATCAACAATACCCAGTAAGTGGAGCCAGTTACCAAATAATACAGTTTAACGACACCTTATTAAGGATTTATTTGTTATATACACTCGAATTATTCTGTAATTTATTACAAATAACTCTTAGAGCAATAAATGTTATGTAACAATAGACCTTTTTATAACAACGCAACATAACATTTGTTAGGGGATTTGATTTTAATGACCCTCCATTCAACCTTGCTTCCATTCAAGGCTTTATGAACTATTTAATATATTGGGTAATTTTTAATGGGATTCGAAATTTTAAATTTATTTTTTTAAACCAAGGAGTTATGGAAACATCGGAATATACCACGAATAGACTGAATAAGTACTTATGTATAGGTTGGAACTTGTAGATACTAAAGTATTTTGTAACTTTATTTCTGTAAATCTTTTTATTAGTTTAGTACCTATTTAACTTGTACCTACCTAGGTAGGTACAAGTTTGTTTGCAGCATTTGCATGAAAATGCGAAATGTTAAGTGATTATTATTGAGTTAAGTGAATTAATTTGAAATCAAATTAGGTACCTACAATAAATTTTTAAAATGGGTCAATGACTCGATATTCTTCCTTTCTTTTCTTCCCACTTTAAGTATTCTAAGTTATTGCCACTTTATCACTATTATTTGTCACTTTTTAAATTTATTGTCAGTTTTCTCACCTAAACACCATCAGCTTACCTCTATCTCTGCACTGCTGGATATAGGACTCTGCCTGTCACCACGCACAATGTTCAGCACTTCTCATTCAGCCACTACTGGCGACTTTCTCCAAGTCGTCATTTCACGTGGCTCTGGAGTCACTTGGTTCACGTCCACAGCCTGGGTTATCGCTCTTGCGATAGAGATGGGCTTCCCACTATGTACAACTTTCTCGCTGTTTTTTTTATTCTTACCTTTCGTTGCTTTATTATCTATGTAACAGATATAACAGTTTTTATTAATGTTTATATTACCTAATACTTATTGCTGTACAATTATTTTAATTTGCAGGACAGCATTTAAGATATCATACAATATATGTAAAAATTTTACAAAATGCGTATTATGTATTTTATATCCTGACCAAGAAAATAAAAAACCTTGCCATGATGCGTAAAACTAATAGAACTAATATTATTCTACTGACAGCACTAATTAGCTATGAAAAAAGTGAATGTGGCGCCCCCACAGCAAGTTTTTTATTTTTCTGGTCAGGCTTTACAAAAAATATTAGTTTTATTGGTTTAGAGATACATATTTTCTTTTGTCATTTCTTTTGGCAGTTGCGGGAGTGAGTGAAGTGTGCCAGAGCTGAATTCACATCCCATCTGGTGAAGAGCATAATGGCATAAGAGAAGTCTCTCATCCCATAATATTCGTTACTCAATGCCTATCCCGTCCTTTCCCATCCCATTGAGTCGATAGTATAATGGGTTAAAGTAATCTCCTTATCCCAATATATTCTTTATTCTCCAAGAAAGTGTAATGAGATGAAGAAAACTCGTCGAGATGTTATCAGTACTCTTTAGAACTAAAATGCCTCCTATTACCTGTCTTTTCCAACTCTTTCTCCAAATGCATTCCTAAATTTCCTAAGATAGGCAGC
Source organism: Sesia apiformis (assembly GCA_914767545.1). Classification (NCBI taxonomy): domain Eukaryota; kingdom Metazoa; phylum Arthropoda; class Insecta; order Lepidoptera; family Sesiidae; genus Sesia; species Sesia apiformis. The sequence goes on along the minus strand of OU611970.1, from coordinate 6,674,927 downwards.
GCATCCGGTGACGTGACAACGTATGTCATTCTGTAGGTACTGATGTTATACCTGTATAGTGGATGTTTATGGGCGACAGTATCTTCTTATATCAGATAAACTGCCTGCTATTTTTATTTTTCTTCATATACGGCAATGGTGCAATTAGCACATTCCGCCAGTTTCAAGTTTTCTTAGTAATAAACAATTTCAAAGTCTAAAGCGTATCCTGTAAATTTCCAGTCCCGTAGAAGTATGTCAGGAGTCACTCATCGACTGCCTGTTTGTCTGTCTTTCTCTTTCTATAAAAAAAAATACGGTCATAAAACTAAAATAAAAATGGATCGGTTCTACGAACCACTGACGCTTACATAGTTTTAAAACTCGTATCGATAATTACTGAAGCAATAAATTAAAAATATGACAACTCAAAAAAAGGACACTAAATTATTTTAATGTGTCTCGCTACTAATTAACCGTCATTGTAGTCTGACACTTCTTAACAAATTCTCAAAAAAAAAATTTGGTGGCCGTAAAAAGGTCTTGGACTAAAAAAAATAATATGGATGTTTGTCTTTGGTATGAGATAATACAAGTGCTCTGTGCGAACCATATCTAATGTATACCTACCTATAATATGAAACAATGTAGAATTGACATATTAAAAAAAGGAACGATAACATACTGGTCGCCTCCACCACAATAAATGAAGATGACTCTTACACAAAAAGTCATGTCAATCACTTTACAAAGACTAATTAGTACACAGATAATTATCAGTAAAATCGTCCTTCTACACTTTCGTAATATAATTACATTGTAATGGTGCTATCATATTAATCCAAAAAACTTAGTAGCAAATTGGATTCAAAATTTTAAACCTTATTGCAATGTCGCATAAAACTGTCTATTACTTTTAAAGATTTACTAACAGGATGTTCTTTTTTCAAAACACCATGCCAGACTGTCAAGAAAGTGGCGCCAAGTGTCACAGGTCAATTGAATTTGGAACGCCCCTAACACGGGCGTTTGAACTTCAGAAGGAATTTTATAGTGCCGATGTCTAACGAACCGTGGCAACAGCGGTTGAGATTTTTGGATATCCTGTTTTAGGATAATTTGTTTATTAGAGATGGCTAGTCTCACATTTCTCATCCAAAATGAGGATTTAATAAAGAAACTATTACCTACATGATTTTTTTTTAGAGATATTGGAGATCAATTGTTTTTGTGAAGAATCCAAAGTTATAACTATTAGCAGCCCATACTCGTATTCATTATGAGATGAAAATGAAATTGTATTTAATTTTGTTTTTTAAAAAGATTTTTCAGAGAGAAGTACACACACGACATGCAAATCACATAAAGCTAAGAAATACCTGAATAACAAAGTCTCCTCTCAATTAGAATACAAAATGTAAAATAAATGTTTAGGCTAAAGGTAAAATTAATTTATGTATTTGCATAAATTAAATTTCGCCCCCTGGTCCTGGTGTACCAGTTTGACCGGGACAGGCTTGACCTGGCTGGGTGTGGTGCCTATATTTATGTATTAAAAACATTAGGTACACAGAAGCTTTAGGCACTTTAAAGTTTAATAAATAAAAATAATTTTTCTTGGGCAAATTTATATATGGCAAATTATAATAAATTTCTTATATGGTGTTGAATTTTTTTCGCAAGGTAACAATTTTAAAGTCAAAACTATTCAAAAATATCTCGTTAATATCCAGTCTAGTCTAAGAAACAAGTTAGCGAGTCACTCAGTATGGGTAAAGATTTACTGAGTGACAATAAATTTAGGTACCTACTGAGGACAGAAGAGTTGGACTCCTTGGAAGCACACGAAAAAAGCAGTATTGTGTTTTTATTTGATTATCACAAACATTAGGTACACAGAAGCATTAGGCACTTTGAAGTTAAATAAACTATCACTATCAAACAATAAAATCCACATTAAAATACATAATTTTTACAATAATCAAACAAAAACTTAATTTTACTTCTCGTGTTCCCGCTAAAAAGTCAATGATTACTTTATTCCATATATGGCAATGGTGCAATTAGCACATTCTGCCAATGTCAAGATTTCTTCGTAATTAACAATTTTAAAGTCTATAACGTATCCTGTCAATGTCCAGTCTCGTCGAAGTAAGTCAGGAGTCGCTCAGTAAAGCGATAGTAGGTTTACTGAAGACGACTCCTTGGAAACACACGAAAAACTGAGTCCTATGCTTTTATTTGATTATCACAAACATTACGCACAAAAACACATTGAAGTTTAATAAACTATCACTATTAAGCCACAAAACGCACAAATACACAATTTTTCTTTTTGCCGCCAAAAAGCCCCAAAGATTACTTACTTCATAATTTTTCAGATGTAAAGAAAGAAGTTGACGAGATGTTTGATCCTACTCATTCGAACCCATAGTTTCGGTTACCCTTGAGTTAATTAGGCTTTTACCCCAATGAACAGCTAATATATTATTAATAAAAAGCACGTGGCACATCATGCCTTTATATATAGACTATCTGCACTAGATTCTTACTAGGGTAAAGTTTTGTGGTTGATGTGTGGTTATGACTGGTGACATCCAATAAGTACCTAGCTACCTAAAAACGCTTATGGAATCATGTTTGGAACTTCCTCTGTTTGGATTTTCCACTACAGCACATGCGTAAACATTATTCTTAAAATATATGTGTGTACATAATTAATAGGATATTAATAAATAATTGTATGAACAACTGCAACAATAACGGTAGGGAAATAAAATTTTTGTGACGTAAGTGAAAAATATAGATTAGTTAAAAGGGAGTCTGAAGTTATTAGTAGCAACGTACGTTAAATATATTAATGTAAAACGATTTTTGTAAACAAATCTAAATATAAAGACGACTGTTCTGACTGAACTTCTTTCAGAGTTCATCATCAAATGAACTCAGCGTTGATGAGCTAGCCGAGCCGAAACAGCTGAACCTAGAAACATGAAATTTGGACAGTGACTTCCCGTTATAGACTTGTTTTAAGTCATACGTTAACTTACTTAAATTTAAGTCCTCTCACTTACTGTGCATTCTCGTAATTAAACCTGTAAAGGGGCAAACTGGGCCGTCAAAATTGGTATGGAAATATATTGATATTATATTTGACTGAAAGGGGGCGTCAAAATAGGTATGGAAATACATACATTGATGTTTATATATTGATGTCCTAATAACTTGAAATTTAGCATAAATATCCTACAATACAAACGAGTGTTTTATTTACAGTTTTGAAAATAGACTCGCGAGTCGTGGGACTAAAATGCAGGATGTTAATTGTTATATATTTAGTATGGAATCACAATTATTGGCAATTAATTAAATCCAGACGAACGCGGGCAATACTAGCTAGGTTTTAAGATGACACTTCATGAGTAAAAAAAGATCATAATAATTATATAGAGAAATAGATTTCCCTTTCATATGCGTGCAAAATTTCTGTGAGTTATCAATAACACAAACCATAAAGTTGAAAATTAAAAAGGGAACGAGATATGAAAAGCGAGTTCGTAATTCAAATTTGGGAGCCGTTCCGCAAATTCAGTAACGAAGCGTGGCGGCGCGGCTGTGCAGGTAGCGAGTGTAATCAGAGTTGCGTCGAGTGGCAAAGGAACCGACAATTTAAACAAATCGCGCTGAATCTATTGAAATATCTTTTTTATTCTTTTCATATATGGCAATATCGAAATTAGTACATTTAAATGCCAGTGTCAAGGTTTCTTCGTTATTAACAATTTTGAAATCAAAATTCAAATCACATCTCGTCAATGGTCGGTCCCGTCGAAGCAAGTTAGGAGTCGCTCAGTAAAGTGGATAGTAAATTTACTGAGGACAGAACAGACAGAATTTGCTTTTATTGATTAATTATTTTATGCTTTTATTTGATTAGGTATCGCAAACATGATGCACAAATATGCACTTTGAAGTTTTTATGAATTAAATTCTAATATCGTACTATTCACATGTAGAGGTTACCTCTATTACTTCTAAGAGGTATAGGTATAGTTGTTGTTGAGTATTTGTATAAAATATTTACTATACATTGTTTAAGTTATACTTATACATTCCATGGCACCTGTCAACGTTCCTCTCTGTTCTACACAAAGGTTGGCTGCTAGAGAATACCTCCGGCTTAATGCTTGTCTTTTGTACGATTAAGTGCAATAAAGATTTTTACATAAATAAATATATCGCAAATAAATATATAAGTAGCATTCCTTCTGACTAGTCAAAGGAATGGTACATACCACATCACGAAAGAAACAGCAATATACATGTGTTACGCGCGCTCACATTAGGAAAACCGCTGATGCCTCAATACCTACCGCGTGTTACCAAATGGACTTGGAAACGGGGACATTGCTGACGGTGCGGCACGTGTAACTGTGGAAAGACTTGGAAGCATGGAAAACCGGGCACTCATAATCAAACCTCGATTCGGGTCGCACGTTAGCATGTATAGTCGGAATTTTAATTCGATTCCAGATTTGACAATTTCAGTGTTGCAACGTTATGACAAGTACTAAATAGTAACGTTGCGAAATTATTCGATACGGAAATGGAATATTTCCGGATCGATTCTTCTCGTTTATAATTTTATTCTCGTAAACTAAGTATATCAGGAAATTAAATATTTGTGAACGGATAATTTAGTTATGACGATTAATTTTATTACGGATCTGAGAGTTTTCTTTAATAATTGTGTGTGAAATAAATAAATAAATGTGATCATGAAGGAACATGAGAAATAAAACAAATAGATGTATTATGGTAATATTTTATTTTATAAATCGTCGCCGTCATCGCTATCGCTATCGCTGTCACTTTCTGTAACATTTATTATAAATGTGTCTGTGATATTGTCAATTAACATATCTAGCCTACTCATTTTTTCCTCTTCTTTGACAACATGGGATACGCATTTAGACCATTCGGTGGCCGTAATTTTTTGAATGCCTTCCTCAAATAAATTTCTCACGTCTGTCAATTTGAAGGTTTTATTATTTTGAGCTACATGCCCCTTTACCTGAGCCCATATCAATTCGATAGGGTTCAGCTCGCAATGGTAAGGGGGCAGTCTTAAAACCGTGATCCCATGTTGTGCTGCCATTTCGTCTACAGCGTACTTATTAAAAGACTCGTTATGTGGAATCAGTTCTAAAAGCGTAGCTTTAACCATATCTGGTTCGTAATGAATATTTTTATTTAAAAGCCAGTCTTGAATGGCAGCTTTTTTCCAGCTCATTTTTGGTGCCGTTTCCAATTTTCGGGAGTGGTAAGGTGCATTATCCATCACCACAATTGAGTTTGGTCTTAATTTTGGTAAGACTCCAGCGAACCACTCCTCAAAACAAACTGCATTCATCTCATCATGGTAATCTTCACAATTTTTCTTTGCTTCAAAAATCATGAGCCCCTCTTCCAGGAAGCCTTCTTCACTACCTATATGGCTAATTATGAGACGTTTGCCTTTTCCAGATGGGTTTTTTAATCCAGTGGTCAGTCCCTCCAAAAACGCTTGCCGAGATGATGTGACTTGCTTGTCCACCCAAGTTTTTTTTACAGTATGACCTTAAATCACATATAGTACATGAACATTCAATATTACTATTAAATTTAATGTAAATGTATATTAATTCAAAATGTTAGCCTTACCTGCGTTAACCCAAGTTTCATCTTGATAATATATATGTCTCCCTTCTCGTCGAAACTGACATATAGATCGCAAGTAACGCTGGCGCCATGTTATTATATCATTTCGATCAATAAGTGTGCTCTTGCGTGACCGTGCAACAAATTTAAAATTAAGATGCTTCAAAATTTTTCTGAGGGTGTCTTTGGAAACCTTGGGCATTTCTGGATCATCGTTCATCACTTGTAAAATCTGAAATAGTAAATTTTATAATAGTTTGGAATCATTACTTATATATAAAAGATGTAGGTATAAAATAATACTGTCTGACTGATTGACTAACCTTTGCAATGGTTGGAGGTTCATTTCGGTAAAAGAACTGATGAACTATTCGTCGTATTGCGGAGAATGTAAATTCATCAATTTTATCTTCGAAACTTCGCTTTGGTCCAGTTTTTTTAGGGGGAGTTGGCGGGCGCACCTTTATTTACTTCCTTCAAAACGTTACAAACAGAGCGTGAGGTTATTCCCAATATGTGAGCAACTTTGTTCATACATTCATTTTCTTCCACAACTTCAAAGGCCTCCAATTGCGCAGAAGATTCATTCTTCACGTACTTATATGCGTTGCGGATCATTACTTTTTCAGTAACAGTGAAAGCTTTTCGTGGACGTTTTTTTCTTGGAGACAAGAAAACATCCACGTCTTTTTGTGATGTACTTGGCGGAGGATCCATTTTGATGGAAAACCAAAACAAATAGATTCACTCAAAGTTCACAAAAAACTATAAACGTAACAACAAACACAACGTAACAAAACTTTAACAAAAACCCAACAAAATAACAAAATATCGATTCGCAATGAAACGAGATATTCGTGCAGTCAGACTAGGAGAATGAAGCCGAATGACAAGATAAACAAAATGGCGATAGCTGCACGAGCGCGCACGGGTTGCCAATACAGAAAACTATCTAGGCTCTTTTATTATAAGTTTTGTTTTTAATATAAAAAAAAACAAAAATATTAACTTTTTATAAAATAAAGCAGCGGTTACTAATTAATAAATAATTGTTATGAATAATTATGTATTTATTTAAATAAAAATCAATAATTTAGTCTTTAATTGGCACACCAATATTATGATTACATAAACATAAATCGCGATTGTTTATCGATTTTTGTGTTCATCACTACACTATTATATGTGGTATCATTATTTTACAAAATGACAGTAGCTAATGTCAAATGTGGAATCGAATTATAATTCCGACTATAGTTAGAATATTGTAGTTAGAATGTAGTTAGTAATATTGTCCTTATAATTAAAATTTAGTATTAGTAAATTGGTTTTTTTTTGCTCCTCCGACGACGGTCTACATAATTCATGTCAAAAAACTGTTGTTTGTTTGTGTTTTGAGCAAGTTTATTATTAGTAAAACTCACCACACTGAAAATTAATAAATACCTGTTATGTATTATCTACTTAGCTAAATGTAAGACATGTTTTTCATTTTTGTATCAAAATATGGGATGTAACAAGCAACAAATATTTGATTCCTAATCCGCGCACGAGCCGCGCATATTTATATCACGGGGCATTTTATTTGACACCTTTAAAGAAATGTTGTTGTAATTTAAACTTTATGTTCACGGAACACAATACAAGTCGCTTTGGCAGCGAAATAAAATTTTTCATCCGCATATTACGGAGTTCGAAAATGCGCGACAAAAGGCCAGTCGGGTTCCCGCCAAATATAACCTCAATATTTAACGTGTTCAGCGATATTTATGAGTTTGGACATTTAATTTTCTTTCCACAAAAGGGTTGCCGCCTTTTGCTAACGACCGGCGAAAGTTTTTATGGCCCTTTTCGTGGCGGGAACCTAATCTGGCGGACTTGTTAAGTGATTTTGTAAGATTAATGTCGGGTTAATGAGGTGCCCTGATTTTTGTTGAAGCTCACCCTCGGTAGTTAATTCGATTCTTAAGTTTATTTATCGCAATCAATCGATTATGTTACTGTTGAAATAGGGATATTTTATGCACTGGAAATTTACTTTTTTGGGTAGTCGTTCATTTTGTTTTTTCCTTTTACTGACCAACTCTTAATTATCCAGGCTGTAATCGAACCTATATCGAAGCATGAAATGGATTCCGTTCATCATTTTGAATTCATTGACCTGAAAATCACTAATATTTGTTGGAAACATTCTAAAAGAAACAACGTTGCAAAAACAAATAAAATAAAATAAAAAAAAAACGTTTTTATAAACAAGCTTTTATGCAAGGCATGTACTATAAAATGAATGAATAAAATAAGTCTATTTTGAATTATTTGTTCTCAACAAGTTTGTCGCGAAATATTCATAAAGGCAGGTATCATTTACAATTCGCGCGAAAAGCTTGTTGAGAACAAATAATTCAATATAAACTTATTTTATTCGTTTCAGTACATGGCTTGCATAAAAGCTTGTTTTTAAAAAACGTTTTTATTATATTATTTTATTTACACCTTTTTAGTTAGAAATATTTCTCAATCTATCAATTTCAAGTAATGCATCATTGTTGCAAGGTCTCTTGCCGGTTAATTTTGTGCAATCCAGTTCTTCAATATAAAATAATATATAGTATAATATTAATAATATCTATATATAATATTAATTATTACAGTAGAAACAAGAAAGTCATGTTTTGATTTGCAAAGTTTCATGTGCATGCTACTAACCGTTGAGGAGTGCTCTCATGAGGAGATAATCCTGGCTGCAGCATCAGTTCATGGTGTAAATCATGTTTAGCTATCAAAATTAAACCTATATGCAAAGTTACGTATCTCTGCTACTAATCGTTGATAAGTGCTCTCATGAGGAGACAATCCTGGCTGCATCATCAGTTCACGGTGAAGATCATGTTTAGCAATCAAAATTAAACGTATATGCAAAGTTTCGTATCCGTGCTACTAACCGTTGAGGAGTGCAGCATCAGGTTATTTTTATCATTTTACTGTATTGTCATCAGAACTGAACAAGCATGCAAAATTTCAAAGTCGTAAGTTTAGAGAAAGTGGTTCAAATTTGGCTTGCAAGATTAGACCTAAACATATATGTGAAGTTAAAAAAGCTTGTAAAAATAATAAAAGCTTGTAAAAAAAATTCAACGTTGCTAAATACAAAGTCGAGTTCATTGCTATCCGTTTTTTAATTAATACCCTAGTAATTCTATTATATTCCTTGTATTCTATTATATTCCTAAGTAATTTAAGATTTTTATAAGAAAATCTGTCTTCGTAATACCTACCTATAATGCGACATAGTTTCGTTAGTTTATCAGCATATAGGTATATTATGTCACTTATGTTATTATGATAGAATATACATATATCAATCTCATTATTAGACCTATATCATCTAAGTAATAAAATCTCTAGGTATTTATTATTACAGAACGGATTTTATTATCAACTTGCGACATATCTATCAATCCGCACCAATGACATTTTTTTTTTTGGTAGAGACTTTTATTTGATTATCACAAACAATATGCACAAACACTAGATACTTTGATGTTAAATAAATTATCACTATTGAAAACCACAAATCCCACAGTTTTTACAATAATCAAACAAGGTATTAACCTTCACTTTTCGGGTTCCCGCCAAAAAGTCCCAATTTCAAATTCACCAACAGCGTGGTGAGCTATGACCCGATACCTCCCAGACATTTTATAGCAGCTCTACACTCACGCGACGAAGTCTCGTGAATAGCCGCGAATGCGAGTGTGAATAGTTTTCGCGACTTCTCGCGTGTTTACGGTTCTTGTTCTCCTGTCGGAGTCGATAAGCTGTGTCAAAGGGGTCGCGGGAGCTTACCGCGGACCAATCTCAACAATTGTGAGTTGTTCAACCTATAGAGAGGTGTTCTCGGGGTACGCAGGTTCACCGCGTGAATCCTGACTGTGACTTCACGTCATGACACATACACCTTAAATATACTCATGAGAGTCATGAGTCATGTCATAAGCAAAAATATTTTTGGTTTGATTACTGATCGTTACAACGAACGGATTAAGGATGTAGAGAAACCGCGTTAAAACGGTTGCTTGAAGACGTGTTTGAATTATGTTTAGTATTCTACTGCAAACGTGAATTTATTTTTAGATACCGCGTAAATAACAGTAGTTAAGTAGGTACTATTTTTATGACAATTAACACTTATACCTACCTTCCTGACGTTGTAAAATCCGCGACAGGTCAATCAATATCTAGCAATGAAAACAATGGAATTATTCGATTATTAAAGTTATTGAATAGGTGCTAAACATTATTAAAGTTATTGGAATTAATGAAATGGGTCGATTTTAATGGAGGTGAAGGTATTAATCGAGGCAGGTCAATTTAATAGAAACGCGTCTATTAGTCGAGGTGCGTTGATTCATCAAGGAGAGTCGATTAATTAAAGCTGGTGGATTAAAAACGCCTTTTTAGTCAACAATGATATTCTTTTGTTAAAATTTCAAATTCGGCTGGCAGAGATTCCATATGACAATTACGATTGATTTATCGAGGTGAGTCGATTATTAATTCGATTATTTTTTGGTCTTGTCAATTAATCGACATTCAAATATACAATTGAGCTATCGTTGATTAACCAAACAGTCAAGGATGTTACCAATGGTATATTATTCCACCAATTCCATAAGTCAGTCAACAGATAGTGACTCTGTCAACTGTGCAGACGGTCCACGGTTACATTTCCAATGGACAAACGTTTGTTCGGAATGTTGGTAGTTTCTGTTTGTCTTTGGACCCATGGAAATCCACGACGGGTCATTGCAATGTTATTGTTAAATTGTTATTTGTATCAATTACACTGAAAATTTTGTGTAGGGAGAGTCTTAGGAGTCTTATATCCATCAGTGAAGAGACACGCTATAGTATGGTACAATTACTTTTTATGTACAAGATTGCGACGGAAGATTGATTTTCAATGCTGTTAATTGCACAGATATTCGAGAACGACCATCTATAAGGAGACTATCTCTATCCGAAATAAACAGATGTAAACTTGCTAATCAACTTATACACGCCTCCCACCGCTTACTAAACAAATTTGATTAACACTAAACGTTCAAGCGGTGTCTAAATACAATGTAGCAGCTAATACAATGGTAGTCACTCTTAACTAACGATTATTTTGGACCACACCCGTAACATAACAATAGGGAACGGAGGGGAGGTTGATTCTAAAACAGTTGATACGTTTTAACTATTACTTAGTGAGATTTAGGTTTTTTTTATAGAAAAAAAGGCGGCAGACGAGCATTAAATCCATCTGATGGTAAGTGGATACTGTCGTCCATAGACATCCGCGATACATACCAACATCAGTTCAGTAAGACAAACGTTGGCACGCCCCTGGATGCGCTGCCCACATTTGCAGATTAAGGAATGGATAGGGAGAAAAGGTTTGGGAAAATGGGAAGGGATAGGGTAGGAGGGGAATGAGCTCTGGCATATCGCACTCACTACTGAAAATAATGGGGGAAATACGATAAAGTAGGAAATGCAGTAAGTACACTTCAATTTCTTCTTCTGAGAGAGGGGTAACGTGGCCAGTCGAGTGCGCCCAGCGGCTGTGGGAATGCAGCGTGCACTCTCCCCCTACAAAATCCCCTATATGCGTTGAGTATATTTCTTTGAAACATCGGATTTGAAATGAAAAATGCGTAGGAGAACTAAACTCATCTAAATAGATGAAACGATCACTAAACTGAAGTGGCAAAGAGCAGGTCGCATTTTTTGCAGGACCGACATCTCGCAGTAACCGTAAACAAGTCCTTTAAGTGTCGTGGGTTAAATTAACAAGATTAAGAGTCATCTGGCGATTACAACCAGTTTTTATCGCGGTCAATATGGGCGGAACTGTGGAAAACTAAATAAACATGGAGTATAAAACACAGTTCTAGATAAACACCAAAAGTGTAAATTCGAAGACAACAACGCTGATTTCTTCGTATTGAACGGCCACAATCTCAAACTTTAATTTCGTAGAAATACGTTTTGGAAGTGATTTTATACTTTACCTAATACTTTATTTTTTTTATTAAATTTAAAATCCCATTTTATTTAAAGTTTATGAAACGACACACATTGCTGGAAAACATCACAATATAGATGCTAATCTTTTGTTCGAGTTATTCATTTGACAATATCAAGTATTTGTATGCCAGACTGGTAACGTGACAATCGAATATACTAATAACACCTCTTGTACTCACATTGTGCAAATAAAAATTTAAATTTAATTAGTCTCACTCATATTGAAATTACGTGCCTTTTCAGCAAATATACGATTTCTATAGCTTTTTGCCATTTATTTTTCAAATGACGCGATATTCTGTGAAAACAAACAAAAATCAATTGTATAATCTCGTATTTTATTGGTATTGGTGTACAATAAAGAGTTTATCTATTTATATAGGTATGTATTTTGTTTGTAATTTATTTTCCAGAAAACTTTCTCCGCAAATCGATGAATCAAATGGAAACTAAGCGAATGGCACCTGGATCCACGTCCAGCACATCGGAGGCCGACGCTACACTAATGTTACGCCAGGCGGTGCATATATTTTGCTACTCCTGGTCTATTACGTAATGGATATGGTTTACATATTATCTCTTTCGATTCGTCAAGCTAAAGGCCATAGAACTTAATTATTATTTCTCTATTAATATAATTTATCTCCCTATTATTATTTAAAAAAACAAATATATATATATATATATATATATTGAACTATAATTAAATATCGTGTTATAAAAGTAGTGTTCACAGTAGTTAATTTATCCATGTGTGCACATTTTATTGGTCACCTATCGCTCTCGCAGGTTTGCTGGTAGAAATCTTCAAAGGGAATAAGTACGCCTTCTGTAGGTATGTATTTCCTTTTGTAACTATTCTTTATCATTCGTGTGTACAATAAAGTACCTACATATAAATAAATAAACAATAATACAGGTAATTTTATGAAACATTTAAATTATATACATATCTATTTATTTAAAAATTATAGCGATACCTTTTGTCTACACTTTTTCTCACGTCGAATTTCAGAATCTGACACCCATACAACCCAGAATGAAGATTTATTTCTGCATCAAAATGTATAAGCTATAGGTACCTATTTAGTAAAGTGTGTTAGGTACATAATAGAAACTATCTTATTCAACTTGAGTTAAATAGCAATATGTAAGGATTCTAGAATGACCCGCATGTCTACATTGTCATGAATGTGTCGATCGCTGGCCGCTGGGGCGAGTGGAATCATTTGATTTACAAACGCTTTGATTGAAACAATTTAATGAATAGGTGCCAAGTCTTCTTAAGACTTTTCACACTAGCTGTATGGTGGGTCGAAGCAAAGAAAACGTATAAGTATTATTTTTAATGTCTTAAACTTAAAAATCTGAATTTAAAAATCGTTAATAATAGAAGCTATAAGTAAATTGTGCAACCTTCATTTGGAACTAAGTTGACAAAAATGATTTAATACATACGTTAACAATAAGTTAACAAAAGTTTTTAAGCTTACTTATAAACTTAACAGTACAATAGAACAATTTTACCAACCAATAAAATTGATATTGTGCTTTTTTTGCATAATTTTAATGTCATTAAAATGCATTCGTAGGTACCTACCATTTTTCTAAGGAAGGCAGTAAGTATAGAAATCATCAGTCTTTACACTTATTGACTAAATATAGTGAAAACCTAATAAATAGGTACCCACAGGATAAACTTAGAAGAATTCTAAGAAAAATGATGCAATGTACAATAGGTACATTCTTTATGTTTACCATTAATATACTCGTAAGTAAGAAAGCAATGCGAACGCGACCGAAGTCACGTAGTTTGACAATTATGATGGCAACTCGACAAATAAATGATGTCACTATTAATAATTAATTTAATAATGAAACTGACACAATTATTGCTTCATTGATATCATTGTTTTAATGAAGTACGAGTTTATAATATTCTCATTGGAAAGAGGTACAGATACATTACGAAAACATTGGCTATCGGCTAATCCGGAAACACACGAATGCGTCATCCACGTTTACGCAATAAAGTAATAAAATATGCAATAAAGTATCCCGTAATAAAGTATGCGGTTAGAGGTACGGTAATTCATAGACGTGGATGACGCGATCGGGTGTTTCCAGATTAACCGATGGCTCAATGTTTTCGTAATGTATCTGTAAATACGTGTAATTGTCAGTTATGCGTTCAATGAAAAACTATTCAATTAATCATTGATTAATAATTAATTCAATTAATGATGAATTCAATTATTAATAATCTGACAAAAATATATTTGTGACGCTATTTGAATAAAGGGACTTTATTGTCGTTATGAACTTATTGATTTTGGTTAATATTTACTAATTTAAAATATCGTTATTTCCCGATTGTTTTGAATAATCTTGTAATCTTGAAATATGCTTATTACGAGTACATCTGATGTCTAAATTAATAATTAAAAAATAAAATGGTTTAAATTTAAAAATTTCAGTGTAAGTGTTCTTAATGATTGGTAACAAGGAGCGACAATAAGGTCATCAAATAATGTTACGTTTAATGTATAAATACTTTATAAAAAAGTTTGTTATACTCATTCGCAACTCTCCTGATATAAGGACGAACTGAAACTAAAGGCTCATTTACACAAAGAAAGTTTCTCGAACAATTCGGGAAATTTGCGTTACTTAGCCCTTTAGTTCCAAGTGAAGCTATTTCTGGAAACATCAAAACATTTTGCTTCAAAGTGTCATATACAGTTGCGCTGAAAAATAAATATCACTTGGTATACAAGTTGAATGTACGTTCGGAACGCCGTTTGTGTGAAAAGTGTCTTACAAAGTGGTGTTAATGGAACCACATGTCTTTTGCTAATGTGATTGTATCTGCTGACCTACTGGCATTAATTTTTTTATAGATATACGTTGGACAGTTCCACAATAATTGGTATATGTACTTAAGTACGATTAGATATAAGAATCAGCTAGTCTATAACAGCGTTTAAGTATTTAACAATAGGAGTTAAGCAGATAATAATGCTTTATGGAAGCGAAAATGATGAATGATTAAAAACGAAAATGAAAACGAAAATGATTAAAAATAAAATGATGAATAATAAAATGATAAAAATAAAAAAAAGAACAATAATAAAACGATTAATAATAAAACAATTAATAATAAAACGGTTAATAATAAAACGATTAATAATAAAACGATTAATAATAAAATTATTAATAATGAAGGCTTTAGAATGGTACCACCCCATCTCTTTTTTATATAGAAGTGAGGCGGCAGACGAGCATACAGTCCACCTGATGGCAAGTGAATACTGTAGTCCATGAGACATCCGTGATACATGCCAATTTCAGTCCAGAATGAAAAACGTTGGCAAGCCCCTAAGGATACGCTAAGGAATGGTACTCCTTAAGGTAGCTTAAGGAATGGATTGGGAGAAAGAGTTGCGAAAATGGGAAGGGATAGGATGGGAATGGGCTCTGGCATATCTCACTCACTACCGAAACACGTACGCAGATTGGGAAAATACTATAAATGCACTACATTTCAAGGTAGTCTTCTGTGAGAGAGGGTTAACGTGGCCAGTCGAGTGCGTCTAGCGGCTGTGGGAATGCAGCATGCACTCTCCCCCTGCCCTCTTCCCGTGGCTGTCGTAAAAGGCGACTAAGGGATAACAAAGCCGTTACCACAAGGAATTACTCCACCTCACAACGAAAGTTAACACTTTGGAAGCCGCTTGGCCAGCGTGGCGTTTTAAGACCATATATCTTTAATGTGTAAGACAATGTGCACGGAAGCTTGTGTTTACCAGTGGACCATAATACGGTACATGGTAACGATAAATCATTGGGTAAATGGAAAATTATCGGAAGAAAATCACATTATAATCGATCTATTGGCCAGATATTGAAATTTTAGTGGATGAATATCTATAACTATAATAATAAACGAAAATAATAAGTTGAGTCCATTATTGTTATTATCACGAGCACTTTGCTCAATATATACCTATATATATAGCATGTTGTATAAATTTGGTACCTGTAGTAAGGTACCCAACATACGTACTGGCGGCATTACCTCGCTGGATTACGAGACTGATTCGATGTATTTCAAAATAATTTTCAGAGTAATAATCTAGATATTCTTAAATCTAAAACTACATGCCACTATGTGTAAAGTCCATGTGTCGTAAAGTTTAGGACAAATATGCAGGAAATGAAGATTATCAAAACGGAACAGAAATTAAGAAACGAAACCAAAAAATAACACAATAATACAAATAACGTTAAATAAGCTTTTAATTAAGCGCAATCTTCATTAACATTTCCTTCCTCCACTATATTTACTACAAGTAGGGTTTCACAGATGTGTTGGGACTCGTTAGCGAACATGCGCCGTTCTGCCTACATCTTAATTAAGAAGGAGTTGTGTGCAGAACTTGCCACGGCAGGCGAAAGTGCGGTCAACTCGGTATTAGACAATACCGGTTTTTAGTGAAATGAAAATTTGAAATTCTAATAGATGTTTTGATATGTATCACTGTACTGATAAGTGGTAAGCTAACAAGTTTGTTCCGTTGAGATCATTAAAAAAAAATCTTATAAATATCGGTATAGACATTTTTTTATAGTTGTTGCAACTCACGAGCTCGCTTCAACCTTGCTTGTGAATAAATATGCTGTACCTATATGCGAAAAGTAACTTTCGTGTCGACGTTTTTAAGGTATATTGTGAATGATATAAGCTTTCTTTATACGTATACGGACGCTCAACAATACACGTACAACAGACGCGTTCTCGTGATTTGCAAGAACTATATAAAATAATATAGAAGGTATCAGGAAAACTTTATCAAAAAGTCAGTATCGGCTAGATTTAATTGCCAGATAATTGGCAGATAATTTATTTATATATCTATCATATTGTTAATAGTTATTTTATCAGGAGGTGGTGAAAAAGGCCCTAAGTATATTACACCTTGATAAGTATTAGCTATTATAATCATGTATTAGTTTTTATATTTCATAAAGGTTACATATTTATTATTTCTGCTATAAAGAATCACAGTTACATTATCTTAGATACATCTGCAGAAATCGGGCATTTCTCTGATTCTTTTCTTTATCACAAAGATTATTTATGTAAAAAAAACTGACCTGTCTCAGTCTCATTTATTCTCATTATTTAACAATTTTGAAAATGTTCTTTAATATACAATTACTTAGATACTGCCACTGCGATTAATGGCAAATGGCTTGTATACGAGTGGCAAAAAATTCTAACTGAGCAACAAATCGTAAACAAAACAATATATTTTTGAGTAACTAAAGTAAATAATTTAAATAGTAATAATGTCACCAGTTATTTTTGTACTAGCTGTTACCTGCGACTTCGTCCGCGTGGACTTTGGTTTATAAACACTGTCTTTATTCGACGTGATTCTTTAAATTGATATAACTTTTTTATTTATGAACTGATTGAAATAAAACAAACACTAAAATTTAAGTGAAGCTTACCACAATATATTAGTGAAAACCGCACCCAAATCGGTTGAGCCGTTTCTAAGATTAGCGCGCACAAACGCATAGACAAACAGATAAAAATTCTAACAATCATTGTTTTGGGTTCTATTGCGTTGATAAAGGCCCCTAATAATAGTTTTTCTCATATATCTTCCATGTACAGACAGCGATCAGTTACATTTTTATTATATGTAGCTATAGATTTTTTTATTAATTGAATCTTCCGGGCTACTTGGCCGAGGTCTTCTGGAATCTCTTCTCTTTCTTCCAAACGTTTCGTCAACAACTGCGGTTGACATCTTCAGTGGTGACTGTGTTCACTTTCGGAGAGATGTTATCTCTTCGGCTTCTCGAGCGCAACTCGAGCGCTGAAGAGCTGAGCCTGAACACCGGCCGAGGAAGCCTACACTCGACTATAGATTTTTTTAGTTGCTTTAGTTTGCTTAGTTGCTTTTTTAGTTCATTTGATATGTTGTTGTCAATAAAATGGTTTTCGTTCTTTCTTTCTTTTCTTTATTACCTATCACCAGAGAACCTAAACCTAATTCACTTGTTTACTTAATTTTATTGTATACCAAAAGGATACAGTGAAAGTTTGAATAAATAGTTGGACACAAAGTGTCCTATGATTCATTGTAAAAGGGTAGTACTCGATAGATTGGTCCAATGTAATATCAAGCACGATACCGCATTTTCGTCCAGCCATACCAGCTTATTAGGCCGAATATTGATGACCAATTAAGAGTCGGGTACGGAGCAATCTCGGCGGTGCCCGCGAGATAAGGGCATTTGTTGGTGTCCGGGACCCAGACAACTTTATGCTAATACCCGGAGATTCCCTAGCCAATTAATAAATTCGAGCCGGTGGTCTGTTAAAATAAATTGGGCTAGATTTAAATTGTTCTTTCTAGAATTGTAGATTCGCTTTTCATTGAGGTTTTTTGACATGGCAGACAACGGAGAACTTAGAGAAGCTCCATTGTCTACTGAATATCTCCTGTCTGGATAGACCATGTCCAGCCATCTGATCCTTTACTGGACTGATTTTACGATATCTACGGGAAGAGATGGAGCGGCCTTATTCTAGAGTCGGCCGATATCACACCGCTAAAATAATAATTGTTGCAATTTATATTTAACTATGCTTGTGTTGAAGAATAAGACACGTTTATTGCCAGTTACAATAAAATCCACGAGAGCTTCGTTCGCAGTGCCACAGCAATCAAAGACATCTAATTACACGTGTGTTGTGGCTCGCCATTCAACGACTAAACGAACAATAATATCTATTACGAACCCGGCCGTAACTCATAACAGACACCACATCAATGACTGATTGTTAGCGGAATGTGACGCGCATTTCACCCGCATTCAAGTCTCATTCTTACGCATTCACACTCATCGATTTCGCTCGTAAAATTTATGAAGATTACCACAATCACGCCTCCTCGAGAAATCAATGGACGTTCACCTCTGTATAGCAAAGATTTATTAGTCTCTATTCGAGCGTAATCTATACTAATTCATGGTAGAAAAACGTAGAGTTTATACCCAACTGGACAATCGGTTCTTTGTCGTTCGGCTCAATATATTTTAAATGACTGTATGAGACGGCCGCTTGAGAAGTCGTTTCCATTGTGACTGACGGTGGAAATCCTTTTTAATTGAATGCGGGGAATATTTATTTTCATTTTGAGTTTTTTCGACGTCTTTGGACGTGTGCCGCGCATTAGTGGGTTTTGTTGTCGCTGTATTAATGAACGTCCGTTACGAAGTTTTGTTTCATAATGGATTACCATATAGATAACGTGGCTAAACTGGTTTTCCGTTGTAAAATTGTAAAGTAATAATTACAAATTAGTACTGTATTGATATAGTATTGATTGGGGTTAAAGTATGAAATTGCCGATTTGTACTGAAAAATTAAAACTCGTTTTTTTCTAAAATGTAACATATTTATTTAATCAAAATATTTAGCCTCATTATCTATACATTGTTGCCATCTAATCGGAAGTTCATTTATGCCTTTGCGATAGAACTCTGGGGATGTAGATTCGACAAACTGTGTGAAAGCATTTTGTACTGCCTCTTGGGAAGAAAATTTTTTACCACTTAGAAAATTGTCCAAATCACGAAAAAAATGGTAGTCCGTTGGAGCAAGGTCTGGCGAGTACGGAGGATGACGTATGGTTTCTAACTGCAGCTCCTGTAGAGTTACAACGGTTTCTCGTGCAGTGTGAGGTCTTGCGTTATCATGGAGCAATAATGGTGAAGATCGATTCACGAGTCGGGGCTGTTTCACTGCTAGTTTCTGCTAGATCTGATATCTAAACGCCCACAATTGAATGGTTATTTGATCTAAAGGGAGCGACCGCTGTGACCCGTGCCGAGCTCTGAGAGCCTAACCTATGTTCCCGATAGGAATAACCCTCCCCGTTGCCGTCGTCGACGTCGCCTTCGGCATGTCTTTGACAACCCCGACGACCCAATTACAGCTGCCAATGCGGTTCTTACACTACACTCATAGACTACACATATATACGGTCCCCGCCAGCGGAGACGAGGACGTCACACACATCGCTTTCAGCCAACACTTTTAACAGGTATCGGCATGTGCCTGGGCGCTTCTCGCCGACTCGCGATCTCGCTGTGCCCTCCCAAAGCAACGCCCTAAGCCGAGGTCTGTTCCTTCCGCCGCGCGCGCCGCGTACCGACGGGGGAGACCCTAGGCTCGTTGCTGCACACACTCTTTGCTTCTGGCTAAGCGCCTTCTGCGCTCGCCCTAAACTATACATATCCGGTGACTCTTGAAAGGCCATTAGGGCCACAAGAATTTAGCCATTCCGAAAATATAAAAAACAGAAAAAGCTTTAATTGTATGCGTTTAGACCCGATTTAAAATATAAAATGTGTACAAAACGCACAAAACTACAAATAAATTGTTATGTAAGTTTCCAAAGACCCCAGTCTATAAATATATAAGTCTATAAATTTTGTCATTAGGAATTTTAATATAATATTTTTATACCTTGACGCGTTAGTTCGTTGAAGCCCTACGTATGTACATAGTTTGTGCGTGTGGCTTCATTTTAAAATTCCATTAACCCTTCGCGTAAAAACAATAACAAAGCCTCTAAGTGAGCAAACACGACTGAGTGAAAGCCTTTACAACTTGAAGCCAGGGCATTGTCTCGAAGATCAACATAGCAGAGACAAAGCCGTGTTCCACGGTGTACATTAATATTGCTAACGCATCGCTAATTGTCAGTTTGCGAACTACAGCTCTTAGAGAATACTTGACGGATTATGGTGACAGAGTGCTCGTGTTTTGTTTTTAAAGTTTCTTTATTCTTCTTTCTAAATCTACAAGCATATAGACATCAATATGATATCGCTCATGGAAATTTCCATTGGTAAGGGATAAAACAATATCTACTTCCGGAGTGGCGATTTTTTTTAAAAATCGTTTATAATAATCGACATTCTTGATGTGGCTAGGAGCTGCAAACTTTTTAAATATTTGAAAAATATTCATTTAATAAATCGTCAAAAATTCTCATTAAAAATAGTCATTAATTGTGTTTCACTTTGGGCCCATTTATCTCACATTTTTTCGAATAATCTATACTTGAAGTATTTTCATATTTACTCAGTTTCCACCTCAACAACAATCTTTGTCTGCTGAAACTCGGAAATAGGCTCTTAGAGTAATAATACAAATTTAGAAGTTTTATTTCATATATTTATATTTCTTAATGATCATAGACCTGTAGTATATTACTATACAATAACCAGCATCCACTCGCTCTCATGCACAACACTGTCTTGTGCATGGGTGATGTATAGCCTTAAAACGCTAGCCGGGTTGGCGAGTCCACTCTTTTAGATGTGGTGTAGTTCCTCAGGGGTTGTTATCCTTTATTTTTTCATTGCAAAATATCGTACAAAAGGCGAGCTTAATGCCCTAAGGCATTCCCTACCAGACAACCTTTGGGTTGATCAGAGAAGTCGGCTTTTACCCCAGTAAAACCTCACTTGGCATGAACTGCCACACGGCTTTCTGGTCCGCGGTATAAAATTTTCTGAATTGTTTATAATTAATGATTTTATCTATTCGAACATACGTGCAAACACAATACAAAGCATTAAAATTGTCTACGAAAACCATACTAATTGATGATCAAGTGTTAATTAAACATTACCTAAATGTTTTTAGCAAGTATCGACGAATATAAATAATGACATCATAGCCCGGGAAAAACAAGCTCCCACTACTAGTTTAATTATATTCTGTTAATTAATAATATCTACTCTTTTGTGGAAAATACTCAATAGTGATAAAAATTGTATTTGCCATATTATGACGCGCTGAAGATTAAAAAGAATAAATACTGGCATTATACAATAAATGAGACATATCTTATGAATAAGGTTGACAGGTTAGATTTTTTTACATGATATTGGCATGAATGCACAATCCCGTGTCGTTGCCATAAAAAAAAAGTTTAGATTTATTAAACCTTTTTTTCTATTTATTAAACTTTCTATATATAAATCTATACCTATTGAAAATGAAGTGTTTTATTTATCTGCTGTAATTTAATCATGTTCTGCTGTAATCAAATTAAATGTGATTGTACCTTTTTCTGTAACCTTAAAATTAATGTGATGTTATCTTGACTTTTACATCTTATGCCTTTTCTGTAGATACAATGTACAGAAATGGAATTTCTTTATTCTTTGCAAATTATGCATTTCCGTACGCAATGAGCTCAGAGATCTAATAGTTTCTTGTTCGTCTGGGCTACGTATCAGTTACTATATATGACATATACCAATGTGATACCTACATAGGTACATATCTATGTAAGCACTTTCATGTATCTGTAGGTACATCAATACTTCAATTGTTAATTGCCCCATTATATTATTCAATTGCATAATTTACATGTAAGTTATTTAAAAATTTCAAACAACCTTAAATATTTCATAATTTATTCTCATTATCAAATACACAAATTGCCACTACTTTAATAAAACTGACTTGTATGTATTATATATTTACAGTCATAAAACATAGATATTACATAATTTTTTGATCAGCTAACCAGTCGTGAGATTTGTTTGATTAATTTTGATTAAAAGCTAAATATCCGGTACCTATCTATAACTTCGAGTATAGCTCGAAGTTTAAAGTCGCAACGGGCTGGTTAGTTTTCTAGGGGTTCTATAAGGGGTCGCAGTTTCTTTAAGGGATAAAAATTTAATCCGACACAAAAATTTGACAGAGAACTAAAGTCATATAGCTCGCGGCTCACAGAATTAGCAACCTGAAGCCGATATGGGCAGAAGGACCGACAATCGATGGAGTAAAGGAGTTCCTGAATGGAGACCACTAGGAAACGCCGTGTGGGACGCCCTTTTACCACTAGAAGGAGTTTTCTGACAGTGACTGAATGAGGAGAGCGGGAGATCGAGGACAGATATAGGCTGATGGTATGGCATGATCCGATAGGAGAATAGCATGTTCGAGAATATTGTTAGCTCATATGCACTTCTGTACGCACCTCATAAAAGCAACCAAATGTGTTCCCAGTTACTCTAATTTCCCTAACTAATGTTAATATCCCTGCTATCACTTGAACGGTAGTTTTAAAGAATGAATAAACTTATTTATCGCGAGTTAGCGCCTCGTGGTGGGAAGTATCGTATTGTCTCTACGCATTTAGAGATACAGTATGCTTTGAAATAAAGTACATAATGAAACTGTCACATTTTGATACGAATTCATAGAATAGAGATTGATGGGGGACGCGCTTGATATATTGCTTTAGTCGATGTTTTTCATTTTACTTCTTTGGCACTCCAACTCTGTAACGCATCTGACTGACGCATCTGTCCACTTTTCATGTGTTGGAGAGTAGGGAAGAAGGGATATTTAAACAGTCCTGTTCTATCTCTGGTCTCTCTGGTCAGGTATGATTGTAACACAGGAAAAATTTACTTGTCTGTTTAACATCCTGTATATCGAAGCAATAGTACATTTCCTATTGGCCGGCAGTTGTTCAAACACTTACCGTGGGTACTGAGCGCAGGCAAACACAGGCAAATTACATTAGCAAATCGTATGGCGCCAAATGCCGTGAGAGTGTTGTCTATGGGAAGGCGTACTAAGTCATAGTCACGAAGTAAAGTGTTCTATTCAGGAAAGAGGTTTGCCACGGAAGTGTTTAAAAATGTTATTTAAACGTTCGGTTCCTTTTTTAGCAAGTTCTCACAAGTACATTATCCTTTACATATTATGTACAAGTGCGCAAAATTAAAATAGTGCGAGAGAAATTGAATGAAAATGAATGGAAATTCTTAATTGCATTCCTGTTATAACTAATTAATTAATAGATAATATATACAGAAGTAATCGGCGGCCTAATCGCTAAAAGCGATCTATTTCAGGCAATCATCGGGAAGTGAAATGACATAGAGAAAGAGGTAGGTGCAATAGAGTAATATAAAATAATAGTAATAAAACAATAATACAATATAATAATAATGATGTAGGAACTATGCATGTTTTTGATAATATTTGCAGTAAATCTCAGACATTGTCATCATAGACTCAGCGATCTAAATTAATAATAACCTATAATGGTTCATTTACACTCTGGACCATCTACACTTATCCGAAGTCGAGAATGTAGAAGGATAACTCGTGCTACCTCGCCTCGCCTCGGCTGACTTCGATCTCAGTGTCGCTTCGATCCCAGTGTCGGTTTCTTGCGCCCGAGTCAAAGGGACAGAAGTTCAAGCATGAAGTAACTCACTACACTATAGGAGTATACTATACTTCGTGTCATAAAATATATTTTTAAGCACGTATAATATATTTAAATAAAAATATTATTTACCTGGTTCTATACCGGTGAGCTGCAATCATCCACCATCTCCTTTTTCTCCACTTCTTATTTTTTTTTCGAGCTATAAACATGCACAGTTAAAATACATATAAATGTCATCCATGTTTGAGACCTGTCTCGTGACTGACGACTTCGTGAAGTTAGACGAGTGTGTGAATGGCGTTACTTGGCCGCGCCAAACCTTACCGAATAGATACCTCGTTTGTGGAACTTAGCTCAGAGTGTAGAGGAGCCTTATAGGTTTGTAATAATACAAGCCCTTACTGCTGAGCAAAGGCACCGTTTGCAAAAGGAGGACATATCTACAACATACATTTATATCTCTACATAACTCCTATCAATGGTCTACGATTTAATCGATAAAATAGTTATGCGATAAATTATAGAGCGCTTTCAAAAGAGTTAAAAGTTGCGATCTCCGGCGCGCCGCGAGTGAAACGGGATAATTGTGTAGTTATGTGTTGTCCCGACGCTCTAATGAGTTATAATAAGTGCCACCCAGAGTGTAGTGACTGCGGAGTGCAAGTATGGAGAAGACTTCGTCATTTAAAACAGTCGTTGACAAATGTGAGGTGTCTTTATATTCAGAGTCTGGCAAATGGTAAAAATTACTTAAAATTCATTGCACAAGTAGATAGTTGTACAAATGGCGGACTTAATGCCATATGGCATTTTGTACCAGTCTGCCATAAGATCAAAGAGAAATAGGAACGCGGGTGCAATTTGGTTTAATTATATATATAGTTTAAACAATAATAAGGATACACAAATAAAATAAAATAGGTTATTATTATTACTAACATTTCTGTATACCGTTGTCATGGTAACACCTTGTGCTGTGACGGATGCCTCTGACGCAAGTGGGATCGGATAGTTTTTGTTTATTGCCTTGTTTCATTTTACAAGCTTTTATTTAACTTCACCTGTATAGCAATTAAACAACTTTTAACGGTTTAAATCGCGTATATTTGACATTATTTATATCACCTGTATGTTTGGAACAAATCTTGCAAGCCAAATTTGAACCACTTCTTCTAAACTTACGACTTTAAAATTTTGTATTATTGTTCAGTTCTGATGACAATACACTAAAATGATAGAAATAACCTGATGCTGCAGCCAGGATTGTATCCTCACAAGGGCACTTCTCAACCGTTAGTAGCACGGACACGAAACTTCGCATATACGTTTTTATTTTGATAGCTAATCATGATCTTCACCATGAACTGATGCTGCAGCCAGGATTGTCTCCTCATGAGGGCACTCCTCAACGATTAGTAGCAGAGATACGTAACTTTGCATATAGGTTTAATTTTGATATCTAAACATGATTTACACCATGAACTGATGCTGCAGCCAGGATTGTCTCCTCATGAAGGCACTCCTCAACGGTTAGTAACATGCACATGAAACTTTGCAAAACAAAACACGACTTTTTACCGTAATGATGCGTTACTTGAAATGGATAGATTGAGAAATATTTCTAACTAAAAAGATGTAAGTAAAATATTATGAAAAAAATGTTTTTTTAAAAACAAGCTTTTATGCAAGCCATGTACTGAAAATAATAAAATAAGTTTATACTGAATTATTTGTTCTCAACAAGCTTGTTGCGCGAATTGTAAATGGTACCTACTTTTATGAATATTTCGCGACAAGCTTGTTGATATACTAATAATAACTGGAGGCATGTGTTTTTTAGTGATAACCTAATACAATAAGTTACCTATACAATGGCCCTAACGATACGGGCTATGCCTAGTGTAAGGGCCTGTGTTGTTCTGAATTGCAATGGTGAACAGGGGTAATTATAAACATGCCACAAAGTTAATTTACAATAAATATAGCCATGTCTGCCCTGGTTGACGTTACATTATGCCATAAACCTTTAATGAAATTAATGAAGTTCGATGTATCTTTAATGGAATGAATGTTTCGATGTAGCCGATGTATAAGTGTCGATGCATTTATAAGGTATAATAAAGTTTATTTTTCAGTCACTAAAAACAGTTGGTCGTCACCAATCATAATCATTTTTTTAACAAGTATGGTAGTGTAATGTAGTTATTTTATTTACCACCTTTTTCCTTTTCGTACCTACTTCATACATTTTTCTTAGTTATAATTTAATTTTATGAATCATAATTTTGTAAGTAAGTACTAAAGCGATTTAACTTATTCTCAAATATAACCGAGACGATATAGACCCAAACTATATTTCCACGATATTTTATTTCAATCAGGTAAGAAATGCGCCCTGTAGTTAGTCTACAAAGTCAGAAGTCGTGATCTCCGAATAAGCATATTTCTTAAAAAAAATACCCAAAATGATCAAGATGAGATTGTCTTATAAAAGCAGTGTCCATAGTTAGCGCGCGGTCGCTGCTGTGTGCGACCGGACCCTACGACTTCATTAGAGCGCGTCAACCGCCCAGTCACGAGCGCAACAACCGCGCGCTTATTGAGTGCTAGCTCGCCCATTGCCCATTACTAAACTGTGCTTGTTTTTAATTGGACTACCCCGATGACTTTCGACATTGGCTTATCAAATGGTTTAAACGAGTAGTATTCATTGATAGAACCATTTATCCAATAAGCTTGGTATATCACAAATACTGAAGGTGTATTATAGTAACCGTGGGTACTGTAACCTTCTCATGGGCCTTCTCGTGCACATTGGTGCTTGTGCATGAGGCCATAAAACGGCATGCTGCCGGCTAAACGGGTTGGCGAGTTTACTCTTTATGAGATGGTTACCATCTCTACTATCTTTTATAGTTCCTCGCTTGTTGTTGAGGCTTTGTTATCTATAGAGGGAATGGTAGAGTTGTATACTTATAGTTGTAGTATAGGCTGTCCCAGATTGAGCACCGGATTTAATTTGGAAAGAAAATAAAGTGTTTTTGGATTGTTCTTGGATTGTTGGATTGGATTGGAACAGATTGGATTGTTTCTCCGGCTGTGTGACATGTGGCACTGTCCTGTGGGAACCACAGTTGATCGAGGTTCATGTCTTGCAATTGGTGCCAAAAAACTCCTGTAGCATGTTCCGATACCTCTCTATGCCTACCTAAATACCGATACCTAAAAAAACGGCCCTATGATCCCTCCGAACCAAAAGCCGCACCAAACTGTAATTCTTTGAGGATGCATCCGTTTTTCATGAATCTCATGAGGATTCTCCAAGCCCCAGATACGACAATTTTGCTCATTGACGTATCCG
This sequence comes from Sesia apiformis, assembly GCA_914767545.1. NCBI lineage: Eukaryota > Metazoa > Arthropoda > Insecta > Lepidoptera > Sesiidae > Sesia > Sesia apiformis. The sequence continues at coordinate 6,647,513 of OU611970.1, read as the reverse complement.
TCAAGGTGGAAATGGGCCTCGTCACTAAAAATGTTTTTTTTGCCTAAATGATGTTCCACTTCATACTGCTCTAAAATTCATACTGCGTTGCTCTTTAGTGTAGTGTTCCATGTTTACTAATTGCAACTGTCATGTGTGACATCTATAAAGAAACCAGAGTTTCCAACCGCCAAACAAAAAAAGGCGCGAAATTTAAATCCGGCGCTCAATCTGGGACACTCTATATATGTATGAGTATATAGTACCTACATTGCAAATCGGAAAGAGACAATTAACTATTTTTGCTTTTATTTAGCGCTTTCTCCATTACATATTATTTACTGCTCATAAGGCCTTGTCAGTCTTTTAACGTACGTTTTTTTGCCATCTCTCATCGTGATTCCATCATCCCTTGGCGATCGCTCATGAGAGTACTAGATATCATCCAGTAGGTATTATCCAGGATTAAGGCCCGAAACCATCTAGACTATAAGGGGAGGTCTGTGCTCAGCAGTAGAATGTTATGGAATATCGATCAATGATCGGTCTACAAGTAAATAACATGTTTATTAGATTAAAGATGGTATTAATCATGTAAATTCCATGACTTTACATAGCGAGTGTACCTGCTATGGTGTAGACGAGTCTTCGAATAGATACCAATTAGTGGGAGCCGCAGTATAGTAGGTACGCATTTTGGCCAAGTTGATTGACAACTTGAAGAAACTTGTCGACGCGGACGGTTGTATGAGAAGAGCCTAAGATCATGTATGATACATAGGCATAGGCCGTACATATGAGATCCAGGTGAGTCTATATCCAGCAGTGGAAAGACATAGGCAGATGGTATGGTACATTCAATACCATCAGTCTGTGTCACTGCATTGTATGTTTGCATATGGATACGCCAACATACAAAATTATCTCAGGAAAATTAAATGCGCTAGCTAGATGTGTACCTAAGTACACTATCGTGCATTGTCGCTCGTGGGTAATAACTTAATAAGCGCCCTCTACCGGCGTGGTAATTACAAATTAGAGGACGCCCGCGCCGCCTGGCGCACAGATAATGCTTCAGATAAAACGCTGGCTAGGTATTCTGCAACTGAAATCTATTTTCTGCAACGTTATTTTCTCTTGTAGAATAGAAAAATATTTTATTCCACAAGAAAAAACGTACAAACAAAATTTCAACACAAGAAACCATTAAAATGGACTTAATAACAAATTTATTAGTCACAAAAGTCTATAAGCTAATGACAAATTTAATAAGTCACAACACTTATATTACACTGTAGTCATTATTACAATTGTACCTAAGTAAATAGTAATACATAATAAGTTGCCACGGAACATTGACATCGACATTGATTATAAGTACATATTTTAATATTTCGGGGCAATTGTCAAGGAAAAGTAAAGAAGAAAACGAGTTCCATTGAAGAAATGTTTAATTGTTTCTCGTGTAGAATCCCCCCAGGTCCTAACCCTAGAACGTGCATGGTCTAGAGAAAACCTTAATGGGTTTAACGTCCTGAGTTCGCGAGGTAACTGTTAGCGATCGGTTATCGACTCAACAGCTATGTTCTTTACGAGTGGCTTAATTGTTGGAAGGTGAGGTGTTATGAGATGCACCTTTTTTAAAAGTGGCAGACGGCAGGTGGCCCACGTGATGGTAAGTGGCCACCGCAGCCAGTGCACATAACGCTAAGGGACACTATGGTTATAAATCTCTGTTGCACGGCATAAATTTCGTTCAGATTGATTACTAATAATAATAATTCATTTATTTCAGACCACAAGTTTTGTGTTTCAGTTAATGGATTCGTTAATCAGTCAGAATGGATGTTTTTTCTCCCGTTCATTATTTTAAGAAGAGAAACTGTATGAACTACATTATTCGCACAGTCTGTATATCACTCGTATATCGGATGTACTCGTATGTAGACTGTATATTACTAGTTTATCACGTAAAAAACAAGATAAATATAGTAGTCCTTTCGTTTGTATACTCAACTATCGCAGTTTCGTGGTTTTTTTTTCTAGAAAATCAATCAGTACCTCGCAATGAGAACCTTAAAAAGTTCATACCCAATAAACACATATAATATGTGTGTAATCAGTGTATGGGCGACAGTATCCACATACCGTCGGGTGGACTGTATGCTCGTCTGCCGCCTTTTTCCTATAAAAAAAGGTATAATAAAACACTATTTATTTGTGTATTTATTTGAACTTTTTGTTTGATCTAGTGGTTGACTGGTAGAATATTCCAAATGTCATTCGCCATTTGTAAGTACAATTACTTGTGCAATGAAGTTTAAATAAATAAATTTAAAACAAAATGGAAGCGTACGCGATAGCAATCTGTGTAAATGATCAAAACCTATCTTCATGCCTCAATTATAAAATTCCCCGGGGATCAATATGAAGTACCTACATGCAAACGAAGTCGCGGACGCAGCCAGTCTTATCTAAACCGCTTGGCGTTAGATAACAGCGCTCTAATGCCTCCAATGCCATTGGATTAAATCAATTAGAGCCTATATTATTTAAAACGATTGCTATTTTTAATATCTACTCTGGTGCAAAATATGAAGTAATTAAGTTAAATGAAATTAAAGTGTGCAACTTGACATTACGAATGACTTTGAGTGAAATTTATATTGTAGTTGTTATTAAACTAAATGTTAACGGTTGGAATGAAGTTAATTGTCGTTAACCTTTTGTTTTTCGACACTAAAATGTATGTAATGTAATGTATTTTAATAAATTGGTAATTCGAAATTGAAATTTTTACTTTAACCGTAACCAGCCATTTTTTTTTTCATATCTAATCGGATGGACATAGATCTCGTCGTGCACATTTTCTTGTGTATGAGGGATGTATGGCCTCGCAACGCCACGCTGGCCAAGCGGTTTGGCAAGTCTACTTTTCTAGAGGTCCTATATAAAAAGTGATTTTTGTATTTATGTCTTACATAACAACAAAAAATCAAACTCAATCTCTCTTTATAATATGAAGTATAGACTTGAGACAGTATAAGATCATTATTAACTGTAATTGTCTCTATATACCACAATAAATTGTCTCAATCAAAGCAATTAAATCATAACTGCGAAATAAAATTGCTGCTTGATTGGTTATAAGGAAAACCATTATGAATTGAAAAGGAAAGAAATGTCGATAACGCTTCTCTGTAATAACTGAAAATTATTCGCGCAATAATTATATCCTTACAATATGACTGAAAGAAATCAAAGTTGGTTCCGTTCCAAGTTTTTATAATTGAGGTATGGTATGGTCCCTTTGCAAGCGAGATGTGCTTTTCTCGTATATATAGTTTTAAATCAGGGGTGCCCAAATTTTTTCTTTTCTTGGCGCACTTGCTGAATCCAGATGTTCACTATGTCAAATTTTAAGAAGTAGGTACACTTTGCGAAATAGCTAAACGTTGTAAGGATTAGGTAAAAATAAATAAAAACATAACATAGGTATAACTAAGTGGTTTGCATTAATTCCGTTAATGTGCATCAATGACATTGAATTGAAAATGGAAATAAAATTATAGAAAAATGTGTAAAGTATTTCATGACGTCCCTGTAAGGAAGTCGTGGCACCCAGTCATCAACTCGGGAATCACTGAATTAAATTTTAAACGCTTTGAAATCACTGTAAATTCTGTCATCGATGGTTGTATCTTTTAAATTAAAATTAATGAAAATAAACAATAAATTACTTACTTAATTTTTTGATTTCATTTTGTTGTCTTTCAATTGTTTTCAATTAGGCATTCAGTTTTTTAACAATTTTCTGTAGGGGAAGAGTGACATGAAAGAGCCAGTTTTGAAAAATGGAGCAAATAATACAAAAGGAAATAAATAAACAATAAAACTTATATCATAAGTTATTGTTTATTTCTTTATGTACATAATGTCATGAAACATTTTCCAAAAGCAACAATATTCTTAGACTTCTAACCATTTATAAAAAGAATGAGATCTCGGCTCTTTCATAACACATAGGCATTGAAAGAGTCAACAAAAGTTTTGAAAGAGCCAAGTTATTATTACAGGACTTGAACTGTAAATTAACGAAGATATTATCGAAAATATTTATTATTATATAAAATGTTTTATATAACGCAAACTCTGAATAAAATATTTACTTAAATCTAAGAAATTCTCACTTAACCATCCGTTTGAGATCAATCATTGCGAACTAACTAGGTATAGAACATATAAAGTTATTTAAAAACAAAAATAAAGAATTCAAAATTAATAACAAAAATAAAGAATTCAACTTAAAAACATTTTTGGCAATAATAATGCAATATCCCTTTTACACCACAGGATTCATATGCCCAACCGGAACAAATTTTGCACTGGTACCAAAAGCCGGCTCTTTCAAGACCAATATTATAAATATTATTATTATATATCATATTATTATTATTATAAGAGGAAGAGGACAGGATAATTGTGTAGTGTGCAATGAAAATTATAGTATTATAATATTGTATAAATAATAATAATATTTATAATATTAGTCTTGAAAGAGCCGGCTTTTTCATTACACCGTAGCCCAGCTCTTTCAAAACATATTCTCCCAAGAAACATAACCTCGAAAATTAGAACGAAATTAAAGCTTTGCCTGCAAAATTTTTATGTTATTGGAAGGCCTAATATATCCATAAAATTATAGTATAATCATATTGCTGTTAATTTTGTACGTGTCGACGTCAGAAAACAAATAAAATGAACTCAAAAATTTACTTTATAACGACGAAATCTTCAATACGTTACAATGGCGACGTTTATTTTCGGTGAACTGTGAAATGTTTGTGGGTGACAGATAGCCAGTGTTGCTATCTCAAAATTATAATTCGTGCATCATTCGTTCGAAAACAACCGCGTAAATGATAGTGGCTCTTTCAAAACTTGTCTCTTTCATGCCACTCTTCCCCTACCTACTTTGTTAATAAATATGAATATTAATGTAGTTTTGATTGTGGTTTGCTAAATCTGCTTCGGCTCTTCCATATCTATTGGTAAACTGTTAATAAACATAATGTTCTTCACAAAACTTGGTAGGCAGACATTATGAATAATGGTTTCATTCTCTTCTACAACGCTTCTATGGATTGCCAGCCTCACTCAAACATTTTCACAATAATAACAACAACAGATCACAGGCTTAGATTAGCGATAGAGGTAAGACGTTGCCGCTATTATTGAGACTGAACCTTATTGCACTAGTAAAAACTTAATTCTGCGGAACATTTAGCGTGGTTGTTAGAGGACATAAAATTAGATGCGCTCGCGTTGATTATTAAATTGCTGGACGATTCTCTGCGCTGTTCCGCGTGGATAATTTTGCACTGAGCGAGTTGATAATATTGATAAAACGCACTTTATTAATGTTCAGTATTATTATAAAAGTAGTAATAAATATGAGATTATAAATTGTGACTTGCGTCCGGACTTGCGTTCCGTTAATTAGTTTTCCTCGAGTTTATGAGCAACGAATTTTGATCTCGTTTTACGTAAATTTAATTTATTTCTAATTAAAATAGCTATTTCAGCAAAATTATTTTATTGATGGTAATTAGTATTTCTATACAGTTTCATTTTGAACCATACAGGTTTAAGAGCAACAAAACAGGTAGGTACATACAGAAATATAAAGTATTTTTTTAGTAGGTAGGTATAAAAATAAAGTGTGATTGTCAGGCCACCGACTCGCGGGGGATTTCCAAAGCAACGTCTTAAACTGAGGTCAGTTCTTTCCGTCGGCCTACCGGCGGGGGAGCGCTTAGAGGCTCGTTGCTGCAAACATTTTTTGCTCCTGGCTAAGCGCCTTCTGCTAACCCTAAACCATATATGTCCGGTGACCCCTGTAAGGACATTAGGGCCACAAGAATTTAGCGATTGCGAAAAAATAAGGCTAGCCAGCCCGTTTGGACTAACGTGGCGTTTCAAGGTCATAGAACCCTCCTGCACAAGACACGTGCATGAGTAGACCATTGTCCAGGAGTGAACGATAAAAGGGCTGGTTACAGCAACATAAACAAATAAAAGTACTAAATGAAATATTGTCCAAACCTTTTTACAACAAGTCTACAAGATTTTTATCAAGCTTAGGAGCCATATTGTCTGCGAGATAAAGCGGTACAATACTTCTTTTATAAAACGTCATACATTTTGGCGGGAGCCCGAGAAGTAAAGTTGAGATTTTGTTTGATTATTGTAAAAATTGTGTATTGTGGGATTTGTAGTTCAATAGTGATAGTTTATTAAATTTCTAAGTGCCTAGTGTTAGTGCCTAGTTAAGTACCTAGTTTGTGATAATTATATAAAAGGGTGAGACTGCATTTTCGTGTTCTTTCACGGAGACTCTGTCGTCAGTATCTACACCTACTATCACTTTACTGAGCGACTCCTACTTCGACGGGACTGGACATTGACGTGATAAAAACAATTATGTTTAATTATTTGCTGTGTGTGGACCAATGGCTACGCCAGTGTCCAAATAAATTATAAAACGTCAATAATAATTATAATTTTTAGCACCCACTTTTGTATAATAAGATAAATAAAGAATTAAAAATCTATCAATTGACAAAACCAAAGACTTAGACTATCAGACAGCGAAAACACTCCTTAATCAAATTGCATAAGATGTCTACTCCATAAATACATACATAATACATCCACTCTTCTCGCACCCATAGTAATCACTCTATCTCACTTACAACCTCTTGCACTCAGTCGACGCATACCGCCCATGCCTGTATTGTACATATTGTCACAATTACACTCTTCTTTCATACTCATACCAACTATCCTATAAACCTACGATCCTAACTAAGAAGAACTAATCCTTATTATAAGGTAATCTTAAGTACCTAAATTATAATTAATATAATAATTAATACCTATCTTAAACACTAATTATTTTTACAATTCTGTTCAATACTGGTGTTAAAGACTATAGTAGGGCAGGGCGGGGTCACTTGAGCATGATTTTGTTCAAATCATTGCAGGGCCCTGTTAAAGAATAAATAAAACCATATTTATTCTTAAATTAGTTCTTTATTTATTTGGCAGTGTAATGTTATCAACAAACTTTGGTAAATGCGCTGTTTTCAAGACTAAATCAACTTATAATAAAAAAAAGTCAAATGGCTCAATCGACCCCATAGGCGGGGCCTATTGAACCACCCAAAGGGGTCTATTGAGCCCGTGGACATAAAAAAAAATAACATATAGAAACATCAAATTCAAGTAACAATCTTTCTTAGATATATAATAGAAGTTATATTAAAACATAACAATCTTATAAAATAAAGCCTGTGACCTATAAGTTCAGTCACTTTTACAGTTCATGCAAACATAAACTGGACCTGCACCAGAAGTACACTTAACATGAGCCCAATCACGGCAACCAGTGCACTGTAGCCACTGTTCTCCTGGAAGACTATCTGAATAGGCCTCAACGCACACCAGACAGAAATAATCGCCCTCTTCGGTATCCAGCGGATTTTGTGCACTTGGTTTTACTTTTTTCTTCTTATTCTTCTTATTATTTTTCTTATTATATTTAATCTCCTCATCAGACTCTGAGGAACTTTTAAAAATTGCTTTCTTAACTGTCTTTTTCTTGGCCTTACCTACCTTCTTGCTAGATTTGATTTTCCTTTTGCTTTGTTCTAAAGCAAGCGCGTCTTTCTCAGGTGTATCTGTCAAAACAGCAGAACTTCTCTTTTTTCCTCGTGTTTGTTGTTTTCTGGGTCCTGCTTTAGGAAATGGTCTTACAACCTCAGGTGAAAATGAAGCATCGCCTTTGGATGTAGATGGTATGTCAAAATTAGGTGTTCGGTTTTCTTTATTGTTGGACGGCTCTTGAGTTGCTGATGCAGTGGCAGGTAATGGCAAAAGCACAGACGTTTCTACCTCCACCTCAACAGTCGCCGAAGATGCTCTTATTTGAGGCCCTATAGATTGCATCTCTGTGTCTTCCTCTGTTGTATGGCTACCTTCTGCTTGAGATTCTGGTTCCGGACGGTCTGTTACATACGATGCCATAAAATCGTCTTCGGAGAAAATGTCACTGTTAAAAGGGTAAATACCCGCTTTCTTAAAACCATTCATTATGTTCGTCGGTGTCATTGCCAATGGAAGAGCTGTCGCTACTATTTTTGGTATATCATAAATTGAAATAGTTTTGCCCGGATTACTGCGAAGCCATGCATCATGTACCGACGAAAGATATTTTTTGAAAGGCCCATAGACAGAGACGTCTAACGGCTGTAACTTGTGGGTACAGTGAGGTGGATATGAGAGCATTACCACCCAATTATTTTTGGCAAGTTCAACCGTTTTAATAGCTAAATGTGATGAATGGTTGTCCAACAATAATAAAATAGGTGATTCCTGGGTTGGTTTCAAATGGTCAATAAAGTGTTGCATAAAATCGTAAAATTCATCATCAGTTACCCAACCGCTTCCATTACCGCGTCCAATGCATTCAGGAGGTCCATTTGCAACGAAATGGTCCTTAAATTTCTTCCGGGGAAATATAAACATCACAGGAACCGTATTACCAGTTGCTGACGCAGCTCCAATCACAGTTATAGTAGTGCCCCGTTCTCCTGAGGTTACAGAGCCAACAGTATGCTTTCCTTTGGCTGCTATAATTTTGCCCGGTTTCATGACTGTCGGAACCCCGGTCTCATCGATGTTCCATATCCTGGAAGGCGGGAATTTATACTTATCCATAACCGTGGCCAGCTTGTCATAAAATAGTTTGACATTCGTTTTATTAAATGATGTCGCCCTTCCTAAGCTAGTCGGCTCTGGTTTTCTAATAGATAGTTCTGTATTTCTCTTAAGAAAAGCGGATAACCAATCTTTTCCCGCTAACTTATTTGTATGCCAACTGTCAGGGAACTTTCTGTTATATTTCACGGCGCATTCATAAGCAAGTCCGCGTACATCTAATGGAGTTAACCCATAAAATATAGATGCAACTTTCAGTATATAATCCTTTAACATTTTTTCTTGTTCAATTGAAAAAACCTGCCGTGCGTTTGTGTATTGCTTGAACACATCAGAATCAGGGTTAGCTTTTAACATATTGACATACCTGGAAAGCGTAGTTCTGTCTATTTTGTTATCTTTAGCCGCTTTTCGGATACTTTTGCCATTAATTACCTCATCTGCAGCATGTTTCATCTGATCTTTGGATATATTAGCACGGTCCGTTTTCCGCTTGTAAGTTCGCATCCTGAAGAAGAAACAATGAATGTAGAAATATTTATACGTGGTGTGACTTAACATCTGTTTTTAAACCTCGGCAGGTAATTATTTAGCATAGCATTTAACCCTAAAAAATACCTGCATAATATAAATAATGCAACCAAAAATCAAACTAAAAATATGGGGGTCACTTGAACATGGCTTATTAGACCCCCGTTGCTTTGACTCAAGTGACCCCTTTCCCAAATTACTTCTAATTTGCCGAGTCTTTTGATATTAGTTTTTGACTAATTTTGATATTAGTAACGTTTGTAAACACTATTTTGAATGCAAAATACACTTACCTGACTGCCGTACGTCCACAGACATATGTTTGAAACCAAAATGCACCGAAGCGATGTTTTTTTACTTTTGGCGCCAAATTAACAACACTGTCCACGTACACTTAACTCGAACGCCAGCCGGCGACTAAAGTACCGGCGACTAGGTTCACTAACCCCCCCGCTTCGTCACACGTCACAAGCTTGTATCTATCATGCAGGGTTCGTGTTCTACTATAGGTGGTGCACTAGACCCCGCGGCTCAACAGACCCCGCCCTGCCCTATTATAATAACAATAAGTTCTAGGGGACGGCGTTGCTACTCGTATCTGTCATATGGGTATTGCTAATACAAATGGTAGCACACTTGTCCACATCTATAAGTATACCTAGGTATATATATAATAGGTGCTTGCTATTATTGTCACTATTTGTTTGTGTATATATATCTACCTGTAATAGTATCTCACATTAGTTAGTTAAATAAGGACAAATGTATACATTTAGTTACAATAAAAAAATATTATTGTTATATTTTTTAAAGTAAGGTTCTAAACCATCTCGTCTCTCACTGGGTGAGCCAAAATGAGGGAGAGACTATTATTATTATTATCTAAATTTGATTTCTGCTGTGCACTTATACATATCAATATTATACAACATGAACGGTACAATTTCTTATTAAATAACAGTACAATATTCTAGTCAGTATAATATTGATTTTCAATGAAATGTTGGTATTGTCCAAAAAATCATAAATTTTGCAGAAACCATTATCCTTTATCCTCTTAAAGTCGCATAAAATTCCCAGTTTATTATGTTATTAAGTTAGCTCACTCTTCATTCCACTTCCTCATAGCCACAACGCTATAAGGAACATAACTGCAATATAATTGGATAAATGCCACAATGATGACATATTTCACGTTTCACTTATCAATGATGTATTCGTAGATACTTTAGAATCAGCTTGTTAAAATCATGTACCTATCTATATCTATTATATGAATATATAAGTATCTGTTATTTGTAACGTTACCTGAGTAAAGGTCGATTGTAATTGTCGATAAGGACTCATTTATTGACTTTGGTTAAGCTTTTGAACTTAGATAATTAAATGACTTAGAAATTTAAATAGCGTTTTTTATCCATTAACAAATTACTTAAGAGTCTGGCATATGAAAGTTTATACTCGCAAACCGCTGCAAATAAAAATAAGTTATCACTAAAAGTAGTTGGAAAAATAATTTTGATAAGTACTTGATTGAATTCAATAATAAAATTAGTCTAGCATTGAATTCTAATATTAATTATTAATTATCTAAATTATTATTTTTTCATTTGCCGCGTAGTCTCAATTTTAATATTTAATTTTATAATGAATTATATTTTTTAATATAGAATATTTTTGTCCTCCAATTGTTGAATAAGCCAAGAAATATATCAATTTCAAACAACGTATTAGTGAGCCCTGTGACCAAATTCAAACACAAACCCGAAGCATACCTTCAAAGTAGGCGCCTCACCAAACAAGAACAAATGTTGGCTCTTGACATTCCGAGTGGGTAATAATTAAAAATTGTGTAATTTAATAGACATCAAATATTGGTACGGTCACGGCAATTAGTTAGACGTAGACGACGTAACTCGACGCGACGCCGACAACTCCGCCGACCGAACGGTAGCCGTTTGGTGAATGTAGAGATTAATGAATCGGCTTCTTAAGTAGGTGAATTCAACTTAAATTTCAGAATTTAGTAAATAATTATGAAATTATTTCACGAGAACAAAATTATTTTTCTATTTTTCTTTAAAACCATTTTTTTTTTAATTTTCCGCTATTTTTCAGTCTTGACATCATTTGCCACAATAGATGTGCTTGTGATAATTTCAGGTTGAGAGTTGTTGTTACCATTATCACTCGCACGTGAATGTATTGATATTACTGTGTTGGTGATGTTATTAGTACAATAACGCGGTACTTTTCTTTTCTTTCTAAGTCCTATAACTCCGTCATTTATCGCGATATTTTGATTTCAGGGATCGATTTCTGGAATCTTATATTATTTAATAATATAGTATTCATATTTAAAAATAGTCGAATAAGTAGGTACCCTATTCTCCCAACATAATATGTGACGTGTTTCTCTTTGATATTGTCATATGCCTATCCATTTTGGGCATGACTCAAATTCTATAACTCAAAGAAATGTTTCATTTCCTACTCGTTCCTAAGTCCAGTTTTTAGTAATCCATTTCGGTTCAGTAAATTCTAGTTAATATTAGTATCTATTAATTTCGTTAATGTTAATATTCAACGCTTTATTGATAGCAAACTTGTGTTAATATGGTATTAAGTTCTTAAATACATAATATGTAATTTATTATACAAAGTAAGATTATAGAGTTCTACAGTTAACAATAGTTGCTGCATCTTATACCTGAACAAAAACGAGTTACTTAGGCATGCGTCGCACCGCATACTAAGCGGCATCGTGAAAGTCGTGAGACCTACCTAATACAAAATGATTTTTACAATTGTTAAGATACGACGCTTCTATCGAATTTATAAATTTTAACTAAATAATGTAGTGTTTTACTAAGGAAATTACAATTGTATGAAAAAGAAATTTAATTGGGAAGAAAGAAAGAAAGAAATAAAAAAATTGGGGGGCTGTAGGAGACACCTATATCCAGATCTAGAGATATTAGTGGATGTAATTTCGATTACAAGTATGCGTTAAATCCGATTATAAAATAAAAATCATGCCGCGTAGCCGGTGTGCAAACAATCTTTGTAACGCACCGCTTTCAATGCCTTACAGAAACATGATTTGTTTACCCGTTTTTACTAATTTGTCTTATTGCCGGATTCGGTGTCAAGACCATAAGATCCATAGATTAAGGATCTACAAAATAATTGTTTAAAGCAATTGGTTCTCAAATTTTCGATTCTCGGCACCCTTGCTTTGAATCCAGTCTGTCACAGTCACCAACCCTTTTATCGTCCACTACTGGACATGGGCCTCCTCATGCACATTGAATGGAAATGGAAACAAGATTACCAAAATTGTGTAATATTTCTCGTCGCCACTATGAGGACGTAGCTGTAGCAATCCTACAGCGCACACTTTAAGAACCACTGCTATCACTACAGGCTAAGAGCTAGGCTGAGGTACATTACTACAATATTTTCGATTACGTATTTCAACGCCACAATAATTTGTAAAGGCCAAAATATACTTAAATAGACAATATTGAACTTCTACCTTTAAAACTATTGGACGTTTTCAATTACATTTCCATTAAAAAAAATCCAAAATGACCCCGTACCTTCTCACAAAAGTTACACTTGCAGCTGCTTTTCCAACAAAGATCGCTAATTTGACTTATATTGCGTCAATTCTTTGAAGTGCCATGAACCGTTTGCACAATAGACCACCTTGAAGATCGACCAAAACATTACTATTGTGGTCAAGGAACATAATGGAGGGACATTGCGACATAAATTGTATAAGCAATAGAACAGGATTTGTGAAAAAGTAATCGGTCATTGTATGGCAAATTCAATTTACTAATTCAGCTAGCCTTTGACTACGACTTTACCTGTATAGTAGATTCAAAATTTCATCAAAGCTCATCTTGTCTTTAGAAAATTAGTTATTTAATTTGTAAAACGGAATCAATTTTAGTAATACCATATCATACCATCAACCTGTGTCTATCCGCTGCAGGATACACGTTTCTCCCTCTCCTGAGCGCCGGCTTCAGTATAATAATAATAAATAAAGAAAATAAAGAAAAGTTTTGATAAACATATATTAAAACTTTTCAGATTTATACATACCCACCATAATGATGACATTCCTAAGAAAATCAGAATAGTACAACACATCAATTCTGAAATTAACGTAAATGAATAAACAGAAAAACACTAAATATTCGTATGTTTTAAACAGAGATGGGAGTGGGTTCTGGCAGCCGAAACGTATACGTATTTTGAGGGAATAGTATGAAGTGGGAAATTTAGTATATTTTACGGTAGTCTTCTGTGAGTGTCTGGGTAATTTGACCAGTCCAGTGCGCCCAGCGGCTGTGGAATTGTAGAGTGCACCCTCCCTCTCCCAAATTTTGAGGAAATAGTACCAACTTATGTTGACTTACTTCTTCTGCTAACTGTGCAAAAGCTTCGTTTTTTACAATAGCCCTGAATATTAAATCTATATTCATTGTCCAAAACTAAAACCGTGTAATTGGTTACAAATCATCTGCTGCGCATTACTTTCAATAGTTTTCGAAAAGACTATGCTTAATAGTTTAGGTTTAGAGGAGTGGAGAGAGGAGGGGGACGCGTGAAATGTGACTTCAATATGTCGGTTAGTAGCGTGAAGTGGCGCCATATGTCGCACCATTTAGCTTTACAACGGTCTAAGGCGTTTGAGGTTGACCGACAGACGATGTAGTATACGTGACGATCAGAGAGACTTCTCTCATGGCTTTCTTAATTCATTTTGCTAAAATAAATATTTTACGTAGATTAACCAGCTAAGGTATTTCCGTTACGCTACGATATGGGGCTCTTCGAGAGAGCTGTGGACAGAATTCTGCAAGGACGGTGCGAATTCGCAAGCCCCCTGGTGTTGCAGGTGCGCACGGGCGGCGGTGACCACCTACCATCATATGGCCCGTCGGTTCGTCTGCCATCTATTCTATAAAAAAAACTTATTTATTCAACTTGTGTTAAGGCATAATTTTTCCCGTTTTTGCTTCACTTTTTTATCTATTTATTCTTTTTTATTACTTATTTTTTTATTTACCTACCCTTTTTATTTGGGTTACACTATCCATGGTCAACTCGTGACCATGGTTGAGTGAAATACCTAAAAAGGTAAAAATTACGCGTTAAGAGCCGTTTAATAATTGAAATTGAAATAAAGACAATTTCAATTGCAATATTTAATATATAGAACATAAGATATTTATACTCCTCGAATGAAGTCATTTGAGGAGTATAAAATACCTACCTTTGGGAACATTAATTTTACAAATATAAAAGTTACTTAGTACCTTTGGGAACATTAATTTTTCAAATGTAAAAGTTACTTAGTACTTTTGGGAACATTAATTTTACAAATGTAAAAGTTACTTAGTACCTACCTTTGGGAACATTAATTTTACAAATATAAAAGTTACTCAGTACCTTTGGGAACATTAATTTTATAAATATAAAAGTTACTTAGTACCTTTGGGAACATTAATTTTACAAATATAAAAGTTATTTAGTACCTTTGGGAACATTAATTTTACAAATATAAAAGTTACTTAGTACCTTTGGGAACATTAATTTTACAAATATAGAAGTTACTTAGTACCTTTGGGAACATTAATTTTACAAATGTAAAAGTTACTTAGTAGGTACCATAGGTAGGTTATATATATTATTTTATTCTGTTGCTAGTTTGAGTATCGTAATTGTATATATATATATATATATATATATAGATATATATATATATATATATATATATACACACACACACACACACTATATATATATATGTGTGTACTTACTTAAATTTAATATTAACAGCTGATATTAAATATCACTATTTTTCCTTCCGCGTTATCAATAATAATTAATAATCCTTAGAATAACCTTAATTAGAATATAAGAAATTGGAAATTTCAAGTGAGCGAATTCTTTCGATAGCATTAAAAGACCAACACGACACATCTGTAACTTTCAAATAGACTACCCATCAGTTCAAGTGATAGTCTGTCCCGGTCATTGGGCGAGACAGTGCGACGTGCTCCTAACGCACCGTGGAATGCCTACACTGAGGGAATTTGTTTCTAATGAATAACCCAACACACCCATAAAATCTTTTTCTCCTTGTCTAAGGACTTTAAAGAATTCTCATTGCTGTCACTGTTTTGGAACCATTCAATTCAATAACAAATAGCGAATATCACAAATTTTCTATTTAGTAATAATTTCTTTATATCTCAACTAAGAATGACCCAAAAACCAATCAGTTTCGAAGTTTATATATGACCATATCTGAGTAAATTTACCACATTGTCGGTACTGACTTTGATTAATACTTATTAACTTAACATTTCGTTGTTTCAAATTTCAAGATTCTGTTCAAATGGAAATAAAAATCAGTTGTTAAAGCATGTTTCTATCTCATGTTTCTATAGGTATCTCAATTAAGGTTGTAGATGATCCAAATCGATTCACTAGTTCTCAAATTACAATTTTTGCGATATTCAAATATTCTAACAACAAATTTAATGTATATATTGTACATTATACATACAAACGACAAGTCGTCGGATATGGCTCATAAAATTCTACAATTGTTATCTAAATATTTTTAAAGCGTAGATATGGAATGCAACTTTCCGACTGATGCGTGTAATCGTTTTTTTTCACAAAGAAAATTATAAAGTGGTAAGATACCTGCTTAATTGAAAAGTGAGTTCACAAGTACACAATTATAATGTGCGCTCCATCGTGTAATAACATAAAATAAGCAGCAAATGCAATGAACATAACTGAGGTGCTGGTGGTATAATGTTTTGCTTGAACGCTTCTCGTTAATGTTAAGGGCTTATTAAATTATTTTTAGCTATTGTGGGGTATGAATGGCCACTGAGGTGGTCGATTGTTGTATGGATAGTGTAGTGTATGACTGGTAAGGTGCATTTCAGCCCATTGTGCTACTTATTTGTCTCTTGTTCATCGTTTTGAATTGATGTAAGTGTCTTGGGTAAATTCGCAGCATGATACATTACGGAAACATACGTACGTTATGTACATTTTTATGGTTATTCTAAGATCTTATTATTCTTATTGAATGATTAATATAAGGTAAGATAGGGAGAGCTAGGGAGATAGGGGATGCTCGGAGTTTTGTTTACATGTAAAAAAACGGAACGAAGAGATTCGTTAAAGAACGAAAATCATCTAGGTACATAGTTCACAGAATTAGTAAGCCGAAGTGGCAAAGGGCAGACCACCAATGGGGTAGAAGAGCCCTTGAATGGACACCTTGAAGCGCAGTGTTTGAAGCTCTCCGCCCAGGTGAACCGACAACTTGAAGAAGTTTGCCGGTAGTGTATAAACCGTAAAAATGATAACTTTAAGGCTATATTAAGGTATACACTTTATGACAGAATATTTTTTTAAACAATATGTCATATAAATATTAATGTGATATTTATAGAATTTGCGATTATTTATTTTTTCCTTGACGATAGGCCGTTATTTAGAAATGATATATGTAATAGATCATATAAACCTGAGCGCCTGAGTCGCACAGGACGAATATTTCTCCAAACTTTATATGTATATTAATTATTTGTACTTAGTTATACGGTTTTTGTAAGAGTTTTCAGAAACATTAAACGATTTTACGGTTATTTGCTTATACAGTTACATTCTTTGAAGTCCTTAATAGGAGTAGGTATGTCTGTCTGTCTTTGAGGAGAAATACATAGATTGATAACGAGCATTTTTCCTTTGAAACGAAAAGAAATACAGAAGAATGGAGGTTAAATAGGTAGGTACCTAAAATACATTTATTATTTTGTGATTCAAAGGCTGAAAAGGCAGGACGTATTTAGTTGCAGCAGGTATTGAATTTAAAGACTGAAATAATTGGATATTACAGATATGTTTTATTTATATTTATTCAAGGGGAAGGTTATACGCTGCAATTCCAACAACCGCTGGGCGCACTCCCCCGCCTCTACTATTTCCCCAGCGTATGTAGGTACATACCTACGTGTTTGGATAGTGAGTGAGACATTCCAGAGCCCATTCCTATTTCATCCTATCCCATCCTTCCCCATTTTCCCAATCTTTTCCAACACAATGCCAAATATTGAGCGGCGGTAAACTAACCACAATAGTCAGCGTTTATATACCGCTTAAATGCCTATAAATACTTTCGAGAATTCAAGGATATTTAAGGAGGCTTTGTGTTCTACAGTGACACTTTACGGGCGGACGTCGATTGAGCGAAGTGGGGACTTATGATGATAGGGATGGAAATTTGTTACAACCGTTCGTCAATATCGTGTTCTTCCAAGTTCTTCTCACTTTTTGTCCAACACCAAAATGGCGGATCGAAGAAGCCATTTTGCGCTTGAAATTTTAATTGGAACGATAAAGGGCTGTTCGAAGAACATTCGGAGGTATGCGCCGTGTCGCGAAAAAACCATTCTCACAACAATGATAAGAGCCGTAAGTTAACATAGTGTATTGTACTGGAAATTGTCGTATGGTGTCGATTGGCCTTATTAGCACCATTATGAATAGCATCACCCCATTTCCTACTGTGGGTGTCGTAAAAGTTGACTAAGGGCTACAACGCGGCTACAACAAGCCCTAAGGAATTACATCTAAAAGAGTGGACTCGCCAAATCGCTTTTTAGCAAGCGTGACGTTTTAGTGCCGTACATCCCTCATGCAGTAGACCTATCTAGCAGTGGATACTAAAAGGGCTGGTTACAGCTATGGTTACCGTACTGAAAAATGTGTAATGCAATAAGAACTTTAACTTTAGTAAACTAAAAGATAAACAACAAACAACCCACCACGAATGGTTTAAATTTCTACTGTATTTGACGCACTGTGGGTGGGTACTATTTCTAGACGAATTTGTCGCCGTAGTGTGAACAAATGGAATTGAATTTGCGCTGTAAATCGCTAAATGCAAACTATTTTTTTTGGTAAAACCCAGGTGGCTACCTACCTACCTACTTAGTTTCAGTTGGTAAAGCGATTGCAAAATCCTTTATCTATATCTTGGTGTTGGGCAGCGTATAATATAAGTAGATAAGTTGAAAGTCAAAAGCAGTTAAAAGTATTTCACTGGAAGTATTATTTTTTAATTAAAGAATCTGAGTTTCTCATGGTATAGGTAAACTTCGACGTATTTTTCTTTTTATAGAAAAAAGACGGCAGACGATCATACAGTCCACCTGATGGTAACTGTGGTCCATAGACAACGGCGATACATGCCAACATGAGTGCAGAATGACAAACGTTGGCACGGCCCCAGATGTGCTGCCGACCTTTGCAGATTAAGGAATGGATTGGGAAAATAGGGAGGGAGGAGAGGATGGGATGGGATTGGGCTCCGGCGTATCTCACTTACTACCGAAACACGTACGTACATTGGGGAAATACGATAAAGTAGGAAATGCAGTTCTTATTGCATTACATTGGCCTTATTGTATTCTTATTGCAGTTTGGCCATGTTACCCCACTCCACACGACTCTATATCTACTCGTGAATGCATAACGCCCGAGATCCCGGCTTTGATATAAATATGTGAGACTGTGTGAGTGATTTACATTAAATGAGTTTTTATAAAGTTAACTTACCGCCTTACCGTGCCCTTATGTTGTGTCGATTAAAATTCCCATGTGAAATCGTACAAATAGGCGAGTTTTTACCGGACCACGCCTGCGCGGTGAGTGACGCGAACACCTTTTTAATGATACAAAATGGCGGATGACAAAGGGCTGCTATAATTAGCCGCTTGTTGAAAGAAACATGCCTGAAATATCAATTTTTGATCTACTTTTGAAGGTTATTTAGATAAATCGGATATACCTAAATGATTTTGTATAATTGTAGTATAACCTATTAGTAGTTGCAAGTACCTACTTATATATAATGAAGAAATTGTATATCTATTAGTTTCATTTTACTAATTTGTAGGAGCATGCATGCAATTAAAGTTTTAGGAGTTTTGTTTGTTGTCTATTATATTTTTTATTAGCTATAAACAAACTTATATAACGATAACAGCAGTAGATACCTACTAGGTATAACTATTTAGAGTTTTTAAATGTTTAACAGTTGCTTAGGTAGATAAACCTATTTTTTTATATTTTATATTTATATTTTTTATAGAAGAGATGGCAGACGAGCGGGCGTGTGTTATGATGGTAAGTATGGTCACCACCGCCCATGAACACCTGCAACACCGGGGGCCATGTGGATACGCTGCCGACCTTCATTCCACAACTAGTGGTATAAAATGTCTAAAAATAACTAAATCATAATTAACTAATGCCAAGTTTTAATCAACATAATCATGAAGAGAGTTTACTTTATAAAATTGCATACCTACCTACTTACATGTGCTTGCATACCTACCCAACTTCATAAGTTCAAAGCCACATTCCCTGAATGCGGGCACACACCTGCGGACGATTAACACGAATGTCAAAATAGAATTTCTAAGCTAAAATATTTCCTTACAACCCAAATTAATGATATAATACTGGGAACATTTTTTTACATATAAAGTATGTAACTTCTTATGTCCGCGGCATAAGGACGAATTTAGAGGTATTTCGATTAATTCACTTACAGTAGTAAAGTGGTCTTCTTATGCAACTTAATTGCTTGCAGTTGCACTCTTGTTGTGTGATTTGCTTTGGTATCGATAAAATAGTAAGGGTTTCTACTTACTTTCGATATTATTAATTTGTAGAAATCTTTAGTTGTGGCTACAACAAAAAAAATTTTTGGTTAAATCTTTAGGTTTTTAATTAAAGAACCGTTTTTATTTGTAATTGTAAGAGACATACACTGAAATCAAATCAAATTAAATGTTTATTGATAGCAAAGTTTTGTTAATGTAACTTAAATTCTTACATTGCTAACTAAATACATAATACCTAAATTAATTCCTTACACAAAGATGGATTACACAGATAGATACACAGTAAACAATAGTTGCTGTATCTCGTGTACAGAAAGCAGGTAGGTACCTAGTTACCTATAGGAAAATCTCACACTAAGCTAAGCGAAGCTTGTATCTCGAGACCAATAACAAAACGATTTTAACAATTGTACGAGTTAACATACTTATAGGTAGGTACATTAAATATAGCTACAATTTTTTTGTATCTAAGGTACCTGTATTTATAAATGGTAATCCTTTGAAGTAGGTAGGTACTCTTATTGCTGATACAGTTCATAACAAAATGATAATTTTATCATTGAATTAAATATTTCTTGGAGGCCAAACAAATTATTTTATTATTGTTTACAATTAGGGAAACATCTGTCGGAACAGATTATATCTCCAATCGACTGATTTACATCCCTAATTATGATGGAAACGTAAACCAAACCATACCATAAACAATTTGTAACTTCTAACGAGTCTCATGTTACACGGCCATAAATCATATTTTTTCTAGTTGGAAAAAAAACGCGGCAAAACTGCTAATTGACGATTTCCTAGTTACAGTTGATCGTTAAAAAGTGTTGTAAAAATGACTTTAAATTAATATTAGATCACTTTCTGTTTCATTTACCAGCTTCTACTGGAGTTATGGCTTTTGTTACTTTGCATTTTAATTTCAATTACATAAACTTAGGTATACCTTGTAGATACTTGTAATAAACAAAGGTAGGCTGCGCATCCGGGGCTTGCCAACGTTTGTCATTTTGGACTAATGTTGGCATGTATCGCGGATGTCTATGGGCGACAGTATCCACTTACCATCAGGTGGACTTTATGCTCGTCTGCCGCCTTTGTCCACAAAAAAAAATAGACATACATACCTATGCTACAGTCGTAATCTATATTGTTGTAAAATTAGCGCTGAGCACTCGAGTGCTCAGTAAGCGCTAATATGCCTCAAGAACCTTTTAGACTTAACCATTTTAGATTTGAGTTTTTAACCTCAAGGGTTTGAAACCAGTAAAACCTTCCAAAGGAAGGCGGCGCATTGTGTCAACGTTCGTCCGCTTACCTATTGCCGTACTTTCTTGCCGTACTTTCTTGCCGTACTTTCTTGCCGTACTTTCTTGCCGTACTTTCTTGCCGTACTTTCTTGCCGTACTTTCTTGCCGTACTTTCTTGGCGTGCTTTCTTGCCGTACTTTCTTGGCGTGCTTTCTTGTTAAGAAAGGTTTCTATTACGAAGGTAGGAGGCATCAATAGTTTTATAAAAAGTGAAACAAACTTTACAAACATAATACATAACCTATCCACTAAATATAAAATTTCTTTACACTGTCATTAAATTTCGTTTCGTTAAACCAAATGATCCAGCTATTATAGAAGATACCTATTAACGTGGACGCATACCACTAAATACATCAACATCATCATGAGATTTATCTAAATAATGAACGTAACACTCGTTTACATTTGAAAATAGATTGTTAAATCAAAATATGAAACGTAAAATATTTTTATCGTTCTGGAGTTATATTTAATTTGGTGATAGCTTAGGATAGGCAAGTACCTACCTACCTACGTATACTCCACTCAAATTCGTGTGTGATCTTGTGTTCATATCCTCGGCCCGTAGGTACCTCCGATTTTCTACTTTATTAAGCACTGATTTGACACTAACTCAGCTTTGAGAGCAAAACCTGTGAGGAAACCCACTTGCTCCAGAAATAAAATAAAAATAATCTGGTGTATGTAGGGGAGAGGCGTACAAAATGAAATAGGTGGGTAAAATGACATACTTGCTTTTTTCCAAAACCACAGACAAATTAGTTCTCATAATGACCCGTAGAGGACCGTTTAGTAACATCTTATATCCTGTGGTGGCGCCAGTCGCGTTCGGTTGAGCATGTGAAGTGGACACGTGTTTGTGTGAATTTTGCATTTACGAGTTTTGTTTGGATGGATTTTGTTTCTTCGAAAAAGTTAGTATTGTCTTACATTTATTAGTTTTTAGTGGCTTAATTTTATTGTTTTATTTGTAAATAACTCCTATTATGTGTTGAAATCTCAAAATTCTTCGCGAAATTAAAGTTACTAATTTCTTATGTTTAAGGTTATAAAGTGGACAAAATGGCATACCACTTGTTCGGGTAAAATAGCATAGTATGTCGTTTGACCCATCTTTTTTTTCTTCTTTCAGATAATCTAAAATCATGCCTCGCAACTATTCTAGAAAAACAAACCGACAGGGTTGGGATAAATCCTCTATGGAAAAGGCAATTGACGCTGTGAAGAAAAATGAAATGGGTTGGCTTTTAGCTTCTAAGGTGTTTAGCGTACCACAATCAACTCTTAGAAGACATGCACTGCACAAAAATAAAGTCTTAGCTCCAACTACAAAAGGTGTTTAGCTACCAGTTTGAGTAGCTACCAAATCAGTTTTTTTCAGCTTCCGCAGTTGGTTCACATGACAAGATTGAATTTAATTACTTACCTTATTCTTTTAGGTATGGGAAGGTACGAGACTGTGTTCACTCATGAGATGGAAAGAGAGCTGGTTGCACATATAAAGTTGCTGGAAACCAGATTGTTTGGTTTCACACGGAAGGAAGTTCTTGAATTGGCCTATCAGTTTGCAGAAGCGAATAATATTGCTCATAATTTTAACAATGAAAAGAAAACCGCTGGTAAAGAGTGGCTGGCTGGATTTCGTCGAAGAAACCCAGACATATCTTTGAGGAAACCCGAAGCAACTTCAGCTGCGAGAGCCCAAGCCTTCAACAAGCCGCAAGTAGCCCTATTTTTCAACACTTACCAAGAAATTATTCAGAGCAATAACATTTCTCCGCATAGACTCTATAACGTCGACGAATCAGCTTTATCGACTGTTCAAAGACCACAAAAGGTGTTTGCTACCACTGGACGTAAGCAGGTTGGGGCTTTAACTAGTGCTGAAAAGGGGTCTCATGTGACTGTTGTTTGCTGCATGAGTGCAAATGGTCATTTCATCCCACCGTGCCTAATTTTTCCTAGAAAAATAATGAAACAGGAGTTAATAGACCAAGCTCCAACCGGTAGTTTGGGAATTGCACAAGAATCAGGTTGGATGACCACAGCTGTATTTTATAAATGGTTGGTGCACTTTCAGACGCATGTGAAAGCTAGCATTGAGGACAAAGTGCTTTTGATAGTTGATGGACATATCAGTCATAAAGGTATAGAAACTTTAACATTCGCAAAAGAGCATGGAATCATTATGGTGTGCTTACCGCCTCACTGTACACACCGCATGCAACCCTTGGACGTATCTTTCTATGGTCCACTGAAGACCTATTTTAATCAAGAAGTGAGCACTTGGTTAAAGAGTCATCCAGGCCGAGTTGTCACTCACTTTCAAATAGTTTCCATTCTCAACAAAGCTTATGGTAAAGCAGCAACAGTCCAGACGGCAGTGAATGGGTTTCAAAAAACAGGTCTCTGGCCTGTCGATCTAAACATATTTCCCGATTATTTATTTGAGCCTGCGGAGACGACAAATATCCCCATGCAAAACTCTCCGGTAGAGTCCGAAGAATGCTTATCAACAGCAGAAAACCTATGTATTTCCTCAGCAGATCGACCTCAGGTTGAAGATGGCTCTACATCACTGATAGTTGCGAGTACATCAGCCATAGTCAACCCACCTACTACCTCCACATCCACAGCCCAATCTAAAGACAAAGCTCCTGCAATACTTATGACAACTTCAGCATCTAGATTGATACTCCGAGATACAAATATCAATGTTCCAGTAAGCGTGTTATCTCCAGTGCCGGCAGGAATATATGTGACTGGGCAAGGCAAAAGAAAACCACGAAAAAAATCAACAGTATTGTTGTTAACTTCAACCCCAAACATGGAAGAAGCTAAAGCAAAATCTGCTCCTCCACCTGTCCCAAAGAAAAAAACGAGAAAGGCAACAAAAGCTTTGAATTTCAGTTCTGATAGTGAAAACGATTTCACATCGCAATTTGACACTGAAGATGGAGATGAAGATTGTCCTTGCATTTATTGCAACGACCTCTACTCAAGGTCTAAGCCGAAGGAGGTTTGGTTACAGTGCTTGATATGTAAAAGATGGGCTCATGCATCGTGCGCAGATGTTCCGAAGAAGACGAAGTCTTTCACATGTGAACTCTGCATATAATGAACGGATTTTCATTACAAATTTGGTATGCCATTTTGTACATACCACCTATGTCATTTTACCCGCCCAGGGCGGACAAAACGGTTTTTATTCAAGTTTTTTAGATATTATCAATAATTATATTATTATTGTTTTTAAATGATTGATCTCTTTATTCCGACTAAGTAATGAATCAAAGAATATAAAGATACATTAAGTGTTGAAAAGTATGAATAAATAAAGATTTTATGACTGATTTAATAACTAGTATGTCATTTTGTACGCCTCTCCCCTATATCCACTAATCGACACTGGGCCCGAAAACCGTGATTTACTAAAGGAGGTCTGTGCCCTGCACTGGGACATTAAAATGCCTACATATTTCATCTGATTAACGACTGAATTTAGTGTTTAAACTCATTAGTCACGTTGTCTATTCCTAGAGTACTAGCAATAGTAGTAATAAGTAATAAGTGTAGGTAGTAATTCCTAGTGTACCTAAGTAAGAGTCTATTCCTAACTGAGGGTACCTACGGTAGGTAAGTAGACGAGAATTGAAGGTGGGGGGGGGGGGGGGGGCGTTGCTTTCGTTGCTCGTTGCTTTCAGAATATTTTATCGGAAAGAGTCAACTTCGAAAAAGGAATTGCTGCCTATTTTTTTGTTTCCGATATGCCCTAAATCATATTTTCGGATTCCGTGGATGTTTCCGAGACCTCTTAATGCCGTATTTGGACCATTAGTCAGAATTCCACGTCATTTGTACCGCGGTATTGGAATTCCGGTGTTGCGAACACGTGGATCTTGATTTGCCGTGTCATTTATCATTATCGCTTTTATGCCCTCGGGTTTACACAATATTAAAAAAATATATACCTAATAGGACACAAAATAATAAGTAATTTCAAATTTGCCCACATTTAACAGAAGTTGAATACTAAGCTCAAAATAGTATCTATAACAAATTTATAAAATTATACATGACTATGGAGAGTTATTGGACCTTATTGTCGATATGGACTTATTTACTAATTTATTTGATAGGTAGGTATACAAAATTTTTTGTGAGTAAGATTTTCTAACTTAAAAATTCGTTGTTTTAAGAGTCTGTTACAATACAAATATGCTCTACCTACCATCACGACGGCCTAAAGTGCTCGATTAGGGTCGACTACTTTTGACTAATCATGGCTGTAGGACTTGGCACCAACACTGATCTAAACATTTCAAGAACAAATAAAATCCTAATTCTGAAAAAAAAAAAAACATTTAGATATATAAAATTACGACTCATAAGAGTGACGAATACTTTCACGACAGTCTATCAAAAAACAGAAGTCAACGAACTCGGATTCATCAATGGGACCCACGATGAACCATGGCTTTGAGAAAGGTTTGAGCACATCCCCTGTATATAGATGATAATAAAACATAACTATAATAAATAATAATAATAGACCGAAAATCAATGTACCCGTCATAATTAATAACAGAGCATTACAGCCACTTCCTCATCCATCCGACGTGGAAAACCAAACAGTCGATCTCTATAAAAATACCAAATTCCAGCAACACATTTAAAACACGACAATGATCTTTGTTACGTGAGCATAAAAGTCAATAAAACCGCAGCATAGGAAGTTGTGGGGTCACACTATCTTTCATTTTTCTTCGCACCCCTGGTAATTAACTGTCTACCGTACCGAATACTAAATACCTATTTAGTACAAACTATCCACGTGAAAGTGAGACAGAAATAAATGTCTGCACAGCGGTAAGAAAGGGATAGATGCAGGGGTAATAGATATCACCCCAAGTTTTCACGCTCGTTTATGATCCTTAGGGCGTTTATAGACGTTTCTGTCTCCCCTACAGTTTGTGGTTTATTTTCGTAAAGCAAACCGGGTGTGAAGTGATAGGAAGTTATTTTTAGTGCAAGTAGCTGTAACTGATCGCATTATGTCCGTCCCTACAAGATTATTTATTTACATAAATTACCATTATGAGCTCCTGATTATAATATAGATAGACCATTACTTATCTACGTAAATAGGTAGGTACAGTACGGCTAGAAATATAATGCGCATAGGAATCTTCCCCACACATTGGCAAAGGTCGTATTGATGTGTAAACAGCTCTATAGAATTCCGTGACAAGTGCACGTATGTGGTTGGCATCAAGGCTTAATGACAACTGGCCTAATCACCACGTTACGTTTTGTGATTCGGTTTTTGTCGGAAAAACGAAGTATGGCGAAGATGCGCATTTGTATTTCTACCCGTACTGTACCTATAGGTACAGTCTGGTATTTTAATAGTATAAAATTTACAAATAAACGAGGAGATACTGCTAAATTAACACAATATCTCCAGTAAATAAGTACTAATAATACCTACACCTTGAAAACATATTTGAATAGATTACGTTTATCAGTTGATCATATTACCACCCATGAAGCCTCTTACACATTATACGCATCTATTTTTAGTCAAATAGATTAATTTACAAAAACACCGATAGCCTATCTTACGAGTAGATAGCAAATTAGAAATTAAAGAAATATGCTTCATGAATAATAACGTCTAAAAATGTGCAAATTTATTTAATTAGGTAAAGAAACATTTTTGTCCTTAGTTCTCCAACGCCATTCCGATCTATTTTTCCTTAAATAAGTAGCGTTCATTCAATAGTGTTAAAAATGTTGACTAAACAACCATATTTTGTAAATATTAACTAAGTGGGTACTAAACAAGAAACTTACGTTTCGTTTAAAGGTGAAAATCTTTTATTAAATAAAAAGCTTTATATAAAAAGTACTTATAACAACCTACATCCCTATCTATTAGAACAAATACGAGACAAGTAACATACATAATAGGTATATCTAACGTCGCAACTCGCAAATCAAACTAATTAGTACGTCACATTGTTAACAACGTTTTATAACTGGTGAATGAGCAAAATAAATAAATCATCTTCTAAATAATTATCACTACTGTCATCCTAAATCACGTGCACTAATTTGAAGCGGATCCACAAACACCGAGCGCCAAAATTCAGCAAAATGCGCCCCTCGTCCCTCCCCCCCCATCTCCCCCGCCGGCACTAATCTCATAAAGAGAAACCAACTCGAGTATTGCTCAAAAGGATTTAACAAGCGGCATTCACGACTCCTCATTATATTTTTATACTTTATACCTCTGGTGGCGGACATAAAGTGCGCGATCAAAACGCGCGAACCCCTACAAAAGGTAATTATGTTTTGATTCCTACAAAAAAAAATCGAGTATCACAAAGGAGACTAACGAGATAAGAGCGTGCTAAATCGCTCTCCCCTCGGCCCCCGCTCGGATCAATTCGGAGCAGAGTGGTCGATTGGCTGAGCAGGACGGCTTTATTCGTGAGGCGGCACTTAGAAAGGCCACGCCTTCAAACCGGTACGAGGGTCTGCGCCTCTCCTCATCCGCCAGTCTGCCTCCGACCGCGCCCGCATGCGTACACGATCCCACGATCGCGACACCAAAGTGTAAACTGTGCTAAATGGAACTGACCAGCGTTCAATGTTAAAGAAACAAAGCTACGAGGAGAAAGAAGTGAACATGGCGATACAGAGTGTTTCCAGATATCCTAGCAGCCCGGCAGAAGCTACCGAACCTCCCAAGGCTTCAAGGATTAGCTTCAGTGTGGCCTCAATCCTTGCAGACACAAAAGCGAACCAAGTGGACGAGACTGCTGAAATGATCAGGCATCATAGAACGATCCCCGAATCACCTTTGAGACAATCTCCATCAGCGCAACCTGAACTTCCCGGCGGGAAGTCATTATCACCTAGGCCGTCTTCGCAAACACCTCCTTTGAATCTTAATGTCTCTGCGACAGTTACATCTTCAGATGATGAATATGAAGATTCAGTTAATCAAGAAGATTCTATAGTTGATGTAGAAGATTTACAAAACGGCATTCATAGTGAAGATGAAGATAGAACGACGAATGAAAAGGAAAGAACAGAACCTATAAGACCAACACCTTTTAGCGCCTTAGCAGCGGCGGCGGCGGCTTATCACGGACTCGGCTGGCCTGGACCTCCTCCAGTGGTGCCTTCATTTGGAAGTCTGTTTCAGTCGCATTTTCCTGTAGGACACATAACAGGTCAGCGAGTTTTTCTATTCAAGTAGTCTCAAATATAAGATTAGTGGCTAGATTTAGTTAGACTCTTGTTGCAGTATTTTCTTCGTTTAGTTTTTAACGTAGATTATTTAACCACCTACATGGGGTTTTGACTACTTCTTGGTCAATGAAGTATTTCAGACATTTTTAAATTCATCTTTTAGAAAACCCTTCTTATACAGGTTCCTCCGAATTTTAGTATGTATAATAATAATAATAACACAATTTAATGGGTTGTATTTTAATTCTAACGTAGAAATTAATCGACGTTTGGTAAATTTTCAAATAATTTTTAATTTTCAGATGATACATTTTTTTTTTAATAAATTAGTCCTTTTTTAAGGTCTAGAAGTAGGTAGGTACCTATTTTCTTTTATTATCCATAGTTTTATTTTTCGAATCTTAACTTTAAGTTAGGTATTTTCGTATACTATATGTAAGTAGGTAATGTAAGTCATTCCTGCATTCAAACCATAGGTACCTACCTATCTACTCGTGCAATTTTTTCCAATAAGTATTATTATGTTTTTGGTATCGTTCTTCAATTGTGGGTTCTTATTGTTCATGCACCTACCAATAATTCTTACTTAGTATCGGACTGTATGTTTTTTTATAATAGACACGTGTCTAGTATAAAAAAATACAGACAGTCAAACAGATGTGTCGTATAGGTAAGTACTAATACCGATCACTAAAAGATTATTTAATGTACCTATCTATCTAAGTAGTAACAATTATTCGTTATTGTCAACTTTAATCAATATAGGTAGAGACTAATTCACCGATCCTCGTAGCCTATGGCTTTAATTCGATTTTTTAGTAAAAGTAGGTATTTATGCTTGTTTATTTCTATTAATTTTATTTCACTTGTACCTATAACATCAAAATTTACCTATCATAGACTTATTTTCAAAAATATTTTTGCTATTTTGAATAAATATTCTTAGCTGTCTTGAATGGATGCTCAAAATGTGTATTAAGTAGATATTATTTTATTGTAAGTTTTCGGCAGACGAGCATACAATCCACCCGATGGTAAGTGGATACTGTCGTCCATAGATATCCGCGATACATGCCAACATCAGTGCAGAATGACAAACGTTGGCACGCCTCCGGATGCGCTACCTACTTAGCTTTTGGGATGTAGGAATTAATTTAGAGAAAGAGTTGGGAATAAGTTTCAGTAAATGTTTTGATATAGTTATTGGGATATTTTTTTAAATTAGGTATAAGTACACACTTTTAATTTTCTAATAACGGTTGCCTCTTGCTAATAATTATCTTATTTGAAACAATGCATTGCAATGCAACCAGTCCTTTCAGTATCCACTGCTGGGCATGGGTCATGTATGGCCATAAAACGTCACGTTTTTGCTAAGCGGGTTGGCGAGTCCATTCTTTTAAAGGTGGTGTATGTAATTCCTCTGGACTTGTGGTAGCCCTTTGTTATCTCTTAGTCGGCTGTTACGACCGACACCCGCGGAAACAGATGGCGAGTGCTATTCTAGAGGCGACGGACACCACACAGCAACTGAATGAATTATATACCTACATATGAAACTACGTACCTATAGCAGGTAGGTAATTTAGTTTAAAAACTCATAATGAGGTCAATTAGTAAACACGGGAAATACAAAATTGATATTAATAATATCCACTCGTATTAATAACGATTACTAAACAATTATTCATTTATATTTTTAAATAACAATGGACACAATCGGAAATGTCGGGTAAAATCTATATTAATAATGAAACTAACAGTAAAAAAACAGGTACCCTGTGGTCAGTAATTACATTTCATTTTCCTTATAAACAGGATGTTTAATGCGATAAGCTGCAGGCATTTTTGTAGAATTTCCAGTGTTAAATTTATTATAAATATTTTAGGAGGTTATCATTATTACACGTTTACATTTAGTCGCCCATCTAGGATTATTTATCAATTAGTTATGTTTGTCTATATTAATTTTACAGAAAAATAATAAATAATAATGGGATATTACTAATTACTTAAAATACACATGAGATTGCTCATCTATTATTTATCAATTAGTATTTTATCTTGTGTGGTGTTAGTGATAATCAAATAAAATAAATCGTGGGACTGCTTTTTTGTGTGCTTCTGAGTAGTCCTGTTCCCTCTTCAAGGCTTTATTTACTGAGCGGCTCCTGACTTACTTCGACGGGACTGGACATTGACAGGATACGCTTTAGACTTTGAAATTGTTTATTACGAAGAAAACTCGACACTGGCAGAATTGCCATTGCCACATATTATAAAAAAAAGTATTAAATTCACGTTAAAATTCATATTGGGTAATTTATTTAAAATATTTAGTTGAACTAAAATATTTTGAATGAATTCAAATACGATACTATAATTAAATACTATAAATACTCTATTATATCAATAGAAACGCAGGTTAAGTCGCTATGTACCTACCTACCTATTGTGGACAATATACGGATTATGGCGGATCTACATAAGTTGCCTAATGGCAACGTACCTACTATAAATCAAATAATAAATCACTTATGCAACTTACCTATATCACTAGCACTAATGGGTTCATATTGCAATAAAAAACAGGTAGGCACCTAAATAACACAACATAACAAGTCAGTTAGAAGTATTTACCTATACCTAGGTATGTTGTACTTAGATAAAGTAGATACTCGGCATGTTTCGAATAGCACAAAACACTATAGATACCTACCTACACGAATACAAATACAAATACGAAAATAATAAATATTTTTTTAGTTCAATTTGAAGTTAGATACGGAACTGATTTTCAAATAAACTTTATCAATTATAGTTTTTTACTTATAGAAAATCTATTTTACTTCCTATTCGTTTAGGTTCGTCGGTATTTACTATTCGTTTAGTATTCGAGTATAAGTATTTGGGAAGCATTCTTTATTATTCAGTAAGTATTCATTTAGGAAATGGCGAATATGAATACCTATTTGAAAATTGGCGAGTAGGTACTACCTATTCGTTAAAACGCCAAAATTTTCGGAACCTCTTATATAGGTACCTACATATCTACCTACCAACGCGTCACTGAAATATTGCAAAACCTAGATTACGCCAACTACCTGAATTAAAACCGTTCTGGAGAGCAATAAAATGATTTTAGGGAACAAATTAAAAGTTACAAACATATATAAATTCTGTTGTTCTATCTAAAAAGTTTGCAGTGCTCATTACTCAGTATAGAGCAGTGACCAGGTGCGATGCGCACGACGCAAGTAGAGTGCAACTGCGCGTAGAGTTAAAGATATATTAGAAATGTACTAGGTAGGTAGGTATATAGATTTTGAAAAAAATCTATTCTACTTACTGTAACAGAACAACATATTTTCAGGGTTTACGTCGTTGCAGTGACATATTGTAGGTAGGTATACATTCTACATAGGTAGGTATTAAATAGGTACATAGTAGGTATTAATTAGGTACTTAAAACTATAACAGGATGCAATTTCGTATGCAATAACTAAGCGATGATTTTTTTTGCGCCATTCGACTCAATTTAGTGTAGGTAGTATTTTAATGAATAGTCCCAGCGCCTTCTAAAATTAATCTATTACAAATACAAAATCTTAATCTGCTCTCTTATAAAATTTCATTTTTGTCGTTTGGATCAGTTATGCAGATTGGCATCTTAATAGGTAAATATTTCCGTCTCCAGATAATCCTTTGCATAAGAGTACCTATCTAGTAAAACATTTGAACGCCCAACAAAGAGCAGTTTTCGAGAACAAGCAAGTTAAAGGCAAACAAAGCCGGACATAAATAAAGGATCTGTCGAAACGTGAAAACAATATACCCATTGAATGCGATACAAGATGGCGGGATCCGGGGATAAATATGGCGTCCGTTTTGCATAAACACCCGCTATTGCGAGCGCGGGAAATGGAAAATTGACACTTGCGTTTAGAAACACGTAGGTACCTAAGCTGGTATATTGAAGGAGGTAGTTATTGAAGGTATGCGTTAGGTATAATAAAATAGTTTGATATTTTATTATATCTACCTATTATATCAATTCAATTTAATATTTTAACAAAGATTTTTGTTTATTTAATAAAATATCAAACTATTTAATTAATAATTAATTAATAACATAGAGAATTTAATATCATAAACGTTAGAAAATATATTTTTATTAAAATTGCAAAGGTTTTTTCTTGGGTTAAGAAAAAACTGATAACCAAAATAGGTAGGTACCTACTTGTAATATTTCCTAGAGCCTGTGATAGCCTAGCAGGCAAATGAAACGTGGTATAAGAAAAATGCAGCTAAATAAAAAAAATACAAATGCTGTTCTTTTTATTTAAAAAAATATATATAATTTATATTTTCTGTTATAATTAGGATGAAACTGAAACATAAGTGAATTTAAAAAGAAGACCAATCAAAAAGTTTTTAATTTAAAACTATAAATAAATTAGGTATCTACTTATCTACAATTTAATTTTTGAGATTTTCGCATTTCTCATACTTATTAATCTACTCGTATTTAAACGGGTCTTAACGCGTATGTTTACCTTATTTATTAATCCATATAACTTGGTTACTATTAATTTAGGATTTGTTTGTAGAAACTAATCATTAAAAAAAAACTTAATGCCTACTTTAAAAAAGCAAGTTACTTTAAGAAAGCAAAAGGGCATGGATTCTCAGTAATTGAATTAACATGAACTAATCGATCGACAGGTATCTACACCCTGTTTTATGTCTGTGGGTCACGCAATTCCATTTATGGTAGGTATATTTGTATATGAAAATAGTCAACTGCGAACCTACAAACTGACTATTTAATTCGACTTATTTATTCGAATAGTTATACACTTAAAATCCACAGCCGTAAAATATAATTTATAGAACTGATTTTTGTAATAATTTACCACAAGTACCTACCTACCTATTTGTGCTAAATTAGTACTTACAAAAATACAAGGTTCACTTTTATATTGTCGAATACTTTCGACTTTTTTTAAAGGATAGGTTGATGAATATGAACAAACCACGGGGCGGATTAGGTATATCGTACCAGATTTAAATTGATTGAAATGAAATTTGTCAGAAAAATAATTTAGAATCCATATCAAGATTAAACTCGTAAATGTTAAAGACAATTAAAAAATCACAAAAATAATTTGATTGGACAACTTTCGGGTTCGCAGTGTCTTGATTACTGTACACCACATAGGAGCTCATCGTCAAGGAAATGCGAGTACCTACACCGCCTTTCGATGACGGCAAAAACCCGAAGTTGGCCTTAAAGATATTCTCTATTAGGTATACAAACGTTTATGTTATTGCATTGTTTATTTATATTAACCTCCCCTACAAAGTAAGTAAGTACCTACACTTATTGCATAAGTATAGAGTAGAGGGATAGAATAGAGGGAAAGCGACATAAGAAGTTAATAAAGTTAGAAATACATAATAAAACTGTTAGGTATACAAAGTTAGTACTACACCGATTTGAAACGTGCGTGTGTACTAACAAAAAGGCCTTACCATAAACTAGAAACTAGAGTGTTAAAACTTTAGCTAATGCTTACTAATTTGTAGAAGAACTACTTAGCGAATCTAGATAATAGCGCTTTAATGAGACACGCAGACACGAACTGCGAAGAGCGCGTTGCACAGAGTTGCAATGTTTCGTCCACATTGTTAATGATGCATACTTTTTGAGGAATATTCAATTTAAAGAGTTTGAGGTTTTTGTATTATTAATACTACCCTATTTACAAAGATTATTTTTCTAAATACGAAGCATTATACACGTAAATCTTATACAATATGCACAGGTTTATACAACATTTTTGTTACGGCAATAAACATCGGAAACATTATCTCCTTATGACATATTGTTTTTATCGCTTAGAAATAAATAACAATATTACAGTGAAAGTGATAGGATATCAAAAGCAGACAAAGGAAATGATGGTATTACTACCTAATGGAAAAAGGACAAGGAACATTAAACAGCAATGCTGTACTGAAAACAGTAAAATTGACACTAATAAAACTGTAATTTAACCTTGATACATTTATTAAAAAAACGTAAATATTATATGGCAATTAATACAGAATCATGCGCAGGATCTTCAAGGTTTTTGGCTTCGGAAATTGAACGGTTACACCACGTGTGTAATACTCATTATTTACAGCGCATAGCACATCGTGTTTGTTACGACGATTTAATACGATTGAATTCGGTCCAGTATTTTTTCTTCACTATACGTATTTATACATATCGTTTTTTTTTGTCTCGGTACTCTTACACCGTGTTTTAATTGGAAAACAACATGTCGTCATTGCGTGAGGTTTTAACATTTAGTTCGAAATACCAAGACTGTGATCAGGGTAGAATCTCACGGCCGTTGAATGAATAATATATAGACTTTGTGGATATAACTATTTTGCTCGCGACTTTACCCGCTGAAATTCCTTTCACCCGTAAAATCGAAATTTGCGACATTTTCTTTGAACTATTATAGTAACCAAACCTTTTATTATTCACTGCTGGACACGGGCCTCCTCGAGCCCTCGCCGAGCGCCATTCTTCCATTCTCCATTCTTTAGTCCAGTCCATTCTTTTAGAGGTGGTGTAGTTCCTCGGGGCTTTAAGCGGCTTCGTTCACTCTTAGTCGCCTTTTACAACACGGGAAGAAATGCCAGCCTACACCACATAACACACGGAAGATTAGGACACTTTTTTAAAATTATTATTTACAAATTAAAATTGGTTCAATATTGGAACAAAATATATAAATACTTAAACTTTTGCAATGATATCATACCGTAAGAATATAAAATCTGGATATAGATGGTGCAAACCGTAATATAGCATCAGAAATCTACATCCTGGGATTAGTCTGAATGAACAGACTGACAGACAGATATTAAATTATTATATTTGTCCCTACATTCAGTCTATTTGTGTAGCTTTATTAAATAATTACAATGTGAAATTAAAAAATAAAAGTGCGCACGGACATGCAATCCAGCCTGTAACGGTTGTTCGTCACGAATGACATTTTAAATTTGTTCTGCACTTACAACCATCGACGATACATTCCTGGTCTATAGAAATGGAAGCAGTTTATCTTACCCAGAGGTCCATACATAGATAAATAAAACTATTGCACATCAAAACAAAATAAGACAGTAACAGACATTATAAACACTTGAAATGCACAAGAGGCGCTAAATGTCATCTCTGCCAGACAATTTTGGGTAGAGAGGAAATCAATATTTTAATCACAGGTAGATGGTATACAGTATATATAATGACATAATATAATACATATATATTACATATTATTATACATATATATCTATTAAGTATATATAATATAGATAGTAGTCAAATGAAATACCATATAAGTAATAAGATGAAAGGTAGTAACACAGGCGATAAGATTGAAGAAAAATATAAATAAAGTACATCATTACAATTGCCCTTACGTACCTAATTGTAATGGGTCCTGAGTAGAATTGGTGGGCAACCCTGTAAAGCCTACTCAGGTAATACTTAATAAATAAATATATAAATAGCTAGGGTAGGGTATCTCGTAGGTACTATGCCTTAGGATACCCTTAAGTCAACCCCTACGAATAGAAGTCCTTCTATAGAAAGGGCCTATATGATCCGTAAATTGTTATATATCAACTCATCAAAAGTTAATGTCACAATTCCAATTCTGTTTCTCTCTTCATCAGGTAATGGAAGTTAAATTAAACATTGCACACTCAATGTGAATTATCTTATCAATTAAACATTGTACTCAGCGCTCACTCATTGTGGGACGCCCTCCGACCAGATGGACCGACGATTTAAAGAAGTTCATCGGTGGTGGTTGGATGAGAAGAAGATCGTATGGTGGTGAGGTGGTGAGAGACCAATATCCAGCAGTGGAGAGACATAGGCTGATGGTATGATATGGTACGGTAACACTCATTGTTACAAATAGATTGGTAATGCGGTACTGTAAAACTATCAATGATGAAACGGACATCTACTTACAGGCACTGGTTCACTGGGTCCTAAGCCGGTAGGTACTTGAAAGGAAACCAATTGAATGTTTTGACATACCACGAGTGTAGACCTAGCATTAGGTACTAGAAGTCGGTTAATGAAGTACCAGCTTTCTTTCAGCCAATTATACGTATTTATTTGTACTCGGTCAAATTAATTAAAATGTACATCTATATATATAATAAAATCATAACAGAACTGTGTCTGTTACATGAAATATATTTTGAAAAAGTCATTGACGTGTAAAGGTATGTAGGTAGGTAAAATGTGATGCAAAGCCCAAAACATTTTTTTTTAGGACCTTTCGTCAATCCATTTGAACGCGCATCACGCAAAAACCAAAAACCCAATATCTGGAGGGATTTTAATAAAATTTGGCATAGTTATAACTTATATGCTGGGTTCACATTTAGGATACTTATTATCCAGATTGATTGTAGAGTTCCCACGGGAATCATAAGTACATGCAAACAGTGACGTAACTAGCCTTTTATGCGCCCGGTGCGAGCTTCTATAACTGCGCCCTTGAAAAATGTTCTAATCTTACCCGGCACTGACAATAAAATGGACAATGTCTGCTCATTTCTGCGCCCCTCCAGGGTCTGCGCCCTGTGCCTGGGCACCGCTGGCACCGCCCTAGTTATGGCACTGCACGCAAACGAAGTCGCTGGCACCTCTAATAGGTACATAATCTGTTTGAATGTTTTTACATATGATAATACCGTCATTTTTTCTAATACAGTCTCTTTGATAGATACCGTATGTTTGTTTATAGACGTTTATTTATTTATTTTTATGATATTTGCGAAACAAACAGAACATCCTACAAATAATTTGTGAACATAAAAGATGAAAAACATAATGAAATAAAATTTCCACTACCTATTGCACCTATTACTATTGTACCTACCTATTAATTAGTAGTAGGTACCTATTGTAGCTAGCTGGCCGCGTGGTTTCGTCCGGCTTTAGAATAGCACCACTTCATCTTCACAAACCCTGAAGAACTACACCACCTCTAGTGTGGACAAAGTGGACTCGCTAATCCGCTTGGTCAGCGTGGCGTTTTAAGGCCATATGCCCCTTATGCACAAGGCAGCGTGCACGAGGAGGCCTGTAGTCAGCAGTGGATGATAAAAGGACTGGTTACAGTACTGTAGCTAGCGTCAGACTGTGTGTTTCTTGGTCACAGTACTCTAGCTAGCGTTAGACTGTGCGTTTCTTGATGCAGTACTCTAGCTAGCGTCAGACTGTGCGTTTCTTGATGCAGTACTCTAGCTAGCGTCAGACTGTGTGTTGCTAAGTCACAGTACTCTAGCTAGCGTCAGACTGTGTGTTGCTAAGTCACAGTACTCTAGCTAGCGTCAGACTGTGTGTTTCTTGGACACAGCACTCTAACAAGTATCAGACTGTGCGTTTCTTGGTACAGTACTCTGCCTAGCGTCAGACTGTGTTTCTTGGACATAGCACTCTAGCTAGCATCAGACTGTGAGTTTCTTGGCCACAGTACCTACTCTAGCTAGGTCAGGTTGTGTTTCTTTGAAGGGTGTAATTTTTTCAGTTTCATTGCTTAACGAACTTTGTGTCTTACAGCTGGTTTTAGTTGCATGCAGGTGAAGTCAAAGCATATTGGTAGTTTCATATAAATTAGACGAGGCCACGCGAGGTCATGTTTGATCGAAATACGCCGATTGTGTTTATGTTAATATATGGAAACTTTTAAATTAAACTACAAATGTATATTTATTAGCAGTGCTAATTGAAAAAACAAAGTTGAACAACAGTTTTAACAGTAAAATGAGGTTATTGACGTCTACTTAAACTAGGCGCAAACCAAATCTCTCATACTTTGTAATAAATAGTTCTTGCAACTCACCAGCGGGTGTCTGCCGCTGCTTGTAGTAGTGATTGTCGTTTCTTGTAAAAAGAGACATTATATCCTTTTTTACTATATGCTTTAAAATCATTGACACGAAAGTTACTTTCCGCGTATACGGACAAGCAAGGTTGCCGCGCACTCATATAGTCCACGAACTATAATAACTGTTCAATCACAACGATACTTAATCACAACATAGTTTTGGTAAGAAAGTTACCAAAGTGATGTTGATTTCATATATTGCTATGTTATTTATTAACGGCTGGCTTATCAAATTAAATTTTAATAACTGCAGAAGTCGGGAATTTAAAATAGATAGACCATAGTTTAAACTAACATATTTTTGTTTGTTTTGTAGAAAGAAGATGGCAAACGAGCATACAGAGCATACCTGGTGGTAAGCGGATACTGTCGCCCATAGACATCCGCGATACATGCTAACATTAGTCCAAAATGACAAACTACGGCACGCCCCCCGGATGCGCTGCTACCTTTGTTGATGAAAGAATGGATTTGGAGAAAGGATTGGGGACGTGGGAAGGGATAGGATGGGAATGAGCTCTGACATATCACTCACTACCGAAACAGGTACATACATTAGAGAATATAATAAAGTGGGAAATGCAGTACATTTCAAGGTAGTATTCTGTGAGAGAGGGGTAACGAGGCCGGCCAGTCGAGTGCGCCCAGCGGCTGTTGGATTGCAGCGTGCACTCTCCCCCTCCGATAATATCTATTGACGTCAATAAAATTTCATTTAGAAGTATATTTCGATGAGACTGTAAGAAAACATTTTTGACCAAAACTAAAGCGTAATATTTTCTTCTTTTACACAATTTTTATTTTAATATGTAGCTAAGTTCCATAATAAGTAAATTGAATACCTACCTACCTACTTATTTCTGTTCTTATGTAGAAAGTATTTACATAATCCCAATACAAGTGACCACAATCTTTAGTACGAAATCAAACGTGAGGACAAAGGGTGCATGCCTTTAACCACTGAAAAATAAAACAGTTTGTTATCGCGCCACAATGGTACGGCCGGCTATTGTTGCGTTTACGAAGTATAATACGCGTTAATACGATTATTATAGCCTGCACTATTTGTTTACGATCGTACATAATAGTCTATTACAAAATTAAATTGCTTAACGCTTGCTTCGTAAATGCGTTGATTGGAAATAATGTCACCGTTACGCGTTTACCTAATTAAGGTTTTTATTGATTAATGGAGGCATAATGTAGTTTTTAATGCATTACAATTAATGAATTTTTGCTAATTTCATGAAACCTATTCAAATACAGTCGCGTGAAGCGAGTTGTGTTCGAACAAACCAAATAAAGTCATCCTTATTCTGAGCCAGCTGTCCACTCTCGGAAACCGTTTAAATTCCCAAACCGGTTTCGATCTAAGCATACTAAAGTTTATTTCGGTTTCATTTGTACCATTCATCTTTTTGAAATAAATCAAGTGAGGTTTATGAAATGTTTGCAAATAGGTTTTGTTTCAAATATAACCTTTTAACAAATATATATTGATTTTTAATTTCCGGTAGGTATTTTAAGCGTTTTTAAAAATATAAAAATTATAATTATTAAAAATAATCTAAATTAAGTCTCTCCTACTTTCTCCTATCCTAAATATAAAGGATATTTTTTAAATTAGATAATAAAGTGCCTGATTACAGGATTCTTCTGATAGAATAAATTAAATAGATTTTATACATCACGGCCTAATATACTCTACCATACTATTAGCATGTGTCTCTCCAGGACCACCACCACATACTGTCTTCAGCTCTCCTCACCCAGCCACTGTCGGCGAGTTTCTTCAAGTAGTCAGCTCACCTGTCGGAAGGCGTCCCATGCTACGATACCCGGTACATAATTTCCATCCAAGAACTCGTCTCCCTTATCGGTTATCGGTAGGTTACTATTCAGTATTGTATATAATTATTAATATTTATTAGTCCGATTATTATTCATCTTTAACATTGTTTATCGTAACATACATTATATATAAATGTGGTCGATTTAACAATTTTATTAAACCGTTTATCGTTAAATAAAAGAACTTACGCGAGCGAAACCGCCAATAAGGTCTATATTATAACGACATATTGTTTAACGTCTCCACGACTATTTGCGACGATATTTATTACTTTTAATAAGTATTAAACGTTTTAATTTCACACTTATTTAGTTATTGTATTCGTACTTTTCTATCTCAATATTGATTACAGGCTTAGTGTTGT
The DNA here is from genome assembly GCA_914767545.1 of Sesia apiformis. NCBI lineage: Eukaryota > Metazoa > Arthropoda > Insecta > Lepidoptera > Sesiidae > Sesia > Sesia apiformis. Next base: position 6,606,702 of record OU611970.1, on the reverse strand, counting down.
TTTACGATGCCTACGTATCGTAACTCGTTAATGTTTAATAAACGTAGAGATGAAATGTGACCGATTGGGTAATATGCTTTTCAAATAAGTAGATATAATACAGTACCAATTTGCTTGTTTGTAAGCACCAAATTAAGTAATAAAAGTAATCAACAAATTCTGTATACAAAAGGTAGGTATGTACCTACGTAAGTTTTCAGTTATTTAGCCAAATTTTAATATGAGTATTTAATTATTCTAGAAGAATTAACTACATTAATATTAGGGAGAAGTCCCCTAGTGGCGGACACCTAAGGTTTTCAGACAATAAAAAAAAACTGCATCGAAATATTTAACTTTATTTATGAATAAACTACGTCAACATAGTATAAAATCAAAATAAATGAACAAAAACGCAATCTCTGCATAAACATTCTTACAAACTTAAATTAAATGTAGGTATAAAAAAATGCAATTACTGCGAGTGGCACCTAGTACCGGACGGACTTAACTTCGTGCCCTCAGCGCCAGACATCTTTAAAATATCATGCATCGATCGCAAATGTAGGCATCTGAACATTCAGGGATGTCTGCACATGCTTCATGAGCCCACCCAGCTAGAGCACTGTATCCAGTCTTCGTCATGGTCCTCTAAGCACACCACGCAAGTAGTTCTCATGTTGGTTAATTGAATAAACGGTTCTTATTTCCTTTGCTTTATCTCCACTTTTTACTTTGGTATTTCCTTTGGTTTGTTTCTCCTTCTTTTCTGTTGCTGTTCTAAACTTATTTCCCATTCGTTTCTTTTGGTCCTTAATATTCTTTTCATTCTCTTTTTCTTCAACAATAATTTTGTATGGTGATGAAGTTAGGATTTCACTTTTTTCGCATTTTCTCTTCCGAGAGACTGTTCGTTTTTTGGCAGCATCTGGCAATGGCGACAAGTTATGGATTATCTGGACAACATCTGAATTAAAGCTAGTCGATGGTTTGGAACTGCTGATTGTTGGTTCGCTGGTAGACTTTTCAGGAGGGTCTGTGGGTTCTTCTGAGGCCGAATTGTTAAAGAATTCTGCATCGCAGATTGCAGATGAGCTACGAGCTACGACAGAAGATGCGGAAATTTCCCCGCTACAGCCTGGTGTGCAGCCTGGCAGCCTGGAGGAATCTCCTGGCTCTTCTAGTGGAATGTTGGTCATGTCTGCAGGTAAATAATCCAGGTCAGAAAAAACATTTCTATCGAATGGGTAAATTCCTGTGCATTTGAACCCAGAAACCGCAATATCCAGCCGAGCTACTTTTGTGAACGCTTCATTGACGAGACCGGCAATATCGTAGTCAGTTATCCGAGATCCAGCATTTGCTCTCATCCAAATGTCACATCGTTGGTTATAGGCATCTTTAAATGGCTTCATGAATGTTCTATCCAGCGGCTGTAGCTTGTTGGCAGTGTGTGGTGGTGAGCTTATTAAATGAATGTTGTTTTCTCGGCAAAAAATGATGACTGCCAATGTCTTGTGGCTACAATGGCCATCCAGCAAGACCAACACAGGGCTCTCTTTTGTCGGGCGTGAGTGTTTCATGAAATGCTGCAGCCATTGAAGGAAAAATTCACTGTTAATCCAACCTTTGGGCTGGGCCACACCTACACTTTCGGCTGGAGCATTAATCATCAGTCGATCGTTGATCCTTTGCCTGGGAAAAACAATAAATGGCGGTATGAAGTGACCGTTGGCACTCATGCAAAATAAAACTGTTATATTTTTCCCTCTCTCAGCAGAAGTGAGCTTTCCTACTTACCGAACAGTCTTCGGAGCAAGAACTTTTGATGTTTATGCATGCAGCTAACTCCAGTTTCGTCACAGTTGTAAATGTTAGAGGGTGGAAATTTGTATTGGGTCATCATTCTTTCCAAGTTGTCATAATAAACATCCACTTGTGGTTTGTTAAACCCTACGGCTCGCATCAAGCTTGTCGACTCTGGTGTCCTCAGCGATATATCAGGATGTCTCTGCATGAAATAGTAATAAAAATGGTTACCAGCAACAACTTTTTCTTTATTGAATCGATGAGGGATCTTTAAAGATTCAGCTAAGTCGAAAGATAACTTCAGAAACTCCTTTTTCATCAGCGGTAGACATCTATTGGACAAGTCTTTTACGTGTTCCACTAAAACTTCTTCGTACTCGGGTGTAAAGGTGTTTGTCAATCTACCGATCTTTGGTTGCAATGTCACTTCTTGTCCACGATTCAATAGCGATGTTTTATCATGTAGAGTGATTTTTGGAATGTTGTAGCGCAACGAAGCTTCTCTCAAACTCATTTCTTTAGACAAAACCTTGTCTATCGTAGTTTTTAAACTTTGTTGGTCCCATTTTCCTTCCTTTTTCGTTTCTTCCATTTCAATTTCTTCTTGTTCTTCTAACCTCTAAAACAACATACAAAAGTTATTATAAAACATATAATAACTTACGATAAAAAAACTACCTGTTACCTGTCCGGCGTTACGGGACAACTTTGTGTCCGGTTCCACGGGACAGAAAATCTCCAAATTACGTGTTTTTTATCAAAAATGTTTGGGAAATAAACAAAAGTTTATTACAAATTTCAAATATTTATGAAACACTACATATAGTAATAATTACCATAAACATTTAAATACAAAAACATAGCAGTACTACTTACTTCGATCTTACGTGACGCAGTGTATTCCCACCAAATGTTCCAATCAGCAGCTCCTGCCTTGGCCTCGCGCGTTACTGGCAAACCGCGTCCTGTGACCGTGTATCGCTACGGTCCCCCGCGCCCCTTTCACCAGTTTTCGAACTGAACACGTTGCGACTTATTGAGATAGTACAAGTGTCCGACGCTAGGTGCCGTCCGGCGTTATGGGACTTCCCCCTATACCTTAACATAGTATCAAGGTACCGTAGAGTAGTGCTTACGCTTATATATTTTTCGTAACAACTTCCATTTCTCAATACACATAGTATATATCGGTGAAACATTTACCGTGCCATACTATCAGCGTGTCTCTCCACTGCTGAATATATGATTCCTCTGCGGCTCGCAAGCACATACGATCTTTTGCTCTGCTCGTCCAACCGGAGCGCATGTCGCGCTGTGCTTCCCTGTACACAGTCTTCATGCAAGTACTCGCCTAATGTTGGATCTGCGATAGACCTGTCATATTTACAACCTGAATATTTAAATAACTAACATTTAAATAGAAGTTAATGTCGTTGCCTTCACATGCAGACTAAGTGATTTCTTTGAGCACGTTTTTCAAAGACCATCATAAAAGGCTACGCCAGTGCAAGCGCTTGCTTGAACATATAGATACATTAAGAATAAAAACTTAAAGAAAAAGCTTTAAGTTTTTGCGGTCAACCGCAGTTATTGCTATTGATCGTGCACCCAGTGACCAGCGAAAGAAAACATTATACAATCAATGAACTGTACAGGAAACTGTGTACCATAATAATCGCGAGGTTGCGCGAATTCGCCCGCACTTTATACGAGCTTTTAGCAACGCTGTAGGTGAATAGATAAATCCATAAAGACTTATCGGTACTCTTTAGTGGTAAGCTATGACTCTTACTAGCTTAATACTAATGACTAGTAGTTGGTAGTTTGTATTTAATACCGTTTAAAAGAACCGTTACCTAATCACTTATTCAGTTTAATTAATATAAAAGAAAATTAGGCGGCTTTTTGTATTTTTTTTGTTATAGTGAAGTGGGCGGACGAGCATGCGGTTCCACGTGGTGGTGTTACCGCCGCCCATGGACAACTGTATATTAGTCAAGTGTCGCCTTATTCGTTCTTTAGTTCGTATGTGTCAGTAAAGTCAATAGGTACCTACCTACTTCAATTTGTTTAGGTTGTTTGTCTCAATGTTTAAATAATTCTCAGATTCGTTTAGTTCATTTGTATCGAGAAAGAAGTGTCTGTCACGGAATGCACGTTTTATGTCGCTCGTTCGTTGTACTCACTATCCCGGTATAATTCGGGACAGTTCAGTGAATTATTAATTCCATACTATAGGCCAATGTCTCTCCACTGCTGGATATAGGCTGGACAAACGATCTTCGGCTCTTCTCATGCAGCCACCACCGGCGAACTTCTTTAAATCGTCGATCGCCCTGGCCGAAGGGCGCACCACACTACGCTCCCCTGTACGTGGACCCGTACGTCTAACTATCGGTTCTCGGTCCTGCGGCAAATATGACCTGCCCATTGCCACTTCAGTCTACTGATTCAACGAGCTATGTCGTTGACTTTAATTCTTTGATTTCTCTTCTATTTGAATTAGTTCACGAACTAATAATTTTAAGTGAATTAAATTGTTGTGTGTGTGCGTTCGAGCCCTTTAGAATATAAAATACGCAATAAGGGCATCATATTTTTTGGATTAACTTTAGTACCTTTTGATATGGCATATTTTAACTTCATTTAAGCTTTCTGTATCCGCACAATTGCCTCTCCTAATTGGTTGCCATTTGTTTCAATATTGGGTTATTTTTCCAAAAAAATATTGTTCCAAAGCCCCGCCTGACGGTCGAAAGTAACGATCCGATTAATCGATTCGAATGCGTGCGAATCGCTCGATCGAATACCGGTACGATCGATTATTCGGCCATCAATATCATTAATTAAGATTTTGATTGTTCGATTTCATATTCCATTCAGAAACCGGTTGCCAGGGAATACTAAACCTATTTATGCTTGTATTTAATTAATAGGTGTTTTAATAAGCAATAACAAATTTATAGATCGGAAAGAGATATTTTTCTTAGATATTTATCTACTAATATCAATGTTATTGAGAAACTTTGTGAGTTTATGTAACGAAACGTTTTAATGGAAAAAAGACGCTATTTTATGCATAACAAGAACCTAGGACACATTCATGATTATAGCATTTGTGTCTGTTATAATAATATATGCATACCTACGTCACACAAAAACCATAGATAGGTAGGTACTAGACGTATATTAATAATAACGTAAGTTATATATATATACCTACTTTATATTCTGGATTAACATGTAGAAGATATTATATCCAAATCCGTTACAAAGTACCCTCGGGGATTTATCAAAAATTAAAGTTAGGATCAAATAATTATCAAATAAATTTAGGGCCTGATAAATAGCGACCCTTGACCTAGATAGACATAGATGATCGGTATTATTAGGAATCTAAATCAGTTTGTATAGAAGTTAGTTTTTAAACGCACTCTCTATCTATTTAGAAACATAGACCATTGAGCTCTATTATTAAAGAAAAATATTTAGGCCGAGATCGGACCTCTTGAGATTATTTTGGAAAACAGATATTATTTTATTATAAAGATTTTGTTTTATGTGTCTATTAAATCAGTCAGGAACTTGGGAATTGTGAATTTCAAAACCGCATTGGGAGGTCTTACAGGAATCTAACGCTTTGAAAATCTTCCAACGTAGTACCTTGTAATAAGGTTTTTAATAGATAACATGTGTTCACACTCCGGTAGCGATGTCAGTGGAGCGCTTAGCGCCATCTATGGCCCGATGACACCAACTAATAAATCTTAAGATAACATCAGAGGCGAAGATTATACGGTACTGTGTTCCCATCATGTCATCCGTGCTTCCTGCTCGGGCAAATTAGTAAAACACAAAACAAACGTAATTTTAGTACCAAAAGTCCATAAGCCGACACTTATTCCTAATGAAGTAAGGCTGGGATTAGAATAGCATATTAGTTTTAGTAGTAAGTGGCCATTTGTAAAGGCAAACTGAATATATTTTTAGTAGTTCGCAGAACTTCTCGCTAAATGTTAAAGCGAACTTTACAGGAGGTAGACAATGAAAACTCAAAACTGAAAACGGCTACAACATTTAATAGGTTAGTTTAGTTTAATTGTTCTACTATATTTTGATAATTTAATTAGTCATTGTGTTAGAACAAATTCAGCCCATTTTAATTATGCGAAGTTTAATGGGCTATAATTCTATAATACTGGGTTTAACTTATTAGGAAAAGTACAAAATTGTTGTGAACATATATATAACTACCTTAAAAAATTATGTAAAATAAAAAACAGTAATTTCCTACTGTAACATACCGACCTATTGTTACAAATTCGAAACTTGTAAATGGCTCGATAGATTGCTCGGTATCGCACGTCATTGTTTTGTATCGCAGGAATGTAAAAGGCTGAATAAAATAATCATTCTGTAAATATTAGGTACATAAAATTCGCAAGAAATTCGATATGTTTGCTAGGAATATCTTAATCCATAACCTACATAGAAATCACCCGAGAACGTTAGTTTTGTTTTATTTATTATACCAAATTTACAAACAAAAATACATAAAACTATCATAATTGTATCTAATAAACCATAAAGGTTTGTCTAAAAATCTAGTTTAGAATAAAAAAGTAAATCAATATGTACTTTCATCAAAAATATTTAATCTGGGGAGTATTTACTCGCATTTACGTATGTAGACCTCGTTTGTTCGATTGTTATGTGTGACCTCGACCCGTGTTGACCAATTAGAAACAGCCATTAAAAAGCATTCGGCAAACTCGGCGCGTTTTCACCGGGCGCATTCCTTCACGAAAGCGACTCGTGCGATTTTATTCGTCAATTTGCACTGCCGCCGGTAGCTTTTGAAATTAGAATGCGGGGAGCGTATGAAACCGATAACATTTGGGTTTTAAATCAAAATTAATGAATTGAATAAAGGTATGTTCACACTACTGTAAAAATCTACATGACAAATATGCGCGTGTACGTGTAATGCTACATGCCAATATATAAATAGTGGACGCAAACTGTACATATTTTTACATATGTTAGATTCTCATTGACGCCACGTAAGTAGGAATATCATAGTAGGTACATGTTTTTTAAAAGGTTCAATAACTTAAATTTCTGAGTCCACATTATAAAAACATATAAAAAATAGCCATTACCAGTTCGTCATTGCCTTTGAGCATTATAAATTTGATTTGAATTTTGAACGGACGATAAAACTAACATTCTTAGGTGATTTGAGATTTGAACATTCATAAAGCCTGCTACTGTTTTAAAGATCTAAAGATAGCTTTCGGGACACTATAAAAAACTTATAAAGTTCAAATAAATTACAGTTGTGCTTTATAAATTGCAGCGGCCATGTTGCCTTTTGGATTAGGAATTCGATATGTAAAATTATATATCATTATTTGGTTCAGAGTTAATTAAAATAATCAAGCGAAACGAATTAGATAATTTGTCATCGGTCGGCGGCGCACGATTTCGTATTGTTGTGGTAACATAAATTATTAATATCGGTCCTTCTTGGAACTTTACCTACATTTAAATCAGGATTTTGTAATAAATTTGCTAATACGTTATTAAAATTTAGTTATTTTATAACGGCGATAAATTATGTCAAGTTCGATTTTCGTAATTATAGCTAATTTGTGATAAGTGCCGTATGGAAATTTTTATCTTTTTCTTTGATCGTTGTCGCCAAAAACATGTTAGTCCGGCATTACTAAAATAATTAAATGTTAAATCTATCGTTAATTAACGTTTAATCAAGGTGTCATTTTCTTAACGAGGTTAGTGGCTTTCAAAACCCTATCTAGTAAGTACTTAGGTACCTACTACGTAGATGACTATAGGTTTTGATACAAAGAAAAATTAAGGTATAGAATTTTATTACATTTTTTCTAAATACTCTCCATCATGCTCTATCCACATGTCCATTCGCTTAAACCAACTCAGAAATCACTTATGCCAGTCTTCCTCCGACGGGTCAAAAATCGCTGCTTCGTAAGTTGCGACCACTTCTTATCGGCTCGAAAAAAATTCTTTTTATTTTCTCCTTGACTACAGGGAGCAAAAAGAAATAAAAGCTAAGTCAGGAGTTCAAGGTGGATGGGCCAGAGTTTCGACACCAGGTTGTTGAATAAACGTTCTTGTTCTTAGGGAAGTAAGCGAAGACATCGCGATTTTTTCTACATGTGTTACCTCTTTAAACAACCATTGATCGCGACATTTTTTTTGCTCTTTGAAAAGGCTAAGTAGGAATGATGGGATTTTTTGGCGGAAACTCGAGAAGTGGAGTCGACTTTTTGTTTGATTTATTATAAAAAATGTATATTGTGTGGGTTTTCTTGTTTAATAGTGATAGTTTATTGTCAAAATGTTTCTTGTTCGTAATGTTTATGATAATTAAATAAAAGCATGACATTGCGTTTTTCGTGTGCTTCGGGAGTCTTTTCTGTAAACCTACTATCACTGAGCGATTACTAACGACGATGGGACTGAACATTGACGAGATGTGTTTTGAACTGTTATGACATAAAATTAATAATTACGAAGAAATCTCGACACTAGCACAATGTGCTAATTGCTCTGTTGCCATATAAGAAATTAAAAAAGTATTTAAAAAAGGTTTTTTCTCTACAGCACGGATCACGTGGTCTACGCTGTACATTTAAGCTATAGCCTGAGATAGGTAGGTGGGCACGGTGTGGGAGTTCGGACCGGGCACCCCGCCGCGCGCCCGACGTACGCGCATTAACGTGTTCATTTATTAATAATAGCTATAGAAGAACGAACGTCGAGAGGCGGATCTTTGCTTAATAATTAATATTAATCTAGGTTTAATTAAGTGTAAATGTGTTAATGATTTTATTTAACGCTTACGAGACTGGCAATAATGTAATTAGCACATTGTGCCAGTGTCAAGTTTTCGTTTCTCATACATATGGCAATTATGACAGTGTCGAGGTTTCTTCGTTATTAACAATTTTGAAATCAAAATTCAAATTACATCTCGTCAATGTCCAGCAGTCAGGCAATGTCAGGCCCATCAGTGTAAGTTAAGTGTCGCTCAGTACAGTGATAGTAGGTTTACTGAGGACAGTAGAGTTGGACTGGACTCCTTGGAAGAACACGAAAATGCAATCTTATGTTTTTATTTGATTATCAAATACATATAACAAACATTATGCAGTACGCTCTTTGAAGTTAATAAACTATCACTGTTAAATTACAAAACCCGAAATATATATACATTTTTTACAATAATTAAACGAAAATTCAACCTCCACTTCTCGAGTTCCCAAAAAGTCCAATTAACTTTTAATGATATTGTGATCACCACAGACATTGAAAATATGTTTGGAATAGGGTTATAATCCCTTTACCCAGCACTTAAAAAAATGGCAAAGATAAAATGGCTTAATTAAAAGGCCAATTAAAAGATGGCTTGATAGTTGTTCAAAGAGGTTAGTTACGGTTGTTTTAGCGTAAATATTTATATATTTTAATATAGCAGTTATCACACACATAATAAATAATAATAATAAATAAATTAACCTTTATTTCTCTGACTTCTAGTTATACATTTTCAATTATATTTGACAACAGCAACCTTGTCAACCTTGTCAGGCTGTTCGAACACATAGGCCACCTCCAGATCCCGCCACCTGTGTCGGACAAGTGCTAGGCGTTTCCATCCCCTTGGAAGGTCATCCTCCCACCTTTTTAACTGGCTGCCCTTTTTCTTTTTCCTTCTATTGCTCACCTGGGCCGAATTAAAAAAATATATATTACACATATAGGTACACAAACACAAATTACGGAAAGTGACAGAAAGAAAATCGGGGCCCGGGAAGAAGAAACGGAAACCATCCCAAAGTAGGGATATCCTTGCCTTGGGATGGATCCCAATGGCTTGGGATTGTTGGAATGGCTCGGAGCCTAGACGTATAATTACAATATATTGTAATTATACGTTCCAAGCTCCGATAAAATTTGAAACAATTTTTTTGTAACGTATTAGGAAGCCAAGATGTTTGTTCTGTGCGAGTGCTATATTTAACACATTCACTTCGCCATGACTTTTATATTAACTCGTTATCTCTGATAAATGTTAGCAAAACAATTAGTCAATGTCAAAAATTGCAAGTTTAAAATGAATTACAACTCTAACCGGTAGATACAAATTGTAATCAATCGAAAACAATGGTATGCGAGGTATTTACAGCAAAATGGTACGTACGTACCTACACAAAGGTTGAAAAGGTTAAATAAGTATTGTAAACATAACCTCAAAATTTTGACATTTATTAATGTGACTTCGCGCCATATCACTTTCGAACATAGACAGACCATTAACCACTTTAATGAAAGCTGGTCATTAATAAAGTTTAATACTTAAATTTGTGTTTACACTTTTAGTTAAAAAAAAACATTAGGAAGAAGGGTTTCCTAAGATAAAAAGATAACAGCGAGAAAAACTGGGTGATTTTGGGTATTCTTTTTTATCTGATTACAATCTACATATTAATAAATAAATGTACCTACTTTATACTAGTACCATAATCGTTACCAGCCCTATTATCATCCACTGCTGGACACGGGCTTCCTCCTGTACGTTGTATCATGCAGAGGAATGTATGGTCTGAAAGCGATACGCTGGGTTGGAGAGTTCACTCTTTTAGAGATGGTGTCGTTCCTCAGGGCTTGTGATAGAAGAGATGGATCAATAAAAACTGTGCCGTGTGCCTCATGGCACTTTACTAGTAATGCCATTATTTATATATTAAGTGCCTGGTTATTTGACTAAGTATTGTGTGAACTTTCGATAGACACGTTATAATAAAACTATCTATTGACCATTAAGTCTGTGCGCGAACAAGTGGTATCCCGTGACGACCGTGGGCTGATGTAAGCGGTCTACACAAAAGCGCATACTTGTATACATATCGCAGAATCCATTGCAAGCGGGTGCTGTTAAAGAAAATAACATTTTACCCTTATCAAAAAAAAGTCAATCACTTTTTATAAATCTTTTCCTTAAACTTGACTCACATTGACAATCATTTGTTGCGCTATTATCATTACATGTTAATCTAATTATTGATTAATCTAGGACTGAAGAAATGATGTGCTTGATAGTTCCTTATGCGATTGTCGAATTTCGAAGATATCGGTTAACTGCCGAAACCCACTGTTTTGTGAGTTGACGCCACCGGTAACCGCGACACCCTTCTCCAGAACCACGTGTTAATAGTAAATAAATGACCGAATGGGGGCATATGTGCCACGTCAGTGGAAGATTCAATTAGCCGACCCATTATATTTAGTTTTTAATTTGTTACTTAGTTTTTATGTTTAGAGCAAATCTATTAAAATTAAACACTTAGATCGTCACTTTAGAAGATTACTTCCATTAAATTGAAATTGTTCTCCAATTTTATTTCTTTAAGAGAATTCCTTGATGAACACAGGGGTGGTCAAGGAATTCATTAATCCTTTTATTCATTGTGTCATTAAATCAATTTATTCAAATCTATAAACAGTCGCATAGTGAGTTTCCAGACAACTAAACGAAGGTCGTTGTGTTTATAATGTACACCAAGCGAATATCTAAGTCTTTTTTAATATTCCTGTAGATACTATTCAATGTTCAATAGTTATAGCAATGTAGAGTGTCGCCAGGTAATTAATGCGTATCACATAAATCGCGTTAAAAATAAATATTTAAGAGTTTCACTATTAATTTATTGTTTTTATTACACTTGCATTACTCGATTAAGTAACTTTTACTGTATCTGTACGATTGTTTTCTAATGTTTTACGGTTCTTTACCTCGTGTAATGAATGAGCTAATATTTTATTTATTAAGTGTTAGTAATGTTACGTATCAATTAAGAAATTAATTCAGTTGCATTTACTAAATGCACACATCTTTTATGTTTTTTTTTTATGGACGAAGGTGGCAGACGAGCATACAGTCCACCTGATGATAAGTGGATACTGTAGCCCATAGACATCCGTGATACATGCCAACATTAGTCCAAAATGACAACGCTGGCACGCCCCCGGATGCGCTGCCTACCTTTGGATATAGGAATGGATTTGGAGAAAGGGTTGGGGAAATGGGGAGGGATAGGATGGGAATGGGCTCTGGCACATCTCACTCACTACCGAAACACGTACGTACATTAGGGAAATAAGATAAAGTGGGAAATGCAGTACATTTCAAGGTAGTCTTCTGTGAGAGAGGGGTAACGTGGGCAGTCGAGTGCGCCCAGCGGCTGTTGTATTGCAGCGTGCACTCTCCCCCTCATGTTCAGTGCAATGTCTTGAGTTGTATTTTATTACTATTTAGTTCGTTTATTCATATTTTGTCAGGAAAGGTCCTAAGGTGAGAGTTTCACCGCTTCATAGATTTACAGTATCAAAGAATTATATAAATTAAATAAATAAATCTAAATAAATACCTAAAATTGATAAAGTTCCATTCGAAATAGTTTATTGTGGCATTCAGTTTTAACTAAGTTCAGTACGAAAAATATCTATTCGAGTCGCTCGTAATGTGACCCCACCTTTATAAAGACTTGTTCAGAATTCAATACTGCATCTACAATAATTTCTTTATAATTGTCTTCATTAAGTTATTGCGTGAAATGTTTGATTAATTATTTGATGTTCATTAATTGAATTGTAATTTGTTAATACCTATATTCGTCTTTAGTTTTAGATATGAAGATTTTCTTTTTTTTTTCCTTTTAAATTGAAGATATGTTTCACATTAAATCATTTTCTAGTTTAAAATTTCGTTGTTTTAAGATACTGTCTAAATACCTATAAACGTGCTCTAATATACGTGCTATGATGATAATTATACTATGATCCTTTGTAACTATGATAATTACGATAAAGAAATACAATAAATGTTTCTTTTTAAAAAAATCACTGAAGCTCTATATCTGTGAAACTAGAGTAGACAATAAGGTCCGTTTCCTTAGATGATGCCACAATTTATTGTGTTCTTGAAAACATTATTTTGTACAGACAACAAATTAATTTATTTACTAATTAATTAGAAAAAATAAGGAACTGAAAAACTAGAACTAAAAACTAGAAACCTATTCGCGCAACTGTTTTCCCTGCCCGTATTAAAATGCACACAAAGGCACTTTAAAGCATTAACAATTGCAATGCAATCGCAATGCAGTTATTCAGCAGTATTGTAATGTCTTTTGTCTATAGCTATGTACGATCCGCAGCAAAAGTCACGCTCCTAATTATAGAACCATTCCCAATCAATTACCAGCGCAACAAGACTACCGCTTCATTTGTATGCGTACCGACAGCAAATAAGTTAGGCGAAAATATTATATTATTTTCTGAGTTTTTTATTTTTATCAAGGTTCAATATCAGCATAAAACGTTCTCAAGCAGGACACGTGCTTTCCCTAGCGTATCACTAGAAGGTTTTGGGCTAAAATCCACCACACAGATTGGTGGATACACATGCTCCAGTTTTTTTAATTCTCGACCATGCGGTTGGCTCACGATGTTTTCCTTCACCGCTGAGATAGTGATCAAATATAGTGATTAAAAATGTATACTTAGATAGTTAAGTAGAAATTCAATGGTAGGTAGACAGGGAATTTGAACTCCCGACTTCACGAATGAGAATCAAAAATAGATGTTCCTTGAGTATCACTTAAAATAATCAACATTCACTCAGATATCTATCTCTTTCCTCAATTTCGCACATCACTCATAAAGTTAGATTTTTCTATTTGACAATGTTTTAGAAACAAAGTGCTTAATCAAAAGTTCTAGAGCTTCATATTTTGTGCTATAATTTCGATTATAGCACATTATATTATTCATACACGATTATATTATATTATATTAAATTCACGATTATATTATTTATTTCAATCGATTAATAATGCGCCTCCGGATTGTTTACAAATTTCGATTTTTTGTTCTATTTTTTTTCTTTTTATATGTGGCAATGGTGCAATTAGTACATTCTGCCACTGTCAAGTTTTCTTCATAATACACAATTTCAAAGTCCAAAACGTATCCTGTCAATGTCTAGTCCCATCGAAGTAAGTCAGAGATCGCTCAGAAAAGCGATAGTGGGTTTACTGGGGACAGACTTATTTGAGTATCGGTATCACAAACATTATGAAGTTTGTGATATTCAAATAAAAGAACACATTGAAGTTTAATAAATTATCACTATTAAATCACAAAATGCACAATACATATTTTTTACAATAATCAAACAAAAACTCAATTTCAACCTTGAGTTCCCGGCAAAAATTCCAAAAATTTCATTATATTCCATACCAGCAGTGCAGTCCAAACTTCGTACGCATAGACGTTTGACTATATGTGGTTAGCTTGGGTCTCGTGGAATCTTTATATTTGCTCTGGATAAAGAGTATCTTAAATGTTAACATGGTATATAACTACATCAAGTTATAACTATATCAAATTTAGTTCAAATCTGTACCGAGGTTTTTGCGTGAAGCTCGTTAACAACAGAACAAACATTTAAAAAAATGTTGTTTTCGGCCCTGTACGTGGGGGACTAGGTAAATTTTGAGATACCTACAATATAAATATTTGGGGTTACAATACAAATTTTCATCACAACTACTCATAATGCACTCCTTTATACAGCGATTCATTCGTCTAAACTCTCTAAACCAAGATTTAAAGCACTGGCGATACTCTTCTTTAGCGAGCTCCTCAACAGCTGCCATAAAAGCATTCCGAGCGTCCTCTGGGCTGTCGAAAAGAATGCTACGGAGTCCAAAGCTTCACTTTTGGAAAGAAAAGGAAGTTGCATGGAGCTAAATCAGGGCTATAAGGAGGTTGGTTCAATTTATGGATCCCTGTGGTCTTCATAAACTCTTGGGTAAGTCTTGCAATGTGAAACGATGCATTGTCATGATATAAGAAAAGTCCTCTCTAACCTGTTTTAGGACGTTTTTGATTTAACACATCGAATACAGTTGGTAAACACACTTCACAGTATCATTGGGCATTAACAGTTTTTTGAGCGCCCAACGAAATTGTCGCTAAATGGCCACCCGCAGAGAAGAATGTTGCCAGCATTTTTTTGCCCACACTGCGCCCATGTTTGACTTCCTCAGACAGACACTTCGTCTGAAAAGTCCCAAATCGTTGACCGCCGTTTAGTTAGCGGCTCATACTTATAGATCCAACTCCCATCTCCAGTAAAAATATTTAATATATTTCGTCCTTCTCCATTTTAGAATTTTATAAACATTTCTCTGCACCATGTCACGTGAGCTTGTTTTTGTGCAGCAGTCAGTGAATGGGGGACCCAACGTGAACAAAGCTTTTTGACTTGAAGGTGTTGGTTGGTGTAAAATTTCATGAATGACCGGTGATAAAATCTTAAGTCTCCTCTATCTGTTTGTAGGTTTTTGGATCTTCGTGCAACATTTTCTTTACCGTCTTGATGTTGTCATTCGTTACAGAAGTTGCAGGAGGGCCATTTCTCTCATCATCTTTCAAGGAAAATTTACCTTATTAAATTGAGAAAATCATCTAAAAATTGCTGCAAGGGACGGTGAGAGGTTCCCAAAAGCTGATACTAATCTTTTATTTACACTTACTTTCATTTAAACCAACTTTAAAATCGTATAACATCAAAGCACGAAAATATTCTCATTCGAATTCCATTGTTGCAAAGAAAAGCGAGCGAAATGCAATAAAAAAGTGAATACAACATTTTTATTTATTTTTCATTTTGACCAAATTGCTTGCGGAATTCGAATTTGAAATATACGATGTTTTAAAAACGGCGCAGGTCAAATGAGTTCTCTTTCTGAAATCCGTACTGTAGGCACACTGCAACGATATTTTTCAAAAAACATTAAATTTACTAACACGTCTTTGTTACGATATAATAAAATAATAATAATAAAATATAAAATAAAATCGTAAGTCACGATATGTATGTAGATATAGAGTTTATTAAGTATATGTAAGTGTATAAACATAGATTATATTCCATATTATTTACACGTATAGTACAAATACGTATAGTATATCTCCATATACCAGTATGAACTTTTGAATAGTGAAATTTTCGAAAAGTTTAGTTCCAAATTTTACATAGGTAAGTACCTATTAATTTTTCTAAATTTACGAGACCTGTGTAAAGGTATATAGCCTTGATCAATCGAGCGTTCTCAGGATTACATTGTATTTTTCGTTTGTAAAAGTTTTATGTTCACTATAATGTTTATGATTATTCGTTTGTGTAACCAAATGAACAGATTTGTTTTACAATGCTGTTTTAGCATCTGTCGTCACCTAGCTATGGAATAAGTTAATAATTAATTGCAAAGTACTCTGTTTAAACGTTTGCTTAAGACTATAATAATTGGCATGCCGTCGCCAATTTGATTCGTTTTAATCTTCCAGAATACACATTTATAGATTGATTTGTTCATTCAACAACTTCACAGAAAATACCTACAGAAAAAGTGCAATCTAACATAATAAAAGTTGAAGTAAAGCAGACCAAGACCTTTGCAGATTCTAAACTCTCTGATATAAACAACCTTAGTGAATTGACAATTGTATTGTGTCAGCCTATGACGTCCCACTGCAGGGCAAAGGCCTCCCCTAGTAAATCATTGGGGGTTTCGACCTGTAATTCACCACGCGGACCCAGTGCGGATTGGTGGATCACATACTCTATATTTTTTATTTTTATATCTGGAGCATGCGAGTATCCTCACGATGTTTTCCCTCACCGCCGAGCTAGTGACAATTTAAAAAAAACATTAATTTGATATAAGCTCAATCAAAAATTTAACTGAGCGATGACTGCAAACATTACAGAAACTATTACAAAGTAGTATTTTTACTAATGACTGCCAAACAGATTTTCACGGCATCACGGCAAAATATCATAGGAACGTATTTAACAAGCAGTCAAATGTTGCTGTCAACTGTTGGCTGCAAGCCAAAATACTAATGTTCCATTGAATAGTGCTATTTGTAAAGTGAAGCGAGATGCGTATAAGCTCTCCAACTAAACTCATAATAGCTCATTTAGGTTGGGCCACGGAAACAGCGGAGCGTAGCGGTCAAAAAGTAGCGGAGCCATAGCGTACATTTGTTATATAATTCTATAATTATATTGTACTAATTTTTAAACATTCTGCACAATTATTACAGCAATAAAAAATATGTTCTCTCTCTCACTCTTACAACATGTTCATGTTGAGTTAAGAGTCAGATAGTTATGAGTGAGAAAGAGACATCATAATATTTTCATATTTAAGGAGAGCATACATTGTGAACAAATTTAAAATTGTGTACGATAGACTCTTATAAGTACGCTACCAGTAAAATGTTATAATCTGAGCATATGTAACGTAGCCACGTTGCACCCTATTGACCAATTAATGACTGCCAAAGAAGTTGTTTTGATTTGTCAACCCTATTTTTCTTTAAACTGTTATCAGTTAAGAAATGACCAGCACGTCTTTTGTAAACAGCATTTCTAAATCTTCTTTTAAAATACGGGACATGGTTCTGGCCTTCTGGGTGCTATATTCATCTCTCTAGATAAAATATTTTGCTTCCCGATTGGATTTCTTCAGATTCTCTCCTTCACAGCTTTAATAAAATCTGTTTAATACGAATAGTGAGTGGATGGCCAGACATTTTTCTGTCACAAACAGAGCACGTTTCAATATACCTACCAATAAATAGCCCGGTACACAAACATTCGGCTAATACCAAGCGGATGGAGAGTTTTAAAAATTGCATTCAGCTCCATGGCTAATTTATGTAATGCAATTACAGCAATACGGTTTTCGTTATTACCCCACTCCATTTTAATATTAGTACAATATTTAATAATGATTGGCGCCAAAATGAGAAAAAATATTTATTTACAGATTCCAAATTCAAATGTAATTTATTTTCTTTCCTTACTGTAACAGTATTTATGGTCAGAAACCTAAACCTAAGTTAGATGAAAAGTGTGACGGAAAAAGAATCAATTTTTACATGCATAGAACCTGAATAGATGCATAAGATCTTTCCAAGTGGAAGGTTTGACAATTAATTTAAACTTACGTAAATTTATACAATATAACTGCATTTTAACGAAACTAATAAAATTACTTACCATAATTCGCATTCATAAAAAAGTCTTAGAGGTGAACTTTTTTAATTTTATGAATCGCAGTGAAATACAATATATATCTGTATTTTGAATCTTTATTTTGGGCTCATAATCATTTACAAAACACACGATTATAACAGGATATTAAAAAGAAAAAAATTAAATGGCAGCTATTTTTTAATACAAGCAGCCCATTTCCGCCTTGTCTATGGCTCCATTTGTAGAGCAAACGATTCAGTTTACTGATGAATGGTTTGTACCATAGACATTTCGTTTGATCGTCAAATAAATGGTGTGGGCTCTTTGGAATCCGGGAAGAACTGTTAATAGAGTAAAGATAAGCGTTCTTTGTTTTAAAGAAGCAAAGCGTAGATTTATTGACGTGAAATATCCTTCCAGTTATGAGTCTATTAATTTGCGAATTGAATGCTTTCAAGTTTAGTTATATGAGCTGAAAAGTAAAACGATTGTGATAAGTATTTTATGAAGCGCTTTCTTATTTTCCACGATTGCGTTGCTGTTAAAAAATCTAATAAATATCATAGTAGTAGAAAGTATTTAATTTTGTGTTACAGATGATTAGAAATAAATATACTTAAATATTATGCTAAACTTCCACTGAGACGCAAAGAATGTCCGCCTCTCTTGTACGGACAACAAAAACGTCAAGTAACAGCGTGCGTTTAAAATATTGGAATGAATGACATACCGCGCCTCGCACGATTAATGGTGGTGCGCACACAAAAAGCAAACATGCTCATTAATATATCAACTGTCTTTTTAGCAGCGCACTGCAACGTTAGGTACCGACGACAGAACAATCTCAAAGAATATTTAATTTTAAATCGAGGAAAATATAATTCAAAATCGCGTTCTCTTTTCAAAATAAAACGCTTCAAACAATGGAACACGATTAAAAGAATTTAAACGGTCTCATATCTCTTTCGTCGCTCACAACATGGACATAATTTAACAGTAAACATCTGCAGTCAATATCTCTTTAGACAATTAACAAGAAAACGAGAGCAGACAGTCCATTTGAGTATTTTTAAAGGAAATGTAACGACTCGAGTATAATTAGAACCGTTTCCACACGCACGACGTGATGCGACTGAAAGCGAACATACAGTTCTTTAATTAATTAAATGTAGATCGTAACTATAATTAACTATTGGAATTGTATGCTAATAGAAGTAAATAGAAACAATGTAATTGCAGTATGAAAAAAGAAAAACATTACATACAAAAGTACGATTGTACCTAATCACAATGTATGATAGGTAGGTATTATATGACAAAATAGACATTATTGTTGTTTCTAGTTCCAAAATTATTTAGACTTTAGTGAAACGCTTTGAAAATAACATTTGAAAATACATTTGAAAATTTGCTTTATCATAAATATTCAATGTTAGAGCATGTTTTTATTGAAACAAAATTAATAAGTCTGTACCGTACGTATGGTTCCCTTGCTTTATTTTATAATTTACTCGCTTTGTATAGTAGATATACAGTGTGTATTTTGTTGTACACAGTGTGTATTTTTGCACTCTTTGTCCATTAAATTAAAACTCTTCTCAAAGTTAAAAAAATATAAAAGACTAGGTCCTATTCTAATGCGAATTTCACTATTCCTCCTCCTTTCAATTTAGTAGTCCTTGTAATTTTAATTTAGTATTAAGTCCTTTCATTTCCCACTATATCCTATTTCCCAAAGTACGGTATGTACTTTGGGAAATAGGATATAGTGGGAAAGTGTTTCGGTAGTGAGTGAGATATGCCAGTGCCCATTCCCATCCCATCCTATCCCATACCTCCCAATTTGCCCAATTGTTTCTCCAAATCAATTCCTACATCTCAAAAGGTAGGCAGCGCACCCGGGGGCGTGCCAACGTTTATCATTTTGGACTGATATTGGCAGTGATAGTATCCATTTACCACCATGTGGACTGTATGCTCGTCTGCTGCCTTCTACTATAAAAAAAAGTTTCTCGGAAAAGTAGTCACCAATAATTATTACTAAAAACACTTCTTATTTTCTCCCCCGTGTGCGCCCTCCTTTACCGCTATTTCCGTCGCCGTCAGTGCTTTGACATTCGCTAAACACGACATTAATACACTTTTTTCCCGACTGTCACATAATTTACTTTTTTTCACTTTTTTCGGCCCATTAGCTATTAAGCGCGCGTCTGTACCGCTTGACATCGGAATTAATATGTTTCCACTGTAAGCGCCATACTACATTTCATATTTCTAATAATAATATCATGTTCGGTATTTGTTTGCTTGTAGTTTTGTGATGTACGTTTAATGGTAACTGTTTTGCAAACGAATTTTGATTTGAATCAATGATATACTGGCATATTGATCTACTTTCAAGTTTGTTATTTACGGTTTTGATTATATTTACTATAGATTACATTTTCGTTTCATTTACATTAATTGTTTCATGTTCATAGTGGCAGATATCTACGTTTATTTTAAGGGCGCGAATCACTAACCTAAAGAATTCAATGAGTTTGAACGATCTCAAATTTGAATGAAATAGTGCATAATATGATTTATGTTCATTTCTGATACAAATGTACATTATGTGACGTTTCAAAGTACATTCGAGGCATTTTTGTTGATACGCGCTGTTCATTTAAAAACAAGGATATTGTTCAAAATGTACCCAATGCTTTAACAAACAAAAAGCAATCAAATACAATTTAGAAACGGCCGAATTTTCAAACACTATTGTATATGCTAGTAATAGTACAAATTGATCAATCAATGACGTCATGATTGCGCGCTTTCCCAAGCAGGTTGTCAATCAATCAACATCAGTAAACATTAATTGGCTCTAAATGGTAATTAGTTTCGAATTAATTAATTCAAATTACAGTCTATTAAGTGTTTGGTCCACTTAATTAAACATTGTTTTGTAGACGTTCTATTTGTTCTATTAATTGTCATTTTTGAACTGAAATAATAAATTATTTGGATCATTTGCTTTATTCATTCATTAATGTAATGAATTTGATATTTCTACAATTAATGCGTATTTAATTGTTCGCATGTTTAATTCACCCAATCAACACTGTCATAATATGTCTCTTATTGTTGAGACTTTTTTTTCATGAAGGGTCTGTTTTAACATACCCAGTACCTTATCTAGAAGATTAACGAACATCATTCTACAATCGGTTCATAGACAGGGGCTCAATTCAGAACCATTTTACTACTTCCATAATTTTTTCGCTTAAAACCTCAGATCAAAGTACATTGCTTTTTAATACATTATTGTAGTTCGCAATGTGTCTCACTTTAAGTGTTAATTCTAATATATCAAAATTTTGTTCCCCATGGCAAAATTATCGAGGTTATGAAATGATACTGAATTGGGGAGCATGTTGTTAAATAGTTTTTCTTTTCTTCATACATGGCAACGGTACAATTAGCACACGCTGCCAGTGTCACGTTTTCTTCGTAATAAACAATTTCAAAGTCTAAAAAGTAGGTATCCTGTCAATGTTCAGCCCGTCGAAGTGAAGAGTCGCTCAGTAAAGCGATAGTGAGGACAGAAGAGGACACCCTGGAAGCACACGAAATTTAATTTAACACTTTTATTTAATTATCACAAGCATCACGCAGGAAAAACACTTTGAAGTTTAATGAACTATCACTATTAACCCACAAAATGCCTTAATACACAATTTATACAGTAATCAAACAGAAACTCAAGTTCACTTCCCGAGTTACCGCCAAATGTCCAACAAACTTTGTTTCGTATCGATAACATCAAGAATAGTGCTGTTCTCGATATCGAAATTCCTATTTCAACTGTTCAATGGTCACAAAAACTTTCATATTTTTCGCGATATAGGTAGGTACGAGCGAAGCGAGAAATAGGAGATTAGCGCCAACTCAAACATGCAGCCACGGACAGCTTCCATTATCTATCCCTCTATATCTGTGGTTATAAATCAATTAACTTAATAGTTCACCAATAATCAAGAAAGCAGTGACTTCCAAGATCTTAGATAAGACATACCGACGGAACTTACCTATCAGTCGTTCTCATCACAGTGTCGTTCTACGTGGGCGTATATCAAACGTTTGTACCGAATTCAGCAATAAAAATCACCAATTTGCGTAGTAATTCTCCTCTTTTTCACTAAATAAGTTAAAAACCACATCGTATAGATGTTATCAGTAGCCACCGAGCCAGTTTCCTTTTTATATCTTCCACGTTCCGTTTTATTTTATTTTATTTTATATGAGTTTTATTATGCGATTTATTAATCCAACGTTGAACGGAACGACATTCCAATCATTCGGTGCCCTTTTGTGTTATAGAGTTGTTAACGTTATTTCTTTTAAAGTCGTTTTACGGATAACGTTAAAACGCTATTAATCTTGAGCTTACTGGTGATTATCGGTTATAATTACTTTGATATGACTTTAGCTGTGATAGACGTGTTCATGGTTTTTATAAATAGTGAATGTTCCTTATATACTTATGAGCTTTATGTTAGAAATGATAATTCATTTTAACCAGTTGATTACCTTTAGATTCGCATTTCAATCAAAAGTAGTTATGATTAACAATAGGTTATAATGATTATAAATACCTACCCAAACGTAATAAAAAATGCTATGTGTTTATTATCTAATTATGAGTATATTGAAAGGCCGTATAGCAATTAAAGCATTCATATTACTTTTATTAAAATAGAAGAAATGGAAAGGAAAATACTTTTACCAAGATAAGGTTATAGAATTTAAGATCTACAATATACTTGCCCAATAGCCTTCAACGTCAAGGTATATTTAGCTTCAATGTAACAGTTTTGATGCTTTTTTGTATTATAGAAGAAAAACGGTAGACGCACATACAGTCCACCTGATGGTAAGTGGATACCGTCGTCCATGGACATCCGTGATACATGCCAACATAAGTCCAGAAAGACAAACGTTGGCACGCCCCCGGATACGCTGCACACATTTGCAGATTAATAAATGCATTCGAAAAATGAGGAGGGATAGAATGAGATGGGACTGAGCTCTGGCATAAGTATCTCACTCACTACCGAATCACGTACGTACATTGGGGAAATACGATAAAGTAGGAAAATCAGTACATTTCAAGATAGTCTTCCGTGAGAGAGGGGTAACGTGGGCAGTCGAGTGCGCCTGTGGGAATGCAGCATGCACTCTCCCGCTGCTTACATTGAAGCTGTTACATAGATGCATTTACTTGTATGAATTTTGGATTTCAACCTTTTAATGCGAAGGGCGACGTCACAACTAAGATGCCAATATTATTGATATTGTAGGCGTCGCTGAACAGGGCCAGATGAATCTTCTACGAAGAAACTATACAATTTTTATATACCTACCTTACTGCAGGCAATGAGTTAAAAATTATTAGTGTTTATTATTTTATTAGTGTTACAACGACTATCTTGATCTTAGAGCTCTTAAGTATATATCTATAACACTGACAATAGCTTACAATAACTATAGCACTGGTAAACTTACAAAGAATCGTATATATAAAAATGTTGTCTGTCTTTCCTGTTGTGATTTGTCCTGTAAATTGAAATGTCCTGTGTTCAGTTTTATGTGACATACTATAAAATATTTGCTGTAATTTATATAAAATTAATAAAACTCTCTGACTGAATGCGTGTAAATTCCTGGCACATTGCTTATAAAACTCGCAAAAACACCCAAATTTTTAAATATGTTTTTTAGAAAAAAGAATCTAACGTAAACTTTCTTTCTCAGATGGTGGGCCTCAAAAATTAAAGTGCAACCTACGAAAGCATAAACCCAACCGCAAGCCAAGAACGCCGTTTACCGCTCAGCAGCTGCGAGCGCTTGAAACCAAGTTCATCGATAAACAGTATCTGAGCATCGCTGAAAGAGCTGAATTCTCATCGTCTTTGGGGCTGTCTGAAACACAGGTGAGGACTGAAACATATATTTATTTTATTATGCACTAGCTGTGTCCGCGATTTTGTGCACGCAGACGTTAGAGTATGTGTGGTTAACTTGATTCCTGCGGGAACTTTATAATTAATCTGAATAAAAAGTATCAGTTCAGTAGTTTTTATTTGATGCGCGTTGAGACAGACAGACGGACGAACAGTAGGCAGCACATCCGGGAACGTGCCAACGTTTGTCATTGTGGGCTAAAGTTGGCATGTACCGCGGATATCTATGGGCGACAGTATCCATTTACCACCAGATTGACTGTATGTTCGTCTGCCGACATTTTTCTATGAAAAAAAAAATAATTTAATTAAAAATTTATAATTATAAGTAACTTAATGAAATCTGTGACGATTCCTTTTGTTTTAACAATTCATTATCATTACTTCAAATTTAATTTACATTCCAATAACTAACGATTAGCCAAATTGAATGATACAAAATAAGATATCAAGAAATATAATTATTTTAATTTATTTATAACCAACATAATTATTATGTATAGATTATCGAATATTAATGAAATAATTGTATTTTGTGATAAGGAATAATTAAATGGGCAGCAAAAGAATACTCAATGAGCAGCAAATCAATGGCATCCAATTTAACGGTAGGTTAGGTATAGATTCCCCGGTGACAGTAAAGTAATTCATACTTATTTATCGTCCGGTTGTTATAGGAAGAGCTTCTGACAGCTGACATAAATTGTTAAGATTAAGAATATATTTAAGGATATATTTTTTCTATTTATTTGACATGTTATATATAACTTAAGAAAGAAACGATATTTACATAAAACCAATTAAATACAGAATTGTCAGCGCTCTTCCTATGATAACCGGACCATAGTGATTTAAAATTATTTATTTCGGTCGTTCAAAAATAGTTTGTTTTGTTGATCATGATTTGCTGCTCGTTTTTTAATACACTCTTTTTGATAGAATGTATATTTTACATGCCGACTATGTTAAAATTCGAGGAACTATTAAATATATTATCACAACACTTTTTTTTTCTTTTCTTAAATGGCAGTGATGCAATTAGCACTTTCTGCCAGTGTCAAGTTTATCTTCTTAATTTAACAATTTCAAAGTCTAAAACGCATCCTGTCAATGTCCAGTCGAAATAAGTCAGGAGTCACTCATTATATTGATAGTAGGTTTACTGAAGACAGAAGAGGACTCTTTGGAAGCAGATGAAAAACGCAGTCCTTTGCTTTTATTTGATTATCCAAACATTACGTACATAATCATTTTGAAGTTAATAAACTCTCACTATTAAACCACAAAACGTATAATACACAATTTTTATAATTATTCTAATAAAATCTTAACTTTACTTCTCGAGTTCCCGCCAAAAACTCATTACGACACTTGCAGCTTGTACCACATTTCATGCAAATAAAGATTAATAACAACTTACAATGAACTTTATTTTTGTCAACAGGTAAAAATCTGGTTTCAAAACAGACGCGCAAAAGCGAAACGAGTGCAAGAGGCAGAGATTGAAAAACTGAAAATGGCGCAGTTCTCCCGTCACCCCCATCACCTATACCCCCACCCGTTACAACAGTACTTTCATCCCCACCCCTTAATGGGGGGAGGGCGGCCATTGCCCCCCATGGGGATCCCTCCACACCTCGCGATGGTGCAACCACCTGTCTCAGGGACGCCGTCGCCGAGTACCCAAACCAGTCAACAGTGAAATAAATTGTTATTTATATACGGAAAATGTTATGGTCCTTAAAGACTTGTGGATAATCATTGTAGTCGCTAATAATTTGAGGCACTTTTCTATACTGCTCCCATCCCTAAGATGAAAGGCATTAGTAACGTTTTTAACGAAAGCATAAGTACCTACCTAATATTATATAATCAGACATTAAAAATAAACAAACAGAATATACAATAGTTGTTGAAACTCCAAGTTTCAAGTTGGATTTTAAATGAGAATTTTACCAAATTTTACCATGTTCTTGCATTTTTCTCGGATGTAAGCAAAATGCACTCGTGCCTTTTTCTAAGGAGGGCAGTATAGACATCGTAAGATTTGCAATTATGAGTCTCAAGTCTGTAGCGGACGTAATTGAAGATAAAAAGTTTCTCTATTCCAAATTTAAATTCGGTAGAATGCAAATGTCACGATGTCGTATTAGTCTGTAGCGAGAGTTCGCGTTTCGAAATTCGAAGAAAGTTGATACAATTAAAAAATCGAGATGAGAATGACTTATTTAAGGGGTGTAATTACGACCTCTTTCGTGCATAAAAACATAAAATTAAGACTAAAACCATTGTAAATTATTTTGTAAATATAGATTATACTTTTAAATCGTGCACTATTAGGCATTAAATTTATGATTTAAATATAAATTGTTTAGATTTTAATGTATTGTATACCTTTACCAAAACTATTATTTGACCGAATGTTAGAATATTTTTTTAGTACAAAATTCTTCAGCGATTTTGGTACTCGATGAATTGAAATCTCATAAATGTAAAATATTTTTGTATTATAGAATTTTATCCTGTAAATTATTGTTTTTACTTCTGTAGTAAAATATATTTCTTTTTAAATCGAAATACTTGTTTCAATATTTTCGTTCGCCAAACTCGTCTTTTTCACTCAACTGTAGAACTTCAAGATAAGGAGCAACGTTTGCAGCTACCTCGACTGACATGCATGAGATCTGGAATTGAAATCTAAACTCGTAATTTTTTGTCTATCATTTGCTCAGTTGGTAGAGCGTTCTCAGGAATGAATAACAGCCAGTCCTCACGTCAGCAATTTATTTATAAGTGAACGTAATAAGAATAAAAAAAAACTAATGGTTATTATATATCTATAGTTATACAGGAGAAGTTGAGTGTAATGTGGTGCCCAGAGAGAGGAATGAAAGCCGAGACTGTTGAGTAAATACTGACTATATTTCCAATGGATCATACCTTAAATAAGTACAAAAGTAGGTTACACAGTGTATATGGTTAAATAAGTATATATAGTTAATATAATCTATTCATTACATCTCATCTCCACCGCAATAAAATAAATAAAATAATACTAACAGTTTATTTTATTTTAGCTTATATTACGAATGTTAATACAGTATAATGTCATATCATAATAATTATTGTCTTAACAAACTTTAGAAGTAAGTAATTAATACCCACATACTTTTTTAATACAATTGTTAGGTAATTGGTTCAAAATACATTTTTGTTCTGTTTTTGTGAATAACATAGTTTTTATTATCTTTAATTATTTCTACATTGGGTGAACATTCCCTTACTACTTTGTATGGACCTGAATATATGTTTTGGAACTTATTTCCAGTTTCATTTTTTATTAAAATCAAATCATTCTGTTTATAAGTTACAGGGTTAATATTACGATCATATTTATCTTTTCTTTTCAATTTACTAGCTATTAAATTTTCTCGCGCCTCTTTTTGTGACGTTTGTATTCTGAATTTGAGTTCTAAAGGATAATTATCAAAATTGTACAATGGGTCTACTTGTGCTGATTGCAAATTAGATGGTAAAATACATTTCTTACCGAACACCAACTCATAGGGAGTAAACTTAGTCTCTGTATGTACCGCAGTGTTATAAGAAAAACACCAAAATGGAAGCCATGTGCTCCAAGCTTCTGGGTGCTTTCCTGTCTGTATTCGCAAATAGTTACCCAAATGTTTGTGCGAATTCTCCAAGGCACCGACACTTTGATGATGATATGCGGTAGACTGCAGCTTGTTAATATGCAAAAGTTTACAAACCTCTTTCATTGTGTCCGATAAAAACTCCGTTCCCCTGTCTGTAGCTATCTCCTTCGGGATACCATACCTAAGAATCCAATTATTTACAAAGTTCCTGGCTACTTCACTTGACCCCTTTGACATTAATGGGTAAGCCTCAATATACTTACTCAACTCACATTGTATAGTTAAAATGTACACATAATTATCGTAATCTTTATCTAACGGCCCTACTATATCTAAATATATCTTCTCAACCGCCGAATTTGCCGTTGAACTTATTGTCATAGGCTCTTTAGTATAATGTGAGGAATGTTTTTGTTTTTGACATTTGTCACACCTTTTTATAAATTCTGTAACATCAGCTTCTAATTTTGGCCAAAAATAATATTTCTTTATGTTATTTACCATTCGTCTTATGCCGGCATGGCCACTTGTGGGTAATATATGAAAATCGTTTAAAATTACAAGCTTATCGTCTTTATTAGTTATTCTCTTTGTTCCCCGTAAAATACATATACGTGGTCCGGACCAATTACTTATGTTATTTACTTCATTTATTAATTTTTCCACAAATTTATTATTTTTCTCAGTTTTAATGAAGTATACTTCTTTTATATTTATTTTCCCACAAAATATATTTAGCTCTCTCACAAATTCGCCTGGCGACAGTTGCGATCGAGACGCTAAATTAATAAAAATAATATTCATTGAGGGTACATAACTCAAACATCCCTTCTCGTGCGTTATCTCATTCAATTTACGATATCGATTTAATTCATAAGCGCTTATGAAACATAATTCCGTGAAATATTTCGGTTTGCTATGTATTTCTACAACTTTTGGTTGATCAGGCCAATTGTTCTTAGAAACAATAGCATCCCGTTGTTGCCTAGCCATCTGGCCACGCGTCATTACATTCATCACCGTTTGATTCATCTCTTTCAACTCCTCCGAAGTTAAATGCAAACGTGAAAGTGCATCAGCGGCAGAGTTATTCTTCCCTTTCAAATATTCAAGTATAAAATCATATTCTTCTAATGTTAATCTAAATTTAATCAAACGGCTAGATGGATCTCGCATTCCAAATAAGTAGATAAGTGGCTTATGATCAGTCTGAATTTTGAATGTCCTTCCATACAAATATGGACGAAAATGCTTTACGGCCCATACAATCGCAAGCAGTTCCTTTTCAATCGTCGGGTACCTTTTTTCTGCTTTATTAAGACTACGACTAGCATAGGCTACAGGCCTGCCGTCGCTGTTGCACAAAACTGCACCTACGCCATATCCTGATGCATCTGTTTGTAGAATAAATTGATTAGACTCCGAAAACTCAGGGTATTGCAATACAGGATGGGATATTAAATTTCGTTTCAATAATTCAAATGATTTTTGGCACTCCTCATCCCATTTAAAAGTTACATTTTTCCGACACAAATTATTTAATGCATGTGCTTTTGTAGCAAAATTAGGAATAAATTTCCTGTAATAGTTCACAAAGGCCACGAATCTTTTGACTTCATCGACCTTAGTAGGAACTGGGTAGTCTTTAACAACCCCTATTTTATCAGAATCTGGTATAACGCCCTCTGCTGACACAATATGACCCAAATAAAGTAGTTCCTTTTGTAAGAAAATACATTTTTGAGGATTTAACTTTAGATTGACTTTACGTAATCTTTCAAAAATGGATTGTAAATTTTTAATATGACTAGGTAAGTCCCTACTATAACAGACTAAATCGTCTTGGTATACCAAGCATTTTTCGTATGTTAACCCTGTCATCGCCATAGTCATCATACGCGAAAATGAACTAGGACTGGTCTTTAATCCCATAGGCATTCTAGTCATCTGAAACTGTCCGGAGCAAAAAGCAGTATACTTGCGACTATCTGGGTCTAAGCTTACATTATAGTAACCTTGATGTAAATCTAAATGAGAAAAGTACATGCAACCCGATAACGAATCTAAAATTTCCGTTATATTTGGAAGTGGAAATTTATCATCATGTATACTGTTATTAAGTTTCCTGTAATCTATGACCAAACGCCATCTTTTGTTTCCATTTTGGTCACTTTTCTTTGGCACCAACAAGATTGGACTGGACCATTCACTTTGACATGGTTCAATAATATTTTCTTTCATCATTTGATCAATTTGGTTATTAATTTCATTTTTTAAAGCATGAGGCAAACGATAGGGTTTTGAAAAAATAGGATGAATATTCGGTTTTATTTTAATTGAGTGTTGATAAATATCAGTGGTTGATAATTTGTCCCCTTCCAAATAAAAAATATCGGGATATTTTGCACATAAACTTTCTATATTAATTCTTTCTTCTTTATTTAAATTACTTAAATCCAATTTTGACAATAGTGTTTTAACTCGCGATGCATTTTTCTCGGTTTTATCAAAGTTACAAACATTATATTCCTTTAAATTTTCTATATTAAGTTTAATTTCAGATAAAGTTATATCTTTTGAGGTCGAATTCAATACTCGAACTGGTATTTTGCCATTGATTGGATGTACTAACGTACTCGCAATAAATACGCCCTCGCACACTTCTTTCGTACATACCACACATTCTTCTGTTAAACTGGTATTAATAAAGTGAATTGATTCTGATCTGGCAGGTAACGACAATAAATTACTACACGAGTCTATCAGTTGCAAAGATATTTGTTTAGATTCACTGATCCATAATGACAGACTATTATGTTTCATATCAATCACCGCTCCATACTTTCCTAAAAAGTCCTGTCCTAAAATACCGTGCGACTTACAAGGTAGCGTGTCAAATACATAAAACTTATGACTAATACACTGCCCGTGTATTGTCAACTGTAAACATACATATCCGATAGCTTGTACTTTTCCACCTATACCATTTATAGTTATGTTTTCTTTGTTGATTGGGATGTCAAAATTTAAAACATGCTTATGTTTTATAGCCGAAATTGAAGCTCCCGTATCTATGAGCCAATTAAACGCGTGTCTGTTTTTATAACATAACTTTATGTAGTAACTACTATCGCTGGCTAAAATACTATATGTTATAGGCACGAAAAAAATCATTTTCAGGTTCCGACTTCCGAGTGGATGAACTCGATTGAGGCTGTGACTCATCAGTCACTACTGTCCGAATCTGTCCTCTGAATGGTCTACGACCCCTAGAATGATTATTATAAGTTCTACCTTGATATGGCGCTCTGCCCTGGGGCACTCCCCGTGGCTGAAATTGAGGCTGCTGGGACCCTTGTCTGGTCCTGGTATGCGACTGTCGCCCGTTGTAGCTAGGGTTGCCTCGCCAACGATCAGTGTTGTATGTACCTCTTGGAGTGTTCTGATGAGAAGAGGGCCTGGAAGTGTTTTTATAGAAACGATTATTATTATGCCTTAGTGTTAACACTTCAGCTGTTGAACTTGAACCTGAAACGTCCTCGTCAATTGCGGCCTGAATCGCATCTTTTAAATTTTCAAATCTCTGAGCCGTAATAATCGTGCCAATCCTAAGATTTCTTAATCCGTCGCTAAATTGCCGAATTGCCTGTTTCTCGTTTATAGATTTTAAAATATTAAATTTTTCAACATTTCCCTCAGATTGAGAAATTGTAAGGTCAGCGAATAATTCGGATAAGGTTTTTCCGAAAGCATCAATAGACGCATCATTTTGTCTGCAATTTAAAAATTGTTTTTGCAAAGCACTTGTAGATTTCTTTGGCAAAAGTAACATTTTCATATCATTTAAAAGATTAGGTACAGTGTCGTATCTTGTTGCTAATTTTAGCTTAGCAGACTGCGACAGTCTGCTTTTCAAAACAAAAGATATTAAATACGTCTGTGACTCAGCATTAAGAACCGAACTATAGTACTCAATACCATCGATAAGTTGTCGTAAATTGGAAAGCTCATCATTCATCACTGGCAATAAGCTCAAAGCTACTTTCAGGTCGAATTTATCCATTGTTGAAAAACTACTAGAACCCTCTGAAATTCGACACAACTCAGTTATTTCATCAAACAATTTCTTAATATCCCCACAATATTTTTCAAAAAGAAGTAGCTTGTCCTCTCCTAAGCTTTTCCTGTCAATACTTCCTATATAATTATTATATTGTGCAACAATAAATTTAGCTTCGTCTAACTTTGTCTGCAATATTTTACCTTGTCATCTAGCAGGTCCTATTTTAATTAAATACTGTCTTACTACTAATAAATCCTCTTATAATTTCTTTAAAAATGTTGCCATAGAGTTTAAAAATACTTAATATGCATTATAGAGTATTAACATACCTGTATAAGTTTGGAACCCTGGATCCTCCGCATATTAACAAGAACTGTAACATGTTAATAATACACGAGTATACATAAGTTAGGATAATATTCTTAACTTTTTTTTTTGTTTACTATTATTTAAGTAATAATAATATTAATTATACGTTAGTAAATAAGGTTACAGTCCCCTAAATAATGTCCATCAACTTGCCGAAATTACGATGTACGCGAAAAAGAAATACGCATATTTATGTAACCGCACTTCACTTCACACGACACCTATTTTATACGCTTATAGGCATTTTTAACACTTTTACACTGCGTTATCATTGATCTTCAAATCGGGGTAACCTTGGCGCCGTTGAAAGGAAAGCCGTCGCACCCTGCTGCCACTCGCATTCAGCTCAAACTCCTGTCGTATCCACCTTAAATGACATTTCCGATATATCCGGAATGCTCCATACAGGACTCCAAAAACCAGGCAGAGTACTATGACGCATAACAGGATGCTGGTTGTTTTCATATGGAATCGGAACTCCTCAATCGGTGCATCATTTGTGCCCCCAACTGCATTTTGCGCTATCACGATGTTCTCTTCTTTAGACTGCTGTTTCCCCATTTTCGAAGCTCACTCTTAGTTCACTAGCGTCGCTGCCAGAAGTTTTGATATAATTCATTTTATCAACCGATGATTGCATTGTCCCGAGAACACGATGTTTATCATTCACTGTCCATATACGTAATCGGTCGGCGACGCGGCGGCGAACGGTGTCAGAATACCGGTGCCCGTGAATCTACTTTAGGCAGGGTCGCCATGTAATGTGGTGCCCAGAGAGAGGAATGAAAGCCGAGACTGTTGAGTAAATACTGACTATATTTCCAATGGATCATACCTTAAATAAGTACAAAAGTAGGTTACACAGTGTATATGGTTAAATAAGTATATATAGTTAATATAATCTATTCATTACATCTCATGAGCAACATGGGCAAATAAGCGATATATGAAATATTCACAAACAAAAGCAGTATTATTAATGTTTTGTTCACTAAGGTACGACATGAGGTTCTCCAAGAAAGCTATGAATAGGATTCTGACAGATTGGCAGAGCATGACTTGCCAGGGCACGAGTTGACGGTGACCACTTGCCAAATGGTGGGACGCAAGTCCGTCTGCTACCTCTTCAAAAGAAATTTCCTTCGGCTCCCTCGCGCTACCTTACTCACATACCGATGAATACCATCAATGAAGTTGAAGAACTGTAGGTATTTGAAAATCCATCTAGATGTTGAAATTTTACCAATTTCACTGTGGTTTTGTGATGTTGCAGTGTGATGTCGGCCGGATTTAAAATAGCACCATCCCATCTCTTCCCATGGGTGTCATAAAAGGCGGTTAAGGGATAACAAAGCTGCTACCAGAAACCCTTAGGAACTGCACCATCTTTAAACTTCGAGCTCGATGTCCAGTAGTGGAAGAAAAGAGGGTCTAGTTACTGCTACGGTTACTGTGATTTTACACCCATTACGGACTGTCATAAGGTTCAAAATGCGATAGCAATCAACGTGTAGCTTATCATTAAATAATATATAAACATATAGGTACTGTATGTTGTCATTTCAGTGTAGAGAGCTAATTTAAATATATCCATTAAAGTTAATTGTCTGATAGCAGGCGGGGTCGGGTCATATCGATATGCGATTCTGAAAGATGATTATACAGGCTGTTGGTTTTTAGACAATGACTAGGCAAATGATGGATATAATAGACGTTGAAGAAGATACCTATATTCGTGCACCAATCAGATGACCAACTTTAACTCTGTGAAATCTAAATGCCAATGCAGATAAGAGACAGAAACAAGAAAGTTTTACAAAAACAAAGCAGTATTTGTGAAATTAAAAAATTAATTTCATCGACAATTTGAAAGTCGATTATCATAGTTAGAATTAACAGGTTGAATTGGTTATCAGTGGAGCATTGTCTTTACTATCCTCTTTTGTTCCCTATTGATCAGAATTCTACCTGGCCATTAATAGCAGCTTTCGAAAAACATTTAAATTTTAATATTGTCTAAAAAAAATTGAATTTTGAAATTTTAATGTTGTCTAAACATTAAACGTTAGGCGTTTTTATTTGCAACATGGCAATCAAAATATTCGATTTCTAAAATTAAAATCGATCAGTGTTAAATTAGTCTAATATCATATTAATTGTACGCTGAAATACCCTAATAACTCTAATTAGTGAGGCACAGATATAAGTGTCTTAATTATACTTGGCGTTTTAATAACTTGCCTGTCATTAAATGACTTTTAATGAATTGTTCTTGACTTAGAACCAGCTATAGGTGACATAAATAAGACATCATTTTATACGGAGTGGCTCATATGAGCATGTTTTAAATACGCGCTAGCCATTGAGTTTCTGAATGTGTGTGCTTTCACGTTTTCCACCCATTCGTGTGTCGCAAATTATTTGCATATCAATTCTGAACACTATAAAATTATTGTCAGGGCCAGGGCCGTCTTTACCAGGGGGTGCAAGGGGTGCGGTGCACCCCGGGCGCTCACCTTTTAAAGGTAATGAAAAAATATAACGCTATAGTAAACGATTACACAATAGGATATTTGACTGTCATAGGATACACAATAGGATATTTGACTGTCATAGGATACACAATAGGATATTTGACTGTCATAGGATACACAATAGGATGTTTGACTGTCTTGGGATACACTCCCGCACCCCGGCGCAGAATAGACTTAAGACGGCCCTGGTCAGGGCAATGGTTTGTATCCCACGAATAGAAAATTTGTGTAAAGGTTCTTGAACTCTTTACTTCCAGATCTACGATATATTCAAGTTTAAATAATATAATAATCCAGAGATGTAAAATTTGCAGAATGAGATATAACAAATAAATACTGGTAATGTTCCATAATGTTTAAGTAATTACGTTTCAAATTGGACTAAAGCTTGTGCCTCATATGATCGATGTTGGTATACAATAAGGAATTTCACCAGTTCGTTGTAGATGACGTTGGTATTTTTTTCTTCTTCATATATGGCAATATTGCTCATACTATACCATCAGCCTGTGTCTTTCCACTGCTGGATATAGGCTTCTCCTAAGGACCACCGCCACACACGGTCTTCGGCTCTTCTTATCCAGCCACTACCGGCGACTTTCTTTAAGTCGTCAGTCCACCTGGCTGGAGAGCGTCCCTCGCCACGTTTCGCGGCACGTGGTCTCCATTCGAGAATTCGCCCCCTACGGCTGCCCACGGCCACTTCAGCTTGCTGATTCTTTGAGCTATGTCGCCAACTTTAGTTCTTCTTTGAATTTCTTCTTGCAGATTTTGTCCAGCAAAGAAACTCCGAGCATAGCTCTTTAAATGGCTCGCTGAGCAACATTGAACTTATGAACAAGGCCTCCCGTCAGAGACTATGTCATTACGGGCAGGACGCATTGAAGACTTTTGTCTTCAAACATTATGGTATAGACGACGAGAAGAGGTGACGCATTTTCCCGAATGCCGAGCTGAGTACGTCTATCGCTCATATCTATCGTCTATAGCACATTCTGCTAGTGTCTAATTTTCGTCATAATAAACAATTTCATAGTCTAAAATGTATTGTGTCATTGTCCCGTCGAAGTGAGTCAGGAGTCGTTGAGTGAAACTAAACCTACTAACAACTGAATACACTGAATACAGTTTACTGAATTCTGGTTTACTAAATACAGAAGATGACTCTTTGGAAGCACACGAAAAATGGTGCCCTATGCTTATATTTGATTATCACAAAGATTACTATTAAACCACAAAACGTACAATACATAATTTTTAAAATTAATCAATTAAAAACTCGAATTCACTTCTTGTGTTCCCGTCAAAAGTTCTCAAATAAGAGTTCGTTCATTTTTTCTTTAATTTTATTGTGCTTTGGTAGTCTTATTATTCTAAGTTTACAATTAAAACATCATTCTGTACAACACAAATTCAGGCAACAAATGACCCTCTGTGCGTCCAAAAACAATTTTTATCATGTAATTTATGAGTTTTATGACTAACGATTTACCTACCACGAAGTTTTGTTTGTGCCATATTAGTATCATGGCACGGTCAACATTATGTAACATTTTAAGTAAATCATCTGTTTTTATGTCGCATATAGATGCATTCAATATCATTTATACAGATAGTTATGATAACTTACAAGTAGATAGACAGATGAAACTCGTTATTGCACATCAAAATAATTTATTTCCCATGATATGTTGAAATTACGTAAAAATGACACCATCTACCTTTATTTATTATGTATTTTCTTCTTATCACCCAAAGGTTGCCTGGAAGAGATCGCTTTGGCGATAAGGCCATCTGTTATTATTCTCATGTTATTTAAGTGGTCATTTGCAATCATGTGTTATTGTTTTGGTGAACAATAAAGAGTTTATCTATCTACCAAAACAAAATAAAGACAATATCAGACGTAGTGAACACGTGGAGCGCACAAACGGCGGTCTTATCGAAAAGCGACCTCTGCCCTACAACCTTTTCGGTACCTATAGAGAAATTAAATATATTACTCACAGGTCAATGGTGTACGGTAAACATAATTGCATAATACAGGTATTGTACATAATACGTACACATCATAAATCTATACAATAGGTACACGTGAAGTAGCTAGAGTTGATCACTGAAATAATTCTATATTAGATAGCTACCTACATACAATGTAGATCATTTTATCTATCTATCTCACATCATCACACCATTGCATCATCTAACTTTTACTATTTTCCCGTACATTTGAATCCATTTAATATACAATTTGAATCCTACTTAACGCGTAACGACATTTAATAGTACCAAGGAACTATCTCAAGGAACCCGTTTGTGCAATAATTGCCCTTTAATAAAAGTTCTCTTTTTTCTGCCTATTGCTTGCCGCCCAATTCTTATGCTGCTAATCGCCGATAACACAAGTTTGAGTATCCCTGCTCTAAAGTGCAGTGTGCCTAACGCTTCACATTAAAATTCTCATCATATATGATCTGCAAACTGATCCTCCAAACAACCAACACTACTCGACTGTTCAAACTAATTCTGTACAAATTCGTTTCACGTATCATTTCCTTTCAAGAAACACATCGCGTCGCGTCATTACTAACTAATTAATCTCGAAAACGCAACATGGTATGTTGGCAATTACTCCGTAATTAAAAATAACTTATTCATTTAGCATTAAACGCGGCTCTGGCTCGTAATTGCCGAAATTAATCACGGTAATGTTGCGTGCCTGTTCATTTTCAGGCCACAGGGGCTGCTTTGTGCTCGAAGTGCTCGTCTAGTGATGGGAAACCTAGTGAGTGATTCATAAGGACTCGTTAAAAAATATTAAAATTTCATTATAATTTATTAGGTAGATATCTCGTAAATAATAACCTTTTTTAGTCTACTGCTAGACATGAATCTTCTCATTGTCTTGTGCATGACAGGCCTTAAAACGGCACGCTGGTTAAGCGGGTTGGCGAGTAGGTACACTCTGTTGGAGGTGGTGTAATTCCTTACAGTTTTTGGTAGGAGCTTTGATATTCCTTAGTCGCCGTTTACCATACCCACGGGAAGAGATGTGGTAGAAGTATTCTAAAGCCGACCGATACCACAAGACCATAAAATGAATATAAAGTAATAAAAATAGAAATAATAATAGTAAAAAATAAAATGATCACACCTCATAAAATGATGTTCGAATGAATAACGTCGAGATCGCTTTTAGCGATAAGGCCGCTTCTGTACCTATATGTTATAGTTAGTGTAAATAATTAGTTAAAACAGGAATGCAATAAAGAAATAATCATTCATTCATTTATTGATGTTCATTTATAGGTATAAATGAGGTATATGTACACCTCACGATATCCTCATAAATACTCAATAAGTTTCTTACTCAGCCCAACTCTTCTCGGGGCTTAGTACTTCAATTCGGCACGCTCATTAGGAGCCTCTCGTCCGTGGTGGTGAGATAGGCTGAGGAACGCGACCTGTCATCTTGCCAGCTAATGCCACTGTGCCAAATAGCCGAGGCATTACTGTTTTTTTTAGTCTAATCGATTTCGATCAGTGAGCTGATACTGTCATAAATAGTACATTTTCAAATTGCTTATGTATGTTTATAAACATATATAGGAGTAGAAGTAGGATTAATTGGCTGCCGCAAAGATTAACACAGAGTAAGAGCTAGACTGTAAACGTTTCTCTCTTAACGTACTATGATGCACTTTTGTCATAACTGAAAAGAGTCGGAGTCAACTGTCAAATGGAAATCATCATGCGTTTTCAATTAACAGGAGAAGCCCGGAGTCCTGGTCGCATTTCGAACTGGATTATGGTGTTTCAGTAGGCGCTGTAACGCATATTGTGAAAAATCACGTAGGTAATGTAAAGCATTGGTAAACCGAGCGTTCGCACGATTACAAACGTTTATTTGCGTTTATAAACGAGTTGCTACAGTGAAGTTAACATTGTGCTGCAAAGGAGTTTGTATTTGTGCGATGGCTCGTTTGTCGTACTTTACGATATTTTCTACAGCATCTATCAGGGGTGGTTTTCATTCGAATTTACAATTATTTCGATTCATACCTAAAGATATATGTATCTAATGGATAACTGTTCAACGGCGACTAGCCAGGCCACCTTGTTTAACCACTTTACCTACGCAAGCCGGCCATTGTATATGAATAAAATTTCGATTGTTAAAAATGTGTCAGAACGCATCCAATATCGCCCACACATGCAATAAAATTATGCTTACAGCATTCATCTAATATTATTAATAATGTTAATTATCATAAATATGTTTTTCTATAATTATTATTCCATTCACTGGCAATAACGAGTTAAAAACACGACGCCCGTTGGCTTTTATCTTCAGACACATTTCTCAATCACTAATAATTAACGATCGACATAATAATTTATTGGTCCGATCATAATAATTATATTGTAACAATAATTGTTCCTTAAAAGAGACATTTAGATAATACGTATGTGCATGCGCCGGACGTACCTACACTCCGTAATGATAATGAAACGCTGAAGTATACGTTCCGTTTGAATGAAGAATATTTTGATTTCTAGAACTTTCAAACGAGAAATATTAAAATTATTATTTAATAAATAAAATCAGAGATAAAATCTCACGTTATCTTTCATTTAGTGTAAATAGATAATTAAACTAGTAACTTTTTGCACTACATATGGTCTACAGTAAGACTGTTCACCTAAATTATCACTAGTTTAACTCTACATAACATCGGTGTTGATTATACAATAAGGAAAATTGAGTTGTAATACTTTGTAAATTGCATTTGTGATATAGTTATTAAATAGGTAGGTAATAATAATAATAGGTTATAGGTATAGGTTTATTATTGTAGGTAACTGAATAATAATAACAATAATTTGAATAAATGAATAAAATTATTTTCGCAAATGAAATGCGAATTGTATATATGTATAAGTAAATATTAGGTAGTCGGAAAAGGTTGCGGCCTTTTTGAACGTATGACTTTAGCGTGCTATATTTCTGGCAACACGGATCACTGACTTTTTTGGAATGGCGGCGAATTGAAATTACAAGTTAAAAGTTTTATCTTTTTAACAATTTATGGTGTATTTTAACAATTTTGAAATAAAAGTAAATAAGGAGCAAATTAGATATGCTTTTCAATTTTTTTTCGACAAGGGTATGAATGCTTACCTATCTAAAACTACTGCAAAAATATGGTTCAGTCGATTCAAGTCTGGTAATTTTGAAGTGAATAATGTTCCTCGCTGTAGTCGTCCTATTGAGGTAAATGATGGTGTTATCATTGAATAAATTGAAGCAGATCGACACATAAGCAGTCAACAAATTTCGGAAGACGCCAAACGATTAATTCTGATGTCAACTGTCAGCAATTAGTAAAATTGAAACAAGAACTTGAAGAAAAAGAAAAACGCTCAGAATTAATTATTAATAGTAAATAGTAAAGGTATAGTTTTCCATCACGACAATGCTCGACGGCATACATCTTTGATGACTAAACAAAAATTGATAGACCTTGGCCTGGAAGTTTAAAGATTAAATGGACAATATTCCGTTCGATAAATATTTATGTAATACAAAAAGGTCTTTATCATTTTTACTATAAAAAGGCCGCGAACTTATCAGACTAGCTAATAGATATATATCTATTCCTATATCTGCATATATTTTTTATGTAGGTATCTATGTAAAAATATATTTTCCTATTTGTTATTATAATTATGTAGCCTGCTCTTTAATGACATGACACCTCTCAGCTGTTCTAAGATTGACTCGAAGACATTCCTACTGGGAATAACTCCGCCTTTCTACCTACTTATGGTAATACTGTAATGTCTTATTGTAACTATTACATTACCTGTATAAGTACAATAAAAAGCAACAACCACAACAAAATTTAATTGTAGGTATTTTAAAATTCAATTGGTGAATATTTTAATTTTTTGGCTAAAATTGTTACCCATAATAATATTAATTAGTTACATACTTATACGGAATTGATGCAAACGATTGATCGGTGAGTATGAAAAAGTATCGCATATTTGCGTGTCATTGTTTTTAATAGAAAATCATAATGACTATTAAAAAAGTGATTGCTTTTATTAAAAAGATAATTAATATGTATAGAGCACATAAATTAATCGATGCTTACATTGTTACATACTCTAAACTATTCTTACCGAGCTATAGACCTTTGATCTTTAATTGTTCCGTTTTGTATTAGTGACCCTGTAGAGCCAAGCCGCACTTAACTGGAAAATATGTTTTTTCCTCCTATGTATAATATTTTCTTATTCGTCCACTGAATGTAAAAACATGATGATTTTTTATTTTCTTCCCAGCCTTTTTAACGTCCCACTGTAGGCACAGGCCTCTCCTAGTAAATCACTAGGGGGTTTCGGGCCACAATCCACCACGCAAGCCCAGTGCGGGTTAGTGATTACACAACACATGCTGCTGTTTTTTCATTCCTGGAACATGCGAGCTAGTAATAATTTTTAAAAATCCGTAGGTAGGTATGTACCTATCTATGGATAGTTGACACGTGTAAAATGGATTTAGTATGGAACCTATTCTATGCAATATATTTGAATCCGTGGTGTTTGGTTATGGCATCACATCATACTTACTATCCATCAGTCCAAGTATTTTCATTTAAGTCGCAAATAATTAAATACTCAAAAAAATTCTGGGGATAATTGAACTGTTGATATATCGTGTCTAAATTAAAACACTAGTTGCAATTCCTGAACTTTCAAGTTAATTGCATTACAAATCAACATCTGTATACACTAATGTTTACTCAACGTACCGTGTTCAAATAAACTGTTACGTTATAAGACGAGTACCTACTACTGAGCGTTTCAGCGCTCGAGCGCTAAGTCCGCGCTAATGAACCATAAGAACCTTAACGGTTTCGATCTTCTAACCTCAGGGGTTTAAGACCATCAACCATCACAGAACTGGATTATAACGCTACCCAGTGTTTAAGCTGGCTCGCGAGTTAGATTCGCGAGCGTCGAGCACTCAGCGCTCAGTTATACAACACTAACCTAAAGTCTCCGTGATAGGCGAGTTAGATTCTTGAATCAAAGCAAGTCAAATCAAATCAAATATTTACTGATAGCAAAATTGTATTAACGTCGTATTATTGCTGCATCTCGTATACATATAGTTCATACACTAAGAGAAGCTTAATGTCAAAAGCTATCTTCAAGAACAAATTAAAAACATTTATTGGAAATATTTGCAATACAGTTAAAAAGTAAATCAAAGTTTATATAACATAACAAAACCCCGCAGATGTTGTCCTGCCATGAAGTTGATGTGCTGCAGCGCCATCTAGTGGCGAGTTACAACAAAGTCGATAGCATAGAAACCTTCTCCATGAAAAAAATACATATATGTGCCAACTTTCATGGTGATCGGTCAAACGGTGTCGAAGTCTATTAACATCAGATATACCAACACCCTCTTTTATATACAATGGAATAGATTAGTGTCTGAACATGTATGTAACATAATAATACAGCATTTGTCATAATATACATACATACCTACATGTAATTGTACAATAGACTGCACTACAGTTAGTTTTAGCAGAGAGCAGTTCTGCTCATAAAATGTTATGTACTATGTGATATATTGTATAATTCTTTTTGTAATGTGGTTAAAATAATAATAAAATAAATATAAAATTTTAACATTTTAATAAGACGATTTTAACAATTGTAAGATACAGCACATTTATTAAATTTATAGATTTAAAATAATAAATATTTCACTAAGGAAATTACAATTATATGAAAGATAATAATATTCGTGCAAAACATTGTAATAAAGTAGATTCTAATTAAACTTTGCGAGTTAATGAAGTAGGTACTGTATTTACCTACTTAGTAATTATGAAACAGAAGAAGATTGCAGACAGAAGTTAGTAGTGAATAGAACTTGAGATCCTATATCTAGCAGATCTCGTAGGACTACTCTTATATCTGTAGGGGGAGAGTGCACGCTGCATTCCCCTCTCATAGAAGACTACCTTGAAATGTACTGTTTTTACTACTTTATCGTAATTCCCCAATGTACGTACCTACGTATTTTGGTAGTGAGTGAGATATGCCATAGCTCATTCCCATCCCGTCCTATCCTTCCCCGTTTTCCCAACCCTTTCTCCCAATCCATTCCTTAATCTGCAAAGGTGGGCAACGAATTCTGGGGCGTGCCAACGTTTGTCACTCTGGACTGATGTTGGTATGTATCGCGGATATCTATGTTACCCTTACCCCTTACCCGCGATGGTAAGGGGATACTGTCGTCCTTACCTACATGCTGGTATACCGCCTTTTTTCCATGAAAAGAAAGTATAATGACACCAACTCGTGGTATTATGTATTTCATAAATTCATTTCTTTTGAACCCTTGCTTCATAAACGGATGATAGGCAATTATATAACTTAGTAGCTTCACTAAAATTGTGAATTCAACATTGGTTGGAAGTGGTTGGAGGCGCGGCTCGTAGTGACACGCTGTCACACACTAACTCGCTCCGCGCCGGGTCTACATGTGAACGTTTCACACGAGTGTAGCAGATATCATTGTGGAAAGGTGTTGCACGAACACTTCCTGTGGGAGTGCTCAGCTTTCCTTCTGGATATGTCGACGCCAACCCAGCAGTGATTTGTACGCCGTGCGTACCCGCTCGAGCAGGCTCTCATCTGACCTCTGGGGATCACAAGTTTAGTGGAGACATTTTTCTAATCCTTAAGGAGGCAGGGATTGAATATATTAAGGTCCTTCACATGTTACATGGTTCATTCAATTGCTCTCTTATACATTCAATTGCCTCAATTCCCTTCTTATACATTTCATAACTTTTGCTCCGAAATATATATTTTTTTAGACCAACAATTCCAATTTGTACCAATTCAATTTGGTTTGCAGAATCATTAATTGTCCGCTATCTTTATGCGGTCTGCAAGCAGTTTCGTCCAATAAAGAAATGTCAAGTCGATGTCAATGTGTGATGGAGAGAGAGCGGAGTGGTTTATGACTTCCTGCGATAGATAGCGAGCTATTTAAGTCAGTGAATGAATGGCCCGTATTGAATGGTGCGCATACGATGTTAAATACATTTTAATTATAGTTGCTATAACTACGTGAAGTATACATAACTGCTGGGTATTATTTGATATAATAGTGCGTTGTAAAGTTAAAAAACGCTAATATTTTAATGGAATAGGTAGTGTAATAAGATATTTATTTTTAAAAAGTTTCCATTATGATGTTATATTATAATATCTGTGGAAAATAATTATTAGAATATTTTTTTTTCCGTATTTGTCAACACAAATACGGGTTTCCGATGTTTTGGCTGTCAAGAAAAAAGGAAGGATGCATGGTGGGAAACATGATTATAAAATAAGGTAAATGATGTGATTCTAGGCCAGACCGTTTGTACTTAATTTGTATTAAAAGCTAGAATATACGAATTTAAAAGCGGAGTCATGCATCACTGGATTCCTGCGTTCTACAGTAGGAAGATACG
The DNA here is from genome assembly GCA_914767545.1 of Sesia apiformis. NCBI lineage: Eukaryota > Metazoa > Arthropoda > Insecta > Lepidoptera > Sesiidae > Sesia > Sesia apiformis. The sequence continues at coordinate 6,562,568 of OU611970.1, read as the reverse complement.
TGCTAAAGGTACGTGAATACATGACAGACAATGTCCGCGCTGGCCATATATTCTATTTTCGAAATAAAATTATTTATTATTTGTACCATAAAATTTGAGAAATTAACAATTTAAAACACAACTAACATAAAGGAATATTTATAGTAGAATTGTTGTTTTTTAATTTTCATTAGATTAAGAAGATTTCATTACTTTTTATAGATTTCTCTGGTTAATGTATGTTTGATTATTAAAATATGTAGCTATTTGTGTATTGTCTATTCTCAATTCACATACATCATTTGTGTCTTATCTATTTATTTTATTACCTCTTAGTCGCCTTTTACAACACACGCGGAAAGAGTTGGGTGGCATTATTCTCTAGTCGGCCGACAGCACACAGCCCAATGTAGATAGCAAAAACATATTCCTCAATATTGTACTCAGAGTTTAATAACGGTACTATTTAATTCAACGCCTTTTGCTTAATATTCAAGACTTAATTCTTTCATCATTTGTCATTTCCTTATTTTCTCTCACACGTAAAGAAACTTATCTCAGCAATACACCAATCAAATTCCAGCTACATTAATTTTAAGCCTCTTTTATCTCTCTAACCATTATAAAAAGTTTACTTTGACATTATAAAATCTTTACACGTACTAACACGGGTGTATGCGGCTTCTTCGTGATCCTTCGTTCTATTCCGATAAAGGTAACAAGCTACTGGTAGAGAAGCGATAAAACTGTAACGGATGCCTCTTTTCGTGTTCATGTGGTGTAACTTAACTCTACAAGTAGAATTGCTCTTAATACAAATTAGGGTTACCGAAATGTTATAGTGGAGTGTAGGCTTTCTCGGCTGGTGTCCATATTAATTGAATCTTCCGGGCTACTTGGCCGAGCTCTTCTGGAATCTCTTTTCTTTCTTCCAAACGTTTCGTACCGACGCACCGATCGATATTCGATGCGATATTCGAAATTATATTGCCAATTCAACATTCATTGGTAGGTACCAACCCTCTATTACGGTCTATGTTTTTTCATACTTTATCACGTAAATGATACATATTTAGTCGAGCTGACACTGACGAGCTGACGGCGCATCAAGTTTATAAACACTCGGTCCATATTTTTTCCGCTTTCACTGGATTACAAGCTAACCAATAACCCAGTAATCAAATCCCGGAGGGTTAGACCGATATAAGGCTTCAAACACACATAAAATCAGATATTAAACTTTTACGGACCATTTAGGTACTGTGAACTATGGCAGCTTGGTTATAGGGACTTTTGTTGTCAATTTTTTAAACGTGTATGTCCAAATACACATAAATATACCAACGGAGAATGAATGGTTATTTTATAGCTACAAGTAGTTTATGGATACCATATCATGCTCTTCTATCATAAAAAGATAAATTTATTAATTATCTAAAAGTTGTGTGGTTATTTCGACCATTCTCAGCTTCTGAAATCGTACATAATTATAATAATTTTATCGATTTTAAACATTTTGATGGTATCTAGTTTAGTGCATAAAAAACAAGCATCCACGTCGTCGCACGCGTTTTATTTTGACAAATGACGTTGACATTCTGACATCACTTCTGTGTGGAATCACACCAAGTAGTGACCCGCACAGATTTTGGTCCTTCGAGCTGGATACATTCCTTATAGAAGAAAAATGTACGAGTGACTCGTACAGATATTATAAAATATAATTATATTAACACTTTTTTCATTTTTGGTATTCGTCACTACTTAAACTCACCTAATATCATTTATTTTCTCAATAATTCATTATGATGTCCATTTTTAGGTAAGATATCGTATCGTGTACATATAACGAATTTGTTACTTTGTAAAAACGAATTTGTATATTTAGTATTTACATAACTTTGTAAAAAAATTACAGAAAAAAAAGTGTAGACTTACTCTTGTTCTTTCTCTTTTGTTAAGTTACACCGTTTAGTTTTAGTTATGTTTTATTAGTTTTAGTTTAGTTTAGTTATTAATAACGTAATAACTTATTTCGTATCACTCCCCATTTCTCCCATTCCCAAAGTTGTTTTCTTTTTTTTTGTATTACGTTTCTACAATAAATAATACTTACTCCAATATAATAAATACAATAAATAACACTTATTTAATAAATATAATTCTGCTAAAAATAAAACACAAATTGTCATTTATTTCAATAACAAAATATTAAGAACTTATCGACACAGATACTATTGATATTGATAAATAATATTCACAGCCACTGTCAATATTGAAAAGGTTTTAAAAAATGGTTTACCAAGAAATCCCAAATAAAACCACAGTAGTTAATGAGTTGCAGCATACCGTATTTATCAACGTACTGTATTGACGCTATACCAGAGGTGCCCACCCAAAGAAAAATATGTTTTCTAGTTAGACGCGCCGCCTCATTAAACCAATTATCTGAGAAGTATTCCCGAAAAGCGTTATCATGAGATGAGATTTAAGGGCAAGTGATTCTGAGAAATATTTATTATTTAATTATTTATTTAAACTTCATTACATGCTGAAGTTATTATGAGCCGTAATACATACATGATAATACATACATATCTAAATATATACACGCATAAATACATACATAATATGATACATACTCCAAAATTAAACAGAAAACTGAAAGTAGTACATAGAGCGACTAGGTAAATTTTGAGATACTCAAATTGCATAAAGAAAATTCCTTTGAGCTGTACCGTTTTTAAATCATCATTTATTTGAAATTCGAACTCCGAAAGCCATTTAGTCAAAACGAAAAAATTATAACGTTGTATTCACTTTTTTATTTCACTGCCTTTCGCACGCTTTTCTTTGCATGGAATTCGAACGAGAACATTTTCGTACAATGAAAATAAGTCTTTAAAGTTGGTTTAAATGAAAGTAAATATAAAGACAGATTAGTATCAGCTTTTTTGGGGACCTCGCGTCCTCTCGTGCAACATTTTTTAGGTGGTTTTCTCAATTTAAACAAGAAAAAGTTTCCTTGAAAGATGATAAGATAAGTTGCCGTATTGCGATTTCGGTAACGAATGAAAACATCGAGGCGGTAAACAAAATGTTGCACGAAAACCCAGAAACTACCTATAAACAGGTAGAGGAGACCCATTACATGACAATGTATCATCTCTCAAAGCAAAACTTACCTAAGAATTTTTTTTTTTTGTTTGGAAAGACAATCAAGGAAAATCCTCATGGACACCTGGGAATGGGGCCCAGGTAGTGCCGGACTAAAAATCTTGATTTGTCTTAGCATCGTGAATGTCTAAATTCTTGTGGCCCTAGTGGCCTTTCAAGAGTCACCGGTCGTGGAATAAAGAGTTTTTGAAGACCACAGAGATATAAGAATTGAGCCACCCTCCTTATAGTCCTGATTTGGCTCCATGCGACTTCTTTCTCTTTCCAAAAGTGCTTAGACTCCGTGGCATTATTTTCCACAGCCCTGAGGACGCTCGGAATGCTTTTATGGCAGCTGTTGAGGCCCTCGCTAAAGAAGAGTATCGCCAGGGCATTAAATCTTGGGCATTAAGGGCACTAAATACAAATGATTTTGAGAAGTTGTAATAAAAAAATGTGTTGTTATCCAAATTTTTTTTTGTATCTCAATATTTACCTAGTCACCCACTAAGACGGACTGAGAAAATAACGTTCCGTAAGCAATTTTAAAATTTGTTTTATTGGAAGCTTTCTTGATGTTAGTGGGAAGCGCAGTCCACAAATTAATTGTTTGAGCAGCGAAAGAATTTATTCCTTTATTTGTTACATAATTAAATATTTATTTTCTTTTTTCCTTAACACGTTCCGCAGCACAACGTTGTACAACGGGGAGTGAAATTCAGCGCGTTGTGACACAAGCGTTACAAAAAAAAGTGTTATAAAATGTAACAATCTGTTTCCATGAATTAATAAATAAATAAATGCTTATCAGTAAAGGGGCTAATGACGGCTATAGATTTTATAGAAACTATTTAAGGTTATTTTTACTGGCGGCTCTTCACTGTGTACGATGCCTAATTTACGCTGTTAATAAAAGAAAAAAATATTTTACTGTGCTTATATTTATTATTAGAAAAAAAAAAATAGAGTATGAGAGGAACAGCTTTTCGTAAAATTTTATAAGCTTTTTAGCAAAAGGCATAAGTATTCAGTCCTAAAAATATCCATTCTGTTATAAGATTTAAAAAAGCTAGTGGAAAGCGAAATTGAAACGACTGTTGATTAAATGGAATCCTCGCCTGCGTGTAGGAATATTTATACAAAGCTAGAAATTAAAGGAAGCTGCTTTTTAATGACATAACTTGATTACTCTACGATGAACTGGCAGAGATTCATATTAGGTATAAGTCTGCCTTATAGGTACTTAAGGTAATATTGTAATATCTTATTGTAACAATTAAGTATAAGTACAATGAAGAGCAACAGCAAGTCAAATAAAATCAATTTAAATCCTCCCCGTTAGGGCGTCTCCTTAACCGCGCGCCACCAGAGTGTCGTGACGTTTTATTCCATATAAACCTTTATCGACAAATCTACATATTTATTTATTTTTATGTCTTCATTCGCCTTCTTTCCGGTAGCCGTTAATAGTTTAAATCCATTAATGTTAATTATAAATTCAACCGTTTATCTCACATTAGTTTTATGACCTATAAAGTCGAGCCAAGCACAATTTGTAAGCGAAACCTGAGCCGAAGTATTAAGGTAATTTATTATTATCACCCGGTTTATATCACATAACTGGTTTTGGTGTTTATTGTGAACATTCTTTACGAAAAGTCATAGCAAAGCAATATTGTTGTTTTATGCTATATCTATATACATACAATGAAATAGTAACAAAGCAGTGTCTGTACATCTTTTTATGTTCTGAAATTCAGTCATTGCCGTGTAAAGTGTGAATGATGCAGACTCCAAAACAACAATTAGTTTTGAAATTTTTGTCTATCTGTTTGTCTGAACGCTTATCACGCAAAAACTCTTTGCCATATTTATTTAAAGAAGAATTTACACATACATAAGTCTACGCGCACTAAAGTCGCAGGCACTGCTAGTACAAAATACAATGCCTGCTTAGTAATAATCCGAACACAGGGAGTGATTTATTTCTTCAAAATTTGGGTATGAAAATTGCATAGTGTTAACGCTGCTATAGTGTTTTGGCCACATTTTGGAACGCGGCCTATTAGCCCACGACAGAAGACTTTATGGCTGGAGCTCGAGAAGATAAGTTGAATTTTTGATTGATTATTGTAAAAATTGTGTATTGTGGGATTTGTGGTTTAATAATAACAGTTTATTAAACTTCAAAGTGATTACTGTTAGTACATAATGTTAGTGATAATTAAATAAAAGCGTAATAGTGCATTTTTCGTGTTCCTCCAAAGAGTCCAACTCAGTCCTCCGTAAACCTACCATCACTTTACTGAGCGACTCCTACTTCGACGCGATTGGACAATGACGTGTTAAAACAATTCTGTTTTAGTATTTGCTATTTATGTGGCCCAATGGCTATGCCAGTGTCCAAATAAATAACGTATAAAAAAGCCCATGTCAGATGACTACTGACGCTGTCACCTGGAGAAAATTCACCGTATCCTTTCTACGTCGCGTGCGCGCGCGTTTGTTTTGATTGCCATCGTTCGGCACCATAAAGTGCAAAACGTTTATAAAGGCCACAAGAATTAAGCCATTCCGAAAAAAAAATCGCGGACTCCAGTCCAGTGGTTGCATTTGGACCGCGTCTTCGGCGGCTCCTGAATGAGCTGCGGCGTGTGAGTTGACATTTCTTATAATTAATCACTTTCCATATTTTCCCCCCAATAATTTGTCCCCTCGAACCGCGCTCACATTTAGTAGCTCATTGCTCTTTATTTCACACCCTGCATCGCAGACACATTTAGTGTCCATCCCATCGCGCATACACATTTAATACTTAGTCATTTCTCTTTATTTTCGCATCCCGCTGGTCCATGGGAGCCATTTGGTGGTTTCGTATGGATCTATAACGCGGCATCAATAGTCCTTTCTTTTTTTTGTCCACTGATGGACATGAGGCTCTTCTTGCATATTATCTTATGGATGAGGCATGTATGGCCTTAAAACAGCCAACTGACCAAGCAGGTTGGCGAGTTCATTCTTTTACAGGTGGTGTCGTTCCATAGGCCTTTGTTATTCCTTACGACGCCTACGGGAAAAGATGGAATGTAGCACCATGTTCTAAAGCTTCTAAATATTCTAAAGCCGCCCGAGGTCACTGTTGCGCTTGAGAAGCCGGAGAGATAACATCTCTCCGAAAGTGAACGCATCCGCCACTGAAGATGTCAACCGCAGTTGTTGACGAAACGTTTGGAAGAAAGAGAAGAGATTCCAGAAGACCTCGACCAAGTAACCCGGAAGATTCAATTAAAATGTACACCGGCCGAGAAAGCCTACACTCCACTATGAAATAGAAATTAGTAGAATTTTTTTTTCTAGAGCTACCGTAAAACATTTTTAAAGTGCATACTATTGTATCTAAATAGATCGCATAAAGTGACGATAGCTTATATCTATGTTAATACATAGATATAAATTTATAACAGGTAACTTTTATTATCAACCAAGTTATTGAAAAATATGCGCTGTGTTAATGATAATATATTTACATGCTATCTATAAACAATTATAGTGATGTGCAATGACAGCATATAATTACTTATAAAGGTTGCTATTTAGGTACAAGCAATATTGGCCACTAATGAGCATTTTTTTTAATTAATAAAAGAGACATAAGTTATATTTTTTATTTATTTCTTCATAATACTCTTCAAAGTCACATATTAATGTGTAACGAAACTAGTAATCGATTACACGCAAGTTATTACACGCAATTACGAATCGAGTTATCTACAATTCATAAAGATGGCGGATTAACTATTACTTTTAATACTTACTTCATAGAATTTATTGTTCTATGAGCAGTCTAGGACCAAATATTAGTTTTATTTTATGGAATAAAGGTGGCAGACGAACTTACAGTTCACCTGATGGTAAGTAAGTGGAGGTCATTCATAGACATCCGCGATACATGCCAACATCAGTCCAGCCAGAATGACAAACGTTGGCACGCCCGCGGATGTGCCGCCTACCTTTGCAGACTAAGGAATGGATTGGGAAAATAGGGAGGGATAGGATGGGAATGGGCTCTGGCATATCTCACTCACTACCGAAACACGTACGTACATTGGGGAAATACGATAAAGTAGGAAATGCAGTACATTTCAAAGTAGTCTTCTGTGAGAGAGAGGGTTAACGTGGCCAATCGAGTGCGCCCAACGGCTGTGGGAATGCAGCGTGCACTCTTCCCCTACAAAGATGAAAAGTCGAGATGGTAAATGGTCACCGTAACTAACCAGCAACAATAGGGGGGATGCGGGTGTGTTACCGACTTTGCAGAATCCTATTCATAGCTATGCTATTGCCTTCTTGAAGAGCTCAGTGTCGTAACTAAGTGGAAAAGTCAGTTACGACACGTGAATTTTAGTGCTTCCATATGTCCACTTCACTGCAAATGAAGTACCTGCCTAATGTTTAGACGATAATCACAAATATGGTTACCAATTTCATTGGTTTCCAGTGTACACGCCTTTTGTTTCGATTTGTATCAACAGCAAATAACTTTAGCAAAAAACTTTAAAAGGCAAAACCAGATAATGGACTAGACGTGCATCGAATAGAAAGAAACGTGATAAGTAATTACTCGAGTGCGTTTAATTGGCAGTAACGTCGTCTGTTAAAATATTTTTACATAACTTAACCTATTATGGTTATGGATATTGATCCAATTAGTGACGTTCTGGTAAAACAACTCAGCGTGTGGACATTGCGGCCAGTACGACAGCTTTGAGGTTAACGTACAGTCAACAACATTATAATTGTTCAAGAAATTTATTTACCAAAGAATACAGCAGCAATATTCCTTTAATTGAGCTTAATTGATAACCAATTAATTATGATGATTTTCGTACACTTGATACAAGACGAAATGTTAAAGATGAACAATTTTGTATAAAATTGTTAACTCTAAAATTGATTGTTAATAAAATGGTATTCTTTAATAGTCTTTGTAGAAATTTATAACTTACCTTTAAACGAAATTATGCTAAAAGTTTGTCAGAAGCTCTTGCATTGTTTAATAATAATAATAATAGTATATTATATTACTAATTTATGTTTATTTATGCTGTGCAATTCTCAACGAAATCGTTATAAAGAGTGTACCTAATTATCTAATGCATTGATTTGTATAAACTGTAGATAATGTACCTGCTGTTATGGTTAAATAAATAAATAAGGTAAAATCATCTTTTGTGAGTTTGTGAGTGCGCGAGGAGCGTCTTGTCGGTATGAAGTTAGTGACTATGATTAAAACTTTCAAAGTTAAAATGTCGTCAAAGTTAAATGTATTTAAATTCTATTTAAATAGAAACATAGGCTAATTACTTCTGATTTTTAAGACAAAGGAATCATTATTTTTATATTTAACTAAAATTTAACATATGGGAAAGAAAAACTAGTAAACTTTTCAACGTTTCACAATAAAATTCAAATAATTTCACAATTAATAGACACACTGAAATCATAATTTGCATACGTGTTTGTGCTGTATGTGGGGTTGCTAAATATAAAATCACTTTTTCCGTGACATTTCTATTGCGACAAAACCTCATTGAACTAACATTTTTGTTTTACTTTTTATTCTAAATAAACTCAAAATTAAGAATCAACCTCTTTCAGCGCCTTTGTCTTGAAAGTTGTGGAGTAATGTGATGAGTGAGAGGCACCAAGCTGGTTGGAGAGAAGAAATTGGACGATCAAACTAGCAAACAGTGGCCGATCTGCTGCGTTGACCCGGCAATAATTTTGTGTGGTTAAAATATGAAATTGATGATTACAATAGTTTTTAACATAACATTTCAGGGACGAACTATATAAATTCCTGGACACGGGACACAGCAACAAATTCCGGGACAATCCCGGATACTTAGCAATAAAAATTACTTAGCTATATGGCGCTTTAGCAATAGAAAGTTTACATAGGATGTATCAAGTTATGTGTTTTCTATTACCCGACTTGTTGATTAGCGGAACAAAGCAATAATGCAGTGGTAATTTAGTTGGTAGTAGTAATTAAACAGAAATCGAGTCGCACACTACATTAGCCGGTCTAATCAATGCAGTTAAGTGTAAGAAACAACACTCGTTAATGCATTTTGTCGATTTTGTCTTGATATATTCACAAAACGCCGTGGTATCGCGATATGCTGTGGGTACTTACCACAGTACCGGCCAATCGAGTGCAATACAAATTACAAACTGCTTTGCAGTTTATTATCAAGGTAACCGCAAATATACATATCTAACGTTGTAGAACAAACCTATTCAATCAGTTAGAGAAACTAATATGAACTTTAAAATCACCAATAAACTAATAAGGTATTTACGGATGCAATAATTATTTAAAAACAAACAAAAACCCGACTGCAGTCAACTCCTATATGAATAAATAAATTGAAATAAACTAAAATACAAAAGACAAGTAAATTTGCATGTTTACTGCATACACTAACTCGTTTGTTGTTTTGTTTTATAAACTAATCTACTTTTTTGGAAATTCATACACATATAGTACCTAGGTATATGTAGCTAAGTATATAAATCTGGTCCCGACTCCTTCAAGTCTGAAACACTAAAAAATCTATAAACATCTATTATGTATATTCTTATGGATATGCCCATATACATAAGAGATTCGTATGGAGGGCTTCCTTCGTGATGACAAGGTAATGACCCATCATTACCATGCCACCACGAAGGAAGCCGAAGCAGTTTATTAGCTTTTTAATCGTTCGAAAAAGTTAAAATGTCATAAGGTGTAATATCTATGAAACAGTGCAAAAACAAAATAGGCGATTGAATCACTATTGTATAGCATGTTAGTTAGGCAATGATATTATACAATTACCTTGAATCGTTAATTTAACGGTACAATAAATACACTTTCCAGGCCTTGTCTGTCCACTTCCCTAAATGTCTAAATGTAGATCTTAATAACAAAAGCATTAAGTGTAAATTGGATTGAGTATAATTGATTGACAGTTAGAAGTATATCGTTGCTGTGTGTACGATCTATCAATCATGACGAGTATTTATGAACAAATTAATTTGCTTAACTGCGGATCTGCACGCTATGCACCTACTTAAGTTGATGCACTTCGATTATGTATAATTTTGCAAAATAGGACTTCTTTGATTTTGAAGAGTGATTAACAACCGTATACTAAACTCGATTCACGTTAAGAATACAGTGGGTCATCGCTCAAGGTAGTCTGTAGGCGTCAGTTTTTTGACCAATACTGAAACAGACCTAAGAATTCTAATGAACACTATTGGTCAAAAAGGTGATACGTCTACTGTCTTGAACGACGATTCACTGCAATCTTATCGCGAACCGAAGTTAGGTGTTTTATTATAAGCATTTGTATTACTTAAGTTGCCTTTTCCACGATTTTGTTCGCGTGGACGTTATAGATTATGTGGTTAATTCATTGTTTTTTTTACATTCTCTGTTGTATTTGTATTCTGTTTGTTAATTATCTTTTGTCGATTATTTAAATTTTAATAGAATCAGCTTAAATTGAAAGCGCCTCTTACAGCGTGCTGAGAAGATTCATCTAGTCCGACTACATTCCAAGCTTCAACAGTTAAGAAGCTTTTATTTTAAGTATATTTTTATATAAGACATGGTAGACATGGTGGACATGGACGAGCGGATGGTGGAAAGTGGTTAACGCCGCAAATATACACTTATTAATTTTTTATCTTTTATTTTATTTTAGCATACGGAGAAATCTAATTTTATCAAATGGAAATTGGATCGAAAAAACTGGTTGGTTTGTCTTGAAGACCCAAATTCAACCGTCTACGCAACAATTCTATGTTTTAAACAATTTAGTAGATTGTAGTATAATAACTACTCATAGGCGCCGACTCCATGGGGCCTGAGGGGGCCCGAGCCCCCTCAAAAATTCGAGTTTTCGGGGTTCTAATGTTGATCATATGACTCTAAAATACTTAAAAAAACTTTAAAACTCACTAATTTTCATCTAAAATTTAGAAAATTTCCCGGGGCAGGACCTCGGTATGGGCCCCCCCAATATTTTTTATAAGTCGGCGCCCCTGTAACTACTCATAGGTATCTACCTATATATTTGCTTGAACATTATTTAACATAAATAACATGCATGCCAACATTTAAGTAGGTATGTTTCCGTGACGATATTGGTATTCCTTAGTGCTCAAAGGATGCTCCAAACTTTACGTAGATACTTATATATACCTATAAGAGATGGCAAATATTTTCTGTTTGCTTGCTATATTTCAGCACAGTTTAAAGGAATATGTTTATAGATAATGTAGGTAATTATGTGATGTGGTTATGTATGTGTATGCACCTACTCGTAATTGTCTGTGTGGTGTCGGCCGATTTTAGAACAGCACCGTCTTAGGGGAGGACGGTGAGTTTGGTAAAAGGCGACTAGGGGATAACAGAAGGCGTAAACTGTAAGAGTGGTCTCGCCAACACGCTTGAGGAACTGCACGAGGAAGTCCGTGTGCAGCAGTGGACGCGGACTGGTTACGGTAATTATGTAATTACCTACTCAAATAGATACAGCTTTACCTTTCAATGGATGACACGGTGATAGAATTGGGTATGTATCTTGATTAATCTTAATCTTGTAATGAATCGTTTGCCATTGTTTAAGTTTCCATAAACTTACAATGAAATAAATGCTATCGTGATACATTAACATTTATAACTATGGCGGATGTTCAACTAATTAATATAATTCAGCGGTTGGCAATAATAAATTACATAATAATTAACTAAATTGCAGCCACTGGTCATTATATTGATAACTTATCGAATTTCTGCGAACAGCTGACGGTATCTAGGTATGTAAATATCGAAGACCCGTCTTGCAACTGTAAGTATAACTACTTCTTCTAGCTCCAAACATTCAATTCACTGCTGGACACGGATGAAAGATGTATGGCCTTAAAACACCACACTGATCAAGCGGATTGGCAGGTCCACTCTTTCAAGGATCACCATCCTTGAAAGAGTGGACCTGCCAATCCGCTACACTACACCTAGTTCTACACCTAGTTTCTCAGCGGTTGTGGTAGCGGGATAACACTTTAGTCGCCTTTTGCGACACCCGCGGGAGGACATCTAATTTAATTATATCTATCAAACATTGACAGATGTAATTAAGTTACTGACTATTTTTGTTATAATTAAAATGGTAGTTCACCCGGTGGTAAGAGGATACTGTGATACATACCAGCATCAGTTAAAATTGACGTAACGTTGGCACATTCGCGGATGCGTTGTCCCCGTTTTAAATTTAGGAATTTAAGAGGAGTTTTCCATATCCCACTACACCTCCCTTTTTACCTTGTAAGTGTGGGATGGATGGAGAGTAAAAAGTATAATAAGATAAAGAGGTGGACGAGCGATTGATTGCCGCCGCTTGTCAAGAACTAGCTTCATTGATTTATTAGCAAGTCTCAATGAGGTGTCAAAAATATAGACAGATGTCGTTGTGAACGACGACGGGACAGTTGCATCGCGGAGGTATCGCGGAGACGTTCGGCTAGACAACATACGCAAAACTTCCTACCGTGAAGTTACTTAAATTACCGCTAATATAATTAAAATATAATTTCCCGCAACGCTATATTCAATCTTCCATTTTATTATGGCAAATTCCTTATGTGCGAACATTGTGTCTTTAAGTGCCAACACAGGAGAACCAAGGGCCGGCGCCGGCAGAAGACTTCGGTGCACCAGACAGCTTTCAGGTCAGTGAAGCTTTATTATTGTACGGCTACGGCAATTAATCAAAAATAAAAAATAAAACCCTAAAATTACAGTCCACTTAAAAATCTACCCTCCAAGAGGTATGTATAATAAAATATTATTTTTGTACATTATTATTTGAACTATGTAGGTATATACAATTTAAATAACTACATTGCGCCCTCATTTTTATTTCTGTTTGATCTGGTGGTTGACTGGTTGACTGGCATATGGCATATGCAGAGCATCCCAGTTATTTGCTGAGGCACACGTAGATGGATTCCAGTCCATTCGAAGTGGCAGAATAGCCTCGATGATGCATTGCTATCCTGGCGACATTGGCGGAGAGGGTGGACTGCCCTATACTGATGCACTGAACAGGGGCACATATCAGTGCCGTTGTGTAGTGTCTCTTTATACGAATTTATTTTTAATGTTTCCCTATTTTTTAATTTCTACCGTTTTTGTGTAGTTTTATGTAGTTATACGGGCATATGTCTGAAATATTATTTTTATTATTATTATTATAAAATGCGCCATTTGTACAATTACTTATGCCATGAAGTTTAAATCAATAAATCAGAAGGGGATGGGAATATAATTGCACGAGAGACATTTCTTATACCATTACCCACATTCCACACTCAGTAATGATTAATTAGAGAATTTGTTAACAATTACCATATTACGAGGGCGGTCCGATAAGTAGTTAGCCTCACCGCCCGATGGCGCCACTATCGCAAGAGAAATTTACTATCGTGTAGTACAGTCTCATAGACGGCTACTGTCAAAATTTCAGCCGAATCGGACTCGTAGTTTTGTTTTGACCGCGTGTGGACGCGGGCGTGTCCGCGGATTTTAGAAAAATGGAAAAAGAGCATAATCGGTCGATGATTTTTCTTTTGTAGGCTAAGTACTTATGGGATATATCGTATATCATCAGTCTATGACATAAGATCCCAAATGAAGAGATTCACCAAAGAACTAAATTCATGGACGTAACTTACAGAATCAGCACGCTGAAGTGGCAATGGGCAAGTTATATTTGCCGCAGGACCAATACCAGATGGAGTAGACGAGTCGTCGAGTGGAGGCCACGTAGGTACCTACCGAGATGCGCGAGGATGCCCTCCGGTGGACTGACGATTTGAACTGATTCGCCGGTGGTGGTTTGATGAGAAGAGCCGAGGATCCTGTGTGGTGGAGAGCTTTGGGAGAAGCCTATATCCAGTAGTGGAGAAACGCAGGCTGATGGTTTGATATGGTATGGTATCATCAGCCTATGTCTCTCGAACTAGATATAAGATATAACTAGATATCTTCTTCTCATCCAGCCACTACCGGTGAACTTCTTGAAGTCGTCAGTTTACCTTGATCGTCGGTTCAACCTTGACAGGTTGATAGTTGGTTCTACATCCAGGTCACTAGGTTATTCTGACTCAATAACCTTGACCTGGATCTTATGAACGGCACCTTGGTTTGTGTTTCTTTTATCACTGACTTTTCTGTGATGTTCTGTTACCTGCTATCATGTGGCTATGCTACATCCACTCTCTAGTACCACTCTATATGTTATTATTTCTTTGTACCCAAAGGTTATCGTAATGCAGTCGACATAACAATTAGACTCCGGAGAAATTCACCAACTCACAAGCTTTTTTTATCGCTGCGATAAGACGGGCAAAGGTCTCGGTGTTATTTGTGCCTATCATTATTATTCTTTGACTTTTTTAAGGAGCTCGTTACGAAAACTATGTGAAGTGGTCAAATAAAATACGTATAATTAATAGTTATATGATGTTCCTTTGTTCATTCCGTATTTAGCGGTGTAATTTAATATAAGGATTGTTTTGTAGTTAGCTGCTGAAATATATTTTTTATTGATATTTGAACAATGTTGGTTTTCTATTAAAAAGACATCACAAACAAACTATTGTTTTATCTTTATACGTATAATTTTATTATGATTATTAATTCATTTAGCAATAAAGGATCCATTTGAGTGCAGGCGAAAAGATTCGTGACCAGCAGCTGATTAATAGCAAAAAAACGTAGGATAAGAAATAGGTAGGTACCTACTAAAGTTAACGGTACCTACAAATTCCAAATTAAAAGTAGTCCAATTAAATTTGCCAATTACCTAATTGCTTTTAATTTTTTTATAATTTGACTTATCTTAGATGTAAAAAGGAAAACTTGCTATGAGAGATCAAGCGAATACAGTACAATGATTGGTTAACATGTAGGTACTGTTGGACCCATGTACAACAGTGGATAGACTCATGTCACCTCATGCACATTGTCTCGTGCATTAGGGATGTAAGGTCTTAAAACGCCACGCTGGCCAAGCGGGTTGACAAGTCCACTGATTTAGAGGTGGTGCAGTACCTCAGGAGTTGTGGTAGCCGCTTTGTTATTCCTTCGTCGCCTTATGCGACACCCGCGGCAAGAGATGGGGTGATGATATTCTATAGCCGGCCTACACCCTACGGCGCAAGTAGATATAGTAGGAAGAATAATATAGATGGTGTATCAAGGTGTGTCAGGGAACTGGAACAGCCTGCTGCGTAAGAATGAGAGTGTTTAAAAACTTTGCTATGGCTCGTAATGGAAGCGATCGGCATAGTTTCGCTACTTCACTTCATAGAAAGGCGACGTTTTCACTATTGTAAAGTACCTACCTATAAGGATGGTTCGAATATATTATTATAATTTTTTTGCATGATGATTATAACTAGTTTAGGTTTTAAAATAATAAATGACTAATTGTTTAGATTATAATTGGATCGACAATTAAATTTATCATTTTGTAGCCCACTAATTATTTAAAAAAAAATATATATGGGTAGTTTATAATTGGATAGAGAGTTAAATTTGTCATTAATTAATGACCAATTATGACTCTCAAAGTGTTTGATAATAATTATATTATGTACCTACATAACACGACGTAAATAAATTTTCTTTTCTCATAAATGACATTACACATTAGTCAAGTGTGGTTTCATCAATCGTTTTTAACACAGCAATGTCCTGTTAGAACGGCTTCACTTTCGAGTTCAAGAATGTCACAACATGCCATATGTATCTCCGGACACTGTACCAGCAATTTCTAGTGACTACTTTTTTAAATAATTGATTAAAAGGTAAGTAAATTGTACAAAGAAGACATCCTGAAATAGAGTGCTGCAACTATTCACACCTGACCGAAGATGAAGAGAACAGATGTTACCTAGGTACTAAAGATATGCGGTTGAGCAGTGCGTCATTTGATAACGGCGCTGACGAGGCGCAGTGGAGGAGAGAAACTTAAAATGCTGACTCCACTATCACGTGGGAAGCTTGGGGGATAAAGATTTTTGATTTTTCTAAATATGCGTTCTTTAAGTAAGCATTATTCTAAGTAAGCAATTTTCTAAGGAAGCATGAGAAGTTTAACCTGTTAGGGAGATTGCGGAGATCACGAATTTCGGAAAAATGTCACTACATCTCTACTAAGGATCACCAGCTGAAACTAAACACCAATCAGTTTCGAGCAAACTGCAGGATCGGGAGCAAACGCATTTCTTAAAGGATTGAAATGAAAGGCAACAAAATAGTCTAGGTCTGTACCATATCATACCATCAGCCTATGTCTCTCCACTGCTGGATATAGGCCTCTCCCAAAGCTTGCCACCGCACACGGTCCTCGGCTCATGTCCTCGGTCCACCTGACCGTGGGGCGTCCCACAGTGCGCTTCCCGATACGTGGCCACCACTCGAGACTAGCCTACCCATCGGTTATCGGTCCTGCGGCAATCGTCTAGGTCGTTTAGGTCTATATCTAGGTTAAATTCGAAGATGAGAGAAATTCCACTTCAGCAGTTTCAAAATTATAACAGTGTACCTTTCAAGAAATCGCAAAAACTCCGTTGGGTAGAGCTAATTACCTAGGTAGATATGCTGCAGACGGAGGCACGAAAAAAAAAATACTTAATAAAATTTAATGAACAAAACTACACTTAAAATAATTGAATTAGCCCTATTCGCTGTTAGAATTAAGAATGATTGATAGTTCAAGAAACAAATTTCGCAATTGATCGAATTGCACTTTCGACGCACGGGCGCATCCATGTGTTTGATGCGACGACGTGCAACGACACCGATGTTCTTTGTGTGGCTTGTAATATAACAATTAAAAACCTTTTTTCTTAAACGTACGGAAAGTAGAGAATTATTCAACTGACCTTCGATCTTTTTGTATTCAATGCCATTTATATAATACCACGTGCAACAACATTGTTCCTTCAATGGAATCACTCAGCTCCTCCCTGAATGGGAGAAGCAATAATTGTATATTATAATAATGTGTTATTATTTCCTGACCTAGCGATAACCGAATGCAATAACTTTTAATTTTAACCGCTATTACGGCAGATAATTAACGTTTTATGGCACAGTTAATGATAACAGTTAAAAGCGATAGCTGTTTTGTTTGTTTTCTCTCGCTCCGGTTTTTTTCTGTTAATTTTTATGGTCGCCGATAAAATGGGCATATAATGGCTTGGAATGGTAATTATTGTGCACTAAATTTAAGTAAACATTATTGCTTTGTTTAGCTTATTAACTAGTACCTACATGTTAATGAGCTAAATTATTATAGTAACTAGAATACTTATATGTTTCAATAACCGTGGAATTGACATGCGCACTGAATGTCCTAGACTCCACTTTACTGGCTTCTCTGTTGTGAGGCCTACTCTTTTCAGGCTTGGTAAAATGTATGAACCACACGATTTGTTGAGAAAAGTGGAAGATCGTATGTGGTGGCGAATCTTGGGATAAGCCCATTAGGGTGTCCCTTATTTTTCAAAGTTTTTATTTTCTAACGCATAGGTCTTAGTTTTGTTCATTTGCTCTTAAAACACTCGGAAATAAATTTTAACCTTATTTGGAGTACGATAACCCGTGCCGACTTGCATCGAATCATGTTCATACAAGTTGCGCGGAAGTAGCAGCGCGTACTCGTAGTATTTGTCATTTGTTCTCAGTTATTCTCGTGATTAACACGCATTGTTTTATATTTAGAAGATGGCAGTGGAATTAAGAAGTAATAAAAAAAGTATTTTCTTAGTTGGTGAGGTAAATTATCAAATAACAGGCGCAAAGTTACCGTGTAAACGTCAAGTTCTTGCAGTACTTCTTTTAACATTCGCGAAGTTAAATTGACAGCGCAGTTGATTGACAGTTAAATTGTTAGTGAAAGCGCAAATCTCGTCATTCGAGAGTGTATTATATTTTGGGAAAAAGCTAGAATCCCTACCAGAGCTATACCTAACTGTGTAAAAAAACTTGTGGATCTTCGCCATGCTTGGAGAGAGTTGCAAAAAAATTCCAAAAAAACACAAGATATTCACGAGCGCCGTGAGGAGGACTTTCAAAACAATTTAGATAATTTATTCGACATAGCACACGCCGATGCTTTGGAACGGATGAAAATAGAGGAAGATAAAATCTTTTTACAAAAACAAAGAGAACTAGGGAGTCAAGGATGTTTAGCGGGTGTAGACAAAAAGTTAGCCGAGAAAGAAGAAAGGGCAAGACAGAGAAAATTAAAAGAAGAGAAAAAAAGACATGAGCAAATGTGTTCTCAGAGTTTATCGTCATCTCTTACTACACAAGATTTTATACAAACGCAAGGACATCACGATCAACCTACCAGCTCTTTAGACAGGGAATTAGTACTCTTTGCTTGGCGCCATCACGTTTTCGAACTGGTTTAAAATGTGTGTTCGAAACAAAAATCCACCAAATCACAAGTAGGCCTGATATCCCAATATTCAAAAAGTTTAGAGATAACTGGAAAACTATTAATCCTGCTGGTATTGAAACATACACCGATATCGTCACACAACATTTTTGTATTACAACAATAGAAGAATTGTTGACATTTTATAATCAAGAACTGCAAAAATCCATTATACGTGACGATTATCGGGAACTGATTGAACTATCTATTATTTTCTTAGAAGGAGATAATGAGAAAAAAAATAAAATCAGACCTCCTGGAGCGATGCATCAAGCAAGGTGGATGGCTAGAGCTATTTACTCTTTAAAAATATGTTTGTTGCAATCCCAGCACAAAATTAGCGACAAGGATAAACGAGCACTTCAAGACGTTTGTTTATTCATTGCGGTTATATATGTGAAACCATGGTTTGGATATAGTCTGGCGGTGAAGGCACCAAATCAAGATTTGTGCTTTTTAAAGAGACTTAAGGAATATGAAACTGTTGACAAATTGATTTCCAAAGCAGCTCTGAGCAAGTTTAGTCAACATCTTTGGTACTTGTCAGAAGAAATTGCCGTTTTATCACTCTTTGATGATGAAGTTGATGAACAAACCAAGAGAAACATTGTAATGAACTTACAAAGAGAGAGTTTATATAATTCTGGGAAGAGATACATTCCATCGGAAGAAGATATGTCTGATTATTTGTATGGTAAGTGGGAATACATAGTATTATTTTTTACACTGTTTTCACTAAACTGATAATAATACTGCCTTATTTATTGTTGCAGGAAAATTATTAAGTGATTTTGTGTCTGTCAAGAGCACAAATTTATTTTCTCGATTAAAAATTGATGAGAACTTCCTCCAGAAACGCGTTTCTACGTGGGAAGAAGATGTTGCCTATTTAGAGGCAAAAAGAAAGGTTATTTCTTTAAGGGCAGTTAATGATACAGCTGAAAGAGCTGTAAAACTTATGCAAGATTTTCATGGTTTGATCACTGCAAAGGAAGAACAAAAGTAATTTTTGCTACGCTGTGTGCAAGAGCATAGAAATCTGTATCCAGACTGTAAAAAAGAGACCCTCAAAAGAAAATATCCTGGTTGATCTGTAATTTTATCTTCTTTTAATAAATAAGTACCTATTTACTAACTTTCTTTTTGATTATTATTTTTCTAAAATATAAATATTTCAATTGATTTAGCTACATAGCGGAAAGGGTTAAAAACAGCAATTTTCAAAATCTTCAGAGCCCTGTCGGCACGGGTTAATGTTGACGTAGGAAGATAAAATTTTGTATTTGAGTAAGTCTGGGTAGTTTAAAAAGAATTAGAGGGTATGCATTTCGATATCCGAAAAAAAATTTTTTTCACCCATATAAGGGACACCCTAAAGCCCATATCTAAAGACTTAGCCTGATTGTATTTTTAGGAAGGAGAGGGTGGTGCAAACTCACAGTCACTGAGCGTGCTCCACTGACCACCTTCTCACCCTCTCCCACACAAGACTACTGTAAAATGTACTGCTTTTACCACTTTATCCTATTCCCCCAATGTACGTAGGTATATATTTCGACAGCGAGTGAGATATGTCAGGGTCCATTCACATTACATCCTGTCCTATCCCACAGCCCAATTTTCGAACCCTCTCATCAAATCCATTTCTATGTCTCCATGGAGACAGCGCATCCAGGGGCGTGGCAACGTTTATCATACGGATATTGGTATGTATTGCGGATATCCATGGACGACAGTATCCACTTACCCTCAGGTGGACTATCTGCTCATCTGCCACATGAGGTTTTTTTTAAAAAAAGGAATATTAAATGTCTTTTTAAACATTTTATAGTCCTATTCATAGACCTAGATTATTGCAAAATCTGCAATTATTTTTGCACTAATCATCATTACCAATAATTTATTTTCCTTCGTGTACTTATTCATAAGTCTGCAGTTTAAGTAGATATAATTAATTATGTATTGCCAACATGGCCGCGCCTTATTAATTAATACCTAATCGAATCATTAAAGCCACTTCGACAACGCACCGATCATAACCCTCCACTGACGTGGCAACTTTTAGTTCCAAAATGGCAGCATTTCGACTTAATATGGCAATGTTTTATTACTAATTAACCGTATCGCGAATGCCGATGTGTCCGGTCGTGGTGCCAATCGCTGTCAACTTGTCGGACGGTGATGTAACCTGTTAGTAGAAGTGTGGGGTCTGAGAGACCGTACAGTGTTTTTTCGAAAATTGGAGGCATAACTGACTTGAAATAAGTTATTTTAAATTTTATAGTAATGGGAGGTGCGAATATAGTTGTGTCTTGTGATTTCACTATCAAGTTTAAGGTTTCTAATAAGTATGAATATTTAAATATGTGTGCATGCTATCGTTGTATTTTAAGAGAAGTTCAATTAACATAAAAATGTTAACAGCATTTAGCGTTCATAAAAAAAAACTTACCAAAGTCGTAGCCCTCACCGATTAGGTACTAAAATCTGTATTTGTTTAAATTTGTTTAATTTGTTTTGTTTATCGACTAATATCGATTCGCTAAATACTTTACTATAAACACTACTTTTATAATACGATTATTACATACTAACAATATATTATTATACAAATACACACACCACACACACACACACACATATATATATATATATATATATATATATATATATATATATATATATATATATATATATATATATATATATATATATATATATACTACATACCTTTTTTTAAAGAAATAGTTAATAAAACCTATATAATTAAAAAGATTATGATTTTACACATTCAATATGTTTTATGCAGTAAAATTAATGATTTTAACCTGAACCGCACAAATGTTAATCAGACCCGATGCCTTAGTAAGGGTTTAAAACACATCTTAACGAGTTATCGCTACGAGTGCATCGACTGGTAAGAGCTACTTTTTTTTTTCTACAGTGTCATCTCCGTTCCTTTTCCAACACTGTAGACTTGTATATCGATATCTCTTTCCCGCCTTGTAATTAACACTCTTTATACGGTAGCAATGGCAGAAATTAGTTTGAAGTTAAGAGTCGCCTTCATTCTGTTTCTTTCCGGATTTTTTGCCCGCCATAAAAAATTTTATGTCTTCTCGCTTTGTTTTTATGCTTTTAGACATTAGTGGTCACGTTAAGGGTTAAATTGTTTCTTATTTACGCAGTTGACAGCGAATTGCACTAAACGTTCTTTATGGCTAATAGGTAGGTACTGATTGTGTAAGTAATTAGTTTAAGTATTTTTGCACTAGTAGTACGAATGTTGAGTTTCAACAAATTTAATTTTATGTAATACATAGGAAATATACCATTAGGTCCGAAGCAGACGAACGGCAGTCCGCGGCGTACATTTTTGTCCATGGAAAACTGATATTTGTTTTTAATATTGTACCTATATTTATTATTGATATGCTATCACGGTTCTTTATTTTTCCTTTCTACGAGTATATGCCAATGTCAAGTTTTCTTCGTAATAAATAATTTCAAAGTTTAAAACGTATCCTGTCAATGTCCAGTCCCGTCGGAGTAAGTTAGAAGTCGCTCAGTGAAGCGATAATAGGTTTACTGAGGACAGGATTCTTTGGGAGCACACGTAAAACGCAGTCTCATGCTTTTATTTGATTATCACAAATATTAACGCAAAAAACACTTTGAAGTTTAATAAACTATCATTATTAAACCACAAAACATACAATACACAATTTTTAAAATTAATCTATCAAAAACTCTACTTCAATAAGTCCATACAATTCATTACAGTCTGTTTATATAAAAAGCATTTTTGTTGCTCACATAGTTTAGCTTTATCTTGACTTGACATAACTAGGGGAAACTTGCCTTTGTCTATGGTTTGAAACGGAGTACTAAAATTAGTGAAGAGTGAATAAGGCTAATTAATTTTAAGCGGGATTTTTGGGACATTCGTCTATAAGTTACATGTTTCAATTACCCGAGTAACGAGAATTCGAATTACCTATCAAATATTTCTGAGCCTATCGTAACCGTAACCTTTTCGTTCATGCTGGACATGAACTTCCCAGTAGTAGTATAGTAGTAGTAACCTTGTGGTAGCAGTTTTGTTATCCCTCAGTCGCCTTTTACAACGCCTCCGGGAAGCTATGGGGTGGTGCTAGTCTAAATCCTGGTAATACCACACGGCGACACCCATTTATTATGGGTTTGAATATGTTTCAAAAAGTTCTAAGGAGTCAGGTCACATGAAATTGCTCATCTACCGCTTGTAGAAAAGTGGATAAGCTCGCCTTCCAACTATTTTTTATCATTTGTGTTTAAAATAAAGTATACTTACATATATATACATAAAAGACTACAAACTAATTATCTCAATTATTATTGCCGTATTATTGTGTGGCACAGATCTCCCCTGGTACCTAATTCACTGGGGGGTGTCGGGCCGTAATATATCACGCGGGCCGTATTATTGCCGTATTATTAAATGAAAATCTCTACTCTGAATCACTACTGAAATGAAATAAATAGTTGTTTTATAAATATAGTACCTAACGAAAACAATTATTTTTACATTGTTGTGTGTAAATGTACTTATGCAGATATGCAATCAATTGTGCAACAATTAATGACTTATATGCATTACATTCGTCATGCATTGACATACATGTAGGTATCTATGCATAATTAATGAGTCAAGGGTGTTTAACTTCTAAGTAAAAAGGTTCTGTATGTCATTTTATTGTTTAAATTACAGATTTCGGATTTCCTTATTCATATATTTGGTTATTTAAACTTGGCAAATCTGGCAATTCAGAATGGAGGTGAACGGTAGTAGATACTGGGACCAGATAGTCTCCTTTCGAAAATTGGCAGAATAAAGAGTTCGAAAGACGTATCGAAAACGCCTGGAAAAGCTACTGGTCTATGAAGCAGTTCATGAAGGGCGGCTGCCAATATGATTGAGGGGCAAACTCGTTGACATGTGTATTCTGCCCATTCTAACCTATGTGGTGCACAAACATGTTCACTGACTGAAACTCATAAGTCCATACTCAAGATTTGCCACCGGGCGATAGAGCGTATGCATACTGGGTATAAAACAGACGGACCATATCAAGAACACCGAACTGCGCTCTAAAACCTGTATTACTGATGTTGGTGCTAAAATGTTAGCTGTAATGGGACTGGGCTGAGCGCGTCTGTCGCATGCATCCAGAAAAGAGAGCTAAAATCGTTACAGAGTGGATGCCACAAAATTGACACTGACGTAGTAGAGGCAGGCCGAGGAGGACATGGCGGGACGACTTAGATGCATACAACAGGCCTTGGCGGAATGTGGCGTAAAGCCGAGCGGTCTGGCATAAAAGAGAGGAGGCCTTTGCCTAACAGTGGAACAGAAATATAGGCTAATTAAAAATATAGTATTGTTTGATGTTGTTACCAGCCCATTAAACCTGTAATTAATTTATTCTATATTTAAAAAAGCTTTAAATATTGGGTTGTAAAGAAAGTTCGTAGAGTTTTCATATTTTCTTATATTTCACAACGATTTGTTTGCTGTTTGGCAAAGTGTATATATTCATTTGATAGAACTCTTTCCGCTCTACATAACTGTGTTTTTGTTTTTTTTTGGATAAATTAATTTTTCATTTTTGTCAGGCTCAGAAATGAACTATCCAGGAGGCAAAAATCAGCATTTTCGACACCTGCTTTTCTTCGCTTTTCATCGAGGTCAAAAAGCTGCCGAAGCCGCTCGGGACATATGCAACGTGTATGGAGAAGGAGTCTTAGGCGTGTCTACTCCACAAAAATGGTTTGCGAAGTTCAAAAACGGCAACTTTAACCTCGAAGACACGCCTCGCAGCGGACGACCTTCGGAATTCGACGAGGACCGGCTCAAGGCACTTTTGAAGGGAGATGGTCGCCAAACAACCCGTGAATTAGCCGAAAAAATGGACTGCAGTGCGATGACGATCTCTAACCACCTTCAATCAATTGGTTTTACCCAAAAACTCGGAGCTTGGGTGCCTCACGAGCTTACTGAAAAAAACAAAGAAAATCGCCTTCAAATTGCGGCTCAACATCTCGTCCGCCACCGAGCAACACGTGGACACAAGCAGCGCTTTTTGTATCGAATCATCACGGGTGATGAGAAATAGTGCCTGTACGTCAATATGAAGCAAAGAAAGGAGTGGGTGGCTTCAGGAGATACGCCAAAGCCGAGAGTCTAGCAGGATCTCCACCCAAAAAAGGACATGATCTGCGTTTGGTGGGACTGGGAAGGCGTGGTGTAATGGGAAATGCTCGAAAGGAACGCCACGGTCAACAAGGACCTCTACATTGCGCAGCTGCACCGCGGGAATGAGGCTATTCGACTGAAAAGACCCGATCGACAAGGCCAAGTCATCCTGCTCCACGACAACGCCAGGCCGCATGTTGCACAAGTCGTTTAATCCGCCCTCCAAGAGCTCGAATGGGAAGTTCTTCAACACCCGCCATACTCTCCAGACCTTGCGCCAACGGATTATCACCTTTTTCGCTCCATGTCGAACCAAATGAGGGGTGTTACCTTCGACGGCGAAGAGGACCTCAAAAACTGGCTCAACAACTTCTTCGACACCAGACCGGGCGATTTTTGGCGGAACGGCATCAACAAATTGGTCGAGATGTGGGCCGAGGTCGTGAACAGCAACGGAGAATAAATCATTGATTAATTTATTGTTATAATTATTGTTTTTTGTTCAAATAAATCGTTGTCATAAAAACTCTACGAACTTTCTTTACAACCCAATATAAGCTTTGAGCTAAGTAATAATCATCAACGTATAAGTAAAAAACTATATAGGTACTTATCCTAAGAAGCAAACCACAGATTACGACAGTATCGGATCTTAATCATAAAAAAAAAAACATTTTTTATCTTAAAAATCTATTTAAACAGAATATTTAAACAACCAAATTTTATGTTTAAAAAACTTAACCAGAGTCAATAAGTCTATACCGACAATAAGGTCCCTTTACTCAAGTAATGCCACATATTAGTATCTAATGAAACTAGCATAGTTAAATTGCGTGCTTGATTTTTAACCGTGCAATCGATTTTATTAAACGCAATTACGAATCGAGTTACTATTCAAAACGTTTATTGCAATTAACAATTCACGGATTAATTACCTACTGTTTTTTACTTTTTCAATAACAATTGAAATTACGCTTGTTGAAGTGATCATTAATGATTTATTTATGACTTAACAGCGGTTAGCCGAGTCTTCAATTATGTTAACATTTATGATAGGTATGTATTGACGCTGTTATTACCTATAACAGTTGAGATTTTTTATTGTTTAACGGGCCAATTCGTCGACGCTATTAGACGTTCTTTTTTTAACAGGCTTTGAAATTAAGCCTAAAACTTTCCTGTCATTGTCCAGTCCTGTCCAAGTAAGTCGGGAGTCGCTCAGTAAAGTGATGGTAGGTTTACAGAGGACAGAAGAGGACTCCGTGGAAGCATACAACCAACGCAGTCCTACGCTTTTATTTGATTATCACAAACATTACGCACAAATAACCCTTTGAAGTTTAATAAACTATGAGTATTAAACCACAAAATGCACAAATACACATTCTTTTATAACAAATCAAATAAAAAAATCAATTTCACGAGACTTTTATAATAACCTCTCGTTTTCACGCCAAAAAGCCTCTCTTAGAGTTGAACTCTAAGAGAAACTTTAAGAGTTGAACCATCGATGTTGTAAAAACGAGCGCTGAGCGCTGAAGTTTCAAGATTTTAGCCTTAAAGCCTAGTGAATGGTAAGTATTTAGTTACTGTTTTAATATTTGAACCTTATAGTTAAAAGTTCGAGTCTATGATAACGGTTAACGTTAAGGTTTAATAGAACTATAGTTCCGGAACGAGTTGTATGCGCGCCGAAGGAATGTGACTGTTTTACGTCACTTGTTTTTAGTGTTATACTACAATGATCTTAGTGAAAGATAGGTATATCGATATTGGTAAAAGTCGATATTTTTAATTTAAATATCGCGGTCAAAAATAAAACACACGACTATGTAATTATAAAAACCATCACTTATTTTTACTATTTTTATTTACTTCCATTGTTTATTTATTTATTGTTTATCACACATTAGATAATATAGTAAGTAGGTATACATATTTTTTAGTTTTAAATGGGTATTTAATATTAAGTTTTGAAAAATAAAGTTACTAAAAAACAAAAAGAAAAAAATACAAAAATTACTAATTGAGAGAAATATAAAAAAAATTAATTGAATCTTCCGGACTACTTGGCCGAGCTCTTCTGGAATCTCTTTTCTGGACTGCGTTCACTTTCAGAGAGATGTTATCTCTTCGGCTTCTCGAGCGCAACTGACTCGACGACTGTGGCGCACCGGTATTTATAGTGGGCGAGGGTAGTTGTGATTGTGTGTGTACCGACGCACCGATATTTATAGTGGGCGAGGGTAGTTGTGATTGTGTGTGTACCGAGTCTGTTTCTGTCCCCCCTCTCGTCTCTCTTCCCCGTGAGCTTGATGTCTTCGGAGTGCTGGATTCCTGAGTCTTAGATTCTCTTCTTTTTTGTTAAAATTGTTGGGATGCTTGTAGATTCAATCGACTTCTCGTCGGCTTAGAGGAGAGACTGAGAAGTTGGCCGTAGCTTGTGTGCCTTGTGGGAATCTGCTTCAGGGACACAAAGATCTTGTCAACCGGGAATCATTATCATTCCCGTCTCAATAGGGAAGCTATTGAAATCTACAAGCATCCCAACAATTTTAACAAAAAAGAAGGGAATCTAAGACTCCGGAATATCTGGTATCCAGCACTCCGAAGACATCAAGCTCACGGGGAGGAGAGACGAGAGGGGGGGGGGGACAAAAACAGACTCGGTACACACACATCACAACTACCCTCGGTGCGTCGATACACACACAATCACAACTACCCTCGCCCACTATAAATACCGGTGCGCCACAGTCGGCGAGTCAGTTGCGCTCGAGAAGTCGAAGAGATAACATCTCTCCGAAAGTGAACGCAGTCGCCACTGAAGATGTCAACCGCAGTTGTTGACGAAACGTTTGGAAGAAAGAAAAGAGATTCCAGAAGAGCTCGGCCAAGCAGCCCGGAAGATTCATTAATATGGACACCGGCCGAGAAAGCCTACACTCCACTATAAAAAAAAAATATTATAACAATAAAAATCTACTACGCATTACATTATTAATAATAATAAAAATTAACTTAAAAGTACTAAAAGACACAAAAGACTATCATATTGTTGTGAATGAATATTAGTCACTACAATCATCTCTTGTAACACCTGATGCAGACAAGTCAGAATCAGGTTTTGTCGCTCATTTTAACAAGTAAGTATTGTAAAAATCTACCCAACACGTGTTATATCGATGACGCAAGAGAAACAATAGAAAGCGAGCAAGTGCATCACTGAACTAGCCAGCACAAGTGCGGCGAGACGGCTGGGAGGGGGGTGTGCTCGTGTCCCCACACCTCACACCGCGCGCGCATTTAGCTCATTCCGGGACAGTAACTTAGCGCACCAGAAGATACTAGGAAGCGTTGATTCCTAGTATCTTCAGTATTTAATTATATACATATATTTTTATTCTATGGACGAAGGCGGCAGACAAGCATACAGTCCACCTGATGGTAAGTGGTTACTGTCGCATTGACATCCGCGATGCATGCCAACATTAGTCTAAAATGACAAACGTTGGCACGCCCCCGGATGCGCTGCCTTCCTTTAGAGATATAGGAATGAATTTGGAGGAAGGGTTGGGAAAATGGGGAGGGATAAGATGGGAATGGGTTCTGGCACATCTCTTTCACGACCGAAACACTTACGTAGGTACATTAGGGAAATTAGATAAAGTGGGAAATGCAGTACATTTCAAGGTAGTCTTCTGTGAGAGAGGGGTAACGTGGCCAGTCGAGCACGCCCAGCGACTGTTGGATTGCAGCGTGCACTCTCCCCTTATGCAAGAAAGAGTCGAATATTCTATTATCGGATTTAAAATAGAACAATGTCTTAACAGATCAAACACGGGGTCTGTTACAGCTGTTCATTTCATTTTATCTTGGTAATATTCCTACCAATTAAATTACAAGAGAATTCTAACACAATTGTAGAATATTGAGTTTTTCTTTATTCTCGCTGTTGTACGTGACTGTACCAGTCTTCCCTCAATTATAGAGTCACGGTCCGCGGTTATGTTGTAGGAAACGATTACAATTTGAACATTATCAAATGTTATTGCGGCAATCATAAAGACAGGTATGTATACTCTATGCTATCTAATGTCGCTGATTTTAAATATTTTCTTGGCAGCATAACAAAAACGACTATGTGTATGTCATTCACAGAATCACAATAAAAGTCATAATGTTTATTTATTTTCAAATACTTGGTACTTTAACTTATTCCCCCAATGTACGTATGTGTTTCGGTAGGGAGTGAGATATTTCCGAGACCGTTCATATTCCATCCTAACATGACTAACATCCTATCCCTACCCACTTTCCCAGCCCTTCCTGCAATTCTGTTCGTAAATCTCCAAAGGTAGACAGCAGATCCGGAGGCTTAGCCAACTTTGACATACCGGTCATACCGGTCTGATATTGGCATGTATCGAGACGTCTATGGACGACAGTATCCACTTACCATGAGGTGGACCGTATGCTCGTCTGACGCCGTTTTTAATAAAAGAATACTTACGAGTATTTACTATAATTATTGTAGCTGTAATATTATTTATTTAGAACACCAAATAGCATTTAAAACAGTACCTATAAGATACTGATCTTTCTAACTATAATGCTACGAGTATATTTTAAGACTTTTTATTTTTATATCGCTTATCTACCTATTATTTATGATGTCACAAAAAAAAACACCACAATCTCTTAGTTTGTTAGATTTCAGAAAATTTTCACAGTATGAAGTTATGACGTCAACTTCGTTTAATCTAAACAGTATATTAAAAAACATATTAATTTTACAACACTATAAACTTGTCTTACTAACAATTATGTTACGAGTATGATTATGAACGTGAAAACAATAATCCAAATATATTTATTAAACTACCTATACTAAATTTATATTAAAGTGAAATAGTGGCAGGAGTGAAAATTAAAATAATAATAATATTGATAGATATGTAAATATATTTTATTGTACAAAAACATACAAAAAGAAACATAAAGTAGGTACAAGAAGAACAACCGACGGCCTTATCGCTAAAGCTATAGCTATCGACGTCTGAAAACGAGTAGAGATAGATGGTGAAATAAAGAAATAATGTCTTTACATACATATATATATATACACATATATATATATTATATACATATACTTTATATCCATACCACGTAAGAACTATGGAACTAGAAAAGATAAAGGAAAAGATATTGAGCGTTATTAAACCAATAAAAGCATCGCAACCTCTAAAATTACTTAAAATTAATAATGCAAAACCTCTTAAGATGTCACCTTAATCCTATTACTGGACGTCAACAACATAAAAAAATAACAAACCATCAAATGTTGTGGGATTAGCACGTCTTGTGCTAAAAGCTCATACCTACGTAACTCCATTTTAAGCCTTTTGTTGGTATAATTGACTTAACAGCAGGATAGCAAGAGTGACAGTTGACGTTTAAATTCAAAATTGACGTTCTCAATGGACCCATAATAATATGTTCCTTCAAAATATTGAATGTACAATCATTCTAATAATATATCCATAAACACACTTTTTTTTTCTCTAAATGAATCACTATAATTGAATGAGAGAATTAATATAACTTATTTGTAATCAGATAGACAAATACCAAAGATGTTAAATGGCAGTAGGAGGCAGTACATTTGAGATTTTCGCGTTTTTCACACATATATATCTATTTAAACGGGTCGGGTCAATGTTTAAATTATTTATTATT
Organism: Sesia apiformis; assembly: GCA_914767545.1. Classification (NCBI taxonomy): domain Eukaryota; kingdom Metazoa; phylum Arthropoda; class Insecta; order Lepidoptera; family Sesiidae; genus Sesia; species Sesia apiformis. The sequence goes on along the minus strand of OU611970.1, from coordinate 6,531,884 downwards.
TAATGTTTAAATGTTTTATTTAATTAGTGTTTGCCACATAATATCACTGTTTATTTAATGGAGAAAACTTTAATTTTTACTTTAATTCTTTCTAATCGATATGATGTTATCTATACTATAATAAAGAGGTAAAATTGTGTGTTTGTGGATATGTTGGGGGTAATCTCTGGAACTACTGAACCGATTTCAAAAAATCTTTCACAAATAGGAAGCTACATTATTCGTGTCTACTATAGGTTATATTTTATTTTGAAATTTAGAAAAAAGAATTAAAATAAAACTTATAAACCGAAGCGAAGCGAGGGCGGGTCACTAGTAATACATGAAATAACGTAACAAAAATACTTGAAATATGTTTACTCATTTTCTTGAACTAGTTAACTGACCAGTCAAGCACAACTTAGCCCATCGACCACACGGAAACAAAAGGCAATAACTGAAGGACATCTGCCAGTCAAGTAAAGGTCAACTGAAGGTCAACTGTCAACTGACGGATAAACTGACAATGTGAAAAAACTCAAGTGACAATATGACATTTATGGAATCTACTATATTACAAAAAAGAGATATACCCGTATTAGCAACTAGCGGTGCCTGCGACTTAGTTCGCGTGAACTTGTGATTCCCCTGGGAACTCTGTAAAGTATCTGGATGAAAAGTACTCTAAATGCTAACCGGGCACATAAGCTATAACTGTACCAATTTTTATTAAAACACATCCAGTAGTTTATACGTGATGTCGTTCAGACAGACAAAAATTGTTGTTTTCCAAATTCGTACTTTATACTGCAATCACATTTTAAAAAATGAACACCAGGAAGGTAAAACCCCTAAGTACATAATAAATGTAAATTTCATGGAGGTACCACCTATTTCATGTAAATAATAAATTCAAATATTTCGGCTATGTTACGATTTTGTTACGGCTATGCTATGATACTCATGGGTATATAGATTTTATACCAAAAAAAACTATCATTACGAATACATTCGTACTCATATCCGTTGAAATAATTTTTTGTTACAAACATTGCAAAGACACTGTTATAACACAATTATAGAACTGAATTTACCTACACGTGTGGAGCTGCAATGACATGAGAATATTGCTAAATTGCATCAAATCCTGTATAAAGGAAATAACTTTTATACAGCAATTTTTGGCTATAGTTTGCTTGTTGGGGTTGACGGTTGGAAAATATATATCGCATAAAGTATTAATGTTCAATGTAATTATTATTATTACATAATAACGTTTTGTTATCCTTTAGTGGCTTTATAAGACACCCACGAGAAGAGACATAGTAGTATTATTCTAAAGCCCATCGACAGCACACGATGCTACAAGGGCACGTTTGAAGAATATCTGTTCCAATTTAAAAAAAAAAACAAAATATATCCAAGTATTACCGTTTATTAATTATTATTATGGTTTAACAATAATAACGAAAGCTAATGCGTTCATGTTAGTACTCGTATTAAATCGTAATACATTGTCAAGTAAGACATTCTTAAGAATTATGTTTGAATAGGAACTGATGGATACCGCCAACAAAATTGACGAACTATAGGTACAATAACAGCAATAGCGTTCGAATCCAACATTACCATTCAATATAAGATTGATCAATTATCTTTATTGCCAAATTTTCACATTTGGCGTAACACATTGGAATGTTGGTGCTTGACATTTTGTAACTCATTGTCCCGTGATTGGCCCATTGTGCCCACCCACCGACCCACCAGCCCACCGGCCCGACGGACTGTCACTCAAACAAACATGGGTATTACTTGTAAACAATAAGCTTCACAGTTTTGGCAAGCGAGAACCGAGCCAAAGGTGAATAAGTGCGATGTAGTCAATTTGGAGTAAAAGTTGCAGTTTGATCTTTATTCATAAAGAGCAGTCAATTGGATTTTAATATTTTAACATAATCTGAGCAAATTGAGCGTTATCTAAGTCTGATTTAGAATTGTGTTTTTAAAATCAGGCTTTTTTACGATGTCGAGTTGCGCTATTGCAATTAGGATATTGTATCAGTGTCCATTTTTCATTTCTTATACACAGCAAAGCAAAGATATAGCAAAGATGCCAGTGTCGAATTTTCTTCATAATTAACAATTTCAAAATCAAAATTCAAAACATATGTCATCAATGCTTAGACCCGTCGAAGCAAGTTAGGAGTATTATTGTCTCTATTGTTTTGTGAAATTATAAAATAGTAGGTAGGTAGGTACTTATCTTTCTTAAACCTTAAAATTTTGACTTAAGCCATTTTGCCATAGAGCCCGCACCGCCTACGCGGACACTAAAATTACCCATAAAATTGGATTTTGTCCGCTGCACTGCACTTAAAATGTTAACAATGAGAAGTCAATCATTTTCGAATTATAACACCAATTCACAATAGGACTGAACAATTTCAAAATTGACGGACAAATTTTAATCTCAAAATGATGGATTTATACATGTGTATATATAAAAAATCGTTGATTTTTATGTGCAGAATAAAGCAGGTGTCAAAAATTGTGAAATCTAAAGTTAAGATAATATTCCTATGGATTGATCGTGGGATAATCGTCGAAGTGGCTAATAATGTGTTTAACAATCGTGAAGGCGACATATTTTCTCTGTTAATTTTAATTGCAGATAATGTTAGACTATGTTTTAAATCCAATTTTTATTTCTTGATAATTACTATTAGAGATAATATGTTAGTAATAATAGTTATCACTTGATACTTTGAAATAAGTCTGTATTTTTTGCAGTAAATCCAATATCTACTATTAAGTACATTACATTAGTATTTTGATGCTGATTTCGACATTAGTAGAATTATATAAATTCAGAGAAGATAGCCTATCTATCTTAAAACTACTGCCTTTATCCTATTCCCCCAGTGTTCATACCTGCATGTTTAGGTAGTGAGTGAGATATTATGTCAGTTATTTTTTAAATATTTTTCTCGGTCCTAAGTATTTATCAATTCGGAATGAACGCATTCAAAGTTTAATCATCCTGAATATATCGAAAAGAATTCGTTTCCAATAGTTTTGTTCTAACGAAACCGAAATAAAAAACCTACCTATATTTAGAATCGGAATCAAGTCTGATCACACAATGACAATGAACAAAAATGTCTTCGTCATTGGGTAGGTAGTCTTATTTTCTAGAGTATGAAAGACCTAGGTACTTATAGCTAATTAATTGTCATTCATAATTCATATATCAAATAAATTATGAATTGGATTTGGCTAAAACGTGATATCTATCTATTAATAAGATGAAAAAAAATATCAGAAGTTCTACATGATTGTCATAAAAATGACATGCAAAATTTATAAATGAATTTAATATAATAAGACATTTTGCACAATTAGAATTACCTACATAAATTATTATAAGAGTCACTACCGAAAGGCAGTCAATCATAATTACAAATGTCAAGTGGCTAAACAATGAAATAATAAGAGAATTATATAATATTATGTACCTATAATATACCTCACAATATACTCATTCAAATTATATATAATTATTAGTAATTAGAAAATACTAAATAACATTAAAATTTTAATCGTAACTTACTAACTAATAGGAAAGTGTAAGTTATTTATAATTATAATTCAATAAGAAATCAAAGAACTCTTTACCGCATTTATACGTGTACCCAGTTCGTGGGACGAATCAACACCAGGAAGGTGAAACCCCTAAGTACATAATAATTTATGAATGTAATGTACGGGAACGGGCAGATTTTACATAGAAATAAGTTACAACAAGGAAGATGACTGACAACCTCAAGCCAGAGACTCCTAAAAAATAAGATTTATAGCGGTAAAGAATGACAAGAACGAGATGATTACGCCTATTTATGTCAGATCATGAATATATAAAAGCGACGGTGTTTTCCCACATTTATCTACAATGGAGACACCGTTTATGAGTATGCATATTTTGTTAAAATGACGGATTATCATTATGACGTGATAATTTGTGCTCACATGAAGTGGCTGTACCACTTAGATAGTTGCTTTTAAATAATTACCATTTATTTTAAATTATTTTTATTTAATTTAAATCTCTTTAATCAATCCTGCCTGTTATGAATCTCGGTTCTTTATATTTTTATTTTTTCCCTGATAATTTGTAGCAGGGCCGACAATTGTAGCTTTAGATTCTTAGCCGATTTTATTTATCTGAATACAAAAGAAAAGTATGAGAAAAAAATTAAACTAAAAACATAATGCGATGAAAATCGCGCACGATTCTAGAATTGTTCCGTCTCAAAGTCGTACGTTGCAAGATCCAATAGTATACGTATTACAAATATACTTTATAATTATACACCAAAACATTCAAAAACGAAACACAAAATACAGGTAATTAAAATTACAATCGGCTAAAGAGATTTCGTCGGCTCAAAGGAAATCAAAGAACAAGCAATGTAAACAGCAATACACTACAGAATAAGGTTGTAGAATGGTACTAATTGTATCGCCGCTTTCCCCACAGCATTATGCATCAAATATGATAAAAAAAGACGAAAACAATAGCAGTTAATCATGCGAACAGCTGATTAATTTAAGAGAATGCCAATGTAATATCCACTTTAGAAAAAAGTGACTGGATGTTACGTTAATTGTTAGTATTTATTACGCTTATACGCAATTAATTTTCTTGAAGATAGTTAAAGACTACTAAAGTGGCAAGACTTTTGAGCATCAAGCAAAAGGTCGCGGTACTAATATTTTCCACTATCACTGAGATTTTACTTACTTATTTGTAATTGATTTATTTAATTTTATCATTAGCTCTTTAACCTGTTCTTTGGACAGCTTAAAGATACTACACAGTTTTTGCTGATCGCCGAGGTTTTTATTTCTTTATTTGTATTTAACGTATTTTATTTTATCATTAGTTTTTTTAGCTCTTTAAGCTATTCTTTGGACAGCTTAAAGACAGTTTTTGGACAGTTCTCTGGAAGTTCATCTTCCATTAACTTGAGGCGCAAAAGATATTGTCCACGATTCTTAGCCACTTTGGCCTCATTACAAGAATAAAAAAATCTCTAGAAGCTAGTAACAGTGCAGTGGGTCCTCTGAATGGAAAAAAATCACGAGAGCGGCATCAGCACGGTGGTTGGATCAAATTAAGAAGATCACGGGACTCCCAATCACTGACGCATAGAATGGAGTGAGAGGAGCATAGAGAAGAATGAGAAAACTTTTGTTGACAATTGCAAAACATTTTCATAATAGACACGAATTTCTGTAATGAAAATACGACTTAGAAGAAATCGTTAACTCAATAGTGAAAGACACTTCAAGATTCTAAGAGGCTTAAATTTAAAAAAAAAGTGTGATGTAAGTATCTATTTCTATTCAAATTTTATTAACATTAATATAACCTAATCATTAATTAAGCCAGGCGTTGTAACTTTACCTAAACATCCTTATTGTTGCAACGAGAAACCTGTACACTAATGTTGACTTGTAATTATAGGCGGGGATTAAAAGAAGGTGAATCCCGTGCGATGAATCTTATATGTAGGTGGTATGTTCATAATAAAATGTTGGTATGAACTAGCTTAGTTTCAAATCAACCAGGTTTTATTAGCAAATGTAAAAAACATTGTAACCATAACAAAACATGATAGTAAGAGACAATGCTGGTAGGAGTATTGCAACTGAACTAATGAGAGTAACAATTAAGCTACATCAAATAGTTATACATAGAACGATGTTAGCATAGTGGCATTTATAGTGATGTAAAAATGACCGCTGAGCGCTCGCGCGTTTGAGCGATAAGTCAGCGCTAGTGAATCTTAACTTTAACAGTATTAGATTCGTGCTTTTAACCTTATTATCATTGATTATTGATTAAGGTCATCAAACGTTAAAAATCTGAATTATAACGCTCACAAGCGTTTAACGCTCTGTTCTTAAATCAATGTTCATTTTCTCTCTCACTCGGTACCTACCTATCTAATCTATTCTTGACTTTCATTCGTGAGGTCGTGAATTAAAATCCTGGGCACATACGTCTGAGTTTCTACAGTAATAATTTTAAAAAAATATCGCTAGAATTAAAAAAATATCAAGAGCACGTGTATCCACCAATCCGTACTAGGTCCGCGTGGGTGATATTGGCACGAATCCCCCAAGTGATTTACTAGGGTAAACCTTACTAGGGTTGATCAGAGAGATACATTGGGAGATGCGATGAGTGGTATATATAATTTAAACGATAAACAGAATAAATAATTTACCTATAAATAAATATGCTTACACGTTGAAAACATACAATATGCTAACATATATATGTATATATATATATATATATATATACATTCCATACATACAGAATGTATTGATAAATATTTTAATACAGAAAATTTCATGATGTTATCGAAGAATATCCCAATGGTACCTAGACAGCGTGCACGGTGTAAGCACTTGAGTAAATATCTGTACAGAGCGCAAACTTCATACAAACCCGGCGCGATAGGTTCACTAGTGCAGTGTACCTATCGCAGTGTACCACATAGTGCAGTTATGTTTGCGTAACCGCTCACCGACAGGCACATGTACGCGCTGCGAGAGGACAAACATCAAGAGTGTCGCATGCGCTATATGTTCTTTTACTTATTTTTTTCGTCGTATGTTGAATTATTTTATTATTATTAAAAAACATATCGAACAACACAAATGTAGATAAATTGTGTTATACTTGAAAAGATGTACGGTTTGGATATCTTATAATTCCTCCGGAAAATGTAGTAACTTTTTTCTAATAAAAGTTCGTTAATATTTTGATCTTAATACGCAAAAAAAAAAATGTTTGTACTTTTAAGATGCCATGCGAGTGTTTCCCGATTAAATATTTAAAGAAATTTATAGAAAGTATTAAACTAAGAATTTTTCACACCATTAAAAAGAATAATAAACACTTGAAAAACATACATTTAAAAAAAAGTAATTTATAATTTAATTGTAAATGTTATTATAAGGGTATCAGTGTCGCCACGGTGTCGAATGCTAGACAGTGTTTTGTGAACTGCGCAGTAGTGGCCAAGTGGTATCGTCCTGCTACCTTCAATCACCTCCTGCTCACCGATCTGTATGACCATTACTGGTAATTGTATTCATGTAAAATAAAGTATTCAGAGGATATTTTAAGTGTCTCAATTAAAATACGAACACGCAACCTAACTCAATAGACAGCTAGAACAGACCAGAACTCTTACATAATTTAAGAGTTCGGAAGCGGTTCTTTTCTCAGTAGTCTGAATGAGACCAAAAATTGTGAAACTGCAACATGTGATTCCTTTAACGCCTGGAGGCGTGGGTGAGCCGTCTCTTGCGTCACCGTATCGCGAACACTTATTACAACACGCGTAATACACTTAGTTGAAAATCCAAAAGTCCACAATGTCGGAATACTTTTTAGCACTTTTCAAATCACTTTTTCAAATGACCTCGACGGGTCACCAATTTAAGAGCTCTGGTCGGTTCTAATTAGCTGTCTATTGAGTTAGGTTGCGTGTTCGTATTATAATTAAGATTTTATCTTTGCGTGTAAGCTCAAAAGAGCTGTTGCTCTGTACGGATATTTACTCGTGTGGTGTAAGTACGTGTGTAGCAAACAGTGGCAAAAAAAGTTGAAACAATTATAATGCCGTAAATAATGCCAATTATCGATGCGACGTGGGAGCGACCGTTATGTCGCAATAGGGTGACCATGGGACAAGACTTTTGAACATCTTCAATTTATACTGCGTATAATAAATAATAATATGGGTATAATAATAATAATATAGTGAATATAATAAAGACTTTTTTGATTACATACATATTAATTGAATGGAATATTGTCCATTTAATTCGACTGTCTTGCGCCATTTTTCTGGCAGAGCCATTATATCCCATCGTTATAATTTTTTTGGGGTTTCTGAACGAAAAACTGATTTAAATGTTTTATACAGGCTTCTCTTGAATGTAATTTTTCTCCATTTAGAGATATATTAAAAAAAACAGAATAAATGATAATCTGAAGGTGCTATGTTTGGATTCATTAATTCTGGACGTTTTTCTTCAAGTGCTTGTTTCAATTTTACTAATTACTGGCAGTAGATATCAGAATTAATCGTTTGGCTATGTGGCAAAAGCTCGTAATACATAATGCCTTTCCAGTCCCACCATACACATAACATGACTTTTTCGGAGTGAAGCCTGGTTTTAGGTCTATTTGTTACGGCTCACCTCGCTTAGACCAAGATTGTTTTCGAACATTATTATTGGTTCGGACACCTGTCAGATACCTGCCGACGCACGTTTTTCACATCGCTCCGTTATCGCATACAAAATTGCGATAAAATTAGTCTTACCTAGAGTGAGGTGAAGTGTGCATACACTGATAGAACAAGACCGAGAAGGATTGTGTCTGCCGTCTCTCCCGATGGAGAAAAAGGAAGAGAGAGAGAGAGGGAGATAAACGACTTATATTTGATATGAAAAAATAAATATTTATTATAGTTAAGTATTTTTGGCATTTAAGTATAGAGCTACCGGAATGGAATTTTCCAAGTCAACGCTCCCTAATTATCACGATGGACGGACATTAAAATATTATATTACATAATAATTTAGAGTTACCTACTACATCTATAAAGAAAGATAGTTAATATTATAAAGACAGGCTGTGAATTTGTTTTTTTGTTTGTTTATATGTGGAAGATTAATTTAAAAAACTATTGTATCGAACTTGAAAATTCTTACATTTTTAGGAATCACTACGGGTCGCTAGTACAATATAAGGTAATTAGTATAGGTAAATGAATACTAGTATAATATAAGATAATTAGTATGAATACTTTTCAATGCATAAAACTATAGGTAAACGTTTCGTATCATAATTATCTTCTGGTTTTATTAAGTTAATGGTTTTAGTAATTTTATTTCATAATGACCCAAAAATGACAGTTTCAAATAGATTTTTATTAATGTCCGGATTTTCCCCCGGATGGTGGTTAACATAATTAATGTGTTAACACAATAAATCGACAGTGCAATACTTTAACAGTTTGTTCTTATAAGACCACCGTGCAAATCAAAATAGTTTTTTTAATTTGATAAATAATAATTATTTACAATACAATAGATTATTTCTAAACATTTATATATATTTCAATTTGGCAAGAATAAATTTAATGTATAGTAATTTTATGGCTAAATTAAAAAAAAATGCAAGCTATTGTTTCTTCTTCTGAACTTTCCATACCGTACCTACGCAGTTTTCTAATAAATACTCATAATGATCTCAATCACAGTGTTAAAAGAGTACCGCCACGACCGAATCATTTGTATACTAAATACACTTAACGAGTGATGTGACTCACGCCCGACTTTTATTGTCGATAAAAATCCGGATCAAATGAAGTATTCAGTGCCGATGTAAAGTGTGAGCGGTGTTGACAGAGACGCAATCAATAAATCACTCGGGACAACAAAGAGGTATTCAATGTGTGTTGATTGTGCCTCTTGAGAACGCATTTTAGTAACCACTAGTGATGTTCATAACCATTTATCGATATCGATAAAATTAGCATCAAGTTACTTTTGAAGTTGCATTGATTATTGAAATGTTAATATAATCCAATTATTTATAAGAAGATAGCTGAGAGGGCCGTTGTTCCTGCCTGCTTGGGGTTGATCTGTGGGAGGGGAATTGCTCTTGCGTTCATTACGCCTAAGGATCTCGATGCGAAGCGGACGCGCGCGTCGTTACATTAAGCTTAAAATAATTCAGTGTCCGTCTGGTGTTCGGTGGAGCGTTAATAAAGGAAAATATCGGTGTCATTCGGAGTGTTTCTTTTGTTTAGTTAAACAACTTTGAACGGTTTAAATCGCGTATATTTGATATTATTTATATCCCGACGTTTCGAACACTTTGCAGTGGACGTGGTCACGGGGTGACGCGATTTAAATCGTTCAAAGTTGTTTAATTGCTATGTATAGTAATCGCGAAAACCTAAGAAAATATTATGTTTCTTTTGTTATTCCACCTTTGATATTAATTTTCCTTAACAATAAATACATAAATTCAATACAAAATTAAATACAACAATAAATACATAATTAATAAATACATGACTTGCAAAGCAGAAAAACACAAAGTTGTCAGTCAACATTGTCAACAAAGTATTAATATAACATTAAGTCAACATTTTACATTAGTTAGAATAGGATTAGAATTGATTTAGAAATTTAATTCCGAATGCGATTTTTTGAGGTTTCCTTTTCTTTTAAAATACTCAATGTCGGTTTCAAAGATGACTGGTACGACAACGCGAAGTCATCAGAATATAGAATATAGATCAGTATATTCGTAGACACAATAATCACAAACAAACACTCACTATGTTCCTGTTTAGATAATTAATGATACGCCGTGTTTGGACAATAAAAAGATTCATTTATTTAATTGTCCATGATATACCTATGATACAATTTATAATACAATATTGACACAAAACCTAATTTGCGAAGGGCAATGGCTTGCTGACTAGGCGCTACATCTAATTATCCTCTGGTATAATATAAAAGATGCAAATTTATTTTTATCGATAAATGTGAAACGAGGCATCACTATATGAAAAATTTTAAGAGGCTCATTGGTGGTCCGGAGACGCTTTGATCCGAAACTGCCGAATCACGGCACGCGATTCGAATATGACGGTGATATGACTCTTATAACATAATACATCATTACATTTACTGTCATATACTCTCTTGCATTGATGGCTATAACGTCGGTTTCTGTTTGTAAGCGGTATCGGAATATTGGGTTTCGCGTGAGATAAATCGGTGTCTATTAAACTGTTATTATCTGGCCATTGATGTGGGGTTAATAAAATATTGTACGGTCGTTCACTACTTGTCAATAGTGTGTGGTCAAAATTGGGCAATAAGGATTTAATTTGCGGTCTTGTTTATGTGCAATATATTTTTTTATAGAGGGAAGGTGACAGACGAGCAGACAGCTGATCTGGTGGTAAGCAGATACCGTTTACTTATGCATATGAGAATATCAATTATGAATTACAAACTTTGGCACGTGCCTTGAAGGTTGAGGAATAAACAATAAGGAATAGGTATAAACAGGATGAGGAACTTTCTTTGTTCCATTAAAAATTTCATATTTCCTTGGGAGGATGGGATGGGATTCTGGGATTTTCAATCAGAACCGCTAATGAAGCTATGCGTTATGCGTTGGTTCTGGATAAAATTGATATACAACTAGTAAGTAGCTCGACTGAAAATTCGCCGCCTAAAACTGTACCTATGCTTCAGAACTATGAGAATGCTTACTCACCGCTTCAAATGTATCACTCACTTCTTTGCTATTATTTCATAAAAAATCTAATCAGATTTTTTCGACTACAATGTTATCAGAAAAGTCATTAACATTGTGTTTTCTGTGTGCAACATAGATAAGTCTGAAACGTAAGTAGACTTGTGTTATATGAGTTGAAATCCATTTTCTTTATTTATTTGAGTCAACAGCATACAACATAAATACATATTGACAATATATACAATATATACATATTGACAATAAAGTATACGATTTTGATATAGTATTTTTTATAATCAATAACAGATTCAACCGATAAACAATAATATTTTATGGAGTAACAAGACCTGAAGAGTGTTCTAAGCATATAAGTTAAACCACTTACTAAGTAAGAGAATTAAGCCTAATTATTGTTAAGTAGTTTAAGTAGTCTTAAGTAGATTATGTTATTCTTTAAGTAGAATATGATTAAGAAAAGCATAAGGGCAATCAGCAATAAAGTTATAATATAAGGTCGGGGGAAAAGTTTCTTCGTATTTTATGTACAAATTCAAGACATTTTTTTTAAAAGTTTAATTACATATAATTATAATATATATATGCCGTTTTGTTCTATAACTGGTTGCCATCTTGTGGGTAGTGACATGATCCCGTTTCTGTAGTAATTTTAAGATTTTTGGTCAAAAAATTGCGACAAGTAGTTTTGACAGTCCTCTCTCGATGTTGACCTTACACTACCTAAAGAATTCTGAAGAGACCGAAACAAGTGGAAATCTGAGGGCGCAAGGTCAGGGCTATATGGTGGGTGCATCAACACTTCCCAACCAAACTCTCAATTTTTGCTGAGTGACCAAAGTGTGTGTGGTCTGGCGTTATCACGATGAAAGACTGCACCTTGACTTTCTGTTGATCAATTCCAGACGTTTTTTCTCAATTTCTTGCTTTAGCCTCATCAGCTGTTGGCAGTAGAAATCCGAATCAATGGTTTTGCCCGGTGGTAAAAGCTCATAATGAACGATGCTCTTCCAATCCCACCATACACACAACATCACCTTATTGCGCGTTAATCCGAGTTTGGCCCCAATCTATGGAGCTTGGCCGCATTTAGACCATGATATTTTCCGCACGTTCTTGTCGTAAGTTATCCACTTCTCATCATCAATGATCAATCCTTTCAAAAATGTTTCGGTTATGAATCATTAAAAATGTTAAAAAATGGAATCTCAAACGAGTACACGGTTCATTAGATTTCTTTCAGTGAGCTCGTGTGATACCCAAAAATCGAGCTTTTTTGTGAATCTAGACTTTTTCAAATGAGCAAACCTATTTTGTGGTCAATGCCCAGTTCATCAGCAATGTCATAACTACTTATATGCCGATCTTGCTGCACTTTTTCACAAATGGCATCAACTTTATCGGTAACAGGGCGACTGGAGCGAACTGCATCTTTAACATTAAGATTTCCTGACTGAAAACCTTAAACCAACTTTGTGCTACTCTTACTGACACTGCATTAGGTCCATAAACGGCACATATTTTTTCCCGGCTTGTGTTGCATTTTTCCCTTTTTTGTAATAAAACTTCAAAATGTATCGAATTTCTTCGTTAGATTCACCCATTTTCTTAGACAGAAAAACAATTGAAAAATGGCGGGAAACAGTTTTTTTTTTATTTCTTTTATTTAAAGTTACCTTTTTGATGGCATCATAACCAGCCAGGTACAAACAGTTCAATCAAAGATATTGGATCACAACTTCATACATACAAAATACGAAAAGATTTTCTCCCCGACCTATTACAATTATGTCTCTTTTTTTGCAAATTACTCCTCAGGCCAATATTGACGTAGTGAAGTTAATGTATTAGTGATTTTAGTCAACGGGGGGCCAATTGAGGCAATTTCATCGCCGCTGGGCACCGCTGGGTGCCGCGGCGCGCTAATGTATCCTAAGAGACCGTTGTATATTAACGTTTCCTTTGTTTACGTTCAAAATCGTTATTATATGACAGAGTCTTAGCGCCCTGCCTCGCAATTCGTACAGCAAAACTCTAGATTGACAATTGAAATCTATCGTTTATAAGGTCATTTGTGAAGTCCTTGGTTCAAATCCTCGTTCCTTACCACTGATTACGGGCCGAGAAATGAATCCATGGCCTCAGGCTTCGGGAAAAGATCGGTTATACCTTTATACAATACCTAATTCCACTGCACATTTTTCGAGTACACTCCCCTCAACTCAAAATAAGTTTCTCGTTATCGTCATTGGTTGGCATTATTCAATCCGTATAATTTTTTCGCACCAATAAAACAGCGTTATTAACGTATTACTGATTGTCATAAGAGAACTATACTGTTCGTTTGCATAACTTTATCGGAACATATAAATCGTGATTATTCATGAATAAGTGATTCATTATCAACAATATTGGTAAGCGATTCGTGATCGGATTATAATTGCGCGTTTGGCAATAATATGAAATGTCGAGTTGAACTTTGTTGAAAATTTCATTACGACATTTATGCCCATCTAAATATGTTTTCGGTTCGAAATATAGTGTCATATTAGTTTTACTGAAATGTGTATATGTCAAGGCTTTCATAATATAACTTTCGAAATTTATTTCTGACGATAGTTAAAAGCCTGTCTGGAGCATTTTCTGGAACTCCAACTTACGATTGGCGCGTTCAATTTTCTTCTGCATCGATTTTTATAAATGAATTTTAAGTCGCGTTTACATATAGATACGCATTTTTATGAAGCGTACTAATGTTTTCTTTTAATATCAGATAATAATGTGTATTTATCACTCATTACAGAATCAGTAGAATAGATGATCGTATGCCACGGCGAGGACAAGAATAAATGGAACAACTCATGATTCACAGGCGATTAAACGGAACCAGACTACAGGGGCACTTTATCATGGGCTGACCAGATAGTTTCTTACCAACAGCTCTTAGAGCGAAAATTTAAAGAAGGTCTCGACATAAAATACATAGTACGGGGTTGTGCTTTGCGCCACTCAGCGACAGAAATCACCGCGACTGTTCTGACAAGAGCGAGCGACTAAGGAGAATCGTAGCCAACACTTTTAGCATCCATTACCGGACGCGGGTCTTCTCATGCACATTGTACCATGCATGAAGGATGTATTTCTTTTTTATAGAAAAAAGGCGGTAGACGAACATACAGTCCACCTGATGCTAAGTGGAAACTGTAGTCCATGGACATCCGCGATACATGTTCAGTCCAGAATGACAAACGTTGGTACGCACCCGGATCTCCCCCATTCCCCCTACTAAAACATAAAAACTTACTACGACGTTTGGGCTTAAAACACCACATTGACTAAGCGGGTTGGCGACTCGGTGTAGTGCCTGAGGGCTTGTGCTAGCAGCCCTGTTATCGGCCTTTTCAGACACCCACGTGAAGAAATAGGGTGGTACTATTCTCAAGCCAGCCCACTCCACATTTCTATATCATACCTTATCATACCATCAGCCTATGTCTCTCCACTGCTGTATATAGGCCTCTCCCAAAGCTTGCCGCCGCACACGGTCCTCGGCTCATGTCCTCGGTCCACCTGACCGGAGGGTGTCCCACAGTGCGCTTCCCGATATGTACCTACCTTCCACTCGAGAAGTCGTCTACCGCATCGTTCCACGTTCACAACTTTAAATATGTACCTACTTACTTAGTTTATAATGTGATTATAAAATGCAATGTCTCGTTTTCATGTAATAAAAAAAGAAATTATCTACAATAAACACAAACTATCGAAGTTTCAAAATCTACGACTCCGTTGTGCCATAAACCAGGTTATTACAATTGCTGGAATCTTAAGTCCTCGTAAAAGTTTCCTCAAAACAGATACCGAGGCGGCCCCATAAGTCGCGTTCCTTTTTGTTTCCAATCGTTAAATTCCTCACATTCTTCGAATACGGCATATAAGCCATTTTAAATCAATATTCCAAAGAGAATAAGCCAATTGCTGGAGCAAATGAAGTCATAACAATGGGCTATTTGTTTTTAAACTTAAAAGTCATAAATGCCAACGCCTTTTAGGGAAATTTGGACTTAATTAGAAAGACTGTAGTCGTAATATTAAATAAAAAGGAGTTTACTTTTAGCTATTGGTATCTTGAAATCAATTTGATAATTTTTATCCCTTTCGCTCTAGTAAGATTCTTACAAGACAGAATAAACGTTCAGTGTTAAGAAAACATTATAATAAGTAGGTAAGTACGTTAAAAAATTAATTGCCGACATAACTAGTTATCTTTTAACTGACATTAGAGTACAGAACAGACACTCAATACGGTCTAAATAAATGTACCCATTTATAAATCTCTGAGTTATGTTAAATTTTTATCTGAGTTATGTTTTCTAGTAGCTGAACTTTATTAACATTAATATATGACGAAAATAATTCTACACTAGTGGTAATGTGCAAGACGGAATATGTAAATATATATTTTAAAAGACAAAACCATTTATCTAATGAAACAATCATGGGTAGGATGAAATCAAATGTCAATGGTTAAGTTATACCTCGTTCCAATACAATTTGCCGAAAACAAAACAATCGTGGTGGCCCGAGGTAACATACATGGCCTTAAGTTAAATAGTGAGGTGATGATGGTTTACATATTCAAAATTTGATTCATCAAGAGTGCAAGTTTCGAGATTAAATGTTGAAATATTTCATTGAATGGTTTGTTTTCGGCAAATTGGATTGGAACTTACTTGGTATACTTACATACTAACGTACTTACATTGTATAATAACTAACGTACTTACTAACTAACTAACTTACTTACTAACTAACTAACGTACTACTAACTAACGTATATACTAACTTGGTATACTAACGTACTTACATTGTATAATAACTAACGTACTTCCTAACTAACTAACTCACTTACTAACTAACTAACGTACTACTAACTAACGTATATACTAACTTGGTATACTAACGTACTTACATTGTATAATAACTAACGTACTTACTAACTAACTAACTTACTTACTGACTAACTAACGTACTACTAACTAACGTATATACTAACTTGGTATACTAACGTACTTACATTGGTATACATATACATCCATACAAATTTGCTAAATAGGTACAAATACCAGAAAATGACATTTTTACAATAACGTCAATTATTTCTCGGAATTATCACCAGAATCCATGGTTTTAGGCTTTGGGAAAGGTTCAGTTACACTCTACAGTCTCTACATAACATATCATTGTACAATTAATATACATACATTAACTTATAACAGTCACTTAAGGCCTTTTTCACCACCTCCTAATACTTTATAAACAGGTACTACTTTATCCAGGAAATACTTTATCCTTATAAAGTAACTGTTAAAAATCTGATAGATAAATTATCTGCCAACTAAATCTTATAGATACTGACTTTCCGATAAAGTATAATTGATTTTCTGATAAAGTAACGGGAGGTGGTGAGAAAGACCCCTGTCCCCCATTATCATTATTATAACCATAATTTATTAATTATCAAAATTAATCCACTTCATTATTACAATTAATGGTTTAACGAAAATTAACTACATATGAATCAACATAACGCACATAACGCGAGATAAATGTTCGCGCTTCATAAACATACTTTTATTGAAACCTTTCGAGATACAATTCCGCTCGTGTCCCGTTGCGGCGCAAATTGCATTACATTATTCCTCGTTATCATTATTATAAATAACTATTATTACTATTAACGGTTTCAAACAATATTAACGTTGGCAATAAAGGCTCGTTAACATAATCTTCTCACGAAATCACATACCATTTGTTCCTATATTTATTTGTTGATTGAATAATATAGAACAAAATGCTAAGAACTCTATCTTTGTTTTGATCTGTCCTCGGCCTTTTTCGATTATACTATGGTCTATAGATATTAATTGGCAAAAATATACTTACGGTCAATAAAGTTGCGTCATTTAATTTTGAGTCTTATTTCATGTTGATAAGAAATATAACTTAGGGTGTCTTCATACGTTCATTGTCTTGGCATTTTAATATGGGATCCCATTGTTAGTTTCATACGTCACATCAAGGGTACGCGATGAAGGGAGCCTGTTTAGTATAATTAGTTTGTTTGTTATCTAGATTTAGCTATTTGCAATTTGAACTTATAGAGGCAGGTGAGGTGTAACTGCGATAATTTTAGGGTGACAATTTCGAAATGTTTAACAATTTGCTGTTAATATCCTTACCTGTGGAATTACCGTGCGATCATAGTGGTTCAACTTAGTTCACTTATTTGAACTTAGTTATTTTGCGTTTGGCTTGTAATTCCAAATTCTAATTAATTTCAATTTAAAGCTATGACGTTCTTGTACAAAAATAATTTTTCATTTTTTTTCCTTCAAATGATTTTTTGCTTAGATATCGTTAAGTTTGCGACTTTGGAAGAGTTAAAATTTGCATTATTTTCGAATATGAGTTCTGTAGTGGAAACAACGCAGCACAGACGGCACGCAATATTAACGATGTGTACGGACTAAACAACGCATACGAATGCGCAATGCGTGTTTGTATAGATCGTTTCCGTTCTGCGGGATCTGGGGGCGTGCCAACGTTTTGTCATTCTGGACTGATGTTGACACGTATCGCTGATGTCTATAGACCACAGTATCCACTTACCATCAGGTAAGTGGACTGTATTTTCGTCTGCTGCCTCTTTCCTATAAAAAAATTTAGAAAAGACCAAGGTTTGAATAAATCATGACCGTTATGATTTAATCTTTGTATAACCAGCCATCCATAAAATTCAGAAGATTTTCTCAACTATTTAATCGAAAATTGATTAACATTTGCTTAATTTTGCTTTAAGTATGAGACCCAGTCCGGTAAAGTCAAAAGTCGCGTCTGGTATGAATCAGTATGTAACTCGGAAATCTTGGAATATTTTCAATAATTCCCAATTAAGAGGTTATCACAACTCTATATAATTATCACAACCTCCACCGCGCAACCTCGCGCTTATCAGGGGCCCAATCACGACGGGTTGATGTGCCTGATGAATGAATGTTTTGTGATGCTAATGTACAGATTATGTATTAAAACTACTGCTCTTACCTCCTTGAGCCCAAACAGCTTATGCACCATATACATGCGACTCAAATTGAGTTCAATTTTAAGGAAGCTAAAGTTGGTTTTCGTATGGCCTGTACAGTTGGTTAGGCCATAAAGAGTTGTTTTCGAAGTAATGAGGTATAAGCTAATAGTACACGTGTACCATACCTTATCTCTGATTAGTTAGTCGTCAAATCGTTAAGCCTTTGTGTCTCCAGTTTTACAATGGAGAATTAAGGAAATTGCTTGAGAATGATTTATGGGTGACATTTGATTTAATTGATTGAGAGATTACGGTTTTGTTTGTTTTTAAAAAGAATAAAATAGGGTTAGATGACTTTGGGCGCCGCGGCGTTTTAGTAGATTGTTTTTTCGGTTTCAAATTTCATTTTGATTTGTTCGTTTGTTTAATGGTAAAGCCTAGCTTTACCATTAATTTTATAGGACAAAATATAGGCCAATAAACAATTTTATAGGCCTTATATTTAAACGAACATCAAAAAATGTGAAATGAGCAGCAAATCGTTGTAACAAAACAAATTATTTTTGAATAACTGAAATAAATAATTTAAAATTAAGTATATAGAATGTATCACAAAGTCCTGTTTTTTCTCTATTTCTTGATTGTCACCAGAGAACCTAAACCAAACGCGCTGTGCTGCCCATTCAGTATATTCTGCTGCTCATTTCACTATTTTTCATAAATATATGTCGGAGAGAAACTGCAGAGGGCGCCAGTTTCGTATGTTCGATTAATTTTTACTTTCTTGTAAAACCTAATCGAAAGGCCAGTCATAAATACTCTCTTAATTATTTGGTAAAATTGAGACGATTATAATTGAAGTTAAAATTAGTAAATGCGCGTTACTACTATAGAGGGCGTTTGTGTCGATGGGAAGATAGTTCTGGGGTGTTAGACGTGACGCGAATCTCCTGTCAATCCCACCTAGATTGGATAGACTGATTTTAAAAACCCGTGATCAATGAGTAGACGCACTCTTGAGTAACGAATCACTATCGAGTTAGTGCGTGATTGTAGTCATCTTTGATGTGTGTTCATGTTAATTCTGTGTTATAACATCACGAATACTGAATACTGTGTTATAACAGTAATGACCGCCATTACCATTTTAAGCTATCATCTTCCGAATTTAGTATGCTCCTCAAACAATAATATGAGGGTTAAATAGTGTCCCTTTGTTTAATAACGCAGTTATTAGTGAGAATCTCCCTGATAGTTTAGGTAAGGTTGGTGGACTATAAGGTGAGATGAGGAGGTCCACCCGAGGACCAATAGGCCACGTTTCAAAATTATTGTGATGAGAATAACTGAATCTCCAGAATTATGATCGAAGAAACTCACTAGTAACAGTCAAAATAAGAATCAGTTCTAGCCTTTGTATAATACGCCATTCCCGATATACCTATATATTTATATACCTGAAGGTATTAGGTAGGTACTCACGAGTATACCTATATACCTAAATAATTCATATTTAAATTTAGGTATGTACTAGGCATGTTTCGCGTATTTGCATGGGCGCCAGTATTCACTTACCACCACTTACCACTGCCTGCTCATCTGCCATATTCTTTCAATAAAAAAAATTAACGAACCCCTATCTACTGAACTAAACCCTATCTACTAAACTAATATCACAGTAGGTACTTGAACTTGAAACTTCCTTGATTGTACTAATTTATGTCGAAAATCAACAAAATCAATTCAAACTTTTGGTCTTTGCTTTTATTTAGACATAACTAATTATACTCATAACAATGTGTTATTCAAGAATAACAATTCAGAAATTAAACAATAAATCAACGTAACCCAAAAAATTAAAAATCCGCACTTAACACTAAATGAGTCGGCAATCAGGCGCATTCCCAACTGGACGAAGCTATTCATCACGCACTATCTGATCCGCCCGTCGATTGATTTTCGGAAATCGCCTCCGAATCACCCTCCGATAAAGTGATTTACGCCAGTGACACACAGTCAAAACGAGCGCCAAACTCAAACGTGAGGCGACATAAAGGCTCGCTGATTGAGATCTACCTACCCATCAAGCTAAATGACCTTTGACTTGCAATTATTCTCTTTTGTATGTAGACTTGTTGGGCCAAGCCACGTTTAAGTGGTCAAATTACAACATTTTCTACTAACCGGGTGTCAATGTGGCCGTGTAGTGACGGCCCACTTTAGAATAGAACCTCCACGTTGTTTCCCGTGGTTGTCGTAAAAGGCGGCTAAGGTACAGAATAACTAACAGTACAAGTACAGAAGACTCACTCCCTATGAACACTCCATAAAACCTACAAAAACATACTTACAAAATAGAATTTCGATCAGCGTGAGCCAAATTGAATCATACACGCATCGGGGAAAGGCGATATTACATTGAACCGCTGAAGGTCACGCACACAATGACACTCCGTATGTGAATTGCAAGGGTTGTCACCCATAATTATAATATGTAACTAAGGTGTAACGAAGTCGCTTCCACTAGCTCCGAGGAACTACCACTCCTGCATTCCTTACATACATTCCTCATGGACAAGCCAATGTGCATGAGGGCACTCATGCACATTGGCTTGTGCATGGGGGCTGTACAGCAGCGGACAACAAAAGGTCTGGTTACTGTTACGTTACGTGTATCAAGTAGGTACAACTGTCTGTGGTTTACAGAGAGGTTTTCGTTCATTTAGAGATGTGAATTATGTTAATAAGTTGCTGTCTTTCAGGTATCAAATGGTCTTAATATTTGCTTTTCTTTACTTTCAACTAATGGCTTACAACTGAGTGTCACATGGCCTATGGGTTAAAAGTGTCATCAATGCACCTTTCATTCAATGTTAAGCAATAAGTTTGTCGATAAAGGTTTTGCTTTATGATAAAAACTATGATTGTTCCATGACTTTTGCAGAAGAATTCAGATGAAATTTTTGCAGACATTCAGATTGTAACGTGCGGTGTTTATTGGTGCTCTGTGATTTAGTGTGATAAGTTTATCATTTACGTAGCCACTGTAGCCATGGAGTTGTTGTTTTTTAATTAATTTATTATTCTAATAAAAACGGAAGATATTTTTATATTCGTCTCTTAGTGTTGGCTTCCGTATGTCCCATCACATTATCGATATCGAATCAGCCGGCCCGATTGATCCGGTAATGACTTGATTATCGTATTAGGGAGTGTTTTCAACTGATTTGCTTTTACAACTTATTTGCAAGCTCTTACATTTGTTTGTTTAATAGTGATTATGCACAAAATTGAATGCAAAATTTCTTATTATTCTTTTTTTTTAATGTTTCTTATTTTTAAATCGAATTATAATGTATAATACAACTATGCATCAATATTCGTAGAATAATTTAACAGTTGTTTTTAATTTAAGAAAGTATTTCTATATTATGTGATACATATATGTATGTTATGCATTCACTACGTACGAGTAGGTATATTTAAGAAAATTATATAAACTACTCTCTACTCTCTACTCTCGGTACTCTCTACTCCCTACTCTTTCCGTTTAAGTGATAGGTACATTTATACTTCTCGCACTTACCAATGTATTCCTCTGTTTAACTCAAAGGTTAGCCGGTAGGGAATGCCTTAGGGCGTTAAGCTCGCCTTTTGTACAATTATATTCAATATAGTTTGTTAAATTAGAAAAATGAAATGAAAAATGAAAAATAAAAAAATGTCAAGCTGAATTTATTAAAAACAAACCCAAAACACAGCACCGCCTAATCTCACCTCCGGACGTGCGCGATAGTCGTAAAACCCAAAAAGACAGTGAAAATTAAACAGGTTATTAGTTGAAAATTACCGCGCGCTCCCCCGGTGTAATGTCACCAGCAATAAAGCCTGCCTGCGGTGCGAACCCGCAAAGTAGAATGTCTAGAAATGTCACAAATAAAATTAGGAATTAGAGGGAAGTTCACAGGGTATTAGTTGAAAATTATCGGGCAATATTCGAGAGTAATGTACCTAGTAACAAAGCCTGCTTACTATGCAAAACTGTAGAATGCCTAGAAATGTCACAAGTAATGCTAGGAGTTACGATTGAGGTTACACAAGGTAATAGTTGAAATTACCTAGCGCTGTTCCCGAGTAGGTAATGTCACCAGGAATAAAGCCTGGCTGCCGAGTCAGTCTCCAAATTAGAATGTCTAGAAATATCAGAAATAAAACTGGAAATTATAGTGATGTTACCCAGGTTAGTAGTTGAAAATTTTATCACCAGCAACCGGTAACCAAGCCTGCCTGTGATTCGGACATGCAGAGTAAAGTGGTAAGAAATGTCACAAATAAAATGAGGAGTTAGACTGAGATTTCACAGGTTGTTAGCCCGTTTTCCCAGAGTAATGTCACCAGTAACACGACGTGACTGCGATGTGAGTGTGCAGAATGTGCAGTTTCACCACACAGTAGAACGGTTTAAAACAGAACAGTTTTAAACAGTTTAAGTTGCTTTTAACTATTTTAAATAAAGTTGAAAATAGAAATATTCCAATAAAATCCATGAAGTAATGTTACAAAGAAAACTAGAATTCAAAGTGACGTTAGTGATTATTTATTAGTTGAAAATTACAAATACCATGCATTATTCCAGAGTAGGTAATGTCCACCAGTAACAAACCTGTCTGCGCTTCGAGCCTGCAAATTAGAGTGCCTAGAAATGTAAAATAAAGAACCGGGAATTACAGTGACGTTACAAAGATTTTTAGTTGAAAATTACTACTAATAACTAGTTACCACTAACAAAAACAACCTGTGGTTTTTAACCTGCAGAGTGGTCGGAAATGTCATAAATATATCTAGGAGTTAGAGTGAGGTGAGAGTAAAGTATAATAACACAGTCTATTAATTGAACCTACCGTCTATTACCTACTGGACGTTGTTCCAGAGTAATGTGCTGGTGTGGTTACTGGTGAGTAACAACGATGTCTGGCCTTAATGGGTTACGCTGAATAAGTGGGTTCGATACATCATTCAGATTTTAGCAAAAGCTAGGTACGATACCTAGGATTTTGCATTGCCCCTTTAAAAATCGCAATAGAAATAATTTGTCATTTTCAGTTACACTCCATCCGTGTAAGCCATTGTAAATGGAGGGTGGGGGTAAACGCCCCCGCCGGGGGGTGAAACAGGCGGGTGGGGGTGCTGCGGCCTTAATTACCTCTGCCTTTATAGTTTTAATGAGTTCATTTTGGAGCCGGGCTAACAAGCGGCGTAATACCTATTTAAAGCAATTTTGAAATTAATATAGAAGGGAAGGGACTAGTCGACGTTTTGTTTTAATATTTAATTAATATTTTAGGAAAATTAATCACATATTAATTTATAACAATCCTTCTCTTTCTATAAACTCGTTTATGGTGAGACAATAGTTTCACATATAAACTTTATTTATCCTTTCTAAAACTTCTAGAAATACACACACAGTTACACAATTTTATAAATTGTGTAAAACAACATTGCACCCTTCCAAACAATAACTTTCTCGTAAAAAAATCTTCTTTACTTTTATCAGTGATACAGCTTACGAGTCTTATATCAAAGTAATATTTCCAATACTGTTTTCGTCCAAAAAAGCTGAAAAAGAGCGCGTATAGGTACGGATAGATTCTTTGTATATACATGTAAAGCGCGTAAGCCATTTTAGCGCTTAGCGTTTTAGCAATTAGTAGGTAGGTAATTCCTTAAGCATCGTAACAGAATATTCTATAAAAAATAGTTCCTGATATATTCCCTAAGTTATTAATATAGGCAACTCAGCAATATCAAATTTCAGATAAAATGGTAATTTGAGTGTTATAGAAAACACACGTGTGGACTGAAGACAAGAAAAAAGAAGATTTGACGTAATTTAAAAAAATATTGTGGCGACACATCACTAAAAAAGTTTTATCTTAAGTCCGCTTACGGCTGCCTTTACTATTCTGTCGATATTAATTAAAAGGGGGTCTGTACAAGTTAATATTAAAGAAAATTAAGTAATCTCCGACCACTGAAGTTGGTAATGAATTTTCACAAAACAGAGCAGCCGTAATGTTGCGCCACAAAAGTTTTTGTTAACTAAAGGTTTTAATTTTAACATTTATAAGTTTTAAATAAATGCTATAATTAGCACTTTAGCATTTTTGATACAATTTATTTTAATGTTTTAAAACAATAATATAAGTATCTACTTAAATATTAAAATTATAAATGAGAATTCGCTATTTGACAGATGTTTTAATACAAATTATGGGATAACGTAGCTCATAGGCCAACAATAATTATAAACTGCGTTTTTTGCATTAAAACGAATTACAAATATATATTTTTTTTATTAAATAAATAAAATATTTTTTATCTGTTTTATGATATCCGAAACGTACGTACGTAATTGATTACTTCACAACACTATAAATATTACCCTAACCCAAAATTTTATATTTCTTGAAATTAAATGTTAAATATTTTCTTGTCTACTTTATATAACCAAACACTTAATTTTAAGCATAGGTACAACAAGGTTTGTGGGTTATTTGGATTTCTATGAAAAGTATAAACATGTGGCTTAATTCTTATATGATTGATAGAACTCGTTAAACTTTATTCCATGTAATTTTCTATATCACTAGGTAACTGTAAAGTTTTACATAAATTATATTATTACATAATAAAAACTCTTAATGAAGAATACGCGCGTACAAAAAATGCCAATTAATCTCCAAATGTTGCATAGAGTGAATTAGTATGTACCTACTTCAAATAAATGTAATTTATCTATAAATTAAATCATTAGATAAGTACTTACGATAAAGTGATCCTCACAAGAATAAATTGTAGATTTATTTGATGTATACCTACCATGTATAGACATGCCGGGTCTCCTCGTACTAACTGTAACCACTGTTTTTGAAGTTCTGGACATTTAGGAACATGTAGATAAACAATTTGGTAGGATATTTAATAGTCGTACTTCTGCACACGTTTTATACGATAGTGAAGTAATTTTTAACAATTTCCAAAGAAAAAAAAAATTGAAAAAAAAAAAATTATTAACCTTCCTCTCAGAATTGAACTTGGTTATAGTGTTGTGACGATATAGACCCAAGATTTCTTGTGAAAAGTATTTATTACTGATACTTTCTTTTTTTAAATAAAAAAGTAATTGTGGAGAGTATAATTAACATACTTCGGATATTTTAAAATACTTACTCGAAAATTGTGAAATAGTCAATTATACTAAAGCCTATATGTATACAAGAATAATCTAAAACTTACCTATTTCTAAAATTAAAATAAAATAATTTAAAATTATTGTATTATTTATTTTTAGTATTTGACATTTTCTATTTGGATAAACACATCGCTAAACCGAATGTCGATTTGTCTGCGATGTAGTTAAAATATTAAAGTACCTACTTACCAAATTCACTACATTACATCGGTTGTGAAAAAAATAGGTTGTTTTTTTGACTATTTGACCATTATTTGCTACTCATTTGGTACTTGTTCGTTTAAATACATATCACTTACCTAATATTGTCATAAAAAATAAACAGAATCATTTACAAAATAAGTTTTACATATATAAAATCTGTCAAAGTGTAAATACAACAAGAATATAAAATAACCACTTGCTCGAATATAGGAGCATTTGAACGCGTGGCCGCCCGTGCGGGGTGCGGTGTGGGGTACCCGTGGGGTGGTAATAGCCCACAATTATCGCCCTATTAAGTAGTTTAGAAACCCATTCACGGCGACCCGCTGGGACCGACTACAACTTTATACGATTACCTCCTATATGTAGGTACATATTTACAGTTTGTGTTTATTAGAGATAGCGTACCTACCCACATAATACTTTTAATATCAACTGCGTGTCCGGTAAACCAGATAGTTAATTAATGAGCAAAATATGGGCATATATTTTATCTAATTAAATGGCTTCTTTTACAGTGCAGTAGCTAGAGGTAAGAGTTGACGAATCAGATAACCTTTCTTAGTTATAAAACATATTATTGTAATTCTAACTAGATTCTGTCTAAACACAGTGGTGTCTCACTGATAGGTAGAGATACCTATGGGCTAGAAAAAGATGGAAATTGTGGTTTTTCATTAGATGTGATTAAACGTCCGCCGGAGGAAATGTTATGCATCTTAATTCCACCATAATGTTATTTTGGTGTCTACTGATAATACATTACTTATATTGCACCCGTGACAGCTATATTACTAGTAGTATTGAAGTCGTCGTCGTACGGCGAATTTTGTTTAAAAATGGCGTATATTCCGTCATTTAGTAGTGATAATTTCGATGGATTTTGAAAAATGCCGTACAGCGGAAATGTGACCGTAACAATTCCGAAGACGCGACGGACGGACAAACAGTTCGTTATTAGAAACAGAAACTATTTTTTAATATTATAATTTTTGAAATTAAATGAAAAAATCTTTCATTCCTTTCTATCGAGCGAAATCGTGGTTGACCTCTAGTTAAGTAAATTCCTTTTGTTTAGTATCAGGCTGTATTGGAGGCTGCGTATTAACATGCCGATGTCCGTGCGCATGCCGCGGATGTCTCAATACCAACACAGAGCAATGTAAATTGTTGCTTTATCGACATCGGCTTGCATAAATTACCTATTGATTTATTTTATGGCGAGATTAATTTCTGGAGTCGTCAAATAATTATTATCCCCTTCGTTTGTCTGTAATGCGACGCGTTTTCTCATAATCACATCAGTCGGTAATTTACTTACTGAACGTTTGCGAATACTTTAGCCATAGAGTTTGAAGTTGCATATAGATAACTTATCGGGACTGATATCGACGGACAAGCTCCAACAGATTTCTAGGCAGCCGAACAGTAACTTGATCAAGAAACTTAATCGCAAGCAGCCAACAGAGATCTTAATCTTCTGATATATCCTAAGACGATTTCCGACAATTGAAAACCACAGACTTTATTTGTATATTAATTTACGTTACGTTATACCATTATATATACTTAAGTTTTATTATATATACTTCTCCGGTTTGCATTCAACTCAGAGTTATCAGCCAGCTTGAGAAAACTTGAAGATTGTGTTTGGTGTCGAGCTTTTAGTGACGTCTATAGGCAGGGATGGAGAGAAAGACTGAGACGGTACGATATACCCTATATATTCCTATGGAATTGCTTTCGAAAAACTAAATGGAAAAATAAATGTTTATTGTTTGCAAATCCCGCAAATCATCATCAAAACTGTCTCATATCTAATGAAACGCAAGCGAAACATTGGAATCCAATAAATTCTGTATCCAATAACGCTCTGTTATTCTGTAGTTCGACACGACGCAGCCATTTTTTTTTTCTTGAAGCTGCCTGACAATAAGCCCGTATATTACACTGCAGGTTTTGTCTGTTTGTTCTGTTTCATGGGAATATTCAAATTTATGATCTACGGCGAACGGCGCCAGCGATGCCGTTTCTGCCGTGATTGTACTGGATTAATAGTTTTGTAGTATTGTTTGGATTGCACTTTTATTAAGAATGTTTTGTTGTAAATTTGAACTTTGTTACTTGAAGTTTAGGTTCATGCTTCGTAGTGTTTTTTCAAGTAAATGCTACCCTGTCATTCCATAAGCTTTAAGAGTGAAAAAAATATCCTTGCAACTGGATAAGAACAAAAATTTAGAAACTTCAAAAAGTAAGTAAGTAAAGTATTTTTAGCGCAAAAGATTTTAACTTGCTATTGTCACCAGCATGCTGGGTACCTTGCCACAAAATCCCATTCTTTATAACATATACCTACAATATATAGAATTAATTAGTAAGTTATAGACTTATCATATTAGTATTTAAGTAATATACCTATACGTAAATAGTATTAAAGTATTACATTGTTATTTTATTATTAAAATATACGTGACATCTTTGAAAAAAATGTATCTTGGAGTTGTTCTTTGTATTAATGCATTTACATTTTAAATATTTATTATCATTTAGGTATACCTGTACTAAATATAATTATTTTAAGTAAGGGTGGTTTGGGTTCAAAAGGCTATCAAGTAGTTTCACTATGGCCTGTAAGATTACAGCTTATTCTGATTATTCTGATTGCAGATTATTCTGGCCCCTGTAAATTACAGCTCATCCCCAAGACTCACATGTTCCATGAATTATATGATGGTCCTGGATGCGAATGCTTTGATCAAATCTGGAGTCACAAGCTGGCCTCCCAGAAAAGAGCTAAGTCTGTCTGCAAAAGCTAGACAAGCACAGACTATTTTCTTCTTATTCACAATCACTTTACGCTATGAAATAAATTGCCATGCAATTTCGTACTATGAACGCACTAACAGGCCAACAAACGGTGACGCAACCCATTGGAATTCACCTGTGCGATAGCGCTTTCTGAACGAGGTGTCATTTGACGCACTGTTTTTTTATTAGTAGATAGTGATTTGTCCTACCATGTTTATATAAAAGAACAACGCCCTCTAAAATAAAATACAATAAAAAACAAAGTCTCTAAGTAAACGTTTAAGTGTTAAGAAATAGGGCTTCAATGGAATTAGCTACTTGGCCCTACAAAGTATCCTTTGGCCCTTTGCAAAACCTTGTTGGCTGCTACAAAACGAATCAATTAACGCAATAATGTGGGCAAGACACAGTGTCGCCAATGCATAATCAACTGTTTTAAAATGGCGCGTAGGATTATCTTATCACACGTCTTTTCTAAACAAGAATTCTAATTAATTAATTTTGATTAATTGGATATTTTTTGTATTTTTTGAACTTTGAACTTCACTTAAGTAGATAAATAATTTGGCAACAGTTCTAAAGCATTAACTGTAGTAGGTATGTAAGTATCTATCTTAAGTGCCTAAGTATATTGTATCATCCTAAGTAGGTACTTTCAGTATCAATATAAAGCTCGATTTGAACAAACACTTTTTGATTACAACGTCACATCGTAGATAACGAATCGGACATTCGCACGATTACAGCTACTTTTGCATTCGTAGACGAGTTATTAAGATGACTTTAAGGTTCATATTCATTGTTATATCTGAATAAACAGATTTGTTTTACAACTTTATATTTGCAGTTAATGTCACTTAACCGCTTATTGAATACGTAATGAGCTGTAAAAATATGTTGACAATTGTAGTGCCTCAGGCATGTTTGCAGATACGAGGGTGGATGACTTTTTCTCATTGATGTGTATAAAGTCATTTTTATTAGTTAGGTACCCGTCTGCAGGGGATCACCGACGAAATCCTGAAAATGATGGGTTACAGGTAGGATTCCATCCTTTGGAAGGTTCACCGAGTTACAAGTAGCGGGAGCTGATGTACCTACCTACTTCTGTGAGGATTAGGCGACACGACCCATGGATCCTCTTTCTTCTCGTTATATTACTAACGTAGTTTTTTAAGTCGTTACTGACATTAGATTTTATTAATTACTAGCTGTGCCCGGCCACGCGTTGCTGCCCACGGCTGCCCAACAGATGGCGCTTACCCAGTTATTACCTGTTTTTGGGTAAAAAGCATTTTTGTTTAAGTTTCGATTCGAGTATTTTCTATTTATTTCAATATATTTCTAGATTAATTTTCTTTTTTTTTTTCGGTGAATTTTTCAGATATTTTAATAATAATTATTCTGCTATTCGGGGCGGAGACGAATCCAACAAATCAGAGATCATTAAAATCGGTCCAGCCGTTCTTGAGTTATAAATGGTGTAACTAACCCGACTTTGTTTTATATATATATATAATATATATATATAGATATAGATTATGGATTGAAACAAAACTTTTTGTATACATTTTTTTATGAGCTGAACGCAACCCAATACACAA
Organism: Sesia apiformis; assembly: GCA_914767545.1. Classification (NCBI taxonomy): domain Eukaryota; kingdom Metazoa; phylum Arthropoda; class Insecta; order Lepidoptera; family Sesiidae; genus Sesia; species Sesia apiformis. The sequence goes on along the minus strand of OU611970.1, from coordinate 6,501,552 downwards.
TAAGATGGCATATAGGTATAAAGTTCATAAGGAATATTTATTCACTAAACTGACAGCCCTAATTCCATAGTTTACTTAAAGATCTTATATTGTTGTCTCTACTACTGAGCACTTCTTAGCTGCATTTAGCGCCCGACTTACGATAATCCGCGCACGATAATCCACTTCTCACTTAATTGTGATTGCAGAAAGAGATTTTTGTTAAGCAGTTGTTGGAATTTATTTTTAATATGTTCATGGAAAGAAACGCTGACTCGTTTAAAACTTTTTTATACAGAAAGAAAGACCCTTTTTTATACAGACCTGATGGTAAGTGGATACTATCGCCCCTGGACATCCGCGACTCATCAGGCCAAAATGACAAACATTTATACGCTCCCAGATGCTCTGCCTATCTTTAGAGATTTAGGAATGGATTTAGAGAAAAGGTTAGGAAAATAGGAGAGGATAGAGTGGGATGGGATTGGGCTTTGCAATATCTCACTTACTAGTGAAACACGTACATACTTTGGAGGATTAGGATAAAGTGGGAAATGTAGTACATTTTGACTGTAGTCTTCTTCTGTGTTTATGCCAATTTCCTGAGATTACCATTCCTTAGTTATCAGTCCGTATTTCTGGATATACGTATTACTGCTGGATATAAGTCTCTCTTAAGAGTCGTTATGCCGCTCTTCTCCTTGGTGCCGGCGATATTCTTTAAATCATTATACTCCATCTGACCGAATGGCATTCCATGCTGCAATCTCCATTTGAGTTCTTCGTTTGGCGGTCCTTAATCAGATGTGGCGGAATATGACTTGATAGATTTTCGCGTTTATTCATTTTATTTCTTTGTTAGATGTGGTTAAGATTATTACTTAAATAAGTAAAAGTAAAAGAAATAAAAGTAAGTAAAAAGAATTCCAAAAGAATTCTTCAAAGGACCTAGAATCTTCACTATCCGCTACTAGTAACAAATCAACCCCGAATTGTTGTTTGGTCTTTTGAATTCTTGTGTATTTCCAAAATGGTATTAGCTGAAAAAAAAACAAAAGATCCTTAGTAACCATACCGATAGTTCGACTTCAATGTAATGTGTACACTTAAAACCGTTATAAGTATATTAGTTACTTAATTACTCCTCGATTCATTACATGAACGCCTGTTGACCCGCTTACACTGGCGTGCATGATTAATGGACCAGCTGAAACTACAAGATTTTGTACAATTCAATGTCGTAATTGCGAAACTAATGCAATTATGTATTGGACTTGGCGGCGTAGACGCTATTTCAATTCCATTAGTAACCAAACTAATGAAGCTGTAAAAAGTATGGTCGGCATCAGAAAAACATCATTAAGTAGCTTTATTTAATTTATTTTTGCACATATTATTTAAAAGGTGGCACAGTGTCACCATAAGTACTTACTCACGTACGATACAAGACAGGTAAAGGTTAAGGCTATTGAAAATAATTGAACACAGCATTTCTTATCTTTCTTGGTAGGACAGCGGTCACGATTACACAATTACATTGAAAGTTAATAATAAACAAACACAGATAATCATTAAATACCACCAAAAATATTTCAAAACAAAAGGAATTTGAGCGCGAGTAAAATGACAATTTAAAAACCATATCTCATCGCTCGGCGCGCCAGTTATGGGCACGAACCAACAGAAACAATTACTTAATGTCAACGAAAAAGATAATTTAATAATTGTTGCCGATGATATATGATGGGTCCCCGCCCACCTGGGGTCTCAGTATTAAAATAACCGATACCTCCACGGACCTTATTTATGCACACCGACACAAAGTTACATCTTACTCCGTACGCCGTCGTGCATTTGTTAAGAGAACACGGTAATAGCCGCTCGGAGATTTCTAATGTCTCAATTTCCTTTCCCAATCAAATCGAATTGGACCTTATTTCGTTCTGTATTGAATACGATTCGGGATGAAATTTGTGATGCACGATCTCAGAACACCAGTTCTAAAACATCACAACTGCTAAACGGAAAGACATTTTAAATTGGGACTTACGTCTTTCGTTCTCAATTGAAATTTGAGTTCTGTTTTATCTTTCGCTTAAATTATGTCTTGTTTAATGAGTTGGAATAGCATATGGAACACAAAAGCCTAACGACAATATTGCTTGAAGAAAAAATTGATTGTATTCGTCGCACGTACGGTTGATATTGGCCTGAAGTGTATTATGTAGTTAGGTTGAAAAGGTTGGTGTTGAGTTTGCGAGATGTTTTCACCGAGAACAGAGTCATGTAACTAATGCAGGGAATCTACATATCATTAAGAGATGTAGACTCGTTTTATACGTGTGTACCGCTTTGTTTCATATATTTACGATTCGATATGTCTATATTTATGACATGGACGCGGCGGGTACAACTCTATGGGATGTTAGATGGCGCTGGAATGAGCTTTTCAGTCGCCTATTGTAAAGATATACGAGGCTCTTTAGAGTAATATCTTTTGTTATATTGGAGCTACACCTACTTGTTGGTTTGATGGATATTATAGGTGTTAGTTTATGGGAATTAAAGGTATTTAACGCCTTTTTTATATAAATAGAGGTTGATAGACAAATAGACAATCCGCTTCATGTTAAGCAGTTATTATCGCTCATGGACATCTAAGACAGACGTCAGCCTCACGGTAAGCAGTTACTGTCGCTCATGGACATCTGTAACATCTGGATACGGTAATATTGCTTAAAAATGAAAAATATTAGCACATCTACAGATCTATATAGAGGCCACCCAAACAACGTACTGGAGATGGTGTTGCAGAGGTTCATTGTATGGGGCAGGGCCGTCTTAAGTCTATTCTGCGCCGGGGTGCGGGAGTGTATCCTAAGACAGTCAAACATCCTATTGTGTATCCTATGACAGTCAAATATCCTATTGTGTATCCTATGACAGTCAAATATCCTATTGTGTATCCTATGACAGTCAAATATCCTATTGTGTAATTGTTTACTATAGCGTTATATTTTTTCATTACCTTTAAAAGGTGAGCGCCCGGGGTGCACCGCACCCCTTGCACCCCCCGGTAAAGACGGCCCTGGTATGGGGAATGGATAAAAGATTCTAGTCTAACAAAATAATAGGTAAGTTCGCTGCCTTTTTGAACGTAGGGTTTAACAGCTGACTTTTTTGTAATGGCGGCAAATTGAAATTACATTATAAAAGTTTAAAAGTTTTATCTTTTCATATTTATTAACAGTTTTAAAATGCAAGATATTAAGTAGAAAATTAGATATGTTTTACAATTTTTTTCGACAAGGGTATAAATGCTTCTAGTGCTCGAAAAGAGATTTGGGGTGTTTACTGAAAAGGTGTTTCATCTAAAACTACTGCACAAAAAGGTTCACTTGATTTAGGTCTGTTAATTTTGATGTGATTATTGTTCCTCGCTGTAGTCGTCCTATTGAGGTAAATGTTGATGTTACCATTGAAAAATTGAGACAGATCGACACATAAGCAGTCATCAAATTGCAGAAGAGCTTAGCATTCACCACTCAATAGTTTTGGACCACCTGCGTAAACTGAATTTTGTAAATAAAGCTAGATGTTTGGGTGTCGCATGATTTAAATGACAGAAACTTGGTGAAAAGAATTTCCATATGCGAGATGGTGCTAAACCGAAATGAAATCGATGCATTTCTAAAGAGATTGGTAATAGGCGATGAGAAGTGGATCACCTACGATAACAATGTCCGAAAACGATCTTAGTCTAAGCGAGGTGAGCCATCACAAATAGTCCCAAAGCCAGGCCTCACTGCGAACAAAGCCATGTTATGTGTATCTATGGTGGGACTGGAAAGGCATTGTGTATTACGAGCTTTTGCCACATGGCTAAACGAGAACAATTTGAATCAAGCACTTGAAGAAAAAAAAAACCAGAATTAATGAATAGAAAAGTGTAGTTTTACATCACGACAATGCTCAACCGTATACATCTTTGACGACTAAACAAAAGTTTATGAACCTTGGCTGAAAAATTTGCATCCTCCATACAGTCAGCTGTTTACAAAATTCTCTATATGGAGTAAAATTACATTAAGAGAAGCCTGTATAAATTATTTAAATCAGTTTTTCGCTCAGTAACCATAAAAAAATTATAGCGATGGGATAATGGCTCTGCCAGAAAAATGGCGAAAGATAGTCGAATTAAATGGACAATATTCCGTTCAATGAATGTTATGCAAAAAAGTCTTTATAATTTTCACTATATAAAAGGCCTATCGCCTACCTAACATTTGAACTTTGTAGTAAACTTTTGTTTGATTTTAAATTTAACTCAAATTCTAATTACTTATTTCTAATCTGTATGTTGAAATTTATATGTTTTACTAACATAGTTTTAAGACTTTTACCAACCCGATTTCTTGTCTAAATTTGAAATAAATAATAATAATGTATATCTGTGAATGTGCCAAGTTAGGCAGCAGGTTTATCATTGAGGATTTGGAAATAAGAATAATGAAAATTAACTGGGAGGGGTGAGAAAGAGAGATGAAGATTGAATTGAAATAATTTAGAAGAATTTTATTTGAAAGATGCATTGGAATGAGAATTTAGAAAAAAATAATTGTAAAAGGTTGAGAATAGGAAAGATAATTAAAGATAAAGAGATGGGAATGTGTCACTGCCTAAACATGTACATATATACCTATAGTAAGTACCTACTATTTGACGACAGTCTTCTATGAACAAGGTAACTCGGCAACTAGGCCACGCCAGCGGCTGTGGGTCATGCAACACAGCCTTCCACTTCAATCAATATTAATCATTGGTGACTGGCTGTCATATATACACAAAAAGTTATGAACTGTCTACGAATGACCAGTGAAACTAAACAAAAAAAAATATTTTTAATGTCAAATTGCGTAATCCAGTCTTACATGTCTTTAAATTAGGCCGTAGTCCTACTGGTCAGTTGGACTGCGTAGTATGTAGTAGCTAGAAAGCGAGTACACTCGGTCTCCGGTTAAACAATAATATTTGCTTGATTCCACAGCGATGGTTGGTTAGCACCCGGAGTGGCGTGACCACGAACAATTCTCTATTAATTGGACAATAACCATAAAACCCACTATTCATGATAAGACTTGCAGTTTGATATACGAGTATACATAACAATGTCATAGTTATAATAGTTATCACAGTGGGTTATAGTTATAATGTTTATAAATATATATATATATATATATCATTATTTGACAGTCGAATAATCTGTGATGGAAAATAAGAATCAAAATCAAACTATCAACTGATTAGAATTTCAATTTACTAAGTACGTGAAAGTAGGTAGGTATGAACTATTTAAACAGTGGCGGGCGCGTTGGAATTTTTGGCGGGAACTCGAGAAGTGATGTTTAGTTTTTGTTTGATTAATTGTAAAAAATATACCTATATTATACGTTTTGTCGTTTAATAGTGATAGTTTATTGAACTTCGGTGTTTTTGTGCGTAATGTTTGTGAGAGTCCTCTTCTGTGTTCAGTAAACCTACTTTCAATTTACTGTGGCTTGCTTCGACGGGACTGGACATTGATCGGATACGTTTTAGACTTTGAAATGATTTATTACGAAGAAAACTTGACACTGGCAGAATGTGCTAATTGCACCATTGCTATAAATACACGTTCAAAAGTCAAAAATCTAAACAAGCGAGTGTGGATAGCGTTATGCACATAAATTAACCATTAATTATTTATTTTCAATACCTGTAAATATTAATAGTAAAATACCTGTTAATTTTTAGTTAAATATTGATTGTAATATTAAAATATTATACACTATTTTTATAGGACTTTATAGGTATAATGTGTCATGCACTTAAATGTGACAGAGATATTGTACAATTTCTATGTTTATAAAATGCAAAGTCTGTTATTTTAAGGTTATTCTAAGGTTGACTGGAAGAGATTCCTATTGTAACAATTCATTAAAACCACTATAAAGAGCAACAGCAACAATTTTTTTTTAATGTTTTGATGCGGAGTTCTAGAACAACGAACAAACCAGTCGCACCTGACTGAATGGGCAGTTTTAACCCCCGAACACCTGAACAACGCGGGAGGTAGAACAAACTTTGTCCAATACGTTAGTGTACCAAATAATATAGTGGTGCTGCCAGTGTTTGCTCGCTGCTAAACGGGCTATAACGTGTGAAATGTATTCTTTACTCTGTGTTGTCCTAGAGGCCAATGAAAAGGGTAAATATTATTTTACCATTGACTACTGTAGTATCTATAAGGTAAATACATAGTCGATGTATAACTGATTTTGAAGTTCTGGTGATCTGTAATTTTTACCCTCTATACCAGGGGTGGCCAACAAGTCGATTGCGATCGACCAGTCGATCGCCAAAAATAGCCGCTGGGCGCACTCGACTGGCTACGTTAGCCCTCTGTCACAGAAGACTACTTTGAAATGTACGGCATTTCCTACTTTATCGTATTTCCACAAGTACGTAATGTTTCGGTAGTGAGTGAGATATGCCAGAGCCTCAGAGCTCATTCCCATCCCATCCTATCCGACCCCTCCCCAATTTCCCAACCCTTTCTAGCAAACCATTCCTTAATGTGCAAAAGTAGGTAACGCATCCGGAAGCGTCCCAACGTGTGTAATTCTGGACTGAAGTTGGCATGTATCGCGGATGACTATGGACGACAGTATCCACTTACCATCGGGTGGACTGTATGCTCGTCTGCCGCCTTTTATCTATATGACAAAAAACGCAACGATAATCTTTTGTAGTAGGTACCTACCGAAAACAAAATTACCATAAAGTTTAATTGGAAAATTGAGGTTACAAAAGTGATCGAAGTAAGTTGGCGGACCTGTTGGAAGAAAGGTCATAATCTAGAGGTATCTGGGTTTAATCAATAGTAGAGAAACACAGATGAACGCATAATAAGCGTCCCATCCATATATTCCAGAAAATGTCACGACTTAAGTAAAACATTACACCTCATTTATAAACTTTCGTAAATACCATTGTTCGTTGTCTGAACAGAAGGTATTAATCTGTTACGTGTCATTACACTCACTCGACACCTGCGTAACGCGTTATAACGCGTTATAGCCATACGTTATAACCATTAATAACGAACAGTGATGCGATTGACGGGAACTTAGTGAAATATTGCTGATGGTCGTCTGTCTCCACAGTAAAAGATGATACGGAAAAAAGGGTTACGTACGATAGGGTTAGGAAGCACATATGGCAGTGATATTTTTCACTGTTTCCTTATAGTCATACTTGTTTGTCATACTGGTACATACACATCCTTTTGGTCATACTGCTCACCAAGATTAATGGAAAAAATATTTGTTTTCCTCGGCGTTCTGTTTAATATATAGGGATAGTTTTACTTTTGTACATTATCGTGTGCATAAGGGATATATTGTCTTAACGAGTGACAAGTCCACTCTTTTAAAGGTATAGTTCCTTAGAACTTATGGTAGCGGTTTGTTATTTTATTCCTAAGTCGCCTTTTACGACACCCATGGGGAAAACTAGAGGGATGTGTCCGACCGGCCGGCCGACCCCACACCGCCAATGTAGACACGTCACGACTTTTTTGTGCAAAGTCCATTTAAATATTTTTTGTCGTTACCTCTTTAGATTCTTGTGAGACGTGTGCGTATGGAAACAGTTACCGATAACTCCACTCCGTGATTTTTCCCCGTCATCGTTATTAATGCGTGCGATACGGCGTATTAGCGTATCTGCCACCTGCCGCTCCGCTGCCGCTGCGGGCACATTACGTATACGCTAATACCCAGCTGATGACAGATTGATGCGTCGCGATGTTTTTAAGATTTTTATGGATGGAAGGATTTAAATGTAGCGGGAGGGGTACATCTATTGGATTAAGGTGTTACCATATTATAAAAAGGTCATGTATCTGATAGTGAACGATTACTGTCACCCATAGACATTTAAGATACAGTCAATATCAGTCAAAAATGACGAAAGTTGGCACCTGTAAGCTGTGAATGTTAGCACCTGTGAATATTACGGTGGGGCTTGTAAGCTGTTTATTTAATGTTCACTGTCACCAGCCCTTTAAAGGCTCGTACACATCGCAGCCGCACGCTGCAGGGCGTCGCACTGGAAAACTGCGACGAAGCACATTACAGACGCGGCGGGCTGCAGCTCAAAGCAATAATTTAAGTCAGTTAGCTGTTGACATTCAATTCATCACGTCGTCCCACACCGAATAACTCTCGAATTACGTCCGCCTCGCAGCGCATAGCAGCGGCGTATAAAAACTACTGGCAAGCGATTCGCCATAGCCAGTGCGCTGCGCTGCGGCGTGATGAGGTCCGCCTGAAATGTGCGATGATTTTTGCAATGCTATGCGCTGCGGTGCGGCCCGCCGTAATATGCGCCAGCCTTTATCCTTCACTGCTGGACACGGGCACGTTGCGCACGTTGTTCTATGCATGAGGGATGTATGGCCTTAAAACGGCACGCTGACCGAGCGGGCGAGAGTGGCGAGCGGTGTAGTTCCACAAAGCTTATGAATGCAGGTTTATTTACTCTTAGTTGCCTTTTACAAAAGATGGGATGGGGGGGGGGGGGGCTATTCTAAAGCCGACCAACACCACACGTCCGTTACTTAAGTATGAAGAAAAATTTCTTCCTGTGGAAACCCAAGATGCTATAGATACTCTTTGGACAAGTGAATATATTCATTTTTCACATTAACACACAGACTTTTTTTTCACACACACATTTTTCACAGAAAGAAAGTAGCAGCCAAGCAGTTGAAATATATGCCAACATCAGTCAATAATGACACACTTTGACACGTCTCCTCATGAATCTACCTCTAACATTTTTATCCGTCTCATGGTACAAAAGTCGCGGTGTGATGTCAACACGACATTTTTTATTGTTTGAATATTATAATTTCAATTAAATTACTTTAATTAATCACAAACGTAACAGTACTTTTATAAAAAGGAAATGACTGAGACCTCATCTATCAACCAAAACTTTCCACCAAATTCTCATTACACCCTACTGAATTATTCACAACTAGTCAAATTAATAATAATAACAATAACGGACCATTATTAACCGCATTTATTACCATCTATTATCCGGGGGGATTTATTAACTTTTATTAATAAAAAATTCAAATGAACCGCTTACACGACTAAGCCGCCGACTTAAATTGTTTGAGGTTCTCACATTAAAAAAGTTAATAAATTGTAATTCTGTTTGTGTGGGAGGGCATTGCTTAATTGAGGTATAATGTTGTAGAGTTGTAATCCCTTGTGTGAAAAGTCAACATTCATGCCCCTAGTGTGTTTTAGAGATATGAATGTTAGATTTTGAGCGTATTTGGTTATAGTTTTATTGGTTATAGAAACCAAATAATGTGTTGTTTTGTGATATACTTGTACAAGATAGGCTTATTGAATTGCCCATATTAAAATAAATAATTAATAGAAATGACAAACACAATTTAATCATCCCTGTAAAGTAAAGCGAAATTACTGCTTATAATTGATTACAATATTTGTACACAATGGTTTCTATCATCGTGTGGGATACTTACCTATTTATTCTTAAAGGTTATAATTGTTTTTTTTTGTGGAAGTAGGTTCAAATTAATGAAAATTGAAATCTTTTATAAAAGGTTTTCCAATCTTTAGTTGTTGGGCGAAAGATCGTTAATTTTAAGTATCATCTTCACCTAATGATGAAGATGGTGGTTGGGTTCCTACTGATACCTACTGCCCAACCATCTTGCACGTAGGTAACTCAATCTCAGTGCGAAACCGAAACAATCCAAACAATTTACTTTTCAAAATTACGATCTAAAGGGAGCGTCATCCACATGACTGATCATGCCAAAAGTTAATTTCCTTTCTCACACCAACAAATTCTATCGGCGAAAGGCACAATGGAGCATATTTGCTTATCTTTAATTGATTCACTCTAACCCTCTGTCATGATAAGGATTAGCTCTATTCATGCTCTTTTACAAGGGTAGCTCCCTTAACGAGGGGAGCAAAGACTAGTTAGTGTAAAGAAGAGGTACATCTGGTTAACTGTGTCAAAGAGTGTACCTATTACTTTTGAGAGACAAGCTGCAGGATTTGTATTGATTGACTGTCATGTAACTATAATAATAAAAAAAAATATTTTACATCGGTCTTTTACAAAGTAACTTTCTAATCACAATTAAACATTAATGTATTTAGAAATAAAAATTAATTGAATAGTACGTTTATTATTTATTAATTTCCATTATTTATTAAAGATTTATTGACGCTATATTTTTATTAAGTAAGAAAATATTAAAAACGGTAATATTAAAAAAGCATCAAAATCATTATAATAGGTAGATACCTATCTCCTAAAGCCCCAGAAGTATTTTAAAGCTCACCTTAAATAAATACACACACAATAGCACACACATGCACGCGTACGTACACACGCACGAGCACACGCACCCACATATGTATAAGCACCCGGACACACCAATGCAAACACAAATCAACATGTATTATTAATAAAAAAATCACCTATTACTTGCCGACAATCTACTAAATATTGTATTGAAATGTCTGTGAATTTGGCCATTACCACTAGCAATAGGTATATTAATTAAATAAGTTACATAATAGGCTGATTATTACATAAATAAATTTGTATCGTCGGCTTGAAATCATTTATTTAAAGCAATATAGTAATAAAGAAATTCAGAGTAGGTAAATAGGACAACAATTTCCTTCACAATAATTTATGTTTAAAGTCTAAACTGATCCGCAACAACGAGGCGAAACGTTATTAAAAAATACGTTGTTAAGTGTATAGGCAGAATGTAGATAACTGTCGCATCTACACTACCCCATTTATTCTGCCATCAAAACGACATCAAATTTCATAAGCAGACGCGTGCCGCGTATTATCGCGCGGCGTTCGTAACGCGATACGCGAACGTTATATGACGCGATATTCGCGAATTACAACTATTTATCGCGTCGCGTCGTGTCGTGCGGTCGGGGAGGGGACGCCTAATGGTTTTATGGGATTTGGAAGATTGTTTGCGAAGTGAGATGTTTTTGTAGTCAGGAAAAATTCTGATGCCAATATCACAATGGCATTATAGATATACCTACACATAGGTATAGGCCTATTTTACTTCTCTTTACAGAAGTTACGCGTAGGTACTAGTCTAAATCATTAATGGGCGTTTTAATAATTTATTGATATTCTGATAGTACTCGTAAATGCGTATGTTAATTTCACCTATTGAAACGGATTAGGTAAGACTGAGTTTAAATCATTGATATCAAAAGTGTCTATTTTTTTTATAGACGAAGGCGGCAGACGAGCATACCGTCCACCTGATGGTAAGTGGATACTATCGCCACTAACCATAGACATCCGTGATACATGCCAACATTAGTCCAAAATGACAAACGTTGGCACGCCCCCGGATGCGCTGCCTATCTTTGGAAATATGGGAATGGATTTGGAGATATGGTTGGGAAAATGGGGAGGGATAGGATGGGAATGGGCTCTGGCACTACACTACTCACTCACTACCCAAACACGTACGTACATTAGGGAAATATGGTGAAGTGGGAAATGCTGTACATTTCAAGGTAGTCCTCTGTGAGAGAGAGGTAACGTGGCCAGTCGAGCGCGCCTAGCTCTTGTTGGATTGCAGCGTGCACTCTCCACCTCAAAAAGTATTTAATTAACTTACAATGTCTATAAAATACATTTTATTCAAACACATTGGATATCTGTAAATGTAGAAATAAGTTGATATACAAAAAGTCTGAAGTACAAATATAACATTTTAAATTTAATTGTCGAATTTTCGGTTACCTACCCAATCATGTAAAGTCGGCCATATTGCCCGCGGGCGTCGTTCGTACAGCTGTCAGCTCAAAACGAAATAAAAAATACATTTCATGCATTTAATAAAACGTCATTCAGTCTACGTTTCCAAAACGTTAAAAAATGAATGAAAGTCAGTCGGGCGGACACACGATATTGAGTGAACGTGGAAATGGAAAAATCCTTAAAAATCCCTCAATTTAGCTATTGGCGGGTAGCTCTCTTCGTTGCATCAAAAATGACGTAAATAGAATATTCATTTGGGTATATTGCCCACTTCTAAAAGTAAAAAAATTAATAGCTAGTAGATAATTTGAATTTGGATCTAGACCACTCTAATTATTATAGTTAGATAATAAATCCACCCCTGCTAACAAAACTTGGATTAAAATGAGAAATTCACTTTTATCGCACCTTTTAATTACGAAAGTAAATACAATAAAATAATGATATGATATACCTACAATAAAAGTATTATACAAGACCTTAGTTTCGTAACATTATGGTGTCAATTGATAATTACGAGTAGGTATATGTATGTGTGAAACCATATTGAAAAATTAGTCACCTATTCTTTTATTATTTTTGTACCATTCAGTCCACCTGATGGTAAGTGGATACTGTAGTCCATAGATATCCGCGATACATGCCTACATCAGTCGAGAATAACAAACCTCAGCAAGCCACCGGATGCGCTGCAGATTTTCAGATTAAGGAATGAATTTGGAGAAAGGGTTGGGATAATAGGGAGGGGTAGGATAGAATGGATTGGGAATGGGCACTGGCATATCTCACTAACTACCGAAACATGTACTTACAATGGTGAAATACGATAAAGAAATCAGTACCTACATTTCAAGGTAGTCTTACCAAGAGAACGTGCCCAGTCGAGTGTGCCCAGCGACTGTGGGAATGCAGCGTTTAAAAAAAAGCTGCATTCTGTGCTCAGTTTCCAAAAAATCCTAAATATTCTGTTCGAGTTAAATATCTCTCACGTCAGAAATATAAATGGGTCTGGTGCCGTCGGTCCCATTGACAATCCCCACCGGTGGAGACAACAGGAATTATAGACAAAATTATTTCCGTTTATATAAATCTTCAAAATTAGTCCCCGCTAACATAATTCTGTGTTGTATTTTCGTTGTATTTTCCCCACTACAGTTGTTAGGAAATACCTGATTAAAAAAAAACAATTAAATTTCAATTATGTAGTTTTAATTTTATTAAATGAAATCTAACATTCTTTCACGTTCATTTTCTTATTTTTATTCTGATTTTACTGAAAGTATTTGGTAACAAATACAGTAGGGACAAACGGAGAATAAAACACAAAAGTTATACCTAGCCGTTGTCCCCACGATAATAATTTTGTCTACAGTTGCTGTTGTTCCCACCGGTGGGGAATGTCAGTGTGGGCAACGGTACCAAATGCACGTAAATGTACTGCAAACGAGACTTGACAAATATCTGAACACATGTAGGGAATTGCTATTATTTGACCATTACCATTCATATCATTGAATGTTAAAATAAACTTATGTAAAATCGTTGCCCACAAGGACAAGTAGTAAGCAAATAAAGCCTCTAAAATATTGTCACAAAACGCGCCGATCTTGCATTCCCGCGATGGCGTCGCCCATGCGCTACGCTAACAATCCAACGCCATGTTTCAGAATCTAATCCACGCCCACGTCCGTCCACACTTACTGACATGACGTTACTACGTACCACTAAAGTGTTAAGTGTCTTGTCTTTGTTCTGATAGCTAAGTACTGTTCTAAAGATCTGACGAAGCTTGTAACAGAAAGATCAACCGATATAAATTATATAGCCAGTTAGGACAGAACTGCAAAAGGTTTTAGTTAGAGGAATTGTCTTGAATGACTGCTATATAACTGGTATATACAATAACATAACAACTGCGTAATGAGGCTGTACCTCATTGGACAAGTAGGTATCGAAGATCTGCACAGACAACATTCCAGCGTGGTGTTTTAAGGCCATACATCCTTCATGCACAAGACAATGTGAATGAGAAGGCGCATGTCCAGCAGTGAACGATAAAAGGGCTGGTTACAGTAAAACATCTATTAAAGTTATATTTATATTGAAACTTATATTTCTATTGTTCCGGTAAACTATGGTTGGCTGGAGGAGGCCAATTGTAAAAGCGATAAGACCGCCAATTGTATAAATTTTTCATTGTTTATTTTTATCAGCGAATATATATTTGATATTTATCGTCATAACTAGAATTTTGACAAATCCCACGCTTATACTAGCTAGAAATACTTGACAAAAAACTACAATTTTAATTAGGTACTCCATTCCAATACGGGCATAGAAGAAATAGATAAGATTGAGGTATAGTCAGAAAGTCAACTGGACTGGGAGCCAGAAGATGATGCCTCTCTTATACACCTGAGCCTGAGACCTGACTCTGAGGTTTTAAATTGATTATTACTGACATAAATACATATTATGATCACTGCCACTGCCAATGATCCAACACTAACGATTATAATTATAATTTACTTGATTAAGTAGACTGAGTATTAATCTCAAAAACTTTAATTTTTATTATTCTTATTTTGTTTGTTTTTTATAATAAATAGTCTATTAATCAAACTCAAAGTTTCATTTAACAATTTTGACACATTATAACCACTTACAGAATGAAATTAGCGGCTCTTTTATATACACGATAGGTATATATATAAAAATGGATGTTGGTATATTTGATGTTAATAGACTTCGATACCGTTTTTATGCTATCGACGTTGTTGTAACTCGCCACTAGATGGCGCTGCGGCACATCAACTTCTATACCGTTCAACCGATCGCCATGAAAATTTGTATAATATGTATACAATCATGGCGATCGGTCCCGGAACGAGTTGAATGCGGAATGTGACCGTTTTATGTCACTTGTTTTTAGTGTTGTACTACAATGATCTTAGTGAAAGATAGGTATATCGATATTGGTAAAAGTCGACATTTTTAATTTAAATATCGCGGTCAAAAATAAAACACACGACTATGTAATTATAAAAAAACATCACTTATTTTTTACTATTTTTATTTACTTTTTTTTATTTTTATTTATTATTTATCACACATTAGATAATATAGTAAGTAGGTATACATAATTATTAGTTTTAAATAAGTATGTATTTAATATTTAGTTTTGAAAAATAAAGTTACTAAAAAACAAAAAGAAAAAAATACAAAAATTACTAATTGAGAGAAATATAAAAAAAAACAAATATTATAACAACAAAAATCTACTACGCATTACATTATTAATAATAATAAAAAATAACTTAAAAGTATTAAAAGACACAAAAGACTATCATATTGTTTTGAATGAATATTAGTCACTACAATCATCTCTTGTAACACCTGATGCAGACAAGTCAGAATCAGGTTTGGTCGGTCATTTTAACAACTAAGTATAGTAAAAAACTACCCAACACGTGTTATATCGATGACGCAAGTGAAACAATAGAAAGCGAGCAAGCGCATCACTTAACTAGCCGGCACAAGTGCTCGTCTCCCCACACCTCACACCGCGCGCGCATTTAGCTCATTCCGGGACAGTAGGTATTTGAGCACGGAGAATATTATCGAGTTATCGATTTTGTTATAACTCGCCACTAGATGGCGCTGCAGCACATCAACTTCTATGACAGGACAACGTCTGAGGGGTTTTGCTAGTTTATTATAAATATCGAATTTTTACGAACCCCGATTTTTATACAATACAGAGTATTATTATTAATTAAGAGTAATAAAATAATGCGAGATCCCGATCAAGTAGTTCAGTCAAAGCGTGATCGCTATAGGGATAGGTACAGTAATCATTGACGATTATATTGTTAGTAATAAGAAAAAGAGACATTATTTCCTATTACTAGCAACAATGAAGTGATATTTTTCAATGTAAGGATGTAATCTGTATTATTTACAATGTTTTCCTACTGGTGGCGTGTAGGATAACAATAATTCAAGAGAAGGCGGGACAAGGTGTTGTCACCGTACAGCGTAACGCGGGATTATCTGCTTATAACTGCGGGTGGCGGAGACACGTTTGTGTTTTTGGATTGAGATCATTGATTTAAATAGTTAACATAGGCAATAAAGAAAGTCCATGAAAATATGAGTTATATGAGCTATTTAGTGTTGGTTTTCGTTAATATAATTTTAACTATATTTGTACTTCAGCGACAAAGATATAGTTTTAAAATATCGGTCAACCAAGCAATCGCACAATTACAAACTACATAAGTAGGTAACGAGGTATTTATGTTAATGACTTTGTATGTTAATGACTATGTTCATAGTAGAGAAGCATACCTAGAGAAGCTGTATTGCTTCTGGGTAGGAAAGACTTCCGCTCATTAATCACTGGTAGGCTAAACTAGTTGACCCTGACACGCTTTGGATAGACTGTTTCGGCCTAACAAAAACTTGTTTATCCTGAAATCGTTGGCCGGTAACATATTACATGAATTTGTAAGGCTTTTTTACTTAGAACTCTAGAATTTTTATATAATTATTTAGAAGGCTGATTCGATAATGAAAGCGTGAAAGTGCAGCGTTGTTTTAAGTGTACTTGTAACACAATATCCATTTTGAAGGAGTTCTCAAAACTGACAAGATCTTTTGATGTAAATTGCTATTTAGAAGGATTAGAGCATATATGGGCAACGTCCGGCCCGCGGGCCGGATACGGCCCGTTACAGCTTTTTATCCGGCCCGTCGAACATTCGAACCATTTAAGTCAAATTTCACTGAGAATTAGATCCTTTTACTTACTCCGCCCAAAGCGATTACATCAAGTGCAAAATAATAGGCAAGTACGCAACCAAAGCACTTGAATGGATTTCTTGGAATTTCATCGTAGCGATAAAGACGTAGGTATAGATGCCAGGCGCGCAGGATGAAAAAGAAACTGAGGGAGGCTGTGCGCGTGGGGTTGTGCCGGCCGGCCGGACATGAATGAACTTTAGGTCATTATTGTTTTTCAAGTGATTGCACTGCTCGTCACGTTGCATTGCGATAGTTTTTAGTTTTGTGACTCTTAGTTCAGAAGGCTCCTGGAAGAATATTTGGTGTTAAAAAACGAAAAGTTGACTCAGAATGTCGCCAATTTTAAGAAAAATGGACTGATGAATACTTTTTCATAATGTACAGTGGTAAGCCAATCTGCTTGTTGTGCAATGAATCTATATCAGTTTTAAAAGAATACAATATGAAACGGCATTATTCTAGTAAACATATTGCTCAGCATAAACTCGCGGGTCAGTCACGAAAAGAAAAAAATCAAAAGTTAATCACTGGTTTGAACAAACAGCAACAAATGTTTCATAAACAAAGGACACAACTGGACAGTGTTGTGAAAGCTACCTTCATAGCCAGTTCAAAAATAGTAAAGTCATCGAAGCCATTTGCTGACGGAGAATTTGTCAAAGAGTGCCTCTTAGAAATTGCAGATATTCTATGTCCGGAGAAGAAAAAAGAGTTCGAAAAAATAAGTTTGTCAAGACGTACTGTTGTTCGACGTATTGATATATTGCTTTGGACGAGAGCATTGACTTGTCTGATACAGGCCAATTAGCTATTTTCCTACGAGGTGTAGATAAAGATTTTAATGTAACTGAAGAATTGCTGGCGCTACAACCGCTAAAAAGGACTACTACTGGACATTTTTGATGAGGTCCGAGCTGCTATCGATCAGTATGGTTTGCAGTGGTGTCGATTGGTTGGGGTTTGCACTGTTTGCGGCATTTCGAAACAAAAAGCAACTGAGCTGAACGTGGAAAAAGAAGATTTCATAATCCTCCATTGCATTATCCACCAACAAAACTTATGTTCCAAGTCCATCAGATTGCAAAATGTTATGAATGTGGTTGTAAAGAGCATCAATTTTATACGATCCCGTGCGCTTAACTATCGCCAGTTCTAAGCATTTTTGGATGACCTCTTTTCAGAACACGATGATGTGACTTACTATTAAGTAAGGTGCCTAAGCAAAGGCAAAATGTTAAAAAGATTTTACGACCTCACTGAACAAGAAATAGCCGATTTTATGGAAATCAAAGAAAAACACTGCCTGAAGTCAGTGATCCAAAATGGGTGTGTGGCTTGGCATTTCTGGTGGACGACATGGGACATTTAAACGATTTAAATTTGAAACTACAAAAACAAGGTCAGGTGATGAACGAATTGTACAGCCATTTAAAAGCGTTCCAGAACAAAATTTGTTTGTGGGAAACACGAATGCGATCTGGAAACTGTTACCATTTTTAAACTCTATCCCGTCATGAAAATATTGCTCATGCTCAATGTGCTGAAGAACTGATATTACTGTCGGAGCAATTTTCAAATAGATTTGCCGACTTTAAGAACATGGATAGCAGCTTTAACCTATTTGGTACTCCGACAAAATGTGACGTAGGAAAGGCCCCAGCACACCTGCAAATGGAGCTGATTGAGCTACAAGAAGACATACTATTGAAGTCGAAATTTGAAGATGTCGCGCTGAGTGACTTTTACAGGGCATACCTTGAGGAAAGGTATCCACATCTGAGAGCATTTGCAAGAAAACTGATTTGCGCATTTGGAAGCACATATAAATGTGAACAATTTTTTTCAGTGATGAAAACCAATAAATTGAAGTGTCGAACTAGGCTTACTGATGAAAATTTGCAAAATACTTTGCGCCTGTGTATTAGTGGGATTGATCCCGACATTAATAATCTTGTTGCTCAAGTTCAAGTACAAGCTTCCCATTAATGTTAATAATAATAAATAAATAAATACACTATTAAGATCACATTGTAACTTTGGCTTACTAAATAAATGCATAAAATAAGATAAACGTTTTTTTTGTATACCCAACTATTACCTACGGCCCGCGATATCATGAACGTCTGACAGTTTAGCTCGCGATTTCCCAAAGGTTGCCCATGCCTGGATTAGAGTATCGAATGAGCAATTAATTTAGAAAGAAATAAACTTTAAAATTGTAGCGTTAAAATCAAATCAGTATATCAAATAGTTATTTGACAATTTTTATTAGGTATGTGGAGTTTTTAGTTGCACACCTAGACCAACATTAGAATCGGTACATAGGTATGGCAAGAATGAAGACATTTATGTCCGGTTTTTAGTATCGCATTCCTAACTACTGTTTAACCCGAGCGAACATGTCACTAACGTCGCTTTACTTATTCAGTTTTGTCGCGCAGTAAGTGTGAAAATAACTTAAAACGTAGGGTGACAATAATTTAAGGCGTGGGCGTCTTCAGTCGTCACCCTAACGCGCATAAATATTATAAAACGAGGGGGTAGCTCCCGAATTCTCTATGGGCCATAAAGTTTAATCTATGGATCTATTTAAACTAAGATAAGTTTATTTGTGTTTAAGCATGTTTTGTCTTGGCGCGGAAGACGGAATTCTTTTGTGAATAGTAAGTTATTATTTTAGATGCGACTATTTATGCATGTATGAGTTGGAACGCGGGTGAATTATTTATCCAATCAGATTATTAAGCTTAACTTTTCTTTGATTCCAATTTGTGCAATTTACCAGGAAGGACTTTTTCATATATTTATTTAAAAAAAAAGGTCTATACAGTCCACCTGGTGGTAATTGGATACTATCGTCCATGAGCATCTGCGATACATGACAAAATCAGTCCAAAATTACAAACGTTAAGACGGCCCCTAATACGCTGCCTACTGTTGTAGATTTAGAAATTGATTTGGAGGAAGGGTTGTAAAAATTGGGAGGGATAAGGTAAGATGGGATGGATATGGGCTCTGGCATATCTCACTCGATATCTCTCGAAACACGTACTTACATTAGGAAGATAGAGTAAAGTGGGAAATGCAGTATCTAAATGTCATGGTAGTCTTCTATGAGAGAGTGGTAACGAGGACAGTCGACTGTGGCCGGCTGTGGGATTCAGAGTGCACCTCCCCGTATTTAGCTTGACTTTTCTTTGATTCCAGTTATTCAAATATATAAGGAGGGACAAATCTGTTTGCTACAGCTAAATTGAGCAAGTGAGCATCTTCGGGTAGTCAAGTTACACCACTCTTAGAGAAGACTGCCTTGAAATGCGTTCGTATGTACAATTGTCTTTCAGCTGCAGATGAGATTTGCTAGATCTCAACTTTCATACCTTCCTCCTCCGATCTGTTTCACTTCCACCATCCAATTATCCCCCCCCCCCCCTATTTATTATTTTTGCTAATAATTCTTCAAAAAACTGATTCCTAAATCTTCAAAGGTAATCAGCGCAGAACTATTAAAACAATTAGACCTAATAAGATTCCTTCAATTCAAAATCTTTGCAAGGCCTATAATAAAGCTGCAACAGAACGTTCGTCACATTTCTCTAATATTGAGGCTTGAATAGCAGATGTCTATTTGCATTTGTTTTGCTTGTACAGTATTTGCTCACCATCAATTAGGCTATCTGCTCATCTGCCTAGACTATGCTTACAAAAAATCCATTAATAGAATAGATGCTTCTAAATACCATGTGCTGTGTATTCCGTAACACTAGATATCTCTATTGATAATAATCATTTCACATATTCATTCTCTTCGTGACATGACCAAAGTCATCAATTGTTTTAAAAATTGGCTATCGCGAGTTCTACATTTGAGATACAAAACGCAGCTGTTAAATATTTCTATATGAAATTACATAATATCCAAAAGGTTTTTATTTTTTCTGTGGATTACTTCGTAAATGGATAAATAGTAGGCGATACCTACTTTTAATTCGTGATCTGATATCAATGACAATGTGTTAACACCTTAAAGGCCATTACTACAATACGAAGAATCGCGACAAAGAAACCTAAAAATGTTCACACGAAAACAATTGCAAATAATTTACTACCTACAGTCGGAAACGTGGAAGTAAAGAAATAGAAGTACTTTACAACTTTTCATATCACAAATATTAATGTAGGCAACGTGGATACATATCCACTGAGCTCCAGATGGACTGTTCTGGTCGCCTGCCACTTACTTTATATAAAAAAAAAGTGAAACTTAATTTGTGTCAAAATCAAATAAAATATAGTATAGATACGTCATTACTAAGTAATTTCTATGTTTCGCCGTGATTCGTATATCTGGACCGTAATATCGTCTATGCAAAATAATAAATCGTGTGTAACCCCTTTATATTATAACAGTCATTAATTATGCAATGCAACCGGCCCTTTTGTATCCAGTCTTGGACACGGATCTCCTCGTGCACATTGACTTGTGCATAATGGAAGTCATGGTCTTGAAACGTCACGCTGGCCAAGCGGGTTAGTGGGTCCACTACTTTCGAGGTGGCGCAGTTCCTCAAGCCAAGTGGTAGACGCTTTGTTATCCCATAGTCGCCACGACCACGACCACGACCCACGGGAGGAGATGGAGTGGTGCTATTCTATAGCGGACACCACACAGCACAGCCATTATGATAGCCATTTTCAGTTATACTAAATAGGTATTATGTAATATTGTCGAGTTAATAATTACGTAATTAGCATCTAATATACATATGATTATCTATATATATAAAAATGGATGTTGGTATATCTGATGTTAATAGACTTCAACACCGTTTGACCAATCACCATGAAAGTTGGCACATATACGTATCGACTTTGTTGTAACTCGCCACTAGATGGCGCTGCAGCACATCAATTTCTATATCGTTCAACCGATCGCAAAAATTATATCGACGGCAAAACAGACTTGTGATTTTATATACATAGGTAAATAAATATACACAGGCAGGACAATGTCTGCCGGGCTTTGCTAATTATAGGTATATAAAACTAATAGGTATATTATTTATTTTATACCTGGGCAGTTTTACTATTATAATGTTATACATTATACAAACTTTATACAAACTATTATACAATTATACTACATATTATTACTGTATATTACTTTTATATAAAGACTATTTATAATGTTCCTGACTATTGGGCTAAAGGTCCCGGGTTCGATCCCTAACCGGATATATATTTTTTTAAAGATTAATATTTGTTTATATATTGTGAATAATTTGTTGTGTTTGTGCTTCTTTGTACCCACGAAAGTAATGCTAAGAATCCCATTGAATGGGGCATTTTTTATCACGTGTTTGAATCACAGTTGTAGAGGGCAGAAACGCTGCATTCCCACAGCCGCCGGGCGCCGGGCCACGTTACCGCTCTATCACAGAAATGTACTGCATTTCCTACTTTCTGTATTTCTTCAATATAGGTATGTACGTGTTTCTGTAGTAAGTGAAATATGCCAGAGCCCACTCCCATCCCATCTTATCTCTCCTTATTTTCCCAACCTTTTCTCCCAATCCATTCCTTAATTTTAAATATGTAACGTAGTATGTCCGCATGTAACGCGGATGTCTACCACTTACCATCCACTTACCATCACGTGAACTGTATGCTCGTCTGTCGCATTTTCTATAAAAAAAAGTTTGTGTTTATCGAACTTTGATAATTTTTATAAATATATGTATGCATTTACAATATTGGATCATTCTACCTAAAATATATTTCTGTGCTCGCAAATAAATAAAATTAACCGTTCTAACTTCTGAGAACCATAAAACGTCTTTGAACAATGTTGTGTCGTGTAAAGAAGCCGCCGTTAATTAGACCGCTAATTAAATTATAACCGATGTTTAAACTCCGGTTAAGGATCGATTCTAGGAAAAGTTAACTGGTATCCCATGTTTTTAAAACACATTACGTACATATAATATTTTAAGTTTAATATAAAAACGGGCTTTAGGTAATTAGAGGTAGTGGAAAGGGCACGGTATTAGGGACTTTTTAGTTTGTATCCTTTGTGAACGTGAAATAATTGTTTAAGTAAATAAATTTCAGTGCATTAAGTTTAATGTTGACTGAAGTAATAAATTCAGTGACATGTAGGTCCTACAGAATTACCCCACAAACAATGATTGTAGCACATAGGACTACAATATATTTGATAGGTACATACCTACATACCTACTTACATACCAAAATTTCAATAGACAAATAATCTTGCATAATGGAAATGTTGTATTTAGGATTATGTATTCTCAAGGATGGACATAGGTATGTAGGTAGCTATATCATTTTCTTGACCAGAGTTTTTTATTTTGTTGAAAAAGATCGGCAGCGCATCTGATGTTGTGGGTGTCCATTGGCGGCGGTGACCACTTACCATCTTGTGGGCCGCTCGCCCGTCTGCCACTTCCCTTATATAAAAGAAATATAGAAAAATAATATTAAAACACTGATGGGAAATTAATAAGAATTTAGGCAAGATATTTTCGCGTCTATGGCATATAACGGCCAAAGGTGCAGTAAATATATCAGAGTCCCTTCTCATTTAATAAGAATTTCATTCCAATTGTCGCCAATTCCAAAAGAATGTTTTATCATTTCCCCGTACTGCTAAACTCCGCCCCCTCAGACGGGGAGACCGTTAGAGTGAACTATTGGCGACGAACAAAATTATCGGTATTTTACGATACAAAGAATCGGTAATACCGGTTACTGAGTACCGATCGTAAAGCTGACTTCAGTCGCCGGCGTTTGGAAGCAAGTTTACTATCTGCTGAGACGTTTTCAGAAACAACAAAGAGCGCAGTAGTAGGAGGGGTAGATATTTCACACGAGTACAGTCGTGTTGAACGGCGGTAAATTTTATATAGGTAGGTAGGTACATGGAAAATTTCAAAGAATTTAAAAAACTGTTTCTTTGTTCTCTTTCCCTGGGGTAAATAAAATATCTATTTGCTTCTTACTGGATCGCGGAACAAGATATTGAATATATATTATACAGTTTTTAATAGAGTACCCAAGTAAATATTATTTTAAATAGCATTTAGGTTAAGATACATAAGAATTTAAAGGAAAATATTCTATCCATAGCCACAAAGCGATGTTTTAAACATACGATACATAAAAGGCAAAGAATTCTGCCAACATAGTAGTCAAAACACAGAGAATATACCTACAACCAAAAACAGGTACCTACACTTATCTCCAGCTTCATTTGAGCAGAGTTTGCACACTTCGCAACAAAGTTAGCGAAAGACTGTTGTCAAATTAATTGTATTCACTAAAATTTGTAAAACTGGAACAGTAGTTCGACCTTATTACATTTATCATAGATCTTATGACAAGAACCCAACGATGACAAACCTGCTAGAGAACTTTGACACTACGAGTATAATTTTGTTCCACTTCTAAGCGCGATTGTAATTGGGTGGAGTAGTCGAGTTGAATCGTTTTACAGCATTTCACGGTAAGACATTAATTGAGCAAAACAAAATCAAAGGACTCATAATAAAGCATCTTTGTTGTACCGAGGGTTTTAAATGTTATAGAAACGTTATGTCTGAGAAACTGTAATTTTTATTTAAATAAGTCGTTTTGAAAACATTTCTAATACCTACTGAGTTTACGATCATGAATATTTAAATTATCACTCGCGCAGCAGTCATGAAAAACATCGAAAGGAAATCTGTGTACCTACTCGAGAATTAACATACAAAATACATTGTATACTTACATAGTAAAATCCGTTTTTTGGCAATAAGCTTAATTTACACGTAGGTACTTATAATAAGTTCACATTCCTGTTTTTGCTATTGATTTTTGTTTATAAATAAAATAAAAAGTAATCTGGGGCTTGTGTATCTACTAACCTATATCTATATCTGTAACCTATATCTAAACCCTAGGAGAGGCCAGTGCCCTACAGTGGGACGTCATAGGCTAAAATGACGTAAAAGTACATTCTATTTAGGTTTTCAATATAGAACAACACTCCGTCTTATACCTATTCATTGATATTTTTGAAGTTATCTGAAATAATGACATTATTGTCGAAACGGACGGACTTTGGTTAAGATTGTCTAACTTAAAATTTCATTATACTCCAACATCTGATTTTTAAGATAAATCTATAAAAAATATGTTATTTCTTTAAGATTTAATTCACTAAGGCTTAAATTATCTGGGAACGTGGAACGTGCACATGGAAGTAACATTTTAAGCTGACAACGCACAGCGAAAGCGACGGTAGCAGACAACCAACCGCTGGGCTGACGCCATTGAGAGTAGAGGCGAGGCTCTGGCTGTAGGCCTAGACATTGCGAAAGCTTTTGACCGGGTATGGCACAAATCGCTGCTTTCCAAGTTACCATCTTTCGGGATACCCGAGGGATTATGCGAATGGGTTGCCAGTTTCCTGACTGGACGGAGCATCAGAGTCGTTATCGATGGTAGCTGCTCCGACACCATGTCTATTAACGCTGGCGTCCCGCAAGGCTCCGTGCTGTCTCCAACTCTGTTCCTTCTGCATATCAACGACCTGTTGCAAATTGGTGACATACGTTGCTATGCAGATGACAGTACTGGAGACGCCTTGTACAGGGGCCGCGCCAACATCCCTCGGGTCGAAGTGGAAGAGAGTCGCGCCAGGCTTGTGTCTGAAATCGAAGACTCTTTAGATCTAGTCTCGATTTGGGGTTCTCTGAACCTAGTGGATTTCAACCCCAGTAAGACGCAAGTCTGTGCATTCACCGCTAAAAAAACCCCTTTTGTTGTAGCACCTCGCTTTCAGAGCATACCTCTTAAGATCTTGGAGAGTATCGGGATCCTTGGTATCGACATCTCCAGCAAAGTCGAATTTAGGGGTCATCTGGAAAATAAGGCCAAAATGGCCTCCAAAAAGCTCGGTGTGCTGAACAGAGCGAAGCGGTACTTCAAACCTGGGCAACTCCTTATGCTTTACAAAGCTCAGGTGAGGCCCCATATGGAGTACTGCTCTCATCTCTGGGCCGGCGCACCGAAATACCAATTGGACCCATTTGACTCCATCCAACGACGTGCTGTTCGTATTGTCGACGATCCCACTCTCACGGGCGGTTTAGAATCCCTCAGCATTCGGAGAGACGTTGCGTCTCTCTGTGTGTTCTACCGCCTTTACAATGGGGAATGCTCTGAAGAATTGTTTAATATAATTCCCACCTCGGGTTTCTACAACCGCACCTCCCGTCACAGAAGTGCGGTCCATCCGCATTTCCTCGATACGGAGGTGTCGCGCACTGTTCGGTCCAAAAATTATTTTATACCGCGAACCCGTAGGTTGTGGAACGAACTGCCTCAAGAGGTCTTTCCATTGAGCTACGACATGGGGTTCTTCAAGAGAGCTGTGAATAGGATTTTGCAAGGTCGGCGGCGCACCCGCGTACCCCCTGGTGTTGCAGGTGCCCATGGGCGGCGGTAACACTTATCACCACGTGGGACCGCTTGCTCGTCCGCCCACTAATATACAAAAAAAAAAAAAAAAAAAAAAAAAGAAAACGCATGCAAATACAACTACAATCATTTTAATAATGAGAACATTAAAAAACTGAATCAATTTATTTTATCTACGTTATTCAAATACAGTGGAAATAATAAACGGGCGGTTTCATTCAAAGACAAATTAACAATTCAAACACATGTCGCCAACGCATGCCTATCCCTCTAATTGACCATCAAACGAGGTAAAACCTATTAATTAGTAGATCGGTCGATTACCAAGTGCTTCTATAGAGGGAGGAGTTGAAAGATAGTACTTTTATGATCGCTTTAGAATTATACAATAAAATTATCTGTAGGTACTACATAATGTGAAATAGAGGCTCAAAAAATAATTCACGCTTGTATTTAAGAGAATAGCAACTAAATAGCGAAATGAATACTAATACTAAATGATCACCTATTCATGATGGACTAAACAATCTATATTAATAAAAAATTTCAAAACCTAAAACGTATCCTATCAATGTCCAGTCCCATCGGAGTAAGTCAGGAGTCGCTCAGTAAAGGCTGGACTCCTTGGAAGCACACGTAAATAGCAGTCCCACGCTTTTTTTTATTATTACAAACACCACGCACGAAGAATAAACCATAAAACGCCTAATACACGATTTTTACAATAAACAAACAAAGACTCAACTTCACTTCTCGAGTTCACGTCAAATGTCCGACTCCTTTGTTGTCACTATTGACACTGCTTATTGAATAAGTTGATAGTGAGCTGCAAAGGAGTTTGTATTTGTGGGAATGCTCAATTTACTGATAATTTAGACTATCACCACTGTAAAGTAAAGCCTAGTCCTTCAAAAACAACCTAGAAAAAAAAAAAATCTTAAAATTTAGAGCGATTTTAAAGCATTATACTAAGTTTGACAGTTGTTAGCTGTGTGCAGCCAACCTAATAATTGTTTTCCAGTTCAAGTTCTAATCGCCTCGTCTGTTTCTGACCTAAAATCTTCAGCCTGTCATAATAATTGATAATAAAAACAATGAAATTAGACAATAAATTCAGATGCAATAGTGCGATACGCGATAAAACTCGTGGTCACATCCAACACCTCCATTTTAATTCAAATTTATGTCGTCATCACGCCGTTTATTATAAGAGACCACTACTACGGTCCGAACATTCATAAAAAAAGACTTGTATTTAAACGAGCGGCAAAAAATATTAAATGAGCAGCGATGATCAACAAAAAAAAACTATATTTTAATAACTGATGTAAATAATTTTATACTACAAAGCGGCTACCACAAGCCGCGAGGAACTCTGAAAGAGTGGACTCACCAACACGCTTCGCCCGCGTGGCGTTTTAAGGTCTTACTAACCTCATGCACGAGACAATGTGCATGAGCTGTGCATGACAATGTGCTCATGTCTTAGCAGTGGATGCTGAAAGGGCATCATCAAGTCGACGGAGTCCGCTTCGAGGGACTTCTATTTCTTTATTGTGACCAGAGAACCTAACAACCTAACCCACATTTAAATTTGCTGACATCGATTTGCTGCTCATTCAGTGTTAATCAATTTTAACTTAGTTCTAATCATTGATATTCTCAAGAAACTCGTTTACGATATAAAGTAAAAAACAAAAACTATAAAATAATAACAAAAAAAAAATATGTATGACAGTGGATGGGGATTCGAAAAAAATAGTGGATAAGGCCAAAAATCACATGTAATATTGGAACTCAATTTGTGTTGTTTTGTGGGAGTTATTTTTAGTTAAATAGTTATTGGGCGTACATGACAAAAGTTACATTCTATTAAAACTTGTAGTAAGTAAGTGTAACAAAGATAAGTGAAGGTGCATCGATTAGAGTTACAAAATTAGAACTCGTAGTAGGGGCAAAATTTTCGATTCAACGCTTTTATAATTCGGACACTTTGAATTCGTTTCGGATAGCTTCCGAACCGTTTCCGGGGGAGATTACAAAATGCTTTATATGTGTTCTTAGCGTTATCTCATGTGTGTAGGCCTTATCATAATTTCTTAATTAAAGCCGCTGCTTTTAAAATAATTAAAGAACTACTTCTGGTAATTGCCTGCTGAATAATATTTTTGAATATTCAAACGATTAAATGATATTTTTAGGTAGAAAATTGAGTTTTAATTTTATTAAATAATTTAGGTACTACTATAACCGATTTTTAATTATACGAGTATATCTATCTACCAAAGCGATCTGTGTTGCATCAAAAAATCTACGTTTTGTAAAATGTACGTTTCGCGGATATTTAGCAAGTTGGTACCTACCATCGACGTCATAGATTAATGAGCTAGAAATAAAATCCAGAAAGGATTGTATTTGGATACAATGACTACACTTGGATACTGGTTTTGTGGTTCAATAGGGAAAATTCTAATAATTTTCCCTATTGAACCACAAAACTTTGTGTGTACCTTTCTATCTTTTCTGTTTCGGCCAAGGCTTGGAACCATCTAAGAATAACGGATAAATTCACACCTACCATTTAAACATATTCACTTGGAAACAAATGTCGCGGAACACGCGTCGCCTGAGGCGTCAAACGAACGACAACATCGAACATGACATGACATCCTGTTTCGCGACCATATTCACTCAAATCCATGTGTCGCACAATGTCACGTGATGTGCGCTAAAATCACGTGACGTGTCAAGCGTCTCGTGTCCCGCTACATTCGTTCCCTAATTATTATTACGTGGCTTTCGCATTCATTGCTCGCCACTGTCCCCGAGGTCTTGGAGCCAACGATAGGCGGTAAACAAAAAAGGTAAGATAGTATTTTATATTTTAAGTAAACTTTTCACGTCGCACCTTTGGCTGTTACACTCTAAACATTCTCTGGCTTTATGCGCGAATGGTGAAAGTCGCAGCTAGAACAATTTAATTCCTATTTCGATTCTATTTCTCGTAATCTGCATTCGAAGTGATTTCCCTGGCGAACGGCTATCGGTAGATCTCCCCCGCCCCCGCGTATCCAAATCGAAAATCAACTCTTTTTATTCATACCTCCTATCGGAGTGGTGTATTCTGAACATTGTGCTAGATGACATTCGCGTAATTTGCTGCTACTTGTGACCATTTACTCCAACGTCACCGAACCGAGATTAGTAACTATATGATAAAAGGAATTTTACACTGTTTTTTATTTTAAGTTTCATTATTAAAAGTTTTCATATAATAATAGCCCATAGGCTCCGTCCGTATTGACTTGGATAAAAACAATAAAAACAATCCGTCTCATAGCGATTCGTACATTTGATGCAATGTTATTCAGTAACAAACACCAACAAACAAACTGTCGCATTTATAATATTAGTATAGATTTATAAGTGTGTTTTCTTTTATTTTATTATCTGCTAATAAATATCTTTTTCTTTCTACATTCCTTTTTTTTCGGAATGGCTAAATTCTTGTGGCCCTAATGACATTTCAAGAATCACCAGACATATATGGTTTAGGGCGAGCGCAGAAGGCGCTCAGCCAGGAGCAAAGAGTGTGTGCAGCAACGAGCCTAAGAGTTCCCCCGCCGGTAGACCGGCGGAAGGAACGGACCTCGGCTTGGGGCGTTGCTTTGGGAGGGTACCGCGGGATCGCGAGTCGCTGAGAATTTCTACATTCCATGATATTTCTTGACTTGGATCATTGCTTCGTACTAAAAATAAACAGTTTCTAAATTGCTTCCTTTTCAATAACACCCTTAATCAATAATAGTATTATTTCAATAATAGCAATAATTCAAGTCAATAATAAAATTTACGGTTATTACGGACTTTATTAGTCCACGTTTAGAGCTTTATTTTATTTTGATCTTTGAAGATCTGTTTAGCTTGATGAAGCAAAGAATGATGCCCATAT
Source organism: Sesia apiformis (assembly GCA_914767545.1). Taxonomy (NCBI): domain Eukaryota; kingdom Metazoa; phylum Arthropoda; class Insecta; order Lepidoptera; family Sesiidae; genus Sesia; species Sesia apiformis. The sequence continues at coordinate 6,471,413 of OU611970.1, read as the reverse complement.
ATAACATTTATAAAAAAAAATTAATCCATTTAATAGTAAGGGGCGCATCCGTCTCTACGAGTCTAATATATCGACTTGGCTACTTTGTTGATACGGTTCAAGGATTTTGGGTGTTGAAACGAAACAAAACAATTGTAAGTACCTAAGAGCATGACGAAATTTTAATAGTCATGCTTTCGTTTATACACACGCGTATTTTGTCTGTGCTACATGCCAATATCAGTCCAAAATGATTATTAAATGTTGTAAATGGAAGTTGTAAAACTTCTTCGCAATACATATTCAGAATAAGTCCACGGATTTACTCATCTCATTCGCACGATTTTTGCATAGTAAACGTAGGCGTATAAGATTTTATTGCAAAGAGAGCTATTGTATTGGATCGAATTGGATCATTGCCTTCACAAAGGAAGGTTTTCGTAATAAAAAGTTTAAGTGATTTCCACTGTAAAGGACTGTTGTGTTATGGGGATATGTTTGGATTTTCTGCCACCCATAAACCTATGTACGTAGATATATGTAAATTTACGATATTTACGTTCATATTCGAATAAGTATATTTTAAGTGCTTAATGTCAAACTCGTATTTTATATATCCTATTCGATTACTACGAGTATCTAAACTATCATCTTTTTTACCAGCGAATTTAAGTGGTCAGCCACGTGACTACGGTCAGGGCGTCCCAATGATACATTCATATTAAGATATTGTTACTAGACCTTTTACTAGCCACTGCGGGACATGGGCCTCGTCATGCACATTATGGCCTCAAAACGCCATGCTGGCCAAACGGGTTTGCGAATTCCCTCTTTAAGAGGACTAGTTTCCTGCCATTTACCATACCTGCTTGAAGATCTATTCTATGGTGTATTCCATAGTCGCTATTCTATAGCCGACCGACAGCACACGGCTCACGCTCAAGGCTAAAACTGAACTATTCCGTAATGGTTTTAAAATTAAACAAGGATTTTTATTAGAATGTCCCAATACAGGCTCCTCTGATTTCACAGATTCAGTAAGAAACAGATTCTCAGCTTTCTATAGATATCAATCATAATAATGATTATTGACGTAGCGGCTATACTGTTTCATGAAATCATTGGTGACAGATACAGATAGGTATATTCCACTATAATTACCTGCTGGATGATATCACCAGGGTGACCAAAGAATAGTCATTTCATCACCTACAAATAAAATCACCCAGATGCCCTTTATGCCATTAAATTGACAGTTGCATTTTTCAGTGACGCATGTGTCGTTAACGATACATTATAAAACAATCGTAATTGCATATAAAACTTCCAGTATAATGTCTACTCTATCCAAAGCCTTCTACACTGACAAAGAAAAACAAAATTATTAACGAAATCATTTACATAATGTTTCTCGCACGGAGAAATAAACACATTTGGCTTTGCGTAATGTAGCGGGAGCGTTCCTGGATATTCTCAATAACACCGTAACGGCCGACACAGATAATAAAATTATACAGCGAATATTGTAATAAAAACAAGTGTTCTATAATAATGCGGCGAAAATATGTGATGTTATCTGTCTATAAAGGACCTCATTGTCGGTATGAAATTATTGCCTTTGGATGTGAGTTTCTAATTTAAAATTTTGTTGTTTCAAGGTTCTGTTTAAATAGAAATATGTTCTAACATCTAATTTTTTAAGATAAAACAGTTCAATATTATGATACTATTAATCTTGTTTATTATTAACATTTGACTAAAATTTCAATATGGGGGAAATTAGAATAAGGTCCCTTTTCTAGGAAAATGTGTCACATTTACTGTCTCTAAATGTGTTGGTTTTTTGTGGTGTTAAATATTTATTTTACTTTAACTGCAGAACCTTTGAATAAAACAAAAGAATTATTTTAATATGTGTAGGTACTTAAGTAATTATAATGGCCGTGTGACACCGGCTTCAGAATAGCTGCACTCTATCTCTTCCCGTGGATATCATAAAAGACGACTAAGGGATAAGAAAGTGGCAACCACAAGCCCTGAGGAACTACGTCACCTCTAGAAGAGTGGACTCGCCAACCCGTTTCGCCAGCGTGCCGCTTTAGGGCCATACATCACTCAAGTACGAGACAATGTGCATTGGAAAGTTTATGTCCAGCAATTGACGATAAATGGACTGGTTACGGTTGCTAAAATAAGTAATTAAAATATTGATTAGCCAAATGAACATGATTTTCTATAGGGAATGCAAAACCGGTGTCGCCTAAAAATCCGGATTGTTGTACGGATTTTCATGTCATATTCTAATTATCTTGATTTTCAGATTTTTTATTTTTTTCAGCCAGTTGGCAAGGATGCCCGCCTCCATAGAACTTAGCTACACGTAGCTACCTCAGAGCACCCTGCATGTGTCCCCAGCGTGGTGTTAAATGGACAACACCATAACACCATAATATCGGGCGGCGATAATCCGATTCCCTGGATTGCCAGAGCAGCTACCACAAGCTTGTCTAAATAACTCCAGAAAAGTGTGGACTCGCCAACACGCTATGGTCAGCTCGGCGTTTACAAAAAGCCAAAACTGACGAGACTATTATATTTGGCAATTTAGGTATATTATTAACTTTAAAACACGAACTTTAAGACACGACGAGAATGTATTAGAGTTGGAAACGGAGCTACGTAGAATAAGATGGGATATATTCTTGGGTTATCTGAAGTCCGAAGAGACGAAGAGGATACGATGAGTCTTGAATTTGGAAACCTATTCTACTAGGCCAATCATGCCTAGGCGAGGTCGGTTTTCTCGTTAACAAGGTTTTCGTTACAACATTGTGAAATGTTAGCGGGTGTGTCGGCCCAGGTGGAATATCTTGTACTTAGATTAAATAAAAACTAGATACCTACGTATTAAAGTATTAGTTAAAGTATTAAACTAATAACTATTAAACTGCCTATTAAAGAATTTCCCAGGAAAAATCATCATGGCTGATTACATAAGATCAATGGCCCTCCGTCGTCCCCGCGGCAAACCTTAAATGGTCAGAGGGTGCTAAGAATCCCCGGGAGATCACCTATGAGGATTGCGACTTGGAATGTGAGTGTTCTTCAGCACTCGTTCACTATTCCATGAACTTCAAAAGGACAAACAGTCATGATGATTACCAAACTTCGTTAAAAGACGGCACTGCAAGAAGACATGTTAAAGATTGTACAAATATATTCCATTCCAATACAAAAATATCACAACATTTAAATCTAGGGCAACTTGCATTCTCGATGAATCAAATTATGGATATGTAAACAATTATTACCTTACTATTTAACTTAGGGCCGTGTCAGTTACTTCAAGTCGCCATGTTTGTTTACATTTTTGACAAATTGATTTAAAATGGAATATACTCGCATTTACGAGTATATAACATGCCCCGACGGCTACGCACACAGCAATGAAGTCGACACCTTCTATGATGACATAAATAGAACCCGGAGTCAAACTTTTAAGTTCCGATTCAGCGTTGTTATCTGAGATTTCAACGCCAAAGTGGGAGTACAAGAATGCGAAGCATCGAAAGTGGCACCGTATGGCTTTAACCTTTTTGATGCTTCGATATTTAAGCCTTATGATGTTTATACTGACATCAAACAAAATATTTGTTACGATCGCAACACTGTATCCACTATTTCGTATAGGTACTCGTACCCAGTTATCGGCATAAGCTAAAGATTTTGCATGAGATCCTACAATATCCAGTAAACTATACGACATTGCGCAGCGAATACAGACGGCAAAATTATTATAATTTAGTAATATATCTATTGTGCTTATACAAACATATAAAAGTCCTACAGTATATTATAGTATATACATGTCATGGGACGCTCCCCGGTCAGGTAAACTGGCGACTGAACGAAAGTAACCTACCTATAATGGCGTGAATTGATGTTGAAACTTGATAGACAGTATGCAGGTATCTATATAAAAATTATATTTAATCGATTGAACAAATTTTGGAGCTTTAACAACACTAGCGATCGCCCGTGACTTTGCTCACGTTAGCATAGGTTTAATCTACATGTTAGTATAAGTTTAACCTAGATTAACGTTTTTTATTTTATAGAAAAGATAGCGGACGAACCGGCGGGTCAAATAATGGTAAGTGATCACTATTTATCTAATTACATTTAACTAATGTAATTAGCTATATGTAAACTCTGCTTATTTTCTTATATTATGCACGCCCCTGAATGACTGCATGATTGGAGCAGACGATCGTGTATGGAAATTATGAAAATCAATTTGCGAGGTATGTCACTAGCCCTTGTGACAAAAGATATATACAATATGCAATAAAGAATACCTGCACCTTCTTAATACTGAATTCTTTTCATTAAAACTAAAAAAAATTCTGAACTTGATATTTTGCCCAAAATTTATTTTATTCTACTGAAGTCTGTGACTTTGTTACTCTGCTACTAATATCTGTGTTGATGTTGTAACAATACTCTTTCGAGTAGATATTGTGCTTTACCGAACTTCTTGCTTAGTAACCCTAAGAACCCCTCCAAATGTCAGAGCAGGCATTTAACGTTTGGAGTGAATTTGAATTCCATTGGTTTCCATGAGCGGTGAGTAGCAGTTCTCAGGGATTTAGTTGCAAGAAGTTCAGTAAAGGACAATATTCAAAAGAGTATTTGAACGGCTAACCTATGATTTGGCGATGACCGATTAGCTAAGTTGGTAGTGACCCTACTTGCTGTGCAAAAGGTTCCGCGTTCCATTCCCGGCCGGACAATCATTTGTTTAAAGACAAATGTTTGTTGATGTTGTACGTTGGGTGGTGTTTTTGTCTTCCTGTCTCTGGATCCACGATATAGGGAATCCTAGAGTATGGGCCATTGAGTACGGCGTTATTAGTTAATTGTTAACAAGAAATTAAACAAATTCACGTCTATAGTTTTTAAAATAGAAAAAAAAACGATTCAGCAAAGTTGCACTAAATTCTCCATACTAAATTCACCTGCTATCCAAGGTACTAAAGTTCAAAATTGCAATTCAACTAAAGCCATAAGTTGGACTATTTATTATATAACTATTTATTTACCTTGAATGTCGGTACCAAGTTGTGTAATTCCTCAACTTGATAATGTAAGTATAGATAAGTAGACGACTTAAACCAACAAAACACGTTAGTTGACAACCCAAAGTGTTATATCTTACGCCCACATATGATAAATGGAGGTGTCGCTTCCGGTACGATACCACACTTCCGGTCCCGCCCCTGCATTGTAAATAACCTCCCGATGCATAAACAGAAAGCTAACTTTTAAGAGCAATATTAAACGAGTGGACAGTACCAGGGTACTGGGTTACCCAGGGCCGTCTTAAGTCTATTCTGCGCCGGGGTGCGGGAGTGTATCCTAAGACAGTCAAACATCCTATTGTGTATCCTATGACAGTCAAATGTCCTATTGTGTATCCTATGACAGTCAAATATCCTATTGTGTATCCTATGACAGTCAAATATCCTATTGTGTAATTGTTTACTATAGCGTTATATTTTTTCATTACCTTTAAAAGGTGAGCGCCCGGGGTGCACCGCACCCCTTGCACCCCCTGGTAAAGACGGCCCTGGGGTTACCGGACATGTTATAGTGTTGTACTTCCTACATTATTATATTGTTATATCTAAAAAAACAACAGATTCCAGATATGACGGTTTTCTTCATTCCATATCAAATCTGGGTTGGTGTGAGTAGGGCTGCACCGGTTTTGTCACTTATTTTGTATTTATTGTTGCGAGGGCAGTACAAGGCTCGCGTACAATTACAAATGTCATGTTCGTCATGAAGACGACGGCGCAATCTACTATTAAATAAAGTCAAACTTGCATTTCAAGTGATATAATAAGTCATAGAGTAAGTTAAGTGTAGTTATAATAATAATTTAAGCTAACCTTGAAGAACTTGTAGTCTATAACAGAACATACCTACTGCTTGACGAATTAAGCTTTCTGCAACGTAAGGGAAGTTAGGATTGGCCACTAATTTTATGTTGGTTGAAAAACCTCCTTATTTGTTTATAAGTAGTGTTTTATGTGGCACGAAGAGGCTCTAACGAGGGAATTTGCACAGAGTATGTAAAGTAAAAACAATTTATGTTAGAGAATATATCAGTGTAGCACTCCAATTCTTCGTGTGAAAGAGTTTTTGCAAGAGTGTGCCATAAAACCTATAACGAAACCTATAACTATAACGAAACCCAGTCCTTTTAACATCCACTACTGGACATGCGTCTCCTCATGCAAATTGTCTTGTGCGTGAGGGATATACGGCCTTAAAACGCCACGCTGGCCAAGCGCGTTGAAGAGTCCACTTTTTAAACGTGTTTGTTATCTCTTAGTCGTGTTTTAAGACATCCATGGGAAGAGATGATGTGGTGCTATTCTAAAGCCGTCCCGCACCACACGGATATATTGTTAGATATAGGTATACCTAATAATTTATTAGGAAGTCTAATTTTTTCCATATTTTCGTATCTACTTTGTACTTTATAATTTCATTCGAACGCATTTTGGAAATTGAGGTTGCAAATAATTGGGAAACGTAACAAATATCTATACGCTTGGAAAACTCTACTAGACAATCTCCCAGGCAATAATAAGATCAAATTAAGAAGTTTGTTCTTAATTTGATTACGCAAATTAATTAAAATAACAACACAAAGCTTTAGGTGTCTACTATAAATATTCCCCTAATACGAGTACCGTGATTTGGGTTTTAATAATGCCTTTTCTACTAGGGCCCACTATCGTTTATTCGCTTCTTCTAACTACGGTGATGAACACAAAAGCCCTAACAAAAACCCTACAACGCCATAATCTAGAGTTTAATGAATCACCTGAGGTGTATCTCGTATCTTTACGGTACACTAAACATTGTGCCCGCGTAGGCATCTTCTTCACCTTATTGGGTGAAGTGAAATTACTTATAGTTTTATATTTAAGTGCTGGTTATTGTAGTGAGTATTAAATAAATCCAAATCATTGTTGTAAAAACTATTATATTTCACTCTGTTTGTTTCGTTCATTGATATATTCATCTATTGAATATTTAAAAAAAGTTATCTTGCGCTTGGCTTGGTATTCCAAATTCAAATTAATTACAATTTAAAGCTGTGACATTCTTTTTCAAAATCAGTTATTCATTTGTTTCCCGGCAAGTGTTTATTTGCTTAGATATCGTTGTGTTTGCGACCATGGAAAAGTAAAAAAATAGCGTTATTTTCGAATATAAGTTCCGTCATCGCAGCAACGCAGCGCAGACGTCACGCAATTCCAACGATGTGTACGGAGCGAACACCGCAAACGAACACACGTTTTTGGTTTGATCGTATCCGTTCTAGAAATTTAGAGCTCAAGAACGAGCCCCGTGGAAGAACGGAGACTAAAGTCGATAATGACGAATTAATTGAAAGCTACAGTGGAAGTGGATTCATCTCAAACCACATCTGAGTTAGCAGCAGCCTTCGGCGTAAGTGACAAAACGATATTGATTAATTTGCGTCAAATCGCGAAAATGAAGAAGCTCGGAAAGTGAGTACCGTATGAGCTTAATGAAAGTCAGCTACAAACACGCATCGAAGCTTACCTTACTTTGCTGAACCGGCACAAAAATGAAGGGATTATGAATCGTATTGTCACTCGTGATGAAAAATGGATCCTGTACGATAATCGTTAACGTTCGTCACAAATGGTTACCTACTGTATGATGACCTTGTGCCGGTACTAGCCACTACAGCTTCTTGCGATCAGACACAACAATTAATACAGATGTGTACTGTGAAGAACTATAAACGATGATGGACAAGCTCACTATCAAACAACGGAATCTGATCAATCGCTCTAGTCCCCTGCTTCGCCATGATAACGCTCGGCCACACACTGCACGACAGACAGACACAAAGTTACAGGAGCTTCGACTGGAAACTCTCCGTCACCCACCGTACTCGCCACACCTTGCTCCTACTGATTTCCATTTCTTTAGGAATTTGGGGTTACCCAAAAAGTTATTTTTACAGGGGAAAAAATCAACTCCGATGAGGCAGTGAAAAACGCCTTCAGAGAATTCATTGATTCCCGTCCCCAGTTCTGTAGCACAAGCATCAATCAACTTCCATTAAAATGGCAAAAGTGCATTGATGATAACGGATAATATTTGGATTATTTAATAATTTATATAATTTTCATACGATAAAATATATTTGAATTTTTTACCATATAAAACTGCAAATATAACGTTTTTAAACTGTGCTTTTTTATTCTATTATGATTTGTAACCTACATAATAATAACTATAATTATAATAATTAGTTATGTCATAACTTTTTTTTAATAGTGAAGTTGGCGGACGAGCAATCACTCTCACGTAAGTGTTACCACCGCCCATGGACACCTGCAACACCAGGGAAGGGAGTATGCGGGTACGCCGCCGACCTTGCAAAATCCTATTCACAGCTTTCTTGAAGAACCCCATCGTAGTTTAATGGAAAGACCTGGTAATACTACAGACTACTACAGATAAGCAATAAATAATTAGTCATGTTATGATAATGCTTAATGCAATCATATTACATTGAGCATGTAATATTTATCACAATAAAATGAATAAATTATATTTTCATTTTTTTTCTATCTTTAAGAACTAAGCACTCCAATCAACAACATGTCCGGCGAGCTGTTTCACATATAAATGAAACAGTCACAGAAATAGACAAGATGTTTATATATATAAGTGACATACCAGCCGACAGTCTCCTGATGGTAAGTTGGTATTTTCGCTCGTGAACACCTAAGTGTTTGGGAATACAGGAAACAGGACGGACGGTCGAATGCGCCCAGCGAAATTGTACCTGAAATGCACATATTATACTCTTCCTTGTCAAATATAGCCTTTTCTGTTGTTCGGACTGGATAGTGATATTGTTTTCCATATATGTATTTCATTTTTATTTTAAAAAAAAAAAAGATGGCAGACGAGCATACATACAGTCCTTGGCAAGTGAATAAGTACTGTCATCCATAGACATACACGATACATGCCAACATCAGTCCAGAATGACAAACGTTGGCACATCCCCGTATGCGCTGCCCACTTTTGCAGATTAAGAAATGAATTGGGAAAAAGGGTTGGAAAAATGGGGAGGGATAGGATGGGATGGGAATGGATCACTACCAAAACACGTACCGTCGTACCTACATTGGGGAAATACGATAAAGTAGGTAATGCGTACTGCATTTCAATGTAGTCTTCTGTGAGAGAGGTGTAACGTGGCCAGTCGAGTGCGCTCAGCAGCTGTGGGAATGCACCGTGCACTCTCCCCCTACAAAATGTTCCATATTCCATTTTATAAACAAAAATCATCTGATTAAACTCAATAATACTAGGTATTAATCTGATGATTGTTGGCTATTACTTATACCTAATCTTTCTCGTAGGTAAACAAAACTACCAATGTTCAAGAAGAACAAAAAAGTGTTTGTTTTTCCCTTACACCCGGTGTAGGGGCGGTGTAGCAAAAACTCAATGGCGGGCCGGCGCTAAATCTCAAATTTAAAACCACCTCAAATATTTGTGATGCGATTAAGCAGTGCTATTGATTGATGGGAACGCGATACGAGTACAGAGTAGTAAACGTTATGACTCTGAAAAAATGTCTAATAAAAATACTTTGCAATATCACTTTGAGATTATCTCGTGATTCAAATTTTTTTGAAAAACGCTGTTACTCCAACGAGGTTGGACAAGTCAGATAATGACCATAGTTGGTGTTACCCCGGCCGAAACGTAAAATAAAATGGGTGTACATAATACAAAAAACTTTATAGCACATTGTGGCACAAATGGCGACCTTTGTGCCACAACCAGTTAGGCGACCAGCTAACCTTTGGGTTTATCAGAAAGAAACATATCTGTATATTATTTTATTAGATCAGTAAGTATATTATCGAGCTCTATAATGAATTTTCTACCATGCCATATGTTAACACACCATACCTACCATCAGCCTATGTCTCTCCACTGTACGAGCAGGTCACTCACAAAGCTCAACAACACAAACGATCTTCGGATCTTGTCTTCCATCAAGCTCTCTCAACGTCATGAAACGTTTGTCATCCAATCGAGTTATATAAACTTTTAACTTTGTATTAGTGGCCCTATTGGGTCAAGCCACGCTGGAGTGGTCAATAAATGTAGAAAATATTCTCAAGGAAATCTCACGTTTATGAAATTTAAGAACTCACGATATATATATACAAATAATGTTACAATGTATACCTACTGTATACCACTTGTATACCATAACCTACTTGTATACCCTAACGAGCCTAAAATTAGAAAATGACAACAATTAAAGATTTTTTTAGGTATGCGGACTAGAATCACTGATCAAATTAATAAAAATATTAATATTTATATTGTCTAAGTATTTTTGATGAAGAAATGTCTTTTTATTTTATTGTATTTATTTAACGTCAAATCAATATATTATTAGTGTCAATATCAGCTAACAATGTTAAGTTGCCAATAATACGGGCTTTCCCTTGTAACCACAAAGAGATTTCGAGTCATAATCTAGCACACATTTTCAATACAAACAGTAACTATTTCTCTTTAAAAAATCTCTGTAAAACTTATTAACCTACGTGAAGACAGCTGAGACCAGTGGGCCCCTAGTTTGTAGTTTTAAAACAATTAAACACATTATGATACAGCAAACATAACGGAATTTCATTGTGGGAATGGTAACCTTTGAGTATTCTCCACATACATATATTTTTTCTCCCTTGAAGCATTATGGAATGAATTGGAGCCATATATATAAGGTAAGTTATATGAATCGTGATCTCATTTTAGAGCCTTATTTTTTTTTTAAACACGAATTATTAAGTCCAATTAAATCCACTTTAATTGGAATGTGTAACGTTTCTTAATGACATATTATAGAATAAATAATATTTTGGAACACTTCCTTTAAGTTGAATAGGAAATTGTAACTATTTTAGTAAATTTTTAAATTTAAAAAAAATAATGTTGTACATTTTAATTTTTCCATTGTCCAATATCTATATATGTGTTCTCAGATTTTTTACGGCTTTTCAAAGAAATATTTAAAAGATTGCAATCGAATCGATTAGTTAGTTGAAGATCGATCTTTCGGACACCAATTTAATCAAGAATCTATTTTGTGGCCTTCGATTTGAATCGATAATAAGATCGATTTTTTCAGAAAGAATGGCCTACCCTAGTACAGACCGAGTGCTGCAGTTTCCTATTAATGAAGTAACTTCTTTTGCTAGGATGTTCTTACCTTTGGGATCTCTTCCTGCCCTTGATCTCATCTTGCATAATGAGCCGAAGGAACTGTTGTTTCGCATTATATGACCAAAGTACTGAAGTTTCATTGTTCTAATGGGCTTTACGATTTCTACGTCTTTGCCTATTCTCTACAATATTATAGTAGGTATTACGGACTCGATGAGTCCACGACTCGTCGTGTCTCAGCAACTAGTTATTCTTCTTTCCTCGCAAAAATAGCTTTAATTCTATTTTTGCTTAATTTTAAGCAATTATTTTTAAGCAACGTTACTGTAGGTATAAAAGAGTAATGTGAATCATACTGAATGTCATCTGAATGAAGTGCCTTTACGATTTAACAGTATTACGCATCCTTCATTTTAAAACTCAAAGCAAACAATTTTCGCATTCGCCAATATTCGACTTCCTCCTACAAAGAGCCGGCTCTGCAAACATTCACAGGCGGACAGACAAAGGTGTTTAAATATTAGTATTGCTATCGGCTATATGAAAGCCTAATCGAACCCAAGAGCCGCAAAAATATGGGCGCAGAGTTTTTTCTTAAATAAGACGCTGTGAAAGTGTAGAAAAGAACCTCATTCAGATCCTTGTATATTACCTTTATTTATTATCTATTTACTATTACTTGTAACAGTGACTGTAGGCTAGTATGACCTTTTTTTTATCTTCACCGTAAATAAATAATAATTATTTCGAATTATGAAAATATGTTAAATAGGAATAATGACGTAGTTATAAGTATTTATACATAGGTACATATATATAGTTTATAATAGCTCCTTAAAATGATGCAGTGTTAATTTTATTACATTTTCTATCAAGTGAGAGACAGCTCCTCTTGAAAGTGTGCAAGTCTATCCATGCGTTTTCTCTAGTCCAAAAACATTATGCATACCTATATAATTTTGTTATTTCTTTTTCATGCCAGTTTTACCAAGGAAACTTCCACATTTGTTGTTTCGGTGTTAGTGTGTTTCCCGACTTTAGGTCGGTACCTACTTTTTACATGTGACAATGTCATCGCCATAAATTGCCGAAGCTTGACTAATGTTTCATTTTCTTAAAGTATGTTCCTTAAAGGAAAAGTATGAAAGGAAGATATGGAAAAATATTGAGACATATTCGACCATATTGGTATCTATTTCTTCTTCTCAATTATATAAATTTATGTAATGATTACATGGCGGTAAGTAATATGTAAGTAATAATATCTATTTCTCAAATTAGAATAGTGATAGTTTTTCTTAAAATTCAAATAGTTTCAAATTCAAATTGTTTATTTTTTTATATTATTTACAAAAATAAAATTTCACCTTCCACATTTGCCTACCCTACGTCGGCAGATCAAAGCCATGCGGTGGCGCTAAAGGCGCCTATGCCAGATAATACGTGCCCACACGCATAAACCATATACGTAGACGACTTTATTAACAGCACTTTCAGTTATTATTTTATAGTAGTTTTAACTTTAGTCTGTCTGAAAAGTTTATGGCGTTTATTTATGAAGAGTTTATTGTCTAGAAGTGAATATTTATTTATTGGTTTTTAAGAAAACTTGTTTTTACGAAAGAACGTTAGTATTCTGAGTGCTAAAAGGTAAGTTTCCACATATTCCACAATTAAATGTACCTAAATACCAAAAACAATCGAGACACAATTTAGATAGTTTAGGTAGTTTGTAGAGAGAAAGTGCACGCTGCATTCCCACATCCGCTGGGCTCACTCGACTGGACACGTTACCCCACTCTCCAGAAGACTACCTTGAAATGTACAGCATTTCCTTGTTTATCGTATTTCCCCAATGTACGTACGTACGTAGGTACCTACGTGTTTCGGTAGTGAGTGAGATAGGTATGCCAAAACAAATTCCCATGTGTTTTTTCAACTCTTTCTTCCAATCCATTCCTTAATCCGTAAAGGTGGGCACCGTATCCGGGAGTGTGACAACGTTTGTCATTCTGGACTGATGCTGGCATGTATCGCGGATGTCTATGGACCTCAGTATCCCCTTACCATCAGGTGAACTGTACGATATTCAGCCACCATTTTTTATGTTGTAGGAAATGTCTTGAGTTGGTAATTTATTTATTCACAGAAAGAAAACTACGTTAAATGGCAGTTTTAAAAAGCTTCTGCGCCTGGTAGTCTGGACAAAATACAAAAGAAGTCCATTTCTAGATGATTTTTCTAGATAACAGAATAGCGATATGACATCATAAATATTTAATGAAGCATGTTGAAAATGGTCAATTCAAAGAATATCATTTCGTATAAAATTTCGTTAATTAGCGACAGTGACGTTTTTAACGTAGTAAAGCAATATTGGAGTGATAGTTGAGTAAGAGCCAGCGAGGGTACTGATGAAAAAATAGTTATTGACACAACGTCAAGTGGCGGCGTCTGTGTAGACAAGGTACTTGAGTTTACACGGGATTATGGGAATTATTAGTATGGAAAATATGGAAGAAATAAGTGATTAAGTGGTGATTTAGAAAACAGCAAATTTGGCCATTATTCTCACAGTAAATAATAATATTTAATAACATTTATAGGCATTTTTTCAACGGAAGTCACAATAGTTTTAATTGAATCTATATTTGATTTCATATTTACAAAATGTTACACTACAACTTTACTTAATATTCTCCGTATAAAATGTCTTTGTATATTTTTTGTTCTTTAAAATAACACCTAATGTGTATACACCGGAAACAGGATTGAGTAGTTTAAACGTTAAACGTAAGAAATTGACAGATTTCTCCTCGCTTATCTAAGTACTTAGCGGGGCGGATATATTAGAAAGAATATTTTTTTCTGTAAACGTTGAACGAGCTTTTAGCAGTTCGATAGTTGACTGTTTTGTGTCATAAGACTCATAAGGCTAATGTCATATAATTAGTAATTATTAATAAAAGATTTTATTATATATAATAAGATTAATAAGAGTCGAAGATAGTGTGTGGTCCCCAGCCTTAGGAGAAGCCAATATCCAACAGTGGAGAGACATATATATGCTGATGGTATGGTATGGCATGGTACAGATATATGAGAGTAAACGACGCGCTCTGCCCGGATGGACTAACTTGAAAAAGTTTGTCGATAGTGTCCAGATGAAAATAATTGAAGATAGTACATGGTGGAGAGCCCTTCTACATCATTGATCGATCAGTGGAATTGATATTCTAATATTAGAGCAATTCATGGTTTACAGTCACATTCATTGTCATTAACTTTAGACTACATGTTCGTACACTTTTTTCAATTGCTCCTAACGTTGTAATTGTTTTACACTGGCACACCATATCATACCATCAGCTCGTGTCTTTCCACTGCTGGATATCGGCCTTTCCGAAAGAACCGCCACCACACACGGTTTTTTACTTTTCTCATCCATCCAGTACCGGTGACTTTCATCATTATTTATTAGGATGATATTTTTACACGTTGGTAGTTTTACAGTGGCTTAGCTTTGTAATGAATGGTAATGTAGATAAAGGGACACGTTTGGAGTTTAAAAAATAGTAATTTATAAATGGTATCCAATCGTTATATGTATAAAACATATATAAACGCCTATTGTCCCTAATTTACATAGAGTAAATTAGGTAAAGAACACCTAAAGACCTAAATAAACACCTAATAAACACCTAAAGAAATGGTCCCTAACTTTCATGACTGCATGTGCAAAAATGGCAGAACGGGTTCGGAGGGGGCGGGCGCAGGAAATCCATTACCCACTGCAATACCAGACTACATAGTTAGTGTTGTTAGCAGCTGCATATCGACAAAATTGTAGAAAGTTATCGATATGTTTATGAGCTTTTTAAACAAATAATTATTAGGTATTATTACTTAAAAGGTTTATTTCTGTGATTATTCGTCAACATTTTTTTATTTATTATTTTTATATTTTATTCCCATATATCCACTACTTCTCTTTGTGCGTCATTCGAGCCCAGCTGATCATTTGAGCTGGAGCCGATCTGTTTTGTGTCGACAGGTCTTTTGACAGGGCACTGCCATGTAACGGGGTAGGTAGGTACATTTTATAAAACATGTTTTTCTTTTCTACTATTTTTTTCTCTTCTGTTGTATTTTTGTGTGTCTTATTAAATAAATATCTGCTTCTGTCTTTCTTTCTTTCAATTTTACGACACATCGTCACAAAACTTACATTAGCAGATGACAATCAGAAAATTAATTTAGGATAAAATTGAACATTGAAATACGTATTTATTGGTGTCTAAGATGTTTTACCAAAATAATTAATAATTTAGAATATATTTCATCAATATCGCCTATATTTGCATAGGAACAATTGAGGAAGGAATAATTGAGTAGGAGTAAAAATCGTTGAGATTCTTTTCAAAATCTAAAGCTTAGGTAATGAAATAACTTTATCGACATCAAAACAAAATACCATCCTCATCACTGCTGGAACATGTTAGAGTGCAGTCGTCACATTTTCTAATCTATATTCAAATTGGTGAGCCCGCGGCGACCGACATCGTGAAAATGGAAATATTTTTCCAATTTCGCGCGGAAAACTCGCGCTAGGTACTACCAATACTGAACCAACAACATTGCGATGTAGGGTTACCAACAGCAATAATTTTATATTCAAACTTTAAGTCTAAGCAATAAAAAAGAAATGAAATATTTAAATAGCAAATTAATTTAATCGTTTAAATAGTACGAGCAAAAAGTAAAGGCAATTGAATATATGCGAATTTTCTGGAGGTACCTACTCGTTACTATGTGTATACACAGAGTAAAGGATTAAAAGGGACAATGTATAAAAAATAGGAATAACTTTTAATTACAAATTTATTAAATAGCAAAACGTTTTATCATAGCTTTATCTGCCAAGTAGGTATAACTCACCAAGTGATGAACTCCCCCAACCTGAAACATGGGACCAGAAACAAGCTTGGCAAAAACTCCTAGACATATATTTATATTTGTAATTTTATCATTTTGTCATATGACTCATTGTTATTTGAAATTAAAATTATTGTTATCATATTTTTATGCATATCTTTTTTACAATTTAGTAGGTACTTATTTTCATTTCAAAAGAATTAATTTCTTTACTTTATTTGATAAAATGCAGTAGTACGGCGCAATGTTAAAATTTTTTTTTAAACGTCAGAGGTCTGTTTCGGGATAAATTAATGTCTGTTGTCTGAGCTACGATTTATCTATGCCGTTCAGAAATATTATTATCTACTATTGATGAATATTCCAATCAAAACAATATTTTTCTCGCATTTGGTTATATTTACTGTCAGCGTAATTTAATGATTATTTACGATTTTTATGTAAATTGTAACATAAAATAATAATATAAAATACAATGTATTCAGCTTGTATTGCGAAGTTTCGCGGTCTTTATTTTCAATATGGCGACATTTGTTACAAATCCAAGATGGCGCCGGTTGGACAGAGGGCCCTTGTTTGGACAGGATAAAACTCGTTACTAACACAGATAAATAGAACACCTGGATATAAATTATAAATTTAAATACTTACATTCCGAAAAAATACTCTTGAAGCTTGTAGAGCCTCATCAGTATTTCTTCGGAATGTACAACTTTTTTCTAATACATATTTAGAAAATCAGCGAAATCTACGTTTTCGACTGCCCGCTAAATTAAAATTAAAATTCAAAATCATTTACATATTGTTAAGTTATAGGAAAATAGAAAGATGTTTCACAAATCTTATAAATTGGTCCACTATAACACTTTCTTAAACAATGTCAATTTCAAATTAAACAGTTAAACAATGTCAATTTCAAATTAAACATTTGAACATTGTCAATTTCAAATTAAACATTTAAACAATGTCAATTTCAAATTAAACATTTGGACAATGTCAATTTAATATTAAACATTTATACAATGTCAATTTTCTTTTATTTAGATATACCTACTGCTTAGTGAACATTTTTCATAACACCACTAAGCCAACCATGATCTATCCTATTCAGCTATTGTTGGAAAGATTTACCATATTATTAATTTCAGTAAAATTTCTGAAAGTTTTGGGATCTCGGGCGTCGATATTTCAAACAAAGTCGAGTTTCGAAGTCATCTGGTGAGCAAGACAAAACTTAGTAGTAAAAAGCTCGGTGTGTACTGAATAGTGCAAAACAGTAGGTACTTCTCTTCGGGGCAACGCTTGTGGCTTTATAAAGCTCAAGTTAAACCTCACATGAAGTACTACTCACACCTCTGGGCCGGTGCACCGAAGTACCAGCTGGACCCTCTTGACTCCGTCCAACGACTCACTATCCGAATTGTCAACGATCTCACTCTCACAGGTGTTTCAGAATCGCTCAGCATTCGTAGAGATGTTGCATCTCTTTGCGTTTTCTACCGCCTTATAATGAAGAATGTTCTGAACAGCTGTTCAATTTGATGCAACTAGTAAAAACTTCGGGTTTTTACTATCCCACCGCTCGTCATCGTTGTGTAGTTCGTCCGCACTTCCTTGACATAGAGTTGCTGCGTACAGTGCGGTCAAAAAGACACTTTGTACCGCGAACCCGAAAGTTGTGGAATGAACTGCCAGCTGAGGTATTTCCGTTACGTTACGATATGGGATTCTTCAAGAGAGCTATGAACAGAATTCTGCAAGGTCGGTAGCGCATTGCACGCCCTCTGGTGTTGCGGGTGTTCATGGGCGGCGATGACCACTTACCATCATGTGGCCCGCCCAGTCGTCTGTCATCTATTATAGGTATAAAAAAATATATAATTATTATTGAGAAAATAATTATTTTGCTGAATTATAGTTTGTTTGGAATAGATATCCGTGATTTCAATCCACGGTCCTTATGATGAAAATATCGAAAATTTGCTCTCACTTCTACAATGGAAGCGACTAGCGATTTGAAACTGAATGCTAGGGACTAATTAAGTAAGCGATTATGTATCTATATATGTATGCTATTATATAGAGACATAATTTCTTCATTGCACCATCTACCTTAATTCATCTTCAGACTTCTCCTTTCCGCCCAAAGGTTGCCTGGAAGAAATCGCTTTAGCGATAAGGTCGCCGATTGTACTTCTAATAATTTACTTGTGTTTTTGTGTTTCTCTTCTGTATATTCTGGTGTATAATAAAGTATATCTATCTATCTAAGTAAAACTAGCTAAGTATTTATTTAACTAAAATGCAGGCGAAATGTAATTTGTACCTATATAAAATAGAGCAACCTATTTAGGTGGAATAATAAGGTTAATATTAAATAATAAATATATAATAAGAATTAAATATAGAATAATAAATATTTAAAAAAGGTTAATATTAAATTATTAAATAAATAACGATAACAATAATCCAAGTTTGTACAAATCAAAAAATACATTTAACTGAATTTATTAATATAAATAGTAAATAAAGTGAAATATTTTGTTATTCTACTGCAAATTTTTTCCCGCTAAAAGACTCCAACGACATTATGTAGGGCAACATCATTGTATAGATAGGTATCAACTACTTTCCATCAGATTGACTTTTATAATTACGAAATCCGTGGCATTAGGCACTTCTAGCAATTCAACCTCGACGACAACGAATACACGATCCCTAAAATAAGACGTCCAACTCCGAGAGCTCATATTTATTTTTATTTATTTATTTATTTATGATTATTTGCATGGACCGCGCTGAATGTGACAATACAGACGCTATTGTTTTCCGAAATAATAACGAGATATGGCGCTTCGATACAGTTTTTCTTCTTTTTTTTTCTCTTGTATGTCGTCACGAGAAACCTGCCTTTATGCCTTTAAAGGGAACGCATAATATCGGAACGTATTTTATGAAGAAATGGCATTTGAATAGGGCGAAAATATTAATATGTTGGATTGACTGGAGACGTGGTATGATGAACAGTGTTCAAAGTTAGGTTGATTGTTCTCACGCTTGATCTTGTATATAGAGTGTCGTAAAATGAACCCTGAGCGCTCGAGGCTCGAACGCTGAGTGATAGCTAATAAAACTGTTAGACCCCAATGTTAAACGCTCGTGAGAATTATGATCAAAATACTAAAAAATCTTAAATAATTTGTACAATTTGACATCATTTTATACACCTAGAAATGATGTTGTTGAATTAGTAGGTAAGTACTTATATATATCCTTTTGTCTTCTTTAAATTTAAAAGCAATAAATATACGATTCACGGCTTTGTAAAACGCTCCTCGTATAATCAAGGTTCTGATTATACCCACCACGCTGGTTCTAAGAGAATTGATTAATCATACCTAAAGCAAAGTCGGTTCTGTAAAGGTACAATACATGTTAATCGGTGTCAAGAAATCTGTATAGTGTACAAGTTAATTAGTCCATTTACAGCGAAGACCTACATGTCCTCGCAATCTGTACGAAGTGACCTTGAACGACGTCCAACAACATACACTATTGTTTCTTTGCAACAATGAAGTGAGAATGTCGATAATCCAATATTATCGCATGATAATACCACTTAGCACTGAATTAAGATGGCTACGGGACAATAAATACAGTTAAAATACCGCGGTGCGGCATAATTAGCAGCCACACAGAAGGCGGATTCGGAAATATGCGGCCGAGGCACCATAAATCCAATTACAGGTGAATTAATTCGAATAATACGCGGCCTGCATTTTTCCCAGAAAAATAAACATATGGCGACGTATATTGGGACGATTTTTTGTTTGTGTTTTTTAAGCGTTCCGATTTAAGGCAGCTATTCTAATTTTTTGGTGTACTCCCACCGTAAGTAAATCTTTAGTTAATTTAACTAAGCAATTTCTTTAAAGGTATTTTTGATTCACATTCGTGTAGTCGTGAGTTCAAATTCACGTTCCGTCGTACTACTGAGTTTCTACTTAAATATGAACCGTTAAAATTATCACTAACTCGGCGGTGAAGGAAACCAACGTGTGAAAACCAACATGCTTGAGAATTAAAAAATCTACAGCATATGTATCCCCCGACTATTCACATTGAACCCGCATGGTGGATTATGTCCCGAAGCAACCTAGTCACTTTACTAGTAGAGGCCTGTGTTCTATAGCCTTTTACCATCTAATTTAATATACTAAGCCTATAATTAATATACTTTACCTATAAATTCATATCAACTTTCTATATTATTTTACTTGTAAAATAATATAGTAAAATGTCAAAAATAAATGTTTAATTTGTTATTACATAAATGTATTACCTACATAATTTATTACCTACGAGTAGTTAATAAGTTCCCAAAAAGTTGTTTTTGATAATTTAACAACTAGGTACCTATATATCTGTATGCATATAGTTCAGCTACATATTTTTATATACTACACCTGATTTTATATTTACAATATCTAAATATTAAAAATTCTAAACATAAAAGGTTCAGCAACTCTAAACGGAACACGTCGCAGTAGGCGCAACGTTGAGGCGCGGTGTTCTTTTGCATTTTTTGTTAATTCGTAGGGGGCAGGTAATGAATCGGTGGCCGCCTTGTCCCCAATAAATACTGGCTACTGGTTAATTGAAACATTATAAACGAGATCTTATCACGCCGACGCAAAGACACCGCGGACGGAACGGACGCGGGATGTTTGGGACTGACTTTTAATGGTGTTGATGTATGAGTTTCATTGTTTATTTTAAAATTGTAGTCACGCATATGTGATAAATATACCTTTTTTATTTTATTAAAACTTTATAAACAATTTTTAAAAGTTCTTCGATTGTCTTTCCCGGCATTTTAATTTAGTTCCATTAATTAAATTCAATTCATTAATTTAGGATTCTGAATTATAGTGAATGTAATTAATATATTCTTTGTTATGGAGAAATTAAGATGAACTGATAGGTTAGATAGGTACCTACTTTTTTTATAGGGAAGTAGGCGGCTACCAAGCGGTCCCACGTGATGGTAAGTGATGGTAAGATTAAGGTGACACTCCATACTTTTAAAAAGGTAAAAAGGTCTCCTCGTAGATAAGTAGGTACTCATAGTTAGTTACAATTTTAGCAAAAAGCACCTACCACCCACCGAAACACGAGCGCACGGGGTAACAAAGCAGTACCTACGTTAAACACAATAAGAGATCACAACGAAACAAAAACAATAAACACTTCTCCTAACAAGCCACCGTGCAAAATACTTACAAACCTACATTTACCACCAACTTCACTTTTATCGTCTCAACTATAAAGTCCATTATTATCTACAGAAACAGCAATTTCAATTTGAACGTTTCATATTATTTTCCAAATTGGCAAGAGCTCTAGTATGTATGGAGAATAATAGAAAGAGAGGGTTAAGTTGCACTAGTTAAATTCAGTTGGAGATAGGATAGCGCGAGCGTCGGCGGCGCGAAGAAGCCTGCAGCGTATATTCTAATAGGCTATTAACATATAATGCCTCTGATTGGACGGATGCAAGCAGCAGATGTGACGTCGTATGCAGTGCAGGGGAGAGAAACCTTTTGCTTTAATTGAAACTGTAGTTGTCTTGAATAACAGAGATATTCCCAAAGTCTGGAGTAACAGAGTTCGTTCATGATGTAAATTGTAATCGTGTAAAATTCTTGTATTCTTGCATTCTTGTAAATCGTGGTTAATTTGTCGGGAATATATTTATTAAAACAGTTTAGAGACATTATATTAATCTTTGCATAACGTTCCAAAGTATAAATTACACATTCAGTAGTCGATTTAATAATTACAGTCTAATTTACACCACTTTCCAAACTAAAAGTTCAAAAAACGTTCAATTCTCTAAAGTACCTTATAAATATTAATGCAATTAGCTTGGGTTAGGCAACGGTA
Source organism: Sesia apiformis (assembly GCA_914767545.1). NCBI lineage: Eukaryota > Metazoa > Arthropoda > Insecta > Lepidoptera > Sesiidae > Sesia > Sesia apiformis. The sequence continues at coordinate 6,449,231 of OU611970.1, read as the reverse complement.
CGCGTTGCCTTATTTACGTATATCAGATGAACCATCGGCCTTTTTATGTGCTCTACTTCATGGTCGACTACAGAAAATATCTACTAATTATAATTCAATGTACTCGTAATAATTTAGTAGGTACTAACTATATAAAAAAGTTTTTCGTTTTCTTACATATTTGTTTGCTTCACTTTAAACCTATTTATCTCTGAGTTGATATTGCTGTGGTAATAAAATTTTATATGATTTCATTATTATGTGAATATTGTAATCGCAGTTGTGCGCCCCTGATTCCGCGATGGCGCGCGATACGGTAGCAAATAGCGCTACTTTCTCGCGACTACGTTACCTCACACTAGTTTTCCAACTAATTCTATTTGCAACCTACATCAAAATCCTTTTGGATAATTTTACAGCTTGTACCTGATACATAAAGTTTAATTTTGTTTGAAATGCCAACGGCGGTTAGGGTGTTTTAGACTGACAGTAATTTAAAATCAGAAAATCGCGGTTCCATTTTCGAAAACGTCTTAACATCCAAAGTTCCGTATGCGAATTTGAATAGTATTATTTCAATTTCAATTTGATTTTCGAACTGAATAACAACGTAAAACGTTTCTTGGAAATGATTGATGAAAATGTGATAACATAGAGGAAATGTAGACGGAATATCACGAAAATAAAGTTTATTTTAGTGTGATTTGGAGAATACGTACACCGTTTCGATATGGATGGTTCTATGCATGAGGAGCAACACATGAACTGCATTGTAGGTGCACCACGCGTTTGTAGAACCTAAATAGGGTAGGTAAGATTGTATGGAAAAACTTTAATATTCTTAAACCGTGTTACACAATTAAGCATCAATTAAGGACAAGTATTTAGTGCCGTGAGGTGTGGGCCGGCTATAGAATAGCATCACCCCATCCCTTCCCGCGGGTGTCGTAAAAGCGACTAAGGGATAACAAAGCGGCTACCACAAGCCCTGAGGAACTACACCATTTCTAAAGAGTGCCCTCGTCAACCCGCTTGGCCAGCGAGCGTGGTGTTTTAAGTCATCCCTGATGCGCAAGTCAATGGGCATGAGGAGTTTCATGTCCAGCAGTATGAACGGTAAAGGACTGGTTACGGTTATTAAAATAACGGTAACAAAAGTCTTTAATTTTACGCGTTTAGATCCGATTTACAATATAAAAAGGGAAAATTATTAAGCAGTTTCCATACTAGGTGAGCTCCAACAATCCGCATCGTGTGGGACTGAAATAATAGGCTCGCACACTGGGAGGTATTGAGACATCAGCCGGTATTAACTGCCTCGCGATACCGCGCCCCCCTACCGCCTCGTTAGACGGACCGCTTTGTATGGAAACCTGTTATAGAGTATATGAAACTACAAGTATGGTAACTTAGCCGTTCGTCTAAATAATTGCCTAGATCTATCGGAATAGGGTTGTCACTCGTCATTACGATAAATATACACAAAGCGTACAAGACGTAGGTACCTAGATAGATAATATTTTCTTTATAAAGTTTCGATATGAGTTCAGGTGAAGCCCCATATGGAGTTTTGCTCTCATCTGCCTCAAGGGGTTAAGCTACAGTATGGGTTCTTCAAGAAAGCTGTGTATAGGATTTTGCAAGGACGGCGGCGTGCCCGCACAACCCCTGGTGTTGCAGCTGTCTATGGGCGGCGGTAACACTTACCGTCACATGGGACCGCTTGCTCGTCCGCCCACATTTTTATATAAAAAAAAAAAATCTATGGGCCGGCGCACCGAAATACCAATTGGGCCCATTTGACTCCATCCAACGACGTGCTGTCCGTATTGTCGACGACCCCACTCTCACGGGCGGTTTAGAATCCCTCAGCATTCGGAAAGACGTTGTGTCTCTTTGTGTGTTCTACCGCCTGTACAATGGGGAATACTCTGAAGAATTGTTTAAAATAATTCCCACCTCTGGCTTCTACAACCGCACCTCCCGTCACAGAAGTGCGGTCCATCAGCATTTCCTCGATACGGAGGTGTCGCGTACTGTTCCGTCCAAAAATTATTTTATACCGCGAACCTGTAGGCTGTAGAACGAACTGCCTCAAGGGGTCTTTCCATTAAGCTACGATATGGAGTTCTTCAAGAGAGCTGTGAATAGGATTTTGCAAGGTCGGCGGCGCGCCCGCATGCCCCCTGGTGTTGCAGGTGTCCATGGGCGGCGGTAACACTTACCGTCACGTGGGACCGTTTGCTCGTCCGCCCACTAGTCTATAAAAAAAAGCGTCAAAAAAGGAAAAAATAATGTCAAATGTCATTAAAGCCCATTTGTCGTAAATTAATTGGGCGTAAATAGCAAGTGGAGTACTGAATTTAACATATCTAAGTGCGTAAAATACCTACGTATTTTATGCTTATGTGAAGTTGAACTACGGTTTGCTTTCTATATGTCGTTCTTATGATTAGATTAAATTAGGTCTCGTTAATATAAAACTGAAGACTAGGACATTAGTGCAGTATGCAAATTGAAACTCTAAGCACTTCGAACGATATGTAAATGGAATATAGATTAGTGTGGCGTGAATCTTGCCTTATTTATAGTATTTAAATATATTTTTTTTTATATTGGATGCATATTTATGCCATGGAAATAGATTTGAAACTATCCTATTTGTAACGACGTTCCACTAACTATATATTTGTTGAATTTGGTAGCGTAAGCCAAATCGTTGCCGTTGGTAGCGAGATTTTAGACAAAAAAAAGCAAACTGAAAACAACTAGACAATTAAAGAAAAAAACGTCTTACTCAGTTAGCATAACAGCAGAACCTACGACTTACGACAATACCAACTATTAGTATCTAAAGGTCGCCAATCCTAGCCTACTCACAAGACTTCCTGGTTCTTTATTGTCTCTCCAAAGACTGAGTTAGAATTAGGGATCGCAATACCGCCTCCATTTAATAAAATTAAAACCGATATTAACGATATTAAAATATTACGAATGGCGGTGACTTTAGTTCTTTGACAAATGTCTCCGTTTCGAGTAAGATTCCGCAAAGAAACTCCGAGTTCCCTCCGTGGCTCGCTGAGTAACTTTGAACTTATAAATCAGGCCCACCGTTAGAGGTCGCGATAATCATAACTGGTGGGACGCACTAATTGAAGACCTTCGTCGTCAAACATTGTGGTATAGGCTTCGCGAAGAGCCGATGCGTTTTTCCAAATGCCGCCCAGCCAAGCTAAATGCGACCTCCTTGTTCAAATTGCACTTGCCTAGTTGAATGGTTTGCTCAAGGTAGACAACTTCCAGTGCTACGCCTTCTACGGCTACCAGTCTCGGAAGAACATGTTAATTGAACATGATTTTTGTTTCGTCTAAGTTTATTCCGATACCGACGCGTCGTGATGTTAAGGTTGTTTAGTATCCAGCTCAAATCTTCCAGGGATTCTACCGCGATGACTGTGTCATCAGCGAAACGAAAATGCGAGATGTACTCACCTTTGATTGATTGATGTGATTGATTCCACGTCCTTTCCAGTTCAGAAATCTAAATGCATCTTCCAGCGCGTTTGTGAACAGTTTCAGCCCTCTACGCAGCTGGATCGGCCTGATCTGCTGGTCTTGGATTCGGACCGTCATGCTCGCAGTGTTATATAGACATCTCAGCACCTCGATATGTCGCCAATCGACTTGGCACCGCTGTAAAGATTCTAGAACAGCCTAGATTTCGATAGAGGCGAAAGCTTTCTGGTAGGTACTCCACAAAGGCTGATTCTACTCTTAAGTCTTCTGTATAATCTGCCATAGTGTGCGAAAGTGGTTAGCGGTGCTGTAGCCTTTTAGAAACCTGGGGCTGGGACTCGTCTAACCTCAAGGCGAGACAATTTGTAATTACCCTCGAGAACAACTTATATACATGGCTCAGGAGAGAAAAAAGTCTATAGTTCTGCAATAAGGGGCCAGCCATAAATTATGTCACACGAATTTCATGATCTTTGGAGTCACCCCCCCCCCCCCGTCCTTGTCACAGGTGGTCACATTCGTATGACCCCCTTTCCCCTGGTGTGACGTCACGTATTTTGCAATTTTAAATTTAGAAATTATTAAATTAAAACAGCACTTCCAAAATTATAATATTTTAAAATTGAAGTTTAGAGTTTTAATACTTTAGATTTATACATGTGACGTCACGAAGCTTATGACTCGTCCGTCCCCCCTGTCACACTTTGTTGACCCCCTCCCCCCCCACCCCTTAACGTGTGACGTAATTTATGGATGACCCCTAAGGCCTTGTCTCCCTTCTTGAAGAACAGGACTACCACACTCCTGCTCCGAGCCTCCGATGTTATGCCACCGTGTAAGACGGCAGCATTAAACATTAAACTGTTTAAGCATTAAACAGGTGTTGCAGCTCTCGTAAGACGGGGGTTCCTCCGGCTTTCAGATGCTTTGATGTTACACCGTCTTCACCGGCAGCCTTACCATTCTTAAAATCTCCGAGGGTAATACTAACTGAACCAGATTGAAGTCCGGGATATTGTCGGTATGGTGGAGTGTTAACTTCGCACGGCAATCGTTCTCATTAGCATCATAATAAAATACTTTACAAAATCATTAATAACTCACTGGAAATTGAAATTATTTTCTAAAGCCTGGTATGTATTATCGATACGTCTACAAAATGGATACGCGAATAAATCAATAATATAGTATTCTTCTTATTAATATCTTATTAATAGTATTCTGAATATATATCTAAGATTAGAGAAACTTAAAAAAATATGTGATTGAGAGGTCTAGATTCGTGCCATCGTTTAATCACTACCGAGCTCGTTTCCGAGAAAATCCTCCACACATTCGTTCGGAATCTATATCTATATCTATACCAATATATAAAGAGGTAAAATTGTGTGTTTGTAGGTATGTTGGGGGTAATCTCTGGAACTACTGAACCGATTTCAAAAATTATTTCACAAATATAGGCTATATTATATTATGAAATTTTGAAAAAAAATATTTTGTAAAAAAAACTTATAAACCGAAGCGAAGCGAGTCGCTAGTATCATATAAAAAAGCAAGCAATGTACCAAATATGTTTACCTAAAGGAAATCCGTGGATATGTAATAAGTCTGTGTGTTACTGTGAATGCTCGAACTATGGTAAATCCTAAGATCTTCCAGTAAAACCTAAGATTTATCAATTCTTTGTGGTAAAAGTCGGAAATGTATTGCGATCATCGTTAATTTCGAACTTTTACCAGAATTCACTCGGTATATCTTAGGTTTTACCTCAAAAACATGGTAACTGTTGAAAAAATAGTCAAGTCTTGACTCATCCTGAGTCATTGCAACTGCTCCGGCGCTACGGGAAGTGCAGCCCCTTCGCCCTCGCGTAACACAGCACAGTAACCCGTGCGAGCCGTAGCGGCTGAGGCTGGGACCAGATAGCCGAAGCTGCGGAAGCGAAGCTGAAGCTGCGGAGGAGGGCTGCCCTCCCTTCACGCCTCCGGCTTATAAAAACACTCTAGGGGTAGGGCAGACAAGTACCACGTGGATTCGGGATTGACAACTTGACAAGGTTGACATTCGGGGTCCAAAACCAACATTTACAAACTTAAAACCTGTTGTGCCAAATTTTGATGGTAAAAGCCCACAAAATCATCTCACATTATAAAAATCCTTACATTTACCAACTCCTGTTGGTAAATCCGAAGATTTACAAGTAAAACCTAGGATTTGCCAATATACGTGCTTTTACAGTAACATATATTACAAGCTTGTTAGTAGCTTGCAATATGATTGTGTGCACAACTGGCGGGTCCGCGACGCAGGCCGACCACAGCTCGATGTCAACATTTGCTCCCTCGATTCCACCCTTGGCGCCCGCCGGGAAATGACATAGGCTCTTTTATTCTATCCACTCTATACAACTTGCTATGCAATTGCTACGAAATTTTCAAAGTAACATCGTTGTGCGGGAATTTAAGAATTTCTCTTTCTTAATGTAAACAACAATTATGAGATATTTTAGTGTTATACTACAATACTATTAAACGTTATAAAATATAATTAAAGTTACCTATATTTAGTGTAAGTTGTTGTTTGGAGATGCTTTTCAACAAAATTTGCAGCAAAATTATTACTACGTAATAAATCAATACTATTATAGTATTAATTTATTACGTAGGTATAGTTATTTTAGCCCGGTATTCCGGTATTTTCGTGATCAGGAATCCCGGTTTACTTATTACGGTTTAAATCCCGGTTTTTAATTGTTAATGTAATTATTGTTAATTAATAAAAGTAATTTACAGTTTTACGGTGAACTGAACTGTGTATAAAGCAGTACCAATTGACCCACTGCGTTGAGCTGTTGGCAGCTTGCAGGTAGAGATGTTATAAAACCGTTGAATTGCGTACCGAAATAGATGAAAATTGGTATTTAAAAATTTAATTTCCCATTTCTTATCTAATATAAGGTATAAATACTAATATATACTACTTTTATTATACTATTCCATTGTATATATTACTACGACTACTTCTATTATACGATAGGTATATCGAAATTAATTTATAGCATATATAGGTATATATAGATATACCCCTAGGTATCTTACAACGTTAGTAATAAGAACTATAATCGAATGGTTTTGGGTTCATTAGCGTGTTGCTGACTGTACCTATAATATAATAGAACTCACTGAGAGTCCCCGAGACGAGATTCCCGAGATATGCAAAGACTATCAACACTACCCAGACCAAGATTCTTAACCAGCCAAGATTACTCCTTTTCAATACATAAATTAATTGTGAAATATACGATAGCGGTTAATTCAAAATCATAAAATGTTGAATAAAAAAATAAATATAGACGTCTGTATCTTGATTATTCTACCATTGCATCTGATAAGTGTACCAAGGATAGAAAACCTTTGCACATCTCTTCATCCATGATTTGCATATTTAATAAATTCAATATTAATATTTAAACAGTAATTTTATTTTTCCTTCTTTCTTATTTATTTTTTGTTCATATCATGTTATGCGTGCACAATAAGGTGTCAGTATTGTCCGTGTGGGCTTATTGATTTACTAATTTAAAACTTAGTTGTTTTAAGATTCTGCATAAATACGAGTAGAAACATGCTCTAACATCTGATATTTAAGATAAAACAATAAATATAGATATGTTGGTTTTTTAGAGTTTCACTAAAGTCTCAATATCTGGGAAACTAAGACAACAATAAGGTCCTTAAACTCAGTTTCTTTTATTTTATACAGTTTATTAAGGAAGCATACAGTCATAATATTAAACCATACTTAAACAGAATACTATTAATATATTATTACACCGGAATACTTATTTGAAAACATATACATGTGCGTGTATATGTGTATAATCACATCTAAATATTTTTTTTATTTTGAGACATAAGAAGAAATTTACTACAGTGTAATTACCTACTATATGGTCATTAGGTTTTAAAATAAAATATAGTACGCATACATCGAAATTGGTACGCTTGCCGATACCGTCTCACTTCGCGTCCCTAACATGCTTCAAGCTCGATAGCTCAATTTAACCCACGGGCGAGTTAATTATTCAAAAGCCATTAAGCCGAGCTAAGAGCCACTAATCGTTCGGTTTCCGCCACCAACCGCCGCTGGTAATTATCGCTCGTCTTAAACACGCGGCTTTTTTTATTTATCTCCGGCCTTTTTTGTTTTTCTTTTTCGTGCTAGACGTGGGCGTGAGTGGTTTGGATTGGGATTATATGCTGCCAGTATTTGTGGCTATATTTCGTTGAATTTGAAATACCATTTTATGAATTACAAATGTTAGATATTATCTTTTAGTGCAAAATTATATGCGAGTTATAGAGAACCTAGATTTAGCAAATCGTCGGTCTAAATGGTTTGCAAACTGGCCAGTTAATTCCTGTCAAGTTTAATTTTGAGCTGGTATTTATTCCTTTTTGTATTACTTAAATATAGATTAAGATATTGAATTGTCATATTAGATTTAATACGTCGGGCGGCAACTTAAGTACTGCATTTCATTATTATTGAATATATTCTTAAAAAAAAATCGAATATAATTTTAGTTCTGTTTCAATAGTTATTCTTCTTTTCTTGATACCAGTGCCAAGTTTTCTTCGCAATTAACAACTTGTCAATGTCCAGTTCCGTAGAAGTAAGTTAGGAGTCTTTTTGGAACCGCACGCAAAACGCAGTCTTATGCTTTCAATTAATTGTCACAAACGTTACGCAGTTTGTAGTTTAAACTATTACTATTAAACCACCAAACCTGTATATACATTGGATATACATTTTTTTAAATAATCAAACAAAAACTCGAGTTCCCGCCAAAAAGTCCGTCTCAATGTGACTCGTATGTGAACCGCTTCACAACTTTCTATTAGGAAGCGTTAACAGCATTAGTAAAACATTTTAAAAATACTCTTCCGTTTTGACATAATGCGAATGAGTGGCGCCCTCTATGTCCTAATTCACTTTACTTTTATCCACTAATGTGCGCCCATACATTAATGGTACTCTAATGATTGTAAACTGTTTTTTTAAAAGGATAACGATATAAGTATGTACTTACAATGTGAGTAAATTTTACTTTAAAATTACTTGTTCGATCTACATGCAATTCTTTTTGTTGTAATAAATATTCCATTATTTTTAAGGATCAAACGATAAATAGCAAAATATGAGTGTCAGGGCTCGATATTTCATGTTTTGTAAAAAATGAAAACGTCGCTAAGAATTGTAAGAAATTAAATCACAGATATAGAATTAAGTGAAAAAATACACTTTTTCTATATGTAGGAATGAACCGAAATAATATTAATACTTATAGATAGTAATATTTCGCGGTAAATGTGTTTGCGTAATTAATTTTAAGTAGATAAATAAAAAAAGCAATGAGTTGAAGAAATAATTAGGTATTAATACGTAGGTACTAATTGAATCTTCCGGGCTACTTGGCCGAGGTCTTGTGGAATCTCTTCTCTTTCTTCCAAACCTCGGACCTCGGCCAAGTAGCTCGGAAGATTCAATTAATATAGACACCGGCCGAGAAAGCCTACACTCCACTGTTAATACGTACCTACTCGTTTATCGTGGCATTTTATGTACCTATAGGTACCTACCACTGGTACCACTCATGTCCACAGTTCCACAGTCACAAGGAATTCTGCATCTATGTGTTTTGGTTGATCGATGATTATATAGCTATAACTTTATGTAGTCGGTTAGATAAGCCTGGAGACAGTATGCACAACGTATAAAATCAAGCCTAATTAGTCTATTATACATAGATAAGTTTACTATTTGTGTCATAAATATGTGTTTACACAAATATTATAGAAAGAAACAGAATAAATTTATTTCCGTTCTAAACAGTCAATAGAGAAACTGGATGTCATCATAAACACATAAAACACGTCATCGCCTCGTCATTTAACTGTAAAAAGTCGTTAAACAACGCAATAATGACTTGTCACAGTGAAATAAAACAATCGACCGCGTTTATGACAGCCGGCGCCGACGGCGATGCTGTTGTGACAAAACTTGTGACAAGAACTGTGATGAGAGGTGGCATGTGACAAGTGACAAGTTACGACTGTGGTAACCGAGTGGGATGTTATGATTTAGCGAATAATCTTTTACTGTTGGGAATTTGCTTGAGGATCAAAACTGTTCTATTATAAGATATTTAAAAAACCTGAAACTACAACACTCAAATGCTTACCTTAAAATGGAACACATAAAGGCTTTCAAATAGCCGAAATTGGAACACATAAAGGTTTTAATAGCTTAAAATAGAACACAAAGGCTTTGAAATAACTTAAATTAAGGAGTTATGCTTTTTGATCTACAAGTCTATTCTCTTATCAATATGCTTAATAATAAATCTGCAAGGTTTTCATTTGTTTAAAGACAAATTATGATTGATCGGATTTGAATGGTGTGTGGTGTCTTTGTATGTCTCTGGACCCAAGACACAGGGAATTCTAGTATAGGCCATTCAGTGTGACGCTATTATTTTATTATTATTTATTACAAGCCATATTATTACTCTTCTGAGCACTATCTCTATTCTTTAGAATTCTTATCTTTTACTCTCAAAATTCTTAATGACTTATACAATTCAATTATCCAGATTTTTTTACGATTCCCTCGGTTTCCAAAACTTCAAATACGCACCAAACAAACATCAGACGCCTGATCCCCTGATTAATTTTGTTACAATTATTTTTGATTCGTGAAAACATGTCTACTGTAGGTACTTCGTAAAAACCTTCAATATCTCTATATTGTTTATTCAATCTTACATTGCGACTGGAACTGGGCCCTTTTTTTATCGTCCACCGCTGGGACACGGGCCTCCTCACGCACATTGTCTTGTGCATGAGGAATGTGCTCGTATGGCCTTAAAACCCCACGCTGGTCTAGTGGGTTGGCAAGTCCTCCTATTTAGAGGTGATGTTGTTCCTCGCGACTTGTGGTACATAGCAGCTCTATTATTCCTTAGTCGTCTTTTACGATTCCCACTGGAAGAGATAGAGTGATGCTATTCCAAAGCCGGTCCACACGACACGGCTAAAAATTCAATAGCTTAAATATAACTCGTCATGTTTGATGCATGAATTATATTAATAAGTAGGTGTCGTCTGAATGTCAATAACCTTTCCTCTTATAAAACAAATGGTGGTGTTCCGGTAAGAAGGAAAGGAATTTATTCTGAAATACCTACCTACACCTAATCAATTGAGACGCCGTAGGTATTTAAGACATTAAGTTAAACGTTGAAGTTTAAAAAAAGATGTTTTTGAAAGATTGTAAATTGTAAAATAAAAACTCATTGGTAGATAATAGTTATGATTTGAAGTAGGTGCGTATACATTGTACAATGTACCTACAGGTATTATTATACAAAAAAGTCTTATTTAAACGAAAAGAAAAACAATGCCACATGAACAGTAAATCATTATCAGGTGTTTTTAAATAACATATATAAATAATTTTAAATTACTAGGTACCCATGTCGACCTAAGGTACTATTTAGATAGGTACCTAAGTTTGTAATTACAATTACAAAGTCGACGGAGACACGTAGGTACTAAGTACCTACCTATGTCGACCTAAGGTACTAAATACCTAAGTTTATAATTACTATTACAAAGTCGACGGAGGCACACGGAGGTTCTAAGTACCTATGTCTACCTAAGGTACTAAGTCCCTATGTTTGTAATTACTACTACAAAGTCGACGGAGGCACAGGGAGGTTCTAAGTACCTATGTCGACCTAAGGTACTAAGTACCTACCTAAGTTTGTAATTACTACTACAAAGTCGACGGAGGCACACGGAGGTCTGCTTCGTGGGACTCTCATTTTATTATTGTCACCAGAGAACCTAAACCTAACCTTGTACTATTAGTTATTCTGTGACCTTACTCACTTTTAAACTTGTTACCTACCATCGATGTGCTGCTGCCCATGTACATAGTTATTTCTCTGATACTCATTTAATTATATCCCCAAAAACATATGTAGGTTAATTTTACAAAAAATAACAGCTATCCAATTTGCCAAAACCAATCATAATAACTTTTATATTTAATTATAGCTTACGTCAAATCCGAAACAGGGGAACACAGAAAAAATGTAACTCAATAATATTTACAACATTATTTTGCTTATCCCAATCCTATATTTAATTAGAAATATGTCTTATTTAGAAGAAATAAAGGTTGAAATTTTGTTTGGAAGAGAATGTAAAAAGGTTGGTATTAGAGAATGATATCATTTGTCAGGTAACATGACTCGACCCCCACCAAGTGGTCCCTCCCACCTATTATTTATTGAAAAGAACAATAAAGGTCTATTTTTTGGACGAAATATCTTAATTAATACGTCTGCTGTTATGGGATTGCCAGACAATCATAAAATTTTATATGACTGAGTTTGGCTACTTGAAACACGGTAATCTAAACTGACTTAGGAAGAATCCTGCACAACAATTTCTTATTACGATTACTTATATAATAATTATTACCAAACTACCGTTGTCATTTTTTTTATAATTGAATTATAATGTCATTTGATGTCATTATAACTGTCATTTTATATTTTTATATATACTACTGCTATACATTACAAGTCACTGAAAGTCTACTGAAAGGAGAAAGCACAGAGTGGGTTTTTGAGGGGGAGAGTGCACGCTGCAATCCAACAGCCGCTGAGCGCGCTCGACTGGCCACGTTACCCCTCTCTCACAGAAGACTACCTTGAAATGTACTGCATTTTCCACTTTATCGTATTTCCCCAATGTACGTACGTGTTTCGGTAGTGAGTGAGATGTGCCAGAGCCCATTCCAATCCCATTTTATCCTTCCCCATTTCCCGAACCCTTTCTCCAAATCGATTCCTATATTCCATTCCATTCGTCTGCCGCCTTCGTCCATAATAAAAGCACAATTTTGCATGCACGGAATTAACATTTATTTAATGTTAAGATTGCGTAGATCTTCCATCCAACCAATTATTATCGGAGACTCAGCAAAACAAGGTGGAATACTGCGGTGGTATTAACGATCTACGATTGAAATTTCCACGTTGTCAGATAAAAATCTAGTTTCTATGACCAAAAATGTTGCGTTTAATAAAATAAAATTTCAAATTGGTACATAGTTATAATATGTATTCTTTCTTTATTAATCTCCAAAATTGAGAAAATGTGAGACTTACGAAATATCTCCTTCAAGTAGACAGATGTAATTTACTTTTAACCAGATAATGACTATCAATAAATCATTTTTATACTATACCTACCTAATGTAGGTACAACCAACGGGATTATATGCAGAGCTTGCATGGAGGCTGAGGAAACTCCAACCCATGAGCTGCTGCTGAGATTCGAGAGTGTAGCGGCACATCGCATAAATATCGTCGGCACTCTACAGACACTACAGGAGGCTAAAAAAGTTTCTACATTTCTTAAGGAAACCGGGCTGATAATTTTGCTCACTTCAGTTCAATCACTCCCTGGAAAGGGCATGTAAAAATCAACCGTTATTAATATAAAAAGGAAAAAGACTCGAAAGTAATCGTAAACATTAAAGCATCCCGCCATTATGAAATTTCTTAATCTGGATATCGCTGAGTCTTTTCTTGAATGCAATATTTAATAACAATTATGGATGTGGATTAAGATGTCGGTATCGTCCGGCTAATTGAGATATTCGATTTTATTGTTTAATATACGAGTGCTTTAGTTGTTGGCCGCTGCCGACGGGTAATCTTGAGTACGGTTAGCGTAATCTTTGTAATTTTAAGAAATTAAAAGGAGAACTATAAGAGAAAAGAATGAAAAATTAAAATATTATTGTAAGATTGAAGATTCGAATATAGAGTTACCACGTGAGTCTACTCAGTAGACTCTACTGTATCAGTTTATTTATTAACAGAAATCAACAGCGAAACCAATTACCTACTTACAACAAAACTTATATCCTTATAAACTATTCTTATCGCCACAAGGGATTTTACTATGTACACATTATATAAAACAAACATAGGTAGGTTGAAGACTGTAACACGAGACTGATGTGTGGTATTTGTTACGTGTGGTAAAATTGTGTGCGTGTGTTTGCGAGAGCGTGTACGCACACATGTGATGAAATAAATTGAGGATATTGTAATAATAACTATTAATGTAAGTTATTTTAATAACTATTATATTATAAGAAGGCGACAGACGAGCGTTCAGTCCAGCTGATGGTAAGTGGATACTGTTGCCCATAGACATCCACGGTACATGCCAACTTCAGTCCACAATGACAAAAGTTGGCACGGATGCGTTGCATGCCTTTGAAGATGTAGGATTGGATTTAGAAGAACGGTTGGACAAATGAAGAGGGACGGGATAGGATGGGATGGGAACAGGCTCTGGTATATTTCACTCAGTACCGAAACACAAATGTACATTGAGGAATAAGATAAAGTGGGAAACGCAGTACATTTAAAAGCAAATAAAAAATATTCAAGTAATCTTCTGTTGATGTCTTCACACTAAATATTCAATATTTAATAAAGAGATCATACAACGCCGATTATATTTTAAATTGTAATGGGCACACCTACCTACGGGGCTGGCAAGACAAAAAGCCAGGTGGGTTAAACCTCAGATTTCAAGAAAGTTTCTTTTATCCAACGATATAATGACAAAATGAATTAAGCTATTGATTATATTACATCACTGATATAGAATATATACGTACGTAATATAGTTCAAATTGATAAAAAATAAAATATACATGATGCTGTACAAAAAAAAAAGATTATTTCTGTTTCTCTCTTAAAATACTTATCTGGCCTTTTTGCTGAGATCATAACTTTCGAATTTCGAATCTCTTGACAGACAGAAATTAAATTTATCGGAAAAATAATTTAGGTCTGTATTTCAGTTAATTCATTGACATAAGTCAATTGTTAAATTCGATGCTGAGCCAAATTGTTTCAAATACATACATAGTTCCAAATCTCTGGGCCACAAATATAAGCGTGTCAACTTTTCTAAAAGTAATAATAAATATCCAGCATCTATAATCTATTTTTTTTTCTAAAGACCGTTCCGACTGGCGCTGACATAGTTCTTCTTTATATTTATTCTGTGTATCAGTTTATAGCATTCTACTGCTAAAGACAGGTCTCTCTTTGTAATCACGAGAGGGTTTCAGAACGATCCGTGCGGGCGAGCGCTGGCAGGTTGGTTTATTGTGATATAAATTTATAATAAATAGCGGTAACCTTTTAAATACTCACACAAGACTACGATTAAGTCTAATTAAGTCTGATCCTAAACTTTTAATTTACGAAATAGGTCGTAAAACAATAGATAAATACGAGTATGTTCTTACAAAAATAAAATTTGGCGTCCACAAGAACGGACTCACAAATTATTAGGTATATCGGTACCAAAAAATCATAAATAATAAAGGTTTTCACTTAAAATAACTCAGACAAAAAGATATTATCTGAAGATCCCAAAAAATTCGCCACCAAAACCATATTTCACACTAATTATAAAAAACGTCAGAAATTAAATCAATTTACTCGGTTGACCCGGCCCGGGGCAAAAAAAGTTAGTAGTTTTTCCTTTTTTTTTTTCACCAAATAACAATAAATAATGTCACGCGGCAGGTGAAGAAAGGTCCTTTTGTATGACATTTGTGCTTTGTAGGACAAAAAAGTCACTTTATGTCGTGTGATTTTGGTCAGTTTTATCTTTTAACAAAATATAGCCTTCTATCGAGCAGCGTGAAATAGTTCACTTTGAGATAAATGTAGAATTGCTACTACCACAATTTAGTAATATTTTTATTTAGAATTAAAGCATAAAAACATGTAAAGAGCTGGCTCTTAAAAAAAAAATGTTCTGCATTATTCTATTATGGTTAATAGCCTTAAGTTGAATATTGCATAAGGATAGTAGTTACTATAGGTATGTACTTAATATTTGTACTCAACTCACGCTAGCTTAGTTCTGTATATAGCACAATGCGACTTACAAAACAGAGCACTCCTAAAATCTCCTACCGAACATTTACGTCCGTTTTATTGTTCATTTTAGTTTTGGACATATTAGTTAGTTATTAAGTCTAACGAGTGTTCGATCAATTACAAATCCTTTTGCTTTATTAATTTCGCGTTAGGATAAGACTTTCACGTTTCACAAATTCAATAGGAATATGAAATATATTGTTGTAGAACGTATAATATTTTTTTTTCACAGTTTAGAGCATCGACTATTAACCTTATTGACTTTAGATAATTATTTATGGACTGCAAACCTTGTTATTGTTTTAACGCTTAGGCCAGTGTTTAAAACATTAGCAGGAAACAACACTTCATACACCTAAATTACTTCAACACTTTTAATGATAGGCGGCCTTATTAGGCGGCTATTGCTTGTGTGTATCTTATGTTAAATGTAATTTAGTACTTAGTTAAGTTAAAACAAGAATGCAATAAAGTATTTTCGTTCATTGATTCATTCATCTAATTCTTTCATTGTCTAACTAGAAACAATCAAACGCTGTTATGATTATGTAGGCATAAACATCTCTATACAAATCCCCATCAAGGGTCAGGTATAAAGATTTTTTTAGCAATTTTTTTGGTAGCGAGCGTCGCCGCGCGATCGTTAAGTGAAAAAGGACTCGTTTCGGCTCTTTTGTGGCCCAAATGTTAAATCGAGACGGTAGCCGGTTCGATACGACATACTATTATCGGACTAATTAATCGTTTTGTTTTTCACATGCGATTTTAATGTGTATGCCGCTTAATTGAGATGGAGCTCCGAATGTCTGTCTAATTGATGCGAGGGATTTGTCTAAATTTAGGTTATTTTGTGCGAATTATCTTTAATATGTAGATTGAAACATACCTAGCATAAGAAGGTATGTATGGCAGATGAGCAGAAAGTTTACCTGGTGGTAAGTGGATACTATCGCCCATGGATATAAGTACCTACATGCTAATGGTACGGCGCTTAAAGCGAGACTGGATAATAGAAATACCTAAGTACATATTTAGCTAGATGTAATTAAACTTTCCTTGTCGTAACCAGGCGTTTTTTCACTGCTGAACACGGGCCTTCTCAGGCATATTGCATTGTGCACGAGAGATATGGCCTTAAAACGCCACGCTTGTCAAGCGGGTTGGCAAGACCAGTCTTATAGAGATTTTAGAGATGTCCTGTAGTTCCGCAGCGCTCAGGGCTTGCGGTAGCGGCTTTGTTATTCCTTTGTCGCCTTTTACAACACTCACGGGAAGAGATGAGGTGGTGCGCTTCAAAAGTCAGCTAAACCTTTCCATATTGAGTGTATGTTACATTTTTATTTGGTTTTAGGTTTTAAGATATGGCATATAAGAACATGGGTCTAGTTGCCTTAGTTATATGAATAAATATTTCGCAGTGGAGTAAATACTCGTCAGATCGCAGTAAGCGTCGTAATATAACGAGTCAATCAACCATTACTGCTATAAAAACCATCTCGAACTCGCTACCAATTTGACGGTGTCGCTATAAACCATCAATGACAGACGAACAGACAATGTCGCGATATATAACGCCGCTGTCAATGGGAACTTCTTTATTTATGTCGCGGAGAGGTGGGATGACGCTCAATATTGTGTTATTGTATGAGACTATGGGCTATAGGAACGTATTGAAATGACTACAGTTAAAAATATTTAGTTTGCATTTGCATCGGGTTAGTTTCAACTGCTTGAAACAAAAAGCTGATTTTTTTTAATGAATTATATACTTTACCCAATGAAAAGCTTGTGATCTGTCCATTTCTGAATATATCTCTCGTATAGACCCATAACACACGGTCAGACTACAAAAAATAAAAAAAAATCTTGCTAGGGCCCAACCCACTACTTTTTAAAAAACATGTACAGACACCGGTTTGTTACGATTTTATTATATATATTGATTAGAATATTTATTATTAAAACGTTAAATAGAAATAAAAAAGGATTCGTAAATAACAAGATTCATTTTTTCAAGCAGGTATCGTCCTTTTTATCCTTATATCACATTTGTTTTGTGCACCTATGTAATTGAAAATTATCGACTTGATATTTTGTGAACGGATTATTCTTGTCTTTCAAAAACATGATTAAATTCCAAAAAAATGAAATCCAGTAACAGACTGAACACATTAAGCTGCTCCGTTGACAAAACATGATTAATGACACCAATAAAAATATTTAAAAAATTTCATTCTGGATATTAGTAATACCTACTGTATTTTTTGCTTTTGAATCGTGACAAAAAATGGAGAATTCTAGTGGTCCGGGTTCTCATTGTATTTTATATTGAATGGGCACCATTAGCCACACTTGATATCAAGGACCTTTATTCTTGACTATCCAATCATACTGTGGTTTCACTTGGGTATGCTCTCATTTAATTTCACTATAGTAGGTAGTAAGTACACGAAACATTGCATAGTTAATTTTTATAGAACGAAGGCGGCAGACAAGCATACAGTCCGCCTGGTGCTAAGTGGACACTATTGTCCATCGACAAAAATGACAACAAAAATGTTGGAAAAATGAGGAGGGACAGGATGGGATGGAATGAGATATTTTCGGTATATTTCACTGACTACCGAAACATATACGTTGTAGGAATAGGATGATGTGGGAAATGCAATAAATACATTTCACAGCAGAGTTTTGTGAGAGAGTCAGAGTCTTGGCCAGTCGAGTTAGCCCGCCGCCCGGCGGCTGCCAGATTGCAGCGTGCCTCTCTCAAGTAAATAATAAGTGTTATAAAATATGAAAGAGTGGTCGATGTTCGTAGCCAATTTTATAGAATACTTGAGCAACGTGACAATGTTAATTTGAGGGAAATTAAAAATAATGGGTACTATTTGTAAAAAAAGTAACAGAATTAAAGTCTCCTGTATTAAAAGAAATTTCTTTTAATGAAAAGTCTTACTGAAACCAATAAATCTGTTTACCTATTCACCACTTTGTTACATTACTGATTCATCATTTTTCCTTCCTTCTCTGTGTCGTTTGCTGTTACTATATATTGGTTTGCGTCATGTCATTCATTACCCATTAACATAGCCTTAGTCGTGTTCTCATTTTATATCAGGTCAGCCTGTTTAGCCTTCATATGTGCTAAATAGACGGTCCAGACGAAGCTTGCTATACTTACAAAGACAATTCTATTCTTCTCTGATATGAAATAAAAGTTCAAAGTTTGTACAGTGGGCCAGAAAACAACGCCAATTTTGTATGTAGGCCATAACTTATCCCGTACTTCATTCATGCACATTTTTATTGGTTTGAGCTCCAATGCGCTCATTCCAAAAAAGAAGTATGCCATTGCTAGTGGACTGTACGAGACCTGCTCGATGGCAGCTCTAGTGAGAGCTGTCTTCAAGTCTTTACGTTTGAAGTAACGACCAGAATACTTCATCCAGCCATAGAAGACAGGGGCCATAAAGAATGTGCCAAATACTCCGAAGCGGCCTGCGCGCATCCAATCGGCATCTTCCACAGTCGTCCCATGTTCTAAATACTCCTGCGTGATACTACAGGTAGGCCAAATGATGGCATAAGACACCATACCTCTTATAAGAGGGAACTTGACGGGTAATTTTAGCACTTTCCCGAATATCCCGGACATTTTGCGAGGCTTCTGTAGTTGCTTGACGTCGGATATGTAACCCGACATGACATGTGACAGGTGACATGTACCTAGGTTGATTTCTTTTTTAGCGGTGCTAACAAACATTCTTTACTGGTTTTGACTTTGGTCAATATGCAATGTAGAGTTATATTGTGTTAGTTATATTATATTTACCCAATTTCCATTTGATAAAATGAGCTTTCTTTGCACTGTATTAATCAGTTTTCAGTAGAGACAATTTGTAGTTATATTCCTCAACCATCTCGTGTGCCTACTTATTATTGGGTATTGAAACGAGCTAATTATATTACCTCGCCGATGTATAACTTCATCTCATTGTGGTATTTCAATCCCATGCCTATTTCTTAGCCCGTGTGATCAATACAGTTGCCGCCGGGCTACTCGATAACTCGCAATCGCCACAAATTACTTTGTCTCTTTGATATTGAACAATGGAGTTTTTAAACATTTCACTCCTTTTTAGAGCTAATTATTACATATTCTATAGGACATGCTAATGATGCCAATCCGTTAGCGAAATAAAAAAAAAATTGTAATTGTGCGAATGCTTTGATTGTTATAAATTAATTAACCCAACAACAGTAAAAAAATCCTATTAAATTTATTTAGATACACGTTTATACAGACATAATTGAGGGCAGTTAGCGATATAGCCCCAAACATGACAATTTAGCCATATAGGTACAGATACATTAAGAAAACATTGGCCATCGGTTAATCCGAAAACACCCAAACGCGTCATCCACGTCTATGAATTACCACCGTACCTCTAATTAGATGCTTTATTGCATAGTAGACGTAGATGACGCGTTCGGGTGTTTCCGGATTAGCCGATGGCCAATATTTTCGTAGTGTATCTGCTTACGTAATTGTGATGTAACTGTACCGTAGCAACGAACAAGTTATCACAACAGATCTTTAAATATCACTTATTTGTGACATAAAATCACTTTATGTGATATAGTGGTTTCAATAATAAATGTTATTTTGCTAGCTGGAAATGTTTTAAGCAGTCTTATAGCTCGTTGACTCGGATGTTTAGTACTTAAACGTGTAAATTGACATTCCTTATTATGTATTTAAAAAAATGTGTGAATATTCAATAAAGAACCGTAAATTGAGTATTTCATTTAGTCACTAGATATATTTGTTTTATTTCGTTACTAACCTTTGCGTTTGTAGTATCCCGTATATTATTATAAATTTTCTTTCAATGATAAAAATATTCTACGTTTTCGGTTTAAGCGTTTCTGTTAAATACTTTGTAAATCAAGTATTACCTGTTTCACACTATTGGCGCACTGCGCGATTGCGTGGAACATACTCGTAGCAGGAACAAGAAAGTCAGTAATATCTCTATCGAAACTAGATCATAATTATCGTTAGAACACGAAACATGACATGTAATTACCCATTTAGTAATCTTGTCGAGCAATCGATTGGCCACCCACCGGGACGAGAACAATCGAATTATTCGATTATTTGGCTCGGGTGGATCGATTCGGTGATTGTCTTTGTGATAAGCGATGATTTAGCGAAAAGGAGCTCGCGTGACTTAACGAACGATAGATGATTAATTGGTAATTAGTCTATTAAACATTTTATTTGTTTAACGGTTACTTATTTTTATTACGGTGACTCAGAAAGGGAAAATAGTTCTCCATATAATTAAAGATATGATGATTTTGTATAGTAATTTGGGAGGGGGAGGGCGTTCACTGAAATCCCACAGCCACTATGCGCACTCGACCGGTCATGTTTACCCGTCTCACAGAAGACTACCTTAAAATGCATTTCCCACGCCATCCTATTCTCTCAATTGTACGTACGTATTTCGGTAGTGAGGGAAGTGTGCCAGAGTTCATAGCCATTGCATACTATCCTACACCTTCCTATTTTCTCAACCGTTTCTCGAAATTCATTGTTAAACTTATAAAACTACGCATCGTATCCGGGGGCGTGCCAATGTTAGTTATTCTGGACTGTATCGCTGGTGTCCACCCACGGGCGACTGTATCCACTTGCCAACAGGTGGACTGTCTACTCGACACCCCCGGTTATAATAAATACCATACCATAGTTGTTATGCAAAGACCTGGAACCGATTAAATGTAAACATTGGTTTAATAACAGTTTAAACTCGATTTACAATATGTACTTCTGGAACAACATCGGTCCGCGATAGTTTATAAATCTCACTT
Source organism: Sesia apiformis (assembly GCA_914767545.1). Lineage (NCBI taxonomy): Eukaryota > Metazoa > Arthropoda > Insecta > Lepidoptera > Sesiidae > Sesia > Sesia apiformis. The sequence goes on along the minus strand of OU611970.1, from coordinate 6,427,798 downwards.
AGCCAGGTTTAACGCACTCGGAATGACGGTGATAGATGTGAAGTTGGCACCGCGGGGCATTGAAGTAAGAGCTTACTGAATTACCTGTATTTGAGAAAAAACTTTTAGGTAAACCGGTTTTAAAAAATTAACATGTGTCAACAGAAATACGAATACGAACAGAAATACGATAAAGTTTTTAATCAATCTGAATCAAAGCTGTTTTTCAGTTAAAGTCACCATAATAACAGGAACCCAAAATAAAGCCTTGTTATTAGATTATAAGAACCCACTTATAAAAATTAACACTTTTTTAGTATCTAGGTAGATATTTTTTTTTGTATGAAAATTTGATATTTAATTAATCGCAGTATTGTCCATTATTATCAATGCACTTTTGCCATTTTAATGGAAGTTAATTGATGCCTCTGCTAGAGCAAAGGTTGAGTTCTATAGGTAGAACTCCCAGGGACGGGTATCGATGAATTAACTCATGAAGGCATTTTCTACTGTCTCATCTGAGTTGATCTTTTTTTTCTGTAAAAAGTTATCCAGAATCCGAAAAAAATTAAAAACAGTAGGGGCAAGGTCTGACGAGTGATAGAGAGTTTCCAGTCGAAGCTCCTGTAACATTGACACTGTCTGTCATGCAGTGTGTGGGCGAGCGTTATCATGGAATTTGGGACATTGTTTGGCTGTGTCTTCTGGGTGACGAACGTTTACGATTATCATACCTACAGGATTCACTTCTCATCACAAGTGACAATACGATTCAGAATCCCTTCATTTTCGTGCCGATTCAGCAAAGCAAAGCATGGTTCGTGCGTCTTTGCCGCTGAATTTTCATTAAGCTCATACGATATCCGCTTTCCGAGTTTCCCCACTTCCCACTTTCCGGGAAAGTGAAGACACTTTCGCGATTTGACGCAAATGTATCAGCATCGTTCTGTCACTTACGCCGAAGGCTACTGCTAAGTCAGTCGTGGTTTGAGATGAATCCGCTACCACTATTGCTTTCGATTCGTCATTATCGACTTTAGTCTCTGGTCGTCCACGGGACTTGTTCTTAAGGTTGAAATTTCCAGAACAAAAACTTTGGTTTGTCCAGCGATCCCGCGGTACCCTCCCAATGCAACGCCCTAAGCCGAGGTCCGTTCCTTCCGCCGGTCTACCGGCGGGGTAGCCCTTAGGCTCCCTTAGGCTGAGCGCCTTCTACGTTCGCCTTAAACTATACATGTCCGGTGATTCTTGAAAGGCAATTAGGGCTACAAGAATTTAGCCAATCCGAAAAAAAAAGAATAAGCGCTCGTTTGCGGTGTTTGGTCGGTATCTACACATCGTTGATATTGCAGGCGGCGTGCCGTCTGTGCTGCGTTGTAGCCACGACGGAACTCATATTCATAAATAACGCGAAATTTTAACTTTTCCGTAGTCGCAATCAAAACGATATCTAAGCTTCTGGTGTTGGTCTGATCTGCTGCTTCATTGCAAACTCATCAGCAGCCTGTCAACGAAGCTGGAATATCCAGGAATTCAATGTGAATCTGCAATTGCTCGAGTCTATCTATTATAGATCTAAATATTTCAAGTACCTAATTGCAACACATCAAAAGCTGTTGTTCCACAAACAGGCCAATAGACCAGTTCAGTTTTCACATTGAAATAGTGTTGTGGCGCCATCTAGCAAGGCTATTTGATAATAATATTGCCAGCGCCAACTGTAAAATAATTGAAAAACATTTGTTATTTATTATCACTGGTTTATAAAGTAATACTACTTTCACGTGATAGATGGCACTACTAGTAGGCATAATCTATAGTTCTACTACTAGACACTAGATGGCAGTAGCAGTTTAAAAGTGGTTAACAAACAAGGACCCGACGCATCGTGTTTTTACTCGAAGATAAGAACAACTGTAAGATAAAAAGTGATTAATTGATTAGATTGTAAAGTTTTGTATTGTAGAGTATGACTGTGAAGTATGATAACTGTATAACCATAATTGGTCGACTGAGCCTTCACAGAAATACGAAATCCTATCGAAACCAAAAACTATTGGATAAAGTTTTTAATCAATCAGAATCAAAGCTGTTTTTCAGTTAGAACAGCGAAGGCGAAACTTAAAGTCACCATAATAACAGGAACCCAAAATAAAATTAATAATCTTGCAAAGCTCAATCAATGCTTTTGCAGGACCCATCGATATATTCTCAAGTTCCGTTTTAAAACTATAAAAACCAAGGAAACACATGACTTTTTCGTATCTTCATAAACCTCCCTTACACTATCCCCCGATATAAACCACATGTGCGTGTTTGACCGAGCTCGCTCTCTGTAACTGATACGATAATCGCCCTCTGTTTTATTATACGCACAGATTTAGGTGTATGGGAGTCATTTTAATTTTCGTTTAGTGATCGATTTGATATTTGAACTGTTGATTTAATTTCATGGTCTTTGAGCAGGTGCATATTTAAGTATTATGATTTCATTTCTATATTACACATAAAAAAATAACTATAACATACCTAATAACTATACCTAATGTTATCTGAGCAAAGGAACCTTTTGTCGATATGAACTTTATCGATATTGACTTTGGTTAAGATTTTCTAGTCTGAAATTTTAAAATAGATAGGTACCTACACAAATAATAAAAATAGTTACAAAAGAAAATACACACAAAAGGCGTTCTTAGGAGATTTCTACCAGCAAACCTGGGAAAGCGATAGGTGAGAAATGTTTCAAAAATCCTTTTAAAACAATAACGTGTTTTAACATCTTTTAAACATGTTTTGCTATTGACATTCCACTAAAGTGTGCAGTGGAAGCTCAGTGTGGGACACCCTTCGGTCGGTGGACCGAAGGCGGTGATGGCGTGCCTTGGGAGAGGTCTATTCGTGGAGGAGCGTTTCACTTTATTTCGGAACGGCTCAAAACTATTCCGATTAGAATGATTTTCTTTTTAAATTTCACAAATATTAAATTCTTTATAGATTAAATATTGATGATCGTTGATTTTTTTTTAACTAATTAATTTTATCAATTTAATACATTGGGCACACTGAAAGTTTTGCATTCCTGGCCACTCATAAGGATCTATTTAGGTACATTTCGAATGTTACCTAGGGTTTTTTATCTACGGTTTTAGCATGAAATTATATATCAATTATTTTTTATGACTAATCGAAAACAGAAATACAGCGAAAATATTTTAGAGTGATGAGTTTTTATAATTTCAAACGTTTGCTTTATCCCCAAGAGTTCAGTTCGCGACTTCAAAATGCCTGTGGATATGAAGCATCACATTTGAGCACTGTGCGGCGTTGGTACGCTGAATTTAATCGTGGTTGCGTTTCATTTCACACAGCACCGTCCCCGCCGGCGGAGACGTGGACGTCCCCCTGGTTGCCCTCAGCCAACACTTTTACCAGGTATCGGCACGTGCCTGGGCGCTTCTCGCCGACTCGCGATCCCGCGGTACCCCCCCAATGCAACGCCCTAAGCCGAGGTCCGTTCCTTCCGCCGGTTTACCGGCGGGGGAGCCCTTAGGCTCGTTGCAACACACACTTTTTTCCTGGTTGAGCTCCTTCTGCGCTCGCCCCACACCAAACACGACCGGTGACTCTTGAAAGGCCATCAGGGCCACAAGAATTTAGACTTACAAGATGTTAAGACAACAAAAGGTTTTTTAGCCGGCAGGAGTCCGGCACTACCCGGATCCCCTTCCCAGGTGTCCATGCAGGGTATTTCTTGGTTGTCTTACGGTTGCGTTTCAGGCAATGACGAGATTCGTGAAGGTCGTCCTTCAATTGCGGTCACTGAGTAAAATATGGCTGCTGTCAGGCGATTCATTGAAGAAAAAAGGTATGGTATGAGGCGAATGACCAGGTGTATGTGAAGGACCGAATCCGGTATGAGCCAAAAATATAAGATTTTGCAAACACGTTTAAAAGTTAGAAAGTTTTGTTGCCGCTAGATTTCTCATGAACACAATCGAACCAGAAAGGGACTCGTGTTGACGTAGCGGAAGTTTAACCATGGCCGTTCAGATATTTTGGCGATTGTTTTAAATATAATACGTCTGTGTACCTATAATTAAATATAATAAGTCCTTAAAGTATATATTTTTTTATATTTTCACTAATAATTTTGATTTTTGAAGATTCCACTAATTATTATTTGACCTATAAGGTAAATGTGGGATAGATGCCGTAGGGGGATTGATGCCTCGGTAATCGTGTGGCGGCATGTACGAATAATACGCTTCTTGTGTCTTATTAAAAGGGAAGCTTGACCCCACCCAACCGCCGGTCGGTGCAGTGCACTACACTAGACATGACGTGTTGCGAAGTAGGTGGCAAAAAAGTACTTACGCGTCGACAGATTGCTGGATTTGGGGTTTCGTTGTTTTTTTTGTTGCGCTCGCAACTTTCGATGTGATAAAAGTAAGTGATAATATTTTTGTATTTATAATCAGTATATATATCAAATACAAACATTATAATGCTATATAAGTATTTTTTAAATTGATTTATTTATTTAAATGGAGGGCGTCTATCCTCGCAATAAAGGATAGATGACCCAGTTTTCGTGAGTATACATGCCCTTAGGGGCATCGATCCTATATAATTAATTCAACTTTTTTCTTTTACTAGTTATGCCACGGCGGTATGTACGCAAAGCAGAAGCACGGCCCAGAGCCTTGTGGACCGAAGACGCTCTAAAAAGCGCATTTGAAGAGCTAAGAGAAAATAGACCTATAAATGAAATATCTCGTCGTTATGACATTCCATTTAGAACTCAAAGGAGACGTTTTACGAAAAATGATACTGAAAAATTAACATTAGGTTGGTGCTAATTTTAAATTATCTGCTTATATTATTGTTGAAAGTAATGTTTTTATTAATTCACTTTCTATATTTTTAGGAAAACATCCAGTTTTGGACTTTAACAATGAAAATCGAGCATAGGGCGCTCGGGAGCATAGGGGAGCATAGCATACAGCGTGCATAGGGAATGTTATGATTAAAAAATTTCAGACGGTAGTTCAAATAATTTCTTAATAACTCAAGTGACAAATAAAATCAATTAGTCACCCCGTGACCACGTCCACTGCAAAGTGTTCGAAACGTCGGGATATACCTAAATAATGTTAAATATACGCGATTTAAACCGTTTAAAGTTGTTTAATTGCAATGAAAATCGACTTGTCAAACATGTTCAAAAACTAGAGACTGCAGGGTTTCCTGTAACGCGAGATATGATACGAAGGTTAGCCTTTGAATTTGCTGAAAAACTTGGCATCAATCATAATTTTAACAAAGAAACTTGCAAAGCTGGACCTCATTAGCTACAGTTGCCCAAGTTCATTGGAACAGATTCCTCTAAATTCTCCATCTATTCTTTTACACCAGCCTGGTTCCGAAATCGAAAAGGAAACGCCTAGCAAATACTTGCATGAATGTTCTCCCCGTCCCAAAAATCCCAGTTCCATTTAACCAGAGAAGAAAATAGTCAGCTGCAGTATTGACTTCGAAAGAAAACATTGCTTCTAAGAAAAATAAAGGCACAATTACTATGAATGTGTGGAATGTTTCGAAGAATACCGACAAACAAAATCTAAGGTAGACTGGATTCAGTGCATTATGGTATGTGGAAGAAATGGCTCCACGAGAACTGCACTATGTACGGGGATTACTGCAATCAATGTCAACGAACAACGAAAAAACTTCTTCACCAAAAAAGAAATAAATTAACAAATTAACTATTTTGAATATTATGTTGTTGAGATAAATTAAGTAAAGTACCAAAGATGACATACATAATTTTTAATAATAATATAGATAATGATAAATAATATGAAGAATAAAAAAAAATAAAAATTAAAAATAGAAGATAAATATGGAGATTTTTGATTTCATTTTAATTGAGGATTAAAATTTGATTTAAGTGGTTCGGTGCAAAAGATCATTGTGTCTTACGTTATATGACTTATATACGTTAATTAAAGAAGTAAAAATATAAATATTCTTTCATTAATTCCTTAGGGCAACTGTCCCACAAGTCCAAATATCATTGGGGCATCTAACCCACACAGTAGGCATCTATCCTCATTTATAGGGGTTGTTAATTTCGTTTATAACTAAAAAAATTAAACAAATAGTGTACTACTTTTTTAATCATTTCCTTTATCGATAGTACCACAAAGCATCACAAAAGTATCTGCTCACTAAATGCTTATCATTTCTTAGTAAAACGCTCATTTCAAAAAGTGGGGCAACTATCCCACATTTACCCTAAATGTTTTAAAATTTTAAATTACCACTATTTTAAAAAAAACATCAAAATCGAAGTAGTTTTGACCGGTTCCGAGATACACCCTTTTTTGCTATACATAGGTACCTACCTATATCGAGCAGTGGAGAGACCAGAGATTTAAATCTTTGGAAGAAACATAGTTTGATAATATGATATGTTATACCTAACTACCTACTAAAGTATCAATAAATTATGTTGAATGACAATGCACTTTAGTCACGTGATGTCGCAAATGACCGATATGCGACAATAAGTTTACCTATGTATACCTATATGTGAGGAAACTTGCGTGCCCACGAATAAATAGAAATCTACGGCAATTCCCATACCACATGGTAGATTGTGGTAGGAAACCCCTTAGTGATTACTAGGGGAGGCCTGTATCGTGCACTCTCTTGGAATTATGTAGCTACTGGTGGTCACGGGTAGCCGCCATCACCAACATCGTGTAACGTATGTATTAATTAATGGCTTACGCTTTAATGGCTTACGTACAATGACCAAACTGTGGGTAATTTTTCAAGCTCATTAATTTTAGTGAGCTGTAAGCTTAAAGCTATGTAGGCTCATTCACCGATACCTATATTATGTGACTGCTCTACCATTAGATCGCTTTTTGATCTGATGCTGTAGCTAATTTCTGTTAGAAATGGGACAGGATAGCATTAGTAACGTAACTTCACGTAGAAGTTAAATTCGGTTACGTTCACTTTAATCCCTTTTATACTCGATGTTTGAGAACTCTTGTGCACAGATTTGAAGGCTTACATTGCAGTGTTCAAGTAACACATATCGATTACATATCTAAGTACATATATATATATATATACATATTATTATGTTATTAGCTAAATGAATTAGTGATGACAAGGTCAATACATGGACATGTGTCGGCGCCCGTGCGGCGATGACAGAGGACGCAGTGACGTCATGCGTGATGCGACCTATATCGGTATCCCTGTTACTGTGCATATCCGAAGTTCTTGGAATGTTGATTGTTCTTGAAATCGGCGGTGATTGATGATATTGACCAAGTGGTCAATGACAGAAATTGTTCTTACTTCTATGCTGATTTCAATTATAAGCTAGTGACTAAACAGTCTGACTAAACTAGAAACTAGTTCTACCTAACAGGTGAAAACTCACCTGTTAGGTAGAACTAGTTTCGGCCGATGATGAAAAACGTGATAATATAACAATTTTTAAAATTTATTCACTAGACGCGACGACGTAGCAGATCGCTTCCAGAATAGATAATAGTTATTCTTGTATCCAGCTTATAACGTCCCACTGCAGGACCAATATTTAATACCTACTAGCGACCCGCCCTCGCTTCGCTTCGGTTGATAAGTTTTTTTTTTCAAATTTTTGTTTTCTAAATTTCATAATAAAATATAGCCTAAATTAGACACGGATAATGGAGCTTCCTATTTGTGAAAGAATTTTTGAAATCGGTTCAGTAGTTCCAGAGATTACCCCCAACATATCTACAAACACACAATTTTACCTCTTTATTATATTAGTATAGATATAGATTTATTAAATTTATTATATCTCACAGACTCCGCCAGTAAATCACGGGGGGATTTCAGGCAGTAATAGTATTAGGTAATTGGTGGATCATTTACTCCAGATCTTTGGAGAATAAAATCAGACTCACAATAGGTACCTACTTACCTATAACCAATCCAAACGACATAGTTCACTAAATTAGCCCAAAGAGAAAGAAAATTTAAATATTTTTTTTACTCTATTACACAACTAGAAAAAAATTTGATAACAATGACCTTTGGATTTATGCCTCACCGAATAATTCTTCGAGAATAATAATCACAAAACAGAACGTGAATTTTCCTTCATTTGTCCACAGCACGCAAATTACTGAACAAAGGTGATATTTCCTTATAGAGATCAAAAAAGTGTCAATATCTAGAAAACCGTGCGAGTTTCCCTACGATCAAATTGTGGTCAACTAATGAGCCACCGACAGTTCCAAGGTTGGCTACTGGTTACTGCAGGACATGCTGTAAGTTTAGTACTTAGTGTGAATACATAATTATTAGTGTTAAGTATATATTCTGTTACGTAGCCGTGAGGTGTGGGTCGCGTGAGCCGCGTGGGCCGTGTGGGCCGTGTGGGCCGCCTATACAAGAACACCACCTCATCTCTCCCCGTGGATGTCGTAAAAGGCGACTAAGAGATAAGCGGCTACCACGAACCCTGAGGTTGGTGGTACACCACCTCTAAAAGAGGGGACTCTTCAACCCGCTTGGCCAGCGTGACGTTTTAAGACAATGTACATGAGGAACAGGGATGGTATAATTCTAACAAAGTGTTTTAAGCACTTCTTTTTAACACTGTTTCCAACAAATTTATTAAAAACTAGTTTAAAATGGGCTGTAAGAAAAAGTGTCAGAAATACTGTTTCAAACACTGTTTCTAACAAATAAAAATATATGAAAAAAAAACATTTCAAACAACTGTGAGTTTTGTCTAAGGACAATAACTTTGCTTTGCAATTCTCTATATTATGAGCTTTGATAATATATGAATATAATATTATAATGTATTTAATGTATATAATGTGGGAGCAAGTGATCTTTAGCTTTATTATGTAGTGTTGGGTAGGTACCTGAGCCCTCGTATTATGAGCTCCTATTTCCACAGGCAACTTCCGCTGCAACTTTGTACTTTGATTTTTGCAATACCAACGTAGCTAAATCTAACGTTAACTGACTTGCTTTAAGTTCATTGAATGTACTTTTAAACAAGCCAGTCAACATTAGGCTTAGCTACGTTCGTAATGAAAAATATCAAGGAACGAAATTGATGGGCATCGAAGCTGCTTAGAAATAAAGGCTCTATTTTATAATTAAAAAATGAGATATATTTTTTAATAAAAAATCAGTATTTTTTAGGTAAGAGCAGGCCCATGTGCTGCAGTGGATATTGAAAAGGCTGGTCGTATTGTATTGCATTGCGTATATTCAGTGCTTATAATTAAAAAGCGGTCTCACAACGAGGTATGTCCCAGTATGTCTTATTGAATTGGAAAAAAATCTCGCTAGCACGCAACAACATCTTGGGTGTTTCACTTCTCGAAAAACATTTTTTAAATCCACTTAACTACGAACTCGCGGGTAGGAAGCTATATCATAAAATGACTACTTTATTACCAAAATGACAAGTTCGAGCCGTGTGTTACCACCTTAAACGGTTTTTAAATTTTTTCCCACTCCAAATTGACCACTTTACAATATTTTGTGGCAATTAAATGCAATATTTACGAGATGCGAATGACGATGACAGTTTTTAAACATTTGTTAAAATACCAGATATAGTATTTTTTTAATTTGTATGTTTTTTTTTTAAATACACTTAAGTTTCCCTATATGCATTTCATTTCTTTAATGTGATTATTTAAATAAGAGAAAGACAACAATCAAAATGTGATTTGACTCTCCAGACAGATTGAGTTTTAGTTAAAGAAATGAAATATTGCATTTTAAGATACGAATTAATTAAAAGAAATGTACTTAATTTAATTATTCCTTTGTCCCCCCCCCCCCCTTCTTCATAATTCAGTTATTTCAAGATATTTTTGTTCGTATTAAAGCGAACACAAAGCAGAATAATCTGTCTCTAAAGTCTCTAAAGCAGTGGTCGTCAAACTGCGGCCCGCGGACGATATTTGTGCGGCCCGCGACAAAGCAAACAATTTTAGTAGATAATATCAAAATATGATTTTGCACATGAAGTTAACTAAATAGAAGTACGCAGGTAGGTATAAACTTCCTCCTGCAAGCCGTTCGCTTGCTCTAAATGAGCGGGTTGCGGGAGGAGGACGTCACGGCAACGGCGACCGCGCCGCCCCGCGCTCTCTGCCCCCGCCATCGCTCAAGCGCTCAGTGCGTGCTTTAGAGTCTAGTCTCTACCATAAACAAATTCAACGCATAAAAGTTTTGCTGACATAATTGACACTGTGTCGGCATTATAAACTTTTATAACTTTTATTACAAACATATGAGATGTTTATTTATTGTAATTTAGTAATTGTATTTGATACCTTCCCAAACAAAAAATTACGGCATACATCTTAAGATTCCGTAGTTCTTTCGTAGTCCGTAGTTCACGGCATTCATAAGTATCATTAAATTCACAAGACATTAGCATAACCTACATTAAACACATAACACCTCATACCTACCTATTTTGATAATTTAACTTTATTGATTAGTTTAATTAATTACTTATTTTGTATATTTGTTAACTTTAAAATATACACAATTACCATCGTCATATCATCATATGAAATACAGTCTTTCAAATAAGATTTTCTAATTGTATGTAATATTTTTTTTAATATTTCAGTTAATTCTTAGGTATTCAATAGGTACCATGAAAATAAAATCATTAAAAGTAATTACCTAATTGAAAATATATTCTGAATGATTAGTTATTTCATCATCTAGAAGTAATTTAAGAACAAAAATTATTTAACATTAGTTGTTTTATAGCTAAACGTAAGGACTCGATGAGTAGTTAGGTATTACCAAAATGACCATATTTTTCCTTTTAATAATCTGACAGGTACAAATAACTTGTTTTATTAGTTATTAGTAATAAGATAATAATAAGAGTACCTTATATGTTATTAGATTAGGTATGTACCTATGTACCTATATTAGGTATGTACCTACTTACTGTATGAATTTACGGAGCAGCTGCGGGCTCTGGTAGTTGCATTTTACAAAATTATATATTTTTAAAGACAGGAAATTTCTTCCCTGGCCTATAAGGCATGTGTTTATAGCTTCACTTTGTTTGGTAAAACTTTATCAATGTCCGTTTTTTTGGACGAAACCAATACAGCACAGCGTGATGCTGTGCTACACATTCATGTTCACGAGTTGTGTTTTTTATGTGTCTGTTCGCTCGTGGTAATCTCGGGTTGCCTGAACCGTACAATGCATTGACCTTCGATGCGTCAAATTAATTAATGGACAGTTCACTGGTGTTCACAGTGGAGGGGGCCGATTGCGTGTCATATCTATACATTTTTATGGATGAGTGTATTTTTGTAACGAGTAAGTAGGTACTTTTGAACACGAAAATGTGGAGAATAAACCAAGATCTATTAAGTTGCGACTAAAAAATATGACGAGTATGGCCTTAAAACGGCACGCTCGCGCTGGCCAAGTGAGTTGGTGAGTCCTAGTTCACCAGGGTTTGTGGTTAACGGCGCCTGGCTCTCACCACTTGGCCACCACCACTTTTACATCGGTAGTCAATAGTCGTCAATATCTACATATTAGGTAGGTACCTCCACCGATCAATTTTACATAGTCAACCACAATTACTAACGGAATAGTACTTAATTAATAACTTAGATAATATTTAATTATTTATATTAATATGAGGTACCTACTTATGTAGGTATATATGAATAATCGATTTGAATTAAAAAAAAAAATTGACACTTATAAGGCGGTGGAGGGCCACCGGTGGTATTTTAAACAAAAGGAAACAATAAAAGTTCAATTGTCTGATAGGTTAACAAGTTAAACTTAAAAAAAAATATCTAAATAGAACGAATGATTTTTCAGACTCAAAAGTTCGGCCCATTCTAAATGTTTTTTATCTAATGCAACTCAATCAACCTGTGCTTTCAAGTGACATACGACTTCTGAAAGACGTTGCTTTTATGAGCTTTTCGAAGATTTTACTGTTTTCTAAAAAGTTAAGAATTAATAAAAATGTTTATGTGTCATTCCGGTAGTCACAAATTCAACCAATCAAACGTTCGTACAAATACAAACTGATTTGCAACTCATTTTATCAATGTATTCAATAAGCGGTTAGGTAGCGCCAACAGCAAATACCTATGTGTAACGCAGACAAACCTATTCATTCAGCTTACTGTTCTAAAACAATGCATATAAACTTTAAAATCATCGCAATAACTCATATATTGAACACAAAAAAAGATTGAACCTAATTATGCAAAGACTCGGCAAATTTTAGTATTTAGCTGTGCGCTGTAAGTATTGTTTATTTCGAGTAGGTACCTACCTAATTTAGTTGAATGTGACATTTAATCATAATAGTATAGTAGCTAGGTGACCTTTTTGTTATAGTTCATTATACTTATTGTTACTTTCATAACTTTGTTAATTACTTCTTTCTGTCAACACTTAAAAACTGTATATCATTAGAATTTCCTCTACCTCAAACCAAGTGTTCAATTATTTTGTGTTGTCGTTGTATATTGTATAACAAATAAGCTTTACATTCATTCATTCATATTATCTGAGAAAATAATCTTTTTGTCTTTTCCAGTTTCTCATATATTTAAGTATTGACACTTAGATAGGGAGTCTTAAAAGAGTAATATATTTTTTATAGATTTATCTTAAAATCAGATATTGGAACATATTCCCATTGAAACATAATCGAGAAGCAATAAAATTTTAAATTAGAATACCTATATTAAACAAAGTGAATAGATTTATACCGAAAAGTGAATAGGTCAGAGTCAGGTCAGTGGGTACCTACCTACCTGCCTAGTTCAGAGTCTCTTTGCTCAAATAACGTTTGGTGAAGGTAATTATTTTTAAAAAATATGATCATTATCTACCAATCCACGTATAATACAGTACCTACCTACCTACCTACCTACTAATCTATTCACAATAGGTAAGTACCTACCTATTTTGTAGGTATCAGTATTAAAAGATAAATGACCCGAGTGACCGACTGAATAACTCAGCATCATTACACGACAATTTATATTGGAGCATTTACACTAGGCCAATTGTCAAGATAATCGGCTAAGCCAATTCAATATTGGCATAATGTGAATAGAGGCAATGTGATAATGTGAATGACATTTCCTAAGGCTATGGCTTGAGCTTGATACGACTATGTCAAACCACTCCACTTAGGCCGAGTGGAAACCGGTGAGGCTAGAAACATGGACAGTACCTATGTACGAGTAGGTATAGCTTCCTTTTATGACGTAGGCTAATAATGGATTTTCGAAGTTCAACCCCAAAAGGAGTGAAACGAGATGTGAAAATTTTGTATAAAAATAGTTTTAGTCGATAATATTACGGTATACTCTACCTAAATATTCTACTATATAAATAATGAAGCAATGGTTTTTAGAAATTGGGGTTCAAATACAGAATCACTTAAATAGCCAATATCTCGATATCAGTAGCTATTGTAAACCACGAGAGCGAAACCTCTAGGAAATATTGTTATTGCTCAGGGAACCCAATCATGGTCTATCTAAACCTGCATTAGATTACCTTCCTAAAATTAAAACGATTTTTCAAAATCGACTCAGTATTTTTTTAAGTTTACCCCTTACATAAAAACACACTAAATTCACAGTCTCTTTATATTAATTAATATACGAGTAGTGTAGATTACAAAAAACAAACTGAGGAATCAATCTCTTTCATTGTCAAAGAATTACAACTGATAATTTAAAGGCTATTGAATATAGAACTAAGCTATTTAAAGCAAATTAATACGTGTCGACAAAGTAATAAAGTTTAAAGTAGCCCGACTGCATTGGAATCTCATCCGTCACGCACGCCGCCGGCCTCTAAACAAGCGTCTCATGGAGTCATGATTACGATTGAGTGTTGACACAGAAAAGTAAACAAATACATTTACACCTTGGCGCAATATAAATAAATAAATTTGAAACTCACTGGTTTCGGGTTCCCTTAGAAGTTAGTTGTACAGACGGGCAACTTTTAGTTGTTGAGGACACGGAAATCTATTCAGCGTACTAGAAGCGGCCCGTTTTGTCCCCGCGCTCCGTTAGCATAAACTACTCGTAAGTAGGTACTAGGTGTGGGCCATTTCATTCGAGCATGATCACTAGACGTGGTGTTTCCACGTCCGCTGCCCAGAATAAAGACTGCTGCCATGTTAAATAGTAGGCACCTTACCTACTGATCCCTAACCATGTCTGAGTCATTCGGTCGGTGTAAACCTAGCCATTCGGTCGGTGTAAACCTAGCCATTCGGTCGATGTAAACCTAGCCATTCGGTCGGTGTTTACTAGCAGAAGATGGACATTTGTCCATCTTCTGCTAGGTTTACGACGACCGTGTATCTTACTTACCTTAGATATTTGCAAAAGATTGTATCTATCACCGAGCATGTCGTGACTAAAATATGTCAATTTTCATATTTGACTGTTTTGACCCCCTTATTCATTATTTACAAAACCATCTCGTTTCTAAAAAATCGGGATAACTTCAGAAATGTATTGCGCGCTTGTATTGCATTTACAATGCATCCCAGATATTTATATGATCCTATGTACCTATATATACCTATGTACGAGTGCGTAGGCACGAGGAGAGGTCCAAAAGTTTCCGACTTGACTAAGAAAAAGTACAATCAAGTTTATGAAACTATTTTCATTTTTCAATATAGGTAGTCTCCGTCTATTTGAGCACACTTTTTGGATCGTTTAATTAGCATTTCTATCCCAATACCTACAGAAATGCAACTGCAGCGGCGTGGACGAGTGCATTGTCAATTTGTCACGGAGGAGCGGCACATCTTTGCTTACTTTTCCGCGACGTTTCTGCTTGATCGCTTCTCGTTATTGCTCTAAAAGGTTAACATAATAGCTTCATAATACCGTAGTATATAGCTTTCTTATATGTCTATAAGCAATATTCTTTAACAATCCCAGAATATCGAAGCAATAATCTTTTTGGTGCACTAAGTCATCTTTTCATTTCTAGGCGGTGCTTTACCAGAACGACGCCACTCCATCGACTTCCTTTTAGTAAAGAGATCATAGTAAAAGACTATAGTTTCATCCCCAGTAGGTAATAATTGACTCTAAAAAATCATTTCCGTTTCTCTCAAAGGCCTCCAAAAGTTCCTTATAGCACGCTACTCGATCACTTCGCTATACACTTGAAGTTTTAGCACCCACCTCGCACTAACTTTATTCATATGAAGATGTTCACGAAGAATCCTGAGGACTGTAGTTTTTTGAAAGCCCTGTACTTGCTGCTATTTCTTTCGTCTTTAGCCGTCAGTCGCTTAGAACTTCTTTTTCCACTAATTTGATATTGTTTAGAATCAGTGCTTCAACGCGTCGACCAGAGCGAGGTTCGTCGTCGATGGACTCTCGTTTTAAACGAAATTGCTTACACCAATATTTGACGGTGGAAAATGATGGAGAAAAATCCCCATACACATTATCCGACCTTTATTTGATATCGGATAAATGACAATTACAATGACGTATAATTTGTTTTTTTTAGATATCTAGAAATATGTCAGGCCAGAAACTTTTGGACCTCACTGGTACATGTAAGTGAAGTAAGAAGTAAGTAAACAAAGTAAGAATAAGTAAGTATGAAGTAAACAAGCGTGAAGTAAGAATATCTGACATAAATGAAATATCCACTTAAAGTTTATTGAGGGGGAAAGTGCACGCTGCAATCCAACAGCTGCTGGGCACGCTCGACTGGCCACGTTACCCCTCTCTCACAGAAGACTACCTTGAAATTTACTGCATTTCCCACTCTATCTTATTTCCCTAATGTACGTACGTGTTTCGGTAGTGAGAGACATGAGCCAGAGCCCATTCCCATCCTATCCCTCCCCATTTACCCAACCCTTTTTCCAAATCCATTCCTATATCTCCAAAGATAGGCAGCGCATCCGGGGGAGAGCCAACGTTTGTCATTTTGGACTAATGTTGGCATATATCGCGGATGTCTATGGGTGACAGTATCCACTTACCATCAGTTGGACTGTATGCTCGTCTGCCGCCTTCGTCCATAAAAAAAAATATATATATTTAGTTGTATGCGGGTGTGCAGTGCTAAGACAAACCTCTATGGTTTATGTGACACCAAGTAACATTAGTTATGGTTCCTTTTTTATGTGTTTATATAGCTAAATAAATAAATAAAATAGGCAGTAGGTACTTACTAGGTGACGGCAACTAAAAGTTGTAGAGTTTGTCCAACACCTTAACGCAAGCCGTACTAACCTGCTAGCTAACTATATCCACTAACATTTTATCAACCTACGTAATTCTTAGGTTGCCTATTGTTGATATCTGATAGATAAATACATAAAATATATCTGATAAGTACAAAAAATTTAAAAGAAATAATAAGAAAAATGACATATTTTACATGAAAACTATCTTCAAATAACATCCTTATTTGATCCTATTGAGTAACTAAAGGTATAATATTTCAAAACTATTTCAAGCGGAAAACAATGCGTGTCATTAACTTATTATACTCGCATATCTACAGACAGACATACAAAACATATCTACATACTTAAGTATCTAACATAATCATTAATTTTTAAATGACACAATGTGATATTTCGGAGTCATTAGCAAAGAGAAAGGGCCTCTCACGCCCAAAATGAAATCATCCGCTAAACGCTCCATAGTAAACAAGCCCGCACGAACTAGACCAACATATACGATCTGTTCATAAGAAGGAAAAGGACAGGAACACCCCCATAACCACGCCCCCAATACTCCTGGCGCCGTCGATTGGTTTCAAGTCTCAATCTACACACACCATCAGTCTTCCACCGCGTGCCTTTACATCAAGAACTAATTAGTCGCACCAAACAATTAGTCAAATGAAAGTGTCAGTGAAGTGAAAAATGGAGAGCTATGAGCAACACAACGTGGTCTCGACGTCATACAATAATAACAGCCTGAAGGACAATTTCAATGATTGCAAAAACGACTATTATGTAGAAATTGACGTACGAGGCGCTTATGATTGTATCGATAAATTGAAACTAGAAGAGACTGGTTATTTAGAGAACAATTACAGAAAGTTGGACGAGAGTTCTATGAGCCAAAGTTTGAGCACACCGTTCTCCGTCAAAGACATCCTGAGCACAAACCAACCGAATTACGGCTACGATCGAACCGAATGGAAAACAAATGAGCGACGAACCTACGAGTACGACCCTTTGTACCACCAACAACCCTACTGCCCGCCGGAGTACTTCAGTCAAGTCTACCCAAACATTCCTCACACAAACATGGACACGTATTGGGGACAGGAAATGTACCACGAGCACAAAATAGACAATTATTATAACTACACTCCTTACTGTCACAACCTGTATCATCAGAATTATGAACAATTTCCCGAAATATCCTGTGGTAACAATAATTACCCTTTGGAAGTAGCCCCAAGAGTTGAAACGAATGAGAAGCACGTGGTTACAAGCACGATGCCAGTGATGGCACAACCCAGGTGTATGATTGAAAGAAGTACGCAACAAGTTAGCAATAATACACCTTATGTGACGGATGTTGTGCCATTGGAAAAATTCGTTCCTATGTTGAGGACAAATACAAGTAAGTTTCCAAACAATACGTATATCTACTGGCTTGGAGTGCGGTGTCGGCTGGCTTTAGAAAAGGGGAGAGTACACGCTGCATTCCCACAGCCGCTGGGCGTAGGTACTCGACTTCCCACGTTACCCCTTTCTCACAGAAGACTACCTTGAAATGTACTCCATTTCCTACTGTGTCGTATTTCCCCAATGTACTTAGTAGGTATGTGTTTCGGTAGTGAGTGAGATATGCCAGAGCCCATTCCCATCCTATCCTATCCCTCCCCATTTTCCTAACCCTTTCTCCCAATCCGTTCCTTAATCTGCAAAGGTAGGCAGCGCATCCGGGAGCGTGCCAACGTTTGTTATTCTGGACTGATGTTGGCATGTATCGCGGATGTCTATGGACGACAGTATCCACTTATCATCAGGTGGACTGAATGTTCGTCTGCCGCATATTTTATATAAAAAAAAAGTTCCACCCCATCTCTTCTCGAGGGTGTCGTAAGAAGCGACTAAGGCATAATCCGCAACTACAAGCCCTGAAGTACACCACCTCCAAAAGAGTGAATTTGCCAACCCGCTTGATCAGCGTGACGTTTTGAGGCCATACATACCTTACGCCCAAGACAATGCATGAGGAGGCTGGTCCATGTCCAGCAGTGGATGTTAAAAGGGCTCGGTACGGTTATTCACCACTAAATGATACACATATTTTCATACAACAGATTTTTCAAACCATATTTTGATAACTAAAGATTAAGTTCATTATTTAAATTGCAACTTTAAAGTAATAAACTGTAGAAAAAATAAGGCCTTGTAAATATTTAACATAGTCGTTTCTTTGTTTTGTAGAAAGTTCGACAACCAAGCCCGACAGAAAAGAAAAAAGAACGAAGAGGAAACCCAGGATCCTGTTCACCCAATCACAAGTCCACGCCTTGGAGAAACGCTTCAGGGCTCAGAAATACCTAACAGCACCTGAAAGAGAACACCTCGCCAAAGTCTTGAGTCTAACACCAACACAGGTAAAGATCTGGTTCCAAAACAGACGATACAAGAGTAAAAGGATCAAGTCCCCAGAAGTTTCCACCTCAACAGACGCTAAACCCAGCAAATTGACGGAAAGAAAGCTATACAAAACAGAGGAGAAGAGAGTTAAGTTGTCCCCTGTGCCGAATTACAAAACTTTCAAATATGAAGTGGAAGAAGTGAAGTCAGAGAAAAACTACGAAAACTGCGACACGTTGAATTCTACAATCAATTTTGAAGATAGTTTGACATACGAGGACGAAGGAAAATATTTTAATACCAAAATTGATGACGAAGTAAACACAAACGTTGAAGTAGGAAATTTGTATACAAATAATAATGTTAACAATAATACACCAAAAGAAATGTACAACGAACCTTCCGAAATGAGAAAGTTCTTCAATTTGAATTTTTGTGCCTGTTGACTTAATCGAGTTGTTTTTTTTTTTTTGTTTTTTATTAATTAGTATAAGAAACTGTGCCATTACTACAGACTGATTACCAAAGAGTATTCTAAATAGTATTATTGAATATATTTTGTTATTGTACGTACTTAAAATTGGCACTATATGCATGCTTATGCAATGTTAGGTGAATAATTTTAACATACAGCTAGACGCCAAACTATTTTAGATTAAGAGATGACAACTATGAGTTAGTACTATGAGAAAATTCTGTAAATAAAATTAGTCTTACACTTATGAGTTTTTTTACCCAAATAATATTGACAGTAGGTTTTTCTCTTTTTAAGAAAGTATAAAAAATAAACAAGCCCTTAATTTAGATTAATAGAAACACCAAGCAGAAAGCAACAATACTCTCCTACAAAAAGTATATTGAATATATAGGCTACTCAATATACCTATATAGACTCTATATCTTACCTATATTAAGTAGATTTACTATTTTACTAGCGTAAATTAATATTTATTATGCCATTTATTACCTATTTAATTGTGACATTGGCAGAAAGAGGTATTTAAATAAAAACATACAATAATTCAATGCAGTATGAATTTATGCAAAAATTTATAATATTGATTTGCATTTTATAAATAGCTATAGTTTTTAGAGGCCTCGCCCCCTAGACGATCAATTATGTTGAGCAATTTTATGAATTGCCCAATGTTTTTGGTCGTTTAGGGAGTTTACTGATACTCGTTTGGTGGGGCGGGATTCAATTAATATATGGTACAATGACATTATTATAAAATTGTATTGCAGGTATAAAGGCCGCTCGTGACTGTCTGAATACTTACTACTTCCCTAATTTCGTTTATCGAATCAAAGATGACTTTTATGTAAAAAAAGATATATCAATTTGAAAGAGGAACCGTCGGAAAATCAATAAATTCAGACAAAAACATCATAAAACGTTTATCTCTAGTTGTATTCCAATATAATTTTTTACTACAATTAGTCGAGACCGCTTTTATCTGAATTGCTACCACACCACCGCGAGTGATGCTGGAGTGCCACAACAACGCGGTTAATAATCGTGCGGTTTAAACACGCGTTTATTTATCATCAACCAATTTAATCCTAGGCATTGCAATTTATTTTTAATTGGTGTTAACGATAAATTGTTATTATTTTATATTTTACTGATAATACTTAGAAGTTTTGTATTTCTATATTTTGCAATATTATTTATTTCTATGTTATTAGTAGCAAAAACCTACTCGTATGTCATGTATGACTCTACTTGTAAGTTTTCATGTTTGTTACTAAATGACTTCGAAACGGCTCGACCGATTTCGTTGAAACTTGGTGAGTAGGTAGATTGTAATCCAGATTGACACATAGACCATTATTTATGTAGACCACGCGAATGAAATCACGCACAAAAACTAGTATGATATAACGTTTATAAACACGTCAATCTGTTTCCCTCCATCCCCAAAACTAGACGTATCTGCGCGGGCGCCGGCGCCGTACCGATAAGATATTGATCCTCTGAACACGTGTATCATCCCTCTATGTGTAAAACCATGGGACCTGTACATGGGAATCTGGACGTGGCCACCTGTTCCTAAAAGCTTTTATGGTGATTTTATGGGAAGCGTGCGCGATTTAAAAATTTTATTGCGGTTTTTAAATGTTTTATCTGTCATTTTTTTGTTACTAGAAGAGGTTTTAATTTGAGAGTTTGGGGATATTAATTGAAGAAGATGATTCTAGAGTATCATTTTAGAAAAAACACGTCCGGTGTTATCACACCTTGCATCACTCAATTGAAAGAATGAAAGAGAGAAAAACATTTATTTGAACACATAAAACACCATAATATAGAAAAATTAACATGAAACACGAACAAAAAGGCAACGACTAGTACGAGTAGACGAGGAGAACACGTTTGTTTTGTTAACTTGTGAGTAACTTGAGTGTAACTAATTGTTAACATCCAATGACGTTCCATTCCTCATCTCGTCTACATCACATCCCACCATACTCATCAGGATTGAGAGATGAGGTGGTGGTATCTGATTTCATGATACTGTAAATCGGGTCTGAACGCGTATAATAAAGGTATTTGTTTACCTTTTATTCCCACATGAAGCGATTGAAATTAAGAAATATACAAAATTCAATCGATAAGATAGATATAAACTGTCGTCGACGTGGAATCCATTGATTAACAAATTTAAAGCTTGCGATGTCCACTGACATTGTTAGTGTAGTGTGTCGCAGCCTTTCCGAATGTGAAGATCAAATGTGGGTAGTTGATAAAATTGCTCCCATCCTGGACTACCCGCCTGTTCAGTCAACTCGTGACCACGGCTGGTGTAACCCGTGCGCCCGCGCCGACACGTCGACTAGAAATAAAGGGTAAACAAATAAAAATATAATATAAAATGTGCACAAAACGCGAATGTTTAAAAATTTAATGATATCAATTCAAATTGGGAAATGGTGAACTTTTACCAGTTTGCAAATCCTCATTTAGCTACTACGTAATTTTTGATCAATGTTGACATACATGTCCATAATCCATGTCCATATCCATATTCGACGTTATATATTTACAATACCATCATCCAAACTGTCTACAGGTTTGCCATCTTTTATCTACCTATAATAAATAAATGGTGATTTTTAATATCTGCCTATCGCTATGATATAGACGTAGGTACCTATATTATTTACAATATTTGATATACAAAATGCACAGCGATTAGGAAAAAAATTATAGATAGGTACATACATTTAATATGCTTAAAGCTACAATGTGGACAATTATGGATTTACTTTATATATAAACTACATATAAAATGTTAACATCTATAATAGCAGAGCAGAATAAATAACAGTATTTATACAGAGAAACCAATATCTTACGATAAATCTACGATATGAAGTTGAGGATAAAAATATGTTAAAAGCAAAGTTAGCTTGACTCACTTGTGCTCACAATTTAGTGTATGCACCCACCACCTGTATAGAAGAAAGGCAAGGGGCCTGTTAGGAGTACCTACCTAAGCTCGACTTTCATTCGTGCAGTCATAAGTTTAAATCCTCGGCCATACTGAACTTCAATTTAAGTACAGATTTTTTAAGTATCATCACTAGCTAGGCGGTGAAAGAATAGGTACCTACGTACATGAGGAAACCCGAGAATTAAAAAATATCTCAAGAATGTGTATCCACCAATCCACCTATTCACCTATTCACCTATTCACCTATCCACCTATCCACCTATTCACCTATTCACCTATCCACCTATCCACCTATCCACCTATCCACCTATCCACCTATCCACCTATCCACCTATCCACCTATCCACCTATCCACCTATCCACCTATCCACCTATCCACCTATCCACCTATCCACCTATCCACCTATCCACCAATTCGCATTGGGCTTGCGCAGTGGATTATGGGCCGAATCCCCCTACTGATTTTACTGCGGGAAGTCTGTACCCTTCAGAGGGACGTTAAAAAAGGTTGACGTCATCATCATCATCGCAGAAAAAGAGTGACATATTTTTGGGAGCGACTCGTCAAAAATAATTACTTTTACTTATATTTCCCACTTCTTTTCATAAACTCTTTGGAATGAAAAGTAAAAATAATTCTGATGATTACTGTGATCCTCCTTACTCATTCGTAAACGATGTTTAATTATAATTATTGCTTAATTATAAATATTCAGTTTTCAATCATATAATTTGTCATTTATGTACTACAAAGAAACAAATTAACTGTCAAAATTTTTATTTGTTCCCTCAACTATAAAAACAATTTATTGAATTGCATTCTATAATTAATTCATTCTATATGTTTAATTTCATAGTCATTCTATTTTTTTATTTTTAAAAGTTTTAAAAAACAGTAAATCTGTGCTGGCAATCTGTATATTGCCCGCACAGATTTACTGCAAGTATTAACTATTCCTAGACCATTTCATTTGTGTGCCATAATTATGCCATTCATACATGCGTGTGTATGTGTGCGTGTGTGTCGGCATGATGTATGTAGGCACGTGGGTGTCTGATGTATTAATATTGGTGGGGCTTTTAAGGTTATCGGTGGATGGAAGGTGATCTGGCCCGATAGACCGATGCCACGCCACCCGCGTGTACACGCGCACGTTATAGTCGTAATAGACATTAACATATTTTTTTGATAACTGCAACAATTTAAAAAACAATATTCGACTTTCCAATTGTCTTTTGAACCTACCTGCAGCTTGGATCCTACTATTATAATAATAACAGATTCAGAACGAGCGGCCGATTGAATGTTCCATATTCAATAGCTCAACTTGAGTTAACCAACCATTTCTATTTCAACATAATGTTTGTGTTTATACATGTATGTTATATGAGTTCGTATTTAGGATAACATAGGTAACATAATAAGTAATAAGAATACCTAACATTTCTGTAGGTACACTATTTACCAATTCTACCAATCTCATACATAATGTGTCATAAATTATGACTCATAATACATAATCACTGTCGAGTGTTTGCTGGAAGAGTATTCCTAAAGCTCAGAACTAAGAAGCTAGAAAGTTTGCCTGTTGTCCTTTTGTTAATCCACTTTTTATGTGTGTACAATTAATAATAGTATATAAAGTATAATGATTAATTACATAAGAGTTACTTTTAATGGAATTTCAGTTTACATAGAATTATAACAAAATAGGTATTCTCTTACTTTATCTACACCTATCGTTGTGAGAGTTGTATCCATTCTTAGCTACCAATTGTTACAGAGTAAGGTACTCCGTAAATATTAAGAGAAAACTTGAATCCAGACATTATAGATTATTAATGATATTAATCAAATGAATGTTTACGAATCTTTGTCTATACCTAGCTACTACTTCAAAAATGAGAAATTAGAGAAAAGCTTCTTTTTCTCGTCGCAGCAAAAATTTACGTAGGTACAATCATTTTACTTAGAGTATTATGAAGAAAGAGAGTGAGTTTGTTTACATGTAAGGCTTAAAGAACACCTTCTTGAAGCAAGCAAGTCTTGAAATCTTGAAACAGACTTACAGTATATATCTTTTGTGTGTATATATTCTTATACATACCACACAAATGCATGTATGTTGTATGTTGTTCATGTAAATATTAGTATGTATTTATGTATATGTATTATAAATAGTCGTAAATAGAGATATTATACTCTGCTTATATTTTAAAATTTACTTACAGCAGTTTATTTTTGTATCATATGTAACATTTATTTACCTACCCCATACCCCTGCATACCCCAAAGGTTGACTGGCAGATAATGTTGCAAGGCATTAAGTCCGTCTTTTGTAACAATTTACAAAAAAAGAATAAACTCTTTTCTGGGTTACGTCCACCAACCAGCACTGCCTGCGCGTGTACGCCATTACTAAGCCCCCGTGCAGTGTGCCGCTCGTTAGCTTTTATTTGTACGCCGGACTCCTGTTCCGACGTCATTGTACACTGCGGTGCAAGTGTATACACATTTTGTATAAGTTTTGAACATTTCAATTGGATTAAATCATCTAACAATCTAATAAACCAAGAATTAACACGACCTGTTACTAAACAGCTAATTAATACACATTTAATACCTGTATGATGTAAATTGTTGGGTTCATGACTACAGTACCTACCGCAAGAACCGCGACGCTAGTTTTTCTAGGACCTTGAAAGAAGCGCCCCGCGTGAGGCGGCTGCGGGATGCTAATTGTCCCGTTTACGAGATGTTGTGCTTTGAATTTCGAAAACGCAGTCTAAAAATGTTTACAAGTTTTA
The DNA here is from genome assembly GCA_914767545.1 of Sesia apiformis. Classification (NCBI taxonomy): domain Eukaryota; kingdom Metazoa; phylum Arthropoda; class Insecta; order Lepidoptera; family Sesiidae; genus Sesia; species Sesia apiformis. The sequence goes on along the minus strand of OU611970.1, from coordinate 6,402,844 downwards.
AAATTCATTCCTTTTTGACATCATCTATTTCATTATATCAACGCTGGTAGGTACTTATAACCTTCTAGCACGTAGGAAACTGCAATCGTATCAAAAACTTTATTAACGAGTTTATGACGTCACAAATTATTTTAATATTTTAAAAAAATATTGTTTTCTCTCTATTGCTATTTTGTCACTGAACTTTTGACATTTGTCAATTTACGGTATAAAATTATTTCTAAGTAGGTACTAAAATAATGGCCAGTTTATCACTGCAGCAAAGGGCACAAATAATATTTTTAAAGCGATTAAATATTGGTGCTACACGTATATCACAGGAATTAAATGGGAGGGGAGGCTAAAAAGTTCTAAGCCTAAGGTAGAAAACACAATGTAAAAATTTAATTATTTTTTATTTTTCAACACATTTTTTATATGATGCCATTACAAAAAATTGTCTTCGTCTTTGTTTTCGAAATGTTCCTCTACGGCCGCCTTTATTTCTTCATCACTCCCAAACCGTTTTCCTCTGAAGTCTTTCTTAAAGTTACTGAAAAGAAAATAGTTACTAGGTGCTAGATCTGGTCAATAAAACTAGGGCTCACTACCTAGTTTTATCAATATCTTCTAAGCCTATTTCCCACAGAGCAAGCCACGCAACACGAACCGTATGGCCGGGCGCGTTGTCTTGCAAAATCAAAAGGCTTTTCCTGAGTTTATCCCTCTTTTTCTCAATGACTCGACGGCTTGGCGCATCTTTCTCAAGTATTCTGCACTTATCTTAGAGCCTTTAGCCAAATTAGTCTTAGAACTTTTCAGCCTCCCCTCGTATATCTGAGTTCATCGTAAGATTATGGATCCGGTGACATGGAAACGGAGAGCAGTCCAGGACGACGGCAGATATTAAGCACAGCGCAAGTTACTGTTATGATTCGTCAATACGAGGAGACCGGCTTCACCCCTACTAGTAATTTTGCTGCATAGTATGATGTTAAAGATTACTCACCACAAGGCCCGTGCTACCATTCAGTGGTTTAACAACCATCGTGAGGTTTAATCACCATAAGGCTCATGGAATGGCCTGTCCGGTCTGCTGACTTCAACCCAATAGAAAACCAATGGGGCTTAATAGTTCAGCGATGGGACTGTCAAAATAACAGGAAGTCCTTCTTTTACACTGTGTTCGCGTGTGGGCCGACATCAGGGGGAATGATCTATGCGCTCGCATTGTCGTCTCTATGCCAAATAGACTACGTGCCGTCATAGCCGTCATTCCTCAGCGAAACAATAAACCTACACCGGTTAAATTCTTTTCGACAACAGCAGCGGCGCAAGCGACGGATTGCTCGGGGTGGCGCGGGGTGGTGCGGGGTGGTGCGGTGATGGGCGTGGTGAATGCGACACGGCGATAGCGCTGCGCCGTGTTCAGTGTGCTTTGTCTCATATAAAATGGGATACAAAATAATACAAAATGGCAGGACGCGGTCGCCGCGCCACGCGCCGCGCTGCGATGAACCGCGCTCGGTGTATGGAACTCCTAACGGAAGATACATAAGATACTGATAGGTATAGAAGATTGCTATTAAAAAAAATCAATTGCGAAAATGATTGCATTATTTTTTTGTAATTCTATCTAGTATTTTATAATAATTATAATACGTAAATTAACCTTATAATAATTAATATTTAATTTTAAAATTACGATTTTTCGTATTTAAACCATGGAAACCATAGCCACAGATTTGTTATTCTATTGGAATTGATTCCCTTTTTTGTGGGAACATTATTGTCATCTGGTAATACCATGGAATTAAAAATCTGTAGTATGTCATCTTTTTGAATTACCTTTAAACAACTAAATGTGTAATATATTTGACATTGCCTTGTGGTTAATAGGGAATAATGACATTTTGTCATAATATTAGACAGCGACCTTATTAAACAGACGTGTACACGCAATTATAATAGTACACGCCTTAAAGTATTATACATTTATAGACCGAGATGGTATGTATGAGTAGATATTCGACCCATCTCACTGAAAAGCACCAATCTTGAAACTACAACGAACAATGTCGAAAGTATATATAAAATTCAATGAAAGGCGATTCTAAAGGTAAATTAAAGTGATTCTAAAACAAATTTGTTTTTTTTTTCGGAATAACTAAATTCTTGTGGGCCTAATGACCTCTGAAGAGTGAAGAGTGTATAAACATGTCCGGTCACTCTTTAAAGGCGACTAGGGCCACAAAGCGCTCGCTCGCCTTGCGCTCAGCTAGCAGTAAAAAATGTGTAGCAACGAAGCTACGGGCTCCCATGCCGGTAAAACCGGGGGAAATAACAGATCTCGGCTTAGAGCTTTGCTTTGGTAGAGTACTGCGGGTTCGCAAGTCGATGAGAAGCGACCGGGCACGGATTTTTCATCATTAGCTAGCACCGCGTATTAAAGAGTCCGGGTGATAATCAACCGTGGTAATCCTTAAGGACCGTGGAAGGTCTTTATATTGTGACCGCACAGTATAAAGGTCTTGCACGGTTCTTAGGGACCACCCCAATTACCAGTCCGTGTTGTCGGACACAGGTTGATCTTACTGAAGGAGGCACTGTCCCTAACAATTTAATCCGCTTCCATAAGGAGACACCAGGTTTCGCCGGTACTTTTATGCCGGTTACAGTAAATAATTTTGGAGTATGCAATGCAATGCAACCAGCTCTTTCAGTATCCACTGTTGGACATGGGCCTCCACATGCACATTGTCTTGTGTATGAGGAATTTATGATCTTCAAAACCAGGCTGCCCAAACGCATTGGCGAGTCCACTCTTTTAGAGGTGGTGTAGTTTTTCAGCGCTTGTGGTGGATCCAATTAAATTGTCCGCGTGTGTACCGTGTGATCTTTCTCAGTGCGTTATCAGTGTTCAGTACATGTGCACAGTTTAATGTTCCCATTCTGTTGGTCGATTAATCGCCGCCGCGCGATGATGTCGGCTCGACTCCAGGCCACAATAAAATTATTCTCTCTATTTGTTACTCATACTGATTTGTTAGTCATTCGAACGGTATACGACATTTTTATCGAGCTCAGTCTGAATTTATATTTAGCAATTAATTTAAAGCTATATCAGTGACGTGTGGTATCCGCCGGTTGTGGCACTACCCAATCTCTTCCCGCGGGTGTGGTAACGGGGGACTATGGGATAACAAAGCTGCCACCACAATCGCTGAGCAACTGAACCACCTCGAAAGAGTGGACTCTCCAGCCGTTTGGTCAGCGTGGCGTTTTTAAGGCCATATATTCCTTATGCACAAGACAATCCTGATTGTATTGCATTACATATCAATATGGAATGGTAATAGTCGACGGATACAAGTGAGGTCGTGAATTCAAACCCTATCTTGCAGTCTAAAACATGTTAATATACATATGATATAACTTTTACATCCGTCATCATAATGTTCTTTGGTAATCTGTATCTAGCCTCTTTAGCGTGAGGAGTATCTATTGTCAAACCTGTGAAACGTTTACTAATTTTTTACGATTTATACGTTTACGATATTTCAATATAATACGATTATAATACTCCATCACATGCATTGGTGACATGTCCCTAAATGAACTAGTCAATCCAAATATATGGGAATATGGGATATCTCAATATATCGGGCAATATGGGACCGCCCTGGTTTCGATGACATAATATGTAGGTACTTAGTAGTTGTTTTTTTTTTAAACTATGATTACTGATTTACAATTGCCCGATGGCCGATTAGGGTTGACTATTGTTGTCACTAAACATAGCCTATTAAGTACCTACTAACTTATACAGTCTAACAATAAAGAGAATTCTAATTAGGTACCTACTTATTACGAATTCCCAGGGAACTTTAATAATAGTTTATCTCCATCGGCATAAGTTTAATTAGGTAGGTTTAGGTACCTACCTAATTAAACTTATTGGAGAATTAAATTAAATTAAATTAAATTGGAAGAATTTTCAAAATTCCAGTAGTTTTGAGATTACCTACTTCTTACATGAAATGAGCAAAAACAATCACAGACTGTCTTTATAACATTAGTACTTACAGATTTATATTAATTGTATTGTATTTAAAATAGTTTGTTTACTTGCGTTGCCTAAAATTACTTAACATAAAAGGCAATGTATAACTAAGCAACAATTTAAATCTTTGGCAATTATGTCAAAACGGGAGCCAATAAGTATTGTGATAAACAATCAATTCATGTGAACCTCAATAGGTTCACGCAAAGCAGTCATGCAAAATAACCGTGAAAATTAAAAAATATCTCAATCATACAGCTACTTAGGTACCGACTCGTATTAAATATTGAATTGAAAAAATCTAGTCCACTTAAAATATTTTTGAAACTAATATTGTGTAAAATCAAAACACGGTCTGGGCGTGCGGGGGCGGCCTATTGACGATGCCTATTTTGGTGGTTAAAAGACGCAACTGCATAACATCTGAAAATGGTATTATTTTTTAACGGACCAATTTCGTATAAAACGTCCTCTATTTATCATTTTGGTAGACACCTACTCAATCTTGTATAAGTAGGTATAGGAAAGCAAAGTACAAATTCAATTATCTACATTGTAGTTAATATAACCACTTGTACCTAACATAGAAGAATCATAACAATTAAACAACTTTGAACGGTTTAAATCGCGTATATTTAACATTATTTATATCCCGACGTTTCGAACACTTTGCAGTGGACATCGGGATATAAATAATGTTAAATATACGCGATTTAAACCGTTCAAAGTTGTTTAATTGTTATGTACAGTACCTAATCGCGAAAACCTAAGAAAATATATTATTATAGAAGAATCATGTTTCAAGAATATTGTAATTATGTAATTGTAATTATGTAATATTGTAATTGTAATTATATCGTACTTATTGTAATAAAAAACAACCACAGCAACATAATGCCGTCAGTGCCGGCCAATTCTTGAATAGCACCGTCCCATCTCCACCCTCGGGTGTCGTAAAAGGCGACTAAGGGTTGACAAAGCGGCTGCCACGAGCGCTGAGGAACTGCACCACGTCTAAAAGAGTGGACTCGCGAACCCGCTTGCCCAGCGTGCCGTTTTAGGGCCATAATCGTTTATTTATTTCTCTTTAATAAACGATGATTTTTTAAAATCTTTCCTATGTACTCTGTGAGAGTGGAGGACACTTGTTAGGTATATAGATATAAACACAGCTATTTAAAAAAAAATGTCTAAAATCTCACTTAAGCCTCTTTGCACTTCCACCGTTGATATAATTTATTGGCAGGTCGGCGCCGGCGGTTTTCTCCCGCTTTTTTGCGGAACCCCGCGCCGATTGACATGACCCCACACTTGTCAGATAAAATGCTACTTTCGTGTACTGCGATTTATTTTTAAAAGATCTGGGAACGAACGAATCCTTTTCAATGTTTTCTGTTTCAGTACTTTTAGATGTGTAAGATATTTTTTGTTTATTCTCTTTGAATCACAATTAGCTTATTCAAAAATTGATTGTACCTGTTTGAGTATAAATGGGTATATTTGGGTATTGGGCTTTTTAGCATCCACGTTGCCGTATGAAAGTTGTATGGCCTTAAAACGACACGCTGACCAAACGCGTTGGCGAGTCTACTCCTTTAGACGTGGTGTAATTGCTCAGGGCTTGTGGTAGCAATTGTGACATCCCTTAGTCGCCTTCGACAGCCGCGGGAAAAGATTGCTTAGGTAAGTAGGTACCTACTTTCTATATACTTTCTATCTTATAAGTAGGTCTTATCAATCCTATCCTATATTATTGTACCGCATTTTTTTAATATATATATTCCTCTTTCCTGCTTATTTTCGCTCTCACTTAGTGCCTGCCACTTGGGCAAAAAATAAATAACAGGCCGGTCAAATGGCACGTTTGTGTCCAAAAAAATTAGGGGTCATCTAAAAGTCCCTGTTCCGTAAAATTTGTCCATGAGTTATTGCTTACACGCGGCGACGGAGGCGAGATGGCGCCACGAATAAAAACTTACTCATTGACAAATTCGCCAAATTTTGTTAGTTGCCGACCTTTGTGTTTATTTTTTCCAATTTCGTGATTTTAGATACTACCTACAGTTGCAAAGGCCATACAATTTTACTTTGTCTTCTATGAATAATCGTAAAAAACTGTTTAATTTGTGAATTTCTTGAGCACCTAATACATAGGTAGATAGGTACGATACACACAACATTATGAAAACAGTCGCGATCGCAAACAGAATTTCTACTAATTATGAGAACAAAAAATAAATACTTGCATAGTACTTATATACCTACATCATAAAGAACATAGCTAAACAGTAGGTACCTATTAGAAATAATTAATTGCTCTGGTCCGTTGAGTTCTACTATTAATTCTATCAGTTGAACTCAACGGAAAAAAGAATCCGATCAGTTCTATCAATAGAACTAAAATTCCGGATAGTTTTATCACCACCAATAACTACAAAAGTGGAATACAAAAGGAACAAACAACCCATAATAATTGGCGGGATTATTCAGTAGGTTGTTATAATCGATTCTAATAATAAAATATGAAACAAAATAAAATGAACGGACACACATACCTACCTACATACCTACGTGGGTGACACTAAAAGTTTTTAGAATCTCACAAATGAAATCAGATATAAAGACGGAAAATGTTTTATTGCTTTTCAATGCAATTGCGTTTTATTGCGTTTAATGCTCCGCGACAATCGATTCACTTTTCCATGCAATGAAACCATTGTGTGAAGCATTCAGCCCACCCTTCTTTAAGCACCTCTTCAACAGCCCTTTGGAAGGCCTTTACCGCCTCCTCTGCATTCATAAAACGTATTCCTCCGAGTTTATCCTTAATTTTAGGGAATAAATAAAAATCACTGAGCTCAAGGTCATGACTGTGTGGCGGATGATCCATTAACTCTACATTTACAGTACTCAAATATTGCTTCGTTTGTCTGGCGGAGTGAGTTGAGGCATTGTCGTGATGAAGGATCATTCTGCTTCATAGGCGTCGTCGTTCTTTGATTTTTCCCAAAACAAAAGGCAAGTAGCTCTTCACATACCAGTCCGCAGTTACTGTTCTTTTATTTTCTAAAGTTATAGTAGCAAAGTGGCCCGATCTGCCCAAGAAGGAGACAATCATCAATATCAGCAACTCTTCGAAAGGAAAGACCCACTGCGCAGATTGCTTCATAGTTTCAGACTCGTAGAAGCAGATCCAGCTTTCATCACCTGTTACTATATCAAAAAACTGCATTTGATTGACCATTGCCGAATTTTTCAAGCCATTTCATGGACCATTCCATTCCACCTTGTGAGGTCCAAATTGTGAGGAATCCATCTAGCACAAAGCCTCCCCCGTAGGTGATAGTGTAAAATAGGTTAAACTTGCCTCATATCAATACTTAATGATGCCCGTACGTGCTGATATGTCGTTTGCTTGTCTGCTTCAATCATGAGCCGCACAGTTTTGTTGTTTTCCTCCATTGATGTACATTTTCCTCCGTCACCGGCGTCGTAACACGTTCTTACTTTAACATCGTCATTGAGATGGATACGACCACGTTTAAATTCACTGGTCCAGTTATAAACAGTGGCACTGAATGGGGTTTCATCACGAACTTAAATTTTTCATAACTTTGTTTCTGGTTTAGACCGCAACGAGTCATAAAAATCATTGAATGAAAATGTTCTCTTGTTAAATTCATTTTTCGGCAAACACTTAATTTTCAATATGCCGCCAGAAATAAACAACAAATGACGGCTTTTAAAATTTAATGGCGTTTGACAATCAAAGAGTTCCATTTTCAAAATTCGAATGTTTTTTCTTTCACTCGTATTGTACAGTAGCCAATTCGAAGAACTTTTAGTTTGACCTATCGCACATATATCTCTTGCCTCGAATGCATTTATCATCTCCGTTCCGTCGCGGGTAATTATTTATATATGACTAAAACAGTTTTACTGTATTAACGAAATATTGAACAAAATAGAGAAAAGAAATTTCATTCTTATAATGGACCTTATCTAACATGTTAAAATTCCGAAAAAAAGAGGAACCGACAATTCACCATTTATTATACTTCGTCCACTATGTGATTTTCTATTTGACGTTTGCACGCCTATTCTATTTTGTTCCGTATTTCATGACAATCAAGTGTACTCGAAGACGAAGAAATAGTGACGTTCTCTGAGTCGTACTACAGACTACCATAATTATTTTAATCTATAAGTTATCACACGTAAAATAAATCGACAGTAATACTCGTAGTTTTGAAATAGAAGTATATTTAGATCAAGACAACTAAACTAATGGGTTATAGTTATTTATAATTCACCATAGCCAGTTTGCAAGAATAAAAAAATCTGTGTTTTATTACCATTTTAGTTTACCTTTTAAATATAATACAATACAATCGATTTAGTAATTTTTTTCGTATTGAATACATTTTTGCGATAAATAAATCAATTATTTAAGACAAATATTTTTAGTAAATCGAATCTATAAAAGCGAATGCAAATTGTACTAGAATTGTATCGATAATCGAATCGAATCGGTATGAAGCAATTCAGACATAACTAAACCTATTTGACATTGAGAAAATAACATAGTGGACGGAGAATTCCATTTGAGCGTAAGTAGGTAGGTAATAGGTAGGTAGCGTAAATCTCCTCATTCTATGGCCTTAGAACTAAACGGATTTTTTTCCCGATGAGTTCTACTAGATAGAACTAATAATAGAACCCAACCGACCAGACTAATAAATTGACATTGTTTATTATAATTATTATTATTGATAACATTTTGATGACGGATAAATACTAGATTGTACTGCTTATGTTGCCATCTGTCGACGAGTAGATAAATGAAATATTTTTAGAATGTTTATTTACATATGAAAATATATTGTTTATAATAACTTATTTTATCAATAATGTTTTGTTAGTTTTATACTTTATATTGTTATCGTTTTTTGTACTCATGTACAAAAGACAATAACAGCAAAATATTATAACAGGTTTCATTGTTTACATCGCCATCTAATGCTGAGTAGGGAAACAATTACGATTTATTGTAAACCACAATAGTAAATTGACGCGACATCTGTTGTTAATATGTTTAATCATTATGTCTAAATAAAGTATTTCATTTCAAACAGAAACTAGAATAATATAGGTACAAATAAATAAATTTCTTAATACAAAAATACCTATCTGGAAGAGTAAAGTATCTAAAGAGATTTAATTGATATCAGGGCCGTCTTTACCAGGGGGTGCAAGGGGTGCGGTGCACCCCGGGCGCCCACCTTTTAAAGGTAATGAAAAAATATAACGCTATAGTAAACAATTACACAATAGGATATTTGACTGTCATAGGATACACAATAGGATATTTGACTGTCATAGGATACACAATAGGATATTTGACTGTCATAGGATACACAATAGGATGTTTGACTGTCTTAGGATACACTCCCGCACCCCGGCGCAGAATAGACTTAAGACGGCCCTGATTGATATCATTCGACGACCCACACACTTGTGTGAACATAATTATTTTAGAACGGTTTGCAGCTCGTAGCTCTCTCTCGTAGCGGCACGTAGATACTCGTAGCAACGCGGTGCTATACCTACTACGCGGTCCGCTGTCTTGGGTTGGCAATAATTTCATTATTTCATATGACCAACTTCAATCACATTAGGACCAAACCAATCACACTATACTTTTTTTCATAATAAAGACTTTAGTGACAAGAAATATAGTGCATATTTTATCAATCAGAAGTCTTTTTAAGACCCTGGAATTCAAAATGTAGGTAGGTACTATATCACTATTTTTTATTTTTGTATTATTTGTTTTATATTTTGCAAAATGCTCGTAAAACTACATGAATGTGGGTTGGATCCATTCTGATTCCCTGAAGCCGGTCTTAATATTCTCCAATTCCATATTATTTTCCGCGATGGAAACAAATTGACGTTCATATAAGATATACTTAGGTAGAAATAACTTTTTATTATTGTGATTGAATTACAATTTAAAGTAGGTATGTGAAACGAATTCTCTTCACTTCTGTCCTCATTCGCTATCAGTCTGAAATAATTTTGTTCAATATTTCATCTATATTTTACATTTTGTTATTAGGTATGCTACCTATTACCTCTTATTACATATACTTAATAGTAGACTGTTTCGTTGCCCTTCCATATGAGCGTACGAATACTGACAGAATATACCTATATCAGTGTCATTGATTTAGGTATCTTCAGCATATGCTACGCTAGATTTAAACGCTTCAATTTTTTACTAAGCGCAATACACGTAGGTACTCAGATACTGACATATGTAATATCATTAAAAATATAGGTATCTTTATTTTATTATTTATACAGCATACATATCGTGGTGCCATAAAAATGGAAAAGGGTTTGTCCTGGTACTGCGCATAATATAAAAATATATAATTAACTTTATACCTGCATTACAATTATATTTAACAAATATACAGAGTATAACCAACATATTCCCGAAGACAGAAATAATAGATTTCGTTCGTAATACTGAGATAATTGACATGAAAATATTAATGTAAAAAATTCTGCTTTTAGAAATTTTTACGTTTTTAAAAACTCTCAACCAAATCGCTGCCCGCCATTTTGGATGAATTATCAAAGCGGTTTTCGATATTGTTAGCCCTGGAGCCTGCTATTCATGAGCCAAGCGGATTAAATTGTTTACAGTCAGAGCAAAGTATCCGTCTTTCATTTGCCTGCTGTGGATTACAATCTCTGCTTCGTGTTCAGCATTGAAAGTTGACTTAAAACGACTCATCGAAAAAGCAGCTTTATCAAGTTTATGTCTTTTTCTATGACAAAACTCGCTAATAGCTACCTATGGCACTTGCAGCATCGCTTTTGCTTTTCCCCTTTTCAATTAGTATTTTAACTTTAGCGATTTGTTGTTCGGTAACTGGTTCGGGTTTTTTTCTGACATAGGTTTCGTGGCATCATGATTAAACACTGAAACATAAAAATAAATCAAGTTGTATATAGGTACCGTGGTCACCATAAATATCAACTGAGCTTACAGGGGGTAAGTGCATGCACGCGCACACTTTCCCCGAGGAGTTAAATCACAAATGAATGCTCACAAACTCACAGGTAACGAGTATAAACTAGAATCTTTTTTCTTAATATTACGCTTATAGGTATATGTTTTAAATTCATAGAAATAAACTCACCGTTGTCGGGTCAAGAACTTAGATGTGGCACTGTTTGCCATGACGCAAATAACTACTACAGATGAATCCAGCAAATTTAGTTTTTGTCTAAAAAAGATTAAAAAAGCGCCGCGCGTCAAAGTGGCATGTCGAAACTAGTTCGCCATTCAAGCGGTTCACTTACCCTCGGTTACCCCGAATGACTCAACCTGATACAATTTCAATTACAATACAATTTCTTACAATTTCTGATACATTACAATTTCATGTCAATTATGTCAATATCATTTCATGTCAATTACCTATACATACAATTCCATGTCAATTATGTCAATATCATTTACACCCAATTATACATATTATATTACTTACATCAATATCATCGTCAATATCATCATTTACCTACTGTATACGAGTACCTACATAGTACTTAACTATAGGTTTTAATTTACGTACATTTTCTTTCTTTCTATTACACGCTTTATTATTCAAAACCGTAATCATCTAATACATCTACTTTGTACATCTGCTTTGATATTACGAGCCTATTCATTTCTGATCGAGGCACTCAATTTCACTAATTAAAGCTCTTTTTCTTTAAAGGACAAATTTCGTGTGTTTACGAAGAAACTCGAAACACATCGATGCATGTACCTAGTATCGGTGCGTGTGTTAGATCATTATTTTAGATAGATAAATACGAGACAGATATACAGGACGTTTATTCATAACACAGTTACAAGACACTACAGTTACAAAGGAAAATACAAACAAATACCAACCTATATTTAAACACATAACATCAGAGTAATTAAACAACTTTGAACGGTTTAAATCGCGTATATTTGACATTATTTATATCCCGACGTTTCGGTTCAAGTACGGTAGTTCAAAAAAAAAATAATTTCATACGGTAGTCCAAATAATTTCTTAATAACTCAAGTGACAAATAAAATCAATTAGTCACCCCGTGACCACGTCCACTGCAAAGTGTTCGAAACGTCGGGATATAAATAATGTCAAATATACGCGATTTAAACCGTTCAAAGTTGTTTAATTGCTATGTATAGTACTTAATTGCGAAAACCTAAGAAAATATCAGAGTAATTTTTAGTAAATACAAAAAAAGATAAGGTAGTCTGCTGTCCATGGGATCCATTTAAACATCAGATCCATGACAGATACATATAGAAGTAAAAAAAAGGAGTGAGTGCCTGGTCAAGTACATTTTTGCGAGGCTCTATATTTAAAGCTGTTGCCAATCAATGCATTGCAACTAGCCCTTTCCTACGCTGCAGCGCTGGCCACACGAGTTGGCGAGTCAACTCTTTTAGAGATAGTGTAGTTGTTCAGCGCTCGTGGCAGGTGCTTTGCTATCCCTTAGTAGCCATTTACGACACCCGCGGAAGAAGACAGGGTGGTGCTATTCCACAGCCAGCACTAAACTGGTACAACACCAGTTAGTACCAGTTTTAAAGCTGTTAAAATCATACTTATTATCGTTATCAATTTAAAACATCCCACTGAAGGGGCGCCCCGTAAGAAAAAAGGGCTACCCAGCCCTTTTTTCGTCCTACCTTTGAACATTAGAAAAGGGCTGGGAAAATGGAAAGGTAAAGAATTTTTTCTTTATAGAAAAAAAGCGGCAGACGAGCATACAGTCCACCTGATGGTAAGTGGATACTGACGCCCATGGACATCCGCGGTACATGCCAACATCAGTCCAGAATGACAAAAGAGCATCGATGCGCTGCCTACCTTGTAGATTAAAGAATGGATTCGGAAAATGGGGAGAGATAGGATAGGATGGGTTGGGAATAGGCTCAGCCATATCCCACTCAATACTGCTACACGTCCGTACCTACATTGGGGAAATAAAATAGAGTAATAAATGCAGTATATATATATATATATATATATACATTTCAAGATAGTCTAGGTAGGATAGGACAGGATGGAAGAAAATATACCTAATATACCTAAATATATAAATATATCCTTAGAGAAAACAAATAGTTTCATTATCTTATAGATCTGACTTTTTAGCAATTACAATGTAAGTACCTGTGTATTTCTTTTACCCACTGATTAAGCTATGGATACGTTTTTATTGAAAAAATAAAAAAAAATGGATGAATAAAATACTTATTTAAATTATTAGTAGGTATATTCTATTAATAATTTACTCAGCAATTTGACTAAATCATACTGAAAGAGTAGGGGAGGGTGGGGGAATCACGGACGGCGGGTAATGGCGGACACGTCAATTTAGCTATGTTAGAAAAGGATGGTGGATATTTTGAATGACGCAATCGCAAGTCGAGCCTGAATGTAGTGCCGAACAGTGAGTGGTAAAGTGAGGCCGCGCACGCTGTACAAGGTAAGTTAACTTAATTGTATTACAACAATTTCATCTTATTCTTGAGTTAAATAGATTAAGCGTACAATATTTACGACAAAACCATAAAAGTCCGGTATTTTTTTTTGTGAAGTAACGTCTAATTAAACAATGTTTTCAAGTGTTCGTCACGTGCATGACGCGATTCTAACCTTAAATAAAAATATAGTTTTGCTTTTTTGTGTGTGTCGGGTAAGGGCAAACGATTTAAGTAGGGTAATCCCGAACGTCTGTAATTACCCCTAAACAATGGAATTATTATCTTTTTTATAATTTATGGTCAGCAGTCGGCTGCGATGGCCATCCTTACTAATTTATAAATAAAACATGCTATTCTACAATATATTTCAGATGCCGCGAAATTACCAAAGAAAGACGGAGACCAAATACAAATTAGAAGACTTAGAAAGAGCCGTTCAGGATGTCAAGAACAAAATACTTTCAATAGGAAAAGCAGCTATTACTTATTCTGTCCCAAAAAGCACTATACACGACCATCTCAAGAAAGAAATTATAAAGTCCCCAAAAACTGGGAGAAAGCCTATATTTTCTGAAGAACAAGAAAAAGAATTAGAATCACACATTTTAATATGTAGTAAACTATTTTATGGTTTAACTATAGAGATGGTACGTAAAATAGCTTTCAAATTTGCTGAAGTAAATAAATTAAAGAACAATTTTGATAAAATATCCCAAATGGCGGGAAAAGGCTGGTTCTACGGATTTAAAAAAAGGCATCCTAACATTTCGTTACGTAAACCTGAGTCCACTTCTGTTAATAGAATTACAGCTTTTAATGAAATGGAAGTGAAAATGTTCTTCAAAAACTTGGAAGCCTTACAAAAAAAAAAAAACAGTTTGATGCTAATCGCATTTACAATATTGACGAGACCGGCATTTCTAATGTCCAGAGAAATTCTAGGATTCTAGCTCCAAAAGGCCAGAAACAAGTCGACGTGGCAACAAGTGGTGAAAGGGGCACTACAACAACAGTTGTTTGCGCATTCAGTGCTTCCGGAAAGTATATTCCTCCCTTTTTTATTTTCAAGAGGAAGCGAATGAACGCTCATCTATTGCGTGGAGGCAACCCTGATATGATAGCAGCAGTTAGTGATTCGGGTTGGATAAACGAGAACCTATTCGTAGATTGGTTACATTATTTTATCTCCTATGCTAAATAAACTGTTGAAGAACCTATTCTACTTATTTTAGACAATCATGAAAGTCATGTTAGCCTTGCTTGCTATCTGCTTTGTCGCCAGAATGGAATAATACTGTTATCCCTTCCACCGCATACCTCACATCGTATGTAACCACTGGACTTAACTTATTTTGGACCGCATATAACAGAGAATGCGAATTATACATGGCTTCAAATGTAGGCCGAAGAATTACCCAGTATGAAGTTGTCGAACTTTTTACTAAAGCTTTCAATCGTATCAGTAATATAGAGAAAGCAGCAAATGGCTTCCGGGCAGCTGGTATTTGGCCATTAGATACAACTAAATTTGACGAACAGTTCTTAGATGCGGCATCGCCTAATACACAGATAGTATTGGCGTCAAATGTACAAAGATCAGCGACACCTGATGTGCTGTTACCGTCGACATCAAATGTGCAAAGAGCAACTACACCTGATGCTCAGATAGCATCAACATCAAAAGTGCACCAGAGATCAGTAACCCCTGTACCTGTGTTTGACAAATCAATTCCACTTCAAGATGTTGTTAGTGTTCCCCAAGTGCCACAACCCAAGAACAAGCAAAGTTCCAGAAAGAAACATTCAGTTATAATAACCAGTAGCCATATGAAAGATGTATTAGAAGACTGTAAGTACCACTAAAAGAAAGAAAGGTGTGAAGAATCTTAAAGCATTTGCAGATGATGTGAAGGAAGACAGGCACATACCACACAAGAAAAACAAAGTCGATAAAGGTGCTAAGAAGGATGATGAGGAATATTATTGTCTGATTTGTAATGAAAAGTATGTAGATCCAATCACTGAAGATTGGATAATATGCTACAAATGTGAATTATGGGCCCACGAAAAATGCACGAATGGTGAAAGCACATCAAGGGGATTTATCTGCGACTTCTGTGTCAATTAGACTATGTCCGTGATTACCCCCTGCATCATCCGTAATTACCCCACAAGTTGTGGGGTAATCCCGGACACCAACGTTTTTGTTTTTTTATTAGAATTTGATTTTATTTTGATAATTTATCTATGTTGACTATGAGAACATAAGATTGATTAGTTTAAGTAAATATTAAGCAATAAATAGCTTTTGTAACTTAATTTGGTTTTGTTTTATTTCTGTTCTCCCTTAAGTATTCGCAATTACCCCACTCTCCCCTATTATTTTTAATGATTCATTCATCATAAGCTCTTAAAGCTCTCAAGCGTTGTGCCAGTTTAGTTAATTGATGACCAGTATTACAACGATATAGTGCCGATATAAAACCGATATCGGTTCGCGTCCACCGCAAACACGCCACTTACGACCACTTCGGATAACACTTATGCTTTAGATAGAGTTATGTATCTCACAGATCCGGTAAGTTTAGTACCTACTTATCTATTCTGGTAAATATAAGAGGAAAGTGTGACAAGGAGTTTATAATAGAAGCCTATGCCGTAAGTCCGTAGCTCTACTACAACATCCGGGGGTTGCACTTAAAGAAAAGTTTTCCGTTTAAACTGAAAGTATCTACCAATACATAATATCTTTTCATGGGTATCGTAAAAGGCGACTAACCGATAAGAAAGCCGCTACCTCAAGTCCTTGAGAGTGGACTCACCAACCCGTGGCCACCATGCCATTTAAAGGTCATACATTCCTCATGCACAAGACGATGTGCATATGGATGACCATGTCGGTCTTTTCCAAAGTGAAGCAAGAAACAAATCATAAACAAAATAAAGGTGAAAGTGTCCACCTAACCATACACAAGTAGCCACTGTCATGTAGCTGCGTTTGCTGGAAGAAATCTTCTAAAAAGAGATAAGGTCATCTGTTGTTACATCATTTTTGTAATCTTCTATGTACCTACTATACCTATGTGTGTCTACTTAGTAAAGTGTATACATAAATAAACGCGAAATAAACAACCCATAGTTGATTCTACAGAACTATGCATAAATCCCTGACCAGTGTTATTTGAAAATAGTTAGGTACAGCCCTGTTACAATATGTTACAGTTTTTCGTCACAGTGTGGTACAGGCTTTTTGTAAAATTACCCTGTTTAAAAAGGCTAAGTTCCAATAAAAATGTTGTACGCTTATCCCGTCCTGTCGACAATATTCTTAGCACTATGACTCGACCACTTGATGGCATTTGATATCCACTCATCCTAAATGTAAGTTGGATTATGTACGTTAATGAAATATAAAACGAACGAATATGATGAACATTAAAGCATTTAGTTATCAAAATTTTCTTTTTTGTCTTTCGCATAGGTATTCGTATTTGTTTTAGCAAATACTCGCCAATTTTCAATTAAGTATTCCTAGTCGAAGGTAGGTAGGTAGATACTCGTATTGGCCATTTTCTAAACGAATATATATCTACTTACCTACCTACTCGAATATCTAAGTACTTATCGAACTATAAAAGCCAAACGGGGGTAGTACCTAGATACTCGTAGATAAAAGAGGTTTTCTATAAAAAGAAAAAATACTTTAAGATTGAAAGTGTTGAATAACAGTTATTTTTAACTTTAATTTGAACATTACGGGCACCAACTAGCCGTGAGTAGGTACTAGGCATACCGAGTTGTTTGATGTTCCCCTGGTCGAAACAAGGTAACTACTAACTACGCCCAAAATTCAGTCCTATCTCAAATTCTGCAAAATTACAATAAATACTAGGCAGACTTCGATATCTAATTACATATTTATATATATTAAGTAAGAAAAAATTAAAAATAGAAATCATAAAAAAGCATCGGAATCATTATAATATCTCCTAAAACCCATTTCCCTACAAATAATTTGACGCTCATCTTAAATAAATACATACACACCCTCACATTCGCACACACACACGCACGAGCACATGCACCCGGAAACACCAATGCAAACACAAATCAAGATGTAGTATTAATAATAAGAAAATCACCTATTACTTGCCAACAATCTATTAAATAGGTAGGAACCTACTGTACCTATTTAAATGTCACTGTAATCTGCATTTGGCCATTAACACTAGCAATATATTTGTTAAATAAGTTAGGTAGGTACATAAAAGGCTGTAAATCACATAAATAAATAACTTAAAAAATACTTAACTAACTTTTAATTGAACTACAAAATTATTTTCTTATTAATTTTACAATTGTGTGCGTAGTAGGTTAGGTGCAATTCGTTGTCGTATTCGCGATTACCTACCACACCAAACCATCAGCCCATGTCTCTCCACTGCAAGATATAGACTTCTCCTAACGGTCGTCACCACACACGATCTTTGGCATCTTTGGCATCCAACCACCACCAGCGAACTTCTTCAAGTCGGCTAAACACTTCTTTCCGAAATGTACGGAAAATACATTTGCGTCGGTGTGAAGTTTTACATTCGTATAGAAACTATTAAAGTTGGCCATTACAAAACTTTATATGATATCTACCAATAACGTCCCACTGCTGGACTTAGTTGGTGGTTTAGGGCCATAAACCACCACCCGAGCCCAGAGCAGAATGGTTAATACACACGCTCTCAGATTTTTTTAGATTCTCAAGCATGCGGGTTTCCTATTTTTATAGAATTCTAATTAAACTTATTTCAAGAAATGCATTAAAATCAGACAATCTCAACATTTATAAAACAAACGAAAACGCTGGGAGGAAATTAAAAGAAAATTTATGTTGACATCTCCACTCACCCACTTCTTTTATTGGTCAACCACAAAAGCTCCGCGTAACTGATTGGTTGATTTAAATGGGGCTCTAATGGGTGAAAGGGACCGACGTTTAGAGTAATAGACGATAGAGTCGCGTGTGACAAGGACAGGTAGACACTTCTCAAGCACTCAAGATAAAGCAAAGCGTTAAAGGCGCCTAAAGAATGTACGAAACGCTGCAGTGGGAGAAATGCGATTTGGCAGAAATAACTTTAAGAATTTTAGCAGTTTTATCACTAACTTTGCACAGATTCTTTATAACAATAAATAGAAAAAAGAATATTTAATCTAGATCAAACCGGCATTCTCAGTGATGTAAAAATAAAACCTTTCACAGTAATATTATGTAGCTGGGCTATAAGTGAGGTTTATTTATAGGACCTATTTATCGTGGTTATTCCTCTGTAAATGAATTACATTTAAATAGAAGAAAATTAACATTGCAACATTACTGCTCAAGTGGCCAATTCACAATAATAGAACAATCCGCAAGCGCTTACCGATAAAATCGCATTCGTAAACATCTTCAAGAAAAACTCAGAGATCCCCACCACTTACACAACTCCAGCTTTTTTAAAAAACGACCGCCCCTCACTATTTCCATCTCGCTTCCACTGACGTAAATTTACGGAAGGATAACTTATTTCTGTCTCTTACTAAGGCTTAAAACGTCTAACTGGCGGGCAATCTATCACCGAAGTTTATTCGTTTCAAGACCGCTTTGTGGCGAGTCGAGTTCGTACGCGCGATAAAGTGAAGTCTTCCATGTGCTAAAATGGATTCGAAATTTAAAAACTATAAGGACGCGATGTCGTTACAAGATTGCGAAAAGACAAACCTGACAACTCCGTTTTCAATAAATGATATTTTAACAAAAGAGGACGAAGCGAAGTGCGATTTTGACAATACAATGTTTTGTCCAGAAAGTAATTTTGGCGCGAAGAAGTTTTTGGGAAAAGCAAGTTGTTATAACGACAGTGGTTGTTCTAAAGAAGGACATAAATTCTATGACGACTGCAACGGTTACCGTGATTATGCTGACGACGGTGTTTTGGATATGTCAAGAAAAACATATCCAGTCACAGAATTATCAGGTGAGTTTACTTTGCTTTTCTAAATGTAGGTAATTAGGTACCTACTTACTAACGTAATAAAAATGTACGTAGGTATTGTTATTATAAAAATATGTAAGAACGTTAGTACTACTTTAGAAACGGGACAGTTGTTGTCCTTTCTAATTTACCTGATGGACGACAGTTACCATCAGGTGGACTGTGTGCTCAGCTGCTGCCTTCGTCCATAAAAAAAAACCTGATACTGACACGTTTGTAAAATGTAAAAAATAACACAATAATATTATCTTAAAAATTAGATGCTAGAACATGTTTATATTTAACGGACTCTTGAAAACAATGAAATTTTAAGTTAGAAAATCTTAACCAACGTCTCAATCAAAATTTTACTTTGTTAAATCAATCATTGACTATGATTCTATGATGACTGTAGCGTTATAGTTAGTACCTACCTACTATTATTGTGAAACACAGTGAGTACTTAGGTACATATCAGGTATTAGGTAGTGGGATAAGTTCGCGGCCTTTTTATACCTAGTGAAAATAATAAATACTTTTCTTTTATTACATATATATTTATTGAACAGAATATTGTCCATTTACCTAATTCGACTAACCTTTGCCATTTTTCTGACAGAGCCATTATCCCATCGTTATAAAAATTTTGGGGTTTCTGAGAGAAAAACTGATTTAAGGCTTCTCTAATCAGGCTTCTCTTGAATGTAATTTTACTCCATTTAGAGAATTTTGTAAAGGGCGAAATAGATGATAATCCGTAGGTGCTATGTCTGGACTGTATGGAGGACGCATTAAACTTTCCGGTCAAAGTTTATCAATTGTTGTTTAGTCATCAGAGATGTATGCGGTCGAGCATTGTAGTGATGGAAAACTACACCTTTTCTATTAATTAATTCTGGGCATTTTTCTTCAAGTGCTTGTTTCAATTTTACTAATTGCTGACATCAGAATTAATCGTTTGGCCATGTGTCAAAAGCTCGTAATACACAATGCCTTTCCAGTCCCACCATACAGATAACATGACTTTGTTCAGAGTGAGGTCTAGCTTTGGGACTATTTGTGATGGCTCACCTCGCTTTAACCGAGATCGTTTTCGAACATTATTAACGTAGGTGATCCACTTCTCATTTGTTACCAATTTCTTCAAAAATAGATCGATTTCATTTCGTTTTAGCAACATTTCGCATATGGAAATTCTGTAGATACCTATTATAATGCATTACCTATGTATTTTTATTTACTTTTCGTTACATTGGTTTAATAGCCAGATACCTACGAGTAAAAAGGTCTAGAGAATTCTAGAGATACTAATATTAGTATAAAGAAAAAAAAACTGCTGGATCGATTTTGAACTTATTTCCATTTTAGGAAGCTAAACCGATGCTCGCTAACATCGAATATTTTCCAAGATTTCTTTTATACAGAATGATATCCCTATAACCCACTAAGAAACATTAAATTAATGGTCATGTATTTGTTTTTATGATTTCCATAATCGTTATAAGCACTTGTAACTGCAAAACCGATAGGACATTTTTACTAAAAAATGCGAAAAAGATATGAATAAAATAAAATATAAGAATAGACAGTAAAGATACCTATTTAGGAATAAAAGATAATTTTGTCATCACCTGTCTTCCCATTAAAAGATCTATGAAATAAAAGCTTTTATAATAATATTTCAAGTATGTATTTTTGGGAGATTTTTACCCATTGTATTGTCCTTTCGATATTTTCTAGATTTCTTTTATTTTCGTTTGTAGATCAGTGGTTTTCTATAGAAATAGCAGATAAATAGATAGTCAGCCTATTGATAAGCGCTTCGGTATTGTCGTCCAGGAAATGTATCAAATGATAGATACCTACCACTCTCGAAACTTTACCTATCCCTCTACCCAGGGCCGTCTTTACCAGGGGGTGCAAGGGGTGCGGTGCACCCCGGGCGCTCACCTTTTAAAGGTAATGAAAAAATATAACGCTATAGTAAACAATTACACAATAGGATATTTGACTGTCATAGGATACACAATAGGATATTTGACTGTCATAGGATACACAATAGGATATTTGACTGTCATAGGATACACAATAGGATGTTTGACTGTCTTAGGATACACTCCCGCACCCCGGCGCAGAATAGACTTAAGACGGCCCTGCCTCTACCTACGTGAAAACATTAAAGACACAGGTGTGGGACGTATCTTAATTTTATATAGGTATTATTTTTATTATGCACAATAAATTTCATTGAAATGAGATTTATCTAAATTAGGTAAGTATAAGTATAGGAGTCATGGACGACAGACAGACGGATATGACGACATTAATCGACATTAGGACCTTAATTCCTTAATAAAACCTCTGCCTACCTTCCTTTAGTAAAAAGGCACAAGTTAATTGTGATGACATTCGAGAAAAATGCCAAAAGTATTGGTAAAATTTTCATTTTCTTAAAATCAAGCTAGAAACTCAGAGTTTTTAATAAAACAAAAAGAATAAATAACAATTGTTTATTTTCTTTGTTTATTTTTATTCTCTGAATGTTACTTATGATTTCATAAAAATGTTACTAACGCATTTTTTCCTTAAGAGGGTAGATTCGGGTTCCTCAGTTTCTTCGGAACCTTAATCGTCTCCTTATGAGTGACGTAATACTAATTTAAGTAAGTTCCAGTGATTTTTAATAAGAAATTTGTCAAGAAATAGGCATAAATCTCTTTCGGGTACCCAATGTTCATTCTATTGCCGTCATTAGAACACTTTTCCATCTATTCCGTTATTTGAAACAATGGTAGGTCAGCAGTAACTATAGGCTATAGGCACATTCAAATCTATAGGCCAATTAAAATTATTCTAGATAATAAAATCAAATTCAATCTAATTTCATATGAAATAGTTTGAGCTACAGCTAGTAAACTATCTTTAATTGAAATTCGGACCGCGTTAAATGGAACCCCTTGGAGTCCTTACAGGAAACTACCATGAAATGTACTGCATTATCCACTTTATGCCAGAACCCAAAACCAATACCGTACCAATCCCATCCTGTCCAATTCCTCCTTACTTTCCCAACTCTCTCTCCAAATCCATTGCTAAATATCTAAATGTATTCAGAGCGTCCGGGGGCGCGCCAAAATTTGTCGTTCTGGACTGATTTTGACATGTATCATGGATATCCATGAGCGACAATACCCACTCACAACCAGGTGGGATTGCATGGTCGTCTGCAGTTTTCTTTCTATAAAAAAAAGTTCGTATTGTGGGTTACGATTTCCTTTTATACATAAAAATGTTTGAATAGTTCTCGGTTCACCAATCCCCAATGAGCCCTTATGGTGAATTAAGGCTAGAAATCCCATAATAGCATTTCATAGTAGGTATACCTAAGTATCGAGTAATAATCTCATAAGGTTCGTGAAGCCCATTAAAAAACTCTCGTGCGTTCACACTAATCTTGAAAACTTGAAATTGAATCTTGGCTAGTGGAATTTTTGCTGGCAAGTTTGTTTATTGTTACTCTTAATTCTAATATGCAGGTAGGTAGGCTTAAATATTGATTTGGAACGACAAAAATTTGAAAAAATCATTTTAATAAAGTCACGCAGGCAAACGCGTGTTCGAAATTATCAAATGATTAGCAAAGTTGCCCAAAGTTCATGAGGAGTTTAACAAAGTTACATAATTTTTTTTTTGTATTTTTTGGATCGTAGACTTATTATTTTACTAATGTAGTGCACAAATCACGATTCAATAAGTATATTGAGTGTCATAGTACTCAACCTACAAATCAAAATCAAACAATCGAAAATCGACCGCAAAAAGGGAATGTCAATCGATGTTTCAAATTCAAATTAGTCGCCGCCATAATTGCCGCGAGAACTACAATGCGCGAGTAATGGTGCGTCCACAGTGGTGGCACCGCGCGACGTCGCCACTTAGCCGTCACTTCGCGCGATTACACCGCACCCCTCATTATTATAAGTGATGACTTAAAAGCACTATTCAACCTTTCAATTTAGTAATTACTATGTGTGAGCTGTCGCGTGGCCAAATCGTGTGCGAATGGGATATTAATTGCGTATTATCTTTTTTATAAATTAACGTAGCACGATTTAACACGACGCTTTCCGAATACAAATGTTAATATTTCTAAAAGGGACTAATGATATGTCATGTGCAGTTTTGCTATTTTTTTTATGCAAATATGCATAAGTTAAATATAAATTTGTTAAAAATAAAGCCCATAATCGGAATCGACAGAAAGGTACGACAGTCTTCGGGTGCATATCAATGTTTATCATTCTTACTTAACTGATATTAACATGTATCGATGTCCGTTTTACCGTCGATATTCACTTACCACTAACTGGGTTGTCTGTTCGTTTGCCATCTTCATTTTATAAAAACATTACCTTACCATACCATCAGCCTGTCTCTTCACTGCCGGATAGAGGTCTCTCTCTGTCTCTCTATGCAAGGCTCGCCACCAAACACGATCTTCAACTCTTCTCATCCAGCCAGTACCAATACACTTTTTCAAGCAATCGGTCCATATGCACTTCCCGGTACGTGGTCTCCATTCAAGAACTCATCTATCCCATCGGTTCTGTCCTGTGATAAATATGGCTTGCTCATTGCCACTTTAGCTTGCTAATGTTCTGAACTATGTTGGTGACTCTTATTCTTTGTCGAATTTCATCGTTTTGGATTTCAAAGAAACTTCGAGCATAACTTGCTCCATGGCTCGTTAAACGACTTTAACAACAAACAAAAACATTGTTTACGGTTATTTTCCACATTGTAACAATTAAACATAGATATTAATTTTTAGGTCGTGTGGTGTCGGCCGGCTTTACAATAGCACCACCTCATCTGTTTTCTGGTGGGTGCTGTGAAAAGCGACTAAGAGAAAACCGCTACCACAAGCCCAAAAGAACTACTCTACTTCTAAAAGAGCCAACTCGTCAACCCGCTTGGCAAGCATGGCGTTTTGAGGCCATACACTCCTCGTGTTTGAGACAATGTGCAAGAGGAGGCTCATATCCAGCAGTGGTCGAAAAGAAGGTCTAGTTACTGTTAATGGTTATTATTAATTAGAAAATGTCGTACGCCCTTCGACAGCAACGATGCCTATACATTTAGGTACAAGTAAAGGTAGTGTCACCTTCCGAATTAAAGTTAAAAACTTGCAACAATAGAGGTCGGTAGCAGCACGCAAAAATACAATTAAATCCATTGCGACTGATCCTTTCACTCCAGTCTAATGACCGATGACAATTTGCGTAATGTGCGCCCATTGTGGAGGCGCCTTTATACGCGGATGGCGTGATACGATAACCGATTTAATTGATTCCAGTATGAATTCCGCCTAATGAGTTTGAAGTTTAGGGTAAAAGGGTTTGTGCTTTTTAGGTACCTACAGATAAAAAACTGTTACCTAAGAGTCACCCTAAAGATTTAGGGGCATAGTTTTTCTTTCTGTAAAACATTTTTGTACTTTCTTTTAATTTTAGGTTCTTTTTGTTCATAATTTATCGCTTACATTACTTATACCTAGATACTATAACAAATTGATGGTTATTCGTAAACAGCGACTTTATCGCCCATTGAAGGAAAATGGACCTCATCGTGGGCATTGTTTTGTACACGGGGAATGTATGGCCTACAACGCCAAGCTGGTGGACAAGAGGATCCTTTTAGAAGTGGTAAAGTTCCTCAAGACTTGTTCTAGCAGCTTTATTATTCTCTAGTTCTCTTACGACGTCCACAGGAAAAGATATGGTGTGATGCTATTCTAAAATCGGCTAATACCACACGGCCAATAATAATAATAATAATTAATTATGGTTATTCATTAATGATTATTCAATCTATTCTCTCTACCGTATGTACCGTACCGAATCTATTGTCGATTAACATTAGTGAGGTCATGAATTTGAAACCCGGTTAGTACCTACTTACTCGTACCTACCTACCGACCACTAATCACTAATCACAAAAACGCCTGGGTTATGTGTAAATCGCATCGGGTCTGCGTGATGGATTCCGGCCCGAAATTACTTCATAATTACAAGCGGGGCCTGTGCTATGCAGTGACAAATTAATAATAATAATATAATAATTATTAAATTTCAATTTACAATTATATTTAGAAATTACATTTTTTTTTATAATAGGTAATTATTATTATTAATAAGAACACCTTAAAAATTTTACTAATACTTTTAGGATGTTATAAACAAAATATTTTTCCTAATGTTTTCTTTACATTATTAGAGGAAAACGGGAACCGCACAGAAAAACATTGGGTATTTAATATTACATCGGTGTTATTAATAAATAAAAATAAATAAAATATAATTAATACATTCAGTTTTATAATTTACAAACAACAAATAACTGAAAATAACAAAGTTAATAAATTGTGCATCATTTACTGATTTACTGAAATGTATACCTACTTACATAATTGGAGAATTAACCATGGTCACCACACTAGGCTAGCCTGTATCATGGGGACCGAGTATAAAGGTCTATCAAATACAGTTTGCCTAAAGATAAAATCATACCTACTTGAGAGCTCTTTTAAAATATAGCAGTGCCAAGTGGAATTGAAAAAATAACCACACACAAAACAAAAATATTTATAGATGTTATACGTGCTTTTGCATGTAGGTAATATCAATATTTTAATTTGAGAAACAGAATTCTGAAAACGAAGTAGGTTTACCGATATTTACCGATAATCCAAAGTAGGTAGGTAGGTATTATCGAAACTAGTTTTTTTTTTGGCACTGTATAATTGGCTAAAGGTAATTTAAAACAATGTTTTTATAAACTGTTTAAGATATAACTGATGTACTTAGTTATGTTACATTAGATATAATTGATTAAAGGGCGCGCCACGAGCAGGAAGAATTTCGATCATTGACATGAGGTATTAAGGTTCAATAAAATGAGGGGTCTAGTAAGGTCGGTGATCGACGATTTCATACAAATCTCATTTCCGTTCAGTCTTGGCTGATCTCATGTCAATGACTGGAAATTGTACCTGCTCGTGACGCGCGCTTTAGCATAATATGGTCACGTAGAATAATATACGTGTATAATATATATAGGGTGTTCCATACTCTGAAACAACGCATTCCGGTCACTATTCTAAATTAATACTTATTATAAAATTTCATAAATATTATTCTTAGTAATTTTCCCACATATTTGCTAAATAGGTACATATAAAGCACAAGAAATATTGTTTTTTACAACGAAATACATATATGTATTTCACGTCAATTAATTCAAAATCATGAACAAAAATCATAGTTTATTTCTTCGTAAATATATGTGTTATACCCATATGTAACTAAGTGTTGTAAACACTTGAACATAACATCAATTTCCTTGTTACAGATGACTACGATTCACATTCGTCCAACACCGGGTCTCCACGCAGAAACATGTCTTCACCCAACTCCGATGTTGGCTACAAACCTTTCAACATTCATTACGATCAGAGAAAATGCTCCACACCGACCGACCCACCTCGAATCCTTCACTCGCCAAGTTATCCTATAAACGAATACACTCAGAACGGTGGAAGGAAGAAACGATCCCGAGCTGCCTTTTCTCACGCAC
Source organism: Sesia apiformis (assembly GCA_914767545.1). Classification (NCBI taxonomy): domain Eukaryota; kingdom Metazoa; phylum Arthropoda; class Insecta; order Lepidoptera; family Sesiidae; genus Sesia; species Sesia apiformis. Next base: position 6,375,582 of record OU611970.1, on the reverse strand, counting down.
AAGTGTATGAGCTGGAGAGAAGGTTCAGCCAGCAGAGGTACCTCTCCGGTCCAGAGCGAGCAGACTTGGCCGCAAGTCTAAAACTTACTGAGACGCAAGTCAAAATCTGGTTCCAGAATCGACGGTACAAAACCAAAAGAAAACAAATGCAGATGCAGGAGAATGGGATGCTAGCGGCTGCTGCTGCTGCAGCAAACCATGCCAGAAAAGTAGCTGTCAAAGTTCTTGTAAATAACAATGGACAGCCGAGTTTGCCGGACTTGAAACCGTATCCAACTCCTATATTACCAAAAGGGATGAATCCTTTATTCGCGTCTCCAAATTTGCTGGACGGGTCACCGATTCTGAAGCATTTCGCAGGCGTTTACGGAGTAGACTTCGCTAAGAATCCAGAATATAAAGCGTTGTTACAAGAGTCCTATAATCAAGCGGTTCTTCAGTCACTCTACGCACCACATTTGGGTGTGAACTATCCAAATCTACCATTGTCATACATGTATTATCCAGGTCATCCAGCTTTTGGAATACCAGTGCCTTGTGAACTAGAGACAAGTCAAAGTGAGCCCAGAATAGAAAAAGATATTGGAGAACATTCGGAGGCAAAGGAAAAATTGGGAAAAAGCAAAAGTCATCTTGATATAAACGAAAACAGCAACGAAAGTATGGCTAGTAATATTGAAGTAGAAAATTAAAAAGAATGTAGTTCCATGTTAGAATTTTAAAGACATTCTTTTTGTTAAGTTGATAGTAAAACAAACCAAAGAATAAACTATTTTTATGTTGACAATAAATAAAACCAAAAAGTATGAACTGTAGCCAAAGCACTTTTGTGGTTAGTAGAAATTATTGTTATATTTTAGTTTTATTGGATGTATAAATAATGTTTAAGTAGTCATTAAATGATAAATGTTCTACGTAGTTGTGTTATTAAGGGCACGTTCGTATATAGAACTTAGATTTTACTTATTGTTTACAATTTAACAAAGATTAAATATAATAAGTGCAATACAGCTTACAACTGTTTTTTTTTTTTCACCACATGCTTAATAATGCTATAAAATATTACCTCAAACCTAATATGATGGCGATATAAGTAAGTAAAATATCGGCTAATCGAGCATTCGTACAAATACAAACTCCTTTGCACCTCATTATCAATTTATTTAATAATCGACTATAGATGGCGCCAAACGCAAACATAACGTTGCAGAATAAACCTATTCATTAACAACGAATATAAATATTAAAATCACAATAAGAATTGGTTTACGAACACGTAAAAATTTATAATCGTGCGAACGCTCAGTTGGACCTTGATATTTGTGACTGCGAGAAAGAGGCAAGATCATAGATTGCAAGTGTAAGTATTTGTGATATTATCTGAGAAAAGGGAGCTTATTGTCGTTTCTTGTTACCTTGATATTGAGACTAATTAATAGATACTAAAAACTTACAATTTTTATTGATTTGTCTTATAAATAAAAGTCTTAAATATAATATAAAAAAAATAGAATTCTGTTAGACCTATCAGCTGTTGTTCCTATTTAAATAGAATCTTGAAATTACAAAATTTTAACCCAGAAAATCTCACAAATTTACAATAATGCTGCGATGAACAAGGACACTACATTAAAAGCGACTGACGAAATCTGACACGATTAAAACCTTTAGTTACATATTGTCCGTTTCACTACATTGACCATTGTTAGGTTTTGTGGTGAAAATGTCTATTTCCCAAATTGATTACTTTAAAATGACAATTTCGTAATACATCAACATCTCTTAAAGACTACTTCTTAAAATTACTTAACATAACGTCCACATTTCATAATTTAAGTACACTATTTTTGTAGGACCTTATACATCTTATTGACCTTAGTTGCCTGAAATAAATAAATAAAAAAAATAGTGTGGATAGTACCTAAGTATGATACAGAGCGGTAGAAACTATAAACTCTGTTGAAAATTGTTTTTGGCGAATTGTCTAAACTAACTCACCCGCACGATGTATCTATTAGATATCGTTACAGACTATAAAAAGAACATGCTTATTATTTATTTATGAAAAAAATTGATGGCTGTAACGATAGGTACATTCAAATTACGCTATTTCACAGAACAGCGTAATTTGATTGTTGCTAACTAAATTCTTACAATTTATCATCTAGGTATATGTTTTTTTTTTTTTATAGATTAGTGGGCGGACGAGCAAGCGGTCCCACGTGATGGTAAGTGTTACCGCCGCCCATGGGCACCTGCAACACCAGGGGGTATGCGGGCGCGCCGCCGACCTTGCAAAATCCTATTCACAGCTCTCTTGAAGAACCCCATATCGTAGCTCAATGGAAAGACCTCTTGAGGCAGTTCGTTCCACAGCCTACGGGTTCGCGGTATAAAATTATAAAAAAGCCGTGTCAGTACATTAATATTTTTTGGGAAAATGCATTATAGTGTACCTACCTAAAGTACTAGTAATGCTGGGCCCATAACAACATTTTTTTTTGTGTGTACCTATTCGTTTCTTGTGTCTGAATGCGCATCACACAAAAACTACTAGACGGATTTTAATGAAACATTAGTTATAGCCTATGTGCCGAGTCAACATTTAGTGTAGGGTAAAATGTCACAAAATTGTGTGCGGTCAGCAAGAGGACGGAGTTGTGATATTCGCTACGTTTATTCTGACTTTTAAACGCCCATATAAGTGGGGAACTCTGAAAGTTTTGCGAAAAGAAAAGTTCTGAAAGTTTGTATATTAAATTTATTCGTAGTACTCTCCAATTGCATCTTTACAAAGTTTCGTGCATCTGAACAAATTTTGAAAATATTTTTTTGACTCTTCCTCTCGTACCTCTTTCACGGCCCCTTAGAACGTAGCCAACGCGTCTTCCTGCGACGAAAACTGCTTCTTTGTGAGTTGGGATTTAATTTTGGGAAATAAAAAAATTACAATGTCGTAACAGCCTGTGACAATGTCGTAAACGCACCGAAACCCATGGTTTTGTATAATCTTGCCAGTGTCGATTAAAACACGTATTCTTTCCATGGAAAAGTTGACAACTGCCACCCTTGTGGAATGTTTTATTGATTCAATACTATCATGGCGTTTAGAGTATGCCAAGCTGTCTAAAACAGACCGCAAATCATAATCGAGCGGATTAGGATCGGGACTAGATGACGGCCAGTCTACAGCTCTAAGACTCAGTCGCCAGTCTAGAAGTCGGGAATATTCCTTTCTAGCCTCGCCTGTGTTGAGCGAGCATTATGACCTGGTGCTAAGTCTTGCTGAAAGGACGATTCTTGGTTTTGGAACAGGGTGTTTATAAAAGGCTTTACGACCTTCTCAAGAATCGTATCTTGATACACTTGAGCCGACGTTTTAATACCCTTTTCACAAAAATATGGTTCAGTCACTCCTTGATAGCTAACATCCCGCCAACCATCATTGAAGCCGGATAATGGCCAATTGAGCAGCTTCTTTAGAGTTATGAGGATAAATTCGATCATACTGCTTGTTAAAATGTTCCTCGATGGTGAACATTCTCTCGTCCGTAAATAAGATTTGTCTGTGAGCTCCCTTTGCGTACCACAGAAGAAGTTGTTTTGATTTGTCAACCCATTTTTTCTTTACCAATGCGTCAATACGTCTTTTGTAAGCAGCAAGCCTTAAATCATCTTTTGAAATACGTGACATGGTTCTGGGTGCTATATTCATCTCTCTGGTAAAATCTTTTGCTTTACCAATAGCCCGGTAGGTACACAAAGATTCAGCTAATACCAAACGGTTGGAGAGTTTTAAAAATTGCATTTGGCTCCAAGCCTACTTTATGTACTTAATCACTCCGTTTTCGTTATCACTCCACTCCGTTTTAATATTAGCACAATATTTAATAATGAGAAAAAATGAGAAAAAACCCATTTACTTTTAATGTGTTAAAGACAGATTCCAAATTCAAATGTAATTTATTTATTTTTCTTTATCGTAACGATATTTATGGCCAGACTAGGTATAGATAACAGAAACACATCCTTCAGGAAATCGTCGTCGCCTTCAGTACTCTTTACTAACAGAAGCACCAATGACCTGTAATTTCGTTAGAGCACTGCAGGTGGTGCTCAAGCACGGGAGGAGTGGAGATGAAGAATCACGACAAATTGCGTTCGTTCCATGCAACTCTGTAGATGGAGCTAAGACAGTATGGAGACGGCTTTGCTAATAATCATCACCATTTTACAAGTACTCAAATATACCATTTTCAAATGACTTGATATTTTCGGATGATAAATTGACGAGGACGAATGCAGCAATCACACAGCCACTGGACGTGTCTGATGACTGATGAACTTAGTGTATCCTGTCCCACAGAAAACTGCTGTGAAATGTGTCATGTAGGTAGATACGTGTTTCGGGAGTGAGTCAGATTACTGGAGCCCATTTTTCATTATATTATTCTCCGTATTTCATATCAATCAATCCCATTTATTTCCATTAAGTTAAATAATGGAAACTTGTACCCCAAGTTGCCTCGTGACCTGTGAACTCATGTTGCCTGATATAAATAATTAAATAAAAATAAAAGAGAACTAGTTTTGATTAGGAGAACTTCTACTAATATATACGTAACCATTGCTCTAAAACGGACTAAATAGACTTGATTGAGACAAAATCGCACTAAAATCAAAACAGGGTCAATTTTGTAACATTTTCAATTATATTACAATACATACCTAATTACATCTCAGTACAGCATCAATTACAGCATCTTTGACGAATGTATTTATAGTCGTCAATGGATTGTGTCTCAACACCGACCGACAACCAATGAGGCAGACGAGTCCTTGAGTGAACACCACCCTGCAGTGCAGTGTGGAACGCTCTCCGACCAAGTGGACCGATAACTTGAAGAACTTTGCCGGTAATGGCTGGTCTGGAAGACGATTTTATCGCGTGTGGTGACGTGTCTTTGAAGAGGCCTATGATCAGCAACTGGTACTGTACGGTGTGCTAATGAATTCTTCATCTCAGAAATAAAAATTCAATATAGTATTGCTTCTTCTAATATTGAAAAATGTCTCAAATCAGTAAAGGCTTGATAACTCTAAATACTCGTAAATGTATTTCTCAATGCTACTCAATTATAAATAAAGGAAACAATTTTGAGAAGTTGCCTCCATATTTAGCGCCAATTTTCTTCTCCAATAAAATTATCATATGAATACTGGGCGCTCGGGGCGAGGAGCGACGGGAGAATGACGATTATGAAAATACCAAGCTTTGACTTCCGGACCAAGAATTTTCTAAGACTTTCCGCTACTGAGTGACGCTCCGCTTCCACTCGAACGACTCGAACAACTTGTTTGAATACATTTACCATTTATTGTGACAATTCTATAGGCTAGGGTTATGCTTTTATACAACGTGTCACATCAACTAATTTAAAATACGTAATCAGACTTTTTTTAGCTTTTTTTTTTTTTATGGACGAAGGTGGTAGATGAGCATACAGTCCACCTGATGGTAAGTGGATACTGTAGCCCATAGACATCCGTGATACATGCCAACATTAGTCCAAAATGACAAACGTTGGCACGCCCCCGGATGCGCTGCCTACCTTCGGATATAGAAATGCATTTGGAGAAAGGGTTGGGGAAATGGGGAGGGATAGGATGGGAATGGACTCTGGCACATCTCACTCACTACCGAAACAAGTACGTATATTAGGGAAATAAGATAAAGTGGGAAATGCAGTACATTTCAAGGTAGTCTTCTGTGAGAGAGGGGTAACGTGGCCAGTCGAGTGCGTCCAGCGGCTGTTGGATTGCAGCGTGCACTCTCCCCCTCATAAATCTTTTTATCTCTCATAAACCCCTTTTTTTAGCTAAAATCAAAACATAAAAAATCGGCCTCATAGACAACTCACCCGACAGTTGAGGTGCGTTTACAATTTACATTAGCCTCGGGCAAGAAGAGAACTATTAAAATCACACATGGGACTTTTTGGCGGGATCTCGAGAAGTGAAATTTCGTTATTGTTTGATTATTGTATTGAATCCTCTTCTGTCCTCAGTAAACATACTATCACTTTACTGAGCGACTCCCGAGTTACTTCGACGGAACTGGACATTGACAGGAAAGCTTCAGGCTTTAAAATTGTTTATTACGAAGAAAAAATGACACTGGGAGAATATGCTAATTGCACCATTGCCATATATGAAGAGAAAAAGAAATATATAAATCCGTTCTAACGAAAACTTAAATTATTTTAGGCAACAAATCAAAAGTTACAAACATGTGATGTTTTGGTGATCTATCTAAAACATTCATAGCGCTCATTATTCAGTACCGGCGCGGCACGTCTTGTGGTTGCATTGAGTTTGTTTTGCGTAACTGCGTGTACAATAAAAGATATAAGTATATGCTAAAAATTCACATTAAATTAAAGAAAGAGAAAGAAAAAAAAACTATTATAATTTTTGCGTTATTTTCAGTCACTGGTTGTATAATTCTAATTTATTATACAATCGGTAACACGCTATTGTACTCAAAACTATTTATTATAGTCGATTTTGTTGGTAACTCCTTAAAGTGCTCGTACTTTATTATTTATTATTGTGTCAATAGGATCGGTACAGTCATGAGTATTAACATTTTGTGTAAGTATACGTAAGTAAGTTGAAGAATTTTCATTAGTAGCTGGATGAGAAAAGCGGAATATCGTGTGTGGTGACGAGTCTTGGCAGAGGTCTACATCCAAAAGTGAGGAAGTTGAGGTTAAAATAGGGGAATATTTAATACGTTTATTGAATTTCTTTAATCAGTAATGAAATACATATATCAAAGTTTAACTAATTATCATGATATGTTAAAATATGTTAAGACTCCTTACTCCCTATTTCCTCTGCAATGGGACAACATAACAAGCTGTCACAATTAGCGATTGTCGATAGTAGGTACTGAAGCTGTAAACAGTGCATTACCGCTCATCCTTTCAATAGGACTCGTAGGGATGTACTGCATAACTAAATATGCATATCGATCTCCCTGAAGACTAAAATAATATTAATAGTAAAACATACGAATATATATATATATATTATAATATGTAGGTATTTTATATGTATATATGTAAATGAAGATCTTTGTACTTCATTCCTAATTGACTATAGTGGTGGCTCTGTGGAGTTTGAGCCAGTCGATGGTTACTCTATGGTTGAGCCAATGGAGGTTTGACAGAAGGGCTTGTCATTTTTTATATCAAGGATTGTTATATCGAGGTTTTACAATTGTGTCTAATGACAAAATATAATAAGATATTGAGAATTAAATTAGAGAATCAATAGCATTAAATGTTGTTTCTCTTTTCAGGTAAGATTTGTACAGATTGTAACATGTTGTTTTGATGTCAATTGTATATTGCCACATTTGGTTTAATAAAAACAATCTCTTTTCAGAGCAACGCAATTTGTTTTGATTTCGAGATTTATCTCTAGTGCTTGATAAAGCACATTATAAAACAACATTTAATGCTATTGATTCTCTAATTTAATTCTCAATATCTTATTATATTTTGTCATTAGACACAATTGTAAAACCTCGATATAACAATCCTTGATATAAAAAATGACAAGCCCTTCTGTCAAACCTCCATTGGCTCAACCATAGAGTAACCATCGACTGGCTCAAACTCCACAGAGCCACCACTATAGTCAATTAGGAATGAAGTACAAAGATCTTCATTTACATCTTCCCCCCCCCCCCCCCATATAAATATAAACAACATTTTTACAGCTGTTGAGCAGCAATGGAAAAATTAAGGTTTGAATTTGTAGTGAAACCGGCTGAAGATCCAAAAACGAACGTAATCTGCATAACCTCAATTACGGATACCGATAAACAAACTTTTGTAATCCCGGAACAACTACAACCGGTAAAACTACATGATACACTTATAAGAACTCAAACTTTCCAAAAAGTAAAAGCTACCCATTTTAGCAATCTTTGACCCAGATCTGCCGATACATATTTATACGGACGCCAGTATACAGGGCATAGGCGCGGTCTTGAAGCAACCACAATGCAATGGAGAAGAAAAACCCTGTGCATATTTTTCAAAAAAATTAAATGACACTCAAAAAAAGAAAAAAGCTATATATCTGGAGTGTTTAGCAATAAAGGAAGCAGTAAAATATTGGCAGCTTTGGCTCATAGGAAAAAAATTCTCAATTTTCTCTGATCATAAACCTCTAGAAAAAATGAATATTAAGGCTAGAACGGATGAAGAACTGGGAGAGCTCACATATTATCTATCTCAATTTAATTTCGAGGTAATATATTCTCCAGGAAAATACAACTTAGAAGCTGATAGTTTGAGCAGAAATCCTGTATTAGAATCATATGAAAATCAAGATGAAATTTTAAAAATTGTGAACTTTATTAAACTAGAAGACATCCAAAATGATCAAGAAAAAAATGAAGATATAAAACAAAATATAAATAAACTAAAATTAAAAGATAAAATATACTATAAGAAGATAGGGAGAAAGGAAAAGATTGTACTGACCGAGGAATTTAGTAAAAAAATTATAGAAAACATACATTATCTTTACTGCCATATAGGAATACAACAAATGGAAAACAAAATTAAACCATTCTACGTAGCGAAAAATTTAACATGTAATATAAAGAAAATTTGCGACAACTGTGAAATCTGCATAAAAAATAAATCTAGAGCTAAATATAAATTTGGACTAATGTCTCATCTAGGGCCCGCTACTTACCCTTTTGAAATAATGTCTATAGATACCATCGGTGGATTTGGTAGCTCACGCTCTACAAAAACATATTTACATCTTCTGGTAGACCACTTCACCAGGTATGCCTATATTGTGACTTCAAAAACTCAAAGCTCGAGTGATTTTATAAAGATTGTTAAAAAAGTGACACAGGAAAATAAAATAGGCATGATTCTATCTGATCAATATCCGGGTATAAATTCAAAAGAATTTAAAAACTTCTTAAATAAGGAAAATATACCCATAATTTTCACTGCAGTAAATGCACCTTTTTCGAATGGTTTGAACGAAAGATTGAACCAAACATTAGTTAATAAAATCAGATGTAAAATTAATGAAAAGAAGGATAAATTGGCCTGGACGACTATTGCTCACGAATGTACAAAAAAATATAATGAAACGGAGCACACTGTGACAGGATTTTCTCCACAATATCTATTAGAAGGAAAAAATGTTAATATTCTACCAGATGAACTGAAACAAAAAATAACACATAATGAGTTAATGCAAGATAGAAAAATAGCTTTGGAGAAAAGTATAAAATCACACAATTATAATAAGCAACAATTCGACAAAAACAGAAAAAAATGCGAACTTAAAGTAGGAGACTTGGTATATGTTGAAAACGGAAATCGATTAAACAGGAAAAAACTGGATGAATTAAAAATCGGCCCATACCAAGTATTAGAAAAATTGTCAAACTCAATATATAGAGTAAACACAGGGCATAAAAAATTCGAATCAAATCTTTTCCACCATACAAAACTTGTTCCAGTACCAGAAGAAACCTAAAAGGGGGGGGGGGGGGGGGGGGGGGGGGAAGATGTAAATGAAGATCTTTGTACTTCATTCCTAATTGACTATAGTGGTGGCTCTGTGGAGTTTGAGCCAGTCGATGGTTACTCTATGGTTGAGCCAATGGAGGTTTGACAGAAGGGCTTGTCATTTTTTATATCAAGGATTGTTATATCGAGGTTTTACAATTGTGTCTAATGACAAAATATAATAAGATATTGAGAATTAAATTAGAGAATCAATAGCATTAAATGTTGTTTCTCTTTTCAGGTAAGATTTGTACAGATTGTAACATGTTGTTTTGATGTCAATTGTATATTGCCACATTTGGTTTAATAAAAACAATCTCTTTTCAGAGCAACGCAATTTGTTTTGATTTCGAGATTTATCTCTAGTGCTTGATAAAGCACATTATATATATAATATGTATTTAAATATATATTTGTATACATATTTTGTTAGTATTATTGTACCATTATATATACAAATTTTCCTTACTCCTTTCTGTCTTGATTTTCACTTTCTCAGGTTTGCTAGAAGAAATCTCCGCCGGAGATAAGCTTGCCTTTTGTACATCTTTTCTTTTCTTCCTTTTTATTTAATTCTTGTCGTGTTATTTACTATTAATACTATTAATTATTTAATAAAATAAATATAAATAAACATATTATTTTCTTTGTAGAGGTGTACCCATCTTCAAATCATCAATCTTCTGAAATTGTGATCGTGAAATCTGAAATCTGAATCTTCTGAAATCTGAATTGTGAATCTTCAATCAAATCATCCTGCTAGTTAGGACGTATGGTGTCGATGTCCGTGACAACAGGCCTCATTGAGAAGTTTAAAGTTGCATAGCTAGCTATAAAGAGAGCTAGTTTCTTTATGGAATAAGATTCGAAACGAAGAGATTCAACGGAACGAAGGTCACTGACATAGTTCATTGACTCTGCATGCTCAAGTTGGTAGGTTATATTTGCCGTAGGACTAACGACCAATGGTGTATGAAACTATGTATCGGGAAGCGCAGTGTGTGACGTGCTCCAGCTAAGTAGACCAACGGCTTAAAGAAGTTCATCGGTAGTGTTGAATGAGAATAGCTGAAGATCATTTAAGCGGTGAGCTTTGGGAAGGGCCTATAGGTATTCAGCAGTGGAGAGACATGAATAGACGCAGACGCATACATGTTGTTGAAAAATCAAAGGAGGGATTAGTTGAATATTTTAATAAACTTCACTTTAATTACTATAGGTTATTACTATAGGTTATAGTGTTATTAATAATAATTATTACTATGTTTTATAACTTTTATTGAGTATTTATTGTACAATTACTTACTTTAGCAAGATTAATGTTTGAGGCAAAAAGAGTATAAATTACGATTCCATTTATCTTTCTGAAACCGTTCTATATGTTTCTATATACCGTTCCTAGATCAAGTGGTTCGTAACTAGCCTCTGAGCACCTTAAGGCCTTAAAAATAACTTAGATTAATTCTAAACCGAGAAACGTCTATTTATCCGGTTCTTACCATTATTTCGATATCGATAGTCTACAAACAAGCGCAGCACTACTCAGGACGCACTTTACATTAGCGTTGGTACTCGCTCGTGTTACATTACAAGGCAGCACGTGCGCCGGAAGTGTCGTCAGGTAAACAAACACTGCCGTCACGTGGCTGTTAATTACTAATTCGGAATTCGAATTGATGAATAGTGCCGAGCTAACAGACTAGGTAAGCACTACTCGTATTCTCTTATGTTCTTTGAGAGAACTAGAAATGATTCAATTATGGACAGATTGAAAATACGTTATTATGTTACTCACCTTTTATTTTAAGATTAAAACCGTCCGATACTGAAACCAATTTATATTTTCATAGATTTTGTGAGAATAGATAGAATATTGGCCGAAGAAAAAAAAATGAAAGAAGATAGAATCAATTTTATGCCGCTGTTTGTATACCTACTATTTTTTCAAAACCGTCTATGGCACACATAGGGTTACCAATCGGGATTTTTTCAGGATATCAGCATTTTTTTCAGCATTAACTTTTTCCATTGCTCATATATTCGATATTCCCATATTCCCCATAACCTATTTCCCTATACTTATTCGCTTAGCTTAAAGTTGAAAGCTGTTACGACATACGTAGCCTAAACAAGTATGTAGATTGTCAATTATCCAGTTCATTTTAGCTTTAATTATATTTAGAAAAAGTAGTGCGTCATTTCGAACACATAAAACATTCCACATCTCAACATGAGAACCGCATCAAGTGCAATCCATACCAAATGTGCGACGGTCATATAAACAATGCAATGGGAATGCGAGTCATTACGCCGGTCATCAAACCGATTGCAATGATTAACACTGTTACGAGCTGACATAGGTATACAATATATTTACATGACATTAAATATGTAGGTATTTTTATTTATTTTTATAGGTATAGAAAAAAAGGCGGCAGATGACCATACGATCCACCTGATGGTAAATGGATACTGTCGTCCATAGACATCCGCGATACCTGCCAACATCAGTTGAGACTTGAGACTGACAAACATTGGCAAGCCCCTGGATGCGCTGCCTACCTTTTAAGAATGGATTGGGAAAATGGGGAGGGATAAGATTGGATGGGAATGGGGTCTGGCATAATAATATGTTACTCACTAACGAAACATATCGGTACGTAGGTACATTGAGTAAATACTTTAAGGTAGGAAATACAGTACATTTCAAGGTAGTCTTCTGTGAGAGAGGAATAACGTCTCCAGTCGCCAGCAGCTGTGGGAATGCATCATGCGCTTCCTCATGCACATTGTCTCAAGCATAAGGGATGTAGGTATGTATGGCTTCATAATGGCGCGCTGGCCAAATGGGTTAACAAGTCCACTCTTTAGGTGGTCTACGTCCTCAGAGCTTGTAGGAGCGATTTCGTTAACCCTTCGCTTTACGCCTTTTTCGACACCCACGGCAATAAAACTGGCAGCAAGAAAGACACTAGCGAAGCACGCAGCTGAAATAATAAAATAAAAACACTTAATTAAATAGTTATTTTTGTTTCTTCCCAAAATAGTTCAATTCACCCTAATGATTAGTACAATTAAACATAGCAAATAAATGTATTAACAGACTCTCAATTAACCCTTAAAATCAAATTCATGGATTCACACATAGATTTAACTAATTGTGATTAATGGCCAAAACGACGAATTTGTACCTACGTTTAATAATTTTGCTAATACAACACTAACATAACAAGAAAAAAGACGTTTGTATTACGTTGTATACCAGCTGAAACAAAGTCTATCGTTTGTATACAAGCTGAAGCAAAGTATATCGTTTGTATACCAGCTGAAGCAAAGTATATCGTTTGTATACAAGCTGAAGCAAAGTATATCGTTTGTATACAAGCTGAAGCAAAGTATTAAATACTGCTAAAATATATCTTATAATGAACAATTTTTTAGATACATTTGGTCCTCATTTTGGTTTTTGATTCATTTGATCCTCAATTTGGTTTTTGATTCATTTGATCCTCACACGGCATAATATAACTAATCTAAATACTTATATATGTATTTAACTAATATAATTAAAACCACCTTGAAGATTTTAATGTATCTTATATCCCTAAAGGTTTTAGTACCTACCCATAAAACAATCTGCCAGGTTATTTTAAAAATAGGTAGGTACAGGTAGGTATAACAAGTATAGTATAACATGTATAGTATAAATGGTATAACAGGTATAGCTACATAGGTAGGTATGGGTAGGTCTTTCTCAATGAGGCTGATGAAAATTATTTTTCTTATTCTCCCAAGTGAACACCATTGTAACAGATAATCGTATCCTTAAAACTACGTATATAGGACCAATATCACTATGAAACTTTTAGAACCCTTTCATCTTCAAACAAAAAAGGGTCGTCAGAAAAAACAAATTAGTAAAAATTTGCCACGCTACTTAACTAATAGGCAAAACAATTTAAAAGGAGTCGCGACGTCAAAAAAATCATACCATATTTACGCAACATTGACCCCTACCACGGACAACAAAAAGTTTCCAACGTATGCTCGAGTTAATACTCACTATAAATATTGTTGTGACATTAACATTCGGTTATAAAAGATAAAAAAGATACCCTTTCAATATAAAAATGGTAATATAAAATATCTTTTCATATTATGATTTCTAAGTAATACAAAGTCATTTCATCAATCTAATTTAAACATTTATTTTGTAAATCTATTGTTTCTTTTATTTGTTTTCATATAAATAAAAATTAAAAAACAAAGGATTGGCAAATAGACAGGGTTAGGGTAGGAACTCGCTACGGAAACACGTATTTACATTGGGAAATGGGATAAGTAGGAAATGCTGCACATTTAAAACTATTCTTCTGTAAGAGAGTAACGAGGCCAGTAGAGTACGCTCAGCCGCTGTTGGATTACAGCGTGCACCCTCCCCCTCAATAGTCATTTACGTTAGTATAAAATAATGATAGATATTATGCTATCTACTTGATCTCGAAGCTGTTGTCAAAAGTACATAAACAATCTTATCATTGTACACTGGTAGAAATTGCCTTAAAGCATTCTCTCTTTTCAAAATCTTGAAATGTCCGCCTCTTTTTAATAAAGTGCAAAAAGAGTAAATAAATAAATGTTTAATTATTTAGCAACCGCTCCGTTCGAGTTCCAATATTAAGGGTCGTCTAGACGATTGGCGTCGGACACCCCTCCGCGCGGTCACTTCACAGGGTGCTTTAGACGATCTCATGCCATCAAATGTCACTCCAGTCGATGCACTTTGTTGGTGGTCTTGAAATGCCATTAAAATAAGTATCTACTTGTAATACCTATTGCAATTTTTTTATTTCTGTTCTTAACGGATATAGGTAGATATAGTGACGCTGCTGTGGGAGCAAATGGTAAGATTTTCTAACATAAAATTTTATTCTTTCTTAATTCTCTTTAAACAAGCTCGAACATCTCTAAGATAAATAATATTATTTTTTAAAATTGCACTAAATTCTCAAAATCTCAACTTATAATAATAGTATTTAAATATTGTTAGTATCTAATAAATAAAGAGAGGTATATACACATATGTATATGCACATTTAATACCCGTATTTATTCAAATATTCTACGAGCAGAATCACATATTATATACATATTTCACTTTATATATTCCGATATGAATATTGGACTATTTTTTTTAAAAACCGGTATACCTACTTTTAAGCTTAGCATTTTAATAATTATTATTTTTATTCGAATATGTATCTAAACTAAAATTTATACAAACATCAATCATAAAATGAAAAGATATTTCTCAAATTTCAAGTTGTAATAAGTTTTCAAGACTTTATGTGAATAAAATAGATGAATTGGTTACTTATAAGTCGGTACATGCTAATGGTTACAATTTAAATTTTAACACTTTCTAAATAGTTAAAACAATATTAAAACCAACTGGCTGCCATTGCTAAATATGAATTTTACCATCTAATTAACCCCCATACACGTGGTCACTTCCTCAAACTATCCGTTTACTGTGTTATTAAACAAGTAATTATGGGTATAAAACCTCTTTGCTCATAAAACTCCAGATAAAAAGGTCGTCAAGGCACTTCCTTCGCCTAGCCCCAATAAAAAAGTTCCATGCAACCATTAACATTATATTTAGTTTTTTTTAATTTCATTGAACTCCTCGTCCTCAATGAAGACTATCGCCTCTATCTATAAAAATATAATGTGTGTTTGTATGTTTGTCTGTGCGTTTAGTGAAAATATGTAAGTATCTGAATGGATTCGTGTGGCTATTTCATTACAGTGTACGAATCGAATTCCTCCGCTCTTAGAGAAGACTGCCGTGACACGTTTGAACGTTCTTCGAGAGAGATTTAACCTTCCTTTCCCCAGCCTATCCAGTCCCATCCCATTCAATTCCATTTCATACAAACTGATACCATTACGACTTTCACGACCCGTTTTCTCATGGAGTGGGAGGGAGATAGAATGGAATGAGATGCATCCAGTCCGCGTTGAACTGTTCTCACAAATGTAATTAAATGAGGGAAGCGAGATGGAGTGATATAGGATAGTATAATGATACTCTCTATTCCCGTCACTTCCCAATAATTACCAAACCTTACTTTCTAAATCATTAACGGTAGGCAGTGCAATTGCGGTTGTGCTAAAGTTCTTCATGTCTGAGATGCATGTATCGTAGAGATTGCATGTCTATGACGGACAATATAAGTATGCTTTACATTGATTTTCTGCAGGTTTACCATCTATTGCGACTATGAAATAGTCTATGAAAAAAAGTCACACGCAGGCGAAGCCGCAAGCAAAACCTAGTTTTTTATATAAAAAGGAAAATAACGTTTGTTGTTTACTTTAATTTTTAGTGTGGCGTAAACGACGTGCTGATTTTTTAAAAGCCAATTTCGATAGGCATTAAAGCCTATAATAGCGTATCATGATAGGTGATGGTTATTAGTTTATCTATGTGTGCCGGTAGTGATGCACTGTACAGGCGAGTGACGTCTTTAACGCAGTTTTAATTAAATTTATTGGCGGCTTTTTTAACGGAAGCGGAAGGCAATGGAGTCGCCAAACAATACTTTATAAAATTTAATTTGGGTTTTGAAATAGACAATCGTCACACATTTCCTAATACTCGTTTGAAAAAGTAAACTCTGATAATATGCAATAATATATAGTAATATATTATATATATTAAATTATATATAGTAAGACATATTAAAGATAGTGGGATGTGATGGGCTGGACACGTGCAGCACATGGATGAGGAAAGACCGCCAAAAAAGGTCCTAATGAGCAGACCGCAGGGAAGTCTAAACGGTGGCAGGCCGCCGTTGAGCTGGCTAGGTGGACTCGACAGAGCTTTTAAAGCGGTTAGAATCACAGATTGGAAGACGAACGCCATGAACAGAAAAATCTGGAAAAACTTGCTAGACCAGGCCAAGACCCACTCCGGGCTATAGAGCCAAAAGAGGGAGATTAAGTTAATATGCGTCACTATTCACTATAGTTTTACTTAATATTAACTGTTATTGCACGTAACGCGCCCTCTCTTCATGGCTCAAAGTCTGACAGAAGACAATGCTTCTAAGTATTCAGTCCGCCCTTTGTCACTTTGTCCAGTAAATAATAAATAAATAAATATGCACTAATAATAGCTCTGCAAATAGTATTTGCTTTATAGCAAATATATTTCCGGACAAACGACCACTCTTTAACTAAGTAGTACCTGGACAAATGGCTTATCAAATCCCATACAATTCAAACTTATCACAATACTTATATCTTATAAAAAAGATATATTGTGATTTAACTATCTAATTTTAGACTTTAGTGATATTCTTACCCAAACCCAAGCGTTAAAACATACCCATAAGCTTGTGCAAGTACATTGGTCAGAAAAAAGGAGAAAGGTGCTTACAAATATCTGAACAGCATTATCCTAACTGTATTTGCGCTACTTTTTACAAATTTTTGTTACTTGGTTTTCGTATTACTTATTTGTTTAATTTGATTACAATTACTGCGGTCGACTCCACAGATATCTTAGTGTGTATCGCGGCGATATTTACAAGTCGCATCCGGCGCACAACTATTACTTAATAGCCGCTCGCGACGCACCGCGCGCGCTAATGTCCGATCAAAGATTGTCAAACCTTTTGGGTGACGCTGATGAAGTAGGTACTTTTGTTTGTTGACCTTCCAAAAAGTCTATTATTCACAGTGAGACGTAAAAACTGAAAGCGTTCATAAATTATGTTCACTGCTAGATATAGGCCTCTCCACAAATGGCCTTCCGCTCTATCCTCCTTCCGGATAAGAATCCGCCCACTACCGGAAAACTTCCACAAATGGTCAGGCCCAACTGGCTGGAGCTTCTCGGTTCGTGGTTCTAAGACTTGTCTAATTCATATAAATATATATATTCATAAACATCGGAATTATTAAAGTTATGATACACTAATGTGCATGCTGCATAATGGTGAATTCAAATGACGCGGTACAGCGCCGTAACGAAATATTGATTTCATCACTTCGGATTGCTCATGAACGAATGCGACGTTTATAGCACATACACACTGGTGTACTGACATTGACAAAGCACATTATTGTGTAAAACAATATTATAAAGATCACGCTAAAGTTTGACAATCTCTGTATTCGTGCGGAGCAGCGCGGATTTTTTTCCCAAAGCCTGGTAACGTGATACTAAAATTGAGTTAAAACAAACATTAAGCGTCTCCGTGACGCCAACTATATGAAAAGGGTTTATAATATTAGAAAAAACGAAAGCAATAACCCACAAAAACCGTAATGCTAATGAATGAGCTAGAATAACAAAAAAGTATAGATTACCTAATAGTTTTTTGATGCGTCTAAATAGTTTCTACTTTTGTTATTAATGCAAATGGTAATCACCTATTTTTAATTCAGAAAAATTATCTTCACACTGCTATAACGTTCCTTTGTCTCTCTGTTTATATTATTTTAGTTCTAAAATTGAAAAACGAATTTTAATTCCTGGAAACGTTTCAAGGTTTTCTTTATTACCAATGTTTTATCAAAACTGTTGCACTGGTTTTATTTTGGTAAGTTGTGTGGGTTGAGCTAATATACCATACCATACCATCATCCTATGTCTCTCCACTGGTGGATATACCTGGAGCTCTCCCAAAGCTCGCCATCACACAAGATCCTCGGCTCCACTCATCCAACCACGACCGGCGAACCTCTTCGAGTGGTCGCTCCACGAGGCCGGGGGGCCTCCCACACTGCGCTTCCCGGTCCGTGGCCTCCATTTGAAGACTCCATTCGAAGAATCGGTCCTGAGGCAAATATGACCTGCTCACTGCCACTTCAGCACGTTGATTCTTTGAGCTATGTCTGTGACTTTAGGTTGAGCTAAAAGTAATTAAATATGTAAATATCTAGAATACCTACTTGACTAATTTTAACTTAATCTACACAACTCGATGATAATATGCACAACTTGATCATATGATTTTATAACATGAATAGAGATAACAATGGATATAATTAGATGTGCTCAAACTCCTATCCTGGCTAGAGTGGTTACTAACCACTCTAGCCAGGATACCAGTTTGACCGTTAGTCTATTCTTTCTCTAATTCTCTCTTTCTGTATTATCTCGCTCTCTCTCTAAAAGTGTGTGTAAAGTGTGTGTAAATAAACACAAATAGCGGCACATTAAAGTGTTGTATTGCAATAACTGGGGTTACGCCCCCAACCCTCCGTAGCTCCCTTTTGACGTAGTCTGAGGGATCTTTCAATAAACATGAGAAACGGTGAAATACAATCGTTGAAATAATTATATCACAGATTTTCTCATGAAATATGAAACATAATTTTTTATGTTTCATATTTCATAGCTATTCTTATTCATATTCTATTCTTATTTCATATTCTTAGAGAAGTTAAATTAAAGTCACTAAAAACGGAAACAAAAAGTTTTTATGGTTTGTCCGTTTCATAAGGATCACTTTTGTATGCAATATCTACTCTTTCATTTGGGTGTTAAGAATTTGCAATGTTCATACGATTGTGCTACTTATAAATACGACAATAATTTCTTGTGACTTTTAATCTAGTGAAAGTGATGAATAGATGATAATCATCGATGTGGGGATAGACTAGATGACACATACGTTCTTATCAAAGAAACCTGGTTGCCAACTTCTAGGGCTAGTGAAGCAGATGAGGAGGGTCCATTAAAAAGTCAAATTTGAAACTTAAGTACCTAGGTACGTAATAAGAATGTTCCATTTTCAAAACACATATACATAAATTAAAGGATTCGAGAGCTACCGACTGTTACAGTGCTACAGTGCTACAATGCTTGTGTAACATATCTATTCTCATGTATTCTCAAATCGATGATGATAACATAATTAAAATAAATTATTTTTAGTGTAAATTACACAATTTCTTTGTTTAATGACTGGCAGAGTGAAGTCTTTATCGAAGGGTGGAAAACGTACCAAAAAGTACTTATTGATATTTTGTAGAATTTAACGCTCATCATATTTCACGCTCACTTATTATATTTAGTAAAATTTTCTTACTATATTCCGTAAACAGGACAATGATTTCTTGTTATTTTTCAATTTAGTGGAAGTGATGGTAAGACGCCGATAGGTCTAAATGGCGGACAATGGGGGAGGCCTATGTCCAGCAGTGGACGTCCAAGGGCTGAGAAGAAGAAGAAGAAGAAGAAGATAGTAAGATACAACATTTTTTGTAGTTTCACTATTTCAGAGTGATATTTTAGTTCACTATTTGTACCTGACAGAGAAAAAACTATGTATTGACAATATTTCATAGAATTAAAATTCTCATTGTATTTCGCGTTCACCTCCTAGACTACGCCAATGGTAGTGATGGATTACTCAATGTACACAGATTTGCCTGCGACTACCAATCACTTGACTTCGTTTTAGCTTTTAAGAGGGGCCGCGCTACGAACCGTGAAATTTGGCCTATACGAACGGTGTCGGTTTCATTTTTATACAGTAGGGCAGGGCGGGGTCACTTGAGCATGATTTTGTTCAAATCATTGCAGGGCCCTGTTAAAGAATAAATAAAACCATATTTATTCTTAAATTAGTTCTTTATTTATTTGGCAGTGTAATGTTATCAACAAACTTTGGTAAATGCGCTGTTTTCAAGACTAAATCAACTTATAATAAAAAAAAGTCAAATGGCTCAATCGACCCCATAGGCGGGGCCTATTGAACCACCCAAAGGGGTCTATTGAGCCCGTGGACATAAAAAAAAATAACATATAGAAACATCAAATTCAAGTAACAATCTTTCTTAGATATATAATAGAAGTTATATTAAAACATAACAATCTTATAAAATAAAGCCTGTGACCTATAAGTTCAGTCACTTTTACAGTTCATGCAAACATAAACTGGACCTGCACCAGAAGTACACTTAACATGAGCCCAATCACGGCAACCAGTGCACTGTAGCCACTGTTCTCCTGGAAGACTATCTGAATAGGCCTCAACGCACACCAGACAGAAA
This sequence comes from Sesia apiformis, assembly GCA_914767545.1. NCBI lineage: Eukaryota > Metazoa > Arthropoda > Insecta > Lepidoptera > Sesiidae > Sesia > Sesia apiformis. The sequence continues at coordinate 6,354,886 of OU611970.1, read as the reverse complement.
TAATCGCCCTCTTCGGTATCCAGCGGATTTTGTGCACTTGGTTTTACTTTTTTCTTCTTATTCTTCTTATTATTTTTCTTATTATATTTAATCTCCTCATCAGACTCTGAGGAACTTTTAAAAATTGCTTTCTTAACTGTCTTTTTCTTGGCCTTACCTACCTTCTTGCTAGATTTGATTTTCCTTTTGCTTTGTTCTAAAGCAAGCGCGTCTTTCTCAGGTGTATCTGTCAAAACAGCAGAACTTCTCTTTTTTCCTCGTGTTTGTTGTTTTCTGGGTCCTGCTTTAGGAAATGGTCTTACAACCTCAGGTGAAAATGAAGCATCGCCTTTGGATGTAGATGGTATGTCAAAATTAGGTGTTCGGTTTTCTTTATTGTTGGACGGCTCTTGAGTTGCTGATGCAGTGGCAGGTAATGGCAAAAGCACAGACGTTTCTACCTCCACCTCAACAGTCGCCGAAGATGCTCTTATTTGAGGCCCTATAGATTGCATCTCTGTGTCTTCCTCTGTTGAGACCTTCTGCTTGAGATTCTGGTTCCGGACGGTCTGTTACATACGATGCCATAAAATCGTCTTCGGAGAAAATGTCACTGTTAAAAGGGTAAATACCCGCTTTCTTAAAACCATTCATTATGTTCGTCGGTGTCATTGCCAATGGAAGAGCTGTCGCTACTATTTTTGGTATATCATAAATTGAAATAGTTTTGCCCGGATGACTGCGAAGCCATGCATCATGTACCGACGAAAGATATTTTTTGAAAGGCCCATAGACAGAGACGTCTAACGGCTGTAACTTGTGGGTACAGTGAGGTGGATATGAGAGCATTACCACCCAATTATTTTTGGCAAGTTCAACCGTTTTAATAGCTAAATGTGATGAATGGTTGTCCAACAATAATAAAATAGGTGATTCCTGGGTTGGTTTCAAATGGTCAATAAAGTGTTGCATAAAATCGTAAAATTCATCATCAGTTACCCAACCGCTTCCATTACCGCGTCCAATGCATTCAGGAGGTCCATTTGCAACGAAATGGTCCTTAAATTTCTTCCGGGGAAATATAAACATCACAGGAACCGTATTACCAGTTGCTGACGCAGCTCCAATCACAGTTATAGTAGTGCCCCGTTCTCCTGAGGTTACAGAGCCAACAGTATGCTTTCCTTTGGCTGCTATAATTTTGCCCGGTTTCATGACTGTCGGAACCCCGGTCTCATCGATGTTCCATATCCTGGAAGGCGGGAATTTATACTTATCCATAACCGTGGCCAGCTTGTCATAAAATAGTTTGACATTCGTTTTATTAAATGATGTCGCCCTTCCTAAGCTAGTCGGCTCTGGTTTTCTAATAGACAGTTCTGTATTTCTCTTAAGAAAAGCGGATAACCAATCTTTTCCCGCTAACTTATTTGTATGCCAACTGTCAGGGAACTTTCTGTTATATTTCACGGCGCATTCATAAGCAAGTCCGCGTACATCTAATGGAGTTAACCCATAAAATATAGATGCAACTTTCAGTATATAATCCTTTAACATTTTTTCTTGTTCAATTGAAAAAACCTGCCGTGCGTTTGTGTATTGCTTGAACACATCAGAATCAGGGTTAGCTTTTAACATATTGACATACCTGGAAAGCGTAGTTCTGTCTATTTTGTTATCTTTAGCCGCTTTTCGGATACTTTTGCCATTAATTACCTCATCTGCAGCATGTTTCATCTGATCTTTGGATATATTAGCACGGTCCGTTTTCCGCTTGTAAGTTCGCATCCTGAAGAAGAAACAATGAATGTAGAAATATTTATACGTGGTGTGACTTAACATCTGTTTTTAAACCTCGGCAGGTAATTATTTAGCATAGCATTTAACCCTAAAAAATACCTGCATAATATAAATAATGCAACCAAAAATCAAACTAAAAATATGGGGGTCACTTGAACATGGCTTATTAGACCCCCGTTGCTTTGACTCAAGTGACCCCTTTCCCAAATTACTTCTAATTTGCCGAGTCACTCAAAAACCATCGCTAATTGTATAATTTTGATATTAGTAACGTTTGTAAACACTATTTTGAATGCAAAATACACTTACCTGACTGCCGTACGTCCACAGACATATGTTTGAAACCAAAATGCACCGAAGCGATGTTTTTTTACTTTTGGCGCCAAATTAACAACACTGTCCACGTACACTTAACTCGAACGCCAGCCGGCGACTAAAGTACCGGCGACTAGGTTCACTAACCCCCCCGCTTCGTCACACGTCACAAGCTTGTATCTATCATGCAGGGTTCGTGTTCTACTATAGGTGGTGCACTAGACCCCGCGGCTCAACAGACCCCGCCCTGCCCTACCTAAATATTTTTTTTATAACAACGGTTAAATATTCTGAGATTTACCATACATTGAAAATAATATCTACATTCAAAATAAAGCGTATTTGAAGTAATGTAGACTTGCTTAATTTTAGTTTGCTTTATTTAAAGGAAATAGGGATGGGACTTAAATAGATTCATAAATATATATAGGTAGATTTCAATAAAATACCTTTAAGTCTATAGGGTCAATGGATATGTGTAAAAATAAAGTCCAATGTATCAGAATGACCAGAGTATCAAAATGATTGTCTGTATAGACGTTGACATTTTGTTTTTGAGTTTTCACTGTCATTATTTTGAAACTACTGAACAGATTTGACTAATTAACAAACTTCACCGAGATAAATATAGATCAAAATTATTTTTCTGCCAACTTTTACTACAATTTGTCAAATATACCTATCATTTAAAATTATCAAGAACGAAACTAAAAAAATGCCACAAATACTTTCTTCACCCCTAATCACTACCAAGCACAAAACCCACAAACAACATTTCAAACAAATTGACAACCACTTTAGCCACTCAGCTCACCACCACACGACTTACAACCGCACTCGTCTGAAACAGTCTCTTACTATCTCAGTAATTAACGTGGGTTTCTTAAGACTATAAAATTATTTAACTAGGAATATAAGTCTTATGTTAAGGCGTTTAGGGACACTTGTGAAGGGCCAGGACACACAGAATCGTATTGAGATGGTCAGGCTCCCACGATGTTTGACACGATATAGAGTTAGAAAGTTTAAGATGTGACTTCTAATAACAGCTAATTTCAAGGTCCATAAACCGTTTAAAACCGCGAATCAGTGGATTGTAGGTTCCCCATGAGATTTTTCCATTATGCTATTATTATAACATAACAGACTCAAGACCCCATGTAAATTCATATAAACCCTATGGGTGTGAATAGGAACCGGCGAGTTCGGCAACGCATCCGTACCACGTACCTAACCGTAAATCCCCATTATTGTATGTATCGCTAGGCGGTTTCGTGAGAGAAAGGGTGTACGCTGCAATGCCATAGCTGCTTGGCGCACTCGACTGGCCTCTCTCGTTGCATTTTCCTGCATGTAAATTGTACTGCATTTTCCAGGTCACCCTATTCCCCCAATGTACGTACGTGTTTCGTAGTAAGATATGCTAGAACGCATTTCCATTCCATCGTACCCTATCCCTCTCCATTTTTCCAGAAGTTTCACTAAATCTATTCCTAAATCTTCAAAGGTAGGTGGAGCATTCGGCTAATTGTCAACGTTTATTAATTGAACTCTGAGTCTAGAGTCTAGTCTAGGAAGACTCATTCCTTATAACAACCGAGCTTTGAGCCTTGTATTAATATTAATATAATTATATTGTGTAGTTTCTGCTCCAGTCCGTTCCTATAAACGCACTCAAAACTCAAGGCTCGGTCGTTATAAAAACTCATACTCGACTCGACATTCCGAATAATCCAAAATTAAGACTCGAGGACTCGAGTCTTTCACAACACTGAGAGAAACACAGGTGCGTTACAGAAATGTGCGATTTCCTTATTATATTCCGTGGTAGGTACATTTATGTTATGGTAAAAATATAATAGGTAGTCGTAAAAGTTCGCGGCCATTTTGAACGTATGACTTTAGCGTGCTATATTTCTGGCAACTCTGATCACTGGCGGGAAAGTGATATACCTTTTGACAGCTGACTTTTTTGTAATGGTAGCAAATTGAAATTACAAGTTAAAAGTTATATATTTTCATATTTCTCAACAATTTTTAAATGAAAGTTAATTAGGAGAAAACTAGATGTGTTTTAAAATATTTTTTCGACAAGGGTATGAATGCTTCTAGTACTTGAAAAGAGATTCGTGGTGTTTACGGTGAAGATTCTTTATCTAAAACTACAGTAAAAAAATGGTTCAGTCTATTCAGATCTGGTAAATTTGATGTGAATAATGTTCGTCGATGTGGTCGTCCCATTAATGTAAATGCTGATGTTATCATTGGAAAAATTGAAGTGGATCGACATATAAGCAGTCATCAAATTGCGGAAGAGCTTAGTATTTACCACTCAACAGTTTTGGACCACCTGTACAAACTGAATTTTATAAAAAAAAAGTTAGATGTGTGGGTGCCGCATGATTTAAATGCTAGAAACTTGGTGAATAGAATTTCCATATGCGAGATGTTGCTAAAACGAAATGAAATCGATCTATTTTTGAAGAAATTGGTAACAAATGAGAAGTGGATCACCTACGATAATAATGTTCGAAAACGATCTCGGTCTAAGCGAGGTGAGCCATCACAAATAGTCCCAAAGCCAGACCTCACTTCGAACAAAGTCATGTTATGTGTATGGTGGGACTGGAAAGGCATTGTGTATTACGAGCTTTTGACACATCGCCAAACGATTAATTCTGATGTTTACTGTCAGCAATTAGTAAAATTGAAATAAGCACTTGAAGAAAAACTACCTGAATTAATGAATAGTGTAGTTTTCCATCACGACAATGTCGACCGCATACATCTTTGATGACTAAATAAAAATTGATGGACCTTGGCTGGGAAATTTTAATGCATCCTCCATACAGTCCAGACATAGCACCTTCGGATTCTTATTTATTCCGCTGTTTACAAAATTCAAAATAACCAATATAAACCATTTAACTTCAATTTCGTTTAAGTTCATTTCGTTAAGTTTCTTGCTCAGAAATTCCATTTTTTTATAGCGGATAACGGCTCTGCCAGAAAAATGACGAAAAATAGTCCAATTAAATGGATAATATTGTGTTCAATAAACATTTATGTAATACAAAAAAGTCTTTGTTATTTTCACTATAAAAAGGCCGTTGATTAGATGAATGTGGTCATTCTAAATCTTCCACTGTCTATGTGATCAGTAAGCAGCTAATGCGTCCTAAGGACTCGACTGATGACCTCCGCTGGTGCTCATTCAACTTTAATTGTATTTATATTTATACTTGTTTGTTTTTATCAATAACAGTAGCCATTGAACTGAAGATTATGAAGAACATTTATAAATGTATAATGAAGATCCTTCAGATCAGAATAGGGTGATTGACAGTTTTTAGAAAATTATATTATTTGAGTAGGTACCCAAGTAACAAAATAAATATGAGACGTGAAAATTTCAATTCCTGGTATATTTAATTTGGTATATTTCGTGATCTCAAGGTATGAGAAGCATCTTCAAATAATTGTAAAACACAATAAAAATCCAAGGGTAGCGACCTATAATCGAAAATCTGGCTACATACTTCATAATTTATGAACAAACACTAGAACTATTTTAGAGTCTAGACCAATCGAACACTTCAATCGATTCGAGAGGTATTCGATAGGATAGAATGATTTAGCATAGTTACGTAAGACATAGATACGTAGCACTTCAAATAGCAATGGATGGAATTGAAAACACTTTAGTAGGTAATGGTATTAGCAAAATTGTTTCTAAGTTTAGTGATGATTGTGTAATGCTTAGGCTATTGTGTTATTGTGTAATGACCCCTAATTACGTGTTCAGAAGCATCGCAAGGCACTCACCGGTCGTCAAAAAATAGATTATTAGAGTTCTGTATAAGTGTTTATTCTGATTATTTAGATATAGATAAGGTTATAATAGGGGTTAAAGTATGAAATTGCCGTTTTATAGATACTTTGAATTGACATAAAACCTTCATGGTGTGAGATTTTCGAGTGAAACTTTTTTCACATGATACCTATGAGGTTCTTGTTTTAAAAAATGTGCAACATTCGATTTTCGACTTTCATACTTCGAAAGTCCGAGTAATCTTTGAATACGAGTTCGGACGCGGAACTAACGCGGCAGAAACGGCTCGCAATATCAATGCTGCGTTTGGAGAGGAGACTGCTAATGAACGAACCGTGCGTTTTTGGTTTAAACGCTTTCGTAATGGAAACTTCGACTTGAAGAACGAACCACGTGGAAGACCGCCCACACAGGTGAATAACGCTGAATTGAAGGAGATGGTGGAAGCTGATCCGAGTCAAACTACCCAGGAATTAGCGGCATGGTTTAACGTTATCTTACCTACAATATTGACCCATTTGCATCAAATCAATAAGATAAAAAGATATGAAAAAAGGGTGCCTCATGCTTTGATTGATCTGCAGAAAGAAACGCGTGTTGAAACTTGCGTTGCCTTGTTGAATCGGTACAGAAATGAAGGAATATTGGATCGAATTGTGACATGTGACGAAAAGTGGATTCTTTACGATAACCGAAAGCGAAAAATGCAATCGCTGACCCTAGGTTAAACGCCGCAACAGTGCCCTAAGGCAAAGCTTACCAATAAAAGGGTAATGGTAACTGTTTGGTGGTCTATTCATGGTGTTATTCACTATAGCTTTCTCAGGTCTGGTCAAGCAATAACAGCAGATGTTTACTGTGTCGAACTTCGAACAATGATGGCGAAACTAGCAGTGAAACAGCCCCGACTCGTGAATCGATCTTCACCATTATTGCTCCATGATAACGCAAGACCTCACACTGCACGAGAAACCGTTGTAACTCTACAGGAGCTGCAGTTAGAAACCATACGTCATCCTCCGTACTCGCCAGAGCTTGCTCCAACGGACTACCATTTTTTTCGTGATTTGGACAATTTTCTACGTGGTAAAAAATTTTCTTCCCAAGAGGCAGTACAAAATGCTTTCACACAGTTTGTCGAATCTACATCCCCAGAGTTCTATCGCAAAGGCATGAATGAACTTCCGATTAGATGACAACAATGTATAGATAATGAGGGTAAATATTTTGATTAAATAAATATGTTACATTTTAGAAAAAAACGAATTTAAATTTTTAGTACAAATCGGCAATTTCATACTTTAACCCCTAATATATAGGCTGAAAATATTACAACGGTAAAGGGAACGCATAGATTTTTTTCGCAATGACTATAATTCTTGTAGCCTTTGAAAGGCCTCTCAGAAAAGCCACCAGAGAACCTAAACCTAACCCACCTTTCAATTTGCTGCCGTCAATTTGTTGTTCATTCAATATCGCCGTTCTTTTCTAAATTTTAGAAAAATATGTTTAGAAAAAGTTGCCACTTTATACTTAATATATAGAACACATATTTTGTAACCTTCTAAACTGATTGTTATTTGGGAGGTGAACATGGAGGTTCACTCACCGTTACACCAATCTATGACACAAACAAAGACTGATTTGTTTTCATTGATAATATCTTAATAGGAATTTTTAGTTATACTATATATCACTAGTTTGTGGTCTCGAATAGATGGTTCTTCCGAAGACGCCTGAAAAGTATAAATAATATAAATACTCATAAATGATTTTATCTACTAGGTACAGTACAGGTAGGTATCAATAGACACTCGTGTATTTTTTAAAAAAAACGGTAGTGTGTCTCATAGTTTTTAAGATGTAAACCTGATGTAAACAGACGCACAGACAAACAGCAGATAACCAGCAATGGGTTATATCACTTAAGAAGTTATTATGATTTACTTATGTGCTCTAGTGATGGGATCATGCGCGTGGTTTTATCGATAAATCATACAAGAGATTAAAATAAAAATGTTTATCATTCTTTATTACATTATTATGACAACTTATATTTAATTCTTATAAATGTTTTCTATTTATCCAAAGATACATATATAAGATTTTAATAAAACATGTTTGAAAATCTATAAAATATCTTTTGATACTTGTATAACTTCGAAAATAAACACAGATTTTCTACTGGTTTTTTTTTTTGGAAAAAGGCGGCAGACGAGCATACAGTCCACTTGATACTATCGTCCATAGACATCCGCGATACATGCCAACATCAGTCCAGAATGACAAACGTTGGCACGCCTTCGGATTCGCTCTCTACCTTTGCAGATTAAGGAATGGATTGGGAAAATGGGGAACAAGAGGATGAGGTGGGAATGGACCCTGGCATATCTCACTTACTACCAAAATACATACGTACATTGGGGAAATACGATATAGTAGGAAATGCAGTACATTTCAAGGTAGTCTTCTGTGAGAGAGGGGTAACGTGACCAATCGAGTGCACTCGGCGGCTGTGGGAATGCAGTATGTACTCTCCCCCTACCAAAGTTACACATAAGTAAAATTCAAATAAGTATTCTGTTTTCAAAATAAGTAAAAAATACCTGAATACTTTTTTACCTAAATTACTTAAATAGGCAATTCTTTCAATATAATTCTAACTACCTACCTACCTAAAACAAAATTCTATAATTGCGTTATATTCTATAACGTTAACTATATCTTCTATAACGTTATATTTCAGTAGGTACTTATCTATATATTACGTCCCATTAAAGGCCATAGGCCTTTCCTTGCAATAATCACACGGGTTTTGGGCTATAATCGACTATATAGTAGATAAAAAATATGTCCCAAAATCCTCAATAATACGGGTTTCCTTACGGCAGAGCTAATGTTAATTAAAAATCCTTAATAAAGTAGATACTCCGTGGTACGTGACTGGTTTCGAACTCGTCCTCCCGAATGTAGGTTGAGAAGCTATATTACAACTCTAAACAACATCATTGTGATATTATCTGTACTGTTTCAGTTTGTTTCTCAGATATTGTCACTTTACTGAACTTTACTGACCTTTTCACTGCTTTGTCTTAAAATCAAATGATAGAGCATATTTATATTTAAACAGAACCTTGAATCAATCATAATCATCGAGTCCATACCGACAATAAGGACCCTTTGAATTTAGTTCATTTATTTTGCAACAACATTAAAACATCTCACATTATGTTCTGCCTGAATAGGCTCCAGATAAACATTTAAATCAAAACTAAAAATTATTTTAAATATATTATCGATATCTAAGCCCCTCACATTACTTACAGCCATCACTACGTTGCACAAAAGGAGTGTTCCACTTACACGTTGTGTGAGCCACTTCACCTGTTATTTATGTTAGTGTCGTTATCTTTGTGACGTTGCACAGGGGCTGGTGGCGAAATAGATACTCCAATCCCATCGATAAGTTTCCTTGCTCTTCACATCACTTGAGTTTGTTACTGATATTTTGAAAAAAAATATGGCGCCTGTAGTGGAAAATGCATATCATCTGCCTGTTAGATCACAGTTTACTATAGATCAATTTATCTTTCACTCTTCTTATCCAATTACCACTCCCATTGCTGAGTCATATTTCTTATCATACACCGTCACTGTCAACCAGCTTTTTTACTTTTTCACTACTGGACATGGGTTGGAGGCCTCCTCATGCTTGAGGGACGTATGACCTTAAAACGCCACGTCGGGCAAGTGCGTTACCGAGTCCACGCTTTTAAAGTTCCTCAGTTCTTGTGGTAACCGCTTTATTATTTCTTCGCTATTCTAAAACCGTACGACTATTCTCGCCCAATTTTTCTTAAAATATATTCTTTTTATAAGCATAAGGACGACACAGTCGTTACAAAATCCAAAATGTAATGTAGTTACCTACCTGATTTAAAAGAAAATATTGACACATACAATGATGCACTCTGAAGTCGTGAGAAAATAATTCCCTGAGGCGCGACTCCAGATAAACTGCATAGATTCAAAAAGGGCAATTTGTAATAAAATATTGACCATATTTGCTAAAAATCCATATGGAACAGTATGGTATTGTTTTTTTAAATTAATTTTATTACCTAGTTAATTTTAATTATTTTTTTAGACAAAATCTGAAATGTTGTTTCGATTAGGCACTATTGGCAAATATAGGCACAGTCACTAAGTATTGGCAAAATAATGATTCACCATAGCGACAACCTAAGTGCAGTGGAAAAACTTCTCAATTGAGAGAGATCAGACCACTCCAATTGCCAAAAGAATCAGCAACGTACTAACGCCCCAAAAAGTGTTATCCTGTTGAAATTAAACTATTACCCGAGAAAGGGGATTTGATTATTTTTTAAACCTTTTTGAAAAGTTACCACTTCTTCAATAGTTATAGCCGCTATTTCTTTTGTAAAACTTAACGTTTATTATAGTATATAGTGTGGTCGAGATTACTTCTCGGTTCGCCTTCGGTTCTTCTTCGGTTCGAAAAATTTCGGTTGGCCACCAGCCCACTACTCACGGTTTGCAGCTCTTCTTATCGACCAACTATTCCACGATATAACATAGCCAAATAATACCTACGTAGTTGTTTTAATCAAAAAACGGTCACAGAAAGCGTTTTTAATTTCTCTTTTAACGAAGTATAATAATAAAATTACAAAAATATATGTATTTATGTAGGTACTATAGATATTACATTAAATATTTCAAGGATTTATCTTAACGATTCATTATTTTCTAAAATAATTGTTTTAAACACTTATTCTGGCGAGCATACTTCAAAGAAGTGCCGTTGAATTGGGCAAGCGAAACTCAAGTGGTATTAGAACCGAATTTAGACCACACTCATACATTCGGGTTAATGGCGAAGTGTACGGTGTACCGACAAGAACAACAAGTACAGCATACGTCAGGTCATTTTAAACCATAGACTTTGAAATTCAAACCGTAACACAATCACAATAAATAAGTGAGAAAGAGTGCGAACCACATGTGAAGTTGCACACCTTCTCAACCAGTCGAAAAGACTCGACAATCATGTGTATTATAATTAATAATATTATTAATAACATATGAGGTCCAAAACTCCTATTAGTGACTAATAAGGGTTGGCCTATGTCCTGTAGTGTTTATCGATATCGACATAATGTTTAGTATGCATGCAAATTGTGATAAATAAAGTAACTACACTCAATTAGTTAAGATATTTTTTGCGAAACTTCATATTTGATTATATCTATCCGTCTTATCATTTTAAGTTTATGGTTTGAAATCTCTTCTCCTTTTCTAGCAACCAATGTTTCCAATTATTATTAGTTTTCAACTATTCAGCGAAAGCGGGTGTCCTGTGTTACTAGCGACTAGTACTAATTACTAAAAATCCAAACGAATTTATATGCATCTTAAAATAATATTGATCTGTTAAAAAGCTCTTAAACGCGATAAACCTTTAACCTTTTACTTGACGTTTCAGTTTTTTAAGATAAATATAAATAAATAGTTATATCGTAAACCAATTTTAGACATTCCTAACGGCGCAAATATAAAGTCTGTAACACTCTCTACAAGTAGTCGCTCAATAAATCGACGATTACCCTCTGAACGGAACGTGACGAAGCAAAATCAATTTAGTCTCAAACGGGAAAGAAGGCTAATCAAAAGAGCAGATTCAATAGGCGGAAACCGCCTGAAGGAATTACGAAGGAGTCGGCGGGAGTGGACGGGGAGCGCGACGTGAGGTGGGAGGTACAGTCGAGGAAAAAAAGTGGAAATAATTCGCTAATCGCGTAATTGGAGCGCGCTACCGAACCGGAAAACAAATTTCCTATTATTGCGTGGCAGGGCTGCCACAAATACTCAATGAGCAGTGAGATTTATTTTATTTTCCTTTTGAAAAGATGTTTTCAAGTTTCTCTTCACAATTCTTAATGGGCCCGCATGGTAGATTACCTAGGGCCGAAATGCCCCTTGTTATCACAAGAACTAAGAGTAGAACTAATCTAAGAGAACTTTGTGTCCTGCAGTAGAATATTATACTTATATTGATCGATATAGAATTGAATAAATATTTTTAAATACTGTACATATTAAATACAAGTACATTTTAATTCTAGTTCCATTCATGAATTTGATCTAATTGACATAAACAAATGCTTCGATTACGACTCTTTTATACAAATTTCTTTTTGAGTTTTTATCTAAATTTTTCATACTCATTTGCTAAATATAGAGCCTAAAATACACATTTATTTAGAAAAGATATGTAATATTTAATGTCAATTGTCTCAGATCCATGAACGGACTTCATTATTTCAGGTTTCGATCCATAGAATAGATGTGTCACAGCCCGGAATTACCAATAGAGATCCATTTATAAAAAAGTGCTATTGGACAACCCTATCGAAAGAAACGCCTCAAAGTCGTTGAACAGAAAGTGAGGTAATTATTATTAGCGCGCGACTCATTAGGAGACGATTGTCGTCCCCTGCCCCGGCGCCCAGCCCCAACCCCCGGCACCGGTCGACCGGACTGTCACACCTGACCGGACGATTTGTTATTGGCTATTGGCGGGGGCACTTCTTGTTTAGGGTGATTGTTTTCTACTACCTTTTCCATGACCATTAATAATTTCTTAAAGGCCTTTTTATGTAAAAAGGGTACTGACAAGAGTATGTATAGTCCTATGCAATAGGATAGCACAGATTTCTAACTCGCATTTTGACGAATGTATGTGAGTGCATCGAAAAACTAATGCCTTCCTAGCTCGGCGATGTGGCGACACATCATAAGGAAACCCACAACATACTTCAGAATTTAAAAATAATTTTGGACGTGTGTATCTGTCGAAATCGAGGATTTCGCGAAATGCCTGGGGATATCACAAAATCACGGATGATGTCGAATACTTGAACTGATTACCTCGTCTGACGTGTTAGAATTAACCAGTTTAGCCTAGAACAAACTAGCTTGTCCTGACAAGAAAAATATGTATAAAAAGCATATGAATTACTTCAATCAAATTGTTTCTGGTTAGAAAGGATATTCGCGTTGTTTAATAAATTACTTCGTCGTCAATTTGTGCGATTTTTCTTTGTGATTATACTTCGTGGTTAAAACTTCTAACATAAACGAGCCAAATCAGCCAAAGGTTCCTTTTTTTAGATAATGTTATAAATAATCAACGGACAGAAATAGTAATTGAATTTATTTTTATTATGAATCTCTATATTAATTTGAAATGGTGATCGCGTTTTTTAAACACTAAATTACTTATTTTAGTCAGGCTGTATACAAGTTCTGAGACGGCACCGGGTGCCACCTCAGCTTTTTATATGTCGGTGCTCAGTACGCGAGCACTCGACCGACGTGACCGCAACACTAATGGAGCTTACTCTACCACATACCTTACAGACATATTTGTACAAAGGATTATTTATTCCTTTACTTTCTTATTCTAATGTAATTTTTATAGAAAAATGTTTAAGCAAGTATTTTTAGTTTACAATATCTATAGAATTTTAAAAGCTACTTTCTTTCCCACTGTCCATTATCTGAATACACCGGCTTAGAGATCGACTCCACTTTGATATGCTGATTAAATTAATGCTGAAACGATTGTAAATTCTATGATTGAACGTTTCGTGCAGAATGTAACCTTTACTATATTATGTTAATCGATATTGACTTTTATTAACCTGTAAATATATTTTTAACCACATCCAAAGCCTGCTTAAACGCTCTAAAGTCGACTCTATTCTTAAAAAACCCATTAGCTAACTTTTTCACTGAAATACATACACCACACATTTTGACAAATGTAACCTTTACTGTGAACCGATATTAACATTTTACTTTTTATTTTATTTTATTTTATGCAAACAAAGAGTTGAGATGGACAGACAACTAAAGCCAAAAACTTTTCACACATGGTTATCTAAGGTTGCAGACAAGAGTAGGACAAGAATATATAATCAGACAATAAACATGGGTGATTTTTGAAAAAATTCTAGCGAACCGAGGTAGGTAACTGAAAAACCGTGTTGAAAGTAAATTTCTCACCACAGTAAGCTTAATATGAAACCAATCAAGATCTAGAGATTGCTTACAAAGCGCATTGGTTTAGACCTTGCTCTACAAATGAATGCATTTTTCCGATAGTTACTAGTACTCAACCATTTACCAGTAATTATAACTTTTAACCAGTTCTAAACCCTATTTACTCGCTCTAAAATTGACTCCATTCTTAATTCAACCTATTAAATATATTTTTCAGTGAACAACCACAAACATTTTGAAAAAATATTATAAACGTAATTAACTCCGCTATTAATTTATTATTAATACCGTAATTATACCTAATCAAGGCAGCAATTGTACCAACAGATTAAATCGATAAAAATACATAAGTAGGTAGGTAGGTATATATTTTTTTCTGTAAGATTGAAAGGTCTAAAGATGTACCTATTCCGTATATAGATCATTTTTATGTGCCTAGATCAATGATTCCCAAAGTCATATGAACCGCGACTCACTTAAAAAAATGACAAAGTGACAAAAATGACAAAGGATCCACCCTACGCCTTACATGAAAATAGCATTGTGTCGCTGCTGCAGCATGTTCTCGTTTACATAGCGTAGTTATGTGAAGGGTTGTACAATTAAGAAAATAAGAAAAAATCCAGTATCCAGTGATGATTGAAATTTTTAATAAGTAAATTAAGATAAATCAGAACACTACCTATACTCAAAATTAGATTAAATTGTTTTTTTTTTCGGGGCCCACCAATATTCAAATTTTTGGGTTACCCATCAGTGGGTTGCGACCCATACTTTGGGAAACACTGGCCTAGATGGTTCTCTGACATCTGAGCCAGATTCTATACAAAATAATTTTTGTTTCGACCTCCCATATTTTCTCCGAACATCGAACTTTCCAAACAATCAATCTGTCAATCAATCAATCAAATTGAACTCACTAATGCACTCCATACCAAATGATCCCTTCAAATAGCTAAATAGTTAAATATTTTGACTATACGAAACGTAACTAGCGTGTATTTTGAAGGATAAACGAATGAAAGCTAAACTATGCATAAAAGCAATGAAAAGAGAAATGAAAGTGTAGATTTACAGTGGAGGAACGAGCTAAGTGTGGTCCGCGTGTCTGATGGCCACAAGACCTACGGTTTCCTTGTATTAAGAAAATACTGCAGTATTCAGCTGAATTGTTTTTATTAATTGTAATCCTTACCGTGTATTTTTCTTCTTCATATATGGCAATGGTGCAATTAGCACATTCTGACAGTGTCCAGTTTTCTTCGTGATAAACAATTTCAAAGTCAAAAACATATCCTGTCAATGTCCAGTCCCGTTGAAGTAAGTCAGGAGTCGCCCACTAAAGCGATAGTGGGTTTACAGAGGACAGAAGAGGCCTCCTTGGAAGCACACGAAAAACGCAGTCTCACGCTTTTATTTGATTATCACAAACACCACGCACGAAAAACACTTTGAAGTTTAATAAACTATCACTGTTAAACCACAAAATGCCTAATACATAATTTTTACAATAATCAAACAAAAACTCAACTTCGCTTCTCGAGTTCCCCCTAAAAAGTCCTCAACCATCTTGTGGTAACTCTCGTGAAATACAATTAGGCCATGAAATACATGAAAAATGAGCACGAAATACCTTTTCATAAATACAGTTAGGCCTACAGAGCGAGAACATTGTATTGTAACGGCAAACAAATACAGTATCGGTCAAGTATATACAGATATTTTGTGAAGTTGTTAAAAATAAAAAATAAACCTTAGAAAGAATGAATGAATCATTAAATTTATTTCCACATAACCATACTTAACAATCTACAAAATTGAAACGTACAATATATCCTATCACTTTCACCAGTCTTCAAAGCACTTGTCGATTTCGTTTACTATAAATGATTTCTGCGTTGAATACGTCACAAACAGACAAATATTAATCTATACTAATATAATAAAGAGGTAAAATTGTGTGTTTGTTTGTGGGTATGTTGGCGGTAATCTTTGGAACTACTGAACCGATTTCAAAAATTCTTTCACAAATAGGAAACTACATTATCCGTGTCTAATATAGGCTATATTATATTATAAAATTTTGAAGAAAAAAAAAATTGATTTAAAAAAATCTCTTATAAACCGAAGCGAAGCGAGGGCGGGTCGCTAGTCAGTAGACTGTACTATATAATAATATAGCACAACATCAACCTATAATATTGTTCCCACTGCTAGGTAATATACTTAATAATGGATAAGTAATATAATTTCTGGAAAGCTAAATGCTTGCGCTTGTTTCCAAACCTTTCTTTATGCGTGTGCGTGCGCCCTTGCGCCCGTGCGTGAGTGTGTGCGTCACACGTGCACACGTGTTGAGCGTGCATGTGTGTATAAATATGAGTACATGTGTGCACTGGTTTGGTTCACTACATATTTAATTAGTTCACTCCAAACATTATAAATGCCTTCTGTGATATTTGAACATTTCATAGCCCCACACGGCTACGTCAACATACAAAAGTTTATTCGTCAGAAATGCTTACAACAGTCACTCACACAGCGCATAGAGTCGACTGTATGCAATAAAACAAGGGGAAAGCAAAACAAATAATAATATTTCAACATTTAACACCACTGTTCTGTTTAAAACTCGGTAAACAATTTGTTAAAAATGTATGTAGCTCAGCGGTAACTGGGTATCATGCTGAAATACCTAGTATGACTAACTACTATTGTCTGGCCATAGAAACATGGTACAGCAAGCAACAGGCTAATGAACACAAAACCATTCGATTCTAATCCTTGTTACTAGCGTGTTACGGTACCAATTGGTATATGTTGACCTTTTGCTAACTGTGCATGAAAAAATTGGCAAAATTGAAAATATTCTGTTAACAGTATTTATATAACTTTATTTTGATAATTATTTGATGATGCTTTACAATTATATGAACAATTATAAACATATGAATATAAATTATAATTATAAAATATAAAACCAATTATAATTATAAAATTGGAAATTTCCAAAACTATATTATATTCTAAGTTTCTGTTATATTATTCCTTAATTCATTCAGATATTATTCCTTATAATGTCACATATAACTCAGATTACGCATTATGCAAGGTTTAATCTCATGTAATTATAACCACCATCGGCGGTTAAATAAACGTCCAATGTTTATTATCGTCATAAAACAATAAAACGAGCGTTTAGTGACACACACACTTGTAGGACAAATAAACAATGTGTATAAAACGCACATGTGTATAAAAGTTCCAATAACAAATTGCTTTTATTAGATTTTTAACGATTTTATGAAATTTTAACAAGCAAGATTCATTTATTTCCCGCAACGAGCAACGTGCATTGCTTTTTAGTTTTTAGTTTACTCAAGAGTCTTAATGCTGCGAGAATTATGGAACTCAAATGGAATAGGCCAGTCTATCTAGCTAGATGAGGTGATGGCAGCTGAAGTAAAACCTTGATAGAGTGGTGGCCGAAGGGAGGAAAATCAGGGCTTGTGATTATCCCGGCCTTATTATCCCGTTGCCTTCCACGACTCCAACGAGAAGAGATGGGGTGATGCTAATCTAAATTATACGTATTTTATTTAAATTTGAGTGTCACCTACCGCGGACGACGCCTTACAAGAACATACCTACTTCAGAAAATTATAATACTTCTTTAATACCACTAGCACTTTGACAGAGTGAAATAAAAGTCTGCTAATACTCATGCGGTCTGCTCAAAAAAAAAAACTGAAAATTGAATCCTTACAGACCCCTTTTACACCTAATAGGTATATTATCTATTCAAATTCTTTCGATTTTTGATTTTATTACTAGGTAAGTGTAGGTATTATCGTGACCACAAGTACATAGTCTACCTACACACCTACCTACATAGTAATCTATTACCTACCAAGTTTATTTCTACTGGCAATCATCGATAAACAGAAAGTCGCACTGCTTCTGCTATAGAAGATTATAAATATATCAAATTTCTCTTCTGTGTTGCGCTTCGGTATGTATTTGGTGGATGTTATTTTTGTTTGTTTTAAAAGTGATCATTTCTAGATCTAATTGAAACTTGAAACGGAAGACATAAATTCCAAAACCGTGTTGACTTACATTCAACACGTTTTTCCCCATATTCACATACCTATTGCTGTGAAGGTAGATATATAATTATTTCAGAGAGAAACTCGAATAAAACTCGATCATAATGTGGGCGAGTAAATTCACTTTGCTAGTTCCTACGCGCGATTACTCGATAAAATGCTTACGTAGTACATCGAGAAATAGCGGTGAATAACGAAAAGCATTATCGAACATGTTTTTAGAAAAGTTTCGCTCTAATGACGCCATTAAAATAAAATAGCTGCCAATATACCCCCACCTACTCATAAATCTTCTAATGCCAGTCTGAGGACTACTGTAAAGTATAAAAGAAATTTTCGTCAAAAAATAGTACCTATGAAAAGCATTAACAATACAACATACCTAAATTTACATTCTCTGGTAAAAGTTAACTATCCCAGGAAAATCTGGTATGAAAGTTACTAGATCTATTTTTCATTCGATAATGCGAGATTGGTTATCTCTTATGCGTGTGTCTGTTAATCATTCTTCTATGTATACTTTTTTATAGGTAGGTACTTATGTCACAAGACACAAATAAGTTGAAGTTGGTGGCAATGAATAGTTACATATACTGATATACAAAAAAGACTAATTTAATTAGTCAAAAGCGTATTGGAAACTAAAAATATAATCACAATCATCCTCTGATCATCTAAAGACTCATAACTCAATCAATCCTCAATCATAATGGCAATTACACGATAATACAGATTACTTATAAAACCGTTTAGAAATCAATTAGCGGTCACAAAGCGACGGACTGATTTAACCTCATGTAAAACAAGCAAGCCACACGTGCGCGGTGGATTAAAAATAAAACCGGCTCATAGACAACTCGCCCGACAGTTGGGGTACGTTTACAAATTTATATCAGTTTCTCGGGCAAGTAGAGAATTAATAAAATCATACATGGGACGTTTTGGCGAGAGCTCGAGAAATGAAGTCGAGTTTTTGTTTGATTATTATAAAAATTATGTGTTACGGTTTAATAGTGATAGTTTATTCAAAGTTTTACTTTAAAGTGTTACTTTTAAGTGTGCCCATGTTTGTGATAATCAAAGAGAAAACCATAGGACTGCGATTTTCGTGTGCTTTCAAGGAGTCCTCTTTATTCCTCAGTAATCCTACTATAACTTTACTGAGCAAATCCTGACTTACTTCGACGGGACTGGACATTGACACGATACAGTTTAGACTTTGAATTTTTTTAATACGAAGAAATCTCGACACTGGAAGAATGTGCTAATTGCACCATTGCCATATATGAAAAGAAAAAAATAACATACATTTATGAGGATACACGAATGAGGATACAATTGGCATACAATTGGATTTGTCACCAAATTTTGAAAAACGTATTCATCTGTAATAAAATACTATGTAATAAAAACAATAATAATATGTAAATAAAATACGATCCTTTTACTAATTGATTCCTTACGCTAGTATTACATTATTTATAATTAAATGAGTTATAATTTCAAACTAAATAGACATGACGACGACGCGTTGGGAAACATAGCAAAGTTACGTTATTGCTGAAAAACATGCATTTAGAGATTAATGCATCGTTTTTAAAAAAAAAAAACGGGAGTTAATAAGCCATTTTCTTTTTGAAAACTTTTTTGTTATTAAAACAAGTAAGTAATTATGACCACTCAAGTCCGGCTAGGTACAACGAGTAAAATGACATTTATGGAATACAGTATACGACAAAAAAATTAAATAGGATATATTATTTTAGAGCAGCCGTTGCGGCAAATTGTTGTTCTTTGCAGCGATACAGTTATAATATGGTAAGAGTTCTCTAAATTATCACGTATGAAGCACTGTAACATGTCTACATCGCTAAATTGCTATATAATTGCGTCCAAAGATGCCTGTATAAACGTGTATAAGTATACCTTTTATACCACTAATTTTATTGCTAGTTGCGGGGTAACTACAAAAACAAAAATAATATCAATGTCAATAATATCTAGTATAATTAGAAATTTAGCTACTTGTCAAGTTGAATATTTATATCTATGTATATACTAATAGATATATTATACAAGTGCAATGAGCCAATGAGCAAGTAAACTCGAGCTAGCAAACGCGGCCGCAGTACTTCCGACTCCAGTAAACAGGCAGGGGAAACATCACGAGTTTACGCTACTGAAATGTGAATGTGGCCAGCAATAATGGATTGCCTATTCACCTCGTAAATCTTTTGAACTAGTAATTCAATGGGCTATCTGGTTTATGTACCTATGTGTGAAAGAAAATATCTACATTTCTTCTTACACCATAATAATCAATTTTAATAACCAGGTAGCGCCTAATTATCTACCAAATTTATATTAAGTACTAGATTTTGAGCCTGTCTTGCGGACGGGTTCATAGTTTCAGAATGCATAAATTGGTAAATTAAAAAAAACCTCATATGGTCTAGAACAAAATTATTGTGTTTGAAATTTTGCGCTAAATTTTAAATCAATTGTCCTCGTTGTCCTTCGTTCTCCTCTGTCGAGGAGTCTGTTTCCCGCAAAGAAACTCTCCATAGCTCACCAAGTGACTTTTAAATTGAGGATCAGGCTTACCGTTAGACTTACTTTTCGGCACTGTGCGTTATAATAACTGGCAGGACTCACTGATTGAAGACTTTTGTCTGCAAGCATTTTGATATAGGCGACGAGAGGAGCTGCCTAGCCGAGATGAATGCGTCTATCGACCTTTTTGCTGAAGTTGGACTTGCCTAGTTGGATGGTTTGCCCAAGGTAGACATCATGGTCAACAACTTCGAGTGTCACTCCTGCGACATTTATCAGTCCCGGAAGAACATGTTAATTGAACATGATTTTTGTCTTTCGAGACTCATCAAGCAACATGTACCTACCTACTATATAAATATCTTTGACGACTACCTAAACATTACATAACTATTTAGCACTTAACGGCAAAATAAGATTGCGTTAACACCACCACACCTCCATTCAAAGTGTTATTACGTTCTATTAGTTTACAGCATTTAAGAAGGTACCTAGAACACTGCACACGTGACGAAACTAATAATTTTAAACGGGATTTTGGCGTTTTAAACTAAGACAATGTTTATATTATAAGGTTCTGGACTGGAAAGAGGCGGGCAGAGTTAATGATGTTTAAGTTTTTTAAGGTATTTTAAATAGGAGGATCACGTGTTAAAGGATATCTTTTATTAGTAATAAACAGTTTGAGGAATAGTGTCTTTATGAGTTTGGGTTAAATCAGGGACGCAGGATACTAAATATACATGCGAGTAATACTAATCTAACTATACAAAAAATACTAAAAGGGTTAAGTTTGTATATTGAGTTATTTAAAAAATATTCATGTAGGCTCTTCTTAGAAGTTTATAAATGTTGCATTACAATAAAACTACTGATAATTCAGCGATCAAAATCACTAATATAGTAGAAAGCTGCGGAAGAAGAACGTATCATCAGGGATGTTGTATATTATATGTATCATCAGGAAGAGGAGTGATACAGAGAAAAAAGTATTTAATTAAAACTATTTTTAATTAATTTATTTTTATTTTTACTATCATGTTTTTTTACGTTTCGTGAGATCAATACAAAAGATGTTTTTTAATACGAGTAGGTACCTATATCGTGCGGGCGAAGCCGTGGGATATAGTTAACATATAATATGATTACATCGGAAATGTATGGTATGCAGTAGGACATTATAATAGGGATTAAAGTATGAAATTGCCGTTTTATAGTAATAGATACTTTGAATTGACATAAAACCTTCATGGTGTGAGATTTTCGAGTGAAACTTTTTTCATATGATACCTATGAGATTCTTGTTTTAAAAGAGGCAAGAGGCAGTACAAAATGCTTTCACACAATTTGTCGAATCTACATCCCCAGAGTTCTATCGCAGAGGCATAAATGAACTTCCGATTAGATGGCAACAATGTATAGATAATGAGGGTAAATATTTTGATTAAATAAATATGTTACATTTTAGAAAAAAACGAGTTTTAATTTATCAGTACAAATCGACAATTTCATACTTTAACCCCTAATATATAGGCTGAAAATATAACAACGGTAAAGGGAATGCATAGATTTTTTTCGCAATGACTATAATTCTTGTAGCCTTTGAAAGGCCTCTCAGAAAAGCCACCAGAGAACCTAAACCCAACCCACCTTTCAATTTGCTGCCGTCAATTTGTTGCTCATTCAATTATTTAACAGTCCACTTTAGAAAACATCGATTCTAGACGAAAGAGGTTTAGCAGCACATTCATTATTTATCCGTCGTGTTTCCAGCCCAGTGTTCCAGTTGTTCTTCAGAGTGGACAAAAGTTGATCAAACGGCAGATTTAGTTGTCTTTGACTGCCCTGGAAACACGCCAGACCTTTGATTCTTGTAATCATAGAGAAGAGAGAAATGCAGAGACTATTTCGTTATCCGATAATAAAGTTGGATGTTGCTTGTAAGTCAGAAGCTACATTGGAGATATAAAAGAGAAATGGCTGAAGGGTGGGCGACCTACGAGATGAAATGTGGTCACCGACGCTGCCGACCCGGCATAATTATGTTTACAGGCCATTTCGAAGAGCCCCATATCGTAACTACATAGGTGAAAAAACCTCAGGAAACTAATCTTCGTGCAATTTGCTTTATTCCAGTATACAGTAGCCGACTGTAGGTATCTATTTAAACAAGTTTCTCGGTGTGAATGAATGAGGTGTTAAAAATTATTTACATAGAGACCCCTAGAGTGGTGATAGCCTAGGGGTACGTACTCGTACTCTCGACTCTCAATCGTGAAGTCGTGAGTTCAAACCCTTGGTCCTTTCCACTGAGTTTCTACTTAAGTACGGATTTATAAAATTATTATTAGCTCTACGGTAAGGGGAGACATAGTGAAGAAGCTCGCATGCTGGAAAAATGAAGAAAACATATGTATATTTATGCATTTACCAATCCATACTGGGCCCGCGTGTAGGTTTATGGCCCGAAACCCACTAGGAATCTACTAGGGCACACCTGTGTCCTGTAGTAGAACGTTATGGGCTGTTATCAAACAATTAATAAGATGAGGTTCTACGTACGAAACTTCAACTGAAATCGGATTAAACTGAAATCGTATAGCAGAGGGTTGCTGTTATGGTGTTATTATATCGCAGCAGTGCAACTAGGTATAAAATGCGACATCGGTCAATTCTTGTTAGTTTCTCAGCACCTATCGGACGAATTTTGTTGCGTTTTTCATAACTGTGACATTTTTTTTCTGCATGAAAATAAGATTATTAAAGATTAAAAGAGGCAAATAAGCAGACGACACTAGTGTCACTGTGTTACTAGTATAGGTAATTGGTATGTCTTAAAAATCTCCACTAATTCTAAGCGCAAATGGCAAACGCAACTGTATATAGCAAATATCGTTTTCATATGGCCTTTCACATGGGTTAACCTTCGCTATTCTCTAAAAATATATTTATACTCTTTGTAAATAACTTACTCTGTGCAAACCCAGAAGCGTAGGTATAGTGTTCTTAGTAGTGCGTGGAAGACAAGAGATGTTAATGTAATGTAAACAGAAGTTGGTAAACTCGCGGCGGAAACGCTGCGTTCCTTTGTGATCGTCACTTGTCCGTCTGTCCGCTCGCTACTATAATTTGCTACTAGATGATTTGTTTGGAGCTCTTCCGGATTGGATGACGTGATAGTTCATATTCCCGGAACTATATAGATTACGGAACCTGAATTTAAACATGCGCTGTGGTAAGCACAAAAAGAAAGTTATAAATATTAAGAATTATTGTATGTTCTTTAAAAAAAAGAGGGTCAGTGGTGAAATTGAAATGTAGAACTTGTACCTACGGAGAATTGTGTAATACATATATTCCTCTTGCAGTACAAAATATTATGATTACAATATTAGGTTTTTAACTATGAATATAACTTTTTAAACTTTCGCGTTTTGTACCTACACATTATATTATATTGTAAATCGTGTCTGAACGCGTAAAATTAAAGACTTTTGTTTACCTTTTACTTCTACTCGACGTTTCCCGCCGAAATTTCGAATAGAAAGAAATAAAAGGTAAACGAAAGTCAACCGTTCAGTATAAAATTTTACCTATGAAGTTGTCATTTAAATACTGTATGTAAAAATGGGCACCAACAAATTGTGCGATATGATAATGTATAGTTTCTTAAACCTGAAGACATACTTCAGTTTAAGAAAAGGTTAAGGTTAAGGTCAGTTCAGTGATTATGATTATGAAAGTACCTGAATAGTAATGAATTGTGAAATGGTAATTCACCTCTCGAATTACAGCTGAGTTGAATTTAACTTGAGTTAATTAGCGGCACTTACGTATCTAAGAATGAGTATAACTAGGCAAATGCTGAAATGAATTATTACAGCTTGAATTATGAATTATTACGATGGGATAGATAAGTTCTCGAATGGAAACCGCGTACCGGGAGACATAGCGTGGGATGCTCTCCGATCAAGTGAGCTGAAGACTTGAAGAAAGTTGCCGATAGTGACTGGATGAGAAGAGTAGAAGACCGAATATGGAGATTGGCTTTAGGACAGGGGTAGCCACCAGATTATTGGTATCATTGGTATTATTGGTAGTAGTATATAGCTACATTAATAGCATAAACAAGGAAATGGAACACAATTAAGAACAAATAGTACCCACCTACTCCCATCACTAGTCTTCAATACTAACATTAGCAACAGAATCGGACTACAAAGCTAGGTCTTACGACTTGAAACACGGAGTTTACGTGTGCAGCGAGCGTCAAATTGGCAGTTCTTCATTGTATCGCAGCATTAGTAGGTAATACAACGTGGAAGTACCTTTGTTTATATTTTGTCTGAACGCAGAGTAACAATAATATATTTTGAGATTACATTGGTAATTGGTAACGGTAATGAAAATTACAATGCCACATAAGGGTCTTACAAAGAGACCTATATAGGCTATATCGCTAGTGGCGAGTCACAGGTTGATGATGTTTTTTTTTTTTTATGGACGAAGGTGGCAGACGAGCTAACAGTCCACCTGATGGTAAGTGGATACTGTAGCCCATAGACATCCGTGATACATGCCAACATTAATCCAAAGTGACAAACGTTGGCACGCCCCTGGATGCGCTGCCTACCTTTGGATATAGGACTGGATTCGGAGAAAGGATTGGGGAAATGGGGAGGGATAGCATGGGAATGGGCTCTGGCACATCTCACTCACTACCGAAACACGTACGTACATTAGGGAAATAAGATTAAGTGGGAAATGGATGTGCTATGATATTTAATAAAATTATATTGAGAATCATTAAAGTGATCTAATAGTGCCGGAATCATAGTTTTAAACTTAAGGCCTGTTCAGATATAAGCGGTAGTCGCTGCCGTCTGCGGTAACGACATTCCCGTGGGTGCGCGATAATTCATTGGTTCAGACATGGGCGATATTCGCTTATCACTTCGGGTAGCGATATACCGCGTATGGTAGCCTATAGGCCCAGAGTTAACAGTATCGCTTACCCAAGCGGTAAAACGCGTGCTTAGGCGATATTCGCAATACAACATGAGTATCTTGTATTGTATTGGTGGCATACAGCCTAGATAATTATCCACCGTTAGCGCAGGCGGCAGGAAATATCATTTATATCTAGACAGGCCTTTAAAATGGAATGTTACAATCAAACCACGCGTGCAGGCAAAAAATTAGAGAAAAATATTTAATTATTATTGCTCTCTGGCTTTGAACAAATCACGTTGGAGAAAAGCGCTGGATAAGACCGAGACAGACCAGAGAACATCGCGGATAAGGCGCAAATTGAATTAACTGGATAACTGATATAAGACCTTCTAATTCGATTAGTTATCTACCCGTCTAAATAATAGCAGTTGTTCAGAGCAGTTTGGTTAGAGTCGAATCCTTCCATTAAACGCCTGAAAAAGGTAATCTTAAGGCTGGCGCAGACTAGGCGAAGCGCAACGCAGCGCAGTTCTTTAACAAACAACGATCAACTTTTTTGAAATTGGAATAAGATCAAAAATTCACCAATGCACCTACCGCCTACATCCGTTTTCACACTCAAAGATTGGTGGAGTGGGAATTTTCGAAATTATTAAAAACAATAAATTTTCAACAAAAATTCTTTGTTTGAATTTTTGGACAGAAAAATAAGTTTTGCCAATTATCCACACCAGTGTGGAATTTTAGGGTAGATAATTGAATTAATCCAATTAGACGCATAAGTATAAGTACTCATACAAATAACTGAAAGATAAAATAACTCAATTGAATTTGTTTTTTTTTATAGAAAAAAGGCGGCAGACGAGCATACAATCCACCTGATGGTAAGTGGATGCTGTCGTCCATAGACATCCGCGATACATGCCAACATCAGTCCAGAATGACAAACGTTGGCACGCCCCCGGGTGGGCTGCCTACCTTTGCAGATTAAGGAATGGATTAGGAAAATGGGGAGGGAGAGGATGGGATGTGAATGGGCTCTGGCATATCTCACTCACTACCGAAACAAGTACCTACGTACATTGGGGAAATACGATAGAGTAGGAAATGCAGGTAATGTGGCCAGTCGAGTGCGCCCAGCGGCTGTGGGAATGCAGCATACACTCTCCCCCTACAAATTATTTAAAATTGAATTATTTAAAATTGGAAATTATTTAAAATTGAGTTAACTCATTTTCATTTGGTTATTATGCTTATAATATTAGGTATTTAATACTTATAATTATATGGTTCAACTCTTCAATTATTTATTTATAGTAACGTTAACGTTTGCTAATGGCATCAATAATGGTGCACTGTTGCAGACGGCACTCCCGCTAAATGTTTGTTTGTCGTGATGAAACTGAACAGTGTTATACAATATGAGACACTTACAATCATTATTGCTTACTAAAGCGTTAAGTGAACATTTCATCAATTTTGTTGAAAAATTCAAAACATGATAGGTATTATGATACCGAATTTCTCTTTTATAAAAAACTTCATAATTCATAATTTATTAGAAGTGGTTTATTAGAATTTTTTAAATAGAGAAGTGGTCGGACGAGCAAGCGGTCCCACGTGGTGGTAAGTGTTACCGCCGCCCATGGACACCTGGAACACCAAGGGGCATGCGCATAAACGCATAAAAGAATTTAATATAATAAGACAATTCGCATAATAAAATATTCATTTTTTTATTGAGAAATGGTGGGAGACGAGCATACAGTCCACTTGATGATACATAATAATTAATATAAGAGTCGAATGGCTAAACAATGAAATAATAAGAGAAAATCTTTTATACAACGTCGGTGATATCCATTGTCAATGTCAATAAATTATGTCAGCAACTTTCTCATGATCATTGTTTCTTTTAATAATTTATCTTCAGTTTTGAACTTTTAGTCAGAAATTTCTGTTAATAAATCCGTTAATTTGTATGTCTAATGTCCGCACAATATTTCTGCATATCGCAAAAGGGCAATTCTTCAAAGTGATTCAAATGATTGATATTTAATTAAGTACTTAAAGACATGGAAAGAATTACTTGTGTTAAAAATAAAATAAATAGTAAGTCTTCGTATTTTTTCTTAACTTTTATGAACCTAAATAAACTAAGTAGGTACATTAAATTTCCTTGATGTTTTAACGAGATATTGATATTGACCGTATTATAATTATTGTACGCCCATACTGTCCCACCAATTAGTGGGTCTATTCCCATATTGATGCCCTAGGCCCTAGAGCATATATATGGAAATAGTCTGGATGATACGTCATCTAGAATCACATCATCATCTAGTTTCTTATCAAAGAAACCTGGTTGGTAACTTCTGGGGGAGGGGGTACAGCAGATGGGGAGGGGTTCGGAGATCATTAAAAAGTCAAATTTGAAACTTAAGTACTAGGTACGTTATAACAATGTTCCATTTTCGAAACACATATGAATTAAATAATTGGAAACCTACAGAACATTGAACAGTATTCTGCCCTATAGTGCTTGTATAACATGTCTAGTATGTAGGTATATCTACACTCGATTCACATTCGTGTGATCGTGAGTTCAAATCCTCGGCCCGTACCACTGAGTTTCTACTTAAGTACGGATTTTTAAACATTGTCACAAGCTCGGGTGTGAGGGAAAACATCGCGAGGAAACCAGCAAGCTCCAGAAATTAAAAAAATCTGGAGTGTATTATTGTCCAATCCGTACGGGGCTCGCGTGATGGATTACGGCTCGAAACCCCCCCAGTGATTTACTGAGGGACAGTGATTTCCCTGCAGTGGGACGTTATGGTCAATACAAATATTGTTCCTCCCTTCCTATATTATATTGATTTCGTAAATGCCAACAACCAATAAATTCATACAAAAAGTCAATTTCACACAATAATTGGTTCCTTGTTGCATGCCACCATCCGTAGTCATGAAACCCGAGCGCCAATACATCTAATTGCAGATGTTGAGTCGAACTAAAATAATGTATTTTAAATAAATAAAGGCGGAATTGGCGCAATGATAGCTTTTACAACTAATGTGCAGTGCCCACGCCCCGTGACGTCATCATTAACGACCACAAAAATTTTCGAGTTTTGCTAGAAATTTCTCTAAGTAGATACTATACAATTTATACAATGCAACCAGCCTTTTCAGTATCCACTGTTGGACATGACCCCCCCCCCCCCCTCAAGCACATTATCTTAAAACGCCACGTTTTCCAAGTGGTGTAGTTCCTCAGCGCTTGATATAGCCGGCCAGCACCATTTCTTTCTATATAATATATATTATTTCTACTCGTAAATGACAAACGTAATAACTACCCAATGCATTTTGGAACTACCCAACGCATTTTGGAACTACCCAACGCATTTTGGAACTACCCAACGCATTTTGGAACTACCCAACGCATTATGGAACTACCCAACGCATTTTGGTTCATTGCATTGAAAGGGCCTAGTTTTGATTTGTGTCCAATTTCGTTTCGTTCGGCTCCATTTTTTCTACAAATCTCAATAGGTAGATACCGCGTACCGCAATACGTAGATTCAAACGTGCAAAAGCTGTATTAATTCAAAATCTATCTACTTAATATACCGGCATTCCATATTGGCTTTTCAAATGTTAATTATATATACTTAATGTTAACATACTTAATTGTATAAAGTTGTTGTGTTTCACTCGTGTTTTTGTACCAAGTCGACACATTTCGTAGTCTCGGGAAGCTTAGTATTTAACATTAACTATTTTTACACATCTTTAACCTCGTTCCGGAAATTTAATGAACATTAAGATTTTTATGCGAAGTGAACATATCGCTATTAAAATAAGTCACGTACTAATGCAAAGAAAATAGGATGTGGACGTAAACAACTTGTTTACGTTTTATAAACAAGCTTTCTTGGTGTTTCCGCTCCTGTTATTCAAATATTTCCCACTATCAAACTTCTTTAAATCGTCCGTCCATCTGGACGGCATCTCACATGGCCGTTGAAGGTTTGATTAACTAAATATGATGTGAGTATGGCGTCCACCGGGAGTTCTACCGTAGGTGTCGTAAAAAGCGACTTTGGGATAACAAAGCTGCTACCAAAAGCTCTGAGGAAATACACCATCTTTAAAAGAATGGACTCGCCAATCCGCTTGGCCAACTTAGCTTAGAGGTCTTAGCTCGGCGATGAAGGCAAACATTTGTGAAACCCTTATGCCTAAAACTTAAGCAGAAATCTGAGGTATGTGTAACCACAAATCCGCATTGGGCCCGAGAGGTCGATTATGACTCGAAACCCCCTTTATGATTACTAAAGGAGGGCTGTGCCTCCTTTGTGGTAGATACGTTATAGGCTGATATCGATTTTGCCTCGAATCATCCCTGATATACGCATGTACGTTACTAGTGTGACAACGGGCCCTTCACAAATAATAATAAACACTAACGGGTGGTGTGACTAACGGGAAATAAATTTCCCCGTAGTCACACCAGTGTGACAAACTGGTGTCCGTCGCGTATTTTAGTATATAACCATGATTGATGATTCATATGAGTATTCATGATTTCAAAATTCCTCTATCAACACACATAAAACCTGGTAGCTATGTAAGCTACAGAATTAAACGTAAAGTAGGTCCTCGCACCCACAAGCCCAAACGTAATTCCATTCAGATTTCGTGGAAGCCCACCCAGTGCGTCGCACCTGACAAACAGACGAACACCAGAACACGGTAGTCGGTACTCCACTCTCGTTACACTTGCTTCAAAACGTTTTTACGATTGCCCTTAGGTTTGCACGCGTTATAACTAGAAGTCGTATCAGACAAGAAGCAAATTTCTTTTGGACCTACCGATGCTCGTTCGAGATATTTATTTATCGTAATTACCTATCAGTCGCGATTTACGACAAACTTTACTACGAGTACCACGCCTTGCGCGTCAATAAGTCCCGGCAGAGCATATTCATTGAAAATTATTTTTGGTTTATCTAAGTTCATTCAAAGACAGACGCGGCGTGATTTTTCGTTAAGGTCGTTTAGCATCCAGCTCAAATGTTCTAATGATTCTGCCATGATGACTATATCATTGGCAAGAAAATGATGCGAGATGTACTCACCATTCACATTGATTTCATGTTCTTTTCAGTCCAGCATCCTAAATGCATTTCCAGTGTATTTATGAATATTTTCGGAGATATTACATCTCTCTGTTTCACTCCTCCACGCAGCTGGATCAGCCTGGTCTGTTGGTCTTGGATTCGAACCATCATGCTCGCAGTGTCATACAGACATCACTGCACTTCGACATATCGCCAATCGACTTGGCACTGCTGTAAAGATTCCTAACAGCCCAGGTCTCGATAGAGTCGAAGGCTTTCTCGTAGACTACAAAGGCAAGACACAAAGGCTGATTATGCTCTTCGGTCTTCTGTATAATCAGCGGCAGTGTGTGAATGTGATCTCGGTGCTGTACCTAGCGTTTTCGAAACCCAGCCTACTCCAGCGGTGGAACTCATCCAACCTCCTGGTGAGACGGTTCGTAATTACTCTCGAGAACAGCTTTTATACTTGGCTCAAGAGAGAAATGGGTACATAGTCCTTCAATAAGGTCTTATCTCCCTTCTTGAAGAACAAGACTATCACACTCCTGCTCCACGCCTCTCTGCTGTCCGAGGGTTGATTGAAGTCCGAGATATGGTCGATGTAATGTTGGCCTTGAGCAAACAATCCAACTAGACAAGTTCAACTTCAGCAAGGAGGTCGATAGATGCACTTGGCTGGGCAGAATTTGGGAAAATACATCGGCTCTTCTCATCGCCTATACAACAATGCTTGAAGGCGAAAGTCTTCAATTAGTGCATCCTGCCGGTTATGACGTATGGTATTGAAACGTGACATCTGACGGTAGGCATGTCACTGGGCATGACATCTAACGTCACTGGGCATGGCTGCTTTCGAAAGCGACTGCATGATATGAAGCTGTGTGAGAGTAGTCAGTGTGAGTGTGGCATGGCAGAGGAGGACTTGCACCATGTTCTATGGTCCTGTCCTCTATACGAGGAATATCGACGGAGCATGCTAGAGAGGATTGTACGGCGGGAGGAGGGACCGGCATACTACTGCGACCTCGTCTCCTCCGAAGCGAACTTCCGCGGGCTCAGAGAGTTTGCACACCGATGGCACAGGAAAAGGAGCCCGAAAGAGCTGTTCGGCACTGAAGTCCATCGTTTTGTGGAGTAGAACAGCCCCAGAAAGGGGAGAGTGCTTATGGGACACAGGCAAAAGATAATACTTGTAGGGAGGCAGAGCAGATACGCGCCGCAACATAGCCCTAGGAGGCGAACGGCGCGTACCTCCCGACGATTTGGTCCGTATAACCAAAAGGTTGGTAGGACCATGGGTGGAGGTGGGTAGGCCTGTTCCATAAGTTCAAAGTCATTCAGCGTGCCATGGAGAACGCTATGCTCCGAGTTTTTTTGCGAGACAGGATCCGAAGCGAAGACATTCGCCAAAGAACTAAAGTCACCGGCATAGCTCGTAGAATCGGCATGTTGCAGTGGCAATAGGCAGGTCATATTTACCGCAGGACCGATGATCGATGGGGTAGACGAGTGCTCGAATGGAGCGACTGGGTAGGGAGCGCAGTGTGGGACGCCCTCTGGCCACGTGAAGCGACGACTTAAAGAAATTCGCCGGCGGTAGTTGGATGAGAAGAACCGAGGATCGTGTGTGGTGGCGAGCCTTGGGAGAGCCCTATATCCAGCAGCGAAGAGACATAGGCTGACATAGTATGAAATGGTATAACTTTATTTATTATTTTTCTGAAATTGATAGGTACGTAAGTATACCTGTCATCGCATAAATTTTATTTGAAATATCATCATCGGGATAGGTGTTATATTAAGATAATAAGTAATATATAAAATTTGCACGGAACATCCTGATGTAGGTATTACTGTATTACGGTTACATTTACTTCAACTTATTACTTGCAAATTTTATACTTATTATAAATTACTGCACTTTTAATTTGAAGTATTTTTCCGCAAAAAATAAACCCCTGGACCGCTACTCTCGGATAGTGTCGTCAACAGAATCTATGGTCTAATTCTAGATTTTTGTTTCCAGTACCTACCTACTAAACATAAACCAACCACGGCCAGAAAATTATTGTTTTTTTTATTTTATATAGGGAAGTAGACGGATAAGCATGCGGTCCCACGTGATGGTAAGTGTTATAATGGTGATGGTTCAACGCCCAAAAAAATCATTAATGCAGGGTTTTTAAATTATAATAGTCTTGCCGATGGATTGCCATCACCAAGACTGTTCTAATTTGAATGTTAAAAAGTAAAAACAAAACAGGAAATTAGATTAATGTAGTGTTAATAATAGTAATAAATTAAACGCAAAAAACCTTTTAAAAACAAGCTTTTATAAAAATGCACTAAAATGACGACACTAAAATTAACATAAAAGCCATTACTATTATTTGGTGTGATTTAAAAGTTTGTCGCGAAATTTGTAATTTGAAATGTTTGTATTTCTAATTAATGAAATGGGTACGAAAAACTCGCTACGAGCTTTTAAATTTAGTGTTCTAAGATGCTGACAACGCCCATCTCGCTAAACCAGACGGTGAAGATCGTGTTTTTGTCATCAAAATTGCGAACCCATCAAAACGAGCCCAAACGCGACATGTCTAATTTTCGCCGTTCAGGATTTCCATAGTGTGCTGGCCTTCTTGGCTGCATTATCAGGTGAAGGTCACGACCTTGCCGTGACAAGTCATAACACTAAGGTGTTGTCATTAAAACAATGAGCCCATCAAAACGAGGCGAGGCGTGTTAGAACACGAGGTGTCTACTGTTCCCCTCTCAGGAGCTCCACAGTGTAGTAGGTACTGGCCTTTCTAGCTGTACCATCAGATTAAGTTCATGCCACTGAGGTGTTATCATTAAAATTACGAGCCCAAACACCATGTCCTCCAACATTCCATCTGAAATTCAGCTAACTGTTAAGCAACAGTGTTTGTAATTTGTCACGCACCACTTTTATTTTACTTCTAGACAAGGCACACTTATTTTACATCTGTAAAAGACCTTTGCACTGATATTGACACGAAGATGGATGACATGTATCTACGGCCGCCTTGGACGTGGCCAATCGCGTAGCTTGGGATTGATACGATGTAAATTCTAATGCATTCTAACCCCGGTGAGAATGAACGAATGCGGCGGCGTTTCTGCCTTTCAGTTTCCTCGAAAATCTTGCCTTTTATAATCCCCTACCATTCATTAGGCCGCATGTAGTTTCGTGGATAAAATAAAAAACACATGCATCACCTTTTTTTTATTTTTCAGGCAAGTGGCAATAACCTAAGATAGACTTACGTTGTTTTCCTTCATCGCTAATTGAAAAAAATTGAATTGGTATTGGAGTACCTACAGACCGAGATTTGAACTCAAAACAACACGAATGTGAGTTAAGTGGTTCCTAAGCCTTAGACTATAACCGCTTTTCTATTTCCTTGCTGTTCTCAAAAAAGTT
The DNA here is from genome assembly GCA_914767545.1 of Sesia apiformis. NCBI lineage: Eukaryota > Metazoa > Arthropoda > Insecta > Lepidoptera > Sesiidae > Sesia > Sesia apiformis. The sequence continues at coordinate 6,320,677 of OU611970.1, read as the reverse complement.
TGAAATATGTGCTCAAGATAGATATATCTTACTTCTTGTTAGTATATAATTAGATAGATATATAAAACATTTTATTGCACACCAAACAAAATTAAAACATTAAAATGCACAAAGGCACAAAAGGTCTTATCCCTAAAAGCGATCTCTGTCAGAGACAACCATTGGATATAGAAAGGAAATAAATACTCGTATTTGGTTTTGGTAAAATAAAATTCTCTTTATTCCAATCCTAATTATATTGTATTCTTATTGCAAAACCTTTTGTTTTTAACAATCTCGACGTTTCTCAAAAAAAAACAGGTGAATTCCAACTTTATTTGTATGTATTGATGAATTTATCTACATGTTTAACTGTGTTTAGTGTTCCCATTTAATCGATTAAACAGTCGAATCGACGGATCGATAAAACACAGACGAAACTGTTGGAAACTCAATAAAATCTTATTTAACCGTTGAAATGGTCGAGGTATTTATTTAAGTGGCGTGGTTGGCTCGCCACCCGCGGTTACGGTGCCTGGAGACCACACATAAAAATTGACCTGTACCTACTGTACAAAAATTTATGCCTAATTGTTTCAAAATAATAATATTTCACAGCTCTCTTCAATAAAGAGCTTTTAAGTATATATTTTTTGCAGTAGAGGAGACAATGGGGCTTGCTGTCCACATGGTAGCGATAACTGTTCGTCTCTGGACACTGTAACATCAGGGGAGTTAACGTAGACCGCACAGTAGGCAAGAGCACACTTTCGAGGAAGTACGGATAAACCATACTAGGGGTATGGGGAGTGCGGTTGCAGAGACCTGCACCTGATGTTAATGCTAACTCCACTCTTAAGATTCTATAAAAAAATATATGAATCGCGAGTAGCTGTACATAAGCTACTTACTTTTCACACGCTAAAGAGGTCCTTAATAGGTATATTACTTGTCGCGGCTCCACATCGCCGCTTCAACATTTTTTATTTAATTATAAAACTACCGCCACAAAAAATAGGTAGCTTGCTTTTTTGGCGCTTACCTACATGTTTCTTAAATACAAAGTGACAGTCAGTCAAAGTCGTCAGCCGAGACGCACTAACATTACGCCAGCCAATAAAACCAGTTATAACAAACAACCTTTCGGGTTTAATTTCGACAAAAGGATTAGACTCGCGGTGTCTCCTCGCGTAGACATGTTTTTTGGCGACCTTGACAGGACGAGAATCATTGATGCGCCTAGTTAGCACCACCAAACGGCGTCGAATTCAATTTTGGATCATACAATCACACAATTGGACAACAGCAGGTCCGGCAGCGAAGCACAAGGAGTGAAACTTCGCCACGACCACGGAAAGGGGCTTGCAAAAAGATAAGTGTCTTTCCTTTGTCTTTCATACCCACCCAAATATTAACCATTCAAAATTTTTTGTTATTGCGTCCACAGTGTAACAAAGGATTCAAATAGTCACACGAAGGTAATGTCGATACATTCGATTATTTCAAATTATTTCTGTCTCGATAATCTCGATAAACAAAGTGCAAAATTATTCTATATTCAGTCAATTATTTTAAATTCATTTCTACCCATCGTCAATACATCATAAAAACAACAACACAAGTTGATTCATTAATCAGTAGCTCCCCATATTAATCAGCATAGTCATTTCTTTTGTTTCACCCGATTCGCCGATATTTCCAGACATAACCCGGGGCGCCCCGGTCTCAAGATTCTCGAACATCTAACTTCGAGCAATCAGCTGATCGCGCTGTCGGCCGGCGGGCGCCGCCTGGACCTGGATTCCCGCGGCAAGCTGTCACCAAAGGGAGAGAGTGAGACATTACCCGATTGCAGCTAAGTAAAAAAAAGTGTTATAATTTTAGTTGCCTGATAATATACATGATTTACTAAAATTGAATCGATCATATTTACATAAATTCAAGTTCTTTCTCTATATAAATCAAAGTAAAATTCATTAACTAAAATTATGACTACTGCCTCAATAAAATCTAGTGCCGCATTAAATGAATTAAACGTAAAACGCAGTTCAGTGAAAGGTCAAATTAAAAAATTCAAAAACTACCTGTCATTAGTTGAATCTTCAGAATTAACTAGCTTAGAATTGGCTGAGCTTTCTCTTAAACTAAGCAAGTTCGAATCATTGGCTGGTAAATTTGATACTCTTCAAACTGAGATTGAGCTCTTAAATTCTTACATTGAGATTGACGAGAGGGAAGGCATTGAAAGCGACATTATTTCCTGCATTGCTAAGGCAAAAGTTTTGATTGAGGATACAAATATTCAGATAGAAACCCGTCGCAAGTATGTTATGACAGAATCTCCATGTCATCACTCTCACGATCATGATCAGAGTTCAAGTTCCAACTTCAAATTACCGAAAATCGAAATCTCAAAATTTAACGGCGATTATTTTCGTTGGATGCAATTTCGTGATGCATTTTTGACGCTTGTGGACAGAAACGACCGTATATCAGACATACATAAATTCCATTATTTAGTCTCATATTTAGAAGGAGACGCAGCGCGAATAATATTCAATCTCGAAGTGTCATCATCGAACTATGATGCATGGTCGCTGCTTTGTGAACGCTACGATAACAAGCGAGTGCTTATAAATCAGCATCTTACTGCGCTTTTCAATATGCAACCAATCACACGTGAATCCGAACGCTCTTTACGATTCCTGGTCGACCATGTAACGATGAACAGACGCGCATTGTCCAGTTTAGGACAACCAACAGACAAGTGGGACATTCTACTTATTTTTATGTTGTCATCGAAATTAGATAGTCACACCTTAATGAAGTGGGAAGAACCTCTTAATACATCCAAAGATGTTCCAACCTTAAATCAGTTCAACAAGTTTTTGACTCATCGAGCTGATGTTCTAGAAGAACTCCCTTTATTAAAACGTTCTCAAGTACAAGTCAACTTACACAAAGGAAAATAGTGTGCGTCATTTGCAAGGATGCACACCGCATTTATAATTGTCCTATATCCAAAAATAAAAATATAAATGATAAGCTGGCTGATGTTAAAAAATACAATTTATGTAGCAATTGTTTACGGCAGGGACACCAACTTTCGGAATGTCGGTTAGGACCATACAGAGTATGTAACAAGAAACACAAGACAATGATTCATTCCGATTCGTTTCCGATCCCTTCCACTTCGGCGGAGTCCATAGTAAACTTTTCTAAAGAAGGTCCTGGTGAAGTTATTTTATCCACAGCGGTTATCGAAGTCTGGAACCCGTTGACACACACAACGGTGAAGGTGACTCCTAGACTTAATCATCTTTCATCACGGAAAATCTGAAACAGAAATGGCAGTTAAATACACAAAAAATAGAAGCAATAAACATCATAGGAATAGGAAACAATTCATGCAATAAAGTAGTTGAAAGTTCTACCATACAAATACAATCAAGAAACACTCCATACAAGGCAACCTTACCTTGCTTAGTACTTGAAGAAATAACAGGCGATTTGCCAAAGGCATCTATAAATATACAAAATATTAACTTACCCCATAATATAAAATTGGCCGATCCTAACTTTGACCTACCGGCAAAGATCGATGTCCTCCTTGGGCGAACATATTTTGGGATGTCTTGTGTCCTGAACAACAGTCATTAGGGCCCAAGAACCCAAAGCTAATAAACTCGAAATTTGGCTGGCTAATAGCCGGACCTATCCATGCAAGTTCTGCTAAATATATTCAATGCAACCATTTATCCAACCATTCATACAATCGTGCATCCAATCAAACGATTAATAATAGGTACTTCCAATTTTGCAGCCAACAATAACCAAACAAACAAACATACATACAATCATGCATCCGATTTCTCTTTCAACCATTTTAATCATTCAACTATTCACACAATGTTCAACCAGACATCGATAAGATGTTAAGCAAATTCTGGGAACTCGAAGAGCTCCCACCAAAATCTATCTTAAGTAATGAAGAGAAGATGTGCGAAGAACATTGCTTAGCCAATACCAGTCGTTCAAGCACAGGTAGATTTCGCGTCAAGCTACCTTTAAAAAATAACCCAGATTGCCTAGGTAAGTTCTACGGCATGGCTAAAAAACGCCTGCTCAATTTAGAAAAGCGTTTTCGTAAGAATACTGATCTCAAATCACAGTACACAGAATTTATTCGTGAATATGCCGAACTAGGCCATTTATCTGTGTCTCCCAACCCCAATCCAACCCCAGGATATTTTTTATGTCATCATGCTGTGTTCCGAGAAGGCAGCGAATCATCAAAAACCAGGGTTGTCTATGATGGCTCTGCACCTACTTCCTCCGGGTACTCACTCAATGATATCCTTAGGCCCGAGTAGGCCCGAACGTGCAAAACTTTCTCTTTTCCATTTTGGTTAGAGCAAGACAGTATAAATATCTACTCACTGGCGACATCGAAAAAATGTACCGCCAGGTTGAGGTACATCCCGACGATAGAGACTTGCAATTGATCCTGTGGAGAGAAGAAGAGTCGCTCCCCATAGAAGCCTTATGTCTAAATGTTCTCACTTACGGTACAGCAAGTGCGGCTTATTTAAGCACGAGGTGTTTGTGGCAAGTTGGAGAGGAGTGTAAGGATAGTCAGATCAAATCAATAATAAAAGACGACTTTTATGTCTATGATTTAATAGCCGGAGCGAACGATGAGGACGAGTTACGATACATACAGAAGTCTGTCTCTGACGCATTACAGTCAGCATGTTTTTCTCTTCGAAAGTACAAGAGCAACTTACCAAGTCTCTTTGAAAACATCGAAAGCAATTCAACAAACGACAAATTAATTTTGAGGGAATCGACGAGCACTCTCGGGTTAGGGTGGAATCCAAAGGAAGATAATCTACACTTCCCCATAAAACCTTTATCCATTGATAATCGTAATGTTACAAAGCGATCTATCATGTCTAATGTATTTAAAATCTTCGATCCCCTGGGACTTCTAAGTCCATGCATTATCCAACCAAAAATGATTCTACAAAAATTATGGCTCCTAAAAATCGATTGGGATGAGCCTGTTTCCCAAGACGTAAAAAATTCTTGGGATGAGTTTTCTAACAACACACATCATCTCATAAACTTAAAAATACCCAGAACCGTCTTATGTGACCATCCAACGGTTATAGAAATTCATTCGTTTAGCGACGCAGCTCAGGGCGCTTACGGGGCGCGTGTGTGTATATAAAATCAACAAACATTAATAACGAAGTCACTGTCAAACTATTATGTGCAAAATCGAAGGTCTCACCTTTAAAACCCACGACGATTCCTCGGTTGGAGCTCTGCGCCGCTCTTCTCTCTGCCAGGTTGACTAAGAGTGTAATTGAAGCCATAAAATACAAACCTGCACGCATATTCTATTGGTGCGACTCCAGCGTGGTCCTCGCATGGATACACAGTCCAGCTAGAAATTTAAAAACATTCGTAGCAAACCGAGTAGGTGAAATCGTAGAGATTACATACACATCCTTCATCTTGGCGGTACGTACCTACTGCAGAAAATCCAGCAGATTTAATTTCTAGAGGTGTCAATGCCAATCAGCTAATGAATTCGAATCTCTGGTGGCAAGGCCCAGCCTTTCTTCCTAAAAATGAAAGTGAATGGCCTTCTCTCAAACTAAATAAATTTGAAAATGACTTACCTGAAATGAAGTCCATCCAAGCAAATCCAGCCGTCGTCGCAGAACCTGTAATAAATTTCGAGAGTTATTCAAATTTCACGAAACTACAAAGATCATTCGCATATGTGAAGCGATTCATTAACAATTTAAAAAATCCTTCGAACAAACGTTCCGGTAATTTAGCTGCTGATGAACTACAAGATTCATTCTATCATCTTTGTGCTATGACTCAATTACAATCATTTCCCATTGAATACAAAATGTTAAAACAAAACTTACCTTTGAATAGCAAATCTAAACTACTATCATTGTCACCATTCTTAGACCAGAACAATTTAATAAGAGTAGGTGGCAGGATAGACGCTTCCAACTTTCCGTACGAGAAAAAACACCCCATAGTTCTTGACTCTTCTCATCACTTAACAAACATTTATTTCGCACGCGAACACATTCGTCAGTTGCATGCTGGTCCACAGTTGTTATTGGCCACTGTCAGGAACACTATATGGCCAATAAACGGTCGACGACTCGCTCGCAACACAGTTCACAGCTGTGTAAAGTGCAGACGTTTTCAAGGCAAAACTCTTTGTCCAAAAATGGGGAATCTCCCAGTACAGCGCGTTACACCTGACTTTCCATTTCTACCAGTCGGTTTAGACTTTGCGGGTCCGTTCTTCATACTAAATCGTAAAGGGCGTGGCTCCAAGCTAATAAAGTGTTACTTATGTTTATTTATTTGCATGCGTTACAAGTGCGTTCACTTAGAAGCAGTGAGCAGTCTATCCAAAGAAGACTTTATAATGACACTTCGCAGATTCATTGCGCGTCGCGGCAAACCTGTAGAGATATTCTCGGATAACGGTCGTAATTTTGTCGCAGCGGCCAAGGAATTAGGTTCATTCCTTTTCTGACTTTGCTGCGCAAGAAGGGATAAGATTCTCATTCATCCCAGCTTACTCTCCTCATTTTGGGGGCATCTGGGAATCAGGGATCAAATGTGCCAAGCACCATATAACCAGAGTCATAGGCAACAGCCATTTAACCTTTAAGGAGATCCAAACTTTATTTACACAAGTGGAGGCAATACTTAACAGCCGTCCCTTGTGTCCCATGTCTTCCAACCCTGACGACCTACTTTCCCTCTCCCCAGGACACTTTCTTATCGGAAGACCATTGACGACCTTCCCATCTCCTGCACTGCAAGATATCGACCCAAACAAGCTTCAGCGATATCAAAAATTGGAACAAATACGACAGCACTTTTGAGTCCGATGGCAGAAAGAATACATATCGGAGCTACAGCAGCGTCAAAAATGGACAAAGGAGTCGCCAAGTCTGAAAGTGGGAGATCTTGTCTTGATAAAGGAGGATCACGTGACTCCCCTATGTTGGAGTCTTGGAAGAGTTGTGAAGCTCTACATGGGACCTGATAGCATACATCGAGTGGCGGACATAAATACAACCAGAGGCTGCGTACGGCGATCTTTCATGTTGAAAGACGGGAGTCTTTCAACGGGGCGGAATATGTCGCGGCTCCACATCGCCGCTTCAACATTTTTTATTTAAACCTTTCGGGTTTAATTTCGATAAAAGGATTTAAACTCGCAGTGTCTCCTCGCGTAGACATTACTTATTATTATACTAAATAATGCAGTACCTAACAATATATCTATTCGATGAGCTATTTAGAAAGTGCGTTTCATACACTAATTCATAGTTGATAAGTGACACATTAGTAAAACTTCTATAAAAATCAGTTCAGCGGCAGTTATACCTCTAGACATTGCACAATGAGAATGAGGAAGTGAGGAAGAAATATTAGCCATATTACAGAAATTTAATAGGTACCTATAATGCAATGTACCGAAGGAAGAGGAAAGAACCTATGAGGGATCTTAGGAGGGACAGAAGGGAAGAAGGAACTATGAAATTTAAAAGTTAAACAGCCACTGTACCCGTCCAATCAGCTAATGATAACCAAATATAATAACGCCACCTCTTGTTTTGAATACTCGTATATTTTTATTATAAGAATCAATAGATGGCGCCATTAATTATTTTAAATTGTCTATTCCACACCAGATGGTGGTAATTATACATGAAAACCATGAGCAACTTTTTGTGCATTAATGATAAAATGAATTTAAAATACATAATATATATGTGCTTCAATATAATTTTATTAATCTAAGTATATACGAAAATAATAATATAATACAAATTTTATTAAAATTTTTAATCATATTAGCAATCATAGTTTGCAAACGTAAATGGGTATTACTAAACGAAATGAAAAATAAAAGAAAAATGACGTTTCTTGTTGACAGTTGTGCATTGTTATCGTGCAGATTATTTTCTATTTTTTTTACTAGAAAAAAATTCTTGTGTATCCGTTCGGGCAGATTTCATATGGATAGCAGAGATGAAGCGAAATCAACCATGGAACTTGTCAATGTGCCGCCCATAGTATCGACATACCGGCAAGCATTGCATACCTTCGATGACAAGTTCAAGAAAGATCTTTCGACCAACATAAAAAAGCTAAAATCTATGATGGATAAGTTAAGAGCCGAGGATTTTGGGTTTGACAATACCCTCAGTGATCCGGCGACATGGAAAAAAGCTAACAAGGCCCCTTGCACTTATATTGAAGTGTTTCAAAACAGTCGAGTAAACATGAGCATTTTCGTGTTGAAACCTGGATTCAAGATGCCTTTGCACGACCACCCTCACATGCATGGACTCCTGAAGGTGATTAGTGGTGCAGTTAACATTAAGAGCTTTACTGAGTACCCTCTAAAGGAATTAGATAACTTAGACTTTGTTATTCGCGCTAAACATGAAGCGGCGCGATTAGCTCACGGTATTCACAAGCGTAGAAGGCTATTCGCTCAAATATCCCAAAGTAAGGTGTGTCTAGAAAATTCCGAAACGTGTACTCTGACTCCTACAACATCAAATTATCATGAAATAGAAGCATTGAGTTTGCCTGCAGCATTTTTCGATATTCTGTCCCCACCCTATGATACGTTGATAGAAGAAATAGGTCCACGCAGATGCAGATACTACAGGGTAGCTAATAAAATAAGCACTAATTTAGTTGAATTACAAGAAACTGAAGCACCAGATTGTTTTTACTGTGATCAAGCCCCTTATTTAGGACCTGCACTTTGTTAGGTACAAATTGGTCTAGTATTAACTAGGTAATATGTGTTACAATTCAATCGGACGAAAATTAACTTAAATGTTAACTAGCATTTAGAAAATAATCTGTGGGTAACTACAAGATAATTTTTTGAAACTATCCATATGGAAAAATTATTTGTGACATTATAATGTTTTATAGTGCAAATGTTTTTGTGCCTTTTCTTAATATTTCAACTATTGAATACTTATATTTATTACTTGGAAAGGAAACAATTAATAGATGAGTTCAAAGAACAAGTTAATTGAAACAAGTATGCTTATTTAAAGGATTAAAAGATACAGATCTTTAATTTATTAAAAATTCTCAGCTATTTATTGGTCTCTTGTTACAATTGTCAAATAAGTTTATGTTAAATAAATAGTATTTTAAAGATGCATATTTACATCAGTCAGTTACCATTAATGTAGCACTCTTGTACAAATTTCTTCATCTATTCTATACTATGTTATATTTATTACTTTTTCTTTATATTATTTACAATTAGCAACATTTGCACACCGGTTTTGAAAATTATCAAGTTGTGCTTATGCATTTGTCTCATTTCTTTATTGCTTATACTATAATGGCCTATTATATATCGGGATAAAATATGCATAGGTATATATAATTTGTTTAAACTATCACAGTTTTATTTACATTTTTTAAAGTCTACAATGTATGAATAATATGAATTGCTCTTAAAATCTAGTAGGTATGTTAAAAGATCAACATATTTAGGTATACATATGTACAATGTTATATTTGTTTTACAACAATAATGTTAATTTTTTTGTAAAATTTTAAAAAGGTAATGGATTATAGTACTTTGAGTTCACATGGAAATATTTGAAAGTAACTATGTTCCTGATAATTAATAATATTTGTATAAATTCTGTTATAAAGTTATAATGAATTAATTCAGATGTCATATAAATAAATAAATATATTAAAAATGAATGTAAAAGTTGCCATGAACATGCTACATTTAAAAAGGCGAAACACTTTCAAATAATTCTGTATATTGAAAGTTCTAACAATGTGTCATATTGCATCATGTTCTGTTTTGGCAATTATATTTGTTATGAATCGTGAATATTGTTCAAGAAAAGTAATCACTCGTATATTTATAAGTATAGTATACAGTATAGGGGGAGGCAGTTTTATATATTTGACAGAATATGACAAGAGGATATTAAAAGATATCACATTATTTTATGTACCTACCTATGTACAAATTATAACATTTCTATGATAATAAATTAGTGGCTTTTGAGACACATAAAACTCCAAATGTCCAAGCAACAAAATGATAAGTTATTTTACCGTTACATTACCAAACAAAAAATTACATTTTAAAAACTTAACTTTTTTACATCAATTTATTGCATCTCAGTAGGTCTACACTTTTATTTAGACTAAATGAAAGTAGAAACAAAAACTGAATATGAAACTGGATTTAACTGAAAAACACCAATTTTGGAGTTATCATGTGTCCCAAATACCATAATTAAATTCGTGAATTTGTCTTGATCCATAGTATTATACACTATAATGGTTAGATATATGATTATGGTGTATGGTCAGTGATATGCTAATGTACCCAAAACTGTTACTTTATTAGTAACGCATTAAAATACCCATCGGTATAGATTGACCTGTTGCTGACTGTACTAAGGTCATAGGGTGGTTAAAAACTGTGACATATTGGGAATGGTCTAATAATAATTCTTTAATTTACATTACAAAATGTAAAGAGCACTAAAATTCTTAAAAAAATAGTATAACTATGTGAATTGTAATATAATTATGAATTTACCATTTTATATTATCCAAGTCAAATTGTATTTAAAAATGATATAACAGAAATATTTTTTTTCTATTTATGTTGCAGCTAAAGGTCCCACTTCCTACATTCCAAATCTTATGTCTGCTTTATTCAACTGCATTATTTATTTTACATTATTTTCGTTTTAAAATTGCATTTTAATACTTTATGAATCAGTTGAATGTACATATTTAATGATATATCATTTAGAGTCTACGCCTAAATGTTTTAACTTTATCTTCACACCTGTCCAACCCTTTTTCTAAATCCTAATTCTGAACACTCCGAAGGTAGGCAACGCATGTGCGATTTGCATTCCATTATTTTCTTGTTGGCAACAAGAAAATAATGCATTGCACGTCTTTTTGAACAAATGTCTAAAGTAGTCGATTACGCGCGACTCGCAAGCCATTTTTGAGCGCGGCAAATCTGATTTTTGTCATCATATTTGACAAAGCGCGACTACCGTGCTAAGTTGCCGTCAGTTATCGCGCGAGCGAATCCAAACCACGACACATCCGTTCCAACGGCGCGCGAGCAAAGTATAGACGTGCTTTTGCCGCGTGGCTAAAAGCCGACCGAGATTGGTACGCTGCGGCATCATTTGTATTGGCTCGCGCACCAATGTTCTAGGATTTGCCGCGCGTAATCGTACATAGCTTTTTAGTATAACCGCAAGCATTGACCGGTCAACCGTTGGCGCGATTACAAACATTTTTGCTTTCGTTAACAAGTTGTTATACCGTGAACACGAAAATTGTGGAATTAATTGCTAGCTGAGGTTTCTCCTTTATGCTGCGACATGCTCTACAAGAGAGCTGTGACAGGATTCTGCAAGGTCCGTAGCGCATCCGCATATCCTAGCGTTGCAATTGTCTACGGGCGACGATGACCACTTACCATCATTTGGCCCGCTCATCTGACATCTCTTCTATAAAAAAAAGCTATTATTATTGTGTTTATGTCATGTAACTAAATGAACATTGGGTTTGTACTACTAAAGCGCGCGCCACGTGCAGGAAGAATTTCAATCATTGACATGAGGTCAGCCCAGACGATGTAGAGATTGGTATGAAATCGTCGACACCGACCACTTTACTAGACCGCTACCTAATATTTTTGTAGAATTATTTTTTATTATATTATCATATTGAACCTCAATATGAGGGGTCTAGTAAAGTAGTCGATGTCGACGATTTCATACCAATCTCTTTGCGTCCAATCTTGGCTGACCGAAATTCTTCCTGCTCATGGCGCGCACTTTTATAATGATGTAGTTGCTATTTGCGCCACCTACACGCCTATTGAGTAAATTTATAATGAACCGCAAAGGTGTTTGTATTTGACCAGACGTCCGTCTAGGCCAGTATTGCCTTGTGCACAAATACCTACTAATTAAAATAATTTCCTGATCTCTTATTTTTTACTATAGTATTGATATGATTGGTAATTGTGTAGCTTTGTAGGTACTACCTTTGTGTTTAGGAATAGTTTGACTTAGAAGTAGGTTTCTTTTTCCAAACTATATATTATTGATGTTTTGTTAATAAAATATTAATTTTGTTAAATGTTTCTTTTTTCTTTAATTAAAGATGTTCTGTGGCTATTTAGTCCCCTTCGACCAAACAAGAAGCATTGACAAACCGAGCGTTTTTATAATTACAGACTTTCTTGCATTCGTAAACAAAAAAGCACCCGCATCACTATTGTTGCTGGTGCCCTTGGGCGGCACTGATCACTTACCACCTGGTAGAAATCTACCATCTCTTCTATAAGAAGTTCATATTCGGTTTTTTGACTAAAGCAAAAAAGCTGTCAATAAGATTGTGCGCGGTCGACAACGCGGGCTTCACTGGTGTTTGCAGATGGGCCGAACGCTTGCTTGTCAGTCCCCTCTTTTATAAAAAAAAAGGTACAGTTTTACTATCATCATCATCCTGTTTTCACCCACTGGTGAGTATAAGCCTCTCTTCGCGTGACACCCTCGCCGATCCTGCGCTGTTCTAAATCGTATCCCTGCCGCAACTCTTCAAGTCATCGACCCACCTTACCACCGGACGGTCAATAGGAAGCATTGACCGTCCGGCACAGATAAGGAACCACAAAATAAGTATTTGTTCAAATGCCCGATATTACTTAATAGTTAGGTACTACCTATATAATATACGATGCAAGAGAGCTCTCAGAGAATGCTTTATTCACACAAAGATACCGTCTCACTAAAGCGCGCGCCACTAGCAAGGAGAATTTCGTTCATTGAGATGAGATCAGTCAAAACTGGACGACAAAGACTTGTATGATGATGTCGATCACTGACCAATTTACTAGACATGTCAATGACAGAAATTCTTCCTGCTCGTGGCGCGCGCTTTAGTTATTATCAGTTCCAGTGCGTCGCTCAGTCTTGTAGAGTCTACATTGTTGCGCTTTCGAATACGGTGCACACAAGCAACACGTGACAGTTATATGTATACGTAGCAGTTTATAAAGTTTTACTTATCCTTATAGAAACGCATGAACGTTTCTATAAAACAAGTTTAAGTTGTCTGTATAGAAACGAATAAACGTTACTATAAGACAAGTTATAGTTACCATTATAGAAACGCATGAACGTTTCTGTAAGCTACTTTACTATAAAATTCATTTCAATAAGACAAGTTTAAGTTGTCTGTATAGAGACGAATAAACGTTACTGTTAACGACGAAATGAATAAAAATGTAAAAAGCTAGGGTACTTGTATATGTGTATAGATATTAATTTCGCTTGTATAGTTGTTTCTCTTTAGTGTCTTATAAATGTATGAAAATGTATGAATATCTCTTAATATCATTAGGTTTACACTATTTGTATAATGTCCATTTTATAACTATGTATTGTGTAATTGATATTAAAATAATCCCTAGTGTGTCTTTTATTACCCTATTAGGATAATTATTGGTGAATAGGGTAAGTAGGGCATGCTAGGGATAAGTTGTGGGCGCTATGGCGTTCGGGAAACAACTGAGCGCTCCGCCACCTGGCGGACGAATATAATATTTATAGTCCTGAAGCGGGGGACGGGGTTACGTAAATATGTCGCACAAACCGCGCACCCCGTCCACTCAAAACCGAACGTTATAGCGTCATGATCTTATTAGATCCCCCTTAGGTTAGTTTACATCTAAGTTTTATCTAATAAGAATCTTGTAAATGTATAAAAATGTATAACAGTGTCTTGTATGAATAAATGATCCCCCGCGGGGTAGCGGGAGGGGTACACATGTAGAAAAGTAGAAGGGGAAGCCAAAATGGAATAAAAGACGAACCATTTTGGGCTTCCGGCATTCCGATCAGCGGCACCACTCCGAACACTACAAACGGTCAACCAAGTGACTAGGACAAGTAGTAGAACAACAAGTACCTCTGCCCCCTGCCCCCGGCTCTGCTGATATTATCGAAGAAAAGGAAATAAGGCGTTATTATTGTACAACATCCCTATATATACAGTCCACATCCCCCGGCGACCTATAAGGTTGTAGGACAATACTGTCCTCGATCTGTTGAAGAGATCGCAGTAGACAAAAGTGTCCTCAACATCGATGGTCCTTCGAGCAGCCGGATAAGAAGAATCAGCGTCCACGGTTCATCAAGTCGCCAAGTCAAGAATTGCACGGCGTTGTTTAAGGAAGAAACAGCGGGAAGAGACGACGCGTCGTACTCGTCCGTGCATACAAGTCTTGATTTCCGTCTTGATTTCCACGTCCTGATTTCCACGTCATAAACATCTCAATTTCCACGTCATAAACGTCTCAATTTCCACGTCATAAACGTCTCAATTTCCACGTCAAAAAACTAAAACCGTTGTTTTCACAATGCCGTCAACAACGAGATCACAGAGCCGGACGGGATCGCAGAGCGGAGCACAAACCACTACGGAATCAACATCTGCCACCACGGAGTCCACAGCCACGACTTCCGCTACCACGGGCACAGGCACCACAGCGACAGGGACGACGACCACCAGCGGCGGTACTACTAGCACCGAGGCCACTATGAAGACGACTTCGGCGGCAGCGAACGTCACGATCGTTCCACGAGCCGCAAGCGTCACGGCGAGGTCACACCGCTCTACCGCATCCGCCAAAAAGAAGGAACGTCTGGAGGTCGAACGTACCTTACTACAGCTGCGCCTGCAAGCCAAGGAGCAGGAACTCAGGCTAGCGGAATTAGAATCGGGCTCCGAGGCAGATGATGAAGAAAAGGAAGACAAAGACCAATCGTTCCGGTTAGAAAAATGGTTGAACCGGAACGACGCACCCCCCCCCTGTACCCCCGCAGGAGGCGGAGCCTAAGTCTCGCAAGATCTCGCCGATAAAGTATGAAGGAGGACGAGGACGGGGAGCTTACACCGCCAATGATGAAGATGACGGAAATAAGCACCGAGAGCATAGTACGTCTCGGCCCGCACGCCCTACCGCAGACATCGTGGAGCAAATGGCCTCTGCGATCTCCAAGGCGGTGAAGATATCGGCGAGGGAGACACCAAGGTATATAACCGAGCTGCCTACGTTCGACGGACATGGCAGCGCATGGTTGGGGTTCAAGGGCGCGTATGAGGATTCAAGGCGCGCCTTCATGAAGAGCGACAACCTGGCACGGCTAAGAAAGAGCCTAAAGGGTACCGCTATGGAGGCGGTAGCAAGCCTGTTCACCGCCCACCGAGAGCCGGACGAAATTATGGAGGCTCTCGGAAGAAGATTCGGGAGGCCGGATGCACTCGTCGCGTATGAGGCAGAAAACTTGCGATATTTGCGCAAGCTGACCGACGAGCCCCGCGACCTCTGCGTATTCGCCAGTAAGGTGGCCAACGCCGTGGCCACCATACAGGAAATGAAAAGGGAGAACTACCTCTATAGCCCCGAGTTAGTCCGGGCTATAATGGACAAATTCACCCCAATACTGAAGAGCAAATGGTACGACTTTGCGAGCGCATGGGAACACGAGGTGCCTACACTAAACCTACTATCGACGTTCCTGAACATAGAAGCCGATAAGTGCAGTGCCTACGCACCACCCGAAGTCATTAATCCCATCGCCGTACCTGCAAGAGAAAGGTCCGTACCTGCGAATATAAGAGAAAAAGCAATAAGGAGGAAAACCGAACGTACATACAGCGCCACTACCGACGGAAAGGGGAAGCCCCAATACAGCGCCCCTACCAACGGAAGATGGAACTATGAACACAGCGCCTCTGCCAACGGAAAGGGGAAACATGATTACAGCGCCACAACCGACGGAAAAATGAAGCTTTGCCCACTATGCAAGGAAGATCACAGCTTGCCTTCGTGCAAACAATTTGCAGACAGCGATATCGACACCCGCTGGGAAATAGCAAAAAGAAATAACATCTGCTTCCGTTGCCTGTCTAGCAACCATCGCCGGGGCAACTGCCGAGTTAAGCCATGTGGACACAGCGGTTGTGGGATGGCACATCATCGGCTGTTACATCATACGCGTCGGACTCCATCGCCAATAGTGAAGACAGACGAGCCCAAAGAAGAAATAATTACGTCTACAACGGAAGTTATCAACAAGGCCACTGCCGCGAATTCAATACCGCATCGACGCCGAGCTTATCTAAAGATAGCACCCGTAGTGCTTGCCGGACCACACGCGAAGGTACATACGTACGCGTTGTTCGACGAAGGCAGCACCGTCACCATCATTGAGGATGCTATAGTAGACTCCCTTGGCATCAACGGGCCAGTTGACACGATGTCCATACAGGGCATCAACGGCGGAGAAACAAAACACGAGAAAAGCCGCACTATCGACGTAAAAATACAAGGGCTGCATTCGGACAGCGTGCACACATTGAAAGGCGCACGTACCATCAAACGTCTAAACTTCACATCGCAGACTGTCGGAGAAACGGACCTAGAAGACTGCGCACACTTAGATGACGTCAAGGACGAGCTCATCTATAAAAATGCATGCCCTAAGATTCTCATCGGACAGGACAACTGGGAGTTGATCGTCTCCCGTCAGATCCGAGCGGGAAAAAGGAACAAACCAGTAGCATCGCTAACGCTACTGGGATGGGTACTGCATGGATGCCGCACTTCAGTATGTGAACCCGTCACCTTCTGCGGCCACATCAGCGAGAAGCGCGACGAAATGGAGGAGTTAATGAAGAACTTCTTCAAATTGGAGTCACTGGGCATCGAGCCGAGGCAAACAAAGGATGACCCAGAGCAGCGAGCTATCGACATTTTGAGTAAGCAAAGTCGACGGTTACCTGACGGGCGGTTCGAAACCGGACTCCTATGGAAAGAGGATAATGTAAAGATCCCTAACAATTATGGGGATGCTCTCAAACGGCTGCACAACCTAGAAAGAAAACTCGACCGCGACCCGGAGCTTAGGGAGAAATACAAGGAACGTATGACGAACCTGTTAGTATCCGGATACGCCGAGCCTGCGACTACAGCGCCACCTGCAGACAAGACGTGGTACTTGCCACATTTCGCCGTCATCAACCCGGCAAAGGAGAAGATCCGAGTCGTCCACGATGCCGCTGCGAGATCCTTCGGCCGCAGCCTGAATGATATGCTGCTGTCAGGGCCTGATCTACTTCAATCACTGCCCGGAGTCATCATGAGATTCCGTCAACATCCCATTGCAGTGTCAGCGGACATCAAGGAGATGTTTATGCAAGTCAAGATACGACCGGAAGAGCAAGACGCACTACGCTTCCTATGGAGGGGAGACGAAAGAGGCAACACACCACCACGTGAGTACAAGATGACGTCAGTCATATTTGGGGCAACGTCATCACCACGCACAGCGCTGTACATCAAGAATCGCAACGCCACCGAGTTCGCACATGTAAACGAACGCGCCGCCAGAGAGATCCAAACAAACCACTACATGGACGACTTCATAACCAGCTTCCCAGACAAGGAGGAGGCTGCGAGAGTCGTAAAGTCGGTCGACGAGATACACCGTCGAGCCGGCTTCCATTTACGGGGATGGGTGTCCAACAAGAAGTCCGTCGTCAAACAATTTTCGTCGGATCCCGGAACCACGACAGTCACCATAGGCGGGAGCGAGATAGAGAAGACACTCGGCCTCCTATGGCAGGTAAATGAAGACTGCATCGGCTTCCACATAAATGCTATGAAGACACCACCCGACGTAATAGAAGGTAGACGTCCACCCACCAAGAGGGAAGCACTCAGCGTGATAATGTCGCTGTTCGACCCGCTCGGACTCGTATCGCCGATAACTACTCCGGCGAAACGACTTATGCAAGATACATGGAGTCATGGAACGAGCTGGGACGAACCGCTTCCCGAAGAGCTGCAACCAAGATGGAGCGCGTGGCTTTATACACTACGCGCTCTAGAAGAACTTCGCATTCCCCGCTGCTATGATGTAGAACCGGCCGTAAGAAGAGAACTGCACACTTTCGTAGACGCAAGTGAAGAAGCCTACGCAGCCGCCGTGTACTGGAGATTACAACGAGCCGACGGCACCGTAAGAATATCACTAGCCGCTGCAAAGAGCCGCGTCGCACCGCTCAAACCCGTCTCTATACCACGACTTGAGCTACAGGCGGCGGTACTCGGAGCACG
Source organism: Sesia apiformis (assembly GCA_914767545.1). Lineage (NCBI taxonomy): Eukaryota > Metazoa > Arthropoda > Insecta > Lepidoptera > Sesiidae > Sesia > Sesia apiformis. The sequence continues at coordinate 6,302,400 of OU611970.1, read as the reverse complement.
ACTAGCGAAAAACGTCGCGAAAGAGCACGACTTCATGGCCGCAAGACAGGTGTATTGGAGTGATTCACGCACCGCTCTCGCGTGGATCCGAGCCGAACCACGGACGTTCAAAACGTTCGTCGCACATCGCGTCGCCGAGATTGAAGATACTACAAAGAAAAAGGACTGGAGATGGCTGCCGTCACAACTCAACGTAGCCGACGACGCGACACGAGCGACACCCGCGGATTTCAACGAGAATCACCGATGGTTCACCGGCCCGCCTTTTCTACTATCACCTGAAGAACAATGGCCGGTCGAGACAAGCACGACAAAGGAACGCACCGGGGAAGAAAGGGAGAGATGCTGCGCAACAACGAACGACATAAAGGAGCACGCACACTTGCCCGATATCACGCGCTTTTCAAAATGGCAACGCCTGATCCGGGCCACCGCACGCGTACTACATTTCATCGACTTATGTCGGAAAAGGAGACACACCGTGGCAGCAGCGCGTCGCAAAAGGACCATCGCCAACCCGACATCGGACCCGGCATGGTCAAGGACAAAAAGGGGCGACGCAAAGGCGGCAACGGCAAGAGAATCCGCATGCGACCAGCGCAAGTTCGTGCCATTAGAGGCGCATCATCTCATTCAAGCCGAACATCTCTGGACGAAGGCAGCACAAGAAGACAGCTACGCAGGCGAACGCAAACGCATCGAGCGTAGCACCACACCGGCGGGAGACGACAAACTCGCCGGTCTAAGTATTATCATGGGAACGGACGGACTACTAAGACTAAAAGGAAGAATCGCTGCCACAGAAGGGATTAGCGAGGAAACGGCAAATCCAGCTATACTAGACGGCGCACATGACTACACGAAGATGTACATAGATCATGTACATAGGAAGATGCATCATGGGGGCGTCGAGCTAGTGGTGAATGAAGTACGACAGCGATTCTGCATTATGAAAATTCGCCCTACAGTACGGGGCGTTTTAAAGGTATGTATAACATGCAAGTTGAAGAAGGCGAAACCAACGAATCCAGCCACCGGGGATCTGCCGCACGCGCGTGTAGCACATCACGCGCGCCCGTTCACCTTCACCGGGCTCGACTACTTCGGTCCACTCGAAGTAACCGTGGGCCGACACCGAGAAAAAAGGTATGTCGCCCTATTCACCTGCATGACGACAAGGGCCGTCCACTTGGAAGTAGCGGCATCACTCAGCGCAGACTCTGCTATATCTGCGCTGCGAAGATTCATGGGGCGACGCGGCTGCCCAAAGGAGTTGTGGTGCGACAACGCCACCAACTTCAAAGCCGCGGAAAGACAACTCAACGAGGCCGCACTCACTGCGGTCCGAGAAGAGACAACAGCGAAGCACATCGCGTGGCGTCACGTTCCCCCCTCCGCCCCCTTCATGGCCGGGGCCTGGGAACGCATGGTTCGCACGGTGAAAGAAGGCCTGCGAGCAACGCTACACGAAAAGTACCCGAGCGACGAGACACTCCACACACTGCTCGTCGAAGTAGAAAACACGGTCAACTCCCGTCCACTCACACACGTGGCAGTGACACCAGGGGAACCGGAGGCGCTCACACCCAATCACCTGCTGCTGGGACCCAATTCCCATGTCCCAGCACCGGGCGCCTTCACCGAAGAAGACATAAATGCACGCGCGCATTGGCGGCGCGCCCAGCGGCTAGCCGACACCTTCTGGAGCCGCTGGGTACGAGAGTATCTCCCCCTGCTTCAATACCGGCGGGAGCCCCGCACGATCGGCGAGGCACCACGCGTCGGAGATTTAATCATCGTGTGCGACGCAAATCTACCGAGGAACACATGGCCGCGAGGAAGAGTCATCGCTACGTACCCCGGGCAAGACGGCGAAGTGCGCGTCGTCGACCTACAAACGAGCAACGGACACGTTCTGCGGCGACCCACAAAGAAGATCGTCGTTCTACCGGTTAGGTCGCGAGACGGCGACGGCGGGAGTATGTTAACGACGAAATGAATAAAAATGTAAAAAGCTAGGGTACTTGTATATGTGTATAGATATTAATTTCGCTTGTATAGTTGTTTCTCTTTAGTGTCTTATAAATGTATGAAAATGTATGAATATCTCTTAATATCATTAGGTTTACACTATTTGTATAATGTCCATTTTATAACTATGTATTGTGTAATTGATATTAAAATAATCCCTAGTGTGTCTTTTATTACCCTATTAGGATAATTATTGGTGAATAGGGTAAGTAGGGCATGCTAGGGATAAGTTGTGGGCGCTATGGCGTTCGGGAAACAACTGAGCGCTCCGCCACCTGGCGGACGAATATAATATTTATAGTCCTGAAGCGGGGGACGGGGTTACGTAAATATGTCGCACAAACCGCGCACCCCGTCCACTCAAAACCGAACGTTATAGCGTCATGATCTTATTAGATCCCCCTTAGGTTAGTTTACATCTAAGTTTTATCTAATAAGAATCTTGTAAATGTATAAAAATGTATAACAGTGTCTTGTATGAATAAATGATCCCCCGCGGGGTAGCGGGAGGGGTACACATGTAGAAAAGTAGAAGGGGAAGCCAAAATGGAATAAAAGACGAACCATTTTGGGCTTCCGGCATTCCGATCAGCGGCACCACTCCGAACACTACAAACGGTCAACCAAGTGACTAGGACAAGTAGTAGAACAACAAGTACCTCTGCCCCCTGCCCCCGGCTCTGCTGATATTATCGAAGAAAAGGAAATAAGGCGTTATTATTGTACAACATCCCTATATATACAGTCCACATCCCCCGGCGACCTATAAGGTTGTAGGACAATACTGTCCTCGATCTGTTGAAGAGATCGCAGTAGACAAAAGTGTCCTCAACAGTTACTATAAGACAAGTTATAGTTACCTTTATTATTATTATTATTATTATTATTTCCGATACACTAGCAGCTTTAAGCTGATGCGTGTACATTGTTTTGTTGCACTTTTTTTAAATGATTGTCCAGTCTATTTTTGAAACAGTTCACCGAAGGGGCACTAATAACAGTTTCCGGCAATTTGTTCCAGTCTTTCACTACACGGTTGGGCAAAAAGTGTTTCCTAGGATTGCTTGTAGTCGGCACAGTTGCGAATTTAAGTGAGTGTCCTCTCAGATTTTTGTTTTCGTTCATAGTATAAATGGTTGCAATGTTTGGTGTGTTGTAATATCCATTTAGTATTTTATATGTCTCTATTAAGTCTCCTCTTTGTCTTCGTTGTTCTAGGGTGGTTAGACCTAGTTTTTGGAGTCGAACTTCATATGTACAGTTTTTCAGAGATGGGACAATTTTGGTAGCTCTGCGTTGTACTCTTTCGAGAAGATCAATATCCTTCTTGAAGTAAGGATTCCAAATCTGGAATGCATATTCTAGTAGTGGACGTATGTAAGTTTTGTAGATCTTTAGGAAGAGATTTTCGTCTATGTAGGAGAAAGCTTTTATTATTGTGTATAGAATGGAGTTTGTTTTTTTAGTTATTTTAATAATATGGGTTTCCCATTTTAGATTCGATGTGATGTGTACTCCAAGATCTTTCTGGCACTCCACAACTTCTAGTTGGTTTTTGTTAATGTAGTATTTCATTTTGGGATTTTTATTGCCAATGTGTAGTACTGTGCATTTATTTTCATTTAGGGTTATTAACCAGTCTTGGGTCCATTGGTAAATACTGTCAAGGTCGTTTTGGATAACATCGTGGACTATGTGCGGGTTGCCCATTATTTTTGTATCGTCTGCAAAAAGCGATAGTTGAGACTGTACACATTGCCTCAGGTCGGTCAGAAAAATTCCAAAGAGGATAGGTCCGAGCACAGATCCTTGTGGAACTCCACTGTGGACCTTGTGGGGTTTGGAATATGCTTCTCCCACCCGTACTTTATAAGTCCTGTTTGATAGGAAGTCTTCTATCCACTTCAGAAGTTGGCCACGGATTCCAAAGTGTTCTAATTTAGAAACAAGTCTTCTTATAGGCACTCGGTCGAAGGCTTTTTCATAGTCTAGATAGATGACGTCTGTTGGTTGTCGTATGTCCCAGTTTTTAGTCCACATATCAACACATTCAAGTAAATTTGTTACTGTTGACCGTCCTGGAATGAAACCATGTTGTTCATTCATTATTATATTTTCTTTTGTTAGAAATGTTCTTAGTTCGTTAGCTATTATCTTTTCCATTGTTTTGCATACTATGCTTGTAAGGCTTATTGGACGATAGTTGGCCGCAATCCGTTTGTTACCTTTCTTGTAGATTGGTGTTACCACTGCTTCTTTCCAATCCCAGGGAGAGCTTGATCCAGGGAGAGTGTCATCATAAAAGCTAACTGTGGACTTATAACTTTACCACATCTCTTTAACAAAATGGCAGGTATGCCGTCAGGACCCATAGCTGAATCGTCCTTGAAGGTCATTAGAGCTTTCTGTACCAGGTCTGGTGAAAACACCACATTATCTATGGAGTCATGGATTCTTTCGGATTTTATCGGTGAAATTAGTATATCCGTTGGCTCTCTTACATATGATTGTTCAAATTGTTTGGCAAATATGTTCGCTACTTGTTCATGATCATAAACTATTGTGTCTGTAATATTGTCTTTTAATGAGGGAGGTACTGATACTTTTGATGAAATTTGCTGACGCATATAACTGTAAAAGGATTTAGGCCCACTGTTTACGATTCCAGATTCAAATTTAATTCTTGATTGTCTAACTTCTGCAGTTAGTTTATTGTTTACTTTCCTGTACTTGTCATAGGTGGTTTTAGTGTTTTCGAGACGGTATGCTTTCCATAGTAACGCTTTTTCTTGTGACATTTTAATTATTTCCTGCCCAATCCATGGCTTGTTGCAATTGTATTTCCATCCTTTGCGTTGAAGGGGAATTTTGGTTTCAATTACATGGCGTGTTTTGTTTATGTATGTATCCCACACATCAGTGACAGGGGTAGTCAGGTCAGTCAACGAGTTTACATCCTCTAAGGCTGATGACACTGTGTTATAGTTAGCATGAAAGTAGTTACGTCTTGGGGTTTGTCTTACTGTCTTATGTGGATTTTGTGATGGTATTTGCATTGTTGCATAAAGCACCCTGTGGTCACTTTTTCCGATGTTTGGGTAATGCTCTATGTTTGTACACAGGTTCTCTTCATTACACATAATTAAATCTAGAAGTGATTCTTCTTCATTTCTTTTACGGGTTATTCCTCTAACTAACTGTTGGAGATTACTGTCAGTAAACATCTCAAAGAATTTATAATGCAACAAGTTCAAACCTTTAGGTGTACACAATGGCCATTTTATATCTGGTAAGTTAAAGTCACCCATAATGAAGACCGTCTCATTACTATCTGCTTCTTTTATTGTATTAAATAATATAGCATCAGTGCTTTCAAGGTTATAATGAGTAGGGCGATAAACTCCGGCGATAAGAAGTTTGAGGTTGCCGTAGGATATGTTCAACCATAGTGCTTCGACATTTACATTGTTGTTGTAACAATCATGCGGTGTAACATGGATGGGAGTTGCTAAGTGTTCATGCGCAGCATAAATAACAACACCTCCCCACCCCACGCCGCCATCTCTGTCTCTTCTAAAGAGGCTGTAGCCTTTAATGTTTATAGTACTGTCACTTATACTGGGTTTCAAGTGAGTTTCTGTTAGAATAATGAAAGTGGGTCTTAATTTGTTTATTTCAATTAGTAGTAGGTCTCGTTTAGCCATTAGGGAAGCCAGGTTCGTATAAAAGAAGGTAAGTTCTATGATGTCATTGCTAGTTACGGCTTTGAAATGACTTTGGATTTATTATTTTTGGTTCATTGTTTATGTATTTAATGGTCAAATTGGACTCACCATTCTGGATTCTCTCATTAAGTTCCTCGCGTAATTTTCTTAGGTACTCACGCTGGTGTTAAATCATTTTTTACGTTCACTCCACTACGCAGCTTCTTCCCATTGTTGAGTACGCAGACCGCCAATGCCTTTTTAGAGAATACTAACTTGATGGGACGTGGAGTAGTACGACCCGATTGCGGTTTGCCCAGTCGAAAGATAGCGACCGGTGCCTCCGACTCGGGAATACCCGCACAGGCTTTCTTGACCTCGTCTTGGTCATGTTGTTTTCGAATGTCAACATCGGCGCTCGACGGGGCCTCCGGAATTCCAAACATGACAACATTTTTACTTCTCTTTTTACGATCATTTATTTCCGAAAGGATAGTTTCTAAGTTGGTGCCATGGCTTTGCTGGGTTCTCAAGGCCTCGATTTGGTGTTTCATCTCCGACACTTGCCGCCTCAGAGCCGGCAATTGACGCACACCCAGTGTGCAGTCTGGGCATAAGTATTTTAATGTCGATGATTGTAGTATAATGACTCTTAACTCAGTGGCGCACAATCCACTACACTTAACACAAATTTGCCTTTCACAACCGTGGCACGTAATTTTTGGGTTTTTATCGTCCACTTTAGGTACAGCCCTCTCACACTTCAAACAATGGGCCATCTTGGATCACTTTAACACACGCGAAAAACGTCGATTTCGTATTTCACTAACACCCCACTTTGAAATTGAAACAATATTCTAGCCGGCAGATAGGTCACTTCGTTGAGCCATAAAAGTAAGTTTTAGATGATAATAGGCACTTTATTAATCAAAAAAACAAATTCAAAAGACAGAGCAAATAAAAGTCGTGTTGTTCCTGCAACTACCTGCAATTACACCTTTATAGAACTTTATAACTTTATAAACTTTATAGAAACGCATGAACGTTTCTGTAAGCTACTTTACTATAAAATTCATTTCAATAAGACAAGTTTAAGTTGTCTGTATAGAGACGAATAAACGTTACTATAAGACAAGTTATAGTTACCTTTATAGAAACGCATGAACGTTTCTGTAAGCTACTTTACTATAAAATTCATTTCAATAAGACAAGTTTAAGTTGTCTGTATAGAGACGAATAAACGTTACTATAAGACAAGTTATAGTTACCATTATAGAAACGCATGAACGTTTCTGTAAGCTACTTTACTATAAAATTCATTTCAATAAGACAAGTTTAAGTTGTCTGTATAGAGACGAATAAACGTTACTATAAGACAAGTTATAGTTACCTTTATAGAAACGCATGAACGTTTCTGTAAGCTACTTTACTATAAAATTCATTTCAATAAGACAAGTTTAAGTTGTCTGTATAGAGACGAATAAACGTTACTATAAGACAAGTTATAGTTACCTTTATAGAAACGCATGAACGTTTCTGTAAGCTACTTTACTATAAAATTCATTTCAATAAGACAAGTTTAAGTTGTCTGTATAGAGACGAATAAACGTTACTATAAGACAAGTTATAGTTACCATTATAGAAACGCATGAACGTTTCTGTAAGCTACTTTACTATAAAATTCATTTCAATAAGACAAGTTTAAGTTGTCTGTATAGAGACGAATAAACGTTACTATAAGACAAGTTATAGTTACCTTTATAGAAACGCATGAACGTTTCTGTAAGCTACTTTACTATAAAATTCATTTCAATAAGACAAGTTTAAGTTGTCTGTATAGAGACGAATAAACGTTACTATAAGACAAGTTATAGTTACCATTATAGAAACGCATGAACGTTTCTGTAAGCCACTTTACTATAAAATTCATTTCAATAAGACAAGTTTAAGTTGTCTGTATAGAAACGAATAAACGTTACTATAAGACAAGTTATAGTTACCTTTATAGAAACGCATGAACGTTTCTGTAAGCTACTTTACTATAAAATTCATTTCAATAAGACAAGTTTAAGTTGTCTGTATAGAAACGAATAAACGTTACTATAAGACAAGTTATAGTTACCTTTATAGAAACGCATGAACGTTTCTGTAAAAAACAAAATAATAATACACAAAACTAGTAGGTAATTAATAATTTATTGAAATAAGATTAACAGCTTAAACATAAGTACACACACTCAACAAAGAAATTGCACACAAAAATAGCATTTAATAATCATTATTAATAATATAATTATTATTGTGGTATTTTATTAACGAATTAATAACTATATATCAATGCGAAAAAATATCAAATATTTGTCTCTATTAGGTATATGTATAGAAATATTTTGTTGCATAAGGCTGTATTACACAATAGCACCTATATTATTCAAAATGTTAATAATAGATTTTTTGATATGATTTCGCAGTTTTCAAGCTTGAATTTTTAATACGCTACATTCAAAATGATTCCAAAAAAGTCTAGGTATTCTATGAATGTTATCTGTTAATGATTATAAAAGTTGTCTCAACAAGAAATTGAAATTCGAATTGCGCGTCATTTTCGATTGTCAATTGTTCTGTCAGCCATATTTAGTACTTTGTTAATTGATACATTGACATTTTTGAACATTCAAATGCCGCGTAAAAACCTATTACGAAAATGAAGAGAAATTTACAGTAACAATTCGCAAATTACATGATCATTTTGGTGTGCAAAACAGACCGCCGCGGATCGCTATTGAAAATTTAATCTAGAAATTCGAGCGGACGTTTTTATTACAAGACGAGGGGAAACCTTTTCCGTCATCGCCCAAAAAGAACACCTGAAAACATCGCGGCCGTGTCAGTGTCGCAGAACAACCAAAAACTTCCATCCGGCATGACTTTCGGGAATTAGACCTCCGTCGCAGCACAGTCCAACGAATTTTAACTAAAGATTTGCACCTTCGTGCTTACATAATTCAGCTTACTCAAGAACTGAAGCTTTCAAACCATAGACAGCGTAGGATCTTTACCGACTGGACCTTGGAACGACTGCATGTTGACGATGCATTTTAGAACAAAATTATCTTTATTATCGAAGCTCACTTCCACCTCAACGGGTTCATTAACAAGCAGAATTCCCGGATCTGGGCACCAGAAAATCTTCATGCTTTGCATGAGCTTCCGATGCACTCCCAAAAAGATGCCATGTGGGCAGGAGGGATCATCGATCGCTATGTCATGTTGACAAACTTGGGCAAAAATTGGATGAAATGAACATGACTGATATGTGGTTTCAGCCATTTGTGAAACTGCGCGAGAAAAAATGACATTGTTGCAAACCAAGTTCCCAGGACGTATAATCTGTCGTTTTGGAGACCAACACTGACCGCCAAGTTGTGATTTAACTTGCTTAGATTTCTTTTTGGGTTTTTTTGAAAAGCAAGGTCTATATAAACCACCCTGAGACGATTGAAGAACTCAAAAACGAAATTGAACGCCACATTAACACATTAAATCCCGCGGTCCTTACTCGAAAAAGTATTTCGAAATTTCTTCGAACGTCTATTGCCTGCCAACGAAATCGCGGTGCTCTTTTGACCGACATTTTATCTCATGTGTAATGTCAATCAATATATGTTTATGTAAATACAAATTTCTACGAATTCATTCAAATATGGTGTTTTTCCGTTTATTCAAAATTCAAATTCTTGTTGAGACACCCTTTTTACTAATAGGGTTTCTGATCTTTTTTATGGGAAAAGGTAGCATTTGTGTACACAATCTACCTGATGGTAAGTGGAGAGGATACTGTCGCTTACGGTACATGCCAACGTTAGTCAAAAATGATAAACGTTTTCAAATCCACAGATGCGCTGCCTACCTTCGGTCTGGAGTCTGGATTTGGATAATGAAGTGGGTGGGAAGGATGAGAATAATATGGGAAATAGGTATTTCAAATGGATTTTAAAGAAATGTGGAAAAAAACAAAAATCTCCGATATAATATGGAGATTGTCGAAATTATAAAATTATTAGTCATATTGGCATACTTTGCTGTTTATTTGCAGGTATTTTGTGAAAATCACCATACAATAACCAATACTTAAACATGTTTTTTAGATTTGCATTGATTTATCGATAAAAATCTTGTATACTTTATATCTACATTGTGATAAGATAAAAATACAACAAACAAGTGTAAATTGATAGTGCTATCTTGACTGTAGATTACAATTCGAAAATATTAAAAAAATGTGTCATATCAACATTATGTGTAGGCCTATAGTCTGTCAACTTCCTTAGCGGCACTCGCCGCTACGTGGGCGACGGCGGCGAGTTGGGGGGGGGGGGGGGGGGGGTCATGACAATCAATAATTTTCATATAAGAATATAGTAATCTAGTTCTTTCCAAATCGCATATATACTCGCACTACGATCCCTGAAATCCAATTTCTTTTTCACTTTCAGAGAAGCACAGGAATTCCTTTTTATTATAACAGGTTTAAACCTGTCAAACAATGAATAAAACGTTAACGTGTACGTAAACGTTTTATAAAATAACGCTTTAGATATATATGAAATATCACATAATAATTAATATTAGATAATAATCCGAGAAAAGGTATCCAGATATTAAGACTAATGAAAACTAAAAAAGGAATCTTGAAACGACATATTAAATTAAAAAATCATAAGTAAAGCCAATAATAATAATAAGTGAAGGCCGTCTCTAGCCGATCCGGTGAGTACCGCCAACGAAGTTGGATGGACTATAATCCTAGACAGCTTAGATTTTTACTACTAGCTATACTTAGATGTACTACGAGCTTACTTAGATCTTTATATATCTAGATTTCTTTGAGAGCAACAAATCTCAAACCATTTTTATTTGTCAATTTAACTTTGAGCAAACTACGAAACATACCAAGCTCAATATTTCAAACCATTCTTAGAAATTCTTTAAAATTGTTACAAAATGCAAAAAGGAATTATATAATAATTTCTATATCACACCTTGGAACCAATCATTACTTATACATACATACATTCTTTACCTAAGTACCCATTGTACACCTATTTAAAGTCATTGAAGGGACAAAGCCTTCAATCATGCAATTATTATTTTTGTTCGTCTAACATTCACAACCAATAATAACTAAAAAATATTTTTAATACAAAACCAATTTTACTTTGGCAAAATACCCTAAAAGTTGTTTATAGAACAACGAACGAAGTAAAACGTTATATCAAAAGTGAAAAAACAATCTATAACCAGATGTTTCTTAAATCTATGGTAGCATTGAAAGGGGGATAAATTTCGAAATTTAACAAACGAGTCTTTTCCATTTTCTTAACCTATCAAGTCAATCCTATCATGAAATGAGTCTAAATTATTCTAACTATGCATATTTAGACTCATTCACATTTCATAGTTTTATAAATTTGTTAAAAATAATTCATAAAAATACCATAACCCCTTCCGCCACAGCAATTTCGCATTTACTTAAAAAACAAAAACTATATAAACAAATGATTTTCCCAACATATCTACATTTTCTATCCCAGTCTTTTCTATATCTATCCCGTTCCGTGATACGCTATATCGTGTCAGAATGTCTGTGTGATGTAGAAATGCTCAGATGTATAAACAAAACGTCTGGCCGCAGGCTAAAGAAGAGGTATGCGAGGTGAGTGCGCGGCAGAAAGCAACCCTTTTGAGTCCTGAGTGGCCATTTTAAAAGGCTTTGAATCGAACATCTACTCGACAGTCAAGTGTATAATATAGTATCTCGTAGTTCAGTTTCAATTGAATGATTCCGGTACAAATCTGTAACTGAGAGGTAAAGGCTAATAAGTATCATTTTATTATTAATTTAAAAAAATACGATTATGGGATTCCAAAGGGTTATTTTATTATATGGCAAAAATAAATCAGAATTAAAGATAAGTACTCGTAATTACGCCTCGGCTATTTGTTTTTTACTCACAGTGTAGTATTTAATTTTTTGCTATTTTTTCCTTATCTCTCCGGATACAGAAATTGTAGGTTCGTTCCTTCACCTCTCCGGTTACGGATATTGTAGTAGTCACCTACACGCACCTATTGCTCATATAAATCGAGACGACACGTCTGTTCGACGCGCCGTCCCGAACCAGACTGAGCTGTTAAACTAATTCGCCCTATAATAGGGTAGGTTTAACTTTAAAAGTATTCATTTTAGAATCAATATTATTTGAGCCCTAAACAACGTAAAAATAAAGTCTGTGTTAGTTTCAACTTGGATTCGTCTATTCATTAAAATGAATAAGAATCGAAACTAAATTTTGTAATCGGAAAATAACACCATACAAGTTTCAAGTAAATATTTCTATTCTACAATAATCTCAAATAAACATTGGTCCGAAATCTAAATATATTTAAAATATTAATTATTATTATTAAACTACTGACTACAATTTTATTCCTACATCAGGCAGTGTAAATATTAAGAAATCAAAAAATAATAATTAATAAGCATGCACAATAAAAAAAAGTCTTGTAATTTTCTCTAACAGTAAAGATAGATTGTAAACTATCGAAATTATTGTATATTAATAATTGCTGTGAGCATTCCAACAGTCAATTTATAATATTATTACTATTAATATTATTATGACAAAAATAAGTAAATATATTTTTTATAAGTAGTTATTACAATATGACTTACCAACACTTTTTCTAAAAGAACTACACTTCAAAAGTGAGCATTTACACAACTTTCGACAATATTTTTGAGATTTCACTTACCTATTACAAAATTTTTTGACTTTGTCGAAAATAGACTTCAACGACAGACTTAAGCGGCCAATTTAAACTAAATTTTAACTCTTCGCCATTTATTTTAATATGTATTAGGTAAAATAGAAACCATCTTCCCAAATAAGTTGGCTATTTATTTTTAAATATGGATTTTATAAAATCTTACAAAAGATTTTATCGTGTACTTATATAGGATAAAATTATGGAAATAAACATAATAAAAAAAAGAAATTCAAGACAAATCGACTAGCGTAGAAAAAAATCACTCATTTTTAAATGCGAAAAAATATTCGTGACTCTGTTCAGTAGGTACAGTAAATGAAAATAAAACACGTTGCAAATGAATTATGTAACCAATTTAATTCCCGTAACTTAAAACCATGATTTACATACATTCTTGATTCTGATTCAATTGACGTAAAAATTATACGGATCATATTTTGCTAAAAAAATACGTTATATTTTTATGCCAATTAATCCATGGTTCTAAACTTCAGGAATTATTCGCGTCAATTGCGCGTTATTTATGCAAATTTTTAAACGTAATATTTTAGTATACCTACAGTTTTCATTTATTTTTAGTGACTTTTTCCACATTTTTGCGACAAATAATGTACATGTCCAAATTGGTTATAATGTGATGTTACGTAGATCGTGTCAAATGAAGGTATAATAACAGTGATTTATTCTGGTAACGTGGGACGGTCTCCTACGCCACCAGCCAAGTCAAACACAGCCTGTGCCACTTCAGTCGCTAATTTATCGGCCGACTGTAAGAAATGCAAATAAAATTATTTTTTATATATATTTTTTGTTATGAGGTTGTGGGTGCACGCTATATTGGAAATATGGTTATGAGACCTACTCGTCATATTAACTGTGTGTCGTTTCTTTCCTTATACGTCATTTTATTGGTATAAAATATGTACCACCCAATAGCAGTTAAGCCTTATGGAATACCGTAAGGCTTAGTCGGCAACTGGGCCGCGGGCGAGTTTACCACTCTTTGAAATTGTTTGAAACTGTTTGATTGAAACGTGCTGCATTTCCCATTTTATCCTATTTTCCCAATAGTACGTACATGTTTCGGTAGTGAGTGAAATATGCCAGAGCCCATTCCCATCCCATACTATCCCTTCCCTTTTCCCATCCCTTGTTCCTTTTCAACACTACATAAAACAACAAAATGATATTTTTCAATGATAATATGTAATTGCTTTTTCCTACTTGTTCGGCACTTGATTGAAAGTAAAGAAGATTTTAAATAAATAAATTAGTATACAAAATTTAATATATTTTATAATTTTGTTGTAATGTATTTCTGTTATAATTTTCGGTATGTAATACAGAAAATGCTATTTCTTTTCTACTTAACTGTACATCGTCAGACGAGTGGGGGATGATACGAATCAGTGCACAAGACGAATTATGAATTATTGACTACTATCCATGCAACGTTTAGAAAATAGTGAGTCATCACTGTCTTTTGTCCTGGCCCGGTCTCTTGACCAATGAGAATACCAGGAATTAGAAAGTGATCAGTTCGAAGGAACCCTTCTGACGAAATAAATTTGTTTCGTGTGCTTTATTTAAGTTTAGAACAGAATACCTCTACTTCGCCTGTTCGTAAAAATAAAAGTGAATGGAATGGAGAGAGAGAGATCAGTAATTTACGATGTTTTTTAGTATTTTAAACAAAGTGATAGTAATAATACGAGTATGCAAGTTATGTTGCTTAAACAGTAAGTTCGTGTGGTGTGTCCGAACATACAAGACAGAATGTGTCAGTTTTCTTCTGTTAAGAAAACGAACACATTAAAATCAGTGTGAAAACAAGAGCTCGGTTGTCTATGATTCATGACAAATTCGACGAATTAGATAAATGTACAATAAGGTGTGGGCTCAGATTAAAAATTGTATTGCTTCAAATAACAATATATTTAAATTAAATTATGTAAATAACTATTTTATGACGCAATAAGGTTAATAGACGCCAATACATGGAAGAAACGATGTAACCGTGTTGTATAAGACCAATAGATGGCGCTGACCGCCTTGTACATCGCGCTGTTAAGATTGGCTGTAGTTTGGTCATGTCAATGTATGGCCAATTTTTATGAATCCAGCAAGTATTTCCAATAAACGAATTCAAGCAAAGTGAAAGTGTGTGATTCAGTACCAGGGACCTTTGGGACACGTCTACACGTGTAATAAAAGAAGAACAAACTATGTGGCAATTTCATAACACAATTAACTTGCAGAGCAAAATCTTATTATAAACACCAACGACAGTTCTCTGAGAATTCTGACTAATATGTATGTATTATTATTCAAATAATTTATATGTTTAATAATATCTAAATTTGACTGTGACTACTACACCTTTACCCTGCATTATGCATCGATGACTCACTATTTTCTAAAAGCGAATGAACCATATCTACAGAATAGGACGTGATAATTAAAATGACTTATACGGAAAGAAATATGACGAATAGGTTTCATAACCGGAAATATCGGAAACTATAAACGATGTCGATAAGTGCATGAGAAATGAATGATAAGTACTGATGAGTGCATGGTAAGTGATATGACGTATTGAGCAATGAGGTTTATTATAGTGTGGACAGTCCGCGAGTCACTGCAAGCGGCTACAACTGAAATTCAGAGGGTGCAGTTTTACACAACTTTGTGTTAAGTAGGCTATATAATTTAAGTTTTATTATTAACAGTGTGTATTAAAGTCAATATTAAACTCAATTATTAAACTCAAGAGCGGTGATAGCCTAGGGGTATATCTATACTTGACTCACATTCATGTGATCATGTGTTCAAATCCTCGGCCCGCATAGTTTCTACTTAAGTACGGATATTTAGAAATTGTTACTAATTCGGCGGTGAGGAAATTCGCATGGTCCAGTAATAAAAAAAATCTGGATTATGTGATCCACCAAATCGCACTGCGCTCGCGTGGTTGACTAGTGCCCGACATGTGTGCCGCCCTCTCGTGTGCCATCTATTCTACATTTAAAAAAACCGAGTGATTTACTGGGGAGGCCTGTGTCCTGCACTGGGACGTTATAGGCTGATACAGTGTTACCTGACATTAAATTTCTTTCTTTCTTTCTACAATCCCACAGCCGGTAGATGAGAACTCGACTGTGCCACGTCACCCCTCTCACAGAAAGCTAATAAAATGTATTGCATTTCCCACGCCACACTATTGCCCCAACGTGTTTCGGTAGTGAGTGTAATATACTAGAGCCCATCTCATTCTATCTCTCCCTATTTTCCCAATCCTTTCTCTCTAAATCCATACGATTGATGAGGCGGGTAGTTCAGGATGACAGCTGTGAGTATTTTTATCAACTACCCACGTTTGATTTTTACATTCGGAAAAGCTGCGACACTACACTAACAATGTCCGCGGACGTATTCGACGGTAAATCGCAACTTCATTATGTCCAGTCAACTCGTGACCACGGCTGGTGTAGCCCGCGCCGGCGCCGAAACGTCGAGTAAGAACAAAAGGTAAACAAATACCTTTATTATACGCGTTCACACCCGATTTAGAATATAAAACATTATGTTCAACCACAAATAAGTTACAAATGCATTAATTTGAATAAAATTTCATTTACGACTGCAAGGAATTTTAAGCTTTAAAGTAGCAAAAAATAACACAGAAACCTTGTATAACACAGTAACCTCTCTTGTATCAGACTTAGCATATACCCAAACAACATTATTAAAAGAGTTTTATGAAAGATCGGCCGCTCGTGAAATTGTAATATGTATTAACTTTTTTTTTCATAACTATTAACTTTTGCAGATGCAAGGAATTTTGAGCTCTAAAATAATAGAAAATAACACATACCTCTCTAGTTTCAGCCTCAGCGTATACCCTGACAACATCTTCAGTACCAGATGATCTTACAAAAGAACGACCACTCGTGTATTTGGAGACCAATTCAGTTATACTAGTTTGGAGACCTTCGGGTGATGTGCACTGTCTTTCTGCATCTGTTGTTGATATGGCGTTACGGTCCTAGAAATAACGGGGTGGATACTTTGATATTTATGTATGTTCATATGAATGAAATTGTAATATTGTATTATTTATAACGAGCAGTGCCAGCGACTTCGTTCGCATGATCTTGCAATTCCCGTAGGAACTTCATAATTTATCTGAATAAAAAGTTTCCCGCTGGCGGAGACGAGGGCGTCCCCTTGGCTACACCGTCCACACACAACGGCCTTTAGCCAACAATTTTACCAGGTATCAGGTATCAGGTGTCTGGACACTTCACCGACTTGCAATCCCGCGGTACTCCCAAAGCAACGCCCTAAGCCGAAGTGCGTTCCTTCCGCCGGTTTACCGGCGTGCGAACCTTATTGCTACACATTTTTTACTGCTCGCTGAGCGCCTTCTGCGCCTCGCCCTAAATTATATAGACATGTCCGGTAACTTTTGAACGACCATTAGGGCCACAAGAATTTAGCCATTTAGCGAAATAAAAAACTGAATAAAAGTACCCTAAATAAGTTTAACCCAGCTTTAAAGTTTAAACCCAGCATATAAGTTTTAATTGTGCCAAGTTTAATTAAATCCGTCCAGCGGTTTTTGCGTTCGGAGAGACAGACAAAAATTCCAAAAACTGCTGTTTTGGGCTCCAATCACATGTACTATACACTGCAATGGCTTTTTCAACAAATATTTTGGACAAATTGGATTGGAACAAAGTATATATGAATATATGTGTGTGTGAGTGTGAAGGTGTGTATGAATGTGTACTTACCTGTACAGTAACCTTCAGTTGTCGACACGGCAAATCCACATAAGCCTCCATCCATTGCCTGACATTGTGCCCTCTCGCACATAGCACTGTTTCTACTAAGAACAGGTCGGAAATGGCATCACCCACTGTTTCATTCGTCATGTCTATGAAGTTCAGGAGTAGTTGGGCCGCTTTGCGTTGTTCTGACTCGCTGCAATAATGTATGAGGAGTTGACGACAATTTCATAATGATTGTGGACGACTTATTAATTACTCTAGGTGCCAGCGACTTCATTGACCCGAACCTGTGATTCCAGTGGGAAATTCATAATTTATCTGGATAAAAAGTACCCTAGCATATAAGTTATAATTATGCCTAGTTCCATTAAAATTCGGTCAGTAATTTTCGCATGAAGTGGGTTCAGACAGACACAAAAAATCCGAAAAATTTTGATTAGGACTCATCGTGCAATTTACACAGCAGTTACTTTTTTTAAAATTACAGACTTTTAATTACATTTTTAATTACTTTAAATGTATAGACACGGCTTTGTTACGATTTTATTATACGAATAGATATCTTGGTGCCATAAAAACCGATAGGGTTTACCCTGGCACTGCACATTTGCAATGTAGACAAACAAATGCAAGGTACGTATTTGGTTTGATCGTTTCCGTTCTGGAAATTTCGAGCCCAAGAACAAGGGTCGTGGACAACTGGAGACTAAAATCGATAATGACGAATTGAAAGCAATAGTGCAAGCGGATTTATCTCAAACCACGTCTGAGTTAGCAGCAGCTTTCGGGGTAAGTCACAAAACGACATCGATAAAGCTTGTCCCATAGACTATAAAAAGATTTAGGAGTTGAAGACAGTTCAATGTCACATTCCACACGAACATACAGACTTTTATAATAGTATCGTAGAGTGGCAAAGAGGTGTAGATATAGGAAGTGATTCTGACGCAGAATATGATAGTCTCAGTAATAATATAATTTAACTATTATTTGTGTATCAAATATACGATGTAAATTACGACTTTAGGTAATTTGTGTTTCATTCAATTTTCTCATAAATAATCATAAGGCTCTAATCTCTCATATTTCTCATAAGGCTCTAATTTCGGAAATCGTAAAAGTAATTTTTATTTTCCTAGAGTTCAATGTATCTTTAAACACTTGAACATATTAAGAAATTACCAACAATGATTTTCAATTTTTTTTTTTCATATTTCAGAATAATATTTTTACGGTACAAAAACCTTTAAAAAAAACCTGAAAGTTAAAACACTCATTAAAAAGAGTAAGTAATTTTATTCATAAAATAGTTTATTTTTACGTCTTTAAATTCTTTCATTTAAAAAGTAAATTGATATAATTTACTCGTAATTAGAAACAGATTAGAAAAATGGACGATATAGACGATACCTGTCAATACACATTCACTTTTTGTAAATGTTGTCATTGTTTAAGAATTGCAAGAAATTTGTTATATGTGCTCAAATTTGGTTTTATTCAAGACTAGCCGTGCCAGCGACTTCGTTCGCGTGTAATTGAGATTCCCGCGGGATCTCTGTAACGGATTGGGATGTGATATACGCCAAATATTAAACCAAGTCATAAGCTATTACTATGCCAAGTTTCATTAAATGATGTCCCGTGGTTTTTGTGTGATACGCGTACAGACACAATTACAAAAATTAACATTACAAAAAATATTGTTAGCTATATTGCATCATACTTTATATTGCAATCATTTTTTTCAAAAAACGTTCCATGTAGATACACGGCTCTGTTGCGACTTTATTACATGTATAGATATATAGATATTATAAATATAAGTAATTGTAGTCGTAATAAATATTCGTAGACGTACACTACCTCTCAAATACCTATTCTATTAATAAAAAAAACCAGTAGGTATATTCACCCTTCCTCGGCGATCTTGCTGACGGTGTTCTTCGCCTTGTTACTGTACAACACAGTCCCGTGTCCGTTCGCCTCGAAGTACACGCCTATGTCGAACGAGAGCGCCGCGTGGTGCAGGTGCTTCACGCCTGTCTTCACGCACGTCACTGGCACTTTCTGCAAATGGATAAGTTTACCATTATTTTATGTTATATCTAAAAAAAGATTTGACTTTTAATCGGGAACTGGTGAAGTGAAGTAAAGTTTTTGTTTAATTATTATAAAAAATGTGTATTATATGTTTTATGGTTTAATAGTGATAGTTTATTAAACTTCAGTGGTTTTTTTTGCGTACAAGATGGTCGAGTACTTTTTGGGGGGAACTCGAGAAGCGAAGTAGATTTTTTGTTTGATTATTGTAAAAATTGTGTATTAGGCATTTTGTGGTTTAATAGTGATAGTTTATTAAAGTTCAGTGTTTTTCGTGCGTGGTGTTTGTGATAATCAAATAAAAGCATAGGACTGCGTTTTTCGTGTGCTTCCAAGGAGTCCTCTTCTGTCCTCAGTAAACCTACTATCGTTTTACTGAGCGACTCCTGACTTACTTCGACGGGACTGGACATTGGACAGGATACGTAAGATTTTGAAATTGTTTATTACGAAGAAAACTTGACACTGGCAGAATATGCTAATTGCACCATTGCCAGGGGGTATTAAAAGTAAAAAAAAGATTTTTTCTACATATAACACATGCGCGAAATGACACATACATATACACATACACACGCGTAATGATGACACATACGCATAATGACAGATAGTTATTTTATCGCATAAACTGGAGAAAAATGAAATATATATTCTATACAGTTCTTGAGAAAGGTTATATTTTCATGTTGGAGAAACATCTAAGATTACGTATTTTAATTGTCTTTTTTCGGTCCCCGTTTGAATAAGTGTTTTTTTAGTAAGAATACTTTTGTTTTTAAACAATTTTATGTCAGATTTTTCTCGAACTTGAAAAGATAATCGGTTACGGCAGTTATTTTATTGTAAGATGTTTATTTTGACAATATTTTCTGATCTGATCCAATGATTATTATTTTGATGCATCTTCGCACTTTAGCAAACACTCACACACGGTATATTGTGTGTATTGGTCGTCTTGCGGATATGGCAATATGCGTTTTGTAGATTGTTCATTATGCTTTTTACGATATGATATCTTTAAAAATGGCGATTAGGTATAGCCTAGGTAATTAGGTATTACAAAGTTGGATGTGCACACAAAATGCCGAGCAGCATGAGACGTTACTATACATTTTAATACAATTTAAATACTTGAAAAGTGTTCATGAAACTATAACTTTTGTGTGAATATTTCTTTTCTAAAATAAACGTAATAATACTCTTGCGAGTATTGTGGTTGTGATCGCCATCTAGAAGATGCATTATGTTGCTGCAAATGTAAAACAGTTAATCAACAATACTGACCAGGTCTTTCGTGATATATCTGGTTGAGGCGCCGTTCGCATATGCGGTCTGCACGAGGCCGAGCTTCAAGTCGGTCGCATCGCAAGCGCGCAGTAAATCCGTTACGTAACTCGCGAACAATGTCGCTATGCGGTCACCGTCTAGCAGGTGCATTTTATTGCTGGAAATAGAAAGAAGTATTATTGGAAACAACTATTTCCGGAATGTACTTGTATCAGCCTTTTAATGTCCCACTATGGGACACAGGTCTTCCCTAGTAAATCACTGGTGGGGTTTCGGGCCGTAATCCACAACGCGGGCCCAAAGCGGATTGGTGGATACACATACACCAGATGATTTTTTTATTTCTGGGCCATGCGAGTCTCTTCAAGATGTATTCCTCTCACCACGGAGCTAGTGACAATTTTACAGGGTATCGTCAATGTACTTATAAACGACAAGATAGATAAAGACTTTGTTCACAGACTAGACGCTGAACCAACTGAACCTCGGAAGCTATGAGAGCCATCAGTAAAATTTTCTTAGGGCCGTCATACACTGCCAGTAAAAAAGCATGTCTGATGTGGATAGAATCTAATTATTGTACTGAACATATGATTGATTGATCAGACGCATTTAAACAGTGACCAAACGTAATATAACTGGTTGTTTGACAATTCCATTATCTAAAAATTTTCCTGATAGGTAGATTTATTGAACAGTTACCCTCTCTCACAGAATACTTACCTTGAAATGTACTGCATTTCCCACTTTATTTCCCTAATGTACGTACGTGTTTCGGTAGTGAGTGAGATGTGCCAGAGTCCATTCCCATCCTACCCCTCCCATTTTCCCAACCTTTTCTCTAAATCCATTCCTGTATCTTCAAAGGTAGGCAGCGCATCTGGGGGCGTGCCAACGTTTGTCATTTTGGACTAATGTTGGCATGTATCGCGGATGTCTATGAGCGACAGTAGCCACTTACCATCAGGTGGACTGTATGCTCGTCAGCCGCCTTCGTCCATAAAAAAAAACTAGCGAATATCGGTTGACGTGAGTGGAACTTGCGCTGCGAAAAAGTCAATTAGCCAATTAGTGTATGTTCTGATGTGTCAAGAATTTTACTTTCTCTATTATTGTGACTTAATTTCATTTTTAATTACAATAAAAATAACTTTACATTGCATAAGCGATGAGAAGTCTTGACATATTTTCCTGAATGCCCCCAACCGAGCAAAAATCGTCTATCGGCCTCTTGACTGAAGCTATACTTGTCTAACTGGATTACAAGGTAGACATTAGTTCTACCTATTACTTATAAAAAATAAATTTGAGTACTCACTTGTCGTCCAGATAATAATACACCAAGCGGTCACCGTCCCCATCTAAAGATGCAACTCGTTGGAACGGCACGTGCTCCACACCTACTGGCGGTTGCTGTGATACCTTCACAAAGTCCGCGCCGCACTGTAAATAACAGTATAGTAGTTTATTTTAGAAAATTCCATCTGGTGGTAAGTGTATACTGTCGTCTTGTATTGAGCAATGAGTTTATTATAGTGTGGGCAGTCCGCGAGTCACTGCAAGCGGCTACAACTGAAATTCAGAGGGTGCAGTTTTACACAACTTTGTGTTAAGTAGGCTATATAATTTAAGTTTTATTATTAACAGTGTGTATTATTAATAATTATTAAACTCAAGAGCGGTGATAGCCTAGGGGTATCTATACTCGTCCATATACTGTCGTATACTCGGTATACTATCGTCCATGGACATTCGTGATACATATCAACATCAGTCAAAAATATCAAACATTGGCACATCCCCGCAAGCGTTATCTATCTTTATAAACTCAGTAGAGGATTTGTAAAAAAGGGTTGAAACGGATGAGGAATATGTAGTATAACCGGCGGCGTGCCTACGTTTGTCATTCTTAACTGATGTTGACATGCATCTCATATTATTATGTCGCACGGTGACAGTATCCACTCAATACCAGATACCAGTGTTTTTTTTACCCACAACGAAACGGAAATGGTATTTGAATTTAGGGTATGAAAATGTATGTATGTGTACCATTGCTTGCTATTGACATTGCTTAGATTGTTCTTGGCTAAATTAGCCTCTATGAAGACTGCATAACGTACTATGAGGCACAACTCGAACTAATTCTAAGACTGAGAATCGTTTATTTATCTGGGCCTTAGTCTTAGGTCCAGATAAATAAACTTATGTCGGTATCAGAATTAGTCAGAGTCGATCTTTACAGTCTGCATGAAAGCTAGTTTCGAAACACTCGTTCTAAGTCTAAGACACAGTCTTGCCGCATCTTTTTCAATTAATAGACTTTGTTATTAAATAAAATCATACTTATACACATTGCGTTACATGCATACACGGAAAGCATAGCCTTAATGCGTTCCTTTCTACAAAATTGTAGAAATGTTGCGTTTTACATTAAAAAAATATCAAATGCGTTTTGTAATTATTTTTAATACTGAAGCTGAGTATAGGTATGATATGATATACATAGGTAAGATTTTAAATTAACAGACTATTTAAAAAAAATATTTTCGTAAACGCGGGTGAAATGAAAAAAAAATCATGTGTATTTATGTTTTTTTTTTTTTCAGTCGGCAAAGAGAAACTGATATAAAAAGACATTTTTATATGTGCATTATTGTTTATCATTTCAGTGATTTGACGTCTTAAACAAAGGTAAAAAATGTAACTCACATTCAAATTCAACTTTCCACCATTTCCACCTAAATTGTACAGCACAAGATCCAGTTCCCCGTCTAAACTCTTCCTGATGATGTTCAGCTTTTTCCCACCGACGCCATTCGCTCCGTCTACGTATAGCGTGGTGTTGTATTCGCCAAAAACTGTCAACTTTTGACGAATGTTTTTGAACGCACCTACTATTTTTTCATAATAACCTGAAATTACAAAATAACTATACCTTATGGGTACTCAATAATAGTTCATATAAATACTAAAGCAATCTGGTTTGTTTTTTGGATTTATATTTACAATATATGTATATTTTAAAACAAGGAACGTCCGGGATTCGGTCGGAGGACTTTGGATGAGTTTAGGGTATTCTATTTATTTATTTTTACACTTCATTGCACAATATCGTACAAAAGGCGAGCTTAATGTCTTAAGGCATTCTCTACCAGCCAACCTTTGGGTTGATCAGAGAAGTTCAATTATTGCAATTTTACTTGTACCATGTCCAATCTCACGCCATGACATCACATCCTTTCTCTGACATATCATCTAATTAGATTAAATTTCATCACATCCCATCGAATCCACCGCAGACTATTAAATAGTGTATAGTGTATTAACATCTCGTTTTATTTTCCCAATGTCAACTTTATAATGATTCCCGCGGGACCATTATAATGAATCTGAATAAAAGTGACCGGCAAATAAACTATAATTATGACAAGTTTCATTAAAATCTTTCTAGTTGTTGTTGGGTGATGCTCATTCAGACAAACAGATAAAAATTTGAAAAAATGTTGGTTTGGGCTATGCATCACTCGTACTTTACGCTGCAGTCTTTCTTTAAAATATTAAATGTTATTAATAATAATTTTATGCTCTATTATGATTTTATTATAGATATATAGAATTTACATACATACATAATACATATATATATGTACCAACAAAAAATCTAAAAGTTCACCTTCTTCAGTGGGCGTGCCATAAGAGTTATCGTTGCGGCATTTAACACAATAGTGCAACTGTGGGGTCGTCACGATGCCGAACTCCCTCGCGGTGCCCTTTAGCGCCATCACGCCGTGCACTGCGGCCGCCGCTAGCCGAGGGCTCGTGTACCTGATCAGTGACAAGTACTACCTGATTATATTCCCTTCCAATACAATTTGTCCAAAATGTAAACAGACATGGAAAGAAAATGATTTTATTGAGAACAAGAATAAAGGACCTTTCTCATTACCTCCTGATACTTTATTAGACGGTATCAAAAAGTCAGTTATAAATTATCAGCAAGTCAGTATCAGCCAGATTTAATTGGCAGATAATGTATCAGATTGTTAACAGTTAAAAACGATCATGTTAACGACAGTCATGTTAACGATAAAGTATCGGGAGAAAAAGAATCATAAAACACATTTTAATGTTTCCTTTAACTCCTGGAGGCGCGGGAGAGTCGTCTCTCGCGTCACCGTTTCCTGAACATTTATTACAACACGCGTAATACACTACGTTGAAAGTTCAAAAGTCCATAATGTCAGAATATTTCTTAGCACTTTTCAAATCACGTCGGAAATCACACCAATCAAATCACACCAATTTAGGAGTTCGGTCCTGTTCTTAGTTAATTGTCTGTTGAGTTAGATTGCGTGAAAATAATTGTATAGGTATTTCGTATATTTAATTGAAACACTTAATAATATCCTCCAAATACTTTATGAAGACAATTACCAATAAGGGTTACACAGATCGGTTAGCAAGAGAGGACTGAAGGTAGCAGGTACGGTACGGTGCCGCTTAACCTTTAACTGATGAGTTAATAAAACACTATGTCTAGCATGTACAAAAGTAGAGCTTCACGAGCTCTACAACGACATATCACTTATATGTACAAAAGTAATGCTTCACGGGCTCTACAAAGACATATCACTTCTATGTACAAAAGTAATGCTTCACGGGCTCTACAAAGACATATCACTTCTATGTACAAAAGTAATGCTTCACGGGCTCTACAAAGACATATCACTTCTATGTACAAAAGTAATGCTTCACGAGCTCTACAACGACATATCACTTCTATGTACAAAAGTAATGCTTCACGGGCTCTACAAAGACATATCACTTCTATGTACAAAAGTAATGCTTCACGAGCTCTACAACGACATATCACTTCTATGTACAAAAGTAATGCTTCACGGGCTCTACAACGACATATCACTTATATGTACAAAAGTAATGCTTCACGGGCTCTACAAAGACATATCACTTCTATGTACAAAAGTAATGCTTCACGAGCTCTACAACGACATATCACTTATATGTACAAAAGTAATGCTTCACGGGCTCTACAACGACATATCACTTATATGTACAAAAGTAATGCTTCACGGGCTCTACAAAGACATATCACTTCTATGTACAAAAGTAATGCTTCACGAGCTCTACAACGACATATCACTTATATGTACAAAAGTAATGCTTCACGGGCTCTACAAAGACATATCACTTCTATGTACAAAAGTAATGCTTCACGAGCTCTACAACGACATATCACTTCTATGTACAAAAGTAATGCTTCACGGGCTCTACAACGACATATCACTTATATGTACAAAAGTAATGCTTCACGGGCTCTACAAAGACATATCACTTCTATGTACAAAAGTAATGCTTCACGAGCTCTACAACGACATATCACTTATATGTACAAAAGTAATGCTTCACGGGCTCTACAAAGACATATCACTTCTATGTACAAAAGTAGAGCTGTATTTGTAATTTGTATGTGTAATTTCTTCAAGTCGGCGATTCCCTTAGTCTATATAGAGGATTTTGTGATATTAAAATTTAACAATTTCTCAACTAAAATGGAATATCAAAAAAGCAAAGCCCCGAAGAAGAGCTAGTTTTTACAATGAAAAGTATGATACAAATTGACAAATTACAAAGTACAAATTGACTTTAATAGGTAGGTAAGTAAAAACAGACGGTATAGAATAAAATTTACCTTGTGTCCATACCAATGAAAACGCTGGCTTTCAACCCCATGTCCGCGTTGACTTGCTTGATCACCTCAGCGGTTGTTGATTCTAAATCGTTGTCACTGAAATAATTGGCAGACTTTTATTTCATTTACTTATTTATTTTTATTTTACATTAAACAACAGCATAACCATAGTGTAATAATTACATTGTAAAAATCTCTAAACACGTGCCTATTAATAATTAATATTATTTACTATGATCATTACCTTATTTAAAAAATATTTATGGACTATTATTTGCCGTCAAAAATGTACTGCATCTCTCACCCGTACATTGGGGGAACCCAATGTACGATTACTGTTACGGTAGTGAGTGAGATATATCAGGACTCATTCTCATCTCAACCTATCCCTCCATATTTTCCCAATCCTTTCTTAAAATCCATTCCTACATTTCCAATGGTAGGCAGCTCATTAGGATGCGTGCCAACGTTTGTCATTTTGGATTGATGTTGACATTTCCATAAAAAAATCCAGTCCATTTTGTTGCTATTATTACCTACATAATTGCTGCTCTATGAATTGGTATAAGAGTTAAGAGCTATAGCTTGCGGTAAATATTGCGATTTTGAGAAATTGTCGCTTAGGTTCTCATCGAGTATGGGGCCAATATTCACAAATGATAAACTTTTTAATACCTGACGTTAGCAAGCCTAGTGGCTATCTCCTCCCAGCTCTGCTCCAGCATCTCACCATTAGGATCAACCAGTTTCACACCGTTATCGGGTTCCAAATTATGTGAGGCTGTTATCATCATGCCTATTGTGCGACCTGCAAGAGATCAAAGCCAAATAATGATAAAATCTATTTGTAAGCTTGTAATTGTAATAAGTGTAAGTTCCTTGAAAATTATGGTAGTTTTTAGTGCATTCACTATTAAAATTGTGTCCTCGACATAAGTGTAAACAACACAGATATGGAAGTTCGCTAGAATAGGAGTGTTCGTAGGGAATTTTTCGTAATTAAATAAAAATATACAATGTTTGAAATACGTTGGAAAATGGCGGAGATATAGGCTATTCAAATTTTCGTAAGCGCTAGTTGCGATGATGATGTCAGAATAGTCCATAAAAGGGCTTACTTCACAATCTTTATAAGGTAGATTATATTTAGTTATTTTTAGTATGTTTCAGAAAAAATATTTTAAAACAAAAACTGTAGTTTCATGTACACTATTCAAATACAATCATTGGTATATAGGTTTGAATGTAAATTTATCGTGACGTTACACGCTGCGTTTATAATGTACCCCTCATACTAAAGAAAATCATAAGGCTTCGTGTACTTTATTTACCTTATCTTACTCTTCATTACTGTGACATAAATTACAGGAAGGTAATAAATAAATGCACTCACCATTGTTTACCCGAGATCGTATGACAGCCAATAGTCCCATGCGATACACGACATGCTCCAGCAGACTTGCCCTGAAAATATTAAATGTGAAATATTACACTATAGGTGGAATAAAATGAGGTGCAAAGAACGAATGGTAACTATGTCATAGATAAGCTTTAAAATAATTTTAATGTTTTGATAAATCTTTTTCACAATTATAACTTTATCAGTTTTGTTCTAATTAACAATTAAAATTATCTATAATAAATAATAAGTCACAGTTTATTGCCTTTTTGACACCAAATAATTACTTACAATAACATTAATATTACAAACTTTTTCG
This sequence comes from Sesia apiformis, assembly GCA_914767545.1. Lineage (NCBI taxonomy): Eukaryota > Metazoa > Arthropoda > Insecta > Lepidoptera > Sesiidae > Sesia > Sesia apiformis. The sequence goes on along the minus strand of OU611970.1, from coordinate 6,274,223 downwards.
GTTTGTAAAAGACTTATGATTACTTTAACGTTCTTAATAGCTGCTCTAACACAGGGTTTCTCAATCTTATAGCCTCACGTACCCGTATTCGATTTCCCTGAAGACTGCGTACCCCTTTATAAAAAGAAAATAATAAAACTAGCTATAAAAATAAGGTTTTTTATTTTAATAATAATAGTACAATGCACACAAAAAAGAATTTTTTTTAATTAATGTGATGGATGGACTAGTTTTTTCTCACAAATTGTGTCAATTTGAGGAGCAATTTTGGTCAGTTTTAATCGTAATTCTGACTCAGCATCAAGTTAATTTCTATATTTCGTTTTTATCATGACCAGGTGTGAAAACTCACTCTCACATAAATATGTCGCCAAGGGTAAAAGGAAATTCACCGCTTTGTGTGAAAGTTCGCGATATTCTTGCTGTCCTGCTGTGTCGCGCCTCTGCACGTGTCACACACACTTGCCACCTAGCTAGCCGCCATAATGTAAATTTGCCGCGTACCCCCTACGACCAGATGACGTACCCCACTTTGAGAAACCCTGCTCTAACAGAACACATGTTCTACAAGTGTTTTTATCTGTATTTGCGAATAAATTGATAAGTCACAAAAGAAGCTTATATTTTTAGTTAGTAATAGCTAGTTAATAGCCAAAAAGCCTTTGAACAGATTTAAAGTCAAAATATAAATATAAAAGGTAACCTTTTATGATATGAGGAAATAAAATAAATAACGCCACTCATTGTCCCACACTAGAATTGCCAGTGGCATGACTCCAAACACTTACAAAGACGAACACAGCATTCAGTCATTGTACAAATTAATGTCTGACCGGGAATTGAATCTAAGATATTTCGCATAGTAAAAAAGATAGTTTTTTTCCTGTCTACAGTGGCAAGTCTAAGGGCAATATTTAAAAAAAAAACATGAAAAGATAACAAAGAAAATTTATCACTGTAAATGGATAGCTGCTCAGCATAATGCAGCAGCACTGCAGGGCTGATATTCTGTCAGATCCCAAATCATGGACGGACGTAGCAAGTACATATATGCAAGTATATTACAAACTGGGCTAATCAGTCGTCAAATGAAATCAAAATGGCATGCAACTAAATCTATTAATGACAATCATGTAGGCAGATCTCATAGACAATCATTGCCAAAACAAATAAAAAACATCTTAAAAAGTTATTCACCTGATCCACAAAAGCTAACTGGAAGCTACAGAGCCAAATAGGCCATCAATATGACCTATTTGGCTCAACTGGTGGTATTTGTAAAAGGTTACCAGGTTTCCGAGTATGTACGAGCTCTAGTTTTATGTTTCACGCACCATAATCTCTTCCGTGCCAGATGCTTTTTATAACTATAGACATAATAATGTTTCATGAAATCGTAACAGGAAACGGGAATTGTTCTGTTAGCAAACTTGGGGTTTTTAATGCAAAAAGGTAAAAATAAATAAGGTAAATCTTAAAAAAAAAAACCTTTAACATCCTATCAATCAATAAAATAAATATTTAATAATAAGTAAAATTAATATTTTAGATACGTGAAAGATCTCTGATTCGATTCCCGTTAACATAAATGTTTTCGATTCCCCTTAAATGTTTTTTTAAGACTGGTTTGTATTCATATTCAAGTGTGTCCTTGGACTCCGAGACACCATATTGTATGTGTAATGTGGACTACAGAATATAGAAAGAAAATTAATTTATTGACAACAAAATATAGGTATTAAACATTATAAATTCGGGAGAAAGTAAAAAGAAAATAATATTAATTGTTGTGTCAATTGGCGCAAACTCAGTATGTGTCACAGCATGAACAGTTGGAGCCGCTCAGTGACCATGGACTGTCCACAGCAGAAGGCGTGCCATTTTCCACCAAAATATGTTGTTATTTCTTTCTTTGTTCTAACTAAATATATAATCAATAATCATTATATTAAATTCAATGTACTTCAATGTACTTATATTAAATGTACTCAATTTGTACATTTTGTATTCAATAATCAATTAACATAGGTATTTTCGTTTTTGCAGTTGCTAAAGACATACATTTGTATATATTCAATAATCAATTAACATAGGCATTTTCGTTTTTGCAGTTGCTAAAGACATACATTTTGTACTCTGATGTGTTTAAGAAAATACATATAATAAATTAGATAATGAATGAATAATTAACAAATTTGTAATAATTAATAATGTAATTTTAAGTAATAATAGATATAATAATAGATGTTAAAAATGTTACATTATAATAGATAATGTAACATTTTATATGCCCTAACAGAAGGTGTCATTACACATTAATTATGTACTACAACTTACAACTTAATAAATATCTAAGTATATAACAACATATTTCAATGAATAGAGAATTTAAATATTGTAATTTCTTTGTGCACAACCTAAATTAATTTAACATTTAACCCATGACTAGCATCGTAGTGCAAGGCGTGCTACTGCTAACATTAGGTGTCTGCAATATCGATTAAAATTGCTAACATGTCTGGTAACAGTGACTGGGTAACAGTTAGTTACCATGTGTGGTTTTCTGACCACAATAGGTGTCTGTGAATAAGATTCTGCACGGTCAGCAAGCTCCCTGGTGTTTCAGGTGTCCCTGGGCGATGGTGACCACTTACCAACATGTGGTCCGCCACTCGCTCATCTACCATCTATACCAACTATAAAAAAAGTCACTAAAGCGAACGAAATCGAGCACATGGCAGTAACACACAAATGCGACTGCACTGCCTGTCTGCTGTTTGTGTCTAATAAATTGGAATACTGATTGGCAAGTGTGGAGAGAACACTTCCAATTTAGGATTGGATCGGTAGATGTGCGTTACTTAATAATAAGTTAACTATAATACCTATTTAAAGTATACAGAATTCATATATATTGGCAATATAGATAGTTTGTATAAAATACTCCACGAAGAATTTGAATGGATTGGAAAAGTGCCAAAATAGCATTTTAAATGGAACTCAAACATCAAAGCTTATTTTGATATGGTAGGATTGTGACCACTGAAAGTGTTTGTTTAACCTTTTATAAATAAGAAATATAGGTTTTGTGTTAATAGTTCTTAGTTGGATAGTTGGCCGGGTGGTGTCAGCCTGCTTTAAAATAACACCTTCCCATCTCTTTTACTGGGTGTTGTAAAAGGCAACTGAAGGATAACAAAGCAGCAACTACAAGCCCTAAGTAACTACACCACCTCTACAAGAATGGACTCTACAACTTGCTTGGCCAGCATGGCATTTTTAGGCCATACATCCCTCATGCACAAGATGATGTGTACAAGAAGGGCCATGCCCAGGAGTGAATGGTAGAATGATTGATTACTTAATAGTAATAAATGTAGTTCTTGCAGTTATATGTAGTTCTTGCAACTCACAAGCTCTTTTTTGCCTTAGTGGTAGTGGTGGTGAGTGTCCATACTCATACACAGAGATCTTATGTCCCTCATAACATGCCTTTAAACACATTGATGCAAAAGTTACTTTACATGTATATGGGCATTTATTCACAAGTAAGTTTCACATTCTGTAGTGAGTTGCAGAGCTACAATATTTATGGTGCCAGATTAAGGGAGGAGGGGGGCTATAACTGTCTTAATTGCTTGTCTTAAGAGGGCCCCTGGAAAATAGTCAAATAGCCCTGGACCCCCAATAACCTTAATCAGAAATAGAGTAAAATAGTGTGATTAGAACAATTACAATTGCTGATTTCTAAGGGCAAAATAAATAAATATTTCTTACATTGTTGTTGGCTTAGATTAGAGCCGAGTGTTTGGAAACTAGTCTCTATGCAGAATTCCGGGTACTATAAGAAATAACTTAGACTAATTCTAAGACTGAGGATTGTCTATTTATCTAAGCTTGGTAAAATTAATACTACCCACCCACTATTTAATTTTAATGTTTAGAGAAACAGCAACCTATCTACTATTTTAGTTTAACATAAACATACCAAATGTTATACCAATATACCAAAATGTTATGAATGTACAACATTGTACATATTGTTATGGCATTAATAAACTTTATTGTTAAGATGTTGAAAATGTACCTATATATACAAGTACAGGTTATGACTTGTACTTGTATATATACAATTTCACTTAGGACTTGTACTTGTACAATTTCATCTCAGCAAGATATGTCTAGATGAAATTGTTAAACATTTTTAGTAGGATCTATGTATCCATGATTATTGTATCACTATTTGCTATACATATATCCAATTATTGTTATTGACCAAAGAACAGAAATCTTTACTATTTTAGGCTCATATGTTTAATGTATCTAATTCAACTATATATTATTTGTTTCAATGTCTTTTATCCTTGTTACAATATAGATCCATACAGTATTGTCAACAGATTAATTGCTTCAACAAGGTCTTTTACATTACAAATTTTCACGAATAATTAACTACCTTTGTTACGACATTTCAAAGTTATGCAAAGGTGCAATTTTTAACGCAGTTGCAAATAGTGGCTACTTTCAAAATATAGTAAGTTATGTATGAATGGATGACTAACCATTGTTTTGCCTTATATATTCCGAGTCATTGACCATAATCACGCCCCTCTTGACGTCTACTTCCCGTTATAAATAAGTTAAACAGTCTAGCAGATGACTCATTGTCAGATATCGTAAAAGGAATTAAACATTTGCTCAGCAACCTTGCGTACGTGACATTCTTCGCTCTCTGTGTGAGAGAAAGGAGTCACAAAAATATATTATAAAGCATTATCTATCATTTTACGCCTCGTATTCTAATTAGAACGGAAAATCCCTTGCATACATAATGAAAATTAGACTTACTTCGTGCGAAATCCGGCTGTTCCATATTCTATGAAAACGTCTGTCGTTTTGGGATGCATTTCTCTGGCGAACGCGTACACCACTCGTAGACTACTCGGTGGCATTGTGATTGGGGAAATTTATTTATAAGGTCGCGTATCGCTCAGGTACAATCACTTGAAACCAACAAACAAGATTTTACATTCGCGTTAAAATAGTGAACGAGACCACCACTGAGCCACTGACTACGACACAAATGCCAATGAAAAATTATATAACAGCTAAATTCAGAATATCTAAAAAGAATCAATTGACGGTAGTTTAGTTCAAATTCCAAACGAAAATTGAAACAAACTATTTTTAGATGGAACCTCTTATATTTTGTGGTATTATAAAGTCGATGATGGTTCTAATCCGAAATGTCAAACTGTTTTTTTTTCATATACAGCAACGGTACATATAGCACATTCTGCCAAATGGTAAGTTTTTTTTATTATTAAACGATTTCAAATATATAAAGTATTTTGTCAATGTCCAGTTCCGTCAAAGTAAGTCAGCCACTCAGAAGTCGCTTAGCAAAGCGATAGTATGTTTACTGAGGATAGAAGAGGACTCCTTGGAAGCACACGAAAAACGTAGTCCTATGCTTTTATTTGATTATCACAAACACGACGCAGGAAAAACACTTTGAAGTTTAATAAACCATCACTATTAAACTACAAAACGTCTAATACACAAATTATACAATAATAAAACAGAAATTTAACTTTACTTCTCCCACTGAAAAGTCCATACTGATTTTTTATTTTTTTTTATTGTGACAAGGGCATGGATTTGTGTACTCACTTTGAAGTTAGTGAGATAGCATTAATTTTAGTTCTGCTACTAGACACTAGAGGGCAGAGTAAATATTTTGTTTTGTTATTACCATCTGACAATAGAGGGCGGAGAAATGCTATTTTTAATAATAATTATTTCCAAATTAATTTACAGAAGGTACCTATAAAATTGGTGCATGATTTCTTTTTTTTTTGGTTTATGAATTATGAATAATGTAGTACTAACATCAATTTTATTAATTACAATAATAGATAGTTACTTCTAATATAACATATTAATTGCCTAATTTATCTCTGTCGACTCTAAAAATAAATTATCTAAATACGAAGCAATTCATATACCTATACCTAAATGTCGTCGTTAGTCCCGCATGATGTAGATAATGGAGTAGCAGGTTGCATCGCATTAATTGGCGTTTGGCATGATGCCACATTGAGACGAGCCATGTCCATTGATTGCTGGCAAACTAGATAAGTACCTTGATAGAGGGCGCCAGCGGTACCTATGTCTATTTGTTCTGTAAGGGTTTTAAATAATCATGTTAGAAAATTATGTGTCTGCAGTACTTTACTGGCCTTTTTCATGGAAAACTGGCAATCGCCACAAGAACTGGTCGATTCCTCCACAGTGGGGATTTTCAAATCGAGACTAGATAGGTAGGTACACCAGCACGAGATAGATGCACATCAGCTGCTGTCTACTCGCCTGCTCATAATATTAACAAGGTACCCTATAATAACAGTTATTTTTTGAAATAGCAACTTATAAATAGGACTCATTAGTCTCGCGGTTAGTAGGTAGGTTACTTACGAGCCGGGTCCGAACTCACGATATTACCTACATTATGTACCTAAGCAGAAATATTGCAAGCAAGCAACATTAATACTGCAGTCTGACACACTTTCTTCAAGATCAAGATACGTAGGTAGGTACCTACCTACCTACTGTCCCTAAATATTTATTTTTAATGATTGTAATGGAAAATTGTATTCAATATTTTATTTCTATTACTGAAATGATAACTTTAAGAGCTTAGTTTACCTAATGTATTTAAAAAAATAAAATAAGTTTGGACTAATAACCCGGCTATGTTTCGTCGCACCTATAATTAATGTTTCGGTTATACGGCCGGGTGAAAATTGCGATGAACTAATTAGTGTAATAATAGGACCAACTCTTACGAGAACTAGTAGGTAATGACTGTGCTCGCTACCAAATGCACTAATTTGAGCTTCAACGAATAAGTATTTTTTTTTTTTTATGGACGAAGGTGGCAGACGAGCATACAGTCCACCTGGTGGTAAGTGGGTACTGTAGCCCATAGACATCCGTGATACATGCCAACATTAAACCAAAATGACAAACGTTGGCACGCCCCCGGATGCGCTGCCTACCTTTGGATATAGGACTGGATTTGGAGAAAGGATTGGGGAAATGGAGAGGGATAGGATGGGAATGGGCTCTGGCACATCTCACTCACTACCGAAACACGTACGTACATTAGGGAAATAAGATTAAGTGGGAAATGCAGTACATTTCAAGGTAGTCTTCTGTGAGCGAGGGGTAACGTGGCCAGTCGAGTGCGCCCAGCGGCTGTTGGATTGCAGCGTGCACTCTCCCCCTGTAAAATATAGTATAGACCAAATCGCACGAAATGTTGATAAAAAAATGAAATGAATGAAATCAATTTTTATTATGAACTTTATTATATTATTAGGAACAAACTTTCTAAAAGAAGTAGGGAATTTATCAATTTATTTATTTATACCTTATTACAGTTATTACACAAACCATTATTCAACAAATTAGAGGACCATCGGACAAGAGCCAACCTTAAGGTTGACCAATTAGTAGTATTCATGTCATAAATTTGAAAAAGAAAATTAAAATAAAGAAACACAACCTCTGGCTTTGGCAAACATAATCGCCTCAATTAATAAAACAAACAAGCATCATATTTTTGTAATTTATCCTTTTGTTCTGCTTTTATTGGAGTAGGTACCTACTTGTCAGGATTTCTACGTCTGTTTGACTTTTTTCAGTGCCTTGTGGCAATGGATGTATTTCCTGGATTCCTGGATGTAATGGATGTATGGATGTAAATGGATGTATTCTATTTCTATTCTATTTCTATTCTTGTATTCTATAAGTAAGTATTCTTGTATTCCTGTATTTATGTATGTATTCCTGTATTTCCTCTTATTCTGAGACTTGTCATTTGGTGGTGTAGATGTTCCGTTCATGTGTTTTACATCAGAGGAGCATTCAGTTCCGAGAGTACACTTCCAGCAAGAACGCTTTCTTTTGGTGAAACAGCTGGAATCTCTATGGATTCTGGAATTGGAATATTTTCCAGCCGCTCCAGTAGGTACGTTTTCACATCTTAAATTTGGTGGAGCGGATGAGATGTCCATTGGTTGTGTGGCTGGAACATTTTCAGGCAGCTGACGTATACTTTCAGATCTTACGTTTGATGGAACAGCTAGTAGGTACCTCCAGTTCACTTTTCTTGTGCAACCCAGTTCTTGGCTGCACGGTTCTTGTGCAGCTGAAATATTTTCAGTCAATACGACAGGGTTGCAGTGACCAGCCTGATTGTGATTTCCTGTGTGTGTTTCTTGCTCACGATTGTAAACAACAGATGGCGCTAAATGTTCATCATCCCAATGGCATGTCGGTCAAATGGATTCCGGCTGCTCGAAAGCTGCTTAAAGCATTCTGCGGTGTGGCTGCTTTTAAGTAGGCTTGGTACATTAATTTAGCGATGACGTATTGTCCAATTACCTAGTCCAATTACCAATTACTCTTCAAGATGTTCCCTCTGAAATTTTTGATTTCAATTTCAATAAAGGTTGTAAATGGCGGATATACAGAAACATCCAGTAGCAGCAATTTATGTGACGTGTGGGGTGGAATCGTTAAAACTATGTCCTTGGTTTTGGTGGCGAATATCTGGACGAATCTGCTCTATGGTGCGGCCTAGTAAATCGTAGAATCTGTTAACTGCTGGTTTATGAAAGGCTTGTAACCGCCCTATGGATGTAGGTTTATAGATGTAGTCGATAATGTTTCTGTACCACTGGTTGTTTGTAACGTCATTTTTAAAAGTCCTTTGCTTACTTTGCGTTTTGCAATATCTCCAGCCAGTTGCACAAATTCTGCTTTGGTAAGGCCGTAGAAAAGTGCATTTAAGTTCTTTACATGCTGTAACAGCTCCAGCTCTTCGCTTTCTGTAAAAAATAGACTTGAATCTGCCGAGATGCTTCGTACAGGAACTTGTCTTGACACGCCATATTCCATATTTTTCTGAAGCTTGTTTAAAATTGGTTTTCTTGCCTTTATCGTTTACTCCTTTCATAGTAGGTATGCTCTGACCACGAAGCTGGCTGATCTTTTCTTGTGTAATTATACACCATCTCTAATAAACATATTAAATAAAAGTCAGGTACCTACTCATGTAAAGTACTAAGATTGCAGTACCCTACTCGTATAGGGAGGATACTGCAATTGTTCATGAATCAAATAATTCGTATAATAAATGCAATAGTATCAGTTAACAAATAAGCCAAGCTCCACCACGATGAAAATAGATGAACAGTATGCTTTATTAAAAACATAAAAAACGCAGCGTACTTACCCTTAATTTTTATATTTTTGTGCGGGATAACTACTGTACCTGATCCTGTGCACTTGACTATGTAGCACAGCTCGCTGCGATCGGCTGATATGTCTACGGAGAGAGTGTGCTAAAGCTATATGTAACCGTTCCATATCGCTCTTACGTTAACAGTGGGATAAAGAAAGTAGGTGTCCGATTGCCCCCCCCCCCCCAACCATCTTGCCTCAACTCCCTAACTATTTAACCTACTGGTTAAAATAGGAAATCTGCATGATTGTTATATTCCATCGACTCAATTGATCTTTTAAGATAATCAAATCATTGAACTGTTTGCTTAAAAACTGCTTTATCTTCAATTTGTTTTGAAACGAGTAGGTATCTGTCACCTACCAATCAACGTAAACTTTGATTTTCATCTGTGTAAATGCACGGCATAATAAAATTGAACGTAGATCTGGCGATAATCTTCCAGCTTGTTTATTTAGTATACCTAACCCAAAAATAGCGTAAGTTCGTTATCGACTAGGTTATTAACGCACCAAACATAAACAGAACGTATGCGATCGCAACAATCTGCCACACAAATGGTATAAATCAGCGCTTGCGCTCACGCGTCGCGCGTCGTCTCGCGTGACTGATGGACGCTGCCTACTGTAGATACTGCGGATACAGTTAGCATAATAGTTCTTAGGTATGTCTATAATATACTGTCATATTCCTACGTTTCTTAAGAATCTTTCTGGAATTATGGCAGTCATTTCATTGATAAAATTTCCAAAACCACGCTTCTGTGTAACAAATTAAATTTCAGCATAAATTAATATCTAACTACCGATCCACTCTTAGAAAATTTGTTCTACAGAAAAATCAAATTTATTTGTTAAAATTTATGATATTGCTTGACACAGGGGCGGGGGGCAATTGCACCCATTGCCTCCCCCCTGAATCCGCGCCCGAGGTCACCTTAAATGTTCAAATCAAATCATTTCCTTGCAATGTAAGTATCATGTATTTAAGCAGATCAGTGTTATCGTGTGTTATTTTTTTGCTAACCCTACGTTTAACCTAAACAGCCGCGAGTTGGCAGTCGCGACTCGAACGGACAGACATGCAATACTTCATCGTTATCTCGATCGCTTCCAGTTAGTGCTAATACTGAACGCGATAATTACTGGCTACAGCAACGTTAGCGATACGACCCGACTTCACCTGCTTAATTGATTTGGCACCACTCAACGGACAAACATACAAATTTGTCCTTAGATGTTCCGATCGTATCCAGTTAATGCTAATACTGAACGCGATAATTACCTACTGGCTACAGCAACGTTAGCGATATGAACCGATTTTACCTGGTTAGTTGATTTGGCACCACTCAACGGACAGACATACGTAATTTATCGTTAGTTATTCCGATCGTTAAATCGTATCCAGTTAGTGCTAATATTGAACGCGATAATTACCTACTGGCTACAGCAACGTTAGCGATACGACCCGATTTCACCTGGTTAGTTGATTTGGCACCTATGATTATGATATTTATAACTTATTATGAGTCTTATGAGATAAACTTAATTCGTAAATATAGACCTACTATATTTACATAATAAAATTAATCTGTAAAACCAACTTAAAACCTAATACTTAGGTACGAGAAAATAAATAACTACTTAGGTACCTACTTAGGCATCTACTTAGGTACCTACTTAGTTTATGAGTTTCTAAACCTACTCATACTTAGGTACCTACATGAATTAATAACATTGTTCTAGGTTTTTCTCGTGGAAAAAGAATAAAATTCCAATGGTGATCACTGCATCCTGCATTCCTTACTGCATATAGGTACCTATTATCTATTTTTAGGACACACATAGCAGAATGGAACACGTCATATAAGAAAAAACCCAATAACACCTACCTACCTACTTAACCAAAATTCCTAAATAGATACCTACACGTCGGTAGGTAAGTACCTACTCAGCGTGCACAAGTTTCACAAATCCTGAACACTTACTCATAGACACCAAGTTTGATTAGGTAGACATTTAGACGTCAAGTTTTATTATCCATAGTCAGTGCTACCCCAAGTTTTACTCCAGCCTAAAGATAAAGAAAAAGGCATTGACTTTCTGCTATATTTCTATATTCTACAACTCCACTACTATACCTACTAAAAGATTTTAATCCACTGCAAATTGAAAAAGAAAAATTACAGAAAGATAAAGAAAAATTACAGAAAGATAAAAAAAAAATCACAAAACCGATGTCAATAACGAATCACAACTTCCAGTGAGATAGATCAACGACTGTATGTCATGTAAGAGTTGAATGGAAAAGCAGAAAAGATCTATATTTTCGACGGTGTTTTGTGTTTGTATTTTCTTGTCTTGTAGGATATTATACATGATAAGCAAAATTCGGCAACACAATCGTATTTTGCAATACACTTTCCACCTTTTGTAAAACAAATTGATCGGTACTGTACCAGTAATTATAGTGTACTGATATATCATTACTGATACGATACGATAGTGTAGTTAATACCATTGGTGTAATAGGCAACATTAATGGGAACAATTTGGAATAACGGCCCAGTGAAACATGACCTCCCATGCTTCTCTCAAACACGAAAACAATTTTAACCTTTACCGTCCATAAACTCAATTGATATTACAGTTACGTAGACGCAAAGTTATATTGGTTTCTTTAATGGGGGAAGTATTTTACGCGCAATCAAAGGTCAAGTGATATTGGTTTTAGGTAGCATTAAGTTATTTAGTGATATCTAGCAAATCCACCATTAGCTATTAGCCCGTTTTGAAATATCAATTCGTCGGTTTTGATGGGGTTATAATTTTACCTTAGGTACGATTACGTAGGTAATGTCCAGGCAGCTAATGGGTATTTGTTTATTATTATAGGTAGTTTTCATTGTAGTAGGTACCTAGGGTACATGATAGCTGTTCGCAGTAACTTATGTTGTATCGTAGCTACTTATGAGGCAGCTAATCCTCAGTATCTTTTTCAATTCTCAACTCTCATTTTAGTATTAGATAGTACCTAACTACCTATAGATAGGTATTTACCTATCCCATTTTTTACGATGTCACTAAGAGTTGAACATATTTGTTATCAATTATAACTATTGATCGATATTGTCGGTAAGTATATATAGGTACCTATTGAATATGATCCATTCTGTGCATTTCAGTCATTTTGCTCTACCTTTTCATTTTATTTACGTTTTATATTTCTCTATCCTAAGGTTGCCTGGAAGAGATCGCCTCAGCGATTAGGTCGCCTATTGTATTCTGTCATTTATTATTTGTATACATGTAATAACTATTTGTATGCAATAAAGAGTATTTATTTATTATGATTATCTATTATTGATTAAAATATGATTAAACAAATTTAAGTCTTACAGAAGTTAATACTACCTACTTACTTAATATAATAGGTACTATTTACAGAGTATTAATGCACACAGGTGGAAAGAAATAACGAGTACCTAATAACGAAATAAATAAAGTATTAACGAGGTAAATCTATTTATTTTTCTAATGTTTTCTAAACCTATCTAAATCTAGAAAAGGTGATGATCCTATTTGACATGATTTGTGATTTGTTAGTAAACATTTCACCTTGAGAATAAATAAGGTAAATAGATATAGGCAACGATCCAAAACATGCAGTTATCGTTCTTTGACAATCTAAATTTTTGTACCTACATCCTTTTTTATCTTCATGTCTATTACAAAAAAACGCAACATGATTTAGATCTTCATAGTGCGATAATCACACGTGTTGAAACCATAGTTTGGAACTCGGATATATTTACTATTAGACTGTAGTAGGTACCTAACTGTAGGCACCTATCGTCAATGTAGGTAGGTACATTAATATAGTAGGTGATCCAAACACAGCGAGCGGTGTAGTGTGTGTGGTCCCACCATTCATATAATTAGTGAAGTGCTATTGTGCGCTCATTGCTCTATGGAAATGCCCGAGGAATGTGGCACAGAATAAAGCAGTTGGTATTGATTAATTTTATTGATATTTAATTTAATTACAGCGTTGTTTTCATATTAACTCTAAAAATATAGTGGTAGGTACCACTATATTTTTAGAGTTATATATTTACCGACTAGCGACCCGCACTCGCTTCGCTTCGGTTTTATAAGCTTTTTTATTTCAAAATTTCAAAATAAAATATAGCCTATATTAGACACGGATAATGTAGCTTCCTATTTGTGAAATAATTTTTGAAATTGGTTCAGTAGTTCCAGAGATTACCTACAAACACACAATTTTACGTCTATATATTAATATAGATTAGTACCTATAGATATAGAAAAGAAATCATAGATAGAAAGAAATCATTATACATAGGTAAAACTAGATATTCCAAATAATTTTAGGAATACCTACCTAAAATGTTTTTTTTTTTCTTTTCATAGGTAGATATCTATATGGCAATGGTGATTACACCACATGCAATGGTAATTGTAGCACATTCTGCCAGTGTCAAGTTTTTCATCGTACCTAATAAACAATTTCAAAGTCTGAAACATATCATGTCGATGTCTAGTCCCGTCCAAGTAGGTGAGACATAAGACTGAGGACAGAAGGGGACTCCTTGGAAGCACACAAAAAAGGCACTTTTATTTGATAAATCACAAACATTGCCCACAAAAAATACTTTGAAATTTAATGAACTATCACTAAACTACAAAACGTAAAATACACAATTTTTATAATCTTCAAACCAAAACTTCACTTCTCGAGTTCCCGTCAAAAAGTCGAATAGGTAGGTAGGTACAATACAATGTTTGCAAATTCAAAAATATTAAAAAAGTTTTATTTATATTGAACCTCATTCGGCGCAGATGTCTTCCATCCACCAAAATGAACTGAAGACTTCGAGGTTTCAGAAGAAGACCCAAAAGAACAGGAATATTCATTATTATGGCATACGCATAAGACCAGATATAGAAAGTACACAAAATAAGGATTTAAGTAATACCACTGTCCCCACTAACAATCCCCACTAGTAGAGAAGGGACAAGGTAACTAACAAACTAACTTGATACAAACTAGGTAACCATATCTCAAAGTAATTAACTCTTCAATATTATACTGCCCTTTTATAAAAAATGTAGATTTGACACTACATGTACCCATGTACATACCGTACCTACCTACCGTCGAAAAGACCTTTATTAAGAATGAGAAGACCTGCTGATTATTAGTATTAATAAATTAGTAGAAATTGCTGACTATCGAAAGATCACAGAGAAGAAAAACAACTGTCATACATCATATGTTAACTACTTAACATACCTACCTAAGTATCTAAGTAACCTAACCCACTCTATTCCTTTCCTGTCCGAAAAACTCTACAGCAAGTAGGCGGAAAACATTCTACAAGTGATCTATAATGAATTTATAAATACTTAAGGTGGAATTACATTATTGTGGTGTGGTCTGTTGTGGTGCGCTCTGACGTGACGGCGAGTGTGCATACTATTCTGTTGTGTCGGGGCGCGCTCTGACGCTATTTCGAGTCAATACAGCGGTAGCCTTCGGAGTGTACGCACGCGTCTGTCTACAATGTTTTCCACCGACTCGGATAGTGATGTAGAAGAAAATCTTACGTGACTGCTTATGTTGTTAACTTAAAAAAGAAGAGAGAATATTGGGTTCATCCAGTAAATAGACTGAGAGGGAGTCGAAGCGAATATGAGGAGGAGAGTGCACGCTGCAATCCAACAGCTGCTGGACGCGCTCGACTGGCCACGTTACCACTCTCTCACAGAAGACTACCTTGAAATGTACTGCATTTCCCACTTTATCTTATTTCCCTAATGTACGTACGTGTTTCGGTAGTGAGTGAGATGTGCCAGAGCCCATTCCCATCCTTTCCCTCCCCATTTTTCCAACCCTTTCTCCAAATCCATTCCTATATCTCCACAGGTAGACAGCGCATTTGGGGGCGTGCCTACGTTTGTCATTTTGGACTAATGTTGGCATACCTATATCGCAGATGTCTATGGGCGACAGTATTCACTTACCATCAGGTGGACTGTATGATCGTCTGCCACCTTCGTACATAAAAAAAATATCATTTACTAGTGAAAGAACTACAGAGAGATGAAGATAGATTTCATCAATATTTCAGATTGACAGAAATTCAATTCAAAGTGGAGGAGTAACAGCACACATGCACTCGGTGGTTAGTTAATGCGCCATAGTGCGCGAGATTCTCAGAAACATACTTGTGTGGAGTGTTCTGACGCGTAATAACCCCCACCACCGTTCTGTCGCCGATCGGAATCGAGCGATCGCCGTCACAACACAACGCGTCCCGACACACTACGCTTTAGTAATGTAATTCTTATCATACTAAATGTATGAATTCGATATACTTCTGGCGCGTCACGACACGCCCCGACACAATAATGTAATTCCGGCCTTAGTTTCATCGTCGAACTTTACGTCTAAAACTGTATAAATTACTCATAGTAGGTACCTACTAAGGTAGGTACTTGTACTTTTAATGTTGTGATTACTAGTAAAATAACTGTGTACAGATACATTACGAAAACATTGGCCATCGGCTAATCCGGAAACAACCGAACACGTCATCCACGTCTATGCAATAAAGTATCTCGTATTAAAGTATGCAATTAGAGGTACCGTAATTTATAGACTGGATAGGTGTTTCCAGATTAGCCGATGGCCAATGTTTTCGCAATGTATCTGTACCAACCCATTCAAATTAAATGTTTGTATCATATCACGATTTGTGTACACGAGTTCGGGGTGGTCTGTCTAACGATTTGTTTACGCTATAAATAAAAGTTATGTATGTGTGTCTGACATCGCGATGAAACAGAGTAAGAGATGAAAAATATAAACAGAATTAATTAAATTTTAAATTAGCATTTAGAAGCCACTTTATAGATCCTTAGTAAATAAACCAAGTTTTGGCATATTTGTTAGATATCTATGCTCTAATCAAAAATTAAAAATCAAATTAATCAAATCTAAGGAATATAAGTAGGTACCTACCTACCTAAGTATTTAAATTTCCGCGAACCCCAAGGTTATTATAGAACGTTATGCTACGGAAAGTGCAAACTAGCATCCCCCTGATGTTGCAGCTGTTCATGGGCGGCAGTTTCTTTTCCCCATTTTCCCAATCCTTTCTCCAATTCTATCTTTAAATCTCCAAAGGTAGACAGCACATTTGCGGACGTGCCAATGTTTGTCACAAATATGCAACGTTTGTTGACTTTTTGGCGGGAACTCGAGAAGTGAAGTTCAATTTCTATTTGATTATTGTAAAATTGTATCAATTATGTATTAGGCGTTTTGTGTTATTAAACTTCAGTGTTTTTCATGCGTGCTGTTTGTTGTAATGAAATAAAAGCATAGGACTGCATTTTTCGTGTGCTTCCAAGGAGTCCTCTTCTGTCCTCAGTAAACCTACTATCGCTTTACTGAGCGACTCCCGACTCCGTGTGACTCCGACGGGACTGGACATTGACAGAATACGTTTTAGACTTTGAAATTGTTTGTTACGAAGAAAACTTGACACTGGCAGAATATGTTAATTGGACCATTGCCATACATGACGCAAAAAAAAAACGTTTGTTTGTGGACTGACGTTGGCATGTACCTACCTACTACCGCAGATGTCCATGGGCAACACTTCCCATCTACTTACCACCAGGCGGATTGTTTGCTAGTCTGCCACTATCTTTCTATAGAAAAAGTGGGCCGTGCGACCGTCGTATCAAAAATATACCTATTAGGTAGGTAATGATTGAATTTTTCCCCATAACTAATCAAACTTAGTATAATAAATAGATTTCCAGATACTTACGGAATACCTAAGTAGGTACGTAGGTATAGGATAAATGGTGATACGAACTTGTTTTATACTTAATTCCTTCCCTCAATAAAATTAAAAACCGACTCGATCCTAATAAAATTAGTGTATCACCAATCTAACGATGATAACCCCTACTCTACAGCCTATTACGATCACCTTTTCTCAACCACTATGGAGCAATAAATGAATAAAAACAATTAGGCGATGCCGCGCCAACATAGATTTGCTGTTAAATTCATTTGTTTCAAAAAAACTTGAACTTAACAGTTTAAATGGTAGGGTTAAATTTAAATGAACGTTAGAACGCGTTGGATTTAAGAATGGTATGTTATAATGGTGTTTGTGTAGTGGGTGGTGGATAGCGGTGAGATCAAAAGGCGTGAGCGGATATTATTAAGAGGGATATTGCATATTCGCCGTAGGTACCTACTTAATCGGTCACATATTGCTAGTCAATATATTATTACTTGAATATTTGCGTAAATTTAAAATTTCATGTAGTACCTATGTAGTACTCGCCATGAGTAGATACATACTTACAAAAACCCACTCTTTTTTCACATTTAGGAACAAAACAAAAACTATATTCAGAAGTGTTGAAAAAAAAACATAGTACAGTTGATTCTAGTTCTTGAATGTATGAAGGGTGTCTCACACTACGCTTCTGGTATATGATCTCCATTCAAGAACTCGTGTGTCTCAACGGTTGTCAGTCCAGCGACAAACATGATTTGTTAATGGCCACTTCCAATACTGATTCTATTAGCTATGCCAAAATTTAATATTTATCACAATCTAAGAACTTTGAGAATTTAAATATTTAAGCCTCATAACGATGATACTACTACTACTAAATACTCATATTTATCAATCACCCTGATTACAATAAATCGATGGATGGACGCATTGAATAAACGTGCATACGAAAAACATCAACTTTATAGGAAAAAATAAAATGTGAAAAAGTAAAATAACGCTGACCCAGTTTGCAATAACTACCTATAAGTATTAAATTTATAACAAAATGAAAAGTAAAAAAACAGCTTTTATATGAATATAATTTCCGTTATAAAATATTTGCTTGTTCTTGGGAAATTCTAAAAGAACTCTTATTATCTTTTATTCGAGTCAAAAATTTCTACTAAAATTTCTAAGAATGTTTACACGTTTTTTGACCGTGAAAAAGATGTAAATATCTTCAAAATCTGTACTAACCGTTTACACGGTTGTTCGAGTAAGATTTTATAAAGTTTATGATTTAAAACAAGTCGTACACTTTTGTTCGTATGTGATTTCTAAATGTACATATTATTATATTAAATAAAGAAACATAAGTTTTCAAGACAACAAAATAATTTATTAAGACAAAAAGTTACACTACCTATATGTTTTGTCATCAACGATTATAAATTAAGATCACTAAATTTCAGCTCGAAATTCTGAAATTGAAATAAAAACATTCTTTCAGAATATCACCGCCACCAGTCCTTTCATGGGCCCTTTATGGACACTGGCCAAGCGGGTTTGCGAGTCCATTCTTTTAGAGGTGGTGGGTATAGTTCTTCAGCGCGTGTGGACTTGTCCTTGTTTAGTCGAATTTTACGATATCAACGGGATGGTAATATGGTAAATCAACGGGATGGTAAACGGGATGGGATGGTCTCTATGTGATGGTAATATTCTAAAACCGGCCGACACCACACGACATGTATTTTACTAGCGTTTGACCAAAATATTGGGACGTAAATATCGTAGCATCCAATCAGCCTGCCTTTCCTCTGCTGGATCTATATCCAGGCGTGTTGTGTTGTGTGGTGTGAAGGTGGTTATGTTATCGTGTACTCTTTCCATTCAGCCACAGCCACCAAATTTCTTTAAGTTTGCTGCATCAGCCTCTCAATGGCTCTCGACGGGTTAGAGGCGAGATGTAATATCATATTTACGAAATTGTTCACAAATGTGTTAGAGTAGGTATGTATTTAGGATGCTGGACTGGAAAGGATATGAAGTCAATGTTGAACATATCTCGAATCTGCGTTTCGCCGATGGCATCATTTTTGTAATAGTGTGACTACACTTAAAAGAAAATATTGTGATCTATTCTTCTCCACTGTTACTTCATTTCCACTGACAACATTTTTTTTTATTTTAGACGATTTATTAATAAAATCATTCAAAGATGTGGAGACTCCGAAATTGTTCACAAATGCGTTGATCAGTTGATCACACCAGTATTCATCGTTACACAGACTATTGCATATACAGAAACACAACATCTGTCTCGAATAGGTTCCTACTGAAAGGTTTCAGACCGCTCTCGTGCGATCGACGACAATTCAAGGAGCTCCTCGTAAAAATACGTCACAGTTAGTATTTAGGTGTATGTTTCGGAGTAATCTATTCTCAATTTAGGCCCATATGGAATTCACTTTGTATATGGCTTTGTACAAGTATTTGTACAATTGAACCACTTTGTATTCTTGGCCACATTGAAGTTTTTGGATACGAGGATACCAAAGTTCTTCGGTGACTTCTAATTTCAATTTACTAGAAATATCAATTTCGAGAATCAATATACCATACTCTCCGAGATCACAATGCGCCTTAAAATTGAGACGCTACAGCAAATGAAATTTTTTGATAATAAATGATCGGACTTAGTATGAATATTTAATATACATATGTTTTACCGTGAATTTAATATTTTTTATTGAACTAAACCAAGTTTAGTCCATCTTACATCCAAACGAAAATGCCTCGAAAATGCCTCGAAAATGCATTGTTTCATTTTAACACGTTTACTATGTTTTAAAATACGCTGTGCTTTTGCGTAATATGTACAAAAATATGCATTTTATGTGATGTTTCCCTAGAATAAAGATTTGAACTGAAATTACATGAAAATTAAAATTGTGAACTTTTTAAAAAAAAATCATTTTATGCCTTATATAATACTCTTTATAATACGAAACTGCAAAATCATTTTTCTGTGTAAATCCGTTTAAAACGTGTTCATTCGGTGGGGATATCGAAATATCATTAAATTAAACATGAAAAAAAAATTGGTAGGTCTAGTAAAATAATCTATCCTCCTTACCAGATCTTCTAACACAATGTTTTACAAATTCCGCTCCCGCTACCTCTCCCGCTGGCTTCCTTAATATAACCACGCACTAAGCGGCGAGATGAAAGCGGTCGGCGCGTTTGAGACGCGTATTGCGGCGCAATTAGGGTCCGACGTAATGAGAGACGCGACACAGCCACCGCTAATCGTCCGCATTGCCTCTTGCCTAAGAAGGTTTCTTTAGACGAATTGCGAAGAACCTCTGATCATTGCTGTTAAATTCTACTAAAAGCGTTACCAAAAGTCTACTATTTTACTATTAGCCCAATAAAAGCGCGTTTTTTTTTGTTCGTGAGAAGCATTACGTACAAAAGAGGATGATAAGAGAATGAGCAGTAGGTACTTGTAAATAGTAGATACGTAAAACCACCCGATATGCATCGTAATGTTAGTGTGGATACGGCAGTAAATACGTTAGTGTCATTAAATCCGAAATAATGTTTTTGTTTGTAGCTTGGAAATCATCTTTTTAATTTTAAAATACGTACCTACTTGAATTCAAGCCTCATTGGATGGGTCGAACACTAATAGTCCAATTGATTTTCAGACATCTGATGAATCCATAGTAAGTCAAGAAAGCAATTTAATGATACGTTTATACAAGCATCACACAGTAAGGGCGTTTCGTCTTCGGGATCATTTTAGCCTCTTATAAATAGTGGCATTTAACCCTAAAATGACTTGAGCATTAACATAGAATGGATACAGTGTTTGTAGTCGGAATGTTACGTTGTTACATTAATATGTATTTGTACCATCGGGAACAGATCGAGTTATATCCACACGGAGCTCTGAAATACAACATTTTAAATTTTCACGTTTTTCACGAGCTGTGGTCAGCTGACTACAGCTCGTGACCACGGTTGGTGCAACCCAAGCGAAATGTCAAGTAGAATAAATAAGGTAAACATTCGCGTTAAGTCCCGTTTAAATAGATAAATACGCTCTAAAATACGTTATTAATAAGCGTTAAAATCAAATGACTTTGTTATCCTGTGTTCGACTGTAGGTAGATACATGAGGCAAAGATGGGACGGCATAAAACTGGATGGGATGGGGTGGGAAGGGAAGGGAAGGGAAACAGATTCCGGCAACTCTCATTCACTTCTGAAAGACGGTTCTTCTTCTGTGACAGTGCGGTAACATTTAATGCACCAGTCGGCTGCACCCAGTCGCCTATGTCCTCCATTGCCTCCTTCATTAAAACCATTTAGGTGTGTAGGTACTTTTTGAGAAGAATTATCAATGAAATATGCAACATAAAAAGTGCTTACAAATATGTATATTGATAAAGCAAATTTTATTTCATTGCTTGTTTTGAAGGGCATTCCTAATCTTTATACATATAGGTACCTACCTAATTAATTATGTCATATTCAGGAAGTGAACCAAGATCCAGAAATTTTTTGTTTCAGCAGTAGGTACCTCTCATAGCTTATCTCTATGTCTATCTCTATAGAGTCTATGTCTATAATCTATCTCTCATAGTTTAGCTGGTCGTCCAGGATTCCACATCAGAAAAATTTTAGGTGAATGAATGGGAAGAGAGTGAAAATCGAATTGCAAAATTTTATTAAGTACAAAGTTACAGGTCAAGTTAATAAAAGCGTGTTAATAATAATAATAATAAAGCGTGTCAAAAAAGGGGATTGGATACTATCTATAGGGAATAATCCAATAGCAATACAGGCTCATTTAAAAGAGGAATTCAAAATTCATGAGGAGACCATAGAAAACCATAATGTGACATCCATTGATGACAGATGACTGTTTGACAATGACAAATCTTTTATGTTAGCCGATAAGCAAAGGAACTCAAAAATGATCTCTATGAAGTTAGTGTAATAAGTCGTACCTATAAATTATTTTTTGATTTTGCAAACGGCAAATATAAGTTTGTTTATCTTAAAAGTTCTCGAAGAGCAGCTTAAATTCGGAGGCGCTAAAAGGTGGTTCCGATTACAATATTTCCGTTTATTTGAAGATGAAATGTTGACTTTATGATAAAGACGTTTGCCCATATGTATGGTTTAAAAGTTTTTAAATTAACATGTTCAGATAAATATTCTTTCGTATTTGTTTAGCCGTAGAAGCCGAAATGTTTTTCTAATGATTGTATATTTTTTAATGGACTTAGATAGCAATGGCATGCATTAAGTTTTGAGACTGGATAGGAAAGTAGCAGTAAGTAGATAGGTACCTACATACATTTATATGAATTGTTTTAAAATGCCTGGTAAATATCAAAGCATTCATATGTAGTAACTTCAAAGTGATTCGCCTATGACCTATGTTAACGTAAACAATAAGTTCTGTTCGTATGTTTATAATAATATCTATGTATCTATGTATTTCAACGATATATTTTAGTCAAATATGACCTACCTATACTTATGACACGTGACAATTTAAAAAATATCTAAACATAACTACTATAACCTAAATACTGACTTAAATACTGACCTAAAGTCGGATTTTTTATTCGAGTCAGGAATTTGACATGTAGAACTGTTAGAGTGAAACTTGTATCGAGATGACACTTTATTGACAGTTCTACATGTCACATCCCGGACTCGAATAAAAAAATACGACTATATCGCAATATAGATAACTGAGTACACTACCTAATTTATTCTATGTTAGTAAGCAATATTTGCATTTGATACTTTAATAATTTCTCTTAAACGACAACAAGTATGTAAATAAAAAAAAATATTTATTTAGGTATTTTAAAAAGAATAAAATGTTATAAAAAAAAATAGTAATATAGTTTAAATAACCCAAACGTCATCAAAAATCGTTAACACATTTTAAATAACATCTCCATGTCAAACGACTCTATCAAGCATTCATGATCCTTCATTGAGCCATCGTCAACTGTATCATCTATCTATCACTCTACGAACATGAATAGTGACACTAAATAAGCCCAAGTACATCGGTCACACTTAATTAAATGTGCCCATATTATCATTTGTGGGGTGACAATATTAAACTGGAAATTGGGACATTTCTGATACGTCCGTATCACTTTAAAGTTACAAAGATAATGTATGGATTCCCTGATATCCCCGCCATGTTTTTAATGGCTGATACTGAAATCACTATAAAGGGTATTCAAATATTGGTAGTTCCTTGAGAAATTATTTGGGCAAATAGGTATATGTTTGAAGTTATTAATTCATCCCTAAATTATAAATCTTAATTATAGGGGTATTGATAATGATAGTGATAGGGTAAGATGACTGGTTCTATCTTTATGATTTGTTGAATAAAGTATTTTTCGCTAATAAAATGACTGAGTTTAAGCGATAAATTGTAAATTTATTTATGAGAAATTTCTCTTTCATTAAGTTAAATTTGGTGTTATATTCAAATATGATTTAAAATTGCAAATTTTAAGGTGTAAAATTAACTAGATAATACTAAAATTTCTCAAGGAAATTTCTTTGTTTATAATTTTAAACATAATTCGTTTTTTTAACTTAAAAACCTTTTAAATAAAAAAAGGGTTCTAAAAATTATTACCTCAACACAAATTAAATATATTTAATATATCTAATAAAATAAAAAATAATAAGTATTACATTTTGTATAATTTTTTAATCACTTAATTTTTAAGTAAGTGGTTAAATGAGAAAGGAGAATATAAAAATATAATATAATTAATCTTGATATGATAATTTCTAATTTTCCTTTTGCTCCGTGTAAACGAAGGAGTATTCCTAACGAAGTGCGGACTGTACCTAGTTGTGATTTTCAATGATTCAATTATGAACTCATTATGAAAAACTCATTTATGAACGATGCCGCAGTACGATATGGCACACACATTGTCATACATGACAAAAAAGCAGCGCAGATAGCATGTGACGGTGCGGCGATAAGCTACATAAAAAAGATTGGTTCAATAAAGAAAAAAAATATGTTTTGCTAATTATAAACGCGGTAAATTATCAAGTTCATTGTTTATTACCATTGAGATGTAATGACAAAAACCTAGCTGCATTAAATAGATTATTTATTTAAGTTGAACAAAAAGTACCTATTGTTTGCTTACCAATTATTGACGAACTAAGTATTTAACTACACACCCTAAAGATTGAAGATGAAAAATGTTTGTGAATTATCAATTCATGAAGCGGGTTTATGGTATGTTTAACTACAGGAAGACCTTTCAAAGGTGAAAAGAAAATGCAAAATCTGTACAATGAGTAGATACATAGTTTTTGGAAACTCAATATGTGACGCGTTTTTTTTTCTTTATATATGACCATGGTGCAATTAGCACATTCTGCCCGTGTCAAGTTTTGATAAAATCTATACTGTCAATGTCCAGTCCTGTCGAAGTAAGCCAGGAGTCGCTCAGTAAAATGATAGTAGGTTTCCTGAGAACAGAAGAGGACTTCTTGGAAGCACACGAAAAACACAGTCCTACGCTTTTATTTCATTATCACAAACATAACACAAAAAATACTTTAAAGTTTAATAAACTGTCACTATTAAACTACAAAACGCCTAATACGCAATTTTTACAATAATCAAACTCAACTTCACTTCTCGAGTTTTCGCCAAGAAGTCATGAACGCCCTTCGGGCACGTGAACCTATACGACTTAAAACAGGTTACTGAATAAAAAGAGCAAAGTATCGTATTTGGCGGCGAGCCTCAGGAGAGGTCGGTCAGTATCCAGCAATGGAGAGACAAAGGTTTATGAGGTACATAATATCTATAGGCCTGAAGTTTCAGAAAAAACACTTCAAATAATGTTTGCAATGATGTTCAAATAATGCAAGCATTCTTCCAGTTTTATCTCTCAATGTCCTATGATCTGTGGCCTCATAGTCGCCCTACCATGTAACATCTGCAGCGCGACAATACAAGTGATTAGGCTACACCGTCGCCTCTTGTCACCCCACATTGTCGCGGCGACAGCCATGTCATCGCGCCGCCGAATATGGGGCGACGAGTCAATTATTACGTGTGATTTTTTAACTTTACTCTTAAGTATATGTTTTGGTTAATTCTTTAGGCCCCCGAAATTTCTAGTAGGCTTTAAAACTAAAATATTGACCAATCGTGCGACCGATTACAAACTTTCCATGCAGTTGTAAACGAGCTATTGCGATAACTTTAAAGTTCATATTTGTTACTCTAACTGAATCAATAGGTTTGTTCTACAGCCTTATATTTGCGATCTTCGCCATCGGCGCTTCGGACTCAGGACTCAGGTTCCATAAAATTCTGTCCGAGACAACATCGAGAGCTGCAAACATTCTGTGCGAATTTGCGGGTCGCTACCAGGGTCATCAGAGATACGTTAGAGTTAAGTGGGGATTTAAGAAACATTGTGACCTTTAGGGTACGATGGGGCTGACATATACAAAAATGTAAAAGACCCTAAATAAAATAAAGAAAAAAAATCAAAATGCGCTACGATGCGGGCCGCTGCATCGTAGCTTATTGAATAAATTGATAATAAACTGCAAAGAAGTTTGTATTTGTGCGAACACTTAACTGGGCTATAGGTACAATACATAAAAAAAATTTTTAGCCGCCTGGAAAATTCTAGAAGCAACATCAGCGATTGCTCGCGGTTCTCTCATGTATATAGCTAAGTAATAGTTGATAAACTTTGCTTGTCTGTCTGTATAAGGCGCAACACGACTGAGAAGTAATATCTATGTACCACTAGGCGATTGTCATGTTTACTTCGTTAAAACATACCATAAGTCCTATGCAAATAAATTCATATCCTACTACCATACCGTACCACGGCCGTAGATATCAGAAAAGGCGACTAAGGGATAACAAATCCGCTACTACAAGCCCTCAGGAATTATATCACCCTTAAAGAAGTGGACTCGTCAAGCCGCTGGGGTAGCATGGCATTTTAAGGCCATTCATCTCTCATACACCATGTCCACGAGTGGGCGATAAAAAGGGCTGGTTGCGGTACTACGAAAGATTGAACTGGGGGGAGGAAGGTGATTAGACGCATTAGTCTTGGGAACTGGAATTCAGAAGGATATTAACTAAGCCGCTGGTCTAACTCGACAGAGCTACAAAGAATGGCATTTTTTATTACAATCGATATATCGATATAGGAATAGACTAGATGACACAGCATACGTTCATCAAAGAAACCTTGGCAGCTTCTAGGGGAGGTACAACATATGAAAAGGAGTTTATTAAAAAGTCAAATTTAAAAAATAAGTATCTAATAAGAACCTCTGAAAAAAATACGTTATCTCTTTCTACCTCTACCGATCTGTAATAATTTAATTTTTAAATCAATCTCAGTTCTATACAAACGTTTTCTATAGCAATATACAAATGTAAAATGGCATTTAAGTTGCCGGCAACGGTAGACGGTAGCAGTCAATTGCATAAAATTGTATTCTATTACTGACTCAGTGTTTGAGCTCTGGAATTGCTCGCTGGCTCCTTTGTAATGACCGGTGCATTATTATGACTGTTAGATACCCATGTACACAAGTAAATGTTTATCTATATTATGGGCATAGCTATCTATTAGACAATTGGGTAATATGTAAGAACATGCCATATGAAATTGGCATAATACAGAAAGAAAATATAAAGTAGGTACGTAAGTGCCGACTTTGTATATTCTCTCTGCAATTTTCTATTTTACAGCCCTTCCTATTTTATAATTACCTAATTTTCTAAGGAAATATAGGTACTTTAATTAATATCGCTTTGAAAATGTCCCTACTTGAAATCTTGATGGCTTCTTTTCATGAAACAAATTTAAAAGTTTTTTAAAAAGTCATATATTTTCGTGAAAATCAGTACAGTGATTTGCATTTAACATTTGTTGTTCAGTAAGATTGGACTCCGTAGGTAGGTAGGTATATAATTCAAAATCTACCGATGATTATGTTGAAGTTTTCGTTAAACCGTTTCGGAGAAACTTGAAAATTTTATTTAATAAAATATCGTTACTTCAACAGGTTTTCTAAATTTCTAAAGGCACATCCCAGGACGTACCTACCTAGTGTTTGTCATTCTGATGTTAGCATCTATTGCGAACGTCAATACGTAAATATTCAGCTAAGGGCTAATCTTAAACTTGCAAGGGCTACAGCGCATTATGTTGCCGACTATTCGTACCATCACACAAACCCCGATTCATTCACAAAAAAATGTCAATGTACATTAAAAAAACCTTGTCATTAAATAATAGTAGCTCGCTGGCCACACATTGCGTTCACACTAATAGAGATGTGTGGTAAATGGACACGTTACAAAATTGGGCCGATTTGAGAACACGCCTGTCCTTACGCTGACTGATATGTAGGCAGGGCCGGCAGGTTGCGTTGGGCCCGAGTGGGTAGTAGGCCGGGAGGGGACAGTCCTTCAAGAAATTTTATATAGAGGAATGACTCATAAACAAGAGAATTTTATAGAAATAACATTAATGGAAATAATTTAATGGGTCTAAATAACAATGAGGCCGGGATATAATTTGAAGTAAAATAAGATACAAAGAAATAAAATGCGTCTAGACATGGATTTTTCGAGCGACGAGGAAATCCCTTTTCAGTAACTTTTCATCAAAATCCAAGTGGGTCCAAAATCCACTTTACCCATTCGGAAAATTCCGAGTGGGTAGAGCTACCCACTATACCCACATTATCCGCCGGCCCTGCATGTAGGTATTACACCCTTGGGATTGTTTCCGTTGCCATTATGAAACATTTTATGTTGTTGTCTGTGTGAGTGGGTGAGATGTGTTTTTAAAATGAGACTCATTGAAATAATTTTTTATAGTTTTATAAAAAAATAGCAGATAAGTGAACAGTACGGACAATGTTAAACGATTACTGTCGTAGGTAAGTACCTAGGTATAGACATCCCTATCATATGCGAAATCCCGCGAAGAATGACCGATATTTAAACCTATATTCGTGAAGGTTATTATATTATTGACTGTCTGACTGATTACCTAATTGACTGACTGACTGACACACCAACGAATAGTCGCAACCACTGAAGTTAAAAACTGGACAGTAGCCTCCTTTTATGATGTAAATCCTTTTATGATGTAGGTAACTAAGAATAGATCTCTAATTCAAATCTAAAAGTGTGGACTCGCCATCCCCACTGGCCGGTGTGGTGCTTTAGGCAATGCATCCTTCATGCACAAAACGATCTGCATGACGAGTTTCATGTCCAGCAGATGACGATAAAGGGGCTAGATACATATTATTAATTTATCAGTTCTTACCAACGTAGACTCTCAGCCTCTATCATACCATCAGCCTAGGTATGTACCTATAGCCTGGATGTATAGACCTAGCCTCTCAAGGCCTGCCAACCTCTACCAAGAGCGAATATAGATTAGATAAATGGTTTTGAAAATAGACGCGCTCTCAACTCAATCACCATCTCGATGTTGTACAAGTATAATAAGTAGGTGTTATCCGTGGCCACCCGCATCAGCCCGTGTCTACTCATTACAAATTGTGTTGAAACCAAATTGAGATGTGTCATAATGACCGCACCCGAAATTACAATTATAGTTAGAAAACTATTGTGCTCCCGTTATCATCGCTGCTTTCGACCCTTGTCCAGATCTGATTTCTGTTTGAAAAAAGATTATTTGAAACAATGAATGAAGGGTCAGCAACAGGCCAATCTGTGTGTAATTATCATGTTAAACGAAATAACTTGTTTTTGAATAACTATAAAGTAAATAATTTTATATTACAATGAATAGTCATTACTAAGTCGACGCGGTATTTGCATTTTTTATTCATTGAAACTTTAATGCACAAATAAACATTGTGCAAAATGCGGACTTAATGCATATACTTATATAATGGCATTCTCTGCCAGTCAACCTTTAGTTTAACAGAATACGAATGCAATCAATAAGAAATAGATACATAGGTATATTTATTATACTGCACTTTAAACACATTTATACAATTTTTTTTAACATTTAAACATTTAACATTTTTAACATTTTAATTTTTTAACATTTTAATTTTTTAACATTTTAATTTTTTAACATATAAACATTTTAAACACTGCACTGTTTGTTCATTCAATTGATATTTTTTCAGCTTATTTTTATTTCTTAGCTGAATTCATCATTAACTGCCTGCCCTAAATGGTATGAATATATTAACCAATAGCATCTAACCCACCATACATAAGTAGAGTGCCATAATTCCGTGCCCGGGGTGCTAGAAACCTAATGACACTGTAGACGTATCATAATGCGGTGGGGGTTCACTTCCGGTATCAATTTGTACCGCAATAGTTCGCCACCTTTAGCATTAGGGTGTAGTTTCGGGAATAAAGATGTTTTGTTTTTGTGTAAACCGCAAAATTAAAAAAAATGCAGAAAAAATCCAGTTATTTGGTAAATAGAGGCATGAGAAAACTGGCAAAGTTGCTGAATTGTACAGTTGGAAACATGTCATAGGTACCATCAGCCTGTGTCTCTCCACTGCTGTATACAAACCTCTCCGAAGGACCGCCACCTCACATTGGCCTTCAGCTCTTCCCATCCAGCTACTATTTTTCAAGCCGTCAGTCCATCTGGCCGCAGAGCGTCCCACGCTATGTTTCGCTGTACTTACGTGGTGTCCACTCGAGGATTCTTCTCCGCCATCGGTTATGGCCTGCCCACTACCACTTCAGATTGCTAATTCTATGAGTTATGTCGGCAACTTTAGTTCTTTGTCTAATTTCTTCGTTGAGGATTTTGTCCAGCAAAGAGACTCCGAGCATAGCTCTTTCAATGGACATATGTCAATGTACCCAAAATTAGTAAATAGTAATTATTAAAAAAGATTTGGGTACCTATCTGTTGCCCACTGTTTCCCGGAACAGAAATATTATTCAGTTCTGTGAAAAAAGTAGGCCGTTTCGTGAAATACCTAAGTAGTTGATTCATTTCGGTAAAATTCATCAATGCTTAAGGTACCTATTAGGTATGCACTGATTAATCTGAAGTTTATTAGCGTGAAGTTGAATAATTGTAATTTACATCTTTCTAAATAATGTACTCTCTGGTAATCTGAAAGAGAATTGCTATAACATTATGGGACGGCCTCGTTGTATTTTCTTCTTTAAACATTGTTTTAAATGTTTGTTTAATGCAATTTTAAAGAATAAGAAATAGGTAGGTACCTACTCTGTGTCTAATTGACTAAGTAATAAAGTTTCTAAACGTAGGTACCTACTTACTAGGAAAAATCTAACGTTTGTTTTTTTACTAAGTACCTAATTAAGTCTCTGAACAACTTAAATAACAATAGAATTTATCCTGTAAACTTAGGTATCGCTCATGAAGTAACAATGTTAATAAAAGTACTTATCTAACAGATGCATCTAATTGAAGTCTAAATTACCTGTAGGTATGTATGCAAATAGGTACATCTCTTTGTTCCCACAGAAGTGGGTTTTATAATCCACCAAAATATTGCAGTGGACAACAACAGGAGGTCCAGCAAGTATGGTTCTCAATGTCAGGTAGGTATCATCGTGAGGAGGACAGCCATAATACAAGGCAAAGTTATAGGTAGCTGTCCTAACAGTACAATCTACATTATTAAAATAGAAAAGGATGGATAGGTAACCTATCTACATGTTTTGGAACCACGCCCAAGCTGTAGGTAGCGAGCGCGTGAACGGAACACGTGAGAGGAAACGTTTATAGTTTGCGAAGCTGGTTATTGTACAGGAATACATATTTTAGCATAATAATATCTACTATGTACAGTTTACGCAACACGTAACAATTTTGTGACTTGTTTGTTAGTTAATTATCTTAAGAGACTTTAGTGAAAACTTAAAAAAAATAATGCCTTATCTTAAAAATTGCATGTTAGACCAAGTTTCTTTATAGAACGAATTTATTTTAGGAAATTTAAATAAAGTCAATAAGTCAATGCCGACAATAAAGTCTCATTACTCAACGTAGGTAGGTACCTACCCACCTACCCTCACATTTTATCCAAAATCAGTAGATACAATATTTACCTACTGGTCTTGTAAAATACTTATACCTTTACTGACATCAGACCACTCACTTACCATATATAGACAAAAATATAAATACTAGTAGGTATCGGGGAAAGTCCTCCAGTACCGGCCGGCATCCAGTACCGGTCAGTTGCAATTTCCGAAATTCTACAATAGCTGGCGCTGAGGCAGTTATCGTCATTTAAGTAATACGGTCTCACAAGTATATGCCTCGCGCGGTGGCGATCTGTCGCGATCGGCTTACTGTCACTGCGAAGATTTGTGTTGCGCGCAGTGAACCTACGA
This sequence comes from Sesia apiformis, assembly GCA_914767545.1. Taxonomy (NCBI): domain Eukaryota; kingdom Metazoa; phylum Arthropoda; class Insecta; order Lepidoptera; family Sesiidae; genus Sesia; species Sesia apiformis. The sequence continues at coordinate 6,242,606 of OU611970.1, read as the reverse complement.
TACACAACTAAAGTTCCGTGGGTGATTGCTGGAGTTTAGACGACGAGCTCGAGAGAAGACAAACTGGTATGTATTCATTATTTATATAGCTATTATAAAATATGTTTTACTTCGAACTTTATGCTTACATTCTTGTCTGTGGTGGAACATAATATTTTATTCCGTTCCCTACAGTACCGGCCACAAAATTGTCCTCCAGTACCGGCCACTGTTTAAGTTAATTTTTGTGTGGTTTTATTTGCTTATAGGTACACAAAGATGCCAGACAATAAAAGTGATGGTGAGATGAAGAAAAAGAAGGGCACCTGGGATCCTGCCAATATGCATAAAGCCGTGGAGAAGGTGCTGAATAATGAAATGTGTTGACATTGACCAATCGGTTGATAATTTTAAAGTAATAATTACAGAATTGTCACCGGTTCCTGATGCTTCGAAAAGAAGAGCTACTGCATGACGTCATAAAGCTGAAAGAAGTGAAATCTACACAAGTTCTCCATACAAAAAGGTGCTGGAACAGAAAAGAGCAGATAAAAGAAGAGTTGAGTCAGCTAAGCGAGGCAAAAGTTTGCTTTCAGGAAAAGATGTTAGCAAGAAAGGCAAAAAAACAAAAATAAAACCAGAATCCTCCCCACAGATCGATTCAGGAAGAGACAATTTGTCCTTTGTGCCTTGAATCTCATGAAGAAGATTGGATACAATGTGGAAACTGCAAGATTTGGGTCCATGAGGCTTGTGCAAACATATCAGAGCTGTTAAACCAATATATTTGCGATTATTGCCTCGTATAAATGTTCATATTTTTGCTGGCCGGTACTGGAGGCCAAATTTTTTTAGTTTGAATTTTCTTTGTTTTGGAATTTTATTAATAAAGTTGATTATTTCTAAATATATCGATATTTTATTATTTTTATTTACAGCACAAGAGTTCCTTTACTAATATCAGCAGGTATTACAAATGTAACCTAAGGGATTTTTATTTTATTCTAAATAAACCTTAGGGTGACGGTACTGCCGGACTCTCCCCTCTAGTTAATTAAGAATTAATTAGTTATCTACCTGAAAATGGCAATACCTACATATTTCAATTTAAAATGTATAATATTTCAGTCCAATAATTATATAATAAAATAAATAAAAATATAATATGTAGATATTTGACTGTTATAGGTTTGGTGCCGATTTATCGGTACCTACCTATTCAATTTTCTGTAGATACCTATAGAAAAAAAAAATACAAATGATTGAAAGAAAGCGTTTCCAATATCTCAAGGAAAAGGACCGTGTAAAAATAAATCTTGAAATAAACGCATGCAACGCATGCAAATTTAAAACTGTAGGTAGGTAGGAACCTACCTAGGTAGGTACTTAGACACATAATTAACACAAATGGTTTTCCGCTAGAATACTTACATTTAACAGTTCCGCTGTTATTTAACTCGGATACTATAATTTTACTGAAATTGCGGAACGGATGGATAATAATATAAATATTTTAACCAGATTAAAATACCTACTTATTGGTAGGTAGATACAATATTTTTTCTGATAAACCTTCCATAGATTGAATGGTACCTAAACCATAACCAAAAGCAATCCCGAATGAAGGTTTGGTCTATTACTTACATTACATAGAAACAGCACTCAAAACAGGGGAGGACTCAAAAATGTTAAGGGTGGTTAATGAGTGGTACCAGTAGGTACCTACCTAAGTGCCTACCTCTACCAGTACCTACCTCTAACGAACCATTTCCAAAACACGAAAATCTTGTCTTTTGTATAGGTTGAAAATTTGACGGGGGTCATGACCTTCGCAAACTTTATAAACATAGGTACCCCTGGATCGGCCATTTAATTATAACCTATATCTTACACAATGTAGGTAGGTATAGAGGTACGAGTACCTACCTATCCATAGCCAATCATATAAATAGAAACACGAATTATCTACCTATAGAATCTATCAGCATAATTTAATTTAATGTAACACGAAAACAAAATAATGCATAAATTATAATGGACTAAAATTACCGAAATTATTGACAATAATAATTTGTGTTAATAATACTTATCAATAGATGATACCTATATAGTGCTCCGGAAATTGACTAGATTGGCCAATCATAGCGCGGGAAAACGAACAATATGGCGTTGGTTCCGGCCATAACGTTTATAGTAAATGACATTGGTATAAATTGACACGGAACATTAAATTGCTCATAGTTTTATGTTTTTATGTGTGTTACAATACAATAATATAAAATTTAATACTTAACAATTCTGGAGTAGGCACCTACCTAATAAATAATTTGGTTTATTTAAGCGGAAGCTAATCTCACTTGATAATGCTAAAAAAATCTCTCCAGTTTTATAAATTGTAAGTAATAGGTAAGACTAATATGTAATAAATAACTGATAGGTATAAATTGTGCACTTTTAAACCTATTTTTTATGGTAGTATATATAGGTAGGTACCTACCTACCTACTTAGGTAGTTATAGAATTTTATAAAATGTTTAATGTTTACCTTTAAACACAAATGATTGTAAAAGAAAGAATCGAAGTTTCCGACTAAGCTCAAACAATCAGTGGCAATGTGCAGGGCAAATTTATCGCAAAACCGAAAACCGATAGACTTTCTCGACTAAAGATCGCGTAGGTACCTACATAAGCACCGAAAATCTTAGTAAGACGTCCCCCAAACAGGTAAAGCGGTAACTTGAAGAAAGTCGCCAGTATGGTTGAATGTGAAGAACGGAATTGTGGTGACTCACCTTCTAAGAGGTTTACTTATATCAAAGGGTGGAGAGATTAGGCTGATGATATGGTATGGTATGGTCTCTACGATTTTTAATTAAGAATCGTAGTTGAGAGCCTAGTCAAGAGAAGGAATCTACTTAGAAAGTTGCTCAGTTGCTATTTTTTGCAACTCATTAAAATAAAAATCATTAAAAAGGTCACGAAACCTCACTTGAGTAGACAGCTGCTTCTCTTGAGACTCACATGTTATACCAAAACAACGAATAGGTAGCTCCGTAATCCTAGAAAAATGGATTTCCTTTTTCATTTTAACTACTTACCAAGTATTTCTTTACTACGGCACAGTTCTGTTATGATAGCCGCTGTACACAAAATGTGAAACTCAGTGTCAAATTAGATTAGTTTTTCCACAGCAGTCACCCTAAACCAATGATCACTGAGCGTGACGCCTCGAATGTAAACAAACGAAGCCAAAATGGCCGCCTAGTCGCAACGGCAATAATTTAAATTGTATGAAAAGGTAAGGAACGGTATAAATTTTAATAAAAATAATAAAACTGCTGAACGATTCAGTTAACAGTCTGTTAATTTTGAAGTTTCTGTAATTGAAACAAACGATGGGCACATTTTGATACTTTTTTGGTACTTCTGCACCTAGCTATCTACATCCTTTTCGTTTCAGTATCTCGATACCAGTGTGTTGTCAATAAGTACCTACTTATCTAATTACAACTGTCGTGTAATGTTGTCGTAATGTAAAATTTATCTTTATTCATTAGATACATTAGGTAGGTAGATACACCTGCTTAATTTACTTAATCGTTAACATTGATTAACCAATACAAATATTTTGTACCGAAAAAAGACATCTAATATCTATAAAGTTTTATTGAACGCATTAACTAATACTTATAAATATTTTGTACTGAATAAATATTTCGTAAATTTTAAATTGAACATGAAACTGGTACCTACAGCAGGTAAGTAAACTTTGACTACCTACCTACCTATCAGTTGTTTAAAGTGCTACTTATATAAATAAACATGGGAATAAGCCATTTGTAAATTAGTTAAATTGCAGAGCTTTAATTGCAAAGCAGACATGGAAAAGCGACAATTTACGACAAACGCTCTTGGACGATACTTGTATATTTGTCCAATAACTTGCCTGGGTTGCCGGCAGTACTAGTTTTCTACAATTAGCCAATGAGCTATAAATGAACGAAAGTGGCAATTTCTCTAGTGACAAACGTCGACCCTATCGACTCTAAATAATGGAGCGAGTAGTTAGACTCGCGTCTTCATCCCGGTAATTAACAGACGTCCCCCTCTTCTCCCCTTGTTCACCCCCCTACGCCCCATGTCCACCCGCGGCGAGCTAAATTAATCACACCACGAATCTCGCCCCCCAATCCAGGGCCGGATTAAAAAGTTTTATTGGAGCGCCAAGTGTGACAATTCGGCGCGCCTTCAATGCTATTCTGAACCAATCACACAAGTGCAACTCTAAAACAAAGCTGTGCTATTGGCTGCGACCGAATACACCACGCCTTTCCATAACGCCCGTCCCAGGGCTGTCACACACCACGTCAGTTGACCGAGGCGCGTCGACCCGTCAGTCGTATCTTATGTTAGCATTGGTGCATTGTGAAATAAACACAGGCGAATATTTCGAATTTCTGTGACTTTTGTGTGATGGATCTGTGAATAAACTATGGAGGAGGAGTCGATGTCCGGACACAGCTGTTCTGACGACGATATTAGTGTAGGGCGACCGTCGCCGGCTCCTTCGCGATCGCCGTCTCCGCATGACTACTTTAGACCTTTGAAACGCTTAAAAATGGCTGCCGAACCAGCAGAAGAGAGACGTGGTGAAGGCGTGAAAAGTTTCTCTATATTGGACATTTTGTCTCACAGTCCACGTACACCGCCGCGAATAGTCCGCCCGTGGGATGCTTCAGGCTTCGAGAGATTGCAGCGACTACAGCGCTTAGCTGGAGCAGCTTTGCTGGACGGGGAGCGCTGGAGGCTAGCCGCTTTAGGCCTGTTAAGGCCAAGAGAAATGGTCACAGCTGAGTGCTGCGACTCAGTGTCTGAGAGATCTTCTTCGGCCTCTGACTGTTGTTCGGAACCCCGGAGAGCACCACAGCAGAACTCCAATGCTCCCCATACGCCACTGGACGCTTTATTCCACATGACGAGCAAAACATTCGAAGCAAACAATGCTGACAATGGAGGTAAGTGCATATTTCCTTTACACTTGGCTACAAATTCCTTACCGGTACATATTTTACCGTTACGACTTACTCATTCTATAATGATTATTTTTTTTCAGATTATAATATTTTTCCTTTAATCCAATCTACAGAATTCAGTTAGGTAATTGCAGCGCAATAATAGCCTAAGAAGAACTTAAATAATTCTGTAAAGAAACATGCAATTTATATGACCATCTATGTCGTTAGGCAATATTATTTTGACCAATATACACGTGTTTTTAATAATATTATATAGGTTAATATACATGTAGGGAGGTATATCGCTATACCGTTAGTCGATTCATCCGGTTATGGGTCTTAATTGGGTACCTACCACCCAGCTAATGATTAATTCTCTTAATTAATTGTATCTTGTTGCTAGACTTTGAGGTTTTCCTGCGAATGATAATTCTATCTATGAACGAGGTTATTATTATGGGTTACTTATAGGTATTAGTAATGTATGATAGGTAAGTAATAAGTTTTGCCTATTCTAGTTATTATAAATGAACCACACATTATCATCAGTATTGTAACGTATCGAACAAAACGATTTAATAAACATATTCTATTTGATATTCCACTAGCAATATTATTTATAATAAAAGTCAATAGTTTGAGATTGTAATTTTAAATACTACCTATGTATTACCACATTTCGGCCGTGTTCAAAGTTTCAACTGAATTTAAATGTATTATTTTAATATGTATTCTTATTAACCCCTTTTCATTTCAACTTAGTAAATGAAACTACGCGTTATAATAATAAATCTTATTGATTTCAAACGTAGGAATTTTTAGAAGTACTTACATACTTCTATTACTATTTATTATTTATTATCTATCTTTTATTTTTTACTACTAAAAATTCCGCCAAAATAGATGCAAGTAGTTATATTCCGCTATACTAAATTTAGGTGTGAGCAAATACCCAGATAGATTTTCCAAATATTAGAAAATATCGTGGAAGAGATGTTGGGTTTACTTGAAGAAGTTTTCTAAACAGGGTTTTCGTAGCTCACTTAGATACATAGTACCTACCTACATCATTTTGTTAATCTCCTTTTATGTATAGGTATGGGTGTGTACAAAAAAGTTTAAATAAATAATATATTCAACCAAAATTTTCCTTTGGTAATCTGTGATTACCCAATGGTATGGTAATATTATTAGTGCTATATTATTAGTAAAGTATGGCGACGGCTCATACGCAATCCTTCGCAAAATTTGGAATTTCAGAAGGTATAGGCGTCTATATATTAAATTATCCTTTAGATATATATTAGACCCGCTCAAAAATTAATTTACTAGGTACTCTTTTATCTACTCTTTATTTTGATCAAAAATCTTTTCAGCACACACAGATAAGGCAATAAACAACAAAACCAATTGCTCTGATATTTGTAGCTATTTCAAGCCAGCATGTTGCACAACCGTGTATAAATAAATACTGATCGTGTTGTCTGTTCGTTGTGTAATTGTAATGTGTTGTTTATGCGGATTAATTGCACTAATTAGCAGCCATTTGCATTCTATTGTGCGCGACCGACGTGTTGACTGACAGACTTTTGAAATTGTTTTACATCTATGTAGGTAGGTAGGTACCTATAGTTGTATAAGTAGACCTAGTTGATACTCATTTTCTATGGGTTGGCGCCTACCTGTAGAATTAGACGAAATTTAGCATCTAATTTTGCAGTGATCGAGTTGCTTATTCATGACCAATTAAGTAAAAAAATATCTGAACCAAAATTTTTGGTAGGTACCCTATGTTTTAGGTGGTTATGGCCCCCGTGATTATAATTTCGAATCCTTCTCTGCCACAGACTCTGTACCTTCCCACCTACTTATAAAAATCATTAATCCAATCTGTTTGAGCAAATTCGTTGCCAAAATGTCGGAAATCATAGGCCATAGGTATAGTATTTTTTAATAGCTGGAAGCTATAACAATTTCAGGGTTCAGAATAAACGTTTAGTTAGGTATAGGTATACCTACTTAACTATATTTATCCCCAGAGTCACATTACACCCTATGGACAGATTATATAAGTCCTAACCCTAAGTAAGTATTTTGGTCCATTTCAGGATACAAATTTAATCTAGACTATTAACTTATTTATTTGCGAATTAAAATTTAGATAAGAAACGTACTAATAAACTCTGTTTAAAAACCATTGCATACATGTTTTGGTCACTTTCTAATCTTTCTAACTCTTATCAAGGCTCAGTGTAGTAGCAAGTCTTCTCTCTAGGAATTTATTAGTAAACGTAAATAAAAAAAAATTCTAATAAGGTGTTTTTTTTATATTTAGATACTTCTAGTTGTATAGCACTAGGTATTGCAGCGTCTCCTGAGCAAACAAGCGCTTCACCAGCTGTGAGATATGGGTAAATTATATTCAATAGGCAATTTTTTACAAATAATACTGACTCTGAACGCTTGATGGGAGTGTAACAGGCCGACATCAAACAAAGATAATAAATAAATCAAAGTGCAGGTAACCAAACATTTGACAATTGGAGCAAATTTAGAAAAAAATCGTAGATGGAATAGAATCGCAGAATGCTCTTTTGAGAGATTGTATCAGAGTAGGTACTTACCCCTAATCTGATACAATCTTTCCAAAGAGGATTCTTAGGAGTTTGTAAAGTAAGAAGTCCGATAAAAGACAATACCTAGGTACTTGAAAAAATATTGTTACAACATAAATATTGAGATGTTCTTATAACAACCTGGTCATTAACAAGGAGTATTACAGTCACATTCAATACATGCTCGTACAAACATACAAACAACCAACCAACAATTCAAACAACCGATAATACTTATTTCATTACTGACCACTGTAAATACCACTATAATGGTTAAGTCCCATTATAGTGGTAGGTATGTGTTAACACATGCGTTAATTTAAACTCAAGGATAAATGGATAGTTAGGTATACGTAGATTAGCCTTTCTAAACGGTTCACGATTACCACTTCGTGGTAACTACCTATTTAGCTATACCTATGTAACGAGATTAATAATGTACCTATAGGTACATTTTGGATTGATCTCATGCATTCGCGCAACTGCTTTAGTGTTGGCGATGACACCAGACTAACATATTCAGCAATGTGTAATAATTATTATAATAAATATTACGAAAATGTCGAAAAAATATCGACCATAGGTACCTAACCAGCTTGAATATAAAACATCGATTAGTTTCAAAGTTTATATACATATATGTGTGATAATATTACATAAACTTATAGATATAAATTTCTAATAGGTATATCTACCTAAGTATCTAGGTACAATGTATCACCGAACCTTTCCTCAATGGTTTCCGTTCATGTTTCTGAGTTTATTGACATGACAACTTTATGAATCTATTCTTGCAAAAAGAGGGTTTTTTTTTAGTTTTTAGTTTACCACAATCTCCATACAATTTTATGATATACATAACTACAAAATTCATATTTAAAAACTACCTTACACCTTATATATCAATTATTAACACACCTAATCAAGAGCAAAATACATGGTTTCAAGCGTCGTAAACGTTTCAATACTCTACTATCCTACATCTATGTATATTTTGGCATAAAAATCGTTTGGTTGTATATCTGGGTTATATTCGTTGACGAACCAATCGGTTCCAAAATTACGACGCTATAATATTTTCAAAAAGTCTCTAAATATTTCAGCGTCATTATTCAATATGCATAAAGGATGTATTGTTGAATTGGGCTCGTAAAGTTCTATAACTTTAGTCTGAACGTTTTAGAAGAAAACGTACAGAAAATAGAGAATTCTCCTTTCCGTCTGGCGCGCGCCATTGCAGTTTTTTTTATTGTAGGTATTTTCTCTGGGACAATAAAGATTAGTTAATAAATAACTCACGAGAGACAGTGCATAGGTATGTGTAGTAGGCAAGTGCATACTTTTGGGAGAGGTTGGTATCCTGTTCAGGACTTTAGTATTCCTCACTATTATGAGAATTATACCTATCTCAAAAAATACAAAGAATAATATTATTCTTTGTACATTTTGAGCATAGCTTCTGTAACAAACAACTTTGATATTTAGAGGGGTATTAAACTAAAAAATGTACCTTTTTGTTATTTATAACAAATACATTCTATTTTGATTATATAGGTACTCGTATTTCGACTTAATAGAAATATAAATCGACTCAAGAAAATTTGTAATTTTAACCAGGGGTTAAATTGTCCTTATTATAGGTAATCAAATTCCGGTTGCCAAACACAAGAATTTTGTTAGAATTTCTATTATTTCTTCTAATTAATCAATTAATTAATATCAACAATTGACTATCAACAATTGAATCAACAATCAACAATTGTTAATTAATATTTACATAGGTATATACCTACTCGTATACCTACGCTGGGTCATACTAATTTGATTGAACAAATCAAATTCGAATTTTGAAAATGAAACTCTGCTTGTCAAACGCCATAAAATTTTTAAAGCTGTAATTGTTTTTGTTTCTGGCGGCAATTTGAAAATTAAATTAATTTAATTTAACAAGAGAACATGTTCCCACCTCAGTGACGATGTGAATGAAGAAGGGCGCCCGCCCTGCGACGCCGGTGACCGAGGAAAACATCAAAACTGCAATCAGTTTTGATGTTTTCCTCATGTTCCTCATTCCTTCAATCATGATTGAAGCAGACAAATGAACGACATATCAGCAGATACGGGCATCATTAGGTATTGGGTATAAGTCAAGTTCAAACTATTTTACACAATCACGTACGGCTAAGGAAGCATTGTGCTAGATGGATTCCTTACAATTTGAGCGAAGCTCAAAAACGCTGCCGCGTGTCTCCAAATGCTTGAATAATTTGGCAATGGTCAATCAAATGCTGTTTTTGATATAGTAACAGATGATGAAAGCTGAATCTGCTTCTATGAGCCTGAAACTATGAGGCAATCTGCGCTGTGGGTCTTTTCTATAGAAGAGTTCCCGCCGAAAGTGAAGAAAGGACGGAGTGCTGAAAAGAAGATCTTTGGCAAATCGGGCCACTTTGCTACTATAACTTTAGAAAATAAAATAACAGTTAGGTACTGCGGTATGTGAACAGCTGTTTGCTTTCTGTTTTGGAGGAAGTCAAAGAACGACGCCTACTAAGCAGAATGATCCTCCATCACGATAATACCTGGCTTACTCTGCCAGACAAACGAAGCAATTTTTGGGTACCTACGTACTGTAAATGCAGACTTATTGGGTCATCCCATCCTCCATACAGTCTCGCGACCTTGCGTGCTGTGATTTTTATTTATTCCCTAAAATTAAGAATAAACTCAGAGGAATACGTTTTATGAATGCAGAAGTGGCAGTAACGGCCTTCCAAACGGCTGTTGAAGAGGTACCTAAAGAAGAGTGTGCTGAATGTTTTACACAATGGTTTCATCGCATGAAGAAGGGAATCGATTATCGCGGAGAATATACCTACTTCGAAAAGCAATTAAACAACTTCCACCTTTACATCTGATTTTATTTTTGAGATTCTAAAAACAAATCACCCACAATTAAATCTAACTTCTTTCTAGTCTAATTCTAAATTCTATTAATTCTTATTCGTGTTCTCTACACATATTATGTCTATTCTTTATGTATAGGTACCTACCAAGACCAAAAAAGTTAGGTACCTAGGTAAAATACATTCGACAGCTGAGTTTGAAATAATAAAAGAAAACACATTGTCGATGCAATTCAAATCGATCACTGGATGAAGATGTTGGTTATCGAAAACGAACATTACTCATACTCAAGTAATTTGGGGTATTCGTTCAGAAATAGGTGATTACGTTATTATTACAGAGCGGTGCCGGAGCTAATTGAAAGATTTCCGAACCGAACATGTGCAGAGCGGCGTCCAAGCCTCTTATTAAAATTTTATGTGCGATTGCAGTGAAATTGTCATCTTTGGTTATTATTTTTGAATGTGATTATTATAGCACTTAGGTATGGAAAAATTAACAAAAACTAACCTTATAAATCCTGATATTGCAATTTATAGTTACAATAATAGCTCCATTTGTGACGATTTAGTATTTTAATTGTATTATCCTATCATTGACACGATCAGGCACGAATACTCTAGTAGAATATATCACTTTTTTGTAAAATAGTTACATACTTACCTAGTGAACATGAGATTTTGATAGATTTATAGTTTTACCTAACTTATATATTTATATACCTACGTTAGAAAGATTGCATGAAACGGCTTGAAAATTTGTAATTAAAACTTCAATGTTAGCCTTGTCGTTTGTATTTCCTCTGTTAGTAAGTGAAACGAGGTCCTTGGATCTTCTATTCTTTTCTCCATTTTCCTTTTTCTTTCGTCTATCCACCGTTTACAATTCTTTGTAGTTCGTAGTTTGTAGATATATTGTAGTTACAATATATCTGTAGGACACAATACTTTTATTTCTTGAAAGGTGTGCCCACCTTCCTTCTATTAAAAATATATATGCAAAACGTTGAACGAATCATTATCTAATAATAACCTAATAAATTAATTCATATTGACGTTATACCAAATTCATTTCTACCCTAAAAAGGAGCGTCACAAAATTAGAGACTCTCTTAATTTTCTACAAAAAGCCCCTTAAATTAACGACCATTAACTAATAACGGACCGCATTCATAAAAATTAACCACTTAATAAAATACAGAAGAAGTCAATGAGCCCTTAAAGACCCCAAAAGTTGGACGCAGTCATCGGGATCCTTTCAAAGAATGACTATATGAGCGCAATTTACCCACGGACATTGCAAAAAAACCTATTGTTACTGGCACAAAAGAAGACGTCATAGCGTTTAAAAGGGATTCCAAATTCGAACAAACGTGAAAAGGAAAGGCGGGAATTGTCTATGCTCCATATGCTACAAGATTAACACGTTAAACAGCAAATAGCCATTTGTCATTTGCAGCGAGCGCCAACACAACACCGCTTGATTGAGGAAGTCATTTCTTGTATTTCAGAACGGAAATAACATTTTTTTAACATCCACCTGTATGCTCACCGCGGGATATTAAAGATTATTGTTAAAATATATCCTTATCATTACCTACACGTGCATTAGATAGATATATATCTACCTATTACATAAAAATATATCACGGACACAAATAATGGTAGTTTATCATATCCATGGGTTTAGAAAACAAGTACTTACCTCTTTTTGTTATGATATGGAGCACGTTAATCATTATTAAACATGAATGTACTAAAATACAGGGACATTACGATTTTTTATATTTTTTACACGAGTTGTCATTTCAAATTACCTTAGTACCTAGACAAGGTCATGCATGACGATAATGGAATGGAACATGAACTAATCACATTGTACGAAGTAGGTAATGCTGGGTAAATATGACATTAACGTTATTACACTGATGCAATCTGAATAATCGCTGTTCGCTACATTAACTGCAATTTTGTCTCTATTTATTTACTAAACAGCGGCGATAGCCTAGCCTCGATACTCGATTCACATTAGTGAGCTCGTGAATGCAAATCCTCGGCCAGTACCTAGGTACTACTGAGTTTCTACTTAAGTACAGATTTAAAAAAAAGTGTCATTAGCTCAGCGGTGGGGGAAAACATCGTGAGGAAACCCACATGCTCCGGAAATAAAAAGAAATCTGGAGTAGGTATGTGATCCACCAATCCCGCACTGGGCACTGGGATTTCGGCCCACAAACCCCCAGTGATTTAATAGGGGAGTCCTGTGCCCTGCAGTGAGACGTTATACTTAAGCTAACGACACAAGTGCAAGTTCTTTACTAAAGTATGTATTTACATAAACTCATACCACGAATTTTCTAATAGAATAAGTAAGATAATGTACTTTGTTCATTGCGTAATTTCTAAAATATTTCTCATCAAAATTGGCAAAATGATAACACTGATTGCAAAGGATGTCTCTCTGTTTGTTTGGGCTGTCGTACAGGGGTTACAAGGATAAGATCTCTCTGAAGATTTTAGTATTATAGTTAGCAGGGCCGTCTTTACCAGGGGGTGCAAGGGGTGCGGTGCACCCCGGGCGCCCACCTTTTAAAGGTAATGAAAAAATATAACGCTATAGTAAACAATTACACAATAGGATATTTGACTGTCATAGGATACACAATAGGATATTTGACTGTCATAGGATACACAATAGGATATTTGACTGTCATAGGATACACAATAGGATGTTTGACTGTCTTAGGATACACTCCCGCACCCCGGCGCAGAATAGACTTAAGACGGCCCTGATAGTTAGCAAACTTTGACAGTACACATGCGTGTGTAGTGCCGTGTATAGTATAATACCGAAGTGATTGAAACAGTACTTTTTATCAGTCAGAGGAGTTTTTAGTAAAAAGAAGTAGTTTTTATAAACTAACAATTAATTACCTATTAACTATCAAATAGTAGTCAAAATAAAGTTCAAAATGCACAGCGCCTATAATAAAAGGGTAAAAAAGTAACAATGCAATCAAAGTCAATGCAAACCCAGCTAGCTCTACTGTCGACACTCGCATTTGGAATTATTATGTTTTATTATCCCACAAATTATTGAGCTCCTATACAACCTCCTGTGGGGTCCGCAAAGGTGTCAGCCCCAACACATTTATATTACCCCCTATTATGAAAAAAAAAAGAAAAAAAGGCGGCAAAAAGCTACCGCCATTATGCCGCGTACGTATACAGCGTGATTTTATACGAATAAGTGCGAGTTTGAAATAGATTTTTAAGACGAAATAGCTGAGTAATTGATAGTGAATGGCGCGATTTGTTAATTTGGAAAACGATGGGGGTGCGTGCAGCTATAAAACAGTTTTTTAGAATTTAATACGCCTTTAATTATAATTTTAATGTTTAAAAATAGTTTTAATGTAACATGCCTATAGCAGGATTACTCACAACTCTTAGTAACCCTTCAAAATGAATATTGTTTTGAATATTGTTCAAAATGTGTGTGTCTTTGTATGTGTTGTGTGTCTTTCGACCCACAACACAGGGAATCCTAGTGTCAGACATTGAGTGTGGCGTTATTTATAAAAAAAAAAAAGTCGGGTGGGGCTGTGTCGGGGCACACGGCCGTTGGTTTAACGTGAAACGTCTATGTCGGCGAGTCGCTTTTATGTCGCTGGTATCTTCACTCGTTATGTTCATTGGTACAGGTACAGCAGAGGTAGAGGTGCTCGCGGAGTCGGCATCGTTCACTAAGCTTGCCGTGGCAGCTTTGCGACACCGCTCCCGAAACCGCCTCACTCACTCGGCGCCGCACATTGTGGTACCTGTGTGTGGCCCATAACCTCCTCTTTCCAACGATAGGCTTGATTTATATTTTCGACTGGCTCTTGCACGGGCTGAGGCCGACATATTGTATCTCAATACTTTTTTATAGACTTACTTGTTATTTTTACGTATAAATATTGTCTAAATTACACTATTTTTTGCTTAAATCAATCGGTCTAGATAAACTCTATACACACACGCACGAATCACCTCGCTATCACGTCTGAGTCGTGAGTTACGCTGAACAGAAAGGAGCGACAGCTCCGGTTTCGGCCATTCTGCGCGGTGCCTCTTCCCCGCCAACCCGCCGAGCCCCGACGCAAACTCAAGGTCGTAGCAACGAACTGACTATATAAGCTAAATAATGACACTAGATTTATGTCTTTAAGACTAATAGTTTTGTAATTATTAAGGTAAGACGATATAGATCTTTTCGTTACGGTTCACTATTCTAACCTGGTACTCGTATGTTTCGGTGTGATTTTAAAGACGTTTCTCGTCAAAAACTACGAGTTCATAAGTAAAGTAATGTAGATTTAATAATATGTAATTTTATATCTGTCAGTATCTACCTAAGAACCTACGCACTTGCATTAGGTATTTTGTAAATGTCGTGTTGACTTAAAACTCTACTTTTTCCCTTTTTATATTGGAAAGTAATGTTGCAGACATCAGTCAAGAATGACTTATGTTGGATACGCCCGCGCCACCTATCTACCTTAGAGATTTAGGAATGGATTTGGAAGAATTGGGAAAGGATTATTTGGGAATGAGGGGGATTGAGAAAGGTGGAGATTTCGAGGGAATAAGAGGTAGGTATATCGGGATGAGAAAAAATTGTCATCCCACTATACCTAGGTACCTACTACCCAATTTCTCTCGGGAGGTGATGGGATGGATAGTAATGAGTATAATTGGACAAGGAATTTTGTTTATTAACTTACTTTTGTTACTCTCTATACTGTGAGATGAGATAGTTAGGTAATTAATGGATGTAATAGGATCAAATAGGTACTCCTCATGGTGAGGCAGCATAATGAAGACTTCCCTCATCTTATTATACTCCCTATCCGACAGAATGGGACGGGAAGGACATATGGGCTTTAACAACTCTTATTCACTTGCGATTGCGAACCACATTGCTACAAGGTAGTCTTTTGAGGTGGGTAGTAGGTACTGAGGTGGAATGCGTTCCGTCGGCTTCGATCGGCTAATCTCCTCTATTATGTTTTGCTTGTGCCAATTTTCGTTTGTACAGTAATATAAGTTAAAATTCAATTTAGTACTTATGAATCTCCTGCAAAATTTGATTAAAAAATCTTTGGCGAAGTTGAAGTTGTTACTACAAAGTAGGTATTTGTGTAATAAATAAATTTCTAAACACTTTTGCTAATGAAGGCCATTCCAAACCTAATAGGTCCTTAATAGACGCAAGGTGCGTATGTCTATCCTTGTTCATCCTATTGTGAGAGAATGAGGCAGGTGATGGTGACCTCAGTTAATTTAATTATATTATCCTCGTACACCTTCATCACGTCCTATCTTTCGTCCATCTGTGGTATAGATTGTGTGGTTCGGTATAATACGTTCGATGAAACAAGGTGCGTTTCGTAGTTGAGTTTACATAAATGAGAAATATGAATATTGTTTTATTGATATTATTTGTCATAAGAATTTTAAATACATATACAACTGTTGATACATAATAATAAAACTTGTATCAGCATAAAATGTCTCACTGCAGGGACTCAGAGCTCCCCTTAGCAAACAACGGACGGGGGGGGGGGGGGGGGGGTTCGGGTTCTTCCGGTCAGTAATACAACACGCGAGCCCAGTGCGAGTTCTGAGCATGATGGTTTCCTCATAATGTTTTCCCTCACCGCCGAGCTAGTGACACTTTTTAAAAATCCGTACATAAGTTGAAGCTCAGTGGCACGAGAATTTGAACTCATGATAAACCTAGGCAAGCACCGCTCTAAATTTTTAATAATATAACACCTTACAAAAAATTAAACAACATCAGGGGCTAATATTTAAAATAAAAACACCTACATTCTAGTAAATACCATACAAGCTGCCAACATACTTTCAGCCTAGGTCTCTCCATTTCTGGATAAAGACCTTTCTCAGGACTCGCTACCCACACTCTCTTTGGCTTTTCTCGTCCAACCAATATCTACCTACCGGCAAATTTCTTAAAGATGTCGATGAACTAACATAATTATTAACATAACATAAAATAGAAATTTAAATTCCACTTATTTTAGTAAATACAATTTAGAATGCACTAGTTTGGAGCACAACTGTACCTAATAAGAAAGCTTATTGTAGAAAGAGAAAAGAATTGGGAACGATATTGAATAGGGAGTACGTAGGTATGAGATAGGTAGGTAGGACTGGATGCGAAGTTTTCTTAACCTTATGAGGATTACAGTGTAATGGTATATCTATAAGGAGTTAGGTATAATTAGATGAAAGTCTTCTTATCTACGTAATAAAAATCTAACACTGACTGACTGACAGACAACGCACAGCCTGAACCGGTGAGTCTAGAAGCATGAAATTTTGCACAGGAGCTCCTTATATAACGTAGATGAGCACTAAGAAAGGATTTTCGAAAATTCATCCCGTAAGGGTGTGAAATAAGGGACGAAAGTTTGTATGGGAGAAAAGTCGGATGGTTCCTGAGATGTTATCGATGAGGAATCTCATCGGGCACACGGCTAGTACATAAATAAAATGCGATAGAAATTGGGCTCTGGCAAATCTTATTTCTGAAACACTTCTATAAGTTTCACAGCAGTCATGTGTTGGCTGTGAAAAAAGGGTAACTCAGCCAATCGGGCTCTCTTAGCAACTTTGTGATCGCAGCATGCGCTATCCCCTTGAAAATACTATTAAATAATAAATATGTAATGATAAATTAAATTAAATTTAAACAACACAACACAGCTTAAATTCAAGTTTATTCATACATAATTCCTTTATTCAACAAAACTCTTTAAAATTGGTGGAACTTTTGAAAATGACTGAAAATGGCATGGATTAGTCATGAAAAAGGTAAAGGCTACAGCGACACCTTCACTCTAGGTAGGTATACCTACTACTAAACAAGAGGTAGTTATTTATACAAACACTTTATTATCCTTATTATCCTGTTAAAATTATTATCCTTACTCATAAATATAAGTGAAGTCGTAAGTATAAAAGTCACATAAAAGGAGAATACGTAGGTAGTAAAATATTACAAGATTTCTAAAGCGCGCGCCACGAGCAGACCACTTTACTAGACCCCTTATATTATTGTACCTTAATATGAGGGGGCTAGTAAAGTGGGCGTTGATTGACGATTTTATACAAGACCAGTCTTAGCTGACCTCATGTCAATGACTGAATTCCTTCCTGCTCGTGGCGCGCGTTTTATTACCTAGTAAACCTGCTTGGGCCATATCTGTAGCTGAATCTAGAGCTTGGCGCTGGTTATAAATTACTGGATATATTATAAATTATATAATTACTGGATAAAAACTGGTAAACATAGAAAAGGGGAAAAAATTAAGCAAAATGAATAGCAAAAAGCCGGTATTGCGCAAATAAGTTTTGTAGTAGGTAAGTACCTAGGTATCGAAAATGTTATTGTCCATTATGGCCGCTATTTCGATACGCCAGAGGCCTTTTTGGTTGTATTTGCTACTTCTTGCCATAAAAATCTCATGCAATAACCAAAGTCTACAGTGGTTCCAATCTCCGGTGAAAATTTCTCTAAATTTCCTCCGGGGCAATGTCCTAATTCACAATTAATACTTACTTGTTACCGGCTACCACAAGCCCTAAGGAACTACACCATCTCTAAGAGTTTTGAGGGCAAACGTAGGGATGTTTGCCAATAGGGATAGCAACATGGCAAACATGAGGGCATGCAGAAGATAATGTGCACCGCGAGGCCCATGTTCAACCGTGTATATAAAATATCTGGTGAAGACGACGTCGATGATCAATTACCCACAGATAGCCCAGGTATATCTATTCTCTACTCCATTCGTGAGGTTGTAAGATGAAATCCTCGGCCCATACCACAGAGTTTTATGTGAATATCATAAGGAGATCCCATGGACTTTGATTTTTTTTAAACGACTGGACCGATTTCGTTGAAACTTCGTACCTAGATAAATTGTAATCCGGATTTAATACATTGGATACTATTCATGTAGACGTCGCGAATAAAAGCTGTTTTAAAATATAAAATCTGAAGCATGTGTATCAACCGCGTGGTAGATTGTGGGCCGAAGTGAGGAGGCCTGTGTCTTGCAATGGGACGTTTATAGGCCAATATCGAACCTACAATCGGACCCTAAAATTAAAATGCGCACTACATTCAAGTGAACTGACTATACTATATTGGCGACGTAGGCAGCGGTTCGTTATTTAATAACCCCATATTTGAGCGGACACCCCGAGCGTCGAATTATAGGGCAGTTTTTGTAAATAAAACGCCGCCCGGGCGGTTTGGGTAAAATACCATTATTTGAAAATCGACGTGGCATGGGTGAGGCGAACTTTGGAACACCGCATGTTAGACATACTTTTCCTATTCTTTTATTAATTAAATTTATTTCTTTAATTTATTCATGCCTTAATAGATTCACCTAATGCAGTGCAATCAGCCATTTCAGTATCCACGGCTGGACATGGGCCTCCTCATTGACAGTGTCTTGTGCATGAGAAATGTAGGTATGGCTTTGAAACGCAACGCTGGCCAAGCGGGTTGGCGAGTCCACTCTTTCAGAGGTGGTGTAGTTCCTCGGGGCTCGTGGTAGCCGCTTTGTTATCCCTTAGTTACCATTTACGACAACCACGGTAGGAGATGGGGTGGTGTGCTGGCCGACACCACACAGCATGTCTTGTTGGTCAGAACTAATTAATGTACGAAAGCCTAAATTATTCTCTAACAATCATTCTTTGGACAAAACACAAAAGGGGTGTAACCTAAAAATAAACATTATACAAGCTTAAGGGTATTTATTCCCGATCTTCATTCGTGAAGTCGTGAGTTCAAATCCCTGGCCCATACTCCTGAGTTTGAAGCATAAGTAGGTCCGGGGTTTAACAAAAATATCACTAGTGCGGAAGGAAAACATTGTGCTTCACATGCTCTAGAATTAAAAAAAAACTGTTTCAAATTTTAGTTTTTTTTTTTATTATACTATTCAGGCCTCCCTTCGTATTCCAGAATAGGGTTTGTTTTATATCAACCTTTTTTAACGTCCCACTGCAGTGCACAGGCCTTCCCTAGTGAATCACTGGGTGTGTTTCGGGCCATAATTCACCACGCGAGCCCAGTGCGGATTAGTGAATATAGGATACATGCTCCACATTTTAAAAACCTTAACCCACAAAAATTAAACTAATAAGTAACAGGGAGAAAACAGAACCCAAATATTTTAAAATCTTTGTCAATTTGTTTCAAAAATAACCATGTCCCTACTGTACCTATGTGGGTAGGTAAATAAGCAAACATCGATGTACAACTTAAAACTACCCCAAATTAAATTAAAACCAATTAAAAACCAAAAAAAACTCCATTAGATGACCTTCCGGATTCTAGTTTTACGTTAGATATTGATTTAGATAAGTTAATCGATTTCAAAATCAATCGATTATTTTTTACCTTCTGCGTTTTAAGTAATTATGCGTTAGAGTGGGAAGTTTGTGAGTTTTTGAAGGTCAGATACGGGACCTTTTTATTTTTTAATTGGTTGTGTGTTAGATAAAAAGGTGTAGATACTTACCTATGGTTTTTTTACTTATATTTTGGGGGAATGGGCGGGACTATTTTTAACTTATTTACAACTCTAATTTGATCGTTTTTTTCAATCGCTTAGAATCCGATTTCAGTTGAGAAATCGACATTAAAGACATATAATTTTAATCACCTTATTTTACAAAACTGGCTAGATTTAAAAAAAACACAAAACCGCTTTTGATAAAAAATACCTAGATATCTAGGTATCTATCTACATTAAAAACTTCCTAAATAAATTGATTTAAACATTAAATCAACAGAAGATTAAATTGAATTAATTAAGAAGATAAAATAATTTAATTAACTAGTTAAAAATATTAAATTAAAAGATTTAATTAATTTCTTATATCTAAGTATAGGTAGATATAATTTGTTATTCCTTTCTTAATATTCTTATACCTACCTAAATCGGAACGATAGTTCTCCGAGGTATAGTCTTTTAGGTCAGATTAATCGATAATACTCGATTTATATAATCAGATAGATAAGAAACTAGAACTACTGATATATACCTAAGTACCTACTTACCAATAAAATCTTACGAGATAAGTAATCTGTAAGTAAGTATGTACGCAAAAAGAAGAAATGTATGTACCTACTTATGTTTACTTTCAACCGATCTGCTGTCTAAACTACTTATTTCTCTAACTGGACGCTACCGTCTACATATTTTGCGAATAATCCCAAAAATGTGTTTATTTCTGGTATTTCAGAAGCCAGTTGGTTCCTTCCCTTTTACCAGCATGTTTTCTTTCGCCTTATGCCCGCTGGGCTGGTAAATAGAAGCATTTTCAACTTTTATTTCATATTCATCAGCGTCCACAAATGTAACTTACACTTACTTACCAAATAAAAAAAAATACAATAAAATTATTATGTAACTTTCAACTTGAACATATCGATGAAGGAGTGTTGAAAGGAGAACGCAATTTCAAAGAAAATTAACCAGAGATGAATACAGTGTTACGAAGAAAATTAACAAAAATTGCTTTTAATATTTCGATTAAAACACCCGCAGCAAAAACGCCACTTATTGTAATGAAACATCGAATTTAATTCACACCTACGTTCACAAAACAAAATAATAACACGTAAAAGTAGGGCAAACATTGTAAATTAAAATTTGCGATACTAAAACCGCAATGGAACCTTTGTATGTGTTACAATGATACCTCGAAGCGGTATTGAATCAATAGTGGATTTTATAAAAGAATCGCTTTCCAAAAAATTACGAATTCCGAATGCATCACGACTTGTGTTCATTATTAAAACACGCCAACCGCATTTTTATTCATAATAAAATTTAATGTGCTAAATATCTCGTCTCCGATGTTATTGACACCGCACAGGCCGCAACATAAAAGTTTGAACCTTCTGCAAAACGTATGCAACCCAAAACAGATCTTATAACATATTACTAAAGACCAGAATTATATTAAAATTTTAAGTAATTTATCGTTGTTGTATGTGCCAAAATGGCTTGCAATAAAAGAAGACTCTCGAATTGAACAAAAGATGATTTCAATTGGACGACGAAATGAATTCTGAATATCGACACTTTGCCTGTCTCGATTTCAAAATAATGTTAATTGTCCTTTGCACAATATGCAAATTGTTCATTATGAAACTTAATTATACATTATTATTTTCTCAATGATTCTCTCAAATTAGCCAGCTATTGCATTATAATATGTTTCTTATTTAAAAGAAATCTGGGGGGGCGTGTCAACGTTTGTCATTCTGTAGGTACTGAAGTTGGCATGTACCGCGGGTATCTCTGTCTATGGGGAGAATTTGCACGCCGATGAGACAGAGTAGGTACCTATGTACGGACTGGATTAATGTGGTCATTTGAATATGACATCTTTTATACCCCATACTTTAGCAAATAAATGAAAAATCTGAATCCGACAGTTGAATCTGAATCTGAATAAATTTGAATATTGACATTAAATAGACTTATTGAATTTGGTCAAGATTTGCTATCTAAAATATCGTTGGTTCAAGATTATGTTGAAAAGAAAACGCGCTCGACATTCGATTTTTAGAATAAATCAATAAAAACGTTACTGTTTAAGATAAACCTTTACCAAAAGATTGCCTGGAAGAAATCGCTTTAACGATAGGGCCACCGCGGTGGCCCTATCGTTAAAGCTAAATTAAAGTTTAAAGTTTAAAATTAAAGTTAAACCTATCGTTAAATTGAAATGAAACTAAAAATGGCTAATGGGGAGAAAATACAAAATATTCCAAAAATTATTTTAGTTCTGATTAATGAGATTTTTGGATATTTAGATCACTTTTGACCTTTTTTTCTTAAACAATATTATCTATTTACTCAATCTTTAGGTAAAGTGGGAGTTTTGGGTAATGTATTAGTATGTAGTATATTTTTTTTATCGTGCGGTCAGATGTGGTTAATGTTTTGTTATCACTGTGTGAATTACATGTTTCTCATATAGTTTATGTATTTCTCTATCGCGGTGAAGGAAAAGGGAGCAAGTGGTATCTAGTTATAGTTGTTAGTGTACATTATCAGTACCTACCTACTACTAACCACCTTCATAGATAGTGGTTAGGAACTTGATAATGACACTAGATAGTAATATTTTTTCACACGAAATTTCAGTATAAAAGTTATTGATTTACGTTGTCATTTACCAGTACTTTAGTGTGCTTTAACATAATATAGTCTTCACCAACCTCGGTAAAAAAAAAGTAGTTAAAAATAAAAACAAAATGAGTGAATTTGTTGTGCCTCGACGAGTATTATGCGAATTTTTTATTGGCCATGGAACAAAATCAGAAGATATTCAAAAATACTTAGAACAACACCACCATTTGTCGTCTGAAAAAAGTGAATTAATTGTGAAACGTATTCAAAAAACGCTTATAACAGCGTTTAACGATCGGTGGACCAAATCTAACCGAACTAAAGAACGTTTCTTTAGTAATAATATATCGTGGTTAGACGGTGAATTTAAGGTACAATTCGAAGAAGCACCGATGGATATTACACCTACAACATCTGAAAAACGTGGACGTCCACCAAAGTCTTATGAAGATCTATCAGAGAAATCGAAAAAAAGAAAGAATATGGAATTGGTACAAGAATATGGACTCGAGTATATACATAATGCATACGTTCAAGGATTGCGGGCTGAAGGAGAAATCGAAGAAGCTACTGTTGTTTCAATGATGCGGAATTGTGAAAGAAATGAAAAAAGGATCATGAAGGAAAAATTATTGCATGAAAGTCGCAATGGAACAGATTTTACGGTGGATGAAGCTTTAAGTATGTTTGCAGATTTAGATCTTTCGAAATCACAATACGGATTTCTTCGAGCAAGTTTGATTAACAAAAACTTCGACATATTGCCATCATATAATATACTGACGAACGCCAAAAAACTGTGTTATCCTCCACTATCCAGCATTCAAATAACCGATATAAGTGCTAAAGTAAATCTACAAGATTTGCTGGATCACACTTGTGCTCGCATCTTAAAGATTGAAAATGTTTACAACCCAAGAAGAAAATCTCTTAAATTGTTTACCAAGTGGGGATGTGATGGTTCATCGGGGCAAAGCGAATATAAACAAGTTTTAACAGATGAGAGTGACTTAGTCTCAGATACAAACTTATTTATAGCGTCTTTGGTACCAATAAAGCTGACTGACACAGAAACACATGAGATAATTTGGCAAAATCCGGCTTGTTCTTCTATTCGTTATTGCCGACCAATCCTGATGGAACTTGCAAAAGAAACGCCCGAGAAAACCCGATCAGTGGTTGGTGATATTCGGGGTCAAATTAATAATTTGCAAACATCAAAGATACACAAGGAGACGCAGGTAATTGAAATAAGTCACGATCTATTTCTAACTATGGTGGATGGAAAAGTTACACAAGTTCTTACTGACACAAGTTCTGGAGCTGTATGTACAGTGTGTGGGGCTAAGCCAAGTGAAATGAATAATTTGGAGAAGATTGCATCAAAGCCAGATAATATAAATGCTTACGAATACGGTTTGTCTACGTTACACGCGTGGATCAGGTGCATGGAGCTAATTTTACATATTTCATATAACCTTTCATTTCAAAAATGGGCTGCGAGAACTTCGGAAGATAAAAAAAGTAAAGAAGACAAGAAAAAGCTTGTACAAAGTTTGTTTCGAAGCCGGATGGGATTGCACGTTGATAAGCCCCGACAAGGAAGTGGAAACAGTAATGACGGCAATACAGCTCGGCGTTTTTTTGAGAACTACTACTGCGCTTGAGAAATTACAGGGGTTGACGAGGAACTTATTAAAAGGTTCTATGTTATTCTGCAAACCATGGCATCCGGTATTGCTGTAAATCCAGAAAAATTTGGTGAATATACTCGTGCAACCGCACAACTGTACGTAACAAAATATATGTGGTATGATATGCCTTCTTCAGTACATAAAATCTTAATACATGGGGAAAGTATAATAAGACATTTTGCTGTTCTGCCCATTGGTCATTTATCTGAGGATGCCCAAGAATCGCGTAATAAAGATTACAAAAAATTCAGATTGCATCATGCTAGAAAATGCTCTAGGTCCGCAACAAACGAAGACGTATTTCATGGTCTTCTATTTACGTCAGATCCTTATATATCAAGTATCAGAAAACCATCAGTCACTATATCCAAGAAATTGTTAGAGGAAGCTAAGAACCTCTTAGCTATTTAAATCGAAATAATTTCGTACATTATTTGTAAAACATATTTTTGGAGTGGGTTATTATATATTTGTCATTTATTTAAATGTAAGATTCATATGTAATATAAAATAACATAAAATAGGTTTATTAATATCATAAAACTGTAAAATTATAATTCAATAAGTTAACCAAACCATGGTTTAATATTAAAATAATACATTTTTATTTTGTTTTATTTTATATTATTTATTAAACATTTGACAATGATACATTCATTATTGGATTGTATGTACTCTGGAGACACTACATACCAAATTTCAGCGATTTACTTCAATCAACAAAAAAGTTACAGATTTTTGAGACGGTACGCACGGTTCTGTCCCACTGTGCACCGGTTGTATCTAGGCAGGTACTTATAATTAATTGTACATAGGTAGTTTGTATTTCTCTGTATGTTTTTGGTATAAGTACAATTGTACTTAATTAAGTGTATCCATGAAGCCATAAAAAATTGCTGTTTAATATAAAGCAATGAAATACATTATGTTTTAAGATTTCACGGAAGTCCCGATGTCTTAGAAAATAGAACCAAAAAATGGTCCCTATTCTTAGATAATCTCTCGAGTATAATTTACTTTATATTACTTATAATTATAAATAATAATAAAATAATTGTTAAAGACATTTAGGTAGGTACATATAAATGTATAAATATTATATATACCTACCTACCTACCTAAATGGAACTATTTCAATACTTTTACAACTAAATACCATAAGGTGCGATTATCGCTTTATGACAGTTTAAATAATAGTGCATCCTTTTCTATCTTTATAGTACAAAAAAGACCATTAGATATTAGATTTTCCAAACGCAATAATCGTAAGTTTTGAACTGCGGCCCAATATGGCACATTTAGCATCTATATGCTACAGGTTAAAACTAACTGGAAGATTATGCAAAAGATTATAGATGGATATTACCCATGTCTTACATTTTGATATTAACATCGATCAACCAAAATACAGAGATGTTGCATTAAGGCCCTAAAAGTGAGACGTTTACAAGGCAGTCAAATTTACATACCTCCTGTCAATTCAGTTCGTCATGAGGCGGCAAAAAAGTATTAAGAATAACTACGAAAACCACATTTTTTTCAATAACGGGGTGTCGTCAATATAAAATAATACCTGAATGTTAAAAATATAGAAATAAGTGAAAAACAATACTTTATTGCAATACTAATAAAAAAACAATTCTATATTTTTCTATATAAGTATAAACCGAAAATATACGAATGCTGTAGTATTTGGCGGTAAATGGGTTGTCATCTACCTATATAAATAAAAATTAAATGCTGTTCGTTGGTAAGCGCATCACTTGAGAACGGCTCGATCGATTTGATTAATTTTTTAAAAAAATGTTCGTAATAGTCCGCATAAGGTTTTTAGGTAAAGAAAAAGTGGAAAAGTTGCCCGGAAAATTCGGGAATTTTTCTATGGGATATTTGTATGAACTTATTGAAATTATTGTACTTAGGTATTATTGAAATTTGGACAAGACAACGTCTGTCGGGTCAGTTAGTTAACTATAAGTAAGTAGGTACTTAAATAAAGCAAAGGTTTTCAAAAAAGTAGATATCTACTCAATTAATACTTCTTGTTTATCCGTAACATTACTTACACTTATACCATGGCATTTCATATGTATGTACACTGTTTGGCTACAAAGAATTATCCATCTATGTACCTACCTATTCTGCTTGATCTATGGATATCAATAAGACTATACCATAGATTACATAATTTTCTGTTGATAAACATTTCTGCAAATCGTTTTAAACCCTATGGATATTACTACTATTAGTAGCAATTTCCACGCGATAAGACTGATAAGGTTTCATAAATAATGGGCAGTCTACTTAATTGAATTATGTTTACAAATGTGGCTTGTCACAGTGCTTAGACGCGCTTCAACTCGGCCTCTGATTGGTCGGTAAGAATAATGGCGGACGCATGACATTAGCAAATAATGTTGGCCTAATAATCGATAAGAAATGAAAATTATACTACGAGTAATATATGAGGAGTATGAGTATAATATCGAAGTAATATCCCAGCCTAGATCTTATCTGAATCTTGCCTCCGTAAAAATAGTCATAAATGAAAGACAGTGGTAACGATAATGTTTGTCTGCTACCTATATAAGAAAATAGGTAGGTACTTATAAAGATGTATCCTATAAGGATACCCTGTAAGAATGTAGTTATGTAAACCAGATCGAACCCACAAAACTTGTTAAATTAGGTACCTATGTCATGTGTAGAGAGCCAGAATCTACAAGTCAGCTTTAACATACCTGTGCATAAAAGGTTTAAATATCATTTTATCTATTACCTACCTACCTACATTGCGAAGGTTTTTGAACCGAACTAATTTTCGTTTTTTTTATCGGATATCTACTAGAAATCGTCGTTTTTGTAAAATAAGATTTTGTAAGTAGGACATCCGGTTAAAGTATATGGAAAATATAGAGTAATTAACAGCATGCGCAGAGAAATTGCCTCTTGAAAGAAAATAGACAAACTCTTTTTATACACCAACATATTAT
Organism: Sesia apiformis; assembly: GCA_914767545.1. Lineage (NCBI taxonomy): Eukaryota > Metazoa > Arthropoda > Insecta > Lepidoptera > Sesiidae > Sesia > Sesia apiformis. The sequence goes on along the minus strand of OU611970.1, from coordinate 6,215,165 downwards.
GTTGCAAAAATACAATTTAAATAAGTACCAAACACGAAAAGTACCTACAACAGGCGGCCTATCGCCAAAGCGACATTTAGGTCCGTAGATCGTCGTGTTCCCCTAAGAGATATAGTTAAAAGAGGGTAATCAACTTCTACTAGAGTGGAAAGAGGTAAGGTTTGTTTCAATAGCTCCTTATAATGTAAAGAAAACCTAATACAAAATTAAAGAGGAAACCTAGTACGATACTTAAAGAGTGTAAATATCTGTTTCTAAATTCACGAGCACCAAAAACTCACGGACGGTGTAGGAGAGGCGGCGCTTAGCAGGGCGCACGCCCAGAGTGATGCAGAGCGGGCACTGCCGCCGACTGGAAACAGCGGTCGGACGGGGCGATGGCGGCCAGGCGCAAGAAGCGGCGCCCAGGTAGACCACCAGCGCCCAAAGAGCACGGACCAGAGCTGCGACGGCCGGCGCAGTGGCCCAGATGTGATGTCCAGGATAGCTCAGTCCCCGGAACAGGCGTGTGACTTTTTCCAAAACGTCTTCACAGATCGCTCTCCAAACAAAAACTCTCCGTGCGGCGCCTTAGATTTTTCACTCTTGTTTCTCCCTTGACAGAATTCATGGATTTATCCATTTTTTTAATTTCAGATTTTTATGATCTCGAAAAGTTTCTAGCCAGTACTATTCTTCGTGTAGATGGGTAATGTGTTACAGACGTTATAAATATTGAATTAGAATACAGATATCAAAATACATAGTAAAAATAGAGAGTACGAAATTGAGCTATTGCAACGAATGTTACAAGATGTACAATTAACATATAATATATTATTCCATGTTACCTAATGTAATCAGCCATAAAAGGTTTAATCCCAACATCCCCGAACGGCCCGTCCCCGGTGAGACGGTGTCCAACCTCAAATATCTTTCTTTGGTCATCCTAAACAAGGGTGGCTAGAGCGAAATAAAACTTTCTATTCCACTTTGTAGGTGGAATGTGGTGGAATGCAAAGGTAGGTGGAATAAAACATTGTACTTATAAAATGTATATCTTTTAAAATGCTACAAAGAATTTAATAATAACTGTATTACGTTCATTATTCTAAATTAAAAGTAAGTTTTAATGACGTTCGACTTCGTTTAAGATTCTCCCTATTGCGTTTTCAAGCGCGTTTAAGTGTTACATAATCAAACGCACGCAGTCTTTAGTTGAGTAGCAAACCGCTGTTGGTGTTTTCAACTACAACCTACAACACAGTATTCAACCAAAAATGGTAAATAATATCGAGAAAAGGGTGCAGTGATCGGTAGTGCGGCCAGTTTAGGCAGTTTTAGTTGTAGGATTACTACAGGGCCCCTGATGAAATTTATTATAGTTTTATTATAGAATACATAAGTTTTGGGTACCTAAATTATTTTTATATGATATAAATTGGTTGAGCTTGTTTTATCCACTTTATTTCTCAGCATTTGATCATAAAAACACACCTTTAAAACAGTGCCCAAAAGTTGACGTCTAACAGGTTCTTTGTCAATCAGAATAATTGGACGCTGAACACTGCTTTATAGCAATTTAATTTTTAACAAACACAGTGTTAAACTGTGTCTCCTTGCGAGTCTAATTGACAGTGTTGAGGTGTTAGCACTATTGCGTTGCGTTTTATAATGCAAACCGCATTCATTCTGAGGAAGCCGCGCGGTAATTTAAATATTTGACAGAACAATAGCGTACCTATTGTCTAGTGTTGGAATTAGAGATTTGCTAACTTGACATTAAAATATAGTCATTATTAGTAACGATTTCTAAAATAGATACCTATAGGTATTTGTGATGTTATCTGTGCAAAGGAATATAGAGTAAAGGAGCCTAATATGAGACCCTACCCTAATATGAGACCCTCGTAATATAGACAAACTACGAACGATATTGTAAAAGCATGGATCGGAATGTAGAGCAGCCATATTAAAAACAATGGACAACTGATTCGACAGTTGTCGCTCAGCGTCTAATTGTGTTACACGTGTTTTTATGTTTGTTCGACCTTGAAACTTTTAACCTAAGTGTGTTGATTGGAATATTACGCGAGAAGGTAAGCTTTATTGTAAATTGTAGTAATTGATATTTTAAAGTAATATTACTAATTTTAATATTTTAAGGCGTTTATGTTTGTAATTATTTGTTGACACCCTAATTTAAATAAATTCATAAAATTTTAGAAAGGCCTTAATATGAGACCCTTCGAGTGCCTAATATGAGATAGGGTCTCATATTACGGTACTCAAAGGCACATACTTTGAACACCTTTCAACTTTATTTTTGTCATTTTTTTCAGATGACACCGTCAACAAAACGAAAAAAATGGGATAAAAATGCCATGGTGTTAGCAGTAAAGGCTGTCAGAAACAAAGAAATGGGGTATAAACGTGCAGCAAAATTGTTTAATGTCCCGAAGGGTACTTTAGAACGTTACGTAAAGAATGCGACTCAATCTGTTGAAGAACTCGTATCTGTTAGTCTTGGACGTAAACCCGTGCTTGGTGAAGAGCTAGAAAACCAATTGGTTTCCTACTCCATCGACATGGACCAAAGATATTATGGATTAAGGAGAGGCGATATTCGACGAATGGCCTTCCAATTAGCCATACGGAATGGTAGATGTGGCAACTTTGCGTTAGACAAAGGTATCGCAGGAAAGAAATGGCTGCGTGGGTTCTTACGAAGGCATCCAAATTTATCAATACGAACTCCACAGGGCGTATCATCTGCCAGGGTTAAAGGGTTTAATCCAGAAAATGTAACTAAATTTTTTGAAATGTATGAACCAAGTTTTGATAGAATTCAACGACGTCCACATCGATTATATAATGTAGATGAAACCGGCTTAACCATTGTTCAACATAAACATAGTAAGGTAATCTCTTCTAAAGGTAAAAAACAAGTGGCAGCAATACAATCAGCAGAAAGGGGTGCTTTAATTACTGTAATAACTTGTATGAATGCTGCTGGTAACTATGTACCACCTCTGATTATTTAGCCCCGTAAAAACATGAAGCAAGAATTAATGGATGGTGCCCCGTCAGGTTCAATCTACGCATGTCATACTTCTGGATGGGTGCAAACAGACATTTTTACCAAGTGGTTTGACCATTTTATCGCATACACCAAACCTACAAGTGATGATCCTGTACTATTGGTTTTAGATGGCCACTATAGTCATACGCGAAATTTAGAAGTTATAAACAAGGCTCGAGATAGCAACATTATAATTGTGTGTTTGCCACCACATTCGACTCACAAGATGCAGCCTTTAGATGTAGAATTTATGGGACCTCTAAAGACTTATTATGCACAAGAGATTGAGAATTGGCTACGAAACCATCCCAATCGATCTGTTACGTCTCTTAACATTGCAAGTCTTTTTTGTAGTGCATATAATAGAGCTGCTACAATGGAAGCGTCAGTTAATTCTTTTCGAAAAACAGGGTTATGTCCTTGTAATAAAAATATTTTCAGAGACTATGATTTCGCCATACACAACACACATACATCAGAAGAAGACGTTGTGTTGCCAGAAAGCGAAGAACCTTCTGTGTCGGATAATGCACTGATCTCAGATCCACAAAAAGATGCTTCCGTACATGATGCAGCAAGGTCATCTAGACTGTTTGAACATGATGTAGCTGGGCCATCTAGACAGTTAGTTTCACCAGTTGATATAAGTCCACTGCCAAATACAACGAAAAACAAGACAGGAAACAGGGGTCGAAAACCAGGTACCGCAAATATTATCACATCGTCACCTTATAAAGCCAATTTAGAAGCAAGCCTCTCAAAAATTAACGAAACTAAAAAAAAATCTGTGTTAAGATCTCTAGAAAAAAAGAAAACAATAAAACGAAAGACCACTGCTTATCGCAAAAATACTCCTAAAGCTCACACATCATCTTCTTCCGACGCTTCTGATGAAGTAATAGAATTCTTGGATGACAGCGTCGATGACGACAGTGATATTGATGCTGAATGTCTCTTTTGTGGGTGCAATTATTCAACAGACAAGCATGGCGAACAATGGATCCAGTGCATAAAATGTTATCGCTGGGCTCATGAAGATTGCGGAGCAGATGACGCGCATTTTACCTGTCCATCGTGCTAAAAGCGCTGAAAATATATATTTTTTTATGGGTCTCATATTAGGCAACCTTCTAAAAATTAATAATAATCTATTGGGATTTTTTTTTTTTTTATAACACAAAATATTACTTAAACATTTGTATTATTTAGAAAGGTAATCTTAAATAAATGAATAACACGTACATCAGCCATACCGTTTTTATTTTTATTCTATTTTTCACGTTTTTATAATGTTTTTTCAAAATGGGTCTCATATTAGGCTCCTTTACTCTATTGTTGGTTTATACATTAACTTTGATTAGGTAATAGACATTCTAATTTAAAAAATCCTTGTCTCAAGATTCTGTTTGAACAGAAACATGCTCTGACATCTAATCTAGAATAAAGATATAAAGGGGGCGATAGTCCTGTCATACGTATTGTGTCTTACTTTAGTTAGATGTATTATGATAAATTGAACACACTTAAGCCGTATTATGATAAATCGAACACATTCAATTAGGGTGTTTTTTGTACTACACTAAATTTATTTCACTTTCCTAGTCTGTCATTATAAGTTTATAGATGGGTGTATTATAGCCTCACAAATAGACAAAAATAAACAAATTGATTTACTTTAATAAAATTCTTAATAATTTCGTTATAAAATCATTAAAAAAAAAGAAAAAACGATGGATGTTTTTTAAATAAATGTTCACAGAGATTTTTTAAGATACAATCAACCTATGTTTTTCCAGTGTTCTATGTCTACAGACCTCTCCCAACGTTACCACACACAGTCCTCCGCTTTTCTAACCCAGCTACCACCAGTAAATTTCGTCAAATCATCTGTCCACATTTTTTTAAATACGCTCAAGGTATTGAAGAGCCTATATAAAGTACCCATGTAAACTTCACCAGGCATTCCTATTTCTGTAAATAGAAATATCAAAACGTAGGTTCAACACAATAACCGTTCGATTTGCCTCGTACAATCTCGATAGCTACACAACATAAATAAGACACAGAATCGTAACCAAATTGGTACGTCTGAAATGGGCTACACGCACACATAGAAACGAACACTGGTGTTTATTATGCCCAAATTATGCGCAAAATTAAACTTATATAATTATTAATTAGACATTGCAATTTGAGAAGTAGGTATTCTCACCTAATTCTACCCTATTCTAATTTTTAATAATTTCATTTTTAATTTTAATGACAATTTGTGATACCTATTATCTGAAAAGGGGGGGACCATATTTGTATTGTAGCCTTCCAGATATTACCAGATTTCCTAGACTTCAGTGAAAACTTATTTTTTTTATTGCTTTTAGTAAAAATCAAATGATAAAGCATGCTGTTATTTAAACAGAATCTTGAAACAAGAAAATTTTAACCAACGCATCTGTTTGTTGGTTACCTTACCTTCATTATAGGTAAGTACAATATGCTCAATAATATTGAGAGCATTCTGTATATTAAAAATAATCAACTTGACTTATTATAGGTAGGTTTTATATTTATTATTAGGATTGATTATAGATATTTTATATTTATAATTAGTTTGAAATAGTTGGCCTTAATTTAACTAATGTAATATAATATGCGATTTAATAGTAATTGATTTCCTGAGAAAAAAAAAGGTACCCAATTAATTAATATCGAAAATTTAACGCGACAAATGACAATAATCATTATTAATGGATATTATTACTTAACTGTAACTGTAAAAAATATATTACAAAACGCTTGTCGAATTAGTATTTATATCTACGTGTAGGTACATACATCGACTGGTAGTATCCACCTATAGCCCACCTTGATTTTTATTACCGCACAAATTATTTGAATAGCATTAAGCTTTCTGCTGGTTTTATGTCTACTGTGCCTCGGCTACCGGGTCATTAATCCACTATTGTTCAAATCCACAGTTGACTAATCGAGTCGCGCACTAAATACAGTTGGTAATCAGTAGTAATAATAGTCGATTTAATTAAACACGTAGCCGCTGGCTCTTTATAGCCTGGCTATTAAAGTGCGGCATGCACCTACGTCCCACCTCTTAACATACTTATAAGTAGCTGCTAGGTAACAAGTTTACTAACACTTTACCTAAATCTTTAGGTAGGTATAGTTCTACAGCGACGAAAAAAATCAATTACTTACATTAAGTAATTGATTTTTTTCGATCAAAAAAATTATGTAGATTCTAATATCGTAGAAATAAATACCATAATCAGTGGTAAAATTTACTCAGAAATGATACAGGCAAAACCAACGGCGTGGTGGCAAACCAATTTTATCCAGAGTGGGGCAAAGCAACAATTTTCTTATCGTTTAAATAGAGGTAGGGTAATGCAGAAAGTGTGTTAGTTATTCTTCCCTATGTTGAAGGGGAGAGGGGCGCAAGCAACCCAATCCGCCGAGGCTACGCTAAATTTGCTATCACATATCTGTCCGTGTTATTAAATTGTTAAAACCTACAAATCGCGATTGGAATCGCGTCCCTCGTGTGTTATATTTATATCCAAATATAAAAAGTACCTACCTACATAAAATATTTAAAGAATTATATTAGTGTAAGAGTAGGACAATTATTGTTTTTGCCAGTGGTTTAGAGTGGGTAGACCCGATCCATAAGTTTAATCTATGAGTGATGAAAAAGCTATAATTGAAGTTTCTTTGCGGTATAGAATCGGAAACGGAAGAGATTCGCTAAAGAACTAAATTCACCGACGTGGCTCTTAAGATTAGTAGGTATGCTAAAGTGGCAATGGGCAGGTTGTATTTGCCGCAGGACCGATAATCGAGTCCTCGAATGGAGGCCACGTACCGGCAAGCGCAGTGTGGGACGGCTTTCGGCTAGATGGACCGACGACCGAAGTTCGCCGATGATGGCTGGATGATAAAAGCCGAAGACCGTGTGAGGTGATAAACCTTGGGCGAGGCCAACGTCCAGCAAAGTTTTAGTGTATGTTTAATCAAAATAGGCTTAGTAGTTTTGAAAATACAAGAGCTTTTCTGAGAGATGGTGCCGGAAAATTACGAATTTCAGGATGATAGATATCGGGTTCAAAGCGTTTAAAGCCGCGAGCAAGTTCTACACATTATTTCATACATTTTTAAGTTAACACCATCCAACGCACCTTTCACCTGACATTTCACCGCGATATTATAAGTGCAGGCAATAATCAGTTTAATGCGTTCAATTAGTTCCGAGTTCGACCACCGGCGGCGAACACACGCTTTGTGGAAACGCCGACCGGTTTCATCTGACGCATCCAACAAGTATCCAAAGCGTGAATATATTTATTTTGAGGATCTAAAAAGAGTCTATTATTTCGAAAGACTTTTCCCTTGGCTATTTTTAGTAATGGACAACAGTACCAGGTCGATGGGATACCGTACCACAGTTACTCTCTGCTCAATACTTAGTGATAAATAAATAAATCTTCAAGTAGGTATTTGTTTTCTTGTGGTTATTAATTTTTATAATATTCAGATTAGGTATACAACTTGTCTATCAAATTAAATTTGAGCTAAACTAAAGACGACAATATACATTATTTATTATTTTTTAGCGATAATAATTATTTAATATTGTATTAATAAAAACGACCATTTAGCCCATGTAAGCTCCAGATTCGATGCCCGGTTGTAAAATGTAAAAATAAATAACCATACCTACATGTAGCTCTGTCATAACCTGCATAATGCTAGGATGTTACCTATTAACTAAATCAACGTAATAACCACCTATCTTTCATCACCTGATTTTTAAAAAAATCGACATTTTCAAGCATTTATGTAGCGGCTAATCATCAAGCTCATTGAAATGTTACTTTTTAAAAGACAAATCTTGGACAAAAATTATTTAACTCTTTTGTAACTTTAATTGAGTAGATTAATTGTCTAACTACTGAAGATGTTACTAGTATTAGAACAATAGCCGTAACAAATTCGAAATCTCTGTTGAACAGTAGCAGCGGTACAGTTCAGAAACGCAGCGCCCGATTCTCTCTGCCGTTTCAATTATTGTTTCGTCACGCGTGCTGTTTCTGGACGGACGTAATGAGATTCATTGATAATTCGCTAAAACGTTTTTGTATGATGTAAAACTATTGTCAGTGACTTAGTATCTAATAACGAATCTGTTCGGAGTTCGCTTATAACTTCTCAATAGACAAGGCCTCCGAATTGTCCGGCTGATACTAGTTGATATGAACTACACATTTCCCATTTTACATTCTCAAACATGTGGTTTTCCTGCGATGTTTTCCTTCAACGCTGAGATAAATAATTTAAAAAAATAATAATCAATAGTTACTAATTTTAAACAAGTAGTCCAAGTTCGATAACGATCTTAGTAAAGTATCTGACATATCGGAACTGATTGTACAACATTTGAAAATCCCGTCCAGTTTTCTCATCAGCAAACACCGTCTTTTCCAGGCACGTATTTAGGGCTGCTTCTAATTATCCGATCTGCCTTCTAATTTATACTAGATAACAAAAATTCTTGGATAAGAGTTCTTTGCAAAAAGGCAAAAGACGGAAAAGTTAAAATGTTCCTTAATTAATAAATAATTCTTCCGAGTCCCGCAGTTTAATCTTGCGCTTTTTTCGGACACTTCTGGACTTCAAATTCTACTTGCGACACATCATTATACTTGCGTGGTAGTTCCAGTAACAAATTCAGAGTCTCAGTTGAGCAGTAGCATCAGTAAAGCTCAGAAACGTACCGTCCGATTCTCTCTGCCGTTTCAATTAGCATTTCGTCACGCGTGCTGTTTCTCAACGAAGATAATGAGATTCATTGATAATTCGCTTAATTTAAAACGCCGCGCGACGTCGTGATGTATTTTTAATCTAGGATGTTTTTGTATAGCCTATGGACATAGGACTGTTAAAGGTTATTTTTAGTAGCTGTCTTTCTATTGTTATGGGATATTTTTGTTGCCATATCTTCAATGCTTTTCAGTCTTTCCCAGTAAAATCGACTGATGCGTATTATTCAGCGTGTAATTGGCATATTGTTTAGGTACCACGCCAAGACCTTGGCTTCTAACTCCTGTTTAAAAATAAAGGATGTTTTCATAGAATGTTATCATTGTTATTTCGTTTACAGTAAGTAATCGTAAACGTTTCATATGTAGCGTTGTGATAGCCTAGGTGTATCTATACTCTACTCACATTCGTGCGATCGTCAGTTCAAATCTTCGACCCGTGTACCACTTTTAATAGAGGAGGCCTGTGCCCTGCAATGGGACATTATAGCCTGATATCAGTACAGTCGTAAACCGCAATTAAACCTTAGTTTTCTTCCACTGTTGGACACAGACCTCCTTATGCACATTATCTTGTGCATAGGGGATGTATGGCCTTAATAGGCCACGCTAGCCAAGCAGGTTGGCGAGTCCACTCATGTGGAGGTGGTGTAAGAACTTTGTCAGGGCTTGTGCTAGCGGGTTTGTTATCCCTTAGCCGCGTTTTACGATAGGTACCTACTAACGGGAAGAGATCGGGTGGTTGTTATTTTAAAGCCTTGTGGTGTCGGTCTTCTACAGTACATACCTCCGTTAAATGATCTTTAATAAATCTTATTTTTTAGTTCTTTTCAGAGTGTTATTAGCTTTGTGTTTAAAATTACAAATTTTGGAAAATTTTGCCATAGTTTTCACTGGCGTATTCTGAAGATGTAATAAATTTCGCAAGAATGTTCGATAATAGAGATGTTCATTACATATAGGTATAAAGGCCAAGCAATAGAACAAAAGTATTAGTGATTGTGTGACATAAATCCTAGTAGGAAACCGACTGTGCCATCATATGAAGAGTCCGTAGATGAATTCCGTTACGTTTTCCACCCGGAAACGTTGTCTATTAATTTGTTACGAACATTTTTAAACAAGAAATCGTTTTTTTTTTTAGTTTTTTTTTTGATTATAAAATGGAAACTAATGAAGCAATTTTAATGATGCAAATAGACGATTTATAGAGAATAAAAATTTGAACAAAATGAGAGGTTGAACGACTCGATCGGATAATTTAATTAACAACGGAGAAAATCCGGAAAACCGAAAAATTCAGCGTTTTTAAAAAATCATAACTCGGCCATATTTACACTTACAGGGCTGAAACTTCACGAAAATGTAGTAATTTATAGGTACTTTGTGTGTGCAAAATCACGACGCTGTCCGACTATTAGTTTTGCCACAATCGTAATTTTAATTTTTCAATGCGCTATTTTGCATCAGGTCTGGATGCGTTATAGATCATACGATTTTAACTTTTTAAACGGATTTGAAAAGTAGAAGTGTAGTGTAATAAAACTTATATTTTCATTTTCCCTTAAAATGCTGCGAAACGGGTCGGAAATACACGTACAAATGACTAAAAACGGATTCAATTACCCCTTAATTTACATCATTAAGATTGCTTTATTAGTTTCCATTTTATAAGCAAAAAAAACTTAACAAATTAATAGACAACGTTTCCGAGTGGAAAACATAACGGAATTCATCTACGGACTGTCCTTCATACGATGGCACAGTCGGTTTCCTACTAGGATTTATGTCACAATGAATTGCTCTATTGCTTGGCTTAATATTCAATTTCCACTTTTGCTAAAAATAGGTATTTTTCCAATAAGTATCTGGCAAGTTCGTGAGTTCAAATGTCGTAAAGATCAGTTGAAGGTTCTAGGCCGGGTAGATTAAGCCATTTCATCGCTGCCCGCGGTCCGATCTTATCTGGATCGACCTTTTTGTTCTTATTACACCTCTTTGGTAGTGTTGACTAGACCATTTATGAGTTACGACCTCGTATGAGTGCCTCAATGAATAGTGCCTTAATTGATATAAAATAAGAATGTAATAAAATATTGGTTGTATTTGAGACAAATTTGGGTACTTCACTATAAATATCGATCAACGATACAACTTCTTGATCGAAGACTGTAAAAGCATAGTTTTGCATGGGATTAGAAAACTACCTACCTAACCAGTCTAACGATTCTATTTCGAATTTATTCAACGTTTCAGCTGGTTTACACCAACCGTCGTCATGGGCTATCCAGTGAAACTGGTAGTCCACAGCGAATGCTAACTACAATATAGTCGTAAAAAATCGTGGCTGCAAATGCAAATACATAATTACAATGATAGTAAGTAGGTAGCGCTCTCACGATCACTTTTGAAAGTTTCGGCTAATTAGTATAGGATTAATTTATCAAGGTATATGAGATTCAATTTTTCTCTTTTGTATAAATTGCCCCTTTGAGCCAAAATAAACTTAACTGTTCGAGAACGTTATTGATCGTATTACGCAATCGTATTTTTCGCAACTGAATGCAATGCAGGCAATCAGAAAATATCAAAAGCTTTCGCAACTGATAGTATAAGATTGAATACTTTCGCAGTGATAGTATACGATCGAATACTTTCACAGATAACAGCATACGATGGAATACTTTCACAGATAATAACATACGATCGCAGTACTTACGCAGATAACAGCCTACGACTGAATACTTTCACAGATAGTTGCATATAATCGAATACTTTTGCAGCTGATGCAGCCCTTAATCTACATTGCACATGAACAGTAACTAAAAGCATCCAGTTAAATGCGTATTGATGCTGATAAATTCAGCTTTTTCAGAATGAATCGTGAATAACCTCATGAGGCGAAATGACCTCTTTTCTCCCTCATCCTATTTCTCAAACGAGTTAATCATACATACTCTTATTTTGATACAGTGCAACCGCTCATTATGAATTAGAGGCGCTCTGCCCGCTAAACGGCACTTAACGGGGAATGCAGGTTAGTTCGAAATTTTAATTCCAACGTTCTATTATGCTTTCCGACCTGCCAGTATAAATTTCAATGCGCGAGTTGTATCGAAAATAAAGAAAAATATTAAAAAGTGTTTTAATTAAATCAAAAGAAATGTATCCAATTAGTATAAATAAACCTTTACCAAACTTATTTGTGTTATCTTGTGTATTTAAATAATTTTGTATATTCGTGATCTTTAAAAATACATAGGTACATGTTATCAATTAAACCTAAAATTGCATCTAGCTTTCATTGAACATCAATCAATACTTTTGTTTTCAGTGGGTATCTATATCAATACCATCCAATCCAAAAATATACCTGCAATTAGCACCGTAATCTGTAATCCAATAACTTCCTCACTCCAAAGCCTAACCCTCACCGGATCATATCAAAAGATCCGAAAGGAAATCCATACCACCGCCTAATACATCCCAATCATGCAACAACCAACCCTAACTCCTGAGCCTATAAGTTTTCTGAGATGGAGTGAAATGTTGGTTAAACTATATAAGAGAAGCTGTGTCGAATCGGTACGAAATCGGACTTAGTGTCAACACTTCACGGATGATGTCGGTAAATGAGGATGGAGTGGTGAGGTTGTAAAGACCGCTTTGTGTTTTAGAACGGAGTTATACGGCTGTTTTGGGGAAATTTAACCGGAATAAGGGTTAACTTCATACAAAGAGGTTTTATTTGAATTTGTTTATATCTGTTCTTACACTTCCTAGGTATCTTGAAATACAAAGAAGTAATGCATTACATTTTCTCAGAGATCGTCTCTGAATATGGTAGTCACTTTTTTCGCCAATGGCGAAATTTTGTATTTTTGTGGATCGGGCCTTATCACGTTCGAAATTATTTATCGTAGATCTATAGCAATATATTAACAGTGTTATTAATAGTCATACTTATGTATAATATTGGCCGATGAAAAACAAATTCTTTTGCATCTTATTAATAATTTATTCAATAGGCGGAAATATGTCGCGTCGCTAACTGTATCGACCTGTTCATTCTGTTATAACCATAGATGTTAGTAAAGACGTAGGGTCGCCTTACGATAAAGTAATGTACTGAAACTACCAAACTATGCCGACTGAGTGTGTCAGTACACGCTATCCTCCTCCTTGCATCGTTGTCCTTATTACACTGAGGGTCGTGACCACGACCATGGAATAATTTATGACGAACGATATTGCCATCTGTTACGGTCCTTGCCGGTACTCAATGTGCACCGTGGATGTTATTGTTGAGAGTGGGGCGGATCTGGTCTGACCAACGAACGCATCGGGCTACGTCCTCGGGGTCTTTTCCTTCCACCGTGTGAGTTACTATGAGTCTCTCCAAATTGTTGTCTCCCTTTCTAGCAATGTGACCGAAGCACTCAAGAATTATCTGGAGACAGTCTGTGACTAGAGCAATGAATTGATGTCAGCCTATAACGTCCCACTGCAGCCTCACAGACCTCCCCTAGTAAATCACTAGAGAGTTTTGAGCCATAATCCACAATGGGGGCCCAGTGCGGATTGGTGCATTGAACAATGAATATGAATGTTAAATTCTCTATAATATCTCATTTACAAACACAAAACGGTTTGTAATCGTTGGCCAATGATACCATACTCATATTCACGTAAAGAACAGCTTTTTCATCCGTAAAAGACGTAAATATACCTACTTACTATGTTGTCATGTGTTTGAATGAAACGCAAATACGTACCTAGAAGAGCTACAAATCTACTCACCTGAAAATGTATTCAGTGAGCTTTAACACGTTCACAGTCCAATGGTTCTTTTTAAAGTCACGGTTCATTGTTTTCTATTGTTCCTTATACGGCTACTGTGAACATATCCAAATAAGTATTTAGATATATTAATATTTTGTATATAACTAGCTATCTAGTCCGTGTGGTGTGGGCCGCCTATAGAATAGCACAACGCCATCTCTTCCTGTGGGTGTCACAAAAGGCGTCTAAGGGATAACAGAGCTACCACAAACGCTGAGGAACTAAACCACCTCTAAAATGGAGGACTCGCCAACCCACTTGTCCAGCGTGGCGTTTTGAGGCCCTCCCACGTGCACCAGATAATGTGCATGAAGTGGCCCATGTTCAGCAGTGGATATAGAAAGGACTGTTGCATTGCATTGGTTGCATTTTACTAGCTTAAGCCCGCAGTTTTGCTCGCGTGTTTTTAATTATGGTTAATTGTCGCGTGATAAGAACAGCACGGATATTAGCTGTAGAATATTTATGTACCTAAAATCATACCTACAAAATTTGATATCCTGTCGGCCTTAGACACAATCTGGGGTTTTATATCTAGCAACCTTTGTATAAAAAGGTCTAAGAAATAGAAGTTTCTTAACTTTAAGCAATAAATAGACAATATCTACTTATACTAAGACCAGTCTGACTTAGATCGACTGATTCGAACTACACAGTCTATATAAAGCCTTATAAAACACGACTCTGATAAGACTGAGAAATGTCAATTTTCTGAGACTGAGATAAAGATAAGAATGCCTAGAGACCTATGAGAAATAATACCTCTGCATACCAGAAAGACCTATCAAAAAACGTATCAAACAACAAAAACGTACTAATTGCCAGTGCTCGGTGAAATTAATCAACCTGCGCGGGAGCGTACATACGGACCACCGCACATCTACGGAACCATTACGGGCCTTATTACTATCATGTTAAGGTGCACGGTGTGCGGTCCATTGTCCAATCTAACGCGCACAAAAGCAGTCTATTATAACCTTTATATTTGATGTGTCAAGGTGCAAGATTTTGAGGCCCACAGTACAGGTATGATGGGACTAATATAAATGTTGTTCGGCAGGCTTTGTAGTCACCGCAGTCTCCAATTAGCGCCGAGCCGCCGCCTTTGGCGTCTGCCGCCCGCTTTGTTGGCCACCGCCGTCGAACGTCTCTCTCGTTCGGTGCCTCTCTCTCGAAGGCTACAAGCCGAGGTCTATAGCCTAAGGCGCTACACGCGAAATAGAACAAATTTTTGTGGCGATGCCTTATGCAATCTACTAGCTACGTTTTGACACCGCGTTTGGGAAAATGCCTTTGCGTTTTCCACGCTTTTCT
Source organism: Sesia apiformis (assembly GCA_914767545.1). Lineage (NCBI taxonomy): Eukaryota > Metazoa > Arthropoda > Insecta > Lepidoptera > Sesiidae > Sesia > Sesia apiformis. The sequence continues at coordinate 6,200,117 of OU611970.1, read as the reverse complement.
TAAATATTGAAACCTTGATGATAGTTTTGGTGATCTATATGATATAAAACAAGTATTTTTATGATGATTGTCATAAGCTTTAGTGCGACGTTCTTGCATCAATTATATATACCTACCTACAAAAGCTCGCCCTTAAAAGTTTCTTAAATTTAAAAACACTAAGTTTAGTGATTATTTTTATCTTATGCTACAAGCATACAATAGTTAACACTCAACAATAGTAGGTAACGCAGTCAACAAAGCTTTAACAATTTTTAATTACAATTTTGAGTGATACCTACTGATAATTTAATTAATCGCAATCTAAGTGAAATAGAGCTCTCTGTACAAATGGGAAGTTACAAACTTATAACTAATAGTTACGCTAATACAATACATACATAGACGATGTAAAAGTAGGTAAGAATAGAAAAGAGATAACTACATACATACTTATACTATCAGCCTATGTCTCTCCACTGCTAGCTCCACCTACAGCCCTCTACCAAGGATCATACACTGTCTTCTCATTTAGCCATTACCGGCGACTTTCTTCAATTCGTCTGTCCATAGGTATTACATAGGTACCTACTTACCTACTTATAATTTCATAGGTAGGTAGGTACTTTATAATAGAATTTATAACATTATGTTATATACCTACTTATGATATTGCCTCAAATGCATTTATTGGGCTGAAAAGATTTATAACCACTTCCAGTAAATAAATTACTATATAGTGTATATTCAGTACTTATACTTGTTTATTAACAATATTCTTCTTTTGACCCACTTGATTAAAACAAATTTCTTCATTTGCATGTGTATGTAAAGAAATAGAAATGCAAATTCCTCACACAATTACCTACCACCTACTCCTTGTATGTTTTACTTGAAGTAAGTACCCACCAACAACTATTAATTACTTAATATATTTAAAAACAGGCTGAGAGACTTATAATTAATGAGAGACTACAAGACTTATTACTAATATTTAATAGAAATCATTATGAGTAGAGCTTCTTTATATTTGTGTAAACAGAGATTTTCACTTTCTACACTATCCTCACCACGCGTTATTGTAGGCTATAAAGAGTCTCGTACGAAATGCCGACGGTAAGTAAAAAACTTGTTTACCTATATGTACTTAAACTATACATAGTTCTTAAAGTAGAAATAAAAATAACTTTAGTCTACAAAAAATATCGGAAGATGTTTTAATTTAATTAATTTAGGGTACGTAGGTATTTATTAATAAAAGCAATTTTGAAATAAATATAGGAACGAGCGATATATTGCTTACATCTATAACACAACAAAGTATAACAGATAGGTTAGGTACGTTTTGTTGATAAAATTCCCGTTTATATGTGGCAGTAGTTGCATTTTGGTAAATATAAGGTCGGGGAAAAAGTTTCTTCGTATTTTATATACAAATTCAAGACAATTTTTTTAAAAGTTTAATTACATTTAATTATAATATATATGTGCCGTTTTGTTCTATAGCTTGTTGCCATCTTGTAGGTAGTGACATGATCCCGTTGCTGTAGAAATTTTGGGATTTTTGGTCAAAAAATTGCAACAAGTAGTTTTGACAGTCTTCTCTTGATGTTTACCTTACACTGCCTAAAGAATTCTGAAGAGACCGAAACAAGTGGAAATCTGAGGGCGCAAGATCAGGGCTATATGGTGGGTGCATCAACACTTCCCAACCAAGCTCTCTCACTTTTGACAGGGAACCCTGTCTTCCACGCTCGGTCTGTGACCGGGTCACGCTGACGAAAATTTGCTGAGTGGCCAAAGATATGTGTGGTCTGGCGTTATCATGATGATAGACTACACCCTTTCTGTTGATCAATTCCGGGCGTTTTTTCTCAATTTCTTGCTTTAGTCTCATCAGCTGTTGGCAGTAGAGATCCGAATCGATGGTTTTGCCCTGCGGTAAAAGCTCATAATAAACGATGCTCTTCCAATCCCACCATACACACAACATCACCTTATTGCGCGTTAATCCGGGTTTCGCCACAGTCTGTGGAGCTTGACCACACTTAGACCATGATCTTTTCCGCACGTTCTTGTCGTAAGTGATCCACTTCTCATCACCAGTGATCAATCTTTTCAAAAATGGTTCGGTTTCATTGCGTTTTAATAGAGAATCGCAAACGAGTACACGGTTCATTAGGTTTCTTTCAGAGAACTCGTGTGGTACCCAAATATCGAGCTTTATTGTGAATCCAGACTTTTTGAAATGAGTCAAAAGTATTTTGTGGTCAATGCCCAGTTCATCAGCAATGTCGTAACTACTTATATGCCGATCTTGCGGCACTTTTTCACAAATAGGCATTAACTTTATCGATAACAGGGCGATCGGAGCGAACTGCGTCTTTAACATTAACTGACTGAAAACGCTTAAACCAACTTTGTGCTACTCTTATTGACACTGCATTAGGTCCGTCCATAAACGACACAAATTGTTTTCGCGACTTGTGTCGCATTCTTCCCTTTTTTGTAATAAAACTTTAAAATGTATCGAATTTCTTCGTTAGATTCACTCATTTTCTTGGACAGAAAAACAATTGAAAAATGGCGGGAAACAGTTTTTTATTTCTTTTTTTTAAATGTTACCTTTTGAATGGTATCATAACCAGCCAGGTACAAACAGTTCAATCAAAGATATTGGATCACAACTTCATACATATAAAATACGAAAAGACTTTCTCCCCGACCTATTATTATGTTACGAATTAGAGGTATGTGCGTTTTTAAATATGTAGGTACTTACTTAATTTTTATTATCTACATTTAGAATTAATATTTAAAGAGATCATTAATCTGCTAAGTATGCATTACAAATTAAAAACCTGTAACTCAGCGCACTTACCTATTAAGTTAAAGACCTCAAAAGCCCACCCCGGCTCCTAGTAATAAATCTTTACGACGGTATCACTTTTATTTTGCATAAATAAAACTAAATTATAACAGCCCTTTGCATCGCCCGGTAGCCGCCCGATAATATTGTAACCAATAACAAAAATAAATTAAAGAAAAAACGTGTAAATGGTAAGAGAAAAAAGGGTGGATATCAAAGAGTTGCCGCGGTCACGTACTGGCCGGTTATGACGCGAACAGCGGGAGTTAGAGTCGCCTTTGGAGGGAAATTAAAAAATAAAATAACAGTAGGTAAATGAGATTCAGAAATAGAATCGAATCCAATTTTCGTAGATTTGAATCCTATGATTAAAGTCGAACGAATTCGCTATAATAAGGTACTTTACTACCGACGATATTGAGGCTTTTACTGAGGCCATAACCAGTTAAGTACGTGATTAATTTAAAGCTATCACTTGATTATTAGCTACAGGTATGTAATTAGTTAATTGCAATTAATATTGTAAGGAGATAACATCATCTTCTGAATGTCAGGTGGTTTGAGATATACTAGAATTGTCAATTATGTAATTTATTATCGTTTTTTTTTTTCACACTATGGCCCACACTAGGATTCCCTGTGTCATGAATCCAGAGACACATATAAACACAAACACACACCCAGACCCGAACATACATTTGTCTTTCTAAACAAATGTATGTCCGACATGGAATCGAAGCCAGCACCTTTTGCACAACAGATAGGGTTCAATCAAGGGTCAATGTTCTTTATATTGTCTAATTATTATTTATTTTTGTTTTTCTATAGTATTCATACCTGTAGGTACAAGGGCGTAGTCACGATTTTATCCAGCATGGGGCAAAGCAAACAATTTTCTTATAATTTAAATAGAGGTAGTGTAATGCAGAAAGTCTGTTACTTATTCTTCCCTGTGCGGAGGGGGGAGCGCCCCAACCTGCCCCACCGTGGCCTAGGCCCATGTGTATGTAAATCAGTAACGGTGGGTAAATGAAGTAAGAAAAATAAGTGAAGAAGACCCTAAATTACATCATAAAAATTATACGTGTAACTGTACGCAATCCATTTCTCTAATCTTTTTCAACCTATTACTTCAAAATACCTTATCCAGATAACTCTCGTTTTTTGTTTAGATAATAATGTTCTTTTTCACAGTTCCAGTAACACTCGTTACACTTTTTTTTAATTGTTCTGAATGAAGACACAAAAACACCCATTGAGAGAGACAAGCCGGCGGTGATTATAGAGGAGCACGATGGCAATTCCGTGGGGCCTCGGTTGGCTGCCATAACACCATTGTGTCCGACCATTCAATACTCGTCTGTGTAACCAGTTGCTCATTGACGTCGACACAACAAACAGATTTTAATATTTTTTTTAGTTTTTAATTTGGTATTAGATACATTAGATATAGGTATTGAATATTTTTCAACAAATTACTAGTAAAATAAATGGCGCCTGAAATTCACGTCTTAAAATAATGTGTAACAATATAATGTGTAAATACCTAACTGATTATTGTTCAATTACAATTTATGCCAAATATTACAGTTGTATGTTCTATCAGTTTTTGGTTATTAGTTATTACTGATAAGACTTTTGTTTAGACTGATTTTTGTATACATTGATGATATTTTATTACAATTATTATATTATAAATTGGTTAACATTAAAATACATAATTATCCTTGACAAGGATATATCAACTGAAACATGTAGAAATGACACTAAAGACTCAGATTACTAAACTTATAGAATTCGAAGTACCTATGCTTAGCCCTATTCTAATCAGCACGAAACGAAGAGCATCAAAAGGCAGTTCATTCATAAACTCCGACATATCAACACGGACGGAGCAGTGGAGAAGCGCGCGCGCTTTGTAAAACGCCGCGGCTATTAAAGTGCGATTAAGCCGACGCCTGGCCGGCCCCCAGACTGGCTGGCTCCCACTTTCGATTTTACAACTGTCTAAAATCGAACTTCAACTTCAACCGTACTAAAGTATGAAGATTTAGGAGGATTTGGAAGCTTTGCTTTTGAAGTTAAAGCGACATGCAGTAATAACGTTAAAATGTCAAAGAATTGTCATTCTCGGACTTCTTGTTTGCGGTCTGTCCAGTCTATGTATTTTATATTTCAGAATATGAAATCAATTTATTTGCGATTGTACAACGAATCAAATCTGCTGCTTCTTATACATATTTGTTGAAGGATCTGATAACATTTCATTATTTCACTCTCATAACAAAAGCAATTATTTTGTTATCTGGCTGATTATGTATTTATTGTTTTCCTTTAGGAATCGTATGACGTTAAAATGTTAGCTCAGGCGGTGAGTGTTCTCCAAAGAATATAATATCAGCACGCCCTTACTCCAGCAATTTATTTAAATGTAAATACACATACAATGAAAAATAACACGTAATAAGGTGTTTTATTAGTGCTAGTTCAGTTCCATGCTCAAATAAACGCTTCTATAGCCGTAAGGTAATACGTATACTATATTTAATACTAAAATATTCACAAATATAAGTAGCATTGACACTGAAGGCTTTAGCGGAGTGCAGTAGACATCTAGAACAAACGATATACCTATAACAAAACGATATACATATAGTTGGAGCGAATTTGAAATGTAGAACAGTGGCCAATATCCCCCCTATTGATAGGTATTTCGTCACAAGAAGAAGAGTATGTCACTGTTTAATCTTGATATTTGAAACTGCAGGTACATTCCAAGTTAAGTACAGATTATAAATTATAATAAATATTTTTTAATTAATCAGGATGAATCATCGGGCCATGAATCAACATTTAACATCGGGCTTCCCTCAATATTAAAGCGTGAATATTATAATTTTCATTTTGTAATTTTTCAGCAACATCATGGGGCCTTATCAAAATATAAGTGTGTTTGCTACAAGAATAATTTACATTCTATAGCTTTCGTCAAACAGCTGTCAATAACCAGACGCGTCTCAAATCGGATCCGGCATTAAGGTAATGGAATTAGCATATATTCATACGAAAGTAACAAAGTTAATCCTTTCGCGCTAACATCAAAGAACGCCGAACACATTAAGTATTATTTTAATACGACTTATCTCTATTGCACGTCATTTTATTAGCTGCTAACCTACTTATAATTCTGCTAGACGTGGCCAAATATTAAGTGCTTAAATCGTAAAACTAAATATCTGTATTTAAAACTTTTAATCTTACTGAATGTGTAATTAATAATTATGAAAGATTGTTTATATTTGTCGTCAAAATCCTTTAATATTGGTTTACTTTTGTTTCATTAACATAATAATAATTATGTTTTCAAGTTTCTAACTGTATGTATTTACTTAAAAAAGTGCACAATTATAAATAAATGATTAGAAATTATGAAAAGTGTATTTATATTTCATTTTATTAACCTATTAAGCTATATGCTTGCATTATCTTGCTGTTAATTACGTTTATGTCATCATAACTAGCTTTTCCTAGCGATTCGTCCGCGTGGATTTTGTTTTAATAAATAATTGACTCCCCTGGAAAAATCTTTAATTTTACAAGCTTTATTCGACTTCACATGTTTCTTAAGTTACTTATTTAGTTTGTTTAGGTAAAATTTTGCAAGTCGATTTTAACCACTTATACTACTACCTAGAAATTATACATATGTATATAAAATCGATGACAATTATTATATTAATTTGATGACCTTGACTTAATGCTTACACCCAGGAAGGCCAATACACTATGGACCTCCTCAATGGCGAACGGTAGACAAATCATGTTTGGGCTCGTTTCGCTCGTATTTTTAATGACAACATATTAGTACCATGACCTCGACCTGATACAGCAGCCAAGAAGGTCAGCACGTTGTGGAACTCCTCAACGGCGAACGGTAGACACGTCGTGTTTTAATGACAACACCTTAGTGTCATGATCTAGACCTGATACTATAGCCAAGAGGGCGGCACACTGTGGAACTCCTCAACGGCGAACATTAGACACGTCGTGTTTGGGGTCGTTTTAATAGGTTCGCAATTTTGATGACAAAAAATCGGTGACATGAGCTTGGCCTTCTGCTTCGGCGAGATGGACGTCGTTAGTGTGTTTACACTTTCGTATTTATAATACTTATTAGTGTGGTCGTGGATCAACAATTAAGACTAAAGAACAAATAAGTAGGTACCTACTGTTTTTGCATAACTTTGTCATATGTTTAATCATATTTTTCTAATTTATACATCTTTTCGATTGTGTCAATTTACAGTGATCTATACCTAATCTATAATATACCTACCTAAAACCAATTTCCTATATCACAACGAATTCAAGGCTATTAAGAATTATTTCAAAATTAACTAGGTAGGTAGGTACTTTGGAGAGCGGTGATAGCCTAGGCAGTATATATACTCGACTCACATTCCAATCTACACTGGGCCCGCTAGGTGGATTTCCCAGGGGGGACTTGTGCCCTGCAGTGGGACTTTATAGGTTGATACATGTACCTACATGTAACTACTCTAGATTGAAACTTCATGAAAATGATATAGGTAACAAAAACAATCGACGATCGAACGAGTTCCGAGCCATCAAAGAGGCCGCATGTAGGTAGGTACTTAATAAACGAATGCTTTAACATATTTAAAATACACGTAATTTTAACTACGTAACCGTTACTGGTTTAGAACGATAATTTTCTCTCGCGTCAAGGAAAACCCAACCATTTTACGTTAATCATTGCTAACAAACCGATCGAAACGATTAATACAAAATTTATTATCTGTAGGTTATTTATAATGTTATGCTACTTCTTATGGATAACTGGCGATTATGATAATATCCAATGAAAGTGTATTCGCAGTTTGAGTTTTTTGATATGTTTATTAAATAGTTAGAGTTGTACACACAAACTTTCACGAGGCTCCCGTGTGGAGGACCTCGGGCGTATCTGTGGGTAATTATGGTTCATGAACGGATTTACGAGTAAATGTTTATGCTTCTCTGCCTTTGCGTAAACACCAAATTACAAGGAAAAAGATGATAGAACTGTTTATTTACATTTTTGTGTTTGTAATTATCTCATCGACTTCACTTAATCGATTGCCTCGTGTTTTGCATCCTGACTGAAGAGATCTGTAGAGACTGAACTGAAGAGACTGTAGGTACTCGTATTTCAGCAGTCCAAATTAAAAATGCACTAAGGGAATTGATCCAAGTTTTACAGCAGGATCGAGAAATATGTTGGTCATTGTTGACGTTTGTCACCCCATGTTAGATATTGTATTCTTACTCATGCCCCAGAGGCGTACCTACAATAATATTACCTACTGTCCAATTTAGAAAAAATACGTCAGGGCATTTTGATGACATTTGAGTAATGTCAAAATTTGAATACCATAGGTAGTATTATTTCTATTAATGAAAGACCTTTGAAATTCGTAGTGATTTTTGTTAAAACCAATTAAGATTACGATTCACGCGGTAGGTATATGATTCACTTCATTTTTAAATGGAATTTCGCTAACCAATATTTTCCGAGAAACTCATTAAACAATTCCTCATTCAACGAGGTAAAGTAGCACATCACTATTATTTTAATAGAGATCGCTCACGTTGCGTGGAACTTTGACGGCTCGTTGTCTGTCTGGTTGATGCGTGTTGATTTGCATAAGTAGGTATACTCGAATATACAGCCAAACTGTATAATAGCCATATTTGTAATAAGGTCAGTGTACTGACCGCAGAGATATATTAAGTAGAATGACCACCGTGTTCACTTCATAAATCATTGTTCATGTGGATTTTTTTTATTATCCGTCATTGATTATAGTTAACATTCAATCATAACTAAAGTACCTATCTACCTACCCACATGATAAACCATTTTTTGAGGAATGAAATAACAAGCTGAATAGGATTCTAAGCAACAATCAAACACTTAGCCCGCTCTAATTATATCTATTTCTGTGGTATCCATGTTTACCAACACATGTTCAATAAACTAATGTTATTTTTTATGAACATAAATATTGAATTCAAAGGTGACCAAGTATCACAAAGGAATACCACGAAGACAGTCCCTACTTAACTGTCAGTCCGTTTATTCGGGTTAATTTAGGAACTAGGTACCTACCAGTTTAGTTTTGTTGTCGTTTTTATCAATATAGGTAGAGATATGAACGCCATCAGCGTTCATCCTAAAGTAGATAGGTCCGGTGACCTTTGAAAAGCCATTAGGGCCACATGAATTATAGTAGGTACCTACATACCTAATTGCGAAAACATTGTTTAGACTGTGTGTATTGTGTAGAATAATCTGAATCCGTGGAATACGGTTAGTGTAAGTGATATTTGCCAAAATCCGTTCATCAGTTGTAAAATTATACTCGAACCTAGTAGGTATATCGTACCTAACTATTGAAAAAAAATAATTAATGTTCTCTCTGAAAGAATAAGTTGATAACTCAAGATAATAAAAAATAGTTCTGGCACGTTTCAATACTCGATGCTTCAGAGAAATTGATTTCAGCAGTGATATCTCGATGTTCAAAGTGACATTAAACTTTTTAAGTATGAAGAACAGTTGATTTTGACTTACCTACTTGCTCCTCTCTGCCTACTAACCTTAGCTTACCTACCTTACCTACAAACTTGCTCCCGCAATGCACAAATAAACTACTCAAAACAAAATAGGGCCCACCTCGAGTTAAGCTCGAAGTTTGTTTATAAACAACTCATGAGGTAATAATTAGTGATTTGAAGCATTAAATAAAGTAGACGTGTTTATGAGTCCTTATTAATGTTTTGAGCGACAACTTTAATGTCATTCTCAAGTGGGTGCTTGAAATTACCCTATGCACTAATTCTTAATCATTTGCTTTCCCAGTCTCGTTGTAAACGCTTCCTTCGAAAGTCATATTGTATTTGTATTATGTCGAGCGAGTAATTCGACCTCATGTGGTCCCATTTTCACAAAGAGTGGGCGATGATTTTGTTATTATGCAAGATAATGCTCGCGCGCATGCGGCCCGTACAACACAAAGAGCACTCTCTGACGCCAATATTTCAGTTTTGCCATGGCCAGTGATGAGTGCCGACCCCAATCCCATCGAACATTTATGGGATAAATTGAAAAGAAGCCTCAAAGAAAATTACATCAGCGTCAACAGTCAACAAGAGCTCATAAGCGCTCTAGAAGTGTGTTGGGATACCTGATTGATTGAAGCCAGCCATCTGATTGAAAGTGTACCAGACATGCCCAGAGAATGCATTCGGAGCCGAGGGGGCCCTACACGCTATTAAACATGACACCTAACAGTTTTTTTAGAAAAATGGTTATAACCAAAGTTTACTTTTACTGTTCATTTAGTGATAATTTCCCTAAATACTGTTTTTCTTGAGTAATTAAAAAAACAATAAACAACTTTACCAGTGGTTATGTTTACACAATTTCTGAATTTTTAATTTAAACATGTCTATTATAAGTTACACTGTAAAAACTAAGCGCCGGCCCTATTTTGTTTTGAGTAGATAAATAATAACTATTTAAGGTAAATACCATACTTATTGTAAATGTAACGTATCAATGTAATCATAGTACAGACATGTCATATAGGGTTTTCATTGTTTCTTTCATAATAATGGCTTTGTGTCAGCTGTTCATTTACTATTCTTTTTCTGTTTGTGTTGTTTTTTACAAGGTACTCCTGAGTTCTTTCTTTTATTATTTTGTACAGCTTTAAATTCTCAAACTTATTCTTTTATTAAATTATTATACTCTAACGAATTATTCCCCTAATGAATATTGTAAGAGCATCTGTTCGAAATCACAAAATCAAATGATACCTAGCTTTATTAAACTTCTGTGCAAAACTAGGCCGTTATTTGCTGTCAGTACAATCTGCAGATAACTTATTATTAATATTTTACACAATAACATTTATATTAAGCACAGTACCTACCTAAACACAGCCTATTTGTCGATCAAGCGGGTGCCCACTGCCCCCTGGCGACAGTTAGCATAACAAAGACCATTGTTTCAAAGTGACAGCTTAACTATTGTTGTAACCGTCCACCTTACCGGCATTCTAAACAAACTACATACAAGAAATATTACATTACATTGCGTTGAAGATAAAACTTCTAACATTGCCGGAAATAACTAGCAATGACTCCGAAATTGTGTTGTTTCATATTCATCACTTTCACCAGTAGTGTTGGACATCATATATAATTAATTCTATTAATTATAGAACAGAAGCGACTCCCGTTTTGGTTCCAGGTAACTTGAAAATAGAATAGAGCCAGTGCGAGTATACATTTTAGGGTAATAAATAAATGTCTATTAAAAATACTTTATTTCTTCAAAGCGGAAGGCAAATGCTAACTTACAGCCGCGAGCGATTGAACGAATTATTCCTTTCTCACAGAAGACGTGTAGGAAGGGTAATAGAATCGAGTATGAAGGGTAATAGAATAAGAATAGTCTCTCATTCCATTATAGTCCCTATCAAGTGGGGAGTGAGAAAATATTTGAGATAAGGAATTTCCCCGACCCGATATAGATACCTACTCTCTATTTTCCATCCATTCCAATCAATTTCCTAATCTAGTCCTAAATCTCCTAAAGTGCGCGGCGCATTTGGGGACGTGCCAACGTTTATTATTCTTGACTAATGCTACAATATGCAGTGCGGATGACCACGGGCAATAGAAGCTACTTACCACCAGGTAGACTGTTTGCTCGCCTTAACCGACAGAAAGAAGGTAAAGCTACCTTCTTTCAATAATAAAATATTTTTCGATTACTTCGTAGATTACCCATGTTTTGTTATACTAAGGTTATTATAAGTAACACAATTCGCCATATTGTAAATCAATTTACAGCAATCATCAAATAATTCAAGGATAAGAGAAGCGTTACTTGAGCCGCTTCGAATTAGTACCTACTTACCTTGAGAAGTTTTACAAATGTATTGTATAATCGAAACTAGCAAAAATTCCAAAAATGATTTTTTTTCATGTATTTAATTTTTTAATGTTGATTGATAGTTGACAACTCGTTTTTTAAATTCAGTTTAAGAAACTGACCTATGTTGTGACATGTCTATAAATTGAAGCAATTATGTGTGTACGTGAACACAGTAGACGTTTGACTGTGTGTGTGCCAATCACATCGTTAGTTGACTTGTAATGAGGTAGCCTCGGGCATAACTGCAAGATCTCTAGTAGATCTCTTTAAACACCATTTTAGAACGGCACGTACCTTATTTCTATTCTCTTAGAATAGAGTTGAATTTCGGTTATTTTATTTGCAGGCTAAGTCTGTTTCTTTCACTAATATTACGGGTCAGTCCTTATAGCAAATTGTGTAAGGCGCATTTTAGTTAAGTTGTTGCTGTTTCTGAGAATGACACAAATTACCATAGCTACATAAGAACCTACTTAGATGTAATTTACATTCGTTATCTTGTTAGCTGTTAAAGTTATGTCGTGTTTCTGTAGACTAACCTCTGTAATAGGTTCAGTAACTAAAATAGTGGGTAGGAACATTTGAAGAGGCCTATATTTTTGAGAGTGGCGCTGAAGACAGATTGGTAGTATGCTCACTAAAACATGGTCTGGTTTTAATTTCTTTCAGCCATTTAGGTACTTCTCTAAGAACAGGATCTAATGATTGAATTACGGTCTAATTCATTTTACGTCACTTTCTTATTCATTCATCTATTATTCCTTATATAATATATGTACTCATACATGTCTGGTACTAAACATTTTGTTAAGTACCGAAATAATAATGTTAGAGCCTCTGAAACCGGTGCCGGTGAGCCAGCCCTTCCATACTTTTTACTGGTAAAACCAAACCATCGTTTCAGTAAATTTCGTCTTTTATCTCGTCACATCACTTTTTCAACCGCTTTCACTTCAATATCTTCCACTGGCTCTTGGCTTTGACTCTTAGTGTACCAGGTACTTATAAGGCGGTAGTTTTATACCGTGTAACCGTGTACATGTGTACATTGTGTAAACCTGGAATACAATTACCTAAGCCATATTCGTAGTTCATCTCCTCGGCAGATATCGTGGGAATAACATAGCATTTTCTTTAAACACAAATGTGATCACCTGTGAAAAGGACGGGGGGACGACGATTCCAAAAATCATGAAATTCGTGTGACGTAATTTATGGATGGCCCCTTACAGATAATAATTGTTGAGGACACTTTTGTCTACTGCGATCTCTTCAACAGATCGAGGACAGTATTGTCCTACAACCTTATAGGTCGCCGGGGGATGTGGACTGTATATATAGGGATGTTGTACAATAATAACGCCTTATTTCCTTTTCTTCGATAATATCAGCAGAGCCGGGGGCAGGGGGCAGAGGTACTTGTTGTTCTACTACTTGTCCTAGTCACTTGGTTGACCGTTTGTAGTGTTCGGAGTGGTGCCGCTGATCGGAATGCCGGAAGCCCAAAATGGTTCGTCTTTTATTCCATTTTGGCTTCCCCTTCTACTTTTCTACATGTGTACCCCTCCCGCTACCCCGCGGGGGATCATTTATTCATACAAGACACTGTTATACATTTTTATACATTTACAAGATTCTTATTAGATAAAACTTAGATGTAAACTATCCTAAGAGGGATCTAATAAGATCATGACGCTATAACGTTCGGTTTCGAGTGGACGGGGTGCGTGGTTTGCGCGACATATTTACGTAACCCCGTCCCCCGCTTCAGGACTATAAATATTATATTCGTCCGCCAGGTGGCGGAGCGCTCAGTTGTTTCCCGAACGCCATAGCGCCCACAACTTATCCCTAGTATGCCCTACTTACCCTATTCACCAATAATTATCCTAATAGGGTAATAAAAGACACACTAGGGATCATTTTAATATCAATTTACACAATACATAGTTATAAAATGGACATTATACAAATAGTGTAAACCTAACGATATTAAGAGATATTCATACATTTTCATACATTTATAAGACACTAAAGAGAAACAACTATACAAGCGAAACTATTATCTATACATATGCAAGTACCCTAGTTTTTTACATTTTCATTTATTCCGTCGTTAACAATAATGTAGTGTAATTAAAGACATTTAGTATTCAGCGTTTACAGTATTTAATACGATAGTTTTTACACATTGCAATATGTTCGCCCAGTAATGAACACTGTAAAACAATGGTATCATAACGCGAAAATTGTTAGCACGCCGTCGCTTTGTACCTAATACCTAGGTATGTGTTTTACCATGAAATAATAAACGCATGTCTACAGCAAATTATGATAGAATTAGTACAAATGCGCCCAAAGCATTAAATAAACTCATGTTAATGCGGCCCAAGTATGATCATAGAGTAGGGATAAAAGACAAGACATTTAAAACATGAATGTTATAAAAATAATCAATATCTGTTACGTAAATAAATAAACGGTAGGCAGATACACAGTAAGTCAAGCACGAGTAAGTTAGTAAGCGCTTGAGAATTTTTACACTTTTACCGTAGGGAACATATTGGTACACCATTCAGCATTTTTTCAGGAAAATTCTTCTTGTAGATGATAGAACACATTTTCTCTACGTACAAGTAAAAGTTTTAATCTGTAATCTAATTTGTTCTATGATAATACGCGGCGTTCACAATTATTGTTTGTAATGACTTTGGTAAATATATACATATACCAGCAAGAGTAGGATAAACCATCATTAACTCACTTATCTCTTTTTTTTCAACCATTGATAACTAATTTATAAAAAAAAGAAAAGAGATATAGGTACATGAATACAATAATAAACACTCAAAAAACCAGGAAATTTTGCACAATCAAATGTAGGTTAAGTTGGTAATTAATATAGTTGTTTTATTATTATGAATTGGTATTTTATTATTATGAACAACCTTAACTAATCTATCACTATTAATCTAAACAATTAATCTATCACATGCCAATAGCTACAAATTATTTTTTAGTAGATAACAGTCCAAAAAAATATAATATTATTTAGATACACCTCGATGACATGATGACATTGATGACACATTAAACGCTTTCAATTTATTCAAATAAATCTACTTACAAGGTTTTTATAAAGCTGGTCGGTATATTAGCTCAGAATGATTAAAAGACAGAATGCAAATCGCCGCTCATTGCCGCGCGACTGCGAGGTTCACGGCCCGCGTAATTGGTACGATTACGCAGACCGTTGTTCAATAAACTGCCGCCTCTTTAACCAATTACCTACTTACTCTTTGCCTTATAATTGGTGAGCGTAATTTAGTTGTCGCATGTTTTTGGTCATAATTCTTTTACAATATTACTCCCTGTAGTCTTGTAGCTATTTATTAACTTATTAGAGCTCCGTACATTTAATGTTTGTATGTCAGTTCAGGATAAGGATAAGATTTGGAATAAAAACTAAAGTAAATCACATATACCTACCTATTCATATATGTATATATAATGGTTATATATCTATTCATAATTAATAAATTTCATGACTTGTTCGATATAATTAGAGAAGAATTCGTATTAAGAAGTTTTTTTCACATTAATTAGAAAATCAGGATAGATGTGATGTGAGCTTGAAAATAAATATTTGAAACGGGAAGATGTACCTACCTACCTACAAAAATATACAAATCAAATAATGTATCTTTTTGAAAATCTTACAATACTAAAATAGTTTGTTAACAATTTGTTACTGTCTCGACATCGGGCGATGCAACTTCTTTGAGAGAATGGGACAGTTACACTTTGAGCAGATAATACCTAAAATAAACAATTCGAGAGAAGCGAGGTTTCTTTCGTATTTCCGTTTCCGATCCTACAAAAATGGATAGATTTTTTTCTGTTTTGCATTAAATAATAGTTTGTCTATGTGTCGGTAAGTTTTGATTTTTTAAATAAAATTTGTTAAATTTGCACACTGGCCTTTTTTTCAGCGTTTCAACGTGTTATTTTACATTTTTTGTCATTTTTGAAGGGTTATAGCTCGTATGATAAACAACTAATCAAGAAAATCAAAACGTAGGGACATGCTCATGGTAGATAGATACCTGCCTGTAACATATTAAAATGGCCCTATTGCCAGAATTCAGGGAGAACACCGGGGAATCATACGTTTGTATGGATAAGACACTGCACTGCTGTCGTCCCCTCTTAATAAGACCGCTTCCGAATTACTTTCCAAATACTATATTTATTGCTCTGGTAATGTTCGCAGTGTTAAAAATACAACGTCTAGGAAACCAGTCACACTTGACCGGCTATTTCATTTTTTATTTACGGGCAATGCGTTGTCCTGTCTCCGTTTTAGACGATTCGGTGTCCACTTTTCAAGTAATATAGTATGTTTACGAGGAAGTTTGACGCGTGACAGCCACACGCTACCGCGTCCAGCATTAATGTGTGATAAAAATGTGGCTAATTATTTATGGTTATTTTATGGGAAGATTAAAAATAGACTTAAATTGTTTTGATCTGACAAATAGCATAAATTAAAACGTGTAAACTATGAATGTAAACATTAATTATACTTATAATACCTACTTACTTAAATGGACGCGTTCATGCAGAAGTTGCTGATGCGTTTATGTAGAAGATGCTGATTGAGATTACTTAGATAGATCAAGATTCTTGAAAGAATAGTTATTAGAGTAATTTCCTAGAGTAAACATAATAAGTATCTACCTATCTATACAAACAAGTAGAACTTAATAGCGTTATTCAAAACTAGAATGACCAAAAAACGATTAAATTGCAAAAATGAGTAGATAACGAAAACAATATTTTTCGTTTCTTAATTATTTCAATAGGTAGGGATACATTAAATATCTACATTTTCTATTATAATTACAAAAGTACTGGAATAAAAGGCAAACAACTTCACCTTTGTCGTAATGAGATAACATGATCTTTTCAACCCTTACATCGACGAAGCTAACAATGCATAGGCTTTTAGCGATTTCAGAAATACTACCTACCCACTTACTTACTTGAAAGTGTCTAAAATAACCAAAATATAGAAATCTATCTATTGTTTCCTCACATAAATTATGACTTAAAATACCACAGACTGATTTAATATACCTAATTTATAATATGACTGCAATGTCTACGAATTTACGTAGGTTTTGAACGTTTTGCGGATTAAAAAACATTTGGGTCTTGAACATTATGCGGAGCAACAAAAAATTATTTTAATTTAGGAAGTAAATAATTTAGCAACAAAAATAATAATTATTATACTTATCTACTGATTATTTTTGTATGAAAGGAAAGAGCACCGAGAAATAGAATATCGTCGAACAAAACTTCATTAGAAACATCAAAAATTCAGTATCGAGAAATTGTCGGCATCTTACAATAACCATGTCGAAGCCCGTTTAAATATTTTATTTTATAAAATAAAAAAATGAGACATTCTTGTACTAAGATCTCACATAAGTAATATGTATTTTTTAATAATTGTCGAGGTCGGAAACATTTTTCCGAAATGATTTTTTCTTTTAGGCCAAACACAAATGATACAAAACTCCCGTAGAATCTGATACGTGAAGTAACCTTCGCGAAACGGTAACTTGGGAGCCATTTGCAAGATATTGAAGGGCGTCGTTAACTCACATTGTTAACTGTTTATAATTAACGTAGAACACGTTCAGTGTTTTGTTATTATGACTTCAACACAAAATGGGGATAAATAATTAACAACACGATTGTCGATTACTTAAGCCATTGAATTGAACCTTTAGTTAGTTATATCACATTTACATACGAGTAGGTAGGTACTTATAGTTGATCTTATTATTTTTTTTTTACTGAGACATGTTGCTTTAAAAGATCGAAAAGGTTCTGTTACGTAAAGTGAGAAGACAAATTAAGATTTATAAGACATATATACCTAATTATTGTTTTTTTTTTGTATATTTAAGTAAGTACCTACTTGTTATAATAATGTCTTAAAAGACAATGCGAATTTTTAAATGCGAATATTATCTAAATTCTCCTAATAGGTAGGTAGGTACTTAAGTATCTATATTTTTTACATAGGTACCTACTTACTTATATTTTACATCTATCTACTTATAGGTACCTATGTGCTTTAACGTTTTCGAAGTTACTTTTCAAAAACGACTTGGTTCTTTCTCTATAAGATAGGTAGGTAGGTACCTACTTTATTGGTGATAAAAGAAAAAATATTTTTTGATCTTTTAAAGATATTAGGGGCCTCAGCTAATTATACCTACTCTGATAGATTAGGATACTACTTAGGTACTACTTAGGATTGATTAAATGTTTTACATATATTTTTTACATTAGATATTCACATTCCTAGTGTAAAGAAAGATATAAAAGATAAGCTACCATCTACAATTGGTAATAATTTTCATTGTAAATTGTACAATCCTGTATTATTCATGCTATCTACCGTTAAAAACACGATATCTTTACATATTTCTTTAGTAATTTCTGACAAGGAGCCTATAAAAATGCGGTATGTAGGTACGCGCTTGGCTAATTGGGTATTATCAATAATAGGTTCCTAATTAAAATGTTAATAGAGTTGTAATTAACTCCGTAAAACTAAAGTTTGTAATGAATAAATAATACGAGTCCGTATTATTGCTGACATTATTGCTCATCAACGACCTAAAGCGGCAAAATAATGAATGAGATAGAGACTGTACCTTCCTACCTACCTACATTCTTACCTACACGATAAATTATAACTAAGTAACAACTTACTTACTGATTAATAACTAAGGCCCTATTTCTTATTTTAGGGAGATTACGAAGAAATTATTTATCACAATTGCACACAATTTTCGAATTTTGGAAAAATTTCATTACATCTCGACTATAGGTAGGTAGTCGGTTTAGTAGTTCCGAAACTGTAACGATGTAAACTTTTAAAAAATCTACTTTTCAGTTGAAGTTCTTAAACTGAGTAGATAGGTAAAAGATAGATAAGTAAGTTATATTAATTTAGATTTTTATTTATTTTTATTTTTTAAGAAAAAAGGCGGCAGACGAGCATACAGTCCACCTGATGGTAAGTGGATACCGTCCATAGACATCCGCAATACATGCCAACATCAGTCCAGAATGACAAACGTTGGCACGCCCCCGGATGCGCTGCCTACCTTTACAGATTAAGGAATGGATTGGGAAAATGGGGAGGGATAGGGATGGGAACGAGCTCTGGCATATCTCACTCACTACCGAAACACGTAGATACCTACTTACCTACGTACATTGGGGAAATACGATAAAGTAGGAAATGCAGTACTTTTCAAAGTAGTCTTTTGTGTATCTTTTAGTAGTCAAACGTGGCCAGTCGATCGCGACCAGCGGCTGTGGGAATGCAGCATGCACTCTCCCCCTACCAAAATTTAAAATATCTTAGTGTTATTAGTAAGTTATCTTAGTGTTACCTACTGTTAGATGTAATAATAATATAATAATAATAAGTACTCTTTATTGCATACAAATAGTTATTACATGTGCACAAATAATAAATGACAGAATACAATAGGCGGCCTCATCGCTGAGGCGATCTCTTCCAGGCAACCTTAGGATAGAGAAAAATAAAAGGGATATCTATATACCTATAGGTAGTGCAAAAGAACCGAAATCCACAGATGGATCATGTTCAATATATACTTATCGACAGTAAATATAGTACCTATAATAAATACATATAATAATAAATAACTTATTAATAATAAATATACATATAATAATATAACAAAAACGTAGCGAGAGGAAATCATTAGGTAAAGAAAGAAAATAGAAATCTAAAGGAACTAACTAATAGAATAATGATTTCTAATTTGCCTTTTAAAACTAGACAGCGACTGAGCACGTCTAATGACAACTGGTAAGGAGTTCCAAAGCCTAGCAGCCTGCACTGTGAAAGAGTTGGTAAAGAAATTTGAAGAATGTAACTACATTGTACATTGTACACAAGTAACTACGAAACCAGTCTATCGCCGATGGAGATATGTTAAGGGACCGTAATATACCTAACATGATATCGAAATCAACGGTATTAAAAGCATTACTGAAGTCGAGTAGGGTTAATAGTGTTAACTTTTTGTTTTCCATGCCCAGCCGGATATCATCCGTGACTTTGACCAGAGCTGTAGTCGTACTATGACCAGGACGGAAACCGGATTGCAGGGGATTGTAGAGGAAATTATTAGAGAGGAAGCTGTTTATCTGTTGATGTATAAGACGCTCGAGGACTTTGGATAGGAAAGGTAATATGGATATACGACGGTAATCAGAGAAAAAGAATGAATTTCCTTTTTTGGGAATAGGGATTATCTGAGCGTCCTTCCAAATTTGAGGGAATGTGCTGAAATTAATTGATTTATTAAATATTATTGTCAGGACGGGAGCAATAAGGTCAAGTAAAGGAATAATCATATTACGGCTGATATCGTTAGTTCCGACTGCGTTTGACGCGATAGAAAGAACACTCTTCTTAATATCACTTACAACAAATTGACTAAACAGAAAAGGACTGTGGTCAGGAGTTGGTAGTGATGAAAGAGAATTTAGAGTATTATTTTTAACCTTGTCATCAAGATTGAAGGAATAAGAGAAATGCTGGTTAAGCATATTGACATCAATAGAATTATGAGTGGTGTTTGTACATGATTTTCCAACTCCTAGTGACTTAATGAATTTCCAGACCCGTCCTGGGTCTGCATTCTCGACGGATATGTGGATATGGCGTCGTCATGCGTCCCTACACATCCTATTACAGCGATGTATAGGTAGTAGTTAAAAAGGTAAGTAATAACATAACACTCGTCGGTTATAAAGGGATGTAAGAAAAAAATAGTGAGGTAGGTACACCTGCCCAGTGAAGGTATTTTGCTTATAAAGTGAAATCTTGTCTAAAATCAACTACCTACTGTAAAGAAACTAAATATAAAAGAACAAAATACCAAAACTTTAATTTATCTATGAAGAAAAATATACAACAAAACACTGGCTATAATATAATGGCTATAGTAGGTATGATCGTATTATTTTTTTATTAAATAATAAATTATTTTCTTATACTTTTCTATTTTACAAGCTCCCCACACACGTTCCATACTCTCATGTTACCAATTTGCAACAAGACCTTGCACGTGTAACCGATGCTCTGCGTTCCGCAAATCATTAACCGAATAAACCTCGCCTTAATTTGAATTTAAGAATGGAACGTATGATTTGACTCCGGAACGCGTCTTAATTGCGTTCTTCATTTATCTTTGACATATATCAATAAAATGTGACATTAACTGAAAAAAGGAACCTTATTGTCGTTTCAAATTTACCAGATGTTGAAACTTCAATCCAATTTGAAAAAATACCATATTATAGGGCTTGTATTTAAAAATGAGCAGCAAAGAAATACTAAATAAGCAGCAAATCATAATCAACAAAACAAACTAAGATATTTTTGAATAAATTAAATAAATAATTTTAAATTACTAAGAATTTCATCACAAAATCGACTCCCTATTCCGTCATTGTCACCAGATAACCTAGGTAAACCTAACCCACATTTAAATTTGGTCCCATCGATTTGCTGGCCATTCAGTATTTTCTGATGTCTATTTAATTATTTCTCATTTTTAAGATAAGATTTTGAGTTATAAAATCTTAACCAAAGTCAATAATACATAACCCTACCTACTGACAATAAAGTCCCGTTGCTCAGATAATGCAATAAATTCATATTTGTGTAACTAAATAAAGTTTACCAATGATTTCCCAAAGTCAGTTACAAGCAATAAATAGCACTTTCAAGCCTTGTTGCGCAATCTGTGTGGTCTCCGGATCTTTTCTTTTGTCATTGTTTAAACAAACAATAAAGTAAACAAAAAATTAAAAACAAGTGTAGTCCGGTCGAATATTAATTAGCAAACATGTGAAACATATGCTCTCGGTACCTACCAATCTAATTTCTTGGAAGTAAAACATGAGATTATTAATACTTACCGAAGTGTATCTTATTTTTAGGAATTATTAGTGTTCCTATGGAAGTTTATTTACGTAATGACGATGCTATAAATCAACAACACTTCCATTATACAACCATAAATCTAAGTACCTATCCCTGTGTATCTACACACGGCCTTCCCAAAAGGTTTGTTATCTGAACGTCCACTTAGCAATATGTCATAATATTGAAATATGTTGGAGTGTCTGTTCAATGTTACTACACATTTGGAAACCTGTCAAAATATTGGCGCCAAGACTCCTAAAAAAACAAATGAAAAACTATGGCCTACCGCGCGACGCGACGGTATAAAAGTTTAGAGCCATTAAAATTACCTCGTAAATACCTCGTACAAATTACTTCGTAATATCTATTTGCTTGCGTTAATTTAGGCTATAGTATTTAGCAATTTTTTTATTGCATTTGACCTATACCAAATCATTTTAAGTTCGTTTTAATGATGATAAAAATTGGTACTTAGGTACTTGGGCAGGTAGCTAATTAATGTTTTACCTTTCTCTTACTTTTACGTTTACTGCAACATAAACTTAATATGTATCCCGCTGTAATTTTATTTCTCCACTGGAGCTTGTTTAATTCCCCACTTGATTTCTCCAGATTTATTACGCCATTAATTAGAATCAAAATGAAGCTACTGCCAACTAATTTCATCTTAACGGTCTCAATTTGCTAATAATCTTGGATCATTCATTATGAGCACCTAATTTCGCTCTGTCATTGTGTTTTGTTTTGATATTTTGAAAAATCATGCTCGTGAATAAATTGGGAATGAGATTTTTTTTTACTAATCATTTTAATTTAGAGCGTAAACCAAACTAGGAGCGAATTAACGTCGACTCACCGTCGCGATTGCTTTCAATTTAAATTAAATCGGGCGCCTATGCTCTAACTCTCTCGCTAATGAAGATTTCGTATGCACCCGTCCTTTTTTGTCAGCTGAGTCTGTTTGTTTTGAACTCACCATCAATTATTTCCCAGTTTTAAATTAGCTGTGTTCGCGAGCACCGGGCTATTTCTGTCTCACGCAACGCGTGGCTGTCGCACGTTGTCGTCTCGTTCTCGCACATGTGTCTCGAGTTTGTTTTGTGCGTGACGCGCCCCGCCCATAGTTTTTTCGCGGCGTAGCGGCGTCTTTGACCGGTAGCGCTGCGACTCGTTATCTCTACTTTTTTCGGTGGAGCGGTGTGTGTCCAGCCTAATATTTGTGTAGGATGTAAAAAAAATCGTTTTGTATGCAGTGGGAGGTGCACAATGTGCTGTTGTTTCGTTTATTGCTCGCCATACATGCGGTGCGTTAATTAGTCTAATATGTGCAGTAAGTTTACTTGGGGTAGCAGGTAGGTACCTACATACTATAGGCAGATGGTCTATTCACACCATTTTGAATAAGCCAATTAGATAAAGTTAATTTTAGAATAGCACTGACTAATAATTAAATTAAGCTTTATACCTATTTAGAAAAAAGCAGGTGCTAGCTAGTTTGCGCATGTAAACAATTAGCGTTGAATGTTATTTTATTAAAATACATAATTAGAATCCTTTACAATATGAAGTGACTAATGAAGACATTACCTACCCTAACATACAGCGTAACACGGTACCCGTGTAAGAGATTGTAATTAAACAAAATATCCACTAATTTTAGTAAATAACTGCTAATTTTGATAACTTAAGCTAGCAGGTACGTACCAACTTACTTTTTAAATATCTATGACTTCATTAGTACCTACTAATTTAGTAGGTAACTAATGAAACCTACCGAACCTACCTACGTAACCATATTTTTTCATAATAACGTCCAGCACATTTGTCCCAGAAATATTGCCTTTTTTCGGTGGTTTTTCACTTGAATTACCCTCCCTAATGAGGTCTAGTTCGTAATGCCAGTGATTTGTCGTGCGCTGTCGTGCGAGGGCACGATTTGGACGCGAGATCTAGCGATAACGCTCCGACATGCGACCCGCCGCTAGTTGCTCCTCAATGGCAAAATTTACATATTGATTGCACGACAAAAAAGTTTAACCCGAAAAGCAACATTTTTGTAGTTACTACCTATTACTAACGTAACGTGGGAGAACTCAGGCCAGGTCAACTGACGACTCGAATAAAGTTCTCGACAGTAGCTGAATGACATGAAAACCATGTGTGGTGACGGTCCTTGGGAATGGCCTATATCCAGCAGTGGAGAGACTCGGGCTGATGGTACGGTAGATACCATAATAAGCTGATATCGATTGATCGATCGATTGTTATTTAAATTATATAACAGTCTACAAAGTTTGTCTGTGTCAGTAGTTTCAAATTGAACAAAATCAATTAGTTCCGAAACTCTAACGGGCTTTCAAAATTACATTAAAGTTAGAAACTGCATACGATTCTTTAGCAAACAATTACACATATTGCTTAAAAATTCAATTATCACATCACCTAGCAGGGGACACTTGCGTCAATATTTTTACTACCCATTCAATTTTACGCATTGTGAATAAAACTGCAATCGCAACGCATTAGGTAGATACTAATGCAATATTTACATTACGTTTCTGCTAAATCTAATGTTAATTTGCGAGGATTTAGAAAGAAACTGTTAATGTAAAGGGTGTTCAGAGATTTCGCCGTTAAAGATAATATTAGGGGAATTAGGCAGGCTGCAAGCAGAGCCCCTAATCTTCTGCTAATGTTTTATAGTTCATGCTTAAAGAAGGGTAATTCGCTACGCTTTCGGCTGATTGCGCATTTTGTAAAATTTAATTTGACACTTGGACTGGTCGGAATAATGTGTAAGTTTTTATGGCTTTCTTTAGACACACAAAATTAGATTAGGAGGAAAGATATTATTGTGACGGAAATATGTTTAATGGGGCCTGTATAAATAGGTACTTACACCCTAAATTTTAGATATTTCAGATTTTTACCTAATGTTAGATAATGACGACTAGCTTTTGATGACCCGTTGAAGATTTTTAAATTTATATAAGTGAAGAAGATCAACACAATACCTACTAAATGTTAAGCATTCTACTGCTCACCGAGCAGTGTTCAGATCGTCACCACCTTATGACGATGAGAGTTACGATGTTCCGACTCATAAAATTTGCAATAAAATAGCGATTTACACCTCTAACTTCATGTAAGTTTGTTAAACAGGTAGGTACACACATTTTAGGAAACGGAAATTTAAAAACTATAAAACAGTGTTTACTTAAATGAAGTTTATCTACGTTTAAACCTAATGCAACTGTACCTTCTACCTACTGTAAACTAAACAATGACATTCTATGAAGTACATAAAATTATTAATTTCGCTCGACAAAGGGGAGCACTGTATCGGGATTGGGAAGCCTGAAAGGGTAGCACCAATAAAAGGAGCAATATGCCCGCGTAGTGGCTCGGAAAATGACAGAATAACATAATGTTTGCCGGACAAAGAAGCGATTGTGGGCGCGCGGTCGCGCGGCTAAATGTATTACAGAATGAGTAAGTAAGCCAAACCACTACGGGATTTTAGGCTGTAAGTGACAAGTTTGAAAATATTACGCACGTCAAAACAAATTAAAAATTACAAACTTGTTTTTTTTTAATTCCCGCGAGAAAAAAATAAAGGGTTTAGCAGTTGAGCCATTTTTATTCACTTTTTAATTTCATGCATGAAGCAAATGAAAGAGAAACATTTCTATGAGTAGCTATAAATATATATTTTTTATAATTTAGTGTACAATATCTATCCTAATTAGGTAGGTATATGTAGGTAAGTAGCGGTGTCCAGAGACATTTTCATACTGATGTTAAACAAGTTGTATATCTACCACACAATTGCTGTTAAAAAAGAATTCGACTCTTTTTAAACATAGGATATAAAAACAAAGCATTGTGGGTACTCGTATTATCAATTCACGACATAATCTCTACTTTTCTATCACTATTAAGGATTTGACGTTAAATAATGTTAACTAATTTTAAATAGGCACAGTTAAAGTAAATGCAGTTATTAATTTTAATACAGTTGTAGACTTGTAGTGCAAATTGCAATTAAATTATTACTTTAGTGACTATTCTTGTGACATAAGTCCATGCCATTACACACTGAGTTAGTTGAGTCAATCGCGTGATAGAGTTCGCTACACACGTGTTCGTGTTTTATTTTATATTGAAATCGTTAGTATCATACCAGTCTTGTTTAAAAGAACTGTTTTGCTGTTGTTGAATTCTCAAAACACTCATAAAATAGAACATTTGAGATTTTCGCGTTGTCCACACATGGTTGGTGCAACCCAACCAAAACGTCGATTAAAATGAATAGGGTAAACATTCGCATCGAGACCCGTTTAAACAGATATTTTTTTTTTTTTATAGACTAGGGGGCGGACGAGCAAGCGGTCCCACGTGATGGTAAGTGTTACCGCCGCTCATGGGCACCTGTAGCACCAGGGGGCATGCGGGCGCGCCGCCGACCTTGCAAAATCCTATTCACAGCTCTCTTGAAGAACCCCATATCGTAGCTCAATGGAAAGACCTCTTGACTCGTAAAATAGAATTGAATGGAACTCTTTATTAGATCTGGATAAAAATATCCTAAATGTTAACTCGGTAGGTACAGTACATGAACTATAACTATGCCAAGTTTCATTAATAACCGTCCAGTAGCTATGCGCGTACAGACATTCAGACAAATATTACAAAAATTTTCTTTTTGGAGTAGGTGCCTATTTACTACATACCTACAATGTTTTAATGGTTTTATTATAGGTAAGTAAGTATAGAAGTTTTATTATATGTAGGTACCTACCTACATATAATAAAACTTCTATACTTACTAAATCCAATAAACTTAGTTCAATCCCACAATCTTTCGTTCTTCTAACCAACCATTATAGACGAATTTTTCTTGTCGTCGGTCTACCTGGTCGGAAAGAGTTCCTCTTGCATCACAAGGGACAAAAAGTGTCCAACCAAGTCAGAACAAAAGCGTTTTATGTTTTCGGTTTCAGTTCTAGGAACAGGCTGTTGTCGTTAAAACAATAGTCACCAAACAATACCCAGTTAATCGCCAATTAAAGTCAGTCATAGGAACTGCGCTTTCACAATTATATACCTAATTAACCGCAGACTCTCTAGCCGATGGCGCTGATTCCTGAACTAGTCAAGCATGATGCACGATAAAAAGCCCGTGTTTTTTTTATAGAATACCTGTAATTAGCAGACATTGATTATAAGTGACTTATCAAATCATTAAGTAAACCTAGTTATGTAATTTATAATCTCAAAGTGCCGGAATGTATTGTAAACCTTTATGGTAGGGGGAGAGTGCATGCTGCATTCCCACAGCTGCTGAGCGCACTCGACTGGCGACGTCTCTCACAGAAGTCTACCTTGAAATGTCCTACTGCATTTCCTACTTTATCGTATTTCCCCAAATGTACGTACGTGTTTAGGTAGTGAGTGAAATATGCTAGAGCCCATTCCCATTCCATCCCATCCCTCCCCATTTTCCCAATCCATTCCTTAATCTGCAAAGGTGGTAGGCAGCGCATCCGGGCGCGTCATTCTGGTCTGATATTAGCATGTATCACGGATGTCTATGGACGACAGTATCCACTTACCATCAGGTGGACTTTATGCTCATCTGTCGAATTGTTTCTATGAAAAATGGGACGCCTTGTTTTGTCTGGTTTTAGAATAGCACCCACCCATCTCTTCCTGCGGGTGCAACCTTCACCACCTCTAAAAGAGTGGACTCACAAACCCGCTTGGCCAACGTGCTGTTTTAAGTCCACACATACCCCATGTACCTACAAGACAATTTACACGGGCCCATGTCTAGCAATGTCAATAAAAATTCTGGTTACGCTTTTGCTAAATGTCTTGCTTTGTGTTTGCTAAATGATTTTGATATAAAAACTACCCTATAACTTTCTGGGATTAATGTAGCGTACATTTCAGTAAAAATCACAACAAAATCGGTCAACTAAATTTCTAGATTAACATGAACAATGAAGCAGACAGACCAACAGACGTTTTTCTTTATACTTACGTGTAACTAAAGCAACAGAAACCCTGAAATAGGTACGTCAACTGATTTAAAAGAAATTCCTATATAAAACCTTTCTAGTGAAAAATACAATTAATTTAGGGAATATCTAAATAAAAGGGGGAGAGTGCACGCTGCAATCCAACAGCCGCTGGGCGCAATCGACTGGCCTCGTGCCCTCTCTCACAGGCTCTCTCACAGAATACTACCTTGAAATGTACTACATTTCCCACTTTATCATATTCCCCACCCCACCCATCCCACCCTCTCCCTCCCCATTTTCCTAATCCATTCCTTATTCTGCAAAGGTAGGCAGCGCATTCGGAGGCGTGCCATTTGTCATTTTGGACTAATGTATCCACTTACCACCAGGTGGACTGTAGACTCGTCTGCCACCTTCTTTCTATAAAAAAATAAATAAAAAAAATATAAACATGTAGTTTTGTTGTTCTATCTAAAAGGTTCGTAGCCCTCATTACTCTGAATAGGATGCCGGCATGGGCAGCGCGGCGCATGCGACAGGCGTTGAATACAACTACCTACGCATATTATAATAGAAAGATATAATAATTAATAATAACAATAATGGCTCATTTACACAAGGAGAGTTTCTCGAATGCGAAATTCTCGAACATCGATTAAACTCTAATAGGTACCTGTTATAAACAACTGTTATCATCATCTAATCACTGTTATCCTGTTATCATCGAATTTAAGTTTCTTTTTTATAAATGATGATTCATGTAAACAGTTGTAGGACTGAATTGTATCTATCTATCGCATACAAGAATCGTATAAGTACCTACCTACAATATTCTCCCCCGAACCGTTCGAAAACTCTCCTTGTATAAATAGCCCTTAAATTATGAAAAATAACCTATGGTATAAACTGGTAGAACAATCTATTTTCAGCCTTTAAGTTACAGGTATCATGGACATGTTCTGTACCCACATACTCGTATAAGCAAGAACTCGTAATCTAAACAGTCGGATTTAGCTCATCATTTCGGAAGTCCGCCACATTTGACGGCGAGCACAAACGGCTGCTTAATTAGCCTTTCGTTTTTTTGACGTCTCGCAGTAACTAAACAGATTCGTGTCTCTTTGACGTTACGCTCGTTGCCTCTGACACGCACATTTATTTACACACACAGCTATATTCAACATTCGTTTAAAATTATACTACTTACGACTATATTTTGACTTTTATCATAATTTGATCCAGTTTTTTTATTAATATCGTATCCACTGAATAATTTATTGTCTACCAATTTTGTGTCTAAAAACACAAAATACAAGATAGATAAATAGATAGATAGGTAGGTACACTTTATTGTACATCGAAAACATACAGAGTACCTAAGTAATACAAAGTACTTACAAGTTATTAGAAGTATGTGTGCTATGTGTACAAGTTATTAGAATATGTTAGAAGTGTGCCCCACTATAAGTTTCGCGTAACTTATAAATAAAACAGTTTATGAGTAACATATTTTTGTTTTTCGAAATATTCTCCGTTGCATTTTAAATACTTTTGTATTCGGTCAAACCATTTTTCAAAACATGACGAGCACTGATCTGAGGGCATGTTTTGTACATGTTCGTCGAAAGCTGTCACAGCCTCTTCTGGCCCCGTAAATGTCATACCTCTCATTAAATCTTCGATTTTTGGGAAAACAAAGAAGTCACATGGTGAGAGGTCCGGACTGTGTGCAGGATGAGTCATGAGCTCCACCTTTTCTGAAGCCAAAAATGTCTTCTTCTTGTTCGCGGTGTGCGGAGCAGCATTGTCATGGTGCAAGAGGATGCGACTTCTCGGCCCTTTCTCTCTAACTTTTTCAAGAACACTGGGCAAACAAATGGTGGTGTACCACTCAGCATTAACTGTTTTTTTGTTCTTCAAGTGAGATTGTGCAGACAGGACCAGTCTTGGAAAAAAAACGCAATCATTTTTTTACTTACGCTTCTCACCTGTCTCAATTTTGTTGGTCTGCTGTCGCCTTCGAACGCTCATTCACAAGATTGCTGCTTTCTTTCTGGATCATAACAATAAATCCACGTTTCGTCTCCTGTCACAATGTCATAAACAGTATTTGAGCGTCCTAGTACTTTAGTAACATTTTTTTGCACCAATCAACATGATCCCGTTTCTGTTCTGAGGTGAGTTCATGAGGAATCCAGTGACAACAAAGTTTCCTGACTTAAATAGTGATGTAATTTTTTTTGAATTTAGCTCATACCAATCCCCAAATATCCTCAAATCTCCTCATAGTGATACGTCGGTTTTCTTCAATTAGCCGCCTGACAGTAGCCACATTTTCCTCAGTGGTGGCAGTTGAGGGCCGGCCTTTGCGAATCTCATCATGGAGTGAAACACGGCCACGATCTAATTCAGCATAGGAAGCATTTTGAAGACGTGCAGTGCAATTTTGCGGAGATAGGGAACTTTTAAAATCATAAAAAATCATCGCCCTAAAATCTTTTCTCGTTAATTTCATTTACGGGCGATTCCCCGCCAAAAAATATTTTAGTCAATAAATGAGGTTTTATATTTTTTTTAAATACGTACCTATAACATTCGAAATTCAAACGTTTATAAACAGCCAGGAGTGTAAAACTTTCAGTGTGCCCTAGGTACCTACCTACAACGACGGCATTATCGCTAAAGCGATTTCTTCCAGACAACCTTTGGGTGGTGAAGAGAAGTCAGTAGACGAAATAGAGGTAGATAGATGGTGCAATAAGGAAATAATGTCTGTATATACATTCATATGGTAGATACATACACAAATATATACCTAGATACCTATAGGCATTAATATATACATGCATTAATACATATATAGATACATAATATGCATACATAGATATACATACATACACACATCTAAACACATACAATACAATAAATACATAGGTACAGAAAGGTAAAGGAAAATAATTTGGGCATAAGAGAATTCTTAATCTGCGAGGTAGTGTTTTTTCACGAGTCTTTTAAAACTAGCCAGAGATTGAGCGCGCTTTATAGTCAAACGTAATGCACTCCATAAACGAACCGCTTTAACTGCACAAGAAGTTATTGGAAAATATTGAATATTGGCCGTTTAATATTGAATATCGATGATGAAAATGAACCAAATGTTTACAATAGCGACATGAACACACGCTTGTAATGATGTGTCGGGACAACTCTATTTTTCAAAGCTACTAAACGTGAAACAGAATGTAATTATACGTCCTTGTAAACAGAAAGAAATTTTAAAAATATACCTATTGAAATTAGATTTAGAAATTATGATAAATGGTGTTAAGTTGTCACTGTGTTCCCAGATGTGAATCTCCGGTTTAAAGTAATCAGAATAATCATAAAATATTCAAGCTCAATTCGTAACACATTAAACGCAACCGTAACAAATCACGTCAAACGACAATCGTATCGCGTTCCATTTTCAAATGCTTGTAGTAATGTCCACTTGTGTCGGGAACTCGTCACGGAAATCGGGAAACCCCACAGGGATTCGAAACCAGTCTTGGGAATGTCATCGACGATCATAAACCGGAGTCGATACAGGATGTACTTACTTACGAGTGCCTATCTTTGAAAATATCTTGTAATCATCAAAAGTCATATCTACAGTAAATTTCAAAATGTAAAATGTCTATAATTTAAAACGCAAATAAGATTCTGAGAAATAGTTTGGTAAAAATAGTTTACCAAGAAATCCTATTTAGGTAAGTAGGTACATACCTACTTTTGTTAGATGTAGGTACCTAATAAGTTAAAATGTATTAAGTGTGTAAGAAGTATTAGAAGTGTATTAGGTAACTAAGTAGGTACTATCTTTTTTTATACAATCTCAATATCTACCAAACTTTATTCGCAATTTTAACTTATTATCCATTTTTAAATAACTCCACTTAGCTATTAGCGTAAAATAATATTTTAACATTAATCAATAACATTCCTGAAAGAAATAAAATTTTTCATAATTACAAAACCAGAATCGAACCAATTATATTCCGTCCAATAAATCAGAACAGCCTATAAACATAAGCACAGAAGTGTAAAGGTAGTACGTGTACAGTAAATGAGTTTTTTTTATCGCAGTCGGTTGCACATTACAAGGTGCTTGACAGTTGTCACGAGCGATCCGTGACTATCATGAAAACAGGTTCGATAAAACACCTACCGATGCGGACCAACAGTAAATAGATAGCTATGACCAATCACAGCTGGTGATTCGAATGCTAAGAGATGTTATATTCAAAAACATCTGTTTTGTTGTTGTTTTTTTCAGAGAACGCAATGGCATTAAAAATAAACAGCCTTGTTTTTGCAAGTCTCTCCATATCAGTAAAGTTTGTCGGATTTTTATAGAATCCTATTGATGTGTGTATTTATTTATGTATAATAAAAGAACTTGAAAGTGCTATTAATGTTCCCCTTAAACTTATAAGTAACAATCAAACACATCTATTCAATTTAACATTCCATTGTTCATTGAGTTCACAATCTAACGAAAGTAAAGGTAGATTTATTTAAGAAGAAGCATACCTACAGGAATTGCATAGACCGTACCTAACTTTAAGGGGATTACTAAAAAGACAAGTTCTAAAGACAGTGTTAAATTGATTCACTTTGTCAACACAAAGGCTTCAGCTCCCGAGTTGGAAAGTCTCCCTTTAGCAATGACAGTTATGACACGTTTAGGGCGTGAACGCGACTGCGCCTTCATTTGTCGAACCATTTGCTCGCCGGAATGCAGTGTCATCAGCGGGGAACGGAGCGTGAAATGGAAAACGCCCCTCGGTGACAACCCTCCACCTACTCCACTTCAACCCGCAGTCGTCCTAATCGGGTACTAACGTTTTGTCAACCGAATTTCGCCCGATTACACCAATGTGCACATGTAAAGTTTGCGTGGTCTATTTTGAACATTGAATCTTGAGGCATTTCGTTACGGTAGGTTCTACAATAATAATAAGAATAGTTCTGTTGAATACTGTACAGGTTTCATAATACAGTTGTTTAGTTTTAGGATATCTGTTTACCGTATTTATTTTACTCGGCGGTTATTTATTTTACCGGTTAGGTTGCACCAACCATGCTCACGAGCTGACTGAAGAGGCGAAGTCCACATCGAGAATTACAAGCAGTTTCATCAACTACCCGCCGCATTTGTGGGTAGTTCTCATCGAGAATTGCAAGCAGTTTCATCAACTACCCGCCGCATTTTGGGGTAGTTCACATCGAGAATTGCAAGCAGTTTCATCAACTACCCGCCGCATTTTGGGGTAGTTCACATCGAGAATTGCAAGCAGTTTCAACTACCCGCCGCATTTGGTCTTTGTAATCCAGAAAGTTGCGGCACACAACACTTACAATATATGAAGTAACGTCAGACGAAAAATCATTCTGTATATACAAGTTATTGCAACTTATTAAGTTCATGTTTGTATCACGTTACATATGAAATGAGGACCAGTGACGTGTATTCTGGTCCTAATTACAGATACCTTTATCTGATCAAAATATATCAAAAATATATCTGATAATAAGACGATTTTTATGTATTTCATTCAATGTTCGTTTCATTAAAATTAAATTGTTAAAAAGTGTATTGCCGAAAAGAAAACTTTAAAACCAAGTACGAATTCGAATATAATTTATCGACTGGAGTTATTGATCCAACAAAACCGAAAAAAGTGTGGACTTTAGTCGCCACAAACAAAAATTACTAGCCTGAAACATTTTGATCACTGCTCTTTAATCAAAATGTGTTCAAATTGAACATTGCAGGCGGATAATAATGGCCTGAATAATTCCCTTAATAGGTTTAAACAGCAAACTCATGTTCACCATTCACTACTATGCTTAAAATAAACTTCTGAAGTAAATAGTAAATTGAAGCGATTCGTTCTACCACCGAATGTTGAAACACAAGGGGGGCACTTAACATGCGTAAAGGAGATCGTTAGTTTGATAGCAAGGTGGGGCAGACCTGCTTCCTCATGTGGAAACCTAATATTTTAGATTGAAAAGGCCCTCCCTGCGTTATAATTGAGGAATTCAAGGAAAGTCTGATGTAGGATGTTACAGAGCTTTTAGTTCAGAATGATGCATTTTTCATTAGTCAAATTACAGGTTTATTATGAAAAGCAAGAAGAATACATAGTGTCTTTTTTTTTTCTTCATACCTATATGGCAATGGTGCAATTAGCACATTCTGCCAGTGTCAAATTTTCTTCGTAATAAACAATTTCAAACTCTGAAACGTATCCTATCAATGTCCAGTCCCGTCGAAGCAAGTCAGAGTCGCTCAGTAAAACGATAGTACCTAATACTGTATACAGAAGAGGACTTCTGCTTCCAGCACACAAAAAATGCAGGCCCACGCTTTTATTCGATTAACACAAACATAAGACACAAAGAAATACTTTGTAGTTTAATAAACTACTTATCACTATTAAACCACAAAACGCCTAATACACAATTTTTAACAAACCAATAAAATCTAGCCAGAAACTCGAATATTATCTTTTAGGCCTTGTTCTCATTTGCTATCTTCGTATTTTCGTAATACATAATGGAAGTTTAACGCATAATGAACACACCACGTCAATAACAATGTGGAATGCTTTATTTGAATCATGTTTTATAAATTACAGAAGAATACAATATGAATATCAATACCGAATCTTAAATTATAACTTAACTTGTACTATAAGATTCGGTTGCCTCCGTTTAGATCTTTACAAATATGTGTGTAGGTACTTAAGACTATGTCATACATGTGGGAACATACGAGGAGGTATCATAAAATAATTTAGGCCATTCTCACCACCTTCTGATAATATATCAGGGTTTCTTTTTACTCTTGATAAAGTAACTGTTAACAATATAATACATGAATTATGTGCCAATTAAATCTAGCTGATACTGACTTTCTGATACCTTATCAGGAGCTGGTGACAAAGGCCCTTAGTATTTTAAAGTTAGTTTGTATTTACACATTCATTTCTATGATACATTTTTCTATCATGGAAAAACAGTTACCTTCTGGTGCCGTTTTTAAGATACCTCTTAGAAAAAATCTTCCATTATTAACTAAACATAAACCTTTCTGAAACCCAAATCATCGTCTAAATTTACCTCAAACCTTTCGATTCACCCCGTAATTGTAACAAATTGAATCCGCAGGGCGGGCTCTCGAAACCCGTGTTATCCGTTTAAATTGTCACCCTAATCCCGGCATCGGCACTATTTGTTTGCTAAAGGGATCCCGGGACCTAGTGACAACTCTACGTGACTTTCATTCTAATTAAAAAATGTGTGTTTTTAGTAGCAGAAACGTTAAATTTGGCATAGGAGTGCAGAATGTTGTAGCAGCTCACTACTACAGAATTAATTTAGTAAGAGTTAACATGTCAAAGTAAACGTCGAAACAAAATGTACTTTATGCATTAGATAGGTACACCTACAAACTAGAATGGAATTTGTTCAAGAAATAACAAATAATTTTGTATTTTGTGATGTAATAACAATAATTTTGTATAAATAACATTTTTGTGACACCGAACCGGTGGGATTTTTACAAGTGGGAGAAAGAAATACAAGTCACGTTTACTTTATTATGTATTGTCATTTTATTTTTATATATTTATAATTAATTTATTTTATTTTTTAACGCGACGAACGCGACGTTTGTCATTATGGAGTGGCGTTGCCAGTGTTGGCACGGAAGTATCTGGGATGTCCACGGACGGCAATGTCCACTTACCATCAGATCAACTGCCTGCTCGTCTGCTGCCCACTTTCTATATAAACTCGCATTGGCATTCTACTCTCCATGGTCTATAAATTGGTAATTTTTGTTTCTTACTGGCTAAATTCTTGTGGCCCTAATGGCCTTTCAAGAGTTACCGGACATGTATTGTTTAGGGCGAGCGCAGAAGGCGTTCAGCCAGGAGTAAAAAGTGTGTGCAACAACGAGCCGAAGGGTTCCTCCGCCGATAAACTGGCAGAAGAAACGGACCTCGGCTTAGGGCGTTACTTTGGGAGAGTACCGCGGGATCGCGAGTTTGTAAGAAGCACCCAAGCACGTGCCGATACCTGGTAAAAGAGTTGGCTGAAGACCGATGTGTGTTCACGGTGTAGTGAGGTGGACGTCCTCGTCTCCTCCGGCGGGGACGGTGAACCTATATGTATAAATAGGTTACTCCTAATATTAAACACACAGGTTTTATAAATTTGTCAGACACACACACTCACAATCACGCGAATTTAAAAAGCACTATTATATCTATATATATATATATATATATCTATTATACATACATATTATAATTAGTAACTTGTTTTCATAGACTTAGAACCATTTTTTTTACAGGAAATTTAACAAAAGTGTAGTTTATAATCAAGTAGGTACTTTAATTAAAGATTTTTATAATGTAATTTTTATACTGTGTTTATGCTGTTGTTTCATGTAAAACAAAATAAACATTTTACTGAAGCAAATAAGCAACAAATACTAATCTTCTCTGATCAACAAAAGTACCTACCTATTTCCAATAACTTACACAGGTGAAAATATTTACAGCTCGTCAATCAGTTCACGTTGCTAGGCGATATCGATTATCAATTTGTGTCGATGACATTTCGCTGTACAATCGATTCCAATCGACTACCCAATTACCTTACCCGATTGATTGATGATAGAACGAGCGGCGGTGACAGTTTGTACGGTCAGGACGACGTTTGATATTAGTGAACGAAACAGAAGGATTTGCAATTTGGATTTGGACTTGATGATAAACTTTGAGGATTAGAGAAATAAATGTGTGAAAATATGCCATAAACATTAGTAATGACCATTGTCTAGGTATAATAACCCAATACAAACAAAGTTTACTTTTATTGTATTTATTAAGTATCTACTTCACATTTAACCCCAATGACCAATCTACTTTACATTTATTATTATTCTTCATTTATTTTTGCTCATTGTATAGAAATCCATTTTCAACCTGTGCGGGCAGAATATGGACAATGTTTTGCGGTTGAAACTGGATTTCTGTGTAGGTAAGTATTTTACTTGGACGTTTGGACTTACCCAATCTTACAAATATTTTTTGTGTGAATTTCCATTTTTTTAAGGACATATGTTTATCTGAATCTGGGTGTGACTTTGTTTTTGTGCGTGTCTCCTGGACCCATGGACACAGGAATCCTAGAGTATGGGCCATTGCGTAGGTATAGCGTTATCTGGTTATTTATTTCACGAGTTAAATGACATATAATTATTTGATGTATGTCAGTTAACTCTGAATTAAGAGCAAAATCCATAATTTTAAGCTTCGAAAATTAATCATTTAAATAAATGCGAGATACGTTTATCAAATGGGAACAGACCATGTTCCCATTTGATAAACTTACATTGATCCAATTTAGTATTTCCCGCTAAGTGACATGCCCTGGTGTTCCCCAGATGCAAGAGGGGTAATTCGGGATAAGGGGAAAGGGGAAGTAATAAATCGTGCCCGGGGTATAAATCTAAATCGGCGTGGACGTTTAAATTGTTGTCAGACTGTGTATTGTTTCCCGCAAATCGTGCGATTTGTAAATCGACCCCATTTGTTTCATTGTGTCCTTTCTGTAATTACTAGTGTTGTGTTTAGATTTAATCTTGTAATGTTATTTATGTTTGTTCAATTTATTTCTTTAAACTTTAATGCACAAAGAAACATTGTACAGAAGGGGAGCTAGAGGCATTCTCTGTCAGGCAACCTTTGCTTAATCAGAAATATTAAATTATTAAATGAAATTAAACGCTTTTACGCTGTTTTTTAATTTTTGAATAAAAAACACAACATAATTTTTTCACAATGTTAATAGGTAGGTGTCAACTTACAAATGAGCGCGTATCTTAAAATAATTTGTAGCAATTCGCATTTAACTTTTTTCCTAATCTATAAATTAAAATAATTTACGTAATTTTATAAGTTTTTCATCCACAACGAGGCTCAAACATGAAAAAATAGGTAGATAATATAAAAATAACATTAAACCTCCTTATCTTTATTTATAAAACACAATGTCTTCTATCTAGTTAGTCTTCTATCCGCTTATAACTTCAGTTCTACTACACGAATTTTGTTGCGGTTTTTACAATCGTCTGGGTTAATTTCTATCAGAAGGGTGTAATGAGTTTATTGCCGCTGGTCGCCGCCGGCTCCGTCTCCAGCGGGAACAACTGGGAAAATGAACGGAGCCAAAGGCAAATTGTTAGTACACAATATCTACATTTTAAACTGACGAAACCAGCTAAAATTAATTAATTAAGTAGACATAATCAGATATTAAACAGCTCTCGACATTAATATACGACATTTTAATTTATATCAAAGTTCATAATTGGTCTAATTCTGACCACTGGCAGCCGACCACAGTTCTTATTATCTCTGTGTTTCTGATCTAGACAAATAGCTAAGAACCAGGCTATTATCTCGCGGTACCAGGGTATCATGACAAAGAGCAGTTAATGCGGCGAGACGGTGCTCGCGCACGCATATGTCTCAATTAGACGCGCTCGAGCAAATGAGCATTGGGGACGGAATTAGACTATAGACAATGTCGCTTAAAAATAAGGGCCTGTTTAAGGTTCTTAATGAAGGCAGTAATTATGAAGCCGTCATTAAGTATTTGAGCGAGCGTTAGTCGCAAGGCAGTAGTTAGTAGGTACTGCCTTACGACACGGCAGTAGTTTCGTTGAAGATTAGGTACAGGATATGTCCGAAGTCCTAGGATTCCGCTCATATTCTAAATGAATTAAAATTTAATGTTATGATTTTATATCTGTAAAAATATCAAGTTTTAAGCTTTACACTTTACTTTAGCAAAGTATGAAAAGATTCTTTACAAAATAGATTTGTAAAATTGTCATTTTCATGAAAATGAAAATCTTACTAGACTCTTTTCAAGATATAAATAATCCTATCGGATTGAATAGTTTCATTTATCTATAATCTGTGATCATTCTTGAACGACGTAGGTAGGTACTTATCAATTTCCTTGATAAAGTAACCTACTAAGTACCTATATCTACTTAGATTACCTAGTATACCTACTACCTAGTAGGTAATCTAAGTAGATATACCCATATTTTTCTGAAAAAGAAATAAACATCCCATAAAGATTAAAATACTTGCTAAAATAAAATTCATTATGCAACGCAATGCAATTTATGTGTAGAAACTCAATATCATGTAACTACCCACTTTTAAATTCTATTTACAACTGGTAGATTGTCCTTTATAAGTCACATCAATTGATCAATGACGACTTGTGGATGAACATTTGATCGACAACAAATAATCGATTGTCCATTAACTCCGGCAATCATTTATTGAACTAACCAATTGACATAAAGTTCATTGTCTTCCAATAAGAACACAACGAAACAAATGAAATTCATTAGTGATTGGTTTGATGAAAAACGTGAAGAGTAACACAC
The DNA here is from genome assembly GCA_914767545.1 of Sesia apiformis. NCBI lineage: Eukaryota > Metazoa > Arthropoda > Insecta > Lepidoptera > Sesiidae > Sesia > Sesia apiformis. The sequence goes on along the minus strand of OU611970.1, from coordinate 6,160,643 downwards.
TGATGACTAAATAGATATTAATTGACACATCAACAGATTTTTACGAAATTTTAATAATAATATACAGTAGATACCTGATTCCTGAAGAAAATACGAAGTAAATAGACTACGAGTTCGAAAAAATATTGATTAAATACACCTAGGTATTAATCACTGGTGGATATGAGGTTGTGGTGGATAAGTAAATAAGACATAAACGAATGTAACGGATACCTACATATCCTATATATAAACTTTAATAATATTTTGTTAAAAGTTGATGTACAAGTTCAAGTTCTGAATTAAAGTGTAAATTCTTGATACAGTGATTGTCATAATAAGCATTTTGGACATTGGACATTTTGCGTATTGAACATTATGCGTTGCGAGCGACGTTACATATCACTCTACTCTTTTGTAACAATTCAGTCAATTGACAACTTTTTTATCATTAGACCACACATTTAATAATGCCACCCCGACTCTAAAAGATCCATAGATTTCTCATCAAATCATGTGTGGGCACGGCAAGGCGCCTCATGGGACATAATAATTTGTAAACATGTTTTGCTAAAGTGATCGATTTCGGGCGTTGAAACGATAGACAAAAAGCATTAGAATGCTCTGAAACAAAAACTGCCCATGTCGAAAAAGTTCACTTGTCAAAACATAATGTGCAATGCTCAAAAAATAATAAGAATGTTTTGAGTGCTGAAACTGTCTCGTTTTTAATTCTATAATTTTAAAGTTGAATTTAGATTACATGCCTTAGTTTTTGTATGAAAGTGTTGTCGCCAATATATCTGTCGTTGGAACATTTAGTTGTAGATTGTAGTGGCAACATGTGCTCGTGATTTGTCGTGGACCGCACGCAAATGTGTCACTCAGTCACTGTTATTGGTCGCTGACGTATTTGTGATAGTTTAAACGTTTTAAGTGTTTATTGTCATACTACTATTACGAGAACACATTTCTCTGCCACGGCTATTGTGATGCATGATATGATATTAGCTAAAATATTGTTCTCTATTTTTTACTTTCTTGTTTTTGAGCCCAAGGAAACCAGCGGTGCAAGGACTTCGTTCGTGTAAACTTGTGTGATTTCTGCGGGATCTCTATAAAGTATCTGGATAATAAGTAGGTACTGTAAATGTTAACCAGACACATAAGCCATAATTATATCAAATTTCATTAAAATCCGTTGCGTAGTTTAGACAAAAATTCCAAAAACTGTTGTTTTGGGCTCTGTATCATTCTTATAAATACTATTAAAATCACTTTTTTTTAATATTTCATGTATAGGTACAGACACGGCTTTGTTACGATTTTATTATATGTAGGTTTGCCTAGCTGTTTGCCTGCGGCTTCGCCCTGGAAAAATTAAGAAATAAAAAGTAGGCATGTCCTTTTCGGATTTCAGGCTGCCTCTTTGCCAAAATTATGAAGACATACCTAACAAACATACAAACACACTCGAATTAATAATATTAATGTGTATTAGAGCAATCGATATCGAGTATTAATTTTCCGTACAAAATTAGTTCGTAAATAGTTTTTTAAATTTTATTTTACGTTTATTTATAAACTTTACCTAAACATGGATTTAATTGTATTTGTCGTATGGTTCACTTGAATGGCAAACCAATAGATATTTCGAGATATTGACGATTTAAGTGATTCCATGCAAGAATCTGCTAACCTCTGATGCCTCTTGACATAATTTTGGAAAACGGCAATACTCATGTTTAATTATTTGTATTGGAGAATATTTATGCCGTTTAAAGTTAATAAGGCCATCATTTTTTCTCAATTTTTTTAACACTCGTTTCACCCTTTTCCTGCCTTTTTTGAATTTCGAAAAGTCTTTACTGCTTAAAATCAGAAGAAACTGCAGCCTTTTGAAATCAATTGAATACTCAGACTGTAGGTATTAGTAGTATCTATTCATATTATAAACACAGATGCCCCTGTAGTAGAAGCAGTTAATAAGTAATTACGATTGTAAGCAGGCGCGAAGAACTCATGTTCCTCCCATAGCCGCCGGGGAGTGTCCTACTGGCCAAGTTCGTCCACTCTCACAGAAAACTGAAACGCATATCGACATGTTTCGAGAAAATTTCATATCTCCAATTTAAAAAGTTTTTTAGATAGAGACTTTGTATAGAAAATCATCTTGTCCCATTTTTGCCGCCTTCTTAGTCAATTAACAAAAAATGCCAATACACGTTCTTAGTTTATTTACTTAATTCCATGTCTCGAACTTAAAACGTTTTTGAGATAGGTAGGTACAAACTACAGACTGCATATAAAATTATCCCCTCCATTTTTGCCCTTTCTAAGTCAAATATAAAAAATACGCCGACATATAGATTTATTTATTTTAAAGGTTTAGTCTCTATACCAAATTTCAAGTTCCCAACTTAAAATATATTAGTTTTTGAGATATAGGTAGATTTTACATCGAAAACCGTTTTTTATGCCCCTCTCTAAGTCAAATATCCAAAAAGGCCGATATACGTGTTTAATTATTTTAAATGGGAAGTCTATATACCAAATTACAAGACTCTAACTTAAATAATTCTTGAGATACAAGCATTGCATACAAATCTTCTCCCCCTTTTTCCCAGTGAGATTTCTAATAATCCATCCTTAGTGGATAGGTATGTCATAAAGCCTATCCGCTGTGCTTTCCTTCATGTTTCTCGCTTCAGTGGTTTCGACACGGCGATAATGAATGAGTCAGTCAATCAGGACATCTCTTTTTATCTGACTAGACATAGATAACCCGTCGAATTGTGATTATACCTACTTAATTGATTCTAAAGTGTTGGTTATATTTTAATTTTATTATTTACGTTTAGTGCAGTTACAAATTATTTATTTTGTTATTACCTATCAATTCAATAGGTACAAATTATGAAGAATTGACATGTGAACACAATTGTACCTACGTGTCTAAAATATTTATAATCCTATGACATTTATAGATATAAAATATGCGTCTTAAATCACAAGATTTTCATTATGTTACAATGGAGCCATAAATATTAATAAAAGTGTTATAAACTAAATTACTTACTTTGAATAAATTATATCTAAGTTAATATCATAATTCAATTCACAGATTAACTTTATAGTAACTTAATTAAAACAATTTTATTCAAGTTACCCGTTTGAATGAGGTGTTAGAACAGTTTTGATAGAGCTATATTAGTTTATCCATGCATAGTGACATTGTATACATTAAAAAATGAACAGTTACTTCAATTGATAGAATTATAGGCTCTCATACCTATCTATCGGCAGCACACCCGTATCTCTCCTGTGAGGATAGGTAGCGGTGACCACTTACCATTACCATCATGTGGGCCGTCCGTACGTCAAGAAAGCTAAAATACAGCGTCAGGATAACTAATGTATTTATATTCGTTTCAATAACAATTTAAAGGCTAATTAGTAATTAACAGCACAATTTTAATGGTAAGCACACGTCAACAGACAACCATAGCTACCCAAAAAGCAAAGATCCCGTGCTAGCATACTTACCGGTATAATTTTTGTCGTAAGCCTCACGGAGAGATTATTGTGGATGTTTTACATTCAAAAAAGATTTTACATTTGTAAAATATACTGATTTCAAATATTAATTGATGTGGGTGGATAGGTACAAAGAATAACCAACAAAAATATTTTAAAAACAAATGTAATAGTAATTCGTAGAATACCTGCATCAATTAATCAATTAAGTTACGTCTTCAAAATTTAAACCCCCCGTCACACTATTAAAAGATCATCTCTCATTCACTCTATAAATAGTGTATCAGCTTTCACTGCACCATATAAACACGAACAAAACGGTCCCTTTCGTCCCACAGTCATATGTCTTTATTCCCTCTAATAACAATTTGGGCAATTATGTGACAAAAGGAAGTGTTTTCGTCGACACATTTCTCTTCTCGGAAGGAGGGCGTGCGAGGGGCGTGAGAGGGACGAGCGGGAGCCCCGGGGGACCGCGATCCCACATTATTGCCCCCACAGTGATTTATAAGTCAACGCTTCACTACACCGTTTTCGTATTTGTGACTTTTCTTTAACAGAGAGAATTCTGATAAGCCAAGAAGGTACCGTCAGAAAAAGGAGACAATATTCATAATATTGTTTTTAATTATTCACTATACCTAATAATTAACTAGAACAGTGCATCCTGTTGCGGCAGGAGAGACACATAGGTAAGTTTTGTCAGTAAGCTGTGGAGGAAGTTTCTTTGCGGGATAATATCCTAAACGCAGAGAGATCCGCCAGAGGACGAAAATCACCGGCATAGCTCATAGAACCAGCATGCTGAAGTGGCAATGGGCACCTCATAATGTTTCCACAGGACCGAGAACCGATGGGATAGACGAGTCCTCAAATAATTACTGCGCAAGCGCAGTGTGTGTATCCCCTGCTACATGGACTGACGACTTGAAGAAATTTGGGGAGTAGTGGGGGTGGATAAGAAGAGCAAAAAATCGTGTATGGTCGTGAGCCTTGGGAGAGATATAAACTGATGGTATGCTGCGACATATTTAGTTCCGTAATAATATGTAGATGTATAATGACTTATTTTAAAATTGCTTCAGACGGATAAGATGTGATTAAAAACACATATTTTTTTTATTAACAATATTATGATCATTATACGTAACAAAGTATCCATCAGCAATCTCACTTGCTGAAACATTTTTCTCAATATAACTTTTTATCGACACAGTGGGCAAAACACTAGTAAAGACGGACAAAAAAATCGCACGCTCTGTGGGTTTATTCTAGCTAATATCGGCTCAGTCGCTGTCGGTGGTCCGAGCGATATTGCCGACGAGCATATCGAAAATTTAATCTTGTAACTAATTCCCTAGTTTCGATTTATACTAGTACCATTAATACCACTGCAATAGTCAAATCTACATACTTAAATACTTAATTTATTTTTGATACAAATTGTATTTTGATGTCTGTAAATATCAATGCTAATTTTATTTTGTTTGTTTGCAGACTGCGAAGTTTTTGTTTGTTTATTTGTTTTTGTTTCTATATAAGAGATAAACTGAAAACTACTGAATCGATTTCGTTACTTCCTTCATTTTTAGAATCAGGGGCTATATTTGTGTCACCTTAGTGAACCCAGACCAGATCTGTTATAAAAATAGGGGAATTCTAAAAATACTGTATCTATATCTATCTAGAGTACTGGTACAAATACATACCAAACTGGAATAGAGCGTACCTAAAATTCCTTAAAATAATATTGACATTATTTTTACACTGTTACCCAAACAGTAAGCATATCTTTTACATTTATTTGAAATATCTTTTACATTTACTAATATATTGCATTCTTTACAGGTAATATATATTAAAATTTCAGATAATTTACTATTCAATATTATCTTAGGAAATCAAACAAATACTCATTGATTTCTTCCAAAACATAAGCCGTTAAGACAAATAGGTTTGCAGCGCGTTGCGACACGAACACCGCATGTGGCTTCAAGAAACGGGTGTCGTGTAACTCTTACAAATTGTTGTTAAACTCGATTTACGGCCGACCGGGTAATTGACTTGGCCCACTGTGCAAACAAAAGACAAACGCTTATATTGTAGTTACTTCTGTGAGAGGAAAATCAAAGAATACATATTAAACTACTAGGTAAAGCTGTGATTTTCGTTGAATATGTGTATAGAGCTCATTGCAGTTAAGCAAAGCTGTCTCAATACATGCTTTGAAATTTTGCTAGAATTTATCAAATTATTTTAAAACCTTGCAATAAATTACAACTTAACTAAATGAAATAATGAAATCATTACTCATAAAGGCTGTCGAAATTTAATAATTACGTACTCTCTGTAGTCGGTTTGAAATTATAGTTTGTAGAAAAGGATAAGTTGTTTTAAGTAATATATATATATATATATATATACTGAAGCCACACGAATAAGCTAGTAAAATATGAAATAAAGTCAGGCAATAATCTCAAGTGGTCTTCTTAAATGGGATCCTAATGGTTTGTTTAGACTACTTGCGCTGAAGAGGTATAAAAAGTTATCTGTTGACTGCGACTTCAAAGGAAAGACAACACTCGATGAACTGTGGGTTCAAGCTCGGTTTCTATTTAATTAACTCTGAATTTTTATCATGAAAACTAACAAATTTTGTCTTACGACTTGTTATAAATGTAATATTTTCCCCAAAACAATTTCATTTTTTTAATGATATCACTGACTTTGTTATCCTATAGGTACTACTACGAACTACGAACGGCAACATCGCACACTCCATGAATTAACAGCTGCTAATCGAACTGCTACTTTTTGATACCTACCTATGTTAATCGAATGCGAGTGTATGTATGTATGTGAGGATGGTTTCTGGGAAAAAAAGTGTTGAATTTTTATAAATCGTAGCAAAAAAGTTGTTCGTTTTCAGGAAAAGAATTCAGTGTTAAGAGGATATAAGTATTTTTTATTTAACCCTGTATCATGGGATCAAAAATATATACCTACGTTTAATTTTTATTTAATCCTGTATCATGGATTCATGGAGCACCAAATGTCAAAAATATATACGTTTAAGTTTTGTTTCATTTGACATATCGTAGTATAGAATAAATGTTTGTATGAAGGAATATTATTGTCATTTCCGTTGTCATGTTGTATTTAGTTTAGTTTATTTAGGTAGGTACATTAATGAATCCTCTAATCTATTTTTTGTTGACGGAACAATAAGGTTCATATCATTAAATCAGAAAAACTTAATACATACTTATGTAATATGACATGCGTATGAAAAACATAAAACCTGCAATTTTCGCGTAAAGATCTTGATCTCGTATGTCTTAAATGTCGTATGTAGGCATTAGCATATACCTACATCTATGTAATGCAAATTACAGTATGGCCTAGACCAAACGCCCTCATCAAGACAAATAATTGTAAACGGTTGAGTTAAGCAGAACTTTGAAGAAAATAAATATTATAGCTACTTCAAAATGGTTATCTACAGGTTTTTAAATCCAGCTTGATTAGAATGACAGCCGTCAAATTGCCTCGAATAGTGCTCTATACAAATAATTATTCTTTAAAAACACAATCACACTCACAATCTTTAAAATTACTTAAGGTTTTTGCCATCACTTTCTGTGATTTTAAAGATTTTTAATATACACATAACACGCATTCGATAAATGAATACATTTCCTCGATTTGATCATTATTGTCCCAGTACTATTCGAGGAACTTTGACAGCTGTCATTCTAATCAAACTAGATTTAAAAGACTGTAATTTAAAGTTATAACGCAAACAATAGATACCTAAGTGTCACACAAATCCTTAGGTCAGTTTTGTACTTACCTACTATTTCTTTTTATAAAAGAAATATTCACGCTTGTTGATATTTAGGTTGAAATAAAAACGTAAACTGCGAGAAATGCAAGAAACGTATATTGGGACAAGCTTACATCTTAGACAGTGTTGCCAACTCAAAACATATATCGAACTATAGCAACATTATGGTTGCGTTCTTAATTCCCAACAACGCTTACCTAACCTTAATAGGTTAGGTTAGGTAATAACGTAATCGTTATTAACCTATTATTTGACTAAAACTAATACAGACTGAGTAGAATTGGCAAACCAATATAAATCTGAAAAACTTAATAAATTCGAAAGGAACGTAAAAAACGCTTTATCTAATATTATACGGTTTTTTAATTTTATTAAACTCAGTGTTACTCCGTCGTCGACTTTGTTTAAAGACACGGGTGCGTTCAAAACGATAAGCATCGGTCGTTAGACTGTTACGGACTGTGCACTAACTACCGCGGTACCTCACGCGTGCAGCCGAACGAGCGTTTTTGTCCAAAACTCTGCGCTTTTTGTGCCACTGTGAATTTTTTTCTGTACACGTTCGCGTCTTAAAAACAATCTGTGACGGTAAAATTTTCTTGTACGTCTAGTATCCTTAAAAATGTGAAGTGAAGTATGCAAAATACAGTCGATTAATAGGCGCCTTTGATTTATGCTAGCGTTAAGGTTCAAGAAAGTTTTTCTTAGGAATTTTAGCGCCACGTTTGAAGAATTGCTTTGCCGCTAATGACACTGTGTCTACCTAAAAATATATATATGAGTATAAAAATGTATGGTAGGCAACCCGCCATTAGTGGAAAACCAATTCTTTACATGAGGCGCTAAAATTCTTAAACATGCGCTAAGGTCCTACAAAACATGTAAATAAGTATAAATAAGTACATAAATAAATAGGCACAGATTTTTTACAACAACATTATCTGTCTCACCATAACGTTTCTTAACATTTTTTTTAATTTTCTTGACATTAAATAATAATTACATTTTGAGATTTAAAATATCTAATAATAAAAATTTGATCCGTTCGATCTTTAAAAATCCCACTAAATGTAGGGATTTTTTACAATTGTTATCTATGTAAGAAATTAACTCAAATGTTATGCTATTAAACACAATGCAATTTTATTCTTATAGTCGTGCCTGCATTATTCTAGTCATGTTTATTCCGGGTGCATGATTTTCTTTAAAAGCACACGTTACCATAAACAGAACTTACGTATACCATAATCAGTACCTACCTATAGTAATTTATACCTAGGCAAAGAACAACGTAGAACTCATAGCTACATAGTAATTAAATTTATTGCATCTGCTTAATCCAATTTATTAATCGTAAACCACTACAATCATTATAATAGCTTACGAAACCACCAACGCTGTATTTCAAAACAATATTAGTTAAATTATGCCATACTAATTGTCCCTAATGAGACATTGTGCGTTCCTGGCGTGGGCCCAACGACCTCAATACTTATATACGCATCCAAATTAATATTAACATTTATTTAATTTTATCAAGTAATTAATTAATGTAATTAATCAAGGCAGGAATGTCCGGAGCCAAGTTTAGTGCGCGTAACATGGAAGCTTCAATCAGGTTCGTAAAATTGCAACAGGACATAGGTAGGTAGATACCTGTCGGTATGTTAGTACCACAGATCATAGCAACACCTTTGTAGATCACTTCTCACCGTCTCGCGATCCCGCGGTACCCTCGCAAAGCTACCCTCGGCTTAAGCCGAGGTCCGTTCCTTTCACCGGCTCTGGCGGAACCGGCGGGGAAGCCGGCTCGTTGCTGCAAACACTTATTGCTCCTGGCTGAGCGCCTTTTCCGCTCCCCCTAAACCATACATGTCCCGTGACTCTTGAAAGGGTCTCCACTGTCACCTGTAACACCAGGGCTTGCGGGTGTGCTGCCGACCAGTGCCGACCTTGAAACTGAAACTCTTGATGAGCTCGTGTAGAGCATATAAATTGTACCTAATAGATTTTTGTAATAATAATTTAATAAATTGAATGTACTATCTTTCTTCTGCAAGTACCTATTTCTTTTAACTTCGGTAAATCGCGTAAGGATCTCTATGTCTAAACTAAACCTCTTAATATTTTATTAAATGCATTATCTACACTTTTAAGGCCCTTACTGTATTAATCGCCAAGATACAGATGTATTTTAATGTAATAGGTACTAATGTATCTTAATCTTAATTTTATTAACTATTAGGCAAATAAATTAAAATATGAAGTATTTATTCATTATCATTTCATATTATGTAAATAAGTAAAACAAAATAAAAGCCGAAAATTATGAGTATTCCCTAAACTACGCCTAAATACACGATTTTGCAACGTCATTTGCAATCTCAAAAATACCGGGATATCGGGCTGAAAATAATCTGATAAAATACCTGAAAACTGATAGTCTGAAAATTGTTTTTTATATTTCCGATATTTACGTCATAACGTATTGTTTTTAAGTTTTAAAATCTTTAAAGCGCCATTTTCATTGGCAAACTATTTTTGTAATCATTTGTGCTCTGAATTAAACAATTAAACGTTAGATATATTTTCATTTTTAAGACCTCATTACATTTTTGAATTTAAGTAAACGTTAATTTTTTAAGTGCCATGAGAGGTTTGTTTGTTATAAAACGCCGCTGCTGCGATTCCACTCTTTTTTGGAGTTATTTAGACTCCACGGCTTGTGGCAGTTATTCTAGCCTACCTAAACCAACCACAATGCTTGAAGACGAAAGTCTTTATTCAATAAGTAGGTAGGTACGTCCTGTCAATCATGACACATGGCACCGAACGTGGTCTCTAATAAGTTCAAATAAGCCATAAATTCGATTTTCTTTTTCGGGATAGGATCCGATACGAATATATTCGCCAAAAAGTACCTACTAAGGTCACCAACATAGCTGGTAGAATGAGCACGTGTGAAGTGACAATTGGCAGGTCACTAGGTATTTGCCGCAGGAGCGATAACCGACGCGGTATACAAGTCGTGGAATTGACTTCCACGTATCACAAAGCGGACACATTCCGCCCAGGTAGACTGACGACTTGAAGAAGGTTGCCAACAATAGTGGTTGGATGAGAAGAGCCTAAGTTCGTATGGTGGCGAGCCTTGGGAGAGACCTATATCCAACAGTGGAGAAACATAAGCTGATGGTATTGTACGGTATCAAATTTTCCATGTATTTTTAAAAGACTTATTATTTAAGACTTATTTTTAGTTATTACCTACATAACTACTTGTTTCCTGTTATCATGAAACAAGTCAAGAAATAATAAGTAATACTTTTATTTTGTTATCTATTATTAAAATAAGACTGAATCTGAAGTAAATAATCTATACTATCTATACTATAATATTATAATATAATAAAGAGAGTGCGAATTTTGTGAGTTTGTGTGTATGTGGAGGGTAATCTCCGGAACCACTGCACCTATTTGAAAAATTCTTTCGCCGTTAGAAAGTTACATTATTCTTAGTTATCTTTTAGTGCTGAAATGTGATTGATTAATTATAAGTTTAAAGTTGGTCGTAGCACTTAAATATTTTAGACACTACATACCTACAAAGTTCTTGTTATTTATGTTTGAATGAAATTAAAAACACCATTTTGAATCTCAAAACCGCTCATGTCAATTGTTTTAAACGTACAATTTCTTGTTATATAAAAATAACGAAAATCACGAAATTCCGATATTCGTAACATTTTAATACCGGTTTTAACATACGGGGGCAGTATTGCGATCCCTGTTTGTAATACCTAATTTCGGCCGATGTGCGTGCCGTTTGTACAAAAAAACATCGGACCTGCCAATTTGACAATCGAGTGAACAGCAATCGAGTCAGATCCGAATCGAATTGCAACCCATCACCAACGATTTGGTACGTTGCGGTCTTTATTTGTGTCAAAGATTATTACCGAGGCTTTGGAATTTATAAATTAGATTTCTTACCTACCTAACTGCTAAATAAACATTGATTTTTCTTCAGTTGACAGAAGTACAATCGCAAAATTAAACATGACTTATGAAGGAGTAGTCAAACTTGGTAGTTTCCTTATAAAGAGAAATAACACTTGAAGATTCTTGAACTGTAAAGTAGTACAAGAGTGCAACCCAAAATTCGTTTGGTAATCACAAAATTTTTTGAGTTTTGTGCTATTCGCACTACCTCACAGCGATACACACTGTCTGGATTTCTATTAATAGGTATATGATTCCCCAAGATGTGCCCACAATATTACATCACTTGTATTCCCCATCTATACAATAAACATGTGCTGATTTCCTATCGAAAAATCATGAAATTCCTAAACAAAAGTTGTATCTTCGTATTAGCAGTTAACTAATTCACGAATGAAGTGAATCTACCTTCAACAAGATCTTACAGAAAGTACAATAAACTACACTTTAATAAAAACATTTAACTTGAGAATACACTACTAAAACAAAGGATAAAAATACTCTGTGACCACATTCTCACGGCGGCCGGTTCACACGACGTGATATTCGGGCGCCAACCAATCACGTAAGTCCTTCTGGTTTTACGGCCCGTTGACCGCCACCAGATTAGATTGTTTTTATCACAAAATCGATTTGTAAATTACGTCTCCATTGAGATTTACTTTATTTTGTCCGGCGGTAAGCACTCGGCATCCCACTGTGATTTCATTCTATTTTATTCTCTGCGTTCCGATTTCAAATTGATGGCCAGTTAGATTTCCAACTCTCTTTTTTCCCGTAACGGCAGTTTTAAAAATAGATGTGGCCTTAAAAATAGATTTTTATTTTGCTTTTTAAAGACTTTTATAAAGTCTTTAAAATGTAAAATAAATAAGTAAAATGTAACCGAAAGAAGTCAACTAGGTAGATAGGTACTAGAAAATTACCAGAAAAGCAATATTCTATAAACATTTATTTCTTTTGTTTTTCTACGTGGTCTCTATTTCTATTAGTTTGTTTATGGCAATGAAAAAAATACACTTCATAACCGGATACTTATCCCTAATTAAGAAGCAAAAACAGTGTCACGCGCCATTTCTCGTCGGCATCACAAAGTGTGTGTCTGTATGTCCGTCACTAAGTCGATACGTCGCAAATCGTCCGTTGTATGAAACCAGCCGTTCAGCCGAGACGACACTTTGTGGGAACTTGTTTTGATAACGCCGCATTTCGATTTTTTTAATGCTGAAAGCAACCACTAGTTATTTAGAATGTAATTAAAAATATTATTTTTTTGTGCTTTACTGAAAATTATAATATTAAAAAATAAAATATTGAAAATCATATAAATCCAACATTTTGTGTATCATCTGTAGTATAAATATGTAAGTAACCTACTTACACCTACTCACCTACTCCCGAGAGGTATGTTTAAATATTGTAGGTAACATGATCGTATTTAATGTTCGACATATTTTAAAATACTTCTCTAATTAAATTCATAATTCTTGGCCAAACTTCGGAAAACACTCAAATATAATCAATCATACATTATGAACAATTTTAGTTCCTTTGTTTCAACCGAGTTACAATTTTTACAAATGTTATTAAAAGAATGCGTGTCCTATAAATAAACATTAAAAAGTCAACATCGCTTTCACAGCAAATAATTTGAATGTCAACGTTAATAGTTTCAAAATTACTTTTACGCTGCTGTCGAAAGAATTATAGACTTGCGGGACATTTGTTGTGTGCTGTAGGTATATTAATTTGATGCTTCACATTGTAAATTAAATTTATTGCTCAGTTAACATTTCTTAAATATTCCTTGTTACATATTAAAATGTAGAAAATAGCATATAATTAAATGAAGAAATACCTACTGAAAGTGGCAGCAAATTTAAAGATGGGTTAGGTTTAGGTTCTCTGATGACAATTAAAAAATAGACTTTCTGTTGACATTCTAAGTAGGTACATTCCAGTTATTCAAAAATTGTTTTCTTGGTTATGATTTGCTGCCCATTTAGTATTTTTTTGCTACTCGTTTAAATACATGCCTTTTTTGTGTAAAAAGAAAGTGGTAGAACGTGGCACCCACCTGGTGGTAACCCATTTCTTTCTTTTGTAGGATTGAATTAGGTCTAAAGGGTAGAGAGGAGATGGAATGTTTCATTTGATGAGATGGGATGGTATGTAATATAATGAAAGTTTCCTTTTTTCACTCAATTAGATGACATTCCTCCCTTCGATTGTTCATGATACTGTTTATATTTTACAAGCTTTTGGTCGCGGTTTCTATCCCACGGGAATCAGTTTTTAGCCACAAACACACATATCACGTTTAGTTTTGTAGCCGATATTTGATTTTCGTGGTCCCCAAGAAGGTCCATGGAAAAATTAAGCTCGATCCGTCCATGAAAGCATGGAATGCATGAAAGCATTTCAAACAAACAGACATCGTTTAATTTTTATATATTAGTCAGCATATCCCTATCCCAAATAAAGAAACAAAGAACAAATCCACGAGCGATTTCTCGTCGGCATTACCCCAGTAATAAAGACCTTGCCTAAGATTGTGGCATTACAGTGTATTTATGTAGCATGTCCTCAAAAAAATAGTCTGTCAATTTTTATTGTCAGAAATGTCATATCGCGATACAGATACAATACGAAAATATTGGTCATCGGTATGGCCAGTGACAATGTTTTCAATTTGGCCAACAATTTGGTAAGGCCAATATTTTCTTAATATATGTATCTATATGCACATACCGTGTTATTATCGCACGCACATCTGCAAGTAAACGACAGTGACGTTAGCAATCAGTTTCCTCGCATAAATAAAGCTAATTTCACTAGCTATGTTGATAGTTATTTGTTTTAATTATGAATAAATTAAACTCTGTTCTAAATTTATACATCAAATGAGCTACTCATTAGCAAATGGACTCGAGCGTTCAACTACATAGAGTAATGAAAGAATACAGAAACAATTTCAATATTCTATTCACACACAAAGAATTCAGTACAAGTTAGTTGATATTAAATTCTTGGCATATTTATTCTCAAAATCATTTCATTTCATTGCTGAATTACATTTTATTTCTACTGACATTTACTCTACTCCCAGCCGCTAAGTTGACATCAAATTTCTCATTTTCAATAGATACAACGGAAATTATAATAACTACAATGTTGCCACGGCATTACCTACTTGCAAGATGTACTTACATTACATTAACCTCTAGATTATACGTTACTCTGTACCCGTTCCATTTTGGAATTACAAGTATGTAAGTACCTACTAGCAAATTACCAATAGCACAGCATCGACTGTGGGCGAAATGCAACATGGCAGACCGGAAAAGCAGCCATATTGGATACCTTTCGACTGGAAATTAAATCGTAAAACGTGCTCTTTGAGTAACTAGAACTTGCCACTAATATTGCTTGCTAAAATTGGCAATCTCTTTTCACACACAGAAAATTATTAATAGATAATGTTTTATGAAATTAATTGGTCATGAAAACATGAAAAATTTTTATTCTATACTAGCGATTGCTGACTTCGAATAAAATTAATTGCCAATGAAAATCACGAATGAAAATGAAAAGTAAGTATTCAAATCATCGTCAGAATTAATCATTTATTGGCCTCCGACATAATGCTATGCTGAACACCCTTTGAGCGCGGCGCTCTGACACACGGAGTTAAACATTTGTAATTGTAAAACGTATGGATGTGGTCTCAACCCATCAACAAACATAAATTTAGTGACAATGTATTTATTATGATCTATAATAATCGTTATAAGCATTTGTAATTGCTAATGGGATGAATTTTACTTTACACTAAAAATATATGAGAAATCGCGGTTTTTAAATTAATTGCCTTAACATTAAAAGATCTATGAAATAAAAGCTTACGTTTCTCAAGTGTCTTGGTACATATTCATATTTTTTGGACACATTTTGTGTTTAAATTTTAATTATAAAGTTTCTTTCGGTGTCCTTTTGTTTTATTATTGTATTTAGTATTGTGTGTAATATGTCGTATTAACTGTTCTTTCTTTCTTTCAAATTGAAATAAAATGTTCCCATTCAAAAGGTACATATTTTGTATCAATTTCAACTACATTGACATAGTACCTCTTTGTATCAATTCGCATCCTATTCCATGAATAAGATGCGAATTATAAACCCGTTTGTCATTTTCCAAGAATTCGTTTCACATCAAAACCACATTGCCGATCTGTGCGGATTAACATCAGATGAACCATAGTTCTTTTTTTAATTTTTATGCAACAATAAAGAATTACTGCCATTAATTCTACCAAACTCATTCGTATGCATTACATATAATGAACTCTTTTTTAATTTTTGGTAGTAGATAGGTACCCGCTTATTATAGCTAGTTAAAAATGTATGATACAACAAAGTTATAGTTTGCATACTAATTATGTAATTTATTTTTAATCTGATTCTATGTCTACGTATTGTTTCTTTTTAAAGAGTTTTATGTACCTACTTATGAATACTTTCAATAATATTTTACCCTTCTTTCATCGTAATTGTCATGACTTATATGGTAATTCTTTAACGTCGTGGGTGCCGTTGTCAATTATCGTTTGTGTATTAGTAGATCCTATCTATCGACATTTGAACTTTTTGGGAATTTTTGTACCTACTTAATGTTAAATATTTGTAGGTCAGTGTTGAAACTATCGAACGAATTTGACACATCCATGAATTTAACCGTGTTGTAGACCCAAGCAATTTTTTGCCAAATTTAGTCTCGGCCGCAATCCCACAGCCATTAGATGCACTCGACCAAGGGTCGTCTTTCACCGTAAAATGTACCGATTTCCCACTTCATCCCATTCCCCCAATGTTCGTATATGTTTCAGTAGTGAGTAAGATATGCTAGAGCCCATTCCCGTTCCAACCTATCCTCCCCATTTTCTCAATTTTTTTCCAAAAGCACTTCTAATTCTTTAAAGATAGCCAGCGCACCTGGGGCGTGCTAAAGTTTGTCATTTTGAACTGATGTTGGCAAGAATTGCCAATGTCGGGCGACAGTCGGCTCATTCTTTCTATATAAAAAAAGAAAATTTTGTTGTAATTTTGACTTGGACACCTACATAGAACATCTGTGTAAGTTAGAGAAACCGTCAACCTATTAAATTATACCTAACCTATTTAACTGAACAGATTAAAATAGCTACTATATTTGTCACGCGCAATGCGACAAAAGCCTATAAAATCGTGACTTTTCTTACATTTCTTCTCGCCCTCACTTTGTTCTATCAATCAGTTTCAAAAAAGTCAATGTAACACACGTAAATTCGATTTCGCTACGCTTTTTTGTTGACCACAATGGAGTTAAGCGTGCGATCTCAGAAAAAGACGTTTTTATATCAAATTCCAACTATTAAGTTCCGCATAACAAGGTGTGCGGTTAAAAAAACCAAACAGGACTTTCAATTTGTATCTTCAAGTTAAGGAGCTGTCTTCTTCCATTGTTCGAGAATCACGCTTTGAGACGTGTCTTGTTTTGGACGACACTATCAAGAATTTGAGGCGATTAAGGAATTAACTGTGCTTGTAAAATGGTTCCGTATGAAACAAACTATCTTTCCTCTGCCATCAATTTGATTTGTTTTTGCAAACCAAATCAAAGATGATTTTGGTAGGTAAGCATGTCTTTTATTTTATACTACATATTATACCTACCTACCTAATCTCCTGTCGGAATTTTGTAGAATTTCTAGGGTTTGTATAGAATACCTAGACAAAGTATATGATACGAGTAAAGTATATTTCATAAATTGCCTAACTGTTTAGGTATTTTATAGAATACCGGATTATAGACATTGCCGATAACATTTATATATACATGTAAACTCCATTTAACGCCACTCGATTTAACGCCAAACTTAAACGTCCTAAACGTCGAAATTACTTGACTATGGTTGGTTTACCTTGTTGTCCATACAATGATACACTCTAAGTAGCATCACACCCACTCTAACGATAACAATACGTCATTATTAAACAATAAACAGTACTTTCTAAGTTGCCGAAGTTGCAGAACTGCAGCTGTGTACGTTCTTTTGTTTGTTTATTTATTGCTTTATTGTCTAGCCCGTATTTACCTCGATTGTCGGCATCATACGTATCGAAGATTCTAAGAAATCCGTTCTTTTGTTTGTTGTGATTACCTTGCACGTGTTTACCTCGGCTGTCGGCTGTAGACTGTCGGTAGGTTGTTATGCATTATCTGTACATTACCATATTCTTAGTTGCACACAAACTTTCAAACTGTGAACATGACGAATAAGAGAAAATCTTTGTGTGTTAACGAAAAGGTTTTATTAATACGCGCAATAGAGGCGGGAGAAAAGATAAGTGATTTTGGAAGACGCTTTGGATTCAGTCGCTCTAAAAAGGCAAAAAACCTCGCACTCGCACAGACGAACGTCAGACGAAGATAACAGACTATACGCAATAAGCATTGTTATTTGTATCACTATTAATGTTTGTTGTTTGTAAATGTTAACTTTATTAGTAAATAATATTATAATAGTAAAATAATATTGATTTTTCTTCTCTCCATTTAACGACAACTCTCAATAACGCCATAAAATGCGCAGTACCTTCAGTGTCGCTATATAGAGTTTACACTATATAGCGTAATATATATATATACATATATATACACAATATATTTATATATATATATATACATATATATACACAATATATTTATATATATATATAAATATATACAGATACAAATCATACAGATACCTATATATTTTAATCTTTTATTTCTTGTCTTCTATTTTCTTAGATGTAGCCTGCTTTTTAGTGATATAACTACTCTTAGTTATTCTCACGTTAATTGGAAGAAATTTCTTCTAGGAATAAATCCGCCTTCGTATTTACGGTAATATTGTAATGTAGCAATATGAATTGAAAGCTGAAATAATGTTATAGAAGTAACCAATCCTTTTATCGTAAACTGCTGGACATTGTCTGTGTGTATGTGTATGTATGGAGGAATGTATGGCGTTAACACACCACGCTGTAAAAGCGGGTTGGCGAGTCCATTCTTTAAGAGGTGATGTAGTTCCACAGGATTTGGTAGCGATTTGTTTACACCCGACGACGGCCACGGGAAATGGGGTTGTGCTATTATAAGGCCGGCCGACAAATATTAGAATAATATCTATATGCCAGTATTATTCCAATATTTGTACGCGTTTAGAGAACTGACTTGTTGGTACACAGTACACATAGATACCATCATTGTATTTTATGTTTACAAATTAATAAATCTAATAAATGTAAATGTATCAGTATTTAATAGTATGTATTTAATAAATGTATCAGTTTAGGAGTAATACTGATATAGAACCCTAAAACGCACCGACACGTGCGTATCAATCCGTCAAAAGACTAAACTCCATTGTTATCAGATCAGGTGTATAGACTAAACATTTTTCGTCCAACTAACTAGAGCCCTTTCTGTCGATTTCTGCGTGTTATTTAGATTTACCAGACACTAACTGTACAGAACAAGCAATGGACGGCGTACATTGAGTTGCAGTTATTGAATTTCTCTCATAATACCAAAACAAGGGTTAAGTTTGTGCCCCTACTCGTATATCGACCCTACGCGATGTTATTTAGGAATTAATTACATAGGTACCTCCGTGACCGGACAAAATGGGGAATTTTATTACAAACTTATTCTAATACAATGTTATTTAGCTGGTATATTAAATTTGTACTGCTTTGCTAGGTTTAATTTTGGATTAAAAGTTTGAAACACCGAGAACATACGAAAATTAAACCAAGATTAAAATTAAACCTAGTATAGACAAACGATTATACTAGTTGGCAGTGTCCCTGGTAAGAGTGTGTAAGAGGGCCTGGGTTCGATTCTCAGTCGGACTTTATTTACTTATTATTTATTTATACACTTCATTGTACATTATCGCACAAAAGGCGAGCTTAATGCCTTATTAAGGTATTTTCTAATAGCCAACCTTTGGGTGGGTGTGCCGTGTGGTGTCGGCTTTAGAATAGCACCATCCAATCGCTTCCCGCGGCTGTTGTAAAAGGCGACTAAGGGATAACAAAGCGGTTACCACAAGTCCTGAGGAACTACACTACCTCTAAATGAGTGGACTCACCAACCCTATTGGCCAGTGTGGCGTTTTGAGGCCATAAGCACATCCCTCAAACACAAAATAACGTGCATGAGAAGGCCCATGCCCAGCAGTGGATATTAAAGGGCTGGTTGCATTGCAACCTTTCGGTTGATCAGAGAGATTCAATTGAGACGTGCGCGAAAGAATCAAATGAGATATTTTCTTTTAATTATTAAAGTTAAATCTGTGTTCTGGTCTGGGCGGTGCGCTCGTTTTTGTTTTCTTTGAACCTACGACAAAGTACAAAATCGTAGTGGGGGTCATTAAATGTGGCTTTGAAATGATGGCATGGATACAGTCTCCAGCCAAATATAGCGAAGTCACATAAAATAAGGACTAAAACACAACCAATATTCAGTGACACGACACAATCTCTGTACAAGGTATGACACATACACCGTCAGGTGTCCGCTAACACAACTCCGTGACTGATCGAGCGTTTTTTGCCGCGCCGACTTAACGATGTCTTTGGTCGGTCTTTTTTGGCACTTTGGGTGTTTTATACACTCCTAATTGAGGTTCCCATTCGCTAAGGATGCGATTAGGCCGTGATTAATACAGTTGCTTTGTGCCGACCTTTAAATACCTTATAAATAAATTGCTATTGTAATTCGTGACGATACTCCAATGGAATTTTTAGCCACAGCGACTTTGTTTCTTAATGGTTTGTACTTTGACCACTAAATAGTGTGCTATACGCCCTGCTGTGATTCTTTCTACATTTATGTTTCTATATAGGTAGAAAAGAAATGTTATACGAGCAGGTGGGCCACCAGATGGTACGTACTCGAACTTATGACAAGATAAGCGTTTAGCAACAGTGTAGGAAAGCACATAAGACTTCCCGCGAATTAAAATTGTAAGGGGCTCTGCAAGGTCGGCCTTGCACCCGCATAACCCCTAGTGTTGCAGGTGTCGATGGGCGATAGTGTCTACTTACCATCAGGTGCTTATCATCGAGTTTTTAACATAGGTACCTAATGTGAAAAGTTTTAGACAAGACTCATATGTAGTTTAGTCGCACACGAGAAGCTTAAACAATATTCTCTCCCAAATCATTCGACAAACTCTAAGGAGAATATAAATGAATATTTATATAGGTTTATACAGTAGGTAGGTATAGGTATAGGATGGTATAGGATGAATAGGATCTTTAAATTTTGAGAAAATTATTAAAGACGAAAGGCTTATTCCATTGAATCTCCATTATTCCTATTGTAGTAAATACCAAAAAGCTAACGCATAGGCATTGCCAGTTAACGACGCGATGTTACTTTCATGGGTTGTTACTTATTTTAATTTCTGCGGTGAACCGCGTTCGTCCGAAATGCGAAACTTGAATGATCGAAATTTGCGAAATTTTGCTTTATTCTTTAAATTCTAAACATATGATGTTGCTTGGAATGTGTTTTTTTTAATTCTAGATATTAAATCATTTAATGGCATTATTCGCATTTATTTTGTAGTAAGTACCTACCTACAGTTTACACCCGTTTGGATCTCTATTTTTGAATAAGTTTAGCAGTAGGTACAGATAATAATCTGTCACTTGTAAACTATACAGGTTGATACTAAACTGCTGGTTGATCACTCTATAGGTATGAGTTCATTATAAGTACATTTATACATTCCTAGAACAGTTATAGCCTATGGATATTCTCTCGATCTCATTTGTAATGTTACTTCTTTAATGTTGCAATTCCTGATAGACCCATTTTATTTCTAAGTGGCGATAACTCACTGTAGATAATTCAGTAAGAAAAATATAAGAAAACAGATAAATGTTTTGTACAAAAGATGTAAGAGATAAATGAGAAGCTATCAGCATACAAGCCAGTTAATTACCTACAAAAAATAATTACACACGATTTTAAACCATAACAAAACATAGATAACACTTGAAACTGGGGCAACACTAACCGGATGTACTGATAGTACCATTGTTGTGGGGCCGTCTTCATTTCCGGTAGCTTTATTAGAGCCATAAAAAGAAAATTGAGTTTCATACAAATAACGTATAACTTATAAACTTTAGATATAGTGTAGCGATAACGTTATAATAACACACGTTATTGTAACTATTATTGAATTACACTTACAAAGTTGTGATTCATTTTATGAACAGCCCGTATACGATTCAGAGCTCGTCAAAACATAACGATCCACGGCTTTTGTTTTTATTGACATTTTACGACTGAAGAGTTACATTTTAGCGCTGCGGGCTCTTTATTACGGTGTCATAGACTCGAATAATGTTTTAGTACCTGATAATAAGTTGGAAAACGCGTCGGTGTTATCTATCAACCGTTATTGCTCCTTTCACAAAAACTTATTCAATAGCCCCAATCGCATCTGTATCTACCACTTCACCTAATCAAACTCAATAAAGCCTAATAACAACGATAACTAACATACTGTTATCTATTTGTTACAGATAGCCAATCAAATCACCTCAACCTTTTCAACTCGAGGCCGCAACCGAAGAAAAAGCGAAAATCCAGAACTGCGTTCACAAACCACCAGATATTTGAGCTAGAGAAACGGTTTCTCTACCAAAAGTATCTGTCGCCAGCAGACAGAGATGAAATCGCCAGCTCTCTCGGCCTCTCTAACGCACAAGTTATAACCTGGTTCCAGAACAGACGAGCAAAGCTGAAGCGAGACATGGAGGAATTAAAAAAGGACGTTGAAAGCGCAAAAGTACTTTCTGCACACAAGAGTTTCTTAGAAAATGTCACAGATTTGGGCATTTTGAAGAAAAAGGCTATGAGTATAGGAGCTAGTGAAGAAGCTGCGACAAATTTAGTTGTGAACGCGTCTAAATGAAACGAGGCCTCGCGCGCGATCGCACCTGATGGCGCCTACGATCGACGCGCGCTCGAATTTTGAAATTCGATTTCGAAGATAAGACTCTTTTGTGAAATACTTTTTGAACTGACCATAGACATAAACAAGTTAGGAAATTAATTTTTAAATGAACTTTTTAGTGACGTTAGATGTTTTCTTCACATAAATCACGCTAAAGTACTTCTCTACTTCTAGTTATTTAAAATGTAAATAATAGATCTGATGTATTTGTAGTTTAATATTGTACAAAAACTTATGAAGAAGCTTCGTTTCGATCAATGTGATAGTTGGTTTTAATATTTAAGTACTTAATATTTTTTAAAGATATCGCTAAATTATTTATTATGGACGGCGTAATGTTGACTGGTACATAGAATAATAAGCAATATTAGCTACAAATGTGTAATTTATGGCACTCAACTCATCCAACAAAAGAATATTTAATTACACAACAGTTCAGATAATTAAAATAAAAATTAAAGGGGTAATAGAATCATGAATACCCAAGAATTGTGCAATAAAAATAACTTTCTATAGACCAGTGATATTCACCAGGCTATAAATTAAGATGTATATAATAATGTATAGGTAGAACATTTAGTATCAATAAATAAACATTCTTTTAATATAGTTTTATAACGTTTACCCCACGAAGGTAATAATGTAGTATATATCTAATCTAATTTTTAATTAGTAAGTCTTCCTGCATATTTATACAACAAAACAAATTGGCTCTAGCACACTTTATTAGAAAAATAATAGTTGAATAATTCTTCTATTGATGTTCTATTGTCAGAAGACGAAAGTCTTCCATAAATACGTCCTGCCCCTAATGACGTATGGTGCCGAAACGTGGTCTCTGATGGTAGGCCTGGTTCAAAAGGTCAATGTCGCTCAGCGAGCAATGGAAAGAGCTATTGCTCGGAGTTTCTTTCTTGGACACAACGCAACAAAGAACCATAATTGCCGATCAAAGAATCAGCAAGCTGGCAGTGGGCAGGCCCACTGCCAACAGAATATATATGCCGTAAGACCGATAACCGATGGGGGAGGTAAGTCCTCGAATCGAGACCACGTGGCGTGGGACACCCTTCGGCCAGGTGGACTAACCACTTGAAGAAAGTCGCTGTAGTGGCTGGATGAGAAGAGCTGAAGACTGTGTGTGGTGGCGGACCTTGGGAGAGGCCTATATCCCGCAGTGGAGAGACACAGACACAGACAGCAGTGGCAGACATCTAAATTTAATTTTTACATCTAAGAGTTAACATTTAAATTAGAGTCAATCGGTTACGTTGTATAAGTCTGTAGGAGTCGTTCAATTTATCTACTAATTTGAAATTAGTATCTTCATTTCTACTAATTTACCAGCAATAGAGTATAATTGGAATGGATGTTAGAGGAAACAATGAAAAGTTAATTAATGTTATGTTTTTTTTTAATTGTCATCGGTTACTAAGGTTTTTGGTAAGACGACATGAAAGAAGTTCAACATTTTATATAATTTACATACTTATTATACTTTGTTAAAACGTGTAATAAAGTTATTGAAATATCATTAAAAAGCATTGTTCTAGGTATGTATATCTATTTTAGAGGAAAATACAGCAATATTATATATGTAGCTAAAGTACATTTAACATCGAAGGTTAATGGGAAAAAAATCACAAATGTCAACATAGGTATGTATATATTTATATACCTACGTTAACTGAAATGGACTTTACTGTATCAGCTTACAACGTGCGGATTGGTGTATCACATACTCCAGATTTTTTTTTAATTTCTGTACCACGCGAATATCCTCACGATGTTTTCCTTCACCGCCTTGCTAGTGACTATTTTTAAAAATCCGTACTTAAGTAGAAACTCACAATCACACGAATTTGAGTCGAGTATATATATCCCTAGGCTATCACCGGATTTTGCTCTAGTGTTGTTAAAATGATAAATGAGCGTTCGAGGACAGCGCGTTATATTAGGGCTCAAAACCTTAACAACCTCAGCCTTAATCATTTTGGACTTGAGCTTTCAACCTCAAGAATTTAAGACCATCAAACACTAAAATTTTGCATTATATTGCTTACGAGCATTTAACGCTCATGTCTTAAAAGATTCATTGGCACTAGTGCTCGAGTGTCAAACGCTAGCATTCATTTTTGCAACACTACTTTACTTTCAATTAAAAATACCTAGACAATATTATTATGTACCTACTGCAAAGTCGATACAACATTCTTATTCAGTTATGAATAAAAATAATGTAAAAATATCTGAGAGACGGGACCTTATTGTTGGTTCTGGTGTCACTTTAAGACCATTAAGACTTTAGCAAATACTTAAAAAAAAAACATTTTTATTGCTTTCCTTTCTCTTCTTAATAATAGTCACATGTTACAGCTATTTTTCTTTTGAAACAACAAAATTTTATCCAAGAATATCAAATTCTATACATATGCCGACAATAAAGGTCCCTTTGCTCAGATAACGTCACAAATAAATTATTATTCCATTAAAGCATTGGCTAACCAAGCATTCGCACGATTACAAACTTTTTTGCGTTAGTGAACTAATTATCACAATTATTTTAAAGTTCGTATTTGTTTCTCTAAGGCCGTTTCCTGATTGGTCGGTGCAACAGCAATGCAACAAACGCTCGGCTCACCGAGCCAATGTCGAGCGCATATTAAACATTAGGGACTCCTTCTAGGGGTGTTCATTTAAAAAATATATCGATGTTTTTAATCGATGTATAACATCGTAACCCTGCATCGATGTTTTTCGATACATCGCTTGAAAACATCGATGTTTTTTCAACATCGAATACTTTTATGTTTTTTTTTCGGGTTTAGTAGTTATTGTAAGGGAGACATTGTAAGTAAAACAAAAAACATTAGAAATATTTTATTGCGACATCACATATTACAAAATGAGACAAAAAATACTAAAGTCTAAATCAATACTTTTATTTTTGTGATCTGCTTTAAAACCAATGCTGTTTAGGCAAACTTTGTAGAAATAAAAGTTTACTCAAACGTTTACCCTTCAGTCTATTCCTTTGCTGATTTACTATTTGGCCAGCCTTTGAAAATAACCGTTCGGATGGGACCGAAGTCCCAACAATAGTCAAGTATTTGAAAGCAATTTTATATAGTTTAGGAAACTGAATTTTGAGATCGTTCCAGATTTCCAAAGGATTTTCATTCAGTCGTCCTACAGGACTTCTCAAATAAATGGATAACTCATCAGAAATCGCATCTTCAGATTGCGTTGCTTTCCAGCTCTTGTTTACTAATTTATGATGGTCTTCCCATAAAGAAAAACTCTCTTCTAATTTTTCCGATTGATCTGAATCAGATTCCGACATTTCCAACGTTTGTGTATTATTTTTCATGAAGTCCTTGATTTTTGAGACTGCTGTAGAGCAAGCTAGTGCGTCCCTGAAATGCATTTTTTTGAACCGTGGATCCAGTACAGTGGCTATGGCAAGTGGAGTAACTCGCTCTATAGCACCCATTCTTTTTTCTATTTCTTTAAGCACAATCGATTTCAACTCATTGGCGAGTGAATCTACCAATCTGAGAGCTTGAATTTTTAAAACTAAGCAATGGATTAAAGGAATTACCTTGCTGCTAGTGCAGTACATGTCGCCGGATACTTCTCTCGTAGCAGCTTCGAGCGGTCGTAAGACTTGTAATACTGAAGAGAGAATTGACAATTCTGACGCATTGACCATTGCTGGTGCATTTTTATGGCGGATAATTATATCGTTTACGACAATGTGTAATTCTAAAAACCTCTCAAGCATATAATAAGTGCTGTTCCACCTTGTTGCAACTTCTTGAATCAATTTTGTTTCTTTATCGGTGGCTTTTCTTAAGTCATTGCTTGCAATGTTACTTTGTTTAAACCATGTAACAATTTCTTTAACCTTTGTTAATAGACTTCGCAACTCTGGACACTGTTGTAAAGCGTTCTGAACAACTAAATTTAAAGTGTGCGCAAAACACGGAATGTGTTTCTTACCAAAAGCCAAATCGACGGCCTTAATCATAGATGCTGCATTGTCAGTAACTACAGCCGAAACTCTATCGGTGTTAATATTCCATTCGACACAAGTATTAAGAAGCATTTCAGCAATGTTCTCTGAAGTATTACGCTCAAATGACTGATATACTCCAAGAGTTATTGAAAAAAAATCAATACCTATACCGAAGTGTGCTGTAATCCCAAGAAAACTTCTCATGCTCATTGTTTCTGTCCACATATCTGTCGTAAGGGTGAGGTTTTCTACATTTTTTATTTTATTTTTGAAAACAGCTGATAATACATCATATTTATCATCAACCCAGCGAGTTATTGTCGTTTTACTGGGAAGCTTGTAATGCGGCGCAATCACTTTCATCAGATTACGAAAACCCTCATTTTCAACAATCATAAATGGTTGATTATCCTTACAAAGCATATAAATCAAAGCATTATTTATTTTCAAAAATTTATCGCCACTTTCCGAAAATGAATTTATATGTTCGAAACTCTCTACAATCGACTTTTGACGCTTTAAAGATGGAGGGAGAGGATCGTTGATATGGATATCTTCTGTTGATAAGCATGTTGAAGCTTTATTTTTCGATTCTATCGTATCAGCTGTACTGGTTGATGGCAGTAACTCAGGGTTGGAGACAGCAGGTTTGGAGACTATTTTAATTGTTTCGCTGTCGACATCGGATGAACTTACATTATTCGTCGCTTGCAAGTTTTTTTTATTTACTTCTAAAAACGCAGCTTTGTGGATATGTTTTACGTGCCCAATCAAGTTTGACGTATTGCCACTCGATTTAATAGATTTTTGACAAAGCTTGCATTTTGCAAGGTTTCCATTTCCTTCAATTTTAGTGAAAAACTGCCACACGTTACTCTTCTTTGGAGGCGCCATCATTTAATCAACTGAAAAAAGAAAACAAAGTAATGGAGGTATATATTTATCGATTAATTTACCACTCTGTAGAATCACATCACTATTGACGGAATTCACGACATTCTAAGTAAAAAAAAGTAAAATAAACGTGACTTAATTTGTTCAAAATAACTTATTAGAGGAATTATTCGTGCAATAGTGCGTGTATTAGTATGAATATTGGGCCAAAATGTTAAAAAACTTAGATTGTTTGTCACACACAAGTTGAGGTTAGGTTAAATATATTCTTAAGCATAATAACATTATTACATACCTTTTCAACTACGAGCATGGAATTAAATGATACGTCAAGCCAGTTTATATTAAAATGCACTTATCACGTATCACTTAATTACTTGTTTAGATTAGTTAGAGTAAATTTCGATTCACAAACAACAAACACCAGCAAACTGCAGCCTGCAAGAGCGGGGGAGGAGCGAGTGAGTGAGTAAACAAAATTATCCAATATCCATTCATTTAACCAATGCAGCCAACCGCAAGAAAAATCAGATGACTTTTTCTCATGGTAACAATTGTTAAAAATTGAAATTATTAAATCAATACCTACTAAGTTATGTGAACTAGAAATATATTATTCGTTAGTTAGCTTTTCCATTGATTCGATGTTTTTAATAAAACCATCGATACATCGAATAGAAAAACATTTGTCAAAACATCGTATCAATCCGATGTATCGAACGGTAAACATCGAATGGATTCAATACATCGATGTTTAGTGAATATCCCTAACTCCTTCATTATATGACGCGACGCGACAGTGGTACGACGCGTCCTCGACATATCGCTTCCCGACATTTAATTTGTGTCACATCGTCATTTTATCCCACGATATTGTTTATGTGTGACCTGAAAATAACTTGAAAAATGACTCGGCGTGAAGACAATAAATTGGTTTTGGAAGTACAAAAATATGAATATTTATATAATTACCACCTATCAGAATATGCTAGAATGAATATAAAGAACAGAGCGTAATAATTTCTCTCTATATATGGATGCCTTCAAAAAATAAAAAATCACAGCCTCGTCTTCACTTGACGACATTGTTACAAATGAAAAAATAGTCGCATGCCGAGTCGAATCGCGTCGACAAATCAAGAGACGTACCGACGCGGTGACGACTTTGGTAAGACCTCGACAAGATAGACGTTGCATCGTTGTTGTACCGACCAATCAGGAAACGGTCTAAGTCTAATTAATGGACTAAGAGATAGAGGCGTTTTTTTACTAAGTCCATAGGCAACTTGCAAATGTAAATAACGCAAGGCGGTAAGAAAAGTGGAAGATGAAAATGTGTGTAAGCGATGAAATCCGAAAAAATTTAAAGGTTTGTAAATTACTCGGGGCATGGCCGAAAATTTGAAGGTACGAGTAAAGTACTAAAGACTGTTCTTATACTATACGCAAAGCAGCGGAAACCCAAGTGGAAGATAAATGGCCAGTGAAAGCCTGAAAATCGGGAAAATTTTGAGGAAACTTACATCATAAGGTCCATATCCGCCAATTTGTATGTGCAATATTTATGATTTCACAAGCTTTTAAGCAAAATAGTGGAACAACATTCGGTAATTTTCCACTTTTGCTCGACATTTTCAGAGGGAAGATCACCGAAGTGGCGGAAACTCAAAACCCATGGACCTAGTAAAAATGACCTTTATCTCTCGGGTTCATAACTGAATAAATAGGTAACTACCACTTATAGAATAACTTTATATTGAGCTGCAAAGGAGTTTGTATTTGTGCGAACGCTCGAATGGCCAATAGATAGTTAGGCAATCTATATGCCTGGAGGTTGCGAATATTTGTAGTTAAAATAACGACTTGTTCCTACTATATTTACTCACAGTTATTAATATGTATCTTTTTATACAATATAAGCACTATTCGTGCTTTTGGTAATTTGTGAATATTACTTGGTGTAAATAAACAATTTATGTGTTCTAAATTATTTTATTCGTTTGATTTGTCAAAATACCCACTTGTAAATACTTGATGGAGTTATAGATAGAGAGATGTATTTTATTGTACACCAAAACGTAGAGAGAAACACAAAATACGAGTAATTAGATATAGGTACTTACAAGTGGCGGCCTTACTGCTAAAGCGATTTCTTCCAGGCAACTTTTGGGTGGTGTGGAAAAGTCTGTAGACGAATAGATGCACCTAAATGGTGCAATAAAGAAATAATACATATCTTTATATAAATAAATAGATACATTAAAAATATTTAAAAACAGTATGACAATATAGAAAATAAAACAGTATAATGAAAAAGAGTAGCCACTAGAGTAGTAGGTACTGAAGTAGTAGGTACTGGAACTACACCACCACTTTAGGAGTGGACTCGCCAACCTACTTCGTTAGAGTGCCGTTTTAAGGCAATTCATCCCCCATGAACAAAATAACGTGCATGAGAAAGCCCGTGTCCAGCAGTGGATACTGAAAGGGCTGCTTACGCTACGACACGGTACGGTAGGGTACGGTACGGTAGGGTACGGTACGGTACGGTACGGTAGCGTACGGTACGGGAAAACTTGAGCAGATGGTGATCGCTTTGCTATCTACGAGCAGTTTTGGGAAGTAAATACTTCCTACTCCGTAAGTAAGTAAGTACTTCCCACTTACGCCCCCAATCCATGTCTTATGTGTTCTACGAATTCCTATTTCCGCCTTTGAGATATTACAATGAATGTTTCTAATAATCTTATAGTTGTGTAGATAGTTAAGGTGGCTTCGTTTAAATCGATCAAGTTTATTTACTTTGTACTTATTTACTATGTTTCGTTAAAATATCATATGTATATGTAGCGGACTCACATACTTAAATCAAAAAGTTTCTGAGTGCTACAAACCAGTAACTGCCTAAAGTGGTTTGAGATTATTACCACAATGAGATTAACCATTGAGACATTACAATAAGTTTCACCCAAAATACTCGAAATGGTTTAGGAGTCGACAATTGTCTCTGCTCAAAACTAATACTCAAAGAGAACTAAAGACGTCTTCTTCTTCTTCTTCTCAGCCCTTGGACGTCCACTGCTGGACATAGGCCTCCCCCATTGTCCGCCATTTAGACCTATCGGCAGCGACCTGCATCCAGCGGGTGCCCGCAACCTTTATGAGGTCGTCTGTCCATCTAGCAGATGGACGTCCTCGGCTTCGTCCGCCGGTACGTGGTCTCCATTCGAGAACCCGTCTGCGCCATCGGCCATCGGTTCTTCGAGCTATGTGCCCTGCCCACTGCCACTTCAGCTTGCTAACCCGAGAGGCTATGTCGGTGACTTTAGTTCGTCTACGGATCTCCTCATTCCTGATTCGATCACGTAGAGAAACCCCGAGCATAGCCCTCTCCATAGCTCGCTGTGCGACAGTGAGCTTATTTATGAGGCCCATAGCCAGAGACCACGTCTCGGTGCCGTAGGTCATCACTGGCAACACACTCTGGTCGAAGACCTTCGTCTTCAAGCACTGAGGTATTTTGGACGAGAAGACGCTGCGTTGCTTCCCGAACGCTGCCCAGCCGAGTTGGATTCGTCGATTGACCTCTTTCTCGAAGTTGGACCTACCTAGTTGGACCGTTTGGCCTAGGTAGACGTACTCGTCAACAACTTCGAGAATCGAGCTCCCAACTGAAACTGGGGTGGGCACGACATGGACATTCGACATGATTTTCGTCTTGTCCATGTTCATTTTAAGGCCCACCTGTTGGGAAACTCGATTGAGGTCTCCGAGCATTGTGCTAAGATCCTCCAGCGATTCTGCCATGACCACGATATCGTCGGCAAATCGAAGGTGAGTGATGCATTCGCCATCAACGTTGATGCCGAGTCCTTTCCATTCCAGGAGCTTGAAAGCGTCTTCCATCGCATTGGTGAAGAGCTTCAGAGAGATGACATCTCCTTGTCTCACACCCCTCTGCAATGGAATCGGCTCCGTGCTCCCTTCCTGTACTCGGACTGACATGGTGGCGTTGTTATACAAACACTTCAACACCTCGATATACCGATAGTCAATATGGCACCGCTGGAGGGACTGTAGCACTGCCCAAGTCTCGATCGAATCAAAGGCTTTCTCATAGTCCACAAACGCTAAGCATAATGGCAAGTTATACTCCTCGGTCTTCTGTATAACTTGCCGCAGCGTATGGATGTGGTCTATGGTACTATAGCCTTTTCGGAAACCGGCTTGTTCGGGAGGCTGGAAGTCATCAAACCTGCGAATAGGGTCATCAAACCTGAGGGTTATCACGAATAGGGTTATCACGAATCGTCTCGAGCGCAGGTTTGATGAACTAAAGACTAATAATAAAAAATAGTTCCTTTCGAAACCAATACTCTATGTGGTTGAAGAATAATGCATTATCATGAAATAAGTTAAAAAAAAATAAGTACCTACCTACCTAAATAGGTCAGTTTAGCATGATGTTTAGTCAAAATCGTAAAATATACTATTTGATAACTTTCGATTCATTATTTATTTCATTTAAAAAGCTTTATTGCCTCTGCTCA
The DNA here is from genome assembly GCA_914767545.1 of Sesia apiformis. Classification (NCBI taxonomy): domain Eukaryota; kingdom Metazoa; phylum Arthropoda; class Insecta; order Lepidoptera; family Sesiidae; genus Sesia; species Sesia apiformis. The sequence goes on along the minus strand of OU611970.1, from coordinate 6,128,750 downwards.
GCAGTGGAAAAAGAAGATTAATACCATGGTATACCTATTATATTAATTTAAACACGCCAAAATTTGGTCCTCTTTTACTAAATCTGTCTAAAATTTTGTGGGTTATAAATATAATATAGGCGACACACAGAGATTCGTAGTACGGACTACTGTTCATAGGTGACATTTAGTTCCTTTTTGTTTGAAAGCACACAAGTTACTACATTTTCTTAATATCAACAAATCGGTGCCTATAGATAGAAAATCAAACATATTGACTGTGAAGAAAAACAAAACTATGGTAATTAAAACATTTACCTGATACCGACTGTTGTCTATGGTCAATTATAATTATTAGCGGTATTCTGGAAAATGTATTCGATACACGTCGGAACAGCTTTGTTTAAATATAATTTTCTTTATTTGAATTTGGAATAAGCGTCGCGTGCTAGTGTTTGTTTCATAAGGTGATACATACACTTATTTTTAAAGCCACTGTTAAAGTAAGATTTACTTTCTCCAAGGATATCCTTGGAGAAAGTAAAGAGAAATAAGAATATGGTTGGATTTGGCGACCGCTTAGCCCAGTTGGTAGTGAACCTGCCTACTGTGGGATAGATCCCGGGTTCAATTCCCGGTCAGACATTCATTTGTTTAAAGATAAATGTTTTTTCGTGTCTGGGTTGTGTGTCCGTCTTTGTATGCGTCTCTGGACTCGCGACATAGGGAATCATTGTTGGGGCCATTGAGTGTGACGTGTATCATCTTATACGGCGTGGTTATTAATTATAGGCTTCCCTATCACTTCGACCCCAATATGATCTTTTGTGTTCCCCTAATCTTATCTTCTACTCTTGCTCCCCGAACATTATATCCATATACTTCATGTTGAGGTTTGAAATTGTATAACACTAGATGGCACCACTTAGCCCCTTCTGTTTTACTGTGTGTAACAGCAGAGACGTTTTAGTACTTGCGAATAAAATAAGAATATCTCACGTTTAGAACTTTTATTAATTTAGAAACCATAATCCCAATAGGTTATGGGCCCAGGAAACTCTGAACAGTGAAGAATAGAAGAAAACTCAAAATAGTGAAGATTTATTCGTTTGAGAAATACACGCCACGCGCCGTCAACCGGGTAACCTCAAAATGGACAGTTCGTCGTCAATGTTTGTCGAGAGATTTAATGGAAATAACTTTCGACAATGGAAATTTCAAATCAAATGTGCTTTAAAAGCCAAGGGACTTGATATTACGAAACCTAAACCAGAGGAACATTCTACTCAGTGGTTGAAAAATGACGGAATGGCGATGTACATTATTACGTCATCAATGGACTTGAAACAAATTACATTGATTGAGAACTGTGAAACTGCTCAAGAAATCATGGCAAAACTTGAAGCTGTTTATGAGCAAAAGAGTGAGTTAAGCAAAATGTTAATACAGGAGAAATTTTATCAATATAAAATGTCACCATCTGACAGTGTTGCTCAACACATCTCAAAGGTTGAAAATTTAGGAAAACAATTAAAAGAAAGTGGCGAAATCGTTAGTGAAATTGCTATAATGACAAAAATATTAGGAACGCTGCCTTCAAAGTATAGATCTCTTCGTCAAGCATGGATGTCTTTAGATCCAAAACAACAAACCATAAATAATTTAACTGCTCGTTTGTTGGATGAAGAAGCCAGTATCACCTGTGAGGAAGAGGCTGAGACTGCCTTAGTTGTTGTCAAAAAGGAAGTGAATAATAAGCCAAAATACTCCTATCACAAAAACAATGAGATTCAAGAAGATACAAGTAACAGTGGGAGCACACGTCACCGATTTATCTGTTACAATTGTAACAAAAGGGGTCACTTTGCTAACCAATGCAAAGCCCCAAAGAAGTATGCAAGAAAACCTCGCAAAGAAGGTACAACATTGGCATTCAATATAGAACACTGTGTGCATAGTGGTTCAGAAGCTGATACATGGATAATGGATAGCGGTGCCTCAGCACACATGACTTTCAGGCGTGAATTATTTAGTGAATTTCAAGAATATGATAAAGAAAAACGGTATTTAAGTTTAGGCAACCAAGACTCCCTTGAAGTGCAAGGAAAAGGGACAGTTATCATAGAAAGGTATATAAATGGACAGTGGGAAACTTCATATTTAGAAGATGTATTGTATGTACCTAAGTTGCGAAGAAACTTGTTCTCAGAAGGTGTAGTAATGCGTAAAGGTTATAGTATTGTGAAAAAGAACAATATTGCATTAATTTACAAAGACAATGAAATAGTAATAAGTGCAAAATTACAAATTAATAATTTATATGAACTAAATGTTAAAACAATATGTATAAACAAGAGTGATTCGTGTAATGTAGTACAAAGTAACCTTAAAATGTGGCATGAAAGACTTGGTCATGTGAATTTAAAGCAGATTAAACATATGAGTGAGAATAACTTAGTAAATGGACTGAATATTGTGGATAACTGTGTAGACTTTACTTGTGAAGCATGTGCATATGGTAAACAGTCGCGTTTGCCATTTCACACATCCTTTAGAGGGGAACTGATGCCGGGAGACCTTATCTATAGTGATGTTTGTGGACCCATGAGTCATGCATCAATTCAAGGTATGAAATACTTCGTTCTTTTCAAAGATGCTGTATCTGGATATAGACATGTTTATTTCATGAAACATAAAAGTGACACTTTTGAATACTTTAAAAAGCTTAATGCTATTATTAAGAATAAGTATATGCATAGCATTAGAATTTTGCATACCGACAATGGACGTGAATATATAAATACAGCTTTTAAGGATTTTCTAGATCAGGAAGGAATATCACATGAATGCACTGCTCCATACACTCCTGAGCAAAATGGCAGAGCGGAGAGAGAAATTCGCACAATTGTTGAAAGTGCTCGATCAATGTTATATGCTCGAGACATTCCATTAAGGCTTTGGGCTGAAGCAATTAACTGTGCTGTTCATTTGCTCAATAGGACATCTACAAGTCAAACTCCAACCAAAACACCTTTTGAAATTTGGAATGGTATAAAACCAAACTTAGGACATATAAAGGTATTTGGAAGTGTGGGCTATGTACACATTCCTGATCAATTGAGAACTAAACTGGATAAAAAGAGTAATAGGATGATACTAGTCGGTTTTGAAAATACCAATTACAGAATGTATGATACTGTAACAAATGAAATAAAGATATCACGGAATGTAATATTTGATGAGTCAAGAATTCCTGAAATAAGAAAGAATTTTTCAAAAATATATATAAATAATAATGATGAAGATGTAAAATGTGAATCCAGTAAGTCAGCATCCGCTGTATCATCACCAAGATTGATGGAGTCTACTGATGAGAGTATAAGAAGCTGCGACAGTAGTGATACTACATATGAACCATCAAGAGAGATAGGAGATGATATTGTAACTAACAATGTCAACCTCCGACCCAGGAGAAATAGACATTATGAATTAAATCTTGTTGAAATGATCATGCCATCCACCTACGAAGAAGCCATGAAAAGCAAGGAAAGTCAGGAATGGTCAAAAGCTATAAAAGAAGAACTCTCAGCGCACGAAGAGAACAGTACATGGAGTTTGGTTGATAGAGAAAATAAAAGAACTATCACTACGAAATGGGTTTTCGACATAAAAAGGGATCAGGATGGTAGAATTACCAGATATAAAGCTCGTCTCGTTGCTCGGGGCTTTAATCAAATCAAAGGTATAGATTATGAAGAAACATTTTCACCTACAACCAGATATGACTCTATTCGAATTCTTTTAAGTATTGCTGCCAAATATAATCTAGAAATAATACAGTTTGATTTGAAATCAGCTTTTTTGAATGGAGATCTGGAGGAGGACATTTATACTGAAGTTCCAAAAGGGGTGGAAGCGCCTTGTGATAAGGTATGTAAACTAAATAAATCCCTTTATGGACTTAAACAGGCCTCGAGATGCTGGAATACAAAATTTGTAAATTTCTTAAAACAATTTGGTTTTGTTCAATCTCAGGCAGATTATTGTGTATTTATTGGTGAATTTGACAATACAAAAGCTATTTTATTAATATATGTTGATGATGCTCTTATAATATCTTCTTGTAAGCAGCTTTTATCTCAAATATTAGATTATTTGAAAAAGGGGTTTCAAATTAAAGAATTAAGTTTAAGTTATTTTGTTGGAATGGAAATAAGTAAAAATAGTGAATATATTTCTATTTCCCAAAAGTTTTATATTGATCAGTTAATTAAGAAATTCAATATGTGTAATGCACATCCATGTAGTACCCCAACTGATATAAATGTAATGATGTCTAAGAATACCAGTGATAATATTTTAAACTTTCCATACAGAGAGGCCATTGGTTCATTGTTGTTTTTGTGTTGTGTTTCTCGGCCAAATATTGCTTATGCAGTAAATGTTTTAAGTAGATATGTGAACAATCCTAGCGCAGAACATGTGAATGCTTTGAAACGTGTAATTAAATATTTAATTAAAACTAAAGAATATTGCATAATGTATAGAAGTGGTCATTATGATAATTTAATTGGATATTCAGATTCAGATTTTGCAGGGGATGTAGATACTAGAAAATCTACAACTGGTTACATTTTCTTGATGAATGGGGGACCTGTAACTTGGTCGACTCAGAAACAAAAGACCATAGCATTATCAACTACAGAAGCAGAGTTCATGGCTGCATGTGAAGCAGCTAAGGAAATTTTATGGTTAAAACAATTTTTATCAGATATAAAAGAGCCTCAGAATTGTATACCATTGTATATCGATAACCAGAGTACAATTAAATTGATTCACAACCCTGTTTATCATAAGAGAACAAAACATGTTGATATTAAGTATAATTTTATTAGAGAAAATGTAGAACAAGGTGTAATAGATATTAAATATGTTCAAAGTGCCAATCAATTGGCAGACATTCTAACTAAACCATTGTCAGCAAAATTGTTTGAACATATTAGAGATCAACTATTGTATTAATTTTTGTAGCACCTAGTTCAGGGTTGTGATAGCAAAATGTTACATTCATTTTGTGGCATATTATTATGTAAAATAAAGTAGCATACATGTTATAAAATTTAGTGGGAGTGTTGAGGTTTGAAATTGTATAACACTAGATGGCACCACTTAGCCCCTTCTGTTTTACTGTGTGTAACAGCAGAGACGTTTTAGTACTTGCGAATAAAATAAGAATATCTCACGTTTAGAACTTTTATTAATTTAGAAACCATAATCCCAATACTTCAGGATATCCGGCAATCGTAGATGCCTGTAGTCTTCTGGCTTCGGATTATGGTTGCCTAGAAGACTCATTTTGCATCTCGCGAGACCGTCACATTCGCACAAAAGATGCGTCATGGACTCTTCCTTCTCATTGCAGGTTCTGCAGATGTTATCATCTGCTAAACTCATTGTGCAGAGGAAGCTTTTTGTACTGAAGTGGCCCGTAAATAATCCAGTCACATGCCGTAGCTGTTTTTTGCTGCAGGATAAAAATTTCCCTGTGCAGCCTGGATTTATGTTTTTGAAGGACGTTTTTGCATGGTTTAAGCCAATTAGAGCCTCCCATTGCTGTTGGGCTTGTTCTCTAAATATCTCATTTATTGTTCCTAATGCAAGACCTACAAAGGGATCTGGTCTCTGATCCTTTTCTTGTCAGTACATTTGCCTTTTCATTGCCTTTAAAACCCTCATGTCCCTAGGTATTGATTCAGGTTCACCTCAGGTTCACCCTATTGATTGCATTTACTTAGATTTATTAAGGTCTTTAACGCAATTGAGCACCAATCTGAAATCGATTTTATAGGACATGAGTGCCTGTGGAGCAGCTTGACTGTCACTGAGAATATACTCGTAAATAGTCTTATTGTTGGGAAGTCTACTCATTATCTCCCTAACTCAAGTAATTATTGCAAGTCTCTACTTGTTTATCACTTCTCATCTACATCATCCCATCGAGTTCCTTATTGAACTCCATTTTAGTGTGATTATTCATTGGCATGTTCGGTTTCCATAGACCAGACAGTGATAGTCTATTGAAAGCCCTCCTCGCTTCAAACTCTGTCACAATATGCAGAGATGTAAGGCCTAATAAGACTTCCATAGATGCCGTGGGCGTTGTTTTGAACGCTCCCGTGATTGCCATGCAAGATGCAAGCTGTTCGTTGCACATTTGATAACGTTTATTTACATGTTTCTATTTTCGTCCTGGGCCACCAGACAATGCTTCCGGAGATCGCACCATCGCGGTTTATATCTACCGTTAGACAATTGAGAACAGACTGCAGAACTAAGATGTAACGAAATTAACATATTCTATTCGATGTTGTTACTAATGTGAATTTAGCAAATGCCGTAACAGTTTTGTGCCCCGAAGCAAAACTTGTCAGTTGCTGTAATATTCAAGAAGTTTGGATTGAGAAGGAAGTATAGAGAGGCCCGTCGTAATAAACGGGCTGCATACAGGGCCTGGGCCAGAGCACAGGTGTCTGAAGATCCGAATACCACCGACTTGAAGAAGAAATTTAACGCAGCCTCGAGATGCAGTAAGAGGATGACTGTCAGAGCAAGGAATGAGCACATCCGCAGAATTGGCGATCGACTAGCTAGCTGTCCTTCTGGAAGCTGAGCTTTCTGGTCACTCGCCAAGGCTGCTGAAGGTAACCTAAATGGTTACCTGCTGAATGGTATTCCTGCAGTGGTGCTGAAATTTTGCTCTCCCGAGTTGTCTCCGGTGCTTACGCAACTCTTTAGGCTCTCATATTTCACAAAAAGCTTTCCGTCAGCATGGAAGGTAGCTCATGTTCACCCTTTGCCTAAAAAGGGTGACCGGCTAACTACAGGCCAATAGCGATCACCTCCCTCCTCTTCAAGGTGATGGAGCGTGTCATAAACACACAGCTCCTTGGGTACCTAGAGGATCACCAGCTGATTACCGACCGCCAATAAGGATTTCGCCATAATCGCTCGGCTGGCGATCTTTTAACGTATTTAACACACCGCTGGGCTGACGCCATTAAGAGTATCGAAGTATCGCCATCGAAGAGGCTCTGGCTGTAGGCCTAGACATTGCGAAAGCTTTTGACCCGGTATGGCACAAATCGCTGCTTTCCAAGTTACCATCTATTGGGATACCCGAGGGATTATGCGAATGGGTTGTCAGTTTCCTGAGTGGACGGAGCATCAGAGTCGTTATCGATGGTAGCTGCTCCGACACCATGTCTATTAACGCTGGCGTCCCGCAAGGCTGTTGCAAATTCGTGACATGCGTTGCTATGCAGATGACAGCACTGGAGACGCCCTGTACAGGGGCTGCGCCAACATCCCTCGGGTCGAAGTGGAAGAGAGTCGCGCCAGGCTTGTGTCTGAAATCGAAGACTCTTTAGATCTAGTCTCGATTTGGGGTTCTCTGAACCTAGTGGATTTCAACCCTAGTAAGACGCAAGTCTGTGCATTTATCGCTAAAAAACCCCTTTTGTCGTAGCACCTCGCTTTCGGAGCATACCTCTTAAGATCTCGGAAAGTATCGGGATCCTTGGTGTTGACATCTCCAGCAAAGTCGAATTTAGGGGTCATCTGTAAAATAAGGCCAAAATGGCCTCCAAAAAGCTCGGTGTGCTGAACAGAGCGAAGCAGTACTTCACCCCTGGGCAACTCCTTATGCTTTACAAAGCTCAGGTGAGGCCCCATATGGAGTATTGCTCTCATCTCTGGGCCGGCGCACCGAAATACCAATTGGACCCATTTGACTCCATCCAACGATGTGCTGTTCGTATTGTGGACGATCCCACTCTCACGGGCGATTTGGAACCCCTGAGCATTCGGAGAGACGTTGCGTCTCTCTGTGTGTTACCGCCTACCGCCTGTACAATGAGGAATGCTCTGAAGAATTGTTTAATATAATTCCCACCTCGGGTTTCTACAACCGCACCTCCCGTCACAAAAAAATATTTTATACCGCGAACTCGTAGGCTGTGGAACGAACTGCCTCAAGAGGTCTTTCCATTAAGCTAAGATATGGGGTTCTTCAAGAAAGCTGTGAATAGGGTTTTGCAAGGTCGGCGGCGCGCCCGCATACCCCCTGGTGTTGCAGGTGTCCATGGGCGGCGGTAACACTTACTATCACGTGGGACCGCTTGCTCGTCCGCCCACCTGTCTATAAATAAGAAAAAGAAAGAAAAAAGACAGGTCGATACTTATAGGAGGACGTATGTGTAGTATTAGTGCAGTACCTACTTGTTATCTACCTACATAGATCCACTTACAGCAAATTAATAGTAAAGCGCGCGCCACGAACAGAAAGAATTTGTGAAATCGTCGATCACCGATCATTTTACTAGACCCGTCGTGTTATTGAATGTTAATATGAGGAGTCTAGTAAAGTTGTCGGTGATCGAAGATTTAATACAAATCTCTTTACCGTCCAGTATTGGCTGATCTCATGTCAATGACCGAAATTATTTCTGTTCGTGGCGCGCGCTTTCGTTTATTCCGATGGTTCTCTTATTGTAAAAAATTAAGTGTAGTTCCTATTGATTTGGTTTTAACGCTGTTTACTTTTTTCATAGCCTGTTATTGTGTCCCAATAAAAATGAGTAAGTATGTAATTATCGATTTTTAATTATTGAAACACTATTGTGTACTTGGCCTAACAATATCGATTTCAAATTATAGAAACGTTCGAAACTTAAATTGTTAAAACTGTACGAGAATTGGTTACGGACATGGGTTTGTTATTCGTTAATTGGTCGCCCACAAGCGTATAGAACCAAATTAAGTTGAACCACGAAGTATTTAAACATTTATACAATAAAATGTTCAGTTATAACCGGATGATAGGCAATGATTCCACGATTCGGGCACTTTTAAAATTCACCTTAAGCTTGTTTACATGTGCTCAGTATTTTTATACGATAGCGCTATGAAGCGTTCACAACAAATAATTGTTTAATAACAACATAAACGACATAACAACTGCGGCTCTTTTGAAGAATTGTTAATCTTAAGAATCTTATGAGATACTTTGTCATTGCCAAGATTTGAGGAAGTTCATCGGTAGTGGGTAGATGAGAAGAACGGAAGATCTTGAGTGATGGAGAGCCTTGGGAGAGGCCTGTATCTAGCAGTAAAGAGACATGGACTGATACTTTAACATTTAGAGAATACATTGAGGACCAATTCCACCAGTTAGTGGAGCCCTCGCCTGCCGTGCATGGTCTGGGTTTTGCACGTGTTGTGTTCATCTTTGAATGTGTCTCTGGAGACTGGAACCACGACACTGGGCATCCTAGTGATCCTTGAGTGTGGCATTATCTATTTATTTCCCCGGTGACTTGAAACGACAATACAAAAACACGTTCAAAACAATCTAATTTTAAATTCTAATTGTATTTGTTTCATTAAAAATCTAAGGGATAAGAAAGCCGCTACCACAAACGCTGAGGATCTACACCACTTCTGAAAGAGTGGTCTCGCCAACCCGTTTGGACAGCGCTGCATTTTAAAGCCATAAGCACATCCCTCATGCACTAAACTATATGCATGAGGAGGCCCGTGTCCAGCAGTGGAGTATAAAAGGGCTGGTTAGAGTAAGTATTGAGCAATCAAGCGTACAAAGTATTTACAATTCCTTATTCAACTTAGCAGACGAGCATACAGTCCACCTGATGGTAAGTGGATATTGTCGTCCATAAACATCTACGATACATGCTAACATTAGTTCAGAATGATAAACGTTGGCACGCCTCCGGATGCGCTGCCTACGATTGCAGATTAAGGAACGGATTGGAAAAATGGGGAGGGATAGGATGGGATGGGAATGGGCTCTGGCATATTTCACTCACTACCTAAACACATACGTACATTGGGGAAATACGATAAAGTAGGAAATGCAGTACATACATTTCAAGGTAGTATTCTGTGAGAGAGGGGGTAACGTGGCCAGTCGAGCGCGCCCAGCGGCTGTTGGATTGCAGAGTGCACTCTCCCCCTCAACTGACGCGTCCACTTATCCTATAGTTGTAACTACTTAATGCCTACCACGTACACAGCGTTGTGTTTTTTCAGTTTAGAGCATTGAATATAAACATTATTTACCTTATGTAAGTTATTTGCGAGCCGCAAAAATGTTGTACCTAAATAGGTAATTATTCGAATAATTATTCGAACCCAACTTTAGCCCACAGAGGCATGAAAAATTAATTTTCAGAAAAAATATCGTCCTGGAATACTCTTCGTCAAAGTTTTTTAAAACCCAATAATAACTAATAAAATAACTTTATTTTTTAATTCATATTTACACAAAAAATATTTATATGATTAAAATGATAATTAGTCTTCATCTGAGATGATTAATTTACTGATAAATCTAATTATAATAATTGATCAAATTATCACATAGGTATAAGACTGTTAACTACACCTTATTTTGGTTGCTAAGCAACGGTTTGCCATTAAACATTATCGATTTAGAATTAAGTATAATTAAGTAAAGGTAGATACTGTATTTTTGAGCAACAAATAACAGTTGTTCTCAACAGCTATTGCTTTTCCACACTAATTATTACTTACTTATTTTTTAAGTAAATATTTGCGGTCTCAAAGCAAACACAAAATGAACAACGGTGTAATGTAAAACCATCAAAGGAAAGGTAATAATAACATAGCCATGAGCTGTTAATTTATGTTACCTTTTAAAAGTAATTAGTACTTTTATTGATTTCGTGGGTTTTATACCCTAGAACGTAATTCTTAAAGCTTTGTATACGAAGGTATAATTTAGAGATCCGCACGCGTGTTGAATGTAACCGCTTTAAGAAATTATTATATATGTGTATAAAGATTGATATTTAGTATCATTTTAAGGTACAGTTTTGATGAATCAAATCATTCAAAAACTAACTGAATGTTGGTGTCATCAACAATCGCCGTTATTATCGATTTTCGAAACAATTAACATAATTATTGTTTTTTTATTACAAAAGCTTCTCAATAAGAGAAGAAAAGCCCGCCAAAATTAACTTAGGTTTAGTGGTGTGTAAAATGTGTTATGGTGGGACCAATGACCTTATTTGAAACTTGGAGGCCCTGGATCGGTTAAGCCTGTTTATCCTTATTTTCCCGGCACTTACACTGCACTATTGTACACGTTCTTGGATAGCGGGAACACTTGGAAATTCGGCCACGTGGAATTTGTCAAAAACGCAGCTTTTCTATATGTACCTACGTCTGACGTTAAGTTCTTTTTGCGGTAATAGTAAAAAAGGGGGTGTAACTAAATGTAACGCAGTTGAGTAAAGCGTGTATGTGTGAGAAATTATAAACCTCTAGTTAAATGTCGTAGGTATATATAGTACTAGCCCTGACTTCGCTCAGCTGGTTTTTGTTAAATACATCGTTTCTCAACCTTTTTAGTGTCTTGACCCCCTGAATAGGCGAAAAACCAAGTAGATAACAAATAACCCTTACTAATAATTAGGTCGTAATTATAGTTTTTTACCGTTCAACATTTTAATACAATTAATAAACCCGATCTTGTACTTGTAATAAAATGATTATTATAATTATTGTAACCTCCCGGTACAGAAGTGCCGTATACCTATCCGCATTTCCTCAACACTGAGGTGTAGCGTAGGTACTGTTCGGTCCATCTACCATTTTATACCGCCAACCCGTTGTGGAACGAACTGCCACAAGAGGTCTTTCCATTAGGCTACCACATGCGATTCTGTGAATAGGATTTTGCAAGGTCGGCGGCGTACCCGTATACCTCCTGGTGTTGCAGGTGTCCATGGGCGGCGGTAACACTTACCATGACGTGAAACCGCTTGCTCGTCCACGTAATTCCCTATAAAAAAACAATGTCTGGATTTGTTTAAAAGTGCCAAATATGACAATAATAAACTTAAATAAGTAATTATGTAAAGATCGTTTAATTTCGCATTTTTGCGTAAGAAAGCCAGGTGATTGGTCTGTAGGTATATATTTTTATTGCATGTGTACAAGCTTTAGAATACCAGTTTCGTTACAATTATTATCAGTTTTGTTACTTATCACTAGACTAACAAATCTTAAAGGTACATATTTACTACAAATGACCCGTAGGGTATATCTACCAGTATGGAGAGACGCAGGTTAATAGTATCCTATGGAATACCCGTTGACTCTTCATTCTTTGGGATTAAAACTTAAACCCATAAGAAAATTTAATACCCACTACTAGGTAGGTACCTACCATATTAAGCAAAGGATTAGTGGCGAAACGGATGTAATCAAAGTGCACCTTTACAAAGGTCAATTTAAACTGGTCGAATTATAAAACAGTTGCTGGTTTCAAATTCAATTCGAAATTCAAAATAATTACGGACCACAATCGTAGGATGTTATTACATTGCATTTGTTTTTAAAAACCATAAATAAGAGGTGGAATTTGGTTTTGTAAAGGTGTTGCAAGGTGTAATTATTATTTTCAAATATCAATGTTTGCATAATAGGTAGGTATCTACATACATAACTTTTTATGTTGCTGTAATGATAATTTTAACATTTGTATTCATTAAATTTAACGTTAGATAGGTACTCGTATATACTAAAAATCTTATGTAGCTATTGCAGAAAATGTACTGTTTTATGATTACGATTAGTACCTAAACAAAGATCTATGATGCTCGTATGATATATAAATAAATTGAGAACATTCATTGTGTACCTAATCTACCTACTTTTTACGGGAACTCGAGAATAGTCGAAAAGTGAAATCGAGTGTTTGATTCTTTTGTCCTCAGTAAACCTAATAAGCGACTTCTAACTTCGACGAAACTAGACATTGACGAGATGTGTTTTGAATGGTTTTAACTTTCAAATTGTTAATTACGAAGAAAACTCTACACTGGCACAGTGTGCTAATTGTGCTATTGCCATATAAGAAAACAAAAAAAAATAACGACTAGAGAAATTTGAAAAAGAAGAAGTATTATTACGTAGCTAGGTACAGAAAATATTTGAATGTAGAAACGGCAACACCGCATGCTAGTTTTATAATTTAGAAATAATAGTCTCTATAATGGAAACGTCATTTTATTTATAATTAAACCGTCATTATAATTAATTCGTGGCGGCACGCGCCTTGGGCGCTGACAGTTGTACTTTTTTTTTAATTCATCCTACTACGTTCCTGCGATGGAACATGCTTAATAAAGAATTTTATGTTATTAGATATTTATTAGGCGAAAATAATAGGTATGTATTTTAATAGATATTTTTTTCAACTCTAGACGACAAGTCTCTAGTTAAACCAGCATGAACGTAGCATGTAATATCTACCAATCCACACTGGAAACTCAGCGTAGGTAGGTACGAGAAAATATGGACATGATTCCTGTATTCAGAACCCTGATACTTACTTCTGAAATGCGGAAGGCTTTCGAGTGTTATTACAAGAAATAATTGCCTTAAATACTTTCACTACTAAAATAAATGTCGCATGTGATCTGGAATCGGACGTACGTAGGTTCTTTAAGTTCTAAATTCTAAGTTCTTTAAGTATGTACCTTTTAAATTACGTCTTACAATAATTACTCCAAAATACTTGAAGCAACACTGGAAAGCATCTCCGAAATGTCGGAGTTCTGGAAGTTTTCCATATACGCGAGTCCGCATGGTAAATTATATGGGCGGAAATCCCCTTGTGATAACGTGAATTCCGTGACACATGGACATGAGTGTCACTATCGACCTATAACGACACGCTTGAAACGTCTATCTATGTTATAATAATATGTGAAAAACATAGTAGCACATTATAATTACCATAATTATAAAACATAATTACCCAATCTCTAATAAGAGATCTACGAATATATAGTTTGTCTTTATTGGGAGCACTTAGAGATGTTAGAATGTTCGTTAGCGGATGAATGTCTTTGTAATTAGTTTAGCATATGCACTAATTTTTATTTTCCATATAGGTATCTACGTATTATAATTACCCTATAGGTATCTCTTCATTGCTGTAGTAGACATCTGCAAGTTTATTTTCTTTTTTTTGTTGTACAATTCATACATGAAATTATTTAGTTCTCCCTTGTCTATTTTTACATAACGACCATTTACAAAAACAATAAAAATGTAACGCACATTGTAACGCTAATAAATAACACCCTTGCAAATTCATCACAAAACCATAGAGTAATATTATATTCTTTATAAAACATCCCCTAAACCCTAAGGCAACGGTACCTATTGACCCAAAAATCCTCTTTGCTGTGACGAATTAACAAGAGAATTCGCCGGGATGATGAATCGATTCGCATTCGTTTCCCTATTATCTTTTCGCTTTACCATATGACTACATATTAGGCCTTTCGCAGATGTGCCACAAATATTTCGTGTACAAATTGCTAAACGATTATTAACATTAATGTAAAAATAATTCGTCTGAACAGATAAGTGAAAAACTCACATCTACTTTTCCTGTCCAAAAATCGCAAGAGATGACAACTGGTTACAGAAATAGTAGATAGGTTTTTCTTCAATTAATGTGAAGCCTTTGTAGAAACAGACACTGCAATGAAATGGAACATACATAAATAAATATTACTACGTTGTACACATATTATTTTGATTCATCTGCTTAAAAGTAGATATAAATTCGTCTAAATTCAGCACTTTCACATTAACTCTCGTAAGTTTTTGAATGAGATCTCATTACGAACCTACCTACTGTGAATCGTAATCGCAAAATGCAGTTCATAACACAATACGTAGATACGGTATATTAAATCGGAATTCATAATACACTGAAATGCAATGTATATACATCCTTATTCTGAGGCACAGATGACAGCAGTCAGTACAAAAAAAAGAGATTTTCTATGGTCAAAATTCTCTATGGCACAATACCGATTGGAAGTAGAGTGAAATCGCAACAATGGTCGATAATGAAGCGGTTTTGTCATGTTTTAGGCGTGTGGGTATATTAAAGTACAATTATGTCGTAAACGGCCGTTTATCGACGATTAGTGCGACGAGTCGAGGTGCCATTGTGAAACTAGCTTTATGGAATTCATGTGCGGTACACTCAGTAACAATTGATTTAATAAACCTATTTCTTATCAATTTAAAAAATATACAAATATATACTCTGTTAGGGTTCTCGGTGTTCGTTTAGATTCCAATATGGTATTGGCAGAGCATATTAACTTAATTAGGGACTAATAAATGAAACAAGCAGCTAGGCCTTCTTTCTATAAAGAAAAAACGAGACTTTAACTGCATCAAGGCACTTTATTTCACTTCGGTACTTGCGCAGTTGTCTTCTATAAGGTCGGGGTAACGTGGCTAGTCGAGTTCGCCCAGCGGCTGTGGAATTGCACCGTGCACGTGGGTGTGGAAAAAAAAATCTCCCAAAAAAGGTTGTCTGATAAAGTTTGCCTTTAAGCATTAAGCACACTTAAGCATTTAATACGATTATGTGTAGAAAACTGTGTAATAAATAAAAAATATTCGTTTGTTCGTGTGAAAGGGAAAAGTCACATTCCGCAAATACAGCGACTGATGTCCGTACGCGACTGTACCTAGCATCGTAATAAATATCACCGTTGTAATTTCGTGAAAGGCGGCCTGTGAGGTAATAATGACGTTATCCACCTATCTCTTAGTTGTCGCCTCTTGGCAGTGTATTTAACTGCAGATGTCTGGACAACGCATTGTGAAATGGACAGCACACTTGTTGTTTAACGACATTGTTTCTCTATAAAAACATAAATTACGCATGAAATGTAAGGTATAATTACATTTGATGATGCAACTATTAATAAACTGTATCTATCCTTAAAAGGCTTTACTACCCTATATATTACTACCTAGTTGTGTCTGTAAATTGGATCCCATGAACATTAAAGTGTGTGGCTACATCATTGTATTATCTATCATCGTTATCAACAAACAGGTGTAAGCTAATCGGACCCCAACGTCTTAAGACTGCTGCGAAAGATTCCTGTTTGTTTCCCATTGTATACTTGTACGTATCATCACATCTAACCCACATATTTGCTTGTCCTCCGGCAAAAAGGGGGGATCCCCTTATCGCCGGACTCGTACCAAACAAAATATGACATCGCTAGTACAAAATAAATGAATAATTACCACACCACAGATCAAACACACGCCAGTCATAAACAACTAACAAGCTCAAATCTCGCCGCCGGAGTGACACTCAAAGAGTCCGCCGCATTGTTGCAGCGTCTTGTTAGACAGTCGTGTTCATACAAATTATTTCACGCTAGTGTGGGCCATTGGAAAGAGAAGAATGAGTTAATTAACTCAAGTTCACGAGGAGAGTAAAGTGAGGTTTTCCGTAAAAAATACGGACATTCTTTTTTACAGATTGAAGGTTTCTTTTATAGAAAGGAGATGGCGGACTGGAGTCTACCCAGTAGTAAGCGGATAGGTACTGTCGTCCTGCGACATTTGCTATATATACCTACATTAGTTCAGAATAACAAACTGTGGCACGTCCCCGGATGCACTGCCTACCCTTGGAGATTTAGGAATGGTTTTGGAGAAAGGAGAATAAGTAAAGATATGATAGGGTGTGAAAGTAGGAAAAGCAGTAAATACATTTCAAGGTAGTCTTTTGTGAGAGAGGGGTAACGTGGCCAGTCGAGTGCGCCCAGCATCTGTGGGAATACAGCATGCACTTTCCCCCTACAATTCATAGTAAGTACATAGAGAAATTGCTACAACTGATATCTTCTAAGACTATGACAGGCACTACTAGTACCTAACTATAACACTACGTCACTAGACTACTTCAAGTGCCGTAATCCTCCAGAAACCCTGTCGCATTAAAAATTCGGCTCAAATAGTTTGTACTCAATTGATTTGTGGGATAAACACTAATGAGCCAAGGTTCCTTTTAATCGACCGGACGCCGTCTGTCAAGCGACAGATTTGTCTCAGAAAAAATAAAATGCAGTTACTCCTTCAACTTTAAGTTCTGTCACGTTGAAATAAAAATCATTTTATCTGTATGTGTAGTGTTGTAAATAGTAAGCCGTTAATAAGATTATTTGGATCTATTTGATATTGACACATGCTTTGATGTGGGATTAAAAAGTTACCAATGAGGCGCGTGTGCTCGGCATTCGTTATTTGAATTTGGAATGTCTAAGACATCAATAACATCTGCAGCAAAAAGTAAATTGTTTTTAAAGCCTTTTGAAATCAAATACTTAAAATAGTATGTGTAAGTATGAGTTCGACTTTTTGGTAGGACCTCTAGAAGTGAACTCAAATTTTTGTTTTATTATAATTATTAAAAAAAATTGTGCACCTATTGTTGTGGATTTTGTGGTTTAATTATCAAATGTTTGATTGTCTATCAAACTTTAAAATGTTTATTGTGCGTAATGTTTGTGATATGAGAATCAAATAAAAGCATTTTTCGTGAGCTTCCAAACAGTCCTACAGTCCACTTTACTGGGCGTCTCCTAACTTACTTCGACGGGACTTGACATTGACAAGATGCGTTATATAATGAATTGTTTTGATTTTAAAATAGTTAATTACGAAAAAAACTAGATAATGGCACAATGTGCTAATTTTGTCAATGAGGTATTGCCATGTAAAAAAGAATAAAGTATGAGTTTAAATTTAGTTCTGTCCGAATTTAATCAGTTTTTGTTAATTCGTATTTTTGCCGCCAAAGCTTAAACAATTTCTGATATTCAACAGGATTATCTGACTCACTCATAAGATTTGAAGCTGTAATAATTACTATAACATCCGCTTATATTCGTAACAGATCAACATCAAAGGTTATTAAAATTACGATTATGATATTCATATGAAATTAGCTTTAATAGTAAACGTGCCGCCCGCAAAGATTTCATAAACATCATAAATCATTGTCATACATCATTCATACATTTTACATCTTATGCTACCCTAGTAGGTACAGCTGCGTTTATTTAGAAATTTGAATGTTGGTAAAGCCATTAAAACGAGACCTGGTTAATATAATAGTGATTTACTAGTATTTTTTTCTTTTCATATATGGCAATTAGTAGTAATTAGTAGTTGTTTTTCTTAGTAATAAACAATTTGAAAGTCTAAAACGTATCCTGTTAATGTCCAGTCCCTTAGAAGGTAAGTGAGGAGTCGCTCAGTAAAGTGATACCTATATACTTACTCGTAGTAGGTTTACTGAGTACCCACAGAAAAGGACTCCTTTCCAAGGAGTAGGTAGGTACACTATAAACGCAATCCTACGCTTTCATTTTATCACCACAAACAAAACGCATAAAGAAAAACCACTTTGAAGTTTAATAAACACCACTATTAAACCACAAAACGTACAATACACAATTTTTATAACAATCAAACAAAAATTCAACTTCACTACTCGAGTTCCCGCCAAAAAGTCGATTTACAGGGTTGTCTCACTATAATTACAGATTAGTAGGTACACACTCCCCAATCAGTGAGATTGAATGGGATAAGATGAATGGTAGGGAATATAGCTATCTAATCAAATATTTATCCGACCGAGCATTGAAGTGGAGACCTTTTGCACAGCAGACAGGAGCACTACCTATCAACTTTGTTATTCGGTCGTTATTGGCGATTGATAAACCGTATAAATATATTCTATTTAAAAAAGCTGTTATCGCGCAGTCAAGCCAAGCACACCATTGTTAGAGAATAATTTGTTGAATATTCACTTAGGTAGATACGCGATGAACATAAGTTTGCTTTATGGAGCTCTGAACACTGAATCACTTCAAGAGAGATGAGACGAGCTTAAGTTTAAATTGATAGTAGATATTGTATAAATACTATACTATCAATTTATCACTGTGGCTGAAACATAGTTCAGATGGACATAACTATTCCAATAAAATATGATTTAATTACGATTTGATAATAACCAAAATAAAAACAGATATATAAGTTGATACTCGTAACTTACACTGATGGAACCACAATCTATAATGACATCATTAATGATGTGGTAAACAGGCAGCCATTCCTTATCTGGTACCTAATTAATTAAATTTTTCCCCATAAGAAACGTTCTTTACTCATTTTGTTCTCGTAGATAGCCGGTTTTCGCTTTACATAATTGATTCAAAATGGCGCCTATCACTTTTTACTATCTAGTCTATACTGCTAATTGTACCTACTAGTATCAAGATTAACTAATAAAAAACTCGTAATCGTTAAACTCTCGTTTTACTTAAGATGGAATTTATCGTCGGTATAAGTATTTACCTATCTAATGGTTTTATTTTTTAAAGAAAGAAGGTTACCGACGAGCATACAGTCCACTTGGAGGTAAGTGGATACTGTCGTCCTTAGACATTTGCGGCACAAGCCATCATCAGGCCGGAATTAACCTTGACACGTCTCCGGAGTAACCGATAAGATTTCCAAGCTTTACAGAAGTAAATACGATATACTAAAAACTGTATTTTCTCCTTGTCAAAAAGTAGCAAGCTGCCTGCGTTCTCCTAAGGATAACTTGTCCCATCAGTGCCCTGGAGTCTACAAAGTGAACTGTGGCTGTGGATGCTTATACATTGGGAAAACCTAGCGAACCATTTCAAGCAACACATAGTACAAGTAAAGGAACACATAACCGTTGTGAAATATAATAACCCACACGAGTCAACAATAGCAGAGCACCTATTAAAGGCAGAAACCAATCATTGGATTGAATTACACAAACCAACAATAATTTCAACTGAACGCATACTGCATACCGCGTTTGGTCCGAGAGGCAATAGAAATTAAAAAATGCCGAAATTACAATCGCGAGGATGGATTTAAGTTGGCACGTACACGGGACCCAGTGATTGAACTTTGCAAACCCAGAAAAGTAGATGCGCTTTCAAACTCAAATGTGTGTGATGATATTGTTACTATAGTGTGCAAAGAACTAATCAACAAAAACAAGTTTAGTGAAGGGCAGGTTTACCAAAATTGAACTCGACGGAGGGTAGACAGATTTGTCTGCCAATAAGGAACAACACCTTCACCCGCCTCCACAGTCTCGCCGCGACCACGGTCCATGAAACTGGACCCAAATATCGGCTATAATAAATAAATAATAAATCGTGAGTGACCCGTTTACATAATAATTTTATTAATTACCAGTCTCCTGTCTTAATTCAGTCATTGAGGTCACTGCACTGATATCTACTATATCGGGCGTCTTTTTTTTTTTCAATTTAAAGATGTTGCAACACAAAGTTCATTTACTTATGTTGTGAAGCTATATTGTAGTTATTTCTGTCAAAAGAAAAAATCGTTTAAAAAATTCTACATTACTCTAACATCTAAAAAGCTGTAGTCCAGGTAAAGTGTAGGAACGTAATCGATTACGATATTTAATTAACACATTGCATTAAAGAAAAATACCTGTATTTAGTAATAACCACTAATAAATACACTTACTCAATAGATTTAAAACAACGTTCAAATTGATGGATCGATGGAACCCGCTCCAAGTTGTTTACCCAAATACTTATATCGAAATAAAAAACGAGGTAAATAAATGCAACGGAAGGCCTTTGGCGGCACGTTAAAGTTGTAAAATGGGCTATTAGATGTCCTATTAACGCCTGTTTCGACATAATTAGGACCCTAAAACACCGCCAGTTTATAATTGTTTATATTTTATGTGTGTATTATTCATTGGTTTCTGGTGGTCGTCTGACGGATTAAGATGAAATAAAAACGTTCTCTAAAATATCCATATAAATATAAAAATCGATATGAAATAACAATTTCGTCCACCTACAAACAAAACAAACTGTCTGTCTCTATGCACCTTTCACTTGTTGCCATATCGTTCGTTATAAGGAACTAATGACTTGTCACATCTTTGGTTGTTGAACCTATGACAGGGATTCGTGTTGGAGGTTTGAGCTAATTTTCTGATTTGAATTACATGTCCAGTTGTAATTTGATTCACCATTATTATCCTCAATAGATTTAGTGTTCATTTTATTCAGTTATTAATTCCGAAAGATTTGAGTATATTTTATATCAATAATAAGGTAGTACCTATACATACAGTGTTTTAATATAAGTAGACCTACAAAATTGTTTGTTCCCATACCTAATTGGTTCCATTTCATTCATGTGTTCCATGTTCATAAGTAATTTTTTTTCTGGTCAAATATCCATTCCTAAATCTTAATTTATAAAACAATTCACATTGTTCCTATACCTAGGTAATTAACTTAATACTCTATCGGTACTAAAAATTAGAGATGCTATGGTGAATTATTTATTAGTGAAGCCCCGTAACGGTAAGTGAGACTATCCGATATCCGAATTAAAAAGTATTCGAAACCATAACAAAACAAAACAAGATGTTATTACAAATAATTTCATACAAGATGTTATTTCATCATTCTTCATTTCATAAAGCGGGATTTAAACGAGGCAAGTTTTGATAAGTTGTTGCTGCTCACATTTGATTTGATAGATTTTTCGTTCGTTTTTTGTGAATGTGAAGATACAATTATTCCTTATTTAGGTAATTTAATTTTTCTTTGTTTTCAGTTAGTAAAATATTTCTAAAAACATTAGGTATCTATCATAAAACATATCCGTTACCGAAACCATACCCGAAATAATTTCATATCCGGATCTGTAATCGAAACCGTTGAAAGAGTATAGGTACAATATAGATAGGTACAATGTATCCGGATCCGAAATATCATACTTATCCCTAACAACCCTACTAAAAATACACCATACACATGCACTCCGGCCAGTTATCCAACTGGACTTTTGAACTTTAATGTGTGACTATGATTAGTTCATTAATTTATTATTATTAGATCAGTAGGTAGGTACCTACCTACTCACATCTGATAGAAGGATGTCCGCAGTAGGTACTCGGATTCTAGGTTCTCTCAACTGGTATGGTGATTTTAAAGTGACGTAACTAGTATGGTTGGGTCGCTCATGACCCATTCAAAGTTTAAAAAACCTGATAACGATTTTATTTACCTAATATAACTAATTATTTTTATAGTCATCCAACAGTAATGAAACATATTTTTTGCTGGAAGAATTTTATTTAAATTTTGTTTAACACTAATAAAAAACATAAGATTAAAAAATGGAAAGCTCTATTATTTGACAAAATAACACAAATATTTGACAAAAAAAAAATGAAATATCACTTAAAACTAACAAAAGATAACTTAAATCAATAACTCCTAAGAAAATAAAAGAACTTTTCGACATAAATAAAAATTCTGCCAGAGGCGTGACATTAGGAAAAAATATGTAACAATATTTTCTCAGCTCAGGTGTAGGAGCCAGTTTGTCCCCCTCAGTTTTTCTTGCTGGTCGGGTTTCTGCATCGTCAAAGCGCAAAACTGTTAACAGAAAGAGAAAACGCTTCAATGACATCGTGAGCCGAAAGATATCTCGCCCTGTACAATCGGTATCCCACAAGAAACTTGCATCTTCGTGAGGCGATTTGAAAACACCTGTTAGATAAAGCAATCCTAAAAATGCCTTTAACTCCATCTTATCTATATGCTTGATAAAAAATGCGGTATCTCCATAATTCGGTTGACGCTGTGTAATTTTTGCTTTAGTGTGCGTTATTATCATTTCAATGGCATCTAAGGTGCATGCATCTAAAGGTGAAATTGGCTTCTTTGCAGCAGCGTTACCTTTGAGACCTGGTAATTTCATTATAATATTTTCTTTTCGTGTTCTAGAACGCGCCGGTGGATTTTTCGACCATTTAAAGTTATTACGGCCATAAAAGTATTCGCTTATTTCTTCCTGAACAGGTTCTTCATCACTAGATATTTCAATATCGAAATCTGTTTCATGATCCAAATGCTCACTTTGCACTTCAACGTCACTAATATCGTCATCACTTTCTTCAAATGCATTTTCGGGATCCACCTCAATGTCACTTAAATCATGCAAGTTATTCGCAATTTCCTCTAGCTCTTTCTGACTAAAATATTTGAACATTTTTATAGAAACTACTTTTCACTATTAATGTATGTAACTGGTATGGTTGGGTCAAAATTGACCCGCGACGACTGTACAGTTCAAACGATAAATATGAACTGAACGTTTAGTGTAGGTACCGCTCGCAAGAGCAGTTAATGGCGGAGGAATACATTCATACGCGATATCGAGTAATGCATACTCGCTGATAAATTTCATGCTAAATATTGCTCTGGGTTACCATTGACCCAACCATACCAGTTGAGGGTTAAGCAATCACAGATGATATGACAATTTTATAAAATACACAGAAACGTAGGTAAAGTACCTATGGCTAATAGCCGGCAGCGCACAGTTTGGATGTACGTACCTATCTAATAAGTAATAATTCTAATAAGATTCATACCAGACTGACAGCGATGACACACACCTACTTAGGTACAGCAGATTATTAATATTGGTAGGGTATAAATATTAATTAGGATAAGAGAACTACCTATCCTCGTAGATGTATGTATTATTATTATTTTTATATTCTGCTGTATAGGATCATAGCAATCCAGTTGTTTAACTCACCGGGACTCTCTCACTACCTACTGTATTTGAATTCTAATGATCCAAAATTATAACTTCAACGACGCCTGTTATGTTTATAATTTCTCCTTGTACCAACATATTGCTATGTTTATATAGATTTTATCAGGTGACGCATCATGATAATGATTCCCAAGAAAACTTGTAAGTAATAGTTTAGAATATAAAGTATCCTACGAGTTGAACTAGGACATAAACTACCTATCATTATAGTTAGTTCAATATAATCCATTCAGTGGTTTTTATGTAACGGCTAATATTGTACATGGGAACGTAATGATGATTCCCTCAGGAACTTTATAACGGATCGGGGTAAATATACTCTAAACGTTAACCCAGCTCATAGTCATAACCGATAATTATGTCGAGATTCATTCATTTCTGTCCCAGTAGCATTTGGTGATCCGCATTCACACAGACAGACAGACAAAAATTATAAAATAGGCTGTTTTGATTTCTGTATCGTTCGTAGAGTAGGTAGGTAGGCAAAGATTTTTTTCAAAAAATATTCCATATACAGACGGCTCTGTTACGATTTCATTACTATACCTACATATGTAGGGATTTTCTTTGTATTTAGATAAGTAGGTACCTACCTACCTAATGCTGTTAAATAGTAGGTAGGAACATTTTCATTAAGAGAAAAGAATAAAATTATAACGGAAAGTAACTAATAAAAATGCTGCTACTTATTCATTAGTTATTATTCATCATTAGCTCATTTGTTTTAACGTTCCTTCTTGAATAATTTCAGACTCAGGTCATCGTGTTCGTGTAGTGCATATCCCAGTCGGCGTATAAAATGATTCTGTCAGATCGATTCGCTTCTAACCTGGTCGAGGTTATGTCAAAAAGAATAGGCGCTATTGCACAATAATTTATAGCGAAGCCCAACCGAGCTATAACGCCATAATAGCCTCTCAGACACCTCGCGAGTGCGAGGGGGATAAGGCTATCTGCGAAAGCAGGATGCAAGACCAGAAGCGCCGCTCGACGTCAAAATACGTGCTCCATTCGTTTTATTACCTTGCAGTGCTTAGCTCATGTGTATATTTTATCGATATCGATCTAAATGATTTTTATTTTTATTACCAGAATACAAACGGACAGTACTCTGAAAATACTATTTGCAACTTTTAGAATCTCATAATTGTATGACATTAAAGTTTTTGATGCTAACTTAATTGTTTGCTGAATTAATTCGGTTGAATGTTAAATGATTTGTATTTTAGTCTAAATTACCTACATCTATCTGAATATCTGAATAGAGATCGAATAATAACATTTAACAGATTATTTCTGCAGGTAAATATATTGTGGTAGAACATAATGGGAGATGTTTGTAATGTTACACCACCTTTGTTACTTGAGTTCTTGCAAAATAAATTGTTTAGTTCAGGAGAACAAATATATTTTATGAATCTGACCACTTTTTATTTTTCTTGCTATCCAACATTTAATACGCCAAGGGATAATGTTAAATTATGCATTTTACTGCATTTTCAGGTTTTTATCTAACCGACTTTCGTAGGTGGGTACTTGACATATTATAATTAAGATTATGCTACATCATATTCATAATTAGTCGGACTACGACTAACCTATTGACTTAATGTATTTAACAACGTAAAAAAGTTTTAAAAACTCGAATGTTCACATGTATGTATTGAACTCAAAATGAATGTATGTATTAGGTATCATAATTAAAATAAATCTACATGTCTTACGATACCATATACCTACATCGGTAGGACCCGTTAAAATGAATCTTTTATTAATTACCTACTTGATTGCGCATTGTTTCGAGGAATACTGGGAGTAAACAATGAACCATTTAGGCAAAACCAGAGCGAATAGGTAATTAACAAAATGAGTTTATTAGTTTAACTACCGAACATAACCAACATAACATTAACCCTATCAAGGTAACGTGGACCACTACCCACTTATTGGTAACAACACGTCTTTCAGACGCACATATTCATTTTTTGGCAAATTTCGATAATAATATGATATACATATATATTAAGTTCACTATGCTATGTGTAGCACAAAAACATAAATAAATACGCGTAATACAATAGGCTAGCCGGGTAGTGCGAGCCTGGCAACGAGTTTAAGAAGTTCGAGTTTGAACTCCCCTTTGGACCTATAATACCTATATGGTATTTATAATATTATATGGTATGGTATAAAAAGTAAAAATACAATAAACAAATTCAAAGTTCAAACATATTTTTCTTGTCAAATATAAAATTGAAATTGAGTAAAAAAAAATTAACTAAAAAATAATCATTTAAAAACTCTTCGGATAAGCTTGAAAAAATGTATAAATTCAGTTTTGACACTTTGAGCATATTATCTTGCTGTGTTCACTACATACAGACTTTTTGCATTTATAGCAAATCATTTTGGACATTCTTTTTCTTTTATATGAACAATATGAGCAGTACTTTTTAGTGACATTTTGTTCTCTTGGTTCTTCAACAATTTGAATTTGATCCACTTCTAATCCAAGGACTTTCTGGATGATTTGTTTTAGCGAATTAGGCAAATTTTGTTGAAGTCTTTGTTCGAACCAGGGAAATGACAACTGGTCAGCTAACTTCATCAAAAATTGAAATCTTGACAATGGTTTTTCTCTATTTGAGGCTTGCGATTGATTCTTGTGAAAATTTAGTAGATAAACTACATAAGAATTGTAGCAAGCAATATTCAACATATTGTAAAAATAGGTCATGGTCCATCTTCTTGTTTTTCTTATACAAGAGGTGTGACCCACGCATTGGTCAAAGGAATCAACAGCGCCTTTCGTCTGATTGTAAGTCAAAATGAGCTCAGGTTTCAAGCTAGCCTCATTTACTGCATCATCACTATGCATACTTGAAATAAGAGTAACCAACTTATTTTTTTTTGCCATGAAAGAAACGGCTGCTAAATCATCATGGAAAAGGAACAGTGACGATCCAACGGGCCGTGAAAGATAAGAACAATCTACGAACTGTTGTGGGAGCTCAGGCTTGTTCTTTTTGATAGTTCCCACCATTGTTAGCTTATAATTTTTTAATAAATTTTGTGCTAAAGGAATACTGGTGAACCAATTGTCCATTGTAATGTTCCTACCAGTATTCTTCAGGGTCTGGACTAGGCTTTCGACGTAATATTGTGCCACAGGAATATTTTTTGGTGACGATTCTTTTCCGAGGTATGGTATGGCGGCGTACATGTAGTGCGTACCAACGTCACAAATCATAACTATCTTCATTCCATACTTAGCGGGCTTATTTGGAATGTACATGTTGAACCCAACTCGCCCTCTGAAGGGAACAAGCTGCTCATCAATAGTCAAGTAGGGACTTGGTTCATAAAGTGACTTACATTTTTCCATCATTAGGTCCCAAATTTCCCTAATGGCAGCTAGCTTATCCTGTTTCTGTCTTTCTTCTCTTGTGTCACGTGAGTCAAAGCGAAGTGCACTCAACAAAAATTTGTGTCTTCTTGCAGAAAATGATGCTTGATATCTGTCTCCACAATGCACATTTTCATGAAGTGTCTCAATTTTTAAGTGGTTATCTCGTTTTGCTCCGTTATAAATCGCTGTCCCCAAAAGAGCTCTCAACTCTAAACTCGAAACATCCTTCAATGTATAGTTTTTTATATTTTTATATTTCTCCCTCTGAACAGAAATTTGTTGGTTTGTATGCAAAAGCATTTTGTCAATTATTTCACTTATGACAAATAAATTGAAACATTCCACTGGTTCTGTAGCATGGAGCGCTTCATGTTTGAGTTTTCGATTCACATGAACAATATTTTTTGATGCAGTTTTTCCTGATGATGGTGTTACAGCAGTATTCCAGATAAAATCACCATTCTTTCCTGTCATAACGTCGCAGTTTGGTTTTACTATTTTTGGGTCTTCAATTGGTCCCATGTTTTCTTCATAGTCTCTGTTTTGTAACTTTCTTTTTTTGGGTTGTTTCCGTTTCTTACCTTGCCCAGATCCTGAAGAAGTTGACGATTCAGAATGAATTGTAGGCGTAAAAGTTTGTTCCGCCACCTCTGCCATTATAACTTCATCTTCGTCACGTTCCTCTGGCATGTAATCAGGATCCGCTATATCGTCATCGGAATCAAGATCACAATCACTTTGGACTTCTACATTATCTTCCTCCTCACTGCATTCCGATTCTAAATCCACATCTTCCTCCACTTCGTCAAAGAAAGCTTGAATTTCCTCATCTGTTCGCAATTGTTCCATGTTTGATACCTAAAAAAAATTAAACAATAATTAATTGATGAATTTAGGTACAAAATAAATTTTGCTTGGTAACTTGATACTTTATAAGAGGTTTATTTCATAATCAATAGTCCGGGTGACATCGAAAAATTACCCCTTTACTGGCAACAATACGTCCGGAAGACGTAGAAAAATTGCCCCTTTATTGGCAACAATACGTCCGGGAGACGTACAAATAATTACGTCAAAAGGTAACAACACGTCTGGCAGACGTGTTGTTACCAAGAACACACTCGTAAAAAACGAAAAAACTCACCTTATGTACACTGAAGGACCGCAGTGGTGCGACTGACTTGAAGCTGGATAGCTGCCTGTGGCATAACTGGGAGGAAGGGCTCCCCCCACCACCACACTCAACATGGCGACAGTCTGAATACACTTATACGTCTGAGAGACGTATGGTTACCTTAATAGGGTTAATTGAGTAACCAACACATAAAATTTAACATATCGATAATAAACATCAACTATCGATAACCCAAGCAAAATCGGACACGTTCCCATCACTGTGGGCGGTACCGCGGCAACATCAAAGGAGCCCACCTCTTTGATGTGGCCGCTGGCGCGCGCCTCCAAACGCCGTAAGCGACAAATCCATACGTCATCCTCCTGTCATTATAACGCCTTACAATCGGGTTGGGAATGTGGAATTACTTACGAGACAATATAACTTGACAAGCACGGTTTATAGCGATTACTTGCTTGTAGTTGTGTCGTTTCAACCGAGTGCTATTGAACGTGATTGAGCGGGTTAATGGGTGTCGATATCAATTAGTGGGAGACATTAATGCTTTTCACTTGCGATATTGTGTGTCAGTTTAAAACATTATTTTAAATAATTTATGCAACAAGCAAGGTGATGTAGGACAAGAGAGATTGATTATTTAACATCAACGTCATGTCTGTCTATATCATATTAACAGGAATGTTTTTAAATGTACCTAAATTAAGATCCTCTAGCTCAGTGGTTCTCAAACTTTTTAAATGACGGAACCCTTTTGGGAAGCAAAATACTTGATGGAACCCTACAATAAAACAATTATTTTTATAAGTGTATTCTATATTAATCAGCATAATAAAAGTACAATGTATCAGTTACTAATTATTATTTACTTCACCACTTGGTAAGGACAATAATAGAAAACATTAAAAAAGAAAAAATCTAACTAGTGGGAGGTATGAAACTGTTTTTTATTTTTCATCAATTGCTTGATATCAGGTTTGATGGAAGAAAGTTGGAGTCTCATATCAGCTTCGGCGTCCAGTCTATTGCGATATTTTGTTTTCGTGGCTGCGTAGGTAGAGAATCCTGTTTCGCACAAATATGTAGTTGGGAACGGGAGAAGAATATCCAGAGCCATTTGGCCAAGCATTGCATATTCATCTTGGATTCTGCACCAAAAATCATTAAGAGGCGTCGTTTTGAACAATGACTCCATACTTGTGTCTGATGACATTTCTAAAAGAGATTCATATATCTCATTTGACATGTTTTCAGGCTTTTCCAAGTTGGGTAAAAAAGGATTATGAATCCAGGAGTTCACTTTAATTTTTGTATTGTGTTCTTCGGGAAAATACTTTTCAAAAGATGCGCGCATCGAACTGAGATATTGGACCAATTCTTCAAACACATTATCTTCAAACATTTCTGAGTCGTTTTCGCTAACAAACTCACTGAGTAACGTAAAACTTTCTATTTCTTTCTTACCAATGCAAATGATCCAAAAATCTAATTTTCTTTTAAAAGCAGTTATTTTATTATAGGCCTGAAACACTGTTGTCTGTTTACCTTGCAACGATAAATTTAATTCGTTAAGTTTTTGAAAGATATCCGCCATAAAAGACAATCGGAACAACCAAGTTTTATCATACAAACGGTCCTTCAAATTAAAAGAAGTATCTGCTGAAAGAAACATTTGTAACTCGGCTCTAAGTTCAAATAGCCTTGTTAAAGTTTTTCCCCGAGACAGCCATCGCACTTCTGTATGGAGCAGCAGTGTTTTATGTTTGCTGCCATAATCTTCACACAATAATGAGAACAATCGGGATTGTAGTGGTCGTGATTTGATAAAATTAATTATTTTTACCGCTTCATCCATAACTAATTTTAGATTAGACGGCATTTGCTTCATCGCAAGTGCTTGTCTATGCAGAATACAATGACTGGAACTACAATTAGGCGCTTTATTTTTCATTCGTGACACTGCTCCTGCTGTTTTACCTGTCATCGCCTTGGCCCCATCTGTACAAATGTCAATGCAATTGTTCCAACTGAGATTATGTTCTTCAAAAAATATATTTATTTTATTAAAAATTTCTTCCCCGGTAGTGTTTGTAAGCAGCGATGAACACATAAGCATGTCTTCTTCAAAAGAACTTTTATATGGATATCTCACAATAACCAGCAGGATAGCCAAACCAGCGACATCAGTCGACTCGTCCATTTGCAAAGCGAATCGTGTATTTTGTAGACGTGTAACTAGTTCTTGTTTGACGTAGCTTGCCAGATCATGGATTCGTCGTGAAACAGTATCGTTTGATAGCGGAACAGTAGAAAGATGCTTTGCAGATTTTTCATCAAGCATACATTTTGTTATGTCTAATACACATGGTTTTATTAATTTCTCAGCGATAGTGTGCGCTTCACCTGCTTGTGCAATGCGATAGCTAACTAAGTATGATGCCTCCGTGGCCTTTTCGTTGGTAGTTTGTGTTACATGCATCATATTTTTTTGACTTTCTAATAACTGATCTTTTTTGCGAACAAAAAATTCTTTATTCTTGTCTTTAGTCTCGGGGTGTACGGTTTCTAAATGTCGACGCAATTTGGCAGGTGCCATGGAACTATTAGGAAGCAGTTTACTACAGAGCATGCAGAGAGGTGAGCCGTTGGAATCAACAAATCCGAAACTGATATAAGATTCATCATACTTCCTTTTTTTCGTCTTTGAAACCGTCGAGCTTGACGTCGTGGCACTCGTGGCATCATCTTCTGGATCGGTGATTGCTAAATTCTCCGCGCGCATTGCTTTTGAACATTCAGCGTCATTAGAAGATGTTGTTGGAACACGTTTAACACCTTTAAGCCAACGTTCCATTCTTCTTTATTTATAATGTTACAAGTCAGGATAGTGGGGTTTAAATAATGCACAATCGTTACTGCGTATAAGAGACTAAATTTAGAACCTACAGGGAAGAAATGTATAAAACTGAGACAACAGAATACAGCAGGCAGTAAAACAATGAACACTTGTTTCTCGCTAGCGAGCTTGTAAGTAGGTAGTAACTTATCGCTCCGAACGCTAATCATCAACTGACGACGCCAACGCGCGATCGCCGCTTTTATACTTAGTCCTAGACTCGATCTCAAATATTCTCGAAAATACTCGAGTCGGCACCTTTGATAAACAAAAATCAAAAATAAAAACAGAAATTTAAAAATAGCGTTGTAAACAATATCGACTTTATCCTTTGAAGTTAGAGACGAAAGTCGCTAGTTGACAACTATAGCGTCTAATTCAGAGGCGGCTTTTATCAAAGAGACTGAGCGCTTACAAGTATACTACCCGCTCGTTTTAAGTTTGCCGCTGGCGATAGGTATGAGTGTATGACGTTCGAAATTTTTTATTTAATTGTAACAATAAAAATTGTGTACGTTAGATATTTGGGTAAAACTATGACACATTATAAGTTTTGTTGTCACGTGGGGGAGGGTACGCGCATTCCACAGACCGGCAAACTTAGAGCGAACGCGTTGTACAAGTATAAAATTGTTGAGACCAAACTTATGAGATATTGTACCAGCTAATGTAACACAAGCTTATACAAATACAAATAAATAAATAAATAACATTCATAGCGTTTTGTCTCCGCGCGGCCGCGGAGTCCGCACAGCCGCGGAGCGACCAGAGAGAGGTGTTTTGATTTTTTTATTTCTAAATTCTTGCGGAACCCCGACAGAGGTATCACGGAACCCTAGGGTTCCGCGGAACACACTTAGAGTATAGCTGCTCTAGCTACTTCAATATGTAAAAAAAAGTGTGTCTAGTCTTATCTTTAAAAAAACTGTAAGAAAATATACTTATATTAGTTAATGTATAAGATACCCTACCACCAGCCTATGTCTCACTCCTGCTGGATATAGGTCTCTTCTAAGGCTCGCCACCACACAGGATCTCCGGCTCTTCTCATCCAACCATCACTGGCGAACTTCTTCAAGTCGTCGAAGCTACTCGGAAGGCATCTCGCACTGACTGCACTTCTCGGTACGTGGCCCATGGCCACTTCAGTAACTTCTCCGACCAATTTATATGCTGCAACCTTCCAAATATTTGTTACTTTTATCAAATAGTTGCCAGCATGGTATAGGGTTTACTTTTTTCTAATTATACATCTTAATGTTTTTTGGTTTATGTACGAAGGCGGCAGACGAGCATACAGTCCACCTGATGGTACCTAAGTGAATACTGTCGCCCATAGACATCCGCGATACATGCCAACATTAGTCCAGAATAACAAATGTTGGCACGACCCCAGATGCGCTGCCTATCTTTGGAGATATAGGAATGAATTTGGAGAAAGTGTTGGGAAAATGGGAAGGGATAGGATGAGAATGGGTTCTGGCACATCTCACTCACTACCGAAACACGTACGTACGTTAGGGAAATAAGATAAAGTGGGAAATGCAGTACATTTCAAGATAGTCTTCTGTGATTTATATTATTAATCTATACGGTATAGGTATGGAACATTAGGTATAGACTATACCTAATGTTCCAAATTGAACCATATTAAGTAATTTATTATAACATCATGTGTACTTAGGACATTTTCAAGTTGTGCGCAACCTAACAATAGTTGAAGCCAATTGTGAAAGGGTACAAAAAGAAAATTACAGGTTTGTGGTCCAAGGAGGCATTGTGCAGGATAATTTGGGCAACCCTTTACAACTGTACCTACCTCGCCGATGTGTAGATACTGATGTGTGCTCGCTTTGTGTTTCTGTACGAACGTGTACTCGTGCTGATTTCGTGTCTTGAATTTGTAATGTTCTTTTGGAATATCAAAACATGCAACTTTCAGAATAAAATATAATAATTTGTATATACACAAATACACAAGTCGTATAGATAAATAAATACCTAACAGATTTTCATAAGATCAATTACATTTTCGTATTTTATTATCTAACTAAGTAGGTACTTACTAAGTAACTAAGTCTAACTAAGCCATATTTTAATGGCTCCTGAGTCAGACTATATAATTTGCAGGAGTAAAATTATGTAATACTATTAAGGGAAATTGATTTAAAATTTGTAGACAATAGTATCTATAGTTTGTGGTTAATAACAATAGTTAATAATAATAATCTAGAAATTATAACAATAGGTAGGTAGATACCGTAATAAGATTTGCAATGTAATATTATGTGTTATCCATCCATTGCCATTTGTAAACGATATATTAATACGAACCACAAAACCAATTAACTGGTCAAAAAATAATATTGATAACTAGATAATATTTAACACATGTGACCAGCGGCTAGCCAACGGTCGGGCAGCGTATAATTAAATAAATTAAACAGATAACCGTGCATAATTTAACAAAAGTACATTTCCCATCCGTCCGTCAACCTTTATCAAGGAGAAAAATCGTCTAATTCACACCTTAAAGCAACTAAATTTGACGCACAAAGAGCTTGTTCAAATTAATCAAGTGGTCCCTAATTATGGCATATTTTAAAATGTTTTCGGACGGAACGACACAGTTTTGACAGAGGCATAAAGATTAATGATCGCTAATTACTGAATGTTCCGCCAGAGGGCGGGGTTCCACCGCCAAATCTAATGGAGCTTGGATCGCAACTGTTGTGGTTTGATAAGTGATACAGAAAATTTGGCCTTGTCAAACGGAATTTTGCTGTGTGGACTGGGAAAAGGAGCACTGATAATGTCTTAAATAAATGCGTTTTATACGCAAAGAGCTCAAATATTTTATCTTATATGATATGAATCAATACATACGAACAAAATAAAAATATATTTTAAACTTATATAATTAATAATAATAAAAACAAAGACACTGTTCCTAACAAGTTGTCGATGAATTTAAAATAGAGAGACCTATAAATTAAAATAAACCATAAAATTAAACATGAAATAAAATATAAATAAAATTAAACCACCCATTCTTTCTTTAGGTGTCATAAGAAAGTTAGTGAATTTTCTTTTACTACAGACGAAGAAGAACAAAGATGTTTTGCCAGATTTGTTCATAAGATATTCTAATGTCTTGCGAACAGCCTATACCTACTGAAGTTCGGAATTACTGGATGACACGTTGACAACATAGGTACCTACAAAGTAAACAAAATAATCATTAATTATTCGCAATAGGTGTGGCAATGACTGGCATTGTCACACCTTAAACGTAGCATATTTTTTTAATTAAGTACGCGAAATCATTAATCACTGGCATAGACCTGACAATAGGTAGCAAAGGCATTGAAAAAAAAAACCTTTTAATTTATGTTAATAATAATTAGAAATGTAACATCTTTATCAAATTCGCGATCGTGGGAATCCACTCCGAGAGACTGAGCATTACCACTTAAAAATATCGTGATGTCTACCGACATGACTCAGCACTCTTTCTATTAACCACCGACCAACATTACTTGATCTGCTTCCCGTCCTTTTATCTCTAATTATACGGATGTTAGAGGGAGTATTTGATAGCAGCGGTGTGTGTCAAGATATTCCGGTCGTCTTACATCTAATGAGTAGTTAGCTTTTCTTCTCTGAGTGAACGTGTCATAGATAATTCGATTTAATGGCCGGTACCTGTTAATTATCGAATTAGGGACGTCCATACCGCAACTTTTGTAATCTTGTGCGCCCGCCATTTTTCGTTTTTCACTTAATATCTAAACTAATCTTTCTTTTACAATAAAGAAGCTGGGATAATTAATTACGTATTACTTAATTAGGTAAGTATAATATGTTTACAATTTTTTAGTTTCGCTTTGTATGAAATTTTCACTTGGAATGCTTTAGTCATGAAGACTCATTCTCGTTTCCAAGGTGACCAGGATACCTACATGTATACCTACCTACTTATATAAAAGTATAATTTTCAGGTAATCGTCAAGATTAACTAATAAGTACATTTCTTCTCGATGTTATAAGAATCTTCTGTCAAGATTTATGATAACATTCTATAAATTATTACCTAGTTCTAATTGATTTTGATTGATTCCTAGTTAGGTAAATTTGTATGATTTTCTATATCTATACCTACCCAAATTTCTTTTGACGCCAGAAAAAATATAGAAAGTATATTATATAACCTACAACGTTCTACAGCTTCCCATGCGGGGCACAGCCCTCCTCTAGTGATCATCGGAGGTTACAGGTTGTAATCCGCCACCCAGGCCCAATTTGAATTGGTGGATATACATGCCACAGATTTTTTAAGTTTTCGACCACACTGATTTCTTCGAGATTCTTTTCAAAACCGTCGACGTAGAGATGATTGAAAAATTCGCTCCTAAATAGAAACTCAATGGTACGAGCCTGGTTTCGAACCCATTAACTCACTAATGTGAGTCAAGAGTAGATACACCTAAGCTGTCACCGCTGTAAGTGGTGATATTGCATATTATGCTCGATCTACTAATAAATCAAAACAACTCTGCATCATAAGTACTACTCTGTACCTACCTACTAATTTCAATTTCGCCTATCTTTATAATTCTACTAAGTTGAAAATTCTTCTCGTCTAAAGACAATTGAACTAAATTGTGTAGTATCGAATTGGAAAGCATAATCGTCGGCTTTGCTTGAGATCTCATCCCACAAGGCGGTCTCTGATTTATAAACAATACGTCAGTGACGTAAGCTTCTTTAGCGGCTCAGATTTATCGCTAGTGATGCGAAGATGCAAGAGGCTGAAAATATCGAGAAAATTTTGATGAAGTATTGAAGATCGTTTTGAAATATTGGTGTATTTATTTATAGGTAAATACCTACATTTTCTAAAAACTGATTCAGATTAATATTTCTTTATTTGACAGAATACTAATTATAACTACTTATAAAATACTATTAGGTGTACAAATAAGTTTCCGCGGTTTTTTATAAAAAATTAGGAATTTATTGTGAAGGAACAGTACATTACGTTTTATTCAAAGTATTTTCCATCATTTGCCACTACTTTTCCCCATCTTTCTGGCAACATTCGGATACCCCGTCGAAAAAACTCTTCATCTTTTGACGCTATCCACAAATCTACCCAATTTTTGGTGTCTTCATATGATGTGAAGCGCTGCTCAGACAGACCATGTGCCATCGACCGGAACAGGTGATAATCGGAAGGGGCTAAGTCTGGTGAATACGGCGGGTGGGGTAAAACTTCCCAGTTGAGTGTTTCCAAGTATGTTTTTACCGGCGCCGCAACATGTGGACGAGCATTATCGTGTAAAAGAATAATTTTGTCGTGTCTGGAGTAGTAATGGGCGCGTTTTTCCTTAAGTGCCCGACTCAATCTCATCAATTGTGTTCGGTAGAGAGCTCCAGTAATGGTTTCGCTTGGTTTCAGCAATTCATAATACACGACACCAAGCTGATCCCACCAAATACACAGCATGAGTTTTTTTCCATGAATATTCGGCTTAGCTGTCGATGTTGATGGTTCGCCGGGCTTAACCCATGACTTTCTCTTCTTTGGATTATCGTAGTGAATCCATTTTTCGTCACCAGTGACTATACGATGCAAATAACTCTTTTTTTTATTCCTGGCAAGCAGCATTTCACTCATGCATAATCGGCGTTCAACGTCTCTCGACTTTAGTTCATATGGAACCCAATTTCCTTGTTTTTGAATCATTCCTAACGATTTTAAACGATGTGAAATTGCTTGTTGAGTCACTTGTAATGTAAGTGCAAGTTCTTTTTGCGTTTGGGACGAATCTTCCTCCAATAGTACTTCTAATTCCATGTCTTCGTACACTTTCGGCCTTCCACTGCGTTCTTTGTCCTTCACGTCAAACTCACCGTTCTTAAACTTTTGAAACCATTCCTGACAACTTCTCTCACTTAAAGCAGCTTCACCATATGCTTCTAGAAGCAATCGATGCGCCTCAGCTGCAGATTTTTTCAAATTAAAGAAGTAAATCAAAAGTTCCCGCAAATGATGCTTATTCGGCACAAAACTTGACATTTTTGCACGAAAAAAATTACGTGATGCTGATACGGAATCACTTGTACTTTAAGGTTATGGTGTTGCCAGATGACGAAACTTGGGATATTACGTTTTACATCTGATAATTTCTCCATAACCTTCTGGTGGGGCCATCTTTTGACAAACCGCGGAAACTTATTTGTACACCTAATAGTTTATAGGTAACTATTGTTATAAATTGTAATAATTTCTACTACATAAATATTATTAGTGATGGACCGACCGAATGTGAATTGTGGCGATTGTCGAATTTGGCTTAATATTCCTTTAAAACATGTGCCGAAGCCAAAATTCGGACGAATTTTGGTTGAATTTCGCGCGCCTTTATGAGAGCGACAGTCCTTCAGCGAAATCCTCTTTTGTCCTCAGTAAACCTACTAACACTTTACTGAGCAACTCCTGACTTACTTTGACGGGACTAGACATTGACAAATTACTTATTAGACTTTAAAATTGTTTATTGCAAAGAAAACTTGTTTCCTCTGCTGATCATATCGTTAGTCGTGGTTAGTTTGCAACTTTTGTATTCTCGCGACATGATTTTATATTCCTTTCGTATAGGATTAAACCACCCAAATTAAAACCGTTTGTATTATACCTACATGCGTGGGTTTGCGAGATTGAAAGATTGAACATACAGAGTTTGACACGAAATACTTCTGCTCTCGTTTGGTCCGACATACGTAGTGCTGAGTGTAGGAATCATAAAAAACTTGACTCGAACAGAAAGGTGTTGAGCCTCTTTGAGAAACATGCGCCAATTCGCGCCGTCGAAATAAAACGTGTGCTAGCTCCATGGATTACCGTGGATATCCGCGTGGCCATAGCTACGTGCGAGACAGCGCTTTCTGTAAATACCTATATTGATAAAATTACGGAACTTAAAATTATGACTTAATTAAAAATATGACTCCTTTAAAACTACATCTAACCATGAAGAAACAATTTCAAATAGTTGGAAATCATACGAATATAGCACAATTCCATTTACAGAAATCAACAATAATTATTAATTACACTTATCGATAAACACTATCAGTTATATTCCACCACTGGTCGCCATTGAATCAACCCGTTCAGAATTACTACTACAAACATACGAGTGTTGCTGTCCTGCTCTATTTGACTGGTTCTTGCAGTTTTCCTGCTCGCACGCAATAAGTGGTCCCATTGTGGCGTTGCGGCGGCTTCTTTGATGTGTGCAGGCCACGCCCCGCGTCCCGCCCTCCCCTCCCCGCTGCCCTATAGTTAATTCGTCACACGTTAATGACAGAGCTTTTAATTGTAAGAGGAAATGACCGATTGCGAAAGTTCGTAGGAAATCGTAATATTGCGAGATTTGGTCCGTGACTTTCTGATTAGATTTTAATTTGGTTTAGATTTTAACCTAAGTAGGTACCTACTCAATAAAGTGTAGTTGAGTTATAAAACCTAATTAGATAATGAGTTTTCTTCTAAATATAGTGTGAGTAGGTAAATAG
The DNA here is from genome assembly GCA_914767545.1 of Sesia apiformis. Lineage (NCBI taxonomy): Eukaryota > Metazoa > Arthropoda > Insecta > Lepidoptera > Sesiidae > Sesia > Sesia apiformis. The sequence goes on along the minus strand of OU611970.1, from coordinate 6,090,116 downwards.
ATATAGGTACCTACATACAATAAATAGTTTGGTAGTAAAATTTAAATAGAAAAAAAAGGAAAAGTATTTGGAATTAAGCCTATTTATTAATATAAGTAGGTACTTAGTTCGGTATTACCTATTATATCTACCTTCATGTATAATTTATTAAAAGTAGGTAGATATCTACATGACATATCTAGGGACATATTAAAACTATGTATAAATATCTACCTATCTACCTAATCAACGTAGGTAGGTACCTACCTAGGTAATTGTTATTCAATTACCTTAATTGGTACCTACCTAGGTAGGTACCTATAAACCTAAGTGTAGGTATGTTTACGTTTTCCTAACGATTTTAGTAGGAAATTTTCTAATTTTTTTTAAATACCTAGGTACTTATTTTTAAAAAATCTGCAACACTTTATGCCTTCGTAAAATATGCTAGAAATATGCTGATTTTTTAAAATTTAATTTTAGATCCCTTATTTAAAAAAAAAACTCAGTAAGTAGATACCTACCGACCTACATATAGGTGACGATATCTTCAAGAAACTTAAGACATAGGTAATTTTGAAAATTGTGCCTAGACGAAATCCTAGTACCTACTTAGGTAATCTCTAGAAGGCACCAAAAACAAATTTCTACCTCCAAGCCGTAATATCTAACGCTTATTGACCGTGCTAGCATTGCAGCGAAGCCGTGGGCATTAACTTAGTATCTTAAAAGCGCGGTGTGTACAGGCCGCTACATATTAAATTAACATCTAACATAATATATCGTACTAGAAATAATCAAAGGTCATTCAGAGTGAGAGAGAGGTGTATTTAAACTTCCATTACCTCAATTGTATTTTTATAAAAATATATTTGTTTAAGTATCTACTATAGGTACTTAAATAATATTCTATCGAGTTGTTTCTGACATTGGCTCAATGGCGTCAAGGCCATACCTATATATGTGACATTATTGGATAGGTACCTACCTTCAATGGACTTTAATTTTTTTCGTTTACTTTAAAATATTTTTTACACGACAATAGAATATTTACATATCAAACGATTACAAATTATCATTACCATCTCACCACCACACACGATCTTCGGCTCTTCTCACTCACTCACTACACTACCGATGAACTTCTTGTCGTCTACCTACGTTGCGCTTCACGGCCTCCATTCAAGGATTCGTCTACACCAGGGGTGGTCAAACGATCGATCGCGGGAGCTTCTGGGTCGATCGCGGAAGTACTTAGTTCTACATTTGTTACAATGACTACAATCAATAAAAATATCGATCCATCTTCGTCTGGCACAGCATCGCCACTGCGAACGCCCACCTACCTACCTATCCGTATTTCACACCACTACACAGGGCCGTCTTTACCAGGGGGTGCAAGGGGTGCGGTGCACCCCGGGCGCTCACCTTTTAAAGGTAATGAAAAAATATAACGCTATAGTAAACAATTACACAATAGGATATTTGACTGTCATAGGATACACAATAGGATATTTGACTGTCATAGGATACACAATAGGATATTTGACTGTCATAGGATACACAATAGGATGTTTGACTGTCTTAGGATACACTCCCGCACCCCGGCGCATAATAGACTTAAGACGGCCCTGCCACTACATAGGTACATTTTTTCTACTATTGCAACGGACACACGATTTTCGTATTCTAAATCGAGTCTGAACTCGTATAATAAAGGTATTTGTTTACCTTTTATTCCTAGTCGACGTAACTCGTCAACTCAGTCAACTCAACTCGTAACCACGGCTGGTGTAACCCGTGCCGAAACGTCGACGCGTCGACTGAGACCCGATTTAGAATATAAAAATGTGTAAAAAACGCGAACGTTTAAAAAGTTACACACGATGTTAATCCTTATCGCGCTGTCATACTTCATAGTACCAGGGAACTACGATATTTGTATAATTCAATTAATGCCCCTTAATAAAAGTTATCTTTTTCCTGCCTCGCTTAGTCGATCGCTGGCCGCCCAATTTTTTTGCTATCCATTGTTGATAGTACCTACCTATAAGTTTGAGGATCCCTGGTCTACACCATTAGTTACCGGTTCCGGGATAAATAAATGCCAGCTATTTCAGCGCGCTGATTCTATCGTCATGCCAAATATTTACAATGTGGTTAGATAACATCAACTGCAAAAACATCATTGTCAAATTTTAGATTAACAGTGTTTTTGTTAATCTCAAGCGCTTTTAGTTTTTTAGTTACAATTACGAATATAAGGCCGGCCTTGGATAAATCTAAGAAAGAGTAGGAACCTATTCATCATAATCTGTTTAAACGGGTTTAAATATAACAGTAAATATACACAATAAAAATTGCCATTTTAGGTATACGGAAAAAATATTTTTTTGGTATGAAAATTATACCTAAGTACTCGTAGGTACCTAAGTATATATAATCGAAATATTGTCCATTATTATCAATGCACTTTTGCCATTTTAATGGAAGTTGATTGATACCTTTACTATAAAACTCCTACAAACAGGAATCGATGAATTCTCTGTGGCATTTTTCACTGTCTCATTGGAGTTGAATTTTATTCAGTAAAAAGTTATCCAAATTTCGACAAAAATGAAAATCAGTAGGGGCAAGGTCTGGTGAGTACGGTGAGTGACTTAGATTTCCCAGTCTAAGCTCCTGTAACTTTGAGACTGTCTCTGTGTGTGGAGCGTTATGATGGAGAAGCAGTGGACTAGAGCGATTGACCAGTTGTTTGATAGCAAGCTTGTCTATCGTCGTTTGCAATTCTTCACAGTACACATCTGCATTAATGGTTGTGCCAGATTTCACGAAGCTGTAATGGATAATACCGGCACAGGACCACCATACAGTCACCACGAGCTTCTTTTGACTCAGTTTACGTTTGGCACATTGTTTGTCTCTTGGGTTTAACTATTGTGACGAGCGTTTACGATTATCTCTATACGATTATACATACAGGATCCACTTCTCGCCACATGTGACAATACGATTCAGCATCCCATCTCTTTTGTGCCGGTTCAGCAAAGTATGGCAAGCTTCGTCGCGTGTTTGCAGGTGATTTTCATGAAACTCATACGGTACCCACTTTCCGAGCTTCTTCACTTTTGTCACTTACGCCGAAGGCTGCTGCTGACTCAGACATGGTTTGACATGAATCCGCTTCCACTATTACTTTCAATTCTTCTTCGGTGATTCTCCAATCAGTCTTCGGTCGTCCACCGGGCTTGTTCTTGAGGACGAAATTTCCAGAGCGGAAACGATCAAACCAAAAACGCCCCGTGTGTTCGTTTACGATGTCTGGTCCGTATACATCGTTGATACTGCGTGACGTCTGTGCTGCTTTGCTGCTACAACGAAACTTATATTCGTAAATAAAGTGACTTTTTTACTTTTCCATAGTCGCAAACACAACGATACTTATCTAAGCAAAAAGTCGTTTAACGGAAGAACAAATGAATAACTGATATTGAAAAAGAATGTCTTTAAATTAGCTTTAGCTTTAAATTGAAATTATTTGAATTCCAAGCCAAACGCAAGATAACTAATTTCAAAGTGGCCACTACGAGCACATGGCAATTTCATAGGTGAAGTCAGATTAGAAGAAAAAGGCAGATAGGTACAACGCGCAGAACACAGGCGTGTGGCCAACAAAGCGAATACAAATTCAAAAGCAAATATCCATTCGACTCAGTGTGAAACAAAGCGTCGCGTCGTACGGATTGTAGGTACGTCACGTGTGTATTATGTAATATTTTGCAAAATGCCATGTTGTGTTATTAAACACCGTAAAAATTCTTCCAAAAACAGATTTTTAATAGTTTTAAAACAATTGGTTCATTGTTCAATTTGTTGAAAAGAGTTGACTGATAAAATTTATTCAATAACTGGTGGCGCCGCGCGCCGGGCGGCGGCTGAATGATCACAAATTCATGCAATACAAAGAGGATGCCACTTAATTTGCTCCGACAAGAGGCGATAATTAATAAATAGTGATGAATAATAGTAAATAATATATCATATTATATAATAAACACATGTAGGTGCATGGCCGACAATAAAATGATTTGATTTAAAGTTTGCTTGAAGCGCCGCAAGCATCGAAGCGCAAACAACCGACAACAAGGACAATCGTTTCACTAGACTTTGGACAAGACCTTTCCTCAAAATTTCGACGTTTTAAGAATGTGTTTAATCAAAAACATGCTTTAGTAGATACTTATCTGATCTTTAAGATGGAGCAATATACTGATATATAAAAAAAACATATTTTTTGTGATTTCACTAAAGTCGATTCGAGAACTAGAACCGACAACAAGGTCCCTTTTCTGTCACATATCATCATTGTACTTATCTCTTTACAAAAAAAAATACAAATACAAAGGGGGAGCTTGCATCCAGGAGCTCGCTAACCTTTATTATTCTTGATTGGTAAGTATTAGTTTCCGATTAGTCTAATCTGAGGTATTAGTATGTATCAAGGATGTTCATGGGCTACAACAGTAAGTATCAACTTATATCAGGAGGACTGTCAGCCACCTTTGTGTTTTGAATGAAAAAAGATCTTTAAAACAAGGTCTATACAATAATTACCTAGGCACTAAAAAAATCATCTATTTATATTTTGGAAATGCTTAATGTTGTAGGTATTCCAAATTATTTTTCTTGCAATTTTTTGCTATTTACAATCTTGAATACCTGCCAAGGATTACCTTATTACATCCTACACCACAGATTACTAAAAGTTATGTCGTACATTTGCGGTCGAGTATACCGCGATATCCAACCAATGCATTCTGGGCACACTCGCTCTTACGTAATTACAGATCGCTGCTTCAAAGGGACCGCCACGGCGAGCGGTGCCTTTGTAGTCTAATAAACGTGAAAACACGTCCAAATGAAATTAGTACTTAAATTTTATTGTAGAAGGTTGAATTTGGAATGTAGCAAAAGAGATTTCTTAACACCTTAGCGTAGTAAAGGGTCATATCAGTTAGGGATTTTGCCACGGATATGTCAAGAAGAGGTTTTATTGCCGCTCTAAATGAGAGACCTCACGGGGCGTAAGGCGAATTAGGTCATTCAGTTATTGTATTATTGGAGCCATTTGTGGAGAGATTGATCTCGGAAAATTGGTAGTGATGACAGGTGAATTGTTAAACGCGAGATGAGATGTGGAAAGCAGAAATAAAATTACGAGAAAATAAAACTAGAGATAGATTGTGTTAGTGATATTACTTTAACCTGCCTCAAAAATAAACAACTTAACTAATGAGTAAAACTTAGCGATCTTGTGGCAGCTAAATCAAAAAACAGTTAGTCGCCTTCTCACGTGCCTTAGACTAAGAATGGTAGGTATCGACTGCGAATAAAAGGGGTACTTATAGCAAAAACTTAGATCAAATCAAAAGGAGGGAGATACGTTACTACTCACAGCGCGTGGTCCTACAAAACCGAGTCCAAAGGACCTGCATCTTTTATTCACCGATAGAACAGCGACTTGCTTGCACGTTACATTTAAATACATTTAAGACTGTCTTCCTGTGCATTTTATTTCACTTTTCATGCGTAAGTACACCAAAAAGGAATAATTTGTAGAAGTTTTTTAAAATTATTAGTTTATGGTCGGCCATTAATGAGTGAGCGAGATAAAACTATACGACCGGGAAGTACCTAGTGCTTTTCTCGCTCGTGCTACTGTCCAAGCTCATCGTTCTATCTCGGTGTCTGTCTTTCGGTGTCGTACAAAGAGACTTAAATTATGGCTGGATTAGTTTGTGTGCATGTAGTTGTGCATTCGAGGCTATTTTCAGTTGACGCAATGTACTCGTACGAGTAACAACGCACCCTATCTTCCCCTTTTACTTTGATCTAAGTGCAAAAAGTACTTTTTAAATAAATGCGTCCACATAGAACAAGTAGGTACAACAAGTAGGTAGATATGTCACATTAACCGTTGTTTTAACTCGCGTTCAGCGAATTGACAAATTAAGTTATGATCCGCGTACCTACTGTTATTGACAATAATTATCTATAGTATGCGTAAAATAAAGTGCAGATTTAGCACTAAAAATAGGTTTATAAAAGCCTTTAATTCAAAAGCCTTTTATAAGCTCCGTGTATATAGTTCTAGTAAATTTTGAGAACACTTTCAAAAGCACTTGGAAGGCCTTGGAAGGTCACATCAAGCGAAATCGGTTATTGAATCTCTAAAATTAGGACGAGAGGATTAAGTACCTATATTATAATATTTGATTTATAGTATTGTAGATTTCTTTACTAAGTAGGTACCTACTTGTTTTTCATTACAATCTGCGCCGAGGAAGGCTCAGTATTGTTGTAGTTAAGTATAGTAATAATGGGGAATTGTAGACTGGTGAATGAGTACCTAAGTAATAAAATAAGTTTGGATAAAGGTGTTCTTCATTTTTTTAAGCAAACCGTTACGCCCCCATAACAATAGGTTGCCATGGCAACATGGCGAGATTGTTGTCGTGATGCACCCAAGTACATTTAAATGTGGCATTTTGACTCACATTACTGTATTTTGTCTCATTATGCGTAGATGCTTCGTAGCACGTAGAGTCTACGCTCTAAGACGTAGACCTACACTAGAATGCTACAAATAGTCCTAACCAAATAAATGTATAGTCATTAGCTTTGTTCGCGGTAAGGATTCAGAACTAGTACTGAACTAATTTGGAATCGTAGTAGAGCGCATGCTCGGTTATAAACCGATTCGTGATTTTTATTTCCGCGAACGATTTCGGAACCAAACTGCGTACGATCTACTGTCATCGGCAGTGTTACCAACTCTCAAAAATATTTATCCCTAAAGCTTAAGTCAAAAACACCCAAAATCGCCCCAATTACTTAGAAATCCCCCTAAAAAAATTTATAATAAAAGAAAAAATATAAATTACAAAAATGCAATGAAATTTCTTTACCTTTTAAATCTGGATCTGTTTCCCAACTCTACGTGTACTTCTGACTGTACATTTTTTTATTTTTAGTTTATTTAGGCATCATTAACAAATTGCTTGTCGGCACAGCAGTACAACAACAAAATCGAATTAAACAAGTAAACAATAATCAACGTACATATGTATTTCCAGTAAGCATAGGCACAATAACCACCAGTCACCACAGAGTAGTTGTAATATATTTGTACTAGATGTCGTTAAGTCGCTAGGTCAACAAATAAATATGATTAGCTATTATAGTTTGGATTGTCCCAGGGCCTATACTTTTACATAATATATGAAAAATATATATTCAAAAAAATATATGAAGAGTCATAAAATCCCTAAAAATACCCCTAAAAATATAAAACCCCTAAAAGAACCCATCCCACTTATTTACCCCCTAAATTTGGGGGGAAAACCCCTAAGTTGGCAAGTATTTAAGTGGACCCACCAAAACACATTACTGCGCATGTCTGGAACTACGATTATTGCCAAAGTTATAGAACTGATAGAACTGATTCTGAACCGATCCTGAACCGAGTTCGACGGTTCCGCGAACACAGAACTGTAACTAGAAATTCTGAATTGTGTGTTATTATTTGAACTGCGCATGCGTATAGTTCCGAATCAGTTCTGAATCCTTACCGCGAACGAAGCTATTGTCATTGTGTAAGGATGGCAGTGGACTTTCGCAGTGTGTTTTTACATTATGAAATTTTCTTGTTACAGTTATGGAGCAGTGTAGGTGACAAATTCTGCGAATGTTGTTCAATTAATTAAAGCTGTGTTTTAATTCCAAACGTTGTATTGAAACTGAGACAAATATCTACAGTAAAATACTTTAGTAGTTTCATAGGTAAGGTACCTACGCTATAAGGAAGAGAAAATATATTTTATTGCATTAATTATGAATTAGGTAGTGTTAATAGATACTTACCTATGTAAAATTATTAAGTATTATGTTAAATTATTTTTTGCATACCTAGTTAAGGGTGTAGATCGTGAAAATCACCGAAAAGAGTGTTACGATTTTTCATATTTAACCTATTTACATATGATTGATATCAATGATAATTTGTATATATTACAATCAAAGACCAATAAGTATGTTCATGCTTATATTAAACTCTTAAACCTAATAGTTGTTATATAATAAACGTCAACAAACGCACAAAATTGAGTAAAAATGCAAAAACATGACTTCGTATTTTTCAGATTTAACCCCATAAATCAACACAAATTGATAAAAAGAAACACTTTTTGAACACTGAAGAAACCAATAAGTATAGCTGTATACTTCTTTTTATACCTTTACAAACAAAGACTTCCTCTTTTAAAGCCCTAAAATCTAGATATATTTTAAGGTAAATTTTTCATACACAAATGTATGGGATAAAACGTTCGTTTCATTCGTGCAATCTCGGTGGTCTGCAGCGGCAGTTCCTTTCTGTAAGTGAACGCGACACCACGCTTGTCGGCTGCAGACAGCAGAATTACGTATTGTGAATTTGTGTTTTTTGTAAAAAACTGTAAGTATAACATTTTTATAATTAATTTATTTTCAGTTAGTAGAAAGTATCGATATAATGAATGTCTGAAAGAAAACCATGATGGAACTAGATATAAATCGTAAAAAATACAATATCTACACTAATAGGTATTATAAAGAGGAAAGATTTGGATTTTTGTATGTAACGAATAAACTCAAAAAGTACTGGACTGATTTTAATAATTCTTTTATCATTCGAAAGCTACATTATCACTGAGTAACATAGGCTATTTTTTTCGCAGGACTGATTGAATTTGAGTGGCATGCCAGGGAAAAGAAAGTTTTGTACGCATTATAAAAATATGAAAGCCAAAAGATCTCGGAATAAAATGTAAGTTCCTCCCTACTTATTTATTATCGCATTTGAACAGGGTACATTACAAAGCTAATACAATATGTCATATGATTTAGATCGCCCGATTCAGACATATACCTACAATAACATGTAAATATTGGTTTGTATTATCTATATCTATACTGATAAATAAAATTGAAGTATCTGTATGTAATATCAAAATAATAGGATTTTTAAAAAAAAAAAAGGCGATACGGAGTTCGCCGGGTCGGCTAGTATTGTCTAAATATCAAATTGTGGAAGTAGGTAGGCGACAGCGCAACTTTGTCGACATACCTATACCGCCAAACAGACGCGAGGCGCCTAGCGTCTGGCTTAGGGTTGTACAAAATAAATAAAAAGTGGATAATATTGATGAATAATATTTCCAGTATTGAAAATAAAGAAAACCTTGGGGCCGAGACTCTGAGCAACAATGCTACGCGCTGTATAGAGGTAAGTTGTTATACGTAATTCTTGTAGACTTGTTACATAAATAAACAAACTACTTAGTTAGTGATGGGCGAAGACAAAATCTCAATACCTACCTATAGATTTTTCTTGCAATATTTATTATTTTCATCGAGAGACAAACACCTTAGTACCGAAATACTTCTCAATTACTTTCTCAAAAGAAAATTTACGTTCAAATAGGTGACGTCATAAAAAAACAATACCTAATGCGTAAAGAAATTATAATTTCTATTCATCAGGAACCTAATATTGTATTAATTCTTTTGCATTTTTTTAAATTTTTAATATTTTTTATAAAAAAAATCAAGCCATTATCTTTCTTTACAGGAACTAGTTATTGAAAACGACCAAGAGGGAAAGGTGGATGAAATGGAAGTTGGGCGTAGAGTTGTAGACGTTTCTTTTTTTTTTAAAGCTCTTCAGGCCATAGGGGACTACGGTCCAATGGATTGTAAGTTAAGTTACCTCAGTATAATAGGTGAAGTAAAAGTTGGTCTGGACTCAAAACTCATCATGAAATGTAGTATGTGTAGTATGAAATTTACTGTGTGTTTGATTGAAAAGAAAGAAGATAGAATGGAAGTGAATCATCAAATTGTATCTGGTATCATATCATCTGGTGGGAGCTACTATCAGTTAAAAACATTAACTGCCGCAGTAGCCCTACCAATCATGTCACCTTCATTATACAATGAAATTAATAATACGGTTTGCGATTGGTGGGAAAAGACAGCAGCACATTCCATGGCAGAAGCTGTCAAGGAAGAAGCGGAGTACGCAGTGTCTATAGGTAGTGTTGATAAAAATGGTACACCATTAATATCTGTTGCTGTTGACGGTTGTTGGAGCAAGAGATCTTATGGTAAGAATTTTTCCGCCTTGTCCGGCGCAGCTGCGATAATTGGCATTAAAACTAATAAAGTATTGTTTTTTGGAGTTAAAAATAAATACTGCGTAGTTTGTGCACGAGCCGCAAAGAACGACAGTCAGCCCTCGGAACACCGTTGTTTCAAGAATTATTCGGGATCATCTACCGGTATGGAATCGACCATAATAGTTGAGGGGTTTAAACGTTCCATTGTTGATCACGGTGTAATTTATAATAAATTTGTAGCAGACGGCGATTCCAGTACTTATAAAAAAATATTAGATTCGCGACCGTACGGTAATTTAACAGTAGAGAAAATTGAATGCAAAAATCATCTTTTACGAAACTACTGCAATAGCTTGGAGAAACTGTCGAAAGACACTAAGTATCCTTGCGAATTGCGGAAATTCCTAAAAGAAAGGTATTTGCGTTTAAGAACGGGTGTAAAATGCGCTATTAAATATTGGGGCGATCAAAATCAGTCACTCGAAGAAAAAATAAAAAATCTTAGTGAAGATATCCTAAATGGTCCACAACACGTATTTGGTAATCACCAATATTGCAAGGAGTATTTCTGTAGACCTGATACTCGTCGAATAGAACCTGTTGGGTTGCTTCCAGCAATTGTTGGATGCGGATTAATGGACGCGGTACACATTTTAAGTAAAAGACTGTCATATCATTCTAGAAGTTTAATTCATAATTGTACAAGTAATATAGTTGAAAGTTTTAACGCAGTGATTGCCAAATTAGTAGGGGGTAAGCGTGTAAATTATTCTTCCCGTGGTTCTTATGCGGGCCGATGCGCAGCTGCTGTTGTGTCTTTTAATACAGGATCGATTCATAGTAAAACTCATGAAGTAATATTTAAATCTAGTCCTAATCCTTTGATCGCGAAAGTGGAAAATTGTAATCGTAGAATCCGTTTAATTGCTAAACCTAAATTAAGATTGAAAAAGAGCCACAGCGCTGTATCGAAAGACGCTCACTATGGACCAAACTGCGAAAAACCTGATCTGAGTCCAGAATTATATGAGAAAGCCAAGTCATCTTTTTTAGCCGATTTAAAGTTGTCTTGTGCTGAAAGAGAGGAGCTTGAAAGGTCGACCCATTTGCAAAGAAGTAGTTCTGAGTGGATGAGTACAAGGAGAAAATTACTAACCTCATCATCGTTCGGGGAAGTTTGTAAAAAACGAGAGAGCACAAGTTGTGCTGTTCTTGTTCGTAAAATCGTTTATGGTAGTAATATCTCCAGTTTGCCTGCTGTACGGTACGGTATCGAAAACGAAGAAACCGCAATTAAACAGTTAGAAATTCAAGAGAATATTAGTATACAAGGTTGCGGTTTGTTCGTCGACGATCAATATGAATTTCTTGGTACTACACCAGATGGCATTTATGCAAACGGTTTAATTGAAATTAAGTGCCCACATTCTTTAGCTGGCATGACTCTTGATGAAGCAATGGCCAAACATACCTTTTGGGTTAAGGACAAGGCTTCCAAGGGTTATGTCATAAATAAAAATCATAACTGGTATTTCCAAATTCAGGGACAGGTACATATTACTAAAAGAAACGTTTGCATGCTTGGCATCTGGTTTGGTGCTACTGTACCTATGAAAGTTTATATTATAGAAAAGGACGACAAATTTTGGGAGGAGAAAATGGAGATGAAATTAGTTAGGTTTTATTACGATTGCCTACTTCCAGAATTAGTTGATCCTCGGCAGTCACGAAGCATGCCCATTCGTGACGCGCCCAGTATCATAGAGGCTATGAAAGAGAGGAAAGAAAGAGCTTTACGTGTTATGAAAGAGAAGAACGCCTAATGATTTTGAAAGATACAGGTAACTTAACTACCCAGCCAGTCGATTCACGTAAACACGCCAGTCCAAAAGTCGTTTTAACTTAGGAACTTAGAAATCGCCTTTTGGTTTTCTGTTTTAAACGCACTTACTTATCTAGTCTTGGATTGTCATAAATCTTCCAATAGCTCAATTACTATACAATTTCTGAGTTACCTGGTGTAAAGAATCATAAAAATTGGTTCAAAAATACAGCGAATTGAGAATTCTCCTTTTTTTAAGTCGGTTAAAAGGGCTAAATTTGCAAAAAACGAAGTGACGTCACTGCGCTACGGTTTTTATTACTTACGTGAATCGGGCAGCTGGTAACGTTTTCATTCTGATAGGTTTTGTGATAGCCATTGATTTTATCATCAAATTAGCAGAAATCAGAACTTGATCCGTAATCGAATGAAAAACCATTAGAATTTTGAACTCATATTTCGTTATTGTTTAATTACATACTTTTAATTAGTATATTAATAATTTACAAACTTCTGTTAAAATTAGTAAATAAATGAATTATTTACTAATTTTTGTACAACCCTAGCACGCTTTTGAGATAGCGAGTAATGGCGACTCATATTTGTTATTGTGTAGTAAATAAATCATTTTTATACTTGTGTTTCATTTATTGACATTTTTTTTAAAACCCTAGGATTTTTTTTAGATATCGACGAGGTGATCGTAAACAAAAAGTAAGTATTTGAGTTTACGCAATAGGCACATTTCCTTGCGTAGAGATAAACACACTTCCTACTGAATTTGCAATTATTTTATTGAATGAATATTTTACGAATTAGAATAAATTTTGGTAGTGAAATTACAAATAAATAAATAGTTGGAATTTTAGGTAAGTAGAATACAAAAATGTCAGATGTCAAATGATAGAAAAACATAAAAATTGTGTCTCAACTACTCTTATTAATCTATTAAAAAGAATCAACAGCTAGTTTCCAAAAATTCAACGTTATTGTTATGCTGTAAATATTCAAGTTCAATAACAATTTCTCAACGTGGAACGTTTGTTGCAAAACATTTTGAAAATCGCGCTCTCTAGGTCATTCATCCGCCCCGTCGGATGTTACATTAAACTTTGGCGCTGCGGTCGCTCGAAATCGAGATCTCAGGCCAACAATCTACACCCTTAAAGTAGAACGTAGGTAGGTTCTATAACTTTTTACTGGGAGACACTTGTTTTTACATTGTAACACCATATTAACTATGCTCTTGCAAAATAAATTATTAATTTGATATGCAATTATGGATGGGAGTCATAGGCTAATGATAAGTTGCCAAGCACAAAATTTATAAACAATAAAACAATTTTAAACAAATCCAAATCTGTAATGATACGGATAAAAAACTCATATTTAACAGGTAGGTATATGAATAGGTACCCACTTCCCGTCAAAAAGACCCAAAGAAAAGGATTTCATTCCATCTCACTCTTTCTTTGTTTCAACAAATACCTACTTCAGATCAGGTCGTAAAACTTGTAGCTATATTGGAGGCTTATAGGAAACCATCGCTCATACAAGCTGTAATGGGCCAGTATGTATTGTCAGTATTGCCCCACACGACGGTCATTCATTAGAGTCATTACATGTTTGGAACGGTTTAAACTCACCAATTACTAAGATGAAATTATTAACACACGTAACTTGGGAAACGGTTTCAGAGGAAAAAGAACAATCATTGACAAGTTAATTAGCTTGTTCCAACAAGGAACCATAAGAATTAATAATACCAATTCACATATTTATTCTTATGAAGGAACTGCGCTTTTATTCACAAGTCTTTAAATAATAATTAATAATAATAATTTAATTTTAATAATATCTTTAAATTGGTGTTATTAGAGTCGTACCTATATAGTGTGGTTTTTTAAAGGTTCCATATAAAGAGAAATGCTCTGAAGAAAGTGCTTCTATGTGCACATTAAACTTTGACATACCTGCGAAGAATGGAACTTGAGTAGTTATTAATTAATACGTATTTATATTTCTTACAATCTAAAATTTCCAGAAGTAGGTAAATACTCATGAAATCATTATAAGCACTTCATATTTAGGTAGGTACCTAGAGGTATCTACTTGGTTTATTTATTGTTTGTTACGAAAAAACTACCTATGAATGGTAACTGTAACAGGTAAATAGATAATTGTAAGTATATATAATAAATAAGTAGTTGCACTATATGTTACTGGGTCCTTACCTATGAAATTTCCATTTAAGAGGTATGGATTTTTTTTTATGGATATTATATATTAGGTACCTATAGGTACCTATACCTACCATAGGGTACGGAAATCGATGAATTCTCTGAAGGCGTTTTTCACTGCCTCATTAGAGTTGAAGTTTTTCCCCTGTAAAAAGTTCGGAATTTGTTCAATGCAAATTAAAAAAAATGGAAATCAGGGGACACAATGTCTGGTGAATAGATAGGTGGATGACGGAGAGTTACCAGTCGAAGCTCCTATAACTTTGAGACTGTCGTGTAGTGTGTAGAGCGTTATCATGAAGACATTTGAAACATTGTTTGGCTCTGTCTCCTGAGTTCAACCAATGTGACAAACATTTACGAATATCATAGATACCTACTTCTCATCGCAAGTGACAATACTATTCAGAATCCCTTCTTTTTGTGCCGGTTCAGCAAAGTAAGGCAAGCCTCGACGGGTGTTTGCAGCTGACTTTCATTAAGCGCATACGGTACCCACTTTTCGAGCTTCTTCACTTTCCCTATTTGACACAAATGAATCAATATCATTTTGTCACTTACGCCAAAGGATGCTACTGACTCAGTCGTGGTTTGAGATGAATCTGCTTCCACTATTGCTTTCAATTCGTCATTATCGACTTTAGTCTCCGATTGTCTACCGGGCTTGTTCTTAAGGTTAAAATGTCCAGAACGGAAACAATCAAATCAAAACGCGTTCGTTTTCGGTGTTTGGTCCGTACACATCGTTGATATTGTGTGCCGTCTGTGGTGCGTTGCTGTCACGACGGATCTCGTATTTGAAAATAACGTGAATTTCTAACTTTTCCATGGTCGCAAACACAACGATATCTAAGCAAAAAGTAGTTTCACGGAACAACAGGTGAAAAACTGATTTTGAAAAAGAATGTCAAAGCATTAAATTGAAATTAGGTAATTTGAATTTGGAATTCATAGTCAAACGCAGGATAACTAAGTTCAAGTGGTCATTATGAACAAACGGCAATTTCATAGGTACCTAATATTGGTCACAACTCCTCAAGATTGTCTAAAAGAGTCTAAGTAGGTACCTAGTTGAGTTTTTTTTTATATCTTAGGTAAGTAGGTACCTACTTTTAAACTTTTTTCTTAATGCATTTTTTTAACTGACTACAATAATAGGTAAATATTCTATTTTCCATCTACCTATCTACCTATGCACTGTAGGTAGTTATTTAATTCCAATTTTATCTTAAATTTACCTTCAAACAATTGACAACCTTTACTTACTAGATAGGTACCTAAGTGGGTACCTACTTACGTAGGTAAGTAGGTACGTTATACTGAATTAACTATTCCATTATATAAATGTTTTTCATGAAAATGGGACACATGTTTCATAAAATAACAGAGATAGTCCATCTTATATCAAGGACTTATTTTGGATTAAAGACTTCGATCTTCTATTTAAAATCCAACATGCTACCGACGAATACACCGCCAACTTTAGATTCTAATTCAATAAGAGAACATTAATCAAAATCCTCACGCGGAAGTGAGCGCAGAATTCAATTTGAATTTCACAGAAACCAGCATCAAATTTATCAAATCTGGCGAAATTACATAATAGAGATGTGGGACCAAATTGCCATCTAATCCTACATGCGCTCGGTAAAATAATAGATCATTGTTTGCCCATACTTATTATTTGAACATGAGCGGGCGCCTCATCGTGTTCGGCCACCCAGTGAGGCGTCTCTCTCTCTCTCCCACACACTCGGTGGTCCATAACAAGACCTAACGGGGAGGGATGAATCCTACAATATGATGATCATTTTTTACGCGATTACCTCCAATGCTGTTTATAATAAATCGCTCGGCTGCCCGCTCGGCGTAAGCGATGGGACAGTATTAAAATTGCATTAATTTGTATTCGATATCGATGGCTCGATTAATCATTCAATGAAGCGGCACGTAATCGTTGCGAGGGATTTCTTTTCAGTGGTAAGTAAAATGGGATAGTTTTTCAGATTTTATGATGCGTGATTAAACGAGCTACTGTTTTCGACGGGTTGGTCTGTCCCAACGACATTAATAACCGTCATTGCTTTTTGGCAATGGATAGGTGACATAATCCTATTAATATTATAAACGCGAAAGTTTGTGAGGATGGATGTATGGATGTTTGTTACTCTTTCACGCAAAAACTACTCAATGGATTTTAATGAAACTTTACAATAATATAGCTACATACATACATCAGAATAACACATAGGCTATATTTTATTTTGAAATTTTGAAAAAAAAAACAAATGGAAGCGAAGCGAGGGCGGGTCGCTAGTTATATAGATAGTTTATAAGTTGTATTGGGCCTTCATTTTATGTGTAAATAAAAGGCTTAGAAGGGTCTCTTTCTTTCTCTGATCGTTTCTCATATTCTTATTTTTATGTAATACCTTTTGAATTATTACCTCGTTGTTGTTGTACCTAAGTGGAAGCCTGTGCCCTGCACTGGAGCCTTAATAGCTGATTACGAAAAAAATAGTAGATAGGTATCTACTTACTTTAAACAACAATCGCTTACAATCGTAAAATAAATTTATAAATGCGGAAAGACTGGCGCAGAGGAAAAAGAAGCAGAGAGGCGTTAAACCATAAAATAAAGAAATGTCTCCCGAATAAATTTTTATTGCATTCGGTGTCGTGGCCCTCGATCCTTGGGGATCTGTCAAAGCGCCAGTCGATCTTAGGGAGCAGTCATTATTTCGTGCAACGTTGCTAGGTAGATATTAGTCTTACAGTCCAGTGAGATAGTGCCCCAAGCATGCCCGGTAAGCATCTTGTCACAGCCATCAAATTTGTACAAGATGTTCAATCTATTGAGCATGTTGTAACTTTTAGGTAGGTAACCAAAATAGGTACTGTTTAAGTTTGTTTTAATTTATAGCTTTAAGCGTAAACTACCATACAACAATTTGGTTTTCTGTCATTAAAGTCATTCTTATCTACGTATTTTACTTAGTTCTTAATAAAATATAGGTACCTACACGAAAGCAAAAGTTTCAGTGCTGCAGTGTTACGTCAAAAAGATAATTAGTCACTACGATACTAGACTAACGTCACTACGATAATTATAATTCAGTCCTCCTTAGAAAAGAAGGCACAAGTGCATTTCATGACGATCGTGAAAAATGCAAAAAATTTGATAAAGTCTTTCATTAATTTAAAATCAAGCTAGAAATTTGGGCGTTTTGCATAAAACAGAAAGACATTGTTTATTCTCTATGTTTGCTGTTCCTTCCCGAATATGAAACTTATGCTTTCGTTAAACAATAATGCCTTTACTTCATCGGTGGGCAGAACTGATGTAGGTGGTGAACGGGAGGCCACGAGGCTAATTTTCAGTTGAGCTCACTGTTAATACTTATAAGTAGGTAGGTAACTCACTGTTTAAGTAACAACCTTGATCATTGTATGAACAGAAACATATTTTGGTATTTTTTTTGTTCAGTACCTACCCAAAAAGATGCAGGTTTTTTAATTAGTTTCAGGTAAGGTATGTTTAAAGTGAGGTACCTACCTACTTCTAAGAATTAAGCCTTTTGAGCTTATTCTTACAGTAACTAAGAAATTGAGACTGCTGAATGGTTGAGGCAATTTATTCCAACATTTAGTAGCTGTTTATATTAAATTATTATTCACCAATTCGCATTGGGACCTCGTGGTGGATTATGACCCGAAACTACACACCCTCACACTGGGTACAAACTCACACACAACACACACAAACGGACACACCAACGCAAACATTATTAATAATAAAGAATCATCCTTTACTTGCCCACAATCTACTAAATACTGTACTTAATGTCAGTGTAATCTGTATTGGCCATTAGCATTGGCAACATAATTGTTAAACAACATAAGTTACATAAAAGGCTGTAGATTACATAAATAAATAAATAAATAAAAAAAAAAAAAAAAACCCGAAACCTGTGTAGACTGTGTAATGTAGTGGGACGTTATTATTATGTGCCTACGTGAGGGTTACTTGGTCCATAAGGCCCACTGCGTCATTGCGACCTGAAATCAAAATTACAATGTGACCCTTCAAAATTACAGCTTATTCCCAAGGTCCACATGTTCTATGAACTGAACAATAGTCCTGGGTGGGAGTGCCTTAATCAGATCTGGGGTCAATAGATGCCCTATCAAAAAAGAGTTTTGTTTAGGGTGCCAAAGATGGATAGTCACATAAATAGTAAGTACCTACCTACCTACCTATGTGAATTGGAGATTCCAAATCTCCATGACAGAATTTGCAGACTGATGCCTCTGAATTGTAGGCTGGGACGTTAGATATAGGCTGAAATCGATCAAATATGAAATTACTACGAGAGGTAGCTGAATTGTATAAACTAAAGGAACACCTCATGAAGAGTCGATGTCCTTGTCTTCAGATGTGTTACAATATCGTAACCAACTCATCTTTTTGTGAAGGTAAGGTGAACCTAACTCGCATGGAGATGATTTTAATAAACGTGCCAACTACGCGTCTCGCGTCCTATGCGTACGTGCATATATAGAACAAAGTAGGTACAGAGTCGCCATTTTTTTCCGCATGCAAACATTAAAATAATCTAGTAGGTAGGTACACTGTAAAAAATTTAAAGCCTATTAATGCAGTTTTGCACTAATTCGAATATAATTATGCTATTTGTATGCCAATCAGGCAAGATGTGTACCTAGGTACCTAGAGGTCGAATATAGGTAATAATATTAGGGGTGTTGCTTCACTTAAGGTCGAGTTTCGCTTGGTTGGTTTACTATACAATGAAAGACGTGTGTTCTGTTCAACAGTCTATTGGACACTACCTTACTTTAAAACATACCGATATTAACTCAACATACCGCCCACCAAAAGGGCTTTAAGGCCTTTTCTAATTTAAACAAATGAATATTACAATGTAACATAAGGCCATGAAAGAAGCAAATTATTATTATACATAAAGTTACATAAAATTTTGATATACCTATTGATTTACATTTTCATATACTTTCTTACTTAATTATGCAAATGAAATAGTGAATTTATAGAAGTATTAAACATAAATTTACAAAGAAAATCTTCTAAGTTAACACTAAGTATTGATTGGTAACGCACACAAATTTGAGATTGATCTCCGATTTGATTTACCATTGTAACGCACGGTATACACTCGCGTTATACTGTCTCGTCCGGGATGTTTTTCTATTATTCGTGCCAGTGCCCACTTGCTAGGGGGCATATTTTCGTTCTTTAGCAACACAATGTCGCCAACTTCAAACTCTGTCGTTCTTTTCAGCCATTTAGGTCGCTGGTGAAGTCGCGACAAATATTCAGTCTGCCAGCGTTTCCAAAATGCTTGAACCAGTCGTTGGGTATGTTGCCATCTAGATAACAGATTGATGTTTGCAATTGTATAGTCGCGATCTGGTACAGTTATCAATACTTCTCCAACGATAAAATGTCCCGGGGTAAGTACTTGTATGTCATCGATCAAATCCACATCTGTAGTTACCGGTGTCAAAGGGCGAGAATTAAGACAGGCTTCGATTTGTGTGAGCACTGTCGTGAACTCTTCGAATGTTAAATTCGAAGTCAATATTTTCCTTAAATGCTATTTGACGGACTTGACGCCGGCTTCCCAGAGCCCCCCAAAGTTAGGACTATATGGCGGAGTGAAGTGCCACTGCGTGCCATCATTTGCCAGTTGATCTGCTATAGGGCCGGGTATTTCTAGTCCTGCTTCTCTCCACATTGCAAATAATTCCTTGTTGGATGCCACAAAGTTAGTCCCGTTGTCGCTCCAGATTTCCTTACATCTTCCTCTTCTGGCCACGAAACGTTTGAATGCTGCGATGAATGCATCAGATGTCAGATCGCTCACCAATTCTAAATGTATTGCCTTTACAGCCATGCATATAAAAATGCAAATGTATGCCTTACTAGTCTTGGCTCCTCTTCCTTTAGAATTTAATACATAAACAGGGCCAGCAAAGTCAACTCCACTTCTAGAGAATGGGCGCGAAGGAGTCACACGGGGTTCAGGTAAGTCACCCATCATCGTTTGTCTACTAGTAGCTCGCTGCAGTGCACAGGTAATACATTTATGTATGTATTGCTTCACCAAACTCTTGCAGCCAACGATCCAGTATTTACTCATCAGGTAAGTAATCATCATTTTTATTCCACCGTGTAATGTCCTCAGATGTGCGTCAGCCAGTATGAGTGATATGAGGCTGTTTCTCTTGCCCAGTATCACGGGATGTTTCAGGTTCTCATCAGCGTCTGCGTTTCTCAATCTACCGCCCACCCTGAGGATACTCTGCTCGTCAATGAATGGGTTTAGGGTCTTCAAAATGCTAGTGGTTCTCACAGTTTTATTTTCCTTTAGTCTTCGCATTTCATCTGTAAATTCATCCTCTTGTACTCGTCTTATGCAAATATCTAACGCATTTTGTAATTCTTCTGTTGTCATTTCATATTCTAGTTTCTTTGGATTTCTTTTCATATTCAAAAACCTTTTACAATGTAATATAACTCTCAATAGCTCGGTAAGTGAATCGTAATTTTCAAATTTAAGAGTCTTTTCATGCTCTGTTATATTAACGTAGGACTGCATGTTTTTCTTTCTTTCTATATTTGTGGATGGTATTGATGGTCTGGTACACGCCTTGTAGTATTCTTCTCTCAATTCAGGTGTTTTTTGTAGTCTCCCTTCTTGCTGAATCAAGCACTTCATTGCAATTTCTCTTGTATTCCCATCCGGTGTTAAAGGATTTTTGGTACAAAATGGGAGTCTCACGACGTATTTTCCATCGCTGTTTCTTGTATAACTTTCTTCAAAGAAACCTTCACATTGCTTTTCTTCTATTGTATATTTTCTCTTTGAATCTTGTTCTATTTCCCAAAATGTTTTTAAGAAATCTTCCGTTATGATCTGGTGATGCATAACGAGAACTGATTCTGGTTGTTTTGTTCTATCTTCTACCTTTCCGAACAGAATCCAGCCAAGGTTTGTTTTATGAGCGCACGGTGACCCTGGCGGACCTTTGATTAGCTCGTTTTGTATTATTAGTGCATACACGTCGACACCCAGGAGTAAATCTATAGAACCTGGCTTGTGGTAGTTTGGATCAGCCAGGACTAGTCCATCTAGGTGAGGCCAATTGTTTGCGTTGATTGTATGGGACGGTATTTTAGTAGTCAGTTGCTTTGACATAACGTATGCTCTAACCTTCAAGTTGAAAGCTTCACATCTCGACTCGACGTTGATCTGAACTACTTGTTTGATATCTTCTCTCGTTGATCCCACACCGACTATTGTACCCCTTATTGGATACCACTTGGCCTTGAGTTGTTGTGCAGCTCGTTCACTTATGAAGCTCGCTTGTGAACCTTGGTCAATTAAAGCTCGCAGTGTAATTGTATTGTTGTCTTCACTTCTCACTTGTACGATTGCTGTTGCTAGTAACGCTGTACTTTGTTTAGTGGAAACGTGTGACGTCACCAGTGTTATATCTTCCTTTACTTCAATCTTCTCCACGTTTGTATGAAGTGCCATTTCGGGTTGTTGTGTTTGTTTGTTCTCAGTATAGCCCGTTGTATTCGACACACTTGCCTTGCTTTCCTTGTTTACGTGAAGAAGCGAATGATGACGCCTTCTGCATATTCGACAGCATGTTGGAATGCGACATTGCCTTACAGAGTGTCCAGGTGCAAGGCAGTTGAAGCACAGATTGTTTTTTTTAATAAATTCACTTCGATTGACTGGTGAACGTTTCCCGAACTCCTTACAATGGCTAAGTGTATGATTTTCACTACATATTTGACATCTTTTATTGTTTTCGACGGTGGTTGAAATGTGAAATGACTTCTCTCGCAGACAAACAGGATTTGACTTTTGTTTTGTTGGTTCTGTGAGCTCTAGCGTACGGAAACGGCTTTCCAGAAACTTGCGAAACATATCGAGCGAGGGGAGACTATCGGAATCTGGGCAATTGCTACTCACATGTTCTTCCCAGTCTTTATGAGTTTCAGAGTCCAATTTTTGCACTGTGACGAATATTATCAGTAGATCCCAGTTTACAGTATCTACTTTCATGTTATTTAGGTGATGTAAGCATTCGAAAGTTGTGTCTAGTAAATTCTTGATTACACTTGAATTATTAACTGTCATTTTCTTTTGCGAGAAGAACCTCTTCATGACGGCGTTGATAAGTATTCGTTTGTTTCCATACCTTGTTTTTAATACGTCCCATGCCTGTTCATAGTTAGAATCCGTCACTTGTATGTGTTTTAATATTGATGCAGCTTCCCCAGTAAGGCTTGTTTTTAAATAATGCAATTTTCGTACATTATTCAATGTCTCGTTGGTGTGCACAAGTGTATTAAATAAGTCATGGAACGACAACCACTCTTCATATTGTCCACTGTAGGTAGGTAATTGTATTTTGGGTAACACTACACGCGCATGTTGAGAATCGCTGGATATTGGTAACGAAGCGCTGACGCTGACTTGTTGAGGAACTAACAACTGCTTCAGTTCAGTTTTTAGGCTGATGTATGTTTCTTCGTGGTCATAAAATTCTTCCTTTGCGATGTAGGGTATTTGATCTCTTTTTTCCCTCGATGTGTTGCGTATTATTTCGCTATAAGCCAGTTTATATTCGTCCCAATAGTCTTCTACACATTTCAGGCGTGCTTCGACGTAATTTTGTGTTAATCTTGCTTTTGGGCATTTTCTCAAATTAACTTGTGTTTTCTTCAGAGTGTACGCAATATTTTCCAGTATATTTAACGCTTTTTCCACTTCTGTAGCCATTATAATCACGAAATTCGATTGTAGCAAAAGTAATGAAATGAATTTATATTAAAACTCAAAACTTTGTCAACACATCGAACACTCGACCGTCTTATCACACTCTTTTTTGTCAGGCGGCCGGTAATGTAGTCGCTGGTATCCGGTTCGATTTTGGACCATATGCTGCTTCACTTAAGGTCGAGTTTCGCTTGGTTGGTTTACTATACAATGAAAGACGTGTGTTCTGTTCAACAGTCTATTGGACACTACCTTACCTTACTTTAAAACATACCGATATTAACTCAACAAGGGGTTAAAGTATGAAATTGCCGATTTGTACTGAAAAATTAAAACTCGTTTTTTTCTAAAATGTATTTATTTAATCAAAATATTTACCCTCATTATCTATACATTGTTGCCATCTAATCGGAAGTTCATTTATGCCTTTGCGATAGAACTCTGGGGATGTAGATTCGACAAACTGTGTGAAAGCATTTTGTACTGCCTCTTGGGAAGAAAATTTTTTACCACTTAGAAAATTGTCCAAATCACGAAAAAAATGGTAGTCCGTTGGAGCAAGGTCTGGCGAGTACGGAGGATGACGTATGGTTTCTAACTGCAGCTCCTGTAGAGTTCAACGGTTTTTCGTGCAGTGTGAGGTCTTGCGTTATCATGGAGCAATAATGGTGAAGATCGATTCACGAGTCGGGGCTGTTTCACTGCTAATTCGCCATCATTGTTCGAAGTTCGGCACAGTAAACATCTGCTGTTATTGCTTGACCAGACCTGAGAAAGCTATAGTGAATATCACCATGAATAGACCACCAAACAGTTACCATTACCTTTTTATTGGTAAGCTTTGCCTTAGGGCACTGTTGCGGCGTTTGACCTGGGGTCAGCCATTGCATTTTTCGCTTTCGGTTATCGTAAAGAATCCACTTTTAGTCACATGTCACAATTCGATCCAATATTCCTTCATTTCTGTACCGATTCAACAAGGCAACGCAAGTTTCAACACGCGTTTCTTTCTGCAGATCAGTCAAATCATGAGGCATCCATTTTTCATAATTTTTAATCTTATTGATTTGATGCAAATGAGTCAATATTGTAGGTAAGGTAACGTTAAACCATGCCGCTAATTCCTGGGTAGTTTGACTCGGATCGGCTTCCACCATCTCCTTCAATTCAGCGTTATTCACCTGTGTGGGCGGTCTTCCACGTGGTTCGTTCTTCAAGTCGAAATTTCCATTACGAAAGCGTTTAAACCAAAAACGCACGGTTCGTTCATTAGCAGTCTCCTCTCCAAACGCAGCATTGATATTGCGAGCCGTTTCTGCCGCGTTAGTTCCGCGTCGGAACTCGTATTCAAAGATTACTCGAATTTTCGAAGTATCCAACTTTCCCGTCTAAGCTGAATAAAAAACCAATTGAAAGTCGAAAATCGAATGTTGCACATTTTTTAAAACAAGAACCTCATAGGTATCATGTGAAAAAAGTTTCACTCGAAAATCTCACACCATTAAGGTTTTATGTCAATTCAAAGTATCTATTACTATAAAACGGCAATTTCATACTTTAACCCCTATTATCTGTGTTTACGAGTTTGTATAGATACCTGTTATTCACAAATAAATATTTGTTATTTGATTTGCTTTTCAAACTACAACCCACTGGCTAATTTAAACTTCTTTACTTACACTGTCCCAATAGTTATTATTACATGTCATGTCATATAGATACATGCCCATTTTAGTTCAAATAATGTGGTTCACCTGGGTTTTTGTATTTAAATATAGTTAAGGATTTAAGACCAATAGGTTTATTTGTTACCGGGCATTTTTATATCTTATCTCTTTTCACTTTTGCATTTTGTGTAACTTAGGTAGTAGGTACCTACCTACAGATGTGCGATTATCATATACTTAGGTACCTATTCGTTAATGTAAGTAGGTAGGCATACGATAAACTAGAAATGTAGGTTTACATTGGAAAACAAAGGTTCTTTAGCGAAAACAAAAATCTTAAGAAAAAAATCCTTAGGTAGGTAAATATTTTAAGAATGAATTAGGTATACATAGCTAAATAGGTACTTATATATTCGCAACTCCATCGTCACGTCGCATTACGTCAACCTCGACAATCATCGCCAATCATCGACTCTTCACGACATTCACCTTTCGCACGCTTTCGGCGATCATTCAGGACAATTCTTTTGTGTGATAAGTGGCCTAAAGTCACGTCGGGCGCAATCAATCACTTGACGTGTTGATGGTGGTTTCAATAGGTAGATACCTATATGATATTGTGAAGGCGCCTGTTGACAGCTATGTGAACTTTTAGTTTTAATAACTGTTTAAAATGAGCCAATAAAATACTTAAAATTAGCCACTAAAATACTTAAAATAAGGCACTTAATAAATTGCTTATTACATATTAATGAATCCCTGTGTATTATTGATTTTTTATTATATATACATAGATACATACAACGTTTTATTGCACTTCAAAACAAAACAAGACAGTAGGTAACAGACATTGAAACATATGAATTACACAAAAGGCGGTCTTATCGCTATTAGCGATCTCTGCCAGGCAACCTTTGGGTAGAGGAAATAAAAACAGGTATTTAATCACAGGTATATAGATGATGTACAGTATACCTACATAAATTACATACAATACGTACATATCAATACATATATACACAACATATACATAGGTACATACACACTACACATAATATATATGTCACTAACTGAATTAATGAATGCAAAGCTAAATAGTGTTTAGTAGTTGACTTTTGAAGCTGGATAAAGATTGAGAACGTTTTATGTCGAGGGGAAGAGAGTTCCACAAACGAACCGCATGCGCAGTAAAAGAGTAAGAATATGAAGTAGAATGGTGAAAAGGGATGCTAACAATCACGACTGGTGGCTCTTGAAAGGCCATTAGGGCCACAAGAATTAAAAAAAAAGGATGCTAACAAATTATTAGAAGAACGAAGGTGAAGTGAGTGAGAGCAGGAAAATTGAAATTGAATTGAAAGTTGAAGGATTAAAGAGTAGGTACCTACCTACACAGTAGAGGAGGGAAAGGATACGAGTATTCAGTGGTAGGCGAATGGGCAGCTACTTGAGCTGTCGGTGAAACTGAGAGACGTGGTCGAGAGACTTTCGAAAGCCAAATATGAACCGAATGCAAATGTTTTGAAGACGTTCAAGTTTATGTAGTTGATCCTCATTCAGATGAATATAACAGAGGTCACCATACTCAAGGATAGGTAGAAGAAGGCTTTGTGCAAGCATAACACTCAGGTCATATGGTATTATGGTCATATTGTGGTCAGGTCAGGTCATATGGTACCTACCTAGTCTCCTCAAAGATCCCACCGCAGCGAACATCTTTCTGCTTAGCTGAGCAAACTGTGGTGCCCATGAGAAATTTATGTCAATCGCTATTCCTAAGTTCCTGACCTGACTATTGAAAGAAATAGTAGCACCATTAAAAACAGCGGATGGAATTTTTTCCAGTCTACTCTTGCAATGAATTTTGAGCTAACCACAACAATGCATCTTCTTTCCTGGGTTAACAGTGAGTTCATAAAAATGAGCCTAATTTCCAGTGATCTGTATGTATTAGTTACAGCAAAGGCTCGGGAAAGTTCGTCTACAATAGCCAGGGTATAAATCCGAAGGTCATCTGCATACAGGTGGCAGGAAGAAGGTAATTGCTGAGTAATCGAATTAATGAAAATAGAAAATAAGAGAGGGTACAACACGCCACCTTACATGTGTACCTAGATAGATACGTTTAATCAAACCGCTCGTAACCAGTAATTCGAAAACCTAACACACTTAGTTTATTGCTGAGGAGCGCTATTTAATTAGAAAACTTAATTAAATTACAAAAACAGCCTTTAAACAAACATACGTCTCCCTTTTATATTGCAACGTTAAAGCACATTGTTAAAATTATTGCAACCGAAGCACTATGGGGAAAAGAGATAGTTGTTGTGCTATTCATTCTCGGGCGGAGCCTATGCGTGGTTTAGCCCACGTATTTAGAGCCCTCTATGTGAGGTCTCGATCGTAATTTATTAAGCGGGCCCCACAAATACTGACTTTCGAAATACACCATTCAAGCGTTATGAAATAAATTATTAAGATGTTCCGAACCTTTTTTCTCATCTGCCTTCATCTAACGGTGTAAATCTATGCTAATTACGAAGCCCGAAATGTTTGAGTTCGTGTAGCGGGCGATCAAATTCTTAGATATTTTATAATCGCGTTTTTATGGTACGCCACTTTCTACTATTAGTTTTAGTAGTTGCACTCTCTGAATTTGTTTTTAGTGATGTTTTATTGCTTTATCGTGATCGCGATTGTTGTTACGACGATTTGTAGGTATGCAGCTATGAAATTGCTGGAAAGCGTTCAATGGGCATTTGGAGTGTTTTAGTTCACGGGTTAATATTTGTTGAACTTTGTAGGTAGATATAATCGTAATGACTTTATTCTTTTCTGCCTTTGTTTTCCTCATTTGTTCTGGGAACAATTCGAATAATTTCGTTGCCATGGTCATATTTAGTTCTTAATACTTTACAAAGCTGTGAATAGGATTCTGCAAGGTTGACGAAGCACCTGCATGCTCCCTTATGTTGGGGCACTTATGCACTTATATCTTATATTGGGGTAGGTAAACATTTTTCACCTGGTGAATCACCCACCAGTTCACCAGGCGAGCTTCGTTTGAAAACTAGGACCTAGTTTGAAAATGCTCAAGTTTTTTAACAATCTATGAGTTTATTATAGGTATAATTAACTCATAGATTGTTAAAAACCTACTTACTGCGTCTCTTTTTATGTTAGTAAATGATGCACAATATTTAGATTTTCAAAGAACGATATTCTCATATGTTGGAACACAGCCAAATTTGCAATTTTCAACCGGAAAAACTAGAAAATGCGAAATGTCAGAATGAATGACTGGAAAACAGCTGGAAAATGTCAGGAGCTACTAGCAGTGGCCCGTGGTTCGCATATGTTATCGTTGTTTTAGCGTACCTAAAAGTTAATAATATTTAGATTTTCTTTGTCACCTTGTACCTACTTATAAGATATGGGTAGGCACACTAATGGAGGTACACTACCTATCGACTTACATAAAGAAAGTCTATTTCAGTTAGGTTTTTATTCGCTTAAGTAGGTATATAAACATTACCTACAACCATGGAAACGAAACATGTCACGTCACTAGTACCTCAATTTTAGTGATGAGAAAACATGCACCGATGAAATGAAACATCTCCCTTGACTCGGTTCACCACTTTCGATGATTTTTACAATTGATTAGGCATTTTTGTGTTTTGTAGCAACGACTTAGGGGATTTGGGTATGAAACAGACTGAAGGGGCGGCGCGAGGATTAGGAGCTTAGCGCCAACTTCAGTCGCACAATGACGAAGAGTTTACGTTATTTATCCCTCTATATCTGTGATTCCAACCGTTAGGACGTTAATATATATCAACTCATAATAGATAAAGTAGAATGGAGAAGATTTGCACATTGTACTAGGGATCGCTAGAGGAGTGAATGCTTGCCCTGAGTGGTACGTAGGTACCTACCTATATACAGTAGCGGTGCTAGGTATGGGCAGTGGCGTGGCATGGATCATTAGCACCTAGTGCGGATCCCAAATTTGCCGCCCCCTCCCCATATTATCGCAATCTATCATGAAAATATTGAAACACGCTCAAATACGAGTAGTAAACTGCCACCCGGTGTGGACCACACCAGCCGCATCCCCCATGCTATACCATTGGGTATGGGCAGCAGTACAGTCGCCAACGGTTTCGCGTCTTAAAAATGGTTTAGTACCTAATATTGTCCCCAGTGACAGTTGCTATTGCTGCGTACCTACAACGGGAATAGTAGACAAAATTATTACTGTCGTTCGTACTAATGTCAGTGGGGACTAGCAAACAATTATTAGCAAAACAATATGTTTATGGGTACTACAAAATATTTATAATAACATTCATATGACTGCTAAATTAACGACTGTCAAGTTGAATTTTGAAATAGTAGCGCCATCTCGTGTCCAATAGATTCAGCAAATCATTGCTCTTCTAATGTCCTTTGACGATAAAAATTGACATATAGTTTATATCGCCACCTAGTGTCTGATAGCATTAACAAAATTATACTCCAGCATTAGTCGATGTCACTTTAATTTTATCAATCTTACCTATTTATTAAATGTAATTTTTTTAAATTTATTAAAATAAAATATAAAAATAATTATGTATCTTTGAAATCACTTAGTAAATATATCTTATCACTTGTCACTTAGTAAATATATTTGTATACGACAGAATTCAGACTTTTATTGTGAAGTACAAGAACAGTCAGGTTGATTTTTTTTTGTGATTAACAGACTTTTTGACTAAGACTTTTTGGCGGGAACTCGAGAAATAAGCTGATTTTTTGTTTAAATATTATAAAAATTGTGTATTGTGCGTTTTGTAGTTTAATAATTACAGATTATTAAATTTCAATACGTTTTTGTGCGTAATTTTTGTTGTTAATCAAATTAAAGCATAAAATTGCGTTTTTCGTTAACTTGGAAGGAGTCCTTTTCAGTCCTCAGTAAACCTACTATCACTTTACTATGCAACTTCTGATTTCCTTCGACGGATCTGGACATTGACAGGATAGGTTTTAGACATTAAAATTGTTTAATAAGAAGAAAACTTGACACTGGCAGAATGTACTACTTGCACTATTGTCATTAATGAGAAGGAAAAAAAATTGTGTTTTGTTTTGACTTTTCTTGTTCTTTGATTGGGTTTGATTTCCTTTCACGTTCACACAAACGTTCATTTGTTGTGACAATTATTGTGGCTCTAAGAATAAAGGCCAGTTAGGTAAAAGTTGAAAACTACTTGAAGTTTTCAAAGTTACGGTCCTTTTAGGCTTTTTGGGAAGGTGTATGTCGTTATACCTGTAGATGTTATAGAGCGACTGTTTCAAATTTTTCATGTTTTCTGTTAACTTTTTGCCATAACTTTTTGTTTTCTGTCTGAAACAGGTTGTATTGCTATTAGTTAAATTTATTGGTAGTTGTTACTAAATTTGTATAATATTTTAAATAAAGTTCAAAGTTTCAACAGCTCTTTTCCGTTTATTTTACAGGTTTTTTTTTATCTAAAACATGGATAACCATTTATTAGAAAAGGTAATCAAAACTAATAACGACTCGTGTCCAGAATTTACGTACGACAACCCTGTTCTTGATAAGGATGTTGCAAGAGCTGTATCTAAAAGTTTTATCAAGCTGTTAAACATTTCGGGCCAGAATTCCAATACAAGTAACAATTTACGGGATTCCATTCTGGAAAACATACGAAAAATGTGCCAGATAAAAGCTGACAACCACGAAACCGTTGACGAACAGTTTACTGACCTTTTGAGCAATTGTCACCAATTGCATATTAAAAACTCAAATCTACAGAGCAGTGAATCAGTAGACAAATTACTTGATACATTTTTAATGAGGACATTACGAGACTCGAATATATGCCCCATGTTTAAGTCTACATTCAATCCAGAAGTAGTACAGGCTTTGATGAACCTAAATGAAAAAGAGACTTTTATTGACATTCTAGCAAAGGACCTAGTACATTGGAAGATGACAGACAAAAAGTGCTCGAAAGTTTTGAAAGGTTTATGGAATAGCAATATTAATTTACCATCGGAGATGATTGATGATATCTGTATGAAAATAAAACCAGACATTGAACAGTTTCTACTTGGTATTTGTTTAGATGTTTTGTTAAATAGAAACCAGGATGTAGAAGAACATTTTGTATGTAATGAGAATGACTCCCTTCAAAATTTAATAACTAGATGTTCAGTTTCAAATCACTGCTTTCAGATGTGTTACAGTGTCTTGAACTTTGTGCTGATATCAACTAATTTTGATTCACAAATGCAAGCATTTATTCCCATATTCATCAAACATGTGAAGGTGAACTGCCCACATATAACAATTGCAGTTTTGTACCCATACTATCTTGGCCAAATTGCTGTGTTGCTAGATTTTGATATTAAAGGGTTACCGCAGTCATTCATAGATTTATATACACAACAAACACTTGACTTGTTGCATAGTTTACACACAGAATCTGAGAGTAATCTTATAATGTTACTGTCACATTTCCCACAGTGGTTTGATTTATATCATGATTTTGTTTCTAAATTCTCACAATCATATTAAGAATTATTAGTTCTGTAAGAAAACGATATAATGACTACAAACCTCAATAGATTCATAATCTATGTATATAATTTCTGTTATTTATGGTTCTAAAAAATAGTGTAAAATATTTTTTTATATGTCAATTGGTATACTAAAACAACTAAAAATTTACATGTATAATATTTCATATTTTTTATTGCATTAAAATTAAATAATTGGTCATTAAATTACTCCTATATTATGCAGTTTATAACTACTTATGCATAATTACTAACATTAGAATTACTACCAGAAGTGGATAAGTTCAAAGACCTAAGCGAACAAGCATATGAATAAATAATGAATTTCTTTATTTTTAATGCAATAAAAAAACATGTCATATATGTAAACTTTTAGTTAGATATAATAGAATTTAGAATTACTGGTCACTTGGTCACCTTATGTCGCAATAAGCGACACCGTATGCTTGTCGTCCCTGACGCCTAAGTTTACAATACAGTAATTATGTAAGAGTATTATTGAAAAATTATTAATAATTTTAAATTATTTAAATCAATGCTTTGCGGGACTCAGTATTTCTTTATTGTTGTATTTACCAGAGAACCTTTAAAATTTTGCTGCTGATTACGTATTATATGCTGCTCTTTTAATTACTTCTCGTATTGAAGTTCGTTTTCACAATGCAAGACGATGTGAACATACAAGGTATGTTGTATATGAGGAGGAGACTATGAACTGTTTTTCATTCCGATATCAATGTCAGGTAATTAAAAGTGTCTATAGTAAGTAAATCTGTATGTTCCTAGGCAAAACGTTGTGCTGTAATTTTAGGCTATACATTTGCATGTTTTAAATAGTTTTAGGCTATACACTATTTTGATAATTAAAATAAAAAACTAATTCTAATTAATGTTTTTATTTAGGAAGAGCGTGACTTATATAACTAATAATAGGTAAAGAAATTGTTACGTTTTCAATGGACCCTTTATTCATATGAAATTAGTAATTTAATACCAAACAAATAGAAGTAAATTGGCGACCTCTTCGTCTTTTACCTTTGCGGGGCCAAGCGTCGTCGCTCGAATATTTAATATGTAGGTACTTAACTAAATTCCAAGAATATATTTCAATATTGAAAATAGGCTACATAAATAATTCTAATTAAATGACATCTATTACTAAAATCAATTCGTGAAATCTAATGAAAAAATAACTTTTATAAAGTTCATTTACACAAGGAGACTCCCGGTTCGGGCAAGAATAAGATTCTCATACGCGACCAAACTACATAAAATTCTCGCGTCCAACTGTTCACATCATGATAAAAACTCTGATGATATAGGGATAACGGTAATGATGATAACAGTTTATAAGTAGTTACTAGCTTTTGACCAATATTTTCTCCTGCTCGTGTTCGAGAAACTGTGTAAATCAATCATTATATAGCTTAAATCACACAACTTAGAAAAGGATGGCACTATTGTATTAATGACATCACTCACATTACTAACTACTAATTATTGGTGAGAGAGGAACAACGAGAAACGCAACGTCGCTGTTTATTATTCGCTTATAAGTTATAATAAATGTCTTGTAAACTAAAATCTTCCGAAAGAACACAATAGTGAAAACCGCATCAAAATCCGTCCAGTAAAACACGACTTATAAGGAAGGATTTTGATGCGGCTTTCACTATTGTGTTCTTTCAGAAGATTTTAGTTTACAAGACATTAGTGTACAAAGCGACCGAAGCCGCGGACAAAAGGTTACTTATTACATAAAATAATTATGACTACTTAATAAGTGTTTTCTAAAGTACATCATGATGAGGACTGCATTTAGTAGTACATAAAGAATTTCAGAATTATTATGATCTTTGTTTGGACTCATCACCGTCTGGGGTTTTTATTTCCCTGGCTTGTCGCATTTTTTTGTGCTGCTCTTTTTCTAGATGTCTCTTAAGATTTTCCCAAAACGGGAATATCATGTTGCAAAATCCACAGTGGTATATATTTGGACGAACCTGAAAAATAATTACTAATTAGAAAAATAATCGATCGATCACTGCTGGACACGCATCTCCTTACTTTTCGAAACGCCTGAATCGATTAGAGGAAATGTTGGGTGTGATATGTTGTGATCAATGTGATATGTTGGGTTTGTCGAGGTTTATTATTGAAACAAATATGACTATTTTGTATTATTTTATTTTTACTACAGATGTTCAAAATGTCTTCCACCAACTCTAATATACATATAATGGACATCGCCTTAAAAAAATCTTATGTAGAGCACTTAGCTCTCTTTGATTGTTTTTTTAACAATATCGATTACAGTAGTTAATTTTTGGCGTAGCTCTGTTGGTTATTGATAATGGTTAGCACAGCTAGCGCAGGGTTCACTGTTTATTTAATATAAACTCAGAAGACATAGTAGACAAAATATATTAGATATTTATTACAAGGCTAAAACATATTTTTAGTAGTAAGAGAACAAACGACGGTCAGTGAATAATAATGACGTGTAGCCTAGTGATGTGACACAACAACAGTGATGTACCCATCACCAGTCTTATGCGAGGGATTGAGTAATACTCATTTCCAACACTCCCCCTCACGAGCATATTTGAATTTACGCCAAGCCAAGACTTGTCCGACACTGTATAAACTTTGATGTTAGCAGAGCCTTGGTTAGGATGTCCGCTACCATTTTTTCGGTGCATAGATATTCTATTTTGATAAGGCCACTTTCAGTAATCTCACGAATGTAGTGATGCCTCATATCAATATGCTTAGACCTTGAATATGATCGGATTGCTACTTAATTTCTGCGCCGCCTGGTTATCATTCTTTATTTTCATCTGCATTTAACTCAAAATCTTTTGTCCATTCAGGTACTTTTCTAATACGTTTGGGTCTTCCTGTAGATATAGATTTATTTTTATTTCTTTCAATTGCCTGTACTTCCCCTTGGTTATCTATTTCTTCTTCTATCTCATCATCATTACGATCATGATAGTCATCTTGTATGTCGGGACAAGGGAGGGAAAGGTAAGGGTCCTGAGAAGGTGAAAAACCTTTCTTATTTCCTTTTCCATCATTCATCAATATTTCAATCTCTTTCCTTTCTTGCACATTCTTGGTTTTGAAAATTTCGTTGTTTTCTTCATAAAACATTTTCTTAAGAATTTTGACATTTCTAGTTACTTCAATTCTTTGGTATTCAGGTATCCATATTCTATATGCTTTAGAGCAGTGGTTCTCAAACTTTTTAAATGACGGAACCCTTTTGGGAAGCAAAATACTTGATGGAACCCTACAATAAAACAATTATTTTTATAAGTGTATTCTATATTAATCAGCATAATAAAAGTACAATGTATCAGTTACTAATTATTATTTACTTCACCACTTGGTAAGGACAATAATAGAAAACATTAAAAAAGAAAAAATCTAACTAGTGGGAGGTATGAAACTGTTTTTTATTTTTCATCAATTGCTTGATATCAGGTTTGATGGAAGAAAGTTGGAGTCTCATATCAGCTTCGGCGTCCAGTCTATTGCGATATTTTGTTTTCGTGGCTGCGTAGGTAGAGAATCCTGTTTCGCACAAATATGTAGTTGGGAACGGGAGAAGAATATCCAGAGCCATTTGGCCAAGCATTGCATATTCATCTTGGATTCTGCACCAAAAATCATTAAGAGGCGTCGTTTTGAACAATGACTCCATACTTGTGTCTGATGACATTTCTAAAAGAGATTCATATATCTCATTTGACATGTTTTCAGGCTTTTCCAAGTTGGGTAAAAAAGGATTATGAATCCAGGAGTTCACTTTAATTTTTGTATTGTGTTCTTCGGGAAAATACTTTTCAAAAGATGCGCGCATCGAACTGAGATATTGGACCAATTCTTCAAACACATTATCTTCAAACATTTCTGAGTCGTTTTCGCTAACAAACTCACTGAGTAACGTAAAACTTTCTATTTCTTTCTTACCAATGCAAATGATCCAAAAATCTAATTTTCTTTTAAAAGCAGTTATTTTATTATAGGCCTGAAACACTGTTGTCTGTTTACCTTGCAACGATAAATTTAATTCGTTAAGTTTTTGAAAGATATCCGCCATAAAAGACAATCGGAACAACCAAGTTTTATCATACAAACGGTCCTTCAAATTAAAAGAAGTATCTGCTGAAAGAAACATTTGTAACTCGGCTCTAAGTTCAAATAGCCTTGTTAAAGTTTTTCCCCGAGACAGCCATCGCACTTCTGTATGGAGCAGCAGTGTTTTATGTTTGCTGCCATAATCTTCACACAATAATGAGAACAATCGGGATTGTAGTGGTCGTGATTTGATAAAATTAATTATTTTTACCGCTTCATCCATAACTAATTTTAGATTAGACGGCATTTGCTTCATCGCAAGTGCTTGTCTATGCAGAATACAATGACTGGAACTACAATTAGGCGCTTTATTTTTCATTCGTGACACTGCTCCTGCTGTTTTACCTGTCATCGCCTTGGCCCCATCTGTACAAATGTCAATGCAATTGTTCCAACTGAGATTATGTTCTTCAAAAAATATATTTATTTTATTAAAAATTTCTTCCCCGGTAGTGTTTGTAAGCAGCGATGAACACATAAGCATGTCTTCTTCAAAAGAACTTTTATATGGATATCTCACAATAACCAGCAGGATAGCCAAACCAGCGACATCAGTCGACTCGTCCATTTGCAAAGCGAATCGTGTATTTTGTAGACGTGTAACTAGTTCTTGTTTGACGTAGCTTGCCAGATCATGGATTCGTCGTGAAACAGTATCGTTTGATAGCGGAACAGTAGAAAGATGCTTTGCAGATTTTTCATCAAGCATACATTTTGTTATGTCTAATACACATGGTTTTATTAATTTCTCAGCGATAGTGTGCGCTTCACCTGCTTGTGCAATGCGATAGCTAACTAAGTATGATGCCTCCGTGGCCTTTTCGTTGGTAGTTTGTGTTACATGCATCATATTTTTTTGACTTTCTAATAACTGATCTTTTTTGCGAACAAAAAATTCTTTATTCTTGTCTTTAGTCTCGGGGTGTACGGTTTCTAAATGTCGACGCAATTTGGCAGGTGCCATGGAACTATTAGGAAGCAGTTTACTACAGAGCATGCAGAGAGGTGAGCCGTTGGAATCAACAAATCCGAAACTGATATAAGATTCATCATACTTCCTTTTTTTCGTCTTTGAAACCGTCGAGCTTGACGTCGTGGCACTCGTGGCATCATCTTCTGGATCGGTGATTGCTAAATTCTCCGCGCGCATTGCTTTTGAACATTCAGCGTCATTAGAAGATGTTGTTGGAACACGTTTAACACCTTTAAGCCAACGTTCCATTCTTCTTTATTTATAATGTTACAAGTCAGGATAGTGGGGTTTAAATAATGCACAATCGTTACTGCGTATAAGAGACTAAATTTAGAACCTACAGGGAAGAAATGTATAAAACTGAGACAACAGAATACAGCAGGCAGTAAAACAATGAACACTAGTTTCTCGCTAGCGAGCTTGTAAGTAGGTAGTAACTTATCGCTCCGAACGCTAATCATCAACTGACGACGCCAACGCGCGATCGCCGCTTTTATACTTAGTCCTAGACTCGATCTCAAATATTCTCGAAAATACTCGAGTCGGCACCTTTGATAAACAAAAAGCAAAAATAAAAACAGAAATTTAAAAATAGCGTTGTAAACAATATCGACTTTATCCTTTGAAGTTAGAGACGAAAGTCGCTAGTTGACAACTATAGCGTCTAATTCAGAGGCGGCTTTTATCAAAGAGACTGAGCGCTTACAAGTATACTACCCGCTCGTTTTAAGTTTGCCGCTGGCGATAGGTATGAGTGTATGACGTTCGAAATTTTTTATTTAATTGTAACAATAAAAATTGTGTACGTTAGATATTTGGGTAAAACTATGACACATTATAAGTTTTGTTGTCACGTGGGGGAGGGTACGCGCATTCCACAGACCGGCAAACTTAGAGCGAACGCGTTGTACAAGTATAAAATTGTTGAGACCAAACTTATGAGATATTGTACCAGCTAATGTAACACAAGCTTATACAAATACAAATAAATAAATAAATAACATTCATAGCGTTTTGTCTCCGCGCGGCCGCGGAGTCCGCACAGCCGCGGAGCGACCAGAGAGAGGTGTTTTGATTTTTTTATTTCTAAATTCTTGCGGAACCCCGACAGAGGTATCACGGAACCCTAGGGTTCCGCGGAACACACTTAGAGTATAGCTGCTTTAGAGAATTCCGAATATCCCATAAAAATACCATCTATGGCTTCTGGGCAAAACTTTCCTTTTCTTTTATTTATAAATATAAATGCTTTTGACCCAAAAACTTGAAGATGTCTTGCCGATGGGGTGCGACCAACCCATTGTTTGAATGGAGTAGTATTATTGTTTAGACTTTTTGTTGGTACTCTATTTCCAAGATAATTTGCTGTATGTATAGCCTCTGCCCAAAATGTTTCTGGTAGTTTGGCTTCAATGAGTAGACATCGGGCTTTATCAAGTAGTGTTCGATTTTTTCTCTCAGCAACACCATTCTGTTGTGGTGTATACGGCGCTGACAATCGCCTCTGTATGCCACATTTCTTAAGGTATTCAGTAAAATCTTTATTTAAATATTCACCAATTCCATTGTCACTTTGGAGAAACTTTATTCTTTTACCAGTGAAGTTTTGTACCTCATTTTTATATTCTTGAAAATATTTGAATACTTCATTTTTATGACGCATAAAATACACTCTTGTATACTTTGTAAAATCGTCTATAAATGTAACAAAATATTTGGAGCCCCCTGGCGATTCGGTTTTCATGGGACCACACACATCTGTGTGTATAATCTCTAATAGCTCACTGCTTCGTTTCTGTTCAGTAGCTCGAAATGGTGGTTTAGAGAACTTTCCACTTATGCATGTCTCACAATCATTTAGCTTTGCATTAATGTTCAGGTCTAGTCCTGTAAGTAATTCCTTTTTAGCACATAATTTTAAATCAGTTTCATTTATATGCCCAAGTTTTTTATGCCATAACTGCAAATTATTATGACTTTTATCTTTTAAATTTTTACCATATGCTTTTGATTCATGTTTGCTTTTATCTGTGACATAATACAAGTTATTTTTTCTGGTGGCTATCAGGATAATTTTTCCTTTAGGGTTTCGTACTACTGCTTTATTTCTAGAAAATGTAACATTCAAACCTTTGTCCGTAAGTTTTGTCACCGATAAAAGGTTTGTCTTTAGTTCTGGTACATGCAGCGTGTTGATGAGATCAATATCACCTGAGTGTGGTATATTAATTCCAATAGTACCTTCACCTCTGATAGATGCTGTTTGGTTATCACAAGCAAGATGCAAAGAACCACTTTTCTCTGTATTTAATTCAATAAACTTTTTCTCATCTGAGCACATGTGAGCAGTACTGCCGCTGTCAAGACACCAATCATTGCTTTTGTTTACATTTGTAGTTAAACAAACATGTTTCATTATATATGATGAATGTTTCTTTTCAGAAGGCTCAGTCTGACGGTTTCTACAATTTGAAGAAGAATGGCCCTTCTTGTTACATATTTTACAATAAAAATTAAATTTATTTTTATAATGTTTCTTTTTATTTTTACTGTAGAAAGCATTTTCTGTAGTATGGCCCTCTTTGCTGCGGGCTTCACTTTCTTCCAAAATTTTTATTTTTAGTTCATCTAGAGTTGGTAATTTGTCTCTCGACTCTATAGCCACTCGAAAGTTTTCAAAAGATGAACTTAAGGAATAAAGCATCATAATGCTCAACAAGTCTTCATTGATTTCAATGTCCATATCTCGGAGTTTATCGACTGTTTCGCAGAACTTATTTAAATGCATCCTTGTATCATCGCCATCGCGCATCTTTGCTAGTATCAACTGTTTTAATAATGTCGCCTTTCTAGCAGGACCTTGACTGGCAAAAATTTTGTTTAAAGTATCCCACACGTCTTTGGACGTTACGCAGTTTTTTATTTGCTTTAATTCACTTGGATCTATTAATAAGATCAGTTCACTTTTTGCGTAGAGATCGTTGATTTTCCATCGTTTTAGTTCTATGTCTTCGTCATCCGGCTTTGATGCGGATCCATCCACATATTGCCACAATTGTGACTTTATTAATACGGCTTGCGCCTGAAGTCGCCACGTATCATAATTATCCTTTTTTAGAGGTTCAATTCTCAATGATGACGCCATTTTTATTTGGCTCTGCGCGCAGCTTACCTGGGCCCATAACCTGTTGGTTATTGATAATGGTTAGCACAGCTAGCGCAGGGTTCACTGTTTATTTGATATAAACTAAGAAGACATAATAGACAAAACATATTAGATATTTATTACAAGGCTAATAAAACATGTTTTTGTAGTAAGAGAACAAACGACGGTCAGTGAAGAATAATGACGTGTAGCCTAGTGATGTGACACAACAACAGTGATGTACCCATCACCAGTCTTATGCGAGGGATTGAGTAATACTCATTTCCAACAAGCTCCCTTTCAGTTCTATTTTATTTTTCGTGAACCGCTTTCTTGAAGTATCTCCAAAGAAAATAATCGATCGGGTCGAGACCCGGTGAACGCGGGTCTTGCCACTGTGCCTCCGCTACCGATCCATCGATATGGGAATACTTCATTTAAATAATTCGTAACACTGCGAGAAAAATGAGCTCATGCTGTAACCACATCACCCCCCCCCCCCCGTCTCTAGAATCCGTTTGATCTACTACTCACGGGTCACGGGACAGCCTGTAGGTATATGTATCTATGTATAATATGTTTGTGTGTATTCGTATAATAATATATTATTAGTATGTAATAATCGTATTATAAAAGCAATGTATTTAGGTAGGCACTACGTCTGCCCATCTTCATTGCTCACCTATCGCTCTCCTAGGTTTGCTGGTAGAAATCTCCTAAGGGGATAATTATGTATGTAATGTATTATTGTATTGGATGTTTGTATGCACGCCTTTTGTATGTATTTTCATTTGTAACTATTTTATAATTTGTGTGTACCATAATAATAATAAATCGTTTATTTTGCTAACACATTAAATGAAGCCCTGGCCCCAAGAATAGTATAACCTGTATCGTGGGAGCCAGTTGACAAGTCTTAACAGCTATAGTAAAATAAAGGATAGGTACCTAAAACAGTATATATGGATGTGTGTTCGCGCGTGTGCGTACGTGTTTGTGTGAGTACAATAAAGTATGTATATAAATAAATAAGTTTAAGCATAATTACATTTATCTACAATTATTTTTATATCCTAACTGCAGTGGATTTTATATATGAAATAAATAAATAAAACGTGACCTTTCCTTTGCTCAAATAACGTCATATTATCTACCTAGACAGACTGAAAATACCGTGAAATTGAAGTTGTTGAGCTTTTATTGAAGTTTTAAGATCTATATTTTTTGTAACAAATGAGTTTGTAACTTACCTCTCGTACAAATTCATCCTTCAAACACGTTATTACCCCTGCAGTATGTAAAATACTTTGATGCTTTGCTGAATTCATGTGTTTTTGCTCGATAGTAAACTCTTGAGGCAACACCTCGTCGCAGGCGTAACATATTGTCTTCACGTAATGAGGGTTAGTAAGCACACGGTCAAGGAAGCATAAGCTGAATATGCATATTATATACTTATTATCATTTAAGCGCACAGTTAGTTCTTTAGATAAAGGCAATATTTCATTTACGTAATTACGTATAGGTGTAGTCTCTTTTAAAAAATCTGGTTTGTCATGTTCCTTCTTGTCTATAAGATTCTTTAATTCCAAAAAGCCCATGTGGCGAGAACCCCGGACATGTTGTCTCATGCCTCTTATAATTGGGGCTGTGTATGTGTTACATAACAAGCAGTATCCATGCCTTCCCCCGTAGGTTAATTTCATAAAGTTCTCTCTCCCAAATTTTGCAGCTTTAGCTCTACGTCTGCCATAATCGATGATCGCGAAGTTAAGATCACCTGGTAACTTCGGTTCATCATATTCATCATCTTCAATGACTCCAAGGATTTCATGTTTCTTTTTATTATGCTTTAGCATTTTCGAATAGATTAATTTTAAAACCTTACGGCATATATTACAAAAAGCAATTTCCGTCGTGGTAGACATGTTAAAGTTGGGGAACTGTGATTGTATAAGTTTCATTTGAACTCCTAGCAGTTTGTTATCAGGATTAATTAATGCAGGTAGTAATTGTTCAGTGGCTACGCGAGATGCGTTATTAGAGTGCTCCGCTTGAGTACAATGAGTTGACAATGATAACATTGGAAAAGATTTTTCACAAATAAAACAGTAAAATATTTCTTCATTGATCTGTAACATAATAATATTAAATCAACTTTGAGCAATCTAAAGTAGTGTCTACCTTCTCCCTGAACTAAGGAGTTTAGGAATAACGGGTTGTATTTTAAATAACACTCCCCTAAAGAGGTGTTGTATTTTAAATATCGCTAATATATTTACTATAATTAGTGCAAACACTCTTGGAGGTTTTATGTGCACTCTGCAATCCTACAGCTGCTGGGCGCAGTCGACTGACCATGTTACGTTACCCAGTAGCAGAACATTACCGTAAAATGTACCTACTATGTTTTCCATCCCTATCGTATTCCCAATATATTATGTTACGTAGGTAGACATCTATCTATGTAACATAGTGAGTGAAATATGCCACAGTTTATTTCCAAACCCAACCCATCCCATCCAATGGAGAATGTAATGAAAAATGAAACTCCGTATTCCATTATACTCTTGACTCCCTATCTTACCCCATTCCCCAAAAAAGATTAAGAGGTGTAATGGAAAGAGGAAAAACGAGAAAGAGGAAAGAGGAAAATTATTAACAGTTGCAGGCGAGAATCGTATGAAATTTGATCTTGTATAATATCGTGTATAATATTCTCGCCCGAACCGTTCGAGACTATCTCCTTGTGTAAATGAGCCATTAGTAATGAAATGACACTTATTTGCAACTCTGTAAATCAATTCCGTGCTCACTGTTGGCACGCAGCGCGGATGTCTATGGGCGACAGTGTCCTCTTACCACCAGGAGGACTGCTAGTCTGCTATTTTCTTTTTATAAAAATAATTAAATAAATATCTTAATAAATACCACCCGAGCAAGCCACTTGCGGGTCGCTATATCTAATAATAATAGCGGTGCCAGCGACTTCATTCGCGTGAACTTGTGGTTCCCGTGAGAACTCTACAATGGATCTGGATAAAAAGTACCTACTCCTAAATGTAAACTCGTTAAATGTTAGCTATAACTATGCCTAGTTTCATTAAAATCCGTCGAGTAGTTTTCGCGTGATGCGCGTTTAGGTAGACAGACAGACAAAACTTCCAAAACTTGTTAATTTTTTTCCCTCGTTACCCCTCTCTCACAGACTACCTTGAAATGTACTGCATTTCCCACTTTATCAAATGGGAATTTGATAAAGTGGGAAATGCAGTACGTAAGTACATGTTTCGGTAGTGAATGAGATAGGCCAGAGCCCATTCTCACTCCATCCAATCCTATAACTTTCCATTTCCCCAACCCTTTCTCCTAATCTATTCTTACATCAACAAAGGTAGGCAGCGCATGCGGGGCCGTACCAAAGTTTGTCGTTCTAGAATAAAGTTGACATGTAAGTACTGCAGGTATCCATGGACTACAGTATCCACTTACCACCAGGTGGACTATAGGCTCCTTTGCCACATTCTTTCCATAAAAAAAAATCACTAGTACCTACCCTACAGTGAAGTTACTTTTTAAAAAAAAAAAATTGTACAGATAACTACGACGGTGTTACGATTTTATTATTTGTATAGATAAATAATGGGTTAGCTAAGTATATCAATAGGTATTGACAGGACAAATTAAGATTTCGAATTTTTCGCAAGAGAAGATCTTGAATGACAAGTTCTTAGGTACCTACCTACTCACTACCTTACTACCTACCTAATTTAACAAAAACTCAACTTACTTTTCTGTAATATTGATTATTTGTTTCATATTTATCACATTTATTTTTTATCATATTGATAATGTGACTTGATGAAGCTATATGAGCATCCCGATCAGCAATGCTCTCTACAGCAGAGTTACATAACATGCAATGATCATCAATGATGCAGTTCCATTGGTA
Source organism: Sesia apiformis (assembly GCA_914767545.1). Classification (NCBI taxonomy): domain Eukaryota; kingdom Metazoa; phylum Arthropoda; class Insecta; order Lepidoptera; family Sesiidae; genus Sesia; species Sesia apiformis. Next base: position 6,046,538 of record OU611970.1, on the reverse strand, counting down.
ATTGTTGATGGCTACATTGGCAATAATGACAAAGCCATGTTTTTCATCTCTTATGATGTTCTTTATTTGATCTCCAGGCTTTTCTTTGTTGGCTTTATGTTCGTCTCCATCTACGTGGGCAGATAAAACAGACTTGTCCTGTGTTACATAATTGCAAATTTCACAGTAATATGTATTGTCTAGCTGTGAAATAATGAAACATTTTAAATAAATATATAACGCTACATTCAATGGCCAACACTAAGATTCATGTGTCGTGTTGTGTCGCCTATGTCGTGTGATCAGAAACAAATATGAATATGAACACATCACCCAACACTTGCGAAGAAACATGTCTTTAAAAAATTTAATGTTAGAAACTGAATTTAACTACTGGGATAATCGGTTATCAAAGTTGTAACATATGTATGTTACACTAATTAATAAATAATAAGTGCATACCTTATAAATTTTATCCTTCTTATATTTTGACATATAAGTCTGAAGTTTCAAACTTTTCCTGTGAGTTTCCCATCGGATGTGTTTTTCCACTGCTTCCAATTGTGCAAATGACTCTTTACATAACAGGCAGTGATAATCAATATCACCACATAGTAAAAAGTTTCTGTAATATTTGCTTATGCCGGATGACGATGCTGGACCTTTTGGCGCCATGAAGCACGTCAGTTAAGTAGGTATAGGTACAGTTAAATTATAGTATTAAATAAATTTAAATAAATAAATCCCCCAATGAAATTAAATCTAAGAACTATTCCAATGTTACATGAAAAAGGAACACTTAGAGTATAATAATTCTTCGGGTAGGTATCTGGCATACAGTTTTATAATATAATGTGGGTAGATATCAAATAAATGAATGTGTCATGAAATGAATGTTTTAGTTATGTTTTGATTTTGACAAAAATACTGTTGAATATGACACGATATAAATATTTGTAGTTTTGTTAACTTTGTTTTATAAGATATAATGAGAATATGACGTGATTTATAGTATGTATTGTAAATTTTGTTAAGAATGAAATATGAATATGACATGCAGTGCCGGCTTTACCTATGGTGCAAGGTGTGCGGCGCACACGGGCGCAGGTTCTTAAGGGGCGCCGAGCGCCACTGTGATTTACATCTAGTTTTTAAATTAAATATTTTTGAATAAACGACAAAGTTGTGCTTTTTATTCATGGAAGCCCTTCCTTCCTAAAACATACTTTTTACTCTCGAGTCTACGCCGTGGGTCCACGGAGGCGTACCGCAAGCGAAGTAAACGGGCTATTGCCTCACAACATAATTTATAATTGCACCATTTGCACCCGAATTTTCTATCACTGGTGAAAATATAATTGTAAGAATTCCATTTTGATTGCGCGCCTACTAGAGGGCGCCAGGGTATTGATTGCATCCGGGCGCTACATGGGCTAAAGCCGGCGCTGATGACATGATATAGATAGGTAGTTGTTTTAGTTTTTTTTTTTGTTAATAATGATAGAATATGAATATGACATAATACGAATTGAGTATAATATGAAATACTTAATATGATATATTGTGATATGGTAAGTAGGTATGAATTTTATAAGTTATTAAGTATTATCATTAGAATTTATAAAATTGCAATGCCATATTAGGACCTTGAACTTAGATTAGGTTCCTGCCTGTGTAATGAATTATTTAAAAAGACTTCGCAGATAAACATAAAATTACGCTTGCGGCTTGATGAGACACATTGATTTAGGGCAGACGCACTGTTCATGTAGCCTAAGCCTTAATAGGACACATCATGATATCACGAGTCATAATAATGCATGCATGACACATGCGTACGAAGCGAATATTTGATATTTTGGCGACGCACCGCTTCGCCTAGCTGATTCCATAAAATATAAACTTTCTTTTTGTCATTTCAGATTTCAATTATTACATTTTTAAGTAAATTTCTATAAATTATTTTTTTCTGAAACTCCAAAAATTTCGCTATTTGATAATCTAGAACGCAGCCATAGACTTTAGAAGAGAACGCAGCCTTGTTATCACTATTTGTCACATCTGTCAAACAATGCCTCAAATTTATGGCACGGCTTGAATATTTCTTTTTAATTTCTATAAATGAAATGATAAACCGCGCTTTATTACAAGTGCTTTAGTGTTATAAAAGGTTAATGGTCCTAATGATTGTGGAAAATATACGTTTTGCTAAGTAAAATGAGTAAAAGACGTCGTGCATCATCCGGGGCTAGCCGAGGTGCTGAGTGCGACGATAGTGATGATGGTATCGAGCTGAACAATCCTGGGCCTCGACCTTCTTCACGAAAGAAGAAGAAGTTGGACCCTGTAAGTAAATTTAATGAGTTTGCTTTGCACTATTTAGATGAAAAAAAATCCACCTTAACCTCTAGAGATGTTTCGTTCGTTGTTACCCCAACATAGCGAAATTACACCGTTTTGTTATTGACCTTATACTTGTTTACCTTACAGATTTCGAACCTATAACTTAAGTATATAGAAATTGGCCTTATCTACTAATTAGTATTAAATAAGTGACAATGAAACCATTCAGTTGCTGGGGTAATTCAACATTTTAGCATGTGTAACTGTTTCGGCTAAATACTCCTTTTGGATTTGTTTACATGAGATAGTGAGGTTCTTTTTTTGGAAATGAATTGATAAGAACAACAATGCTATTGTTGGTATTATCATAAAATTTATTAAGTCGTAAGAATGGCTTCCTCTTAAGTTTATCGATGGCTATGTAAATTGTCTTATTGTTAATATTTTGTTGGGATAGAAGGAGATGGAGTAAAGTATCTTCGATAGTTCCCATGTTTGTTTGAGTGTGTTGGTTGTTGTTGCACCCTTCGACTTTCTCCTTTCCGATTTCTCCCAAACCAGGTTGATGTTCTTTAGTGTACACATAGACTGCTGATTGTATCTTATCGGTATGTGGTTGTGAAGATGCTCAATACATCCAAGAATGCACATGGACTGAAGATAATATGTAGGGTCTGACCAAAGGTCAGTTTTTAGCCAAAGCAAATTGTTCGGCTTTTGCCATAACCATCGGCCGAAGCGGAAGGATCAAACAAGGCCTAAAATGTATATATACATAACAATGCAAATTCTGTACTGTTATTTTGTTTTATGTGTTTATATTTTAAATAAATAAATTACTACCTATCCAAAAATGATAAACTCAGTTTTATTCATATTAATGTATTGAAATGAAATATGTATATATAACAGTAAATAGTAAAACTGAAATAGTTGCAACAACATCTACAATACCTAATTGTAGATGTTGTTGCAACTATTTCAGTGTTGTATGGTTCACATTTCAATGCATTCAGAATTGAATGTAAAATAATTTTCATCAGTAGATAATTGATCTTGATCCTTAAATTCATCCCAAGTTTTCCATATACCATTGAAGTCGATGCATGGAAGATATGTTAATTGGGAGTTGCCTGATATATCAAAATTTGAATAAAGGATAATATTATGTATTGTATTTGATTGGCTATCCATTTGTTTATCTGTAGTGGTTGTAAAAATGTCGTGTTTTTCGTTATTTAATAGAGTCGAAAGGTTATCATTAGTATTTTTTCTAAAAATTTGTACAGTTGTCAAAATGTTTTTAATTGATTCAAGTGTGGATATCTTTTTATTAAGAACAGAAAGTAATGAACAAGGTGAAGGCACATTGCTGAAAGTATCAATGCATTGTGGCGTTGTTAATATCCTTGAAGGTTTTATTATTTATTACATCAATAGGTATAGGAACTGTTGTTGACAATAATCTATTGAATTCAGATATTTTCTGAGTACCTGAAGACGGAGAAGTCATGTCATATTGGTCATCTTGTCCAGAAAATGAAATTAATTCCATTTTTTTTGCAATGTGTATAAATAGAATTGTCCTCAGAATCATCAGAAGCTATTTGGAATATACATAGAAACTTCAGGAGAGAATGATTTCTGTGGATGGAAGAAAGCAGTAACTTTATGTATACGGCAGAAATTAAGGCTATTTCCTAGAAAAACTATGCAGTGACAGTTACAATTATTGTTCCTTAAAAAGTTTTGTGGAAGAAGTATGTAACTAAATCAGCACCCAATAGATTTCACTGCTTTCATTGTTCTATATAGAAAAAGTAAATAAATAGATTTATTTATTTCTTCAGTAGAAAATTATGTAATATTGGAGTATATACAGAAATGATTTTATTGACAGGCAAAAAGTGTGTTTTTAGCCACGAATTTAAAAAAATATCTATATTGTAGTATTTGAATATTTTTGCATTTCATTCTTAAGATTAACAGATATTTAAAAAAATGAGAGTGTATTATCTCATCCTATATGGAATCCTGAAAAAAAGCTTTTTGACCTAATTTCATTTACGACGTGGTGCGATTTGGAGACCATAGTGTTAACTCATCATAACCAATAACTTAGTTTCATAGGTTTCATTGTATTGTACACCCACATCACTGTTTACCTCTTTTACTAGAAAAATTATAATAGTGTTTAATTGCTTCAGGGTGAATTATGCCAGCAGCTGTATGACATAGTAAGGACTTACAAGAAGGAGGATGGAACATTGGTATGCAATTCCTTCATCAGAGCCCCCAATAGGCGTCAGGAACCACAGTACTATGAAGTTGTTACACAACCCATAGATTTACTGAGAGTAAGTATCTTAGTTATAACTAGACATAGGATTAGACATAAAAACGCGTGAATTTAAAATAGAACGCTAGAAATGTTTACTGTATGTTTGGGGGGGGGGGGGGGGGGGGGGTCGTTGGCGAAAACCAAAAATCTTCCTTAATTCCATTGCAATTTTAGAAGAAATGGTGGAGTTAGTACAGGCACTTTCGGGCTCATTTTCGGAAAGATCCGTTAGACGCCGTTCTTGTTGAAAATCCGGGTCTTGACGTAATTAAATAAATAAATGCTTACATTAACGCCACATATAAAAACTTGACTGATTTTATTTCTTTTTATTTTACATGGCACCAAATTTCAACACGTCAGTGGACATGAAGCGGTTATTTTCGGCCTTCAAATTAATTCTAACTGACATAACGTCACAAGTAGCGTCCGACCGAAGGTCAGTTTTTAGCCAAAGCCGATGTTTGCCATAACCTTTGGCCGAAGCCGAAGGTTCAATCATACTTATAAAATCTTAGAACACTGACTAAAATGTATACATAACAATGCAAATTCTGTACTGTTATTTTGTTTTATGTGTTTTTATACTTTAAAGGAATAAATTACACCTTTCCAAAAATGATAAACTCAGTTTTATTCATATTAATGTATTGAAATGAAATATAACAGTAACATAGTACCAAACTAGGTTTAGAGCAATGCAATTTAGTTAAATTAAATGCTATTATTTGTCAATAATAAAAAAATAAATCTATAAAATATTTTTTTGTTCCACACGACAGGAAATTCACATTTGTCATAGTTTTAATCATTTTGATTTTTAGTAATATTAATACGGATATTCAAGTCAAAGAGACAGACCCACCCAAGACCTCATAAATAAGCACCAAAACAATGAAGTACCTATCAGAGGCTGTCGTTTGCACTTATGACGTAGCGTAAGGGACGTGTTCTGTATCTAAAAATAAAACGCAATAAAGTTAGTTCTGGGCTACCCATTGTTTCGCGATCACTATAAATCTTTATTAATAATTTTCATAATAAAAATCGACATCTTGGACACGATAAAACTCTTCGAAAAATTTACAAGCAATTTTGGTTCCCACATATGTCAAAAATGTACGCAAATTAATTACCTCTTGCATAGTATGTAACGCTTCAAAGGGGACCCTCAGGAGCCCAACATGTCAGGTTACATCCCATTCTGAAAATTGCTATTCCACGGCACACTGTCTAAAGGTTTTTGAGGATTGGCTGAAGTAGCCATAAGCATAATTAACAATTATTACGCCGAGACGGCGGTCAATACAGGACAAGTAGACCATATAGAACGACTTTGGGATTCACGATAATGAAAGTGGGCAGTTATAATTGTTTTCCCCTGTAAAAGATTACCGCTATAATTTAAATCCAATAAAATAAATGAAAGCCTGTAGGTAAAAATCGTAGGTATATATTATAATAAAAATAACCCGACTCCGAAGATGCTTTTTTGTTGACATGCTGACGGTACTTTTGCGATGGAACAACGCGTACTCCCACAGTCGAATGACCGTACTGAATAACCAATGAACATACTACATAGCACATTTGTATGTATTGCGTCCATATTTTTATTTTGCTACTTTGCGTAAACGCGATAGAAGGGCGCGTCATTTTAGTTTACACAATCTCTAACTTATTGAAACTTTAAAGCACGAGTTTAAACTCGTACTTTCTAAAACAATAACACGGTTTTATCTTTGTATAAATATTTTCACAGGTCCAACAAAAACTCAAAACAGATGCCTATGAGGATGTAGATGATTTGTCATCTGACATAGAACTGCTTGTAAGCAACGCTAAAGCATTCTATAAACCCGATTCAATAGAATACAAAGACGCTGTTGATTTGTGGAAGTTATATATGCATAATATACAGGCTCTTGAGAATGGTACGTTTATTTTCACTGGTGTATGTTTAATTACTTTCTTTCAAACACATTAAATGGACGTCCATTCCACAATAAGTAGTTTCATTGCAGTCTAAAGTGCAATATATTCATAGTATATTTCATAATCTAAATTCCATTCAATATTCCATTCCATTCCTAATATTCCATTCAAATATTTAAAGCAATGGATCATTAGTAAAGATACAATTAGAAGCTTATCTAATGATTCATTAGATAAGCTTTTAATTGTAGTTTTTTTTTGTATAAATCAAAATTAGCATTTAATCACTGTAATTGATTTTGACTTTTACGAACATTGATGTGATAACTACAATATTTTTTTATTTGATAGACAGAATTATTACACTCGTCAACAACGAGTTGACCATGATATGAGTAGAGTGATTCTAGGAAGCTTTTATCCAGATGATTATGAAATTACAATTGGTTTTGCAAGATTGACTCTAGTTTTTTTTTAAATAATTGCCATTTTTATATTAAACTGAAATATAAGTGATACCTACATAAAGTAAATTATATATTTTTATTAATAATTATAGGCACACGCTCCGGTTGTGAGGTGTAAATAGGTCGATGAAATTCTTCATAGTGGAATGTAGAACAATTTACACTCTAAATTTGGATATTCCCATGTTTAATGCTGGTGGAAGCCTTTAAAGTTTACTACGCTAAAGTAGCAAGCATCGTCACGATTTTTGGGCTTTCTCCAGATGATAGGGATTTAACCCTGAGCGTTCTCCTTTTTTCCACAAGAGCAAATACTCAACACAAAATCTACAAACCTTATGAGGAACCCATGACTTATCTCGTTTTTCAATTATTAGTCCGCAATAACACTATAAACCTCATTCACAAATTCTGTAATATTTCTTTCCTGCTTTGCTGCTGTACACATAACATACATATAGCAAAATACATGATAGTTTCGACAATTTCTTCGCGATGAAGTCATATTTCTACGTACAATTTTATTTATACATAAATAAATAAAATAGAAACTAAATTTTGAACATAAAACGTCAGTAACTTACTAAAATGTACATTGCGCGTCCTTCATTCTAGCCGAAAAACTAAACGATTTGGGAGGTACTAAACAATTAGAATAGAGTGTAAAAAGAACCAAGGTCACGTATTCAACCGCGTTTTGATCATCCATTCCCAGAGGTCTGGTTCACAGTCCGGTTGACTTTTTCACTTTTTGTTTTCACTTAAAGTCTCACATTTTATTCTAAAAAGTCCGGTCGTAGTATTCAACTAGACTACTGGGAAAAAAATCAACCAGACTACTCGTTTTAAAACGAATCATGAACAAATATATATTAATCTTATATTTAAACATTTTAACTTAAACACTATACTTCCAACAACTTATTTAAGATGCAATTATACAAAGCAACTTTTTCTAAGAAAAGTTTATGAGTAATAGTTTATAAGTATAAGTAGAAATCATTAGCATTTCACAAAATTATATAAAGATTCCGTAAAATATGTGTTGCGTAAAAGAAGGCAAATAATAGATATTGCGACGGATGTGATTTTATACAATTTTGTGAAATGTAAATGATTTCTGGTGTAATTACATACAAGCTTTCCTTAGAAAAAGTTGCTTTATATATTGCATCTTAAATAAGTGGTTGGAAGTATAGTGTTTAAGTCAAAATATTTAAATATAAGTTTAATATATATTTGTTCTTGATTCGTTTTAAAACAAGCAGTCCGGTTGAATACTACGACCTGACTTCTGAGATCAAAAATTCTCACTAGTCCGGTCAACCGGACCGTGAACCGGACCTCTGGGAATGGATGGTTTTGATCGCGTTTGATATGCAGTGATCGCGTTTTGACATGTGAGCAGAGTTAAAATGTTAAATATTATTACGACTTTTATATATACTTACTCAAATAAAATAAAAACTAGAGCCAATCTGGTTCATTTCTGGTTCATCACTAAAATTCGCAACGTATATTATACTAAAATTCGCAACAAAATACAATTTTTTTCTTGAGCTGTGTTATTGATGTCTCTTAAGTTAATAATTCTAACATTAATCGGAACCAATGACATTATGAAATATGTAAAACCAAAGTTAGATATTAATTTCTTAGTTATCTGCCGCTACATATTGTATGCCCAGTCTGGGTAGACTTCTATCAATAGCCCCCTAGTCTTAAAACTAACACTAACTAAAGCCTGTAAGAGCTGGTACTAAAACTAAACAGCACTGACACTAAATAAAATTCTGATGCCGATTCTGTGTATTTAATAATTTTTGTTTCTATATGGTTAAGGAATTGGTCAGGAATTTTCTAATCAGTGGTTGTAACAATTTTTGTTGGTTTTTTGTACCAGTCTGTGTTTATATTCTAATTATAGGTGAAGAGTTAAAGACACCAAAACTGTCCCGAAATGGGTCCTCAAGCAGAAGATCAGATGTAGCCGAAGACTTATCTGAGACATCTAACTCGAATTATGAAGAGGACAATGTTTATGAAGAGTTGTTTAATGCCGTTAGTAATACTTCTTATTAAAATCATACTAACTTAGTATGATTTTGAAAATAACTATATAATGTCTAGTCATTGATTTTCAATGTGGGGATGAGCCTAGATCATCTACTTTTTAATCCTATTGACATTTTTAAATGCTTCTATTAAAACGAGCAGCAATTAAATACTAAATGAGCAGCAAATCATGATCAACATAACAAACTATTTTTCAATAATTGATGTAAACAATTTTACTTCAGTTAAGTCATCCCCAAGTCTATGGACTTTTCTTTACTGTCACCAGAGCATCTAATCCTAACCCACTTTTAAATTTACTGCCATCAATTTGCTGCTATTAATTAGTTTCTGTTGCTTATTACATCATTTCTCATTTTTAAATTAGAACTGAGTTGTAATATTTTTGTTATAATATTGTTTTATGATGATTACTTTTAGAGAATTATACATTAATATTATATGAAACTTGGTTACAGGTAATGACAGCAAACACAGAGGGACGGGCTCTTTACCCCCTCTTCCAATTCCTACCCTCAAAACGCCGCTACCCTGAATATTACAATGTGATCGATAATCCCATTGACCTGAAGACAATCGCTCAGAAGATACAAGGCGGGGAGTATACGAATCTCAATGAATTGGAGAAAGATCTGCAGATGATGGTCAGAAATGCGTGTCATTTCAATGAGCCCGGCAGTCAGATTTATAAAGATGCTAAAACTTTGAAGAAGGTGGGTCCTAGTAATTTGTAGCAGTCCATAAATAAGTTTTTATTTGCTTAAACATGTTCTAAATATTATAAGTACTAACCATTTCTAAGAAATCTGCCTCGGATAAAATCTATTGGAAATATCGTGACTTTCGAATTTTGAAAAAAATTCTCAGCTCGACTAAGAGTGATCTAAAATAGCGATCAGTTTTGTTTATATAATTATGCATATATGTATTATATATATGCATATTTATATAATATCGAAACTCAAAGTGACCAGCAATAAAATCGGTCATTTCATAGGTAAGCATCTAATATTACTTTCAATGTATGGGTGAACCCAAAATCTTTTAGTTCGTCTGTTTTTGTAATAAATATAAAGAAGAACATTGTCTTCATCGCTAGAGTCGCTCGACATATAAACTCCACGACTACACATGAAAGATTGATCAAATATAGTATAATTTGGATAGCGGCGTGTACGGAAACTAGCTTGATGAGTAAGTAGCACATCAGTAGGCGACTTGTGGTTTGCATCGCTGTCGCGAGCTTGTAAATGTTTCCGTGTGAAATAGGATCTCAAAGAGATGGTTGTATACTTGCACTAGACATAAATGTCTATTAGAAGACGATGATGTCATCTACGAGATTACATATTACACTATTTCTTTTATATTATAGTATTAGAGTAGATATTACACTTTTAATTTCTTTTTGATTCTACCCTTAAACGAGGAGTCGTTTTATTTATTTTTACTCCTTCCAAGCGTCATTTTCGCCTATAGACGGGGTCCGCCTTCCACACGCTTCCACTTTGTCCTGTCTGCAGACGTTCCACGCATTTACCTAAATATTTCTTTGTTATATAGAAACATTTTAATTATGGTTTTTCTCTTTTATGTTGTTCAATTTCAATGTATTTTTACATACCGTCACATAAGTCTAGCGGTGATAGCCCAAGGATCTAGCTCTCGATTCTCGTGAGGTCGTGAGTTCAAATCCTTATCCCTACCACTGATCTTCAATTTAAGTATAGATTTAAACAAAATGTCACTAGCTCGGCGATGACGGGAAACATCGTGAACAAACCAGATTTTTATAAAAAGTCCAGAATTAAAAAATATGGAACATATGTATTCACCAGCACTGCATCTCCGTGGTGGATTATGGCCGAAAACCTAACTACTGATTTACTAAGGGAACCCTATGCCTTGCAGTGGAACGTTTATAAGGTTGACATTAATACATGACAGATAAATAAATGAACAAAATTATATATTATATATTAAACAAACAAATATTATATTCAGTATTTTTTGGAGGAGACATAGGAAAATTCGTGGGCAGCGATATTTAACTATGATTATGTTTATTGCTTAGGTAATAACAGTCCGTAAACAAGAAATAGAACAACACGGGCGCGGCGGGCCCGCAAAGACCTCTGAACGAATCCGCAGTAAACGCACTTCACGTATTGGACCTGTACCGTCTTCAAGTGCGCTCGCTATAATGGAACCACCTGGCTCCGATGTCGAGCCCGATGTCAAGGTAATAACTACTTCATTATCATTACGAATAAGTGTTATAGTATGTTAACTTTACATTTAACATTTGTCACCAACATCAAACTTATATTTTAGGATAACTAGCCATAAAACAAAAGTAAAATTGTTCCAATACTGGTATAATTTTTAAAACCAGACTAAAACCTAAAGTATTTGTAAAATTTGGTCCAAAGAACACGGTACGGCTCACACCAGGTTCGACTCACTGATTAAGCTCCGGCGCCTAGATATAAAAAACAGAGGTTACAAACGATGACCTATTGGAAAAAATGGTACAATATTGTGTTTTTTACAGCATTCAGAAGACAGTGGTGGTGAGACGGATGAAGAGAAAGGAGAAAACGAAGACTCGCCGCAATGGAAGCTTCTCGAAACTGTCAAGAACCATTTGGGACCTAACGGTGAGCAAACATGTTTTGTACGTGAAGCGATTGAAATTAAGAAATATTAAAATTTCAACCAGGAACTGTCGTCGTAGAGCAATCCAGTGATTAACAAATTTAAACCTTGCGATTTACCGTCCAATACGTCCGCGGACATTTTTAGTGTAGTGTGTCACAGCCTTTCCGAATGTGAAGATCAAATGTGGGTAATTGATAAAATTGCTCGCAGCTCCCATCCTGGACTACCCGCCACTTCAGTCAACTCGTGACTATGGCTGGTGTAACACGAGCACCTTTGTTATACGCGTTCAGAGCCGATTTACAATACATATAAAAACTTATCTTACTTTGTTATGAAATTTTTATTGTGTACTTAGTATGCACAAGCTTCTTCTATAATTGTAAAGTTAACTAAAAGTTTAGAAATCACTGACAAGTGAAGTGACACAAAATAATAATTGAAACACCGTAAAATAAATTAGAATAATTATCAAATATTTGTATAAATATTGCCACTACTATTTATCCATCAATAATTATCTATCAATTGTTTACAAATCAATGCACCCTACTGCTTGGTAGGTTAAAAGGTAAATTTCAATCGTTTTGCACTACAGTAGAGTCAATGTAATAGGCCACTTTTGACATTTCATTGACTTTGTGACGTTATAACTTTGCATCGGTCCCATAAATCCATTTAAGTTTGTAAATTCATTACTGAACACTAAAAATATGTAACTTTTTTAATAAAAAAAAAAAACTTGTCTTTTTATATCAAATTTAATAAGTTCGACGGTTAATTTAGTTGCTAAACATCATTATCAATTTATATTTCAAGAAATTTGAACCCCACTACAAGGTTACGCCTGTCCACATTTTTTCATTTTTAATAATAGGGATGTGATCTTTATAATCGAAGTAACTTGTAGAGAGAAACGAATATCGAAAAAACTTACCGTTACGATAAATAAACAAATTAAGAGAACAATAAAATTATTAAATAATTGTCATATCATAATTTAAATAAATACAATTATTAATTAGTAAATACATTAAAAAATATGTAATTAAATAAATATTCAATATATTATATTAATTAAACTTAATTTAATATTTAATTTAATTAAACCTCATTTAATATATTAATATATAAAAATTATATCTGAAATTAAAAAGAAAAAGTACGACCTATGTGGCCTATTTTACATACGGCGAAGAAAAGGAAAAGAAGTAAGCCAGTTGTCGATGTCGATAGTTTTAATGCCGATGCAATTCGCAACCACAGTTATTACATGAGAAAAGAGTATCCATCTAGAAAAAAACATTTATGTTCATTAAAAGATGCAGGATTATTTTCTGGTGGAATATCATCTTTAATAAAATCTGCGTGTACAAATGTTTCCATAGATGATTGGGAGAAAGAGGTAGAAAAACCAAAAAAATACAATGGAAGATTTTTAACGTGATTTAAGAATTGATAATAATAGCAACGATAGCAGTTTCAACGAATCTGATAGTTCCAACTAATAAATAATAATTTAATACGTATATAAACTGGTTTCATTATAATTCCCTTAATTACGCTTAACATTGTGGTCATGTGGTTTTCAATGCTGTGTATGCTCTAAAAATATTATTGCAGAATTATTTTTTTATGAACACTACAATCGATTCACTAATATATGATTTATATATATTATTATATATCGATTTTTGTTTTTAATCGATAATTGCTGTTAGATTACCACACTATGACATCCACTTTGACACTTGTCAAAAGTGGTCTATTACATTGACTCTACTTTATGTTTCTCTATCCCAAGGTTGCCTGGAAGAGATCGTCTTAGCGATAAGGTCGCCTATTGTATTTTGTCATTTTAAGATGTGTGCACATGTAATAACTATTTGTATACAATAAAGAGTATTTATTATTATTTATCATTATTATTATTTATTATTATGTATATCCCATAGGTACACCAATGTCAGAAGCTTTTTGGAAGCTTCCATCGCGCCGTGCTTACCCGGATTACTATAAAGAGATCAAGAACCCAATGTCTCTAAACCAGATAAAGAACAAAATTCGTCGGGGTAACTATGGAACGCTTTCAGAAGTGGCCGGAGATATGAACATTATGTTTGAAAATGCTAAGCAATATAACGTGCCCACTTCTAGGCTGTATAAGGACGCTGTTAAGTTACAGAGGTAAGTACATTATTAATAATACGGTAATTAACACTGTGCTTGGAAAATATGTTTAAATTCATTTTAAAAAATACTGATGACTGCACTAGTTGGAACGAAGATTTCGCTAGTTTGAGTATGTTTTAGAAAAAAGTATTTATACAAAAGTTGTACAGCTTTCGTAAAGCCCCATCCATAGTCTGTATGTATAAACGTCGACAACTACTAAGTCGATTGGCCTCATGTCCGAACTTTCCGACATTTAGACCTAAACTATTTTTTTGGCAGCAAAATCTCTGATAATAAAAAAATAGATGGATATGAACTTGAGTAAAATATCCCACTCCACACCTTAAAATGCCTACTTCTTTGGTTTGCATGTCCCGTATAATTAAATTATTATAAAATTTAAAAAGTAGATTTAATGATTATCAAAAAGATCAAAAAGTTATGTGAAATAATCGAACCCGATTTAATCATCGATTACAATGGTCCTTGGTCACTTCAAGATATTACAATATTTATGTGTATAAAGTGCTGTATGACCCAAACCTTACCATGGTTACAGGTTGATGCAACAACGTGTGCAAGAGTTATTGGACATTGTACAGAGCTCATCAAGTGATGATGAAAGTTTGTCATCGGTCAAAAATCAGACTCAAGTCAACACACCACGACCTAGAGGTAAATAACTTTAAATTACATAAAAATTTGACGTATGTAACTCGAGAGAGCTGCGAATGTTTTCTGTACTAAATTATGTAGATATATTTATTAGTATTCAGTATTATGTAGTTATGTATGTATAAATATGTTAAGTGCACCATCTACCTGACAATTATTTTTGTTAACTCTCGTAAGTCAAAGGTTGTCCGGAAGAGATCGCTAATTAGCGATCAGACCGCTTTATTCTATTTTATGTTTTTGTCTTATGTTGTGTTTCTGTCTGTGGAGTACAATTAAGAATACTTTCTACAGAATTCTGGGTCGGGAACAGAAAGACTAGATCTCAAAATGACCACGTCATCAAAAAGTCCAGGTCTCATATTGACTATTTTTTTGACTTTTTTTATAATATCAACAAGACATTTAGTCATCTTGAGATCTGGTCTTTCTGCTTCTGACCCAGAATTCTTATTACTAAATAAATAGTATCGTTTACAAACAAGAATTAGCCGCATTCTTTAAGATTGCATATAGTTTCCGCGCGAATAATATGATAATATTTACTAATTATTTATAATTCTTATTTAATACTAATTAATTACATTTTTGTACAGGTCGTCCCCGCGTAAATCCTCTCCCCGTAACCGCCCCATCCCCCGTCAGTTTTCCTTCTATCCATAAAACCAATTTACCCCTAAAGAAAAAACTCCACTACGTATCTAAACAGCTGGTAGAATTCACTTGCTCTGATGGCAGGCAACCAATGTTGCTGTTTATGGAAAAACCTAGCAAGAAATTATATCCGGAGTACTATAATGTGATCGATAGACCAATTGATATGATTACGATTGAGGCTAATATAAAAGTAAGTTATCTTTTTTTAACGCTTCTTACTTCAAAACTCGGCACTCTTCGTTGCTTTGAATGGCTCAACATACAGCGAAATGGTTAGTTAGCCTTTATCTTCACAAGTAACGTTCTTAGAGATATGGATTATGGAAGCAGGTTAATGTAATCTTCACCGACTTTGAAAAAGGTTTCGATCGGTGGGTTATCATTCTCGTTCAAAATCTTAGGACATTAGGAATCTACGGTAGGAATGTCTAAGAACATTAGGAAGATCGTATTAAATCAATAAACTTCACATATAGCCTTAATAATACACCAATCACCAAATTCCAGCTGGTAAGGGATCTTCAATTTATTTACACAAAAATAGGGGTTCAATATGTACATCATTTTTCAACATAGAAGACTATAATATTTGAAGACTATATAGAACTATATAGAAGACTATGTTGAAAAATGATGTACATACAATACCCTTGTCAATACACTTGGACCAGCGGTCCACAAGCTTGCGTATTATTTCCAACGAGACTGTTTTCGGTTAATTGCGAAGCCATTTTCGCGCCGCTTTCTGCACGTGTACGTCTGTGGAAAATCAACAACCTCGCAAAGCATCCTTGAGCCCCCCAAACAGATGAAAGTCGGAGGGAGCAAAATCTGGGCTATAGGGTATACCCTCTAGCATCTCAAAACCTAACTTGTTGATGGTGTGAATGAACATCGTTCGGTGCCGTGCAAACACTAAATTGACTCGAACGCTTAATGATCTACCGCCATCTTGGTCAACCTTAAGACGATCTATAAGACTATCTTTATGATGCTATAGGACTCAGCCGTATTAAATCAATAGACATTGGGACGTATACATCATACGTGAACATTTTAAAAATGACTTATGTTTGTTGAGCGCAACCGGCTGCGATTGCAGACGATTGGTCGCGCAATCAAGCGAAACCGTGTACACAACACTTACTTCAGATTTTCTTCGCCTACAGAGTGACCGCTACAACAGCTTAGACGAATTGGTCTCAGACTTTCGACTAATGTTTTCCAACTGTCGCCAATTTAACGAAGAAGGCTCAATGATATATGAAGACGCAAACCTTCTAGAACGCGTAATGAACGAGAAACTTCGCGAATTGAACGGCAGTTATGAAAGGAAGACTCCCATGAAAACTGTGAAGTCAGTGAAGTCTAGGCAGTTGTCGCCGTTTGAACAGAAGTTAAGGACTTTGTATGATGCCATTAGGGACTACCGAGATCCTAAAGGTGAGTTGCGAAACTATAATTAATTTTGCGGGCTACAGGTGGGTTTTAGATAAGATGTGTTTGTTACATGACCATTAAATTAACGAACTGTAGTATATACAGGAACAATCTTATTTTAATATTATTTATCCTCATTACTTAGTTGAGTTTAAATGTATTTATGTGCTTATCTTTAATATTTACCATCACGTGGGACCGCTTGCTCGTCTGCCTCGTGGGTCCTCATGGGACTTCAATATAAAAAAAGTTAATTATTCAACCTTCCGATATCGCTTCAACGTAATAATCTATACCTACATATTAATATACCTAGTCTAACCATAATTATTGTTACAAAGAAAACATTAATATAATATCATGGCGTTTAGAGCATGCCATGCTCGGTAAAGCAGACCAAAAATCATAATGGATCGGATTAAGATCGGTACTAGATGACGGCGTCTTCGGCTCTAATGAAGTCGTAAATATTCCTTTCTAGTCACGTGTTTTAAACGATCCTTATGACCCAGTGCTGAGTTTTTATGAAAGGACAATTGTTGGTAATGGAACAAGGTGTTGTGAAGAGGCGTTACGACCTTCTCAAGAATCGTATCTTGATACACTTGAGCCGACATTTTAATAACTTTTTCACAAAAATATCGTTCAGCCACTACTTGATAGCTAACACCCCACCAAATCATCACTGAAGCCAAGTTGCACACTACTGGCCAATTAAGCTGCTATTCTAGTTATGAGCATAAACTCTATACATCCTAGTTCTAGTTCACCATCTAGCATTCCTCGATGGTGAACATTTTCTCGTCCGTAAATAAGATTTGTCTGTGAGCTCCCTTTGCCTACCGCCGAAGAAGTTGCTTTGATTTGTCAACCCTATTTTTCTTTAAATTATCAGTTAAGATGACCTCTTTTGTCTTTTGAATATTTTTCTCTTTTGTCTTGTTATTACGTCTTTTGAAGCAGTAAGTCTTAAATCATCTTTTAAAATAGGTGACATGGTTCTGGGTGCTATTGTAGGGACAGGAGTTAGTGTAAAAGAAAGATGCGACTGTTCAGTATAAGAGCCGACTTATTATTGAGACCAAATCTGACACGTTTCCATATCAGTGCTTATAAACTACGTCACACCTTATACTTAACATTACATCACACTATATTCATCTGTCTGAATAAAATCTTTTGCTTCCGGATGGGATTTCTTCGGATTTTCTCATTCACAGCTTTAATCATTTGTTTAGTACGAATAGTGCGTGGATGGTCGGACCTTTTTCTGTCACAAATAGAGGATGTTTCAATGTACCTACCTACCAATAGCCCGATACAGAAACATTCGTCTAATACCAAGCGGATGGAGAGGTTTAAAAATTGCATTTAGCTTCATGTCTACTTTGTGTAATGAATTTTAGCAATGCGGTTTTTGTTACCACCATACTCCATTTTAATATTAGTGCAATATTTAAGAATGTTTGGCACCAAAATGAGAACATACATTTATTTTTTACGTGAGAATGACAGATTCCAAAATCAAATGTATTTTTTCTTTATTGTGACGATATTTATGACCAGACTAAGTACATATAATAAATTAATAATAGAGCCGTCTGTACATTAAATATTTTTGAAGAAAAAGTCGTTGCAGTGTACTCTACTAACATTACAGAACCCAAAACAAACATTTATGCAGACAGACAAATCATTTTTGCATTAAACAAAAATGACTGTACGGATTTTAATGAAACTTGGCATAGTTATGTGCCGGTTTAATATTTAGGGTACTTTTTATCCAGCATCCAGATAGAGTTTTCATGGGAATCACAAGTTCACTCGAACGAAGTCGCAGGCACCGCTAGTATACTATTCTATACATACACATGTTATTACACGTTATTACATCCAGGATGTTATTACATCCTCTACAGTTATGAGTCCCATGTGATTTGAGTTTGCAACCTTTTGATCAATAAAAAATATAATTATTTCAGCCAACCGCCAACTGGCACTAATCTTCATGAAACTACCCAGCAAAACCGAGTATCCAGATTATTATGAACTCATCAAAAACCCGATAGACATGGAAAAAATAGCGCATAAACTCAAAAACAATACCTATATTTCTGTGAATGAATTGGCTTCGGACTTCATACTGATGTTTGACAACGCCTGCAAGTACAATGAGCCGGATTCACAGATTTATAAAGACGCGTTGATATTGCAGAGGGTTTGCTTGCAGACTAAGCAATTGTTGAGGTAAGTTGTGTATCACGTAATGTTATACCGTAATCGGCCCGTTTAGTAACCGTTGCTGGCACATGGAAGTCCGCATGCACATCGTCTTGTGCATGCCTCACATAGGGGCACATTGTATAGTGTTGCACATTCTATAAAACTCACAAAATGTATTGTAGATTATATTAATATAGATAGTTAGATAAGTTCGCGACCTTTTTGTAGTGAAAATAATAAAAACATTGTTTGTATTAAATAATATTTATTTAACGGAATATTATCCATTTAATTCGACTATCTTTCCTCATTTTTCTGAGCGAAAAACTGATTTAAATGGTTTATTCAGGCTTCTCTTGAATGTAATTTTACTCCATTTAGAGAATTTTGTATAAAGCGGAATAAATGATAATCCGAAGGTGCTATGTCTGGACTGTATAGAGGATGCATTAAAACTTCCCAGCCAAGGTATATCAATTTCTGTTTAGTTATGAAAGATGTATGCGGGGTCGAGCATTGTCGGGTGGAAAACTACATCTTTGCTATTCATTAATTCTGAGTGTTTTTCTTCAAGTGCTTGTCTCAATTTTACTAATTGCTGGCAGTAGACATCAGAATGAATCGTTTGGCTATGTGGGTAAAGCTCGTAATATACAATGCCTTTTCAGTCCCACCATACACATAACATGACTTTGTACGGAGTGAGGCCTGGCTTTGGAACTATTTGTGATGACTCACCTCGCTTAGACCAAGATCGTTTTCGAACATTGTTGTCGCAGGTGATCCACTTCTAATCGCCTGTTATCGCTTTCATTTCGTTTTAACAACATCTCGCATAAGGAAATTCTATTCACCGAGATTCGGTCATTTAAATCATGCGGCACCCAAACATCTAGATTTTTTTTGCAAAATTCAGTTTATGCGGTTGATCCAAAACTGTTGTGCCACCTTTTTTTATAAAAATATATTAACAAAATATTTTATTTAACAGGGAGGATGATGACGCCGTACCGGATGTACCAGCGGCGGTGCAAGAACTTCTTATGAATCTATTCACCACTGTTTACAATCATCAGGACGAAGAGGGAAGGTAAATATGTCTTTTATGTAAATATGTGTAAATACATATTTACATAAATATGGAAGGTAAATACACATATTGGACTGCTCCTCAAAATATGAATTCTATGGTTTATGATACATTTTATATGGTAATTTTGTTAATTAGATGCATAATAAAAACAATTAGTGTTTTGTGAACAATAAAAACTATTTTGACTGCAAAAGTTAAGCGGAACTTATCAAGCGTAGTATTAGAACTTATTAGAAATTATGGTTTGTATTAGAAATAAATCTCATCCAGTTATACTCCTCGTTCTTCATTGTTTGCAATCTTTTTATAAATCCAACTAATCAATCTAAAGGTAGAAGACTCATTCGGAAATTCGATATACAGTATCCTATCGGGTGGACTGTCTGCTCTACCACCTTTATATATAAACTAAATGTTTCAGATGTTATTCAGACAGTATGGCGGAACTCCAGGAACACGACGAAGCTGCAAATGGCGAAAGAGTCCGTGCTATTTCTCTAGATCTAGTAAAACGACGCTTAGACAAAGGGCTTTACAAGAGGCTTGATCACTTCCAACAGGACATGTTTGCTGTTTTCGAAAGGTAACAGTTATAATGTCTCTCCATGTATAACATGCCCGACTAGCTTACACCTGTTTATTAAATATTGAAATTAAACACTACGTTAAATTTAAATGTAAATATAATATTAAAATCTACATGACATTTATTCAAATCTATAAAATCATTGACGATGTAGTGAGGCTCGAGGTACCACCGCTTTAATCTCAGTTTAAACATTGATAGGAATATACCCAATACATCAATCAACCAAAAGCAGTTGTTTCCAAAGTGCGCGTCTCAGCGTCCTCGAGCACAGCAAAATATACAATTTATATAATTTTATTTCCATTTTCAATTTGATGTCATAAGATGCAACATTTAGTGGAGCTGATGCAATCACTTAGTAATATGAAAAACTAATTAAGTATTTCGTAACGTTAGAATTTGACATAGGCTGCCTTGGGAAAAACTATTGACTAAAGTTTAACTCCTAAGATTTTCGCGTTTTCGACTCATATTTATCCATTAAACGGGTCTTTACACACACTCGTATGTTTATCTTTTTTATTTTACTTCCCGTTTCAGCTGAGTTACCTGACTCACTAGGTGATTATCTAAAGTATTCTAAAGTCTACGCGAAGTAATATGATAAAAAGCGTAAGCAGCCCTTTTATTAACCACTACCTGAGTGCCGTTTTAAAGCCATACATCCAGATGTACGGCTTTAAAACGGCACTCAGGCGTAAACGGGTTGGCGTATCCATTCTTTTATAGGTGGTGTAGTTCTTCAGGGCTTGTAGTAGCGATTCTGTTATCCATTTGTCGCCTTTTACACCCACGAGAAGAGATGGCGTGCACTCCGGCCGTCACTACACGGTCGTTGGCTACTACAATATAATAAAGATGAGTACTGATCGCAGAGCGCGCCGCCTCTCCCGCACCGATAGTCAAATCTTCGAAGACGCAGTGGAGCTCCAGTCGTACTTCATCGAGCAGCGCGACATGTTGTGTCGCGGCACGCTCTCCTCGCCCGCGCTAAACTTCACGCGCGACACCATCACCACCAGCGTCGAGCTCGTCAAGCAATGCAAGCTGCTGCAGGAGAACGAGGAGGAGGACGAAACCAGGTGAGTGAGCTAGTCTAGGGGCGATAGGTCACGGTACAGGTGAGTGAAGCTAGTCTAGGGTGGGTAAGACACGGGACAGGTGAGTGAGCTAGTCTAGAAGTGTCTTCATTCACGACACCATTACTACCAGCGTCGAGCTGGTCAAACAGTGTCAAACACTCAATCTACTGCAGGAGATCGAAGAGGATAACGAAACCAGAAGAGAGTAAACTATGGTCTGTTCGCGTTAAGAATGCAGTGACTCATCACTAGTAAAGGCATGTTCATGTTTTTGTTGATTTATAATATTAGAAAATAATAAGATGTAATCTATATTTAATATTTTAGTACTGGAAGTATAAATAGTTGTTTTGGGTACCAAAACAAAGTCATTTAGAATTTATTACACGGCACCACTTTTTTTTAGATCTGTCAATAAACTGATATTTCAAGATGATCGCTATTAGACCTCTATGTTACATTAAAACTTTGTCAGACAATAATTTGGTCTTCCGGCGTTTCTAACGGCGGGGCGATTTACAATACAACTCACAGTGTACGGTTTTAAATTTTGCATATTTCATGGGCCTTGTATAAATATAAATAAATAAATAACATATTTTTATGTTAGGTCCAGCACAGATGACTCCTTACTAGCTGGTGGGACACCTGTACAGTCTCAGTACAACAAAGGCGACTTTGTGTACCTACAACCAGATAAAGGCCACAAGGAGCCGAGCATAGTCCAGATTGACAGGATATGGACCAATAGCGAGGGAGTGCCGATGTTGTATGCTAATATTTACTTTAGGTAAGTTTATTTTAGGGTGTTTGTACTTGTATGATCTGAGTACGCTGATTTAACTCCATATGAATTGAGAATACAATAGAATACGAAAATCTGAAAAAAAAACCCGTTCTAAATAACACAAATTGAGAATTGTTCAGATTTAAATAAGGATTGATTGTAAAATAATATTGTAGTAAATAAGTAGTTTATCTAGGCAGAGATAGTCTAAACTAAAATGACGCGCCCCTCCCTCTACCGCGTTTACACAACATGCAAAATGAAAATATGGACGCAGTCCATTGGCCATTCAGTTGCCGACTGTGGTTGTTGTGTTCAATCGCAAAAGTACAGTCAGTATGTCAACAATACAGCATCTTCGGAGTCAGGTTATTAGTTTTATTATAATATTTACCTACGATTGTTTGAATGTTTATCAGACAATCATTTATTTTTTTGTATTTAAATTATATCACTATTTTTTTTACAACAGAAAGCAATTACCGCGAAAGTGTATCACTGAATGAAATATGAAGTAGTAAAACTTTCTGACGCTAGGAGACGAACTGCCTAATATGGATGATTTTCATATGGCTGAAATACGAAGAACGGTAATGTCATTTCGTAATGATATTAAAGAACTGCCAACTTTAAAAAACTTAAACAGATTTTAAACGAAGGGATTGGTTTTGATGGCTGTATAGAAACTTTGTGCACCATTTGGCGGGTATCAGGCTACGAGTGGTCCAACATAGATGACAACCCTAAAGCTCTTGTTTAAAAGCACGACATACAAATGTTGCGCTTTAAATATTTCAGACAAGTAAAAAAATATCGCGATGAGGGTCCATATATTGTATTTACAGACGAAAGTTATGTGCATACAAGACATATTCAAAACAAGTGCTGGAAAAGAGTAACTGGAGTGTCACCACTAAAAAAAAGTTATCCAAAGGCATGCGGCCTTTAGATAACTTTTTTTTAGTGGTTTTAGTGTCATAATTGTTTACGCCGGTGAGTATGAAGGATTTGTTCCAAATGTTTTTTTAATTTATAAAGCAAACTCAACGATCATGAAAATTATAAAACTTGACTTAACAAACAATTACTGCCCAATGTGCTGTAAAACGCTGTCATCGTCATGGATAATGCATTATATCACAATATTTTGTCCGATAAATGTCCGAACTCCCAACTCAAATAAAAATGCCACGCAAGCATGGCTTTCTGAAAAAAAACATTCTATTTGAAGAATAGATGAAGAAAATAGAGCTGTACGATTTAAAATTAAAATTAATTATTGTGTTTATTGTTGTTTTAAGCTTATTACGTCTGTTTATTGTGTTTATTCAGGCCTCAAGAGACATTTCACGTGCGTACACGTAAATTCCTTCAGCAAGAGGTGTTTAAAACTGAAACACACCGCGCCGTCCCGCTCGACCAAGTGGTGGGCCATTGTTATGTGATGAATGTCAAGGAATATTTCAAGTTTAGGCCTGAAGGTATTTATACTTTATTTCATATTTGGATGGCTATAATGTAATTAGCACACTCTGACAGTGTAGTTTTCTTCATTATTTGTCAAAACAGTTTAAAACACATTTTGTCAAAGTCCAGTCACGTCGAAGCAAGTCAGGAGTCGTTCAAGAAAGTGATAGTGGGTTTACTGAAAACGGAGATGGACTCCTTGGAATGCGGCCTTATGCTTTTATTTGATTATCATAAATATTGTGCACAAATACTAGGCACTTTAAAGTTTAATAAACTATCACTATTACATAACAAAATACATAGTTCATAATTTTTATATTAATCGAACAAAAATTTCTCGAGTTCCTACCAATAAGTCGTACGTAATTACTTTGTCAGGTGGTGGTGAGAAAGTCTTTAAGTATTTTTACATATTTTTTTTACAAAATAATGCATAGCATTTTCATGTCAATTAACTCAGAATCACGAACGGAATCCGTGGTTTCAATTTTCAGGAATATATCGGTTACAAGCGGTGTATTTCTTGTTATTAGTTTCTATCTTTTTTGTAAAGATAAATGTACAGATGGGTACTACGTTCGTGGCGGTTGGGGAATGAGGTACGCGTGAGGCGGGCACCCCCGCACTCTCGCTTCTCCACTTGTGGCGCCCGCGCGCTAGTACTGGCCGCACAGTTCTCCCACTATCGTTCATGTCGATACACTGATTGAATTAGCAAGAAGTAAAATCAAGAGGATTGTCCGAGAACATAACGTGCGTGACTTTAGATGCAATTTCTCAAGTAAATACAAATGATTGGGAAAATTATTTGAGACATTATTGTCTGTTGAAGAGCAATACTGGAAGAATGAGTAATTAATGGAAAACACAATAGACGAATTTATCTTACAATTGGGAGGCAGTGATAGCGAGGACGAAAGTAGTGAAAATTAATATAGCTCCAGTTCTGACTCCGATTAATAATTTATGTTACTATGTAACTTTCGATATCAATAAAAACAAAAATATTTTTTAATTTATTTTGTTTTGATTTACTATCGATTATCGATATGTTAAACTGGACGAGCGTGCCGCACTAGTTGCATTCCTTGCGCCCGCCACGAACATAGTATGTATATTGTATATATATGTATATTTTTACCCTCCAACTGTATATTGTTACCGTGCCATTTCTCATATGACTGACAGGTTACGCGGATAAGGACGTGTACGTATGCGAAAGTCGCTACAGCACTCGACACCGCTGGTTTAAAAAGATCAAGGTGTGGGAGGGTGCCGAGAAAGAGGCGCCTCTGGTCCACAGAGGGGTATGCTTTTATGAAGTTATTATTGTTTAATTTTTATTGTACATAGGTGAAATTTGTTGCTATTGTTTACTGCACCGATTAAGACAAATTTTAAACGAAATTTTAAAGTACGTATACTATATAGAAGGGAACCTCCTTTGTGTGTCCCCCAAAAGCCCCGAAATAAACAAGTTCCTCCCTCACGTCCCGTGACGTCCCCCCGTCGCCCACGGATGCCGTGAGGGCTGTTATTTATTTAATAATTTATTATATCCGTATACCTATGTTAGTTAGGTAAATTGTATATGTTTTAAAACGTTTAATTAATTATGAAAAACATGAAATCGTTTATTTATCAATAGTTTTATAAAAAAGTAAGATAGTAATGTATCAAATGGAGCGGGTGGAGTCAGACGTCCCGACGCGCGCGGCTCTGACTGACGGCTTGTGTGATACGATGCGAAACTGTAGGCTATTATCGCGATCTTAAATGTGTTCGGCGCGCGAGTTTCATTTCTATTTGATATTATTTATTCTTATGGGTGAGGTTTTTATTATTATTCTTATGTCGGTCGATGGCGCACCCGCATGTGCAACACCTGCTTCCCGGTGTTGCACATGTCTTTAAATATACCATGGGCGGTGGTGACCACTTACTTACTTTTTTTTCTCTAAAACAAGTAAATCATTTTTAATTTTCTGTCTCATTTGAAAACTTCAATCTGAAATAATCTGCCTTTAAAAATAATTTCATGTGATGGTCAGAGATTACACACACATGAGATTACACAAATTGTCAAATTTCATTTGTTATTATAGCTATTAACTATAGTTATATTTAAACATTTTTGCTTCTTAAATGGTCTATTATTAATTTATACAAAGTTTCAAATTAAAGGAATCATTAAATAAATTTCCTCCATACGAACTTCGACAACCCGTTTTATCCCTTTAGGGTTTAAATTTCGAGAAATACCTTTTTAGTAAGTCTACGTCATAAAAGGAAGCTATTGTTCAAAAATTATGTTTTTGGCGTCAGCGGTTTCGGTTCGATGATGATGAGCCGGAACATTATTCTTTATTTATATAGATGTTTAAGATATTTTCATCTGTAAAAGGTATATAAATATATAAGGATTAATTAAGTATATTTTACCAGGTGCCATTGGAGCCGAATAGAACTGTGTCCGTGTTCCGCGAACGCGTCGAGAAACACAAGGACGAGTTGGCCGAACTAGAAATACTGGAAAATGTTCAGGAGAAGGAGAGACCCGTAAGTTATATTAACACCAATATCATCCTATAACGTAATATATCAGCTTTTAACATATACACTCTCAAATAAGTATCGGGAATTTTACCGGAAAATAATACCCGCGTAAAATGCCTGCGTAAAAATATATTGCTGTTAGGTTGACACTATTATAGCTAATTTTCATGTAAAGTTTTGGCGCGATCTGTCAAATGGTTGTTTGAAAATTTTCATATTTGCTAGACGACCTCCAGATTACTTTGTGAATTTTACAATGTATAAAAATATCCAACAAAGAATTTGCCTCAAATTTTGTGTTGCCAACAATATTTCTGTGAAATATGTCCGGAATCATTGAAAATGTTAGAGAAGGCCTATGACGAGTCGAGTGTATCAAAAACAAGAGCATATGAGTGGTACAAAGCATTAAAAGAAGGCCGAGAAGTGTTTGAAGACTTGCCTCGTTCTAGACGACATTCAACGTCTTCGACTGAAAAAATATCAACAAGGTGAAGGACATGGTGATGGTAAATTGTCGCGCTAGCTTAAGAGACAAGCTTAGGAAGTTGACATGTGTTACGAATCTGTTCGCACCATTTTGGTTGACGTTTTAAGTATAAAACGCGTCGCGCTACGGCTTATTCTGAAGAAACTGAATTTTCTTCAAAAAGATACCTGCTAACATGTTGCTACAGACATGCTTGAACGAGCCAATGCGGATCCCACATTCATGAAACGCATCATAACGAGTGACGAAACGTCGATTTATAAGTTTATGTCAAACCAGCCAACAAGCTTCGGAATGGCGCTTCGATAGCGAACCGAAACCGAAAAAAACACGTCAAAGCCACTCAAAAATAAAGTCATGTTGACTGTTTTCTTTGATTATCATGGTGTGGTCCACTCAGAATTCCTTCCGGAGGGTTAAACAGTCAATAAACATTATAATCTGAGCGTCATGAGGCGATTACGAGAGAATATTCGTCGGAAAAGACCAGATTTGTAGAACAACAATTCGTGGATACTGCACCACGACAATGCGCCATCTCACACCTCAATCATCGTACGGGAATTTTTAGCCAAAAATTCAACGAATGTCATCAACCATGCGCCATATTCGCCAGATATGGCCCCTTGTGACTTTCTCTTATTCCCCAGACTGAAGTTACCACTTCGTGGTAGACGTTTTGTGTCCATTGACGCAATAAAACAAAATTCGCTAAATGAGCTAAAGGCCATACCGGAAAGTGCCTACAAGAAGTGTTTCGACGAATGGATTATTCGCTGGCGAAAGTGTATTGCGTCAACGGGAGCCTATTTCGAGGACGACAAAATAAATTTAGACCATTGAAGCAATATTTTTTGTTTTATAAAAAAATCCCGGAATTTATTTAACAGCTATATAACTTGCCATATAAAAAGCATGGGGAACTTTTTAAAATATGCATACCAAATTAAAAAAAAACTGACTATGACATAGTAACAAACAATAATGCGAATAATATAGGACATTGGCACGTCCCCGGATCTAGGATTAGATTTGGATAATGTAATCATGGGAAAGAAAAGCATGGGATAGGAAAGCATGGGGAGTAGGAAGTATAAAAGGGTAGGAGGAGTTATCCTCGTTGTATTATACCTTCCATTCCTAATGCCTCTTAATGCACATTGTCTTATGCATGGGGGATGTATGGCTCTAAATCGCCGCGCTGGTAGGCGTGTTGGCGAGCCCACTCTTTTAGAGGTCCTCAGTTCTTCCGTAGTTCCTCAGGTCTTGTAACAAAGCGGCTACCCCGCTTTGTTATCCCTTTATATTTTTTTTACGACACCCACGGTAAAATATGGCGTGTGTTATTCTCAAGCCGACCGATACACGGCAATAGAGGATTGCAGCATCCACTGTGTCACTTTAGCTCCGATTATTATTGTGGGTTAGGGGCTCTGCGAGTCACTACAGCCTCTTATCACTGCGACCATTGCGATTTATTGTGATCGCCACCGTTTTTATAGTTCGCTACCAATGTCTATGGCCTGCAGATATCGCAGGATAGTTTCAACAGTGAGTTGTTGGACCTCTTCCGGCTTTAGAGATCGCCCATATACGTGTATCTTTTGTACCGTTTTTATTACCTATGATACAGGGACTCGTAATTAGTTTTTATAGATGAAGGGTCACACGAGCAAACAGTCCACCTGGTTGTAAGTGGGTATTGTCACCTATAGATCTTTAATGTAGGCCTTTATGGTTGTATCAGGACGTAGTGATGTACAACCCTCTTGGTGGCGATGATGAGAATACGTACTACGAGCAGTACAATACGGTTTGCTCGGGGGTGATAAAGACGGGCGACTACGTGTACGTGGTCACCGACGGCGGCAAGCAGATGATCGCACAAGTCGACACTATATGGGAGACTGGCGAGTTAGTATATACCTACTTTTTTCATCAAATCATTAATATAACTAAAATATATTTTTTAAAGCCATGATGTTGTTTTATTATAAATGTTATGTACACCTGTAATAGCTCTAATAGGATTAGTCTTATATTATTATAATATTTATCTACTCTCATATCGTAAAATTCGAATTACGAACTTCAAAACGAATTTATATTGACATACTTTATAAACACAATACCGAAATTTAAAAATATAATCATATTATAACACCTTTTCTCAAACAAAATAATGTTATAAAATAATTTTTTTTTTCATTACGATACAGTTTTACTTGGCTGTGGCAGCGCCCACTTTAGCGCATGCGCGGTGTTATGCTGGGTTTTGGCGCCATTCATACATTTGTTGTACTGAATTTCGTGAAAATATTGTTATTTTTGCTTAAAAATGTCCGATAGCAGTGATTGTGAAGAAAATTTGACTCCGCCCGATATTTTAAATGCGGTGACGGAAATGACTAATAATCTATTACCAGCAAAGTCGAGAAAATTATATGATAAATGCTATGAAGACTTTATGGAAAGGAAAATGCAAAAAAAGACTACTTCGTTTTTGGAAAACGTGCTAATGGCCTATTTTAAGGAATTGTCTGATAGTTCAAGTGTTCCTCATTATGGTCTAAATACTCAATGTTAAAGAGTACATTAAGCATATATAACGAAGTATGATATATCCAAATATAATAAATTATTTCTTACTCTTTTAACTTTGATCTTTTATTTAGTAGGTTCAACACCAATGTATGAGAGTAGATAAAGTGGTGTATGAAACTGCACATAACTAGGTTTTAATACCCCTCATTATGCAACAGTTTCATAAACTACTATTTTATATGTATAGTGTTGGTGTATATTCTGATATAAATAAATAAATATCATCTACATAATTTAAATTTGACGAAAAAAAATATTTTGCACGCCTAATAAGGCAGTACATATTGGGCAATGTGTTTGACTTTACATCTTGTTTTACCTGTATTCTGACAAATAAGTAATTGTAATTTAAATTGACAGAATATATTTTATTATTTTGCAGCAATAAATGTTATTTCCGCGGTCCATTCCTGATCTTCCCATCTGAAGTGGGCAACATAATCAACAAGGTAAATTTTAATTGTATATTCTATCGTATGGTACATTTTTATTGTAAATCTTTAGGGAGTACTGAGTCCATCAATCATACTATCTGATTAATCGATAAATTATGTTGATAATATTGGTATAAACGAATTTCATATTGATTTTGTTGGATTCAAACGACTTGATTCCTGACAAAGCGTTTTTATTATCTGGATTGTATAGTTTTACAATAAAAAATTGTAGTAAAAACGAAAATTCCGTCATACATGTACGAACATGACACTGCGAAGGGAAGGAAATTTAACATATGACTATAGTCCGTTCCAATCCAATTTACCGAAAAGAAAACCTAATCAAAGAAACATCTCAACATTTAACTTTAAATCTAGGGCAACGTTGTAGTCTCTCAAATT
Organism: Sesia apiformis; assembly: GCA_914767545.1. Taxonomy (NCBI): domain Eukaryota; kingdom Metazoa; phylum Arthropoda; class Insecta; order Lepidoptera; family Sesiidae; genus Sesia; species Sesia apiformis. The sequence goes on along the minus strand of OU611970.1, from coordinate 6,016,056 downwards.
ATTCGCGTTGTGCTAATTTTGCTTTTATTATCGACTTTTTATCTGTCTAGTCAGAATTTCAAATTCATCACTATATCCTTGCCAGGTACAGAGACGCAAATTATGGATATGTAAACAATTATCACCTCTATTTAATTTAAGGTCGTGTCAGTTATCTCAGGCCACCATTTTTGTTTACATTTTGGACTAATTGGACTGGAATGGAATATAGCTTCGAGACACTTTCAGTTAGTTGCACAGAATCTTTAACAATTTGAGATTTGTTAGTTAAAACAATTTTTAACAACTTTAAACAACTTGTCTTCTATTTATGTTATAGCCGTTCTACAAACAAGAGGTGTTGTTGACGACTATCCATGACACTAGCCCACTGGTGGGAATCGTGGGAAAGTGCTCTGTATTGGACTACGATGATTATCTCAAGTGTAAGTCACATCATTTTCTATATTAAATGTAATTTTCTTTTAATTTTTTAACTGCATTTTTTTGTAAATTGTGATCGTTCTGTATTTATTACGATTATTGTAATTATGTTTTTTTTTGTATATGTACTTAATCATAAAATATCTAGTAGTTTTTTTTTTCTGAATAAAATGAGTATTAACGGCATAATATTTTTTAAAAGCGGAATGTGCATCTTCTATTGTTCTTTTGGCCTAACATAAAGTGGCTCGAACAAAAATTAATTTTATACTAATTTCTTAAAATATCTAAAAATTAATCAACTCTTTTATTTTTTTTAAAATAAAGATTGGAGAACGATGCAATAACTAAATAATTACATTTGGAGGTTATATTTAGGCACGTAATTGATTACGTTTACCATAAACGTTTTATTTTTATTTATTATATTTTAACATTTTTAATTCGTCACAGTTTGTACTAATATGTAATACAGCAGTTATGCCATCAGAATGAGACTACAATACAAGCACAATTATGCACAAAATTTTATGTATTATCATGTATTATAAGCACATGTATTATCAATCGATGATCGCAGTGCACAGAGTAATAAGTATTAGCGTTATTGTATTATAGAGGGCGCTTGAATGGATTGTGTTTTTTTGCAATTGACAAAAGTTAAAGGCATTAGTGAATGAAAGAATTGATTAAAATACTTATAAACTACGTAAATAATATTCCCGTCTTTATTTTTCATCATGATTTCCAGAATGTTTCTGAAAATAAAGTCCGTTTTTTAATGGAAACAATATTTTGGTTCGTATTACTTGATAAACAGGCCAAAGGTGGGCATTCCCCTAAGCCGCTCTTTTTAGAGCTACATTTCGTTTGCTAGACTATTGTTGTTATAATTCAAGGAGGACGCTGACCTTCAAGATACAGGTATATACCTAGTTTAAGGGTCAGAGGTCCAACTATTAATTTATTTAAAATTGATAGAATTTTAATTGTAGTATTGTATGTGTTTACTATACAAAATACTGTTCCCGTTGATGTTGTAAAAGGCGACTAAGGGATAACAAAGCGGCCACCACAACCCCCGATTAACTACACCATCTCTAAAAGAGTGTACTGTCCAACGCACTTGTCCAGCGTGTCGTTTTAAGGTCATACCTACCTCATGCATAAGACAATGTGCATGAGGGGACCATGTCCAGCAGTGGATACTGAAAGGGTGGTTGCATTGCATTGCATGTGTTGACATACCAACTAGTAATTGTAGTTGGAAATAAAGATTTATAATGTATTCCTCACGTACCCTTGTCATTCGTAGGTCGTCCGACAGAGATAGCAGAAGGCGACGTGTATGTTTGCGAGTCTTTGTACGATGAGTCGAATCGCATCGCTCGGAGACTGAAGGCTGGACTTCGCAAATTTGAACACACCAAGGACGTTACCGTCGATGAGGTAAAGTAAGATAAACCTTTATTTATTTATTTTATAAAACATGCGCAAAATAGACCTATGGGGATACACCCAGTCGGAAGTGAGATTTCCCTATTTTCCGTTTCATAAACAATATTTGGACAAAATTTGTAGGGCTTTAAGAGTCGAGTCCTATCCAACGATGTATAGTACACAACTATCTCTACATACAAATGTATAGAAGTCGACTTTATTGGAAAATTTTGAAAAGTTTACCTTTTCATAATTTTGGAACTACTGAACCGATTTGTGGCCTATCTTCGTTCTTAAATGAGATATAGACTCATTCTATTTTTCCGACAAATTTCATTTCAACCCGTTGACAAAAATGCCCTGCAAATTGTTTACAAATTTCGATATATTTTGGGGATGTAAATATCGAAGCTGATTATTGTTTTGGATTCGGCTGGGTTTCTCTTACTTAAGATATACTATATTTTTTTCGGAATTCAAAAATTGTGATCACCACTATAGTTAGGTTTTTCGAAATTTCTCTAACCCTCCATAGTTGGCGGAGCGACATTGTACTTAAGGAGCAGGCCTACCGTCGGATGCTATGTTTTGATACCTATTATTCATTTCTTATCGTAATAACTAATTTAACAAACTTCGGCGATCTTTCTTCAACTACTCCTATCATCATTTGTCAAGTATACGGCAAGCAAAACCGTACAATATTATAGGTATCGTGACGTAAAAAGAGCGCAGGACGTCTGTGGAAGGGATGAGTTCCGCGCATCGGTACAGTTGCGCACGAAATTACTTATTGTTTTATTTATTATATTTCCATACTTTTTAGAGTAAAGCTTTGATTGCGTCAATAGCGCGACGGTACTGACATGTAACACGTAATCCCTCCGTCGCACCTCACCTCGTACCACTAAATAGATCGATAAATCACTGACTGCGTAGGTTGATCGTTAGCGCTTTTTATACGTGAAACAATGCATAATTTACAGATATATTACTTCCCGAAACCACTGGGTCCTCCCGCATTAGCATCAGCTCAAGATGTACAAACATCTTCCAGTGCCTTCTCTCAAAAACCTTTCCACCCGACTGTCAACGTGGATTCTATGGTAAGACTATTTCTTTACAGGTTTCTATTTAAACGAGCAGCAAAATAATACTAAATGAGCACTAAATTATGATCAACTACACAACCTATTTTTGACTAACTGAGAACTAACTAAGAATGTCATCAGCAAATCGACGCGGGACGCCTATACCTTTGCTGTCACCAGATAATCTAAACCTAACCCACCTTTAAAGCTGCCATCAATTTGCTGCTCATTTTCTGTTGCTAATTTAATTATTTCTCTTTCTTTATCTTAATCTTATTTGCCCAAATGTGACGTTACCTGAGTAAAGAGATCTTGCTCGTATGGACTTATTGATTTTAATTAAGATTTTCTAACAATTTGTTGTTTTCAAGGTTCTGTTTAAATAGGTACATGCTCGGATATCTGATTAAGTTATTGTCTTTTATCGAGAGTTTTTGTTCAATCGGAAATCGAACTTTTTTTACACAGCAAGGCTGGACCAGTATCGATGGGCTAATGATACTGGGGGTGTAATGAATGTTATCAATCTCGATAACATCTATTTTTTTTTTGATGGACAATAAGTGAATAATATGATTCTCCCAAACAAAATCAAATATCAATTTCCTTCTTTTGGTTCATTCACCTAAACATTTTTGAGTAGAGTTACTGTAAAGGTCAGCAGACAACTCTAGGAACTCTTGTAATGGTATTGTAGTTTAATTACTCGTATGTATAGACATACGAGTATAATAAAATCGTAACATAGCAGTGTCCTTACATGTAGTATTTTTTGAAAAAAAAAAAAATTGTTTGCAATATAAAGTATGATTGATATAGAGCACCAAACATTTTTTTTTTAGAATTTCTGTCTGTCTGTCTGTCTGAGCGCGTATCATGCAAAAACCTCTGAACGGATTGATAGAAATTTGGCACAGTTATAGCTTGTATGCCCGGTTAAGGTACTTTTAGGGTACTTTTTATCCAGATCCATAAAAGAGTTCCCACGGGAATCATTGTAAAGTTCACACGAACGAAGTCGCTGGCACTGCTAGTGTAATATATTTTCGTACCCATTTAATTAATTAGAAATACAATCATTTGCGAATCAAATTACAAATCTCGCGGCAAGCTTTTAAATCACATCAAGTAATAGTAATGACTTCTATGTTTATTTTCTTCATTATTAATACATTTTAATAAGAGCTTGTTCTTGAAAAAGGTTTTTTTATGTTTAATTTTTACTTTCAGGACTGCAGGCCGCAGTTCACGAATCTCATCAACACCACAATTGGCAGTCAAGATGTCGAGATGATTTTGGAAAATTCCCTTGATGACTCGTCATTGGCGTCTCCTGCTACCCCGCTTTCTATAGGTATAGAAATTTCACTATTCCATTATTGTAATGAAATATATCAATCTCAGGTACGAACCGGAACCGTACGCCAGAGAAATCTGAATCTTTGCAAGGAGTTGCTTTATGAACCAAATCTTGGTTTTATGAAATAAAAAACTTACTTTAAATGTTTTGTAAATAGCATTACAAAACAGTTTGAAAAGAAATCAATATGGCTGCTCGGAATTATGCCACAAAGATTCGAACTCCATTTCTATGCTATTTACAAAATATTTAAAGAGATAGCATATTTTTTATTTCATAAAACAAAGGTTAGATAAGTTCATTAAACAACTTGCAAAGATTCTGATTTTACTGCGCTACGGTTTCGGAACTAAAGGCATATTGCTGGTAGCAATCTCAGGTGGTAACACCTGAGATTACTATATTCCAGTACATCAATGAAATAGTGATGCGACGGATCGTCTTTTTTAATAATAAAGTAGACTCGAGTGCTTTTGTAAAAAATGGAGTCTTCAGAGATTGTGTTTTTTAAGGTTCAAATCCTTCTTTAGTAAATGTTCAAGTGTTTAATCTCTGTTGATGAGTTGCTTTTTTAGAATGATTTTTTTGATATATTTCAATTAAATTTATTGAAAAAATACATACTTTATTAGTTTGTTAAATAAATAAAAATCAACCCAAATTAAAGCCAAATTTTATAAACTGTGATAATCACCAGCGTAGATATTTTAACAAAATTTCTATGTGAATGTATTATACGCCCGTTATTGACTTGGCCATGTGATCTTGAGCTATTGTATGTATTAATTTTGTCTACAATGCACTGTGAAAATGTTTTTGGTACATATCTTTAATAAATCTATACATATAATAAAATCGTAACAGAGCCGTGTCTGTACAAATTAAAAAAAATCGTATCAGTCGCTGGCACCGCTACTAAATAAATAAATCTATATGTCAGGTGGTAACAGCAATCCGTACAACCCATCAATGACAGCGACTACGACTCAAGAGCGACAACCAACGACCACAACGCCAGCTACCGGCAAAAAGAAGAAAGAACAGAAGCAGAAGATCGTCACTGGGTACATTTTGTACTCCAGCGAAGTGCGCAAAGCTATTATTGCTAGCAACCCTGAATCTACTTTCGGTGAGTTCACGTTTATGAAAAGTTGTTTCATTTTATTATTATTTATATTATTGTTATTATTATTTATGTATTCAGGTAGCAGTTTTCCCTGATGTGCCCATATCAATACACTTGTGTTGCTTTCTTTCTGTCTATACAGTTTTTTTTTAATTTAGTCACTCCTACATTAACTGTCTCTTGTGGTAGATTACTCCATGAATTGACCATTCTATTTCATAGGAAGTGCTGGTAGGCATTAGAGGCAGCCATGGTTCGTATTAGCTTTAAGTCATGAGTTCAGGTATGGGACATCACGTGGTTATTGAGAATCTTGTAAGTTTCTATCAAGTCTCGTCTTTCTGTCCTTTCCTTTTAGTTAGAGAGCTGGTGGCAGAAATTTTTAAATGATGTGCTCGTGTGCTAGAAGTGGATATTTAAAATCTAAAGTGAAATCTAAAGTGTGGATAAGTGTAAATCTATAAGAAACATTAATGATAACGTCTGGCATTATGTTATCGCTGCATTGTTAATTAACAGCTCATTGAAAATGCAAAAAAGGAGTCCATAAATCATTTGCTCGTTTCTGGTATTTGTTTTAACACCTTTTTCTTAGTCTAACATTGATATAAATTCAATTGCCAGACATGTATGTTTCTGCGTTAATGAATAATTAATATCTATTTTTTATTTTTCGATATATAAATATGTATTTAAATAATTTGCTTGTCAATCGAAGTATGGAAATAATTATTAGCTTATAAAAACAAAATGTCTGGCACCTTTATACTCCTGCGTTTAGGAAAGAAACAATTTTAAAATTTCAAAAAAAAAGTACATACTAACTTATTGCTCCCGTCTGGCGTTTGCTCCAATGATCCTATTATATGTAAAAACTGAATATTACCAAGCCACACGTTACTATCACTGATTTTTTTAAAGCCACGCGTTTATTTCAGTAAATATCACCAAAAATTAGAATATCGTAATTGTTTTTGTTGAAAAATACATTGTTTAACTATTTAATTTAACTATTGTTTAATACTATATTTTGCATATCGTAAGTGCAAAGTATTTATATAATAGAAGTTGTTCAATAATACCGATGAAGTTAAGGAGTATGATTCCGAAGAAAGTGATGATATTTAATTAGTACAGAAAATAAATATTTTTTATAAAAAATAATAATGTAAATGATGTTTTTGTAACTATTTTTATTTTGTTTAAAAGTTACTATAATTTTTATAGGCGTTTTTCCTTTTTTAAAGTAATTTACAAATATCACAAAAAATCAACGACACACGTCTGGCAATAACAATTTCTTGTTCTATGGATAAAAACAACAGTTTAAAAAAATAAAGATTTTTTTTTAATTTGTTTTCTTCAGCATTTCTGTCCTTTGAGAAATATGAATTCCATATCTGAACTGCACATTCAAGCAAGTGGCCTAAACTTAGAGTGTTTTATACACAAAGACGTTTTATACAAAAGTTATGTCCATTTGCACTAGTGGTGGGTAATCAAGACTTCTCGGAGTGTTTTAACTCACTTAACCTGCTCCGCTTGCAGATCTGACTCCTCTTATTTACTCCTTAACTCTTTTGATTCACCTACTTATAAGAGTCCGAGAGCGTTTCATTTCCTTTGCATAACCTTTGACCCTCCCTGTTGACGTCGTCCTCGGCACGTCTTAGACGGCCCCGACGCTCCAATTACTACTGCCAATGCGGTTCTTACACTACAATCACAGGCTACACATATACACCGTCCCCGCCGGCGGAGACGAGGACGTCACCTTTGCTTCACCGTGAACACGCCTTCAGCCAACACCTTTACCAGGTATCGGCACGTGCCTGGGCGCTTCTCACCGACTCGCGCTCCCGCGGTACCCTCCCAAAGCAACGCCCTAAGTCGAGGTCCGTTCCTTCCACCGGTCTACAAGAATTTATTCATTACGAAACAAAAAAAAAATAGGGCTTTTGAAGAATTCTACGAGACTTTTACAGAAGTGGTATCAATCAACTGTCCGTGAGGTGGCGAAAGTGTGTAAATAATATGGATCAACATTTCAACTAACATAATAAATATTTTTATAACAAATAAAAAATTCAGTTTCTCGTACAAATCGGTCATTTCATGGGTAAGCACCTAATATCTGTTTTAAAAAATATATCACGATTTTAGTGTCTCCTGAAAAATTTGTCTTAATGGAGTTAGTCTTAAGTAAACTAAGGTATCGATATATTTTCTTTCCTATTTAGAATGAAGATGACAGATAGCAGATACTGTCGTTAAAAAATGGTAAACATTAGCACATTTGCAAAATCGCTGCCTATCCTAAGGAATACGTTAGTAGATATGAAACAATTCCCATATTAATGAGTTCGCAGCCTCTACGGATTGTTTATAGCCTTTATGCCTTAGTGTTATTAATAAATTACCAGTTGATGTATGAATTTAAACACAAATTAAAGAAGTGAGTAAAGTTAAGCTTTCTATTTTAAACACAAAAAGCACTTAATTTGTATTAACACAAATTAAGTGTTTTTGTCTGTCTAAATGCTAATCACGCAAAATTCACTTAATAAATTGTGGTAAAACTTGGCGTTATTATAACTTATATTCTGGGTTAATATTTAATATACGTTAATTTTATTTAGACTGTAACCCATAACGAATGCTTGAAGTTCGTTTTTTGCCTAAATATGTAAAATAACAATGGGAATAAGCATATCTCCGTCGAAAACATCAGGATAAAAATAATAATTTGCTTCCGAGCAAGCAATCGCTCCCATCAAATGCTAAGAAATGAATGACGCGGTTTACGTGAAATCTGTCAATTCAGTTTGTTCTAGCTTTATACGCCTCATTAGATACGCCGGATCGGATTAGATTATAGGGTATCAAATGAAATCATTTATTTTGTTAGAACATGGTGTTAAAAGGGAATCAGAGCGAAATCAAACAACATGCACGTGTATAAATTGCAAGTCTATTTTGTAAGAGAAACAAAGTACGTCCAGGGCGGCGGTGCCCCTCATAGCACTTCGTAGCATTATTGTAGCACACGTAGCGGTCGTTGCTGACGTCACTAAGCGTGGCAGTGCTACGCAAATCTAAACGTTTTAATACTCGTTAAACAAAATATGTTAGAAAATATTATAATATGTATATCTATCTCAGGCTATCCTATGTTCTGCCTCAATTGGTGTGCAAAATTGAAGTTCACATTTAATACATTTCATTTACATTATTAGGTACACATAACGTTTTAATATTAATTGCGGTAGGATGGAATGAGGTGGAAAAGATAGATAGAAGTACAATGAATAGATAAGATACTCTTACAGTTCATGTAAATGAAGTCGCAGACACAGTTACATACAAATAAAACAAGCCCTCTCATCATTTCTTAGACTTGTTGAATATGACGTTATGGCATTTATTGAAAGAAGTAGTCTTATGATTTTATGTTTACTTATGCTAAACAAAATTATTTGTATTTCATGACTTTCTATATTTGGACGAGGAATTTCAGGTGGCCCACTAAAGAAAGGTATTTATCACTTGCACGATTAAATCGATAAATATCATGACGTCACTCGTATAGTAACTTAGGTCAGAGACCGGCAACCTTTTGGCCACATCCGCTAATATGTTGAAAAAAAAATTCAAAATATTTGTAGTTTGAATTTTTTCGGATAAGAAAAAAATGTGTCCGTAAATTGCAGGTTGCCCGCCACTGGCTTAGATAATATACACGTCATGCTTTGTGTTGCAATTTTGCCTATTTTTCCACAATTTTTAGTCAAATCATACATTACAAAGTTAGTTTTTATTGTGAAATTAGTCATGTGCACACGGACAGCATTGACGTCATATAATTCGATGCACATGATTAGCTATGTTCACTATAATTTTTCATGTCCCATGTAATCTTTTATTAGTTTCGTACTCGTAATTTGATTTGTCGATAACAGCCTATATATGACATACCACTGTTACAGGAGTATGTAACATACAGGAGGGTCACAAGCCGCTCTTTGCAATCATCAAATCGTAGATATTTCGTAAAATCCATAAAAACGTTAAGGCATTTCCGTTAATACGAGTACTATACTAGAAATCATTCAAATGTATATGAAAAGTAAATCAAAATATAAAGGACATAGAGTCACGACAAGAGTACCACACGACTGTATTATTGACGTTACCTTATTACAACTGCACTTGAATGACAGAGTTAGCGATAGTTTACTTCTTTAAATAATCACAAACTCATTTATACTCAATATTACACCAGTAAACAATGTTTCGAGTACCCGAATTCGGGTAAATCGAGGACTTGAGTTTGGGCTAACGACCAAATGTAATTGAGCCATTAGTATTGTACTGGTTTCCATTCAAGACCACGTAACATACGTAGTAGTAGGACATTTAATGCCCTCTGGCTATATAGACTGACAATTTAACCAATCAAGCAATGACCTTTATTGTTTGTTTATTGTTTGCGGGATGCAAAAACCCTAACGCCACCGTATTGGTTAAAGAATGTTGCCCATAGTGACTGGATGAGAAGAGCGGAATATCGACTTTCATGGTGCGCTTTGGGATAGTCCTATGTCCAACAGTAGAGAGACACAGGCTAATGGTATAATATGGTAATCATAAATACAAATACTACATATATTTATCTAATACACTTATCAACTAGGTACAGATACATTACGATACCATTGGTCATCGGCTAATTCGGAAACACCCGAACGCGTCATCCACTTCTATGAATTACGATACCTCTGATTGCATACTTTATTACGAGATAAATACAAAACATTATGAACGTGTCACGAGTCAGTGCAGAGAAATATTGAAAATATTGAAAACTAATGACATTATATCTTTATTTAATAAGTCACTATATTGCTAAATAATCGTATTACATTTTTCTACTTAGGTCTTATTTATTTATTTATGTATATTTAATTAATTATAATAAGTATCTATATTGTGTAATGTAAGTAGATATAACTTTATATTGCTTTTATTAGCCTTATTCACATTATAATAATATTTTGAAAAATCAACACCTATATGACAGCACCTACATATCAATAGTCAGTCAAACGTTACAGATCATTTAGATTTTGGTTGAACCTCTGGTGGTATGTATTCAATATCTTCCATGTCATAATCAGAATAACAGTAGTCTTCATTGTCACTTTCAGAATCATCAGAACTCTCAGAAGTATTAATTATTATACTATCAATAAACCCATCCATTGCATGTCCATATTTTCTATATTCATCTTCGCATTTGATTGCGTGATCGCAAACTTTTTTCATTCATCTGGACCATATGTTTTTCCAATAACAATATTTTTTTAGTGGTCATATTCATATCAACATTTCTTTGAGCTACATAACTCTTAAGCTGCGACCACGTTATGATGTTTTCAATCGGATTGGAATCCGCATGATATGGCGGTAATCTAAATACAGTGTGTCCATATTCAGCTAAAATTTTGTCAATAGAATATTCCACAAATCTTTCCTTATGATGAAGAATAACTTGTAAATTTGTGGCTTTGTCTAAGTTGGATCGAGGTTAATGTCATGTTTTACCAACCAGTTTATCATATCTTGCTTCAATGTATTTCAGATCGGAGGCTTTTCCACATATTTATTATGATATGCAGGATTATCAACGTCTAATACCGAATTTTTAGGTTAGTTAGTAATCAATTGATTACGTAGCCATTTTTCATAATTGTCTCTGTTCATCTCATTATGATAGTCTCCTGTTGTATCCCGGGAATAAATCCATTTTTACTGCCTGCGTGTAAATGAGACGTTGTCCTGTAGAAATGGCTTGTTTTATACCCTTTCCTCTAGAATCAGTCCAACTTTTACCTCTGTGTACATACATAAGTGACGTATGTACATACGTTTCATCCATTTATACAATTTACGACCTTTATTGTTTGTCTATTGTTTGAGGGATGCAAACAATATTTCCTGTCTTTAGATCGAAATCTTTTAATTAATTTTAAGAATTTTATCCGTTTTAAGCTTACATCATTCTTTTCCATCAAAACATTCCTGTTGTTGTTAGTTTTAGTGAACCGAAAACTCAACTGACGAAGAATTTTTCGCATCCTTTGAAACCAATGGCTTTAGTTTTAAAGACTTGAGTGTCGGCACTTGCTTAAACCCCAAATGAACCAGAACCAGACCAGAATCTTACACCAGAATAGTCAAAATCTTCAAGATTCAATAAGTTTTTGTTTTCTATCTACCTTGTTTTTGAGTTTTTGATGAATTCGACTCTTATAGTTGACTGTGGTGGATAATAATGTGGTTTTTTAAGGCGTTAGTGAAACATTTTGACATAAAAAGGTAATTAAATTCAGGTCGGTAACAGTTGACGAAAGCTTTATACATATAAAATTTATTATCTATTGACAAAAATATTTTTGGGGTATTAGTCGCTCTACGTATTTATGAATTCGATGTTTACCGAAGATATCCGAATATTCCCGATGGCCAATGTTTTCGTGCAAAATCTGTACACGAGGTTGCTATTGGGTCCCGAACTAGGATAACCCTGTATAACGGACACCCAGGTTTAGTTTATATTCTTAAATAGAGTTAAAAATATAGGTCATATTGGTTGTTAAAAATACAATTCTGGGGTCATCAAGTCATCATCGATACGTTGTGAACGAGCTCATCACGTTCACAGGCGAGATATCTCGCATCGTGGGTAACGAATGGCGGTCTCTTCCCACTTCCACTAAGCAAAGTTGGGAAGAGAGAGCTGCTCGCTGCAACGAAGAGACATCCGCGAGACTTGCTGAAGAGATGCGAGAATTGGCGCAGCATGTGAGTATCGTTTTTCTCTTTTTTTACAGAAAAAAAATGGTATAGAAATAAAAAGAGAAGACGACCAATAATTACTTAAAAATATAATTAATAATTTATTCTCTGATTATTAATATAATAAAGTCTTTCATATTCATTTAAATTTCATGGTACGAGTATTTGACATGTACAAATGGTGGACTTAGTGCCCTATGGCATTCTCTAATAAAATAAAAAATAAACGCGGGTGTAGTTTAGTTTAAAAATACTCTTTTAGTAATTATACATATAAAAATAATAGCATACATAAATACATAAGTAAATACAAACATATATCATACACGCGTACTTTATATAAACCAGATATACATACATACTATTATAATGCATAAGTGAACAGAAACGTTTAATTAAGAGGGCAGAGCGAAAAAGGATAAATCAGATAAGTCTGATGCTTTAAATAGTGATCCTGAAACAATCATTTAAAAATGTTTAAGGTATATATGTATATTTTTTTAAAATTTTAATTGCTGTGCTCTTGCAATTTGAATTGTTGTATGGATTTTTAGCACGAGTCCCGTCATTTAATGATACCTACAACATGTAATAAATAAATAATATAGATCGGTCACGGACCTGCAATACAAGCCATGAAAGTTGACGAACGTTGTTAAGTCTCCCAATGTACTGCCTATCCTGATTCGGATTCGGAGTATCAGGATTCCGAAAAGGATTGGGGAATAAATAGATAACAGTGGCGTGCACTTCATATAAGCAGATAAGCAAAGCTTATCCTTAGGAGTTTCGACCCACTGTTGAAACCTATATTTTTTTATTTTGAATTGTTGTTTTACTTTATTTTTCATTATTATAATATTTTGTATGTGTGTGGATATTGTGCATTTCATTAATTTCATTAATGTATTTAAAAGCGTATTTTGAGATTCATAAGATATCTTTTTACGCGTACGTACATTCACGAGTTGCAAGAGCTATATACGTGGATGACACTGAAAGTTTTTAGAATCTCAATAATAAAATCAGATTTAAAGATGGAAGTTGTTTTATTGTTTTTCAAAGTATTATCTGCGACAATCGATACACTTTTTTATGCGATGATTGTGTGAAGCATTCAGCCCACCCTTCTTTAGGCACCTCTTCAATAGTCGTTTGGAAGGCCGTTACCGCCTCTTCTATATTCATAAAACGTGACAGCTTTGAAAATTTAATGTAGTTTGACAAGCAAAGACTTCCATTTAAAAAAATCGAATTTGTTTTTTTTCTATCGTATTGTACAGTAGCCAGTTCTAAGAACTTTTAGTTTGACCTATCGTATAATATTTTAACTAATTAAAGAATCCACAAGGGAATTAATATTTACTTTTGCCCTCTGAAAAAATAGAAAAAAGAAGTGCATTTCGATGACGTTCGAGAGAAATGCAAAATTTATTGGTAATTTTCGTGATATTAAAATCAAGTTGGAAATTTGGTGTTTTGCATAAAACAAAAAGAATAACCATTATTTATTTTTTTTGATTTCCGAATATAATGTTACTTATGCTTTCGTCATTCTCCATTAAAGGATTTTTTTTTAAACTGGCTTTTTCTCGTAGACTCCAACGGAAATGACGTATGAGTGCGCGTGGGACACATGCGACTGTCAGTTCGAAGATCTCACGGATTGTATGGAGCATTGCATAGGCGAAGGCGGAAACAGTAAGTATTTATATATTAAACTAGCTGTTGCTTGCAGCTTCGCTTGCGTTGATTTAAATTGCTTTTACAAAATTTAAAAAAATACTGTATAAAAATGTTATTAGTGTAGTACCAGAATAATTTCTGAATTGGAATTTAAACGAGCAGTAAAAAATACAAAATAAGCAGCAAATCGTGATCAACAAAAGAAATTACTTTTGTATATCTAAAGTAAATAATTTTAAATTACTAGTATTTTCTGGTGCTCATGTAATTATTTCTCATTAAAAGTGTATCCTTAGAATACACCTTAAAAATATAAGTGATTCCGCAAAAAATTGGTATCCTGTAACACAATTTTGACAAAATTAAAATTATTTATACTGTAGAATACTTAGAGAAAACCGGTGTGCGGTTTCCCATCACTAAAATTTACCAGTGATGTGACACGCTTGGCGTTTGTTTACATACAATTTCGCGAACTTCCGTTGTCTATATCTATGCTTATAAGGAAATTATAATGTGGGTAGATAAAAATACTATAATGTTAAATCTACTATTTAACGCTGCCAGTGATCGGAACTTTCATTGAAACAAAGAAGCCTAAAGTGGAACGTAAGTGTTGCTCTGTTGAACAAGTTAAACACAAATACATTGTTTTTAACTCTATTTAATCAAATAGGATTATAAGGGTGCGTTTCCACAGAATCGGAGCTGGGCGGAGAGAAGAAGAGACGTACCGTAATTGACCAATCACATGGTTTGAAATCCACATCTCTTCTCCGCTCCGCATCAGTGGAAACAGTATTAGCGAAGAGGAGAATTGTTCAAAATATATGAGGACGCTGCCCCAAGCTGGATAGAACGGAGTAGTGCGGAGCGGGACAGAGCGGAGAGGAGCGGTCATCTCTGAGAAAACGCGTTTAACTGATAGGCGCTCCGTACAAGGCGATGTGACAAAACAACTCGTCTGCGCTCCGCTTTACTAGCTTCGCCCCGTTCACGTCCGCTCCGCGCTTCTCCTCTCCCCCAGCTCCGCTTCAGTGGAAACACCCATCTCTTTTAGCAGCTCCGCTCTTCTCTCCGCCCAGCTCCGCTTCTGTGGAAACGCACCCTTAAGCTTGTTCAACTTAACTCGTTTCTTAGCCCCTAGTTATTGTTATTTGCACCTCACGAAGGTCTGCGACTATATAATTAGCCTTATTCCTATTATAAGATTCTTATTTGCCCTTGATTTCTTGAGATCCAAGAAAATAAATATTTCGATGAAATTCGTTGTCCAATTTCTTCATTTCTTAGTTCACCCCGTAAAGAAATTCCGAGAGTAGCTCTCTCCATAACTCACTGAGCGAGCGGCTTTAAACTAGTGATGTAAAAACGAGCGTTGAACGCTTCCGGTATGATACCACCGATACCGCTTATGATACCATACATCATAAGGTTGGGTTACGTCAAAACAATCCATATATTTTGTAAAGTTTGTAATGGTGCGAACGCTCGGTTTTGCTAATACTAAACATAAAAAGGATTTGCGACAGAACGTCGACTGCCCCATGTCAAAACCTAGTAGGAAACAAATTAAAAAAAAAGTTTTTCTTTTTTTTTTAAAATAGACTTAAAGCTAGCCTCAAAACAATGCAATGTTTCGTAATTATGGAGATATGTACATCTTGAAAATTAATAGGTATCATGTAACATATGAGATAACTATGATATTTAAGGCATGATGTATCTAATATTTTGTATTGTGTGTAATAACGATCAAATTTTTATATTAACTTGCTATGTTTTAACTTAGCTATTTGAATGTTTTTGGGCTCTCCTGTAAAATTTATAAATGTAAAACACTTACTAGTTTTTGATACGGGGCAGTCGACGCGATACATTATATTTATAACACAATAATGCAATTCTGCTATATTTATTTCAGGCAACTAAGACAAATACAATATATATACTTCCCGGTCGAAAGTAATACACATCGGCCGTTAGAAAGGGAATATCGGTTAGCTTTGGTTTTGTAGAGTGTCGTCTCTGTCATGTGCCGTTACGACAGAGACGATGCTCTACAAAACAGAGCTACGCGATCATAGTCGAAGTGTATTACTTTCGGCCGGGATGTGTACCTTAATCTAGAATACATATATAATAATAAACTTAACTACAAACAGGCATTCTTGCACAGTCTCGTTTTTCTAAGCGCTGGCCAGGCGAAGCGCAACACCGCGATTTTTGAATGAATTTTTGATCTTATTCCAATGTCGACAAAGTTGATTGTTGTTTGTTAATGAAAACCGCGCTGCGCTTCGCCTGGTCTGCGCCACGCCTAAAGCGTCTAAATCCCTAATGGTATTTAGAACAAACCAGTGTTAACATACCTTTTCTCCCAACATACTCCAACGCAGCGGGTCACGTACAAACTCACATGCAACAACGCGGTTCGACCAACGAATTCCCTTGTCTATGGCGTAATTGTGCGCGCGTTAGGAAGGGACAGGCGCCCTTCCCTAACCTACCGCGTTTATTGCGTCACGTGAGGGACTTGCACGTCAACAAAGGGAATGGGAAGATGATGGCAGTACATGAGAGGTCCAGGTAAGTGAAACTATTGTGTAAGATATATGTTTCACGTACTTAAATTGAATCACGTTTTCTTTAAACATTATAAAAACATAAAATGTGTGTATGCAAACATGCAACATAAACTCATTGTCTCGTACTCTTAAGGTTCAATCGATGTTCTAAAAATGTTGTTTATGCGAACTAAAGTGATTATTTTATTACTAAAACTTATTTTTACATTAAAGGGAATAAATTTTATATAACGACTTTTTTAACTTGATTTTTTACCCAAAAAAGTTATTTACAATCAAGGCTCTGACTTTATTACTCTGCATTATTCACCATACGCAACTACGAACGCCTCACACTCCGTTCATAAACAGCTGCCAATTGAACCGCTACTATGAGGTCTATGTACCGGTAAATCGGTGCGAGTGTATCTCCGCGGCGCGAATGAGTTAGTGGGAAAAAATTGTTGCATTTTAAAAAGTTACAACAAATGTTTCATGAAAGAAATTCAGTGAACGCTATATAGATTTTTATGTAACCCTATTCTTATGTAATCCTTGGTCTTGTTTTTGAATTGCATTTTTGTTTTTGTCAGAAACTTCATGCCGTCAACTAAGAAGCCCCCGAAGGCTTATTCGACCAACTTCCGTAGCGGCGTCATGTCACCAGGAGGTAATTATTACAATTTTATATACATATTGAGGCAGTAGTAAACAATGTGATTTTTTTTCTTTTTGACTATTAATATCATACTGCGTTTCTTGTGTGATGAAGCCTAAAATGTTTCATAAACAGTCTAAAGGGGTACAAGAGGTACAAGTTTTCAACATCAAATAAACATTTTCCACTAATTACGAAAACGAAGAATTATTAAAAACGCGATAATAATAGTAATAGGATAATAAAAAATCTATTTAACTTATTACTTTTAAAGTTTCCATCTGCTTTTCATGTTCTTGTAAATCAAATCTTATACTAAAATTAGTCAGCTAATGCGTCAGCGGTAAAGTTTTATCTGAAAGGAGGCTTTGTTTTATTATCTACTTATATAAAAAACTCTTTGTAAAAATTCTCTTCAAATCTTAAAAATATTAAGGTTCTTTTTTGAAATAACCTTTTGAAAATGAACTTAATAATAGCTGGTTGTCACCATGTCCTACAACATGGCCCTTTTCATTTATGATTAAAACGGAGAATATTAAACTTTTTATATATTCAAAGTAATAATTCTATTAATTCTTTGTTTACCCAAACGTTGACTAGTAGAGAATGCCATCGTAAATTTCACATTTTGGCCGTGCAATTAAGTTAAGTAAATAAATAAAAGTAAGATTAAATGATTATCAATTTCTACTCACATTTTCTACAGAAAGTGATTTGCAGTATATCCAATATGTATAGTATAGCTTGTGACAGAGTAGTCTTTGTCATAAGCTTACAGGTTCATATAAATATTTACCATCATAATAAAGCGATTAGCTAATAATGATAGTATGTTTTCTGGTAACAGCTGGCAAACAGGATACTCAGACTAAAGGTAAGTAGCGATATAGATATAGAGGTAGATTTGTGGCATCAAGTATCCGACTGGAAGAACAATAGGAAGACATAGATAGAATTATTAGCCGTTTAAAGGTTAAAAACAGATTGAATCTGTTATCAATATTTTGCCTATATCTATCCGAACGACTAATCTGTATGATTGATGTTCATAAGACTAGAGAGCTTGTTACCTTTTGCCCAATAAACTGTGTTTTTAATATCATGAATTTTATGACTGAATGAGAAAGAATGTTTCATAATCACGTCATTCAAACTTAAAAAAATATAGGCAGCCGATTATGTTGATAATGCCCTGACTTGATTTTACTAAGATCTTGGGATCAAACACTTTAAACTCTAAACAAATATTAACACCCAAGTGTTATCCATTGGTCAGTTTAAAGACATTTTGTCGGAGTAACCAAGTAGTTTGTGTTCATATCTTCATTCATATCATTTTGTTCCTGTGAATTCATCAAGTTCATCATACAGGGAATGACTAGTGTGAACCACTACCATACTATACCATCAACCTGTCTCTTTCCATGGCTGGATTTAGGTTTCTCCCAAGGCTCGTTACCACCCATGATCTTTCGTGGCTGAATGGAAGAAGGAAAGAGTGAACCACTGCCATTGTGTTATTTATTTATTTCTCCAATTAGCAGCCTCTCTATCGGCGATGTCGCCGATGGCTCGCAACACGCCTTCCCCCGGCTCCGCAGGCGCTAATACCGGAGCAGGCGACCTGGCCAGTTTGACCGCTAGTGTAGTAAGGCCTGGCCTCGATCCTATATTTGTATCCGCGCCGCCTAAAGCGCAGAGGGTTACACATTCGGAAGCTTACATTAGGTAAGTATTTGAAAGTAATCAAAACGCATCCCATCCCATTGGGCAGTGCCGCATTGGGGTCTATAGCTCCGGACCCGCTTTCCGGGAGCTCCCAGCTCGACCATTTAAAAACTCTTATATCTAAAATTTATTAAATTGCTCGCCTTAAGAGGGCCTTTGCTCTCAAATAACCCTGGGCCTCCTTAATCCTCTTAACCTTAATCCGACACTGCCATTGGGAGGGGCAGCCGCTGGGCGCATTCGATTGGCCACTCACAGAACAATACCGTGAAATGTACTGCATATCCCGCTTTATCCTATTCATTCAATGTACGTACGTGTTTCGGTAGTGAGTGAGATTTGCCAGAGCCCATCATTCCCATCGTGTCATTCGAAAACTCGCTTCGGATGACATGTAATATTTCTCAAATCATTCCTTTTTGGCAGCAACTTTCCAAGTTAAAATAGACGGCAATGACTTATTTATTATTCAACTCAATACTCACAAGGAAATACCGAATGGGTAGCAAGTAGATAGTAGCAAACTTAAAGGTGGGTTAGGTTTCTCCGGTGACAGTAAAAAATAGGACTTCCGGGAAACGGGGCTCTGCTTTACTTATTCAAAAAGAGGTTGTTGTGTTGATCGTGATTTGCTGCTCATTCGTTATTTTTGATTTTTTTTTAAAGGCCCATATAATATATACCTTAACTAACATATACAATGTGTTACCGAAATAACGCGAAATCTAAAAACTGGTTATTCAGTATCGAGAGTAGAATATAAACTGTTATACAATAAGTTTTTTTTCACGCCCGGTCTGAGTAATGAGCATTATGAATGCTTTAGACATGACAACAAAACTTTATATATTTGTAACTTTTGACATTTTCCTTAAAATATTTTTTTTTCCATAAACGGTTTTATATAATTTAAAGTGGTTGATAGGTTTCATGTTTTGCGTTACTTGGGTGACACCTTGTATATACTAAATTTATCGTTTAAATACAAACCGATACTTACAACATTTCCACAGGTACATTGAAGGTCTCCACTCTGAACAGAAGTACATAACACCATGGGAGAAATCCCTCACTCCCATGCCAATAAATCCCGACCCAGCACACTTTAACATACACAAATTACCAACACATTGGATGACCGAGGAAGCAGTAAATGGCTACTTGTCCCAAGACAAAAGTCTATCGGAGACAGATGTACAGAAAATGGACCAAAATTCAAAGGTTCTGAAGGGATTGTGCGCCCTTCGAGATTTCCTGATGAAAGACGCATTGTACATTCATAAGAATATTTGATGACGTAAGGCTAAAGATCGGAGACGAAGGAAGCCTAAAAAAGATTTAGATTGTGGGTAGTATTAAAATTATATTACAATCTGACCTTGTGTATTTTTTAATATTATAGATATTCTACGAGTAAATAAACGTACAGTTCTTGATAGTTTTCATACATTTTGAAGACAACAAATGGGGCAATGCCATCTAGTGGTTTGAGTGGGTATTTATCAGTTAAGTGTGAGTCTGGCAAGTTAAATAGACTACGGAATAATTTAATAGAATCTGAATTATAGGAGTTACTAGTTTCAGAAAATAAAAAGCAAATTGTCTTAAAAAACTGATTTAAAACGCTAAAAAGCTTAACATTACTGTGCTATAAAATATGTACCATTGTCTATTTCTTTTCTGCATTCATTTATATCGCAGTATCTTAGATACAGAAGAGAAACACAAAACTATAAGTAATTGGAAATACAACCGAGGTCCTTAACGTTAAAACGATTTCTTCCAGGCAACCTTTTCTCACTAGACTATTCTATTATATAAATTATTTCTTAATTATAGAATTATTATTATTATTGTGGAGTGTAGGCTTTCTCGGCCGGTGTCCATATTAATTGAATCTTCCGGGCTACTTGGCCGAGGTCTTCTGGAATCTCTTTCTTTCTTCCAAACGTTTCGTCAACAACTGCGGTTGACATCTTCAGTGGCGACTGCGTTCACTTTCGGAGAGATGTTATCCCTTCGGCTTCTGGAGCGTAACTGCCTCGACGTTTTTTTTTTTTTATTTTAGTAAAGACAATCAAGGAAAACCCTGCATGGTCACCTGGTACCATCTAGTCTAGCTAGGCTAGTCTAGGTGGTACCAGGTAGTGCCGGACTACTACCGGCTAAAAAACCTTGATTGCCTCAACATCGTGTATGTCTAAGTTCTTGTGGCCCTGTGGCCTTTCAAGAGTCACCGGTCGTAACTGACTCGACGACTGTGGCGCACCGGTATTTATAGTGGGCGAGTGTAGTTGTGATTGTGTGTGTACCGACGTACCGATGATAGACTCCCCGTGAGAGGCGAGAGGGGGGGGGGGGGGGGGGACAAAAACAGACTCGGTACACACACAATCACAACTACCCTCGCCCACTATAAATATCGGTGCGTCGGTACACACACAATTACAACTACCCTCGCCCACTATAAATACCGGTGCGCCACAGTCGTCGAGTCAGTTGCGCTCTAGAAGCCGAAGAGATAACATCTCTCCGAAAGTGAACGCAGTCGCCACTGAAGATGTCAACCGCAGTTGTTGACGAAACGTTTGGGAGAAAGAAAAAGAGATTCCAGAAGACCTTGGCCAAGTAGCCCGGAAGATTCAATTAATATTATTATTATTTCTTACAGAAATGTTCGTTTTTCTGATTAAAATGAATATCAACAGCCTATTTTTTTACATTTGCCGCGTGTCTATTCGCCAGACTTTAAGAGTCTGTAAATAAATTTATTTGTTACGACTTTGTTACGTTTACACTAATTATGAAAGCTGATGAAGGAATAGAAATAATTATTTATGTGAAATTTTTCTAACAAGTCCAGCCGCACGCGGCGCTAGGTGTCTTATCGCTAATGTTAAAAGGCCATGGACATATTTTGACAAGGTAATTTCGTGGAAAAGTAACCAAACGTTACATCACGAGTAAATTTTAATGATGGGGAAATCACTCACCGATGAAATAAAACATCTCGCTTGACTCGTTTCATCACTTTTGACGTATTTTTACAATTGATTATAGCCTAATTATTACAATTAGGCAGTTTTGTGGTTTGTAACGATTTACTAGGTCGGAACAGATTGAACGAGCAGCCCGGATTTCGGGTACGCAGCGACGCACAGTTTCCGTTATCTATCCCTCTAGCTCTATGGTTAAACCAAAACTGTATGCATTTATTTATTCGTAGATTATTATGATTTTTTTTATCTATGGTATTTGATTTTAGACATAATTTAATAATATTCAATGTTTACTTTAAATCCATCGATCAAACAAAATACAGAAATGGATATAATGGATAAAAGTGATTAACATGATAGGCCAAGCAATAAAGCAAAGTATTAGCGATTGTGTGACATAAATCCTAGTAGGAAACCGACTGTGCGATCATATGAAAGACAGTCCGTAGATGGATTCCGTTATGTTTTCCACTCGGAAATGTTGTCTATTAATTTGTTATAACATTTTTAAACAAAAAATTGTTTTTTTTTTTTTTAGTTTTTTTGTTTATAAAATGAAGCAATGAAGAATGAAGCAATGAAGCAATCTTATAACCATGAGTGACACAAGTGACATATAAATATTACAATTATGAAAAGCTAAGTTACTACGTTCGAGCCTTTGCTTTAATTATTTGATTGAAGTCAATTACGTAAACAAATTTACCACAAAATATTCTATAATTGAAATTGTTTCGGTTTAATTAATAAAAAAATATAGTTTTGTTTATTACTATATCAGAGAGATTTTTTTATTCTGATATCTATCACCATTAGATAAGGAATATTACAGTAGGTACAAAAAATATCCCTAAAATCGGGGTAATTTTTGACGACTAAAAAATATTAAACGTAGGTTGGCAAACGGCACCTCATTGGAATCCCCTCTCGCTTCGCCGCTCACCTCTCGCTCGTCTTGTCATGTCAGTACCGATAGCATCGCCGTTGCGGATACACGAAAATATAGGTCACTTATTCTGTTGATACTGGGACGTTGTGATTGTTACGTTTTAAACTGTTTTTATGAAGATTTTATTTTGTATCTGTTATTTTTAATTTTCAGAACTATTTTTGTTATATTATATTGATATACTATTGACGACATGGAAAAGTCTATATCTACATAGTGAAGGAAGAAATATTACCTATTCTGGTTTTAATGTTTTTTGAAAAGGAGAAGGCCATTAAAATGTTCACCATTTCTGTCAACCAAGTCATCCAAAGAATGTGTGAAGCAAATGGAGTCTCGAAAATAACTTTAATGAGAATAAAAAATGAAGCCAAACCACCATCAAACAGCATCTTCCTTCGTTAGTATTGTTCCCCAATAAAATTATCAATACCGGGTAAAAAGAGAAAACCGAACTCTTAAGAAAATCGTACTGGATGATTTTGATCTGTGTAACACACACACACAATTATTATAGGTTTGTAGTACGCAAGAAAGCATTTTTAGTTGTTCAATTGTAATAGAGAAACTGCTAAAATTTTACATCATCAGACGTGAAGTGACAGACAAATAAAAGGAGGTCAATTAGAGCACCATTTACGCCATCAATGCCATCCTTTTAGAGCCCCAATACCTGTACAGGCTACATGTCTGTATATTGGTTGATCGATGTTTAAATCTATGTTAAGAATTCTATTGGGTTGTTTGGAAAGTAATTTCGTTATTCTCGTGAAAATGAAAGACAAGTTTCTTATACTATATATATATATATATATTCAGTTATAAATTAACTATTTTGGTCTAATACCTTTTGCTATTTTTCTGGTAGTATCATAATTCCACGCTCATGAAACGTCTGATCTTTGCTATAACAGACCAACCAAGCTATAACAGCTTTTGACGATTTACCAAACTTGTATAAGGTCCGACATTCCAGAACGTGGTGCATCTTTAATATCGAAATTGCCGAAACGAAATTTTGTGAACCAGTTTTGGGACTGGCGTACTGTCAACACATCTCCATACAGGTACAATATTTTCCTTGCTTTAACTTTATTCGTAACTTTTCGGTAATATAAAAGCAAAATATGCGGAAAATACTGCTTTTGATTTTCCATATTTGATAGGGCACCCAAAAAAATTGTTCTGAATCAAACAATTTTTTTTAATACAAATAAACCTTGAAATGTCAGCTATCAACATATATGACGATACCGGCTTAGGATGAAGTTGAATGGTTAAAAATACAATTAATTCCTGTGTTGGGAAAATACGAAATAACGTTCCGAACAACCCTAATATTATATATTACTTATTGTAATTGCACTTCGTTAGTTATAAGCGCTAATCACGTATTTAATTATAAGTGTAGGGTGTGTCCGAACCTTTCCCGAAGCCTGACAGCCCTTAATTTCCCTTAAAAGTATAGTAAATTTCCCCAAAAGTAGGCAGCGCAGCCGGACGCATCCCAACGTTTGTCACACTACACTGATGTTGGCATGTATCGTGGACGGTCTGCTCGTCTGCCGCCTTTTTCTATAAAAAGTCCATGAACGTATTTTGACATAAAATACATACATAAGTACGTAGTTTTTGTAAAAAATTCATAACACTATGCTCAAAATCATGAGCAGAATCCATGGTTTCAACGTTCCCGAACCTTGTAGGTTCGAACTCACCCTAAATATATAGGTATTTCCTAATTTGACACTCAATGATTTGAAATATAGATGCTGAAATTCAATGTTTGTGTACTTATTATCCCTTTTATGTTGATTTAATTCGTGTTGTGAACTGTGAACGTTGTGCACATTATCTGAAAAAAAGGACCTTATTGTCTGTTTTAATTTTCCAGATATTGACACTTAGTGTCTATTGCAATTAAACAACTTTTAACGGTTTAAATCGCGTATATTTGACATGATTTATATCCCGACGTTTCGAACACTTTGCAGTGGACGTGGTCACGGGGTGACTAATTGATTTTATTTGTCACTTGAGTTATTAAGAAATTATTACTACCGTCTGAAATTTTTTGAACTACCGTCTGAAATTTTTTTTAATCATAACATTCCCTATGCACGCAGTATTCGCTCACGGTGTCCAGAGGTCTTGCAGTATGGCGTTGGCCTTGTGATTTAATTAATTTAATGACTGGATCCCAAGCTGGTGGTACTTGCCAACCATCTTCTCTATTGAAATTTGGGTGTTTCTTAATTTCAATAGCCTCGCGTAACATTCTTGGCATGTACCGGGTCTCTCTAGCGAGGATTTGTGGATTATCAAATCGAATGTAATGGTTGGGTTTGTCCAGAGCATGTTCACAAACTGCAGACTTGGTCGAGCGTCTGTTCTTCATGTCAGCTATGTGTTCTTTTATCCGGATACCGATGCTCCTCTTTGTTTGCCCAATGTATGATAACCCGCATTCACAATCAAGCTTGTAAACACCTGCATCTTGTAGGGGGATATTGCTCTTGACCGGTCTTAAAAATTGGCTAATCTTCTTGTGCGGCTTGAAGTAAGTTTTAATTGAAGCTCGTCTTAAGATATTGCCAATTTTGTCAGTGATGCCCTTGATGTATGGTAAGATGGCAGGTTGTCGCTCAACTGTAGGAGGCTTGGGGCGGCTTCTGTGACGCATTCGTGGGAGTTTGTGATTGTTGCTTCGTAGTACTTGTTTCACATGCAGAAGCTCTTCCTCGAGGTGGTCAGTGTCACAGATGCCGTGTGCTCTCTGTAACAAAGATTTGCCTACGGTAGTCAACTGACATGGATGGTGATGGGAGTTACCATTGAGATATTTATCTGTATGGGTGGGTTTCCTATACACAGTATGACCAAGAGAGTTGTCAGGATTTCTGATGACTGAAATGTCAAGGAAAGCCAAGGATTTATTGACCTCAGACTCCATAGTAAATTGGATTTTATCATGTAACGAGTTTAAATGATTTAGGAATGCAGAAACATTATTTTTGGGGAGGACGGCAAAAGTATCGTCTACGTACCGTTTGTAGATCTTCGGCATAGCCACAGCTCTGGTGAAAGCCTTCTCCTCGAAGTCTTCCATGAAAATATCGGCGACAACGGGGGAGACTGGAGAGCCCATTGCTACACCATCGATCTGTATGTAGAATTTATTATCCCAGAATAGGTAGCCAGATGTTAGGCAGTGTTCTAGTAGTTCTGCATATTCTATGGGTAGGTCGTGTTCAGTTAGTTTTCTCTTGACAATTTCAATGCAATCATGTACAGGTAAGCATGTAAATAATGATTGTACATCAAAGCTGACCATTATTTCATCATCAGTCAATTGTAGATGTTTGATTTGGCTGACAAAATGGTAAGAATCCTTGACATGCGCACTCGTTTGACCACGAAGTGGAGACAGTATTTTAGCAAGATGTTGAGCTAGTTTGTATGTCGGCGAGTCAATTTGGCTTACAATTGGGCGCAAAGGGACGTCATTTTTGTGTATTTTCGGTAATCCATACAGTTTTGGTGGTTTCACACACGAAGGTACCAGTGCCGTGACGTCTAAACCAAGTGTGTCGGAGTGTTTACTAATTATTTCTTTAGTTTTAGTTACAATTTTGGCCGTGGGATCGCTTTTTACTGGTTTGTAGGTGCTTTCGTCCGACAATAGTTCTTGTATTTTTAGGTTATAATCTGACGTATCCATGATCACAGTGGAATTACCTTTATCTGCTCGAAGTATGGTTATGTCTGGATTTTTGCGTAGGTTGGTGAGTGCAAGATATTGTTCACGAGGTAGATTCGGTGTGGGCACTTTACTTCGACGCAAGACAGCAGAGATATCTTGGCGTAACGCCTCCAAATCTTCCTTCTTTACATTGTTTTTTGTGAGACAATGTTCCACGGAGCAAATTATCGCTTTATTATAGCTTTGGTCACAATTTGTGAGAGTTTGAATGAAACAACACCATTATTTGGCAATTTGTAGGTTTATTTACTTCTTTCTCTACGAGGAAATTAAAGCTAAACTTATCTAAATTAATGATCACTTTGAAAAAATATTGTTTGAAAAATAAAGGGAAATTTCCCATTCTGCCCCACCCCCCGGGGTACAATGGGAAATGAACCCGGGGCACGATGGGGTACTAATTATTGGCATAGTTCACAGATGAGAACACTGTCATCGTCGTCACTATTTAGACCAGCACACGCCAAATGTGCCCATTTTTTACAAATGCTATAAGACCACTAGCCTTCATTGGACTTGGAGTATAAATCATGGCAATACAAGCAGATCGCGTCTTCATCTTCCGAGCTTTCTTCAGATTCAGTTCCGATTCTTTTTTGTTTCTTTCTTCTTGTTTCATCTTTGTTTTTGTTTAAAATTTTCTACGTCTTCTGAGTGTTCTTCAGGTGTAGTTCTGATTCTTTTTTGTTTCTTTGGCTTAGCTTTCATTCCTTCAGGTATGTCTTCTTTACCTTTTAACGTCAGTCTTGTTTATTTTTTTCTACTTTCGCTTTATTGATATTTTGTGTCTTTTTAATAGATTCTTCTAATTCAGTCTTGTAAGGTGAAGCGGTCAGGATTGCCGTTTTTCCACCCTTTCTTGTAACTCTTTTCATTCCAGCTTTCACTTTTGGCAACGGGATTAGCAATGTAGACCAGGACAGGACT
This sequence comes from Sesia apiformis, assembly GCA_914767545.1. Lineage (NCBI taxonomy): Eukaryota > Metazoa > Arthropoda > Insecta > Lepidoptera > Sesiidae > Sesia > Sesia apiformis. The sequence continues at coordinate 5,988,478 of OU611970.1, read as the reverse complement.
GTCGGCTAGTTTTTCTTATATATGAACGCACCATCTGCAGATGAAATAAAAATGCGTATTTATATGAGAAGTACAAATATTTAAGGGGCGGAACGGGGTATACCCCATTGTGCCCCACCCATTGTGCCCCGACGCACCGTTCACGTAAACACGAGTGTTATGACCGGTTATATTTATTGGACTTGAGTTATCACTAGACGTTTAGTTAGTCAAAAGTATGTTTAAACAAACATGTAATGTTAATATCCGAACAAAGAATAGTGTATAGTGTAATTACCTTGGTATTGCATAGCAAAATTAAAATTTGCAAGCTTTTTCGTCGACCTTCGATAAAATCCAAACTAAGCGCACTCTCACACTGACAGCGGCCACTCCGTATAGCGCAGCACAGCGGACCGAACGTTGTGCGCGATGGTCACGCATCTCTGTTGCCTGTAGCGAGCACAACGCCTCTTTCCCGTTCCGCCCCGGTACCCCGTTCTACCCTGGGTTCCCCTACATGATTGCATTGAAATTGTCAAGAGAAAACTAACTGAACACGACCTACCCATAGAATATGCAGAACTACTAGAACACTGCCTAACATCTGGCTACCTATTCTGGGATAATAAATTCTACATACAGATCGATGGTGTAGCAATGGGCTCTCCAGTCTCCCCCGTTGTCGCCGATATTTTCATGGAAGACTTCGAGGAGAAGGCTTTCACCAGAGCTGTGGCTATGCCGAAGATCTACAAACGGTACGTAGACGATACTTTTGCCGTCCTCCCCAAAAATAATGTTTCTGCATTCCTAAATCATTTAAACTCGTTACATGATAAAATCCAATTTACTATGGAGTCTGAGGTCAATAAATCCTTGGCTTTCCTTGACATTTCAGTCATCAGAAATCCTGACAACTCTCTTGGTCATACTGTGTATAGGAAACCCACCCATACAGATAAATATCTCAATGGTAACTCCCATCACCATCCATGTCAGTTGACTACCGTAGGCAAATCTTTGTTACAGAGAGCACACGGCATCTGTGACACTGACCACCTCGAGGAAGAGCTTCTGCATGTGAAACAAGTACTACGAAGCAACAATCACAAACTCCCACGAATGCGTCACAGAAGCCGCCCCAAGCCTCCTACAGTTGAGCGACAACCTGCCATCTTACCATACATCAAGGGCATCACTGACAAAATTGGCAATATCTTAAGACGAGCTTCAATTAAAACTTACTTCAAGCCGCACAAGAAGATTAGCCAATTTTTAAGACCGGTCAAGAGCAATATCCCCCTACAAGATGCAGGTGTTTACAAGCTTGATTGTGAATGCGGGTTATCATACATTGGGCAAACAAAGAGGAGCATCGGTATCCGGATAAAAGAACACATAGCTGACATGAAGAACAGACGCTCGACCAAGTCTGCAGTTTGTGAACATGCTCTGGACAAACCCAACCATTACATTCGATTTGATAATCCACAAATCCTCGCTAGAGAGACCCGGTACATGCCAAGAATGTTACGCGAGGCTATTGAAATTAAGAAACACCCAAATTTCAATAGAGAAGATGGTTGGCAAGTACCACCAGCTTGGGATCCAGTCATTAAATTAATTAAATCACAAGGCCAACGCCATACTGCAAGACCTCTGGACACCGTGAGCGAATACTGCGTGCATAGGGAATGTTATGATTAAAAAAAATTTCAGACGGTAGTTCAAAAAATTTCAGACGGTAGTAATAATTTCTTAATAACTCAAGTGACAAATAAAATCAATTAGTCACCCCGTGACCACGTCCACTGCAAAGTGTTCGAAACGTCGGGATATAAATCATGTCAAATATACGCGATTTAAACCGTTAAAAGTTGTTTAATTGCAATGTATAGTAATCGCGAAAACCTAAGAAAATACTTAGTGTCTAGTGAAATCTTAGAACAAATTAATTAATTTATCTTAAAAATTATTTATGTCGTATAATAAGTAGTCTGAAATTTTGCAGACTTTTTGAACGTATGACTAGCGTGCTATATTACTGGCAACACGGATCATTGGCGGGAAAGTGATATACCGTTTGACAGCTGACTTTTTTTTGTAATGGCGGCAAATTGAAATTACAATTTTTCTATTTTTTTAACAATTTTAAAATGGTAGTTAATAAGGAGAAAATTAGATAGTTATACATTTTTTTTTGCGACAAGTTTATGAATGATTCTAGGGCCTGAAAAGAAATTTGTGGTGTTTACGGAGATGCTTTATCTAAAACTACTGCAAAAAAAAATGATTCAGTCGATTCAGGTCTAGTAATTTTGATGTGAATGATGTTCCTAGCTGTGGTCGTCCTATGGTACCTAAATGTTGATGTTATCATTGAAACCATAGAAGCGGATCGACACATACGCAGTCATCAAATTGCGGAAGAGCTTAGCATTCACCACTCAAACAGTTTTGGATCACCTGCATAAACTGAATTTTGTAAAAAAGCTTGATGTTCGGGTGCCGCATGATTTAAATGACAGAAACTTGGTGAATAGAATTTCCACATGCGAGATGTTACTAAAATGAAATGAAATCGATCCATTTCTGAAGAGATTGGTAGCAGGCGATGAGAAGCAGATCACCTACGATAAGTGTTCGAAAATGATCTTGGTCTAAGCGAGGTGATGTGAGCTATCACAAATAGTCCCAAAGCCAGCCCTCACTCTGAACAAAGTCATGTTATTTGTATGGTGGGACTGTAAAGGCATTGTGTATTACGAGTTTTTTTCCACATGGCCAAACGATTAATTCTGATGTCTACTGTCAGTAATTGGTAAAATTGAAACAACCACTCGAAGACAAACACCCAAAGTTAATGAATAGAAAAGGTGTAGTTTTCCATCACGACAATGCTCAACCGCATACATCTTTGATGACTAAACAAAAATTGATGGACCTTGGCTGGGAAGTTTTAATGCAGCCTCCATACAGTTCAGACATAGCACCTTCGGATTATCATTTATTCCGCTATTTATAAAATACTCCAAATGGAGTAATATTACATTCAAGAGACGCCTGTGTAAACCATTCACCTATATCAGTTTTGCGCTCAGAAACCCCAAAAAATTTATAGCGATGGGATAATGGCTCTGCCAGAAAAAAGGTGAAAGTTTATTTATGGACTTATTTACTCGAATTTTATGGACAATATTCCGTTTAATAAATATTTATGTAGTACAAAAAAGTATATTATTTTCACTATAAAAAAGCCGCAAACTTATCAAACTACTCGTACCTAAGGTGTACGGCTTTTCTATGACCATGCACCCGTCCACGTTGCCGCAGTTGCGAAACCTGATGTTTCAATGTGTGCCTTCACAGAAATTCTCTATCCACGCTATAGTCAGGACTATAGGGCTATAGAATTGGCTCCCAGTGATTAGTATTTGTTTTCAAAACTCAAGGCACACTTAAGAACGCTGCGGTTTTCGCCCATTTTGAAGAAACTTCTGACTATTTTGATACTGGGATAGAGACTATTTATACGGCATAAAGAAGATATGCCGACTGTATCAACCTTATAGGTTGCTTTCCCCTGCTTAGGTCTTCGGCGTGGTATTTTGAACGCCTTTGTGTCAATCATTCTTCCGAAACACTTCATCTAGGTACATGGTGTTGTAGCTCTCCTGATAGATCTTTCTCACCGCATAGATCGTAGGCGCGATTGGTAAGTGATGTGACAACAGACGCTAAGTGTCTTGGGTGGTGGTGTGAAGTTCCGTGTTGGTATTTATCAGTGTGCGTTGGCTTTCGATATACCGAGACGAACATATCTTCATATATAAGAACCCAATAGATAGTCGTATTGGACTCAACTTTACATGTTCAACTTCTATGGACAGACTAAATGTTATAACTTCTGGTCCACCTGCCGTTGACCTAATTACGACTATCAAGATCGAGGCTAGAAGAACAATAAATAAAAAATAAGTTTACCTATAGCAGCGAAGATCGCCATTGATGTTAAGTTACCTCGCACATAGAACATGCGAAAATGGCGACTGTTTGAGTTTCAATAGATGATACTGATTATTCAATTTTTTTTGGTGTTTTCTTTAATCATGTTATTTTTATATATATTTTTTGTGATTATAATGACTTAAGTACTTAAGAAAAAAATACATTCATGTTCCCTATTCTCATTAATGCATCAGAATTACTGAAGTAGTAATAGTTCTATAGAATATGAACACTTCCATTTTCGTCATTGTAGATTTCAATTATTACATTTTTAAGTAAATGCATAATCTTCAAAATAATATTGTTATTGATAAAATTATTTTTATCTAAAACTTCCAAAAACTTCGCAATTTGTCAATCTAGAACGCAGCCTTGTTATTTGATGTTTGATTGTCAGTGTCACACATCTGTCAATCAATATTATTAAACAATGCCGCAAATGAACACCCCGGCTTCAATATTTAGATTAAATTCCTATAAATTAAAAGATAAACCGCGCTTTATTACAAGTTCTTTAGTGTTATAAAAGGTTAATGGTCCTAATGATTGTTTTTATGGAAAATATACATTTTGCTAAGTAAAAGACGTCGTGGGTAGACTGCTAGCCAAGGTGGTCGAGTGCGACGATAGGTAGAGACGATGGTATCGAGCTGAACAATCTTGGAACTCGACCTTCTTCACGAAACCAGAAGAAGTTGGACCCTGTAAGTAAATTTAATCAGTTTGCTTACATTAACCTGTAGAGATGTTTCGTTCATCATTGTTACCATATAATAGCGAATTTACACAGTTTTATTATTGACCTTACCGTACGGTTTTCTAACCTATAGTTGGTCTTATTGTTAGAGCATTTTCTTTTAGACAACCTTTAGGTGGGAGACCTATGAGAGTAAATAGTATAAGAATAATATGTAGATTTTGTACATTTAATAATTGCTAGAAGCAAATGTCTTGAAAATATATTTATATACATACTAAACCAAGCCCCTTTCCTCGGATTGTAGACTAGTGAGGATGTGTGTAAAGAAAATATATTTCTTTCATCTGAGTTTTGCGGCGCTTCGCGCTGTCGGTAAAACTATTCGTATTATGGTGTCGGTAAAACAGTGTGGGCGTCAGGTGAAGAGAATTGTTCTGTAGGTAGACAAAATTGTAAAGTTGTAGGTAGACATAAAATAATAGATTTTAAAAAAGGATTGAAGATTAAACATTATATGTCGTTTCTTTGAATATCAAAGCAACACCAAATAAGTTTGTTTCACTCCACAATCCTTTATAAAACCCTTTATAAAACGACATATTTGGTTACAAAAGTCAATTGAAAATGGAGAAACTTCGTTTCGAATTTACATTATTGCCTGCAAGTGATCCAAAAACAAACATTTATAGTATAACCTCAATAACCACAAGTGATAATAAAGTGTATGCAATACCAGAAGCCCTACAATCAGTGAGTCTTCATAAAGAAATAATAAAAACAAATGCTTACAGCAAAGTAAAAAACAGTATAGTGAAAAGATACCAGAAAAGAAAGGTATGGATAACAATAACAGATGAACTAAAAAAAACTTACATAGATGAGGATGGTAATTTACAGTTTGGGGGTCAATTTCTAGAAGAATTGAATCCAGAACAAGTTGCTGCAGCACAACAACAAGAAACAGGTACATTAGGAAAACTTTTTGAGAAATTCATGGAAAATATACAGGAAAATAGACCACAGAATTTAAAATACATCGCAGAGAGGTTTGTGCTTGAGAAATTTACAACCAAGAATACGAATGCAAACCAGTGGATTGATATTTTTGAAAAAGAATGCATACGCTTTGATGTAACGAAGGATGAAAATAAAATTGAAATACTCAGATTGTTTATGGATAAAAGTTGCGCAGATTGGTACAGTTCCATGATTATAAAATTGACAATGAACTCAGAGTGGTCAATGTGGAAAACCAAATTCTGTGAATCATTTACAAACAAGGGATGGAACCCAGTCACTTATGCTCTATTATTTAAATATAGAGAAGGTTCATTGTTGAATTACGCCATAAGGAAAGAAAAACTTATACTGGAAATGAGAAAATCGATTGATACAGGTACTTTGGTGGATCTTATTGCAGTTGGGTTACCAGAATACATACTCAATAAGATTAATAGAGAAGCATTAACAGACACAGTGGATTTGTTTAATGAGGTGAGCAAATATGAACACATGGTAAATAGAAAAAGTTTTTTACCTACGAGAATATATGGAAATTCAAAAAATTATAGTAAAAATGAAAAACAAACCCCATGTAAAATGTGTGAAAAGTTAAATAAAGAAACTCGTTATCACTCGGAAGCTACATGCTGGTTTAGAACAAGAGAGAATGATAAGGAAAAGAAAAATATCATTAAACATGTAAATAACACCGTGATAGAAGCTGAGTTAAACGAAACTAATCAAAAAAACGAATAGTGACACCATTAATAAATGTCAAGCTACTATTAAATGATACAGTAGAAGTAAATGGAATTTATGATTCAGGTTCAAACGTTTCTCTGATAAATTCTAAATTATTAAAACTAAAAGGAGAAGGAAACAATTTGAATGAAACAGATTTAGTAACGATTAATGGTGTTAAAAAAACAAGTGGTTTGACTAATTTAAAAGTAAAAATATTTGAAATTGAAAAAAGTGTTGATGTATACATTATTAATGAACAAAATTTCAAATATGATTTTTTGATAGGATTAGATTTGATAAAAACATTCAAACTAATCCAAAATGAAGACTTGAAAATAACTCAGAAACAGTCCCAGAATATTGAAAATACAAAAAAGGTGGAAGAAATTTCTACAAATAACAGAAGAATTTAGCATCAAGCTTTTAAGAAACATACATGAAAACCTGTGCCATATTGGAATTGGACAAATGCAGAAAACGATTAGTCCGCTCTACACAGCCAAAAATTTGACAAAAAATATTGAAAAAGTTTGTAGAAGCTGTGAAATTTGTATAAAAAATAAAACAAGAGGACACGACAAATATGGGTTTATGTCTCATCTAGGCCCGGCCACAAAGCCTTTCGAAATAATTTCAATTGACACAATTGGAGGTTTTGGAGGTACAAGATCAACAAAAAAATATCTACATCTGTTGGTAGATCATTTTACTAGATACGCATTTATTCTAACATCAAAAACTCAGAGTGCAAATGATTTTGAAAAACTAGTCAAGAATATAACAGAATCGGAGGATATTGGTATGCTTCTAACAGACCAATACCCGGGAATTAATTCTAAAGAGTTCAAGAAATTCTTAAATGACAAGCAGATACCAATTGTATTTACAGCAGTAAATGCACCACTCTCGAATGGCCTAAATGAAAGACTAAATCAAACACTAGTAAACAAAATAAGATGCAAAATAAATGAAAGAGTGAAAAAGAAAGCTTGGACAACAATAGCTCAAGAATGCGTAAATAAATACAATGAAACTAACCACACAGTTACTGGCTTTTCACCAAGTTATCTTTTATATGGTACGGATGTTACGATTTTACCGAAAGAATTAAAACAAGAAAAATCACGTAGTGACTGGATCAGAGACAGAAGAACAGCACTTGAGAATACAATAAAATCACACAATTACAACAAAACACGATACGACAAAAATCTAAAATATTGGGAATTTAATGTAGGAGACATGGTGTACGTGGAAAATGGAAACAAGTTAAACAGGAGGAAATTAGATGAACTGAGAATTGGACCATATGAGATTATTGAAAAAATATCTAACACAATATATAGGATAGATACTGGACACAAAAAAACGGAATCAAATCTTTTTCATATTACAAAACTTATTCCAGTCCCTATAAAATTATATGAAGATAGAGAAACAAAAGAAACAGAAGAAGATGGGTGAATATGGCGAAAGTTTTCTTTCCTAGGGGGGGAGATGTAAAGAAAATATATTTCTTTCATCTGAGTTTTGCGGCGCTTCGCGCTGTCGGTAAAACTATTCGTATTATGGTGTCGGTAAAACAGTGTGGGCGTCAGGTGAAGAGAATTGTTCTGTAGGTAGACAAAATTGTAAAGTTGTAGGTAGACATAAAATAATAGATTTTAAAAAAGGATTGAAGATTAAACATTATATGTCGTTTCTTTGAATATCAAAGCAACACCAAATAAGTTTGTTTCACTCCACAATCCTTTATAAAACCCTTTATATGTGTTTGCAGATTTTTCATTAAATGCATTAAATATTTGTAACAAAAATATGATGTGGAGTACTAGACGCACACAATACTGCGACAGTGGTTGGAAGCGAGTATGTGAGTCATTCCTACTTCACCATTTTGCACTCTGTACTGCCCACTCCACGCACGCTCTTCGCCGACATCCAGGAACAATAACTACAGTGCATGAGTAGGCGGAAGAAGGTGACACCCCTAAAGACCTGCCTACTTATTCCTGTGATTGACTTGGTGGGCATGTCCACATGGTGGTGGCTAAGACTTCATTCCAACTAATACCCACATTTCTTTATCTTTTCTGCTCTTCTGGTATTAACATAAATGCAACACACACTGTTAATAAATATAAAAACAGGCTCTTTGAAGGAATGTGATATTGAATCTAATATTGCATCAGCACACTTGATTCATTGGCAAGTGTACCAGTTCACGGCAAATGAAAGTGATGCAATGATTATGCAAACAAACTTAACTCTTTTAACTCTAAAATGAAGGCAATATTTGCCACTTACTCAAAGAAGATACACAATTTGCAACTAATTTCAGTTCAATATATGACATAAAGGAGCAAAATTCTGACATGCAATGCCTTTGATTTTTAACACAAAAATATGATGAATTGACTAGAAACAAAGATAAATTGGAGGCAGAGAGGAAACAAATTTCCAAATATATATATTTACTTGTAAGAAAAGTTGAATACTTGGAATGCAATTTCCGTTGTACTAGTTTAGAAATATGGAACATACATAAAAAGGCAAGGAGACAAAAAATTACTTGTCAAATTTAATTATTCAGACATTTCAAATTTTAAGCTAATAATACAAGTTTTTGAGCTTTGAGCTCTTCTATAGGTGAAATGAAAGTTTCTTTACATTTCTGAGTAAATATTTTAAATAGCTCATTTCTTTGTATTGACATTTAATGTAATACATTTTGAAATATTTCTTTATTCACCCTGTAGTACTCAATCTCTCCCATACCATGTTTTAGCAAAAACGCGCATAGTAAGAACTTCAGAGCTGTGTTTCTTCCACTAAAATTCATTAATTCAAGAAGGAAAATATACAATTATACGTAGTATATAATTCCATTGACACATAGTGCACTAATATTTCTGTAAATTAACACAAATCACGAGAAAAAATAAAATAATGTGCGTCAATTTCGAAGTAAAATTCTGGCATTGAACTGCAATTTTTTATCATTAATTAAAGATTTTTTTTAATTATACTTTGAATAAAATCAATTTTGTACATAATTAAAACGAAAACATAAGTATTTTTATAAATTATGATGATTTATTATATATATTTTTTAAAATCACAAAATCGCTATAATATATTTTCGGGGATTCTCGCGTCGGGCATTAGTATGGCGCGAGCGATCATCGAGGTAAGACCTCTATCAGTTTCACCGCGCTCCGATCGCACGCGTTTACGAAACATTATACAAGGATTGCAACGACTTGATCAATTAAATTTTTTATTTTTTTGTTTAGTTGATATACTAAAATATTATAGTGGTTGTTTTTTGAAGTCTATTGCACATGTTTGATTTTTGTTTAAATATTGCCAGTATTTAAAAAAAAAATTATTTTTAGCAATGGGAAGAAAAGATTCCGTTTACCATTGTGTGAAATTAAGAAAACGTCATAACTATGCAGCGTTGAAAAAAGCAAGAGAAGCCACATATTTTTTTTTTTCGATGTAACCATAAATTTCAAATTGAAATTTGAAATAATTTTAATAATCTTTATACGGCATTTTCAAATTATTGTCCTCTGACAACGCCATTTTTTAGAAGGATCGTCTCACGCAATAGAATCGGAAGATCGTGGATCTGGAAAAATCGTTAGTATTTAAAATTATTTATAAAATATATTTTTTTTATTTTATTATATGGACGGTCCACTTGATATACAAAATGGTTGTTACCGCTCATGTACAACTGCAACATCAGAGGGGTCACTGATGCGCTGCCGGTCCTGCAGTACTTACTGTACCTATCGACGAAGAGTACCTACTGTTTTTTAGGGGGTTCTATCACCTGATGGGTTGTGTGATGAAGGTCTGGTTGAAGTAAAGTGTCCTAGCTCTGCTTTTGGAATGGATCCTATTCAAGAAAAGAAATTAAAATGTTTCAAGTTGGACAGTCGATCTCAAATCGTTCTGAACCCAAACAACAATTGGCATTTTCAAAATCAGGGCCAGTTGCACATTGCTAAAAAAAACTATATGTTTGTTTGCAGTGTGGACTGGTTCAGAATTTCTGCTGAAAGTCGTGAGACGTCATCCCTGTAGACACAGGGATGACGATTTTTGGAATGAAAAAAATGTTACCGAAGTTAACTCAACAATAACTTAATTTTACAATATTTGCATCTTACCAGAAGTCATAGATCCAAGAAAGTCTCGGTCTATGCCTTTACGGCAAATATTTATTTAAGAGCTATTTAAATTGAATTACGCGCTACAAGTTTCGGTAAATTCGAGTACAGTGATTGCTTCGTCAGTCCGAAGATGTTATTATACTCTGATACTGGAATAAACATTTTGATCCAGTAAATTATTATGTCAGTATAGTGTTATGCACATTACTACAGATTTTATTTTTATAACAGAGTAATAAACAATTCTTTATTTAGTTGTGTGGGTATCAGTTAATAAAGCAGTTGTATCTTGCACTTAGAACAAGTAGGTAGTTTTATTTTAAACCTATAAATACTACATATACTTCATTATTTTAAAAAATTGTTTTTATTCAAAGTATCAAAACTTCTTTCCATAGTTACGTTATAGAGGCGGGGGCATGAACTATCGTCAATCGCGTTGCGTTGTAATTACCTAAACTTGCTTTAGTCATTTTTGTGAAATGGCTCTTAAATGGAGAGAGATGAATGAAATTTGTAGAGAATCAAGAAAGTGCGTATCGGAAAGAGCCCACGCAAGTACGGCGCGTATCTCTCATGATTCGGTCCTTATAACCGTAAGGTTGGCAGGGCCACGGGTGGTGGAGCTTTTAAAAAAACGATCTAAAAAGGATTTACAATCGAAAAAAGGCAGGTTTATATTTGAAATTTTGGGGCGTGATATGTTCCCTGCAAAAGTTTCCAATACTTTTACCAATTCTGCAATAGGGGAACCTTGAGCGGCCGTAACTGGTACACGCTCTGTGCCGTCGTTTTCGTGCGACAGTGTCGTCGGTAGGTTTCCTGGGGCCTGGAGTGGTAACTTCCTGCAATCAAGTTTCTACGTTAGTATACTGACTGACAAGTCTCGCGTGAGAACTCGCTGTCGGCATTGATAACAGCTAACTGTGCACGCAGTTCTAAGGCAGAGCACAGCTTTCGACCTCTCCTCGACGCTGTTCTATCTCCGCGAGACGACGCGCATGCTGCGCCGCTTCGGCGAGTTTTCCCGCTTGCACCGACGCAGATGATTTGGAAAATAGTGAGTGGTAATAGGAGTCTCCGCGGTTGGCGGACGACAACTGTGTCCTTGCCGTATTTGACTTCACCACCAAAGGCAGCGATAGTACGCGAATGCGTTTCTATAATCCATAATTCCATTTTCACGAACGAGAATGGACCTAATGTAAAGGAGCGGACTGTAAAGAACTGCGCCAGTTGGTCATGGAAAAGCGTTGTACACGGCCATGACTGCGAAGCAAAAAAAGAACAACTAAAAACTATAATCAATAAAACTTAGATAATCGTAAAAAAGACGGAGTAGATGCGGTTTCGCACACAGCTCTTTTGGAGGAAAAATAGGAAAATTCGTAGGCAGCGATATTTAACTATGATTATGTTTATTGCTTAGGTGATAACAGTCTGTAAACAAGAAATAGAACAACACGGGCGCGGCGGGCCCGCAAAGACCTCTGAACGAATCCGCAGTAAACGCACTTCACGTATTGGACCTGTACCGTCTTCAAGTGCGCTCGCTATAATGGAACTACCTGACTCTGATGCCGAGTCCTATGTCAAGGTAATAATTACTTTATTATCATTACAAACAAGTGTTATAATGTGTTAACTTTACATTTACCATTTGTCACCAACATCAAGCTTATATTTTGATTTTTTACAGAATTCAGAAGACACTAGTGGTGAGTCGGATGAAGTGAAAGGAGAAAACGAAGACTCGCCGCAATGGAAGTTTCTCGAAACTCTCAAGAACCATTTGGAAAGTAATGGTGAACAAACTTGTTTGTTGTCAAATTTTTGTTGTGTACTTAACACGCATAAGCTTCTTCTAGAAATGTAATGTTAACCCAAAGTTTAGAAATCACCGACAAGTGAAGTAACACAAAATAATTATAATAATTATCAAAAACATGATTTCGGTTTTGGTTGCACCAACCACGGTTGCGAGCTGACTGAAACGTCGAGTAAAATAAATAAGGTAAACATTCGCGTTAAGACCCGTTTAAATAGATAAATATGTGTGAAAATCGCGAAAATCTCAAATGTTATTTCAAGATACGATTCTTGAGAAGGTCGTAAAGTCTGTTAACAACACTGTTCCATAAGCAACAATGGTCCTTTCAGAAAGACTCAGCATCAGGTCATAAGGCTCGCTCAACACAGGCGTGGCTAGAAAGGTATATGATTTAATATGGTATATGCAGGGCCGTCTTTACCAGGGGGTGCAAGGGGTGCGGTGCACCCCGGGCGCTCACCTTTTAAAGGTAATGAAAAAATATAACGCTATAGTAAACAATTACACAATAGGATATTTGACTGTCATAGGATACACAATAGGATATTTGACTGTCATAGGATACACAATAGGATATTTGACTGTCATAGGATACACAATAGGATGTTTGACTGTCTTAGGATACACTCCCGCACCCCGGCGCAGAATAGACTTAAGACGGCCCTGGGTATATGCTAAGACTTAATTAGAGCTGAAGATTGGCCGTCATCTATTCCCGATCCTAATTCGCTCGAGTATGATTTATGGTTTGTTTTAGAGGGCAGGGCATACTTTAAACACCATGATAATATTGAATCCCTGAAACATTACATAAGGGTGGCATATGCCAATTTTCCCATGGAAAGGGTGCCGTGTTTCAATCGAAAACTGACCTAAACGTTAGAAAAATCGTAACAAAGCAAATGGTGACCATTTCAAATGAGCATTCGAATAAATAATGCTTACCTATTCATTTTTAAAATAACACAAATTCTTCCAATAAAATAATAATGTAAAAATAAAAATATCGATGTTTTCTTTGTAACAGTATTTATGGCTAGGCTGAACATAATTCTATCTGTGAACTTCACCCGTTTTGCACTACCTATATCCCTTTTATGTTTCTCTATCCCAAGGTTGCCTGCAAGAGATCGCCTTAGCGATAAGGTCGCCTATTGTATTCTGTCATTTAAAGATATGTGCTTATGTAATAACTGTTTGTATACAATTTTTGATAAAACGAACTTACCTGAAGTGAAGTTCTATCATAATTATACGAAGTGCCTCATCCGAAAAGATTAGTATTCATTAATTTTTACTTGTAGTGACGCGTAGATGTCACCACTCGAGCATGTTAGGAGTTATCTTTGCTAGTCTTATTTTTTGCTTTCGTCTATTTTCGCTTTTAGTCGCCTGTATATGTCATTTGGTTTAGAGCTTATCAAGAAAAAATTGTATATTGTTAATAATTTCTGATGTATGCGTACGGATACCCATCCGTAATGTGAAGGTGGGAGTTAGTAATGTTTTCGGACGAGGCACTTCGTATAATTATGATAGAACTTCACTTCAGGTAAGTTCATTTAACTAGTTTAACTAAGTTCGTATACTTCGTGCCTTGTCCTCAAGATTAGTATTAATTTAATTCTTACTTGTAGACTTAAAGCGTTGATTTAAGAAAATATTCACAATTAATGAAATTAGCGCGGTTTGTCATAGTTATTTAATGAGTGAGTCAATGTTTGATTACTTTTGATTGATTCGAATTTACTAAAAAAGGGGGTTTCATTTGATTATCACATTTGCGTGAAAACGGAATTCTCAAGATCTCCATAATCTGCAATGATTAGTCTTCTAAATAAATCATAGACATAAAGCTATGGTCAGATATTATTTAATGTATTACGAGGCGTATTCGAAAAGTAAGGGCCGTTCGCTTATATTTCAAAATCGACAAGTCGTAACACGTTTAAACTTGTGCATATCTGTACGTGCACTACTCGTGCAGCTATTTCAGGTGTTGTTTTGATTCAGTAGTCATTTGCCTATCTGTGCGTACAGTAAACAATGTCCGCGATAATCGTTGCTCCCGCCAGCTGTGAAGTTCGCGCTGTAATAAGATTTTTGTGTGCAAAAGGATCTTCAGCTGCTGAAATTCATCGAGAGTTATGCCTAGTTTATGGACCTACTGTAATGAATGAAGGAAAGGTTAGACAATGGTGTCGTGATTTCAAAACTGGATGAACAAATGTTCACGACGAAGAGCGGAGTGGTAGGCCCAGTATGCAAACCGATGAAATTGTTTCTCTGGTGGACCAAAAACTGCCATCTGATCGTCGGTTGACGATTAGTGCCCTGGCTGATGAATTTCCTCATCTTGGACGCACTACTGTCTACACAATTGTCACGGAAAAACTTGGATACCACAAATTGTGTGCAAGGTGGGTACCAAAAATGCTTACCGACCAGCACAAAGAGCAAAGACTGTCCAGTGGACGAGGGTTTTTGAACCGTTACCGACAAGATGGAGATGATTTGTTTTCCCACATTGTTACCGGTGATGAGACGTGGATATCCTACATCAATCCAGAAACAAAACAGCAATCAATGCAATGGCGCCACTCAACTTCACCAAAACCAAAAAAAATTAAGCAAACTTCTTACACGAGTCGAAAAATGATGGCTACCGTTTTTTGGGACGAAAAAGGTGTTCTTTTGGTTGATTTTATGGAACGTAGGACAACAATTACAGCTGACGTGTATTGTGAAACGCTCAATAAGCTAAGACGTGCGATCCAAAATCGACGACGTGCTAAACCAGGTATGGGCAACCTTTGGGATATCGCGGGCTAAACTGTCAAACGTTCATGATATAGCGGGCCGTAGGTAATAGTTGTGTATACAAAAAAAACGTTTTATGCGTTTATTTAGTAAGCCAAAGTTACAATGTTATCCTAATAGTGTATTTATTTATTATTATTGACATTAATGGGAAGCTGTAGCGGGCCGTATCCGGCCCGCGGGCCGGACGTTGCCCATATATGTGCTAAACTGTCATCCGGTGTAATCCTCCTTCATGACAATGCGCGTCCTCACACCGCAGCCAAGACCCAAGAGAAAATACAAGATTTACGTTGGCAAGTTTTTAACCACCCACCGTACAGTCCCGATCTTGCACCCAGTGACTACTTCCTTTTCTTACATTTCAAAAAATGGCTCGGTGGACAACGCTTTGAAAACGACAAGGAAATTAAGAACGCCGTTGAAAACTGGTTCAACTCGCAGGCGGTGAGCTTCTATGCAGAGGGGTTAAGGAAGCTGGTGCAGCGGTACGAAAAATGCTTGGAAGTGAACGGCGATTATGTGGAAAAGTGAAGTAGATTTGTAGTAAACTAAATGTGCTAATAAAACCTATTTCATATGATTATATTTTTTTTTTATGACGAAACGGCCCTTTTCGAATACGCCTCGTATATTTCTAGATCAACAATACCTAGTATAAATATTGATTAAAATACATGAATTCGGCAAATAAGTGACTTGATTATTTTCTCGAATATATAATGACTTGTGACATTGTGACTTGTAATATATGTATATAAGATTTGTGACACAAGATTTTAATGTGTTATTTTTTTTGAATAATTTGACTAATTAAACGTTATTGATAACGACTTTTCGTTATTACCTAAACGAAATTTCACTACTATACTCTGTCCACTAAGTTATTTTCTCGATGACAGATCGGTTTAGTGATGTCTGAATTACTTCACACGATTACCGATTCGATTATCGATACAATTCAAGTTTTTTTTGGAATGGCTAAATTCTTGTGGCCCTAGTGGCCTTTCAAGAGTCACCGGTCTTACATTTCTAGTACAATTTGCGTTCGCTTTTATAGGTTCGATGTAATGAATTCGATTTGACTTAAATAATTGATTTATTAATCGCAAAGATGTATTTAATACGAAATCAATTTAATAAATAATAAATCATAAAATATGTTATAAATATAATCATAATACATATAATAAATAGATTGTATTATATGTATATAATAAAAACATAAGTAATTGTAATTAATAAACATAATAAATAATCTGCATCACAATATGTGCCACATCGTACACAAGTAATCATAATCGTTGTTCGTAATCATCATCAAAAAATGTTGTTCGATTTTATTATGTTATATATATGATGTTGAAAATAACTGTCATCAATAAAGTCAATCTGTATTAATTATAGTGTTAATGCACATTAAAATGTTTCTGTTCTATTGATTATACGATCTAAGAACAATATAACCCTAAGTTAAACTAAACGATTACAAACTCTTAAGTATAATAAATCGATATGTCTCGAGAATCGGTTTTTGTAGCAACCGATTTTTTGGTTCCATACCTAACACAGAGTATTTTTACAACTGTCAAATCGCGTACTTATTAGATTATCTTCTTCTTCGTTTTGGTGGCAGTATCAGTCGTCAACTCAAGCACCACGACTATTTTGGCAATTTTACGTGTAAACGAATTTCAAGTAAATATGGCGTCGCTCAGTAAAGCGATGGTTGGTTTACTGTGAATAGTTGGATTCCTTGGAAGTACACGAAAAACACAGTCTTATGCTTTTATTTGATTATCACAAACATTACGCACAAATATGACACTTTAAACTTTATTAAACTATCACTATTAAACCATAAAGTCCATAATACATATTTTTTATAGTAATCACTAATCAAACAAAAACTCAACCGCACTTCGAGCTCCCGCCAAAGAATCCCTACTAGATTGTCGGGACAATAAATAGTGAATGACATTGACAGGCGACTGCCGACTGACGGCGAAAAGGAGGAAAGAAAAAAATAAAGCTAGCAAAGACAACTCCTAACATAGTGCTCGAGTAGTGGCACCTATGCATTACTACAAGTAAGAAATAAATTAATAGTAATCTTGAGGACGAGGCACGAAATATAATAAAGAGTATTTACCTATTATTATGTATATCCCAAAGGTACACCAATGTCAAAAGCTTTTTGGAAGCTTCCATCGCGCCGTGCTTACCCAGATTACTATAAAGAGATCAAGAACCCAATGTCTCTAAACCAGATAAAGAACAAAATTCGTCGGGGTAACTATGGAACGCTTTCAGAAGTGGCCGGAGATATGAACATTATGTTTGAAAATGCTAAGCAATATAACGTGCCCACTTCAAGGCTGTATAAGGACGCTGTTAAGTTACAGAGGTAAGTATATCTATACATATAATAAAAATGTAACTGATCGCTGTCTGTACATGGAAGATATATGAGAAAAACTATTATTGGGGGCCTTTATCAACGCAGTAGAACCCAAAACAATGATTGTTACAATTTTTGTCTGTTTGTTTGTGCGTTTGTGCGCGCTAATCTTAGAAACGGCTTGACCGATTTGGGTGCGGTTTTCACTAATGTATTGTGGTAAGCTTCACTTAAAATTTAGGGTTTGTTTTATTTCAATCAGTTCATAAATAAAAAAGTTATATCAATTTAAAGAATCACGTCGAATAAAGACGGTGTTTATAAACCAAAGTCCACGCAGACGAAGTCGCGGGCAACAGCTAGTTATTAATAATACGGTAATTAATACTGTGCTTGGAAAATATATTTAAATACATTTAAAAAATATTGATGATTGCGCTAGTTGTAACGGAGATTTTGTAATTATTGTATTTTGTTGTAATTAATTGTAATGGAGACATAATACGCTATTTTGAGTACGTTTTAGAAAAAAAAGTATTTATACAAAAGTTGTAGAGATTTACTAACCTATCCAATAACATATAGTCTGTATGTATAAACGTCGACATTTTGAAATATTTTGAACAGTTTAGTGTCATCATTTTGGAACTACTGAGTCGATTTGGCTCATGTTTGAACTTACCGAGATTTGGACCCAAAGTGTTTTTTGCCAATAAAATCTCTGATAAAATATCCCATCCTACAATTTAAAATTCCGCCTTAGTTCTTCCTTAGTTTTCATGCTCGTGTAATTAAATTATTATGAAATATAAAAAGCCGTTTTAATGATTATCAAACACCAATAAGTTAACAGAAATCATCGAACTCGATTTAATAATCGATTACAAATCGCCTTGGTCTATACAAGATATATGTGCAGTATTTAGGTGCATAAAGTGCGGTGTGACCGAAACCTTATCATGGTTACAGGTTGATGCAACAACGTGTGCAAGAGTTATTGGACATTGTACAGAGCTCATCAAGTGATGATGAAAGTTTGTCATCGGTCAAAAATCAGACTCAAGTCAACACATCACGACCTAGAGGTAAATAACTTTAAATTACATAAAAATTTGACGTATGTGACTCGAGAGAGCTGCGAAGGTTTTGTTTACTTTTAGTACCTATCAAATTAATCAAAACTGTTTAAGGTCTAACTTGAAAGCTCTGTGAACGTTCGGATTACTTTTACTCGTAATTGATCAGAATTGTATAGGGTCTAATCTGAGATGGTTGTTAACGTCGTGTTCACTTTTAGTATTAAATAAACGCCAATCAGTAGGAATTATATTTAAAGGAAAATAAGGAAACCTCGTACCTGGGAATTGTAGAAAAAAATTCAGGTACTTATTTTTGTGTGGTAGATGCCCGAAACCTATTCGTGATTGCAAGTGGAGCTCTATCTATATAACCCGAGTACACAGACTATGAATTAATATGGACTTTCTAACGGATGTTGTTAAATTCTGTAGCAGAAAGAGAATGAATAATAAACACCTGAAGTGTTTCACGCGGTGACTATATATGACATCATTGAATCTCGAATTACTTTTAACAATTTATTACAATTTTCATCATAATAAAATAAGGTTTTGATAATTAATTTAATAATAATTATTATGGAGCTCTAGCAGGTTTGTTGTAAACTATAAGGATAGCAATCTCTTCTATTTTTTCTGTATTTCATCCATTTTTGGCTTTAATGTCACCAATTGAGTATATTTTTATTTCGAGGTAAGGTTGTCTATTTATTTGGCTGTCCGTGGGCATATATGTGTATAGGTGCTGGCAGAATATCAGTGCTGTGGATTATCTGCAGCGTTTGCTGAGCCAGTTCCATTTTGTTGTCGTGACACCAATATACGTAGATATATCTTTATTTTATGTATCCACTGTACGTACGTAATTGTGGTGTGGTGACAACGAATAAATATATTTCCTTTCTTTGTTTTTAATACTTGTATACATATCAAATAAAAAAACTGCACTTATTAGCTTATTACACTGTGCTTCTCAACTACAGAATCCTTATTAATAAATAAATATGTAGTATCGCGTCACTTACTAATTACAATCGAGAATTAGCAGCATTCCTTAAGATGTCATAAAGTTACCACGTTAATAATAGGTAATTAGTTACTAATCAATTCTTATTGGTCTACAGGTCGTCCCCGCAAAAATCCCCTCCCCGTAACCGCACCATCTCCTGTCAGTTCTCCTTCTATCCCCAAAACCAATTCACCCCTAAAAGAAAAACTCCACTACGTATATAAACAGCTAGTAGAATTAACTTGCTCTGATGGCAGACAGGCCATGTTACTGTTTATGGAGAAACCTAGCGAGAAATTATATCCGGAGTATTATAATGTGATCAATAGACCAATTGATATGATTATGATTGAAGCCAATATACAGGTAATCTTTTTAATGCTTTTAACTTGACTAACTTTTCTTCGTCCAACTAACGACAAACGTCCAATAATAAATTGGTCCAAAATTAAATATGTTAAATATGAAAATTGTTCAAAATTAAAAATGACCAATACCATTTGTCCAAAAGAAAATTCGTCTACTGTTATAAAAATTTGCCTTAACTTTAGTACGGTCTAAGAACGCATGTGGATTAAAAATTCGATTAATACGACTGGTATGTAAATAATTATTAAATTTGTATTCTATTTAATTCTCTATCTTAAGAACCATTTAGTTCTATATGTTAAGAGTAGGCTCATTTTGTTTAATTAAAAATAATTAGTTTAATTCATTAAATTGATAACTATCACTTAATTAATTTAATATTCAGTTTGGACAATACTCAGTTTGGTCATTATTCAGTTGGGACAGTATTTAGTTCGGACAATATTCAGTTCGGACAAAAATCAATTGACGTTTTGGACGTAATTTATGAGGGTTGCTGCATTTAACCTATAATTTGAGGTCGCGTTTTATAACGTCTGTAATTCTGTAACACTTAAAACAAAATAAATCACCGTCGCACTTGCGCTCAACATGGATGGTATTATGTAACATCCACGCTTCGCACAATGCTGGATCCTGGAGAAACAACGTTCCTTTGATCTTAACACAACATATAATATTTTTTCAAATGTAAGATATAACCCCTATATAGCTTACATCGGTTGAGTGGTCACGTGATCGCGCTACTGGTCGTTAAAGATGCATCTAGGAAGACATTGGTTGATGGACGAGTCCATAGGACAATCTATGATAGATTGACGAATGAATAATCCATTACACATTATCAATCGTTGTCGATTAAAGTATCGATTGAACAGTTGAGTTGTAAATATCGATCGACTTTGATAGCGAACATCGTTCGGTGCTGTGCACCCTCTAAATTGATTTGAACGGTTAATGTTCTACCGCTAACCGGGTGTAACTTAAGACGATCTACAAAAACACAGGATTCTGCCGAACTGTCACACGTTCACATTTAAAAAATAACTTATGTCTGTATATGAGCGCGACCTGCTGCGATTGCAGGCGGCTGGTCGCGCAACCAAGCGACTCCGTGTACACAACACCTACTTCAGATTTTCTTCGCCTACAGAATGACCGCTACAACAGTTTAGACGAATTCGTCTCAGACTTTCGACTAATGTTCTCCAACTGTCGCCAATTTAACGAAGAAGGCTCAATGATATATGCAGATGCGAACTTTCTAGAACGCGTAATGAACGAGACACTTCGGGAATTGAACGGTAGCTATGAGAGGAATACTCTCATAAAAACGGTGAAAGTGAAGTCGAGGCAGTTGTCGCCATTTGAACAGAAGTTGAGGACTTTGTATGATGCTATTAGGGATTATCGGGATCCTAAAGGTGAGTTGCGAAACCGTCATTTTGGTGGGTTGTAGATAAGATGGATTTTTTACATGACTAATAAATTTGTTCAGTGGTTATTAGATCAATTATTTGATGTAGGCTTACTTAATGAACTGGTGTACATACAGGAACATTATTTTATAAGTGAAATATTTGTATGCATTTGTATGAGGCGATTAATACCTACTTATCGTAACTTATAGGTATTAACATATAACTTATTGTATATGCATCTTCCATATGTTACATACTTAAATTAAATATATTTAGGACTAAAGGGGGGACCCATAATTCGAAAGTATCAATCGAACAATTTGATTGTCTGAGAAGTTTTGTAAACTGTATACCTAATGTATTTACGAGTGTAACGTTTATCTAATTATTCGAGTAGCAAAATTTGAGGAAGAAAACTACATTAGGGATATTACTTAGGTAGAGTAATAAGGAAATGAAATCTTTTTTTTCTGAAATAAATAACCGATTATTTTTCTTTTCTGGTATATAAAATAATTTGTATCTTGTCATAAAGAGACTTAAACGGAGCCAGTTAAATGAAAATTCCTTTTTGTTTGTATAACATACATATATTTCTCGTCCTTAACTCCATTATAGTAAGGACAATAGTGAATAAGTGTACTAAAGAATCTTATGTCCTTTCTATATCCATACTGGAACGGAGCACTTCCCTATATTTTCTTATATTTATTGTGTTTTTAAAATGTCCTTTTAATGAACGTGATACACATATATCCTAAATTGATAAAAATATCTGTTATCATTATTTCAGTCAATCGCCAACTGTCACTAATCTTCATGAAACTACCCGACAAAACAGAGTACCCAGACTACTATGAGCTCATCAAAAACCCGATAGACATGGAGGAAATAGCGCGCAAACTAAAAAACAAAATGTATCTTTCCGTGAATGAATTGGCTTCGGACTTTATACTGATGTTTGACAACGCCTGCAAGTACAATGAGCCAGATTCACAGATTTATAAAGACGCGTTGATATTGCAAAGGGTTTGCTTGCAGACTAAACAATTGTTGAGGTAAGTTGTGTGTCACGTAATGTTATAAACTTATAACGTAATCTCAGCCCGTTTAGTAACCATTGCTGGCACAAGGTCGTCCGCATGCACATCGTCTTATGCTTGCCTCACTTAGAGACACATCGTATAAAGTGTTGCACATTGTATAAAACTTTCACAAAAAATATTGTAAATTATATTTCCTGTGTAATGCTGATGGTGTATCTAAAATAAATAAATAGGGAACTACATCTCCTGCCGTGGGATCGCCTCTGTCCGCTAACACGCACAGATTATTGGACAACCGCCTTAATGGAATAGAGGTAGTCTGACCTGCCATTATATTCACTTTTCCCATCCCATTTATTGCGTCCTTAAGGAAAAAATAATATAATGAGATGAGGAAATACGTGACTCTGTTCTCGAATATAATGAGATACTCAATATTCTCGATCCTTCTTCAAAATCCTTCCTTAAATTTTGAAAGGTAGGCGGTGCCTGGGGTTATACAAATCAATGGTGGTAAGCCAGAAGGGCTTGTCCGATATACACTTTCAAAACTGAACTTTATGTCAATACATTATGGTGTACATTTTAAATTAAGCTCTTTTGTCTCTGGCTTTTCCACTAGCCCTTATAAGCTACTGTATAATAATTTTATAAGCTACAATTTTGTACTGTTGGGTTTTTTTGTCGATCATGTTAGCATGTGTCGTGGATGTCCAGGGTTTTTTCTGTTATTTATAGGTAAGTAGGCGGACAAGCAAGCGGTCCCTCGTGATGGTAAGTGTTACTGCCGCCCATGGACACCTGCAATACCAGGGTGTCTACGGGTACGGCGCCGACCTTGCAAAATCCTATTCACAGCTTTCTTGAAGAACCCCATATGGTAGCGTAATGGAAAAACCTCTTGAGGCAGTTCGTTCCACAGCCTACGGGTTCGCGGTATAAAATGATTTTTGGACCGAACAGTACGCGACACTTCCGTATCGAGCAATTGCGGATGGACCGCACTTCTATGACAGGAGGTGCGGTTGTAGAAACCCGAGATGTACAGGTGTGAGGTGTGTAGCATTCCCCATTGTACAGGCGGTAGAACACACAGAGAGATGCAACGTCTCTCCGAACGCTGAGGGGTTCTAAACCACCCGTGAGAGTGGGATCGTCGACAATTCAAACAGCACGTCGTTGGATGGAGTCAAATGGGTCCAATTAATATTTCTGTGTGCCGACCCAGAAATGTGAGCAGTAGTCCATATGAGGCCTAACCTGAGCTTTGTAGAGTGTTAGGAGTTGCCCAGGGGTAAAATACCGCTTCGCTCTATTTTCACACCGAACTTTTTGGAGGCCACTTTGGCTTTATTTTCCAGATGACCTCTAAATTCGACTTTGCCTGAAATGTCGACACCAATGATCTCGATACTCTCCGAGAACTTAAGAGGTATGCTCTGAAAGCAAGGTGCTACGTATAGTGAGCTAGCTAGCCAGGTGGTGGTAATAGCCACTTACCACTACGTGGATTACATGCTCGTCTGCCACCTTTTTTATAAAAAATATATTAATAAAATATTTTATTTAACAGGGAGGATGATGACGCCGTACCGGATGTACCAGCGGCGGTGCAAGAACTACTTATGAATCTATTTACCATTGTTTACAATCATCAGGACAAAGAAGATAGGTAAATATGTATTTTCTATACACATATTGGACTGTTCCACAAAATATGAATTTCTATGGTTTATGATTCTTTTTATATGGTATTTGTATTATTAAACATAATAAATGCATAATAAAAAGAATTAGTGTTTTGTGAACAACAAAAACTACTTTGACTGCATACGTTAAGCGGAACTTATCAAGCGTGCAATAAGAATCGGAAGTGTAATTAGTGTTAGGAACAAATGTCATCCAGTTATACCCCTCGTTCTCCATCGTTTGCAATCATTTTTCCAAATCCAACTAATCTCTAAAGGTAGAAGAATCATCCGGAAATATGTCAACGTTAGTCACTTTGAGTGATGTTGACATGTACAGTATCCACTTACTACTTATTACCATCTTTATATATAAAAAAAATGTTTCAGATGTTATTCAGACAGTATGGCGGAACTCCAGGAACACGACGAAGCTGCAAATGGCGAAAGAGTCCGTGCTATTTCTCTAGATCTAGTAAAACGACGCTTAGACAAAGGGCTTTACAAGAGGCTTGATCACTTCCAACAGGACATGTTTGCCGTTTTCGAAAGGTAATAGTTATAATTCATTCGAAAGGCAATAGCTTCGCCCTCTTAATAATTACAATAAGTTTTTTTTGCACCCGTTGTGATTTGTTCTGCACTAATAAAAGGCTTAGTGAAAAAACAACTCTGAGCCTAGTGACTAAATCTCATAATAGGTAGTGATATGCTTCTTTGGTTGTTGTTCTTAAGTACATCTCCCATTTTAACTGGCATACACACTGGGGATGTTTCGAATGCCAAATAATCACTATTCGCAAATATGAATACAAATAATGTCCTACACTATTCTTATCACGGTCGTTGACTACTACAATATAATAAAGATGAGTACTAATTGCAGAGCGCGCCGCCTCTCCCGCATTGACAGTAAAACCTTCGAAGACGCAGTAGAGCTCCAGTCATACTTTATCGAGCAGCGCGACATTTTGTGTCGCGGCACGCTTTCCTCGCCCGCGCTAAACTTCACGCGTGACACTGTCACTACTAGCGTCGAGCTCATCAAGCAATGCAAGCTGCTGCAGGAGAACGAGGAGGAGGACGAAACCAGGTGAGTGAGCTAGTTTAGGGCGGGTAGGCCACGGGACAGGTGAGTAAGCTAGTCTAGATAAGGTAGGTGAAGTGACATTGCTACAAGCTGTTGCGTAAGAGTGGGGATGAAAGCAGCTAAGTGAGCTAGTCTAGAAATGTTTTTATTCGCGACGCCATCACTATCACTATCACTATGAGCTCGTTAAGCAGTTCAAGCTGCTGCAGAAGAACGGGGAGGAGGATAGAACCAGGTGAGTGGGCTAGTCTAGATAGGGTAGGTGGTGTTGTAAAAACTGTTGCAGTAAAGTGAGAAGGATAACGAAAGTAGGTGAGTAAAGTCTAGAGGTGTCTTCACCCGCGTCATGATCACTACTAGCGTCGAGCTCTCGTCAAACAATGCGGGTCGCTGCAGGAAAACGAGGAGGAAAATGGAGTCAGGTGAGTGACGTCGGGTGGGGTACGTAGGGTAGATAAAGTGGAGGAGGAGGGTGCAAACTGAATCCCACAGCTGCTGGGCGCAGTCGATTGGTTGCGTTACTGTACACTCACACAACACTACCGTCAAATGTACTGCATTTTCCACGCTATACTGTCTACAATATACGCACACTACAGGAGAATATGAAAAAGCCATCGAGTAATGAGACTAGTCTCTTCGTTTATTCACGCACGCATACTAAATGAATGAAACTTTTTTAAAACCATATTTAAATTATTGAATAAATACTTTATAGTATAGGAGATATATTTATAAGAGAAAATCTTCTATATTAAGTCTCAGTAGTTTGATTCTGCGCGATATAGTAGGAGAAACATAATGACTTGTCAAAACATAAAACTAGTTTCATTTAACCGTCGTCAGTGAAAAGGTCCGCTAATCACATAAACGAGTCCTGTAAAACAGCAGATATAATTGCCCTTTGCAAGATATCATCGCAAGAAACCTGGTCCATGCCGGTTGACATGGGTTTCTTGGACGAATTAAATACAGAATTTGGACATTATGGAATATCGGCGGTTGACTTGTCGGACGGTATTCTTAGGGACAGCCCTTACGGAGGGATGGCGTTGCTATAGTCTAATTACACGTTCTTGAACCTTACTAAAATAGGTTCTATCATTAGTTTTGGAACTTATTAGCCTCAAGGCAGAAATATAAGTATACTTTATAAATACCTTGTCGAGCTTATGAATGAATAAAATTATCCCTCTTTTAAAATCAGATGACATAACGTTTGTAATTTATCTTATAACTGATCTATATAAATATTCGAATTGAACACGAGCCACTCCTATGCTGTCTCAAAGGCGATTGAGAATTACGATTTGTGTAAGTGCGAAAAAGGTACTGCGAAACGAAAGTAGTCGATAATGCTCAATGGCTTTTTCATATTCTCTCGTACTGTACGCATTGCGGTAGTGAATGAGATATATCAGAGTTAATTTCCATCCCATCCTATCCCTCCCCACTTTCCCAATCCTTCTCCCAAATTTATTCCGTTAAATCTCCAAAGGTAGGCAGCGCATCCGGCTGCGTGCCAACGATTGTCATTCTGGACTGATGTTGCCATGTACCGTGAATGTCGTGAATCCCCTAGATCTAGATACAGTCCACCTGGTGGTAAGGTGGACCTAGATTGGTGGTATCTAGATTAGTATGGTAACTTGTATAGATTAGGAAGATGCCAGGGTAAATTAAATGATTTTGTAACTAGAAATGGATTATACAAAAATTCTTAACAAGTTTATTTAGAAGGCAGACATTAATTTATGACTGAGAAATAATATCGCCATTTTTTAGTACTGGAAGTATAAATAGAAACATGAATGGTTATTTTGTATAACCAGAATAAAGTCATTTGGAATTTATTACACGACAACACGTTCTTTTAGAATAATAGATTATACAAGATGGCCACCATTAGTTCTCCACATTAATTTAAAAAAAATGTTGAACTATAATGTAGTCTTCCGACGTTTCTGAAGGGGAATTCTGAAGGACAACGGACAGCATAGTGCCCATATTTAGTTTTAAATTTCGTTCTATATATTCTATGGGCCTTGTTGTCTGAGATAAATAAATATTTTTTTGTTGTTCTTAGGTCCAGCACAGATGATTCATTACTAGCTGGTGGGACTCCCGTACAGTCAGTCGTACAGTCTCAGTACAACAAAGGCGACTTTGTGTACCTACAACCAGATAAAGGCGACAAGGAGCGGAGCATAGTGCAGATTGAGAAGATATGGACCAATAACGAGGGCGTGCCCATGTTGTATGCTAATGTCTACTTTAGGTAAGTTTAATTTTAGGTTTATTTTAGGGTTTTTGTCTTATCTGAGTACACACGCTGATTTGACCCCATATGAATTAGGAATACAATAGAATACGAAAAGTCAACACGTTCTAAGTAACACATACACTTGCGAATTGTTCAGATTTAATTAACTATTTATTGTAAAATAATATTTTAGTAAATAAATAGTTTATCTAGGTACGATAATCTTTATTGTGTTTATTGTTGGTTTAGATTTATTACGTTTGTTTATTGTGTTTATTCAGGCCTCAAGAGACATTTCGCGTGAGTGCACGTAAATTCCGTCAGCAAGAGGTGTTTAAGACTGAAACACACCGCGCCGTCCCGCTCGACCAAGTGGTGGGCCATTGTTATGTGATGAATGTCAACGAATATTTCAAGATTAGACCTGAAGGTATGTATACTTTTTTTCATATTTGAATGGCAATGGTGCAATTAGCACCTGTCAGTGTCAAGTTTTCGTCATAGTTAAAGTCAAAACAATGTAAAATACACTTTGTCAATGTCCAGCCACGTCGAAGCAAGTCAGGAGTCGCTCAATAAAGTGATAGTAGGTTTACCGTGGACGGAGATTGACTCGCTGGAAGCACACGAAAAATGCAGTCTTTCGCTTTTATTTGATTATCACAAATATTGTGCGCAAATTCTAGACACTTAATAAACTTGATTTATAAGTTTAGTAATAAATAATATTAAAATTCAAATAATGTATATAACTATCACTATTAAATCACATAAGCCATAGTAAATATTTTTTACATTAATCAAACTAAAACTCAAGTATAACTTCTCGAGTTTCCGCCAATAAGTAGTACGTTACTTGAGAACTTTTCGATTATGAGCGATTGCGAAGGTAAGTTTGGTCTGTAACATTAGTCGTAACTTTGGTAACGTATCTTTTTCTTATGTTATCCTATTTATAGTTGTTATATATGAGCTGTTTATTGTTTCTCAATCTGAGAATCGCGACCCTCAGGGGTAGCCATCACATATATGTATAAGGAGGGGGTTGCAGTTAGTCAATTGAGTACTTTCATACGAAAAAGTCTATTATTAATAAATGAATGATTTGTAATCTAATGTAAAATTAAAAGAAAAAAATTATTAGTAAGGGGGTCGTGATGTTATTTATTTTATTTTTGGCCCATTCATAGGGTTGCGACACTAAAAGGTTGAGAAACGATGCTCTAGAAAATGTAACAAATAAAATAAATAAATCATACCAAACTTAAGTTAGAAGCTTATTATAAGTATACTAGCTTTTGTCTACAGCTTCGCCCGCGTGGGTGTGTTTTAAAAGTAATAAAATCACCGCTAGAAAAAATTACAGGATATAATGTGTCTAACTCAAATTTTCAGGGCTCGTAACTCAAAAAGTTTTTGAGATACAGACATTGCATAGACAATACTTCTCTCCTATTTTCGCCCCCTTCTTAGTCAAATAAAAAAAAAACACATTTGAATTTAATTTTCACAAAATAATGCGTAGTATTTTCATCCCAATTAATTCAGAATCATGAACGGAATCCGTGGTTTCAGTTTTCGGAAATATATCGGTTACAAACGATGTATTTCTTGTTTTTGGTTTCTGTATTGTTACCGTGAGTATATTGTTTTCATTTGACTGACAGGTTACGCGAATGAGGACGTGTACATATGCGAAAGTCGCTACAGCACGCGACACCAGTGGTTTAAAAAGATGAAGGTGTGCGAGGGCGCCGAGAAAGAGGCGCCTCTTGGCCCTAGAGGGGTATGCTTTTATGAAATCATTATTATTTGTCATTTATCAAAAAGTCTATTTTTTGTTGTACGTAGATGAAATTTCTCGCTACTGTTTACTGCACTCAAACAA
The DNA here is from genome assembly GCA_914767545.1 of Sesia apiformis. Lineage (NCBI taxonomy): Eukaryota > Metazoa > Arthropoda > Insecta > Lepidoptera > Sesiidae > Sesia > Sesia apiformis. The sequence goes on along the minus strand of OU611970.1, from coordinate 5,958,950 downwards.
AATTTAATCGATAGTTTAAAGTTCGTTCATTTAAATGTATTTTTATCGCATGTGTAATGGGGAATGTTCTTGAAGAGCAGTTCGCGAACTTTGGATTTTTACCATCGTCGTATGGTTCATCCACACTTTCTTGACAATGAGTCGTTGTGTACAGTGCGCTAATCAAGATACTTTATATCGCGTACTCCAAAGTTATGAAAGGAATTGCTAGCTGAGGTATAAGAATATATAAAACCATATAGAAGGGAATTTCCTTTGTGCGTGTCTCAAAAGTCGCGAAATAAACACCTACCCCCTAACACGGATGCCGCGAGGGCTGTTACTTATTTAATAATTTATTATGTCCGTATACCTATTAGGTTAGTTAGGTAAATTGTATAGTTATTAAAACGTTTAATTAATTATAAAAAACATGAAATCTTTCTTATCAGTAGTTTTATAAAAAAGTAAGGTAATGTTCAACTAAATGTTCTTGGAACTAGTTACTGTATAATACGATAGAAAAAAATAAATTCTAATTTTATAAATAGGAACCCTTTGCTTGTCAAGCGCCATTAAATTTTCAAAGCTGTCATTTGCTTTTTATTTCTGGAGGCAACTTGAAAATTAAATGGAAAAAATAATTTAACAAGAAAACATTTTCGTTCAATGATTTTTTATGACTTTCGTTGCGGTCTAAACCAGAATCAATGTTATGAATGACTCAAGTTAGTGATGAAGCCCCATTCCAGTGCCACTGTTTGTAACTGGTTCAGTGAATTTAAACGTGATCGTACCCGCCTCAATGATGATGTTAGAGAAGGGCGTTGGAGTAAAATCAATTAAATGACCACAAGTCTCCGATATTCCGCTCTTCAAAAGTTCAGAGAAAATTAGAAAAGTATAAATTTCGACAAGATATATAGGGAAAACGTGGAAACATACTTTGCCGCTTCTGAAATTGAACTTGAATTGACTGAATGACATGAATAGCGCTGAATTGACAAAAAATAGTCAAAGATGATTATCGACTGTTGATAGAGCTCTGTCATATTTTTAGATGGAGTTACAGAGCAAAAAATCAAAATTAGGCACCCAGGTGTCATGTACCAAGCTCGATGGATGGTGAGAGCGATCTATTCCCTGGTTCTCAGTTCAAAATAACCAGTAAGGACAAGGCAGCTTTGCTAGACTTTGCTTGTTTATTGTGACATCGTATGTCAGTGACATCGTGACCACAATGCAATTTGGTAGTAAAATCACCTTACCAAGATTTGTGCTTTCGGAAGTCATTAAAGCCTTACGAAAACGTTGACAAAAGTATTTCGAAAGCAGCTATACAGAACTCCTACAGAAGCTATACAGAATCAGCTTCTAGAAGCGAAAAATGTTGTGTGAACCGTTAGAGCAGTAAACGATACAACCAAAAGTGCTGTAAAGGTGATGCAAGACTTGAAAGGTTTTATTACGCTTGAGGAGGAACAAAAACAATTTTTGTTACGTTGTGTACAAGAGCACAGAAAGATCTATCCTGATTGTAAAAAAGAAACTTTGAAAAGAAAATATACTCAACGATTGTTTTTTTTTTAAATGTAAATTTAAACGTGTAAATTTTAAATATAAATGTACGATTTGGACCAATTGGTGTTTTATTTTCCAAAATTACATGAATTCTTAAGTGAATCCATACTACCTCAGGACAAATTCATAAGTTGTAAGTTTGACATCAGGTCGGCACGCTTTCCGATTATCCTAAGGCAATAATATTTCATAATGGAGTAATTAGGACCAAATTGAAAAATAGAGGATATGCGTATTTGATTTCACAAATAAAAATTTCCCCCGTAGTCATATACCTTCTTCCATATTTTTTTATTTTACAAATTGTCGAATTCATTTGATATTATAAGTTAATTAATATTCATTTATATGAACTATAGGAAGTTTAGGTATATTTAAACATTTTTGTTTCTTAAATGATCTATTATTTTATTATAGAAAGTTTCAAATTAAATGAACCATTAGATATTTTTCTCCATTCAAACTTTGACACCCCGTTTCATCCATTTAAGGGTTGAATTTCGTGAAATCCCTTAGCAAGTCTTTACGTTATAAAACGAAGCTAAAAGTCATGTTTTTGGCTTCAGCGGTTTCGGTTCGAGGATGATGTCAGTGAGGACATTCTTCTTTATTTTTATGAGATTTTAATCTCTAAAAGATACAGCTACATAAAGATTAATTACATATTTATATTTTTATCAGGTACCATTGGAGCCGAATATAACTGGGTCCGTGTTCCGCGAACGCGTCGAGAAACCCAAGGACGGGTTGACGGAACTTGAAATACTGGAAAATGTTCAAGAGAAGGAGAGACCCGTAAGTTATTGTTTCACCAATATCGTCCATAACATTAACATGTGACAATGTGACATTATCAGAGAAAATGGACCTTATTGTCGATTTATTAATGTTTCTAATTCTAATTTATTATTGTCGTTTTAATTGTGATTTAGAGATAATTTAATTTGAAGTTTAAGACTCAGAAGAAGTATGGAAGTTACGTGTTAAGAGGATCTGTATTTATGACTAATAAAATAATTTTACACTTTTGTGTAGAGGTTTTGCCAAAAATCTACCGACAATCACGCATAGAACCATAAATCGCGATATATATATATATATATATGTGCGTTCGTGTGTGTGTGTGTGTTTGTGTGTATACGTTTGGAAAAAAGAGAGGAGATTCCGGAAGACCTCGGCCAAGTAGCCCGGAAGATTCAATTAATATGGACACCGGCCGAGAAAGCTTACACTCCACTTTTTCAAAATCAGTTTTTTTTTCCGTCAAAAGACCTTTTTTCTTTAGATATCTTTGTCTACGACCATGGAAAGGTTAAAAATTCGCATTATTTTCGAATATGAGCCGTCGTGGCAGCAACGCAGCACAGATTGGCACGCAATATCAACGATGTGTACGGACCAGACACCGCAAACGAACGCACGGTACGTTTTTGGTTTGATCGTTTCTGTTCTTGAAATTTCGACCTCAAGATCAAGTCCCGTGGGCGACCGGAGACTAAAGTCGATAATGACGAATTCAAAGCAATAGTGGAAGCGGATTCATCTCGAACCAAGTCTGAGTTAGCAGCAGCCTTCGGCGTAAGTGACAAAACGATATTGATTAATTTGTGTCAAATCGGGAAAGTGAAGAAGCTCTGAAAGTGGGTACCATATGAGCTTAATGAAAGTCAGCTGCAAACACGCGTCGAAGGTTGCCTTCCTTTGCTGAACAAAAATATACACATGTACATACATTACCGGCATCCGCAGACGTCCGACGTTTGTTACTCTGGACTAACGTTGGCATATATCACGGATGTCCATAGACGACAGTATCCATTTACCATCAGGTGGACTGTATGCTCGTATGCCGCCTTTTTTCCATAAAGAAAAAAAAGTCTGTTTTGGTGTCTGCCACATACGGTGTCGACATACATGAATCGACCTTAATATTGGCCTTTATCTTGTTCCCAGGACGCAGTAATGTACGAGTACAACACTCGTGGTGGCGACGATGAGAACACGTACTACGAGCAGTACAACACGGTTTGCTCGGGGGTCATAAAAACTGGCGACTACGTGTACGTGATCACCGATAGCGGCAAGCGAATGATAGCACGAGTCGACACTATATGGGAGACTGGCAAGTCAGTATACTTACTTATCTTTAGTTATTTCCCCCGCTTCTTTTTTCTTTCAATGTAAACTCCTTAGAAGGTGTAACAGACCTAATAGAGTTTGTCCGTAAGTTAGGTCTCAAAGGAGAATGCCAATTTTTGGCCTGTTTATGAAGTAACATGAACCAAAATAATGTTTACATGAAAAAAACGAACTTTGTTTTCAGAAACTGCAAATTGTGATGAAAAGTAAAGATTGGAATATTTTTGTTATGTTTTATAACCATTTCAACGCTTCGATTTACTAAATCGATTCAGGCGCACTCTACAATGCAATAACGATACTGTTATTGTGGTGCATTGCAATGTATTGTCATATATTATATAATTGTGCGTGCAATTTGCGTTAGTATTGTCCGATTTTGATAACATAACTATTGTGTTATATTGATACTGTGACGAAATAAAAATGTTAAAATATAATGATATAGAAGCAAAACTTAAATTCTTGATAACGTACGAAATTACAAGCTCAAAATATAACAAAATAATTTGTTTATTAGAGCGTTCTACCATCTTTAATTTAAAAAAAATGCAAAGCAGTTTGATTTAGGGTATTTTAAGGAGCAAATTGTGTAAAATTTATTTTTGTTCCATAAATTTCATGTTAGGCCAAAACAACAATAGAAGATGGGCATTCCCCTTTATATAGGGTGGAAATTATTGAATTATGCACCCTAGTCTGCGATTGACGTATACTATGAACTAAAAATGGGCGACTACGTGCATATCGGTTAATTCACGTTGTCGTTTAATTTACCATGTTAATATATTGAATAAAATTAAATTTGAGCAGATATGACTAGTTTCTTATAATTCTTAAACAATTACAATATTTCCAGAAAGTTTGCTAGAGAAAAAGTGAACTAGCATAGACAAGTACTATCTATTAACCTTTTCTAGTATGTTCACAATTATAAGTTTGGTAATACTAATCCAATTATTAATATTATATCCCTTGCACGGCGTAGATCATGTCAGGATCAAGTATGTATTTTTATACAAGGTTTTAAACAATGTTATTGATCCCCCTTATCCCCTCACTAGAATTTATATCAAGTGGCCGAAATCAAGAAATAAGAATATTTTTGAGGTGGCGTTATGTCGCACAAATTATTCTAAAAATAAATTCATAGCTTGTGCATGTAAATGACCACATTTTTCTTTTTCTTTTTCACATATTTTCTTGAAATTTTCATTTGTATTTGTATATACAATACTTTGAATAATTTTAAAAAGTATGAAAATAATTATTTGCAATGTTTTTAAAATTATAATTATACTTTATATAATTATAATTATAAATTATAATAACGGAAATGATTATAATAAGAATTAGTATGTACATATATATTAGTGTGTAAAGTGTAATCCTGTGTAGTGTGTTTGTTTGTTTCTACGTGTGATTGTATTTAAATGTAATTCTTTACATGTGTATGATTAGGATCTTAAAAAATCTTTGTTGACTCTGCTTTTTGAGTAGGTATATATTTAGATGTTAAAGCTTTGTTGGCCTATGTATAATTTTAGTGTTAAGAATTTAATGTGTAAGTTTTGAGCTGTATACTTCTTAACAATAAAATAAAAAAAATAAAAAAGAAAGATCTCTCAGATTTTTTTTTTAAATTAAAAGTCGGTTATTAAGGGAACGATTTAGCACAATTATTGATATATTTAATCATAATGCGAATTCATCACGACATATTGTAATCTCTATAATATTCTGTAATAATCATTTTAATAATATTTGTAAAAAATTTGCTTATAGTACATATACTCGCTTATAGTACATAGGCAGTACATATTGGGCAACGTATTTGATTTACATTTTGTTTTACCTGTGTTCTAGCAAATCATAATAATTTCCACCTCGTGTTTCTATAACCGCACCTCCCGTCACAGAAGTGCGGTCCATCCGCATTTCCTCGATACGCAGGTGTCGCGCACTGTTCGGTCCAAAAATTATTTTATACCGCGAGCCCGTAGGCTGTGGAACGATCTGCCTCAAGAGATCTTTCCATTAAGTTACGATATGGGGTTCTTCAAGAGAGCTGTGAATGGAATTTTGCAAGGTCGGCGGCGCGCCCGCATACCCCCTGGTGTTGCAGGTGTCCATGGGTGGCGGTAGGTAACACTTACCATCACGTGGGACCGTTTGCTCGTCCGCACATTAGTCTATAAAAAAAAAGTAACATATTTAAATTGATAGGATATTTTTTATTGTTTTGCAGCAGTAAATGTTATTTCCGCGGTCCGTTCCTGATCTTCCCATCTGAAGTGGGCAACATAATCGACAAGGTAAATTTTAATTGTATATTCTATCGTATGATATATTTTAATTGTAAATCTATAGGGAGTACTGTGGCATTATTGGTAATGCAACTGGTTCTTTACTCTAATCAATAAATGATGTTGATAGTATTGGTATAAACCAATTTCATATTGGTTTTGTTGGATTGAAAATACTTCTTAACAATAAAATAAAAAAAATAAAAAGATCTCTCAGAAAAAATATATACTTGCTTTGTCGGGACTAACCCGATAAAGCGTTTTTATTACGTGAATTGTATTGTTTTTCAATAAACATTTGTAGTAAAAACGGAAAGTCCGTCATACACTGCGAAGAGGGAAATTTGACAGATGACTATATCCGTTCCAATCCAGTTTGCCGAATATAAAACCAAATCAATGAGATACCTCAACATTTAACTAAATATAGGGCATAGTTGCAGTCTCAATGAATCGAATTACGGGCGTTGTGCTAATTCTGCTTTTATGCGACTAATTTCGATTAATTATCAACTTTTACCTGTTTAGTTAGAATCCAAATCCATCACCATGTCCCTGCCAGGAATAGGGACGTAAAATTATGGACATATAGACAATTATCAACTCATTATATAATTTAAGGTCGTGTCAGTTACCTCAGGCCACCATGTTGGTTTTCTATATTCCATTCAAGTCCAATTTGTTTGCATTTTGGACAAATTGGACTTGAATGGAATATAGCTTCCAGGCACTTTCAGCTAGTTGCACAGAGTAAATAATTAACAATTTGCTATTTCATTGGCAAAGTTTAATAATTTATCATCTATTTACGTTATAGCCGTTCTTCAAACAAGAGGTGTTGTTGAAGACTATCCATAACACTAGCCCACTGGTGGGAATCGTAGGAAAGTGCGCTGTGTTGAACTACGACGATTATCTCAAGTGTAAGTCACGTCATTTTTTTTTGTTTTAAATTGCGCTGTTTTGTAAATTGCGGCCATTCTGTATTCGCTTAGATTATTGTTATTACGATTATTTTCATATAAACATAAAGTATCCAAAGTTCTTTTTTTAATCCCGGAGACTAAATTGACTAGTACAAAAGACAAACTTGAAAATAATGTTGCTAATTTGCATAGTGTGGTCGTTATGGCTCCGATTTTTAGAATCGTAAAATTTTAGATGTGTTTTTATATATTGTGTGTATTTATTTATTTATTTAAACTTTAATGCACATAGAAACAGTATAAAAGGCGGACTTAATGATTAGTGGCATTCTCTGCCAGTCCACTTTGGTTATACAGAAATACGAAGGGCGGTGTATCGTGCAATCAATAAAAATAACTACAAACAATACAATACACATATAATACCTAGGTACAGCGTACAGTGCAGTACAGTGAGCTGGCTTGTCATTTTTCATATAGGAAGTGACGAGGGGTTCGTGGAAGTCGGTTTACTGATTTTCGAAGCCAAAAAGGGGCTTGATGCAGATGAATGCGGAGCAATATGAGAATTGGTTAAAAAGAATTCTCCCACAGTTGAATATTCGGTTTTAATAATAGATAGATAATGCTCCGTATCATTCTCGAAAACAAGAAGCGTTACCAACTTTAATTTAAATAACGTGTTAAAAGATCAATTAATGGAGATTGCGCAAAGTAAAAAAGGCGTCGAACGTACGTCAAAAATAATAAGTAAAGGTAAAAAGTAAGAAAGGTACGAGTACGTTGTTGATGAGATGGCAGCTGTCTGAAGTATCACAATTTTGCGACTGTTCACTTACCACTGCGAGCTCAACACAATTGAATTGGTCTGGGCTCGGGTAAAGGGGCATGTCGCTAGAAACATTAAAACGTTTAAGATTAATGAAGTGCAAAAATTCCTTGAAGAAGGGCTTCGTCAGGTGACTCCGCAGCGATGGAAAGATTGCACATCACACATAATTAAAGAAGAAGACAGAATGTGCCATCTCGGTCATATAATAGACGACGTAACCGATAAATGTATTATTGAATTTGGTGATGATTGCGATAATTAGATTCATCGCTTACTTAAGAAACATGCTTACGCTTACAAACTTAAACAAAATTAAGTTTTAAAAAAACGATATTTAGTATATATTTCTGATTAAAATAAATGTTAACGTTATAATATTTTTTAAAGCGGAATGTCCCATATCTTTATTACAAATTATTACATTTGGAGGTTATATTTTGGTACATAATCAATTGTTTAAACGTTTCATGTTCATCTATACGAATATAATAAAGAGGTAAAATTGTGTTTGTTTATAGGTATGTTGGGGGTAATCTCTGGAACTACGGAACCGATCTCAACATTTTTTTCATTAATAGGAAGCTACATTATCCGTGTCTAATATAGGCTACATTTTATTTTGAAATTTTGAAAAAAAATTTAATACAAAACATAACCGAAGCGAGGGCGGGTCGCTAGTTTATTATATTTTAACATTGCTATTTCGTCCCAGTATTCATATGTAACAGAGTGGTTATGCCAACAAAATGGAACAGTACAATACAAGCACAACATGTCGTAGTGCATCACAGAGTAATAAATGCTATAAGCGTTATTACGTTATAGAAGGCGCTTGAACCGATTGTGGATGTATCTCTATTGAGACAAGAGTTAAAAACATTACTGAATCAAAGAATTGATTGAAATATTTATTAAACACGTAAATAATATTCCCATCTTTATTTTTCATCATGATTTTAAAAATGTTAGAATGTTTCTGAAAATAAAGTCCGCTTTTTAATGTAAAACAATATATTGGTTTGTGTTACTTCATAAACAGAACAAAAGTGGATATTCCCCTAAGCCACTCTTTTTAGAGACACATTTCATTTGCTAGACTATTGTTATAATCCAAGGAGAACACTGACCCTTAAGATACAATAGTACTATTGTATTTAATCGTACTATTGTATGTAATTGTACTATTGTATGTAAGTGTACTATTGTATTTAATCGTACTATTGTATGTAATTGTACTATTGTATGTAAGTGTACTATTGTATTTAATCGTACTATTGTATTTAATCGTACTATTGTATGTAAGTGTACTATTGTATTTAATCGTACTATTGTATGTAATTGTACTATTGTATGTAAGTCTACTATTGTATTTAAATGTACTATTGTATGTAATTGTACTATTGTATGTAATTGTACTATTGTATGTAATTGTACTATTGTATTTAATTGTACTATTGTATGTAATTGTACTATTGTGTGTAATTGTACTCCATTGTATGTATTTACTGTACAAAATACTATTCCCGTTGATGTTGTAAAAGGCGACTAAGGGATAACAAATTCACCACAAGCCCCGATTAACTATACCATCTCTAAAAGAGTGTATTCGTCAACCCGCTGTCCAGTGTGGCGTTTCAAGGCCACACCTCCCTCGTGCACGAAACAATGTGCATGAGGGGACCATGTCCAACAATCGATACTGAAAGGGCTGGTTGCTATTAATTGTATTACCAACTATTAATTGTAACTGGAAATAAAGATTTATAATGTATTTATTAAATACAAGTGATACCCCACGTGTCCTTGTCATTCGCAGGTCGTCCGACGGAGATAGCAGAAGGCGACGTGTATGTTTGTAAGTCTTTGTACGACGAGTCGAATCGCGTCGCTTGGAGGCTGAAGGTTGGACTTCGCAAATTTGAACACACCAATGACGTTCCCGTTGACGAGGTAATGTAAAATAAGCCCTTATATATTGATTTTATTAAACATGCACAAAAATGTATCCATGCACACAGTCTGAAGTGGGATTTCCTTATTTTCCGTTTCATAAAAAAATGTTTTGACAAAAATTGTAGGACTACGAGTCCTACTAACGATGTATAGTACAAACTATCTCTACATATAAACAAAAAGTATAATCTTTTAATTTTTGAAAAGTTTACGTTGTCATAATTTTGGAACTACTGAACCGATTTGGCTCATCTTCGAACTTAACCGAGACATGGACTCAAACTATTTTTCTGCCAAATTTCATTTCAATCCGTTAATAAAAACGCCCTGCAATTTGTTTACAAATTTCAATATACATATGTATTTCGAAGATATAAATATCGAAGCTGGTTATTGTTTTGGATGTAGCTGGGTAACCCTTACTTGATATTTCAATTAATTTTTTTCGGAATTCTATAATTGTGATCACCACTATAGGTAGTTTTTTTTAATTTCTAACTCTCTCGCATCGCTGGCCGTCAGCCTACCGTCAGAGACTATGTTTCAGTACCTATTATTTATTATTGTAATAACTACTTTAACAAACATCTGCGATCTTTCTTTAACTACTCCTATACAGTTAATTTACGGTAAACTGTACAAAACCGTACAATATTGTTAATTTACAGATCTATTACTTCCCGAAACCACTGGGTCCTCCCGCATTGGCATCAGCTCAAGATGTACAAACATCTTCCAGTGCCTTCTCTCAAAAACCTTTCCACCCGACTGTCAACGTGGATTCTATGGTAAGACTATTTCTTTACAGGTTTGTATTTAAACGAGCAGCAAAATAATATCAAATGAGCACCAAATTATGATCGACAACACAACCTATTTTTGACTAACTGAGAACTAACTAAGAATGTCATCAGCAAATCGACGCGGGACGCCTATACCTTTGCTGTCACCAGATAACCTAAACCTAACCCACCTTTAATGCTGCCATCAATTTGCTGCTCATTTTCTGTTGCTAATTTAATTATTTTTCTTTCTTTATCTTATTCTTATTTGCCCAAATGTGATGTTACCTGAGTAAAGAGATCTTGCTTGTATGAACTTATTGATTTTGATTAAGATTTTCTAGTTTAAATTTTGTTGTTTTCAAGGTTCTGTTTAAATGCTCGGATATCTGATTAAGTCATCTTTTATCAAGAGTTTTTGTACAATCGGGAATCGAACTCTTTTTACACAGCAAGGCTGGATCGCTATTCATAGGCTAATAATACTGGGGGTTTAATGGTTTTAATGAATGTCAGCCATCTCTATGACATTTTTTTTTATTTTGATGGAAAATAAGTTAATAAAATGATTCTCCCAAACAAAATCAAATATCAACTACTAGTTAGCATAAATTCCAAAGTCACTTCTTCATTCTTTTGGTTCATTCACCTAAACAATTTTGGTGTAAAGTTACATTTTCACTGTAAAGGCCAGCAGACAAATAATTCTAGGAACTCTGGTAATAATGGTTTAATCTATACATATAATTAAATCGTAACAGCCGTGTCCGAACATGTAATATTTTTTGAAAAAAAAATCCGCAACATGGAGTAGACATAGACATAGAGCCCAAACATTTTTTTTGGAATTTCTGTCTGTCCATCTGAATCAAGCAAAAAGTACTCAATGGATTGTAATGCAACTTGGCACATCTTATGTGTCGGATTAATGTTTAGGGTAGTTTTTTTTTATCCAGATCCACTAAAGAGTTCACGCGGGAATCATTGTAAAGTTCACGCGAATGAAGTGGCTGGCACTGCTATTGTAATATATTTTATAAGCTTTTATTAAAATGCACCAAAATGAAGAAATTAAAACATAGAAGTCATTACTATTACTCGTATTTGATGTGATTTAAAAGTTTATCGCGAGATTTGTAATTTTAAGTGTGCTTGTATGTACATATTTCTAATTAATTGAATGTGTACAAAAATCACTAAAACTGCACTAATCATTTTAATAAAAGCTTGTTTTTAAAAGGTTTTCTGATGTTTAATTTTTGCTTTCAGGACTGCAAGCCGCAGTTAACAAATCTCATCAACACCACAATGGGTAGTCAAGATGGCGAGATGGTTTTAGGAAATTCGCTCAATGACTCGTCCCTGGCGTCGCCTGCCATCCCACTTTCTATAGGTATACCGTTTTAAAAAAAACATTACATTTGAGGAGAATCCCCACGAAAGGTGGGGCCTTTCGTGGGGATTTTCCTCTAATGTAAATTTACGAAAATTTCGTATAGTGTTAAAATCTTCATAATACATATATAGCACTATTTGCGTATTTTCAATATACTCGTATATATATATTTTTTAATCCGATGTGGGATTACGCTAAAAATAATATAATTAACGATTTTTAGGTTAGTTTTTGTCGGTTTTTGTTCTTTTAAGAACGCTAAAACATTTACCAATTATGCTATTTAGTTAGTTTTTGTGTAATAATAGAAATCGTAACTAAATATTATTACATAAATATATTTTTGAAAAAATCATTGCAGTGTTGTACTCTACGAACGATAGAGAATTCAAAACAGCCATTTTTAGAATTTTTGTCTGTCTGAACACCCATCACGCAAAAGCCGCTAAACGGATTTTAATGAAACTTGGCATAGTTATAACTTATATACTGGGTTAACATTTAGAGTACTTTTTATCCAGATTAATTATGAAGTTCCACCGGGAATCACATGTTCACGCGAACGAGGTCGCTGGCACCGCTACTAAATAAATAAATCTATATGTCAGGTGGTAACAGCAATCCGTACAACCCATCAATGACAGCGACTACGACTCAAGAGCGACAACAAACGACCACAACGCCAGCTACCGGCAAAAAGAAGAGGCAGAAGTACGTCACTGGGTACATTAAGTACTCCAGCGAAGTGCGCAAAGCTATTATTGCTAGCAATCCCGAATCTACCTTCGGTGAGTTCACGTTTATGGAAAGCTGTTTCATTTTATTTTCATTATTTATATTATTTTTATTGATAATTTTCTATCACTTTAATAATAATAATAATAATAAATACTCTTTATTGCATACAATAGTTATTACATGTGCACAAATAATAAATGACAGAATACAATAGGCGACCTTATCGCTAAGGCGATCTCTTCCAGGCAACCTTAGGATAGAGAAATATAAAAGGGATATAGGTAGTGCAAAAGAACCGAAATCCAGAGATGGATCATGTTAAATATATACTCATCGATAATATATATAGTATAATAAATACATATAATAATAAATAACTTAATAATATATAAATACATACATACATATCTACATGTACACTGCACACAATATCAGTTCGTAAATAAGATTAAAGAAAAATAGGAGGGAATTGAAAGTCTCTAAGGGACGAAATAGAACCAGGTTAGAAACAAAAACGTAGCGAGAGGAAATCATTAGGTAAAGAAAGAAAGTTGAAATCCAAAGGAACTAACTAATGGAATAATGATTTCTAATTTGTCTTTTAAAACTAGGTAGCGACTGAGCACGTCTAATGTCAACTGGTAAGGAGTTCCAAAGCCTAGCAGCCTGCACTGTGAAAGAGTTGGTAAAGAAATTTGAAGAATGGGTAGGAAATTTAAGAAGTAAATTTTCAGAAGAACGTAAGTACGTGGATTGTGAAGCAAAGAATTCAAAATGCTCCTTCAAATATTGAGGGGTCAAGGGATTAAAAAGTACAGAGTAGAGAAGTGAAAGTATATGCGTATTTCTGCGAAGTCGGATTGGAAGCCACTTGAGCTTATTACCAAACTCGGAAACATGGTCATATTTACGCAGTCCAAATATGAACCGGATGCAAAGATTTTGGAGGCGCTCAAGTTTGTTGAGTTGGTCTTCCGTTAAGTCGAGATAACAAGTATCAGCATAGTCAAGTAAAGGGAAAAGTAGAGATTGAACTAGCGCAATTTTAGTGTCTGTCGGAAGGAATTCCCGTAAACGCTTCAAAGAGCATGTCGTAGCAAACACCCTCCTGCTCACTGCATCGATTTGAGGTCCCCAAGATAGAGTTCGATCTATAAGTATACCCAGATTTTTTACTTTTTCGCTATACGGAATACATAGACCATCAAAATATACGGCAGGAAGGTGTTGCCAATCAATTTTACTAATGAACTTAGAACTACCAACAATAATTACCTGACTCTTTGCAGGATTGACACGCAATCCATGTGATTTGCTCCATTCAAAGATGTGAATCAAGTCAGTGTTAATTACGTCTACTGCATTGTTGAGGTTATCCAACGTGGCTTGTGTATAAATTTGTAAGTCGTCTGCATAGAGATGGTAGGAGGAAGTAAGCTGATGGGTAATAGAGTTTATAAAAATTGCAAATAGGAGAGGGGACAACACGCTACCTTGGGGTACGCCGGCAGATGTAGTGCTCCAGGAAGAGATGGTATCATCTAGGCGCACACGTTGCCGTCGCCCACACAAGTAACTACGAAACCAGTCTATCGCCGATGGAGATATGTTAAGGGACCGTAATATACCTAACATGATATCGAAATCAACGGTATTAAAAGCATTACTGAAGTCGAGTAGGGTTAATAGTGTTAACTTTTTGCTTTCCATGCCCAGCCGGATATCATCCGTGACTTTGACGAGAGCTGTAGTCGTATTGGTTCTCTATGAAGTCCATAATGTCGGTATTGGTCCGAAGGGATAAGACAGCCCGAACTGTTGCTAGTGCATAGAGAGGTGTCGCCGCACAATAGCCGTTGTCCATAAGATTACTGCCTTCTGGATTACATGACGGACGTTTTCGGGGATTTCCAACTTTCTCAAAGTTTTCCGAAAGAAGTTTAGGGAAATTTGTTGTTGAAATTACCAGCGGGACGATGAATACATTCCGCTGCTTCCACAAATGCCGAATCTCTTCGGACAATTGGAGATATTTTGTAATTTTTTCATTGGTGTACTTTTGAATATTATGACTGTTTGGTACACTAATGTCCGGCAACCATGTGTACTTTGTTTTCTTATTAGTCAATATAAAATTCCCAATATAAATTAGTCAATAAGTTCGCCACTTTCAGAAATACTTTTTAACATTGGATGCTAATATATCCACATCTGTTTACTGTAAACGAATTTGTTCAGCTACGAGGTTCAAGGCATGAGTCAAACATGTGATATATAACGTAGATTATTTTAGAAAATTGGAAGACCTTGTAATACTTTTCTTAACTCTTCCATGCCAAGAAAATTTAACTAAAAAGAAAAACTGTTTCGAAACTAATTGAGACTAATCTTAATTTAAAGTCCTTGATTTGATTGGGAATGTTAAAATGACACTCGAGAATATGCAAATGCAAATGCTTACTGCAAATCCCAAAATCACACTACCTAACCCCGACCTCTGGAAATTAGTCATTCCTGACAGCATTGACGTCACGTAATTCGATGCGCACGATTATCGCTATATTTTTTCATGTCCCTTGTAATCTTTTGTTAGTTGCGTATTTATCGATAACAGCCTATACCATAATACCACACTGCATGGCACAGGCCTCTCCACAATCACATAGCAATCACATAATCGTAGAAATTTGATAAAAGCAATAAAAACGTTACGGTATTTACGGTAATAGTATATTTGAAAGCAAAGAGACAAGGCAAAGAGAAAATATGGCTCCGGTCGTTCAAAAATCGGGCAATTATTTTGGGAAAAGAATCGGAAAGTACTGAGTGCCCCGAGTTTTTGAAGGAATTTCCTAAGGAGGTAAGATTTCCACACTGCTCTATACAAAGTTACAAAAGTTATATTAAAAACATATTTTAATAGGTTAGATAATCTGTAGATTGCTGAGGGTGTTCTCACCGCATGTACTGGTGAGGAGACACCCAGTATATATTAGTCACAATATATATTGTATTAGTCATAGATATTATAAGATGTTATAACATACTATATAATGAGGGCATGTTTACTGCCGACAAACTGTACTGCAGTTTGGCAGTTGCAATTTGTAATGGCTCGGTGTATGTTATTTGACAAATAAAAAAAAAGAAATCATTCAAATATACTCTTATATGAAACTGAAATCAAAATACTATAAACGACATAGGAGTAACTACTTACAAAATAACCACACGACTGTATTATTGACGTTACCTTATTACAACTGCACTTGAATGACAGAATTAGCAATAGTTTACTTCTTTAAATAATCACAAACTCATTTTACTCAATGTTACACCAGTAAACAATGTTTCGAGTATCCGAATTCAAGTAAATCGAGGACTTGAATGTGGGCTGACGACCAAATGTAATTCAGCCATTCACCAAATGTATTGTACTGGTTTCCATTCAAGATCACGTAACACACGTTCAAGACATTGAATACCTTGTGGCTAGGTAGACTGACAATTTAACCAATTAAGCAATGACGTTTGACCTTTATTGTTTGCCGGATACAGAAATCTCAACGCCCGTGTTGGTTAAAAGTTACCGGTAGTGGCTGGATGAGAAAAGCGGAATATAATAGTGGATGCCGTGCTTTGGGATAGACCTATGTCCAACAGTGGAGAGACAGGCTAATGGTATGATATGGTAATTACAAATACAAATACTTTCTTTATCAAAAACACTTATCGACTAGGTACACGAGGTTGCTATTGGGCCCCGCACTAAGATAACCCTGTATCGCGGGCACTCGGATTTACTTTATATTCTAAAAAGAGTTAAAAATATAGATCACCAGCTGTGCCCGGCATGCGTTGCATGCCCGTCAATTTTTTTGCACATAATATATAGCCTATCTCCATCTGGCATAATGTAACTTTCTAATGGTGAAAGAATTTTTGAAATCGGATTAGTAGTTTCGGAGATTACCTCCTACATCCAAACTTACAAACTTTACCTCTTTATAATATTAGTATAGAATAGGTTGGTTGTGTTTTGAACGAGCTCATTGATGACGTATCACGTTCACAGGTAAGATATCTCGCATTGTGGGTAACAAATGGCGGTCTCTTCCCGCTTCTACCAGGCAGAGTTGGAAACAGGAAGCTGCTCGCTGCAACGAAGAGACATCCGCGAGACTTGCCGAAGAGATGCGAGAATTGGCGCAGCGTGTGAGTATCGATTTTTTCTTTTTTTACAGATAAAAAATGGCAGATATATAAAAAGAGAAGACGATTAATAATTAATTAAAAAGAAAACTAATAATTTAATGTTTAATGTATAATATAATTTAATAATCTGTTTAATATTTATTTATTTATTTAAATTTCATTGCATAAATCTTTGACGTGTATAAAATACGTGTACATGACTTTACGTTAAATTATATAGAGCAATTACAAGTGTAATTTTAATCAAGAAACTGTGACAATGAAATCTAATAAGAGTACATACTTAATAGTAAATCATTTATAGCGTGAATTTCCATTCTTTATGTGTTTGTAGGAGACATATAGATGGATTTTTGGAATATATTACTTTATTAAAAAGATATATCTCTGGAGGATGGTCAATTTGGTTTTCGACCTGGGCTATCCACAGAGTCTGCAATACTTTGTACAATACAGGAATACACCCGTATTTGCGTGCTTTCTGGACTTGAAACGTGACTTAAAATAAAAAACGTCAAATCGGACCTATTATATTGTCGGGATTTTAATCCCTTTTAGGAGGACAGAATTCTCCATTAAAGTTTTGTATTTTTTTTCCAAACTGGCTTTTCTTCGTAGACACCAACGGAAGTAACGTATGAGTGCGCGTGGGAAACATGCGACTATCAGTTCGAAGATCTTGCTGATTGTATGGTGCATTGCATAGGCGAAGGCGGAAACAGTAAGTATCTATATAATAAATGAGCTGTTGCTTGCGGCTTCGTTTGCGTTGAATTTGTCTTGATTAAGTTGTTTTAAAATACAAAATGAGCAGCAAATCGTGATCAACAAAACAAAATATGTATTTATGAATAACCGAAATAAATGATTTTAAATTACTAGAAATGTCACCACAAAGTGCAGGGAGGAGTCCTATTTCTTTATTGTCACCACTCACCAGAGAACCTAAACCTACCCCACGTTTAAATATTCTTTCCATTCAGTATTTTCTGCTGCTCATTTAATTTCTCCTTATAAAGTATATCACAATATTTGGTACCCTGTATTTTAGTATCCTAACACAATTGGCTATTTGACAGATATAATAATATTTTTTTTTTTTTGGATAACGTAGCTTATACTGTATCATCCTATAACATCCCACTGTAGGGCACAGGCCTCCCCTAAGAAATCACTGGGGGTTTCAGGCCGTAATCCACCACGCGAAGCTTATAGGCCAACAATAAAATGCGTTTTTTGCATTAAAAGGGATAACATTTTTTTAGTAAATAGATTAAAGAATGAATTAAAGATACGAAACGCGGGAAGCTATGATTGATTACCGAGTGACGGCACAACACAAATATTAACCTAACCAAATTTTCCGGCGTAACGTATTTTTTCTACCCTGAAAGTTAGCTTTAATAATTGATTTTATTGATTTTTCTTGGTCTACACAAAATGAATGGTGGTTTTATTAAAACTGATAGTGTAATTTTCCGACAGTAGATTCTTTTATGATTGCAATTCTCTTTGCTTTGCAAAGAGGGATGCAAGCTCTTTACAATTTCTCTTTGCAATCCGGACTTTGCTCAGCTGAGATCAGAAACGTGAAAACTTCTGTGTAAGTACGAACAAATAATTTAATTCTATGTTTGTTAAATTAAATGTAAATATTTCCTTTATATAACTAAACGCCTAATTTTAAGCATACAACAAGGTATGTTGGTTATTTGGATTTCTATGAAAAGTACAAAGAAATACATATTTAGTTATCAAACTTGATAAACTTGTGTGGTCCTTATGGTTCCGATTATTTGATACATAAAATTTTAAGTGCGTTTAATATTAAATAAAATATTGTGTATATTGAGGGCATTGATTAATTAATTTGTTACATTAACATGTTACATTGTTATATTCGAAGATAAACTATTGTCATTACTTTACCTACGATATTTTCACCATATTGATATTTAAAATTCACTCTATGCCAATCAAAGGTGGGAGCCTGATAAAAAAAAATAGACACTTCGCTTGACCCAAGACAATCGCCGTTTCAATCTACGGGGTGCTCTTATGTTTCGTTGCTTTTCCATTGCGTCAGTGTTCTTTTTCAGTTTTCTTTGTTTTACTATTAAGTTTAGTTGTTATATTTTGTTGTTGTATTTTGTTTAACTTTTATTATTACGTTTTTTCGTATTGAGAAACATTGAAAAACGTAAAATGTTCAACCATCTATTTCGTCGCATCGGCGTAAGGAAGATTGTTTTTCGCCGAGAAAAATGCTCAAATTCGCAACGGAGAAAGAGATGGTCTTTAGTGTGTTCAAGTATGTACACACCAAAAAGGATCTTAATGGGTTTAATGTCATTGAAATTTTCTGACACGCTTATGATGAAGCCCAGAGCATTAGAAAATTTACGTATTAATTGTGTTTACTTATTGTATAAGAACTCCGTGTAATTTGTAATTAGATTCTATATGTTAATTTTGCGAGAAAATGACGAGAAAATTTGCTAACATTTAAATCTTATCTATTAATAATAAATACAGTGTCTTTCAAATATCGCTAGATTATCGTGAAGGTCTAAAACATCTTGAACACGCCTAATTTGTTTCAGAATCTTCATATCATTAATAAAAATAACTGGTGGAATGGGTGTCCAAGACGATGCGAAACCCCGTAGTACCACAGCTTGATTGCGAATTTCAATGTAAGATTCAAATGAGCGAAATAAATCTCCATGTATCCCCGTGTTGCAGAGTTTGTTTAGTAACACACAATGAATGATCAATGCGACCGTAACACTTACTGTAGTCGGTGTAAACAACATCAACCTGTGCACCCTGATCCATGCCCAAAGAAATAAATTCGTTAGCTATAAGTAGGTTTGATACAGTGGACGGGTTCCCAAGAAACCCTTGCTGATCGTCACTGAAGGAATGTTTAAGTGCAGCATATACTTGTTTATACACTATTCTTTATAGTACCTTGCCAAAGAGACATAATTTGGAGATAGGCCTATAGTTCTCGATATCAGATTTGTTGCCATTTTATGGGGCGTTATGAATGCCGACTTCCAAATCACAGGCACTAATCCTTCAGAAAGCGAACGCTTGGAAAGTATACAATGCGGGTTTACCAGGCTATCAGCACATTTCACAGTAAAAATTGGGGGAATGAGATCTGGTCGACCAGATTTAGATAGATCCAAAGATTTAAGCATCCTCTAGACCTCTTCACGGTTAACCTGAATAGCTCCTATGTCACAGGATGTAATGGGAGTTGTGGATATGATGGGACTACTGACATTTGGCTGTTGGAATGTGAAACAAAAATAAGTGGCAAAGAGATTCTCACACCTTCACCCGTATCTGCAAATAATTGTTTATATTTCATAGTAGTAGGATATAAATTAGATTTATTATTACTTTTAACTTTGGATGACCAAAATGACCTCGGGTTTCCAGTTATAAATTTTCAACTTTACTTATTAAAGCATTCTTGTTCCATGACTAGCTAGAATGATAAAAACTTAATAATCTGACCTATATCCATAGACTTATAATTTATTATAAAATTTTGATTTTTCTTCAAATATTTTGATTAAGGCTGAAGTATGCCACGGCGGACGGTGATTAGATCTGCCATTTTTTTTGTGGGGATAAATTTGTCTCTGCATTTGTATAATTCAGAATAAAACATTGTTACTGCATATTCTAGAGTACCTTTCTTTAAGAGTTCATTCCAGTTTGAATTATTTAAATCGGAAACGGTTTCTTAGTAATTACCGTGATGGAACATGTGCTTTAACTTGGGTGTAATGAACAGACTTCACAGTTAACGTCGATGCACAATGATTTATGATCAGTCTTTGGGTATCAAAGGATCATCACAAGCCCTAATAGATAACAAATCATTGCTAAGGATCAGGTCGAGCATTCTCCGATTGCAGTTTAGTGCGTGGTTAAACTGGTTTAGCTTATATATGTTTAGTACATCAATAAATATTTCTTCATATTCCCCATGTAAATTAGACCATAATGATAACACAATAATGCAATTCTGACATATTTATTTCAGGCAACTAAGATCCATACAATTTATACCTTAACCTAGAATACATATAATATAATAAACTTAACTACTAATTGGGATTATTCTTGCTCGGTCTCGCTTCTCTAGGGGGTAGCGCAGACCAGGCGGAGCGCAGCGCAGCACGCTTTTCAGTAACAAACAACAATCAACTTTGTCAATATGGGAATAAGATCAAAAATCCACCAACGCACCTACCGCTTTAACGCCCGCGAAGACGGGTAGATGCCTTCGTGAATTTTTGATCTTATTAAAATGTCAACAAGTTGATTGGTGTTTCTTAATGAAAACCGCCATTTCTTCGCTGCACTTCGTCTGGTCTGCACCACCCCTAAAGCGTCTAAATCCCTAAAGGTATTTAGAACAAACCAGTGTTAACACACCTTTTCTCCCAACATACTCCAACGCAGCGGGTCACGTACAAACTCACATGCAACAACGCGGTTCGACCAATGAATTCCCTTGTCTATGGCGTAATTGTGTGCGCGTTAGGAAGGGACAGACGCCCTTCCCTAACCTACCGCGTTTGTTGCGTCACGTGAGGGACTTGCACATCCACAAGGGGAATGGGGCTATGATGGCAGTACACGAGAGGTCCAGGTAGGTGAAACTATTGTGTAAGATAGATCTTTCAAGTGCACTTAAGGCGAGTCTCTGTTTTCTAAAGAGAAGAGAGAAGGCTCCGCCTTAGGAATTTTCATTTAAATCCTGATTTTATGGGAACTTAAGTGATTATTCTATCATTAAAACTAATAAATATTATATAACTACTTTTTTCTGAACTTGATATTTAACCCAAAAAGTAATATTTTTTAAATGCAGTCTCTGACTTTATTACTCTGCATACTCACCATGCGCTACTACTAACAGCAATGCCTCATATTCCGTTCATAAACAGCTGCCAATCCAACCGCTACTGAGATACCTACATCTAATATCGGTGCGAATCAGTGAATGGACAGAAAGTGTTGAATTTTAAAAAGTCGTACAACAAAAGTTTCACAGAAGAAATTCGATGTTAAGAGAGTGCAGATATTTTTCATTTAACTCTGTATAGATTTTTATGTAACCCTATTCTTTTTAACCTTCTCGTTTTGTACACATTTTATATTGTAAATCGGGTCTGAACGCCTAAAATTAAAGGCTTTTGTTTACCTTTTATTTCTACTCAATTTGTGACCACGGTCGGTGTAACCCACGCCGAAACCTCGAGTAGAAATAAAAGGTAAGCAAAAACCTATAATCTTACGCGTTCAGACCGGATTTACATTAAAACCCCTATTCTTATTTACGCTCGTTTTTGAATTGCATTTTTGTTTTTGTCAGAAACTTCACGCCGAGGACTTATTCAACCAAATTCCCCAGCGACGTCATGTCACCAGGAGGTAATTATTTCAATGTTATATGCACATTAATGCTGTATGACTTAAAATCATGCTGCGTTATTTGTGTTATCTAATAACACAAGTCATAAGCTGTAACTATGCCAAGTTTAATTAAATTCTGTCCGTTGGTTTTCGCGTAATGCGCGTTCAGACAGACAGATAGAGAAAAATCCAGAAATTGTTATTTTGGGCTCTGTACCTATCAATCATAATTTATACTGCCATCGCTTTTTTCGAGATACAGCTCTGTTACTATTTTATTATATGTATATATAGATTTAATTATTTATTTATTTCCATAATTAGCAGCGTCTCTATCGGCGATGTCGCCGATGGCTCGTAACGCGCCTTCCCCCGCCTCCGCAGGCGCTAATACCGGAGCAGGCGACCTGGCCAGTTTGACCATTAGTGTCGCGAGGCCTAATCTCGACCCGATATATGTATCCGCGCCGCCTAAAGCACACTCGGAAGCCTACATTAGGTAAGTATTTGAAAGTAATCAAATTAAATACCGTCTCTGTCCAAAACGCTTATATCCCCGAGCCCCCAGCTCGACCATTTAAAAACTCTTATATCTGAAATTTATTAAATTGCCGCCTTAAGAGGGCCTCTGCTCTCAAATAACCCCGGGCCTCCAATAAACCTAATCCGACACTGCCATCGGGAGTAACCAAGCCGCTGGGCGTATTCAATTGGCCACTCTAGAACAATACCATAAAATGTACTTACTGCATTTCCCGCTTTATCCTATTTCAGATATGCTAGAAGCCCATCATCCCCATCATTTAAAACTATTGCTTCGAATGATATGTAATATTTGTCTAAACATTCCTTTTTAGCAGCAACTTTCCAAGTTAAAATAAACGGCAATGACTTATTATTCAACTCAATACGCCATAGTAATAGCCATAGGAATGGGTAGCAAGTAGATAGTAGCAAACTTAAAGGTGGGTTAGGTTTCTGCGGTGACAGTAAAGAAATAGGACTTCCGGGAAACGGGGCTCTGCCGACTTGCTAATGACATTCTTAGTAATTTATAATTATTTACTTTAGTTATTCAAAAAGAGGTTGTTGTGTTGATCGTGATTTGCTGCTCATATGGTATTTTTTATTTTTTTCTTAAAGGCCCATATCTTACCTTAACTAACATATACAATGTGTTACCGAAATAACGCAAAAGCTAAAAACAGATTATTCAGCATCGAGAGTAGAATAGATTCTACCAGTTTATACAAAGTTTTTCGTTTCATGATTTAAAGTACAATTCTAGTTGTTTGAGACTTATGCTCAATGGTGTACGAGGGTGAATCAAAAAGTTCTTAGAATCATCATTAAAATACAAAGAAATTCAAATAAAAACTTTTAATTTTGGAAATAAGTGAAAATCACTAGGCGCTAAGTACGGTGAATATAATGGGTGATTAAGAATTTCGAAGTCAGCTTTGCGTATTACCGTGAGTGCCTCTCACGGGCAGTTTAGAACCCCTCAGCGTTCGGAGAGACGTTGCATCTCTCTGTGTGTTCTACCGCCTGTACAATGGGGAATGCTCTGAAGAATTCAATATAATTCCCACCTCGGGTTTCTACAACCGCACCTCCCGTCACAGAAGTGCGGTCCATCCGCATTTCCTAGATACGGAGGTGTCGCGTACTGTACGGTCCAAAAATTATTTTATATCGCGAACCCGTAGGCTGTGGAACGAATTGCCTCAAGAGGTCTTCCCATTAAACTACGACATGGGGTTCTTCAAGAAAGCTGTGAATAGGATTTTGCAAGGTCGGCGGCGCGCCCGCATACCCCCTGGTGTTGCAGGTGTCCATGGGGCGGCGGTAACACTTACCATCACGTGAGACCGCTTGCTCGTCCGCCCTCTACTCTATAAAAAAAAAAAAAAAAAAAACCGGATCGATGAGCCGGAGCATTATCGTGGTGAAACAACACGCTCAATGACAATTTTCCTCGACGTTTTTCTTTAATCGCTTCACTTACTTTTGGAATGAAATCTGTATAATAGACACCTATCAATTTTCCTTTCGGCATGTACCCAATAAAAGGATTCCTTCAAAATCTCAGAACACAAAATCCACAACTTTGACTGCGGTCGATGCAACTCAAATTTTTTCATGTGTTCATGCGTAGCGTAACGAAACACAGAAGATGGCTGTTTCCAAGACATGCTTTGTTTCTTCGTTTTAGAATCAAAATGGTGGATCCATTTTTCATCCGTGGTTACAAAACGACGACAAAATTGAACAGTTCCGCTCCGATTCCGTTTTGAAACTTCCAAACGTCGGTTTTTGTTTCCTTCAGTTAACCTTCGCAGAACCCATCTTGCCGATACTTTTTTGAATCCTAGTGTCCGTTAAAATGTATTGAACACTGCCAAATGAAATCTTTACAGCCTCTGCTAAATATTTTATCATGATTCTTTTGTCTTCTAAAACCAATTTCTCCACTTTTCTGACCCTTTCTTCCGTGATGGAGGTGGAAGGCCGACCAGAACGGGGTTCATCTTGACAGCTCGATCTGCCCCTATTAAATTCAGCAACCCAGTAAGCTACCGTGGAATAGGGTAAAGCATCAGCCCTCAATGTCTGCTAGATGTCCAAAAAAACCCACTTTAACATACACACATTATCAACACATTGATGACTGAGGAAGCCGTCAATGGCTATTTGTCGTAAGACAAAATTCTATCGGAGACAGATATACAGAAAATGGACCAATATTCAAAAGTTCTAAAGGGATTGTGCGCCTTTCGAGACTTCCTGATGTAAGACTTATAAGAATATATGACGACGAAAGGCTAAAGATTTTTTTTCGTGAAAGTGAAAGACAATTTTCTTATAATGTAATATAAGAAATATATTATAGTATATTGATCATTTTGGTCTAATACCTTTTGCCATCTTTCTGGTAGTAGCATAATGTCACGCTCATTAAACTTCTGATCTTTGCTTACAAAAAACTGATCCAAGTGATTTTTCTCATTTGAAGTAAATGTTTTGGCGTTTAAAAAAATTTGTAAGTCTGCTCTGTTATTAAACATGGCTGGGTATTGAAAGAGTAAGTTCAAATTTAGTGTTTAAGAAAAGATAGTGCTCTTCTTATTGTGTTTATGTATCTCAAAATAACTTTGGTATTATCTTTAAAAATCAAATTGATTTCTATTTTTGGTAGATTGGTAGACTTGTGTAATTTTAATATTGTTTCGCTATGATAACTGTCCATTACTTTATATAATTAATAATTGAGGTTAAAATCATAATTTCGCATGTTATAGTTATCTATTGATATTTGTGGTTATATTTGTTGTCTGTCACGTAAATTGAAGACTTTTTATCAAATTCGGTTAAAACCAGCTTGTAATTTGAAGGAAAATATTTTATGATAAATACAATAGTATTATGTGATTTCCTTATTTACGACAGCACTTTAAACGAATTTTCTACAAACAGTACGTACTATATGATTTCTTGATTTATGACAGCTTCATAATTTATTTTCTAATAATTTTCAGAAGTGGGATTCCAAAACACAGCCGCACGAAGTCCTGCCGAAAGGAGAGGTCTCCATCACCTGACGAGCCTCTGCGAAAGAGATGTTCATTGAGACTGCGAAGCTCGTCACAAGAGCGCGGTTTCCCCGACAGCTGTGACGAGCAAGTTAACAACAATCGCAGTATATCCGTTCCATATAATTATGAAATGGTCACTGTAAATACCGATATAATACCACTGTTTGATCCCGAAAGTAATGATATGTTCGCCTCGCAGTGGGTTAACAAAATTGAAAAGTTGGGTGCCATCCATAACTGGACAGACATAATGAAATCCTACTTTATGCAATCCAGGTTACATGGTATGGCCAAGGTATGGCACTCGTCACTGCAAAGTTATGACATGACGTGGACAGAATGGAAATCCCAGTTGCTCGAAGCATTTCCTAAAAACATTGATTTTGTCGATTCCTTAAGAGAAATGCTTGCTAAAAAGAAGATACCAGATGAAAATATGACACAGTACTTTTATTCCAAGAATGATATGTTGACTAAATTAGAAATATTCGGGGATAAAGCAGTGGCATGTCTTATTGATGGATTACCTACTTCCATGCGAGCAGCGGCCCGAGCAGGGAGCTATAACAGCCCCAGTGAACTTTATTCCGAGTTTTTGTCCGTCATGGAAGATATAAAACCAAAGTTACCTCCTCCAAATTTTTATCAAAACTCAAAAATAGATGATCGAAATGAACTGAAAGATGAAAATAAATCTGTGTTATGTTTCTTATGCCAAGAAACTAACCACACAGTGTGTAGATGTTCTAAAAATATCTACAATAATAAGCCTACATGTACTCACTGCAGTAAAACTGACCACCCTTCAGAAAGATGCTGGTTCAAGCCAGGGACCTCAACATTTTCAACAGCAGCAGTACTACCACCCAGTAGAATCAAGCAAGAGCCTGTGAATGTGCTGACCGAGGTAAGTGACAGTTATTTTAAAATTATTAAAATAAAAGATAAGCCAGCGTATGCATACTTGATTCAGGTGCAAAAAATAACGTTGTTAATTACGACTTTGCTATGAAACTAAACTTACCCATTCAATCTCCTAAGGGAATAATCACGCCCTTTGTATGTATTTTTTTGTAACAATTATTATTTGTGTACGATAAAGTATACAAATAAAATAAATAAAGAATGTAATATGTTCGTTAATGGTTTTGAGGGTACTCCTACCATAGACTATAGACCCATAGACTTAATGTGCCAATCGCTGATTATAAGCTTGGTTTGGAAAATCATATCATCTATACTTAATTTGGGATTTATTGGGGATCATATTAATACTGGGACAACCGATAATAAATGAACCATCTACAGAGTTTATCATCAGTGGAAATAAATTTCCAATTAGAAAGATCTTATCGGATAAGATTCTTAATATTGACGTGTGCGAACAGGAAGGTAAAAATGGTTAAATGCAAGGAGGCAAGGTAAGGTTAATGCATTGTTATGAGCAGGTGGTATAACAATGCCTTCCTTGCATCTAATCTGTCTCATTATTTAATGATGATGGTTAAAGTTACCCGTGGTATCGACGCAAATGAGCCCGTATATGTCGAATCAAGAAGCAAATTTTATAGTACAACTAATTACGCCATACCTTCAAGCATTACAGGCAGTGAGAAACTGAGTCTCTTTAGTGATGGTTAATGGGCCGCCAATTCAGACGATGAAAAATAAATATTTCTCTAAATATTGATACTTTTAAAGGGCCGTTGGTCTAGTCGATGAGAAAACGGACATATTGTAGATATTATTCGCCGTTCATCGTGAAAAATTTATCTGATTGTATTGTATTTGTTCTTATTACAGGTTACCATCACAAACGGACAATGAAGATCAAGTTCAGAACATCAAAGGCACCAATCAAAATATACAATATATTCTATTAATTTTAATAATTACTCATGACTGATTATCTAGTATTATTTCTGATTTCATTGTTTCAGTCGTTAATTTGCTTTTCTATTTTCATTAATTTGCGCGGAAGCAAATAATGTCAGAATGGACGATTTGTTATATACATAATCATAAACAATATGCATGAATGTTGCCATTACGTAATTATTTAAATAAATTAATAAATCTATTATATTAAAAAAACTTTTCTATATTAAAAAAATAGCACGTGCGTTGGCACATGTCGAGTTGTCACCCTCATATCCTCTCTAGTGTTGGTGCACGATTATAAAAGGGAAGCCTAGAAGGGCGGGAGGGCAGAATCGATCGGAACGTCTCCTCTGTTATTAAATCATTGCTGGGTTATTGAAAGAGTATATTCAAGTGTAGTGTTTAAGAGGCTGACAGCACCAAACCAACAATTTGCATGTAATTGCAAGTTGAATAACTCTTTTCCTTAATTATAAAAGTACTATAAAAAAAATCAGTAGATGTCATACAGTCCGGTCAACCGGACTACTGATACTAGGCCATACAAACAACTGAAACAGAATGGCAAATATAGAATTTACAGCATCTATAGAAAAGTAGAAATAATTTATACAAAATAAATTCATAGTTACCACAACAAATGATTTAATCTATTATTGTCCATTCATAGCTCTATAAGATAAATTTTTCAACTTGTAGATTTCGACAGGCGCCACCACAATATATTATTGACGTATTGTAATATTAATATTAATTTGTATATATTAACTGCGGTGAGGCTGGTAGGGGGTTTTCAACGCTCAAGGTCATTGAGTGCTGTCAGCCTCTTAAAAATAGATAAGTATTCTTAATATTGTTTGTTTATCTCACAATAACTCTGGTATTATCTTTAAAAATTCAATTAATATTGTAATAATAATAATAAAAATTGATTTTTCAGCGAATGTTGATAGATTGGTAGACTTTGTAATTTTGATAGTTTCCCTTTGATAACTTCGTTACCTTAAATAATTAATAATTGAGGTTAAAATCATAACTTCGGATGTTATTGATTGATAGTTATTGATATTTGTTAAATCAGTCACGTAAATTATAAACCATCAAATTCGGTTAAAACCAGCTTGTAATTTGAAGGAAAATATTTTATGATAAATAGTATTATATGATTCCCTTATTTACGACAGCACTTTAAACTTTCACGTTTTAAAGATTAACGATTTAAATGGTTATTATTAGCAAAGTATACTATCATAAATTGTAAAATTATATACATATTAAATTTAAATTAATAAAATGTTTCTCCTTTAAACATGTCTAATTAATAGTAGTTATCCATGTTAAGTAAAAAATAAGTAGTAGAGCATGTTTCCAGTCCGCGACACTAATGAGAATGCTCTCTCGTGATTGGATGATTTAAGTTAGTGTGCGTGCGCAAACATCCCTAAAGTCAGATTTTTTATTCGAAACGGATATGACATATATAACTGTCAAACAGAGTAAAATTTGTACGGAGATGGCACTTTATTGACAGTTTTACATGTCATATCCCTGACTCGAATAAAAACACGAGACTATAATTAGTGCGTATTGATAGAAGTTCCACACGTGCAGTTTTATGTAAACAAGCGCTTCAAATAAGTGGGGCGCGTCTTCGTGAAATGCATGGCCTTAATCACACGGGCTGTCTACTCGTTTCATAAAAAAATGGACTGCACACTAGGTCGATTTACTAGTTATAATTAGTGCTGTAAAAAATGAGCTTTGACTGCTCGAGCGGTTAAGTCTGTGCTAATGAACCTTAACCGTTCTTGACCTCTGAGGTTAACCATCAAACATTAAGATTTAGACTATAATATAACGTTCACAAGCGGTAAAAGCTGAAGATCTAAAGGTTCATCGGTGCTCACTCGGCACTCGAACGTCGAGCGCTAACCACTTATTTTTATAACATTAGGTGTAATCTGTTAACTCGCCACGCCCGCATTAATAAAAACAAAAAGTTAAGCTTAAAATATATATATTACTTAACAATTACAATGTATAATAATGGCATAAATGTTGTTCCTCAAGCAAATAAGATCAATTTAACAAATCTACGATGACATCTTGTTCACTTCGTCCTGCATAAGGCTCACAAGGTGACCGAATTTTTGACCGTCGAGAATGAGCACCTGTAAAAAAAGAATAAAAGTATATTAAAAATGTACGTAAGGTCATGGTTTATGTTCTTCAGGAATATTTTGTTTAGCTAATATTAATTATGGGCGAATTTAATAATTATTAAATAGTTGAATATTATATATTAATGGGGGAAATAAGTTTAATTTACTCCAACACGGACCCCATATTGTCTTGTGCAAGAGGGATATGTATGGCCTTAAAACGCGGGTCAAGTTGGTTGGCGAGTACTCTTTTTAAGAGGTTTTTGTTATCACTTAGTCACACTTTTCCGTTTATTCCTACTAGTTCAGTTGTCCAGTTCAGTTGACTGAACTAATGGGATTTTTTCCCACTAGTCGACAGACAAATAGGCACAATGTATTATCAAATTATATAGGTCATATAATTTCCCATGAAGTTTTTAATACTTTTTCAATTTTTTTTATGTTCACACAATAAAATAATCTTGTTCAGATTCCATGACGCTTCTATTACAAAAATCCAAATGCAGTTCATAAAACGCAACATTAATGTCGCCATGTCTCTGGAAAAAAATTGCAATTTCGCAAAAACGTGGTCTCGCGTTTCCCTAATTTAAAATATTAAATTGAAATATTTTGAATCAATAGTATGGAACAGTTTGCGCATTGAATATTATACGTCGAGATGTACGTTCATTCTTCGTGGTCCGATCGGGCTGTCCGACTGACCTGACCAGGAATGAACGGTGAAGTAACAACGGTGTAGTGAGTTGAGGAGTTTAAATACGAATGCTTTATGCATCTTCGCGACTTAATAAAAGTACCATATTGAAACTGAATTGAATACGACAAAAAATAATTCAAAAATCGGTAAAATCACAAACGACACGTGGCGTAGCGCTACGTATGAGTTTTCTACTGATCTAAGTATTAAGAAATGATATATACATTATAACTAAAAGAAAAACCAAATTATAGTCATCAGCTGTTATATCCATCCACGATTTTCTTATTATGTACTTTAAAAAATATTAATTTAAAAGACAAAATCTGTGTAAAAGCTAGTTTTATTTTCGACTGAACTAGTGGGAAAAAACCCCACTAGTTTCAGTCAATTGAAACTGGGCAACTGAACTTGTGGGAATAAACAGACGTTTATTCCCACAAGTTCAGGTGGGTTTTCAAGTTCAAGTTCACAAGTTCAAGTTCAGGTGTTCATGCGGGTGGGTTTTAAAAGACTTTAAAACCCACCCGCATGAACAGATAGGGTGTGGCTATTGTAAAGCCAGCCGACACCACACGCACATAAATATTTCATAAAAATGTATGTGTAAGTGGTGAAAGCCTAGAGCTATCTATTCTGGACTCTCATTTGTGAGATCGTGAGAGTTGAAATGGCTTGCACCGCTGAATTTCTACTTGAGTACGGATTTTAAAAATTAGCTAATTCGGCGGTGAAGTATAACATCGAAATCTACATGTCGAGATAAAAAAAAAATCTGCAACTTGTGTATCAAATCCCTACTGGATTATGGCTTGATACCTCTTAATGATTTACTAGGAGAGGCTTGCGCCCTGCAGTGGGACGTTATAGGCTCATTTGTATTGTATTGACCAAGAGTTTGTACAATTACAAACCATATTGCTTTCGTTAACAGGTTATTTTATACAAGTTTATAGTAATTAGTTACTCTTAACTAAAGAACAGGTTTGTTCTACGTCGTTTGCGGTCGGCGCCACATAACCGCCTATTGAATATGTTGATAAATGAACTGCACTAATATGATAATGTGACGCAATCACAAGACACAGGGACCATAAGGTACCCCTATGGGTGATTCTGGCTTCCCAACCGACACCTTTTGTAACTAGTTAATTAGTGTAATCTGTATCTATTAGTTGTTAAATAAATAGATTTGTTTGCACACTCCACTGGTCAATAATAATAATAATATTTTGGAATTGATAGAAACTGCTTTGATTTCCATGGTAAAGGAAATGGTAATTCTATAAAATGTAGTAATATAAAACAGAAGATTACATTAATAATGGCCAATGAGAAAAACATGCATTTAATCAATGAATATGTTGTAGGAGTTTAAGTACCAATTAGTGCATATAATTTAGATGGCCAGGTGGTCATCCTATTGCATCCTCGTTTGCTAAATAAATGTCATTTTATTTTATAGAAATACACTTACCTTTCTACTGGGCGTCATAGCACCTCCCTCGTAGTCCCACTGCGAGAAGTCGACTTGTTCCGCTACATCTACGTCGAACTTTGCGATCGCCGCTTCCGCTATCGGCCGCTCTTCCATGTTCGCAAATAACACTTCAGATTCATCTAAAAACGTTATTGTTTTTCATACAAAGTTGAAACACATGAAAACCCGACTAGCAAAATTATTATTATATAATAGGCGAGGTATCAAGCAGCTGATGTGCCCATATCTGGTGCTGGTTTATGCCCAGATCTTGCTCTGACATCCATTTATGTAGTCTCAATTTGAAAATCTCCACTGTTGAAGAATTCACCACTTGTGGCAATCTATTCCATGTGTTTACAACTCTGTTATTCAGCAAAAACAAAATCCCATAAAAAGTATACAGGCTGAATTGGGTGCAATTATAATACAATTTAGTGTAATTATAAAGATTATGGATGCGGCATTTTGTTAGTTGGCCAGATGGTCCGAAGGGTAAGTGGATACTGTCGCCAATGTAAATCTGCGATATGCTAACGTAATTTTACTTGGACGCTAACAAAGAAACCAACATTCACATCAGTATTAGGTTAGGAATGACTTACCCCCCGTATTATAAGTCTTGCATATCCACACAAGGTAATGGAATGTGTATGGCATATTCTTCTTCACTGCTCTGTCTATTTCTTTTTGTAGAGAGTCAAATAGAGGTACGCTGATTGGCGCCGGAATATTCACAATTCTGTAAAATAAACGGGTAACTTTTTAATTTTCGAGTATTTATATACCAAATAAAACAATACATAATTTGCTGCATACTTTGTGCCCTTAAACCTGGAAGGTTTGTGTAGGACACTGCACATTCTTATACAAACTAATTACAGCTAAAGCGCGTGCCACGAGCAGGAAAAATTTCGATCACTGTTAAGGTTCAATAATATGAGGTCTAGTAAAGTGGTCGGTGATCAACGATTTCATATTTCTTTGGCTGGTCTCATGTCAATGATCGAAATTCTTCTTGTTCGTGGCGCGCGCTTTATAAGATGAATTGTTGGATTGGTATTATAACTTATTATTATATAACTATATTTATATTTTCGACGACTGAAACCATGAATTCTGTTCCATGATTTTGAATTCATTGACATGAAAATTTACAGTACTATAAAATTAAAGAATGCCAATTGGCCATCTTAATATTGGCTACCGTGAGCAAACGTTGAAAGATTACAATAGACATATTACATAGAGTGGTTACAATATAACGTGATGAACTCAAAGTGTGTTTGGATGTTTATTTTTTTATACTTATCATCTCTTTGTATTTATTGGGCATACGCATATGGCTGATGGGCATTATTTAATTATTACTACTCTACTTTTTGGAAAAAAATAATAGTAATCAGGCTATAATAGGCTTTTAAAAAAAAAGTGAGGCAAGTGATCTACAGCCCGTAACAGATTAAAATGAAATGAAGTGCTTCATGAAACTCTGAAGCGCTACAACTTTAGTTTAAACATCTTTTTTTTTTTCAAAAGGTATGGAAAAAGGCGAAATCTCCCATCAGACTGGCGTAAGGTCGGTGTTTTTATATTGCCTACCTTTCATGTATAAGAAGTCCAACTTGTTTAGAGTCATCTTCTAATATCTTTTTGATAAGATTTTTAGTTCTGTCATCTGCATTGTCCTCTGCAAGAGTTGTGAGAAGTGTCCTAACTTGTTGTATGCACGGTTCATCCTACAAAAAATACATTAGAATGTATTGGATGACTGATTAGCTCAGTTGGTAGTGTGGCGGCACTCAAACCCTTGGCCTTTTGCTCCCTTGTTTACTTGTTTGTATAATAGTTAGCATGCAGAATGTCAGATGAATGTAATTTTTAACAAAATATCAGTTTTGCAGAATGCCAGATACTCATAATGACACCTATGGAAAATGTCAGATAGAAATTGGTATAGTTATTTCATCTCAGGAAAGCAGATTATGTTTAGTAGTAGTTTTGCTTGCTGAGGTTCTCCGTTTTGTATCATAGGTTTGCAAAATGTCAGATTTGCAGAATTGCAAAATTTGTCATCTGACACATTGATGGTTATATCCGGCCGGAAATTCATGTTTAAAAACAAACATTTGTTCAGGTCTAGGTGGTGTGTTAGTCTTTGTATGTGTCTCTGGACCCACAACACGGAATCCTAGTGTCAGCTCTTATGTGAGGCGTCATTTATTTGCTTACTTTGATTCATTTTTTTGATACTCGTATTTTGGTGAATTTATATCTAAATTAAATGTTCAATTGATCAATCGTAAAGAAATTTTATATTTTTTTTTATAAAATTATCTTGTTTCATCACAATGTTTTAATTAAACATTAAAAATTGTTGTTTTAATCTTAATTAAAACCCCTAAGGACAAAGCAATAGATGTAATACTGATTAGAGTTCAAGAGAGATTATTTTATAAAAAAATGTTTTCTGCTCCTTCTGAAATTACGATTTATCTCTTAACAATTAAAATTGCTACGGATCTATAAGTGTTTTGATACAAATTTGTTGCTTGAAAAACAAATTTGTATTCCAACTTCCAAGTAACCCACCCATTAATCATTAATCCATTAAGTAGGTATCCCTTTAAAAGTAGATCTTCAGATTGATTTTCTACGGAAAGGATATATGGATGTAAATTTTCTCTTGTTACTACTATATCATAATTTGTTTTTGATATCAGTTTATAACATGCCAATGCAGGGTACAGGCCTTCTAGTTTGGCCTAGTAGATCACTAGATTTCAGGCAATAATCCACTCAGTGGTATGGGCTGAGGATTTGACCTCATGACTAGAGAGAGTAGAGAACAGTTACCTATAGGCTCTCACCACTCTTAAATATAATTTAATAAATGTCTTATTTGGAAAATCAAACTAATCTACCAAATGTAAGAAAAGCAGAAAGAATATTAAAATGGACTAGTGACTAGTAACTACTGAAACTAACATTTAGCTATTGTGTCGGAATATAAGAGACCTGCAGGCCAGGGAAAATTTTTTGGTGACCTAGTATGAAACTTTCGGGAAACATTCGTTGCAATAAAATATGATTAATCAGAATATTGTTTTTTTTTAAAATCAGCCGTTTTGAAGTTATTAATTTTTTTCGAAAAACTGACCTTCGGCAGTTGTCTACGCATATCTCCGAAACTATCCAACCGATTTGAGTGAAATTTTTTAAACGGCTTAAAATAACATATTCTAAATGGCTTGTTGGCCGATTTCGGCTAGCTTATCAAAATTTTGAAAAAAATCGATTTTACAAAAAAATTGCAAAAACTGGTAAATTATGAGTGTCAGCGTCCTGCCTAAGGCTTAAAAAAAGTTTAGAAGCAAATCATGACTTGAAATTTTTTTTGAAAAATTTTGAAAAAAAAACAATTTTTTTCAAAATTTTGATAAGCTAGCCGAAATCGGCCAACATGCCATTTAGAATATGTTATTTTAAGCCGTTTAAAAAAAATTCACTCAAATCGGTTGGATAGTTTCGGAGATATGCGTAGACAACTGCCGAAGGTCAGTTTTTCGAAAAAAATTAATAACTTCAAAACGGCTGATTTTAAAAAAAAAACAATATTCTGATAAATCATATTTTATTGCAACGAATGTTTCCCGAAAGTTTCATACTAGGTCACCAAAAAATTTTCCCTGGCCTGCAGGTCTCTTATATTCCGACACTATTATAATTATCAACTTATTATATAATAGGTGATTAGCCAAGCAGCTGATGTGCCTATTTCTTGTTTCTTGTAAAGCATGCAAAAGATCTTGCCCTGACATCTATTTATCTAAACTCAATTTAAAGATCCTCACTGGTGAGGAAACAACCACTTATGGCAATCTATTCATCTCTATTTCATCTATTCCATGTGTTTACAGTTTTTAGTTTCAATGTGTTTACTATTGTTCAGTGCATTATATGTGAAATTTGAAGACATTTTGTTACTTTTGTTAAATAAATAAAATAAATTTGACTTACTTTCCTCTTAGTGATATTAATAACTGTAGTCACTCCAAACACACCATCACTGCCATCGTCTTCCTCATCATCATCATCATCATCCAAACATTGTTTCACCACACTACCCACATAGTTTTGTGCTGGAAAGGGTAAGAAATATGACAATAGTTAATTGTCTATTGTGCTTTTAAACTTACTAATAATATATTTCTGACATTCTCTTAGAAAAAATCAAACCTTATTGTTGATTGTAATTTCCCATATATTGAGACTTTACTGAAATTGCTTAAAAATCAGATGTTAGAGCATGATGTTATTTGAAAAGAATCTTGAAACAATGATATAGAAAACAAATAATATAGAAAAATCTTATACCAGATCTGTTATCATAAGGATATAGAGTTCATGAAAATAAACAATAATGGACAAAGATTAATTAAAATAAGGATGAGTATGTATCCACTTTTAATATAGAAAAAGCAAAGCTGTATTATCACCAAAAAAAAAAATTTAATTATCAAAAATCTTCCATAAAAAAATTTGGTAAAGGTGAAAATTGTTTAGTGGTAAAATTATGTAGTTACAACTGTTACAAGTTTGAATTTGTTTATATTTTGTAGGGAAAATTCAAACTGAAACTTACAATAGACATTAAACTGTCTTAATTCAGTGAAAAAAATAGAAAAATCCCTACCTCAAGGCCAGAGCTTTGGGAGGTTCAAGTAGAGTTTGTGCTTGAGGAGGGGCTTCCAAACAAAATGGTCACTTCAATCAACTAATTGTGGAAATGAGCTTGTTAAAGAAGAAGTCAAAAATAGAAAAAATAAAAGAGTACTTACAAACAATTATCTGTGCCAGTGCTGCCAAGTCAACATTGGACTTAAGGAAAAGTTGCCTCAGAAGCTGCTTGATGCCTGGCAAATCACAATCTTCAGGGTTGCGACCTTCAAAGTCTGCTTGCACATTCTAAGAACAAGTATGAACAAATTCTATGAACATGAACATATAGGAATAATTATTATTTTTTTCTTTGCAAAAGCTTGGAAAGAGAGCTCAATTGAAACAATAACAAATTCAAACAAAAATGACATTCTGAAGATAATATTATGTAATAATTTAAATTGTCAGTTAAGACTATTGAATTTATTGTCAATTTTACATTATATGTGTCACTGAAATAATGGAAAAAAGCTGAAATAATATAATGAATTTTTTTACTTAAATCTCATTAACCTTTAACCATTAATCTCATTAACCTTAATCATGGAAATTATTTATAATTATTGCATAATGAAATGTAACCGATTTGGATACTAGCATTAAATTCGCTGCTCTGTTCTATTCAAATGTGTAATTATGAAAGATTTACCATTGTTTCCATTAAGAACAAAGGATAATATAGTGTCAATATTATGAAACAACTAAAATGTTTCAGGATGTTATTCTTCAGACACGTTGGTTTTAATATCTATTAATTGGTCATTACTTAAATCTCGATGGTTTTAAATAAAACAATTAAGGCATTATTTCTATAATGCTCAGTTGACCATGTGTGAAATAAGAAGGTTATGTTTCAAACTTACTTGTTCGCCAATGTAGTTTCCATCGGAATCGAAGTCGGAATCTTTGTCGCTAGCCGCGTCCTGTTCTTCTTCACTTTCGTTAGTTTGTATCTGTTTATTTCTTTTGTTAGACATTTTGATATTAAAACCGGTACCTAGACAAAACGCGTGAAAAATGGAAACAAGTTTTTTTGACGTTTTTCTTTGACAGCTTTTCGCTTCTTAAATGACAATGGTGCAATTAGCGCATTCTGCCAATGTCAAGTTTTCTTCTTAATAAACAATTTCAAAGTTCGAACTTCGAAGAAGTCGTTCACTAGCGATAGTAGGTTTACTGAGCACAGGAGAGGACTCCTTGTAAGCACGTGAAAAACAGTCTCATGCTTTATTTGATTATCACAAACACCACGTACGAAAAACACTTTGAAGATTAATAAACTATTATTAGGTAAACCACGAAACGCCTATACACATTTTTTTACAATAATCAAACAAAAAGTCAACATCACTTTTCGAGTTCCCGCCAAAACGGTTGATATAAGATGTGATTATAATCTGGATTCGTATCTTTTAAGTTCTCCAATTTGTCGGACGCGACTGCATTCAATTTACTCTCATAAATATTTATACACAACCTAATTTGTGTGTACTTTACTAGGCAATTATTCTATGTTTGATTAATGATTGAATAGTCAAAGCAGTATTTAAATTTAGTATAGCATAACGTAGCGCTAGAAAAGAGGGGCAAATTTGAAAATTCTTGTGCTCTTAAAAACCGGACAAAATGAATTTGATACTTTATATTTCTCTAATTTAGTTTAATTTAGTATAATAATAATCCGTTGTTTATATCTAATCACTTAACAGTTTAAAATTTTAATTATGTAATTCTTGCATTTATAAATCAATACAAACAGTAGATATCTCTATATCTACTGTTTGTAAATGGAGCGATATGCCATAAAAATCTTGATATTACTTCTTGGTTCCTCTGAACCAAGAAGTAATATCAAGATTTTTACGGCGCACTAAAAATTTTAATATTAAAAAAGTTGCAATATAAAAATTATCGAATATACGTTGTCCCACGTTTCATCGTCGCATCAGCGAAACAAATACTATAGGCATTTATTTTAATTCATAAAAATACGAGCTATATATTCACTATCCATTTTTAAAATTTTGTCATCTATCTGTTCATTGATTATATTTTTAAGTTAGTATAGGCTCCATTAAAGAAATAAAAATAGTTTTGAGGAGACTTATAAATTAACAAATAAAAAAGCAAGAATAATTAAGCATTTTTTTATTATTATGAGTAGATAGAACATAGGTATGCCTAGGCATTGTGTCGGAGTCGCGTCTCATCGTCGTTTAATTTCTTGTTATACTGGAGCTAAATATTTTTTTAGCCTAGAAATTTTTGTCTTCTCTTTGAAGGAACCTATGTAGATTTATATTTTTATCGACTATAAATATTTAGTAGTAGAGTGAAGTAGGACCAGGCACTTCTAATAATCTGAAAAGAGTAAAATTCCTATTAATGGCATAGGAAGATGTAGACACATTATTATTTAAAAAAATGCAACGAAAGAAAAACAATGGTAACATCAATTAAGATTAAAAAACAAAATCTTACCGCCGAGTAACTCGCTAAGGAAATTACAGAGAATCCATAAGTGGTTACATGCACTCCCTTTTTTGACCTGAGGAGATAATTAAAAAAATACGCTTTATAAAAATAAATTTTAACAATAATAACACCACACTCAATGGCACACACTAGGATTTCCTGTGTCGTGGATTCCCACACTGGGAGGAGGAGAGTTTTATTTGAAAGAAAAGTCAAATTTTCAACAATTATAGCAGTGGCGACCAAATGATAAATATCTAGGTAAAAAAAAGTGTACCTTTCATATCGATGTAATAAACCAAGGTAAGTTACCTTGGTTGTACCGTTGTACCTGCATAGGGTAAAATAATTACCTACTATGAGTAGGACTTATTATTATTAATTGCTTAGCACCTTTTACAGAAAATATATACTATGTCTCACCTTTGCATCATAATGAGTATCGAACTTTTCACATTCTTAGAAGCTTTGTACCATCCACTGTTATAGAGTGCGTCAGCAACTCCCATACTCTGCAGAAAGTTTAAATTACCTATATACAGTTAAAAAAACAGTTAAATATAGTTTGTGTGACAAACTATAGTGTTAGCATGACAAATTATAGTATTGGCCAGTCCAGCCTCGTGTTCGGTCAATGGAACATTTCTTCCAAAAGGTTTCAGTTACCGAAATCAATTTCCGTGTTTGGTTGGAAGGTTCTAACACATCCTCGTCAGACATTGCTCCCTCCGACTACCGTATATTTTTGTTATTGGAATATTTTTTAAGCAACAAGGCCCCCCTATGTGCTTGTAGATTATGTCCCTACAAAGAAATGTTATTCAATTTGACTTTTGAAACTTTCGCGTTTTGTTCACATTTTATATTTTAAATCGGGTCTGAACGTGTAAAATTAAAAGTTTTTGTTTACTTGCGTCCATAGGGACATATAGATGACAGTAAACTACTGGCCATTAGATCAGCCTGGAAAGACTAAGTATGCCGGTATATTATTTAGACACTTACAGAATCCAGCAACCTCTGTCCATACCAACAGAATAGCCAAGTCTGAGAGAGAGCCGTCACTAGAAACGATTTGTATACCATTTCGTTCCACTTCTCCACAATCTGAGAAAAACAAAAATACTTTTAATAAGTTCATAGAAACTTTGAACTTATTGTATTGTATGAAAGCTTATGATAGTGGTATAGGTACTACAGGGTGTATTCCAATCTTTCGCGAACCTGAAATCATGGATTCAGCTCATGATTTTGAGTTCATCGATATACTCGTGTTGTAGTGTTACCCAGTTTTTTTTTGTAAAAATAGCTAGTCTTTGGGCTTTTGGCAAATTGATATGAAATTTTTTTAGCCAATTTAGCTGAAAAAATATATATTTATTTACTAAAAATATTTGTAAAACTTTCATATGAATGAACTCGGAATAATGAACACATTCGGAAACATTCGGAACAATTCCCAAAGTTTGAAACCACTAGAAATGGGTACATTTCACGATAGTCTACTGTATTAATAACATGAGATAAATAGAGAAGATTTCAGAAAAGTACTTACAACACTACAAAATCCGCTGAAACAAATGATGATAGAGCTGTTAAAAAAGTTGACTAAAAGTGAGAAGCTGAATAAGCGTTCTACGTCTCCAGCCAACCTGCGAATATAGTCATTCAGCCAATATCGGATCCATTACGCGAACTAAAATACTTAAGTAGGTATAGCGAAGGTGGGTTACGGTGGGTTAGTGGTTGTGTTCGTACATGTAGGTACATTGTTTTAGTGTATGCCGCGGCGTTCGGTCGGGAATCCAACTTTATGCGTTTATGCACACTAAAACAATGTACATATACGAACACAACCACTAATAAGCGTAACCCGCCTTCGTGATATGAAACAACTACATATATGTACATGTTACATTATATCTTAGGAAACATTATATAAATTACATTACATTATGAAATTACATTATGAAAATTACATTATGAAAAATGGAATTTAGTAGGGGCAAGGTCTGGCGAGTAGGTACGATGGGTAACGAAGAGTTTCCAGTCCTAACTCCTGTAACTTTGACACTGTCTGTCGTGCAGTGTGTGGGCGACCGTTATCACGGAGAAGCAGTGGACTAGAGCGATTGACCAGACTCGGTTGTTTGATAGCGAGCTTGTCCATTATTATTACTTGTTCTCACAGAAAGTAGATACACATCTGCATTAATTGTTGTGCTAGATCTTAAAAAACTGTAGTGGATAATATCGGCACAAGACCACCATATGAGCTTCTTTTGACTCAGTTTACGTTTGGGAGATTGTTTAGTTTTGTCCATTGTGACGAACGTTTACGATTATCATACAGCAGGGGTGTCCAACTTACAAAGCCAAAATTAAAGGCCAAAATTAAAACCTTGACGTATTTGCTGGCCATATAAGTGAAGTAACAGATTCTGACCGTCTGTTATTCCTCAAAATATGAGTAAATATTTTATTTTAATTAAATTATATATCAGCATATTTGGTAAAAGTTTGTTTATATTAAATTTTAAAATCTTTTTCAAAAAGAATGCCTTCTTTTTGAAGTAATTTTCTGATTTTTTTTGACTAATAAGTTTTCGGGGGTCGCACAAAACGGCATCGGGGGCCGCATGCGGCCCGCGGGCCGCCAGTTGGACAACCCTGTGACATACAGTCTCTTCACAAGTAACAGTATGATTCAGAATCCCTTCATTTTTGTGCCGGTATTGTATGTATATGTGTATGTTTTTGTTCAGCAAAGTAGCTTCGACGCGTGTTTGCAACTGACTTTCATTAAGCTCATACGGTACCCACTTTCTGGGCTTCTTCACTTTACCGATTTGACCCAAATTAATCAATATCGTTCTGTCACTTACGCCAAAGGCTACTGCTAACTCAGACGTGGTTTGAGATTAATCCGCTTCCACTATTGCACTACGCAACTCAGACTCTAACTGGGAGAAAGAAACATTTAATCGACAAGACATATAAAGCACACAAAGGAAGAGAAAATGGTGACAGAAAATAAATAATCACAAAGCTAATTAACAAAGTTTGATAATTGTCGTGCGCGACAGAGTCCCCTTCGAAATGGACTCTAGCTCAGCATAATGCTGAGTGCCTGAATGTAGCAGTAGCAGGATGAGTCGTTGATATCTCTATAAAGAAGTATGCATACCTTATCAAATCGCAATGTCTAAAAAATATTTCTCGTATTTCTTTGTAATGGCGGTACTCCCAATCTTTGTCACTAAAAGTTTCTATAATTCGTTTCTCGTTTCGTATGAAGTCCTTACTGTATATACCTGAGGATCAGAAATTTCTTGAGTCGGGGAACAACTTAGTAACTATGCACATTGTGCATGAGGGATGTATGCCCTCAAAACGCCACGCTGGCTGTGCGGGTTGGCGAATCCACTCTTTTAGAGGTGGTATACTTCCTCAGGCTTTGTTATAGTCACCAGGCTTAGTCACCTTTTACGACATCCACGTGAAATGTGGTGATGCTATTCTAAAGCCGGCCGACACCATACGGTCAGGTGGTAGCGGTCGTGAGGAGTCATCATAAAATAATGTTTTTTTGTTTCTCTGGTTGCAATATAAGAATATATGTATATATAAAAACAGTGAAATGTAAAAAAGTTTATAAAATGATTACATGATACTTATTCCATTCCATACTTACTTAACGGGTATTCTTTAATGAGTTGGTAATCAATAGGCACATATATGAGCCTCTTAATTCTGACGGAGAGCAAGTCTAACTGCGTCGTGATGTGAGTTATGAACACGCAGAATAACAGGTCTCCGGATAACATGAACCAGATCGTTATGAGACCTAAAGAAATACAACATTCAATAGTACCCTTCTTAGAGAAAAAGGGCACAAGAGCATTTTAAGTAAAAAGTAAGATTTCGCAAAATATTATAAAATTGTGCGCGAATTGTATTTCACAAGCGATAAATCTGGTGACTGAATAAAATTATATATTTTATACAATTTTTTATCTAACGATTGTGAATATTTTTTTCGATAAAATTCGCAGAAAATGGCATACTCGTAGCATTTATTCTATAGCAACTCTCATCGAGCAAAGAAGAGAATTGTTAGACTGTAAACACAATCATATTTTTTTGAATCTGCGAGTATACAAACACTTTTTGAAATACCATAGGTATAATAAAAATATAACTTTTATAAAATCAAAATGAAGACCAGCAAGGCAGCATAGATAGCATTTACGAATTTTTCATTATTTCTAGGGGAAAGTCGCGTCTGGGAAACTTTTCAATCGCTTCAGTTTGAAACGAAGTTTTATCTTGTTTTTGAACTTTTTATCTGGATGGATACAGACATTTTAATAAAAGACAATATAAGATAAATACATAAATGTTAGGTTTATACTTTTCAATTTTAAATGTTGTAATTCTAGTTTAGACTAGTTTAACCTGTCAAGCAATGACCTTTGACCTTTTTTATTGTTTGTCCATTGTTTGCTGGGATGTATGAATCCTTTTGCCGCCTTTTAAGCTTTATTCTCATAGAAGTAGGTCATAATAATATGTCAAATTAACCATTGTGGTCTCTTTGTTTTTATATCGACTTGTTTTCCGAATACAGGACGATGGGTAAGTGTCCCAAAAATATCAACATGTATAAACTTGAGAAAGCTTTCATGAAATAAATGAAAGCTTTCATAGATTTTTTAATTTATTATTAATGTCAAAATCGTGGGCGAACCATGTAACGATATGAAGCGCTTTTTTATTCAAGTCTTTTATTTGTTAAAATATTTTTTATATTTGTTTAGTAAAAAACCCCATGTGCTTTAGCAGTTACAATTGCATAACGATTATCTATGGTAGATCATAAAAGTATCGTATATTGTCACTAATTTTATGTTACAGCAAAAACGAAAAAGAAATATTGTCGCAAGTAGTAATCAAGTAGTTTCTGGAATAAAAAGGGAAAATGGAATTTAGGGTCTCATAACACACTGTGCGACATACATACATTTTTTCTTATCGTCATTTAAGCAGCCTTACCGTGCCAATTTTGAATATTAAGCAAGAATTCAAAAATAATCGGTTGGTACGGGTTGAAAGGCCACCAGTAGAAGAATGGTAACGTGAGAGTCACGTTCATGCCGGACCAGTGCTTGATGAGCGTAATCAATGGTGGTGACAGGAAGATGACGACCAGAGCGTTGTTGCACCAATAATAATCTGAAAGGTGGTACTACATTAATGAATGCTTAGTTTACAAATTAGTGATCCTGAAATCCAAC
Organism: Sesia apiformis; assembly: GCA_914767545.1. Lineage (NCBI taxonomy): Eukaryota > Metazoa > Arthropoda > Insecta > Lepidoptera > Sesiidae > Sesia > Sesia apiformis. Next base: position 5,914,342 of record OU611970.1, on the reverse strand, counting down.
TCTCTATGAAAATCAACTCTTTACGATCCAGAACACTACTGTGAACTAATATAATAAATTTTCCACTTTAATCTATTATTAAACTGGTAACAGGGAAGCTGACGGTCCATCTGGTGATAGTCTATATCACTTGCAGTCCTTTGAGCCCGTAAACACAGCTCAGTGAGATTTTGTAGGGGGAGAGTGCACGCTGCATTCCCACAGCCGCTGGGCGCGCGACCGGCCACGTTACCCCTCTCTCACAGAAATGTACCTTGAAATGTACTGCATTTTCTACTATATTGTACTTTCCCAACGTACGTAGGTACCATGTTTTGATAGTGAGTGAGATATGCCAGAGCCCATTATTCTATCCCATCCTACAAAACGAATTTACAAAGGTGAACAGCGAGTCCGGGCCAACGTTTATCGTTTTGGACTGATGTTGGCATGTATCGCGATTGTCTATGGACGACAGAATCCACTTACCTTCAGGTGGACTGTATGCTCGTCTGTCGCCTTTTTTCTATAAAAAAAACTCACTTTTTATCATATTGTGCAGATTTTTAAGAGCGGCATTGATGATGACGTGTTGTTCTTCAGGTACAGTTCCCTGTGGCCACATATCACGGAGCTCATTCACTAGGTTCTCGTATACAGGGCGGTGCAAAACCAAATTGGTAGATTTTGATATAGCTATAAACGGAAAACAACAATTTTGTCCTGAAAGAAATCTGTATAAGAGGCTCCCTAAACCATCAAATATATAGTGCAATTTTAAGGATTGCTCAACTTTTTTGGTCGTTTAGAGTGCATTGCAAATCGCTCAATGATTGAACAAAAGTTTGAGCTAGTTTAAAATTAACTGCATAATATTGTTTCATTGCACTATGTGAGTGCAATATTGAAATTTACAATATTCATTCTCAAATATTTTTTGAAGTCGCCTTTCTCTGTTATAGTCAAGTCTTTGAGAAAGTTTTTGTGGGGATACACCGCCCTCGTCTTTTGACGAGCTATTTCGACTTTACATTTATAATAAAATAACGCAAGTATAACGCGCAGTGGTAGCCAAATTTTTGTCAGACATGTTGCGCACTGCGGTACTTTGACGAATATGGGCTGTCAATTTTATTGCGTGTATAAACAACTGGCATTTGGGTGCAAGGTGCGATTCAATAATATGGTGCAATGACGTTATTGTATCGTTTTATTGTAAGTTTAGGGGCCGATTAATATATTATATATAATAATATATGTGCAGTGACTTACTGTCAGTATAAAATATTAACTAACTAAAGCAATGAAAAGAAAATAAATTTTCAGATTTCACTAGTCTGGGAAACTAGAACCATCTGATAGTTAGGGAGCTGGTGGCAGAAATTTTTAAATTAGCACGTGTGGCAGAAATGGGAAGAAATGAAAATCTATTTATAAGAAACGTTAATAACCACATCGAGAATTATGTTAGCTCATTGGACATGTAAAAAAGGGATCCATAAGTTATTTGCTCGCATCTGGCATTTGTTTTAACAGTTATTTCTTAGTTTAACATTGATGTACCTAAATTGAATTGCCTACCATGTATGTTTCTGCGTTAATGAATAATTAATTATTTTATTTTTTGATATATGAAAATTTCAATAATGTACTCGTAAATTATATTCATATGGAAATATTAGATTATAAAAGCAAGAAAAATGATATCTGGCACCTTCATTAGCGTTTAGAAAAGAAAAAAAAAATGCTAGATTTTTTTAAATTTAATAGATTTTTAAAGGAGTTGAATCCCTAGTTTAAAAACGATCTTAACGAAAATAACAACGAATAAATTAAAACGGCACGTTTTAAGTAAATTATGATGACTTATGTTATTATTTTATCAGGTTAGTGAAGGTGTTTGGTACGGCTGATATTTTTGTATTAGTTTTAATAGAGTTTTATAACTATCTGCTGATGTATATATTAAATTATCGGCATCCTAGACAAACTTTCGTAGTTTTTAGAATGCTAGGAATGTTACCTTAATTGATAATATAATTTAATTATTATAATAATTGTAAGTTTTGATAATATAATTGGTAAATAAATAAAAAAACAAAAGTACCAAATTATTTGCTCGCATCTGACGTTTGGCACAATGATTCCATTCTAAGTAAAGACTAAGCCAGACGTTAATATCGCTGATTTTTTAAAGCCAGATGTTTTTTTAGTAATTGTCACCTAAAATAATATCGAATTGTTTTTGTAGAAAAATTCATTGCTTAACAATTTTTATTTTGCATAATTATCGTAAATGCAAAGTGTTATATAATACAAGTAGATAACCGTTCAATAATATTAATTATGTTACATGCTTACATGTTACATGAACATGCTTCCTAAGAAATTAAGATAAATATTTAATTAAGATAATAGTTAAATATGTACAGACAATAAATATTTTTTATAAAAAATAATGTAAATTATTTTTGTGTAATTATTTTTATTACATTTAAAAGTTAATGTATTTTTTTATACTCATCTTTCCATTTTTAAAGTAATTTACAAATATGTCAAAAAATAGTTCATAGCAATAATAATTTCTAGTTCTAGGCATAAAAACCAACAAATTAAAAAAATGTTATTGTAAAAACTCAGCGAGCTGGACGTCTGGCAGTAGCATTTCTGATATCTAGGTACCTAATTTAATGCAATAAATAAATGCCACATACGAGCAAATGATGTAGGGTGGCTTTTTCATTCAATTTTAAAATAGTTTTATAAAATCAGCGACATCGAAGCTTGAATTCCTTTTTCATACTTTATTAATTTATTGCATAGACGTGGATGACGCATTCTTGTTTCCGGATTAGCCGTTCGCCAATGTTTTCGTAATGTATCTGTACCTAAATGGCCACCAGTTCCCTAACTATAAGCCCTTAGTAGTAAAGGCATTTAGCTCGGTAAATGGAAAACTCATTGCTGTGCTTGTGTCGTTTGAAGGTGGTATCTGAACTGACCTAACACCACGTATCCCATGCACGGCATCATTCTGAATGTCTCAATGATATCGTGGAAAGATCCTCCTTGGGCTGTCTCTATTATTTTGATTATTTCCAAGACGAGTGCGACAAAAATGTTTGCGAATTCGAACCAGTAGAATATGTTCCAACACAACCTGATGACAAAATAGGGCGCGAATGGGTTATTCTTATTCGTTTGATTTGGACATTTTAGTGACACAATTCACGTATTTAAGGGCACAATTACTAATTACTTTAACAATAACGTTCCCAATGATTTACAAGTAAAACTTAATAATAGGCACTTTGTTGATTTTGTACTTTTTAATTTTTCTATTTAGTCTCTTAAGTTTTCCATACTGATAATAAAAAATACCCAAATATAATAACTTAATGTAAATCTACTTCACAAGTAAGTACATTTCATTTGTATGCCTCATGTGTTTGCTATTTACTTAATTACAAATTATCTCTGTCAATGTTGTGTTCACCTTGAATTGTGCACATATAAGAATGTAATAATTTATATTTTGTAACTGATGTATATGTGTAACACTTGTGTACCGTTAACAATAAATAATAAGAGCGAATTTAAGAAAATTTAAATATGAGGCATATACCGCCACCACGCGCCAGGCGGTCAATAGTTTGCTTGCAATGCTTGAAAATGTTCACACGGTGGTTGCCCTGTCGCGCAACCTGACACCTGGTCGTCGCTATTGTCACCAGCAACCTACGACTATTGTCAGCCTGTGTCTCTCTGCTGCATACTGCCAGCACATACGATCTTCTGCTCTTCTCATTCAGTCACTACCTGCGATTTTCTTCATTCCGTTTATTTGTCAGGGATATTAACCATCACTTTGTTTCATTAAAATTCATCCTATAGTAGGTAACGTGCATGCACAGACTTGATGATTCTTGCCGAAATTATGTAACGGATTTGGATAAAATGTACCCTAAAAATTAACCCTCCCGGAACGTACGATACTCTATAAATAGGTAGTATATATAACTAAGTGCTTTTCGTGTCACAAAAATCTGTTTCGCTAAAATGTACAACAATAATTTATTATTTATTAGTTTGATACCTTTTCCATTTTGACTTCTTGAATGAATCTCATACCTGACAAACGGCGAATCATTGAGCGTGTGTCGCAGTCCAACTAGTTTGAGGATGTATTTTGGAGTTTTGTACGTCTTCTCGTAATCGTCCAGGGAATATTCGAATACCTATTTTGTATTGAATATTACAAGTATATTTATTAGATGTAATTACCCGTGTATTATTTCATACAGATATTCCTTAATGACTTTCTAATCTTTAAGTTTGTTTATTCTCCTCTTAAGGTGGGGACCTTATTTATAGTGAAGATTATAGCGTTCAGACAGTTCTTCTGATGATAAGCAGTCACTGACGCACTTATGATATAAATTTATGAATACTTGCATTGCAATTTATGAAAAAAATAAGTCAATTTAAGACCATAAATCTAATTGTAACAACTTTTTATGCAAATAAAGATTTCAGCATTGGACCAAACGACAATCGTTATCGTATCTGCCTGAAGATTCGGGAATTAGAATTTTGAAAAACGATTGAGATGCGCCTTCCTATCCCATACCACCACATTCCGCTTTCATCGAATGGGGAAAAGAAGGCAAGGAATTAGTTACATCCCAGTACCTACCGTTAATTCTGCTTCTAATGGATGAGAAGGGAAGTATTGTATAGGATGGAATCAAACGAGATGGGATAAAAAGGAAGAGATACGGGCTCTAGCAATTCCCACTCACACCCGAAATACATTTTATACGTTTTACGGCAGAAAACAGAGAGTGGTAACTTTCTGTGGTAAGGTGGTAACTGAGAGTGTGGTAATTCAGCCAGACGGATGCGCCCAGGAGGTTGTTGGATACAGCATCCTAATCACCAAAGTTAAATTCTGCGAATATATTATTATAGTCTCGTATATTATTATATGGGTAATTCGTTAGTTCAATAGGTAAATATCATCTCGCTTTCATTATTATTTCCTTATAATTGGCGGTGTGGTGTCAGTCAGCTTTAGAATAGTGCCATCCCATTTCTTTCCGCGGGAGTCGTAAAAGGCTACTAAGGGATATCAAAGATATAACAAGCCCTGAGAAACTATAAGTACTATCTCTAAAAGAGTGGACTCGCCTATCCGCTTGGCCGGCGCAACGTGGCGTTTTATGGCCATACATCTCAAGACAATGTGTGTGGGGAGGCCCACATCTAGCAGGGGACGATAAAGAAAAGGCTGGTGACGATTACGGATAGATAAAAAAAACTTCATATCCACATTAAGAAATCTTTGAGAGAATATTGCTCTATTTCAATAAATAAGAAATTTATTAAAGCAATTTTTGCCCGATTGTTAGTTTCGTGGGAATATTTGCGACTATGGTATATTATTATAAATTATAGACAAGCTTCGAGAAGCGAACTGTTCTATCGGAAGTTTCCATGGGATTTACGAATACATGAAGTTAATGAATATTATAAATTATAATGTACTTACGTTTTCGTGAGACCCATTTTTTATTTTGTTCTTATAATGTTTAGAAAAACATTTTTTTAGCGATGGGATCATATTTCAAGACTGAATTACCCTTTGAATTCTATTCTGAAAAATTGCCGCCTTTATATGAGAATCGTGTGAAAAGTCACAATCATTTGCTTAAATATTCATGTAGTTTACATATAACTGTAACTTCTTATATAAGTTTTGAAATTATAATTTTCCACGTGTTTGTACATGTTTTATTAAATTCAGCAAAGTGTATCTTGTATATGGTATGAGGGTTTCGTGTAATATGGTACATTGTGCATGGTGGGTCGAAATCAATTGTTTTTCAAGGGCGCAGATAAAAGTTTAATGTTAATGCTAATATAAATTTCTCTGAAGCAATCTGACTTTTATTGTAAATCCTAAGTAATACGATATGTTAGAATTTCTTTATTAAAATTTATAAAATTTCCAGTTATGAACTTATTTCTGTCGTGCGCGGATATATGCAAAATCAACACATAACTTCGTGGATATTAATGTCTCAAATGTATTTTTTTTACCTCACTTCCTTACTGGTTTTTAAAAGATCATTTCGAAATTTCAGAAATTCATTAACTAGCTTTTTTAAAGGCATTGTTGAGATTATAGCTTCTATATAAATAAAAGATCAACAGTGAGATGTTCTTATTTATTTGTAAGGTCTAAACGTCTTGCAGTTACACAGAGAGATAGAAACAGTAAAACAGAAGGGGACAAGTGGTGCCATCTAGCGTTATAAAATTTCAAACCTCAACAGGCATGTTGCTTAAATAAATGAGATGAGCGCAAAAAATAACGCTGAGTAGATCTTTGCTAACCATAATAGAGTGTGAGCAAAAGTGGTAAATACCAAGTAGAAAACGATCCATGAAATCAAAATCAAAATAAAATAATATTGACTTTAGGAACTTTATTGATTTCGGTTAAGATTTTCTAACTTAAAATTTCGTGGTTTCAAGATTTGATTCTAACATTGATTTCTAACATAAATTCGCAATATCTGTGAAACTAGAATCGACATTTTCTCAGACAATGTTATATTTATCGCCATTTAACACCTTTGTCTAACGATTAAGAAATTACTTTAATCTTAACAGCTTATTTTCTTTTTAAACATGTATTGTAGACTGCGATTTATTAATATTTAGCAATGTGTACGAGAAGGTACCTATATGGGGTAGGCCTCACTTTCACATTTATGTTCAGTGACATAATGGCTATCCATATTCTTTATCTGTCATTTAAACTTTTCTCTTCCCCCTACTAAGTTACTAAAAGCCTAAAAGTCATCTAAAAGCCGCAAATTTAAAAGTCTAATTTGTGAGGAAGTTTCTTCTTAAGACCACACGCAATCTATTCTACGCCATACGAGTGAATTCATGTTAGAGAATGACTAGAATACGTTGAATCCTACACTCTTAGTGGGTATTTTGATATTTGTATGCCTAATTCTGCCTCATTAATGCATGAATTTTGAAGTAATTTCTATAAATTAATTGAAAGACTGAACATAATAAACTTACAATGTAAGTTTACATACTTGATAGAGATGGGCGTTATCGGATTTATATGGTTTTGTAAGGGATATTTCGTTTTCATATCGATAAACCGTTTTCAAATATCGATAACAACAACATGGTTTGTTACTAAACGTTTAACGCCAACCAACTTCTATCGATATATTGGCTTCGTCTCTTTTACGCGACCGAGTGCTTATCTCATTTTGGGAGGGTGCGAATGCACGCTAAAATCCCACAGCCGCTGGACGCAGTCGAATGGCCAAGTTACCCGGCCCACACAGAACACTATAGTAAGTATAGGTACTATATTTCCCACTTTATCCTATATCCCCAATGTATGCACGTGTTTCAGTAGTGAGTGAGATATGCCAAAGCTTATTTCCATTCCACCCTATCCATTCCCACTTTCTCAATCCTCTCAACAATTCCATTTCTAAATCTTCAAAGGTAAATTGCACATCCGGGGGCACACTAATATTTATCAGCTAGGTAAATGTATTTGGATAAGTTTTGTATACGAGTAGCTCCACAACCTTATCTATGTGTTTTACCTATAGGTACACGTTTTTTCTATACCTAACCTATGGAAAATAGTAAAATTTCCATGACGAACTTCGGTCATCGACGTGCGGTTCATCTGCACATCCTTGACGTGGAGTCGCTGCATACAGTGCGGTCAAAAAGGCACTTTATACCGCGAAACCGAAGGTTGTGGAATGAGTTGCCAGCTGAGGAGTTTCCGTTACGCCGCGATATAGGATTCGTCAAAAGGGCTGTGAACAGAATTCTGCATGGTCGGCAAGGTGCAACCCGCAAGCTCCCTGGTGCTGCAGGTGTCCACGGGCGGCGGTGACGACTTACCACCATGTGGCCCGCCTGCTAGTCTGCCATCTATTCTATTCATTATTTTATTCTATAAAAAATACTTTCATTATGGCGAATAATTCATAACATAATATAGTCTGCCACCTCGTTTCTTGAAAAAATATGTACTCGTATTACATTATCTTTCACATAAACCAGCCCCCGCATACAGTACACGATGTGTGGCTCCAATCTGACCTATTTCAGAGACGGGTAAACATTACCTACGGAGGGCAATTTATTGAAATTCTTTTACACAGTTCTAAGCAACAAGGTCGCTTCGCTTGCTTGCTGCCCGATTTATAAGTCAGTTTGTCACTGTGGCTAGATGAGCATATATCTAGATGACTTCAGAATCTTTATTGCCAAAATGTCCACTTTACCAAAACGTCCGTTTTCCAAAATGTATTATTCACAAAACGTCTACTTATATTTCCCAAAAATATGTTTCTTCAATATGACTGGAGAATTGAGAGATTAAGGGCCTTTCCACTGTCTACTGATACTTTATCAGAAGGTATCAGAAGGTCAATTATACTTTATAAGAAAGTCAGTATCAGCTAGATTTAATTGGCAGATAATTTATCTATCAGATTTTTAACAGTTACTTTAATAGAACACCATCCTGATAAATCCCTTAGGTCCTTAGGGACTTACTCCCAATCTTCTGATACCACCTTTTTCTTTTATTTTATTCACCGTCCAGTGGTTTTTGCGTGATGGGCTTTCAGACTTTCAATTTAAACATTGTTGTTTTGAGCTCTACAATGATCTTTTCAAAAAGTATTTAATGTACAGACACGACTTCGTTACGATTTGATTATACACATAATGTATAGATAGATAGACATACATGAACTATAGTACAGTAATGTGTTTATTGGAACTTATTCCTTATTTTACCTGTGTCAAGCCAATGGATACACAATGTACGTTTGTGTATATTACTAAAAAAGCTGTCAGTTCTGTAACTGTGACACTTCAATTGATATCTGTATATCAACTGCCCTTATTAGTGCGATGATGGCCGATGGATCTTTTTTATAGATATTTTATGGCATAGTTTCGTATGAAACTATGATATTGCGTAATGAATGGGAAAGATAAAATAACTCCACACGGTTGGAGACAAATATACCTTCTACAATTTTCCCATTTTCCCAACCCTTTATCCAATCCATTTCTAAATATCCAAACTTGCCGCATCCGGGGCGTGCCGATATTCGTCTTTCTGGAAGGACTGATATTGGCACGTATCATGGGTGATAGTATATACTTACCATCACGCGGGCTGTATGTTTATCAGCCACTTTCTTTCTATAAAAAAACTTTGATAAGTCGTATTTCAATTAAGTCACTGAAAGAGCAATGGAGCGAGCATGTGTCCTCTAGGGATACAATTTCTAATATTATTATTCGAAAGAAGACTAAAGCCGAGGAATTGGGAAGCGAATTGCCACCCTTCAGTTCGTGTAATTGACAAATTGTACAACTAAGTAAAGGATTACTTCGAGGACAAGTTTTAATCTTAAGAAATGTGAGTAAATAATTTATCACAAAAAATATGAATATGTTTTGATTTTGTTTTCTGATTTATTTTAATATTGCCTTTGTTTTGTCTTTGAGTATCTGACATCTGAATTGATTTTGTGTTGTCTCTGCTATTTATTCTTTGTTTACGATCTAGCGTGTGATCTATCTAGAGGATGGCACTCAAAAAATTGTTACCCCTTTTTATAGGAAGAAGACTGTGAGAAAAGAGAAGTGGTGATAAGTGGATACTGTCGCTCGCGGACATCCACGGTACAATAACAAACGTTGGCAAGCCCTTGGATGCGCTGCCTGTCTTTGATGATGTAGGAATTTAGAGGAAGGGTTGGAAAAAGGATAGGATGGGATGGGAATGGGCTCTGGAATATCTCACTTACTACCGAAACACGTAGGTATGTACTTACAGTGAGAAAAGATAAAGTGGGTAATGCAGTACATTTCAAGGTAGTCTCCTATGAGAGGGGGGTGAGGAGGCCAGTCTAGTGCACCCACCGGCTGTTGGATTGCAGCGTGCACCCTCCCCTCCTGAAGAATTAGAAGATCTGAAGAAATAGAGCTTAACCTCTGATATTTCATCACTTGCACCAGACTAACTTCATACCGAGCTAAAAGACACCTCGGAGCTTAACACAAATTTTGCGGAGGTAAAGAGATGAAAGGTATTAGAAGTTGGAAGCTTGGATCTCGGTGAGACCAAAAATATTTTTGTTGTTTTACTGTGACTGAGGTCTGTGAACTTTGTGCTCATATATCTGCAAACACTCTAGACGGAACCTACTTAAACAAGGTTTTCGGAAGAGTTAATAACTGGGGGTAAATGCACAAATGTTTTTTGGTACATGTTGTTATTCACTGACACCAACAAAAGGGGTAATTGTACCCACTTTGCGTTTTTAAATACATTCTCATTGAACCAGGATCTCTACTTTATTTGTCTACAAAATGCAACGTTTGTCTCTATGGCCGTTTGCTTGCTAATGAAGCGTGATTTAATGGTTAGACTTTAGTGCATTTACAAGAAGATCTTTGCTAGAAGTTTTCGTGCATCCCATAAGCTATCACAAAATGAAGTCCAGCCCTTAAAAATATTTCTGTTAAGCAGATCTGACTTTTGAAACAGATACCTCTAAAAATACACATATTATTACATATAAAGGGACAGTGTTTGTTTGATTGTTAGTCTGACTGACTGTTTGTTTGTTCTGACTAACCTAGGGGTCTACTTGGCAAATTTTGCGAATATCGGATGATTATAGGGTACTTTTATAAAAATTAGTTCAATTGGTTTGAAAGTAATGAGCATTAGTCATCATAATTATAATATGAGTAGGTAGTTCATTATTTGAAAATAAAGATCTATGTTATTGATATACTCTTATTTTTAATACGGTTTAATTGTAGATTCACATTAATCGAATCTGTATCGTGAGATATAAAATCTCAAGATACAGAGATGCGAAGAATGTGATCGACATAATATATATATGTACAAACAAATACATACCTAGGACCTTACCTTTGTAATTGCCGTTTTTTCGGCCTAGTATCAGTAGTCCGGTAATTAGTCCGGTTGACCGACTGTTGAGACTTTTCAGTCTCAGTAGTTCGGTTGCGTGCATCAACCGAACATCGGACACTGAAAAGTCCACAGTGGCCACTTTGAACTCAGCTACTTGTGTTTGGCTTGGAATTCCAAATTCAAATTAATTTCTTTTTAAATCTATCACATTCTTTGTCAGAATCGGTTATTCGTTTGTTTTTCCATCAAACGATTTTTGTTCAGATATGTTGTATTTGTGACCACGGAAAAGTTAAAAATTCGTGTTATTTTCGAATAACGTCGTAACGCAGTACAGACGATACGCAATATCAACGATGTGTAGGTACGGACCAAACACCGCGAACCAACGGACGCTGCGTTTTGCGTTTTTGAAGCCCCTTGGATGACCGGAGACTAAAGTCGATAATGACGAATTGAAAGCGATAGTGGAAGCGGTTTCATCGCAAACCACGTTTGAGTTAGCAGTAGCCTACGGCGTAAATGACAAAGCGATATTGATTAATTTGTGTTAAATCAGGAAAGTGAAGAAGCTCGAAATATGGATACCGTGTTTGTTACCGTACAAAATGAATGTGGGTATACGGTACTGTGGGTACCGCACAAATGTGGGTATGAGCTTAATGAATGTCAGCTTGCAAACACGCGACGAAACTTGCCTTACTTTGCTGAACGGGCACAAAAAGGGACTCTGAATCGTATTGTTACTTATGATGAGAAGTGGATCCTGTATGATAATCGTAAACGTTCGTCACAATGGTTGAAAACAGAAGACACAGCCAAACAATGTCCCAAACATCTCCATGATAACGATCGCTCACACACTGCACAACAGACAGTCTCAAGGTTACAGAAGCTTCGACTGGAAACTCTCCGTCACCCATCGCACTCGCCACACTGGACCGCTACTGATTTAATTTTTTTTCGAAATATGGATAACTTTTTACGGGGAAAAAATTCGACTCCGATGAGGTAGTGAAAAACTCCTTCACAGAATTCATCGATTCCCGTCCCCAGGAGTTCTATAGCAGAGGCATCAATCAACTTCCATTAAAATGGCAAAAGTACATTGATAATAATGGACCTGGCGCAATTAAATATAGAATTGTCATACAAAAAAGTATATTTAATTATTTTCATATGAAACGTCAATTTCAAAGGCAAGGACCTAATTATATTCTATATTAATATGACCGAATATAATATAAATGTAACGCCTTTATTAAACTGAATACGATAAGATAATAATTTGGTAAGGCAAACGAACCCAAGATGTGTATAAAGTAAGTATTTTGTAAGATAAATATTTCAGCTTAAGGTTTTACAGTTTGTTTACTTTGTTCCAAACTTAAAGCACAGAATAAATAATGATCAGACTAGCGTGAAACTGTTATTTATTAATGTGCGCCGTTTGGTGTCGGCCGGATTTAGAATAGCAAGTCTTTCCTTGGGTGTCGTGTCGTGGCGACTAAGGATAACAAAGCGGCTACCACAAGCCCTGAGGAACTACGTCACCTCTAGAAGAGTGGACTCGCCAATCCAGAGTGGCATTTTAAGGCCATAGATCTGTCATGCACGAGACAGAATCAAGTTGAGACTGAACTGAAGGTGCGTTGGCAGGCGATATGGAGCGTTTTTGTTTTCGCATCAGTGGATGTTCCCCCCAAGGGCTCCCAGACTAACGGTCCCCTCGGGGAAACGGTATCCCCTGCCGTATATCCGCCTTGCATGATAAAAGAACATGAGTGATACGCGAGTAGGTTCGCTGCCTGGGGGTCGCCATGGCGCGTGCAGAGCTGGCGCTGTGTGTGACACTAAGTGAGTCAACCAGCGACGAGGTGTGGGTCGACCACTTGGCTCACCCATCGTTCATCATCTCCACCAGTCGGCTTGCTCACAGCAAAGCTGACTACGACCCAGCATTCGGTACCCACCACTGGTAGATCGATGCGACGCATGGTGTAGAGAGAAGAACTAAATTCGAACCCCATGCATACTTCATACTTCAGGGCCACAAGGTTCGAAACCAGAAGGACGGGTTATTGAGCAGCCATTTACCCTGAGTTTCTGCCGCTGGAGGCAAATTTAACCATCATGGAACAAAACCTGGTGGACTGAGTTCGGAATATACAACACAGGGGAATTTTCAGCGTGCCGGAACTTGAACGACTAAGACGTGTAGCTATTCTCCAGTTAAACGACGCCCCACGTGTGGATGAGGCCTCCTCTCAGCGAGACGGCGATGAGAAGATCCTATTTAACAGATCAGGTACTTATATTAATATGTATCTTAACTGTAAGATCAGGGGATGATGAGGCTGACATATCCTTGTAGGACAAAAGCTTCGAAATAGAAAAGATAATAAAAAAATAGACCAGGTGGGGCGGAAGAAAGCTCAGTGGGAACAGTCGTCCAGAAACTGGAACAAATTAGGAGTAGGTACATTGGAAGAGACGATCATGGAGGATCGCGAAAAGCCCCTAGAAGCGCGGCCACGGCTTCCCAGAGTACCTCTCAGCGTTAAGGATCGGCATGTCGTTAGGGCCATCAATAATATGCTGCACCAGGTTTTGGAGAGCAACATTGACCTATGGGATACGGATTCGATCCTATTTGGCGCCGCCGTAGCAATATGCCGGATCGTAGGTGACCGAATGCCAAGTGCTGGATACATCACTCGCCATAATAGTGGTGTTCCGGCCTGACAGAGAAGGATCGAACTCCGTATCGTCAAGAAATCATCCCAATCGTCTTGTGCGTAAACGGGTTAATCCCCACCAGCCTCGAGACTAACATGAGACGGTTGGACGTCCGTGGTGGTTGGCTCGCAGCGAAGATGTAAAAAGCGACGCTGCTCAATACCGCGCTTATCATCGCTGGGTTTTTGAACCCCGGCCGACTGTGCTTCCCTCGGGGGTTATACCATATTTCCCTTTTTTAGGTTCACCCAGGAAGATACGATATGGTTTAGTACCATATTTTAAATAATAATAAATAACACCACGCTCAAATGTTAGATATACTCGTACGAAACATAACGATCTAAAAAAAATAAGTAGATATTTTCTAAACGATGCGTAAATGTCACGAGAAAATTGCCAATTTTATTACGTGATTTCGTTCCTCGGGAATTTCAGGCATGTAGGAACGTACGAGTAATTCGAATAACATATGCCTTGCCTCATTTTTGAATAACAAACTAGGTTCGGTACTCTAAATCTAATGTTAACACAAATCACCTAATTCTAATTATTTCTTTTTCTTCTCCACTCTGGAATGTATGAGCCGCAATATCTGAACTCCTGTACAATATCTGTATGAGCCTTTGCCGTGTGACGCCAAACGCATATATATACTATATACATTCAACCATCTTTTATTTTCCTCTTCTTCGACGGCGCAAAATATTCAAATTAGACAAGTAAACATGGTTAATATAAAACTAAATAAGAAATCAAAAATTTTCTGTTTCTAATGACCCAACATTCATAAACATTCATAATCATTTTAAAAATGATAAAGGGTTGTAAAGACAGAGCACAGAGTAAAGTATAAGAGAGGGTTACCCCCGAAACTATTGCTCTGAAGGTGCTAAATGATTGTGTTAATAAAATAATGGAAGAAAGAGCAACTTGTGTAATTTCCCACCTGACTTTATCACTTTTGACATATTATTATCCACATGAAAAGTACTTTTGCAAAGTGTATGATTCCACGAATCATGGAAATTTTGATCCTTTTAATATTTTTTATCCTTTAAGAAAGGACTAAGAGTTTAAGATTCCTTTAAGAGTTTAAGAAAGGACAGCCTGTTCGTGATTAGTGATCGGTTGATAACCAAATAACTACATTGTTTATTTAGCAAGAGGTATTGGGATCACAGCGTTTAGGATTCTTGAAGGACACTGATGTTGATAAATCTGAAATCAGAATAATACAGGCACAGGTGATCATTAGTTTCTAAATTTACATTTTAGTGTCAAAGTTGAACCCAAAACTTATACGTTACAAAGTAGCATACTAACAAAGCCTCAACTACATTCATTATTCAATTAGTTCGTACCTTAATATACAAACTTACAGGAGACTTGTTAATCCGGATTACGCTGGGAATAATATGGAACCATTAGTAAGTCATATTAATTGCGTACAAGCTTATTATTATCATATATTGTGTAGGTGGTTGATTGTTAGCGCTAAACCAGCTTAAAAGGATCTAAAGGGAAGTAAGAAGGTTTATTTATAACCGATATAAAGTTCTCATTACGGATGCTTTCACATTTTCATTACAAAGTGTTACAAGTGAAGTTTCATTAATGAATAGGATCAACAAAGATGTTCATGTAGAGGTAAACAATGGTAATTTACGTGAACAGCCTTATCGTAAACGTACGTAGTGCAAACAGTAAGGAGTTTACACTACATAACCCCGTGAATCTAAAAAAAAGGTAACATAATATTTTATTGCCGATTTTAGTTATTAAATAATATATTGAAAATTACTCGTTTGAATCTGCCAGCAGAGAGGTTAAGTATATCAATAGTAACAAAATGAGAATTATATATGAATATTGACGGCGCAGGAGAGTCCGCTAGCCAGCGTTGAGAACCGGGAGCTCCGGCGCAAACAGAGGGCGAGCGCGCAAAACCCCCGTATAACAAGCGGGGCACATGGCATCGCAAAGCATTACACGGTGGAATGCGATCGAATTTATTCTGATAAATTCCATGGAAAGTCGTATATCCGAGAAAAAGACGTCTGGATTGTAATGATATCATTTTGTATTTTGTTAAAAATTGAGGATAAGGAAGCCTAGCCCGGAGACATTTGAAGTGAAAGCTACACATACTTTTTTTCGGGATAGTTTCGAGTTAATTATTATATTTTTTATATAAAGGATTCCAAATAGCCACTGCATATTCAAACTGTGGAGTATTAGTGAACTGTACAGATGTAAAAAAGTTTGGGGAACCTTGAAGGCTTTACGAGATCTTATAATGATTCCGTATATTTGTGAAGCTTTGACAAATATGTTATGATTATATCTGTCATACCATTATATGCAACTGTATTTAAAAGTATTTCGTGGTCCACTTTATCAAAGGCTTTTTTGAAGTCAGTATATACTGCATCAGTTTAAGTTCCATTGTCTATGTTTTCAAAGAAATGTGTTGCATAAATTAAAAGATTAGTGGTTGTAGATCTGCATTATAAGAAATCATGCTGCTGTTCCAACATCTGATTGTGCAATACAGGGTAAATACTTTTATGTTTATGAACGAGTTTTACAAATAGTTTAGCCAAAACAGAAAAACGGAGATGGAACGATCATTTTCAATGTCATTTTTAGAACCACTCTTGAGAACCGGCCTAATATTAGCGGTCTTTCATATATGTTGAATACTGAATGAATTGGTCTATGTAAGGAAATCGCAGTTTTTACAAAAAACATCGGTGGTATGCCATCACGACCAGGTTCTTTATTTATATTAAGTTTTTTGAATTCCTCGTGCACTTCTTTAGTCGTTAGTTGAACCGTATGTATGATAGAGCAAGAAGGACTAGTATAACTGGATGAGGTCCAGATTTGACCGTTGTTTAACTATAATGTTGTTCAACAAAGTAAGTCAAAGCGTATAGACAAAAAAGCCTAACAATGGCGATGTTCGATGGATAGCAACGCCAGTCGAAAGGGAGGTTTCGCTATTTTCTGTACGATTTAAAAAATTGTTTTAAGAGTCGTGATAGCCGTGAAACCCCTAGTTTCTATACCTACTCGGCTCACATTCGTGTGATCGTGAGTTGCAAATCCTCGGCCCGTACTATTGAGTTTCTACTTAAGTACAGATTTTTAAAAATTGTCACTAGCTCGGTGGTGAGCCAAAATATCATTGGGAAACCCACATGCTCCAAAAAAATTAATCTGGAGTATGTGATTCATAAATCCGCACTGGGCCCGTGTGGTAAATTACGATCCGAAACCCCCCCTAGTGATTTACTAGGGGAGGCTTGTGCCCTGCAGTGGGACGTTATAAGCTGATATTAGTATACATGACAAAAATTTAGGTTCTTTACATTTAAAGCTATTCGACCACATATATTTGTTCGTATAGATGTGGATTTTTTATTGGATTATTTGCAAAGTTTACAAAGTCACAATTTCAAAAGTATTGAACCAATTTGATCTCCGAACTTAATTGAAATATGCTAGATATAGACCTAAATTATATTTTCCAAATTCTATTTTAATCCGTTAAGAACCGAATGAATGTAGCTTGTCCACTTTTGAATTCAGCTGGTGCCCATTAATCGAAATTAAGGGACTAATTTATTTATTTATTTATTTATTAGGGGACAGTTAAGTCTGTAATTCAAAATTCGCGATCTCCGCAATAGGTAGATCTTTTCAAAATTTTCCTAATACAAATAAATGTCTTTAGAATTCCTGTATTCTGTACACTTTTATTGTATTGTACACTTTTCTATTCCCAAATTACTATTATGTCCCAAAACGCATCTACATTACATCTTCCAGCTTGGTAACCTGTTAAGAACTTGGTAACTTCTCACATTTGTCCCACGACTAACAAATGTGTGTATTAAATAACTCACTTAAGTTTAACGCACTTAAAAAATCACGTAGAAATTCTCGCTGGCAAATTGTTCCGCTGAACACAAAGGCTTGCACTCGACTGTTAGTAGGGCGGTCACGTCGCGAATCACTCCCACCATGATGGATTTCTTTAGTAGAGGGTTACGATTTGCATTTACAATGCTGAGGACCACTATGTAGTATTAGAATCTTATAAGAAAGTCGCCAGTAATGGCGAAATGAGAAGAGTTGACAATAAAGCGTGAAAACGAATCTTGTGAAAAGTTTATATGCCAAGGCCACCCCACTTAAAATTGTTAATAATCCTAGGTGACAATATATCAAACAAAGTCGAATTTCGGAGCCACGGAGAATATAATGAGCTGGCCTTGAAAAAGCTCGGAATCCTTAACATAGCTAAACAGTACTTCACTTTTGAGCTGAACGTCTGTTGTTATATAAGATGTGATAGTGTTCACATCTCTGAGCTGGTGCGTCAAGATCTCAGCTAAATCATTCTTAAACATGTCAACATCAGTTCATTTAACATCATCGACAGTCTCTCTACTTTTGTGGATATTTTAAGCCTCTCCAAGACTCGTCACCGTAGGGGATAGTTAATTTTTTCTGAAATTCGAAATTCGTGATCTTCGCAATAGGTAGATTTTTCGAAATTTTCCCTTATATAAATTTCTTTATATAATAATTCATATATCCTGTACACGAATGGCATTGTACACTTTTCTATTCCCAAATAACTATTTCCTTCTAATCCCTATTTTCGTCTAACTCGGGGTAACGTCTCACAATCGTCATTCGTCTTCTCGTAAAGAAAAAAATACATTAAAGAATACAACAAGTAGCTAATTAATTGTATTTTGAACAAGCTCGTGGTTTTAGCGGTCAGGTTAGAATTCACGGTAAAGGGCGACGGATGAAGCGCTTCAAAGCATAAATTATATTGGTGTTGTTGTTTTCACGCTCTTGAAATTACCGGCTTTGAGCCTTGAACGTGTCGCGAAGGGTGAGTTATTTTCAATTTTGATAATTTTGCTTTATAATTTCTCTTATTTTATAATCAGTTTTTGTAATACTTTGTGACACTAATAAGTTCTTTACAATTTCTCCACTTTCAATATTATGTCCCTCCCACGTTTGACAGTTTTGGGGTAACCTTAATAGCACCCGTGTCCTTACCAGTTCACATCAAAGTTATTGATCAAGACTTTACCTATTCTATTGTAGCTTTTACCCATAATAAAAAGAGCATTAAGTTAATCATTGGTATAGTTTATTGGATGATTTTCAATATAAACTTTATTTAAGATTTAAGTGTATTTATATGGTAATGTTACCACACCCCAGAAGAGAGGGAAAAAGAGATAGACAATTAAAAAAGTGAGAGGATGACCTTTCACTTGGTCGAAAGAGGTGGCCTATGTCAGCGAACTGCCTGACGAGGTTTCAGGTCCCAATAATAAACGAAAATGTACTTAATAACTTTAGTCTGAGAAATAAAGGCTTATTTATTCATTATATTTTGTAAGTTATGAAAGTGTAGTTACCTTAAAATTACCATCGAGTTAGTGATAATTAAAAAGTCTGTATTGTAATTTCAATGGTACGGGTTGGTGTTTGAATTCATGACCACACAAATGTGAAACCAGAATAGATACCTACCCTTAGGCCGTCACCGTTCTATATCAAAATACAAGGACTAAATTCCAATAAACCAACTAAATTAATCTATTATGTTTCGTGTTTGCTTCGTATACAAACAAGTGTAGTCTAGTATTGTTCTGTGTAGTCGCTCATACAATAATTGTATAACGACTTCCTTAATCAACGTTCCATATCTGTTTACAGAATTGCGTTTAAGACGCCTCGTTTTTTAACAGTTGTAAACCAGCTACTTTTGTATATTTATTATAATAAGTTGGAACGGTGACTCGCCCGACATGGAAGCTATACTATACTATCAGCCTATTATTATTTATTACTACATATTGGCCCTATCCACCACTCGCCACCACACATAATCTTAGGATCTTCGCATCAAGCCACCACCCGTGAACTTCTTCAAGTCGTAGGTCCACCTGGCTAGAGGGCGTTCCACACTGCGTGTCCCGGTACGCGGCCACCATTCGAGGACTCGTCTATCGGTTATCGGTCCTGCGATAAATAAGACTTATAAAACGACGAGCCTTTGAATAAATGCTACGTACCGGAAAGCGGCCACCCTTCGCCCACATCTGACGACTACGAGTACTTATATTTGCATTTTTTCATTACGTTTTATGCTAAACCTAGCTTTTTCCCCGCGGCTTAGCCCGCGTGGATTTTGTTTTAAAAGTAATGGACTCCCCTGGAAAAAAATGTACATGTCCTTTTCCGGATTTCAGGGAGCCTCTTTGCTAAAATTTTATTGAAATCCTTGCAGTAACTTAGTCATGAAGACATAACAAACAAACAGACAAAGAAACACTCGGATTTATAATATGATACACCCCGTTTCACCCTTTGGGGGTTGAATTTCGAGAAGTCTTTACTGCGTGAAAAAAATCAATAGTTCAATTTAAATTTTCATGTTCAGGGGTCGGCTCAGCGTTGTCGAGTTCATTGGTCAATCAGTCAGCCAGGACATTTTTTTTTATATGTATGTATATTTCTGGCCTCAGATTTATTGTCTTTGCAAAACAAAACTATCAGAAGAAACTGTAGCCTTTTATAATTACGAGGCGTATTCGAAAAGTAAGGGCCGTTTCGTCATAAAAAAAAATATAATCATATGACATAGGTTTTATTAGCACATTTAGTTTACTACAAATCTACTTCACTTTTCCACATAATCGCCGTTCACTTCCAAGCATTTTTCGTACCACTGCACCAGCTTCCTTAACCCCTCTGCATAGAAGCTCACCGCCTACGAGTTGAACCAGTTTTCAACGGCGTTCTTAATTTCCTTGTCGTTTTCAGACCTTGTCCTTGTCTTTCCTTGTCTTTTGTAGACAGTAGTGCGTCCAAGATGAGGAAATTCATCAGCCAGGGCACTAATCGTCAACCGACGATCAGATCGCAGTTTTTGGTCCACCAGAAAAACAATTTCATCGGTTTGCATACTGGGCCTACCACTCCGCTCTTCGTCATGAACATTTGTTCGTCCAGTTTTGAAATCACGACACCATTGTCTAACCTTTCCTTCATTCATTACAGTAGGTCCATAAACTAGGCATAACTCTCGATGAATTTCAGCAGCTGAAGATCCTTTTGCACACAAAAATCTTATTACAGCGCGAACTTCACAGCTGGCGGGAGCAACGATTATCGCGGACATTGTTTACTGTACGCACAGATAGGCAAATGACTATTGAATCAAAACAACACCTGAAATAGGTGCACGAGTAGTGCACGTACAGATATGCACAAGTTTAAACGTGTTACGACTTGTCGATTTTGAAATATAAGCGAACGGCCCTTACTTTTCGAATACGCTTCGTAATTAAATATTCAGTCTGTATTCGTGGTACCTATTAGTATGCAGCGCTTTTATGGGAGTACCAACATTCGTTATATTTGACTTATGTTGGCATGTAATGAAATACGTAATTATTATTCATTTATCCATAGTCTAATTACAAATTTTCAAGTGTTTAACTTAAAAGTTTTTGATATACAGATTTTGCAAAGAAAATTATCCCTTTCTTTTATTGCTCCCTTTATTATTTATTGATATATCAATTGATTATACCCTTTATTTATTATTAAAAAGTTAAACTTTATTAAAAAGATTTTGGGATATAGATTTTGCGTCGAAAGCCCCGTTATGGCCCCTATAAGTCAAATATCCAAAAACGGCTGTGCATGTGTTTAATATTTTGAAGTGAGAAGTTTATATTTAAATTTCATGTCTCTAACTTAAATAGTTCTTGTGATATAGATTTTGCGTCGAAAAGCCTTTTCCAAATCAAGTTCCCCTCTAAGTCAAGTATAAAAAATACTTCGATACACGTCTTTAATTATTTTAAATGAGAAGTTTCTATGCTAATTTTCATGTCTCTAATTTAAATAGCTCTTGATATACAAGCATTAAATAAAAGAAAAATCTCCCTCTTCCCAGTAAAGCTGCTAAAAATCCTTCCTTACGAGATATGTATGTCATAAAATCTATCTACAGCTTCAGCGATGATGAATCAGTCAGTCATTAATAAGTCAGTCAGAATATATCTTTTTATATGTTTTGAAGGGACACAGTGTCGATACGGTGTCTAGACACAGTGTTTTGTTAACTCAGCAGTAGAGGCTAAGCGGCACCGTACCGCCCGTGCTACCTTCTGTCGTCTCTTGCTAACCGATGTCTGTAACCGTTATTGGTATTTGTATTCATATAAAATAAAGTATTTGGAGGATATTTTTAGTGTCTCAATTAAAATATACAGACACACAATCCAACTCAATAGACAATAACTAAGAACTGGCTCAGAACACCTAAATCGGTAACCTTCCGACGTGATTTGAAAAGTGCTAATGAGTGAATACTTTTAGCACGTGAAGTGTCCGAATGGACATTGTGGACTTTTGGACTTTCAACGTAGTGTATTACGCGTGTTGTGATAGTGTTCGCGAAACGATGACGCAAGAGACGGCTGCTCCGCGCCTCCAGGGGTTAAATGAAACACATTTTGGACAATTTTTTTTGGACTCATTAAGAATTCAGTGGTGCAGCGTAAATACTTTTGAAAGACTGGAAAAACCGAGTAAAAAGTAATTAAGAAAAATAGCAACAGTAGATATGAAAGAACGAACATTGGCATCATAGCGTCATGAGCTACATGTGAAAAATTAAACGGAAACAACCCAGTAACTCGATGGTGGTTACCATATACGCGTGTACGCGGGTGGCCGCACGGTTGCCACGTGCTGTTGACGATATCATTTGGGAAATCACCTTATTGCATTATAAGGTTATTCGCGACGGCTGCACAGGGACATGCTGTTAACCGGCAGAGGAGATCCGAACGTATGAGTATTGAAGATCTGCACTAGATCGGCTCGTGTAAGGATGTATGTTTAGACGACAACCAATTCAGCTTGCTAGAGAACGGCAACGTGGTCATGACTCTACGCTTCGACATCTGGTCGGCGGGATTACCAGCGCATATAACCTGGATCCAGCGGTGTTGATATTAAGAGAGATCTTCCTCATAGCGTGTGCAGCACACGAATTGTTCATGCGAATTGGAATTAGTCGGAAATTCGGAATTTAGATATACCAACTAGAAATATATTTTTTAATAATATTCCAAATTCAATTAAAAAACTTAATTTGGCATTATTTAAAAAAAAATGATTGTTAAATGGCTTGAGTTTAAGTGTTGTTATAAGATTGATGAATTTATTAGTGGCAATTATAGTGAATGCAACATTTCAATAATGATTGAGACTGTCTTTGCTCTATAGGCTGAATGTTTTTTTTAATGAAGTTATTAATTAATAATTGTAATTAATGAATATATGGTGTTGTATTGACTTATATATTAAATTAGTTTAGTATTGACATATAATTAAATAATAATTGCTAAGTTTTTAATTAGCCATAAATTAAATTTTGCACGCCTGTTAAGGTAAGATATAATGGGAAGTACTTGTATTGTTACATTGAATGTTGTTACCTATGTTCTTGGAAAATAAAAAATTTAGAACCTAAAGATAACCTAACGGCTTATGTGAAATGGCCAAGCTACAAATAGTAAAATTCCATTGAACAAGTCTTGGACACTTTTAGATCTTGCCTCTTTTTGTTGGCCAAATAGTCGCGAGGATTGGCAACAATATTATTGCCTTAACCAAATACCATACTCGTAGACTAGGTATAAGTATTTGCTTTAATTGCATTAAATTATATGACATTGTGTTGCAGTATATACAATGTCATATAATATAATATACTAGCCACTTCGCTTTGGTATATAAGTTTTTTTCATTTTTTTTTCAGAATTTCAAAATAAAATGTAGCCACGTAGCCATATTGGACACGGATAATGTAGTTTCCTATTTGTGAAAGAATTTTTGAAATCGGTTTAGTAGTTCCAGAGATTACCCCCAACATACCCACAAACAAACACACAATTTTACCTACTTATATATTAGTATAAATATAGATATAGATAATATCTGTTACGATATTAGAAAACGTACTGCTTCAAAATCTTACGACTTCAACCGATTTAATCAGCGAAGGATGCTACAATAAAATTTTAACCCAATCAATGGCTCCAAGGTCCCAGGGGACTTGTTAGCCTAATTGAACGCAGATAAAATCAGAGATATTCCATGAATGAACATTCTCACAATGAAACATGTCTCTGTCCTGCATTCTGACGAATTTATCTCTGTCCCATTAATGAATGTCATTTTTTACGTCGCCACCCGTATTTAGCTGGTGTAATTTGTCGTGAAAGAAAGGAAATACCGCTTTAAGTTTACAAAGGGACTATGGGGAGTATTTTATTTTTTTAGCGCGGAAATGTGAGCAACGAATTTCGGATAAGGCCGTAATTTTATATTTTCTTAGGTTTTCGCGATTACTATACATTGCAATTAAACAACTTTTAACGGTTTAAATCGCGTATATTTGACATGATTTATATCCCGACGTTTCGAACACTTTGCAGTGGACGTGGTCACGGGGTGACTCACCCCGTGACCACGTCCACGTTAAAAGTTGTTTAATTGCCGTAATTTTACTTCAGATATTTTATACAAATTTACAGTAAGTAGATATGTTTTCTGTCTAATTTTTTACATATGTGCTAGTATATAGATAAATAATGTTAACTCTTTTGTTCTTGTTAATGCAAGTGATTTCCTGAAACAATAATTTGAAATAGTTTTTGGTTTGAAATAATTTGTCGATAATAAAGGTTTTTTTTCGTCACATCATTATTCCTTTATCGTATTGGTATCGACATATATCGAATAAAAACTGACATATTTTTATTTTTTCATAATGGCTACGTCTCCGCGACATTATTCTAAATTGTTCGTCCATTTTTCTAAAGCTATACATTTTACTGACAAATTGGTAATATATTCAGTCACATTACTTTCAGGAAACTGAACGTAGTAATCCTTTATCATTACGTCGATTTGGATCGATGTTGACATGTATCACAGTTGTCCAGGCAAACTTGCTGAGTATGCTGGTGTGTCACCTTATCTGCACTAACATTTTAAAGAGAGGCTGTGATCTATGTGTCTAAAAATTAACTTGAAAACCACTGGACTGATTTTGAAAGTTTTAAAAAGTACTTTTTTATGAAGCTAACCAGAAGCAGACGAAGATAGGCTAAAGTTTCCAATTCCATTGTTTTAATACGGCTTCATCGAGACTTCTATGTTTCTGTCTA
This sequence comes from Sesia apiformis, assembly GCA_914767545.1. Taxonomy (NCBI): domain Eukaryota; kingdom Metazoa; phylum Arthropoda; class Insecta; order Lepidoptera; family Sesiidae; genus Sesia; species Sesia apiformis. Next base: position 5,889,289 of record OU611970.1, on the reverse strand, counting down.
AGATAAGTTTGAACGTAACAGTAAGAAAAGGACAAAAAAATGCGCGCATAAGTAAAAAAGACAAAGGCACAAGTTTACTAATAATAGGGGTTAAGGTATGAAATTGCCGTTTTATAGTAATAGATACTTTGAATTGACATAAAACCTTCATGGTGTGAGATTTTCGAGTGAAACTTTTTTCACATGATACCTATGAGGTTCTTGTTTTAAAAAATGTGCAACATTCGATTTTCGACTTTCAATTGTTTTTTTATTCAGCATAGACGGGAAAGATGGATACTTCGAAAATCCGAGTAATCTTTGAATACGAGTTCGGACGCGGAACTAACGCGGCAGAAACGACTCGCAATATCAATGCTGCGTTTGGAGAGGAGACTGCTAATGAACGAACCGTGCGTTTTTGGTTTAAACGCTTTCGTAATGGAAACTTCGACTTGAAGAACGAACCACGTGGAAGACCGCCGACACAGGTGAATAACGCTGAATTGAAGGAGATGGTGGAAGCCGATCCGAGTCAAACTACCCAGGAATTAGCGGCATGGTTTAACGTTACCTTACCTACAATATTGACTCTTCTTCTTCTCAGCCCTTGGACGTCCACTGCTGGACATAGGCCTCCCCCGTTGTCCGCCATTTAGACCTATCGGCAGCGACCTGCATCCAGCGGGTGCCCGCAATCTTTATGAGGTCGTCTGTCCATCTAGCAGATGGACGTCCTCGGCTTCGTCCGCCGGTACGTGGTCTCCATTCGAGAACCCTTCTGCCCCATCGGCCATCGGTTCTTCGAGCTATGTAATATTGACTCATTTGAATCAAATCAATAAGATAAAAAAATATGAAAAATGGGTGAATCATGATTTGACTGATCTGCAGAAAGAAACGCGTGTTGAAACTTGCGTTGCCTTATTGAATCGGTACAGAAATGAAGGAATATTGGATCGAATCGTGACATGTGACGAAAAGTGGATTCTTTACGATAACCGAAAGCGAAAAATGCAATGGCTGACCCCTAGGTCAAACGCCGCAACAGTGCCCTAAGGTAACAGTGCTTACCAATAAAAAGGTAATGGTAACTGTTTGGTGGTTTATTCATGGTGTTATTCACTATAGCTTTCTCAGGTCTGGTCCAGCAATAACAGCAGATGTTTACTGTGCCGGACTTCGAACAATGATGGTGAAACTAGCAGTGAAACAGCCCCGACTCGTGAATCGATCTTCACCATTATTGCTCCATGATAACGCAAGACCTCACACTGCACTAGAAACCGTTGTAACTCTACAGGAGCTGCAGTTAGAAACCATACGTCATCCTCCGTACTCGCCAGACCTTGCTCCAACGGACTACCATTTTTTTCGTGATTTGGACAATTTTCGACGTCTTAAAAAATTTTCTTCCCAAGAGGCAGTACAAAATGCTTTCACACAGTTTGTCGAATCTACGAGTACATCCCCAGAGTTCTATCGCAAGGGCATAAATGAACTTCCGATTAGTTGGCAACAATTTATAGATAATGAGGGTAAATATTTTGATTAAATAAATATGTTACATTTTAGAAAAAAACGAGTTTTAATTTTTCAGTACAAATCGGCAATTTCATACTTTAACCCCTTTTATATTACCTGAGCGAAGCCAGGGCAGGGGCTAGTTTCTATATATATAAATTTTTCAGTGATAAAAAAATAAATCAAAAATAAATAAAAGTTTATTATTAAAAACTGTGTATATATTTTAAATGGGCGGTTGAAACGACCGTGTGTGTCGACCTCGGTGACACCGCATCGCGTGCGAGTCCATTGTCAATTAATATCCACCTAAAACGGAGGACAATTGTATTGCATCCTTGTACGAGCGCCCTACACATAGATATTAGCCAGTATCAACCGTTATGAACGCTGGATGACTTGTAATTATTTTTTATTTTCTTTTTCAGCCTTGTTTTTCTGTGACATTTGATATTTGATCTCAGCGTAATTGGCTGAGCGTCCTTTCCTTTCCTACATGTCTCATAATGGGACACCCTATGATTTCGACATGGGCATAATATCGTTGTGCGTCATCAGTAGACTGCGTCTACTCGAAATAGGCTGCATACAGAAATATTGAAACTTAGAGAAATATTTAACTACATACATAAAAGTACCTTAAATTTTACACTTTTACTATATTAAATTATAGGTTGCAGCATCTCACTCAAACATCGAAATTTTTAGTTTTCAGCCCAGTTCTAAGGAGGGTCGTAGATGCTCTGTCGTACATGCCAAGGAAATTTCTGCATAAACATCTTCAAATTCCTACAGTAAAGAAAGCTGTAAAACCTCTAAAATATGGGACTCGCCAACCAGCTTGGCCAGCGTGGCGTTTTAAGGCCATACATTCCTCATGCTCAAGACAATGTACACGGCCCGTGTCCAGTGGTGACTATAAAAGCTCTGGTTAAATTATAGACAGACAGTAAGGCACTTAGTGGTACGCTGTTTGCGACTTCTTCTAAAATTATTACTGAGAACAACTCGTATATACCAATTTTCTCTATATAAACAAACATAATGTTAAATTGTATAAAGAGCTACATAATAGTGAAACCCTCGAGTACTCTGCGGGTTAAGCTGTGATAATTTATGGAGGATGATAAAGGAAATCTGTATATAAAACTTCGTTCAATTTAAACCGAGGGTGAAAGATTCTATGAATATTTCTATGCGTTAATTAAAAAAGGTTTTATCTCACAATTGATTAGGATTACATAACGGGGAATCCCTACAAAAAACGGTAAAGAAATATCAATAAAATTGTTTGGGTAGTAAATCTGAATGGTGGTAACGTTTCGCTTGTACAAGATATAGGTAGATCTTAGAAAAGTTAGATACTGAATTAGATAAGGTTCTCACGTAATCTAAATTTGAAAATACAACCATTATACACCTAAGCAACTGGGTATCATAGTAGAAGTTATTTGATAGTTAGTGTTTAAATTGTATATCAAATTGTAATGATTTTATTAAATCTGTCACAATAAATGTCGTTTGATTGGCTGAGATCTTCCCAGATAAATGTCGATCTCCTATTAGTACCTACTTCTGTTGTACTCCAAATTAAATTTATTAAGTGCTTGAAAAAGAACGCCAGTGGTGGCTGGATGAGAACAGCCCAAGATCCTATGTGGTGGCGAGTCTTGGGAGAGACCTATAACTAGCAGCGGAGAACATAGGCTGATATTGTGGTATGGTACGAACTTATATTAAATTTATGATTTCCTATATAATTCCTATATAGGTTGCGTTGTAAATAACAATAGGGCTAGTTAAAAGAAGCCTTTTATTTTCCTTTGCTTTTTGCAAAACATCTATATATAAGAGAATTTTGTTCAGACATTTAAAGAGCTCGCGTACAAAGAGTTTTGCAAGGAAAATCACAATAAGGTTGCATGTTTTTATACTCACATTTTTGCCTTCTCGTAAAGTGGCGCGAATCGCTATTTCGTGAGTTCAAACGCTGGGAGTGGAATAAGTGATACATGTTTATACTTATGTGTGGAACTACAAATTGACGTCATGCAGACGTGTTATGTCTTTATTATCATCATGTGTCCCAAATATAAGCATCATTGCATAGTCTGAAACAAAACAACGTATGTTATTATTTGTCGAACGCATATCATGTAATTTATACTCTTTAAATTGGCGGTGAAGTAATAACATGAGAGGAAACCAGCATGTTCGATAATAAAGAAATAAACAAAAGACGCAGTAGATTGTGTCCCGAACCCCTTGGTGATTTGTTTGGAGAGGCCGGTCGGTGTTCAGCACTGGAACGTTATAAGCCGACATCATCGTCATATTATTATGACAATGAAATGTTTGATGTTACTAGACTTTAGTTTTCGGCATAGTCCTGAGACATACAAGAGGGGGAGTGAGAGTCTATGAATAATGAGAATTTTCGTGGGTTTCTCCGCTTTTCTTTCAGTAGCAAAAATTCCTGGACACTAATCCTACTCACGTCGTTGGGAGCAATCATCTATTTCCAGGTAATGTTCTCAGGTTCCAGATTATAATGTAACATTTACGTAAATTCATCGGAGAGAATAAGTACGATAATAAGAAAATGATATAAGAAAACAAAAGAGGAAAAGTCATTTATGATTTATTATTATTAATCACATTTATGACGATTTAGAGATATCTTATTATGCTTGTTAGTATGTACATATATTGTGTTATAAATTTATGTAAAAAAAATATAGTAAGAAGTTACATGTATGTCATATGTATGTCACATGTACCTATACTGTGGCTAAAACATGCATGAGCACAATGACACAAATAATAATAATAATTATTATTTTTGCTAATATTGCATATTTAATATTTTTAGTAATATTTTTTGGAATTGAATTTGTTGAATTTTATTTCATAATGTATGTATTTTAGTAAATGAAAAAAACAAATAATAGATAATGAAGTAATCCGAGCTGGGTGGCTAACATTACAGGCAAGGAAAAGGTTCGAAATGACCTTGAAGATAAATCTGTAAGTCACGAAAAGGAAAAATACGGATAGATAGATATAGTATCGTTTTCGCACTGGTAATAGCCGCGCACACAGTGAGATTGTAAGTGACATCACTATTCAGTATTGATGTGAGTTTTGTATTAGAGATCTGCGTTTAGAAACATTTTCAGTGTATTTTTAGTACGTTCTAATTTTCCCGTGTGTTAGCAACGCACTTGAGATATACCTCAAATGAAAGCTTTTATTTGATAGATCTTTTAAGGTGAAGGTCAACGAACGCCAACAAACCATGATATAAATCGCTTTTCTATTCTTTTCTAATACCTTTTATTTGTTTCGCTTAAAATAACGTCGTCGCTTTAGCAGTTATAATTGCTTATATAACGATTGTGATAGATCATAGCCAACAAATTGTTTAATTTTACGTTTGTTGGTGGGTTGCGATGACATCCACACATTTTTCCATTGTTCTTGATTTTTGTTCATTTTATTGACATTTTCCTCTCATAACTAAGTACTTATATAAATATACTTATATACGGATAATTTAAACCAAAAATACTTTTCTGGGAAAATTATCTTATTGTTATTCTATCAGATCAAGTAGTAAAACGTACTTAGTTGAACGATGTTGCAATGTTAAACTTAGCCATTATATACAAAAGGTTTTCAGACAGTTTTAAGTCGATAAAAAAAGTTCCAAATAAATCGAATATTTATTTTAGAAAAAGATATCCAGGAATATTCTATTAAAAGATATCCAGAAATTACATCCGTCTTCGGAACGATCGCAAACTGACTCCATATGACCGTTTGTAATGGAATTCAGGTCTAATGCAATATAACTAAGACTCATCTCATCTTGCCAGGGTTGCACTGCGCCTGCGGACTTAGTCACACATCCGATGCCCAATGAGTTAGTGTTCAGTCGAGTGGATGCCACAAACCGCGTCACTCCCCTCCCGGCTCGAGTAAAAAAGAAAAAAAATGACGCGCGGTGTCGTCTGCAACGCGCGGGAAAATTAACCGTCAAAGGTTGTGTTTGGTTCTGAAATTGCATAAACTAAATACTGAATTTTAATTTGTAACTTTATTGTGCGGATAAGAAAATATTTATATGTGACATTTGATATTTTTTGTGAATGTGAAAAGTTACGCAATTGGAGAAAAATACTACGAAAAGGAAATTATAAGGTAAGTGAGTTTTCGTATAGCATTTAAATTGAAATTGTTGTGACGTTTTTGGAGCAAATAGTTCATGTAGTCGGAATGGATTTGGTTAAGATTTTATAACTTAAAATTTCGTTGTTTCAAGATTCTGTTTAGATAGAAACATGCTCTAATATTTTTTTAAGATAAAGTAAAAGATATGTTATTTTTGAATGAGTTCACTGAAATATCTGGACAAGACGACAAGACAAGATACGAGTAGAGTCGACGACAAGGTAGGACCTTTTTCTAAAATAATGTCACATTTGATGTCTAATATTATACAATATCAGTACTAGCATTATACAAACGTATTGCATCAGTTTGCTCATTTGCTGACATTTCTCAGTTTCGTATGTTTATTACGAATATTACAATAAAACGTAAATAGGTACAATTGATTATTGCAATTGTCATCGTATCACATTCTACGTGTACCTACGCTCCAATAAAAGTTGGAATATCATTGACGAATAATTCATTACCATTTAATTATTTTTTTTATATTCTACAAATGTTCAGCCTACTGGTGAATTGGTACAAAACGTTATTATGACGCTTTCAAACAAGCAGAAAAACGTGCTTCTAAATTCGTTATGCGGTTTAAAAAGGTTTTATATAGGTAATGTGTGCTGTACAGCCAACGTTACCCTTGCCTCTCAATCATGTTTGGGTAATAAAGGAAAAAATACAGGGCTTTTATCGTACGCACTCTATAATCATAAAGAATAGACACGCCAAGTAATGAGGTCGCATCAAGAAAATATGTTAAAATAAATTGAATGAGTTAGTATACCTTTGCAGCATTGTTCCTTTGTAACTGGTACCTACCTATCTTAATGTCTCTGTTTAACACAACAAAGATCAATGATTTGTGACGTTGTCTATTGTCTGTATATGGACTTATTTAAAAATTCTGTTTCATAGAAATGTGGCCTAACATTTAATTTTCAACAAAAAGCAATATAAATATGTTTTTAAGACATCAATTTTTAGAAAACAAGACTTATATATTCTGTTAAGCTTTCAACTTGTAATTTCGTTGTTTCAAGATTATTTTTAAATGGAAACTTTGCCCTAACACTCGATCTAAAGCAATAAAAAATATTGTAATAAGACTTCATTAAGCCCTCTATACTTGGGAAACTAGACCTGTAAAAAACCTTAAATACGTCTTAGTACAAAAAAAGGCTTTAACACACAAATTCGAGCGGTAACACACACACGGGCGCGAGAAATCACGTATCAACGTACGAAAAAGTATTACGAAACATAAGTTATAACTTTGTAACTTATGTCAGTGGACGTGACTTCCATGATAATGTTCATAAAGGAAAATGGACGAGTCGTTTGTCGCTTGTCACCGGTAATCCAGGTGCTGTCGGGGTCAAGTTCAACATTTGCGACAGTCTCCCCTTTAGGGTGGTTACACACGAACGAAAATATAATGAGCGCTAGAAACTATTGCTACGTGTTTTAGGTTCCTGCTAAAAGTAAACTCAAAAAATATAAAAAATATTTTTTTTTATACACAATATAAACTAACAATTAATATGATATTGATTTACACTAATTTATTGTAATGTTCACTAATTTACATTACCTAATATTAGTTACTAATATTATTTACCTAATATAATACAAAATAGAGCATCGTTTCTCAACCTTTTCAGTGGCGCGACCCCCCGATAAGGCTAATAACAAAATAAATATCTAAACGACCCCCTTACTAATATAGTTAGGTCTTAATTATATTTTGTACCATTTGATTATTATAAATTACTAATTAATTAATAAAAGGTTTATTCTCGTACAATACTTAATTTTGTCTAACCAACTGCGACCCTCTGCATATGTGACCGTAACCACAATGGGGTCGGGATCCCCAGATTGAGAAACGATGAAATAAAGTATAACAATTTACAAATAAACTAGTTTTACTGGTAATTTTATATAAGTATGTATACAATATTTTCAGTATGTATATAGATTAATATACGTACATATTCAAAACATTATACAAGTTTAGTACAAAGATGACACAATTATTGTACCATTTTGCTAAATTGAAAAGTACCTAAAATAAAAAGATCATTTGTATCTACATCAATTTACATTTCCGTAAACATTGTAGTAAATAAATGTAACACGCAGTAAATATGTAAAAGTAAAAAATTACACAGAAAATTCCATATTCCTAAGAGTATAAATAAAATTTGTTTATTTTACTTATTCATCGTGACAAGTATAAAATTGTATTTGAATATACCTGTCATAAATTGTCACTCCTTTTGGTTGTGGTTTGAACTAGAAAGTGTTTTCATTGTTTAATGCCTTTTTTTGATACTATTTACAGGTATTTTAGGTTATTTTATTATACATAAAATTACTTAATTTTCACCATAATTTGATACTTAAGATAGCATTAAATTCAAGTGTCTTTACACACTATCAGAATCATTCATTAGTTCAAAGATTATTGCCGTTTTTAAAGTGCCTTCTGTTAATGATTAGCGGGTTCATATTTCATGAAAGTAATCGGTAACCATAGTCCGAGTGGACTGCAAATTTACCCACTATTTTGTCGATTATCATACAATCGAGTGGAGGGGGAGAGTGCATGCTGCAATCCAACAGCCGCTGAGCGCGCTCGACTGGCCACGTTACCCCTCTCTCACAGAAGACTATCTTGAAATGTACTGCATTTCCCACTTTATTTCCCTAATGTAAGTAAGTGTTTCGGTAGAGAGTGAGATGTGCCAGAGCCCATTCCCATCCTATCCCTCCCCATTTTACCAATACTTTTTCCAAATCCATTCCCATATTTCCAAAGGTAGGCTGCGCATCCGGGGGCGTGCCAACCTTTGTCATTTTGGACTAATGTTGGCATGTATCGCGGATGTCTATAGGCGACAGTATCCACTTACCATCAGGTGGGCTGTATGCTCGTCTGTAACCTTCGTCCATAAAAAAAAAACAATCATAATGTCTGTATCAGCCCTCTTAGAGAAGGATACAGACGTTTCACTGTAATCATAAGGGAATTTCAAAACCTTATGAATATTATTTGTATAGATATACTTATATGCCATGTTTTCTTTCCTTTTCCACCGCCCAAATGTCAGTAGATTTTTGTTCATTTAGCTCTCGCGTTAATTGAAAAATCTCCATCAAATTTTTATTGTTCTTCACCTTGTGTAAATATAGCCTTACTAGTCAGGTATTTTTGAATTCTCTCACTAAATTTTCCTTTTACTCAACGGAAGCGTTAATATGTATTTCCAGTGCTAAATATTAATTCCACGAAGAAATTGGAAATTTTGAGAGCAGAAAATCCATAGTAGGTTTTTCAGTTCAGATTCCTCGTCTTTCAGGTGATGTTGGGACGAGGACGCTAACTGAAACACAGATATTATAACGAGATGCGTCGGTTTATTGCCACATTATATCTTAGACTAACTTACTCCTAAGAATAATTCTGACATACGACTCCTTTCTCATCTTGGCACGCCACTACAGTAGTTGAAATATTGAATTGAAAAGTCATACACACATACAGTTCAAATTACATGCAGTTCAGGTTTTTTTAATGTATGTCGATAATTTCAGCTTTTGTTTCTGTCACCAACTTCACTAATTGGCACAGATTGTGATGTATTTAAACGGTCAGAACAAACTACAAAATAGGCAACAAATCATAGTCAACAAAACAACCTATTCTTAAATAATTAAAGTAAATAATTTAAAATTATTAAGAATGTGTCCTTCAAGCCGACGGAGTCCTGCTTCGCGAGACTCCTATGTCTTTATTGTCAGCAGAGAAACTAACCTAATCCACTTTTAAATTTGCTAATATCAATTTGCTGCCCATTCAGCATTTTTCGCTGCTCAATTAATTATTTTTCTACTGCTTATTCAATTATTTCTCTTAATACACATTTTCTACTGTTTCTTGTTCTCTGTTGCAAGCACATTTATTGCAATTAAAAAATATTTTTGTGAGTATTTTACTAGTATAAACTTCTATCGTGGATCGGTAATTTCATCATATAACTTTTTATTTGATAAATCTTTACAAACAAAATATATCTTAACTGCAATATATCTATTTTTAATGTGACCGGACTTTTGTTTATCAAATAAACAGTGCGCTCAAATAGACGTTCTCAGTTCAACTGTCTGGGACAGATCGGTGACAATAATTTTCCATTAATTGGGTCATTGGTACTAAATTAAAAAACTACAGCTTCGTTTTCTTCTAGCATATTCTTACAAGAAGCATAGAAAACTGATAATAGTGTTGAATATAGAGTACAACACAGAGTAGTATTTTTTTGAGAAAGAACATATCTATTGTTTGTTTTTCATAGTTATGTGTACAAATTTCGTTTATAGTCTATATAATAAAGAAAATTATTACTAACACCGAATTGTTGTAAATCCGTATAATTTCACGAATGAGACTCTCCGGTGGATTCTTTTCTAAATACAGGATCTACTCTAGTAAAATTGAGTATATTTTGAACGTCTACCTGTTGCTTTGTAATTAATTATACAACGATGATCTTTCGTGTTCACATGTAATTATATACATGTCTCTACCTACATGTCTACCACTCTCACAGGCTGTCTGGAACCCCTCAGCGTTTGGAGACACGTTGCGTCCCTCTGCGTGTTCTACCGCCTGTATAAAGGAGAATGTTCTGAAGAATTGTTCAATTTGATGCCAACTTTGGGTTTTTACCATCGCACCTCCCGTCATCGTCGTGTGGTTAATCCACACTTCCTTGACAAAGAGTCGACAGTGAGGTCGTAACGACATTTTATACCGCGAACCCGAAAGGTGTGGAATTAACAGCTTGCTGAGCTTTCCCGCTATGCCACGACATGGAGCTCTTCAAGAAAGCTGTAAATAGGATTGTACCATGCCACACCCGCATGTCGCCACCCCCTGGTGTTGCAGGTGTCCACGAGCGGCGGTAGCCCCTTCCCATCACGTCGACCGCATGTCCGTCTGCCCCCTACACCATAAAAAAACACAACTGCAAATTACAACTGTACACATTGGGTATTTTTACATTATTAATAATCCATATCAACAAAGAGAAATAAATATTATGTAAAATAAACGATAACTATTCATTCAACATCGATTCTGTTAAGAGTTTGCCCGGAAAAGTTTCTCATCGACACAAAAACAAAAGAGAATTTAATCAATTCCTTCAAAAGTTTCTCGCTCTCAATTCGATTCTCGTAGAGACATATTAATTTGAAATTATGTAAAAAATAACTGGTAAATTGCCTTTTAGGTTATTGTAATGTAAAACATATTAATACTGTAAGGCTAAGCAGTAGATGAATAACACTAACTAGCTAGATATTGAAAACGGCCATTAATTCAATAACAGGAGACTCTTGCGCGCACTGTGGTTGGTCAAATATCTAAACAGTTAATAAAGACTACTCACTCAGATGTATTTAGAGAAGATTTAGTAACCACGTTCGAAGGGCACAGCTGTTCCCTCCAAACAGTTAACAGTTCACATATATGAATATACATGAATATATTCGGCATATATGAACAGTTCATCGCCTCTTCAACTAGCTAGTTGAAGAGGCGGTGAACTGTTCATATATGCCGCAAGATCGATAACCGATGGAGTAGACCAGTCCTCGAATGGAGACCTCGTACCAGACAACGCAGCGAAGGACGGCCTCCACCCAGATGTCTTAACAACTGAAATCGCCGGCATTGACTGGATAAAAATGCCGAAGTTTGTGTGTTGTGTGTAGTGACGGACATTATTAGACGTATCTAGCAGTAGAGGATACAGGCTGATGTTAATATGTAGAATGACAATCAAAATATGAACATTAATGCTAGGGTTTGCAGTAATTAAAAATGAGAAGAAGGTCTCTCCACTGTTGGAAGAGACTTCTTCCAAGATCCGCCACCATAAAAGACCTTTCGTTTTTCTCATCTAGCTATCACCAACGACATCATGATAATCATACTCAGAAATTTAATATCTTGAACACTGTATAAATTAATAGTTGATTAGATTCCTACCGATTGCAATAAAAATTTCTTTCACTGTCGTTTTAAGATCGTTAAGCTAAATTTTAATATAAAGCTAATTTTTAATACCATTTTGTACTATTGCGGTCAAATCTTTAACCGATTTTCAATTCAACTGTTGTTTTTACGATGATTCATTAAATATGACAGTAATGAGGCCATTGTATTTTCGCAGGTAAACGTGCCTTTATTCTTTACTTTTATTCAATTGAGACTGTACTTTTAGGGAGATTTCGAAAATGTTGCGACAATGACGACTTTCGAATTTCGGAATAATTTCAACACTACATCTCAACTAAGGGAGAATCCTAAACTCCAATAAGATTCAATTATCAATGTATGTATATGGGAATATAATATTTATGAACAAACGGCAAGGAGAGTGTCAGCGAATTCAAATGAAACTTAACGCAAAAGTGACTGAGTATAATATTATACCCGCTTAAGTTCGTAGATTAAGCAAATCGGTTTAGCAGCCCCACAGCTATGACGGGGGGAACTCGACAAGTGAACTTTACTTTTTATTTCATTTATTATAGAGGTTGTGTATTTGTGCGTTTTGTGGTTTAATAATGACAGTTTATTAAACTTCAAAGCGTTTTTTGAGCGTAGTGTGATAATCATATAAAAGCACAGGACTGCATGTTTCATATGCTGGAGGAGTCTTCTTCTGTTCTCCGTAAACCTACTATCACTTTGCTGAGTGACTCCTGACTTGCCCCGACGGGACTGCATATTGACAGGATAGACAGGATATTGTTTTAGACTTTGAAATTGTTAATTACGAAGAAAACTTGACACTGGCAGAATGTGCCAATTGTACCATTGCCACAGATGAAAAAAAATAAAGGTGGGTATGATGGTGAAACTTCTAAAAAATCTCAAAATAATAATTTTAATAGCAGTGTACATAAACGATATGTTGTTGGATAAGGCTTGTAAAGCTCTATAACTTTTACCTAAACATTTTTTTCTAAACATTCCGACTGGCGCCTTCCTGGCGGAGTATTTTAATTCTGGGGAGTGGGGGGTTATAATCATTAAGCGCATTAATTGTAGTGTTGACATAGTTCAATTAAACGATGATTCTTCCGTATTTTGATAAGATCTTTTAATTAATTCATTTTTTTTCCCTAAAGCTAAAACTTTAAGGAAAAATGAAAAATATTAATTTATCGAAACTAAATTGTTTTACTTTACTAAGTTATCTTTTGCTTATTAAATCGACTCAAGAAGGAATTCTAAGATTTGTTATGGAGAGGGGGATAATTTTATGCTGCACAATCTCTACTGATACTAAAAAATAAAAAACAGGAAATCGTTCAATTAACTTAAACAGTTTATGCCAAGAATGTTAAGAATTTAATATTTTGGAATATAAGTAATTTGAATTGACGTGGCAGTGGCCTGTTGAAAGCTGGTATGTTGTAAAAGGAGAGGATTTGCAAAATTATTTTATTATTTTAACTCTGTACCAGTAGTTGGGTCGAATGTGTGAAAAAGGAGAACTTTGGTTGCAAAAAGATTTCAAAATTTTAAGTGATTTATTTCATGACATTACTTTACCTAAATTATGTTAATATGTTGGATACCAACAAAAAGTCTTTAAAAGATAGAAAGCATTTTTAATGATGGTAGACAGGAAAATGGAACAGTTAGTAGAGCTAGAAAATAGTAACAAAAAGTTAGTGAACGGTGTTTCTTGATAAATAACTTTTGCGCCACAAAAGGGTACGTATTAACTACTGTAACAGGCACTTACCCCTGTCCACAGTGACCAAATCTGTTAAATGAGCCGAAAAAGGGACAACGGCTCGTTTTAGGACAACCTTGACCTAGTCCGCCTACAGGTGGATTTCTAGATAAGCCATTTATGATTTATTTTTCTTATTTCTGTTTTATCTAATCTCGTAAGAATTGTTCTAAAAGAACCTCGTCTGAGAAAATTTCTTCTGATGCGGCAAGTATTTTTTTACAAGAATATTTGATCTACCCCTATCACTATAAACAATTCAAAATATCAATCAAACTTCAAAGAACACTTGGCGAAGCTCCGTGACCTTTATAATAATTGTTCTTGTAATAAACAATTTCAAAGTCTGAAACGTATCCATCCCATCAATGTCCAGTCCTATCGAGGCAAGTCAGGGGTCGCTCAGTAAAGCGATTGTAGGTATACTAAGGACAGAAGGGAAGAGGAAGTACACGAAAACCGCAGTCGCACGCTTTTATTTGATTATCACAAACACCACGCACGAGAAACACTTTGAAGTTTAATAAGCTAACGCTAATATTAAACCACAAAAGGCCTAATACATAATTTTTACTATATAATCAAACAAAATCTTATCTTCACTTTTCGAATTCCCGCCGAAAAATCCTGAACATGGTGAGAGACAATGTTTGGCATCGGTACCTCAAACAAGGGACATTTTTAGGTCTATAATTTGTATATTTTGTATAAGATAAAACAATAAAAATATGTTATTTTTTAAGATTACACAAATGTCTCCGAGATTAAAAACCGACAATAAGGTTTCTTTTCTCAGATAATGTTAAATATAGTGTTGTGTATATTATACAGTTGACGGGTCTATAAAAACAAAAACGCCGAAACATTTATTGTCATCAAAAACGTTATTGGGCCATCAAAAGGTTAATGTGAAGTATGTTAACAGTGGGCTGCCCACGCAATAAAAATTGATATCTAATTAACTTTAAACGATGTGTGTTTATGACAGCCATTTATCTCTACAACGCGAGCGTCCAATTAGAAACGTCCATTTGTTTTGTTTCGTCAGAATATTGTTGTTTTTTTAACAAACAACTATTAAAAAGTAATGACAGATTGGAATGTGAATAGGTCATTTTGGAGCAAGTTATGAATGATGCAAGTAATAGACGTAATTTAATTAATATTAATACAGTGTCATCAAATACGGGACATTAATTAATATGGTATCGGGTGTGACATGGATTACAACAAATAATTCCGTCACTACATCAGCCCGTCTAGTATCCACTGCTGGACATGGGCTTCCTCATGCACATTGTTGTGGCCACGAGGGATCTATGGCCTCTAAACGCAACGCGGGCGAGTCCACTTTTTTAGAAGTTGTATAGTTCCTCAGAGGGTATAGTTTCTTTTCTCTCACTTGGTAATGATTTGGTAATGTTGGTATATTTTGTATAAGGTTGGTATATTTGTATGTATTGGTAATGTTTTTTTTTTTGAATAGTTTATAGTCAATTTGGACGATTTATGAATTTAACAGATATATGAATTCAAACTTCTTTTGTGCTTAGTTAAGAAATAGTCTGCAGTGGAATTTCACCGAAATTCGAAAATCCTCTATGGGTAGATTTCTTAGAAATCTGTCTAGAAACCAATACTTGTGGTCTGTACTAGCGCTACGCAAGCGGTGTGCCGTGACACGATGCTAGGAGTGCTGGGTGATAAAGTGCAGGTGTAACCTGAAGGTTACAGGGCGGTGTATATAAGGAAACGAGCGTGATAAATTTCCAGCGCTTTTACACACTTTCACTTAATCAATGATTTTTTTACTTTTTAATTAGTAAATTAGTGGAATGCACCTATTTTTTTAATTAGTTTTTCAATCCACTATGCTTTTAATTACATTTTTGTGTGTCGCCAAATTTTGTAAAGAATACAAGTGTGCCGCAAAAGAAAAAAGGTTGAGAAACACTAGTCCATATAACCTCTCCATGCAACTACATCTCTCTATGCTATTACATGTGAGCGCCTACTATGTATACCTATATGTTGTAATATACTCCCTTCCGTGAAGTGTAAATTTGGGAATGATCTCGGGTAACTTTTAACGAAGCGGTCAGACGGCGGCAGTCTCGATGAAATGTCGACTAACCGCTTTTAGAACACAAAAGCTAATTTAAATTGCGTTATATAATCACTGTCTGATTTCGTCACATTATCATCCCTTTAAAAAGATTGAATTTAGTTCAGTATTTATAAAGACGTAGCAATTACATCTGCTCTAGAAATGGCTCAAGTCACTTCGCACTTTAAATCCGAAAATATGTGTACAGAAATGAACTCGGCCAGTCGCGCCGGGCATTTGTTTGAGTGATTTATACAAATAAAATTGTGACAAAGCCGTGTCTGTACATTCGTTTAATATTTTTTTAACAATGTCATGGCAGTGTAAAGTGTGAATGATACTGAACCGATTTCGTTGAAAGTTGGCAAATAGATAGATTGTAATTCGGATTAACACATAAGCTACTATTTATGTAGACCACGCGAACAGTCGCGGGCAAAAGCTAGTTTAGAATAAATGTTCTACCGCAGTTTCAACTCGCGATTTCATGCAGGTGAATCAAGGTTAAGTATCACTAAGCTATTATCACTCTTAAAATGACAAGAGATACCATCATATAGATTTTCATAAACTTGACTTTGATCTCTGAAATAGAGTTCAGTCTATTTGCTACGAGTATACTTGTGGTTTAGTAAATAAATACTCTATAACTTTAGCGGAATGTTGGAGTTTGAAACTCATTTTATAAGTTTAATTACTTCGAATGGTCTGCTTCCGAATTGCTCGAGAATATTCTAATATGATACAAAAATAAGCTAAATAGCAAACTTGTATCTAATTAATATATTTGAAGAAGTTTACTTGTGGCGAAACACGTCAACTAATTTAAAATTTATAAAACCGTTGTAGTGAAAAATAGAATTATTTTAGGGACTAAATCAAATAAAATGTTGTTGTTCTATCTAAAACATTCGTAGCGCTCATTACTCAGTACCGGGTGTTTGGCGGGCGCGGTGCGAGCGACCTGCGTAGAATGCAACTGCGCGTAGACTAAAAATAAACTAGAATTAAACAATAAGTTACTACAAAAAACCTGTTGTGATAACTGGTAGAATCGATTGTACTCTCGGTAATGTACAACCTATTATCAGCTTTGCGTTATTTCAGTTATTGTATGTAACAGTTATCTTAATGGTTTTAAAAAGAAATATGTTTTGTTTTATAAGCAGCGGACCCGGAGCATTGGAGGCGGTGACCACTTACCATTACGTATAGGCATACGTAATGGTAAGTGGTCACCGCCTTTAATGGACATCTGCAACACCAGGGCGCTTGTAGCTGCGCGCTACTGACCATGCAGAATCCTTTTCACAGCTCTCTTGAAGAGCCCCGTGTAGTAGCGTAACGGAAATACCTTAGATCTTAAGAGATCTTAAGATCGGATCATGGGGATCTTAAAAGGAATGTTCTGAAATCGAGGTGCCACGACAAATAGAGCTTTCTTCTTGTTTTTTACTGGGGTTAAACTGGACCAAATTAAGATTAACCCAAATCGACTAAGGACTTGAACCTAGTAAGGAGTTCTCAATTTCGGACACAAGCCTTACGTGGTGACTTTTTTCCACCTCGGCCTGAGGGATATTTGTACGGCATCTGTACAAAGCTTCCCCAGTGTTATCGTCTGCATAGCAACGCATGTTACCGACTTGTTGGAGAGAGCACCTTCCGGGACACCAGCATTAAACGACTTTGATGCTCCGTTCAGTGAGAAAGTTGGCAATCTATTCGCATAATTCCTAAGGTATTTCGAATGATGGTAACAAAGTAAATGGTAATGGTGGTAAAAATAATATTTTACAAGAATTTAACTTTACTCTAAATACCATTGGCAATAGTAAAACAATAAATCAGAAGTGAGCACATCGTGGGAGGTTTCCAATACTCGTAAATTGAAACGAGGGCGACAGTTGAATCCTTCTGTAACAATGTACAGTCACCAACGAAGTAGGTCAGTCAACACTTCTGACATTATCAGCCCAAAGACATATTATGTTGGTAGAGAGGTTATTGATATTTCCAAAATCTGTATAAAATCCACTATTGGAATCTGTCAAATAAAGAACTGAAATTGATATAAAATTTTATATCAATATCAGAATAACAGAATCACTCAGTTATCAATTTAAAATATAATTCTACTCTTAACTAACTTTTTGCTTGACTTTTTATGCTGACCACACATTGTGACTGACAGAGTTTAAATTTACTTGAATGGGTGCATTGACTTTAGAAGGCAGGTATTATGTAAATCATTTAGACAATATTTATATATCCAGACTTATTTCAATATTTCAGAATGTAATTTTTATTCTCATACCTTTAAATGTAAAATTGCGTTACCAATTGTGAAAATACTTCTTTAATTTCATATAATATAACAAAAATAACGTTCTAAAAGTTTAGAATATTAACGCTGTAGTTGGGTCAGATCTTTGTGTGAGATATTACTTACATATTATTGTATTTTACTGTCAGCATAGACATATTATTTGACCATGACTGTCAAATATGAAAAAGTGCACATGTATATAAAGAAAACTAAGCAAGTCAAACTTGAACAAGGACGGCGACAAACGCACTGAGCTCGACTATGCAGCATTTGAGGAAATAAGTCAGCTAAAGAAAGGCTTAATAAACCTTTTCGTTTTTGATTCTCAGTTAATGGACATGAAAATTTTAGGAATATTTCTTTGTGAAAAAAATTATTTATTCATTTTTTTGCTAAATTATTCACACATCACCGTAACCGTGACTAGCAGCCCTATTAGCATCCCCTGCTCGACACGGGCCTCCTCTCACAAGGTCTACATTGCCTTGTGCAAGGGGGGTGTATAGCCTTAAAATGCCACACTGGCCAAGCGGGTCGACGAGTTCACTCTCTTAGAGACCGGTGTAGTTCCTCGGGGCTTGTGATTGCCACTTTGTTATCTCTTAGTGAAAACCCACGTGGTGCTATTTTAAAACCGCCCGACACATGATTGTATTCTTAAATACAAAAGCAAAATGCAAGCATAAAAAAAAATTTTCTTCGTTCTTTTTACAAAATTGGAATTTTGAACGACACTCATTGAACCGGTCTTCGGGAATTCAATTGATACACCTGTTAGTTTTCAAAGTTGAATTGAATTCAGCACTTCAATTGAACAGATTTACTTCTTCAGTACGCAAATTAATTTCCGCCTACATGCATTGTAAATATGAACGTACATTTGTTAGCGCAATATATGCATGTTGTCAGCAAGCAGATATGCACAGATTGGATCAATACATTTACGATCTCATGCCTCAGATCTACATGTACGAGTATATGTTGGTATAATTCGGTATCGGGGAAGCGCAAGTTTGTTATGAAGAACCTTATGTTTATACGTAGGTATACAGGGTTAAATATAAAAAAATGCACTTTTTAACAATGAATTTCTTTCGTGAAAACCGACAGCTTAAAAGGGCTTGAAAAGTGCTTCAACTTAAAATACCTTTAAAAGCGTGCTTCGGGATCACTATTGAAAGAATCAGAGTTCTCGATCTATATTCTCTGTGTGGTTATCGATGCCTTCTTAATTAAATATTTTTGTGCAGTTACATATTATTTATAGTATTATAATAGATCCAATTCTCATCTCCAGTAATAATATTAAATATATTCCGTCCCTCTCCATTTTAGAATTTTACAATCATTTCCCTGCACCATGGCACGCGAGCTTGTTTTTGTTCAGCAGTCAGTGAATGAGTAACCCAACGCGAATAAAGCTTCTTGACTTGAAGGTGTTGTTGTAAAATTTCATGAATGACTATTGATGAAATAGTAAGAGTCTCCTCTATCTGTATGTAGGTAGTTTTTGGGTCTTCGTGCAACATTTTCTTTACCGTTTTGATGTTTTCATTTGTTACAGAAGTCGCAGGACGGCCACTTCTCAATACAACTTTCAAGGAAAATTATCCTTGTTTAAATTAAGAAATCCATCCAAAAATTATTGCACGGGACGGTGCGAGGTCTCCAAAAGCTGATACTAATTTATATTTACTCTCACTTTCATTTAAACCAACTTTAAAATCGTATAACATCATTGCACGAAAATGCTCTCGTTCGAATTCGATTATTGCAAAGAAAAGCGCGTGAAATGCAATAAAAATGTGTATACAATTATTTTTTCATTTTGACTAAATAGCTTTCGGTATTCAAATCAATGATGTTTTATAAACGGTACAACTCAAATGAGCTTTATTTCTGAAATTTGAGTATCTCAAAATTTACATAGTCGCATGTACTCGCATTTATCTGCATCTTCGGTCGCTTGCGACTCGGTTTTCATATCTGTTTATCAGTAACTGTAATCAGCCCTTTTTACATCCTCTGCTAGACACGCATATTGTATTATGCACGAAGGGTGTATGAACTCAAAGCGAAAGGCAGTCAGAGATGATGTAGTTCCTCAGGGCTTATTGTAGCGGCTTTAATATCCCTTAGTTGCCTTTTACGGCACTCACCACACTCACCACACTCACCACACTCATCACACTGCCAATACTGTTCACTATATTACATTTTAGAGTTCCCATGCTATTTTTAAATTCCCATAAATAATACGACCATATTATCCACATGCACAGAGTTGTAAGTAAAATCTTTCGATACAGACCCAATTCGACTTAATACAATATAGAGACTAAAATTTGCATTTATAAATTAGATTTAGCTGCTTAGTTAAATTTACAATATGTTCAGTATGTAGGTTGATAATACCTACATACGAACGACCCCGTGACGAGGTACAATACGTACTTAGTTTACGGCATTATCTCGCTGAATGACCAAGCTAATATGCTATGCGAGGTAGCTGCTTGCCTCCGAGTTATTTGTGTTGTCAAACAGGCGTTTTTATTACGACTTCGCTCGGGTGAAATTTAGAGTGAATCTCGTGGGAACTATATTATGGATCTGAATAAAACTCAAATGTTAACCCGGTATAATATGAGCTATAACTATGCCAAATTTCATTAAAATCCGTCTAGTGATGTGCGTAGACAGACAGACAATAAATTACAAAATTAATGTATTTACTGTACTGTACTGTATTTCATAAAAAAAAAGTACTGTATTTCATGTAAAGAAACGTCTTTGTTGCGATTTTATTTTATGTATATATATTATAGATAATAATAACAATGTTTGATACATGAAAAAATAAATTTAAAACGTAAAAAAACAATTTAAGTCGAATTAACATTAAAATTGAGGGAATCGAAATTAAATGAAAGTTAAAATTTAACATTATGATAAAGTTTTGTCTACGTCAAAAACGTTCTATGTAGGTAAAATACAATGTACTAAGTACGCTATGGTAATAAAAGAAAAGAAAAAGTCCTTACACAATAAAGATTGGGCATTTAGACTTTTTGTTTGGCAAAGTATATACGCGTAAAAACTCTGTAAAAACGCAAAGCAACTTTTTTCCCGCTTAAAATTTAGCATAATCATCCAGACTGCCATAAAATTCATATAAACCTGGTACCGGAAGATATATTCAACCTCCGCAATCGTGTAAATAATGTAATAACCATCTTTTGGTTTGATTAAACTCAGTCAGGGCCTACAATTTACGAATATGGCTACCACATGATTTTAAGGAGCTTATGTCTCTACGTGACCTATATACTGTGTATGTTTATTCGTTTATATGAATTAACCTTAAAAATATTACACCGATTTATAAAATATTTGTTAATTTGTTGAATTTTCGATTAACATAGCTATTTAATATGACGCTAGCGAACAAACATTCTAGACTGTACGGAATTTAGGTCCCCCTTCTCTTGCTTTAGGTTTCGGGTTGGAATTTAGCGCGCGGACCTAGTCGAATTTGTAACATAAGAAGGTGTCAAGCGAGAAAACCGTCCCTCTGGTAGTGGATACTGTCGCCCATAGCCATCCGTGATACATATCAACATCAGTCCAAAATATCAAACGGCACGCTCGCCCCCGGATGAAATTTTGCCTATATTTGAAAATTTAAGAATGTCCCAATCCAGAATTCTGGAATAAACTGTGCACCGCCTCAAACTCAACGAAGATGTGAATTAATTTAATTTAATAAATAATGCGAAATCAATTAAGAAGTCAATTAATAATTCATTTAATAATGTGTAATTAAGTAATGTATTTAATATTTAATGTACCTATGTATTTAAGTTAGATATTGTAACTTCACTGTACCTACAGCGTACAATAAATATTGTAAATTTACTGTACCCACGACGTACAATACATAAAGTAGCTAATAAACTAAATAAATAAATAATATGTATGTAGATACTACGAATGATGGATCCATCATTGCATAATGACAGATTCTAACCAATCTTGTCACCTTAACGTGCCATACCTACAGGCCTTAGCTTGTGTCTTCACTGTTTCATAAATATAACACTTTCTTAGGGCTTCCCACTACACATGATCTTTCACTGCCCTCATTAAACCACATTTAGCATTATTTTCAAGTCATTAGTACCTACACCAAGCGTAAGGGTGCCCTAAACTGTGCTGTTTAGTACGTGGTTTCCGCTCAAAGACTACTTACTGCCTTATGCTACAAATTGGGACAACTGCTACTTTCTTATATAACCAATTCAATTTACTAATTCTCTATTAACATTAAATTAATATAAATAAAACTATATATAATTATATGAAATTATATTATCATAATAGAAAACTCCTTCGAAATCTTTTTGAAACTATAATTTGAAGTGGTAACAAATAAACAAAAATGCTTACCACTACAGCCTATTTTGTTACAGTAAATATACGAAATGTAATATTTTAGTATATACAAATGAGTATTATTTTATCTCTATAGAATTCGCCTTAACTACATGTGGGTTTTCGTAGCAAACAAACGACTCTCGTAGCGCGTTACGCCGTAGCCGCGTAGCATTGCTACGACCACGATATCCCGCATTTCTGAACCGACAAGGCAGAAGATTAGTGTGTATACAGGGAAGTTGATTGTCTCAGTTAATTTCCCATGTAATTTACTCTTGTAAAATGTACTGTGTGTATTATTTATTTGGAAACAAATTACTTTTCTTTGGTGTTATGCAGGTATCAATGGTAACAGCCGACTTTCAATCATGTTTCGAGAGTGATTGAGCGTTGCCGGAACCCATTTATTATCCCATCCTATTCCCAGTGGACAGGGAGATAGTAGGATAAACTTAAAATTGTTCCAATAATTGAATTATACAGCTGCACAGTAGTAGTACAGCTGTATAATTTCAATGAAAGTTGATAAGTTTTTTTTTGACGTGGATGTAAAGAAAAACATTTTAGAAGAAGTCGACAAGTCCCGTCTCTTTAATTTATATATAATTAGTTTCGCCTATAATTAGCCGCATCTTCGCTCGCGTAGACTATGCAGCTGTAATAGATTTTTACAATTCTATTAATACTGAAAGGGCTGGTGCATTGAAATTCTATTAAAATCATTTATTTATTTTCCGCTATAACTCATCTTCTTTGTGCCATATAAAGATGACACAACCTCATACCTTTTCCTTCTGGATACTTAGCTATACATTGGAGATCAAATCCGTTAATTAGTTTTTATGTAATACTTAAACAGCAGACATACAGACAAACAATTTAAAACTTCTGTTTTGGGTTCTGTAGCTTTTAAAGAGACCCCCATTTAAAAAAAATCCATGTACATACTCAACCCTGTTACTGTTTTATTATATTGTATAAATTATTAACTGTTCCCAGCGGCTTCATCCGCGTACTTACCATCCCACGGGAGCCTTAGTTCTAAAGTGTTGGAACAGGGTTCTTGATGACTTATGTTATTTACCACACTTTATTTATGTACGAGTAGGTATGCCAAGATTTACAATACCGATTAAAATTTTACAAGAACAACATGATTTTTGAACATGGGATATTACTGATAGGAAAACGAAGTATTAGGAATTAACCTCAAGAAGAAACTTTACGGAGAGGCATATAAATTTATAAACAACAGAAGTTAAAAATGCGCATGCATTCGCCGTCGGATATGGGTAGCGACTGCGCGGCGCCCGCTCGCTCGGCTCTGCGCAAGCGCCTTCTACAAGCGGCCGCGCGTACATTCCTCGAGCAAATTTAGCATCGGCCGGTGGGTTTGCTTGCCTACTTAAATTAATTACAGTGTAGGCAAGGTTCCTACAGTTCTTTAGCCTATTTTCGTCTCTTCCGAAGCGAACTTTCGCGGGCTCAGAGAGTTTGCACACCGATGGCACAGGAAAAGGAGCCCGAAAGAGCTGTTCGGTACTGAAGTACATCGTCTAGTGGAGTAGAACAGCCCCAGAAAGGGGAGAGTGCTTATGGGACACAGGCAAAAGAGAATACTTGTAGGGAGGTAGAGCAGATACGCGCCGCAACATAGCCCTCAGCAGGCGAACGGCGCGTACCTCCCGACGATTTGGTCCGTATAACCAAAAGGTTGGTAGGACCATGGGTGGAGGTGGGTTACCATCAGTTCTTTAGCCTATGTCCTTTTCATGATCTTCAAGATGGTCCATGCAAAATTTCAGTTCGCTTCGTCTATTCTGTAGATACGTGAAAATATTTCAAACAAACAACGGCCGTGCATCCGCATTTCCACGATAAGGGAGTGTTGCGGAAGCTACGGTCCAAAAATCACTTTTCACGAACCTGTAGGTTGTGGAACTGTGGAAAGAGGTCTTTCTGCTATGCTACGACATGGGGTTCTTCAAGAAAGCTTCAAGATAGGATCTTGTAAGGCCTGCAGAGCGCTCGCAAACTCAGAGTTCGTGTTGCAGGTGTCCATGGGTGGCCGTAGCTACCTTTTTTTATAATAAAAAGGCGGCAAACGAGCATACAGTCCACCTGATGGAAAGTGGATATTGTCGTCCAGAGCCATCCGCGATATATGCCAACGTCAGTCCAGAATGACAAACGTTGGCACACCCCCGGATGCGCTGCCTACCTTTGCAGATTAAGGAAAGGATTGGGAAAAAGGGTGGTGAAAATATCCATCCCATTGCTGTCCAACAATGGGATGGGTTGGGATGGAAATGGGCTCTGACATATCTCCCTCACTACCGAAACATGTACGTACATTGAGGAAATTGAGGAAATACTATAAAGTGGGAAATGTAGTACATTTCAAGGGAGTCTTCTGTAAGAGAGGCGTAACGTGGCCAGTCGAATGCGCCCAGTGGCCGTGGGAATGTAGCGTTCACTCTCCACCTACAAAACCTACCTACCATTATGTGAGCCATTCGTCTCCTCTTAGAAAACGATTAGGAAAGACACAGACATCAATACGATGTCTCAATATAGTAGTTGCCTACCAGTGGAAAACGCAATGTTATAACCACTGCGAGCTGATCGGCATAGCAATAGCAAAATAAATATAGCGATACTGATATAGCAAAATAATTAATCAATTAAACAAAAATTTAAACTAAAAAAATGATTATTAACCAATCAATTATGAAGGCGAATATAGCTAACACAGACAACATAATATTATCGTACGAGTAATTAAACGCGAGCACACAGGCAGACTACATACTTACTAGGTTACATTCTCTGTAACCTAAAATAGTCAGTCTGCTTTTACGCTCGATTCTATCTATTTATTATACATATTATGTACACAGTCAGTTGTAGGGATGTATCACGCTAATATACAGAATCTTATTCGATCTTCATAGGTTCAATTTCAAATTGCCTTTGATCTAAATTCTATATGATATTTCGCTGGTTTGTATAGCAAAATTATTCCCATATCAGTAGAATCGTAAGTGTAAGTAAATATACTCTTTGATGTAAAATTTGCTACCCTTACTAAAATAATAAGCCTCAAAGCTACCCCGGGACGTGTAAAGGATAACAGCTTAATACGAAAGCTTGAAGGCCGCGTCACGAAAATATCCCGAGTACGAGCCGACAAACTTATATGTGAGTTTAGTTGGTGGCGCCACTATCGGTTTTAATATCAATTACCTAGACATTTGATTGAAAAAGAAATGATCAAAATTTATACATTGACACAACAATTTTGTAAAATAATACATATTTTGTAAATTATACATTGACTGTTCGTGCCACAGTCGGCTAAATATGTCAAACGTAAAAGAAGAGATAGTGTTCATTGTTAAAAGTATCTATAGTATTAATGTATTTTGCTATATTTTTTCAATTTGCTTGATAATTTAAGCATAATTATTAATTGGCTTAAAAAAAATTGAGATGACTTCATCTCACGGGAAATTTGTATGGAAAATATTTTTTTTTTGAGAATCCATTTAGTATTATGAGCCCTTTAACCCTTTATTTACATAAAATATAACCAGAATGTTATAGATATTTCGTTATCGACATTACTAGATCAAACATCAAACAGGTTAGTTCGTAGTTTTAGCCGCCCGCAAATCTAAATTTGTAATACTGTATAATATTCGTGGGAATATATGTTTGAAGCCCACATCAATATTTGTGATGGACGTGCACGGTTGTAGGACTTGATGCGTATTAGCATCGAAAAGAAGATAAGATGATCATTGAATATGGAATAGGTATATTTAAACATTTCCAAATGTGGTCTGTCAAAAGAGTATGGTTAAGATTCCTATGAGAATTAAATATTCTAATTTGAAATTTTATATCCCAAAAATAATTTTCTGGCTTTTAGTACACATATAATAAGTCTAACGTTCCAAGTGACAACATAATAAGTTCTTTTACTATGATATTACCAAATGAAAAATCACATTTTAGAGACGACCTTTTTACATCAATTTATTGCGTATATTTTTAGTAACTTCGGATTTATTGACCGAATGAAAATAGAACAAAAACAGAGTATAAAACTTGATTTAACAGAATAGTCCATTTTGGAGTTATCATACATGTCCCAAATGCCACAGAAACTGTTTTACAAAGATTTTAATATATAAAAAGGTGGTAAGCAAATCGTGCGTGGAATGATGAGCGGATGCTGTCACCCATGGACGTCTATGATACATGTCTACATAAATCAAATAGGCTTGTTTTTAACGAACAGCATAAAAATACGAAATGCAAATCAAATCATTATCAACACAATAACCTATTTTTGAATAACTGAAGTAAATAATTTTAAATCACTAAGAAAGTCATCAGCAAATCGACAGAGACTCTTGTTTTATTACTTCCTTGTCACCAGAAAACCTAACCCTAACCCGTCATGCAATATTTTTCGCTGCCTAATTATTTCTCAATCAAATATGATGAGCGTTGTTACGTTCTCAATCGCATTGCCCGTCTTTGGAGATTTAGGAGACACGATTTTGAGGTTGATCCTTCACAATCCTTCCCAACTTTTTGGAAAGGATTAAGGAAGAAAAATTGTTACATCTTCCCAATCACTTTGGATTGGGAAGATATTACAATTTTGAAAATATATCGAAAGCGTCGTTTATACCGGTCAAGTCAATAATTATTTGCGAAACATTCTCCATACAACTTGCATTATTATTTTTTTTAAATCACCTAGAATGAGACTAATCTGTATTAATTTGAAGCATTTTTACTAGCTCTATATTAACACCATTATGATTTGTTATTAGTAAAATATAACTCAAATTAACGCCACGTTTGTTTGATATTATAAAAATTATAAAACCAAATTAACGCCATGTTCATTTATTATTAGAAAAATGATAGGTACACATGATATGGAAAAAAAGTCGAGACTTTTCTTGTGAGGGTGGAATACCAATTTGGAATATTTTTGTCGGGAATACCGCGGGCTGATTCGTGACGCAGCTTGATTGCGACTCACATCTGTATTATCTGTAGCGTGATTCTCAAAACTAGTCGGTAATTCACAAATCTTTGTTCATCATAGGCTTACAATGCAATGCAACTAGCCCCTTCAGTATCCATTGCTCTTCACATTTGCTTCTTCACGCACATTGTTCATGAAAGATTAAGTTAAAATTAAATTAAATATTGGCCTTAAAATTCTCCAGCATGCTGGTTTCCTTACGATGTTTCCCTTCACCGCAGAGCTAGTGATAATTTTATTTAAAATGTATGTACAGACCGAGGATTTGTACTTAGGACTTCAAGACATGATTATAAGAGATGTTAAATATTATGAAATTTTTATTTGTGCATATAATATGTGTGTCTTTAATAACATACATTCATACAGTCCACTCATCAAATCCCTTCCTTGCAAAAAGAATTTTATTTTCCCGATCCTAAATTCCCACATAAATACCTTATGTTGGAAGAAGCATTCGTACAGGAATGCGATTATAAAGGGAAGCACGACAAATAAGTATCGAGTAATAGCAAATCGTGTTTAAGTACTCGTGCGGATGCTTAGACGCTGACGATTTAGTGACGATTTCAAGTGTTATTACATTGCTTTTATGGAGGCATGTATGGGTAGCTAGTCAAGTAACTGTGTGGGATTTCTCTCAATCTGTCAATAATGGGCTGGTGTTGATAGACAAGGAATATTCCAAAATTTATCCCATTACATAAGTTTGATTGCACTGAAAAAAATATTTAGGGATTCTATTCGTAGTTCGGAGATATGGATAAAAGTAACTACAACTTTATTTACTAAAAAATTAAATAAAAAACTAACGATTTTAAACGGATCATTTCCAAAGTTTAAAAATCATATTTGAATAATTACCTATCTTTTTGGATGGAGTTCAACGAAACTCTACAAGTTACAATGTTCGAAAAATTTTTCTACAATATTCGAAAAATAACGAAACGAACCGTTGTTTGATGTATACCGTCGGAATTTGTACAATTTACAAATCTTTTTTAACCTTGCGTCTATTATTACATCAAAGGTTTTATAACCAACGATCGTAAGGTTATAACCTATATATGGAATATATTCAAATATAATAGCTGATGTCGTTAAAATTCAGAATCTGACCGTTTTGTAAGAATTATTCAAAATGCCTTAGGTATATCAAAATGAGACTAATAATAAAAGTATAAATTAATCTAAACAAATGTCGTGTAGGAAGTTGACTTCCTAAAATATTAGGTACCATCTTAATTAAAAGGTTCAATATTTAAGTTCAATATTCTAATAAAAATCAAGATACTTCCTATCAAAATTACATGAAACTAAACATTCTTAGTAATTATTCGTTGTTTAATTACTTTTGCTATGTTAGAGATAACCTTGGGCGGTGGTAAATACTTCAGTTTAATAGGCCGGTAAAGTTTGGAAAATTTGGTGGCCATTAAAAACTTTAAGTAGGGATTTTTTCAATTATCATTAGTTCGACGATGTAATAAAACATTTCGAGGAAAGTTGCATGTTCGAGAATAAAAAGCTCTGGGGTTTATATTAACATTCATCAATCTGCACTGGGATTGTGTGATGGATTATGGGCCGGTACGTCCTCGTGATTACAAAAGTGTGACCTGCAATGAGACATAAAATTTTAATATCGATTAGTATCAAACAAGCAATTAAAGAAATAATGAATGATCTATGATACCATACCATACCATCAGCCCATGTCTCTCCACTGCTGTATACTCCTCTGTACTAATGCTGTATCAGGCCTCTCACGCGGCTCTCCACCACACGCGATCCTCGGCTCTTCTGATCCACCCACCACCTGCGTACATCGCCGTTGCGTACAATCCACATCGCTAGAGGGTGTCACACACTGCGCTTCTATGATTTATTCTCCTATGATAAGTGTGACATTGTGTGAGTGTGTGACCCTTTAAGTTTTAAAACATCGAAATAGTATGAGCACAACAAATTGATTAAGTGTGAGACTGTATGAGTGTTTAAGTATTAAACCAACAAAACAGATTAAGTACATGAAATAATCGTTAAAAATTAAAGTGATTTTTTACATAATTTAATAAAATCTTTTTTCATATTCCAAAAAAATAATCGTCCGATCAAAGTATAGTAGCATCACGTGTCGCAATGTGCCAACTTTTCAGACGAACTTAATAATAACGGTTGTTCAACGCTATATAGAGTCCGAAAACTCATTTAAACTAAACTGTGAACTTCGCGATTATTCCAAAAGTTAACAATGAACGAACAGTCATAAAAGGACCAGTTTCTTCCAAAATCAAGACAATGTCCGGACACTGTCTTTATTTTGTAAAGATATATTATTTTCTATAGTAATTTAGCAAAGAATTTAATGTCAGTTTGAAGTACCTTTTAGTACTTATGTACCAAAAGTGTGATTATGTTAGATGTATTGGAATTGCCTCATCACGATTGTGCCTCACATAATTGTAATTTTAGAATTAGTGCTGTTATTATTCAAGACAAAGTCATTGCACGCCCATTGGATGTACTATAGAGTAACATACCGTTGTACTTTAACTCTCTTCACCTGTAATTATCATAATGAATTAATAAATAAATAATAATGACACATCATCACGTTAGTAATTTTCTTATAACTACCGCTAAAAAGCTAGTGTGAACCGTCAGGAGGCGGCGGTGTCTACTGTCGCAGTGATGTCAGCGCCGTCACTTGCTTACATCCCTCATAGTTGCCATCGGCCTCAAATATCTTCACTACTGAGTAAATATAAGCATATTCGAACCTCTATCAAGGCTCGCTACCACAAATTCCTAACACTTCCTAAATTTAGAAGCATTTCAACAATTTTGTCGCAGCTAACACGATTGATATATATTTTATACTTAAAATACATTGAATCTTTAGTGGAGGCCGAAGATCGTGTGATTTTGGGTTCTTCTCATCAACCGACGACTTTTGAGCATACTTTATGGAACATTGTAAATCGCGAAAAACGCGTAAAATTAAAGGATTTTGATTGGCTTTTATTACTTACTACTCGAACATGTCGGTTTCGTAAAATTAAAGTGGTTCCAATATCGAGTCAGAATGAAACCAAAGACGAATCATGGAAAATTTATCATCTCTTTATTTCCTTTTCTTACTCCAACAATGGAGAATAAAAGATAAATGTGGCAACAAATCCAAAGCTTGACAATCTAAGTGGGTGTTTTAACGACAGCCAGCGAGGATAAAATAAATAGGTTTTAGTTTCAAAATGGTATATAAATCACTGACTTTTGCTGAATTCATGCTCAATAAAGAATACGCTCAAATTTTTATACGTTTATGCAATAGATTTCGCGAGCTTATACTAGCAAAATCTATTCAACAAAATATTATCTTTAATTACATTGGTTTCAATATTTTTCGGAATTTTTTGAATAGTTTTAATTTCGTATTTTTTTAAATAATGAACTAATTTGGCCTGTCTAAGAGCTTATCCAAGATACAGATTCAATATATTTTTGTACCAATTTTCATATAAATCCGTTAGAAATGGGCCTTCCAATTTATAGGTATAGCATATTTTTAGAAGTAACGGTAAACATTGTCACAAGAGTGGTAACTTTCCAACAGTACAATACATGGATTTATGATAGTTCTGTAGAATCACTTTTACTCAACCACCTGGACGTATTCGATTGGCCAAGCTAACCAACTCTCACAAAAGACCACCGTAAAATGTACTGCATTTTCCACTTTATCCTAATCCCTCAATGTACGTACGTATTTCGATAGTGAGTGAGATGTGCCAGAGACCATTCCCATTCCATCCTATACTATCACTCCCCAATTTCCCAACTCTTACTCTAAATACATTCCTAATTCTCCCAAAATAGGTAACGCATCCGGGACACGCCAACGTCTCTCATTATGAACTGATGTTGGCATATACCGTGGATGTCTACTGGCCACAATATCCACTTACCGTCAGATGGACCCTCTAACAACGTGGAACCAATTTTCTTTTAAAAAAAATTATTGATTGACATATTAATACATAATATTTTAAATTAAATTATTTTTTCAAGATTTCACTATAGTTTCAATATCTGGGAAACTGGGACGAGGAGTCTAGTTAATGTCACATATTTTCAATGAAAGGTTTAATTTTCTGTTTACACAATACAAACTAATAAGTAAGTGGTTTGTTTATCCATTTGTCAGCAGTTTTACGAGCGAACATTACTTTCTGTTGCGGTGTTAATGACTGTTTTACGAACCACAGTGGGCAGTTTATTATTTACTAAGTAAAAGTTTGAGAATGAATGAAGTTAGGGGAGTGGTCATAGTTTATATCATGCCATACAATCATCATCATCATCTAAAGTCTACTTTCGTTTGTGCCACCCTCGATCATGTACTGCTGACAACTTTCTAAATGTTATCTATTCTATCCACTCTTCTCACGCAGGCACTACCGGCAAACTTTTCCGTATATTTGTTTTAGTAGGGGATGATTAAAGGTTAACTGGCCAATACGAGTTGTCAAGTCTGCTCTTTTCAAAATGCGTAAATAAAAAAACACTAAAATGAGTAATTTATTGTGATAAAAGTGATTAATATGAGTGATACAAGTGTTATTACTAAAATTTTAGAATTACGAAAATAAAGTACTAATAATTACGCTGTTAAGTGCTTGCTTTATTTACTTAGGTACTTAAAATCAATTACATCAACATATTTAGAACGAAATATTTTATCATTTAATAGTACTTTGGTTTATTTTGAAAAATATTATTTTCTCGATTATTTTATATTTTTTATTCTGACAACACTGAAAGTAAAACATAATATATAATGTAAAACAGAGTAAAAATCCCAAAAAAATGTTATTAGATTCATTTGAACGGAGAGCGATCTATATTTGCCGATAGATATGATTTTGTGCCCATAAGTTTATGAACTATTTTTATACATCTATATAAGTCATACCTTAAAACTTTATAATAACACGACATGACTCTGAAAGAACCAAGAAGATTATATGGTATATAACAGCATAAAAATATATCCACAATTATTGTAAGTAGGCTATTGCAAGACTTGCAAGTGGTTTCAACACAATCAATATGCAAAGTGCTCGTAAAAGGAAGTTGGCCATATTTCTGAATGGCTTCAATTATGGGCTCGTAACTACCCTGAAACGTTTGCGGAAGTTCTTTCATGTTACTATATATTACTATCATCTACTATCATGTTAGTATCATGATTTTTTTATAGTAAGATAGTGGCATAGAAACAATCATTGTAGTTTAAGTATGTAGTGGTAAATGAATTGTCGACCATCGATATCCGTGATACATGTCAATTGAAAACATCAGTGAAGAATGACCAAGTCAGTGAAGAATGACCTAGATGAGCCACCTGCCTTTAGAGATTTAAGAGTCAATTTGGAAATAATTAGTGGGGAAACTGCTTAATAGATATCGTGCTTTCTCGAGAAGAGGAGTTTCCTCATCCTCTTACACTTCCCATCATCCTGGAGGGGATAGGATGTAAAAAGTATAATGGAATAAGGAGTTTCCATTATCTCGTCATATTTTTTACTCGATGAGATAGGAAGGGATGGGATAAGAAGTTAGGTCTTTAATTGGAAAGATACATAATGTTGACCCACGAAATATATGAAAATTCCACTTCCGTGTGTTAAACTCTGAGATATCAGACACCATCCCTCCTTAATTCACGCATGCTTGAAGAACTGCAACCAACTTTCGACACATGGATTTTAATGATTCTTTAATAGATTACTTTATGACCATCTGCTAATTTCTGTGGGACCTTGATATTTGCAAAGACTAATGTGCATAAAATTTAAATTAACACCATAATCACTGCACTCTGTGTATGTGCAATGTGGCTATAAAAATTGACTGCATTATAAAATGTTTGTAGAACGGTATCGAGCTGTTCTCGCACAGTTGAACGATATTAGAGTTTCTATTTGAACACGTGCTGGAGATTAAAAAGCGTAATACATCTGCCGTTGTATTAGACGTGTTAGCTGAGAGCTCTATGTAGTTAATTTTGATAGTTTTTTTTAAGAAGTGATATGATTACAATGAGTTGATATGATTATATACATTTTTTTTTACAACTATATAATCCATACCAGCCATATATCCTATCCATTTTAACATTGCGACGGTCGCGTTCCTTACCAAATCATATTTCATACTAAATCTTAAGTTAATACCAACATCAAAATTAAAAAAAAACTGTTTATTGCATTCCTGTTTTGATTTAACTACTAGTTGTACAGTAAATACATACAGTAATACAATTACATTTTTATCAACGTTAAATAAATTAATTAGGTGTACACTGAAACTAATTACTCTCGAGTGCTACTAAAACTGAGTATAAACCTGTTTCTTGAGAATCAATGTTCTCCGTCGTTATGTTACACGATTTCACATAAATGCTTTGTATTATTATTATCTTATGTTATTACTATTTTATACTCATATAAGTATTACCGTTATATAATTTTATACTCGTACGCTCTGCGGTAGGCTAACATTATTTTACGTTTGATTAAAAAAATATCCTCTTATTTGAGCTTATAACTTCATGATTTACTACTCTGTGTCTGCGACACGTGAAACCTTGAAAACACGTTATTCGTAGTAAAATATGTCGATAAAAGCAAAGGACACAGTTTCGTTGAAAATTTTATAGATTTTATACAAAGGACAGACTTGGGGAGACTCGCCTACTGTAAATGAGATAAGTTTCACCCTAATGAAGCTATAAAATGAGTGTAAAATTTCGCGTAAAACAAAAATTAACAGTTTTAATAACGGACATTAAATTAACAGACGCCATTATCTTCCCAAGTTTGTATTTAAGATTAGTTAAAAGGGTATATATAATCTTACTCGTATAACACGCAATTTTAGTGGTAAAGCCGGCCTTTCGCTGTGAGCGGGAAATGGGCGGGAAATGAGTAAGATGAATGAAGTGAAAAATAGTAAAATATATAGATTTAATCTTCCAGCAAAGGTATTTTTATGCGCTCAGTCCGTTCCGATTACCTTTTTAATGGTGGAAGCATTCCACTAATATTATAAATGCGAAAGATTAAATGTTTGTTACTCAATTACCTCGAAACACGACAATTAACCCAGTCGATAGTGAGACTACTTACTGTGCAATAGATGTCGGGTACGATTCCTGGTCGGACAAACATTGTTTAAAGACAGGTGTAGTTTGTTCAGGTCTGAGTATTGCATGTGTTGTGTTCGTCTCTGTATGTTCTCTGGACCCACAATACAGGGAATCCTAGTGTGGGGCATTGAGTATGGTGTGATCGTGGTTAAAAAAAAACTGCTGCACCGAATTAACTTAAATCGGATTAACACATAGGCTACTTACTATTCATGTAGACCACGTATGATCTAGCGGTTATGGAGCGTGCACCCTCCTCTTCCCGAATGATGACTAATCTGATGAGTGAATGACGACATCCAGTCACTACTGGCGACGATAACAACTGGAAGGTAACATCGTTCTGCCTCTCTAGTGCGTGATTTCCATACGAGAAACACGCACGATACTAACACATTTTGAATAGGAGAGGGAGGCCTAATTGGCGTATTATTACACGGATATCCGCGCTATCTGGGACATCGTCTGTGTAGTACGACGCGATTTGCAGTAAATTGTGTATATTGACCGTTAAGAGGATAACAACCCTTTGGGACGAGACCTCTTGGATGTCGCAGGGTAATAATTATATATAGGAAATTCTACTATGATTTGAATTTATGAGTCGATTTCGACGAACGGGGCCAAATACAACAAATTCAATAAATATTCCAGGCAAATTCAAGTAACAAAAATTGTTTACTCCAACTGAAGTGTTTCCAAGAAGCTATAGGAAACACCTTCAATTTGCTAGATGCTAGAGATGTTTGTCGTCTTAAATTATCTTTGAAGTTATTTCCTAACGTTATTCTTGTCCGACAAATAAAAGCGTATTGAATGTCAAAACCTTACGGCTGCACCAAATATATGTTTCCTATAGGAAAATCCCCAGCCAAATTCTTTGAGATTTGTATCATACAATACCAACTGTTAGATATATTTTGTTGTATGGACTATGTACGTTGGCAGTCTAGGTCTACTAGGTAGGTATGTAAAGACACGCACAAAATGAATTACCGCACCTCTAATTACGAGACACTTTATTACTTTATTGCATAGACGTGAATGACGCGATCAAGTGTTTCCGAATTAGCCGATGGCCAATGTTTTTGTAATGTATCTGTAATAACAAAAAAGAACAAAAAACCGTCGTTGTAAAACTTGACATAGTTAAGATAACTTGACATATATTACACATATTGTAATATCGAGTTTGTAATATTTATTTGTTTGGTTAAAATGTTGTGTAATGTTGCTGGTGTACCTAAATTAATAAATAGGAGTGTATGTAAAAGAGAATTCGCCATAACCTATAAATTTTTTGGCCTGATAGTCTTCATTTTGAAATAAGTAATTTATTAAGAATTTAATTTAAACGTCATTACCTGAAAGATAGACAACAATTTGGACTAACTCATAGTGACTGACACGGTGGAAGGAAAGACATCCGGAGCTCGATGTGTTGGTCTGACCAGATCTGCACCATTCTCAACATCAATATCGACGATGGCATGAATACCGCCAAGGACAGAAACAGATGGCGCAATATCGTCCGAGAAAAGTAATCCATGGACGTGGTCATGAGTCATGACCCTCAGCAGTGACGAGGACGACGCAAGGAGAAGGAGCCGGAGTTTAGACAGAAATTATTAAAAAGTAGGTTTTTCACTTTTTATTCAATAGCAAAACTAAAGTAGACATAATTAAAGAGGAATATACAATATATCAAGCTATTTACCTAGCTAAAACAAAACAAAGACAAGCGACGTTACTTACTTACGACAACCAACTCCCAATTTAAATAACTATCAAAATTCAATTAAAGCCAGCAATAAGACGATCCAATTTGCCTTGAAGTAATAGAACTGTTACCTGGACACATAAAATGTGCTTCTATTTAGCATTGTAGATTGTTTGCATTCTTTCGTCGGTAATGGAACTTGCTTATATTAAAGTACAGACAGCAGTGTGTGAACTTGCCAGAAACGCTTCCATTCTAACCTTTATCGTCTTCTACACATATAAAGACAAATGTGACTGACTGACCGACTTGTGAACATCGAGCCAAAGCCAAACTGAATAATTAAAAACATAAAATTTGGACATTGGCTTTTATGACGTAATGACGTAACTTGGACTTTTATGACTAAGAAGGGTTTTAAATTCAACCCCTAAAGGGGTGAAAAGGTGTATTCAAATTTCTCTAAATCCATTCCTAAATCCATTCTAATCCATTCGGGGGTGTGCCTACGTATGCCATTCTGGACTGATATTGGCATGTATCGTGGCTATCCATGTCTAGTATCCACTTATAATCAGGAGGCTCATCTGCCGCCTTCTTTCGAAACAATGCTTGAAAAAGTATTGTTACAATCATCAAGTCATTGAAATTTGTTATACTCATTCTGTGGAATGTCGGTGAGGACTATTTGATCTATCTCGCACATAGGACAACGTCCTAGCGATTTAGATTAGTGGCCCTTCAATTCTATGCTTAATAGTTTAAAAGGATACTCTATGGATGGTAAAAATCATAATATTTGTAGATGCGGAAAATAAGATTATTTCTGTACTTTACAATCTGTTGTTACGAATATTGCAAATAAATTGAATTGTAGGGAAACTATTATTATCGCTATTGGTTCCAACGGTGTACCCA
Organism: Sesia apiformis; assembly: GCA_914767545.1. Taxonomy (NCBI): domain Eukaryota; kingdom Metazoa; phylum Arthropoda; class Insecta; order Lepidoptera; family Sesiidae; genus Sesia; species Sesia apiformis. Next base: position 5,851,941 of record OU611970.1, on the reverse strand, counting down.
TGTACAACGTTGGAACCAATAACGATAATAATTTTTATTGTAAAGCCCTTTCCTTTCACCCTTGTAAAGCCCTTACGGGTCACGCGTGTAAAAGAAAATACAAGTTAATACGCCCTTTTTGCGAAACCCATTAAAAATTCATTAACAAAACGCACCGATATGGAAAATCTCACAAAAAATGTATTTTTTATTTGAAATATCTGCTATGTTTCTACTACCCGATTTCACCCGGGATTATTATTTATTTGATTATTATAACATTTTTATTTGAACACCGATAATAATATATATTAATGACGACCTGTTAACTGAGTTTATGCCCTTGACTGTTGCGCAAAAGTTATCCGGTTTCGATTCCCGGTCGGACAAAGAAATCCTTATGGAACTTCGTGGGTAGTTTGTGTTCGTCTCTATATAATATATATCAGTATTTTCTCGTAACCCAGGGAATTCTAGTGTTAGTCATTGAGTGAGTCGATAATTATTAACTGCCATTTTAATTATTGAACCGAATTAGATTTCGGTATGAAATTCTACAAAGTCCATTATTTTTAGTTATTATAATATTTCATTAACTACAAACTAGTTTACATCAATAGACAGGATGTATAATAATTGCTACCTTTAAAGCCTGTGCTAGGATACTCCATATTCATTTGAGACTTACTCATGGACCTAGTTGGTGATTTTGATTATTACCTACATTCATAAATTACTGTGAAAATTGCAACAAAATTGGGCCAGTAGTTCTTAAAATCAAACCGAGCAACAGACAACCGGATAGACGGTGCGTTTACATAAAAATGTAAAAATTAAAAACGTCAAATTACGTCCGCGGCGGCCATTTTGTTTATTTTGATCGCCGGCCACTTCAAAGTGGCACAAATATTGACGCACCAATACCGGGCGATGAAAAATGACTAATTTGTCGAGCGTTTACGAAATTATTTTATATACGTATCGTAATTGGAACGGCTTAACCTGCGTACACATTGACTACCACGGATATTCGGCTACTCAGCATCAACAGCAGCAAGTACCTATCTATGTATTTTGATTTCCGTCAATAAACAAGCATAAAAGAGTAAATCGGTTGATTTTGTCAAAACTATAGACTAGATTCTGCATCGAACAAACAATTGAACATAATTTACGGCAACAAAGATAATATAATGCAATATAATATCGAATTGTAGGTATGTATCAGGCTATAACATCCTACTGCAGGGAACCGGCCTCCCCTAGAAAATATTTGGGGGGGAGGAGCGTAATCCACCACGCAGACCCAGTGCGGATTGGTGGATCACATACTCCATTTTTTTTAATTTCTGGAGCCTGCGGGTTTCCACACGATGTTTTCCCTCACCGCCGAGCAAGTGACAATTTTAAAAAATCCTTACTTAAGTAGAAACGCGTTGGTACGGGCCGAGGATTTGAGCCGAAGAGGACTCACGATCACACGAATGTGAGCCAAGCATAGATACCTGTAGGCTATCATATTAAATTACGCATTAAAAAAAGAAACAAACGAAGAAAGAAAAATGAAGAAGATTTTTAGCAACTTCATGATAGTGTGATGGTAAAGTTGTGAATCAATACTATTTTGTCGGTAAAGGAAAACATCGTGAGGATATTAACATGCTCAGAAATAAAGGAACTGGATGTTGAATTATGTCTGGAAAGTCCTTTGACCCATAGGTCAATTCCACTGCAGGGCATACCCTGCAGTGGAATGTTATAAACTTATATTGACATCAAGCGATATCCATATCGACTGATATCAATTGTGTGTTTGGCGTTGCAATATGAAGGGTTAGTTCATGAAGAGACTGAATATTTTTAAATCTTATTGTAGAAATTAATTTTCAACAAGCTATTACGTAATCTGCACTTTCTTTATTTATTTAAACTTCATTCATTGCACAATGATATGTACAAAAGGCCGAAATGCCATGCCAGTCAACCAACAGAAAAATTATACAGAAAAATGATCGAAGGTGCAGTGTTGAATTTTATAAAAAGAAAAGTACAAAAAATAACCAATGTAACGTAATACATGTAATACCATACAAGCATAAATACAATGGTAATAAGTACATACACCAAAATTGAAAAAGTTAGTGAGAAAATACACCACTAACTCTGCATCAAATAATGTTTCTGAAGCAATTGAAATGTGATTAAGTGCTAGCTTACAGCAAATGCAATAGGAATGTGACCTTAGGAATAATTAGCACACTGAGCATTAGGTCAATCAAGATAGTAATATTTTATGAATCGTACTATATTTACAATTTATTACGGTAAAAGCATTGGCGAATAACTGTACCCGGTAAATGTTTTGTAAATAAGGAAAGGAATGTTTGCACTTGAAATTAATTGGACATCGCGTCATTAACCGTGGTCACTAAAAGCATTTTTACGAATAATGTTTTCAGAGTCATGCGCACTCAAATGTATGAATTATGTAGCAGCCTGTACCTACCTTCCTTACCTTACCTTCGCCAATCCACTAGCACTTTTGAAACCGACTTCGTACAAAGTGATTGTTGCGTTTTAACAAATTGTTAGTATTTTTAACAAATTTTACATGAGAACCCAAAAACATTCAAGCAACCAATTTAAAACATAGGAAGATTACATAAAAATTTGATCGTTGTTATACACTATACTCGTTATGTCTAAAATATTATAGTTATCTCATATATTACATGTTTTATAGGTTTTTGATGATCCACGAGCATCATCTGATACAGGTATCTACTAAGTTTCGACATATTCTTCTTCTTCTTCTCAGCCCTTGGACGTCCACTGCTGGACATAGGCCTCCCCCATTGTCCGCCATTTAGACCTATCGGCAGCGACCTGCATCCAGCGGGTGCCCGCAACCTTTATGAGGTCGTCTGTCCATCGACATATTCATATTTCCATAAATGCGAAAGAATTATTTACATTGTTTGGAGACCTAGCTATGTAAATCAAATTTAAAAAAAAAAACATTTTTTTCTAAATTTGTGCTCTCCTTGGTTTAGATATGAGGCAGCCGTATACACCTTCCAAGTAAAAAGACAAGTATGTGACACCACAATCCGTAAATAACGTATTCGTTCGTTAAGTCGCATTAAATTCATGAATAATGCATAGTTTTCTCTGGCTTTAACGTCTTGCGCTTATTCTGACGAGTTCACGCGATTGCTCATAATAAATGCATTATTTATAATGTCTCGGTGGGTAAATGAGAAGATTTGTATGTGGTTGTACAACTGTGTATAAAGTAATTGACTTCGGTAGGAAAGTATAGTCATCAACAAATATAAATAAATAAATTTAGAAATAAACAAGTCAACCTACACCTATTGGCTGGCGCCTTAATTCCTTAGTAACAGAAGCTAGATTCGAATGATTTTTAATATATTTGCAATTCCTTCGGTTTTATCTTGGCATAATAGTAGTTGGCATAATAGGTCGGGGAGAAAGTCTTTTCGTATTTTGTATGTATGAAATTGTGATCCAATATCTTTGATTGAACTGTATGTACCTGGCTGGTTATGATACCATTAAAAAGGTAACATTTAAAAAAAAATAACGAAATAAAAACTGTATCCCGCCATTTTTTCAATTGTTTTTCTGTCCAAGAAAATGAGTGAATCTAATGAAGAAATTCGATACATTTTAAAGTTTTATTACAAAAAAAAGAAAAAGGGATGCGACACAAGTTGGGAAAAAAATTTCTGCCATTTATGGACCTAATGCAGTGTCAGTAAGAGTAAGACAAAGTTGGTTTAAGCGTTTTCAATCAGGAAATCTTAATGTTAAAGATGCAGTTCCCTCCGGTCGCCCTGTTACCGTTAAAGTTGATGCCATTTGTGAAAAAGTGCAGCAAGATCGGCATATAATTAGTTAAGACATTGCTGATGAACTGGGCATTGACCACAAAATAGTTTTGACTCATTTGTAAAAGTCTGGATTCACAAAAAGCTCGATATTTGGGTACCACACGAGCTCTCTGAAAGAAATCTAATGAACCGTGTACTCGTTTGCGATTCTCTATTAAAACACAATGAAACCGAACCATTTTTGAAAAGATTGATCACTGGTGATGTGAAGTGGATCACTTACGACAAGGATGTGCGGAAAAGATCATGGTCTAAGTGCGGCCAAGCTCCACAGACTGTGGCCAAACTCGGATTAACGCGCAATAAGGTGATGTTGTGTGTATGGTGGGATTGGAAGAGCATCGTTGATTATGAGCTTTTACCGCAGGACAAAACCATCGACTCGGATCTCTACTGCCAACAGCTGATGAGACTATAGCAGGAAATTGAGAAAAAACGCCCGGAATTAATCAACAGAAACGGTGTAGTCTTTCATCATGATAACGCTAGACCGCACACATTTTTGGCCACTCAGCAAAAATTGAGAGAGCTTGGTTGGAAAGTGTTGATGCACCCACCATATAGCCCTGACCTTGCGCCCTCAGATTTACACTTGTTTCGGTCTCTTCAGAATTCTTTAAGTAGTGTAAGGTTTATTTTACTATTTGTCACTTGAGTGTTATTATTTGTGTGAGTGTTATTCACTTTATTATTTGTTTATTTTATTTGTCACTTGAGCTTTTGTCACAAATAAAATCAATTAGTCACCCCGTGACCACGTCCACTGCAAAGTGTTCGAAACGTCGGTATATAAATAATGTTAAATATACGCGATTTAAACCGTTCAAAGTTGTTTAATTCCTATGTATAGTAATCGCGAAAACCTAAGAAAATATTATCTAATCAAAATTTTAAAATTAACAGTCTATACTTTATGGCGGGAACTCGAGAAGTGAAGTAGAGTTTTTGTTTGATTTATTATAAATTTGTGTATTTGTGCGTTTTGTGGTTTAATAGTGATATTTTATTAAACTTCAAAGTGTTTTTTGCGTGTAATGTTTGTGATAATTAAATAAAAGCATGCGACTGCGTTTTTCGTGTGCTCCTCTGTCCTCAGTAAACTTACTGAGTGACTCCTGACTTACTTCGACGGGACTGGACATTGACTGGATACGTTTTAGATTTTGAAATTGTTAATTATGAAGAAAATCTGACACTGGTAGAATGTGCTAATTGCACCAAAATCATGAAAAAAAAAATATCAGTCCTTACCAGGTGTATGCCTAAGTTTTTTCCGGTTTCTCGGTAAAAAAAAACACGTAATTTTCAAGGGAAATCATTTTTTTTTTATTCAAAATATTGGCCATCGGCTTCTACACATTTCGCCCATCTTTCAGGTAATTTATGAATACCATGCCAGAAAAACTGCTTGTCTTTTGCGGCAAACCATTCGTCGAACCATTTTCCAACTTCCTCGAAATTGCTGAAGTGCTGCTCTGCGAGCGCGTGCTTCATTGATGCGAAGAGGTGATAGTCAGATGGCGCCAGGTCTGGGGAGTATGGCGGGTGCGGAAGGATGTCCCATCCAAGGGATTTCAAGGTGTCTTTCACTGGTTTTGCTGTGTGAGGCGGCGCATTGTCGTGTAACAAAATCACTTCGCCATGTCTTCTGGCCCATTCCGGTCGTCTTTCGATTAATGCGTGGTTTAAATTAATCATTTGTTGGCGATAGCGTTGTGTATTAACGGTTTCGCCGAGCTTCAAGAGTTCATAATACACAATACTGCTCTGGTCCCATCAGACACAGAGCATGGTCTTCTTGCCGAAGCGATTTGGCCTTGGTGTTGAAGGACCGGTTTCGCCAGGTGAAAGACACAATTTTTTCCGCTTCGGGTTTTCAAATAAAATCCACTTTTCGTCACCCGTCACAATTCGATACAAAAATGATTTCCTTTCGTGGCGTTGAAGTAGCATTTCACAAGTGACTTTGCGATTTTCTTTTTGACGTTAATTCTAATCGTGTGGGACCCATTTACCGAGTTTATTGATTTACCCCATTGCTCGTAAACGTCTGCTGATTGTTTCTTGTGACACATGTAATGCTTCTGCTAATTGCCGTTGAGTTTGAGTTGGGTCATCATCCAATAGCTCCTGCAATTGCTCGTCTTCGCATTTTTGTGGTCTACCAGAGCGCTCACTGTCTTTCATATTTAAATCACCACTTTTAAATTGTTGAAACTATGTCTCACATGTTCTAATCGACCAGCAAATGATGACTTTCAACAGTCTTTTTCTTTTGATTAAATAAGAAAAGCAATGCGTGCCGCAAATGTTCTTTTTCAGGCACAAAACTCGACATGGTCACTGAACGATAAAACAAAGACGCTAGTTTTTGGCGGACTCAACTTGTGTGTGTTTGTAGTTTAAATGTCAGCCGAACAAATGACGTATGTGTCAAATTAATACGCTGAGTACTTTTCGCTGGCGCCATCTCTTAGTTAAACCAGAAAAAACTTATGCATACACCTGGTAGATACGTAGGTATATTAGAAAATTATAGTTACATAACTTACACAAGTGATCCACCAATCCGCACTGGGCCCGCGTCGTGGATTACGGCCCGAACCCCCCCCCAAAAGTGATTTACTAGGGGAGGACTGTGCCCTGCAGTGGGATATTATACGCTGATACAAACAACTTACGATACTAGAAAGCAATCCGTGAAAATCAATATATTCAAGATATTTTGACTGAGATGAGATTTTAACTGAAAGAGCTTAAAGTAACACATTAGAAAAGGAGAGCAATAGCTATACCTATGTCAGTGACATCACTCCTCAATAGTTCGTATCACCTACAATCAAATTTTGCATGCCCTTGAGGGCAAAACATAAAGGACTGATTTACGATCCATATTACCATATTTTTATAAAATAATTTACGATCCATATTACCATATTTTTATAAAATAATAGTTTAATAAATAATCAGTTCATTTAGTGACACAGATAGCGTAAGACATTTCAAATATTCGAGCTCATAAGTACCTATTTTTCTTCTTGTTTGAATTCCTCATCAGTTGTTTTCCTTTTTAGTTGTGAAATAAGCAAGTGAATTTCTTAAGTAATACAAATGAACAAATTACGTACATTTTTTTAAAATACACAAGATTTGCAGGCCATGTATGTTTCTTCTGAAAAGTGTATGGTACAGCTGGCGAACATGGTCTTTAGTGATATTTTTTTCCATAAAAGTGTAACATACAATTTTTATTTTTAGACGTACAATTACCTAGATTTTTTACATACAATAACTAAGCCCATACAGTACTGTGGTACCGCGACGGTGCAATACACAATAAAACGTATCATTTTCAGGAACATTAAATTATCCTCCTACTTCAATACATATTTTAATAGAAAATTTTATGAGTCGAACATCTAGAAACACTGATTCCATACCGATAATAGGGTAATCTTTGGCTAAAGTTATAACAGCACTAATAAAGCACTTTTATTCGCGTTTCAATCAAATTCATTTTGTTTTCACTTATTTTTGGCCTCCATTTATCATGATTGTGATAAATTCTATTTTATATTTCACTTTAATCTTATTACAAGCATTTTACAATGTTGATCCAATTTAGAAGATCGTATAGTTTACTGGATATTGGTTCTGTCCAGTATTTTTATGAAGTTTGAACTCGTGACATAATGAAAATTTCCATCTCATTTTAAATTTATTAAAAGAGTCTGTCGTATAAAGATTCATATCTAAACTCCGTGTAATGGTGTAGGGAATAAATAGGTCAATTAATACTAATAAATAGTATAAACAAATAGATAGTAACACTATAAAAAATAAATAGTAAATTATATAAATATCATAATTTGTGCAATAATTATGAAGTCAAATAAATTGTTTTATCATAAAAAAAACATTCAGGCGCATTCAAGGTCAATTGCTTAAATGGTTAATATTATAAAACTAACTTTAACTACTCAGACAATTGACCGTTGACCTTTTATTGTTCTCTTTTGTTTAAGTTGTCACCGGTGGTTACAAAACGACAACGGACGGATTAAAATATAAAGTAATTAACTTGTAATCAGTTTGTCACGTTAAATGAACACTCGCCGCTATGATGTATCACCCTGGTTACGTAATAAATGTTATTATAACTAATGTCATTGAATACTCGTGTAGCAAAGCAATACTTTGCCCTAGAACGACTAACTTTGCTTTATAAAAAAAGCTATAAAACATCAAAATATTCAAAATTGCGAGGTTTTAAAACTTAAAAAGAAACCAAATCAGCGAAATCTATCTGCCTGATTGCGTATGCCTTAGACATGTTTGCCATCTATAAGCATCTATGCGTAATGTGTATCTATGCGGTTTACCATTGCTTTCCACTCGCACCTTTCTAAGAAACGCAACCCTGGAGGGCAGGAAATGAGCCACCGATCCGTATTAGTCTAAAATCAGAACCTCAAATAGGATAAATTTGCATATGTGTTTGGTTACTTACTACGCTGACTCAACGACCCGAAGTGGGTTTTTGGCCTCCAACACCAAGAGACCCCATCGTTTTCGGATCTTCGCAGCTTTGTGCCAGCGCTAGAGAAAAGATTACTCTTCGCGTCGTCTCTCCAGCGGCTCTTAGAACGTCCAACCAGTCTTCGATCACCGACCACGTGGTTGTCTCAAGTTAAAAGAATTGGAAGAGAGTTGGCTAGCATCCGAGTCGAATGTCATCGATCGACAAGATTTAAGCAGCCAGACTTCGTTTGCTCTAGAACGTTTTCTTTATAGCGGCGGACGAGCATACAGCCCACCTGATGGTAAATGGATACAGTCGTCCATGGACATCCGAATTGATTTAGAGAAATGGTTGGGAAAATGGGGAGGGATAAAATAAGATGGGGTGGAAATGGGTTCTGACATATCTCACTCACTACCGAACATACATTGGGGAATAGAATAACGAGTATATTTTATGTTTAGTTACATACAATACAATAATATTATGTTTAAGAAATTTTGCGTATTTCGCATTATTTTCTGCTTCCAAACATTACCTACAATAGAAACGTATTCAAATTAATTGCCAGCGGACAACTATTTGTTTAGCAACACAATTATTTGCCCAAACTATTAAAACGTAATTAACTATAGCACAAATTTAACTTCCAAGCTGTTTGCTTTTACCTTAGGAAACAACTTTGGTCTACGTTTACATTAGGTACCTATTTTCTTGGACATTGCACAGGAAATGGTTGCACAATCTGTTTCAATTTTTTTGGAAAAATGTTTCCAAAACTCAACATGACTCAACATACAACATACAAAGTGTGTATAACTCTGATTATTAAGAAAAAAACCTTGTCTTTTTTTTTGGTGGTCAGAAACCACTTTTACCTGGAATATCCTGTATACTATATAATATAAAGATAAATGTATCATAAATTGTCTTAACTAAAACGACATTTTCTTTAATAATTGTAATGCTCGCTTTCTCGCTTTACCAACAGATGGCGTTATAAGCCTCATTTAGCGAATTCTTGGAAAGTTTTGCGTCTTAATGCGATAGTTTTTGTTAATTAGTATCATGTTTGCTAAAACAGTTATTAGTGTCAGTGTTTTTCGCCACGGGATGAGTTACTAGTCACAATGGACAAAGAATTCATGATTAGGTAAGTATAATTATGAAAGCAACACACATGTTCTCAATTACATCGTAACCCTTTGTTCGGATTTTATTAGCTTTATTCCAGATTGTTGCAGCTTAAGCAACGCCCTTTAGGACGATTACTCACGTCATGGATAAGCAAGCGCCTTCGCCAACCCACTTCGAGCTGAAGTTAGCGGGTAGGAGCTTGTCAGGTTCTTTCAAGATAAGCCTAACGGAAGATGATTCTCGCGAAGGTTAATTCTTCTTGAAGCGTCTTGACGCAATAGCTTTGCTCTCGCCTACCAATCAGTTCTTGTTTTCCGCTAAGTCTTATGTTTACTTATGGCTGAGTACCCTTTCAAATCCCTGTTCCTAAGCCGAACTAGACGCGTAAAAACTTGGTTCGGGAGTACAGTTGCTTACATTGTTAGTACTGAGCTTAGTTATTTGTTATTGTTAGTTAGTTTAGGCAGTTATTACCTAGTCATTAGTACTGGTATAATAAGTATGTAGTACATGCTTTTGTTGGCACTTGTTAAGCCCGTCATTTATATTTATTTCTTGCAGGATATCAGATGCTGTGATTTAATTTATCCCAAGAATGCAACCTGAGTGCAATTACTTAAGGCCGCGTTCATCACTTAGTTCTTTAGTTATTAGTCTTAATTTTTTCAAACTTTTGATGACATTTTATTACCAGTGTTATTAATTTGACATTCCTCATTAAATTTATTACTGTAAGGTATGTCTAACGGAAAAATATTTGTGTAAGTTTATATTTTACAAATAAATATTAATTATAATTTATGAGAATAAAAAATATAAAAGTTTTCGAATCTACTTTACCAAGTAAAGTCATTTCTTACGTATAGGAAACGGATCCACAACAAAATTTATTTCTATCAAATAATATTTATTACGGACGTGTACGAGTAGACCTACATATATACAAGTATATACGTACAACCAAGTAAAATATTATTAATATCACGCCTCGCCGCACACGAACAAGGAAACCTCTGTCAAAAATGATAGCATTTTAATTAACTACTTACGTACATTCGTGTGCACGTATGTGGTGGTGGTCCTTAGGAGAGGCCTATATTCAGTGGTGGAGAAACACAGGCTGATGATATGTATGGTATAAGGAAATTGAATAAGTTTCCGCTACTTGACGCTAGTTAGCGTTAAATGGTAGTCTTATTGTAATGTGATATGGTTGAAATTAAGTCATTTCATCCCGTGGCCCGTTCACTACCACTTCAGCATTTGGGAAAATACGTCAACATTTTCTCGTCGCCTATACCACAACGTTTGAAGACGAAATTCTTCAATCAGTACGTCCTGCCCGTTATGACATTTGGTGTCGAAAACTGGTCTCTGACGGTAGGCATGATTCACAAATTTAAAGTAGCTCAGCGAGCAATGGATAGAGTTAGGTATATGGTATGGTCAGAGTTTCTTTGCTAGATAAAATCCGTAACGAAGAAATTCTATGAAAAATAATTTTCAATAGTGATGAATAATGTAAATTTGCTAATCGATAAAACAATATATAATATTGAAGATTTTTAATATTTTTACTGGTGGCTCAAAAAAAATACGGACAATATTTTGGAAATATTTTTTTAATAAAATAGCACATCTATAGTGTATTTTTGTAACATAAAAAGCGCAACAAAGCATAGTTTAAACAAAATTAAATATATGCAATCACACGTAGAAACAAACACATCTGATAATATATAAAATTTTATAAGAGAATATAAATTAATTCTTGGCACTTCCTTATTTATTTTCTCGAAAATAAAGCGATACAACGATAAACTGTGTATCAAGTGTATTTATTCCTTGAAAAATGAAGAATATAACAATAAATTGTGAATATTCAAATGTGTTTTTATAGATTTCCTAAAGATGGCTTAATAAAACCTAAGTGGATAGCGGATACTGGACAAGATAAAAATTGGTATCCCACTTTCTTAGGTTTTCGCGATTACTATACATAGCAATTAAATAACTGAACGGTTTAAATCGCGTATATTTAACATTATTTTTATCCCGACGTTTCGAACACTTTGCAGTGGACGTGATCACGGGGTGACTAATTGATTTTATTTGTTACTTGAGTTATTAAGAAATTATTTGAACTACCGTCTGAAAAATTTTTTTAATCATAACATTCCCTATGCACGCAGTATTCGCTCACGATGTCCAAAGGTCTTGCAGTATTGCGTTGGCCTTGGGATTTAATTAATTTAGTGACTGGATCCCAAGCCGGTGGTACTTGCCAACCATCTTCTCTATTGAAATTTGGGTGTTTCTTGATTTCAATAGGCTCGGGTACATTCTTGGCATGAACCGGGTCTCTCTAGCGAGGATTTGTGGATTATCGAATCGAATGTAATGGTTGGGTTTGTCCAGAACATGTTCACAAACTGCAGACTTGGTCGAGCGTCTGTTCTTCATGTCAGCTATGTGTTCTTTTATCCGGATACCGATGCTCCTCTTTGTTTGCCCAATGTATGATAGATAACCCGCATTCACAATCAAGCTTGTAAACACCTGCCTGTTGTAGGGGGATATTGCTCTTGACAGGTCTTAAAAATTGACTAATCTTCTTGTGCGTCTTGAAGTAAGTTTTAATTGAAGCTCGTCTTAAGATATTGCCAATTTTGTCAGTGATGCCCTTGATGTATGGTAAGATGGCAGGTTGTCGCTCAACTGTAGGAGGCTTGGGGCGGCTTTTGTGACGCATTCGTGGGAGTTTATGATTGTTGCTTCGCAGTACTTGTTTCACATGCAGAAGCTCTTCCTCGAGGTGATCAGTGTCACAGATGCTGTGTGCTCTCTGTAACAAAGATATGCCTACGGTAGCCAACTGACATGGATGGTGACAGTATGACCAAGAGAGTTGTCAGGATTTCTGATGACTAGAATGTCAAGGAAAGCTAAAGATTTATTGACCTCAGACTCCATAGTAAATTGGATTTTATTGTGTAAAGATGTTATTGTTATGTTATTATTATGTTATGTTATTATTGTGTTGCGATCCAGGATGGGTGCAAAGAAAATTATAGGGAGTCAGTAACGGTAGATAGGATCTAATGTGAGTTTTGTACAGGATGGTGGTATTATAAGTATAATTCGTGTATAGAAATTGGATCATACAAGTGTGATTTATGGCAGTAGGTAAATGTATTTGCGCACTCTTTGCGAACCGTGCGCACTCTTCGGGACTGTTGTGCTTACTCTTGCGGAATGGCAATGGTAAGAGTGAGCAAATATATTGATGTCCTTATTTAATCATAGATAAAAACGTGTATGACTGTCTTAATTTTAGATATAGGTACTTTATGGTTGTCTAATAACCTGTCATTAGAACAAACATTTTCCAATGCATGTAAAGCTTTATTATTTGATATATACCTACAACATTGTTCAAAAACCGCGCACACTTACACGGCGGGGCAACTTACTCTATTACTTTATAAAAGCGGGGTGATCCATCATTGGTGGATGAAAGCAAGCAGGGACCTCAATACCTATCGATTTAACCCTGATTTATGTATGTCCCACGATACTGCATAGTTTAAGAGATATAGAGCTCTACCAAAGTCTTTTTGAACTAATAAAACTCTGTTAGTCAAGCTTGTTCCTTAAAAAAATTAAGCCTTCATCATAAATAGTTAAGATACTCTGAGGAAAATTACTTATTTCAACAAAAAATGGTCAATATGAATTTTATTATGACCCATTCTCGGTTATTGAATGTCGTAATGGTCCAAAACTCTCTTTAAAAATGGGCCCTACACATTAATAAGACCCTTTAAAATGTTTTTTGTTTCTCTCTATGTTTACGTTCCAAATTTTGAGTGAACCCTGACTCATAAACTGGATTCTAGGTACATATATCTTGAAAGCCTTCTCCTTATTCATAATAAATTAGAAATTTTGATATAAATTTTATTATTATATTATAAATTTATAAATTTATATTATGTTATTTATATTGATATAAATATAAATAACAACATTAAAAGTTGATGCAGATAGAGTACCGGAAACCTCAGTCGGAAATTTTAATTAATTTATGAACTCACACACGAGTATACTCGTAAATAAAGACTCATTTCGGTTAATACGCTATCTACTCGTACTCATAAAAATATGTCATATGCTTTATTGTCGACCTTAAATTTCTAGATTTTTTTCTTATAGGGAAGTAGGCGGACGGGCACGCAGTCCCACGTGTTACAGTCGCCCATGGTTCAAGAATCTACAATCTGCGGGTTCAAAATCCTATTGACAGCTTTCTTGAAAAACTTGAAAATATTGTAGCATAATGGAAAGACCTCTTGACCTCTTATTTATTATAGCGACTTTAGCGAATTTTTTAAGGAAAATATAAGATATTTTTATTGTTTTAATTAAAAAAGTAGACGTTAGATCTTAAAACAATAAAATTATAATTTAGAAAATTCATAATTCCATACCGTAGCCGTGTTGTATATGTATATTTTTTTATAGTTAATTAGGCGGACGAGCAAGCGGTCCCACGTGATGGTAAGTGTTACCGCCGCCCATGTACACCTGCAACACCAGGGTGCCGCCGACCTTGCAAAATCTTGCAAAATAACGTTCCACAGCCCATTTGTTCGCGGTATATCCATCGAGGAAATGCGGATGGACCGCACTTCTGACGGGAGATGCGGTTGTAGAAATCCGAGGTGGGAATTATATTGAACAATTCTTCAGAGCATTCCTCATTGTACAGGCGGTAGAACACACAGGTATCCACTGGCTTTAGAATTGCACCACTCCATTTCTTCCCGTGGATGTCGTTACAGGTGCTTTAGTGATAAAAAAACCCCCATAAGCCCTGAGAGACTACAATACCTCTAAAAGAGTGACCTCGCCAATCCGCTTGGCCAGTGTGACTTTTTAAAGCCGTATATCCCTCAAGCACAAGACAATGGGCATGAGGTCCATATCTACAAGTGGAAGTTAAAAGGGCTGTTTATGGTATGGTACAACTCCATACCGACAATGAGGTCCCTTTGCTCAGATAACGTTATATAATGTATCAAGTTGCGTAAAAAGCTAAGCACGTCACGTACACGTAAGTTTACTCACACACGCATACATATCTTTATATGCACATTATTACGATCATAAAGCGACAATAACTCGTAAAACATAAGTAATAAATACACTAGTATTCCATAGGATTTCCTTAGGTAATTTCCATTCATTTTTATTTCCGTTTATTTCCATTCATATTTATATGTAATTATTTCGAAATAGCTCTGAAACGTTATTTAAGTGTGAATACGAATACGTACGTGAATATATTAATACTAAAGGTCGGGAAGTTGCATCAATCGTTTAAATATTTCGGGAATTTTATTATGTTATAGTTTCGTATATGTAGTTTGGTATGTATAAACAACATAGTTGCCGTTTTATAAAAACAAAAAAAAACCACGTTAGCAAAATAAATTTTGCTTAAAAGTAAGTACAGGATTTTAATGTAAAAATTGCATTAGAATAAAATAATATTCTCGTAAGAAAAGAGGTGAAAGTGAAGATAACGACACGAAAGGGAAGCAAATAGAATATATTTATTAACTTCATCATACAACACAAAGGTACGTAATTGGTATACAAATAAAGGGACAGCTTAGTGACAAATTGAGTGAAATGCAAGATGGCCTCCCCGGGGCAATCAGTACAACAAGGCACGTACAGAGTTCAATAGATAAATTGGTTTTGTGACAACGATATTCTGGAAAAATAACTGTGTTTTAATTATATATTTTAAGTTTGTATATTTGTAGTATTTAATTATTAATACATCATTAGGGCCGCTTATTGAATAAATTGGTAATAAGCTGCAAAAGTAATAAGCTCATATTTGTGCTAACGCTTGATCGGTTCATTATTAAAAATAAACCTTAGTGCATGTAACCAGTTACGTTTGAAACTTATTTATTTGAAACCTTTATTTTTGGTCATTTGTCACTATTTCTCCGTCATGTCGTCCGTCAAACATCGATTATCTCGTTACATATCGAGTTTAACTCGATATCGAAATATGTCGAGTAAAACTCATCGAAACGTAACTGGAGGCCATTAATTTCACATTAGCGAACCCGTTTTTGCACACGCAGGACAGATATTTGCAGATTATATCAAAGTTCCTCCATAATGAACGGTTATCAAATTACACGATTTGCTTTATGATTACTTTAATTTAGAAGTAAACACCTGGCATATTAATTTTGTACGATCTATGTGTCTTCTAGTTTACCTCTTTATAGGATGATTTCCATGCTAGGTCTTCAGATATAAGGCAGATATCTCTCGTTGATAAAAATTATATTACTTGTAAAAATTGCCTATACTTATATAAAACTAATAGTCGGATGGAAAATACTTTTGTTTATAATTATAATATGCAACATCAAAACCCGTTGTATTTATAACTAGCTTTTGTCCATGACTTCTTTGCCTAGACTTCTGTAACAAATCTGGATAAAAAGTGCAAATATACGTTAATCCACGACACATTAAAACTACGCTCCATTTAAAACCGTTCAGTATTTTTAGCACGATAATTGCAGATAAAGACAGACGAATACACATATAAAAATGTTAATAACTGTTATTTCAGACTCTGAAACATGAAACGAAGAAATATGTTTATAAGTAATTACTCTTTATAAAAAATACGCATGTACGTACAGACACCATTTCGTTACGATATGATTATATGAGTATATATAAAAATGGATGTTGGTATATCTGATGTTAATAGACTTCGACACCGTTTGACCGATCACCATGAAAGTTGGCACATTTAAGTAATTTTTCATGGAGAAGGTTTTTATGCTATCGACTTTGTTGTAACTCGCCACCAGATGGCGCTGTAGCACATCAACTTCTATACCGTTCAACCGATCGCCATAAAAATTGGTATACGTAGGTATTTGAGCACGGAGAATATTTTCGAGCTATCGACTTTGTTGTAACTCGCCACTTCTATGACAGGACAACGTCTGCGGGGTTTTGCTAGTATAATATATTTTAAGTTTGTATATCTGTATACATTGAAAACAACGTTTCGATTTTTTTTTTTTACTTTTTTTTATCCATACTAATAACTTTGTATAAAATGATTCATGTAACTCTTGAATCGTTTTTAAAAACTTTTTATCAAGGAAACTCATCCGTATCTGAGATAAATTAAAAGCAAATCAGGTAAGTTTTTAATAATTTACTTGATACATGAGTTTTGGGGATGAATGAAATCAGAGTGGTCACTAGTTGTCCGCCCAGAAGTTGGAACTACTGTCACAAATTATGATGGCCTATACTTTTTTAAATACTTAAATAAAATTGAAAGTCATTAAAATACAAGCGATTGTTGTATAAGTTGTTGAATAGGGCGTACATATAAGCTCTACAAACTTAATTCAAATATATTTTTTTTAAACGAATCATTAGAAGTAAAAGTCTTCCCGACTGGCGTCTGACATCGACTTTTTTAAATTTTTTTTAGATGTGTTAGCGTACTATTATTATTTTATGTTATCTTAAACTAACTATCATCAATTATTTTCACTTTGTGTCCTTAAGAGGAAACAAAATCATTGGGACGTATAAATGTCTGCTCTGAATCCGACCCCGTATTGATCGTCCATAGAAAATTGGTTCCAATTGAATCGAAAATAAATAAACTTCACAAAGTTACTGTGACGTTACAACACCTGAGGTCAGCTTACACAAAAGATTTGAATTTTGTTTAGTGTTTTGAGGATCAAAATTCTAATAAATAGTAATTTTATAGAAATTCAATTTTACTCAAATTACACAAAATACAGACAGATGATAGCGACATCCCATGTATTACTTCTGAGCGTATTAACTCGTGTCAATCATGTTCAAATTAGAGCCAGAGTTTCTTAATGTGGGGACTTCCAGCACCATAGAAAGGTAATAGAAATTTTCTAAAAGTAGTCCATACTTAGGTATAGACTACTACTTAGGACTACTACTTACTACTTAGGTAGTAAGTATCCACAAGTAGGTAACACTTTCGCGGCTAAAGTTCGTTAATGTGAACTGATGGTGGCACATATGGCGAATGTCTTCCACTTTCATTCTATAAAAAAAGCTTATGTTTGTAACAATTTAACTCTGAAAAACATCGTAACAATTTCTCTGTGAAACGGGTGGACTATTTTATTTATTTAATTACATATAGTTCACAGTTTATGATAACATTAATTATGTATGAGTATAATACTTGCTAATTATTAAGCCAATTACGAACTGCTACTACGAGTATATAATCCAATAATATGTGTAGTGCTAAGTTTAGCCGGTGCGTGTCTTAAGCGAGCACAGAGCATGGGAGTGGTGTACGTGCGTGGTGTGTGTGTGTGTGTGTGTGCGTGCGACGGTGTGCGTGTGTGTGTCATACCGGCGGGCATTGTGGTAGAGAAACTGTTTTTTGAATGAAGCTTTCGAAAGATTGAATATGCCCATTACCTGGAACCTTTTATTGTGTGTGTTTAGAAGCTATGTTATGTGATTTTTTTTGATGTCGTAAGCCAACTCTTTTAACGTTCACTGTTGGACATGGGTCTCCTCACTAACCACGAGGGTTGGCGCCTCTACTCTTTTAGAGATGGTGTAGTTGCTCAGGGCTTGTGGTAGCAGTTTTATTAACTGTTAGTCGCCTTTTACAACATCCACAAAAAAGATGATGTGATGCTAAAGCTAAACTCTTAAGCCGGCCGACAGCACGCGGGCAATATTCTGAAATATTTTAGTATAAACATATACCTAAATCTTTCATCAAACAAATTTTGCAGCAATAAATTTTGAAAATGAAAAGGATTTTGTGACAGAAATTGATTTCTAAACAGACTAATCCACTGTCAAACACTATTTAAAATGAAAGAAAAACATCATATCGCGTGTCAAGAAGCTCTCAAAAAAGTGCGTCACCATCATTTGTTCTCACTTTACCCGTCACAGAGACCATTAGTCACCCCTTAACCGAGTTTATAACAACCTAAACACACTTTCAGTGATTGATAAGCTTCATTCAAGATCCGTTCAAAAAGTATCTCCTATTTTTTTATCGTTGAGTTGTTTGCTGACACTTCTTGAATTGAGAAGGGTGTCTGGGAGACAAGGCTGTCTTTTATATTTTGAAAGGGATAGACAGACGATCTACAAGAAGATATGTATCTACTAACTATTGATACCTGCCGGGGATACATAATAATGTTTAGGCATATTTTGTACTCTATTAAACGCTCTCATCTTTATTTTCTCAACTAACGACCCGACCAGGCTTCGCTCAGGCTTTAACTTAAACAAACAAACTTAAACATGTTCACGGGCAGTGGTTTAGCCTCATCAAATATAATGACTTTTTAAAATTGGTCAAGTAATTTTTTTGGAACGAAGTTCCTTTACGAAGCTTACGGTAGGTGTGATTCGAGAGAAAATGTAACGAGAAAAGATTTTTACCCCCTCCATACACCTTTCTCTTTCTCTCTGTGTGTGTACGTGCGAGTATCGAGAGCGAGAATAAGCAGACGTGCAGACTAGATATACAGATTTTATTTCGAATTGCATTCGGAGTTTAAAGAAAAATGCGTGAGGATGTTCGTTCCTGATGGGGGGGGGGGGGGGGGTCCCCTGACCGCATACGTTTTTTTTTATTTTACCTAACCTAACCTAACCTTGTTCAAATGAAAATGCTAAATTAAAATGAAACAGATAGATGACTATGCATCTATTTTCATCGATCATTTTGGATACGGTATACACCATTTTCGCTTGAACAAGTTTAGCGAGGACACATTATTTAAATAAACACGTTATGTGATGTTAAATATTTAAAAAATATTTACACATTTGAAAATGAACTTCTGAATATCTATCAAATACAAAATATGATCTCTTCAATTTTCGTAGCGACTGTACAGTAAGTCCACATAGATGATAAATTGTTTCTATACAAAAATTGTATACAATTATTACTAAAAGTATCAATGTAAGTAAATAATGACACAATTACTTATGAAATCAAAACAAACTGTATCAGCTTATTTAAAAAATCAGTACTTACCTAGCTAAACTTTTCAATAAATGTTAATTATTAACACCTTCTTAAACTAATCCCAATTAGGAACCCTTCGTATTCCAGACCCGTCGCCAAACTAGTGGATCACGTTGATAAAAGTAGGTCATCAATAGTGATGGGCAATTGCCGAAATGTCGCTTATCGAAAGACATTCCTTTTTCAGTTGTTTCGATTGTTTATCGAAAAGTTTAAACAATGGAATGAATTCGATAATTGTGTTCGTTAAGATCTTACTGGTACATAATTGACCCGTTTCTTCCCTTGGCTAGTTTTTATGTGATAGGTATAGTGTTATGTAATTATAAATATATGCACTTTATAGAAAATGCGATATGTTACGTTTACTATAAAGTTGGCTGTTTACCACTTAATAGTTACAAGTTACGAGTCCCTTCTTAAACGACATATGGTTTATTTAGTTTATCCATTCCGACATTGAAGTACATTCTGTTATCTGAGTGAATGCGAAATATTCGAAAAGTACTAGCAATCGGAAGAATCGATAAGCGTTTTTTCGATATCGATAAGCAACCGCCCGATAAGTCGTCAATTACGACAAATAGATCTGAAGTAAACAATGTTAGTCGAGTCTCGCTCGAGTCGTCGTGGGTCAGTCACCTCTCATTCATTACGTAGGACACATAATATTAAGTACCTACTCGTTTCTATACAATAGCCTTCCTAATGGCATTGTTTACGGTATTCCTTTACTTACTGTCATGTGATAAGGTCTAATAAAACTTTTTCGGTAATTGTTGTCAAGGAAAATGGGAACGATCCGAAGATACTGACAGAACTACAGAAAGATTTTCAAAAGAAAGAATTTCTTGAGAGTATGTGGGGTATAATATGTCATAGTCACTTGCATTTCATGAAGAGTGGCCAGATAATAGCTTCGTTCGCGGTAAGGATTCAGAACTGATTCGGAACTATACGCATGCGCAGTTCAAATAATAACACACAATTCAGAATTTCTAGTTACAGTTCTGTGTTCGCGGAACCGTCGAACTCGGTTCAGGATCGGTTCAGAATCAGTTCTATAACTTTGGCAATAATCGTAGTTCCAGACATGCGCAGTAATGTGTTTTGGTGGGTCCACTTAAATACTTGCCAACTTAGGGGTTTTCCCCCCAAATTTAGGGGGTAAATAAGTGGGATGGGTTCTTTTAGGGGTTTTATATTTTTAGGGGTATTTTTAGGGATTTTATGACTCTTCATATATTTTTTTGAATATATATTTTTCATATATTATGTGAAAGTATAGGCCCTGGGACAATCCAAACTATAATAGCTAATCATATTTATTTGTTGACCTAGCGACTTAACGACATCTAGTACAAATATATTACAACTACTCTGTGGTGACTGGTGGTTATTGTGCCTATGCTTACTGGAAATACATATGTACGTTGATTATTGTTTACTTGTTTAATTCGATTTTGTTGTTGTACTGCTGTGCCGATAAGCAATTTGTTAATGATGCCTAAATAAACTAAAAATAAAAAAATGTACACTCAGAAGTACACGTAGAGTTGGGAAACAGATCCAGATTTAAAAGGTAAAGAAATTTCATTGCATTTTTGTAATTTATATTTTTTCTTTTATTATATATTTTTTTAGGGGGATTTCTAAGTAATTGGGGCGATTTTGGGGGTTTTTGACTTAAGCTTTAGGGATAAATATTTTTGAGAGTTGGTAACACTGCCGATGACAGTAGATCGTACGCAGTTTGGTTCCGAAATCGTTCGCGGAAATAAAAATCACGAATCGGTTTATAACCGAGCATGCGCTCTACTACGATTCCAAATTAGTTCAGTACTAGTTCTGAATCCTTACCGCGAACAAAGCTAATGTAATTATAATAATCTGTTTCGGACCATGCCCATTTCTTTAGTTTGTTAGTAACACAAGTAAAATAATATAAATCTGTAAATAATTTTAGTAGTCCAAAAGACCTATTTATTTTTCTTTAGGTGTACACCTATACAATTTTTTTTTAAAGAAAGGAATTGTCAGACTAGCAAACAGTCTAACTGGTGGTAAGTGGATATTGCGTCACACATGGACATCCGCGATCCATGGCAACATCAGTCCAGAATGACAAACATTAGCACACCTCCGGATGCGCTGCTTGCCCTTGGATATATAAAAATGGATTAGGCGAAAGGGTTGAGATAACAAAGTGGAATAGGATAGGATGTAATGGAAATGGACTCAGGCATATCTCACTCACTACCAAAAGACGTACGTACATTAGGGAATGGGGCAAAGTAGGAAATGGAGTGCATTTATGGTAGTCTTCTGTGAGACTACCGTCTTCAATGTCTTAACATAAGACTATCTTTTTTTTATAGTATTTTTACTATAGGCGGCAGACGAGCTTACAGTCCTCCTGATGGTAAATGGATACTGTCGTCCTTAGACATCCGCAATACATGCCAAAATCAGTCCAGAATGACAAATATTGGCACGCCCCCGGATGCGCTGCCTACCTTTGCAGATTAAGGAATGAATTGGGAAAATGAGGAGGGATAGGATGGATGGGAATGGGCTTTGGCATATCTCACTCAATACCGAAACACGTACGTACATTGTACCTACGTGCGTACGGGAAATACGATAAAGTGGGAAATGCAGTACATTTCAAGGTATCTGCTTTCCCAGCTAGAATTAATTAGTGATAATTAATTAATAGCCCATTGAGAATGAATCTGAAATTAATAAAAATTACGTAGTGTATAAAATTTTTAGCTTCACTTCATAAATAGCCCATAATAACGCCAATCAATTACACTTTTACGCTAGCTGTTATTTTTATTATACTACGAGTATATAAATGTACACTATATACTAGGGTGTCCCTTATTTTTCAACGTTTTTATTTTCTAACGCATAGGTCTTAGTTTTGTTCATTTGCTTTTAAAACATTCGGAAATAAATTTTAACCTTATTTGGAGTACGATAACCCGTGCCGACTTGCATCGAATCATGTTCATACAAGTTGCGCGAAAGTAGCAGCGCGTACTCGCGGTATTTGTCATTTGTTCTCAGTTATTCTCGTGATTAACACGCATTGTTTTACATTTAGAAGATGGCAGTGGAATTAAGAAGCAATAAAAAAAAGTATTTTCTTAGTTGATGAGGTAAATTATCAAATAACAGGCGCAAAGTTACCGTCTAAACGTCAAGTTCTTGCAGTACTTTTTTTTAACATTCGCGAAGTTAAATTGGCTGTTAGTGAAAGCGCAAATCTCGTCATTCGAGAGTGTATTATATTTTGGGAAAAAGCTAGAATCCCTACCAGAGCTATACCTAACTGTATAAAAAAACTTGTGAATCTTCACCATGCTTGGAGAGAGTTACAAAAAATTCCAAAAAAACACAAGATGTTTACAAGCGCCGTGAGGAGGACTTTCAAAACAATTTAGATAATTTATTCGATATAGCACACGCCGATGCTTTGGAACGGATGAAAATAGAAGAAGACAAAATCTTTTTACAAAAACAAAGAGAACCAGGGCGTCCAGGATGTTTAGCGGGTATAGACAAAAAGTTAGCCGAGAAAGAAGAAAGGGCAAGACAGAGAAAATTAAAAGAAGAGAAAAAAAGACATGAGCAAATGTGTTCCAGAGTTCATCATCATCTCTTACTACACAAGATTTTATACAAACGCAAGGACATCACGATCAACCTACCAGCTCTGATGAAAGCCTTGAGGAACCCTTGCCATCGACATCTCTAACGGTAAGTTCTGGA
The DNA here is from genome assembly GCA_914767545.1 of Sesia apiformis. NCBI lineage: Eukaryota > Metazoa > Arthropoda > Insecta > Lepidoptera > Sesiidae > Sesia > Sesia apiformis. The sequence goes on along the minus strand of OU611970.1, from coordinate 5,828,468 downwards.
ACTACTACAAAAAGAGGAAGGAAAGACTTTATCAGGCCTAAGTTAGTTGCAGCTTTAGATAGATGTCAATTAAGCATAAGGGATTCTGTCTATATACTTCAGGCTGTAGTAGAAGCACTAGATCTTAGCTGTGATGATTTCCCAATAAACAAATCGTCCATTCAACGCATTCGCACACACAGTAGAAAAGATAGAGCGGAATCTATAAAATCAGATTTTCAGAATAATATGCCTGAAATGGTGACCGTTCACTGGGATGGGAAATTATTACCTGGACTGGACGTGAGAAGTTCTAAAGAAGAACGCCTGCCAATTCTTATTTCATTTGGAGAAAAGGAACAACTTCTGGCTGTGCCCAAACTGGAGAGCTCTTCTGGTCAAGATCAAGCTAAAGCTGTGTTAAACGCACTTTATGACTGGAACCTCGATGACAAAGTACAAATAATGTGCTGTGTTACAACTACGTCTAATACAGGGCGATTGAAAGGAGCTTGTGTACTTTTGGAACAAAAATTAGACAGGGAATTATTACTCTTTGCTTGCCGCCATCACGTTTACGAACTGGTTTTAAAATGTGTGTTCGAAACAAAAATCCACCAAATCACAAGTAGCCCTGATATCCCGATGTTCAAAAAGAAATTGCCGTTTTATCACTCTTTGATGATGAAGTTGATGAACAAACCAAGGGAAACATTGTAATGAACTTACAAAGAGAGAGTTTGTATGATTCTGGGAAGAGATACATTCCATCGAAAGAAGATATGTCTGATTATTTGTATGGCAAGTGGGAATACATAGTATTATTATATTTTTTACACTGTTTTCACTAAACTGATAATAATACTGCCTTATTTATTGTTGCAGGGAAATTATTAAGTGATTTTGTATCTGTCGAGAGCTCAAATTTATTTTCTTGATTAAAAATTTATGAGAACTTCCTCCAGAAACCCGTTTCTACGTGGGAAGATGTTGCCTATTTAGAGGCAAAAAGAAAGGTTATTTCTTTAAGGGTAGTTAATAATACAGCTGAAAGAGCTGTAAAACTTATGCAAGATTTTCATGGTTTGATCACTGCAAAGGAAGAAGAAAAACAAATTTTTGCTACGCTGTGTGCAAGAACATAGAAATCTGTATCCAGACTGTAAAAAAGAGACCCTCAAAAGAAAATATCCTGGCTGATCTGTAATTTTATCTTCTTTTAATAAATAAGTACCTATTTACTAACTTTCTTTTTGATTATTATTTTTATAAAATATAAATATTGATTGATATAAATCAATTGATGATTTAGCTACATAACGGGAAGGGTTAAAAACAGCAATTTTCAAAATCTTCAGAGCACTGTCGGCACGGGTTAATGTTGACGTAGGAAGATAAAATTTTGTATTTGAGTAAGTCTGGGTAGTTTAAAAAGAATTAGGGGGTATGCATTTCGATATCCGAAAAAAAATTTTTTTCACCCATATAAGGGACACCCTACTATATACTCGTATATAAATGTACAAGTATATAGTGTACACTATAGATATACATGTATATAGTATAATACATTATGTATAGAAAATGGATTATTATATAGTTAAGCTCTAAATACAAAGTGGTATAAAACTGGTATGGATTAAATTGTAATTTTCTTTTGAGTATTTCAAAAACATAGGTAATATGTGAAATCAGGCATTATATCGTGAAGATCCGTAATAAATGAAATAATAAAAGACACGCATTGTTTTATAGAAAAAAAGTAGCAGTGGTGGTAAACAGATACATTCGTCCTGCGACATCCGCTACATATGCGAACGTCACTCAAGAATGACAAACATTAGAAAGTTGACATATGAGATGATAATTTTTTCGTTTCCTACTAAATGGGATGTGGCAAATCTCACTCATTCCCGACACACCTAGTGATAGATTTTACGGGGGCACACTGAAAGAGAGGAAAACTTGACGCGCCCAGTCGTTGTGGGAATGCAGCGACCTCACCATCATTTAACATAGAGTACATACTCATATTATCAATAAGAAAGTTTAGTTTTTAGACCGATGGTCAGGCCAAGCAAACGTCGATAAGTTTATTTATTTTATTAGGTTTTCCAACAAGCCACCATACATTTGCATTATAAATATAAATTAATTTTAACCAATTATTATATAGCAGCTCCCTTAAGGAAGAACTTGGCATGCAACAAGTGTTTTATAAGAACAGGTGGACTGCATCACAGCTGGTTAGGGAAAATAGTCTAAATCTAAATAATTGCCATAAACAACTGACCATAGACAACAACTCAAGTAATATCAATAACAAGGGTAATTTGTTGTTGATACTACTCCTTTTCAGCTTTTTTATTATCAAATAATCTTCGTAATTCTTTTTCAAGCTTATCAAGATGAAGCATCTGAGACGCATTAAAAGTACCTCCGATTTGTTATACAGTCAAATCAATGACGGGCAATAATTTATAAGGAAAATGAATGTAATTCTATTAATAGCTTCTAAATTTTTTCCCATTAACTTACACAAACATTAAAAACAAATTAACCCGATTTCAAATTGGTTTTAAATATAAGTAATTACTTCATCAGAGATAAATTTAGTGATATAGATACTAATTATTTTTTACCTACAAATTAACTATACAATATGAGTAATATAAATGTTGCATATGGGAAAATGCGTCATATATATTCTCGTCGCCAGTCGTCGTGTTTGAAGATGAAAAGCTTTAATCAATGCGTACTGCCAGTTATGACGTATGATGCCAAAACATGAACCCTGACAGTGAACCTAATCTTCAAGTTCAAATCGCTATGCTCGAAGTTTCTTTGATATAGATTCATAGAAGAACCAAAATCATCAACATAGCTCAAAGAAACCAAGAAACACTTTGAATAATCGAAGTTATCGACATACATACCTTTAAAGATAAGTAAGCTGAAGAGGAAATAGGCAGATCTCAGTTGTTTTTATATACAGGCATTTACATTACCTACATCGAGATAATTTGTGATAATGTACGTGGAGCCAGTTTATTTAACAAAAATCTGAGATCACTTAGGAATATAAGAAAATATCTGTATATTATTTTGTTTGCCGACGATTAATTATATTCCTAGGTTTTTAATTAAAAAAACCGATATTATTATTATCTTGGTAGGAGTATCATTGATATAAGTATGGTTGTTATTCATACTACATATAGTGAGTTTCAGAAATAACATTAATAGAATTAAACAACTTTGAGGTGACTGACCCCGTGACCACGTCCACTGCAGTGTTCGAAACGTCGGGATATAAATAATGTTAAATATACGCGATTTCAACCGTTCAAAGTTGTTTAATTGCTATGTATAGTAATCGCGAAAACCTAAGAAAATATTAACATTAATAGAAATTATAATTATTTAAAGTTATTACGTTTTAAATAAATATTAACCAATAAGGGTACAAGGACACATCGCTGTCGCCGGGTAAAAGAAGTTTGTAATCATTTGCAATGTACGTAAATAATCGTTGGAAATTAATCACATTTGCACAGAATTGACGTGCAAACTTTTATCCGGCGACAGCGATGTTTCCTTGTATTCTTTTTATACAATAACATTAATGGACAGTTGCGGATTCATCACCTGTCTATATATCAAACTAAAAATAAAATCAAGAAGTGGCTATTAAACCATGATTATAATGACAACGAATCCTAACTTATAACCAATGCGATAAATCATTCTTAACAACCTATACTTAACATTTTTAAAACAGCTGTAACTCTTATTCACACACACCCATTCATCAACTCACACTCAATTTCAAACATTATTTACTCTATGCTAAATTGTCTAAAATCAGATATCTAAAACCACACTCCCACACGTTCACATATAGATATACTTACATAATGTACACACAATGTACATATTATTATACACTATAATTACCACTTGATTAAAATGTTTACTTAAATAGCTGTAAAACAAATTATTTTAGTATAGATATCGGCACACATTGGTCTTATGTATACATGTAAATTTGAAAACTACATTATAATTGACAATTACCATATAGAAAATATGTAAATATATTAACTAAATAAATAAAAAATAAAATAGAAGATTCGAATTTGAAAAAAGTATAATATTTCCTACATTGATGTGGAAACTTTGATTCAGATAATGGTCGCGAGATGTAACTATACTCTAGGTTTTATTAGATTGTCCACTAGTTGCCACAACCGTCCCTGGAGAGAGCCTTGGCCCCAATATGATAATAAAGCCTTTGGAACAAAGTACGTCCTTCACTTTGTCAATATCGCCTTTAGTTACTGTCCATCACACTTATACGTAGCTACGGTATTATTAGGCCCACGAATCGTATTATACTCGTATTATACTGAGGAGCTGTAGTATCAACTGATCAATTATCTGATTATAATGTCTCACTATGCACCACAATCATCTCCTTCACATTCACCAGTCCGTATTGGACCCATCGTTATTGGGCTCATGGTCTTGGCCAGCTTTACAATATCCCATCTCTTCCCGTGGGTGTAGCAAATGGCGACTAAGGCATAACATTACCATAAGCTACCATAAGCCCTGAGGAACTACCACCACCTTGAAAAGAGTGGACTCGCCGACCTAACCTATCCAGCGTGGCGTTTTAAGGCCATACATCTCTCAAAAACTGGTAGAGTTGCTGAAGGCTTGCGGTAACGGCTTTATTATCCCTCAATCGCCTTTTACGACATCCACGGGAAGAGATAGGATTGTGTTCTTGTAAAGCCGGCCCACACAATACGGGCAATTAACGCTTCTTCGGTGTTAAAAGACTGAGGGATTTAGTTATAGGTACAGGTTAACTATAGCTTAGGTATAGGATATCTTTATAAACGTCTAACGAAATTATTATTATTTATTATATATACTAATTATTAATTTAAATAAAGCCACAAACAGGCTAACATGATACACAACATCAAACCCTTTATGGTAGACTTAATTACAACCGTACTAAATACTTACGCAATTAAATTTCTCTTAAATGTATAGAAAATCTGATTTTCTATTTCGTGTTTAGTGGAGAATTAATGCTTAGTCATTTTCAGTTTGAAATTTATAAGTGGCAGACAGTTTAGGTATCTAGTATATATGTGATTTAATAACCTTCAATAACTATTTAACCTTCTAATTAAATACACATGTAAATGTCTAATTACCGACATTAAAAGACTAATTTTAATTTATCACAATTAATTTATATTATTTTTCTTTTAATTTAATTTATTTCGATGTTTTCCTCGATATTTAGAAAAAATATATGCGTAAAATAAGTACATAATACTTAAATAAATACTTACCTAAAATAAATACTTCAAACTGTTATGTAGCCCCCTCCCCCCCTCCCCCACACAAGGACGCTATACTCTGTTCAAGTTAAGAAACGAGTGACGTCGTCGGTATCCGTCGCGTGATTCGAGTTACGAGAGTATCAGTTACGAGAGGGAATATTCCTTTGACCAATTAACATTGGACGAATGACGTCACTTTTTCTTAATGCGAATAGAATATAACATCGTCGCACTCTTGCCGTAATGTTATTCGACAATGCAATCAACAGATTTTGTCGATGTTCCCTCGATGGCGGGTTTCCTCACGATGTTTTAACTCACTGCCGAGCTAGTTTTTAAAAATTCCGACTTAAGTTGAAACTCAGTGATTTGGGCTGACGATTTAAACTCACGATCACACGAATGTGAATCGACTATTGATCCCCCTACGCCCTAGGCCACCATGTGCTCTTATACATCTAGCTTTACATAGATCAGAATACTTAAGACATTCATATCTTCAATCAACGCTTGTCAAACTGCAACTGAGAACGCATAACTGCATACGCATACTTTTGGGTATATAAATTCATTTACTATCTCCAGTGATTGTTTATACAACTTCTTTGTACTGATAAAAAATTTTTGTTTGTGTTTGTGCTGATCTAACAAATATTAAGTTTTGACATCACCCTAAAACGTTCCACTAGCACGAAATAGGGGCCATAATCCGCTAAGCCGGCCCAGTATATTGCACATCCCAGACTTCTTTTTATTTTGAGGTACGCGGGTCTTTTCACCAAGTTTCTTTACCGCAAATGATAATTAATTGAAAAACCTGTACTTACCTAAAAACAAAGGCAACTTGTTGTATCATGGGTAATGCTAACGGGACGCTTATATTTGTTTTCGTTTTTAGTTAAATAGTTAATTAAACACAATCGTGCTTACTTACTAAGCCTAAGTTAACTGTGATTATTAACTAACGTTATTGTCGCCTTTTAGTACAGTGACATTCATTCAACTAACATATTTTCTATAGACATAACGTGACAGACGAGTAGACGGTCCACTTGGTGGTAAGTGGATACTGTCGCCCATGGATATCCGAGATACAAGCCAACATCAGTCCAGATTGACAAACGTTGGCACATCCCCAGATGCACTACCAATCTTTAAATGTGTCATATTTGCAAGTATGTATATGCATTATTTATATGGTATAGGTTTAGTCTGTTCGTAACGTTTAATAAATTAAAAAATCTAATCAATTATTTTGAAAAACATCATTTTGGTAAGAAATGTTGTGTTAATTACTAACATGACCCATTATGCCTCAACAGGCGTACAAAAAATAATTGTAAATACATATATAAACTGAATTCGTTAAACAGTTGTCATAATCAATTTCTAAAAATATCAACTACAAGCGATAAATATGTCAATCTAAATAAAAATAATGTCCTGTAACTTCTCAAAATATAATAAAAATGTTGTTGTGGCAACAATATCGTCGTAGGCGAAAGTGCATAAATGAAATCCTTCGCCAACAAACTTTTACGCTCCTATTATTAGTATAGGAAAGAAATTGTGGGTAGAGTGGGTGATATAACTTTTAGATTATTGTTTCGTACACACTCAACTTGTGTCCACGACCTGTGTGACCCGTGCTGAAACATTCTAGTAGAAAGATAAACAAAAGCCTTTAATTGTTGTACAATTTTAGACCCGATTCATAATATAAAATTGAGAGGGTAATGACGTGATATTAAATATCCTAAATGTAGAGTTAATAAAAAGTTTGTTAGTTTGTTAATAAAAAGTTCTGTGTGGATTTTAAAATGCTTTTTCCAAAAAAGATTTGATTTGCAATAATAACAAACTTTCATTCAATTACCAAAAGGCGCATCCTTTTGGTATCCTGAGGCGTAACAGTGTTGTCATTCTTCACTGATTTTGAATGTCTATAGGCGACAGTATTCAGGTGGACGTCTGCTTGTCGGGCACGTTCTTTGTATATTTATATTGCATATTTAAAATCTTACACAATTGAATTGGGGTTTACCGATCCGACCATGAGGGAACACCATACTTATATCACTTCCGCAGAAGAGTTAAAGATAGGTCACGTTGGATTAAATGTTGATATATAGATAAGAAGATAAATATTAAATGTTAGTTAGGACATAGTATATTAAATAGATATTCAGCTGAATTTTGATTAGGGTCCTTCTTCTCCTGTGAAATTTATCTGATATCACTAACTATATCTGTCGACAAATACCGGCTATGTAAAAGACCCGTATCACAGTAATTTAGGTACAAAGTAATCTGGCTCTCTCTGGTAGACGTTTGTCTCTTGTATTCATTAGTATCTTGACACCTGACTTCATTTTAGAACCATAAAATATTGTCACCTTTTCAAATCAAATCAAATAACTTATTTCCAAGAATTGAGTAAGGGCCAGTGATAATGCCAGTGATAATCAAAGTTGAGTATCAATTTGACATTTCTAAAACTTATGGGCGATTTTCGCTTGCAAATCTAACTTGTAAATTTATATTTGGATCTTTATCACTGTCTCTTCCTTCAAACGAATTGAACGCGAAATGGCTAAATATTTTCATGGGTCTTCTGTAGGTACATTAATAACAGTAATTACACTTCAATAATAATAATATCATAAATAAATAATTTATGTTCTGAATTTAAAAAAAGCCAAATGCCTGATCCCTTGTGTGATGATGTGATGAATTAGAACTTCATTGAAAATTATTGAATGTATATATACTAATAAATATAATAAATATATATACTAATTATTTATCGATTTATTATAAGTATTCCCTCGTGTGCTCAAGTGCCATAAAGTCAATGACGAAATGATTACTTATTGTTTGTTTTATTATAAAAACCACAATTTGTGATAATATTCCTTTCCCAGAATGGATCGATTTCCGCCTAATTTGAGTTTGAAAAGCCAGCGATAATTTTTAATATCGCAATAGGCGGAATGAAACGAAGTAATTGAACAAAGAAAGAATGTCACCAACATCGCTCACAAAATCAACGTGCTGAAGAGGTTAATCAAATCATTTATTTTGGTCAAAACATACGTAATCAAAATATGGTGTTACAATAAATACGTTTGTCGTGTTATGTTTTACCACAATAGGCGTGCAAAAGTCAAGCTCGTAGTCGCATTACGTTTATACATACATTATCATGTATTAATTATATTATATTATACATTAATCCATTCATTTCAAGGGCAGGGTAGGACATATTGTTATAATGCCACGTGACCGACAACCAATGGGGTAGAAGTGTCTTTGAATGTCTAGTCAAGGACTGGACTGCAGGCACTGCAGCGGAGCGTGTCTCACAATGCGCTAAAGCGTTGTCCGGTCGAAGAGTTGATTGTCCCACACTGTGCTTTCTGTATAGTGTGGGGCACACTCCGGCCGGAAGGAAAGATCAGAGGCTGAATGAAAAAATCAGAAGATCTTATTCAATGGCAAAACTTTCGAAAGGCCTATATTCAGCAGTGGAGATACGTATGGTATATACTACATCTAACTTCTATATAGTATTTTGTAGGGGGAGAGTGTATGCTGTATTCTCACAGCCGCTGGAACGTTACCCCTCTCTCACAGAAGACTATCTTGAAATGTACTGCATTTCCTACCTTATCGTATTTCCCCAATGTCCTTACGTGTTCGATAGTGAGTGAAATACGCCAGAGCCCATTCCCATTTCATCCTGTCCTTCCCCATTTTCCTAATCCATTTCTTAATCTGCAAAGGTAGGCAGATCATCCGGGGGAGTGCCAACGTTTCTCATTCTAGATTGATGGTGCCATGTATCGTGGATGTCTATGGACGACAGTATCCAATTACTATCAGGTGGACTGTATGCTCGTCGGCCGCCTTTTTTCTATAAAAAAAGAACCGGTAATAATCATTGTTATGTGTTGTGGTAAAGCAGCGAGGTGCATTGGTTTTGAAACTTGATAAACATTAGTATGCATCTACTCATATACAAATTGCATTTAATCGATGGGAAAATGTATAGCGATCGCTCGTGATTTCGCCCACGCTAATTTATGTTTAGCGAATACAAGCGTTAGTAAGTTAAATGTTTTCCTTATTTAGTTATTTATACAAGATGCACGCGCCTGGGCATAAGAAATATTAGGTGCTTATCTATGAATGACAGATTCGCCACCTCACGGGCAGTTGATTGATGTCACTCCTGTAAAAGTCTCGTTTACGGGTATCAATGAATTCGTCAAAAGCCCTAATCGCAGCTACTTCAGAATCAAATTTTTTTCCTTGCAAAAAGTTGTCCAAATTTCGAAAGAAATGAAAATCTGTCTGGGCAAGGTCCAGTGAGAATGGTATGAGAGGGAGAGTCTCTAGGTCCAGCTCTTGAAGTTTTAAAACTGTCGTATGAGTAGTGTGAGGGCGGGCATTGTCATGAAGACGAAGTGGAGATGAGCGATTCATCAAACTTGGTTGCTTTGTTGTTAGCTTTTTATCATCGTCAGCAGCTCCTTACAGTACAAATCTGCGTCAATCGTTTGACCGGCTTGTTGGGCTGCATCTCCTGGATCCAGCCACTGACTCCAACGTTTGCGGTTATCGTACAGGATCCATTTCTCATCACGATGCGATTTAAAATTCCTTCGTTTCTGTGACGGTTCAATAACACAATGCATACATACTTCGATGCGATATTGTCGTTGACCTTCGTTCAGTTCATACGTTACCCACTTTTCGAGCTTCTTTATTTTGCCGATTTGACACAGATGAACCAACTTTGTTTCATCACTAACATGAAACCCTGCTGCTAACCAGCTGTATTTTGAGATGGATCTGCTTCCACTATAGAATTTAAGTCATCGTTATTAATCTAGGTCGTAGGTCGTCCGTGGGGCTCATCCTTAAGATCGAAATTTCCAGAACGTGAGTGTTCAAACCATCGGTGCGATCGTTTGTAGTGATTGGCCCATACACACTATTGATATTGTGAGCTGTCTGACTTATGTTGGTGTCGTGACAAAATTCATATTCAAAAATAGCACGATATTTTAATTTATCTATTTTATTTTCAAGACAATCTTATGATCAAAATTTAGATACATAAAAACAAATGAAATACTGATTTTGAAATAAGAACATCGTAACTATTAAATGCGTATTGTTTTATTTTAAAATTCGAATTAGAACAGAAAGTATCGAGACTCAAAGTGGCCAGTAATAAAATCGGTCATTTCATAGGTAAACACCTAATAATAATATTTATAAGTAATTGAGTTCAGTTCTTATAAATACCTACTAGGTCACAATTTCACATCTTTCCACGATAATGTTTAATTGATAAACTCGAACCTAACGCAGCAGGTGTCCATGGGTAGCAGTAACACTTACGATCACGTGAGACTGCTTTCTCGTCCGTCTACTTCCCTATAAAAAAGTTACTACCGATAAACTTATGCCTTGGCCAATTGTCACTTTAGTTGCTAATTCTGCGATTATAGTTCTTTGCAGTTCTTTATTTCATATCTTATCCTGTAAAGAAATACCGGGCATTCTCTGTTACCACCAAGCAGAATTTACACAGAAACGGCGGGGTCATCGACCTGTCTAAACTAAATAATATAAATATATAAAGTCTATAAATAGATTATCAAGCGGGAAAATTGTGGATTATACTGTAGATACTTATTGGGGAGAAAAGCTTGAAAGGGTTGTTATTATAGGATTAATATTACTATTAGGGATTATCGTTCTTTGTTGAAAGGTCCATGAACGCTGATAAAGCAAGATAAGGTAGGTCCAATTTTATAATTCTGTTGTTAATTGAATCCTGATTCAGATGTTAATGAGAATCTTTTATACGGCCTATACTGATTTTATATGATGTGTGACTACAGATAGTACTAACATAATGAAAGGGCTGGTATTAATTACTAATGCTTTTGATGGTACCAAATTTCAAATTTCCAGCTCGCAAAAGATGGCACATTGAATCCTAATTTAAGCCAATAAAAAACGGATTTACTGGTCATTCCTGACATGACGTGCAATCCGTTACAAAATATCGATCCTGCCTTTTTTTTCTTATCTTATATGGCAAATAGCTTTTCTTATTAGGTACCTATGGTTATTTTATATTGCATCAAAACGAGTTTCAATACATTTCTTAAATAATGAAAAACATCGCGCAATTCGTAAAATTGCACATTATAATTGATCTAACATAAAAATAATGTTAGATCAACTCAAACTCCGTCTCTTTTCAATTTTAGACTTAATTTTTAATTTTAATTTTCAATTTATAGACTCCATTGTGGGTACGTGCCTTCCTCTTGAACGTTCATGCTTATTTATTTTGAAGAACTGTCATCAAGGCATACATTGAAAACAAGAGCAAGTTATTACTTGCTCTTGAAGTACCTAATAACTTATTAGTTATTATATTGAACTTATTAGTTCAATATAATGTTATTATTAACTAATATGTATATATATTATATATATTAACATACATATATATATTAACTTTTGTCATTTATTTTGTCTTTGTCATTATAGGTGTGCAATTAAGTCTAAAAGAAATAAACAACATTACAAAGAATGGTTTTTAAGAAAACCAATAAACAATGTAATGACGATATAATTTCAAAATAAAACATGTCATCTTTAGATCTAAAGTAAATATAATTAGTTCCACAATGATTTACCAAAAGGGTGTACAAATCATATATAATATAGCCTTATTTAGAGGCTGTGCCCGCAAAGCAAAAATGGAAAGTTTCAATTTTTAGGAATACATTATTAATATAAAAATAGAAAAAGCGAAACTATGGGCTGAAAAAAGTTAGCAAAGACAGTTGAAGTACCAGAAAAACATGTGATTATAAAAAACCCAATGAACGATACTAATGAAACCATTTGATGCAGTTTATAATACCCAAACCATAGATTTGTATTATGTAGAATAAAAGTTGTAAAGAAATTCTTTACACCAACTTACTTGCATCAACTTTGACACTTACACCAACTTACACAGTCTTATTACGCCATATTATTGCAAATGTTCAGCCAAACTTAGTATTCCTCACTTTTCTTTATTGTCTAAGATTAGAAAATTAGATTCAAAGGGTCTAAGCCCCACTTAACTTACTTAACTCACTTATGAACAGGCCGCTTTTATCGACCATCGACTATTTTTGTTTATCTAAAAAAGGAATAAGTGTGGAACAGAAAAATGTGACTTTCTTTGCCTACTTTTTACATTTTTTACTGCTTGTTATGGAATAAATAGAGAGTGTAATGGGACGAGGAAAACTTACTATCCCGCTTTCCATTTTCACCGCCTTTCATAATTCTTTACCTAATCTTTTACTAAATCTCCAAAATCAGGCAACGGATGTGCGGATCAGGCACGAGTGTGCGTGCCAAAGTTTGTCATTCTTGACTGATGTTGGTATGAAGTTGGCAGACGTATTATCTACTCGCCTGCTTTCTATAAAAAAATAAAAGATTAGTCAAATAATCAGTCAAGCGAGACATTTATTGAGTACTAAAGAACAGCAACCGTTTTTTTGTTTTAGACCTTGAAAAATTACAAAAATAATGTATTTTAATAATTAATTATACACCCAATTATGCAAAGAATAGTTAAACCCTAAGTTGTTCTCATTTTTCTAATTAGAACACAAGGATTTTTAAGCCGGTGCTTAACTTGCTAATTGCCAAGTAAATGCTTCCGTGGGCGTCAGTAAATGTATCTTAAATACATAAACAGCCTTCGTAGAGGTAGCAATAAAAACAAATGCCTATCGCTTGAGAGGAAAGCCCACAGAAGGGGGGAAATATGCAGACCTTCAGATTATAGAAACTAATAAATGTTTGATGAATATGAAGGGGAATGAAGGATATTAATCACGTGTATGCATAATTGATTACACAATAGCCGTTATAATTTGAGAGATTTGATGGAAATGGTATTCTGTTTGATATTTTTTCCCAAAATATATTTCTGTTAGCGGAAGTTTCAAACATTTCGCGTTTTTTACTACATTCATCGCTAATAAACGATCGTGAATCTTGTTCGAATGTTATATCAAACGTCTTCTCTTCTTAACTTCCTAGTTGTTAGGTTCTCTTAGTTTGTTTCTACTTTATGCGTTTTTCCAATAATATTATCTTAAACAATATTCAAGTAATAAACACTGTGGCCCCACACTAGAAATCCCTGCGTCATGGCTTCAAAAACACAGACAAAGATTACACGAGCCAGGTCCGAACAAAAATTTGCTTTTAAACCAATAAATGTCCGACCGGGAATCGGTTGTCATCATATTATCTGGTTTCAATACGGGAAAGTTTGTATTTTGTGGAATCAAAAGTTGAATGTTGAGCCTAAACGCAAGCCATGTTTAACTTCTAAGCGGTTTAGTCTAATTTGAGAGTAAATAAATTGTAAAAACCTTGTGACAAGAACATGAACAAAGCAGATATAAATGACCCAGAAAATGTATTTCATATGTGAAAAATGTAATAAGGGAAATTCCTTATTTCGCCGATATAATAAATCACACTGGATGTTTGGAACAAGGCATTTTGGTTATTTCTCATTTGTCTGCTACAAAATGTTTATTTAACGATATCATTGTGGAATGTCAATGTCGACATAAAGCAAAATTTTATGATTAATTAAACATATAGGTATGTATATATGTATATACGTACCGATATACGGGATTACATTTTCTCATATGAACATTTTACTAGCATGGATTTTTCGTGAGATCCTTGAATATTAAAAATTCCTGTATTATGTAGGCCCGTATCTTTCACATGACAAAATTTCACAAAAGATCAATTCGTTTACAGAAATCCGTTATTAACTTATTATATTCGTTGATATTTAATAAAATTTTACATATTAGTAATTAATTTGGATAGTAAAAGTTTATTGGATATTTATCATTCTTTTTCAACACATTTTCAACTTTATTCAACACATTGACAGATAAGGTGCCACTGAACCGTACGGGGTTATTCCTGTCCGAGGCATTAATCAAACATCAAGGGTACATCAAGGTACATCAAGAGGCAAACATCTTGAAGATTGTAATTATGACGTAATCTTCTTGTAATTATGACGACGATTTCCAAAATTGAAATAAAAATAGAAGGGGGGGGGGGGGGCACTCCTCCATTGCACGCTGCAATCTCACACCAGCTGGACGCACTCATTGAGTGATTCAGTCTATTCATTGAGTAACTTGAGTAAGTTGACCAGTCGGCCAAGTTACATCATCTCAGAGAACACTACCGTAAACTCGTCGTACTCCTCCACAAAGATTCCCTTTTTGTCCTAAGGTTTGACTGACAGAGAATGCATAAATTAGATACTCGCATATACTAAATGCTAGTAAATAGAATACGATCTACGTTCTAAGTAAAATGGTTTTTGTTCAGTTCAAATCAAGTGACACAGGTACGTTACGTACGTTTTCAACACTTCCGTGTTTTGAAAACGGGTCATTGAAATAAATGTCAGCGTTGCCAGGAACTCAGAACAATATAACTCAGACCGCATTACAGTAGATACGGGCTGGGACCGCATTCTATGGCAAACAAGTACTTCAGTTCGTCTTTTGTATATCATACTTGAGTGGTAAAATATGTGGATATATAAATAGGCCTACTTGATCTCGTTTTCTAAATACCTAATAGCGTTGCTTTTGGTTTAATTAATAATTAGGTATTAGACCCTTTCTGAATAATCATACGATTAAATAATTGAAGATACTTGAAATCTATCCCTGAAATCAAAATCAGTATATCTAGCTAGAAGAATGACGGAGTTATAGACCTTATAGAACTCAACGTTAGAAAAGATCCGCGCTACTTTGTATATTATAGTGCCATTTCATCCACGCGTGAGCAACGGAGGTCGCGACAGCTTTCCACATGAAATATTCTCAAACTCATTTTATTCTTTTTATGAATTTTATGAACCTTTATTTTATTCATTATTTTCCGAATAAGCCAAACAACCGAATAGCCCAATGCAATGCAATTTATCAGTATCCACGCTGGACATGAGCATACACATTGACTTAGGAATGCATGAGGGATGTAAGGCCTTAAAATGCCACGCTGGTCAAGCTGATTGGCAATTTCACTCTTTTAGAGGTGGTGTAGTTCCTCAGGGCTCGTGGTAGCCGCTTTGTTATCCCTTAATCGCCTTTTACGACTACCGCGGAAAGAAATGATGCTATTTGAAGAATGATGAAAGAACGCGGAAAGACTGATGAAGAGTGATGCTATTCTTTAGCCAGGCTACATCTCATGGCACGGAGGTTAAGCTTGCTTATGGTACCAAATATGCAACGCTTTGTAAAATATATTAACAAATCCCAATGGCAGCGCCAATGGAAAGAAAGCTCTCGCAATTTTTCATTTCTTTTAGAAAGTATTTAGACAAAAGTTTTAAAGCTTTAAGAGCCCTATCCAACGACATATATATAGTTTGTATATAAGGTCGGGGAAAAAGTTTCTTCGTATTTTATATACAAATTCAAGACTTTTTTTTAAAAAGTTTAATTACATTTAATTATAATATATATGTTCCGTTTTATTCTATAACTTATTGCCATCTTGTAGGTGACATGACAGGTAGTGACATGATCCCGTTGCTGTAGAAATTTTGGGATTTTTGGTCAAAAAATTGCGACGAGTAATTTTAACAGTTCTCTCTTGATGTTAACCTTACACTATCTAAAGAATTCTGAAGAGACCGAAACAAGTGGAAATCTGAGGGCGCAAGGTCAGGGCTATATGGTGGGTGCATCAACACTTCCCAACCAAGCTCTCTCAATTTTTGCTGAGTGGCCAAAGATGTGTGTGATCTGACGTTATCGCGATGAAAGAGTACATATACCCTTTCCGTTGATCAATTCCGGGCGTTTTTTTCTCAATTTTTTGCTTTAGTCTCATCAGCTGTTGGCAGTAGAGATTCGAATCGATGGTTTTGCCCTGCGGTAAGCTCATAATGAACGATGCCCTTCCAATCCCACCATATACACAACATCACCTTATTGCGCGTTAATCCGGGTTTCGCCACAGTCTGTGGAGCTTGGCCGCACTTAGACCATGATCTTTTCCGCACGTTCTTGTCGTAAGTGATCTACTTCTCATCACCAGTGATCAATCTTTTCAAAAATGGTTCGGTTTCTTTGCGTTTTAATAGAGAATCGCAAACGAGTACACGGTTCATTAAGTTTCTTTCAGTGAGCTCGTGTGGTACCCAAAAATCGAGCTTTTTTGTGAATCCAGACTTTTTAAAATGAGTCAAAACTGTTTTGTGGTCAATGCCCAGTTCATCAACAATGTCGTATCTACTTATATGCCGATCTTGCTGCACTTTTTCACAAATGGCATCAACTTTATCGGTAACAGGGCGACCGGAGCGAACTGCATCTTTAACATTAAGATTTCCTGACTGAAAACGCTTAAACCAACTTTGTGCTACTCTTACAGACACTGCATTAGGTCCATAAACGGCACAAATTTTTTTCCCGGCTTGTGTCGCATTTTTCCCTTTTTTGTAATAAAATTTTAAAATGTATCGAATTTCTTCGTTAGATTCACTCATTTTCTTGGACAGAAAAACAATTGAAAAATGGCGGGAAACAGTTTTTATTTCTTTTTTTTAAATATTACCTTTTTAATGGTATCATAACCAGCCAGGTACAAATAGTTCAATCAAAGATATTGGATCACAACTTCATACATACAAAAACGAAAAGACTTTCTCCCCGACCCGACCCCGACAACGATATTATTTTGCGATTTATTGGCACATAATTTTAGAACTATTAAATCAATAAAATTGAACTCATCCTCAAACTTAACCGGAGATACTCAAACTATTTCAATCCGTTAAGAAATGCGTCCTGCAATTTATTTGCACATTTCGTTTATTTATTAACAAACTGCAGTAACCGCGTAACCAGTCCTTTTATCACTTTTAGCACAAAGGATGTATAGCCTTAAAACGGTGCGCTCCCTTAACGCCTTTTACAACACCCACGGGAGAGGATGGGGTGGGTTCTATTGTACAACCGGTCGACAGCCACACTGTCGAGCTGACCGACACCGCACGGTGATTTCGTTAACTTGTAGACATACTGCAGTAACATTTTTTCCAAAATTCGTAAATCGTGATCTCCAGGATAGGTAAATTATTTCGAAATCTCCCTATAATAAATGTAACCCTTCAACTTAATTTTTGCTTCAATTTTACCGAGGTAAAAATATAAAGACGTAACAAAAACATTCACTCCTAAAAACCAAATAGGTGTCCTGATTCCCAAGCTCGGTTACAGAAATTTCCGTTTCATATTTTAGGTGACATATCCGTAGAGACACATTTTGACAGTCCAATTTACCCCGATAAGGATTTTCCGAACTTGCACGGTGACTTTCTTATCAAATCACGTTTTGGGGATATATACCTACTGCAACAAATTATTATGGTGATGGCATCAGTGATCTGTTTATCAATCTGTCTGTCAACAGGCACGGTAGTGCCCTCGCCAAGACTAATAAATAATCTATATAATAAAACTGTAGAACCAGCGTGTCTGTACATTGAATATATTTACCAAAAACTGATTGGGGGCGATGAAGGAAGAGTATCAGAATACAAAAAAACGATTTTGAAAATTTTTGTCTGTCTGTTTGTCTGTTCGAATACGCTAATCTCCAAAAATACGTAACGAATTTTTATGGGGTTTTGTTCAGGTTAATTAATCTTAGCTTTGCGCTTCGAATACGCTTTGTTTCATCAAAATCGGCTGACGGGAAGAAAAGATATCCCAATATAGAGTTTAAAAACTAAATATCCACGCGTACGCAATCGCGGGCACAGCTATTGTATATATAATAACATTAAATTTGTATAACGTGCGGTTACTGCGCTAGGATGAAAATATAAGGTCCTATAAAAATAGTGTGAAATATTCTAGTGTGTCATACAGTGAATTATAGTGATAATATTTATAAAAGAAAAACAACCCAAACCTGGAAAAAAATCCCGTAGATAAAATTAATTTATAAAGTTGTTCAAAGTATACAGTATAACACATCCACGCGCGCAACGGTTCCCCTTCCAAATCTTATTATTACATTCTTAAAAAAAAATCCATTAAATTAATCAAATAATCACTTAATTGACTTAAATTTGTCACCAATTTATTTTATTTTTAATACATGTACCTATTTTTTTTTTGTTTGATATCATAGTTTTTGTCTAATTGTCATATTAAAATAGTTTTCTTCACTATTTTGATAGGACCATATAGACGTTAATAATTAAGTCGTGGCATTTTTATCGATTTAAATTTTTTATTGTGGATGTTGATTAGTTGATTAATGTCAAATTTGATAATAGCCATCTTTTGACCTACTGTCATATGATTCAATCATTTGAGACATCATATTTAGGTATTTATTCAATCATATTTAGGTTTGTAAATAACAAAATGAGTACGCGTTCACATTAGAATATTTGCGGTGACGTAATATCGTAACGTATCAGCACAAAATCTGTCTATGTGACATTACTGTCTTTATTAACTTTAAAAAAAAAATTGTTATATACTAGCTTCGTTCGCGGTAAGGATTTAGAACTGATTCGGAACTATACGCATGCGCAGTTCAAATAATGCCGTTCGCGGAACACACAATTCAGAATTTCTAGTTACAGTTCTGTGTTCGCGGAACCGTCGAACTCGGTTCAGGATCGGTTCAGAATCAGTTCTATCAGTTTTATAACTTTGGCAAGAATCGTAGTTCTAGACATGCGCAGTTTTTACCTAACGACATTTGACATACATGCTGCGGCTATATTCAGTTGGTTAGAAACTAATAAACTGGTTAAATAGTTAAATAAAATATAAATTTTATTAATTTATTAAGGGTTAAATAAAATATGGTTAGTTTTGTTTGTTGTTTATATAAATAAGTTTATATAATACTCTAATAAGAGTAATGTGTTTTGGTGGGTCCACTTAAATACTTGCCAACTTAGGGGTTTTCCCCCCAAATTTAGGGGGTAAATAAGTGGGATGGGTTTTTTTTAGGGGTTTTATATTTTTAGGGATTTTTTGACTCTTCATATATTTTTTTGAATATATATTTTTCATATATTATGTGAAAGTATAGGCCCTGGGACAATCCAAACTATAATAGCTAATCATATTTATTTGTTGACCTAGCGACTTAACGACATCTAGTACAAATATATTACAACTACTCTGTGGTGACTGGTGGTTATTGTGCCTATGCTTACTGGAAATACATATGTACGTTGATTATTGTTTACTTGTTTAATTCGATTTTGTTGTTGTACTGCTGTGCCGACAAGCAATTTGTTAATGATGCCTAAAGAAACTAAAAATAAAAAAATGTACCTACAGTCAGAAGTACACGTAGATTTAGGAAACAGATCCAGATTTAAAAGGTAAAGAAATTTCATTGCATTTTTGTAATTTATATTTTTTCTTTTATTATATATTTTTTTAGGGGGATTTCTAAGTAATTGGGGCGATTTTGAGGGTTTTTGACTTAAGCTTTAGGGATAAATATTTTTGAGAGTTGGTAACACTGCCGATGACAGTAGATCGTACGCAGTTTGGTTCCGAAATCGTTCGCGGAAATAAAAATCACGAATCGGTTTATAACCGCGCATGCGCTCTACTACGATTCCAAATTAGTTCAGTACTAGTTCCGAATTAGTTCTGAATCCTTACCGCGAACAAAGCTATTGTAACATCTGATTTTTAACATTAACAATAAAAAAACATAAAGCAAATAAATAGGGCATGGAAACATGACAGAAAGCAATAAAACATGTATATTTTTTAAGATTTCACCAAAGTCACAATGTCGGGATTAACGTACGAGAAATATCTTATAAATCTAGATGATTTAATAGGTTTTGACCGTAGTAATTTGCAGGAACACAATAAAAATATTTTGGATATCTCTTTACCAGATTACGAAAAATAAATTAAACACCTAATCCGTCTAAGTACGATTTCATGAAAAGGGAATTCTTATGTGGTGTCAGGTGACGGTATAATGCCCGCTCCAAAAAAATACTCGCCATTGAACATTATCCTGTTCCAAAAAACTCTAGTGAAATTAAGAGTTTCGTGGCTTCTGTCCATTACTAACGAAAATTTATCAAAGGGTCTGCGGAAATTGCCTATCCTTTAAATTATCTTTGTCATAAAAATGTACTTTTTGTTTGGGATAACAGCTGTCAAAAATCATATGAATCGTTAAAGCTAGGGATATTGTAGGACAGGTTGTCCTACAGTATCCAAATTGTATTCCGAAAACAATCAATTTGTCCTACAAACTCATGCCTCGGGTTTACAGTCTCAGTGCAGTGTTAAGTAATGGTGATTTACGGCTGGTAGCATTCGCAAGCAGAAATTTAAATACGGTCGAAAAGAATTACACAACAGTGGAGAAAGAATTACTCGCTATTGTGTGGGCAATAAAGTACCATATATACTATATACTCGACACATTTTAGACCATACTTGTATAGGTGTACCTTTAAAATTTGCACAGATCATAAACTATTAGTTTGTTTAGTATGTGGGACTAAACTCATAAAATGTAGGTTGGTGTTAGAAGAGTCTGCTTTTTGTATAGAGCATGTGAAAGGATTCTACAACATGGCTACAGACACTTTGTCGAGATCATCTGTCACATCTAAATATTTAAAGGACATAAATGATGGCATAATAAATGTAATGACTCGAGCACAATGTAGAGCTCAAACCCAGTATTTGCACAACTCTCGGGTGACTATGGATCCTACTGATGATTGGTCTGATGAGCCAAGAACTATATAAACCGAAGGATTGTGTAGAACTTAGGTTTATAGACGCTCAGAGTTATTTTTTTTTTATTCACCATGATCAGATTATAAAAAAACATTTTTTTAATCGATATACATAGTATGAATACCTCCAGGGTTTAACCGTATTACCGAAGCCGTTTCTTAAATATACTCGTAACTTTCTGTCAAAAAAATGTTGTTACAACACGTTGCGGCATTATATGCAACCATTGTGCTATTTCGGCGTGGCTTGTAACTACATATGTATTCAGGATGTCCAGTAAATAGTGGCCAAGCTTGAAACTGTTGATAGGCCAGCTCATGTCCTATCGGATGATCGCAATTAATTAATATTAGTGAAAAGGCGCATGGGTTTCGAGATATTGGCCATTTGTTATTTTTTTAAAATTTGCACTTTTGGACAGGAATTTACGTGCCGCAGCTACAAATGAAGGAAAATTCACATTCTGTTTTGTGTTTATTATTCTGAAAGAGTTGTTCTGTTAAACGTAAATCAATATTTTTCATTTACTGTTATTGTATCTTCGAAAAGATAACGTTTGTCTCAAGTTAAGGTAGAACCTTCGTCTACTAATTTGAATTTGACCTTCACTTACCAAAAAAATCCTTAGTGGCCAACTATTTAAAAAAAATGCCTAATTAATGTAGATTCCAAAATGGTATAATACATGCGGTTTCCTCTTTTAGGAATTATGATATTGCTATTAAAATATCAAAGGAGCTATTTTTACCAAATTAGAATTTTCAACAAAATTAAATATTTTTTAAATAGATTTATTTTATATCATAATTTATTCATCAAGGCATGTGAGGGATTAGGTATGTTATGGGCGTTACGCTTTTACAATACAGCAAAATATTCTTATCTGGACGCACCTTTAGTGACTCGAGTGCATAGTTTTTTTACATCAATGGGTGACAATGGGGAACACAATTTATAAGTTATCAAATGCGATCGTGCGTGAATCAATATTCGCGATTTATTTTTAGCCGGCCTCGAATTAGCCTGTTTGATATTCTGTGACACTTTCGGCTTGTTTAAAAAGGGATACGGCCCATGACATAGTGACAAACCATTTGTGTAGGTAATAAAAAACAAATTGAACATTTTCAAATTATCTTTATAGGCGGTGGAAAATGCCCAGTCGATTAAAATCATACTTGATAAATACAAAGCACAATAAATTGATATCTTTATGGATAAATACGTCAGTAACATTTTATGTCAAGTAACTCGGAATCGTGAGCAAAATGTATGATTTCAAGTTTCGGGAATAGATCGGTTATCCATTATATTAGTGTTGCGGAAATGAGCGCTCAAAGTGTTGTAAAAGTAAGCACTAATGATCCTTTAAGAGTCGAGCTCTTCTATTTGACATTTCACACTGTATGTACTCTAGACTTTATTTATTTTTGTTTGACATTTTTAATTATTATATAGACTAATTTGTTAATTTAAATATGTTATAATTATTATTATTTGCACCGTTATATTTGTACGCCAGAAATGGCTAGTGTGACATATCACATTAATTATATATACCATCCTGTAAACTCACTTTATACAAATAAATGATGGATTGATTGATTGGCCTACCAAATTTTTAACATTTGTTTTAACTTGAGTTTAAAATGGTTAAAGTTCTTAAGATTTATTAACACTGACTTTGTTTATTAGCGTATAGTTTAGTTTATTAGCGTATTGTCAGAATCCATAGTCCTCGCGGACAAGCTAATATTATCGAAATTATGACGCGATTACATAACACGGTAGGTAGTTATTTTAATTAGGAAACACTGCGATTATGTAATTCCATATTATGAATACAAATATGATATACATATATATATTTAATTATTATTATTATGGAGGCCAATAAGCCGCTTTTATAAAAAAAAACCTATAGGGATATTTAAGAACCAAAAAATTCCGTATTTCCTCGATTCGGAGGTGTCGCGTACCTGTCGGACCAAAAATCATTTTATACCGCGAACCCGTAGGCTGTGGAACGAACTGCCTCAAGAGGTCTTTCCAGTAAGCTACAATATGGGATTCTAGATATGGATTCGGCGGCGCACCCGCATAACCCGTGGTGTTGCAGGTGTTCATGGGCGGCGGTAACACTTACCATCACTTGGGACCGCTTGCTCGTCCGCCTACCTCAGTATAAAAAAAGAAACAAGGTGAATTTGATGCCATAGACTGATAGATAATTCCATAAGGCACTCCCACTATATCCTATTCCCCAATGTACGTACGTGTTTCGGTAATGATTAAGATATATCAGTGTCCATTAACCATTTTCACGTTTGCCATTCTGGACTGATGTTGGCATGTATCGCGGGTGTGCACGGGCGACAGTATCCACTTACCACCAAGTGGACTGTATGCTCATCTGCCGTCTTCTTGCTATAAAAAGGGCATAGTTTATTAAGCAACGTTTGGGTTGAGCGAGGAGGTAATTGATGACTTATCAGATGCAATGAAATGTATATAAATAAATAATGAATAAAGTTTTAAAATATATAATTAAGGAACAGTTAAATAAAGTAGGAGTTAAAAGAATCCCCAAGCCTTTTAGGCTTGGGGTTATTATACTGGTTATTATTATTAATAACCAGGCCCTAAGCGTTCCAGAAACTCTCGTACGGCATATGGCAATTACTTAGAATTATCCTAGAATACAATAGGCTAGAATTTGCCTAACATTATCACAAATATTATTTTTTTGATCTATACGTTTCAAGTTATTTAAAAAGGAATAGACACCGAACGTGACATCCATTCCTGTAATAGAAAAAATCTCTCGGTTTTACGAGAGCCCGCGAAGTGTTCGCGACACTACGCCCTAGAATAGAAATCGTCTCGTTATTTGTCAAACCTAAATTTCATTTTATCCATATTCTAGCATGGGTTAAGTATTTTTTATTTAGATTTCTCTATTTCTGACAGAGGAGAAATATAAAAATGAAGATAATCGTGTTAAAAATCGCTGTAATAGATTATAGATAATTCTGTAATTTATTGAACTCGTTTTACTTATAGAACTTTATTCATTTTTTTTTATAAAAAAATTGGCATACGAGTGGGCGGGCCACGTGATGGTAAGTGGACACCTACAAGACCAGGGAGGGGGCTTGCCGTGCAAAATCCTGTTCACAGCTCTCTTGAAGAACTCCATATTGTAGCGTAACAGAATTACCTCAACTGGCAGTATATTCCACAACTTTCGAGTTAACGATATAAAATGAGCCAATTTCGACGTTGGGCACAGTGAATAATAACTTATTGAGTTCGGTATTGAATTTACGCTTACAGACTAGCACTGTAAATCCTTAGACCAAATCAAAAGGAGGAAGATACTTACTTACCGCGCGTGGTCCGAGTCCAATGGACCTGCTTCGTTTAGTCACCGATAGAACAGCGACTTGCTTGCACGACAGTTTTGTAGTGGAAAATACATTTTAAAATGCCTTCTTTTGCATTTATTTAGTGCACAAATCACTTAAGGATCAAAAACAAGACACATGGAATCACTTTTCACGCGTAAGTACACCAAAAAGTAATAAATTATACAGTTTTTTTTTAAATTATTAGCATATTTGGCCATTAATAAGTGAGCGAGATCAAACTTTCGACCGGAAAGTAGTGCTTGCCTCGCTTGTGCTACTGTCCAAGCTCATCGCTCTATCTCTGTCTTTCAGTGTCGTACAACGTGGCATCAATAACAGCCGTACGAGTTTGTGTGCATGTAGTTGTGCATTCGTGCCTATTTTCAGTTGACGCAATGTAAGAACTTACCGTATCTTCGCCTTTTGCTGTGATCTAAGTGTAAATCTCGGGAATAGACTCGCCACTGACGTTACATACGAACGGGATAGTATCTCAGTCTGACTTTTATTGTCATAATGAACAGATAACTAAAAGTACAAATCTCGTTGACATTCGGGAGACGACTGGCGAGTACAGTGTAGAAATTTTTTTTTATAGAAAAAAGGCGGCAGACGAGCATACAGTCCACCTGATGGTAAGTGGATACTGTCGTTCATGGACATCCGCGATACATGGCAACATCAGTCCAAAATGACAAACGTTGGCACGCCCCAGGATGCGCTGCCTACCTTTGCAAATTAAGGAATGGATTGGGAGAAAGGGTCGGGAAAATGGGGAGGGATAGAATGAGATGGGAATACATTGGGGAAATACGATAAAGTAGGAAATGCAATACATTTCAAAGTAGTCTTCTGTGAGAGAGGGGTAACGTGGCCAGTCGAGTGCGCCCAGCGGCTGTGGGAATTCAGCTTGTGTTCTCCCCCTATAAGTGATGCTTATAGGGTGACGACTACAGTGACGCTATATACAAGTTGCTGACAGCGTAAAACACCGTGCGCGTTCTGCGTGCACTGTGTCGGCACTGTGTCTTTATAAAATGTACAGACAAAAGTTGTAGAGCCTTAAGAGCCTTATCCAACAACATTTTATTTATATTTAATTATTTTCGTTGTTTTTTTTTAAACTACATCATCCGTAATTTTGAAACAACTGAACCGATGTGTCTCATTTATGAACTTAAACGAAATACATTGTATATCTACTGATATACCCAAGCTATTTTCGTACTGTATTCCATTTCAATGGATTAAGGAATGCGCTCTGCTGTTTGTCCATAAATTTCGTTATATCCCATATAATATGCAGGATAACCGACGAACCTTTCACGAAGCCCGTATATTATAGAAAGTGTGTCCCAACCCCAACCTTTCCCGAAACATGAAACCATGGATTCTGTTCATATTTCTGAGGTAATAGACATGTTGTGACGTATAATAATATTTTTAAAAATACATTTTCCTTATACTTTGTGTTTAGTAAATTTGTGTGAAAATTTTATAAAAACTCAAAAAATAAGTGTTTTGCAAAATTTTCATATTCATTGGACTCAGATTAGTCCCGAACCCTAAAATCCTGAATTGTACCGGGCGATGGTACCTATTCATCAAACACAAAATTGTTAATCATACCTATCTTGTTTTATTAAAAACGAACATCCCATTATCAATAATAAACGAAACGAAACCAACTCTAGAGTCTAACTCGCTAGAGAAGTCCCTTGTCAACGCCATCTGTTTACACATTTACCAGAATTCCAATCATGATTCTAAGTTAATGGCCGTGAAAATTTTACAAATTATTTGAATTAAATTTTTAGAAATTCTTTACTTTTAAGATTTCACCCAATTTTCTATACAAATTTGTCGAATATAAAGCCAAATGTATATATATATATATAGTCAAGATGTAGAGTTTTTTTTCGAAAGTGGTGATCTCCCTAATACCTTCTAACATTTGGCACGATTTTCCTTTATGACCAGCTTCTATCATCTATCTAAGGCCTACACCTTATTCGGTTAATCCTGATTGAGTATTCTCTTCTATTCGTAACTATTGGTGGCCTGTTCTTTCTAGTTGCCTATGCCTATCGCTTTCGCTACTTGATTTATTATCCCATCTACCCATCTGAGCTAAGATTTTCACCGAGCTCTCCGTCCCTCCTGTTTGCTATTCAATTATGTCCAGCTTACAACAGATGAAAATAAACAAGTCATCAATATGCACGCCGCGCCGCTATTTGAGGATAGAATTTTGGCGCACCAAAAATGGTAGGCGTACGTAGAGGCGAACTGTCACAATGTTTTATTGTTCGTCTAATTTTAGATCACTGGCCATTGTAATAAAATAATTACACTGCTGTTACCATTATATTTTGCACAGTAACTGACCTTAGTCATACTGAATGAATTAAAAAATAAAAAACGTGTGCGGTCAGGGGACCCCCCCGTCAGGAACGAAGATCCTCACGCATTGTTTTTTAAACTACGAATGTAATTCGAAATAAAATCTGTATAGTTTATGTATTTCTTTTTTATTTTGTATTATATTTTCAATGCAAATAATTTAAAATAAGGAATGAAATCAAAAATTAGGTTATACAACCGGTCACGCACTAGTCTGCACTCGTTCTCGATACTCGCACGCACACACACACAGAGAAAGAGAGAGGCGTATGGAGGGAGTAAAATCTTACGTGACGTTACATTTTCTCGCGAATCACACCTACCGCAAGCCGCGTATAGGAACTTAGTTCCAATAATGATGAGTCTACACTAATATTAAACAAGGCCAATGGTATGTGGCCGTCAGAAAGTTTGTTGTCAGCATCTCTTCCCTGGTGTAGTAAAATGCGACTAAGATAACAAAGCCGTTACCATATTAAAGGATTGGACTCTCCGGTGTACAGCAGTGGACGAAAAAAGAGCTGGTTACGGTTACGATCTTTGCAATTGCTAGAAATATTCGAAATCTCTCTAAAAGTTTCAATAACCAATGTGTTTAAAAGTTTTTCTCCACTAAAGACCTCTGAAAGTAAATTTAACCAAATTTTGAAGATTTATTCGCTACGGACACATCGCTAAGAAGAACACGGCCTTAATTCAATGATTATAAAAATAAATTTTAATTCAAG
Source organism: Sesia apiformis (assembly GCA_914767545.1). Lineage (NCBI taxonomy): Eukaryota > Metazoa > Arthropoda > Insecta > Lepidoptera > Sesiidae > Sesia > Sesia apiformis. The sequence goes on along the minus strand of OU611970.1, from coordinate 5,800,653 downwards.
GCTTCCGAATAAACGTAGTTACCTACCTATATTATAGAAATATACTGAAAAAACGACTGATTAAACTGGTAGCAAACAAATTTGTTTATTGTACTTGCTGGAAAACATGTTTAAAGCCACGTGTTCGCTAAATAAAGGTGTACACAATATACAGATTTTTAGCTCATGAATATATTTACAAAATATTAACTTGTATCAAAATTAAAACTCAACAATATATGGCAAATCAACAATCTACTATATGGTAAAATAATATACCTACCATCAGTAGTTAAATAAACTAATAAACTAACTTAAACGTAGAGCAGTTAACTTAGTTAACTGGGGTAGTTGCGATTTTTGACTTTTAACAGAAACCTGCAATGTACCTACTGTACGGTGTCTCCACTTTAATATGATCTTTTTACATATATCATCACTATTTTTTCGGAATTGCAAAATTCTTGTGGGCCTAATCGCCTTTCAAGAGTCATCGGACATGTATGGTTTAGAGCGAGCGCAGTAGGCGCTCAGCCAGGAGCAAAAAGTGTGTGCAACAGAGTTGCTGCCTAAGATCTCCTTCCGCCGGTGTACCGGCGCGCGGCGGGGCCTTGCTTTGGGAGGGTACCGCAGGATCGCGAGTCGGTGATAAGCGCCCAGGCAGGTGCCGATACCTCGTAAAAGTGTTAGCTGAAGGCCGGTGTATGTTGACGATGTAGCAAGGGTGGCAAATAAAACTCACTAGTTCGCTACGCACGCTTTAAATAGACTACTTCAGAGAGTTGTAACTAAGTGGAGTTAGAGGCGACCATCACACCATCCTGCAACTATTGTGCTCTCGCTCTAGCGTTTATTCTTCTCCGATTTATACATACATGTTATAAATTTGTCTGTGGTCTGTGGTCAAGGCATCACAACAGGCATCTCCACGTGTCCCGCCCAATTACTTTTGCCGTTAGTTCACGGAAAGCGCAGATCAAATATTATCGGTGGCCTTATATTAACATACTAGTAGGTAAATTGCGTAGGACAGTTAATCAGTTAATTTAGAATGAAGGCTCTCAAAGGACATGCCATCAAATAATATCAAATAATCATATTTCATGTTTAACACATAATACTTTGCCGAATACTAACAGAATACTGTTCGTCGTTGTTATTATTTCAATATCTGACAAATATAATGGGACAAATCATACCGTCAGCAGATGAGTAGGTAGGATATCATTAAACATAATGTTGTCGTCTTGATAACAAGCAAGTGAGGCTTTTCTCAAGCCCACTCAGCTGGAATAAGAAATATAAACACAATTTAATTTGTTTTGTAGTTATTTTTTCCTTTTAATCCAAAAGAAAAATGTTACTACAAAAATACGGATGTTTTCGCATTTCCACAAAAGCTTACCTTAATCTTTAATAATATAAAATGAGAATTTACTCTCGGCGTAGGATTTAACTAATAAGAAACTTGTTTATATAAATTCAAGAGAAGAAAGCTTAACATGTTGTTTATAAATTGTTATTATTTTTTGTTGGGAGAAGAGAACGAATGATGTTTTGATGTTTTTGAACTAATAAGTCGATTTTATAACAAGTAATAAGTTTTTTACTATATAAACAATTTTTATTATGTTTTTTATTATTACATTATGTTGCCGATGTGCCGTCGGCTGGGTTTAGAGTACCACCACCCATTTCTATCTCCATTCTAACCTGTGAGTGTCGTAAAAGGCGACTAAGGAATAACTAAGCCACTACCTCAAGCCCTGAAGAACTACACCAGATCGGAAAGAGTGGACTTGTCAACCCGCTTGGCCAGCATGGATTTAACGGCCATATTCGTAAATCCCTTATTCACAAGGCGATGTGCTTGTAAAGCAGTGGATGAGAAAAGTACAAATAAAAGCATCACTGTGCATGGATAATCAATTTATAATCGATTTTGATTTCTCTAAACATGCTGTTTAGAGTACATAATGCATAGATAAGGGACGAGTTGATAAGACAATGTTTATATAGCATAAATAACGGTTAGACTTCCCTTTTCTTTCTACTTCCCTTTTCGGAATAACTTCAATACTTAAATCAAAAACTAAATATAGTGTTTGTATGGTTTGTTATAAATATTAATAAAGCTATTATTTTGGTGTACGACGACAACCTTTCGCTCAGATTTACTCATTTACTCCATTTACTCATTTATAATAATTAATTTTAGCGTTTATTTTCAAAGTGTGGGTGACATGCATAATTTATTATAATTAATTTTAGCGTTTATTTTCAACGCGTTGGTGATTGCATTATTTAATATAATTAATTTTAGCGTTTATTTTCAACGCGTCGGTGACATGTATAATTTATTATAATTAATTTTAGCGTTTATTTTCAACGCGTTAGTGACTTGCATAATTTATTATAAGTAATTTTAGCGTTTATTTCCAACGCGTCGGTGACATGCATAATTTATTACGTTGTAAAATAATTACTTAATGTTTAATGTGGGTGTAGAATATCGTAATTGATATGACGTGAATTTCGTAACACGAAACTTGTCGTTTCCCCCCTAAGGAGCCTGCCTTACATTTGTTGTCGCAATTACTTATGGCGTCTTATTTCCTACATCAATTTTATTGTATAGTTATATCTTTTGACATGATAAAAAAAATGTTCGTAGATGCATATATCGTTTGCTTGCCTTACTACATCATAACGTACTCGTAGGTACCATAAACCTGCCTTTCCATTATTAGCATTTAGCATTCCATTATAACCTTCTCTCAAGTTTCACTATCACACAATAAATATCTTTCGCTCTTCTCGTAGAACTATTATCAGCAATTCCCTTCAAGTCACCGTTCCACTTTTTATAGAAAGAAGGTAGCCATCGACGACCTGGTGGTAAGTCGGCAATGTCTCCATTCTCCCTTGGGAAGAGGATAGGCTGGGAAGTATAATGAGTATAATGAAGTGAAAGGTTTCCGTTATCCCATTATACTCTCAACTCCATGGGATGGATTGCATAATCGATGGGATAGGATGGTGTGAGAGACTTACAACATTACGCTCTTTACGCTATGGTATGGAATGAAAAATTGCGAACATAATGAAATGACAGATTCCCAAATATACTCGCTATTATATGAGATGGTATGGAATTACAAATGGACTCTAGCAATCTCCTACACTACATTTCCTGATAGACCACGTACTTTGTACAGACCGCGAATAGGGATGTGGTCTTTATTCTATATACATAATTATTTTTTTTATTTTGCGACCTATATGGCCATTACCAGTTCAGGTTTATAATCTTATTCATAACAGTAATTTATTTATGTTATGATTCAAAATCATAACATCTTCAATATTTATTCAATAGTTTAAAAAATATATTACACTAGCAGTGCCCCCGACTTCATTCGCGGAATTTAGAGGGATTCCCGTGGGAACTCTATTACGGATCTGGATAAGAGTAAGTATCCTAAATATTAACCCGGCACATGAGCTACAACTATGTCAAGTTTCATTCAAATCCGTCTAGTAGTTTTTACATGATGTACCTACGTTCAGACAGACAGACAAAAATTTAAAAAATGTTTAAATAATGTTAATTGGCTCTGTGCCGTTTGTACATTATACACTGCAACGACTTATTTTTTAAATCTTTCATGTACAAACACCGCTCTATTCGATTTTCTTATATGTATGTGTATATTGGAGTCCATTAGAAGACGTACACTAATTTGATAAAGGTTCATAAGGACAAAAAGAACAAATGGATTACAGAAGAGGAACAAATTAATTAATTGAAACGAAAATATTTCGCTCTTACATATTGTATACGTATATCTCCAGACAATTCTCTTTAAAAGCCTTGGAATGTTTCATTATCCATTATGTGCAAGACAAAGGGCGTAAGTTTCAGAGATAAGATTAATTAGGAGAATCAATTATACAGTGGAGTAAGAATTCACTCGGCAGATTGTTAGTCTGTGGTAGAAAGAATATGTATGTACGCTCGGCAAAGAAACTGGTCACCCTAATGTTGATAGTCCGTTGCACGTCATAGGATTACTGTCCATTGCAAGAACAATCTGACATTAACTACTGCTGTCTTTTATCATTGCAATGACGTCACTGCTTTGCTGCGTGTTCTTAGTTTGAATGTATGGAACTAATAGTAATATATTTTGAGATTTTTTTTTGTTTTATAATATGCTAAGATAAATCCCCTCCGATGTATTTTATCTTTAAAACTTTGTTCTACTCGATTCATTTTCATTTTATTATAATGAACAATAAAATACCTACCTTTTTGCTTTATAAAACCAAAAACCACGTGATTATATTACACTATGTAACTCGATCTAAAGACTACAATGGTTCCAAACGGACCAGCATAATGAAAGAACAGGAAACACCCTTGTTATCCACTTTCTTGGCCACTGGGCCATAACTAGGTACATAAAATTATTTATTTATTTAATATCTTCTTTTATCTATATACATATCTATTATCAAAATGATGATGAATATGCCAGCTTCTAAACTGCATAAAAACTTTTTCTTTGACCTAACATTATTGTTACGTTTCAGGCTTTTATACTCGTACATAAAATTGAGGGTGGCTCGATGCAGAAGTCCGGGAGTGCACTTCCGTGTCATTTTTACAAAATTTCGAAAATACATCAAAGATTACATATTTACGGTAACATTATTAAAGTTTAAATACCTGAAATTAACCTGATTTATTTAGTTTCAAAATATGTCAATATTTTTGCAATCAGGCCTTAATAAATACCAAAAAAGTTGAAAAATAGTTTCCTAATGTTTACATTTCCAGATTTTCCAATGTTCCAGTGGCGTGAATTAGAGGATAATTAAGTCATAGTTAAGATTAATAATACATAGTTAAGATAGTTAACTGATAAGTAAAACTGTTTGTTAAGAATTTACAGTTTAAAACTTTACACACTCGTAGATAATGTTTGCGTTTTCATTCTGAATATCGAGATATAACTCCAATCAACTTCACGGGAACTATCAAGTATCGAAAGATTTATTTTAATACAAAGTGATACAACATTTTAAATTTATTTAAAATTGTACATATATCTCAAGATATCAACTTATATATGAAGTGCTTGGGTTGGATATTACTATCCAATAACCGGTCATCACTTACCATACTTCTGATATTTATTTATGATATCTGATCTGATACTCCTTATCAAAAAGGGCACAAGTGCATTTTGATGACATTCGAGAAAAATGCGTTTGTTTTAATTTTTCAATCCCGCAATTAGAAATCAAGCTAAGAACTTGGAGTTTTGGATATAATAAATAGAATGACTATTATTTATTATCTTTGTATATTTTAATTTCTGAATATAATGTTACTTATGCTTTCGTTAAAAATTTCCCGAAACTAAGTATTCGTCTGCCACCTTTTTATTATATAAGAAATCTACAATTTTCTGATTGTGAAATAATTCTGTTTATAAACGTAAATACAAGGTTAGTATCTACATGTCCGGAGACATGTCTCTAGAGTCTAGCTACAAATGGAGTTCATATGTGAACAATGCACGGCGCACAGTCATATTTGGAGGTATGACGTCAAAAATCCGTTTCAATCGATTTATAAATAGGGATTGATTGAATGAATGAGAGACGTAAAATCGTTAGCGATTTGCAAACTGCTGTGCTGGATTATGGACATCATTATATTGTTCCTACGTAGTTCGCATACTTAATACGGTACAGATAATTTACAGACCATACATAATAGTAACTAAAGCCACAGCAGAAGCAAAAAGGCTCAAATCTCAGACAAACATTTCTTCTTTTAAACAAATTATTTGAACGGCCGGAGATCGGTTTGCACAACAGCAACTGGGTAAATCGACCATCTGATAAAAAAAATTCTGCTTCCACAAAAAGAATCATAAACTTTGAATTCTTTGAGAGAATTAAGTATTCATAAAATCTATTAGAAGGGTTTTTTCTTATTACAATATGTAGTAAGTAGTTAGACAAGCTTTTATTTATCGAATATATGTATGTAGGACGTGGACAATCTAAAATATGTTCTTATGGGAAAGTACGAGTATATACGAGTATTTTTTTTATGGACGATGTCGACAGACGGGCCATACAGTCCACCTGATGGTAAGTGGGTACTGTAACCTATGGATATCCGCGACACATGCCAACATTAGTCCAAAATGACAAACGTACGCACGCTGTGCGAAACGTTCGCGGATGTGCTGTCTACATTTGGAGATTAGGAATGGATTTGGTGAAAAGGAATTGAAAATGGGGAGGGATTGGATGGGATGGGAATGGGCTCTGACACATCTCACTCACTACCGAAACACGTACGTACATTGGGAAAATAGCATAAAGTGGGAAATGTAGTATATTTCAAGATAGTCTTCTGTGAGAGAGGGGCCAGTCGAGCGCGCCCAGCGACTGTTGGACGTGCACTCTCCCCCAAGCAACTACAATAACATTTTCTACAATTTTCTACAATAACAAGCATTTCTTGCTACCAAAGAAAGGAATAATAGAAATCGATGTTAAACAACAAATTGAAAATTGAAATATTCGTAATTTTCGGCACCATGTCAACTCATGTGGATATCATTTTACTCGTAATTGCAATCTGTCGTATAATCGATACCTGTACGGTCGTTACTATACGATTTTCCGAACAAATTGAGAAACCTTCCTCGTCTAAATAAGCTCTTAGGTACCATAAATCCCTTTTTCCCGGAAATCGTTGACAATGAGGTGTGACCCCAATCGTACGTATCTTTCCGTTACGGCGGTGTCACGCCGTGTTTACTCACTTACACTTGTCGTAAAACACGTGGTGTAAAAAAGGAGCTTGTGCCAAAATAAAAACAAATGTTTTTATAAAGTAGCTGACAGAGAGTTATGCGCTCCACCTGGTGGTAAGCGATAATCAGCGTGTTTTTTCAGTTATCTACATAAGATTTACATGTAAAATTAACTCCTCTGTTTGGGTGAGCTTGTCAGCAATAGATTGGATTAGTGCAGTGCGTTTAAGAAAGGATTCGCAGCTGTCAGTCTATGTACTCGTACATAACGCTGAACTCTGGCTCTATTGTGCCACGGACGCCTGAACATTTAATACCAGTTTTCGTCTCGTCAGTCATGTCCGTGCATACGCCAAGAAGTGTAGACATTGTCTAATTAATTTTTGATTAGTAATTAATAAATCGATTAAGTTTTGATTAATTTAAATTCAAGCGATTACTTGTAGTTAATAAGAAACTGATCTGTTGCAAATAAATAATTATTAAAATCATATAGGTATATTTTTCATTACCTGTTCAAAAAAAAAACAGATATTTACAAAATGGATCTATCAAACCGATAATTCCAATGTCCGGCTAAATTATTCCGTCTAAAATTGTTTGGTCTGTATCTTTAGAAACGCCTTCCAATGACCTAATTTTACTGTATTTTTTACTGGACTTCATTTTCATTTTCTTATTTTTCTTTTTATTCAAAACATTCGATAACATGTCTTCTGAATGAAGGCTTAGACATACAGAAGTGATCGACACTCAAAAATGTGGTGTTGAAGGACATTTGTACTCTGGGTATTATAGAATTTTGCGCGTAATTGCTGTAAGAAGGAGAAACATGAAATAGCTCAATATGCCTTGTTCGTTTGTATGGTACGTACAGTTGCAATAGATGGGATGTCAATTCCTGGCAGTCTAGAGAACCGCGACATACGTCATATAGCAGTAGCATTTCAAGTAGATAACATCTATCAACTAAACTCATTAGATTGTGTTTTTTACAAGACTCCGCATTATTGTCTGACAAACTTTCTTTGTACCCAAGTTTTGCCCAAGTAATTGTTCTAGCAGCTTGTATAGATTTACAGAGATTGTTTTTAATATTAGATAGCAAAAAATATAATTATCAATTGAATATTTCGATATTCAACATAAAAACCTTTTAAATATGGTACGACCAATATGCGTGTAATAGAGTGGGACGATCAAACACTGGCGATGGCGACTTGAAGGTAGTCGCCGGTAGTGGTTATATGAAAAGGGCGGGAAACCGTGTATGGAGCCGGCCCTTGGGGGAGACCTATATCCCAGCAATGGAAACGACCAAGTATTGCATCTTTTTTATATAGAATAGATGTCAAACGAACGGGCGAGTCACACGATGGTAAGTGGTCACCGCCGCCCATGGACACCTGCAGCACCAGGGGGCTTTGTAAATGTTAAAACAGGGTATGATAAAACAGTTGTTTTCGACCTATCAACTCTCCCGCCATGCAGCAAGAAATACAAATGCTTGTTACGTCGGTTAAGAATTTAACCGAACGTAACATTCATTAGGTACAAATATTACAATAATTATTTATTCACACATCGTAAAATCGCTTCGTATTCTATACGAGTATATTTTACGAAGCATTTTATTATCTTTGTTTAAGGTTGCAGGGGAGTGAAAAGCGATGATTCAGTGTCGTAAAATGGAGGGTTCTTACCACGAAAAGGTTTTATTTATGTACTCGTACTTATCTAATGCAGAGAAAGCGAGATTTAATGTAATACTTAAATCTGAAGACAGAAGATGCATAGATACCGAGGTATCGGCACCGAATACGTTTTCGTTCCTCGTAATGTCGAAATTCTGAGTCCATAGGGTTCTAGTGCCCAGTGTGGTTGCAGTTGGGGAATAAAAAGCTATAATTCAGTGTCGAAAAATGTAGGGTTCTTACCTGAAGGTGCGAAATGTTCCTTAAGATCACCAAATATAGGCAGTGAATCCGGGGGGGGGGGGGGTATGCTAACATGATTTTAGCACATATCGCTGGTGTCCACGGGCGACAGTATCCATTTATCACCAGGTGAAACGTTTGCTGCGTTCTTTCTATAAAAAGTCACTCAAATTAATATTTTCCTTCTTCAGGCATCAAAATGTACGGTTTGCTATTGGAAAACATGGCGGAGTACATCCGACAGACGTACGGCGAGGAGCGATGGGAGGACATCAGGCGACAGGCAGGGGTGGAGCAGCCCTCCTTTTCCGTTCACCAGGTCTACCCGGAGAACCTCATCACACGGCTCGCTAAGAAAGCACAGGAGGTAACTTTGAAATTTGTAAATAATAATAATTCATTTATTGTCAGAAAACACTGTTCCATAATTATAAAATTAAAAGTAGAATTAGATTCAATTAACAATTAAATCAAAATTAATACCAAAAATTTAAATTAAATTAATATACATTAAGTAATTTATCCCGTCAGTAGATTCATCCAGTGATTTTGGATGGAACAATCCACCCTTGACGTAATAGCCATCAGAATGCTGTTGTCTCTGCAAAAACATGACAAAGTAAATAAACAACGTAATAAGCTCCATCGCCCACATCGCCCATCAACCCTACAATGCAACAACAAGCATGCGGACAACCTGGAATCTATTTCACATTTTTTGTCAACATTCTTCACTTAATGAGTGTTTGTTTCCCTTAGACCATCAACAACACAAATTATAACACATCTTTCTAACCATATAGTCATCCATTTAATTCCAAGTTTGTGCGTAAGAAGCAAATTGTCCAACCTTTATTATAAAAGGAATAATGATAACAATATACCTAACTGGGTATATGTCAAATTAAAAAATCAATTAGAAATTATGTCAATTAGAAATCCCTAAAGTTTTCTCTCCTTCTGTAGGAAATCCTGAAGTTCAGTTAACGCTGCGTTTAGTAGTTTACGCATCAGAAGAAGTATAAACTCCATAAAAAGATAAAGTATAAAGTGCAGAGGTATAAAGTATAAATAAAGCAGGAAAGTATAAAGTACTCTTCCTAAATCTGATAGTCTGTGCAAGTAAAATTCAGGAATACGCGAGCCATTAAGTTGAATAAATAGCTCTTCAAAGCAGTTTCCGTTATATGGTATTACCGTCGAATGTTAATAAATGCGATCCATGCTCATCGCCATAGATATAGATTACAGTAAAGGTATGTTGCAGCCCTTTCTAGGGTTCACATTCGTAAAGATAACTAGTGCAGAAGTGTAACAATAATACTTTTAGTCATGCTTTGAATTTCGTAACATCTCACTGATTTGTAATCCCGGTTATGAAAGTAATAGAACAATTTTTATTTGCTACTACAGGATAAATATTTTTCAAAATCTTTTTTTTATGGACGGAAGCGGCAGACGAGCATACAGTCCACCTGATGGTAAGTAGTTGCCGCCCATAGACATCCGCGATACATGCCAACATTAGTCCAAAATGACAAACGTTTGCACGCCCCCGGATGCGCTGCCTACCTTTAAATATTTTAAATTAAACATTTAAACCTTTAAAACCTAATTTTTGTTTGTTCTAAATGAAAAAGAAAAAATAACCTTAATAATAAATTTCAACCTATCTCCCAAACCACTGAACCGATTTAAATAAATCACCTAGAGAGCTTGTTCCAACTACATAAGTAGACAGTTTTATGTCATTCGAAAGAAGCCTAGGTAGGTCTCAATCTACACATATAATATTTTTTTTAAAAATCGCTGGAGTGTAAACTGTGAGTAATACAGAGCCCAAAACAATATTTTTTAAATGTTTTTCTTTCTGAACGTGAATCAAAAAAATATCACTCACAATTTGAAGAAAACGTGTAAAATTGAAAATGTAAAAAATGGAATTAAGAAAATTATCGGAAAGAAAAATATCTATCCTATCCTATCCCATTATATAACATATCATTTATGGACTTTTTCTTGGATTTTTTTGATTTGCCTCGTCGTATGCTCAGAACTACTAAACTGATTTGGTCCATCTACGAAGTTAACCCAGATATAGACCCAAATTATTTTTCCGCCAATTATTTTTCTGTCTGTTAGTCGAGATCTTAATTTCCTCAGAAATTCGAAAGTCGTCATTGAAAGTTCCGGGTAATCTTTGAAATCTCCTTAACATTATTATAGACAGAATAATCCGGAAAATAATTTTAATAAAGATTTAGGAAAGGAACTGGGATTTCTAGGAATTAATTGGGATTCTTAATTTAGGAAAGATGGATTCCCGGTTCTCCCACGCGGCTTGCGATAAACCTGTGTTCTTTAATAAATTTTCAATTAGTCCATATTTTAGAAAATTTTCAGTACGGCCTTAAGTAAATGTTATTTATTATTTATTGAGCGGAACAAAGTTTAGGAAATGAACACTCACTGCTTTACCAACAATATTTTAATTCGTAATAAATGTATATACAGTTTTTTGTCTACATGTCTATTATAGTCTATAAGATTGTCTATAAGATAGACTGCAGCTGTAGTAGTGCCTATATAGGCCAAACTAAGCGTACAAGCTGTCAGTACAACTAAGCGTCAAGGAACACATTGCAGCTGTCAGAAACCGCCAAACTAGTAAATCAGCAATAGCCGAACTCATCCTCAACGCTGGAATTAATGACTGGATAGAACTATGCACTCCCAAAGTCCTATCCGCTGAACGTCACTATTATCCCAGCATTGTACGTGAAGCGATTGATATTAAGAAATAAAAAAAATCAATCGGGAAACCAGTGATTAACAAATTAAACTACTAAATTTAAATTTAATTAAACCTTGCGATTTACCATCGAATACGTCCGCGGACATTATTAGTATAGTGTGTCGCTGCCTTTCCGAATGGGAAGATCAAATGTGGGTAGTTGATAAAACTGCTCGAAGCTCCTATCCTGGACTACGTGCCTCTTCAGTCCACTCGTGACCACGGATAGTGTAACTCGCGCCGAAACGTCGAGTAGGAATAAAAGGTAAACAAATACATTTATTATACGCGTTCAGACTCGATTTAGAATATAAAATGTAAATATACATATATAGATATGTACTAATGCTGTGAACGAAAATATATCGCGATGTAGATAGAAACTGGGTTAGCTTCATTTGTTTTCATTTTAGTGACCAAATCGTCCCAAAACATATATATTATTATTAAATTTATCCATAGCGGTGGGATGAGAGGAGCTGAAGATTGTGTTTGGCGACGAGTCTTGGAGCGGTAGGTGGTGGCTGCTGAAAAATTACATGTTAATATCAATAATATATTTAAAAATTGGAAACTAATTAAACATCAAATGATATCGAGACAAAGTTTATCTATCATGTTTCTGCCAGTAAACTCTATTTGTCATATGGTCTAACTTACATTAATATTTTCCGATTGAAATAAAAAAAAGGCGATAAATATTTCTTTTGTAGGAGAAGAGGCAGACAGGCAAGCTACCCCACGTGAAGTTAAGTGACCACTACCGCCGGTGGACCCCCGCTGACCTTACTGATCCTGTTCATAGGTCTCTTAAAGAACCCTATGTCATCATCATCATCATCATCATTTCAGCCCTTGGACGTCCACTGCTGGACATAGGCCTCCCCCATTGTCCGCCATTTAGACCTATCGGCAGCGACCTGAATCCAGCGGGTGCCCGCAACCTTTATGAGGTCGTCTGTCCATCTAGCAGATGGACGTCCTCGGTCACGTCCTATGTCATAGTATAGGATTAAATAATCTGTGGTATAGCGAAAAGACCTCTTAATGCGATATACTATTATAATATTCAATATATAGTATTTTGAACATGAAATGTACATTAAGATATTACTGACACATAATGCAAATTGTAATAAGTAGGGCGGGCCTGATTTTGTCACAAAATAATTTATTGGAATCGATATAAATTTTGAATCACTTCATTAAGGTGGCGTTATTAATGAATCTAATTCAAAGATTCAAAAGATGATAAATATCAGCACATTAATATTCTGAATATCAGCACAAATACAAAATTAAATCGGTATCTTACGACAAACAATTTTCTAAGATTTCCCTGGAGCTATCTATCACCTGAGATACCTACTTAGGCGCTGTGCAGACCTAGCAACTTTCAATTGCCTTCACCAGCCACTTTCGCAGTTTCCAGTTGCGGTTGCTGGTTGCGGTAACTAAAAACAGTTGCTACCACCGCAATTTTTAAGGTCAAACTGCAAACAAGCGAGAACAGTCAATGTGACGATGGATCTCGAAAAAATTACACTTAGTGTGCTTATAATACATTGACGTAGATGTTGCCGCGTGTGCGCCGCTGTAAGTTAACATATAACGAAGGTAAAAGTTTTTTTTTAAGCAGCTAGTTACGGTAACTAGAAGGTTGCGAGTCATCATGTTATAGCTGCTCTGTAAATTATACGTTCCATAGTAATTATATGAAAATCATTATCTACAGCTAGTTACCGGTTGTCAGTTGCTAAAACTGGTGATTGAAAGTTGCTATATCTGCACATCGCCTTATTATACAAGATAATAGATACAAGACAATATAAATTCTTTTTGTTAGATACTATGAAGTGTTTTGAATTTTAAGTTATAAATGATTTAAAACCATCCTGCAGAGTTCTTGAGTCAAATTAAATAGTTGAGCACCGGGAATGAATTAATTTGTCGACAATCCTATACTCACAGGCGGTTTGGAGTGGATCAGCGTTCTAAGAAATATAACATTACTCTGTGCCTTTATAACGCTTGTATAATGGGGAATGTTTTTAAGAGCTATTCAATCTGATGCCAGATTCGGGTTTTTATTATTGCACCTCTCGTCGCCGAAGCGCAGTTCACAATTTTTCGATGAAGGACGTACCGGGACCTATTATGAGACCTTATTATCAGTCACTTTACTCTGTGAAATTAAGTAATACGAAACTGCAAAATAACTCCTTGTTCGTATTACGAACACGTGAGCCCAGTTGGTGAATATCCGTGCTCCAGATTTTTTTTATTCTTAAGCACGCGGATTTTCTCACAAAGCTTGGCTTCACCACCGAGCTAATGAAATTTCTTTTTACCATTTTCTTTTTAATAAAAGAAATTATTTCCAATTATCCGGCCCCTAAAGCCTGAAACAAGGGAACTTACGTTTTCTATATTTTCACCCTAACAGATGAAAAGTTGTTTTCATATCAACCTGTTTGTGTAGAATTACAGGCGCCGATAACATAATAAATACCTACTAACGTAAGCGTAATTACAGAAATAAGTATAATAAAGAAGATAAGTTTTTTTATTTGTTTGTGAGTGTTATTTTAGGCGGCGCACCCGCATACTCCCTGGTGTTGCAGGCGTCCATGGGCGGCGGTAACACTTACCATCACGTGGGACCGCTTGCTCGTCCGCCCTCTTCTATATAAAAAAAAAATAATGTTATATGTATTTAATCTTAACGGCTATTTTACCTACTATCGCTTCATCTCTCCATAACCCAAAGGTTGACTGGGAGATAAGGTACCTTAAAAGATAAGGTAGTTGCGCACTCCAATTACCTCTAACCCAACTCACAAAATATAGATAATCATCAAAATATTATACAATGTATTACAGAAATAACGCTAAGGATAAAAATAGGTTGTTCGGTATCGATAGTAGAATCCATTCTATCGGTTTTTACAATAGGTTTATTTATAACTTATTGTTCATTTTAGTATATTTTTTATTCTATGCCCAGTTATGTAAAACAAATATAGGCCAAGCAATGTATTAGCGATTGTGTGACATAAATCCTAGTAGGAAACCGACTGTGCGATCATATGAAGGACAGTCCGTAGATGAATTCCGTTATGTTTTCCATTCGGAAATGTTGTCTATTAATTTGTTATAAACATTTTTAAACAAAAAATCGTTTTTTTTTAGTTTTTTGCTTATAAAATGGAAACTAATGAAGCAATCTTAATGATGTGAATAGGTGATTTATAGAGAATAGAAATATGAACAAAATGAGAGGTCGACGGCTCAATTGGATAATTAGCAACGGATAAAATCCGGATATAACGAAAAATCAGCGTTTTAAAAAATTCACAAATCGGCCATTTTTACACTTACGTGGCTGAAACTTCGCGAATTAATATATAATTATAGTGTATGTTAATGTAGTAATTTATAGTGTGCATTATAGTAATACAGTGAAAATGAAGAAGAACAGTGAAAGAGTGAATTTGAAGAATGATTAGGAAATTTAAGTAGTAAATTTTGAGAAGAACGTAAGTAGGTACCTACTTGGACTGTGAAGCAATGAATTCAAAACGTTTTTATCCTATTATCGCTTTTATAATTTATCCTCTTTATACCACTAGCATCATAATGTGATAATAATAATAATTGTCTTTATAAATACCACTTACATACCTAAATTTTGAGTAACTTCTTTATAGGGCCTCTAACTCAGTGGTAGTGTCTTCTTCGCATGTAGATAGTCCTGATTTCAAATCCCACCATCTCCAACCTCTACCGTTTTTATAGTACATATTCTTAAATATTGCTATATTTTATTTCATAAAACAATCACAGTACTAATATAAAAACATAATATTAATTAGGTATGTAGGTATAGATGAATAATAATATTATAAGTATGAATATTACATTTTATTTATATCAAATAATTGCGATAAGTATAATTTTAGCTAAAAAAATCTTACAGGCGGGAGGCGCTTCTAATTTTTAATCTAAAATTTTCTAGGAACCCTGTTCTTACCGCTTCTTACTTTTATGCTATTATTAAAGACAGAGAAAATTTTAGTATGTATTGGAACTGATGAACACTCACTGATGAAACGAAACATCTTTCTTGACTCAATTCGTCACTTTTGACGATTTTTTACAATCGATTATAGCGCATTTGGACATTTTTGTATTTTATAACAACGACGAGCAGCGCGAGAAACAGGAACTTAGCGCCAATTTCGGCCACACAATCATGGACATATATATCTGTATAGACTACTTTTCTGACTTGCACGTGAAAAAAAATAATTAAAAAACAATTTTTATGTCCACAGGTATTAGGCATATCAGAACGAGAATTCATGGACCAAATGGGAGTATATTTTGTCGGGTTTGTCTCACAATACGGCTACGACAGAGTTCTCTCCGTACTAGGCAGACACATGAGAGATTTTCTCAATGGACTGGATAATTTACACGAGTATCTGAAATTCAGTTACCCGAGGATGAGGGCACCGAGTTTTATATGCGAGAATGAGACGAGACAGGGACTCACGCTACACTACAGATCAAAGAGAAGAGGTTTTGTTTACTACGCCATGGGACAGATTAGAGAGGTGAGACTTTATACTCTGTAAACACTTTAAAAGCATGCCCCTTAAAAGGTACACAGCCGGCCCTTGAAAGTTTTCTCGTTCCGTGGCCTTCCTATGACTATTGTGCTATTTTAATTTCAATTTCCATTTTAGACAAATTTAGAGTAGGGTCGTATGCAATTGCATTAAAAACTTTCATTAAAAGGGTTATAAAGGCCCTGCAATAAGGGTCAAAAGGACCTAACTTATTTCTTACTGACGAGTTTTGTATGATATATATTTATTTATTATTTTTTAAAGAAGATTACAGACATGTTGAAAATATTGTTAAAGCAATATAAATAGAAAGAAAATAGTAGACATGTCATTTGAAATCCCTACAAATATGCATTTAAGTATATATAAAAGGCCTAAACGTTATTATAATAAGAAAAAAAACAACAAGATGCAAGTTAAAGAAAAATACACCTGAAGAAATAGAAGAGAAGAAGAGAGTGCAAAAAGTTATAATTTAGCAAAATAATCAGTTGCCATGGATTTTTTTTTAAGATTTTTTTTGTGCATATATGTCTAAATTGAAACAAAATTTATTCATACCTTTACTGGCTCTAGCAATAAATGTATTCTGCTGTAATAATTTTTTGAGTACGGCACACTTAATAATATGGGCTGCCTAAAATTGATTTGCGGGAACACGAAATTTTATTTTCGATAGTAGTTCTGAGCTATCCACCTCACCGCTCATGAGGTATGCTCATTACTTAATGAGCTTACTTCTGCTACTTAGCAGATATCCGCTATTTCACGTCGTTCCTCTAATGGTAAGAAATGATTACGTTTACATCTGGAGGTGTAGTCTGGTGAATTACATCGCATCTTGTAATCAAGAAAGGGCAAAAATCTTTTTTATCCAGACCTGTGAAGTGCACTCCAGGTGACTAAGTACATAACAACTGTGTAGGATTTAATGAGTTTAATGTTATTGAAATTTTCTGACATTCTTATAATAAAGCCCAAAGCCTAGGAAAATTTCCTTATTAAGTTATCAATGTGTTCACCAAAAATAAGTTTTGAGTCATGTATTATACCTAGACCTTTAATTATGTTTACTTTCTGTATAAGGACTCCATGTAATTTGTAATTAAATTCTATGATGTTAATTTTGCGAGAAAATGGCATATAAAAACATTTGTTGACATTTAAATCTAATTTAAATTGCTAGATCATCGTGAAGGTCTAAAACATCTTGAACACAGCTTATTCGTTTCAGAATCTTCATATCATCGGCAAACAGAATGATTTTGGATTGGGATAAACAGGTATTCATGTCATTAATAAAAATAACAAATAATAAGGGCCCCAGAAGTGAACCCTGGGGAATTCCCAATGGAATGGGTGTCCAAGACGATGCAAAGCCCCGTAATACCGCAGCTTGATTGCGATTGACAATGTAAGATGTAAACGAGCGAAGTAAATCTCCATGTATCCCCGCGTTGCAGAGTTTGTTTAGTAACACACGGTGATCAATGCGATCGAAACACTTTCTGTAGTCAGTGTAAACAACATCAACCTGTGCACCCTGATCCATGCCCAAAGAAATAAATTCATTAGCTATAAGTAGGTTTGATACAGTGGACGGGTTCCCAAGAAACCCATGCTGATCGTCGCTGAAGGACTGTTTATGTGCAGCATATACTTGGCAAAGAGACATAGTTTGGATATAGGCCTATAGTTCTCGATATCAGATTTGTTGCCATTTTTATGAATTGGTGTTATGAATGCTGACTTCTAAATCACATAAACTAATCCTTCAGAAAGTGAAAGCTTGAATAGTATACAAAAGTATCAGCGCATTTCACAATAAAAAATGAGCGCATAATATTAAATGACCCGTAAATTGCAAATAAATCTTAATAAGAATCCGTCCCAAATAATATAAAAAAATAATTAAAGGCTTTCCAAAAAAAAAACAATAAGACAAAAAACACGTTTTTGTGGCGGTGCCGGGTATCGATGCCGGCACCTCTCGCATGCTAAGCGAGCGTTCTACCATCTGAACTACGCCCTCGATTAAATACGATAAGTCAAACTAAAAGTTCTTAGAACAGGCTACTGTACAATACGATAGAAAAAAAGCAAATTGGAATTTTGAAAATGGAACTCTTTGCTTGTCAAACGCCATTACATTTTCAAAGCTGTCATTTGTTTTTTTTATTTCTGGGGGCTTTTGAAAACTAAGTGTTTGCGGAAAAAACAATTTAACAAGAGAACATTTTCGTTCAATGATTGATCTAAACTAGAAACAAAGTTATGAAAGAATTAAGTTAGCATTTAGTGATAAAGCCCCATCCAGTGCCAGTGTTACTAACTGGTTCGGTGAATTTAAACGTTGTCGTACCCACCTCAGTGACGATGTTAGAAAAGGGTTTCCTGCTACGGCGATAAACAAGCTGGCTCCACTGCTATGAGCCTAAAACTAAGAGGCAATCTGCGCAGTGGGTCTTTCCTTACAAAGAGTTGCCGACGAAAGTGAAGGACAGAATGTTAAAAAGAAGATGATTGCCTCCTTCTTCGACCGAATGGGCCACTTTGCTACTATAACTTTAGAAAATAAAAGAACAGTAACTGTAGACTTGCATGTGAACATCTGCTTGCCTTCTGTTTTGGAAAAAGTCAAAAAACGACGCCCACGAATCAGAACAATCCTTCATCACGACATGACAATCCGCCATACAGGCCCGACCTTGCGCCCTGTGATTTTTCTTTATTCCCTCAAATTAAGGGTAAACTCAGAGGAATACGTTTTATGAATGCAGAAGAGGCAGTAACGGCCTTCCAAGCGGCTATTGAACAAGTGCCTAAAGAAGGATGAGCTGAATGATTAACACAATGGTTTCATCACATGAAAAAGTGTATCGACTTCAAAAAGCAATAAAATAACTTCAATCTTTATATTTGATTTCATTTTTGAGATTCATTTTATATCACGAACCCGTAGCTGTTTTTCAAGAAAGCTTAGGATAGGATTTTATAAGGTCGGCGGCGTACCCGCATACCTCTTGGTGCTGCAGGTGTCCATGGGCGGCGGTAACACTTACCATCACGTGGGACCGCTTGCTCGTCCGCTCAAAACTTTCAGTGTCACCCACGTAGAAGTTGAAATTAACCATCTTCCTCCGCTGGCGATATATTTCTCAAATTATATATTATTCACTATCTGCTGCAGCTGTTATCTACCAGCTGATTCCGTTTGGTAACATCATTAAATTTGATATGAAAATATTTTTTAAATCACCGACTTTAAATCGGCTTAGTATCATAATCCTTTTCGAAATGACTACCTAGACAGTATGCCTAAATCTCGGTATGACTAGATTTCAATTTAGCTAGATCTCAAATAGTCTAAATCTCAGATTGATTAAAACTCGATATGACATATAGTGACTATATCAAATGATATTGTTGTCATCCAAACTTCATATTAAAATCAATATTGAGTACTGACTACGTACGTAAACAGACGTCAAAGTAAATTGTTTAAAGTCAGAGCTGTGCATTAAAGAATATACCTAATTAAAATTATTTTATAAATATTTTATAAATTGTTTATTTTCGAAGAATACTTGACACTGGCAGAATGTTCTAATTGCATGTGAAAAGAAAAAAACTAGAACGGAAAATAAGATCCTTTTTCTCAGATAATGTCACGTGTAGGTATTTAATACTAGCTAGTACTAAATACCTAGTATTAGGGGTTAAAGTATGAAATTGCCGATTTGTACTGAAAAATGAAAAATCGTTTTTTTCTAAAATGTAACATGTTTATTTAATCAAAATATTTACCCTCATTATCTATACATTGTTGCCATCTAATCGGAAGTTCATTTATGTCTTTGCGATAGAACTCTGGGGATGTAGATTCGACAAACTGTGTGAAAGCATCTTGTACTGCCTCTTGGGAAGAAAATTTTTTACCATGTAGAAAATTGTCCATACCACGAAAAGAATGGTAGTCCGTTGGAGCAAGGTCTGGCGAGTACGGAAGATGACGTATGGTTTCTAACTGCAGCTCCTGTAGAGTTACAACGGTTTCTCGTGCAGTGTGAGGTCTTGCGTTATCATGGAGCAATAATGGTGAAGATCGATTCACGAGTCGGGGCTGTTTCACTCCTAGTTTCGCCATCATTGTTCGAAGTTCGGCACAGTAAACATCTGCTGTTATTGCTTGACCAGACCTGAGAAAGCTATAGTGAATAACACCATGAATAGACCACCGAACAGTTACCATTACCTTTTTATTGGTAAGCTTTGCCTTAGGGCACTGTTGCGGCGTTTGACCTGGGGTCAGCCATTGCATTTTTCGCTTTCGGTTATCGTAAAGAATCCACTTTTCGTCACATGTCACAATTCGATCCAATATTCCTTCATTTCTGTACCGATTCAACAAGGCAACGAAAGTTTCAACACGCGTTTCTTTCTGTAGATCAGTCAAATCATGAGGCACCCATTTTTCATATTTTTTTATCTTATTGATTTGATGCAAATGAGTCAATATTGTAGGTAAGGTAACGTTAAACCATGCCGCTAATTTCTGGGTAGTTTGACTCGGATCGGCTTCCACCATCTCCTTCAATTCAGCGTTATTCACCTGTGTGGGCGGTCTTCCACGTGGTTCGTTTTTCAAGTCGAAGTTTCCATTACGAAAGCGTTTAAACCAAAAACGCACGGTTGGTTCATTAGCAGTCTCCTCTCCAAACGCAGCATTGATATTGCGAGCCGTTTCTGCCGCGTTAGTTCCGCGTCGGAACTCGTATTCAAAGACTGGTCTAACAGGTTCTCGACTGACCCATTCTGTGATGCAGAATGCGCTGCCTGCCTTTGGAGAAATAGGATTATAAATCCAAGAAGGCTTTGGATTTGATTTACAAAACAGGCTTGTGAAGATGGGTTGTATTGCGGAACGAGGAGTTCACTTCCTATTCCTCCTTTGATGGGGATAAGGTGGAGTGAAAGAAATGGAGTGAGGTAAATTTTTTTTAAAGTCCCACTGTTGGGTACAGGACTCCACTAGTGGGTTTTGAGCCATAATAAATCAAGCAGACCCAGTGCACATTGGTAGATACATACATGTGCTCAATGTCTCACGAATGAGAGTCGAGAATAGGTATGCCTGGGCTATCACTGCTAATAGATTAATAATGTACCTTAATTTTAGGTTGCCCGCCACTTCTACCACAAAGAGATGCGGATAGAGTTGGTCAGAGAGGAGCTGCTATTTGACACGGTTCACGTGACGTTTCAACTGACGTTTGACAACCGCGCCTTCACGCTGGCTTCCCTCGCGATGACCAGAGAGGAAAAACATTTGCCGATCAGCGCTTCAGTGCTCTTTGAGATATTTCCCTTTTGTATTGTGTTCGGGTAAGTAATGTTATAAATATATACATATATTATCTATACAGGGTGTTTTTTTTTAACTGGGACAGTATGGGGAAATCTGAAACCATAAGAGATACAGGGAAACTGTCTTAGGAACCATTAAGTCTTTTTTTGTGAAAACAATTTTGGCGTAGTAATTTTTTTGGTCAAGCGTGAGTTGTCAATAAAAACGAATAAAATTGACTAATTTTTTTTTAATGCTGATCGACTCAGTTTCTTATAAGTATACAACTTCTTATAAGTTCTTACAAGTAAATACTTCGACTATGATTTAGTACATTGTATTCTCCTATTGCATGAAAAAACATTTTATTAAATTTGACCAACTTCTGCTGTCCCGATTTTTTTCTTCCAATACAATGAAATGATCCTTATAAGAAACTGACACGATCAGCATTAAAAAAAAAATAGTCAATTTTATTCGTTTTTATGGAGAACTCACGCTTGACCAAAAAAATTACTACGCCAAAATTGTTAACCTTACCATATACCATGTCTCTCCACTGCCGGATATAGAGGCTCTCCCAAGGCTCGCCACCATAAACAATCGTCAGCTCTTTTCTTTTCTTCCAACCAAAATGGGCAAACCTCCTCAAGTGGCCGATCCATCTGGCCCGAGGGCGTCCCACAGTGCCCTTACCGGCACCTTCACTCGAACCTATGCTTATATCGGTATATATATATGCCTGTACAAAATATAATGATATGTATATGTCTATACAAAATACAAAAGAACGTTACAGTACAAAACAAATTGAAAGCGGAAGGCCATTCATTACCTGAATACGATGCTGTAGTAAAATGCCGGTAATTGGATTCCAACGGAAACAGAGGGAGAATAAATCTGATCTCACCTTATATTACTTCAAAAAGGAACATGTTGATCAAATATACACGATGTTCTTATAACAAATCTGCATATTATATAAAGAACAGCGTTTATCTCTCTATCTGTTTGTTTGTTCAAGATCTTAGCATGAATTGCAATTTTCTTACGGTATTCATTTGTGTGTCCTGTGATGTCGGCCGACATTAAAATAGCACCATCTCATCTCTTCCCATGGGTGTCGTACAAGGCAACTAAGGCATGACAAAGCGGTTACCACGATCCCTAAGGAACTACACTACCTCTAAAAGAGTGGACTCGCCAATCCGCTTCGCCAGCATGGCGTTTTAAGATCACACACCCCCCAAGTACAATACAATGCGCATGAGGAAGCCCATGATACTGAAAGGACTAGTTGCGTGTTTTCCATTTTTTGTTGAGTATTCTGTCTTGCAAGCTGTTATTGTCAGTCGTTTGACGCCGTGAAATAAACTGCTTTGCAATTTCATATAATGAACGCATTTATAGACAATCTTTTTAAAACGCCATCCTACATATGCGTTAGAATTTAAAACTCTTTAACATTAACCAAAGACAATTAATCCAAGCAGAAGACACACAGTTATTTAAATCTCACACTACGAAAGGAAACATGACAATTTAGAGAAGTATACTGACTTGCTTAGATATTGGATGGTATATCAAAAGTTCATAATGTGCCCCCAGGGGGCGAATTACAAACTCTTATTGCCAATCCCTTCACGCTGTGAAATAAACTTGCAATTTCGTATTATGAACTCATTGCAGACGATTTTTGTAAAACGTCATCCTACTTGTACCTACTGGACTTTAAAACACTTGAATTTCAATCAAAAACACACCAGAGAGAAGCGCCACGATAATCGAATCTCTTAAGACGAAACGAAGCAAAACTTGCTTGAAAATTGAACGGTTTATCAAAAGTTCATAATATGCCCCCCAGGTGACAAAAATGATTTCTGAGATAAAATCGGGCACCTACCAAGGAGACGAAGCCTTGGACAATCGGTAGTGATAATAATAGTGAATTATTTATTATTCAAAAAACACTGAATATACTGAATATTGTGATGTGAAAACTATTGTAAAGCTGTCTTTGTAATGCATCTACATCATACGATAGCTTCGTCTAGCCAGCCACGCATCTAACAGCACTAATGAGAGCACGTAATAATTACATATGTCACATTATATCGTTTCATGGCATTTTAGTGACGGACAAAGGTTACAATACAGACAAGGCGCCATCTTACTTAATATACGGGATTTTAAACTATAGTAACAATACACTGGGTTTTAAATTACATATTTACTTCATTATTAACCACACAATCACATCAAGTAGAAATCGCAATTATTTGAATCTCATAATACGGAATAAAACAAGGCAGTTAAGAGATGATTACTGACTTGCTTGGAACTTCAATGGTTTTTAAAGTCCATAAATCGGTCTTCGTGTCTTTTATTAATGTTCTTGAGAAATTATTGTTTATTTATTACTTGAGTTTATTCATTTATTTGAGAAATATGGTCCTACTTTTGTAGACCGAAGTTAAGTAGCTTGCAGTTATTAAGAGTGCCTCGATTCTAGTTTGTTAAAAAGTTATAAGGGAGAATTTCTTTATATTGCATTATTAAGTTAAATGTAATTACGTCTAATTATATACCAAAGTATTCTCCCTTGCATACGATACAGCTAAAGTACGAATACCTCATTTATTAAATCATTCAGACTTCATCGAATTGTTAATAAAAACTACAATTTCTTAGCACAAAGTGCCTGAATTAATATATCGTCTTCTGTGTATGGTATTTCTAGTGGAAACTTTTCAAATTAATATCGCAGTTTTCCGTGAGTTTGCCTTTGTGCTCATATTCTAATTTAGCGAGGAGCCTTCCGCGTGACTGTAGCTCCGTGAAGTCTTGATTTAAGCTTTGTACTTTTACTGTACACCCAGGTAATGTTTGAGATATGTAAATATTTTGAACATAAGCGAAGCCATTTTAGAAGAGTCTTTATTCAGAGGTATATGTTATTTACTATTAGTAAATAAAACGCGCTTGAAGCTACTGA
The DNA here is from genome assembly GCA_914767545.1 of Sesia apiformis. Taxonomy (NCBI): domain Eukaryota; kingdom Metazoa; phylum Arthropoda; class Insecta; order Lepidoptera; family Sesiidae; genus Sesia; species Sesia apiformis. Next base: position 5,776,122 of record OU611970.1, on the reverse strand, counting down.
AAATACTTACTTCGATGTGAGATTTTAACGTCTCACTCCAGCCCATAGGATACCGATTGCTATTTTTTTTTAATTAACGGACACGCAAGTTTCTTCTTACGATACCTTTTATGGTTGAGGATAATTGAAAAAGGAAATCTAAAGGAAAATCTCGGTATTCCTTTAGATCGAAATTAAATAAATATCTATTAGAGGCACAAAAGTCTGCTACCTTGGTGGCGGCATTATACAAAATATTTATATTTACACATTATTCACACATTACTCACACAGTATACACACAGTATTTGTACATTATTCACACAGTATTCACACATTACTCACACAGTATACACACAGTATTTGTACATTACTCACACAGTATTCACACATTACTCACACAGTATACACACAGTATTTGTACATTACTCACACAGTATTCACACGTTACTCACCACAGTATTCGTTATATTATTTATTTACTAATTTATTTTCTGTTCTTTTATTCCCAGCTTTTTCTTATTTTATTTTTGTTGTTTCAATATCATATTCATTATTCATATATATTTAATACTTACGTGTTTCGGTTGTAAGTGAGATATGCCAGAGCCAATTCCCACCCCATCTTATCCTATCCCTCCTCATTTTCCCAACCCTTCTCTCAAACCATTCCTTTATCAGCAAAGGTAGACAGCGTATCCGGGGGCGTGCTAACGTCTGTCATTTGGGACTGATGTTGGCATATATCGCGGATGTCTATGGGCGACAGTATCCACTTACCATCAGGTGGATTGTATGCTCATCAGCCGCTTTTTTCTATAAAAAAATATAATTCGTGTATATTTTTATATTTTATTTTGGTGTAAAAATGTATATATATTTTCTATATTTATATATTTTCTATATTTTGTTAACAGATCTGATATGGTTGTCCGGAGTATCGGCAATTCTCTGATGGTCATTTTACCAGACCTTGTTGGCAAGAAAATCACGAACTGGTTCGATTTAGTACGACCATTGATCGCCTTCAAATTTCAGACTGTGAGTAGATCAAGATACAATACATAATAATTACACACTTCATTGATCAAGAACTGTGTCTTGAAAAGATTTGTTCCCCGAATCACGGAGATGTCGATACGGAAATGGTATGATTTTAGCAAACCGTGAACAGAATGTGTGTGTGTTTTCTATTGACCGATTTCGACAAATGACTTGTCAAATTATTCGTCTCGTTTGCGCAAATATACATATCTTATGACATATATTTATTCATATCCATGGGGATCGCCCTTGTTACTTATTATTGTTAGTTGGTATATACGAATAAATTATTATTTTATCTGCTTCTCTTTTGGAACTTGAACTCAAGGAGCGTCATCTGCAAGACTCAGTAGATTTGAATTAAAATAGTCTAATAAAATACTTCTATTTTTATTGAAAAGATGAATGAATGCTATCCGTATTTGACAAATAAAATTACAGCACTGAGACTTGTACGAACTTTGAGAGTTAACTCGTATGTTAACGTTCTCTTTAACTTAGACCAACAGAGATTAGAAAACCTTATTAAAAAATAAGAAATAGTTCAATCAGCAAAAAATAAAACTGAATGAGCAGCAAATCGATGACAGAAAATTTAAATGTGGGTTAGATTTAAATTATCTGGTGACATCGATGGTAATTTTCACTAAGTTAGTATATTTTTACTGTTCATTTAATTACAAGGCTTAAAAAATGTCCTCATTGCCAGATCTTAAATCGCACGAACAACATCTTCGAGCTGGTGACGGTGGAAGCGGTGATGCACGAGAAGACTACAGATAAAAGGAGCGAGATCCTCAGATTATCTGATGAGACCGACGAAGCCACGGAGAAGAACCTAAGGCTTAAAGGTAATACAGGGCTGCATGTTTGAACTGAAATTAGATAAAATCCATATGCGATTTTTTATAGGAAAGTTTATTCCCAAAAGTGGTAGAACGGCCTTGCCTAACTAACTTACTGGTAGTCATACCACCAAACAATTTTTAACGAGAGAATTCAGAGGGTCTATATCACTCCTTCCCGAAAGCCATCGAACTTTCCCTAACTAAGACAATTTTTCTTGGACACGAGTGCGTTCATTACAAAGTTAAAAAAAGAGGTCGGGAGAAACGCGAAATGTTAGGTAAATAAGTGTTTTTTCTAGTTTGACCTTTCACCTTTTTGCGACAAATCGTGTGTGCGCGTGACATTTGCGCGACGCATTTTTTCGTTTCAATAAGTATTTTATCGTCATTGAAAGGAATATAAAAACTCTCCTCGTCATTGAAAGGGGAGGCATATTATAATACATATGTACCGTTCAATGGCACGTTATAGGTTGATTTCAATGTACTTTATATTCAAAAACAGAAACGTTTGGTCCTTCCTGGAAACCAGATTCATGTCTAGATACCACCCTCTTTATTTCCACAGCTAATCACGCCGTTAACTAGTGTGTCCCGATGTTGTTTTAAGCATTATAAACGCAGATGTACCTACATTTTTATATAGGCATTTTTCATGGAAAATTTCAAACATGATATAAATATAATGAGTAGCAGATGAATGCTGAGCAAGTAAACCTGCCTCATCTGTGTTTCTGATATATTTTTGATTGGAGTTAAACACCTCAGTGAGCTACTAGCGGCATAACGTAATTATCGTTCGATTGAATCCTACATCTTGTATTCTTAGGCATAAGATAGGTCTTCGATATACATACATGTTAGATATAATCAATCGTTGCCAAAGTGCCTCGAGCGATCTTTAATATCGGCTGAATTTAAAAAAAAAATACCAAAATAATAATTTTATAATATCTTAATTTTCACCCTAATTAATAACATAATGTTGAATTGAACACAAACATTTAACTGTCTCCGTAACCCTACCTTATTGTGTTAAATTAAAAAGAAACAATCTGTTGACCTATTTCGAGAATGTCAGTATCGGAAAGTTTTCGTGCTGACCCAATTCCTAATTACCAGTTTTGGTAGGACTAAAGCCATTGAGTTATTTGTAAATCAATGCTTATGGCACAGTTTAGTGAACTATGCTAATTACGGATGACTTACTCATTCATATTCATTCGGAATTTTAAGATTCAGTAGTGACTCAAATTATAGTGAATTTTAAGGAAGTGACTCACTCACGATGCGACGTAAATTTGTTGTACATACTAACTTTAAAATTAAAGAAATTAACTGCAATATTACTGTACTAACAGTAGTAACAGTGTTTACTGTACTGAAATAATAATAATAAATACTCTTTATTCCATACAAATATTACATGTGTACAAATAATAAATGACAGAATACAATCGGCGACCTTATCGCTAAGGCGATCTCTTGCAGGCAACCTTGGGATAGAGAAACATAAAAGGGATATAGGTAGTGCAAAATGACCGAAATTCACAGAATGGATCATAATATTAAATTAATTAATATTACATATTATTAAATCTTTTAATAATCTAACGTAAAATAAATACCAAATGTGAAAAAATACATTGATTTAAAATGTTTATTCAATCTGTCTCCAAAATCTGAAAACCTGGACACTATCGAAAACCTCGCCCGAACGCTCCCAGGGCTCCCTCCAAATCACTACAAACCCAAAGAAACCCGGATGAATAACAACCCTATTCAGTTATACTAAATACACTAATCATGTCCTAAACTTAACAATGGATATTTATTTACCTGAACAGAGAGGACAATAGCAAAACTAACAGTAGCAGGAAAACTGTGTTACCTATCCCAGGGGACAGTAACTTTTAGCTAACGTTCTACAAGACGTCGTCTTTCTTTCAATTTCGAGTCAGAACTACAGGATAATGGTTCTAGTTCCTAACACAGTACATAGAGGATCCAGAAGTTTATTTTATTAATGGAAACCCAAAAATTCAGTTCTGGCAGATGGGTGCGGTCAAAAAGACATTATAATTCTGAACTTGAAACACATCTAATACAATAAAAATAATTCATAATGTACAACCTTTTCAAGCATCTAACTGCTCTTCTTAAGAGAGCTTTGAATTTAAAGACCATAGGTTTACAAAGGCATTACATTTAAGATGCAAGTAATACGGCTATATCACGTCCAATAGGCATGTAAAACACCGCGTCACCACTTTCTACCAGCCACTTTATCGTCCTCTGCTGGACAAGGGCCTTCTCGTGCCTTCTCTTGTCCTGTGTCCAATGCGGGTTGGCGAGTCCACTCTTTTAGAGGTGGTGTAGTTTCTCTGGGCTCGTAGTAGCAGCTCTGTTATCCCTCAGTCGCCTTTCACAACACGCACCGGAAAGACAGGGTTGGTGATATTCTAAAGGCGACAGACATGCAATACACCACACACTTACAACCAACCTATATCTCTCTACTATTGAATACAGGCCTCTCTTAAGGCTCGCCAACACATTTGATTTAAAAAAAGGCAGCAGACGAGCATACAGTCCGCCTGGTGGTAAGTGCATACTGTCGCCCGTGGACATCCGCGGTACATGCCAACATCAGTCCAGAATGGCAAACGTTGGCACACCTCCGTATGCGCTGCCTATCCTGCTAATGCGCATGATCTTCGGCTCTCCTCATTCAGCCACTATGTCTTATTCTTGTTGTCGTCAGTTCACCTGGTTGGAGCGCGTCGTACGGTGCGCACGCTGCGTACGACACGTGGCCTCCATTCGTGGACTCGTCTACCCCATCGATTGTCGGTCTTGCGGCAGATATGACTTGTCCATTACCAATTCAGCTTGTTGATTTCATGAGTCACGTCGGTGACTTTCAGTCTTTAGTGAATCTCTTCGTTTCGAATCTTATATCGCAAAGAAACTTCGAGCCTTAGACTAAAAAGGTGGTAACTAGACTTCGTGGGCGTACACTATTAAAACAAAAAAGCAATGAAATCTACTGGGTTACAATTTTTATATTTTTTATTACAACTGTTTATTTATTTATCTATTAAGGGTCACCAACAGAGCATGCATCATATAAATGTTAGAGTTACATGCAAGAGTGTTAATTACATAAATGTCACTCCACTTGAAGGCGACGACAACATGGCTTAAAATTTTATTCATTTATAAACAGCTTTATAAATAAACTGTTCATAAAAAGAAATAATGACTAGGTACTTGTTTATTTCAGTACTTTATCTCTTGTTACTGCGTTTCTAAGCTTAGCAAGAAGGTAATGATTATTTATTTATGTTCAGTATAGCCTCAACTATCGTAGAGTAACGACGTCCATTTCGCCGCAGAGCAAAGCGGGCATTGCACAAATAGTTTCTTCTAAATGACTTAAATTGATGCTGGGTTCGACCCTTTACTCTCTTTTGTTGTAGCAGCAAAGCATCAGCGAAGTAATCTCGTATTAAGAGAATTTTTGAACTCCAGTATAAAAACTCTTGAAAAGTGTGATACTTGCCACTACAAAACTTACGCTTAACTTGTCAACCAGAATACCAGAAGTCAACCTAACTAAAGACAAATTACACTTACAAATAAATTAATACATACAATTAATTGTTATAAAATATACATTACAAAAATGAAATCTGCTACCGTCTAAGTCTGACACCTACTGAATTGTCAAAATACATATGTCGTAGAGTAATTCATAAATCAAAACAAGTAAACCAGTTAGTGTGTGTAATAAATATACAAAGGTTTCATTAGTGTTAGTTGATTTCAATATAATTACTGTTCATATAGGAGTTGGACGCAGGTCGGTATTTTTTTTTAAAATAATTATATTGTCCTGGTCTCATGGACATTATCTTATACGTGTGGGATGCATGGCCTTGAAACACCAGGCTTACCCAGTGGACTCGCGGGCTCACTCTATAAGAGGTGGTGCAGTTCATCAGGTCTTGTGGTTGTCGCATTGTTAGCTCTTAGTCGCCTTTTACGACATCCACAGGAGATGGGGTGGTGTTATTCTAACGCCGACCGACACCACACCGCAAACAAGCAATAAATTATTATTACTAAATAATTATTTAATATTCATAAAATAAATAGTAACAATTAATTGTTAATCAGCCCCTTGTGGCCGACTCTAAATCAAGCGCGATACGCGCATTTAGAAAACTAATCCAAGATATAATCAAATTGCCATCAGTCTCAATGCCTAAGAACAGAAGTGCACCTACCTGAGGCGTCTGCTGCCTCGAAAACGGCGAAGGGGCCCCCGTGTCTGAAGTCCGTAGAGACGTGGAGATCCTCGCTCACAATCAGCACATTCAAGTCCACGGGTTGCGAGGCCGATGGCAAAACTATACTTTTCACTTTAAATTATTTTATACGTTATTATTCAATGCATCTAACCGCCGAGCGGCCGTCCCAAGCGAGAGCCGAAGCGCAAGAAAGCGTGTAGTGTTGCCACTTACAAATGTCAACACCACCTTTTTTTAAATTTTGACTACCCAAGAGGTCAATTCCGAACAGTAACTCTACACCGGTCCTTGCCAGGAATCAGATACAGATGAGGTTAAATATTCTTAAATCTAGGGCACTATTGTTTCTAGGACACTTTAAACGTTCTGAGCGGGATTGATCCTGTGACCCTTTGCATATTAGGCAAGTTCACTGTGTACTAAACTCTTTCTATAATAGTGAATTGCGTTTTTGCAGACTTGGTTCCAAAGAAGCGCTTTGCCTATGATGGGAGACCTTTGCCTGACATTATAAATTTACACCTCAAAGGTAGTTTGAAAAAGCATATTAAAATTTGGGTCATACGAGAACAATATACCCAAAGCACTGAAAAAGAAACAGCAATTTGAACACACGCACTTGAAGCACTGGATTGTAAAGAAAATGTTCCGCGCACATTTTTTTCAGCAATGTTCCATTCCAAACTTCAGTTTATTGGTACCGTTGAACTTTTAACCGTTCTTTTATGTCCTTCCTGTGGAGTGTAGCACAAATTATATTTTATCATGTGGTATTTTATAGGTACTACTTAGAAAACTAAAATTTATGTTTGCTTTAGCTGAAGCCGTTACTCTTGATGAAGGTCTTTACTCTTTTCTATTGTAAATAAATCCTGTTCAATATAGTTATTCGCTTTAAAAATGTCACACGAATGCGATACTGTTTAAAACAGAACTACGTTGTATTTAGAAGTTTTAGTTTGCCTTATTTTTAGAAAATAACATCCGAAACGGAGCTACTTGTTACAGCACTAAGCTTTATAATTTATTTAAAGCTAAGCACAATAACTGTCAATAAGTTTTTTGAAGAAAGCTTTCAATTTTGTAAAATTGGCACTATATCGACTCCTCCTTTAATATAAAAAAAAAGGTTATCCCTTATAAATGCAAAAGATAATAAAAAAATTGTCCGAAGTTGACAATGACTCCTAAAAGTTTCGAAAAAGGAGTGATGTCATCTCAATAATCTAAAATTAAGTTTATGTACAGGTCAGATGATCTACATGGACAACTGGCGGATGATGATGTACCTCGGCACTCCGGTGATGCCGGACCTGGCAGCGCTCGTCTCCACGGGACTCTACATCAACGACTTGTCTATGCATGATTTTAGCAGGCAAGTCACAATGATACAAGGGGTGTATACCTTGCTAACAATATATATTAGTTAGGAAAACTCAATTGTCTTAGTGACGTGCCGAGAAACAGAATATCTCCTTCAACTTATTATTGGGTTATTGGGTAAAACAGACCACGTTTCAATTTTTTATATTCTTTTCATTCATATAAAAGATATACAATTAATCACGTACGAACTCAGAAAATTTATTTGTTTTTATGTATTCTTGTGTATATAGTTGAATAGTTACAGCCGCCACCCGCGGGTCGCATGTGATCCGCTGAGTACATAAGTGTGCCCCATGACGTAATTAAAACAAAATCTAAATGCGCCTGAACCATTCGACACAGAAGCAAAGCAAGCGGTCCAATTTTCAATTACAATTGGACCACATGCTTCGCTTATGCCATATATATAAATCAATAGTAAAATCCGTTTTTTGGCAATAAACTTAATTTACATTTGTAATATGTAGGTGCGCAAATACCTCTCGGAGGATCTCCGGATATGGTTGATTGAAACACTTGTATTGTCTAAATTAAACTATGCCGATGTTGTGTATGGTCCCCGACTCCTGTTCAGGACTCAAAAGCTAATTCAACGCGTACAGAACGCATCTGCAAGGTTTTGTTTCTCGATCCCGCCACGACATCATGTCACACCTTATTTAAATCAGTCTAATTCCTCGAATATGGGTCAAGAAGAAAGTTGCATCTGGCTTGTCTCCTATTTGGCGTCGTTAAATATAAATAACCTAGTTATCTCTTTAACAAGTTGACGTGGTTAGGGGAACATGCCGGACGAACCATTCGTCTCTGTACACCACCAGTTTGTGTTCCGCGAAACAGTTCACCTGCATTCAGAGGAAGCTTCAAATACACCGCGACCAAGTGTAAAAACTGGTAAAAACCAAGTATTGAAAACTATAAAACTGGTAACTATGGAAATTAAAGCTTGATGTTGCTGAACCACTGCTATAACAGTTATTTGTACTGCAATCAATATTAATTGACTATTTGAAGTACTACTATATTGCAGCATAAAATAATAGCATAGTTACTATGTATATCTATATATCGGTGTTTGTCTTCTCTATTTTAAATATTGTAATGTAATATGTACATATTTGATCACTCACTCTCATAATTATAATTTACATTTATCTACACACCTTATAGGCCCAAGAATTATGTTCAACGGCGCACACCACTGTTACACCCTATTCACGCGTCTTGGTTCCGTCTGAAAATCAGCGCTGTATCCTGTTTCTACAGTATACAGCTTGTCTCGGTATACAGCTTATGCTGAGACGGATACCCTTTCGACACACATGGGACCGCGCAGTTTTATTACCTTGTTTTTAATTTCATTTTTTGTTTGTTTGCATAACTATGTTTAATTAATTTTTAGAATAAGACATTGTCACGTTATTGCTATCACTTGTGTGTATGAAATAAAAAGTTCTTTCTATCTATCTAATTAGTTCACATTTCTGTTTTGCTGTGAATTTTTGTTCTTATATAATATAAAATTAAAAGCCTCTTTCTAAAGAACCTATCACTATTAGAACCTAAACCTCATTTGAAACTTTTGGGGTCAGGTGTTAGTTTTGTAAGTTAATTTATATTAAAACATTAGGATCTAACGATACGATAACCTTAGGTTTTACTATCGATGTTTTCGTAATGAGTAGCAGATAATACTGAATGAGCAGCAAATCTATGGCACCAAATTTAAATGTTCGTTAGGTTTAGATTCCCTGATAACAATAGAGATATAGGAGGACTCCGGCCAGCTAGTGATAACATTATTAGTAATTTAATATGATTTACTTTAGTTATTCAACAATTGTTTTGTTGATCGTCATTAATTTAGTATGTTTTGGCGCCCCTTTAAATACAAGCCTTTCGTAATTTGTAATGACATTATTTCCCAGGGACTTAATGCTAGCCGGCACACAACAGTCAGTAGAATTGAAACTGGCGTTGGACCAAGAGCAGCAGAAGAGTAAGAAGTTGGAAGAATCAATGAGAAAACTCGATATGGAAATGAAGAGGACCGACGAGCTGCTGTATCAGATGATACCGAAGCAGGTGGCGGACAGACTGCGCAATGGGGAGAATCCTATCGACACGTGTGAGGTGAGTATTTACTGAAGAGATAAAGAGTACAGCAGTAAGATTTTAACATAGGTAAAAGATAAAGTGCACTCTGTGGTAAGGGATACTGTCGCCCATTGATATCCGCGATCCATGCCGACATCAGTCAAGAGAAGTAGAGTTAGCTCTTTGTGGATTCAGAAGTAGGTTCGGATAGAAAGTTTTGAAAAGGATAGGTAATACGGAGTATATTTTAAGTCTTCGTGTGTAGATATTTAAATATGTTCTATTTTAAATATGATACTATAGCTATAAGCTCCCCTAATAAAAAAAAATATATATATGATGAGGTGTTTTCGTCCTTAACATTCTTTCTTGGGGGGGGGGGGGGGGGGGGATAAGGAATAAGAAGTACATTATATCCCATTGGACATAAAACCTTCCTACTCAGTCGAGACATTTCCTTTATTCAATCATAATCCGCATTAAATACGATAGGAAATGAGATCTGGCATATCTCAATCACTCCCGAACCATGTTCATACATTCACGGTAGCCTTCTATGCGAGAAGGGAAACTCGATCGACCAGTCGAGCTCACCCAGACGGTTGTGGAATGCAGCGTGAGAGGAAAACCTCAAAAATACCTAAGAATTATTGTTATTTTAAATTATTTATTATTTATGACATCAGGGATTCAATCTTGAGAAGTAGCCGGTATTTTTTTCTATAAGTTTCTTGAAATTTTAAAGTGAAAAGATAAGTGGAATAATTCAAAAAATCAATAAGAATGTTGTTTTATATTGGAATAAAGGTGTTGATTGAAACCGCGGGCGTTAGTACGGCGGTAGACATATTGATATAAAAGTATTGACGATGTTTGCCTTCACCTTCAACATAACACATAAGGTATATAACACTCTCCTATATGTAACACTCTCCTCTCTCTAATACGAAGATAATATTACAAGGGAACTTAATGAGAACATGAGGAGTGTGGAATGAAGCAGTGTGTACCAGATTTTTCCAGATTTATTTTCGTGTTTATTAAGGTGACTCTTGTCTAACTTTTCACAATTTAGCCATTCATACGGTGTTACTTACAATTTCTGTACAGCAAAAAAGTTTTATGGACCTGATTTATTAACCGTAGTGGCTTGTACCTACATGTTTTTGCTGGAGGGAATAAAATCCAATTAGTGACGTACCACGTTAAAGATAACAGCTATGTATGTTGCTTGTTATTTTGCAAACAATAATTATTTTATACTGCGAAAGGTAAAAGCATAAATTTAGTAGAAAGTAATATATAAAGGGGTGAAACTAAACGTTGTTACTAATTGTTTTAAGAGTTACATCGCCTACAGCACGTTTGGACATGCAGTTTCCGTAAAAACGTGTCATTATCCACGCGGTACTCTGAGATACGTCTGATAATTTCCAATAAAGAATGTTTAACGAAAAAATCAGCTTCTGTGTCCTTCACGGCACATACTCAATTACTGCACGACGTGTTCAAAATATATCAATGAATGAAGTATATCAAAATATATAATTATACCTACAGTTTGGTTAACACAATTAATTAATTATGTCCGTATTTACTTTAGACGGCTTTAATGTTGAAATAGAAGGCGTGGTGGTTTTGACAGCGATTTTATTTGTTTATAGCGATTTTTATATCAAATATAATACTTATAAATTAATAAAGCATATTTTATTTGTCTGTCTTTGCAAGTGACTTTGTTGCAAGTCTTTGTTGTGACTTGACTTTGCAACTGAAGTGCAAGTCTGTTTAGAACTCAATTATGTGCCTATATTTGGTTTTACCAGTTACTTAAAAACTAGTTTCAAGTTTAATTCTTTTACAACCGTACAAATACCCCGTTTTGATGAAAAAAATAAATACTTTTTATTTAGTTACGAACAGTGACAATCACAATACGATTAGACTTGTAGCTCTCGAGATATGCCATCAACAAAATTAATATTAATATCAACAACAAATTAATAACAGATGAACGAATGTTCTTTGGGGAATTCTGTATAATGTATAATGAGTATAATGTATAAAGTTCTGTATAATGAGGAGATTCCATCGCTGTCAATGGAGCCACACTCCAATTCCCTTCTACAAACAGTCGTCCGTGTCTGGCAACGGCACAATCAGCTAACAATTATTGACTACTTAATATTTAACTTTTAAATGTACCTACTCGTGCCATAGCAACCCCTTAAATGTTCTAATAAAAGCCATCTCGCTACCTTTTATTTAATTTGTTAATTATAATTAAACACAATATATGAGCATAATGTTTTATTATAATGACTTTAATAAATTGTTATAAATTGCATATTAGTTGAGAAGGACGAAGTGAAGACTACGCTTAACATAACCTGTGACGTAACCGACAAACATCTATCTATATCTATACATATAATAAAAATGTAACTGATCGCTATCTGTACATGGAAGATATATGAGAAAAACTATTACTGGGGGCCTTTATCAACGCAATAGAACTCAAAACAATGATTGTTAGAATTTTTGTCTGTTTGTCTGTGCGTTTGTGCGCGCTAATCTTAGAAACGGTTTAACCGATTTGGGTGCGGTTTTCACTAATGTATTGTGGTAAGATTCACTTAAAATTTAGTGTTTGTTTTATTTCAATCAGTTCATAAATAAAAAAGTTATATCAATTTAAAGAATCACGTCGAATAAAGACGGTGTTTATAAACTAAAGTCCACGCGGACGAAGTCGCGGGCAACAGCTAGTGTTACATACATATAAAGTAGAAGGAAATGTTTATCTCTAGATAATACCCTATGGAGGACGGGCGTATAATATATATTTTACAAAAGCTAAGAACAACATCTTTGATAATCTAACCTTTCTGTTGTCGAGTTCCATTGTTCGTTTTCATAAGGAAAAAATGACAGCAACAAATATTGCTATGAATATGCTATTAACCAAACACTTTGCGAATCGTCTGATTAGTTTATTAGTTGTAATAAGTGGACAAAAAATAAACACACTTTTATTTTTCCATGTTCATTGTATCTTCATAAACCTGAATGACGACACAATACGAACGTGTTATTCGTACGCGCTCTGACAATATTAGAGCCAATAAAAAACGTAAGATACTATTTTTCTTGCGGCTTGTCATGACGATTTCAGGACTGGGGTATGTGGGTATATATGACACCCCGTCGAGGGAATATTGATATCAATGCCAATACGGGTATTGACTCTGCGACTGAGGCTCTACCCATATCCGTCCACAAATATAGCAGTCTTTTGAACAGGTCTTCATGATCTTATCATGCGCCATATATCTCTTACCTTACCGTCTATTTTTTCAACTCCAGATGTTCGACAGTGTGTCGATTCTGTTCTCCGACGTGGTGACCTTCACAGAGATCTGTTCGCGCATCACACCCATGGAGGTGGTCTCCATGCTCAACGCCATGTACTCCATCTTCGATACGCTCACAGAAAGGAATAGGGTTTACAAGGTAAGCTAAATATCATCATACTCCTTAAGAGAAGAATATCCAAAGATTAGACGTGTGTTCAAAGATTAGAGACCGAAAATCTAGATGCGACTTGTGTTGAAATATTTTTTTCTTGGAATCGAATTCTGCACCTTTTCCACTACAAGTGGTCTAATAGCTTGTCATTGTTTGCTTTAAAGATTTATCCGCTTGAACTGACCAGAAACGACATAAATATCGCAGTCTTTTGGATAGCATTGTTTAATAAAATCCGACTAGTATAACAATAAATCAATGCACAGTATATAAAGGGCGCGCCACGATCAGAAAGGATTTTGGTCATTGACATGAGATCAGCCAAGACTGGACGGAAAAGAGATTTGTATGAAATCGTCGATCAGCGATCACTATACTAGACTCCTCATATTATTGAACCTTAATATTGGGGGGAGGAGGGGTTACACAAATCTCTTTTTAAGTCCAGTCTCGGCTGACCTCATGTCAATTACCGAAATGCTTCCTGCTCGCCTGCTCGTGGAGCGCGCTTAAAAAATGAGTTAGCTACCTAACTGAAGATGCAAATAAACCTTATATTTAAATATACTATAAATGTAAAGTACCTTTATGAGTTTATAACTTCACAAAAATATTTAAAACAAACACTGCTTAGTTGTTTTGTAAAATGAATTCAGTGAAACCTTAGAAGACGTAACTATACATTCCAGGTGGAGACAATAGGTGACGCGTATATGGTAGTGTCTGGTGCTCCAGAGAAGGAAGACAACCACGCCGAGAAAGTGTGCGACATGGCGCTCGATATGGTAGACGCTATTACAGACTTGAAGGATCCTAGCACAGGTAAGAAAAGTCACAAACTGTTATTAGGATGAATCATAGATGTAGCCAAACAAAACAAAATAAAATTTCAAATAGTATGTTAAAAACCCATTACTACTGGATCAATCATAAGGATTATAAATATTGTTGAATGCAAACCGTAATAGGGACAGATTGAACAAAGAGTCGAATTAAAACTTTTCAATGTAGACATTTCCAGTTCCTCTCAAAAAACATCTTATAAACAAATCGATAACCCGAATCAATTATACATTTCATATTACATTTACACATTAGTATATGAAAAACTTTCCTTAAACAATATTTTAAGGATCCTGTGAAAATGTGAAATTTAACAGAAACCACAGACTGAATAAAGATCTGTATCAAAATCATTTTGAACACTTACAATTCCTCATCAAATAGTTCCTTGAATTTATTAATACAAACATTCGTACATTCTTTCCTTAGTATGTTTGTATGTATATGAATGAAGACATTATTTCTTTACTGCACTATCTACCTCTATTCGTCTATAGACTCCTTACCACCCAAAAGTTGCCTGGAAGAAATTACTTTAACGATAGGGCCGCCGATTGCACTTCTAATTACTTGTGTTTTGTATTTCTCTGTATGTTTTGGTGTACAATAAGGTATCTATTTGTCATTTTAGGGTCCCACCTTTCAATCCGAGTAGGAGTTCACTCAGGAGCGGTAGTCGCGGGCATTGTCGGTTTGAAAATGCCTCGATACTGTTTATTCGGTGATTCAGTGAACACGGCCTCGCGAATGGAGTCAACGTCCGAAGCAATGAGGATTCACATCTCGCAGACCACGAGAGAGCTACTGTCGCCCTCCTATATGGTCACCGAGAGAGGGGAGATTCAGGTTAAGGGAAAAGGTAACAGTAAGAGTTATAAAAGATTGCAAAACATTGCTTCAAGTTTAAACGAGTATGATGAAGTTTTGCACATTGAAGAAAATAATACGTAATTATACAAAATTTTGTTTAAAAAATTACAAATTCAATATCAAATGTGTATCAATGAGTAGTGTTACTCATATATTAGATATCGTATCATCAGTGAGTGAAATTTGTCAGAGCTCATTTGCTATTCCATCTCATCCCACCCAATAGAATACGTATAACCTCCTAAGAGAAGCCGATTATGTTCCCAAACCTCATCTCATTCTGCAAGGATCAATAAGGAGTGTTCTCATCCTATTCCCCAAAGATGAGACGAGGAGAACGTTTCAATTCATTATACTTTGTCTTCTTTGACTTTCCAAACCTTTTTAGTTTTTACCAAATACACAGCCAAATATCTCTAAGGGCGGCAGCTTCGAACAATGCCAACTTCGTTATTATTGACTGATGTTGGCCTGTATTACAAATAACCATAGACAGCAATATCCATTTACCACAAGGTAAATGTAACTATCCGCTCGTTTGCTATCTTCTTTCTATAAAAAAAAACAATATATCACATAACATTGTAAGCTGATTATTCTAACTAGGCTGATTTATCGCTCATTCACATTAGTTACATTAGTCATTTCACTGCTCGTTGTACCTGGAAGAGATCGCTTTTAGCGATAACGCCGCCTATGCTTCTGTTATGTTATTATATGTTTAATGTAATTTAGTTAGAACAGGAAAGAAATAAAGAATTTTCATTCATTCATTCAATGAACGTGAACAAATCCTTGTTCCAGGCACAATGAAAACCTACTGGCTAGAAGGTCGAGAATCACGACCATCCCTCACCAAAATGACATCATTAAACCTACAACCCGGTACCGAGTTAGAATGGGAACGTGCCGCCGACATTCGAGACAGTATAGCTGAACATACGGCGCAACAACTCAGCAATAAAGAGTTAAATAGTCCTGGAATACTCCACATACACCTTCCTAATGCAATTATGAACTCGGAACCGAATTCATTAATGAGTTTGGGGAATACGTTGCCATTGCAAATGACTCCCGGCAACAGGAGTTCCCAAGGGCAGCTCACTGGGGCCACTGCTCCGACGGTCACGTCGCCTGTAGAAGAGAGACGAATGTATTCACCGGTCACATTCCAAGACGTCGCGAGACGGAGTGTCGTCAATTCACCTAATAGGACTGAAAATGGTATACAAACATAATTATTATCTAATACAGTATTATTATTTATTAAAAATTAGACTGTCGCATTAGTTAGATAATATACAGGTTGTAACGGAACCTCTCCTGAAGCCTGAAACCAATGTATCTTTTTCTTTATTTTAGCAATAAATTAAGGCTCATCATTATTTTTAAGGAGGTTTCTTTTTTTTTTTTCATTTTCTCTTTATGATTCTGAGTTTATTGACGTAAAAATTTTACAATTCGTTTTTAACTTTTTTTACAAGTTTTTACCAAATAATCTAAGTAAAACCTCCTAAAAAAATTATTTTTAGAAAGAAATACGTCACATTATATTAATTCTGAATCAAGGGCAGAATCCGTGATTTCAGGTTTCGGGAAAAGTCCACGCCGAGAGCCGTAATTTCAACTACCTGCGTTTGGTCTTTATAATCCAACAAAAAAACATAAATAAATATTAGATGAAAAATCGCCTGATTTAAACACCAGATTCCACTTTGAGGACAATACGTAGGTGACTATATAAGTTTTGAGATACTCGAAATTTAAAAATGGAACACATTTGCATTATACCTATTTTAATAGTAAATTTATTTGAAAATAAAACACAAATGGCAATTTGCTCTAAATTTTAAAAAATAAACATGTTTTTTCGCATTTTCGATAGCACTACTCGCGTTTTTTTTTGCAACTACGGAGTTAAAACGTGAACATTTGCGAGCTATGATATTTTATAATTTTAAATTTGGTTTAACTGAAGAGTTAAGTTTGAAACGCTTAAAATCAGCGTTAGGGGACTTAACTCCGTTACGGGCAATCGTTTTTAGATGATTTGCTGAATTCAAAAGAGGCAGATCCCATCTGAAGGTGGGCAAGGCTGTTGGCGATACTCCACTTCTCTCTTTATCTTCAAATATAAAGAGAGAAGTGGAGGATCGCCAACAGCAATGACTGCAGAAAATGTATGGTTTATAGAAATGCTGGTGCGGGAAGTTCCGCGAATCATTTACAATAACATTAAGAGGATCGTCAATATTAGTTCGGTGAGCATTCACACCAATTTGCATTAACATATTGGTCTGAGGAAACTTTGTAGTCGTTGGATACCTCATTTGCTCACATAAATAAAAACAGACTCGTGTGGATTGATGCCGAGAAATGCGGCAACGTTTTGAAAATGGGACATCGAGACGTGCTCCCGAAATCGTAACTGGCGACTAAACATGGATCTAACAATATGATCCGGAAAGTAAAAAGCGTTCGGCGGTGTGGGTATTTGGAGATGGACAGTTACCGACAAAATTGCAAAGACCTCAGAACGTTGGCAAGAAAATGGTGACTAGATTTTTTCTCGGAGCGGACATGTCGCCTCTGCTAAACAGCTCGAAAAACTTTTTCCAATGCAACCGTTGTATACCATTCTGAATTGACTCATCTTCAATTTTCCAGCATAGCTGTTGCGAGCAAAGACAGGGCTACGAGGGATCTTGCTGCGCCACGATAACGCGTCATCACACACTTCCCTAAGAACAAAGACCCTGGCTCATCCACCCCACACACTTAGCTTAGCTTAGCTCCCTTAGATTAGCTCCCTGTGATTTCTTTTTGTTCCCTGTAGTCAATGAAAAAATTAAAAAAAAAATGTTTTTGAGCCCTGTTTAAGCAGCGATTTTTGACCTGTTAAGACTGGCATAAATGTTTTCAGAGTTGGTTTAAGCGAACGGATAGTGCGTATTTTGTAAAAATGTAATACAAATAATAAAATTCTATTGCTTAATTTTGTTTATCTGAATACTTATATAGTCACCTACGTTTGTGTCCATTTTCTCGATTAAAATTGTCATGGAGTAATGAGATGGTCAGGGATTTTTGATGTTTATCATACAATATAATATGTACGTACTATTTTGTGTTCAATTAAGCAAGGACTTTGCTTTGCGCCACCCTCATGCATTTCTATTTAAATGAAGGTTGACTGAGAGAGAATGCCACTAGGCTCTAAGTTCGCACTCTGTACAATTTATGTGCCGTAAAGTTTAAATAAGTAAAATACTAATATATCTGTTTTCAGATTCACGATCAAACTCCGCAAGTGTCGCTGAATCGACAGACCCTCCTAAAACAATTGACAGTCTGTACTCGTCAATATGGTAAATATTTATATTTGCGTTTTTAGTACAGTCAATATTGGTACGCATTAGACTACTTTTTTAAATATTGCTTATAATGTGATCAAGTTAGTGTGTTACGTTAGTATAGTACTGACCTCATAAATTTTACCCTAAACAACAACTTTTTTTCTGTTCTCACGGTGAATAACAACGTCTCATATAACTTGTAACAAATCCAATCTTTAGAATTTGCAAACGATACAACGACATTTGTGTGAATTTAAAGATTTGTTATCAATAATTACACTGACTTAAAGTACATTATCAGTTTAACTGTTGAAGTAACTACCTGGGTATTTGAGATTTTTTAATCTGGTCTCAACGCGTATGTGTACCTTATTTATTTTACTCGAAGTTTCGGTGAGGTCGCACCGACCATGGTAACGAGCTATTTTTTATTTTATTTATTTCCAAGATACACCAACAGCATTTACACGACAAAAGTGGGGTGTAAGTGGGGTGTTTTGGGGTGTAAGAGGCTCACCTACCATCTTTCGAGCCTAAGCCAACCTCACCTGCTAGTGGTGCACCCTGCTGTTAATTGACGAGGCAATGGCGTTCCCTTTTTGCGGTGGGAGGGTTACTCCGTCGGCATAGCTACCACCCTTCCGTCGGAGTCCGCCGCCATAATGGTGCCTTATAAGCCGCGAGGCCCGCATCGTGTTCCGGCGGTGAGCGGAAGAAGCCGTCCCGAGAGAGAGATTGTTGCGTGCGGAAATTAGGACCGGGGGTTGCGTGGAATTACAGACGCGCATGGGCGTGACATGGTGGCGCGGGGATCAGGGAGACCCGGTGAAACGGTTGTCCGCTGACCGCCCGCGGGTTGTTGGGGGCCCGAGCCCGGGGATCTTACTTTAATCTCCACCCCAGGAGGCTGCCCCGCCTGATGCGTAAAATCCCTTGGGGTAGCAGTTGTGCCCGAGGAGACCGGAGTGGAACCCGACTGCTGCCCCCAGGGGGGGATCGGAGGCCCTTCCGTACCCCGTGCCAACAAATCACACAACCTTTGTGACCTGGTTTTTCTCTGCTCCGTGCTTTGCCCTTTGATCCACATGCAACCATCTCTCTCTCCGTCCCCCCTTTTCTTCTTCTTCTTCTTTTCCCTATTCACACTCACTATGATGGCCCAGAAAAAGAAAAAGTATAATGTTCACTCAGCGGCCCATCCCGTAAGTTCCACACTACAAGTGGAGTTTTGTAACATCAGAGGGATGCATAGTAACATCGACGCCGTCCACTACCACCTTGAGACGGCAAAGCCGGCCTTACTTTTCTTGACGGAGACACAGATTTCCTGCCCGGCCGATACAACATATCTTCATTACTCCGGTTACAAACTCTAGCACTGTTTTGTGCGACGTGCTGGGGTATGCATGTACGTCCAGGAGGATATTTGTTGCCGCCGCCTCAGCCATTTTGAAGACGGGGACCTGTCGATTTACTGGGCGCGTATTGACTACGGACGTTCCACTAAAGTCTACGCTTGCCTTTACAGGTCCCACAGCGGTGATACGGAGACGACTCGTTTTTTTGAGCGTCTACAAGAGACGAATGACAGGGGGGCTCGAGCAGTTCCCTTGCACGGAAGTGGTGGTCCTTGGTGATTTCAACGCTCACCACGAAGAGTGGTTGGGATCCCGAACTACCGACCGCGCAGGGAGAGCAGCCTATAACTTTGCCCTGGTCTATGGTTTCTCGCAGTTGGTGTCCTCACCTACGAGGATACTTGATATCGAGAGCCATACTCCCTCCTTACTGGACATCCTGCTGACTACGCGGCCGAATGACTACAATGTTGTTGTTGATGCCCCGTTAGGATCATCCGATCATTGTGTCATTCGAACTGCTGTGCCAGCTAAGCAATCCGTGCCGACCCATTCACAGGGAACGCGCAAAGTCTGGCACTACAAGTCAGCAGATTGGAATGGGTTGCGCAAATTTTACGCCTCTTATCCCTGGGGGCAGCTCTGTTTCTCGTCGGGAGATCCGGATACCTGTGCAGACTCCGTTGCCGATGTGGTGTTGCAGAGCATGGAATGTTATATTCCTTGCACCGTGATACCGGTAGGCGGACGGACCTACGGGACGGGCGGGCGGCGGTAACAGAACGAAGCGGTACTTCAAACCTGGGCAACTCCTTATGCTTTACAAAGCTCAGGTGAGACCCCATATGGAGTACTGCTCTCATCTCTGGGCCGGCGCACCGAAATACCAATTAGACCCATTTGACTCCATCCAACGACGTGCTGTTCGCATTGTCGACGATCCCACTCTCACGGGCGGTTTAGAATCCCTCAGCATTCGGAGAGATGTTGCATCTCTCTGTGTGTTCTACCGCCTGTACAATGGGGAATGCTCTGAAGAATTGTTTAATATAATTCCCACCTCGGGTTTCTACAACCGCACCTCCCGTCACAGAAGTGCGGTCCATCCGCATTTCCTCGATACGGAGGTGTCACGCACTATTCGGTCCAAAAACTATTTTATACCGCGAACCCGTAGGCTGTGGAACGAACTGCCTCAAGAGGTCTTTCCATTGAGCTACGATATGGGGTTCTTCAAGAGAGCTGTGAATAGGATTTTGCAAGGTCGGCGGCGCGCCCGCATGCCCCCTGGTGTTGCAGGTGCCCATGGGCGGCGGTAACACTTACCATCACGTGGGACCGCTTGCTCGTCCGCCCTCTAGTCTATATAAAAAAAAAAAATACAAATGTTAAAAATTTATAAATTCAACATACCACGTGCAATACTTTAATAGGTACTACAAGTTCAACATAGAGACATGCGAGTATGATAAAATACGAGTGTGACTAAAAAAAATATTTTAATTTGGATGAACATAAATCCAATTAAATAAGGTTAAATTACAATTTACTAAACTATTTAACTATACGAATGAAAAAAATACAATACAAAAACAAAAAGTACAATCTAATTACAAATGCCCAACTACAATTTACGTAAAATTTTGCGTTTGATACTTGCTAAAGAATAATAATAATAATAAATACTCTTTATTGCATACAAATAGTTATATATGTGCACAAATAATAAAAGACAGAATACAATCGGCGACCTTATCGCTAAGTCTTATTACAACCTTACTTACTTACTTACTTAAGAATTAAGGCAACTTAAGGCAACCTTACTTAAGAATCATTAAAGATGTCGATATCGTGAGAATTCAACTCGTTATAAGTATTCAGAAGACGATTTAATGGCGAGAATTTAACCAAGTTTGTTTTAGAAGGTAGCGGTACTAATTGTTTGCTTAAAGGATATCTTGAGATAAAGCGAGGAATAGCAAGGCGAATTTGGTTTACCACCTCAGGTACTAAGAAGGCGCCACTTAATACTTTGTGCAACAAAACCAAACAGGAAACCATCTGACGCACTACCAACGTTGGTAATCCGAAATGAGAGAACTTGTCATGGTCACACAAGGTCGTAACTAGAGAGGCGGGTAGTCCCCGTCGAGAATTGCGAGCAGTTTCATCAACTACCCGCATTTGGTCTTCATAAAATTGCGGCACAGAACACTCACAATATCTGGTGTCGGACGAAAAACCGCGAGGTTTAATTTTATTAAAGTTATTAATCACTGGATTCCATGTCGCGGACAATTTAGGTTTTTATATTTCTTGATTTCAATTGCCTCACGCACAATCCTGGAGAAATAGTGGCGCTCAGTGGAGATATTTTTTTGACTATGGGGTTTTATTCGTGATTGATTTCGGCGTTGAGTCAATGGTCCTCTATCGCCGATTTATTCGTCTGGCGGGTAGTTCTGCGGGTAGTTGATGAAACTGCTCGCAATTCTCGACGTGGACTAACCCGCCTTTTAAGTCAGCTCGTGACCACGGTTGGTGCAACCCAACCGAAACGTCGAGTAAAATAAATAAGGTAAACATACGTGTTGAGACCCGATTAAATAGATAAATAGGCACCTATAACTTTGCATAGCAATTAAACAACTTTGAACGGTTTAAATCACGTATATTTAACATTATTTTTATCCCGACGTTTAGCAGTGGACGTGGTCACGGGGTGACTAATTGATTTTATTTGTCACTTGAGTTATTAAGAACGTCGGGATAAAAATAATGTTAAATATACGCGATTTAAACCGTTCAAACTTGTTTAATTGCTATGTATAGTAATCGCGAAAACCTAAGAAAATATTACCTATAACTTTGTTTTTCGCTGTGATCAATGTGCAAATTTATCATTACTATTTAATGTTTATTTTTATTATTTAAATTTAATTTGTTCACTGTTACTGTGCCTAATAAAATAAAATGAAATAAAAATAATGTAATCTGTATACATCTCAAGTTACAGTGCGACGTCCCCTTGCAGAGTTAACACCGCGCCTCAATCCAAGGACCGTGAACCGGAGAGTGTCTTCGAGTACACTGTAAGTTACTTTCAATATTTTTACTTTCGCTAGTATCATTATAGATCGCAAAATGACGAAGTTATCAACACATCTATATCGCTAAATGAACAGATCGCTATAATCTGCGAAGATCTCTAAAAGATTAATATAGGAAAAAAATATGTAAATAATTTTGTAATAGCATGTTCAGATCGCATTTGGTCCATGTAGCAATAAGTCTAAGTTTTAGTACAGTCGAGGAGAATACTCGTATGTGTAGTGTTATTAACATTATTAGATAGTGCAAACAGAATGTTAAGGTTTATTTTAAGGATAGTTAAATAATTCAGATCATCCTATTCTCTAAAATTACTATATTCAACCCATGTACATTCGATTCTTGAGTTCTGTTCGGCCATATAATTGATATAGTTAAAATATTGTAAAATATAATTATAATTGGACCTTAATATCCGACTTACATAAAGAGGCTTGAAGCAATCCACCATGAATTCTTGCGACACGTGGCCTGTATTGAGCTAATTTACACCTATAATTGTGAATCATTGGAATTGAGGTATAAATTAGACAATTTGAAGAATTGACGTACTTTGGCAGATTCCGAATATTTTGCTACTGCGTCATTATTTATTTATTTATTTTATTTATATACTTTATTGTACACAAATGATAAAAATAGTTATAAAAGAAAATACAAAATACCGTACAGACCCGGCCAACTACAGGCCAGTAGCGATCACTTCCCTCCTCTCCAAGGTGATGGAGCGTGTTATAAACACACAGCTCCTTGGGTACCTAGAGGATCACCAGCTGATTAGCGACCGTCAATATGGATTTCGCAATAATCGCTCGGCTGGTGATCTTTTAGCGTATTTAACACACCGCTGGGCTTACGCCATTGAGAGTAGAGGCGAGGCTCTAGCTGTAGGCCTAGACATTGCAAAAGCTTTTGACTGGGTATGGCACAAATCGCTGCTTTCCAAGTTACCATCTTTCGGGATACCCGAGGGATTATGCGAATGGGTTGCCAGTTTCCTGACTGGACGGAGCATCAGAGTCCTTATCGATGGTAGCTGCTCCGACACCATGTCTATTAACGCTGGTGTCCCGCGTCCGTGCTGTCTCCAACTCTGTTCCTTCTGCATATCAACGACCTGTTGCAAATTGGTGACATACGTTTCTATGCAGATAACAGTACTGGAGACGCCTTGTACAGGAGCCGCGCCAACATCCCTCGGGTCGAAGTGGAAGAGAGTCGCGCCAGGCTTGTGTCTGAAATCGAAGACTCTTTAGATCTAGTCTCGATCTGGGGTTCTCTGAACCTAGTGGATTTCAACCCCAGTAAGACGCAAGTCACCGCTAAAAAAAACCCTTTCGTTGTAGCACCTCGCTTTCAGAGCATACCTCTTAATATCTCGGAGAGTATCGGGATCCTTGGTGTCGACATCTCCAGCAAAGTCGAATTTAGAGGTCATCTGGAAAATAAGGCCAAAATGGCCTCCAAAAAGATCGATGTGCTGAACAGAGAGAAGCGGTACTTCACCCCTAGGCAACTCCTTATGCTTTACAAAGGTCATGTGGGTCCCCATATGGAGTATTGCTCTCATCTCTGAGTTGGCGCACCGAAATATCAATTGCACCCATTTGACGCCATCCAACGACGTGCTGTTCGTATTGTCGACGATCCCACTCTTACGGGCGGTTTAGAATCCCTCAGCATTCGGGAAACGTTGCGTCTCTTTGTGTGTTCTACCGCCTGTACAATGGGGAATGCTTTGAAGAATTGTTTAATATAATTCCCATCTCGGGTTTCTACAACCGCACCTCCCGTCACAGAAGTGCGGTCCATCCGCATCTCCTCGATACGGAAGTGTCGCGCACTGTTCGGTCCAAAAATTATTTTATACCGCGAACCCGTAGGCTGTGGAACGAACTGCCTCAAGAGGTCTTTCCATTAAGCTACGATATGGGGTTCTTCAAGAGAGCTGTGAATAGGATTTTGCAAGGTCGAAGGCGCACCCGCATACCCCCTGGTGTTGCGGGTGTCCACGGGCGGCGGTAACACTTACCATCACGTGGGACCGCTTGCTCGTCCGCCCACTAGACTATAAAAAAAAAACACAAAAGGCGTGCAGACCAGCGAAAGCGATGGGTGACCAATGAAATGGGCGTACCTACTACATAAACTGTAACAGACACTACTTTTATAATACGATCACTAGTAATTATTACGTTAAAGTATGAAATTGCCGATTTGTACTGAAAAATTAAAACTCGTTTTTTTCTAAATGTAACATATTTATTTAATCAAAATATTTACCCTCATTATCTATACATTGTTGCCATCTAATCGGAAGTTCATTTGTGCCTTTGCGATAGAACTCTGGGGATGTAGATTCGACAAACTGTGTGAAAGCATTTTGTACTGCCTCTTGGGAAGAAAATTTTTTACCACGTAGAAAATTGTCCACATCACGAAAAAAATGGTAGTCCGTTGGAGCAAGGTCTGGCGAGTACGGAGGATGACGTATGGTTTCTAACTGCAGCTCCTGTAGAGTTACAACGGTTTCTCGTGCAGTGTGAGGTCTTGCGTTATCATGGAGCAATAATGGTGAAGATCGATTCACGAGTCGGGGCTGTTTCACTGCTAGTTTCGCCATCATTGTTCGAAGTTCGGCACAGTAAACATCTGCTGTTATTGCTTGACCAGACCTGAGAAAGCTATAGTGAATAACACCATGAATAGACCACCAAACAGTTACCATTACCTTTTTATTGGTAAGCTTTGCCTTAGGGCACTGTTGCGGCGTTTGACCTGGGGTCAGCCATTGCATTTTTCGCTTTCGGCTATCGCAAAGAATCCACTTTTCGTCACATGTCACAATTCGATCCAATATTCCTTAATTTCTGTACCGATTCAACAAGGCAACGCAAGTTTCAACACGCGTTTCTTTCTGCAGATCAGTCAATTCATAAGGCACCCATTTTTCATATTTTTTTATATTATTGATTTGATGCAAATGAGTCAATATTGTAGGTAAGGTAACGTTGAACCATGCCGCTAATTCCTGGGTAGTTTGACTCGGATCGGCTTCCACCATCTCCTTCAATTCAGCGTTATTCACCTGTGTGGGCGGTCCTCCACGTGGTTCGTTCTTCAAGTCGAAGTTTCCATTACGAAAGCGTTTAAACCAAAAACGCACGGTTCGTTCATTAGCAGTCTCCTCTCCAAACGCAGCATTGATATTGCGAGCCGTTTCTGCCGCGTTAGTTCCGCGTCGGAACTCGTATTCAAAGATTACTCGGATTTTCGAAGTATCCATCTTTCCCGTCTAAGCTGAATAAAAAAAACAATTGAAAGTCGAAAATCGAATGTTGCACATTTTTTAAAACAAGAACCTCATAGGTATCATGTGAAAAAAGTTTCACTCGAAAATCTCACACCATGAAGGTTTTATGTCAATTCAAAGTATCTATTACTATAAAACGGCAATTTCATACTTTAACCCCTATTATATACGTATTTTTACTATAAATTTTTTCTGAGTTATAGACCTTCAGTGATATGTTCATTTAACAACTTAAAATGTTGACTACTTGGTTATTTTGCGATTTAGGCAATATGATAGCAATGCGTTTGAATCCCCACTCACACACTTTGTTGACTTTTTCTTTTAGTAAAATAATCATTTATGTACTATTGTCAGTGTATAGCGCGCCTGTCGCCCGCGCACTCCGCGCCGCCGGCCGTGGCGTCGCGCACGCCGCCCGCCGTCGCGCCCGCTCACTCGCCAGACGACATAGGTAACACTCACCAACTGTCAGATGAACATCATCATCATTATAGTCATCATCATCATAGTCGGGCATCTGCAGTCCACTGCTGAACTAGAACCTCTCCATGTGCACTTTATCTTTCTCTGTTGGTCGCTTGCTGCATTGCCATTGGTCTGCCCGCTGCTCACACTTATCCACATTCACATGCACATAACACACACGTTGTAATTTTTAGCTACCGAACAAACGGTGTTGTTGGTGATCTCTTGATCAGTGATGAAACTGACACGTGGTCGCTTTGTAATTCAGTAGGACACGTGACAGTCGATTTACTCCAGTCATACGTTACGACGTTCTCTCGGTTGATTCTTCAACAACCAGTCCTCACTTCAGAAATTTAGTTAGACGTAAATATTATATAAAAACACCTCATAAGGTGTTTTTATTTATTTACGTGGGTGACACTGAAAGTTTTTAGAATACCAAAAAGAAAATTAGATATAAATATCGAAGTGGTTTCATTGTTTTTCGAAGTATTCTCCGCGACGATCGATACACTTTTTCATGCCATGAAACCATTGTGTGAAGCATTCAGCTCACCCTTCTTTTTGGCACATCTTCAACATCCGTTTGGAAGGCCGTAACTGCCTCCTCTGCATTCATGAAACGTATTCCTCTGATTTTATCTTTAATTTTAGGGAATAAATAATAATCACAGCGTGCAAGGTCGGGACTGTATGGCGGGTGACCCATTACCTCTACCTACATTTACAGTACTCAAAAATTACTTCGTTTGTCTGGTGGAGTAAACTGGGTGGGGTATTATCGTGATGGAGGATCATTCTGCTTCGTGGGCGTCGTACTTTGACTTTTTCCAAAACAGAAGGTAATCTTCTTTTCAGCACTCCGTCCTTTCTTCACTTTCGTTGGCAACTCTTCGAAAGGAAAGACCCACTGCCTCAACTACTCCACAGACTCCACTGCAAATTGCCTTTAGTTTCAAGTTCATAGCAGTAGATCCAGCTTTCTTTACCTGTTACTATATAAAAAAACAGCATTTGATTAACCATTGTAGAATTTTTCAAATATTTGGAGTCATTCCACGCGGCGGTGTTTTTGAGCTTCGCTCAAATTGTGAGGAATCCATCTAGCACAAAGCTTTCTTACCCGTAAGAAGTCGTGCAAAATAGTTTGGATTTGACCCATACCCATACCTAATGATGTTCGTATCTGTTGATATGTCGTTCGCTTCAATCATGAGTCGCACAGTTTTGATGTTTTCCTCCGTCACCGCCGTCGCAGGACACCCTTCTTCACATCGCGATCGTCACTGAGATGGGTACGACCACGTATTAATTCACTGAACCAGTTATAAACAATGGCACTGAATGGAGCTTAATTCTTTCATAAATTTGTTTCTTCTTTAAACCGCAACCAAAGTCATAAAAAAATCATTGAACGAAAATATTCTAGTGTAGTTAATTAAGTACCTACATGCTTATTTGTGTTAAAAAGTTTTGAACAAAAGCTCTTCGGTGCTCATGTAGTCGAATTTGTTAAGCCAAATGATAATTTTTGCTTTTATTTGGTTATTGCTGAATTTTATATTTTTTTCTGACTTATTAAATAATTTTAATCGTAGTGTTTTCAACTATTAAGTTTTGCGACTTAGAAATCAAGGTCTCCGTAGCGAAGTCAATGTTTGTTATCGAGTAGCGGTCCTGCCAATTTTTATATACTATTTTTCTTTACCTTCGGTACCATACAGAATTTTATTTTTCTAGTTGTTTGTGCTTTTGTTTATCGTTATTGCATTAATGATTTTGTTTAACTTACTTATTTTGTTTGTTTACAGAAACAGACGCGGAGTATCAAGACGCCCACACCGACGTCACCCACGTCTGTACAATATCGGAGACTATCACTGAACAGAACAATCCCAAGCCGGGCAAAGTCGGCCGGTTCAGGTCCAGAATAGCTCCCGGGAATAAATCCTGTATAGCACAAAAACAACCTCAAAAAGATTCCATAAAGGACAAAGGTCAGGTTCAGAGTAATGTCCAGCCTCATGGACATCATCATACGAAAA
This sequence comes from Sesia apiformis, assembly GCA_914767545.1. NCBI lineage: Eukaryota > Metazoa > Arthropoda > Insecta > Lepidoptera > Sesiidae > Sesia > Sesia apiformis. Next base: position 5,747,557 of record OU611970.1, on the reverse strand, counting down.
ATGCTAACCACCATCAGTGCTGTGGAGCCTTCGGGAATCCACATGTAAGGCATAAATCCAGTAACTCGACTTGTCATCTCATTTAGAGTAGTGTTACTGGATAGTTTGTTGAGCTAGATGTTCTCGTTAATGTATTTCTCTAATTTTTTCGTAGGCAAGAACAGTCAACAAGCCGACTTTCATTAGAAAATTAAACGTCAACTTAGGAGACTTTCATTAGCAAAATGAAAGAAAGTCGTTGGCAAAGTCAAAATCAAATTGGACGACTTTCGTTGGCAAAATCTAACTAATTTCTTCTTTTCTTTTCTATGTTCCCCGATGTTAATATAAAATTTAAATGACCTTTATTTCGGGAGAGAACTAAATATACAGATCTCCTTTTCATATATTATGTTTTATGACTCTGGATACAAATCCTTTTCAGCTGCTAAAATATAGTGAATCAAAGCTCTGAATATTTAATTAAATGGTGTTATTATTATTATTTATTTATTAATTATTGAAACTTGAGTTACCATTTATATACGACGATGACAGTGTGTATGATGACAGTTGGACGTAGATAAAATATTGTTGTGAAGAAAAATGGCACTACGAGTATGTACTTAATAAATTAAGTGTAATGTTTTTGGCTTTAAGTAATATATAGGCACACAAATAAATAATTAGTTAGCTATATACCATGTTAAGGAAAATACGTTCTTTTCTAGTCTATGAAAAATAATATATTACATATATATTTTATATTTTTATTAGTAGGTAAGTAGTTGATATATGCAGAGAATTTAATAGGTAACAACTACTTTTTACCGATTAATTTCTAGATCTCAAAATTAAACTACATGACATCCCAAAGAGTACCGAATTCCAAAGGTTTTATATATGCCTATTTGGTATTGTTACTAAGGCGAGCTTTACACGATGACAATAGAAATATAACTTAGGTAAATCATAATAAAATGTCTACGTAGTACTTAATTATTGCCTACTGTGAAACAGTGACGTCGAGGGCTCCTATACGTCACACAGAAATAAATAAAGAAGTTCCATTGATCTATCTAAAAATACACAGGGTTTATTTCAGAATTTCATTTGCATATTATCCAAATTCGAAACCTTAACTCTTTCTGTGACGGTTGACGTGAAACGGTTAAAATGAAAATGGATTAATTATATTTATATGACGTCCTACAAAATATGTAGTTTGAAATAGGTATTTTAATATCTCAATCAGTACACTCAAACTATTATATTAGATATATATTAGATATTATATATTAGATATAATAGTTTGAGTGAACCAAAAATTAACATGAGTTTTAAAAATCATTTAATCTTAATACATTAAAAATAAATAATTGATGATTAAATTACTTGTGTGTGCATTACACGTTACGTAGTTTATAATTACACAGAAGCGGGCGCGTTCAAAGGTCAAAGACCCCGGCGAGCGAGTGTGCAGTAAATTATTGACCAATTACTTTAATGTAATTAAAAAAATATTAAAAACGTGTTATTTTTGGTTAGCTATAAGTAATGGTTTTAGTGTACGTACTGATTGACATATTAAAGTATTTAACACTATTTTTGCAGGTCCTCATACGAGTGTCTTACGATACCTAGCGTTTATTTTTAGACCTTCAGTGAAAACTATTGAGTGTCTGTTTTATAATTTAATCATTGCATATCCAATTGCATTGCAATTTGCATATCCAAAGTGGATTAAAGTGGTGGGACCACGGGTCGTGAACTGATGAACATTTCAATAATTTGGCACTATGTATTTATAGATTTTTTTAAAATGTTCAAACGACATTTGATTTTTGTCTTATTCTTCTGATCTAAGTTCTTACGATACTCATTACTCTTCGAAAAATGGGAGCTTCTAAAAACATAAGTGTGCTGACAATGTACGTGATGTCTGCGTGAGATTAACAAGTTTCTTTCTAAAGAAAGATATCGAAACTATATTTTTACTGTATATTTTAGATAGTCAAACCATTACAAAGTAATGGAAATTATTTTGTATAAATAAATTTTAGAAAAAGATATTATTTTGTATAAGAATAATTTATAATTAGTGATTTACTATTGTAGATAGTATTATTTATTTATAATGAATTGTCGTGCGTGCGCAGAAATTATATGTTAATTGCTAAAATCTAGTGAAAAAACATTACATGTAGATTGAAGTTAAATGTTGTGAGTCAATTAAGACAATTTTTCTAGTCGTTTTGAGATTAAGGGCTGGATTCCTTGTTTCTTAAATCTGCATAATTACGCGTCAAAATAACAATTTAAAATATATGTGAGTAATATTTTTTTTACTTTATTGACGGAACACATAATATTTAATTTTAAATACATTAAAATGCAATATAGAATATTTAAAAGGACATGATGTATTGAACATGTTGGTTACAAAGGTCTCTGGGGCGAGGAAGGTACCAGCATACATACCCAGCACACCTGGCGGCATTACTCGCTCAATAGCTAGGCTGATGCACAAGATAATTTCCAGCGCGAATAAGTATGGATAAAAGAAATTAAAAATTATATATTTTTTTAATATTAAATCATTAATTAGGGGTCAATGCAGTTAACTGCATAAATCCACGAAACCTCTTATGTCTAGTAATTAAATTTCTCTTGATTATTTTAACAGCTGCGAAAATTATATAAAACATAAAACCCTCTTGCTGCCGCATTGAGTTCAGTCGCATAATCTAAGAGCAGAAGAAAATCAACGGTTATTATTATAGTCTGTCAACTTCGTTGGCGATACTCAATGATTCGCGCAATTGAAAAATATACCTTTGTTTTACATAAAGCGTTAGCATTCATAGCTATTAAATAACGCATCATACTCGCCTCGCGAACCACACGAACCGATGTGTACAGCAAACGAAGTTGATAAGTTACAATTATTAGAGAAGCCTACGTTCCAAAATTTGACAATCTAAATAATGCTGAATCTCTTTTAGTGTTATAAAAAGGGATGCATCACAAAAATGATTGCCAAGGAGCTAATATCGCATATTAAGGAACGCGGCCCAGTATTAAGAGTAATTTAAGAAAACTCATGAACCAGCCCGTAAATGTTGTAAGTACTTAGTTTTTTATCACTCTACTGTTGTAAATTGATAAGTTTTAGATATACGTTCCTTATTGGGAACGAAATGTTTACCTTCATATTTATTATTATTATCTTCAACACTACAATGTTACTGTTTGATGAGAAATGTTATCGAGAAATGTCATATCATTAATTGTTTCATTGCCAAGCTGTGAATCTCACTTTGGTGGAAATAAAAAAAAATAATGGAAACTGACGACGTTTTACTTAAGTACCTAAAGTCATGTCTTAAAGTAGATCGTGTCTTAAGTAAAGTAAAAAATACTGTTTAGAACCAAGTTTTGATTTAAGTACAAGGTGATCATTACGTAAAACACTGTAATAATTATTATTAAATCAGTCTCGCAAAAAGCGTAATGGGCTGCATTACGCAAGTCCTAATAATTTAGCTACTTAAATTTAGAATGAATAAATGAGAAAGCGTTAATGACATTCTCAAGCAAAATCTTGACTTAGTAAAAAAAATTACCCCAGTGAGAAATATATATGATTTTAAAAATAAATACATAATTACTCTAAGAACTTATTGCTTCTCCTCCTACGTTTCTTTCCGTAGGTTCTTTCTGATCTGTACGCCCGTAACTCAAACCCGTGCCCATGTCTCTACCTACATGTAATTTTTTCATTACATATATCTTTATCTTTTCATTGACAATAACTTTATATGTCACCCCGTAAAGCAATAGTACCACCATACTACGAACCTGGACCTCTTCACTCCTAGTTACAGGCCATTCCCAATACACCTCACAATTCTCTGAGCTCCACTCTTCTCATCCACCAACTACCCACAACTATCTTTATATTATCGGTCCGTCCATCAGATCCAAATACCAAATAATAATAGCCTTAATTTGTCAAAAAAGTTTATTGAACACCAAAATCATTTATACATTGTGCCAAAGTAGACCTCACAACAAGAAAACAAAAATATTACTTTTACCATTTAGAAATAAAAAGGTATGTTTCTATTCAAAATTTAACTCAGTAGCTTTCAAATGCTGCTCAGCCCACTCGTCGAACCTTCGAGAAAGATCATCAGACATGTAGTTCTTCCAATCGCCTATCTCGCCTTTCCGTATGAACCTCAATTTCGTTTGCTCCAAGTAACTTTTACCAAAAGATCTTTCTAGAATGGTCTCTAAGTTGACAGCTCTATTGGTCTTCATGTTCTGGAAGGAGAGATGGTCACAAAGTTTGTCGACTTCCTCATCAGACATGGTCTTGCTAAGGAATTTAGCAGTTCTTCTCACAACTGAGGGGAGATCGCGTTTCATCTCCTCGAATTTGATGAAGAGCAGGTTCGGGTCGTGTCGTCGGTTCCAGAAACCTGAAATACAATCTTTTTATTTAAAATTAACTGTGAATATCTATGTAGTTTTACAACGCATTCTTAATACTTTTTCTAAAAGAATTGTTAGCAATATTCTCATAATTAATGCACCGTATTAGCCATTAAAAATATTTTTGCAGAATGATTCAAAAGGCCTTTCTATAAGTCACAGGGTGTGTAGATATATTTTATGACGGTCATCCAAGACAAAAATGTAGGATACAACAAGCTCAAGGGCACACCCGTCATATAAACATAAAAAAGGAAACATGCTTTGAAAGTTGCTTTGAAAGGGCACCCGCAAGATCGCAGGTCAATGAGAAAAGCTATGAAAAGCGAAAGGAAAAGTCAATGAGTCAATGTAGTCGAAAATGGGTATCTGTTATAGTCAATGAAAATGGGGTTTGTCCTTCAGTCAACAGGTATCGATATCGCGAGGAGAACGTCCCTGTCTCCACCAGCGAAGCAGAGACGATGATTTTTTAAAACTTTAATGTTTTGTGTAAATTTCCCATTGGCGGAGATAATTGGGTCGTTTAAGGTTAAGGCATGCCATGGGTGGTGGAAGCGTGAGAAGCATTCCTGTAAGGGGGTAAACTTTAGACTACTGATGATAAAAATTCTAACATCAGAAACACGAAAACAAGCGATGGTGAAAAGAGATGTGAATATCGTTAAAGATATATCAGAAGTGCGTAATCTATGCTGTAGTTTGAAAACTATCCTAGATTTTGTGAGTAGTTTTGTAAATGATCTTAGCTACGAGTAGCTACCTAATGATCACGTTTAGACCTTGTATCAGTAGTTCGGTTATTAGTGCGGTTGACTGAACTGGTACAACTTTTTCGACTCAGAAGTTCGGTAGTACGAATCAAAAGGGCTACTGCGCTTATCAGACATAATTAGTTGTTCGGTTAACACTCACGTTAACTGAAACTACATTAAAATGGGAAACTTGTATTTTAACGGCAATTTAAGCAATCCTTCCACACAGTTCGATGTCACTCTGCAAAACGTACCATGTTTCAATGAAGTCTGGTTTCATCCAATACGGTAGTACTAGTTAACTGTGGCACAAGTTTACAAATCAGTAGATGAACCGGTAGGCAACTGCCTAACTGGTTCTCCAGTAACTAGTCCTATGTAACTGTTTTTCAGTATCCAGTTTAAGTAATAGTTGACCTAGGTTATGTATGTTATGCAGGATACAGTTGCAATATGTTACTATGTATTATGGATGTATTTTGCCTTACAACATAGGTATGAGGAGTAAAAAGTCTGTAAAAAGTATGTCGTGCGCATACATTCGGTGTATACTCGTATGTTACGGTTAATGTTAGGTTTGTGGATAAAGCTAGCATTATCTAAGGCCTAAAGTCCAAATAGCGTACGAATTATTTCAAACAAATTGTTTCTGGGTAAGCACGATTTGTATAAAGGTATAAAAGAAAGTTATATAAAAGAAATAACCACGAAGCCTTCTACCCTGAACGAGCCAAATTGTTTCTCGGTAAGAAAGAGAAGTGGTTAGGAAGATTTTTGTGGAATTTCGGACTTTATCCAAAACTATAATATCTGGAATTATCCAAATATTATAGTTTTGTGGATAAAGCTAGCTTTATCTATGATTATTTTGATTTATTATTATATTCATTATTTTAAGGCTTTTATGATGATGACTTACCAAGTATATGGTTCCAGACTGGACCAAACGGCGCGTGATCCCTCATAAAGAGGTCACAAAACTCTTCGAAGGTTCCCTTGAGTCCGTGCACCAAAATACAATAGTGGTAGTACGACACCACCATGTCTTTAGGGTTGCGCGACGTGTATATCACCTGTTAAATATATTTAGATTTTTATGTAGGTATCCCGTAATGATGGTAAATGGCTTATAACCGTTTATGCCTTTAACCACCTATCAGCTTTAAATATGTGAATGTGGAATTAGCATTCGCGAATAGGTACCGCCAGCGTAGAGCAAACTTTTTTCTCTTAGCGAGTTATTGAGAGAAGTTTGCTAGCTGCCAAAGTTTAATAGTGAAGAGGCGTTAGAAGAAAAAAAACTCAATGAATACTGAGCTACAATATTGAACAAGGCAACACAAGTACTTATAATATATACCTACCTATTATGAATATACCTACTTATACTATATGTATAGATTCAGAGAATTTTACAAGGAACATGCTAAAAAGAAAACAAATGGTCATTAGACTTTCACCGTCAGGACCATTGTGCACCGCTTCGCAGCAACATGAACGGACGAAGAGGCATGTAAAGAGACGTGTATGTTTGGATGATCATCCAGGCAACAGATTCGGAGCTCGAATCGGAACAGAAGACCGATACCGGAATTCAATTTAAAAAACAGTAATAAAAATTATTAAGGATATTTTTTATATAGAAAGAATGTGACAGACGAGCATTCACTCCACCTGGTGGTAAGTGGATATCGTTGCCCATTGACATCCGCGATATATACCAACATCAGTGCAAAATGATAAACATCGGCACGCCCCCAGATGTACTGCCTACCATCTGGCATATCTCACTCTCACGATCACACGAATGTACCTAAGTCGTTTAAAGATGCCCTTAGGCCCGTAAAATCCTCGGCCCGTACCACTGACTTTCTACTTATGATATGGATTTCTTTTTAAATTGTCACTTGCTCGGCAGTGAGGGAAAACATCGTAAGGAAACCCGCTTGCTCCAGAAATTTAAAAAAATCTGGTGTTTGTGATCCACCAATCCTCACTGGATCCGCGCGGTGGATTACACCCCGAAACCCCTCATTGATTTACTAGGGAAGGCATGTGTCACTCCCTACCGAAACACATATGTTGGTGGGAAGGGATAAGGTGGGAAATGTAGTAATTACATTTTACAGTAGTCTTCTGTGAGAGAAGAATAACTTAAGAATAATCCTCCCAATATTAATAGAAGCGTCTTAGTGCCACTAAATACTTGAATAACTTGAAAGACTAACCTTCGGCTTTGCAAAGCCGTTTTCTCTCTGTATATCAACCGGCAGCAAGTCCCAAGGTAGGTGGCTGCGGATGTAACGCGGATATGGCAGGCGATACTTAACCAAGTCTACAGACGTGCCTTTCACGGATTCGTCGTGCCACTCCGCGTGACCGTCCACCATGATGCAGGATAACTCCACTAAAGGACAACGAATCTAGAAACATTTTTATAAGTAGCAGTGGCGATTCACTCTTTAGCAAATGTTTCAATGCAGTCCAGTGGAGGATATTAACCTAGAGGCTATAATACGCCCGCCTTTATACACAAAAAAATTTAACAGATTTTTTCGTAGTTTTAATCACCTAAAAGCAGGGCCGTCTTTAACCTATTGAAGGCCCTGGGCACATTAGGATAATTGGGCTCCTATGACTTTGACAGAGCACTATTTTGTTAGAATAGACAAAGAAAGTAGATAAATAAGGTTCTAGATTTATTTTTATTTTTTTACAGTCACATTGAATGAATAGATAATATAATATAATCCACAAAAGTAACTCTTTTAGCATTCACAGGTTAGTGCTTAAAATCTATGTTGATTGAAGAGGTTACCCTTCTAGATTTGAGTTGGGCAAAATCGTTAATCACTTCTTCAAAATCTATGTTTTTGAGCATATCACATTCTATGGACATCAGCGACAAACTGGTTAATCTTTCTTGAAGCATTGTACTTCTTAATTCATTTTTTATTCTTTTCAATTTGGAGAAGGAACGTTCCCCACTGCAGTTAATTCCCACTGCAGAAAACCTAGTTCACTGATGATTTTTCTTTAAAACAGTGTACGTCTTAGTATACCATTAAATTATATTTTTATATATGTATTTAAATTTATCTAAGCATGCTGAAATCGGAAAGCCTGATTTTTGGGCAAGAGTAGAGTAGCTTCGCGCATGCAAAAGCTAATAAGCAAGTTGGTATTGTAGTCAGTCATTTAGGTTCGATTTATTAGAATTAAATAAATTTTTCGGTAATAAATATCGGTTATCGTATGGTGATCTGGCAGGAACTAGGGGGCCCCTATCGATCGCGGGGCCCTGGGCACTTGCCCAGAGAGCCCAGTGGGAAAGAGGGGCCTCCCTAAAAGGGATCATTAATCATTAGTCCCGGGCTCCGCAAGATCTTAATCCGCCGCTGCTGCTATCGCAAAGTACGTAACATGGTAAAGTAAGTACCTAGAGAACCGCAATATTAAAGTCAACGGGTAGTCTGATAGAACAAATATAGTTTCATAGATCAATATGCAGAAATTTAAAACGGCAGTTGTGTGAACTTTCGGATCACTGTTAAATAATCTTTGTCATGAAAACTGTCTGCTGTTTTTTTATATATTAATGGAGGCAGACGGGCAAGGGGCCCAAATGATGGTAAGTGGCTACCACCGCCCATGGACACTTGCAACACCAGGGGGTTGCAAGTGATTCTTGCAAGTGCAAGAATCCTATTCACAGCTTTCTTGAAGAACCGGTAAAACAAAGAGCGGTAACAACAATTTGCCCATATAGCAGTAATTTGAAAAAACGATTAATAAAAATAAATTAGAAATAAACAAATGACGCCAGACTCAATGGACCACACTAGGATTCCCTGCGTCTTAGGTCCACACAAAGACGAACACAACATGTGCAACACCCAGAAACGAACAAACACCTGTCTTTAAACAAATGATTGTCCACCCAGACAGGCAGGCAGGCACCACCAACCGGTCTAATCGGTCGTCAAATTATAATAGGAAGAACAAAAACCGATATTAATTCCTAAAAGCATCAATTTTTCGAGTGATTTTCATGACAGTAAAGAACAATACATTTCATAAATCTTACTACATCTGTGGCGAAACCATAAAATAATACTAGCGTAACCGGAAGTACGGGAGGTATAATCGGAAGTTTAGATATTATACAATGTAAATGCTTTCATAACTTACTTGCTGTAACGATTTGGCGCCTTCGTAATCCAGATCATGGCCAATAAGCCACACCATTTCCTGGGCCCACGTTGACCCTGGATAAACACCGTGGGTTTGTGATTCAGAGTCGATTTTTTTTTTGGACGAAGGTGGCAGACGAGCATACAGTCCACCTGATGGTAAGTGGATACTGTAGCCCATAGCCATCCGTGATACATGCCAACATTAGTCCAAAATGACAAACGTTGGCACGCCCCCGGATGCGCTGCCTATCTTTGGATATAGGAATGGATTTGGAGAAAGGGTTGGGGAAATGGGGAGGGATTGGATGGGAATGGACTCTGGCACATCTCACTCACTATCGAAACACGTACACGTACATTAGGGAAATAAGATAAAGTGGGAAATGCAGTACATTTCAAGGTAGTCTTCTGTGAGAGGGGGGTAACGTGGTCAGTCGAGTGCGCCTAGCGGCTGTTGGATTGCAGCGTGCACTCTCCCCCTCATAAAATTGTATATTCAAAAAGTGTATTCAAAAAGTGTCTCGACTGTAATTCAAAAAGCCGTTGCCGTGTAATGTCGGCCAGCTTTATCATAATCCCATCTCTTCCCGCGGGTGTCGTAAAAAGCGGCTACTAAAAGCCCTGAGGAACTACACCACCTCTAAAAGAATGGACTCGCCAACCCGCTTGGCCAGTGTGGTGTTTTAAGGCCATACATGACTTGTGCACAAAACAATGGAAGAGGTGGCCCATGACCAGCAGTGGATACTAAATAGGTTAGTATCCACTTTTTTGCGTATCGATCCATCAAATTCAAATCAGTACGGCCTTTTGGTTACGATTTTCTAACTAAAAATTTCGTTGTTTCATGATTCTATATAAAAAGAAACATGCTCTAACATACAGATTTTTAAGATAAAGCTGATATTTTTTATAAAATTCTAATATCTTTATATAGGTGAAATTAGAACCGAAAATAAGGGTCCCTTTTCTTAAATAATGTCACAATTTACAAAATATATAGATACCTATTAAATGTTAGAGTAACGCGAAATTCTAGTTGGATGTTTTTTTCTATTTTTTACAAATAAATACTTATAAGTATTAGCTACATTCATACCAAGTAAGTTTACTCAGTAATTCTGCACTTTTACTATTTGAGTTCTCTCGCAACACTAAAGCGCCAACTACACGACGAGTCCCCCGCGGCGATATTCTCGCCCGTGCCACTAGTTTTAATAGTAACGGCGATATCCGCCGTGTGTCGGTGAGCTTGGCGATAACCATTTATTTACTATTGAAACTAGTGTCACGGACGAGAATATCGCAGCGAGACTCGCTTGCGTAGTTGGTGCCTTACGGCACGTATAGAGTACCTTACCTTACGGTGTAATAACCTAATGTCGGCACGCCATAAACCCTTATGGCGTGCCGGCAAAAGAAAGGCAAAAGAACATGCATGACCATAAAGACTGAAATGTAGAAATAAAGTAAAAAGGCACATTTCAATTGAATAAGAGTAAATAATACTCACCAGTCCTCGGATACGAACACATCCAAATGTCGCTTTCCAACACCTCCATGTCTAATATATCCTGACCTATATTCATGTAGTCAGCCGGCAAAATCACTCTACCGGGATTTATCTCGACCATACAATCTTTTTTCTCGAACATTCTGTCTAGAAGATCACCGGTTCCGGTGTCTAATTTCGAAAACGTTAGATTCGGTTTTGTCCTCATTTTTTTAAATGTATTATTGATTTTTACATTGGTTATTATTTTTTTCGTGAAGACACGTCCGCCGCAACTGTCTGGAGGAAGTGTTTTGATCGCGTGCATTGGCCGTTCGTTTTCCTTAACTCTCACTGAGCAGGAGTTACTTTCATTTCACTAGGAACTAAGCAAATAGGTGTGCACACTTGACTGAATAACGTACTAATTGCTAACAGCCTGGTTTCTTACATACATCTGTTATTAATACATACTTAGAAAACATTGTATGTAGTTAATAAGTGGCGAAATGGAAGGATAAAAGTAATTTATAGAAGTCACGCATAAAATGCAGAGCTGACCTCCGATAATAAGGAGAGGTGCTGCAAATACAAGAGACGGTTGTGCAAGACAATTTTCGGAACAATAAATTATCTTATCAAATAGATATCAATCCTTCACCCGATATAAATAAGACTCATCCCGTTACTAATACCTTCGCAGACCTCAGATTGCAAAAGCTAAGTATATTTTGTTAACCTGGACCAAAAGAACTTAGTAAATATTAGTAGTAGTATCTTATTTAGTAGACTACAGGAATTTATATAAAGAATGAATGAAGTACTTATTAATTTAATATCAATTTAATTGCACTCGAATTATTTTTGTCTTCATTTTCGAGTTGGCTAATATTTTTGGAAATGGATTAAAATACGGGGCCGTGTGGTGTCGGCCGGCTTGAAAATATCACCACCCCATCTGTTCCCGCGGGTGTCGTAAAAGGCGACTAAAGGTTATCAAAGCCGCTAAAAGTACTACTTACTTATTATTTTATGCCGGTTGCCAGTAGTAACTGGATGAGAAGAGGCGAAGATTCATGTGTGGTTTCGAACCTGGTGTAGAATCGTACAAACCATCGGAAATATATTTGGATCTCGACGTCTTGCGCTTCCCCTGCCCCACGCTGCACTTTGCCTCGGTCTTGCCGTTAGTACTGTTGCCATCGCCAATATCTAGTATGATGACTCTAATCACGTGACGTCATTTTACAAGTCCCCAGATATTTCCGACGGGTTGTATCGTGTTATCAAAATGCTCCTCTACGATTTTGCGTATTTTAACATACTTATGTATCTACAATCTACATGGTACCAAAAACAAAATGGTCGATCATCCATAGGTCGACAACGAACGTTTGACATGAAATCGTCGATGGGTTATTAAGTAGAAATCTTAATCGCCGATTAACCGCTAGGTCTACAATTTAAAACGTAGGTTATTATGTCGAAAAATTGAGAAGTCGAACTAATATTAGGTCGATTGATAATTTTTTCTGTTTTTAAATAACGCCACACTCAATGGCCCACACTAGGATTCATTGTGTCGTGGGTCCAGAGACACGTAAAAAGACAATCACAAACATACAACCAAGACACAAACATGTCTTTTTTTTTAAACAAATGTATGTCCGACCGGGATTCGAACCCGGTACCTTTTACACAGCAAACAGGCTCACTACCAACTGCGGCGATCGGTCGATCAAAACGATAGATTGTATGATCAAAATGTTAACTGGTCGAAACATCGATATGTATCGACTAAACCCATGTCGACTGCGGTTACAACCAGGAACTGAATAGACGATGGTAAACCACATAACCATACATTTTCACATTAACATGATTAGTTGTAAGTAACAAGTAGATAAGAATCCAACAAATAGCATTCGCTACTTCCTGTCTCAACTTTCGGTTTCTACGATAGGTATGGGTAAGCGTGTAAACTATTATTCATGTTATGCAATGGACGAAGAAACATATTGATTACTGGAAAATGATTATAAGTCGTTTATGTTGTATTTTTTAAATAAAATCACTACTGAGACAGAATTGGTTACAAAGTGAATTTAATGTAGAGTCGACCTTAGTTAATTTTTTTAGCGGAACAAACGATGACATTCCATAAAGCTCGTATTTATCAAAATAACATACTTACTCATAAACTATCATATTTTTTTATATCTATTACGATGTATAAACTCATCTTTGTTACACTACTTCGACTTACATAGGTACACTACAATTTGTTACACTACAATAAGTTCGACAAGGATTTTTCAGCTAAAATCAGCAAAGTCACGAGTAAAACTAGTATCAGTTACGTGAGCTCCATATTATGTTATGAATTTATGATATACGATTAATCTAATCGACTAATCGATTTATAAGTATAAAAATTTGAAGATGATGAAGACTAAATATCTTCGTGAGCACTTTCACAAGAAGCTTGCTGTAACGATTTGGCGCCTTCGTAATCCAGATCATGGCCAATAAGCCACACCATTTCCTGGGCCCACGTTGACCCTGGATAAACACCGTGGGTTTGTGATTCAGAGTCGATTTTTTTTTAAATTAATTTAATAATTAATTGATTTAATTTAAAAAAAAATCCCAATTTATTCCTCTGATGATTAAAGGCGGGAATCAAATATGGCGGTGTGGCGTCGAGAGCCGACCTCTTTGGTCGAGCTCCTAATTTGATTTATTTCATTCTTTTTAAGTGTTCTTTTTTTGCTTTTGTTATTTTTGATATTAGTTTGACAACAATTTTCATGAGAACGACCTTGTCTTTACTAGAAGAGTTTACAATTTATTAATTCACACTGTTTAAATTTTAATATTGTAAGATTACACTGGTCTACAATGAAAAAGTATTCGAAATAATTTTAACTAATTTCTACTTATCTACCCATGCTGAATACAAGTTGATAAGTAAAAGTCATTTATTAGTTTAAGTTTTTGCGATACTTCACATTTTCCGAATTTAAAGATTCTACCCTCATTGAACTTGATAATGTTGATATATATTTACTTAGTTGGCATCGAATGTTAAAAATATTGTGTTTTAGTGCTCTGTTCTGTATTACTAAGTGATAAAAGTGTTAAAAGTGAAAAAATAATTATATTTTATAGCAAAATGTCTCGAAAATGTGTGAATAATCCCGACAATTTTTGTTACATTTATGGTGAAGTGATATTTAGTAAGCAAAGGTGTTCTATATTGCCTACAATAAAAAAAGCCTATTCTTACTATTTTAACGAAAACATGAAACACCAGGACAAAAGCTGGGTTCCACATTTCTGCTGCAATCCGTGTGCTACAGGTTTGAGAAATTGGCTGAGTGGCAAAAAAACATCATTTCGTTTTGCAGTGCCAATGCAGTGGCGAGAATCGACAAATCATGCAACTGATTATTATTTCTGCCTGACAACTCATGTATTTGGAAAAGGCAAACGTTTCTAAAAAAAAGAAGAATGCCATAGTGTATCCAAATCTACCATCGGCTACTCGTCCTCTGCCGCACAGCAATCTTCACCCGATTCCGAAACGTCCTAACATTGACGAAGATGAAATTACACTTACTTCACCATCAATTTCTTCAATGTCAGAATACGAAGTACCTAGTACATCATCACAATTTATTTAAAGATGTTAACTTTGATTCGGTTCTAGAAGGTAAAGAAAAAAAGCCTGGGACGATTTTCGCCTTGTCGCAAAAAACTTCTTGGGAAATAAGAGGAGTGACAACTATGCTGAACTTATCGAAAATATGTTATCATCATTCCAAAAACTGGTTTGCAACATGTCCTTGAAAATCCACTTTTTACATTCTCATTTGGACTTCTTTCCGGATAATTGTGGGGCTTTTAGCGATGAACATGGGGAGCGCTTCCATCAGGACATCGCAAACATAGAAAAACGGTATCAAGACCATTGGAACGTTTCAATGTTGGCGGATTATTGCTGGACTGTTTATCGAGATGTTACAGAAGCAGAATACAAGAGGGCAGCGAAAAAACCGCGTCGTAATTCTACTAATGATTAAAAAACTGTATAATTTCTGTTAATTTTTGCAAAAATCGTTTAAATTTTTGTTCTAAAAAAGGAAAACTAATTTTAATATATATTAATTATTTTTGTATTCAGTACGTCAAAATAAATAAAAAAAGCTACTTTATATGAAGAATACTTTTTTAAAGTCAAAATTTGTAGACCAGTGTTATCAACGCTACAAACGCTGTGCTGTATGTTGATTTAACAAGCTTATTCCCAACGCTACAAACGTTGTACTGTATGTTGGTTTAATAAATATTCATATTCCGAAAATCCTGGTTTCTGCTCATGGTAGCTCCATTAATACACACGCACAAATAATTGGAGCCTTCCTCCAAAGCGGGAAAACTAAAATGAAAAGGCGACAATTTAAAAAGTAATGGAATAGATTAAAACAAGTAAAAACTTGATTTATCTGCAAGTATTTAAGTAACTTAACTTCATACATACAGAAATGAAACAAAAATCAATAAACGCGATCCAATGAGTAACCCGCATTTGGGAGGGTGTATTGACCCAACCCTCTATCGCACCGCTGCGCACCATTCACTTCCGGTTTTCCATAAAACGAAACGTCAAATTTTACTTGTATATATAATATAATATAACCTATTTAAATACTTCCAAAACAAAATATTGTGTCAAAGATGACAAACGTGAATTCAAGTTTAGCATACGAAATACTACTCTACCTTAATAGTTTTTATTTAGGTATGTTTTTCGTATGCGAAGTGGCCATGGGGATTTTAAAAGCTATAAATGTATCTTACCCTGAAAATGCTTTACTTACTGAAGCGGGGATATTCTGTGCTCTTTGCCTAGTTGAAGTTATTCGCATCTTCCTGGGTCGTAGAGGCAATTTAGCTAGTAAAAGTAAGTGCGATTTATATAAATACGTTTCACATTTGTGAAAGCAATTATATAGTTATATAGCCTCTCCTAAGCACAGCCACCACTCACGGTCTTCTGCTATCCTCATCTAACCACTACCGGCGACTTAATTCAAGTCATGGTAGATAGTGGATTATGTAAATTGTAACAGTGTATGAGCAAAGGGCTTTTCTAAAGGTTTTATGAGATCTCAATTTCTGGGAAATTAGAGCTCACAATGAGTCTCTTTTCTGCCTTTTCCATTTCACAATGTCGTGAAATGGTTGAGTGCGTTTTCTGAGCCGTATGGGTTGGAGTGTGGGGTGAGACAGGGGGGGTTGACCCAACACCTACTACTAAAGAAGGCCGGAGCGCTGACGTCAGAGGAGAGGCCCTACGTCATCAATATGAGGCCATACAATATCGCATAGAAGCCAGCGCCGCGGGGCTCGCGGCCACTAACGTAAACTTGATGTCCATGAACATTTATTAAGTTCGTTGTTGTACAATGAAAATTAGATGTCATTTTTAATATTGCTTCTAAATCGGTTTGATTATAAATGTTTTTGAAT
Organism: Sesia apiformis; assembly: GCA_914767545.1. Classification (NCBI taxonomy): domain Eukaryota; kingdom Metazoa; phylum Arthropoda; class Insecta; order Lepidoptera; family Sesiidae; genus Sesia; species Sesia apiformis. The sequence goes on along the minus strand of OU611970.1, from coordinate 5,731,100 downwards.
AAATATAAATAAGTAAATTAGATTAGACAAAAATTTGTATTTTAATGGACGAACCAATATTCACTCATAGTAAAATCATGTATTTGATTATAGACAATAGTCGATTACCCAACTCCATAAACACATTATAATGTCATCTGCAAACGTCTTTATCAAAAGCGAGTGTAAAGTGTTTGTATTTTTCGTTTTCTTTTTTTTCAACATAAATATGGTGAATAAATGTTGTATCCCGAATTGTAAAACGAATTATTTAAGTGGTAAAGGGGGAGTAGTATTTTCTTTTCCGCGAGATGAAGATCTCAAGAAGAAATGGACTCGTGCTGTTAGACGAGACAACTTTCAACCAAGCAAACACTCAAGAGTAAGTTTTTATTTTATTTATAATATTGTCCATTTATCTTTGTATCACACAACATCTAACTATTTGTACTAACATCTAACTATTTTCGTACAGGTTTGTGAACTCCATTTCACAGAAAAGGACATTCGCCGTACTGCTGAGAAGTATGACGAGAAATCTGGCAAGAAAATAATTGTTAACTTAGAAAAACCGCGTTTGTATCCTAGTGCAATACCGTCATTGTTCCATAATTGCCCCAGTTATTTAAGTGCTCCCAGACATTCAAGAGAAAATGTGGAAGAAAAACGTTTACGCATTGAAAATAAACATTTAGAATCTGTTATTAGTGAAAGTATTCAGACGCAAAGTGAATATGAAAATAGATACATGTTCAGTGATTTTAGTGAATTTTTGATTTGTTTATCTAAATGTGAGGTAAGTGGAGAATGGATAACTGTTAAAAAAGACGATGTAGTTATATTTGTTGTTATTGCATTTTCAAGCACTCCGAAAATATCAGTGTCTGCAACTTTTGATCACAATTTAGAATTGAAATTGTTTAAGAATCACAATGAAGTAAAGAAGTTTGGTGGGGAAACTTATCCAAAAAAGATTAATAATATTAAAGATATATGTGCAATTTTATATGACTTTGAAAGCCATAGTGAAACTGCAATGTCGTTTGAAGATGTTTGTCAGAATGCTCTTAAAATGTTACAAAATTCAAATAAAGATCATGATGAAATAACAAAGAAAAAATTAGATTTTTTGTGTGAACAGTTATCTTTATTATGCATGAAAAAGGAAACATTTAGATATTCCACAGAATTTTTAATCTATTTTAGTCTCTTATATTCCATATCGCCTCACGCTTATCGCTACATACGCAGTACCGGTTTCTTAAACATTCCACATCCTAAAACTGTAAAAAAGATTTGCTTAAAATATAATTGTAATCCAAAGGATGAGATTAACAATTATAATTTCCTCAGATATAGTAAAGAAAAGTTTAATTTATTAAGAAATTCAGACATTACTGTTTCTCTTATGATAGATGAAATTCATATTAAACCATATTTTGATTACAAAGCTGGGAATATTGTAGGGATTTCTTGTAATAGTCAAGAAGCTGCGACTACCGCTTATGTTTTTATGATCCAAAGTTTACTGAGTTCATATAAAGATGTGGTTCATATTTTGCCTGTAAATAATATTAAAGGTGAAGATTTAAATGCATATATTAAGAAAGTTATAATTGGTTTACATTCAATTGGCTTTCACATTATATGCGTAGTTAGTGACAATAATGCTATCAATAAAAAAGCTATGTCATATTTTAATTCACCGCCTAAATTTGATATAGTATATAAACATCCAGCGGATCAAAACAAACCATTATTTTTTGTTTTTGATACAGTGCATATATTAAAATGCATTAGAAATAATTGGCTTAATCAGAAAAACCAAACATTAATTTATCCAAATTTTGACCAATTAACAAATAATACATGTACTGACATTGCTAACTTCAACCTTCTTAAGACAATTTATGATTTAGAAAAAAGTAATTTAGTAAAATATGCTTACACTTTAAATGTAAAATCTTTAAATCCATCTAGCATTGAACGTCAAAATGTTCAATTAGCATTAAATATATTTAACAATCATATATACAATGGTTTAATTGCTATTGGTTCGCAGAATAATTTACCAAATTATTACACTACCGCTGTTTTTATAGACATCATCTTAAAGTGGTGGAATACAGTGAATGTTAAAACTTTGTATAAAGACAAGCGATTAATGGATAATTATATGTCACCCCTCTCACCCAATGAAGACAATTATAATTTTTTAATTAAATGTCTTGCTTGGTTAGATCACTGGGCAAATTTTCAGTGTGTTGGCTATCAACTAACAAAACAAACACATTTAGCATTTAGTCATTCTACATATGCCCTAATCCAATTAACAGATTACTGTGTTAATGAATTAAACTTTAAATTTTTATTGCCTGGTAAAATTCAAACTGATAGTTTAGAAGACCGCTTTGGAAAATATAGAGGTATGGCTGGGTCTCAATATTTAATTTCAATGAGACAGATATATGAAATTGAGTCTAAACTCAGAATCCAGTCTTTACTGCCCTTAACTTTAAAATCTCATACTTTTGGACAATTTAATGTTGATGTTACAGACTTTACAGACAATATTTCTGACAACCATAGTGATAATTGCAATTTAGTAACAGAACACTTAAATTTTAATATCTCTGTATCTGAACAAGATTTCATAAATACTAAAAATCAGTTACCTATTCTCACTTACATTGCTGGTTACTGTACACAAACATTGCTTAAAAAAAATTGCTGCAAATATTGTTATTGTTACTTAGTTGTATCAGATAAAGAAATTAATGTTGATAAAAATTGTAATTATGAACTAATAAAAAGTTTAGATAGGGGAGGATTACTACTGCCACATAATGATGTTGTTAATTTAGTTCTGTTTAGTTATATTGTAGTGAATAAGTTAATTAGTATGGAGTTTGAACAAGGGTTTTTGAATTGTCAAAATCAAAGAAAAGTTGTAATAAATATAACATCTTCAATTGTAGCTCGTGAAGATTTCTTTCTTTTAGATTTTTATTGCAATGTACCAGAGCACTCTGTGAGTATTATTATGTATCATTTGATAAAAACTTCTGCAAATATATTGTTAAATAATTATATTAAAAAGAAAAATGATATTATTAGTGTAAAGCCAACAAAAAAGAAAAGAAAGTTGTGTACTCTATCAAAATAGGTATTGTAATAAAATTAACTTGTTACCATTTTATGGGTAAGTATGTACTTGAAATTGGATAATATATTATTCCAACATTCTTATCAACAGTGATATTATATAAATTTAAATTGTTATTTTTGTAATTCAATTTTATAATGAAGTTTCAGTTTGGTCCTTAAGAATATGATATTAATTTATACAAGGAGTTACCTACTCGTATAATAAATACCTGCTTGCATAAATTACTATAGGTACCACTTTTGAGTTTCTTGCCGATTCTTCTCAAAAGTTGTAATCGAATCGGTGGATTAATAAAAAACATTTTTTTTATTTTAGTACATGTAAAATTCTGTTGTTTTATTTGATATGCCTACCTATTATAATATTTAAAATGATAATAAGAAATCTTAAATCTATTATATTATAAAAATAATACTAAGAAAATCTCAAATCTATATCACAATTTGAAAATAACTCCACAAATATTTTAAACTTCGTCAAAAAACGAATGCGCGCGGCATGCTTGACTGCGCATCGGCCTCATATACGTGACGTCACGCGACCAGCGCTCCGGCCTTCCTTTAGTAGTAGGTGTTGGTTGACCTCACCTAAGCTCTTCAACTTGTACGTGAACACACTTATAGAGGAGCTCAGCAGTTCTCGTGTCGACTGCCATATTGACAATGTGTGTGTCAATAATATTACCTACGCAGACGACATGGTGCTGCCGAGTGCCTCTGTCTGTGGCCTTAGTGAATTGCTAGGCATCTGTGAAAAATATGCTGCTAGCCATGGATTAAAATATAACGAAAGCAAAAGTGAATGTATGGTCTTTCGGGCGAGAAACAAAGATTCACATGATGTTCCACCTATTAAACTGAAGGGAACCCCACTAAAGAGAGTAGAACAGTTTAAGTATCTCGGACATTCGGTAACCTCTGACCTGGGGGATAATGCAGACATTGAAAGGGAATGCAGGGCGTTGTCTGTGAGAGCCAACATGATAGCTCGCAGATTTGCTTGTTGCTCCACTGAAGTCAAGATCACTCTGTTTAGAGCTTTTTGTACATCCTTCTACACAAGCAGCCTGTGTGTTAATTACACCCAAAGACAGTATAGCGCCCTCCTCGTGCAATACAACAACGCATTCAGGATGCTGATGGGGTTGCCCCGATTCTGTAGCGCATCGGGGATGTTTGCCGAAGCGCTGGTATATTGTTTATACGCGATCATGTGCAAACGGTGTGCATCCCTGATGAGCAGGGTCCGGGCCAGCGCCAACGTTATCCTGGAAATGTTTTCGAACAAGTTCGACTATCAGTACATAAAGCGTTGTATGCTACATGTGCTGACAAATAACTCAGCATAAAAATGTTATGATCCTGAGTTGGTCGAAATAAAGAATTTATTATTATTATTTTCTAGGGTTATGTCAGAATTGTTCTTTATTTATAAGTGAATTTTATTTGCTTCGTGTCTTTTAAGAAAGGTTGCATTTTTACCTGAATGTGGCAGAATTATAGCAGGATAGCTGCTATAATTCTAGAATTATACACAAACAAGGATAACTCAAATTGAAAGCGGTATAAATCTACATTTACATTTTATAAAAACATTTTATCAAATTATAATTATTTCTACATATTCTTAGTATCATTTTCTTTATTTTCAGAAATCCCTGTATTCTTCTCTGTGCTACTGACCATACCATCAGCAGTTGGGGTCTGCTATTTCCTCATATACCAGACCTATATTCTCCGACTTGAGTACATTTGGTGTGCAGTTATGTTAATTTTCCATGTCTTGGAATTTGCTTTTGCCATTCTCTTCATTTTTACAGTGTGTAAACATCAGCAGTATGAATAGAATAAGTATAAATGTAACTCATACAAATGTTACTCAACACCAAAAAGGTACTGATTGCCAATGGACTGTGTGATAAACATTCTAAACAAATACATGTGTAAGTGCCAAAGATACTGTGGTAATTTTATGCTTGGATGCATATATGTGCATTACATTAATACAACTATGTTAGCAACTTAAGACTATATTGTCTTAAGTGTGTATTCTTCAAGCACCATTTAATCTAGTGTCAAATCTTCTATTATTAATAAAGTTGTAAAAACATTATAAACGTTCCTCGGCTTGTGACTATAGTCGATGCAAGGAAACTGAAATGTCAAATATAATAAAATGGGTAAACATTTGCAGTTTTAATATAGAAATATTGTGTGTGAAGGATATGTAATAAAATAAAAACATAACATTTATAATAATATAAAATGATAATATATATACTCTCATTATTAAACTCATGACAACTATTATTATAGAAATTGGTCAATCAATTTATTACTTTCAAAAGTTTAAAATAATTCGAGATTTAATAATCTTAATAGTTAAACTTAATAATCTTAATAAATAAAACCTTTGTAAAAATTGTGATTTTATATCTAAATGCCAAAAAAAATATTAAAAAGCTATTGGAATAAAAAATCATTAATTTCATACTCTATTTTATTAACAATTCACATTGTTTATTGTTTATATTTAATTAAGTTATTCACTAATTTCCTTCTGTTTGAAAATTCTTATTCAGTTGGTGGACTGGCAATATGTTCTGGTATTTTCTGGCATTCAACCTTTGTGACTTTTAGAGCACAGCCTTCTGGGAGATTCCTCTCAATATATTCTAAATATGTATCACAGGTTGAGCTGGTCAACCTTTGCAAATGTATGAATCTGAAGTATGTACGAATCTCATATTGCACTTTATGCTTCTTGAAGATATGAACACATTTTAGTAAAGTATGCCTTTCTTTTTCAGCTTTTCTTAATGCCCAACTGTAATACAAGAAAAATATTTCTTTTAACCATAATATAAATACTTGTACATACTTTATGTACAAATTAAAATATTTTTGACAAGAAATATTAAAATAAATAACTTTTAATTTATGGGAAAATCATTAGTAACAGTTTTTAGGGATAGACAAATTTTGAGTCATATTATTCAGTACAATTTAATTATTTTCTAGATTATTATTTGTGAATGATTTCTTCTAAATTTACTTATACAAAAGAAGAATGTATAAATAAAAGTTACTATTAAAGGTTTTTAAACATTTTTTTGTAAAAAATATTCTATTTCATTTTTACGACCATAAGAAAGGTGACTTTTAGGACTATTTGACATTTAAACAAACTGCTGTTACATCCTAGGGTAACTTGTGGTAAAAAAAATTCTGTCTTTAAAATCATAATTTCTGTGAAAATATTGTCTAGGCTCACATAAAAAAGTGTATAGTAAAAGCCATTGTTTGTGAATATCAACATTTTAGCCCATTTAATGCAGGTACCAAAATTTCAATTTTTAGTGAGATACGGGACGATTTTTATGTAAACGCCGATTGGCATGCTCAGCACTGTGTGAAGAAAATATTAAACGCCATTCGGCGTTTTCAGCACCTGATCAGGATACGAGACTTACAAAATCAGTTTTGTAGAGGAAATCATTAGTATGGTGGTGTGTAATTGTCATAAGAGACCATGTTTTACGCCGAACGGCGTGAGCCGCACTTGATAGTTAGTATTAAAACACGCCGATATCGGCGCTTGCCGCGTCGATTAAATATAAAGATAATAAAGATCCATAGAGCGTAAAACTGTATAGGACTTTGTAAGGTCAGCGGCGCACCCGCATACTCCCTGGTGTTGCAGGTGTCTATGGGCGGCGGTAACACTTACCATCACGTGGGACCGCTTGCTCGTCCGCCCACTAGTCTATAAAAAAAGAAAAAGAAAAAAAAATAACTCATTTTTCGCCAAAATGGCTTTTACCTCAAGTGAATTACAATGTATCAATATGTACCAATGTATATTTATTTGATACTAGCGACCCACCCTCACTTTGCTTCGGTTGTTTTTTTTTTCAAAATTTAAAAATAAAATATAGCCTATATTAGACACGGATAATGTACCTTCCTATTTATGAAAGAATTTTTGAAATTGGTTCATAGGTTCCAGAGATTACCCCCCAACATACTCACAAACACAATTTTACCTCTTTATATATTAGTACTACTAATATTTCTATATCTATACTGTACAGATATAGATGTCTACAGTATGTTAGGGCATTAGTTATTTACCCATCAACCTCTTTCTACCTACTCCTACCCCTTGAATGATTACAATCTTGTTTTTTAATCTGCAGATAATACAAATTTATACAATATAGAAATAATACAGATAATACAAAGGAGATATAGAAACTTGAAAATCGTCTCATTTGAGAGGTAAAGGCTATCACTTAATAAACAATATATTAAAATATATTGACTTACAAAAATGGCAACCATTGAATTCATTAAACAAATTATGCATATTTTAATTATTTTCTAATTTACTGGAAAAGCAAGATCCTTAAGTTGATTTTTTTCATGCTGGATTGATAACTTTTGAGTAAACCTACATAATGACACCAAAATTTTAGAAGTCTCATATATGCTGTCACAAGGCACGTAGTACCTGATCACTACAGTCCTTTCTCTATAGGTCATGTCCAAAAATGTTTAGCACTAAATGTAACTGACATTTATAATTTTAGTAGTGAAGTGTGCTTCGGCCCCTGGTGGACAATAGAACAAAAGGGAACAATAACAAGTTAAAAATCATGTTGCCTGACTGAAGTACTTGTTCTAGTTGCCAAACTTACAAATGTATTTTTTCCATTCCTCTTCCACCAATGGGACGATAACTAAATGGTAGACTAATAAATATGAAAGATGTCACAATAATTGTTACCTTTTAGTGATTTCGATGCCCAAATGTGAAGCAGCGGCAACACAAAACCAGGAATAACTCAGCAGTACAGCAGGATCAACACCACGCATTTCAAGCTCCACTCTTTTATATAACTTGTCAAATTCTATGCTTGATGAAATATCTGGTATGGCATCAGCTTTTGGTACTGTGATCGAGGCACTGGCAAGAGGTCGTAATGTAGCATAGTTGGTAATAAATACTTTGCGAGCTACTGTTGCCGTGCGCCAAATACTCTATAAAAAAGTTAGTTACAGATAAAAACAAAGCTGAAAATAAGGGCTACATGGAAGAAAAACAAGATTAGCATATACGAGCTTCAGCTTATTCTAAATACTTAGTCTTGTACTAATGTTTAAAAGGGAGAAAACAAGACAGAGGCCTTCATATATGCAACAAATTGATGTTGTAAGTACCCATGTAGACTCCACATTTCGCGGTGCAAATTCTAGCGTATCTGTGTATTGACTGCTTAAAATTAGTTCTTTCAAGACAAAAACATCAACACGAGATGTTTTAGGTTAAATAAAATGTCATTTTATTTACCTTTACAACGTTCATAATGTAGTTATCTACTAATTCAATTAACCTCCAATACTTCGTAAAACCTATCTCAGATTTCCAAAATCATTAAAAACCTAAGAAAACCCTTGAATAATGTGTCAAACTTATTTTTTTTTTTTCATATATGGCAACGGTACAATTAGCACACATTCTGCTTTTTGCCAGTGTCAAGTTTTATCCGTAAAATCAAAACAATTTAAAACACATTTTGTCAATGTCCCGTCCCGTCGAAGTAGGTCTACGTAAGTCAGTAGTTGCGTAAAGTGATATTAATTACATTTCATTCGGATTATTTTTAAAATAGAAATTTTTGTGATGCACTTAGCACTACACATTAGAGATGATAAATATAACCATCAACCATTAAAATTAACTAATATTAAAAATCAACCATTCTGTTTAATAAACAAAATTAACGTTATTGAATAAAAATATCAACTTCAATCTGGGTTGATGACCTCACCTCACGCTTTGCCCGCCTCTGCATTTAAATTCCAACTTTAAAGTTTTATAGTTATGGAACATTTTTGTACGCTGACATATTTTACTTTCGTTTTACATTTAAATTTCAACTTTAAGATCTTATAGTAATAATGAAACATTTTTGTACGCTGGCATATTTTACTTCCGTCCTCTTCCGACATGATAGTACAGGTGACCGGACTGAAGTTAGCCGTTGTGAAGAATATTTAAAAAGTTAAGTGCATTCAATTGTATGGCCTATCACCCTTAAAATAAAGCACATTTTTTATTTATTCACTGATTTACTGTTGTCGATATTTTTATTCTAAACAAAGTGATGTGATATTTTTATCAAATACGTAGGTAATGTTATTGGTTATTGGTTGGTTAGTTGCGCGTCGTTGTTATTTTTATTAGTTGGTCAGTGTTATTAAGTAAAAACAAAGTCGAGTCTTTGTTGTTTTTATTGGTTGGTTAGTTGTAATAAGTATCTTGAAAACAAAGTAGCGTCGTCGTTGTTGTGTTTCTCCTGAATGTGAAGTTTGTTTTACAAAATGCCGAGACGGAATAATGAGACTTGGAACCATTTTGATAAGTGAGTGGGAGTAGAAAAAGTCGCAACTTGCAGTATTGTAAAAAAGACTTATCTTCTTAAAGATTCTTAAAGGAACCTTGTTCTTAAAGGAGACAGTTATTAACAGAAAACTTTGTCCCTTGACATGGTGGCGGACACATAAATTTATATATCCTGTACTATACAAAATTTTCAAAACCAAATGTAATATAATGGTCAGGGCCGTCTTTACCAGGGGGTGCAAGGGGTGCGGTGCACCCCGGGCGCTCACCTTTTAAAGGTAATGAAAAAATATAACGCTATAGTAAACAATTACACAATAGGATATTTGACTGTCATAGGATACACAATAGGATATTTGACTGTCATAGGATACACAATAGGATATTTGACTGTCATAGGATACACAATAGGATGTTTGACTGTCTTAGGATACACTCCCGCACCCCGGCGCAGAATAGACTTAAGACGGCCCTGATAATGGTATCATCGGTGCCCCGTGAGCGGGCATTTTCAAAGGCGGGATATATCGTAAATGATAGAAGAACCCGCCTCACCACATCACAAAAGTGGCCCAAATCATGTTTTTAAATGTAAATAAAATCAAATGACCAACAAAAAAAAATTAAACTAAAAAAAAACTAAAAAATGAACAACACAAAAAAAATGTACAAAAACCATAAAAAAAATAAAAGTGTAGGTAAATACTAAAACAATGTACATCAATGAACTTTAAATACGCCTAGCTGTTCTTACGTGTTAAAATGTTTAAATATCTAACTAAGATAATGCTAGACAGTCCTAAGCCTGTTCAAGTATGAAGGAAAGTTCATTGAATTTAACATGCATAAGTAGAATATTCGACTTTATCATCATTAACATCAACATGTTTTAGGTACTTGAATAAAAATATTAACTAATATTTTCAACCAATAAAATTATCGATATTTTTTTTTATCAATTAACTAATAACCAATTTCAACCATTATTGCCATCTCTACTACACATAGGCTATACTTATAGTTGGTTTATTGCGGATAGAAGAGGACTTCTTCTTGGAAGAACACAAAAAAAACGCAGTCCCACGCTTTTATTTGATTTCACAAGCATTACGCACAAAACACACTATACCATAAACTATTTATTAAACCATAAAACGTACGGTACACATTTCTTACAATTAATCAAATAAATTAAATAAATAAACTCAACTTCATTCTCGAGTTCCCGCCACAAAGTCCCAAATTCAAATTATTCAATTCTGCTTCAAAGTAATAACTTTGTGTTTCAAGTGGCAAACGGTCCAACTGAGTTTTGCCAATATCTTAAACTTTAAGTATTGAAATATTGGCAAAAAAAACGTAGGAATCGATGTCTCTAGGAAATGTGAACAGATACGAAAAAGTTTCTAACCCTGATTAGGGACATTACCATTCGAAATTCCAAAACAGGCCGATAGAGAATTTTCAGCTTTAGTCTTTTTTTTATTTTTAGCAGCCTTTTATTTAGCAGCTGGCAGATTTGTGAAAATGTGTCAGCAGTGTTCCCGACTCGGATTTTGGAAAAGACGTAGACCAGACTAGAAAATTACATAGAATTAGTAAAAATTGCATATGAAAAGTTCGTAGATCTACGTACTTATTATTAAGCAAGATGAAGAGGACAAAACTGAATAAAACTAATGTTAGAAATATAAGTTATGTGCGGCTACAGCAGAGGATTTAATAAAAATCAATTTTAGATTTTATTTATTATCTAAGAGTACAATTTATAATATTAGGAACTAAAATACTATTCTAAAAATATGCGTCTTGGCCGATGCTAGGTCTAAAACGAAGTGCCTACATTATAAAATACTACAAACTAAAGTAGGGGAGACCGAGGTGGGTTGACACAAAATTTACATTTCTGGTGATAGCTTCCTCATTTTTAGAGCTAAGATTATAAACTAAAACTTTATAGAAAGATTATTTCATGTTTTATATAAAGTTATAAACAAAATGGCTTAAACTAATCACAAATTAGTGAGAAATCAATTTTAAGGGATGCATTCCAACTGTTTCAACCCTCCTTGTACCGAGGTAAGTTGACACAGCCCCAAAGGTTGGTTGAAACACTTAATTAATTTTAGTTTAAACCATAATAAAATACTTTATTTAATTAAATCTATTTTATTTATATTAAAAATAAGTAAAGCACTGTAGTTGTTATACCATTTTTTTTTATATATATTAAGGCACTTTTATTTTAATTCTAGGCAAGTAGACATTCTAAACATTAAAGAGATCAATATAGGAATCATCAGTATATAATAATTGTTATTGTCTTATAAAGTCAAAGTTTATATAAAGTCTTAAATTCCAAAAAGATCTATTTAGGTATTTTTTTGATACAATAAATCACAATTTAATCAAACTTACTTCTAATTTAAATCTTATTTAGTCTGACAAACAATTCTGACAAACGTAATTTAATTCGCCTCCTGTGCATTCTTCGTGAGCCCAGCCTTTGCAGTCTAGGCATTGGACCCATTGCTCGTTGGGTCTGCTATTTTTATACTGTTCGAGACAGCACAAACATATACAATCATCGTCGTTATCATGTTCGCTGTCGTTGCATTTGGTATATTTAGTTGGCTTCTTTTTCTTTCTGCCCTTTTTCTTTTCTTCTCCTTCAACAAATACTTGTCTTTTAGCATGTTTTAGTTTTCTGTTTGCTTCTATTGCCTCTAAAGCTTCTTTTTCAGGAGTATTGGTTAATATAGCCGATTTTACCTTTCTTCTATGCTGAGTTCTCTTTCTTGGTAGAGCTTTAGGCAAAGGTCTAATAACCTCTGGTGAGAACACTTTGGTGATGACGGTTTCGATTGAAGTACAGTGAGGTTCTCGAGATGCACTGGAAGTGGAAGCGATGGGATCTTCCGGTGCGCAATCTGACGTATAAACAATGGGATCTTTATTTGCTGCAATGTCATTAATGTCAATAAAAGTAGTCGTTCTGGGGTTACAATTTGTAGAACATCTTTGTGCTGAATTTGATGAAATTTCATTGTTTTCTTGACCGTTTTTTATTGTATTTTGCTGCGAATTATTCAATGGGCGGTCTGTAACTTGACTAGGTAAAAAGTCTTGCTCTGTAAAGATAGCTGTATTGAGCGGGCAAATTCCAGTTGCAGAAAACAGATGTTATATTTCTTCCTGTGACTGCTATTTCAAATGACACTTTCACAATCCCAGGAATATCATAAATAGTCATTGTTTTTGCTGGATTTGAACGCATCCAACTATCACAAGAAGAATTAATGGCTTTTTTTAACGGACCAAATACAGCACGGTCTAAAGGTTGCAACTTGTGCGTGCAGTGTGGTGGAAATGTTAACAGAATTATACCATTTTCTTTACAAAATTGAATGTTTTTCACAGCTATATGGGAACTGTGGTTATCAAGTATTAAGAGGACATTATGTTCAATCATAGAAGGTCTGACATATTTCTTGAAGTGTTGTAGAAACGTATGAAAATCATCTTCTTGCATCCACCCTGAACTATTTCCCGTCCCAACGCTTCCAACAGGTCCATCGCGTATGAAATGATCTTTAAAACGTTTTCGGGGAAAGACAAACATAGGAGGAAGATTATTTCCTACAGCGTTCACAGCTAGAGCCAGTGTAACCAAAGTCCCTCTTTCTGTCGATGTCATGGAACTAACTTGTTTTTCACCCTTTCGAGCAATTACCCTATTCGGTGTTTGAACCGTGGTTATACCCGTTTCATCCATGTTCCAGATGTCAGCAGGTTCAAACTTATATTTGTCCAATAGTTGTGTGTAATTATCATAAAATAATTTAACATTTTCTTCATTAAAGCTAGTAGCTCGAGCCAAGCTTGTTGCTTGAGGAGTCCGTAAAGAGAGAGTGGCGTGTCGTTCCATAAATAGTTTCAACCATACTTCTCCAGCCATTTCATTCTTTTCCCATGAAGGAGGAAACTTTTTGTCGTATTGTTTAGCAAGTTGATAAGCAAGTCGTCTTGCTTCCTTAGTAGACATACCTTAATTAGCTGCTGAACAAGTTAGAAGATACTCACACAAGATATTCTCTTCCTCAGCAGTAAATATAAAATTGTGCACATATCCCATTCTAACCTGGTTTTCATCTTCTTTATGTGTTCTAATCTTCTTAATAAAGCGGTATAATGAAGAGTAATTTAAATTGTAAGATTTTGCAGTATTACGAAGGCTTTTCCCCCTTAAATTTACCTCTTCCGCTGCTAGTTGATAGATTTCGACACTAGCTTCGCCTCTATTCGTTTTACGTTTGTAATTATTTGGCATTCTGAAATAATAAAACATAACTTTTTAATATCATTTTAATTTTTAATGTTTAATGTAAATAAATTACGTTTAATATTCGTAACCGAGGTGAGTTGACACAAGGTGTTTCAACGTACCTCGATCATAAAAATAACGACTTTTTAAACTTCATGTCGAGTACATGCTACAAGGTCATAATTTGAGCCAAAACGAAGTCCAATTACGAAACTTGAGTAAATATGCTACATTAATACTAATCAGGCAATTACTAAATAATTTACGTAACATGTAATACATACATTTAAAAATTAATGAAAAACTTACTTTTCACCGATTTTTGAGCACGGACGTTGTATCAACACAACCACTGGCCGCACGCCTTCGACGTGTACTGACAGCTTGATCCGCTTCCCAAACGAGTTTAAAATGTGTTATTGCCATACATATATAGCTTATAGTTATTGAGATATCGACAGTGTGTCAACTTACCTTTGTGTCAACCCACCTCGGTCTCCCCTACTAACTATTCCTTGTGATTTTTGGTGTAGCTTGCATTTAAATAAATTTTCTTCAATAAATTAAATGTAGGTGGGCTCGATATGTGTCGCTTTAATGTTTTTATAACATTTTTGAAAGATTACCACACAAACAATAAAGTTCATTTAAGACCACGCACTTTTACACAAAAAAAATAATATTAAGCACTCAATTTTAAAATACTAGAAAATGAAGAGTTTGCTAATTTTCTTTATCGTCTATACGTTTTAGTATTGGGTGTTTCCTCCTCTAGCCCTGCTAACCGCCTGCATTCGATCTGGCGTGCTTTGGATGATGTTTCTGACATCAAGACTTTATCTTCCTTTTAAGCATGTCCCAGATGTGTTCTATTGGATTTAAGTCCGGGCTACGAGCTGGCCACTGTAAATTCTGAATGCCGACCTCTTGAAGGTACTCATTCACGCAACGTGCGACGTGTGGGCGTGCATTAAAAGGAATTCGTCGTGTCCAGTGAACCCCGAATAAGGCATAACATGATCCTGAAGGATCTTATATTATATTATTTCATTATAATTTATGAGGGCTCCCCCTCTGCACTCTGCAATCCAACAGCCGCTGGGCGCACTCGACTGGCCACGTTACCCCTCTCTCACAGAAGACTACCTTGAAATGTACTGCATTTCCCACTTTATCTTATTTCCCTAATGTACGTACGTGTTTCGGTAGTGAGTGAGATGTGCCAGTGCCCATTCCCATCCTATCCCCCCCTTTTCCCCAACCCCTTCTCCAAATCCATTCCTATATCCAAAGGTCCTATATCCAAACTTTTGTCATTTTGGACTAATGTTGGCATGTATCACGGATGTCTGTACCATCACTTACCATCGGGTGGACTGTATGCTCCTCTGCCACCTTCGTCCATAAAAAAAAATAAAGCAGCAGCATTGCCTCATTGCATTAGAGAAAAAAGTCTACAATCCATTCAGGATTATAAACTTTTTTCTCTAAGGAAAAGGAAATGATCCCATTCAGCCTAATGTTATTTTGCTAATTTGAATATTTGATAGAAAGTACGTAGTTTTGTGGGACTGAAGGTCGTAGGTTTGCGAGAAAGGCCTAAAGTACGTAGATCTACGCAAAAATACGTAGAGTTGGGAACGCTGTGTGTCAGTATAGTTGTTTTCTTCATATAATATGACAATGGTGGAATTACCACATTCTGCCAGTGTCAAGTTTTCTTCATAATAAATAATTTCAGTCTAAAACGTTAACGTGTCCTTTCAATGTCCAGTCCCGTCGTAGCAATTTTTTTTTCGGAATGGCTAAATTTTTGCGGCCTTAATGGCCTTTCAAGAGTCACCGGACGGTTTAGGCCGAGCGCAGAAGGCGCTCAGCCAGGAGCAAAGAGTGTGTGCAGCAACGAGCCTAAGGGCTCTCCCGCCGGTAGACCGGCGGAAGGAATGGACTTCGGCTTAGGGTGTTGCTTTGGGAGGGTACCGCGGGATCGCGAGCCGGTGAGAAGCGCCCAGACACATGCCGATACCTGGTAAAAGTGTTGGCTGAAGACTAGTGTGTTCACGGTGTAGCGAGGGTGATGTCCTCGTCTCCGCCGGCGGGGGCGGTGTATATGTGTAGTCTGTGAGTGTAGTGTAAGAACCGCATTGGTAGCAGTAATTGGGTCGTCGGGTCGTCTAAGACGTGCCGAGGATGACGACAACGACGGCAACTGGGAGGGTCATTCCTATCGGGGACATAGGTTAGGCTGTCAACTACTGGGGGACTCTGTCATAGTAGCGTCGGGGGGAGTCTTTCACGTATTTGATGATGGAGGGAAGTTCCAAGTCCTTGTGGAGGTCGACATTGCGAGAGTACCATGGGGCAGCGACGGCCTTACACAAGAATCTATTTTGCAGCCCGTGGCAGGAAGTAAAAAATCGCTCAGTAAAGCGATAGTACGCTTATTGAGGACTTCTTAAAAGCACATAAAAAACGCAGTCCCACGCTTTTATTTGATTATCACAAACACGAAAAACACTTTGAAGTTTAATAAACTATCCCACCACAAAACCCCCAATACACAATTTTTACAATAATCGAACGAAATCTCAACTTCACTGCTCGAATTTCCGCCAAAAAGTCCTACAAAAGGCCAAAAAGTATTTGTTTTTTATTAATAAACTTCGACAAATCCAACCACATTGTACTTACCGCCACGTTTCCTCTTATTATGGACATTTAACAACGTTTGTATTTATTTTAGATCATAGTAATAAGGCTTTTTAAAATCGGCGTGCATTGTAGTAGGGGAACCCGGGGTAGAATGGGGTACCGGGGCGGAACGGGAAAGAGGCGGGGTGCTCGCTACAGGCGACAGAGACGCGTGACCATCGCGCACAACGTTTGGTCCGCTGTGCTGCGCTATACGGACTGGCCGCTGTCAGTGTGAGAGTGCGCTTAGTTTGGATTTTATCGAAGGTCGACGAAAAAGCTTGCAAATTTTAATTTATCTATGCAACACCAAGGTAATTACACTATACACTATTCTTTGTTCGGATATTAACATTACATGTTTGTTTAAACATGCTTTTGACTAACTAAACGTCTAGTGATAACTCAAGTCCAATAAATATAACCGGCCATAACACTCGTGTTTACGTGAACGATGCGTCGGGGCACAATGGGTGGGGCACAATGGGGTATACCCCGTTCCGCCCCTTAAATATTTGTACTTCTCATATAAATACGCATTTTTATTTCATCAGCAGATGGTGCGTTCATATATAAGAAAAACCAGCCGGCAGTCCTGGTCTACATTGCTAATCCCGTTGCCAAAAGTGAAAGCTGGAATGAAAAGAGTTACAAGAAAGGGTGGAAAAACGGCAATCCTGACCGCTTCACCTTACAAGACTGAATTAGAAGAATCTATTAAAAAGACACAAAATATCAAGAAAGCGAAAGTAGAAAAAAATAAACAAGACTGACGTTAAAAGGTAAAGAAGACATACCTGAAGGAATGAAAACTAAGCCAAAGAAACATAAAAGGCTCAGAACTAAACTTGAAGAACACTCAGAAGAAGTAGAAAATTTTAAACAAAAACAAAGAAGAAACAAGAAGAAAGAAACAAAAAAGAATCGGAACTGAATCTGAAGAAAGCTCGGAAGATGAAGACGCGATCTGCTTGTATTGCCATGATTTATACTCCAAGTCCAATGAAGGCTAGTGGTCTTGAAGCATTTGTAAAAAATGGGCACATTTGGCGTGTGCTGGTCTAGATAGTGACGACGATGACAGTGTTCTCATCTGTGAACTATGCCAATAATCAGTACCCCATCGTGCCCCGGGTTCATTTCCCATTGTACCCTGGGGGGTGGGGCAGAATGGGAAATTTCCCTTTATTTTTCAAACAATATTTTTTCAAAGTGATTATTAATTTAGATAAGTTTAGCTTTAATTTCCTTGTAGAGAAAGAAGTAAATAAACCTACAATGTGCCAAATAATGGTGTTGTTTTATTCAAACTCTCACAAATTCTAACCAAATCTACCCCGTTCCACCCCGGGTTCCCCTACCTTTACCATTGTAGTACCAAGTACCTATCTATAATAATGGGCAAAACATGTGCAGTACATTTTTTTCACAGGCTTCGGTCAAACGCCACACTGAAATTGTTCGAAGTTTTTAAGAAGTTAAGTTAAAATTAAATGTCTTATTTTTTAATGTAAATAAAGGAAAGTCCTATATATAACTTTAAAAAAAATAAAAACTTTTTAATGCTCTTAACTTTTTAACTGTCAGTTTGATTCACATTTTGTATTTTCTGATAGGTCCTGACCCCCGTCTCCAAAATCCGTTTGATCCACTACTTATTATGAATGTTTCTTTTCAGAAAGTCTGACGGTTTCTACCACAGAACAGAATATAAGTAGACTATGAGGACTTATTTTGTATGAAAACCAGTGTAACAAACGTAACAAATTCACACACATCAAAAGTAACACATCTAAGAACAAGAAATTATAATTGGTCAAAAGGAACAATTGAAAAAGAACTTGTAAAACAAAATTTATAAATCAAAATCCAACCTTAATCAATTTAAACACGATCCAACAAATCATTTGATCCGAAAACGCCATCTGGTGTATTACTCAAAAACGAAAAAGTGCTAACCCTTATTCGTTTGCAAGTAGTACTCATATCGCACACAAGGTGTGCATCACATCACAGACCATCACATATTATACTTATCGATAATATTACTGAATTGATGTGACACATCACTAGTCACTACCTAATTGAGTAGCGGTTGTACAACAGCCGGAAATTTCGAAAGTGTGTTGTATTGTTACTGAAGGAGGCAATTTTCATACGATTGTTGTTCACAGATCATAGGAGGCAATTCATAGATTATTTCATAGAAAGTGGAGGGCTTCACTTCCAACATTTTTATTTTTAATTCATCTGGAGTTTGTAATTCATATGGCCACTCTTAAAGTTTTCGAATGATGAACTTAACGAATAGAACATCATAATCAATAGATCTTCATTGACCTCAGTATCCTTATCTTTGAGTATGTCAACTGTCTTGCAGAATTTTTAAATGCATCTTAGTATCAACACCGTCACACATCTTTGCAAGTATTAATTGTTTTAACAATTTCTAGCAGGACCTTGACTGGAAAAAATGTTCTTTATGTCCCACACGTTTTTGGACATCTTGCAGTTTCTCATTGCTTCAATTCACTGGGATTAATTAACAGGTGAGCTCACTTTTTGCGTTGAGATTGTTTACCTCGCATTGTTTCAGCTAGCTCCGTGTCTACCTCCCATTTGTTTCAGCTCCATGTCTACCTCCCATTGTTTCAGCTTCGTGTCTTCTTTATCGGGCTTCGGTGCGGATCCATACAAGTATTGCGACAATTGTGATTATATTGACATGTCTTGTGCCTAACGTCGCCACGTTTCATAATTTAGAATCTAATACCCCTTTAGAGATTCCCCCTCTTTGGTGAGGAAGAACTCTCAATGTAAATATTGTATGACACTAAATTAGATATGTGCCAAAAGTAAGCAAGGGAAGAAATATCTACGTTTTTCAACAATACATTTCTTTGAATTTATAATGGTTTGGTTATCTAAAATCTGGCGTCGAGAATAAATCACCTTCACATACACTATATTGACCATGGAATTTGACCACTATATTGATTTTTACCATGCCAATCATGAAAAGTTGGTGGTTACTTTAATAATTGTAGGAGGAAGGTCTTTCTCCACTAGTTTTTGATTATTTTAGTGTTATTGTTAAAATAAAAGTGGTTTTTATGTAAAAGTATATTCTATTTTTTACATTGACATTAATAGACTAACCAAATTATATACTCTATGCAAAGGGCACACTACAAATAATATAATATAGTACTCATGTATAGTAGAATAACTGTGTGGTGTCGGCTGGCTATAGAATAGCACCATCCCATTTCTTCCCGTGGGTGTCATAAAGCGATTAGGAGATAATAAAGTGACCACAAGCACTGAGGAACCACACCACCTCTAAACGAGTGGACTCACCGACACCCTTAACCATTGTGGTGCTTTAAGGCCTTAAATCCTTCATGTACAAGACAATATGCATGAGGAGGCCCATGTCCAGCAGTGAATACTGAAAGGGCAATTATACAAAAGCAAACAATTGAAAGTAAAAGGTCATAGCTGGATAGGTATAAATAATTACTTTATGTGATCAATGATATTTATAATACAGAAAATAAAATAATTTAAGCATTAGTTTTTATCTCTTGATTCTTAGATTCAGTCTGTAGGTATAAGCGTGTTTTTCCTCCTTTTAGCTTTTTCCTTTTATGCATTAACAGCTGATGCTTTAACATTTGCTTCCTAGATCCAAAGGCTTTACCACAATCATCACAAACATAATCTTTTATGTCTGTATGAGCAGCTTTGAAGTGTAATACTAAATCACTCTTAGTGTAAAACCCTTTTTGACATGATTCACATTTGAAATCATGCACACCCTTATGTTTTACCACATGTTTGTTCAAATTACTCTTGCTTACAAATCTAGATGGACATTGGGAACATTGGTATGGTTTTTCTCCAGTATGAGACCGCATATGCAACTTCAGAGATTCATTATAGCGCCCTTTGTAAGGACAGAGAGTACATTTGAAAGGCAGATGGTAAGAATGTGCCAAGCGGTGTTTTGCAAGATGCCCCTGTACCTTGAACTTCTTTCCGCATGTTTCACAAATATAAGGAAATTCTGGGTTATGTAAGGCTAAATGCTTTTTAAAATATCGTGTTGTATATGTATTGTTGCATATTGGACATGTATGTCTTATGTTTTCATGTTCCTTAGACAATTTGTGTTCAGTGTATTCTTCGAAGGAGTCAAAATTCTTGTTGCATGTTTTGCAGTGATGTATTATATTTCTGTATTCCACTTCTTGTTTTTCCACTTTCAAATAATTGTCCATAGTTTGATCAAAATCAGTGTTATTATATCCCATGCTTTCTGTAATGTGTTGTCTTAGTATCTCGTCTGAATTTAATGCAGTCTTCCTAAATATGATTGCACTTTGAAGTGAGGAGTAACAGGTTTTACACAAAAATTTTGGGTAAATATCATCGATTTGAACCTCTATTGCGGCGAACGTGTTCAAAGGTTCAGATACATTTTCGTAAGTGTCGTTTCCATAGATTGGAATGTTACCTTCTTTCAAACAAACTCTGCAAGTCTTTTGACTTTCTTTGTCAATTTTCTCCGTTTTTAAGGCAATGGAATTTTCACTTTGTGCGATTCGTCGTGGGTAATCCGTCTCTTCATTTTTAATGCTCAAAACATTATCTTCACTATGTTTACAATGCAATGTTTTCTGTAATGCTTCGCCAACCATTTTTCTAAGGTCATATATTTATAATACTGGGTCTACGAAATAATGATTTTTAACAATAATTTATTACCTATAATAGAAGAATGCATAAATGAAATGGATTTTGAAAGCGAAGATTTCTATAACAATTACAATAGGAATAGAGCCCTACGCCCGTAACTGACAATGTCTTTTTCTTGACAATGTCAAAATAGACGTGTGTCAATCAGTAGGTACTGATTATTTTTTTAATTCAATCCTTCCAACTGACCGATTGAGTAATCACGCCGTAAATGAAGTCATATTTAAGTTCCACTCGATTAACAATTGAACACTATAATTGAACTGTTTTAGTAATGTAAGTAACATTTGTTTCTATCTACACTAAATATTCAATCATTCGAAGGATATGCTTTCTTATCAACATATCACTTATTTGTAATTGTAAAGTGATTCTAAAGATAGCTCATTTTTATTCAAAGAAATCATGTTTGGAAATGTTATAATTTAAAAATACCACAAGCACAAAAATAATTTTGGCACTGACCTGTCAATTAAAGCCGGATTATTTAACATAACTCTTCCATGTGACCCTTAACGATCTAGTGGAAGCTGTTGCACCCGTAAAATAAGTTTATTTATAATTAAAACTGTTAAATTATATTAAATAAACTTATTTTTTTAGTTTCAAACAAACCTTTACTCTGAAGTATTGACATATAAATTTATTATATAAAACAATAATTTCGTGTGCAATTGTACTGATGTGGGAACTTTTGATTAAAATAAATAAATAAAAATTTGAATTTAAATGTCAAATTTGTTCATGATTTAGTGAAATTTTCAATTTCGAACGTCTAGTCTCTGCCTAAAACAAAGCGCAAATATTTTGTTACGTCACCTGTCAGTGCAAATGAGCGGGTAGTTTCAAAACGGAACAAAAAGAAATAATGTCAATTATTATTTATATGACAGTGACGTGAGAATTCGGTTTTATTAATTGCAGTGTGTGGACAAATGGCTATACCAGTGTCCAAGTAAATTATAAAAAAATCTATGGTCGTCATGACATTGACTTGTTGTCATTGCTGTTATTTTATTATTGCTTTGCTTTGATAGATTTGCTTCCATCTGCAGTGGTTGTTTGTAGCAATGTTGCTGTGGTGGGCTTGAGTTTGATTGAATAGTCCGGTTTCATTAATTACGAAAATGGTTGGAGCATTAATGCTAATGAAAATTTTACATTGTAAACGTTTAAGGCAAACCTATGCTTCGAGGACTAAAAATAAAGAATCTGAAGGCATACAGAAAACTTCAGACGTACAAAATTTGGGTAGCAATGCTATAAAGATAGAGACAATTGATAATAAATCACAAAAGACTTGCAGAGTCTGTTTAAAAAAAGAAGGTAACATTCCAATTTATGGAGACGAAGCTCACGAAGATGTTTCTGAGCCTTTGAATAATTTTGCTGGTGTAGATGTTCAACCAGATGATATTTACCCGAAATTTTTGTGTAAGATTTGTCACTCTTTACTCCAAGGCGCGATCTTATTTAGGAAGACCGCGCAGAATTCAGACGAGATACTTAGGCAACCCACTGAAGAAACAATATCTTACAATGAAGACTTTAGTCAAAATATAGATGATAATGTCTCACTTGAGTATGACTATTTGGCATTAAAAAAATCGAAAGTATATCGAAAGTATGATTGTAAGCGATGTAACATTAATTTTGACTCTTACATAGAGTATACGGAACACAGATTATCTCAGGAACATGAAAGTATGAGGCAAAAATGTCCAATATGTAACAATACATATACAACACTATATTTTAAAAAACACCTAGCTATACATAAGTTGGAATTGCCTTATATGTGTGATGTATGTGGTAAGAAATTTGTAATGCAAGGTCAATTCACGAGGCATCGTATGACACATTCATATGATCTACCATTTAAGTGTACCCTTTGTCCATACAGGGGACGCTTTACCGAGTCTCTGAAGATGCATATGAGGTCTCATACTGGGGAGAAACCTTACCAATGCTCCCAATGTCCATCAAGATTTGTAAGCAAAAGCAATTTGAACAAACATGTGCTAACACATAAAAGGGTGCATGACTTTAAATGTGAATCATGTGGAAGGGGGTTTCATACAAAAAGGGATATGGAATTGCATTACAGATCCATCCACACAGGTATAAAAGACCATCAATGTAATATTTGTGGTAAAGCTTTTGGCTCCAGAAAGCAAATGATGAAGCATCAGCTCAAAGTGCATAAAAGGGAAAAGCTTAAAAGTGGGAGGACACCTTTGTACCTTCAAATTGAATCTAAAAAACAGCAAGAGGAACAAATTAATACTTAGAATACTTTTTAATATATCAAACCTTTTTTGTATTTGTAAATATTTGTGATTGTTAGAATTTTGCTCTATTATATTGAATAGATATATATATATATAACCAGCCTGCCTTTCGATTTATGCATCACTCCTATTGTTAAAAATGCATGAATTTCTTTTAATTAAAAGTAATGGAACAAACTGTCACAATAGTGAAAACTGAAACAAAATTGTAGCTCCCAACATTAGCACAAACCAGGCTTTTCTTTCTATATGTAGAAAAAATATTGGGACAATGCAGCCTTCATGCAGAAATATTAGCCCATAAATAACATCATCTTGCATATAAATATATTCCCCTTTACATTGTCCTGTGTTACTGTAAAATATAGGTGGACTGTATGTTCGTCTACATACTGCAAAGAAAGGTGGGACATAGGGTGCAAACTTCCTCTTACGCAACTATCTTGAGTTGTAGCTTGCAGAATTATGTATGCGCCGCGCGCTGTTTAACAAGCTTGGATGCACAGACTACGCCCCGCCGCACAGTGGGACAGAACCGTGCGTACCGTCTCAAAAATAGCTTTTCGTAATGTTCTATATTGAATATTTTGTTAATGCATATGTCTAACTGAATGTTCAATGCATATTATATAGCAGTTGAAATACACTATTTCTCATTTTTTGTATTAGAATAAGGCTTGCAAGTTGACGCTCAAAATTATGTCAATTATGTAGAACACAATTCCACCAGTTTACATGGTCATATTTGCATTACTTTACCAGCAAATTTGTAAGTGTGATATATGGTTAGAATGGTGATGAAGTACTCTATTTAAAAATAATTTAAGTGAACCATTATGTGAAACCTGGGGAGGTAAAGAATTTTTATTTCAGGACCTAATATTCTATCCTTATTAGAAACTTTGCATAGACTTTTGACAGTTAGCGGTGTCTGCCCATGTCGTAATTTTGATAGCATCGTATAGAGCAGCTAATGTTAAAGGTAGGGCAAAAAAAATTGAGTGCCCGAATCTGCCCCCCTTGAAATGAAACTAAAAATGGCTAATGGGGAGAAAATACAAAATATTCCAAAAATTATTTTAGTTCTGATTAATGAGATTTTTGGATATTTAGATCACTTTTGACCTTTTTTTCTTAAACAATATTATCTATTTACTCAATCTTTAGGTAAAGTGGGAGTTTTGGGTAATGTATTAGTATGTAGTATATTTTTTTTATCGTGCGGTCAGATGTAGTTAATGTTTTGTTATCACTGTGTGAATTACATGTTTCTCATATAGTTTATGTATTTCTCTATCGCGGTGAAGGAAAAGGGAGCAAGTGGTATCTAGTTATAGTTGTTAGTGTACATTATCAGTACCTACCTACTACTAACCACCTTCATAGATAGTGGTTAGGAACTTGATAATGACACTAGATAGTAATATTTTTTCACACGAAATTTCAGTATAAAAGTTATTGATTTACGTTGTCATTTACCAGTACTTTAGTGTGCTTTAACATAATATAGTCTTCACCAACCTCGGTAAAAAAAAAGTAGTTAAAAATAAAAACAAAATGAGTGAATTTGTTGTGCCTCGACGAGTATTATGCGAATTTTTTATTGGCCATGGAACAAAATCAGAAGATATTCAAAAATACTTAGAACAACACCACCATTTGTCGTCTGAAAAAAGTGAATTAATTGTGAAACGTATTCAAAAAACGCTTATAACAGCGTTTAACGATCGGTGGACCAAATCTAACCGAACTAAAGAACGTTTCTTTAGTAATAATATATCGTGGTTAGACGGTGAATTTAAGGTACAATTCGAAGAAGCACCGATGGATATTACACCTACAACATCTGAAAAACGTGGACGTCCACCAAAGTCTTATGAAGATCTATCAGAGAAATCGAAAAAAAGAAAGAATATGGAATTGGTACAAGAATATGGACTCGAGTATATACATAATGCATACGTTCAAGGATTGCGGGCTGAAGGAGAAATCGAAGAAGCTACTGTTGTTTCAATGATGCGGAATTGTGAAAGAAATGAAAAAAGGATCATGAAGGAAAAATTATTGCATGAAAGTCGCAATGGAACAGATTTTACGGTGGATGAAGCTTTAAGTATGTTTGCAGATTTAGATCTTTCGAAATCACAATACGGATTTCTTCGAGCAAGTTTGATTAACAAAAACTTCGACATATTGCCATCATATAATATACTGACGAACGCCAAAAAACTGTGTTATCCTCCACTATCCAGCATTCAAATAACCGATATAAGTGCTAAAGTAAATCTACAAGATTTGCTGGATCACACTTGTGCTCGCATCTTAAAGATTGAAAATGTTTACAACCCAAGAAGAAAATCTCTTAAATTGTTTACCAAGTGGGGATGTGATGGTTCATCGGGGCAAAGCGAATATAAACAAGTTTTAACAGATGAGAGTGACTTAGTCTCAGATACAAACTTATTTATAGCGTCTTTGGTACCAATAAAGCTGACTGACACAGAAACACATGAGATAATTTGGCAAAATCCGGCTTGTTCTTCTATTCGTTATTGCCGACCAATCCTGATGGAACTTGCAAAAGAAACGCCCGAGAAAACCCGATCAGTGGTTGGTGATATTCGGGGTCAAATTAATAATTTGCAAACATCAAAGATACACAAGGAGACGCAGGTAATTGAAATAAGTCACGATCTATTTCTAACTATGGTGGATGGAAAAGTTACACAAGTTCTTACTGACACAATATATATCCTTATATATCAAGTATCAGAAAACCATCAGTCACTATATCCAAGAAATTGTTAGAGGAAGCTAAGAACCTCTTAGCTATTTAAATCGAAATAATTTCGTACATTATTTGTAAAACATATTTTTGGAGTGGGTTATTATATATTTGTCATTTATTTAAATGTAAGATTCATATGTAATATAAAATAACATAAAATAGGTTTATTAATATCATAAAACTGTAAAATTATAATTCAATAAGTTAACCAAACCATGGTTTAATATTAAAATAATACATTTTTATTTTGTTTTATTTTATTTTATTTTATATTATTTATTAAACATTTGACAATGATACATTCATTATTGGATTGTATGTACTCTGGAGACACTACATACCAAATTTCAGCGATTTACTTCAATCAACAAAAAAGTTACAGATTTTTGAGACGGTACGCACGGTTCTGTCCCACTGTGCGCCGGTCTATTTGTTTGTGGCCCGCCAGCAAATTCCTATTTCTCATTAGATAGAATTTTTTTTTCCTACATAGTAGTGCCTACCTACTGTGTAGGCACTGCGGCCTACGCACATGATTTAATTGTATTGTCAATATATATATTATGCGGCCATTATTCCTACGCAGATTAACTGAAGATTTTGAAGTCGGTGAAGAGCCGATTGGGATGAGCTCATTGAGAAGCCAAACCAAGGGGAGTCATATACTGAATGGGCTTTTGGAACTTTGTTCCAAAATGGAATTTGATTTAACCAAATTATCTGGAGGCTCCCTCAATGGATAGGGGCAATTCTGACCCTTTTAAGAAAGCATTTACAAATGCAAAGCGCAGACAGCGAACTGTTGCAGTTTCATTAGGTTTTGAAAACGTAATGAACGTAGTTCCGACAGTAAACTTTATAAAATCGCGAGGTGGAATCACAGGCAATTCAAACAATTCCTCGAAGAAGTTGAGAGCGAGTACGGAGATTTACTTTTTTATACTGAAGTGAGGTGGCTTAGCCGTGGGTTGCCCCAATAGAGCGATTTCTGAGTGTAATTGAAGAAATCGATATATATATTTCTGACGGAAAAGAAAAAAGACGTCCCTGAATTAAAAGATCCAGATTGGCCATGTGACTAGCTTTTCTAGTAGACCTCACAAATGAATATGCTAGAGCCCACTCCCATCCTATCGTATCCCTCTCCATTTTCCCAACCCTTTCTCCCAATCCATCCCTTAATCTGCGAAGGTGGGCAGCGCATCCGGGAGTGTGCCAACGTTTGTCATTCTGGACTGATGTTGGCATGTATCGCGGATGTCTATGGACGGCAGTATCCAGTTCCCACCAGGTGGACCAGCTCGTCTGCCACCTTATTTTATAAAAAAAAACCTCGTTATGATCAATGGCCTCATTAGCAATTTAGCATACTGTTAAAATAGATCGCATATATATTTTTTTGTATATTTCTTCCTTTCTCAGCAGCTATAACTACGAGTATAAAGCTATAACTCAGCCCATAACATACTTATGAAATTCCAAATAAGTAATTTTGAAATTGAATTTGCATTGAATAATTGCTTTCGACCGTTTGTTTTTCGCGTTCTTTCGTCCAGTGTGCAACTACAAGAGAACATATTCTTTCAACATTTGCGTTATGACCAGGAATGGCGTATAGAATTGGCACATCAAAATTAAACTGTACTTTCTTGGCAACACATCCGTTTCTTGAAAGAAATCTATCTATTTGTCATGCATGTCTTTTTTAGCCCAAACATCACCATCGTTTCGATTCTCCATAAATTCTTTCAGATACAATGTTTCTTCAAAGCAACATCTGCAATAACCATACTTTTCTTTTAAATACCTAAATTATTGTCTTTTCATCATCTTGTCACTGCGGTGATACAGCAAGATTCATCCATTGAAATATTTAAAATTTATTACTCCAATAATATTTTCTTAGGTTTTCGCGATTACTATACATAACAATTAAACAACTTTGAACGGTTTAAATCGCGTATATTTAACATTATTTATATCCCGACATTTTGAACGTTATGATTAAACGTTACGTTTCGAATGTTATGATTAAAAAAAAATTTCAGACGGTAGTTCAAATGATTTCTTAATAACTCAAGTGACAAATAAAATAAATTAGTCACCCCGTGACCACGTCCACTGCAAAGTGTTCGAAACGTCGGGATATAAATAATGTTAAATATACGCGATTTAAACCGTTCAAAGTTGTTTAATTGTTATTTATCACTCCAATGTTATAAATATTCCAAAACAGTTTTCTAATAATTATCGATTTCTTTGTCAAATAACTTTATTGAATCTGATAATTTATTTATTGAAGTAACGTCCTATGATGATACTCAACTTTAGTTTAAATTCCCAAAAACTTGGCTTGAGCGCGTTCTGCCAGGGTTTGTTCAAAACTATGTATGAGTTCTTTGACTTTTATAATATTCGACTTTTCTATTTTCTTTATTTGTTTCTCAAATAAAAACGGTTGGCTGTGTAAAAACAGGAAGTAAACTTGCGATAATGAGTGATTTGAAGAAATCAACTAACGCTTTCGGTGATCTGGTTTCTGCGAAAAGTAATCTTTCAATGGTTCCCATAATTTTAGTATACGTTCAACAAGGACAACCACCTAGTCCTCGAAGACGATTGTAAATTATTATATTTCATCTATCTTAACATACCTTTTCTTCAATCGTTGGAAGAAAATATTCCACAGAACACTTTGGCCTAAAATTTGATCACTTAGTAGAGAAGTACTCAAATATAGAAAAATATCTGTAAATTTTTAATACTATAGACTCCACGTCGACAGAAAGTACGTCAGCAGATGTGAGCTGGACAACCAATGGCTTCGATGTTTGTTCCATGTCTATTTCGACCTCCGCGCTGTCGCTGACGATCGACAGGCCGTCGCGGTTTTATAGCGTATTCATTCGCAACATTGTAATTTTAAAAGAAAAACAATGTCAACCATGGTTGTCATATGTCGGGTCAAACGGGACCGAGGTTTTAAACCGGTGACATGTCCCGGTGTACCGGGACTTATGGCAACCCTACATTCAAGGTTTGTCAGATTTAGGTTACCATCAATATGGAACTATCAAATTATAATGTTGCTGTATATATTCGTCAGAGTCCATGTATTTTGATTTGATGTTATATAATAAGTAAGCATTACACTGGAAACTAACCACTGACTAAATATAATTCTACGTTGATTGAGTTCTCTTGAGAAAATACTTTATGGTAGTGACCTCAATGATAACAAGAATTCTTATTTTGAACTTCGAATTGTCAAAAGTTAAATTGTCAATAAGAAAGTGATGAGTTAAAATCGTATATTAAAATAGTAATGGCAAACGAGGCTGAAGAAACTGTAAGAAAGCTTTCTGCACATAAAGGTGTTGCCGGCGTCATAGTTGTTAATGGTGAAGGTATACCCATTAAGACAACATTGGAAAACCATGTCTCTGTACAGTACGCGGGACTTATGTCCGCTTTAGTGGATAAAGCCAAAGCGGTGGTTCGAGACTTAGACCCGACCAATGACTTGACTTTCCTAAGGATTAGAAGCAAGAAGAGCGAGGTTATGGTCGCACCCGACAAAGAATTTATTTTGATTGTAGTTCAAAATCCCGTGGAATGACCAATTGTCCATTAAAGTGCCGTTCGAATCTGTCCCAAAACAATTTTGAGGCTTTATTGGAGAAATTTATAGAATACTTTTTGTTTTTACGCTTATGTGAATCATGTCTTGCTCAGATGAGGCCCAATACATTGGTCGATGATTTGTATCAAGGGGATGTTCCGAATATTCGTATTCGGTTTGGTGAATATTCGCCAATACTCTAATACTAATCGAATAATAAAATCCACTGTGAATAGTAGGTTAAAGAAATTTTCTACAAAAAGAAATCCAGATAAAATTAAACGTTCCTTTGAAAATCAGTTACGTAGCGTTTTTTTTTAGTTTAATTAGTAAGTGATTTGTTAGTTTAATTTAAAGTTAGGTAGATTAAACCAAACTCATTAATCAAACTAAAAAAAAATCTTGTAGCACTAACTTTCAATTAGACTAAAAATTACCCACTTACAAATTTTACAAGTGTGTGCGTAAATCTTGTAGCACTAACTTTAAATTAGACTAAAAATTACCCACTTACAAATTTTATAAGTGTGTGCGTTAGGTAGGTAGGTTAGGTATTATTCGTATTCGCGAATAGGGGAGATAGCGAGGCAAATTATTTGTATTTGCGAATAGTGGTTTTTGTTATTCGGAACATATCTTCCGTAGTTTGTAGTGGCTACTTTTTGAGTTTATAAGAAATGGCTCTATTAATCGGTAGCTGCCTAGTCCAGACGACGTCTATTCATTTGCCAATTGAATCAAATCGACCGTCCACACAGCGCCCAATCTCATTTTAATTTTCGAGCTCTGAGGTACGGACGTGCGCAAGCATATGCCTCGCAATTTTATTCAAAAAGCGAAAGTTATCGCTCGTTTTGGGGCTCATAATTAATATTGACGAAGGAGAAAGAAGAATCTGGGCAAAAATGTGACGCTTAAAAAGACAAAATCTAAGCCACATAGCTCTCATATAAGAGTTAGAAGCCCATAAATTTCAAAATTTTATGACAATGAACCACGAGTTTTCGTGGGTTATTATTAGACCTTGTAAAACCATATATTACGAAGTAAGACAGTTATGCGTGAAGTAGTTTCTGTCGAAACCGAAACGAAACAGCAATCAATTTGATTGGCCGACTTGGGATCGATTTGTTCACACGGCACCAACCACCCGATGACCTTAAATTTTAATTTATCGCTAACTGTTCTTTAAATCACCCAATTTGGTTGACAATTCGAGTAAATTGCCAATGAAATCGTGTCGTCTGGACTGGGCTTTATATCATTACAATAGTACATAGTGCTAGATTTAGATCATTATTTCATGTAGGTATGTCGAGTGTAAAACTGATTTGGTTCGTTTATTTTTGTTAATTTTTAGTTATCGTTATAGTTTTATAAATTACCATATGATAAATTAATTAAATTGTTGCCATTTATTTTTAGCTATTATTTTGTAACAAAATAGAGATGGCCTTGAGAAACCTTGAGAAACTGAAATGGCTGAGCGCAAATATTAGGTACATCAAAGAACAAAGAGAAAGAGATTACGATCAAACGATTTATTCTTTTCATTTTTCCTTCCACAAATCTCTAATGGCCATGTTATACACTCAATTTGTGGAAAAATTCGTGATTCCCTACAAAGGTTTACGATCGGAGACGCAAGTGTAAGGATTTGACCCCTTGTATCAGTAGTTCCAGTAATTAGGTAGTACGAATCAACGGGGCACAGAGCCCTTCAGACAGAATTAGTAGTATGGTTAACCCTTCGGTGGTATACAAGATCGGGGATGGGCCAATTTTTCTAACACGCCGATATTTCTGTATTTTTATATAGAGTAGACCAATATAGATTGTCAATATATAAAGTGGCGTGTAGAAAGATCGTAATCGCAGTTATAACACTTTAATGTCTTCATTTATTCAAAGTAGTGTGACGTCACAGTAACGACTCCATGGATAGACTTGTAATTGGTCATCCTGTACCTACTACCTCCTCTACAATCATACATGTATCAATTTTAGGCACATTACTGAAATTCGCCCTTAATTGAACAGCAACATTCATTGTGCAGATTCGAATGCAATATTGTCGTAAATAACCAGAAATTGAAGCTTAGAAAGACAAACCGTAGTCAGTTCACAACAAAGAGATTATTGCCACAAATAGAGGTTTTGTTTTTGTTTGTTTAGGTCGGTGAAAGTTGACAGTGAAGTTTATTTTGATCTGTGGTGACAGGTGACATTACTTTATCATCGCCTTTATTTCACATTTGATCGCTATACTTTCCTAGTCCTTTGTCCAAAAATCTAAAATTCGTACGAGATACTGTACATGTCTAATTCTTTGTAAAGATTAATAAATAATTAATCATTAAAAAATTTGGTCCATCCCCATTGTGACATTACCAGAAAAGGAGTTATCAGTTTATCTTAAAGGCTGTGGTTAAATATTTTTATTTAAACAATTTTGAAACAACCCATTTGTAAGTTAGAAAATCTTAACCAAAGCACAGATTACAACTAAAATACAAATAAACACTTCATAAATTCACTACTTAATTAATGTCAAACACAATATAATATGAAGTTGTCTACATACAACAGGAATGTCACTAGCCGGGCTTGAAATCGATTTCAAAACCGATGCTTTATTGGTTAAATCGGTTTTTTATTCTTTTTTTTTTCGAACAAAATAAGAATTAATTTTACTTTCTAACAGAATCGTGTTATATTCACGTCAACACTAAATCACGCGTAACAGTATTCCACAAATAGCTCTTCCATAAAAGCCTAAAAGCCTGGCACAAATGTTGAATAGTTATACATAACTATTGGTTTGGTTTATACTAATACAGATTAGGTTTATAACAATACCATTGATTTGAGATTTGTTAAGTAAGCCGGGTTTCTGAACTTCCAAATACAGGACGCTATAGCGGACAGAACGCTCAATTAGATTGAGTTCAAGGCGTCCAAGCCGCTGCTCATACAAGAAAACCTCCTGTAATCGATATTTGGATTTGGTTGCTTTACTAGCGTACCCGTGTATTTAGGAAATAACGCGAACTGTTTAAGCAAATGTAACCATTGTTTAATCCACTCTGAAAATATGAAAAAAAAAAAACGCCTGTAAATCAATGTACAATCGGTTCGTAAATAAACTTTATTAGTAAATGTTACCGTTATTTAAAATCTACTCTAAAAAATAAAAAATACCGGCCCGTCTCAAATAGACTCGAGCCCCGGCCAATCTCGTTTCTCAATACATAATACTCCAACCGCCGCGTCCACCTCTACGGAAACCTCTGTCTCTGTTGAAACCGCCACGGTTACCGAAACCACCCCTTTGTCCGCCGAAACCACCCCTTTGTCCGCCGAAACCACCCCTTTGTCCACCGAAACCACCCCGTTGTCCCCCGAAACCACCCCGTTGTCCCCCGAAACCATCTTGGCCTCCGAAACCTCCTCTGGGCGCACTAGTACCCCATCCCAAGTTACTCCTCTTTGGTCCATCCGGACGTGCCCCTATAGGGGTACTGACGTCACGCTGTATATTGTAATCGCCTGCGTCCATAACACAGAGCTCTTTTAAGCAGTCCACCACCTAGGATAGGAAGGAAAATGAGTTAGACATCTTCGTGACATCAGGAAAATCTGTCTTAAGACTCATTTACACAAGGAGAGTTTCTCGAACGCGTACGTACAGTCGCATGATATAATCGATGAGCCACTATCCTTTATTTATTAATTTGGCGGTATTGAACATTGGCAAAATAAATATTCATCTATTAATGTGTGTACAAATATGTTACAGGCTTTCATATGTAACAAACATGACAATGTTATAAAAAATTACGAATAAAGTGGCTCAACAATTAAATTGTGTGAATGTACAAAAGAGAAAATTGGTTGAAGAATATGCTTATTGCCTTTCGAAGGGCAATTTGTTGACATACATCGTAGATCTAATAGTGTGGGATGAAAATGGTTCCTGAAATACAGGTCTCCCTAGTTTGGGAGTCAGGGCATAAATTTATTTATTCCCTGTTATTTAAAGGTTATTTATTTAAATTTATTCAATAAAGGTTTTTAATTTGAATTTTCGCCTCCTAAACTTTACTCGGCTCGGAAAAATGACACATTCATTGTTTCTATACACCTACTTCAATAAATGTAATGTATTCGTGAGCCGAATTTCAAAATTTTTTTGCGACAATTGAAAAATCATTCACCAAAAAAATATAGCCCACAACTCAAAATATGGTTCAAACATCGGCTTGAACATCTGGACATCTGGAATGAATCGTCATTCCAGTCTGTGGGGTATTTCTACGACAGACATTTTTCTGTTGACATTTTATGGTCGCCGAGGGTGTGTGTGTGTGTAAGAGAGAGAGAGAGTGTATGTGTATAGTGGGTGTAGTACCTTCTGTTGGGCTGGTGAGAAGTACAGCGCGCGGTTAACGACGCCGGCTATATTTAAGATAATATATGCTTGATATATCTTAAATAAAGCTATATATATATATATATATATGTGTACAACAATCTGCTCGACTGGTGAGACATGCAGTACGCCACCGGCAGCAAATGCGCGTCAGTAATATGTATGTATAGATGGGGACTGAGCTAAATGAATTTGGGGTATGAGGTACAGGGGGGAAGCGTTCGAGACCGGCCGCCTCCAGGGACGCACGCTGTACTCGCCTGGCACTACTCGACAGTGGGATGTTCCATGCTAGCGATAGAACATGTGTTATTATTGTCTTCTCTTGTACCTTTTAAAATGAGTGAATTGAATGTGAAAAAGAGCTGTCATCCGTAGTCAAGCTAGAAACATTGTCAGAAATGTCCTAAACTTGTTACTGTTCTATGAGAAAAAATCGAATTTCCACGGGGGGTTTGAAGCTTAAGAAGTCTAAAAAAGAATGGGATATAAATGGCGGAAGTGCAATAAAAAGCGAAAAATACTAATAGAAAGACCTAATATTGTTTTCCTACGATGTGAATATTTGCGGAAGATAAGACAGTACGGAACAGATGGTAGGCTTATATTTTACGTTGATGAGAGCTGGGTTGATGAGATGAGAGTTGATGAGAGATGATGACAGAATAATATAACTTTTTTAAAATGCTGGTCAAAAACTGATATAGACGATATTTTAACCCTTAATTGGACTAAAGGAGCATATTTCCCACCTTTTATTTTGTGTGCTGTAACTAATCACAAGTAGCCTAGTTCCCACAATATGTCAAATATAAAATTATACTAATATAGTCTACGTTTTGGAGTTAAACGTCAAACGGAACTTTTAGTTTTATTTATTCTGTGGGCTATCAAAGTGTCAAGCTCATTTCGTTCATTGAATTTGTAACGGTTTTCATTGTTGGTTTTAATTAAAAAATCATTATGTCGCAGAAAAATACGGTAAGTTAATTTTAAGTTGTATTATCCATAATTTAAGAGTTGTTTTAATGACTTTGTGTGTTATTTTCGAGTTTGCAGTAATATATATGAGTAATTTTATAGTTTAAAGTATGTGGGAAATATATTACTTCAGACTGCAAGGAGATCATAATATTATCTAATGTGGGAAATAGTTTTCATTACATATTTTAATGTATTGTTACTAATGATTAATTTTGTTAATGCTTGCAGAAAAAGCTGTTTAACTTGTCAAAACAAGAAGACGTAGAGATGGCATTAGCAATGCTGTTTTCTTCAGATGATGATGAATCAGATGACAGTACTGAGCATCCGAAATTTGATGACGAATCTAAGACAAATACAATCTTAGACCAAATACAAAATCCAAGTGTTACTAATGAAAACTTACTTGATATATTGAGCTGTAAGTAATAATGAATGGTTACATTGTTTTTTCAAAAATGAAAGACAGTTACAAATTTTATATTGACAATATTTTGCAGGTGAAGAAATGACCCCTTGTGCTACAGACGAACCGATAGCTAGCAGTAGTAACACCCATATGCTACAGCCCTCTTTGGATGTACTTGGTCCTGAAGATAGAAACCTTCCATCTACTTCTAATGCAGGCAGACCAAATTTGACGCCTAGACCAAGTTATTTGGATATGCAAAATAAACAGCGGTTATGGACAACAATGATACAAGATTCAAATTTTCCTACATTTGATAAGTGCTTACAAGTAAAAAAGATTTATAGCAATAGAAGCACTCCAAAGGACTACTTTGCAGACTTGTTCCCGAGTTCCATAATAGACATGATAGTATCAAACACAAACATTTATGCACATGAAAAAAAGTCTCACGGGTGGAAAGACATCACACAAGAGGAATTAAAAGCTTACTTGGGTTTAATGATACTGATGTCCATAAATCCCATTACTGATAGCCAGCTTTATTGGTCCACTGACATATTTTACAAAAATCCTGTCATAAGCGAAGTTATGACTCTAAAAAGGTTTAAAAAAATCACTGAAAACCTACATATATCTGATGTAAGGATGGAATTACCAAAATCATCGCCAAATTATGACAAATTATGTAAAATAAAACCACTTGTCCAAATATTGAATGAGACCTTTGGTCAAATCTGTACAGCATCACAAACCCAATCTATAGATGAGTCGATGATAAAATTCAAAGGCAAGAGTTCTATGAAGCAATATATGCCTAAAAAACCAATAAAGAGAGGATATAAATGCTGGGCTAGATGCGACTCGAAAACTGGTTTTTTATATCAATTTCAGTTTTATACTGGTAAAATTGGTCCCTCAGCAGAAGAAAATTTGGGATATAGAGTGGTGCTGGATTTATCAGAAGATGTCCCAGAAAATACTCTGTTAGTATTTGATAATTTTTTTACAAGTTTAGGGTTGATGACAGCTCTTTATGAGAAAAAAATATTTGCAGTTGGCACTCTCCGTTTCAACAGAAAAGGTTTGCCAGATATAATTACCAAAAAATCAAAGGACACTGCATTAATTACTGGTGAATTTATTTATCAATATTATAAGCCTCTCTCTGTCTTGAAATGGAAAGACACAAAGGACGTACTAATTTGTACTACTGCATTCAAACCAACTGAAGTCACAGTAATAAAAAGGACTCAAAGGGACGGCACAAAAAAAGAGATATTTTGTCCATTAGCTATAAAAAAATATACAGAGTACATGGGAGGAGTTGATCTCTTTGATCATTTTAGATCTTCATATCCCATAGGAAAGAAGTCTAGGAAAAATTGGCACAGGCTGTTCTGGTTTCTATTTGAAGCTGCAGTTATAAACTCATACATAATATATATGACTAGCCACTCCAGCCGTAGGAACACCCATCGCGAGTTTCGTTTACGTTTAGGGCGTGGGCTTGTTGATAATTATTGCAGCAGGGAAAGACGTGCACCCATTTTCAAAACAAAAAAGGGAGGTCTGTATGGAGTACCAGATGAAACTCGCCTATCAAATGTTGGAATTCATATGCCAAAATCTGGTAAATATAGGAGATGTAGGCTTTGTAGCACACGTGCAAAAGAGCAGCGCTCCAAATATTTTTGCTCAACGTGTCTAGTTCCTCTATGCGCTGCTCCATGTTTTGAAAATTATCATTTGCACTAGACTTTCCAAATAAATGAAAATTATTTCCCACACATTGGGAAATTAAAAATGCCCATCTGATCTGAAGGTGGATATTTCCCACATGTTTTTTTTTATATTTAATAAATATATATTTGAAAACTAAATACTGCGTTTTTATCTAATACTCTTTTAAGAATTTTCAGTAATCTTTATAAAACTCTAAACAACTCTAATAACCCAGGCCCAATTAAGGGTTAACTGATACCAGTTCATCCAATAGATTGATTTTAGTACAATCATTCTGTCAACAACAACAATTAGATACAACAATTAGTACAACAATTAGATTTAGTACAATTAGTACAACAATTTAGATTTAGTACCAGGATTGGATTTTTAAACAATGCTTCTTTGATTTTCGAGGCAGGCACGACTTCTGGAGATTTTTACGGCCAGATGAATGCCGTAAATTATGAGAAATGGGTGACGCTTTATTGTTGCCTAATTTACCACCAAGAAGTGTTGTAGTAATTGATAATGCTCCATATCATAGTGTGCAAGAAGAAAAAGTTCCCACTAAAAGTGTTTGAAACAATTATTGACCGAATGGCTGACAAATCATAATATAGTACATAGCGCTGACATGCGTAAGGATGAATTGTTTAAACTGATACAGTTAAATAAGCCGAAAGAAAACAAATTTCGTGTGGATAAAATTATTAAATCTAAAGGACACGCTGTTCTCCGTTTACCATGATACATTTACGAATTAAACGCGATCGAACTCGCTTGAAGTAAAGTTAAACGACATGAAAGAAATCATAATATTTCATCGGATTTGTCGTTGAGAAGGTTACAGACTTTGACCAGTGAAGCTTTATCTTCAGTAACTGCTGTAGATTGGAAAGGCTATGAAGATCGTGTTATGGGCATTGAAAATCAATATTGGACTAAAGATTGATTGATGGAAAATGCGGTAGAAGAATCTTTTATCATTTGGGAGGAGTAAACAGCGACGATGATAATGACGAGGACGATGACATCGACACAAATGATTCCGATTCAGACATTTTCAGTGATTAATGTTACTTATTTATGAATGTGCAGTTTGGAGAGTGCAGAAATTTACAGTAGGTACATTATAATTACAAATTATTCCTTGCCTTTTTTACCTTCAAACGTATCTATTTAAAACAACAATACCTATGTATGTTTATAATTAAAATTATAATCACACATATTTAATTAGTTGATATATCGATAATTACGATTTAATAAATTGTTCGCATTTTGCCGTTATCGACATATTGACTAACACTTCACCTCACTATAGATAATAAATATGTGACGATCGCATTGCTACCGCGTTCATTTAGCTCAGTCCCCATCTGTATAATATGTGAGTGTGTTATATACCTTCTGTTCCGCCGGTGAGAACTGTAGAGCGGTGTCAGGTTGAGCGGCGGCGCGCTCGATGAGTTGCTCGACGGCGGGCCGCAGTGCTGCGACAAGGGCCGCCGAACAAGAGGACATCTCCAGGTTCAGCCAGTTGTCCAGACGGACTACGTTGTCCACCTGAACACAAATATATTTATTTATTAAAAAAAACTTTATTATAGTAAATTCTCACTTATACTTTTATCAGAAGTATTTTTCTTACTCCTGATACTTATCTCCCAATAAAGTAACTGTTAACAATCTGATAGATAAATTATCTGTCAATTAAATCTAGCTGATACTTTCTGATAAAGTATAACTTAGTTTATGATACCTTCTCGTAAAGTACCTATAAGGTGGGTGTCGTCATGTGTCGATCAACCTTTTTTGCAGATGGAATCAATCATCAATACTGAATGAATCACAATGATTTTAACAATATTCATTGAATCAGTTATCGGCGCTCCGCGGTCAATCCACGCGCGTATCGTTCAATTCACGACTGTTCCATTAATTTCGTTTACAAAGAATGATTACGAGACACGATTTCTCGGAAAGTACCGTCATGCATGACTCAGTCTGTCTGTCGACGCGGTCCGCAGTCCGCGCGCGTGTACTCTCGATTACTTGAAAATTGTTTTATTTCATTTCGTTAATTCGTTTACGATTACGAGTTCTCGGTAGTTTTTATTTGTACGAAGTTTAACGGACAAAGCTGCCTAACTTTTTATTTACTAATACGTGGCTGAGTAGGCAAATTTTAAGATAGAAAAAAAATATTTGGGTTACAACACAAATATTCATTACAACTTCACAAAATACTCTCCATTATCTATATAGCGATTCATTTGTCTAAACCAAGATTAGAAGCACTGGCGTTACTCTTCTTTAGCGAGGTCCTCAACAACTGCCATAAAAGCATTCTGAGCGTCCTAGGGTTGTCGAAAATAATGCCACAGAGTCCAAGCTTCACTTTTTGAAAGAGAAAGAAATCGCATGGAGCTAACTTAGGGCTATAAGGAGGGTGGCTCAATTATTGGATCTCTGTGGTCTTCAAAAACTCTTGTGCTTGTCAAAAAGTTTTGCTTTGTGAGATGATGCATTGTCATGCATGATGTAAGAAAAGCCCTCTCAAACCTGTTAGGACGTTATTTATTTAACAGATCGAATACAGTTGGTAAACACATTTCACTGTATTGGGCATTAATAGTTATTTGAGCTTCTAAAAAAATTGTCATTGAATGGCCACTCGTACAGAAGAATGTTGCCACCATTTATTTTGCTCACACTGCAAATGTTTGAATTTGAACTTCCTAGGAGGCTCTTCGTCTGGAAACACCCAAACCGTTGATTGCCGCTTAGTTAATATATTGGTAGATCCAACTCTCATCTCCAGTAATAATATTAAATATATTGTGTCCCTCTACATTTTCGAATTTTACAATCATTTCTCTACACCATGGCACGCGAGCTTGTTGTTGTTCAATAGTCAGGTGAATGACGAACCTAACACGAACAAAGCTTCTTGACTTTAAGGAGTTGGTGTAAAATTTCATGAATGATCGGTGATGAAACTTAAGTCTCCTTTATCTGTTTGTAGGTTGTTTTTGGGTCTTCGAGTAACATTTTCTTTACGGCCTCGATTTTTTCATTCCTTACAGAAGTCGCAGGACAGCCACTTCTCGCATCATCTTCCAAGGAAAATTTTTCTTATTTAAATTGAGAAAACCATCTAAAAATTGTTGCTCGGGACGGTGTGAGGTCCCCAAAAGCTGATACAAATGTATCTTTACACTCACTTTCATTTAAACCAACGCATCATTGCACAAAAATGTTCTCGTTTGAATGCCATTGTTGCAAAGAAAAGCGCGCCAAATACAATAAAAAAAATTGAATGAATAATTAATACGCGCGAGTATAAACATTTTTATTTTTTTTCGTTTTGTCTAAATGGCTTTCGGAATTCGAATTTCAAATAAATGATGTTTTAAAAACAGTACAGCCAAATCAGTTCTTCTGAAATTTTAAACATCTCAAAATTTATTATAATAAAGCATGGGACTGCTTTTCTCGTGTGCTTCCCAGGAGTCCTCAGTAAACCTACTATCACTTTACTGGGCGATTCTTGATATACTTTGAAATTGTTTATTACGAAGAAAACTTGACACTGGCAGAATGTCTTAATTGCACCATTGCCATATATTGAAAAAAAATATATATAAACTTTATGGTACCTATTCACTTGCCCTTCGGGCATTGCAGGTGTGTGACACGTGACGTCAGGGCTTCAGGAGTCATTATCATGAAAATTTCACCAAACCTTATTGAAAATATTTTTTCTTTTAAATTTTGACAGCGGTTTATCGGACATCTTCCTATTTTAGTAAGTGAGCGCCCATATACGTTTATATCTTGTACATCAAAGAATCACAAATTCGCAAAGACGCTAGAAATCAACAGTTAGAGTGTTAAAACGAGCGCTGTACGCTTCAGTTGTACGCGTGTTATGTTAGTGCTACTGAACCTTAACTGTTTTATAATCGAGCTTTTAACTAAATGGGTTGAACATTAAATATGAAAAATTTGAACTATAACGCTTACTAGCCTTTAACGCTAGAAATCTT
Organism: Sesia apiformis; assembly: GCA_914767545.1. NCBI lineage: Eukaryota > Metazoa > Arthropoda > Insecta > Lepidoptera > Sesiidae > Sesia > Sesia apiformis. Next base: position 5,689,462 of record OU611970.1, on the reverse strand, counting down.
AAAAGATCATTAGCGCTAACTCCGCGTTTATTTTTACAACACTAGTTACTAACCCACTCAATCTTCCTACACCCAAACAGTAGGAGGTGGATTGGTGCCACCATAGTAGTCTGCTTGCAACTGATCGCCCTCGTACGGACTTTCTCCCCGAATACAAACAGAGGAGAGGGGAACTTCTGCTCTTGATTACTGCAGTTTACCGACGTTTTGTGGATGAGAGCCGGCTTGCCTTCTGTTGTTAGTACCTACGATCAAAAAATAACGAACAATTTATTCTGTTCTAAACCAGTGCTAGCGGCACACCAGAGTGCCGCGGCATTCGGGTGTGCCGTGAGTCAATGATAGGTGTGCCGCAGTATAACCTGAATTGCCCAGCATGCAGTAACAAAGGGCTCGAACATGACAAATTTCCAGCGGTTTAAATAAATTGAAAAAGTACAGACTTTTTCACTTCTTCAGTAATTTTGGACTTTTTAATTAGTAACAAATTCCATACCCGCCCTTCAAGGAAAGGGAAGTAACACGTTATCATTGTATAATTAACATAACATTATTACTGACTACATTATATAATGTGAAATTAAACTATAGTTACGCCGTCGAAAGATTACCAATTTGACAGTTCATGAAACAGTTGGTTGAGATAACTTTGAAGTGGCGTACAAGTTACGACAAAAATATTTTCATCGTTACGCACTCTCAAAAATTTAACACGAAAATGACAGAGTTAGGTTTGGAGCCCTAAATATTCTTTAACAACTAAGAAAACTATTATGTTTTCAAACCGTAACGCGCTGTTACATTATTACGTCGTGACACTTTCTGTTTTTTAAAGATGTGTGTAAAAGTGATGTAGTTCAAGATATTGAATACCAATACCGGATATTTGTAACGTAGTGTAGGTAAAATGATAGAAGTGTGTGAATTTACTAATTCGATTACGAATATTTAATCATTGCATTTTTAAAATATTATCGTTAAAAAATGGTATAACTGGCATACCCTATCGTCTCCCAAACTGCACTAGCGCCGCCATTTTGTGTCTGCAACAGTTAGTAAATCAGTCGCCAGTCGTTCGTACTCGTACGCACAGACTACGTTCCCCTAGTATCTGCGTTTGTGTGGAAATTTTTTTGTGACCCGGCTATTTATTATTTGTTGTTCCTGCTTATTACGTTGACCTTAGCGCGAAATTGGATTCTGATTTTGCTTTGTAGGAATGCCGCAAGCTTATAATTAAAATACAGGACTATTTCGAGCGTGAGTGGCGGATGGACCGTGGCGGACCGTTGGTGCTTGTCATTCAAGTACAAGAGCGAGTTTCTCAGGCGCTTGGAATCAGTATAAAGACACTTTTCAACATCAATAAAGAAAAATTCGGCCCATTTGGAAGTAAGGAAAATGTGTTACGGACACCAAAGGAAAAGAAAAAAGCCCGTGATTGATGTTGACTAATTTGATTCAGACTAATGCTTTTGATGTCGTTAAAAGAGGTTGGCTTATTTAGTGGAGGAAAAACGGCATTGTCACAAATACTAAAAAAGATTGACTTTGAATACAAGAAAACTGCCAAGAGAAAAATTGTTATGGAAAGATTAGACATAATACTCAGAAGAAACCATTTTTAAGGGAAGCGAAGAAAATTACAAATTGGCAAAACGTGGTGTTTATCGAACCACACGGTTTCACGCTCAGGTGGTAAACGACTGATTAATTTGTCTTTGAAAATACATACACAGCCTGTAGTGTTTGATATAATAACTTACCTTCCTCTTGCCCTGGTAGAGGCAGACATTAGGGTAGAGTCCACAGCAAAGTAGAGCTATCACCATGTCTAAGATGGGGTCTAGTCCAGTAGGGTTCCAGTGTTGTCTTATACAACATTCCTCGGGAAAGCCAATTGCTGATGTTAGGATATCTGAGGGGAAAGTAGAAAGTAGTTTATATTGTTGATATTGTTATATTATTGTTGTTTATTGTTATGTTTATAACAACTTATTGTTTATATCTATTACATATTGTAAAATCGTAACAGACCTTTCTATACATGAAATATTTGTTGAAAAAAAATCGTGGCAGTGTATCTACGAATCCAAAACAACTATATTTAGAACTTTTGTCCGTCTGTCTAAACGCGCATCATGCAAAATCTACTGAACGGATTTTAATAAAACTTGATATAGTTATAGCTTATGTGTCAGGTTCACCTTTAGGGTAATTTTACCGTAATCGATTATAGAGTTCCCAGGGGAATCACAAGTTCACGCGAACAAAGTAGCAAGCACCGCTAGTACATTATATGAGCCGATGATTGGCCCCTTGGGAGAGACCTATATCCAGCAGTGGAAAGACATAGGTCGATGGTATGTATAAGTTGTATGATTAAATAATTCTGTCCTCTGATTATACGTACGTCCAATGTATTATACAATGTCCGATGTACATATGTGTCTCGGTAGTGTGTAAGATATGCCAGTGCCCATTCCATCCTATCCTATCCCTCCCCATTTTTCCAACCCTTCCTTCAAGGTAAAATAAGCTTCAATTTTTATTACGACAACAAGGCCCTTTAGGGCCGGTACTTTAGTACAGGTTAAATGATATATCTGCCTTATAAGAATCTCAAAAATGTATAGAGAAAGACTATATAAGCACCGGCGGAAGCACAGTCTGCCGAGGTGTTGCATCCTGTGGAGAGACATGGTTGAGTGGACTTTTCTATCCAGGTTGTCTAATTAGGTCTGCAACATTCTAAGCACGCCAAAGGTGTACATGAGAGATCTTATTAGAACCCGACTGTTACCGTTAATTTTTTTATTTACCAAACACTATTTTTTATATGTACCTACCTGTATGTAATCTGGGAAACAAAATATTTATTTATGGTAACTATGGGTTATAGTCAATAAGTTGACATACATTACAATTGTTTTGGTGGTCAGACCAGGTTTCATAAAAAAATGCCCATCATTTTTTATAATGCGGGCATAATGCCCTTTGGCCACCACCGGATCAAACTATTTAATCAGACCAAGATCATTTGTCTTTAAAGAAATTTTTAGTAATAATAAAATAATATATTTATATTTCTGTCTAGTTTAAATTTTTCCTTTTCGTGGCAATAAATATAGATGCAATAATATATATATGTCACACTGGAAATTTCCGGAACTGGCCACTTACATAAACAATATTTCAAAAGTAATATTTCAAAATGGAACTCGTTGGTTGTAGAATAAAGTTTGTTTCATCTGTCATTTGTTTTTTTTTAATTTTGACGTCATTTTAAAAATTGCATGTCTGCATTACGATGGATTACGTTATGCATTACGTGAAACTATGATTTTCTACAATTTTAAGTGTAACTTGACACACCTCAGTAGAGCCTCGCTCGGCTTCAAACTGCTTTTGGCGATGAAGCACCAAGCAAGACGACAGTTTATAGCTGGTTAGAATAGTTTATAGAATTTAAATGTGGTCGTGTCAATCTCAAAAATAAAAAAATCTGCTCCAATTTATACTTTCTGCTTCCTTATTTTTTTTAAAACAATGAACTGACTGCTTTTCTTCTGTGGTTCAAATTTGGAATAATAGCATACCTAAAGGATGGTGAATATGCCAGCTTCAAAACTGCATAAAAACTTTTTCTTTAACCTAACATTATTTTTGTTTCAAGCCAATATAGATAAAAATGCAGGGTGGCTGGATTCAGGTGTTCGGGAGTGTATTTTGAAATACATACTGGAAATCGAGGTAAACAATTGTTTACTAGTGATGAGTCACTACATTTTTAACGTGAATAGACAAAAACGATAATTACGCAATAAATGAGTATGATATGTTTGTGTACTAACTGATGAGTTGATATTTGGCTTCGTATGTGACTCGTAGAGTAGTCTGCTGAACTCCTTTCCAATCGCACCAACTCTGTTCAGCCTCATCGCCTTTAGCGTGCTGTTTTTCCCACATCTACAACAATTGCGTATTTGTTAAATATAAAGCCCAAAAAATTTGTTCGTTACCAATGACACCACGGAACCGTTGTTTTACATCTTCACAATTAAACTACTGAATGTGAAATTCAACAGAGATTACAATTAATATTTGAAACTACTGAACAGATTTCAATGCAATTTGACAGAGATTTAATTCACATTCCCAGATTCAGATTAAACTTAGAATTGATATTACCACATACACACGAATATTGTAAATCCTACTGAACCGATTCATTGAAATTGACACTACTGAAACAATTTCAATGAAATTTGACAGATAGACAATCTTATAATTGACAGTACCACATCCACACTAATATTGTTAATCCAAGAGTGTTTTCTATTTGTCTCTTACGTTTTCACGATTAAACTACAGAATCGATTTCAATAAAACTTGATAGAGAGATAGCCGAAGAAGGACGCAGGATACTTTTATCGCGGAAAATTGAACTCGGGTTGAAGCTGTGAGCAAAAGCTAGATAGATAGATAAAACTAACTCGTTGTCTAAAACAATTATTGTTACATTATGACTAAATTAAGGAACAGGGTTATATGAATATAACTAGGCGGGCTCATTGCTTTATAGCACTTTCTTCCAAACAAACTTGAGAAAGAGCGTTGTGACTGAGGTAATACTCGTGGTAAGTAGTTAAGACTAGTCTTTTTAATAAATAAATAAAAATCATTTGCATACGATAGGAAAACTAGGACTTTTTGGCGATAACTTGAGAAGTGGAGTTTTTGGTTGATTATTATTTTAAAAATTATGTATTGTGTGGTTTAATAGTGATAGTTTATTAAACTTCAAAGGTTTATTGTGCGTCATGTTTGTAATAATCAAACAAAATCATGTGACTACGTTTTTCGTGTGCTTCCAAGGAGTCCTCTTCTGTCCTCGGTAAACCTACTATCACTTTACTGAGCAACTTCTGACGTACTCTGACGGGACTGGACATTGACATGATACGTTTTGAGTTTGAAATTGTATAGTACGACGGAAACTTTACACTAGCAGAATGTGCTAATTACACCATTGGCGTATAGGAAAAGAAAAAAAACGAAAACCGTTTCTTACCTGGAACGCATTAAGCATCGCCACATGATCCGAAGCCCTATCTCCCGCCAGAGCTCTTTGGTGGAAGGAAAGCCTTCTACGTCCCTCCAGCGAAAAAATTTCGGGGAAAGTGGTGGAATTGGCCGCCATGGTCGTCAGGGCATCCCCTACGCCCAAGACGAAACCTAGCACCATCATCTTGCCTAGGCGCGGTTCTGTAATGAAATAGAAGCTAATGATTTTTTTAGTCACGCAGTAACACACATAAAATTTAATAAGAGGCCTTGACGATCAATTATATTGTGCAATTTTACGAATAGCGCAATGTTTTTTTTACCGTTTGGAGTGATTAGAAACTCGTTTGAGTACAAAGCGCGATTCAATAGTGATATGCAATGATATTAGGTATACAATTTTGTTGTAGGTGTAAGGACTGTCTATTGCACTATTAAATAAATTTTGTATACCTATCTCACAGCTTGAGAAGCGCTTATTTGCGTATGGAACTCGATTAGTTTTATACAACTATAAATATAAAAAAAACACTTATTAGGTGAGGACTTATTATTAGCTCGTATTCTTTGAAGAAGCTATCATCTAAGCTAACGTTGCTGCACCCATTAGTTTTGGGAAATGAACAATAAAATGAGCAGCAAATCTATGGCAGCTTTAAAAGGTGGGTTAGGTGATCAGAAAGACTTAGGAAATCTCCGTCGGCTTGGTGGTGACATTCTTAGTAATTAAAAAAATATTTACTTAATTATTCAGAAATTGTTTGTTTTGTTGATTATGATTTGCTGCCTGTTTAAATATTAGGGCTTTACCTATTAACTTGCCGTTTGTTCATAGTGGCCACTTTGAACTTAGTTAATCTTTAGTTTGGCTTGGAATTCCATTCCAATTTTCATTCATTATTCATTTCTTTTTCCGTCAAACGACTTGTTGCTTAGATATCGTCGTATGCGCCCATGGAAAAGTTAAAAAAATAATTTTATTTTCGAATATGAGCTCCGTTGTGGGAGGAAAGCAGCACAGACGGCACGAAATATCAACCATGTGTACGGACCAAACACCGCAAACGAACGGTGCGTTCTGGAAATTTCGACCTCAAGAACAAACCCCGTGGGCGACCGAAGACTAAAGTCGATAATGACGAATTGAAAGCATTAGTGAAATTCATCTCAAACCATGACTGAATTAGCAGCAGTCTTCGGCGTATGTGACAAAATGATATTGATTAATTTGCGTTCATTCATTCAAGTGGGTACTGAGCTTAATGAAAGTCAGCTGCAACACGCGTAAAAGCGTACCTTACTTTGCTAAACCGGCACAAAAATAAAGATTCTGAATTGTATTGTCACTTGTGATGAGAAGTAGATCCCGTATGATAATTGTAACCATTCGTCACAATGGTTGAACCCAGGAGACACCCAAACAATGTCACAAACGTAAATTGAGTCAAAAGAAGCTCATGGTGACTGTATGATGGTCCTGTGTCGGTATGATGGTATTATCCACTGCAGCTTCTTGAAATCTGACACAACAATTAATGCAGATGTGTTATTGATTCCCGTCCCCAGGAGTTATATAGCAGAGGCATGCATCAATCAAATTCCAATAAAATGGCAGAAGTGCATTGATAATAATGGATAATACAATTAATTAAATATATAATTTTCATACAAGAAAATATTTTTTTCCATATAAAACGGAAATTTCATAGGACTTAATACAATCCTTCAGTTTTATCGTCGATTATTCAGCCATCCGTTTTAACAGTCCGGTACTCTATTAACTAACCTCCTGAAAATGTACACAACACTTCACCAAACCAACCTCATGCAAAATCTTTCAAAATGTGCAGCACTTACCGATAGGCAACTTCGCGAGTATAGTTCCGAGCGGTGTCAGTTTGTCTTCGTTGTCGAGACACCCTAACTCACGGAGCAACGCTTCCGCTTCTATGACGGCGTCCAATGGCGGGGGTTCCGGCGCTTTTGACAGGAAGTGACCGATGCCGCCGAGTTTTAATAACTTGATGCTGTAAAATATGAAATAACATTTTTTTTTATTTTTATTCATTTACAGAGGTCACAGCTATAATTTATATAGAAAGTAGGTTAACAGTGTTGGTAAGTTTTAAGCCAATTACGAACTAATATTATGTAAAACATAACTATGAACTAATATTATGTAAACTAATATGGTGTCGGGTGGCTGTACAATAGCACCACCTCATCTCTTCCCGTGAGTGTCGTGTCGTGGCCTCTAAGGGATAATAAAGCGGCTACCACAAGCTCTGAGCAACAACACCACCTCTAAAACAGTGGACTCGTCAACCCGTGGATACTGAAAGAGCGGACTGCATTATGCAAAACAATTCGGTACTTGACAATTTTTTTGAATTGATTTAAAATGAAAGATTATGTGTGTATATGTTTATAACTTGAAGCGTATATTAAATTGAAGTCAAGGTTTAACATAAAATCGAAGTTTTATAGTCAAATTTCGATTTTCCCGCGAAAACGGCACTCTGTCGTGACGCCATGTTGGTGACGTCATAGTTCTATAAACAAACGATTTTGTATATGTAAGTTGAATCGCTTTACGGGTTTTCTTTCTAATTTTTAAACATCATGAATCCTACATATTATAAGTGCTGTGCAGTCCCTCTGTGTACAAATACTACAATAAGTACACCCACTAAATTATTCATTCATGCGCCAAAACAACCGAAAATTCGAAGAAAGTGGTTGCTACTTGCAAGAAGAAATCTATCTGACATATCGTTGAAATCCATTCTTTACTTTTGTGAAGATCACTTTGATGTAAGTATTATTTGTTTATCTAAGTAGTTTGCATATTATATATACAAAAAAATTTGTTATACGGAAATGTTATTTCGTTGAGATTATAATATTTACCATAGACATTGAGGTTATAATATTGTTGAGGTTATAATATTTGTCAAGAAACAATCATTCAAAGTTATTTCGTAAAGTGCGTTCTAATATTTTTAGCTACCCAACGACATGGAAAATTACACCAGGTACCGTTTGATGGGCTCAGTTAAACAAATCAAAATGAAAGAGGGATGTGTACCCTCAAGGTTCGAATGCCAGCCAGATAGAAGAAAGCGGACAGCTGCAATCACTACGAGGGCTGTTATCATTAAAAGGCAAAGAATAGCATTAGTTGAAGAGGCGTTAAATGATGCTAAAAAAAAAGAGATAACTGATATTGCGACAGGTATGCTTGCGATAATAAATATTTCATAAAAAATGTTCATATTGTATAAAAATTAACACGGTGACACGGTATATTACCTATACAAATATCAATAATATGGTGAATTTACAGATTCACAACAAGTAGAAGGCCAAGTAAGTCCATCTGAAATACAAGGTACCGCAAACCAAATGGAAGAAGACCAGTGTACACAATTTAGCGCAATGCAGTCTACGCAAGTTGATAAATCGATTCAAGTGTCTATATACAAACAATACAGAAGTAAACAAACGCAATCTTATATCAGTACGATGAATATTGCAACTTCACCGTTAAAATCAACATTTACAAACGTCTCTACTTCGCCTTTCAAGAAAATACATATTTCGACATCAGGTGTTAAAAAGGCATTAAAAAAACTGGTTGCTGAAGAAACGTCAGAAAGTGAAGCTTCTGTTTTTACAGCTTCACTGTCACGAGACGAATTTTCGACATCTATGCAATCTATTGCATCAGAAGAACAGGTCATACATGAAGAAGAACAAAAAAAGTTGATACTCCAAAATACTCTACAAAAGATTAAAAGGAAACCTCGCTTTTATATTGGAGTTCCACAAGATTGTTATTTTTTAATTGATATAATACAAACAGAGACAAAAATATCAGAAGAACATATTTTATTGTGTCTAAAAAAAATTAGATTAAATACCAAATTTGAAGAACTAGGAGATGAATTTAGTATGACAATGTCATACGCAAGTAAGATTTTCTATAATAATGTACCGATTATTGCGAACGCTTTGCGTGCATTTATTGTAAAATTAAATAACAGAAGTATAAAAATGAATTTGCCTACTGCATTTAGGCATAAATATCACAATGTCGGATGCATAATAGATTGCCTAGAAATAGAAATCCAGAAACCTGCAAAAGCCATTAATCAGGCTCTAATTTAATTTAATAAGCAGTACGCCCGATGGTGTAGTTAACTACATTTCAGAAGGATATGGTGGCAGAATTAGTGACGTACAACTTGTCGAAGATTGCGATTTTCTAGATAGCTTAAATCCAGGGACGTTTATTCTTGCTGACAGAGGCTTCAAACACATTGAGCACTTGTTATTAGTAAAAGGACATCATCTGATGAGGCCACCAAGTGTCGCTACTGGATCAAAATTAACAAAAGCCGAAGCAAAACAGACGAAAGAAATTGCCAGTTTAAGAATTCATATCGAAAGGGTCATACGTAGGTTACGAGAATTTTCTATACTTAAACTGCACGCAGTTGTAAATATCAACCTAACTCGTTTACTAGATGAAGTGATAATAATAGCATGCGCTCTCATTAATTTGCAAGACAGTATTATAAAAAAATAGCGATATGCAACTTTGTATGAGTTATATATTTATTTTATGTAACAAATATCTACATTCTTTGTCTTCGTTATGTATTTTGGTTTAATGACAGGTGAAATAAAAACAATTTCACTAAAGGTAATAATAATTTTTATTTTTCAATGAACCGATCAAATCCCTTCATACCTGAAAAGAAAATAGTAAAATACATATTAGTATTTTAGTACACGTTATTCTATTTTAGTACTTGTAGATAATAGTGGATAAATATTATTTTTCCAAAAATAAAGTAATATATTCAACATATTATTGACATATGTTTCATCATAAGAAATCTTGATTATTTGCACTTTTTCATTTTTTTCAAACTCCCAGTGTGCAACACAAAAGTAGCAATTCTTCAATCCTGTGACATACATTTGAATTTGTACTTGACATAGGAACTTTGCAGTAATTCTTGCATTTTTAATATAATTTTTAAAACTTTGTTCACTTGCAGGACATTTTATTTCGATAATGGCATCATGTAATATACCATCTGGCGATCCTGCTATTATGGGATGTTGTTTCGAGATAAACAAACCGCACTTGTCTATCTTGCCAATTTCTTTTTCGACATTTTGTCTTACTTTTTCTTCCAAGAGACGCCCTCTTCTCATTGCTGATGTATCTGGGGTTCGTGCTCCCATGATAGTAGCTATTAAAGACCCATCAAGGGTCTTACAATGGCTAACTTCGTATGCTATTGAAGCCGTTATTCTGCCGTACCTAAAGGCATACCATAATTCATTTTGATGCTGGTCTCTTGTTTTTTCTTCAATCTCTTTTATGCTTTCTTCTGAAAATAGAATGTGTATACTTTCCAGAAAACTTTTGCAATCATTTCCGTCATTATATTGTAAAAATAAATGATGCAGAGAAAGCATTTGCACACCTTTCACTTCGTAATCAGGCAAATGCTTTAATATTTGGCAGTTGTTCACTCGACATCTCTTCGCTTCATTTACAAATTTAGTAAAAACCAAACTTTCTGCTGAAGTGCTTGAACTTTTTTTATTTTTACTTAAATCTTTTGCCTTTACAAATTTGATTGTGCTGCCCACCTGTGCTAATTTAGATTTTTTCCAGTAGCACTGTACAGAGGTACAAGGAGGTTCTTCGCTCCTTCTGTGCATCCACATAAGAAATGCCACCGAATGTTTGCAACCTCCTTGAGAGGCAGCGCAGTCATGACACTGCACACTTAATATACGATCTGCTTTTTCATTCACTATTAAAGTGACTTTATAAGGCTTTGATCGCACTTTGTGTTCGGGACATATTTTACATTTTACTGTGCACAAATTAGTTTTTGTATCCCGATGTAATTGTACATAGCCGACTGCGTCATCACCATATGAATCTCTCGAAGATCTGCAAGAGAAAAAACATTTTTGTTAATGATTGTAACCGGAAAAAACTCGATATATATTTGTGTGAATATAAAGTAACAAACATAACCTCTACGCGTTTACGTCTTTCATTAGCTATGTCACTTGTTAAGTTTCACAAAGAAAATGTAATCTATTGTTTACATAAATAATCCTTTGACATAATAATATGTAATGATTAGTACTTACACTGATGTTTTTACATTTCTAAATTCTGCAGAACAAAAGTCGGAGTTCGTCGCAAAAAAACTTCCCACCATAAGAACGTCGATTTTGGGCAGATTTGCACTGTCTGCTTTTATGTAATCCTTTTCCATAATTGTTGTCCATTATAACACTCTTTTGCAACCACAAAACACCACAAAATTCCTTAAACACCAACAAAATAACTACGAAAAAACACTTGGTACTTTATTAGCGGCGACATGTAAACAAGAACTATGACGTCACGCATCGTGATTGGCGTTCGTAGTCACGTGACAAACAGTTCAAAAACTTTATTTTTATTATTGAATTTCTAAAAAAATATGACTATAAAAAGTCAATAGACCTTGAAATATGACTTTTTAACATCTAATCTATCATTTTGATAAAACCTTATTTTTATCTAAAAATACTGTCAAGTACCGAATTAATACAAATTAATTACGGCTAATAATTATTTATATTCTTTTTAGAATATAAAATATAATTAAATTCCCGTGTGTGTAGTTTGTGGTCGTGTGTTGTTTGAGCAATGTTTATTGTAAGTGGTTATGTGTATATATGTGTGTGGTTAATGGTTAATTAAATAAACAAATGATATGTACAAAGGCGGACTTAATGCCATAAGGCATTCTCTACCAGTCAACCAACAGATTATACAGAAAAAAGATTGCAAGGCGCAGATTTAAATTATGAAATAGAAAGCACAACAAAAAATATAACGTGATACATACGAGTACATAAATACCGTTTGTCCGCACAACCGAAGCCCACGTGTGGGGCTACGATTGTATAACACTATAACAGAAGATTGCCGTGAAAAGTACGAACGCGTTACGGAAGTCATTGAGATTTGGTAGAGCATTTCTCATCCCATCCTATCTCAACGAGTGGAATATATATAAGGTCCTACAAAAATAGTGTGAAATATTTTAATGTCAGTCAGTAAACTAAAACTATTATTTATATCCAACTACTAAAAATTAACATACATTATATTGATTATTTAATTAACATTATTTTGATATTACCTACATTAAATCAAAAATAATTAATTGGTGATGAATTTACTTGATGTATGTGCTTTTTTTTTTAAAACTATTTAAGTCTTTGCCCACTGACCGCATCCGCTAAGTGAGTACGCGTAAGTAGGTATCAATTACGTAACGTTTGACAATTACGTTAATTTTTAGTTTGTTTGTTATTTTTTTTCAATTACGTGCATTGTTATGACTTTCTGCATAACAATGCACATACGAGTAAATTAATCAACAATTATTTATTACTAATGTAATAAAAAAATAATGAAATACACGTTGATTTGTAAATCATATAGTTAGTAAGTACCATATTATAGTTAAATATCAGTTTTAGTGTACTGATTCACATATTACAATATTATACACTACTTTGGTAGGACTTTATAGTAGGATGAGAGAGTTTAACGCAACGTAACCATGGGCATGCCTACGTTGAACATTTTGGACTGAAGTTGGATGTATCGCGACAGTATACACTTGCCACCGGGTGGAATGTATAAATACGGTGTCGTGAAATTGAGAGAAATAATTAAATGAGCAGCGTAAAATTATGAATGAGCAGCAAATCGATGGCGCAGTAATTTAAAATTATTCAAAAATAGTTTGTTTTGTCGACCATGATTTGCTGCCCATTCCGTATTTTTGCTGCTTATTTAAATACAAGTCACATTAAAAACCGAGCAAATGCGAGTCAGTCAAATACAGTAAGTGAGGGCTTATCTACATGCATGAGGGTGAACTTGTGCAAGGGCGTATGGAACATCTCAGTGGTCTGGTGGTCGTCGAGCCGCTTGTGGTGCGCCCGCGAGCACAGCGTGAAGTAGTACCCGAGACAGACGCGACTCGCCCGACGTCTGCGCTGTTTACCAAAGGTGATCATTGCGTAGTTACCTGAGAGCGAGCTCGTGCAAGGGCGTGCGGAACATCTCAGCGGTCTGGTGCTCGTCGAGCCGCTGGTGGCGCGCTTTCGAGCACAGCGTAAAGCAATACCCGGGACGAACCCGGCCCGCGCGACCTTTGCGCTATTTAGGAAAAGAAAAGGTCATTTATTGATAATATTTTTTATTTATTGTTAAAATAAAAGCTTACATAATTCTATAATCTACTGAAATGTGGGATTTTATAATCTAACTAATTCTTGCCGACGACGGTTGGTTGTGCACGCGTGGTAATTGTGTTTAAATCCACGCGAGCGTATAAAATTTCAAACTCTATATTTTACCCCCCCCGCCCCCAACATAATTTTGAAAAATGTTAAAAGTCGAGTTTAATTATTTGAGTTATAGAATGACTAACAAATTTTAAGCCAATAGAACCATCAAACTATTTTTTTTCATATAAACTTTTACACAAAGTATCACCTCTTTACGGATTGAATTTTGAGCATTCAATCGTAGGTGCTTATGTCTTAAAAGGAAGCTGCTGCCAAAATTTCATGTTTCTAGCTTCAGCAAGTTTGAATTCATTGATACTCGTCCACAAGACTTTTAGTGGATTGGCATCAATCAACTAGCCGTGAGATGGCGAAAGTGTGTAGATAATATGGGTCAATATTTCGACACAATAAATATTATTATAACAAAAAAAAAATGTTTTTCGGTTTCTTATAGAAATCGGTCATTTCATAAGTAAGCACCTAATATTAGTTAGGTATAATACAGAACCAAAGATTTCATAAAAGAAGTCTTTGTATAGAACTATGAGCTTTAGGTTGTAATTATCGACATTGCTCGTTATAAGAACAAGAACACTATTTTTTATTTACACATACAGAAAATTACGCACACGTTTGCGTATCAAGGACTGTCACACGTCAAAACGATCTTTGTTTGTCTATTACGCTAGTATTAAGAAGTCTTTGATACTGATGTTCGAACTAAGCTCCCCGCACCTCGCGCCTATGCCTCATACAAAATTGTGGCGGTTTCGTGAAATGCATGGACTATATCTATGAAAAAAAAAAAAATTGCTAGTATTTATGGTACCTGTTCAAGATTAGTCCGGCTCGCCCAAACTGTAGCGTATGACGTCATATTATTATGTGACGTGAACAACTTTATCTTGGCTTTACAGGAGTCTATCACGAACACCACATCATTGATTGTAATTGAAGTTTCCGCTATGTTGGTTGCTAGGATCACCTGGAAAATGTATAAAAAAGAAAATCTATTATTTATATATATGTTCTAATTTAAGATTAACTTTTTAAATGATAGAATCACAACTTCATATCTGAAGATAAGTTCATTCAAAAAAACAACCGATGAATTATAATTGGTAATATTGAATGGAGATGTAGATATATTATATATGTATATTTATTTATATATTATTAAGATATTTATTATTATGAGTAATATTATACTATATTTATTATCATCGGCGTAGGCATTATGGGGCAGGTTGGGGCCCTAAACGCCTTCTGCGCTCGCCCTAAACTATACACGTCCGGTGACTCTTGAAAGGCCATTAGGGCCGCAAGAATTTAGCCATTCCGAAAAAAAAGGTCTGCATATATAACATAATTGTAAATTTCAATTGTTTTGCACTTTTATTTTTCTCTATCCCAAGTTTGCAGGGAAGAGATCGCCTCAGCGATAACGTAGTCTATTGTATTCTGTCATTTAAAGATATGTGCACATGTTATAAGCATTTGTATGGAATAAAAAGTATTTATTATTGTAAGTTTTATTGATAGAAATCCAGTGTTAAGTGGATGTAGGTAGGTTTTATTTATGTGGGTGTAAAATATATAGTCCCATACTATACCTTAGTAATTCCAGGCGGTGGTGTAACGAAGACCTTCTTTTGGTCTTCCCTCGGTATCTGGCTATGTAGCGGTAATATAACGTAACGGGACGTATCGCCAAATATCCGGTGTTGTGTAAGATGCTTCATTAGTGCGAAGATCAGATTCCAGCCGGGAAGGAACACTAGGACCGCACCATCGCCTTTCAGTTGGTCAATGTATATCAAAATTGCCTCAATTAGCTCAAAACTAAGCTGTAATGAAAATATGGACTTTCGCTTTATGAAACGTTAAATTAAGTAATAGCTTGTATTAAAGCAGCAAGAAAGACTAAACGAGCAGCAAATTACGATCAACCTATTTTTTTAATAACTAGAGTTATAATTCTAAATTAGGTACTGAGAATGTCATCACAATATCAACGTTTGCTTTATTGTCACCAGAGAATGTAAACTTAACGCACCGCCTTTGGTTTGGTCTGCTCTGTGGAGAGCGGCGCTAGTGACGAGTCCCCTCGTCTGTGTGACTAGACGTCGGCGGCGAACGTACCTTTTGTTATGTTTGAAATTCTCGATATAAACACACTCTACACATACTTAACTTGCGATTTTTATTAAGAGTCAGACAAATAATAAGTGTTTTAGGCCCATATTTTATTAATGCATCGTGTTTTATTTATATTCCACAGGCATTTGATGACACGACTTGATCACAGGCATTTGAGTACTGCTCACACCTCTGGGTCGGTAAACTTAAATACCAGCTGGACCCTTTTGAATCCGTCCAACGACGTGTTGTCCGAATTATCGACGATCCCACTCTCACAGGTGAATGTTCTGAAGAACTGTTCAATTTGATGCCAACTTCGGGTTTTTACCATGGCACCGCTCGTCATCGCCGTGCGGTTCATCCGCATTTTCTTGACATAATCGCTGCGTACAGTGCGATCAAAAAGACACTTTATACCGCGAACCCGAAAGTTATTGAATGAACTGCCAGCCGAGGTTTTTCCATTACGCTACGATATGACGCTCTTCAAGAGAGCTGTAAACGGGAGACTGCAAGGACGGCAGCGCACCAAGCCCCCTGGTATTGCTAGTGTTCATGGTCGGCAGTGACCACTTACAACCACGTGGCCCGCCCGCTCGTCTGCAATCTATTTTATAAAAAAACAATTATCCCTTGTACATCAATATGAGTTATCTATAAAAATACTATATATCCAACGGAGACTTTCTTCCAAAACAAGTTTGAGAATTCTAATGATATTCGCAAATTCGTCATTTCGCAATTGTTGCAACCTAGTTTTTCGTACTCCCTAATAAACGTAATTACTTAAGCTTAAAATGTTGGTAATCTGTATCAGTGCTGCTTGCTTATGTTTGTAAATATCTTATAAAATACTTGGTTGGGCATGTTGTTAAAGTTCTGCTGTATAACAATAAAAATAAAAAATAAATTGTATAATAAAGCACCTTATTAGGTGTTGTTATTTGTATCACATTTAATCACAAATAAATTACTGAAGTGAGGACCGGTTGTATTCATTCTCTCAACAACCTACCGTCGCGCGCAACCATCTAAGCAAACATCGCATCCATAAATTAGTAGTTAAGAGGATAATAATCGAACGAAACCAATGTGCATTGAGAGTGGCAAGCATGAATTCCATTGAATATTAAACACATTTGGCCAATATTTAAGTTTACAATTAAGAAACATTAACAGCCGAGTACACATTGGTACGGATCCGTGACAAACCGGACCAAAGGATTTGCTGCCATCAGTACTTTCTGCTAATCCGTTGATTATTTCTCATATGTAAAGAGGTAAATACAAACATTCCTGAGCTAAACAATGCAGATGAACATAGGTTATTTGGTTTCTAGAGCCGGAGCCTATTATAACACTTGAACGAAACCATAGTGAGTTAATAGTTATAAATAAAATTAAAAAAAATACAGAATGACGCGTTTCGGGTCTTTATGTAGTAATTCTAAATAATATACTCACATCTTTTTCGGATAACTGTTGCAACGAGTTGACGGTCTGCGGCGAATATTCACTGCTCAATTGACTGGTTTTATTCAAGTCCTCTTCTTGTTCGTCCACACCAACACCTATAGAATACATTAAATTATTGGGAAACGATAATAAGGCTAGGTTCACACGGCCAGGGCCGGCGGATAATGTGTAAAGTACCCACTCGGATTTTGACGAAAAGTTACTGACGTCACTAGACATGGGGATTTCCTCGTCGCTCGAAAAACCCATGTCTAGACGAATTTTCTTTCTTTGTATCTTATTTTACTTCAAATTATATCCCGGCATCATTGTTATTTAGAGCTATTGTCTAATATAAGCTAATGTACGGTACCTATTGTTAGGGATATCTATCGAGTCCCAATGGACAACTGTGCAGAAATAAAATCTAACAAACTGAATAGATCATCTGGTCAATTGTAATTCTATCACAATTAATGTTTGAACCAACCCATGAAAAGTTCATAAAAAAAAAAATAGATTTTTTTTTACTGAAGTTTGGTGGACTATAACTTTTTATTTCTATGTACGAATATACGTTATAGTACGAATATAATGATTGTTGTTTTAATTAATAGAATATTCATATAAAAACTGCAACTGAACTTCATATAGAACTTAACGAACTGCATCAAATTTCTGCTTACATCTGCTGCTACATACTGCATCTGCTGGAGAGTAATGTTGTTGTTGAATATACAATTAGACGGAATTTGGTTTCCTAGTGAAACGCATAAAAACGCATTTGGTGGCGTTTAAGACCATTTTGTTCTCAATGCACCACTCATTAATAGCGTCAATATAATGTTGCAGAAGACGTACGTCATCAAAATTATCTATTTGCCTATAAAGCTTCAGGTCGTCAGCGTAAATGGAGCATTTACTGTATTTGATAACGTCTGTAATATCATTTATAAAGAATTTATAAGTAATGCTCTCAGACGAGAGCCCTGTGGGACACCAGAATACGTGTAAAAAATCTGTGCATTATATTCGTGTACTGTAACTTTTTTGCGTGCGACCAGTTAAATATGATTTGAAGGATGACAGAAGACTACCATTGATGCTATTAATGCTTTAGATTTTATATGAGAATCGAATGGTTGACTTTATTGAATGTACTACTAAAGGCAGTGTATACAGAATCCACCGACGGATGCAATGTATCCCGTTTTATTCTTAACTGTTGGCACTTATCGTTGGTTTTATCGTTTTCATCATTTCATGTGGCAAATACTAGTGGCAAATTTTGTCACAATTGGTCTCGTCGATCGATCGGGATGACTCCAGTGTTGACACAGCCTTCAAATGATTTTTAAACAAGTTTACAATCTTCTTGGGCTCGTGTACACCACACGCACTGACACTAGGTCTAACGTTCAAGTGATTGGTAGATTTCCAAAATTTCATAAAGTTGTTATTGGCACGGTGGGAAGCGATCTGGTAATTTGGTCATTATCGTTTTGACACCATCTTAACCTGTTTTTAAATGGAGTATGACTTTCACACATCTTGTGTATTTGGTTCTTAGGTTTACCGTATAATACTTGGTCATGCGTTCAAGACGGCATCGAGCCGCCGAATGACGCGAAATAGTGACATATGATTTGACGCAAAAGAAAATTATATATAATTTATATGGTAACGTGGCCAGTCGATTGCCAGCGGCTGTTGGATTACAACATGCACTGTGTCCCTCAAATATCAATACACATGAGGGACGTATGGTCATACAATGGCAAGCTGTGTGGACGGCGGGTTAAGTCCACTCTTTCATAGGCGGTGTAGTTCCTCAGGGCTTGTGGTAGCCGCTTTATCGCTTAGTCAACTTTTACGACACCCACGGGAGGAGATGGAGTGATGCTATTCTAAAGCCACACGACACCGCATAGCTACACTGACGCACTATGTGTATATTAAACTGGAGCCATTTATGTTCCACTACAGTTTTGTAAAAGGCGACTAAGGGCTAGTGCAAATCAGGCGAAGCGGAGCGCGGTTTTCATTAACAAACAGCAATCAACATTGTCAGATAAACAGATCAACAGATCAGGAGTAAGATAAAAAATTCACCAATGCACCTACCGCCTACGTCTGCAGAGCAGGCGAAGCTGCACCAGCCATAAGGGATAATAAAGCCGCTACCACAAGCCCTGAGCAACAGCAACACTCCTAAAAGAGTGGACTCGCCAAGGCGCTTGGCCAGCGTAACGTTTTAAGGCCATATATCCCTCATGCACAAGACAATGTGCAAGAGGAAGCCCATGTCCAGCAGGAAATTATGAAAGGGCTGGATACAGGGCAAAAATGTCGCTTAGTAACCGAGGAGGGTTAGCTATCCGTAAATAACATACTCAAAATATATTTGTAAAATGTAATGGTCAAGAGTTCGCACTGAAGCACTGAAGACTTCGACCAATACACCAGCCATCCTCGAAATATTACATAAAACACCAAGTATAGATTGTTCTTACCTTCATCATCGTCATCGTCATCATCTTTGCCAGCCTTTTTGCCATTGAGCTTGCGTTTCCGTGTGTTTGGTGGAGGAATGAACTTAGTTAGTTCTATGCAGTCCTCTATGAAATATTGTTGTACTGCGAATGTTCGGCCCGGAATCTATATAAGATATATATAGGGAAAAATAAGTTTACAGACCGAGCTTTTAATGAATGTGGCGAAAAGGGGAACTAATTAACACAACTACGAACATATTTTTTGAATACACGAACTTTAAATTTCGCTTTTTAAATTTCTTATGAAGAGAAACATCATATTTTTCTACTTAAATGCCTTATTCATTTAAAATACACCCATGAAGTATACAAATGTTTTGTTAAATCTAATCTATGTATAACTTGGCAATGTCTTCTACGTTTACCGTAAAATATAGTGGGTGTACTTGGCAACCCATAGTCGATTGTCACGCCCTCCATCACATTCAGTAAACCAGAATGGAACCAACCCATAATCATACCTTTCGTTATAATAAAGAATTTTGTGACAAAAAAACTAAAATATAGTGCATATGTTTTCAATCAAAACGCATTTAAAACGTAAATTAAGACCTTAGAAACCATGTATTGTATTATATCACCTTTTTTTTAATATTTTGTAACATGCTCTAGCATCTTAAAACTACATGAATGTGGGTTGGATCCATTTTGATAAAAGGCGGTCATGTGTTCCAGAAAATGTTCCAGCCGAAAAAATAGCCCCAGCTATTTCGAAAATCATGGTTGTGGCTGTTACGTACTGTTACAGTAGTGAGTGAGATATGCCAGAGGCCATTTCCATTCCATTCTATTCCCTCTAATTTTACCAACACCCTTCTCCAAACCCATTCCTAAATAGACAGCACATGCAGAAGCGTGCCAATGTTTGTCATTCTGGACTGATGTCAGCATGTATAGACAGTATCTATTTAGCTCCAAGTGGTGTAATAATAATAATGGCGTTTAATTCATCTTTCCGGGAAGCAGAGATTATAAAATAATGTGAAAGGTCATGAAATTTATTAAATGGTGTTTCAGTATCAAATACTTGTACATAAAAAGACATATGGAGATGAAAAACAATCAATAAATATGTTTATATATTTTCCTGTATCTGATCGACCGCCACCTTCCTATAAATTCTTTCAAATTAAAATTTATTTGAAAGAATACATAAGAAAGTACAAGGTCTAATTACAATTTTGGTAGTCAATGTATTCAACCTGCATGCAGGTGTGCAAATATTTTAATTTGTCATTATATCACAATTATTTACAGGAAATCATAAACTCATAATAACAACAACTGTACAGCTCAATATACAAATCAGATGAATATACAAAATCAAACATACTTTTTATGATCCAGAAATTAACTAACACTATAAAGAACAATTTTCCATCAGCCATCTGGTCAGTTTGGATTTCACACTAGCATATACTATACATACCTCTATAACGGGACAGTTTCCGAAGTAATTCGTGAAGAGGGTGGTGTCAACTGTAGCGGACATCAGTAATATGCGAATATCTGGATATGTATGCGCCATATCACGAAGTAAAATTAACGCGAAATCAGTATCTGCGTCGCGCTCGTGCACCTAAAATAGGATAACAGTTGTTGAATGATATTTGTTGATTAAATAAGTTTCACATATTTTGGAATTATATTAACATAAATTTAAGATAATGTTACTAGATTTGTATTTTGTGTTTTACTTAATAAATTTAAAATTAAGCAAAACTATTTTTTTGTTTCGTTTTAATAAATATTAAATAAGTTTATTAATCAAACTCAAAGTTTCATTGAACAATTTTGACACATTAAAGCCACTTACAGAATGAAATTCACGTCTTTTTATATACATGATATACTCGTATATCCGATAAAAATAAACAGTTATACAAGTATTGTATAATGAAGAGTAAACAAATATAAACACATATATAATACATACAGTTTCAAGAATGGACTTGACAAATGGCATCCAGGAGAAGAGACATGGCAAAACTTGTAACAGCAGGTAACACAAGATATAGGTATACCAGCATTAATGCTGCTCGTGATTACACAATCATAATAATAATATTAGACAATCAAAAAATATATATTTTTTATTTTCTTTTTATTAATAATATGGAGTCTGCAGTCTGTATATCGCATATACAGATATAATTATGTATAATATAAATGGTTGAACAGTAATTGTGAAATGTGGTGGAATTTCGCCAATTGTTTTTTTTTAATTAGCCTATATTTGTGTGCCTCTTTTATATCAGATTACATTATGTTATTTTATTTAATTATTTCCAAATTACATATGTTTACACAAATAGAAGTGTATATTTACCTCGTCAACAAGAACATGGCTGACCCCTCTCAAACCGCCTTCCAGTTTTCGTAGTAAAACGCCCACAGTACAAAACATTATAGAGCCGTATGGACGAGGCAGGATAGATTCGAAGCGGACAGAGTACCTAAAAATGATTGGAGGAAATTAGATTTATTTTTGTTACGTTTATTAAGTTAATTTTCTACAATTTAATATAAGATAAATAAATGTTTTTCTCTTATCATAGCACTCGGTGGAAATTTGTTTGGCAACACTTACGGTACATATGCGACGCGGTTCTGTCACAGAAATATACAAATGTCACACGCGCTACAAAGGCAAACCTTTTGGCCAGATGAACTGACGACTTGAAACAAGTGGCCGGTAGTGGCTGGATGAGAAGAGCACAAGGGTGTGTGGTGGCGGTTGGGAGAGGCCTATATCGTCTTTGCGAATGAAAAACCTCTTATGCGACGTTTTCACATTTTCTTACTTTTATCCATAGTGTAGTGTAAAATTGCGACGACATAGAGAAATATCTTATTTGTTAACTACTTATAAGACGAGATAAGTGTTCTAAATAAAATTCTCTTAAATGCTTGTCTGATTTTGTTGACCACATAAAATCTCTTGTGCATTATTTATAATAAAATATATAAAATAGTTAAAAATCACACCATTACATTTCAACCGCAACCGCATGAGAAATGCAGTTTTATGCTTTTATTTGATTACCGCAAACACTAGGCACTGATCACTATCAAACCACATATGCGACAAAATAATCTTTACAATAAGGAATAAATATATATCCTACACATTGGCCAGATCCTCGCAACGTTCGCTGGTGACTCGCTCAACTTAACTCGTGACGAATTTACGCCGCGGTCGCATCACAGAAATGTAGCAAACGTGTGCCACTGTTACATATACAACAAACATGTGTCATACTGTTACATAGCTTACAATAACCAACCCTTTTGTAAGTCACTGCTGGACATAGGCCTCCTCATGCACCTTGTCTTGTGAATGAGGCATGTATGGCCTTGAAACACCTCGTTAACCAAATGAGTTCGGAGTCCACTCCTTTAGTGTCGTATTTTTACATACCCCACACTGTTGCCGAGATCCTCGCAACGTTCGCTGGCGACGCGCTCGGCCACGCTCACGGCGGATATACGCCGCGGTTGTGTCACACAAATGTTGGCCCAAGCTCCTTGACCACTCGCTATGTAGTCGTCTAGGATGAATTGACACACCTGTTTAGAGTAAATGTTTGTCATTCACATATACAGGTTGTAACCAAACCTTTCCCGAAGTCTGAAACCATAGATTCTGTTCATAATTCTGAATTAATTGACATAATATAGCGTTAAGTATTTTTGGTCGTGCGATTTTAGAATAGGACCACCTCTGTGGATGTCGTTGCAATAGCAAAGCCGCTACTACAAGCGTTGAGGAACTTCACCACCTCTAAAAGGGTGGACTCGCTGACCCGATTGGACAGCGTGCTGTTTTAAGGCCATATATCCCTTTTACAGAAGAAAATGTGCGTATGGAGGCCCATGTGCAGCAGTGCACAATAAAAAAGAGACTGGTTACGGTTAAGTATTTTATATTTTTATGGATATTGTAGTTCACAATTCTAAATTAAAATTTTGGTAAAAATTTAAAAAAAAGCCAAGATTCGTAAAATCTTCGTGTTAATGAATTCGGAATTATTATGAAAGGAATCCACGGCTTTAGACTTTGGGAAATGTTGGGTTACATCCTGTATATAGGTATAAATGCGCAATTACAAGCGTCTGTTAATAAAAGTATGCAACATAGTTGGCAACATTCGTGCTAGGCCAAAGCATATCGTATTTTAGCGCATAACAAAAAGCGAATTCCTCAGTCATTGCGAAAGAAGATCTTTATGTATATATTGTCTAAAAAATTTGCATTGGAACAAGCCAAGGTTAACATTAACATTCATTTAACATTCAAGGAGCACCCGCCATTTTTAATTCATAAATGTTAATTTTAATCAAATTTTGCAACATATTATCTCAGCTTTTTTATAGAAAAAACGCGGCATACGAGCATACAGTCCACCTGATGGTAAGCGGACACTGTCTTCCATAGACACCCGCGATACATTCCAACGTCACTCCAGAATGAGAAACGTTGGCACGCCCCCGGATACGCTGCCCACCTTTGCAGATTAGGGAATGGATTAGGAGAAAGGGTTGGGAAAATGGGGAAAGATAGGATAGGATAGGATAGGATGGGATGGGAATGGGCTCTGGTATATCTCACTCACTACCGAAACACGTACGTACTTGGGGAAATACGATAAAGTGGGAAATGCAGTACATTTCAAGGTAGTCTTCTGTGAGAGAGGGATAACGAGGCCAGTCGAGTGCGCCCAGCGGCTGTGGGAATACAGCGTGCACTCTCCCCCGACAAACCCTCACCTGAGTGGTCTTCCCGCATCCTGTATTACCCCTGATGATAATAACAGGATTTTCATTGATCGCCTCCATTATTTGCGATCGCATTGCGTATACGGGTAACTGTTCTCTTTCGCGGACACTGTCCTGTTGAAAAACATAGATAATAATGAATTAACAGAGATAATTCTTCATCTACCCACATTTGGTCTTCAGAATTTTAGTCGTCTAAAGCCAGGTGAAAATCCAGCCAATACTGGTAAAATAAAAAAATAAAAAACGTAAATATAAGATGTTTTTTTTTAATAGATAAAAACGGAAAATTAAAAAAATATATATTCTGGGTAGGCGTTAACAAGACCTTTTGTATATTTTCAGTCAGACATGGTCAATTTCGCACTTTAGCTACAAAAATATGTCTACAAAAATTGATCCTACAGGCCTAAATCTAATCTAAATCATCAATAAAAATCAGTCAGACCGCTTTTCATAGAAATATGAACTCTCTACCCTCACTTTTAGATTCAATTCAGTTCGTATAGAAGGGTGACTTCGTATCCTTTGTCGTTTATACTATGGAGTCGATCTGCCGTAAATTATAATATCAAGTGTTATGTTTAAGAGCAACAATGTTTTATGAAGCTATATTTTACAAATTTAAAATTTCATCATCATCATCATCATCTCAGCCTTTAGACGTCCACTGCTGGACATAGGCCTCCCCCATTGTCCGCCATTTAGACCTATCGGCAGCGACCTGCATCCAGCGGGTGCCCGCCACCTTTATGAGGTCGTCTGTCCATCTAGCAGATGGACGTCCTCGGCTTCGTCCGCCGGTACGTGGTCTCCATTCGAGAACCCTTCTGCCCCATCGGCCATCGGTTCTTCGAGCTATGTGCCCTGCCCACTGCCACTTCAGCTTGCTAACCCGAGAGGCTATGTCGGTGACTTTAGTTCGTCTACGGATCTCCTCATTCCTGATTCGATCACGTAGGGAAACCCCGAGCATAGCCCTCTCCATAGCTCGCTGTGCGACAGTGAGCTTATTTATGAGGCCCATAGTCAGAGACCACGTCTCGGTGCCGTAGGTCATCACTGGCAACACACACTGGTCGAAGACCTTCGTCTTCAAGCACTGAGGTATTTTGGACGAGAAGACGCTGCGTAGCTTCCCGAACGCTGCCCAGCCGAGTTGGATTCGTCGATTGACCTCTTTCTCGAAGTTGGACCTACCTAGTTGGACCGTTTGGCCTAGGTAGACGTACTCGTCAACAACTTCGAGAATCGAGCTCCCAACTGAAACTGGGGTGGGCACGACATGGACATTCGACATGATTTTCGTCTTGTCCATGTTCATTTTAAGGCCCACCTGTTGGGAAACTCGATTGAGGTCTCCGAGCATTGTGCTAAGATCCTCCAGCGATTCTGCCATGACCACGATATCGTCGGCAAATCGAAGGTGAGTGATGCATTCGCCATCAACGTTGATGCCGAGTCCTTTCCATTCCAGGAGCTTGAAAGCGTCTTCCATCGCATTGGTGAAGAGCTTCGGAGAGATAACATCTCCTTGTCTCACACCCCTCTGCAATGGAATCGGCTCCGTGCTCCCTTCCTGTACTCGGACTGACATGGTGGCGTTGTTATACAAACACTTCAACACTTCGATATACCGATAGTCAATATGGCACCGCTGGAGGGACTGTAGCACTGCCCAAGTCTCGATCGAATCAAAGGCTTTCTCATAGTCCACAAACGCTAAGCATAATGGCAAGTTATACTCCTCGGTCTTCTGTATAACTTGCCGCAGCGTATCGATGTGGTCTATGGTACTATAGCCTTTTCGGAAACCGGCTTGTTCGGGAGGCTGGAAGTCATCAAACCTGCGCTCGAGACGATTCGTGATAACCCTCGAAAACAGCTTATAAACATGGCTCAGAAGCGAGATGGGCCTATAGTTCTTCAACAAGGTCTTGTCACCTTTCTTGAAGAAGAGCACCACCACGCTTCTGTTCCATGCCTCCGGCGTAATACCTTCGAGCAAGACGGAATTAAAGAGCTTCTGAAGGACTTTCAGTACCGGTGTTCCACCCGCTTTCAGAAGCTCTGAAGTGATTCCGTCCTCACCCGGCGCCTTGTTATTTCTAAGCTGTTTGAGGGCCATCCTAATCTCGTACAGGCTGATGTCCGGGATGTCTTCGGTATAGTGTCGGGTCAACTTGGCTCTTGGGTCTCTGGCCAAGTTGCCAACAGGTTTAGCGACCGAGGTATACAACTGTCCATAGAACTTCTCGATCTCCCTCAGTACCTCTTGTTTGTCGGAAGTGACACTGCCGTCCTCCCTCTTCAGCTTCGTCAACTGGCTCTGCCCAATAGATAAGTCTCTTGCGAACACTTTGGAGCCTTTATTCCGCTCTATCGTCTCCTTAATACGATTAGTATTAAAGAGACGGATGTCGTGTCGCAAGGACTGGTGAATCCGTCTATTGAGCTGCCGATATGCTTCCGCGTCATCAGGAGTCTGCAGTGTCATCGAACATCGTTCCGCCAAGAGGTCGAGGGTGTGGTCGGTGAGCTTTTGGGGTCCATCTCTTCGACGATGTCTGAAGAATTTAGACCCCACCGTATGGACAGTTTCTACCAACCTGTTGTTGATATCGTCCACTGCAACGCAATCCTCTAGGCAATCGAAGCGATTTGACAGTTCAAGCTGAAAGCTTTCGGGATTCTGTATGTGGGCAGCAGTAGGTCGGAGCGTAGACTTCATCAGGCGGGACCTTTCTAACTTGACGTTTATATTCAATGTGCCTCTAACCATTCGGTGATCACTACCGGTTTTCACCCTGTGGATCACGGAGACATCATTGAATATTTGTCTCTTTGTGGCCATAATGAAGTCTATCTCATTTTTAACGGAACCGTCGGGGCTCATCCAGGTCCACTTCCCATGAGCCGGCTTCTTGAAGAAAGAGTTCATCATAAAGAGTCCCTCTTTCTCAAGAAAGTCGGCCAGCCTCTGGCCCCTCTGGTTCCGGTGCCCACATCCAAATTGCCCCACTCTCAACTCATCGTCGCCTCTTTTGCCCAGTTTCGCGTTGAAATCCCCCATAACAATATTGTAGTGTGTTTTCGAAGCATGTATGGCTCTACTAATGTCCTCATACATTGCTTCCACTTCGTTATCCGGGTGTGCCGAGGTCGGTGCGTAGACCTGTATGACCTTCAACGAATATCTCTTGGATATTCTGAGTATAAGGTACGCGACCCTGCTCGACACACTCGTGATGGCTACAACATTATTTACGAGGGACTTGTGGACGATAAACCCGACACCACCTTGGGACTGCTGGTCGCCCTCCCGGTAATAGAACAAGTTGCCGGATTTCAGGGTTATCGTGTCCTCCCCCTCTCTTCGGATTTCTGATAACCCCAATATATCCCAGTGCAACTTGCCTATCTCCTCTTCCAGCTCAGCGATCTTCTCGTCTGTCCTCAAAGTGCGCGTGTTGTAAGTCACCAGTGACAACCTACGTCGGTGATCCATGTCAAAAGCCCTGGTCGTTCGACGGTGGAATCCCGCCCGGAGATTCTTAGCACCCCTGGCTCCAGCGCTCGACCAGCGACCGTCGTCCACGCCGGTGTTGCGACTGGAGCCGCCGGGAACTTGGGGCCGTTTTACTTTTTCTGCCATAGGGGGGGGGGGGGGGGGGGGTGGACCGTAACCCGCCGCGCTGGTCCAGTGCGTGGTGGCGGGTCGCCAGAGCCTCGTTCGTTGGTCGGCAGGGTGCACCACGAGCCGGTGAGGTTGGCTTGGGTCCCAGAGATGTAGGTTGGGACCCCATACACCCCTAATAATTTAAAATTTACTTTTGTATTTAAAATCACCTACAAAAATCACAGTGAAATTCATGACTAAAATGACAAAAACTTATAGCACGAACATTTTGCCTTTTTGGATGGTTATTGTTTGTCTGTCTGTTGACGTGTATCTCACTTTAAAATAAGGGTGTAAGTTGTTAATGAAATAAATTGAAAATCCTTATGGTTAACATTCTTACCTGATAAAGCTGAGAATTCTGGCACAAGTCCCTTTGATGATTTTCCATATCAGTGCTGATGTCATCTAGACTGGTCGTAGCAAGGGGACCTTCGTCTGTAAAAAAAGGCCACTTTCTAATTGTACCATTTTAGTACAATGGAGATGCCTTCAAACTACTGTATACGGTGTCGCAAAATTAAAAAGGTCGATTGCATGCGACAATCGAAAAGGAGACATCGCTACTTTCCGTACGTTCAGGAAAAACAAGTTGAGACAAACAAAAACAATTATTGTAGAACTTTACGACCCCTTATTCAATAACATATCGTATATATTGATGCTGAATTTATTTTATTGGGATTTTTTGAAAATATTTACACAGTTGTAATTTTGAAATTACACACGACCGATTTAACTTAACTGAAATATAGACCCAAACTATTTTTGTGACAGTTATTTTTTTATATTTGTTAATAAAAAATAATGTACCATAATTCAATTTATAAGTGCTCGGAAACCATTACTGGTTTATGAGTCGCTGCACATTCCTCAGTATGTTTAAATAAATAATATGTAATAGGTCGGGGAGAAAGTCTTTTCGTATTTTGTACGTATGAACTGGTAATCAAATCTATTTGGTACAATACTCTATTTGTACATGGGTGGTTGTAATACCATTAAAACTTGACATTCTAAAAAAAAAATAGAACTATTCTCCGCCATTTTTCCATTGTTTTCCAGCCTGAAAATGAGTGAAAATAACGAAGAAATTACAAAAAAGGCAAAAATGCGACACAAGCCGCAAAAAAATTTGTGTCGTTTATGGATCTAATGCGGTATCGGTTATACCACAAAGGTCAAGCGTTTTCAGAACCCGTACCTTCATTTTTGCACCCACGTAGCTAAATCTAACGATAACCGGCTTTCTTTTAAGTTCATTGAATGTTTTTTTAAACAAGCCAGTCAACATTAGGCTTAGCTACTTTCGTAATGAAAAATATCAAGGAACAAAAGTTGATCGGTATAGAAGCTGCTTAGAAATAATAAAGGCTATTTTATAATTAAAAATATATTATAATTATAATGCAAGCATCGTTTATTAAAAATAGACAAAGATTATAAAAAACTATTAAGATATAAGATTATAAAAGACAAGAACGTATTTATTACTTATTTATATGTTTAAACACGGCGACAAGTTTAGCAGCTTTTTCAGTACCTAGTCGGTTCCAGACTAGGTCAGTGTATGAAGCCAAACATTGAGAATATTTTTTCTAGTCCTATGCTGGAAGTCCAATTCTATACTTGTGTTGTTGATTTGTCCCTTAAAGACAGCCACCATTCTAAGGCATTGATGTTTTTGATGACGTGTTCTCCAAATAAGAAGCTGTGGAATAGCGCTGTCATTGCTTTGCATTTAATTACATCTGGCATTGCTTTTTTAAAGTAAGTTTCTATGAACTGAATTGCATTGGGCCCATTAAATTCGCTAGAAAATGTGCTGGTGTCATTGGCATTTCATACCGTGAATGGACTACATATTCACGTTCATATATCATATTCATAACCGACATCAGCATCCTCAATCATCATCGAGTTTCATTGATTTACTGGGTATCTGGATGCGAAGTAATAATTTAAATATAAACTTAATCTTCTGAAAATAAGGTTCTATTCTACTGTTGTTTTATAAACAGGTAAAGTAGGTATCGGTACTCGGTACTTTCAAAGACCATACCTACGCCACCATGTATGTATTAGATTATATTGTAAGTAGATAGTACTTGTTACCTGCATAAACTTTGCTTGTAACTAACGTCGATTTCAAACATTTCTAACATATTACAAACATGTTTTTTTTTATTGAAATAAAAAAACAACTGGTTTTTTCATCCCTGGTATGGTGGGATTGGAAAGATATCGTTCATTAGAGCTTTTACCGCCGGGGGAAACTATTGATTCTGACTCTGTCTCAATTGAGACCAAACGGCCTGAGCTGATAAACAGAAAGGGTGTGATCTTTCACTATGATAACGCCAGACCACCAGTTTTTAGATTTACACATCTTTAACCACTCATCAAAAATTGGTAAAGTTTGGCTGGGAAGTGTTGATGCATCCACTGTATAGCCCTGACCTTGCCCCATCTGATTTTCACCGGTCACTTCAGATCTCTTTAAGTAGCGTAAGGTTGGCATCAAGAAAGGACTGTCAAAACTACTTGTCCCAATTTTTTGGCCAAAGATCCCAGAATTTCTACAGCAATGGGATCATGGCACTGTCTACAAGATGGCAACAAGTTATCGATTAAAACAGCACATATTTTATTATAAGTAAATGTATTGTCCGCGCGCGAGCTCCGAGGACGCCTGAGGAATTTTGAAGTCAGAGGCTAATGATGTTCTAAAGTCCATAAATTTATCGATGGTAGGTAGCAACAGTAATTTTGATAGGATAAATAAAAAAAGCAATTATTAAGTTGTGTAAGGTACATTTAATAAAAAATATTCACTATCTGAATTGTAAATTATTGATATGGACGAATCGGACACGTCAATGTCGCTGTCTTCTACAACTTCAATAATAAATTGATCAATGGCATCTTCCATTCGCCCATCTTTTTGCCAATACTCCTCCAATGCTGAGACATGATCATCGTCACCACACCAATCTTCTTCTGTGACTTGATTTAAAGCCAACTCGGTAACATCTTTAAGAGGGTTTAATGATAGATTAGATGAGACATTATGCTCCCTGACAATCCTTTTAACTTTAGCCCATGCTAACTCGATGGGGTTCAAGTCACGCATGTATGGAGGCAAAAGAATTACATCGTGGCCGTGACATTTTATGAGCTCATCAATTTGAAATATTTTTTCTGGAACCTTGTGCTTTTCAATTAAACCGTATAATTCAATTTTTCTCATACTCGAGTCGCCCTGCATTTCATTATAAGAGAGCCAGTCTAACATTGCTTGTTTTGTGCTTGACTTTGGGGGCACTTTATTCTCCTGTATACTGTGATATGAAATTTCTATGATATGATATGAATAACGCGTTTAGACATTTCACGGGCTTGTCGATGTATAGCAAACGATTTCTTTCTTTCCACTCTACCACTTAGTGCTTATTCAGAGTGAGGCGCGGGCGAGGGTGCGGGTGCGGGTGCGTCTAATTCAATGTCAGATCAAGATACATTAAATATACAAGCACCCGCACAATCCAACCGCTACTAGCGTTCACAGTGCGCGAGCGAAGTAGCGTCTGCGTCGAGGCGGGTGCGGGCGCGGGACGCGCGTGTTGTTCTATTGCTTCAAACCGCCAGTCACGTTCACAGTGCTCTAGCGCGTTCACGTGGTTTTTGCGACCTACTGGCGTGTGGTTCTAAACTTGTTTGATTTAGACGCAAGAATGGACCTGAACACGGAAGAATTTATATCAGCCGTACAAGACCGCACGGCTATTTGGCAAAGTAAACATCGCCATCATTTAAATAGAACTGTAATTAATAAACTATGGGGAGAAATAAAACAATTGTTCCCAGGAAGTGATGGTAAGTTTATATACCTATTTATTTCCTATCTAATTGTATTGTTCACAAAAGTAATTCATAAACTTGTCACGTATTATTTTTGCTTGCCTTGAAGGATTTCTATCCCGATTTGGCATTAAGTTTTGTCTAATATTGTTGTTCCTTTCGGTAACTTCCCAAATCTGACAGTCAGGGTCTGCATTGCCATCTAAATCGCGTACTATGTTATGAAGTAAACACGTGGTTTTGATGATTAAACAAGCATTCGTTCTATTCGTTTCAATAGATTTTTGTAATATCCTCCATTTCGCAGTAAGTATGCCAAAAGCACATTCAATTGTTTGCCTTGCTGCCGATAGTTTTTTATTAAACATTCTTCGTTGATCGTTTAATGTATTACAAGGAAATGGCCTCATCAAATATTCTTTCAAGGAATATGCTTCATCTGCCACAAGTACATAAGGAACAACTATATTAGATTGTGGTAATTTGGAGGGCTTGGGGATATTGAATTGCTTAGTTTCTATCAAATGTCGTAAAGTCGAAGCATGAAAAGTGCCCCCATCACTTTGCTTTCCTCGCCCGCCTATTTCAATTGAAATAAATCTTTTTCTTGCATCTGCAAGTCCTTGAAGTACAATAGAATAAAACTTTTTATAATTAAAATCTAATGATCCACTATTTGGGGGTCTTTTAATTCGACAGTGCTTTCCATCTAGACTTCCGATACAGTTAGGAAATTTCCAAATTCTGTAGAAATCGTCTGCTATATTCTGTAATTGTTGTTCTGATGGTGGCGGCATATGAATACCCACTAATTCCTTCCATATTGCAGTACATGTCTCGTAAATTAATGTTGATATAGTACTTTTTCCCATTCTAAAGCTGTGCGATAGTGCTGTAAATGACATTCCCGTAGATAAAAACCTAAAACAAAATAATAATTTTTATTTTAAATGTTCGCAGATAAACAACTACGTAAAAAATGGAAAAATTTAAGAGACCATTTCCGCAAGGAAGTGAAAAAATATCCGCCTTCGCGGTCAGGTGATTCAGCTGAAAATTTGCAATCTACTTGGCCTCATTTTCAACAAATGTTATTTTGTACCGATGATATAACGCCAGAGGAATCATTTGGAAATTTAAACTCTGTAAGTTCAGTGTCACAGGACAGTTCACAAGATAACAGTGAAGACCATACCGCTGAAGACGTAATAAGGGAATCGTCTGATGGCAATACGCCATCAACAAGTTCTGGAATCACTCAAAAGCGCATGGGTGCTTCCGATTTCAGAGAAAAATTTTTTGAAATTGAAAGTAAAAAAATCAAATTGTTGGAAATGAAACTTCTAGCAAACAATTCTTCAAACGATGACGAAAAATGTGAAGATTACCATTTTTTCAAAAGTATCATTCCCCAATTAAAAGAATTCCCACCTTTAGTAAAAATGCGTATTAAAAACAAAATTATGCAAATGATAATGGAGGAGACGGAAAAAATGGAATACGAGCGAAGATTTGGTTCATATGGCTACGGAACAAATAACATTAATAATGATTTCAATACCACTGATTTCTAATTAAATATTTACAATTAATTTTTTGTTTTACTCACCTTAATGTAATAAGAAGTTTTTCTTCAGGTGTTACACTTTTTCTGAAATTAGTCTCAACTTTAGTTATGCGTGTTGAGATCTTATTTAATATGTAATCAAAAGTAAGTATAGACATTCTAGTGTATTCAAAGAATTTGTCTGAATTTTGCCTTAAATCTTCATATATTGTGTTAAATTCGCCCAAAGTTTCCCTTTGTTTATTTATTTCATGTGTTCCAACTTTCAAACAATTTAGTTCAAAACGCAAATATGAATTTTCCAATAATATAAGCAAATCTTCGTCGTCCATGTTTGAGAACCGTTGGTTACACGTCTACTTGCACTCGCTGCTAGTATCGCACTGTGAACAAAAAAGACGCCAAGACCAACGCACCCGCGCCCGCGCCCTCGCCCGCGCCTCACTCTGAATAAGCGCTTATACCTTCCCCGCTATCCATATTGTTGTATTTAAACAATGAAAGTAATAAAACAACAACAATATAAAACAAAAATATAACAGGTAATAATGCGCAAAGGTCGATAAAGGAACATAATGACTGAGGAGCGCGCGGTGGTGAAACGAAGACTGAAGAGGGGCGCGAGTCCCCCCCGCTCCTCATACCGCGCGTCCTCGGAGCTCGCGCGCGGACAGTAGGTAATTAAAACTTTTAAAAAATTGTCTGTAATTTCTATAGCAAATACGAAGAAACTTTCTCCCCGACCTAATAAGTCTAAGGGACTTTCTCATCACCTCCTGATAAAGTAACTGTTAACAATCTGATAGATTATCCGCCAATTAAATCTAGCTGCTGATACCGATTTTCTGATAAAGTATAACTAACTTTCTGATACCTTCTGATAAAGTATCAGGAGGTGGTGGGTGAGAAAGGCCCTTTATAAGGATAAATGATTATATTTTAAAATTAGTATACATATATATTTTTAATTGTCAATCGAAATAAAATTGAATAAAATTCCTCAAAATAAAAGAAATTAATAGGTTAAGATATGCACCTAGCAATCCACAAATTTCGTTATATCTGCAATATATCCAAAAGCTGCTCTCTACGCCACTTACCAATATTACATCCAGTCCACGCGTTCCAGTTAGGTTGTGGAGGTGACCACGACACAACACCGGGGGCAGTCGGGCGTGCATCTCGCATTTGTCGCACGCGATCCACTTGTAACAGGGTAATCCCTTGACCATCCGTCTGCTGGACCGTGTCCACATTTACGGGCTCGATGTTTAGCTCTGAACAAAATTTACAATAAAATGCATTTCGAAATAGAGATCTTTATAATAGCTCTCCTTTTAAAAATGTAACATTTTACGAAAACCTCACTCACCACGTAATGTATCTTTCAATTGTGCCTCAAGTTCAGGGCTTATCGCCACGGGATATGGTTTCATAATACCTTCAGCAGACCTATAATGAATAATATCAATTACATTATGCTTGCAGTTTCGGTAAGTGCTTTAAGGGAGACGATAAGTACGAATGGGAAGCCGAGGGTGCATGCTGCAAGTCCACAGCCACCCGACTACAGTCACAAGCGGGTGAAGTAGCATAAAAATATGAAAAGAAAGTGGCTGACGAGCATACAGTCCACCCGGTGGTAAGTGGACACTGTCGCACATACAAGTACGCGGTAGATGCTAACATCAGTCTAGAATGACAAATGTCGACACGCCTTCGGATGCGCTACCATCGGATGCAGACCTTTGGAGATTTACGGTTGAGAAAATGGGAATGGGCTCTAGCTAGTGTAGTTAACTCAAGCTAGTTAAAAATCGATACTCTATCGATAGTGAACGACTATCGATAGTAATTGATTTTTTGTAACATCGATTATTGGCTACATTCTCTCTTGTTACTGACAACAATAGTTGCTCTATTGTCGGCTCCATGGAATTAGGTACTGAAAAAACAAAATCGTGAAGTTCTCATTCAAATTTCAGTCTTTCGAATCGTTCCTTCATTCACTGTTGATTGAATACGAAGTTCGATGTTTTGTTTTGTTTAACCTCTAACAAAGACGTTATTTTTATAGGGCCTATAGAGGGCAAGATATGTTTCCGTCATTTTGTTTTTGAATGACTTAAACGAGCTAACGAAATATTAAAAATATCATAAATAATCCATTAACAATAAAAATCATCCACCATAAATAAACAAATCAATTAAACTATATAAATATAATAATAATGCATTATTTTTTATTTGCCTACCTACATGCAATAAAAGATTTGTAAAATATCTATATTTATCGAACTTACTAACTATCGATGTTTAACGTACACTAAGCTCTAGCATGTCACTCACTATCGAAACACTTATGTACCTACATTCATTTGGGTATACGATAAAGTGGGAAACGCAGTACATTTTACGATAGTTTTCTGTGTAAGAAAGGTAACTTGGCCAGTTAAATGGACCCGGGGCTGTGAGATTGTAGCGTGCACCTCGAAAACTTTTGGCTTTCTTCTTTTTCTCTGTATGAGAACTGTGAATTCATATTAACATATTATAAAATACAAACCTATCCTTCTTCAGAGTGCCGCTATATGCTTCAATGACACCGAGATGGTACAACTGTCGAACCAGCGACAGTGCGCAAGATTTGCTCGCCGTTTGCTTGTTTGAAGCAGTTTCACGGCCGGTCACGTTACGGCCCAGTTGGCGGACATATATCGACATTTCGCAGCAAAAACTCCTGTTGGTGTATTAGATAAAAAAAAAATTAATTATCCACCAATTAACACCCATGTGCCGCAGTGGCCTGAAAGACCTGATATCGATACTGATTCAATAACATTTTCATCCCCCTATTTCGGAAAGAGTATTTTTGCTCTTCGATATCTGAGTGCAAAAGCCGTTTTTATCCGCTAGAGGATAAAGTAAATTGAATTTAGAACATCGTGTGCACTAAGTTTGTGAATTCAAAACATCATTAAACCTATTTACTTCTACCTCCATGGTGCAGAATTTATCATACAACCTTTTTTAATTTGTTAAAAACTCAGACTCGGAACCTTCTTGGTGTACTTTTTTTTTTGCATTTAGTCATTTCCTCGCTGAGGTGGGATGAAAAGTTACGTGTTGCACTCGAGTGCAAAGATTTTTCACCTCGTGCTCTTTTGATTCCCTCGCCAACGCTCAGGACTCGCTGCGCTCGTGATTCAATTTTAGAATCCTTCGCTTGCTAGGTCATCAAAATTGAGCACGCGGTTAAAAAGCAACTTTGCACTCTTGTATAACAAATAACTATTATTTACGATCGTTGTAGGATTACAAATAAATAATATTATTATTAAAGGGAAACAGTTTGTCAACTTCGTTGGCGGTGTTCTACGGTGCGCCCAAGATGAAGGGAGGGCAAAAAAGCATAACGCGTTACTTGATTATGAACGCTAACGCTTATGGGAGATACATATTCAATTAAAATTTCAATATACTTAGTCTGGCCATAAATATCGTTAGAATAAAGAAAAAAAAAATACATTTGAATTTGGAATCTGTCATTCTCAATGGAAAAATAAATGGGTATTATCATTTTGGCGCCAATCATGATTAAATATTGTACTAATATTATAATGTAGTGGGGTAATGAAAAAAGTTTTGCCGTAATTGTATTACACAAAACCAAATGCAATTTTTAAAACTCTATATCCGCTTGGTATTAGGCGAATCCGAAGAAATCCCCGCCCGGAAGCAAATGATTGTATCCAGACAAATAAATATAGCACCCAGAATTTAAGAACTATTTTAAACGTATTTTAAAAAATAATTTAGGACTTGCTGGTTACAAAAGATGTACTGGTTTTTTCTTAATTGATAATTTATGGAAAAATAGGGTTGACAAATCAAAACAACTTCTTCGGCGGTACGCAAAGGGAGCTCACAGACAAATCTTATTTACGGACGAGAAAATGTTCATCGTTGAGGAACATTCTAACAAGCACAATGATCGAGCTTATGCTCATACTTCTAGAGAAGCTGCTCAATCGGTCAATAAGGTGCAACATGGTCATTATACAGCTTCAGTGATGATTTGGTGGGATGTTAGCTGTCAAAAAGTGACTGAACAATATTCTTGTGAAAAAGGTATTATTAAAACGTCGGCTCAAGTGTATCAAGATAATCTTATCTTGAGAAAGTAAAGTCTCTTAACACCACACTGTTCCATAACCAACAATGGTCCTTTCAGCAAGACTCGGCTTCAGGTCATAAGGCTCGCTCAACACAGGCGTGGATAGAATGTAATATTATCGACTTCATTAGAGCTGAAGACTGGCAGTCATTTAGTTCCGATCTTAATTCGCTGGATTATGATGTATGGTCTGTTTAGAGAGCATGACATGCCTTAAACGCCATGATAATACTGAATCCCTAAAACAATTCTTGAGGGTGGGCAGTTGCCAATTTTCCTATGGAAAGCATACTTGTTTCAATCGAAAACTAGCCACAACGTTTGAAAGATCGTATAAAAGTATAAATATAAAAGGTGACCATTTCGAAATGTTATATTTTTAAACTGTTTACCTATTTATTTTTAAAATATAAATTCTTCTACTCGTAATAAAATGATACATAATATAAAAAAAAGTCAATGCTTGTCTTTGTAACAATATTTATGACTAGACTATGTGTATTTTTCAAACTAGTCATTTTTCCTCGCCTTCTGGCGTCCCGCGCGAATCTACGACGTTCCGGTCAACGACGTTCACAGACTATAAATTATACTTTTAATGCTGTAAAACACTACAAAAAGTATAATTAAACCAGTTTTTATAGGGCAAAAGTTATTTATGTTCATAGGTCCATAAATCGCGGCTACTTTTTTTTTGTGGGAATGGCTAAATTCCGGTGGCCCCAATGACCTTTCAAGAGTCACCGGACAGTATAGTTTAGGATGAGCGCAGAAGGCGCTGAGCCAGGAGTAGTGTGTGCAGCAACGAGCCTAAGGCCTCCCCTTCTGGTAGACCGGCGGAAAGAACGGACCTCGGCTTAGGGCGTTGCTTTGGGAGGGTACCGCGGGATTGTGAGAAGCGCCCAGGCACGTGCCGATACCTGGTAAAAGTATTGGCTGACGGCCGATGTGTGTTCACGGTATAGCGAGAGTGAAGTTCTCATCTCCACCGGCGGAGGCGGTATATATGTGTAGTCTGTGGGTGTAGTGTAAGAACCGCATTGGCAGCAGTAATTGGGTGGTCGGGTCGTCTAAAACGTATCGAGGACAACGACGACGGCATCGGGGAGAGTCATTCCTATCGGGGACGGTTCCTATCTATCAACTACTACGGGATTGGGATGGTGAGGAACTGTCGTAGTAGCGTTGGGCGAAGAAATCGCGGCTACCAGACAGTACCGAACGCATTATACGCACAATTATGTGTACAGAATGTGATGGGTTGCCATCATACTGTGAAACAAAGTAAGATAAACCAATAACCTGTGAGAAGTTTAACTTCGATTATGTACTTACCGTGAAAATTTATGGTAACTAGTCTATATACATAAAAATGAATGTTTCTTTGTTTGTCCCGTAAGCATTCCTATACCATTCATCCGATTATGAAACTTTGGCGAGTTGTTATGCACGCGCCCGCGAAGGTTTCTGAATTAGTATTTGAAAGACCAAGCGAACGAAGTCGCGGGCAACAGCTAGTTATCAATAAATTATTATTTGAAAACACGTTTCATTAATACTGAATGTTTTTTTTTTATTTATTGATCAATATTAGAATAAAAAAACTTAAAAGGTAACATTCATAACATTCTAAAAACTACCGAAAGTTTGTCTAGAATGCAGATTCTGCATACAATCATATAATATGTACATTAGCAGGTAGTTATACAATTATATTGAAACTAATACAATAATTGAACAGCCATACCAAACAGTCTACGCTCACTAGCCTCATAAAATCGTAACACAAGTTATAATTTACTTAAAAAGTGCAGTTTTCATTTATTCGTTAAGTTCTTTTCGTTACGAACGTTTGTAAACGGAGGATCCAACTCGTTTAAAAATCTGGGAACTAGATAAGAGCTGGTCCGCTTTCCGTGTGCATTGTTAGCTGAAGTAGTTAATAATAAGGGGGCGATTGATATCTACATAGTAATAAATATTGTCCAATTATGTACTTACCCTACAATTGATAGGGGATTCCAAGGAATGTTCCGGAACTGTGGTCAAGCATTGTATCGTCAGTTCAAAGAGCTCAAAAACACCTGTATCAAAAACAAAATCTAAGACAATAAGTTTGGTTCTCTTGTCAGTCAACTCTCACATTATTTTCAATACATATTTTATTGTACTACCGTTGTAATAATAATTAGTATATAACGTCCCAGTACACTACGCATTTAAATTTGGAAATATACCTATGAAAATCGACCAACAAACTTATTCAATAGGCCAGTAATTAGCCAGTAATTATTCAATTAACCAACACCCCGCTGGGTGGCGCCAAACGCAAATATAACATTGTAAAACAAACTTGCTCTTTCAGTTAACTGTTAAAGCAACGAGTATGAACGTTAAAGTCACTACGATAACTCG
Source organism: Sesia apiformis (assembly GCA_914767545.1). Lineage (NCBI taxonomy): Eukaryota > Metazoa > Arthropoda > Insecta > Lepidoptera > Sesiidae > Sesia > Sesia apiformis. The sequence continues at coordinate 5,649,365 of OU611970.1, read as the reverse complement.
TTCAAGAACGCGAAACATGCGTTGTTTGTAATCATGCGAACGCTTAATTCAGAAGCTGGGCAGTTTTTGTAACGAAGTGACCATTTTGGACATTAGTAATATAGGCTCAGTTGCATTATAAAAAGTAAAATTATAATTAGTATTAAAGACAGAAATCCTACAACGTTCATTAATGTTCTTTTCAAATCTATATTTACAGAAAATACACAATAATCATTTATTTTTCTGCTTAATTTTGCTAAGCCCACTATACTTATTGCTTTCAATCTTAATTTTCTGTGAGAGGTAACTTACAAACTCTTTTGTTGCATTTTTGTCTTAGATTTGTTTTCGTTGTAAGTGCAAGCAGTCGGCGTAAAGGCGGGTCACCACTAGATGCATAATTATCAAGGTGAAGCTAGGACATACAAATGACGTAGAAATGAGGATTTCAGTGTATTCAATAACGAAGAAGTTCCAGTTCAGTATGTCACCAACAGAGACGTATTGAAGCACCATTTCCGCAAGTTTTCTGTCTGGAAATGTTAACTCAGTTCGTCACCGCCTCAGTTGACTTACTGAAGTAACTTTTCCGTATACGTGATAATTACCAAAAATAACTGCATTTTTCATATTTGTTTCAAGTCCTACAAGGCACTACATATTGTCTAAGCGGGGCATGTCAAACAAGTTTACTGCCATTACCATTTACTTCAGCTCGTTAATTACACTTCTAGTAGAAGGCCGCCTTAATAAATCTCAGTTTGTCTATCTGCACTTACAACAAATCATTTTCAGCTCTTTAAACTAATAAGATTTCTTCGAAATTAGTTTTGCTTCGCGCGCAAAATTAGTTTCGATCATTATTGGTACGAAATGTTCACCCATAGACAGGGCCGGCGGATAATGTGGGTATAGTGGGTAGCTCTAACCACTCTGAATTTTCCGAATGGGTAATGTACCCACTCGGATTTTGACGAAAAGTTACTGACGTCACTAAACATGGGGATTTCCTCGTCGCTCAAAAAATCCATGTCTAATAGACGCATTTTCTTTCATTGTATCTTATTTTACTTAAAATTATATCCCGGCCTCATTGTTATTTAGAGTCATTGTCTAATATAAGCTAATGTACGGTACCTATTGTTAGGGATATCTATCAAGTCCCAATGGACAACTGCGCAGAATTAAAATCTAACAAATTGAATAGATCATCTGGTCAATTGTAATCCAATCAGAATTAATGTTTGTACCGACGCATGAAAAGTTCATAAAAAAAATTTACAGAAATTTAGTTTTTATTCCTATAAAATTTTCTTGTTCGAGTCATTCCTCTATATACAATTTCTTGAGGGGCTGTCCCCCCTCCCGGCCAACAACCCACTCGGGCCTAACACATCATGCCGGCCCTGTCCATAGACAGTCTACATGCACTTTGTCAACAATCTGTACCATTATAACTTTTGATATCGTAAAATGCGTCTAAAACCGGGTATTCATTTAAGAGACAAATTTTGCTTGTTATGGTACCCGTGGTGTTATGGAGTCTTGTTATGGAAATTTTATGGGACAATGAGAAACATTGCGGGATATAATAAGGTAGTTCATTGTTCCGTAACTCTCTTATTCGACAATTGAAGAATAAATTTAACCTAAAAAACTTTTATAAACAAGCTTTTATTAAGATGCACTAAAATTAATAAAATAAACAGAAATCAAAGTTAAATAAACAAATGCCACAAATGTAATCATTATGTTCATGTTTTATGTGATATCATTAAGCAAAGCTGGTCGCGAGATTTGAAATTATTGTATTTGTTTGTATGTGTGAATGATTGTATCTTAATTAAATTCGTACGAAAATCTTGCGACAAGCGTTTAAAACACATTAATCTAATCAAGATTTATGTGATTTGTTTAACTTACTTTGACTCCATGTTTATTTTCTTCAATTTAATAAAAACTTTTTTAAAAGCTTTTTCTTACGTTTAATTTATTTATTACTCATTTTCTAACTGTTCTAAGTTGGAGAGGACGCCCATCTCGCTGAATCAGACGGCCAACAAGCTCATGTCACTAACTTTTTGTTATCAAAATTGCAAACCCACCAAAGTGAGCCCAAACACGACGTGTCTACCGTTCGCCACAGTTCCACAGTGTGCTGGCCTTCAGCCTGTAATCCACCACAAGGGTCCAGTGTGGATTGGTGGATCTCATACTTCAGATTTTTGTATAAATAACCCTTTTAACGTTTGTTTTTTTCTTAATACTTGACCACAATTCCTTTCTACATACATCAGCCACTGGTTTTTCAAACATGATGAATAACCAGTGGCTTTTGTAAACATATAAATCATATGACGAAGTGAATGTTATATAAAACATAAAATATATTTTTTGCTCTGCTTTCTGTGATATTTAGACAGAATGCAAAGCAAAATATTGTGTATTGAAAAAGGTTTATAAAGAATGAGTGTGTAAAAAAATATGGAACTGATTCATGAAATTATATGTGCATAACATACAGATTTAAGCATACAACAAAAGAATTAAAACCACAAAATTATAAATTTTAATAGAGGAGGTAAAAAAAATACCACAGATATAAAAATAAGAGCCAAATCACTTTATAACATTGGCAATTTCCTGTCAAACTTGTAATTTGGGTAATTTGACAAGGATATCTGTAAGATATATTTTAAAACTTAGAAATAAATACTTTTATTGCGGAATGCATGTTCACACCAGGCCGAATTATTGAGAGCCGAAGAACGTCACGACATTGCACAATTCATATGAAATATATTTTACAATAATATGTTTGAAACTTACTTGATAACTAGAGAAGAAAATCCACTTTTCAAATTGATTAGAATATACCTAATCAACTTATAAAATTACACTTATTTATAATATTTACCTTTTAGCCTGAAAATATTTGAAGCTATATCTGTCCCTCACGGTATTAATGTCATTACATTAATTAAGTCATTACATTAATTAAGTCATTACATTAATTACATTAAGTAGTACCATTGTACTACTGTATTAGTGACGTCATTAATATAGTAAAGCGGTCTTTTTCTATCTCCGAAGCCATTTACATTTTTCAATATTTATTTTGATTTTATGGGGTGATTTCAGGAGAAAAACCAGAGGTGTTACCCTGTATATAAGAAAATGAAGCAAAATAACCGCCAGCATTATAAGGTCTAATAATTGGGAAAAACAAATTTTTATTTTTTAACGCATTGTTCAGACGTTGGCTACGTTTTTTTTCTCGTTGTCGTTGCCTGACGCTACTTTCTAGTATGCCATTAAAATCTCCATATTCACGGGTGATTAAATTCTATGGTCAAAAAGTGTTCTCAAAATTTGCATGCAGTGCTAAGCTGTAGTGTGGTCATAAAATCAGTTGACTTGTTAACTTTTTACATGAGTTTAAATTTCTTAAGTGAAATGGTATTTTTAAAATTATCTGATTAAAAAAAGTAAAAGATCAAACCTGGTATGATCAGGCCCTACAGCTTTGTACACATAGTCTGCATTAATCTTATTGACTTGTATAAATTGATGCAGTTTGGATTTAGCATTCTCCATATTCCAGTTGCCATGGAGACTGGCATTTACATCCAGATCTTCAGCTTCAGTGACTTCCTTTTGCTGCTGAAGTCTGTCCATATAAGTGAAATTTTGGTTTTGGCCACCGTAAGGACGGTAGGCTTGACCCATGGTTTCTGGCCCGGCCCCGTCCTGTAAAATCAGATTGAATATTCTATTTATGGTAGTATACAAATAGCTTTTATGTCTTCTTGTGTATTGAAATATGATATACACTAGGAGAGAATATGAAAAAGCCATCGTACATAATCATCTACTTTCCTTTCGTAATCACTTTTTCGCACTTCGCACTTACACAAATCATAATTCTCAATCGCCTTTGAGACAGCATAGGAGTGAGTAGCTCCTGTTCAATTCGAATATTTATATACAGCAGTTATAACATAAATTACAAACAGTTATGGCATTTGATTTTAAAAAGGAAAATTATTCATTCACAAGCTCAGCAAGTATTTATAAAGCATACAAATATTTTTGTCTTGAGGCCAATAAGTTCAAAACTAATAATAGAACCTATTTTAATAAGGTTCAAGAACGTGTAATTGAAGCTACTGGTATTTCTAGATGCATTTTGAAGAAGATACTAAAAGAAGCTGACAATAAAGGCACCATTTGGTACCCCAAAAAAGGGTAGGCCGAAAAAACAAAGTTTTTGATTTGATAAATAAACTTTGATTATGGGGTAATAAGACGAATAATTTACGATTTGCATTTGAGATTCAAAGAACTACCGACCATCAAATCTTTGAAATCAAATATTCAAGGTAAGTAATGAGCACATGTGCAGAATTGGTGATCGACGAGCAGGCTATCCGTCTGGAAGAATGGCTCCCAAATAAATGAAAATAAAATAATACTGTTTCCAATGACCACTTGTTTGAGTGTGTTCAAGTCCATTGACTTTAAACAGTACAGGAACACAATATGTAGCTGTTTGCGTTAAGAATGCTGACTCACTAACATATTCCACATGGATTTGAGGTACCTATTTGATAATAATAAAATGGATTTATATTTATTGGCAGAGAAAACTTAAAGCTAGACGGTAACACGAACATAATTATTATTACTAAAAATGTTAATTATTGTGTAAAGAAAATTATAAATAATGATTAATTTTCAATATAAAAACTCATTTATATTAATTAATATATTTCCTTTCTTCAATATGTATTATAGATCCACTTTGTTTTTAAGAGTAACTAAAGTGGAAATGTTCATTTTAAATTCAATAAAAAAATGTGATTCTTCATGAAACAGAAGTGCCTGACCCGCATATGAAGTATTGAGCGAGACTGAGACCTGCATGTTATTGTGAAGCAATCTCCTAAGAATTCTGAAAAACATTTTTAGTCATAAAGGTAACACCTATTGTCTAAAGTCTAAAGCAATTAGTTGCTACATTCTTAACTCCGACAGAGAGTAGTCAAATAATTTTAAAAATCAGTTGAACAGTTATTATGGATAATTATAGTTGAATAAATACACAGCATACCTCAAACATGGGTTTAGGTTGAGAATAGTGCATGCCTGACCCCATATTCTGGCCACCTGCCCCTCCAGAAACCATTCCAGAATCATTTCCATCTTGTGTCTTGACCCTTGCCTCGGTTGGCACTTCATTTGCTGCAATTTGCCCAGACCTGAAACATTCAGAAATCCTTTTCATGGCATGAATTCTATGGCAGAATAATTAATTATTATAATAATTTAGCTTTTCCTGTTGTGCAAAAAATATTAAGTTTGAATACCAGTTGATAATTTTATTTTCATATTTTTAATAGACACAGCAACAGTATACAGTAATAATTAAATATAAATTAAATATTGCCCCTTAGCAATTTTCATGTCTGCGACCATGACAGAACTGTGAGAGATGTATATAGCATGGTGGCTACAATGTGACATAATAAACTCTGAAAGTGCCTTAGAAAGCTAAATTAAATTGCAAAATATCATATGAAATTGCATAGCAGGATTGTTTTTGAACAGTTGCATTAATGGCCAGTTAACATGCAGTTTTTCATGTTAACTGCAAAATTGACTTATCTTATTATTTTATCAGTCTTAGTAAAGTTTAAGTCACAAAACACATTAATACACTGACATACCTAACAAGGTAGCTGAGGAAGTCCCTGCATGCATTCATCTGGGCATCCTTCTTGGTGTTAGAGTTACCAGCTCCAACATACTGGATAGTGTCCACTCTCAGCTCGCACAAGAAACGTTGACGATGTTTTGGGCCTAAAATGCAATGGAAATATAGACTTTTCGTTAAACGGAAGTGCAGTGTGGTCAAACAAGCAAAAGCAGTCAGTTGTCAACCAAGAAAAACTTTTAATAAACATTAATTTGAAGTATATACTCTTTATTGCACCATCTACCTCTATTTATCTACAGACTACTAACCACCCAAGGTTGCCTGGAAGAAATTGCTTTAGCAATAAGACCGCTGACTATACTTCTAATTATTTCTATTTTTGTGTTTCTCTTCTGTATGTTTTGGTATATAGTAAGGTATATTTATCTATCTATAAGTATGCAAAACATATATGAATAAATCAAATACAGTAGAGACTTCATTAACTGGACTAATTGCTGTTGTGGCCATTTGGATAATCAAAAATCCAGAATATTAAATTTATAGGAAAAGCAATGTATAGGTAAATAATGTTAGATATCTATTTCAAAAGAACGAAAACAATATTCTAAGAATAAATAAAAAATGCAATGTATTAAATTTCCGGTTTATCATCACTTATTTTTTGGTGATTCGATGATTGCATGGATTGGAGCATATTTAAAGGTGGGTTAAGTTTAGTAATAGGAATAAAATGAAATGGGAGTCCCTATTTACTGTTTGCATAGGAAGCAAAGCGATTCTGTCGACTTGGTGATGAGTTGATGACATTCTTAGTGATTTATTTATTCTCGGTAATTTTTAGTAAATTACTGTTATTAAGCAATGGCTTATTTTGTTGATCGTGATTTGCTGCTCGTTTAAATATAAGCTATTTCAATTTAATTGGTGTTCTTCTTGACATCTGATATCGTAGAAGCACAAATTATCGGCTAAGTTACTCGCCAGTTTCAACTTTTTTGAGATGCAATTACTAGTATATTTATTTAGGGCGGTGGATTGCCGTCTGGTTAATTAGTATAATTGAGGTGCGGATACTAATCTCTCTCTACTGTAAATAACAAGTAATGGTAATTTTTAGGCATTTGAAGTTATTGAAATTTCCACTGCTATAAATGCATAGTGAACTGTGTTAATTACACAGCATAGGGTTAGAAATTACAGAATAGAAGAAATATGTGTATGTAAAAGAAGAATATCAGAAAATGGATTCATACCAGTGGCCCGAACATCAAATGTCGGTGAAAGAGTTTTCTTGGCGCACCAAGAATGGACGAATGACTTCGGATCCATGGTGAACCGTTCTCGCTAATACACTTGATATGTTTATAACGATTGTTACATAAAAGAACAATTATTTTAGGATTTGGAGGAAAACGCCGACGGTTCAGGAGATAAGCTTTTGTGATGAGTCTTACTGAATGTGAGAGTTGTGACTTTTAACTTCAGTCACAGTTCACAATAGCAAGTTCACTTAAGCTGCAAGCAAGAGCCCTAAGGAAAAAAATAATTTATGGTCAAGAAGTAAACCACTTTGTCTTTATTACCAACAGACCACAGATATTTTTTTTTAATAGTTTATTTGGACCCTGGCATAGTTATTGGTCCACACATATCCACGCAGTTATTAAAATAAAATTCTAACATTTATTGTGATGACTTGATGAGTGATGACCGATGACAATGATGAATAAAACATGTTAAGAAAATCGGTATTTTTGTCCTGTGAAAGTTGGTATATTTTAGTATAATGCTTATACCAGTAGTGCGCATAAAATAGCAACGTGCTGTTAATATGTCGTAGACTAAAGCGCGATGACTATTTTGGCCTCAGTAATTCCTCGTGAAGCTAAAGTAGGATATTGCGCTTTAGTTGACAACTGATGACCGAAAAAAAAATTACACGATTCAACAAAGCATTGAAATCATTAAACTACTATCAAAATAGCTGTTCAGTTCATGGAAACTTACGTGTAATTTATGGTCAGAATAAAAGGCCTGTCGAGTCTTCAATTATGTCCAATCAACAGATTCGAAGAAACCGGCTCAGTTGCCGATCGAACACCTACACGTTAATGAAACGCAAGGTCTATTGAAACCATTGTTGCTGTTTGGGAGTGTACTCTTACATGAGAATCCGAGACAGTCAATTTATCATCATGCGCAAGAACTTTGTTTTTCTGCGACTTCAACTTAGCAAACTATGTGTCGGGACTTGAGACTTCATCCATATAAAATTAAATTAACTCAAATGACAATAGACAGCGCCGTACATTCACTGACTGGGCTTTGGAAGAGGACCCTGGTTTTAGCCGAAAAATAATCTTCAGCGACGGAAGCCCATTTTTGGATGAATGGCTTCGTTAACAAGCAAAATTGTGGCATTTGAAGCGATGAGAATCCACGGGAAATTTAAGTGTCAAATGCATTCCCGAAAAGTAACTGTATGGTGTGGATATTGGTACGGGGGCATCATCGGCCCTTCTTCCAAAATGAGCAAGGACCTATACTCAGTGTGTTGACAGTTATCGGGTGATGATAACCGATTATTTATGGCCGACGGCGCCACGTGCCACACAGCACATGCAACAATGAACATTCTGCACAAGTCCGCAGGCTCCATAATCTCGCTAAGCGGCGACATGAAATCGCCACCGAGATAGTGTCATGTTAACGCCCCAACGACTTCTTGTGGGGTCACGTTAAATCCCAGGTGTATGCAACCACAAACAATTGATACCTTAAAGGCCAACATCACTCGCGTCATTAATCAAATGGTGCCCGATTTATGTCATATAGTCATCGAAAATTTGACCTTCAGAATGCGCGCCACTCACCGTAGTCGCGGCGGGCATTTAAGGGCACATAATTAAGGGGTTACACCACCTTGAGATTTTCAAAAAATCGAAAATATTTTTTTGGCTAGATAAATTGTTTATACTCTTAAGAATATTTTAAACGTTTAACCATTTCAAACTTCAAATTATATCCTAAATTATAGCAATTGTTAAACCTTGTAATTGGCCCAAGCGCGCTGCGATTTACAGAGAACTTGGATTCTCAACGAATAGCCAACATAAGAGCCCAATAAGAGACTAAAGAGGCCAGGAAATTGAATGGAGCTGCTCAAAAGGAATCGGAGGACATCGCGGCAACAATGGAAGACCTCGTGTACGGTCCAGGAATCGCAGATTGAAGGTAATTTAAATACATATTTGGTTTTAAGATGCTGACGCAGTACTGTTTTTCTTTTGCGTTTTTTTTTGAAACAACTTTTTTCATACTGGTGAACAAGATATCTCAAGATCTACTTAACCGATTTTGTTAAAATTTACAACACATATTCTTTATAATATTATCTAAGATGTAGCAAAGGATTTTTTTAATTGGGTGCCACATTCTTAAGTTATAATTTTTTTATCCTCTAAATTTTGATAAAAATCAGTTTTTTTTCAAACATCATTTCTACATAAAACAAAGAAAATTATTTTCCTATGCTACATCTTAGCTATTACCTTTCTAAATAAGAAAAAAAAAAATTATTTTTTAGCCGATGCCTGACAGAAAATAAGTACACCATCAGCAAGGATTTTCAAAAGAGGCTTGATGGCTCATATCTCCATCATTTTTTAATTTTTTTTATTTGTTATTATTTCAAATTATTCATAAAACTACTATGTATATGTGTAAAATAAAAAATATTTTATATATTTAACAGCTGCGTCAAAAAAAGATTTATTTATATATCTATTTTTCCGAGCGTCAAGATGATGTAGCCCCTTAATGCTATCGATTGACCTTCCAAATAAAAAAAAATATAGCGGTATCGATTATACAACTGGTTTTTATTTCTATTTAAAACTAGAGCTCATTTATAGAAAGACCCATTAGCATGTATTGATGATGTGGGTGATGTCCACGACTACCAGAATCACAAATTGACCGCGACGCAAAGCTTGACGAGACGCGTCGCTAGCAGGACAAAGCCTAACATAAACATCAATTGTTTAGAATTCATGATTTCAGGCTTCGGGAAATGATCGAACACATCCTGTTTATATAGTTTGTATCAGCCTTTACCATAATGTTTCACTGCAGGACACAGGCCTCCCCTAGTTAATCACTAGAGGTTTCGGGCCGTAATCGACCACGCGGGCCTAGTCCAGGTTGGTGGATACACATGCTAGATTTTTTTTTAATTTCTGGAGCATGCGATTTCCTCACGATGTTTTCCTCTCACAGGCGAGCTAGGAACGATTTTTAACAATCCGTACTTACGAGTAAGTAGGAAACTCAATGGTACAGGCCGAGCGAGGATTTGTGAGTTCAAATCACACGAATGTCAGTCGAGTAGAGATATCCCTAAGCTATCACCACTACTAGTTTATAGCCACGAATTTATCTGTCATCAGCAATTTTATGTAGGATTTTATATGAAAGGTTTAACCGACGTAAGACCTCAATAAAAACAAGATTCAAAAAATTTACAAATTTTTATAAACACACAAATACACAACACCATACTCTAATTAATAGTCTTAGGGCACTATTGGGCCCCTTATTATGAAAATAATAGTTACTATACGTATGTAGTGATGATAAATATAGCCATGAATTTTATGAGAATAAATTCGTATATGGCGGGAGTAATGTATAAGTCAATAGTCATTCAAATTTGCCGTTTATAAGTTCGAATGGTTGCATTTTTACGCTGAATGTAGAGATATGTTTTTTTTACATTGAAACCGTTTATAGTCAAGTTATAGGCTAGAACTATTTATTCCATTGTGTATCGATTTATTCTTGCCATACACGGATATATACTGATATATTGATTCACGAGAATAAAAATTAAAAATATAATTAACATCTACTGATATTTTGTTAGAATTTAAATTTTGGTAGAATTCTGGTAAACGAAATGGGTAAGAAATATAAAATAAGATCACCGTGAAACTAAAATTAACGAATAAGCTGGTTAAATAGGTATTGCTTTTTTTTATTTCGCTTTGCGAAAGTAATTATTAGGATATACTTACCGATCGCTTCTTTACGGCAAAATTACCTTTATTAAAAACTTTATACATTTTTTTATTCGCCCGACCGAATGTGACCACAAGCGTGATGTCATTGTGTCAAATTTGACAGAGTTAGCCAATATATAAAATTTTGATAACATCAAAAATAAAGAAATTTGAAGTTTTTTAACATTTAGAAAACATCAAGAAACCTAAACAGATATAGTTTTTATAAGTTACAGGGCAAAATTAATAAAGAACACTTACGTTTGGAAAAATATTTCAATTAATATATTTTTAATTTGAATATTGAAAAATACACTTTTCTGGCATACTATGCTTTACTGATTTTGCCCTTTACAACACAAATACATTAATTGGTCATTTATTTCGATGAGCACATGGTAAAGATATATTTTAATATAATCTAATGATAGTGACTGTTTGTTATATCTAAATGACTTTACGTATGAAAAATAATGTAGATTTCGTTCAGTGAATATCTAATATACTTAGAATTTATACTTCACAAGTTATCTCAATGAATTATAGTTTGTAGAGATAAATTACAATTTATCTTAACGAACTTATAGTTCTTAGAGATAAATTGTGAAAAAAGACTACACAATATTCCAGATGTGTTTTCTATTCTACACAATTGTCACACACAATTCTACACAATATGTCAGATTACACAATTTTCCGCAAATAAAATATTTCACTGAACAAGCTATAGTAAAATTTTCAATTGTTTATTTCATGTAACACACCAGTGTTTTGATTAATAATTGTATGATTAAAAAGTAATAATTAAAATAGTCATACATATTGCAAAAGATTTATCATTATAATTCAGGTCAAAGCATATAAAAATTCGAACGAAGTCTGTGATATGAAAAGAAAGTTCATGAATCGCATTTCCACAAGCCTTCGACAGGTGAAAGAATTATAATACCAAATGTCAGTATTATGACCCTCGTGTTAGTTTTAAAGCATTGTCAACCGACCATTCGCACGATTACAGACATTTTATTGCGAATATAAACTAGTTATTACGATGATTTTAAAGTTCATATTTATTACTCTAACTGTTTGAATAAGTTTGTTCTACAAGGTTATATTTACGGTCGGCATTGTGTAACCTGCTTAATAAAAAGTAGACAATGAGCTGCAAAAATGTTTGTATTTGCGCGAACGCTAGATTAGCAGATACTATACTTGTGTGTAAGCGCTATCACGTCTGCATAAGAACCTGTTTACACAAGTGTTTTGAATCGCCGCGATTGGTGGTTGCGATTGGAGCAGAGACTGCGATATCCTGCTCGCGAATCAATGTTCTGGCAGCGTTTTGCGTTCGCGATATTTTTGTGGGATGTGAGGAATTAAGTAGTACGTTCTTTGAATACGTTCAACAAATAGACGTTGGATTCTATGACGTTATCTGTACAAAGGGACCTTATTTTCTTATCTACTTTCGAAAATGTTTTTTAATAAAAGAAAGCAAAACAGTATTTTTTCGTGTTTACAGTGACAAATCCCGAGAGGAAGTATAAAGAAGGCAATAACAAAAAGAGATTATATATATATTACCGTGACAGGAAATGGGTATTTGATTCGGCATTGTACTACAGCAAATACTGTAGCACTGATATTATCTCACATCTTTATTACGAACAAACATAAGTGCAGCGGCTGATCCAGGCTAAAGAAGATAAATACGGGCGATAACGCTGACCCCAATCGCGACGACTTTAAACGCTTCTGTGCACTGACACTTTTTTTGTATACTTTTTGAATCAAACAGCGCCTGTAGCCGCCAATCACTAGACAAAACATTACGCGACGTGATAGTAAGAGTTTATACAAAAGAGTGTAACAAATGTTATACTAGGGACACTTAGAAAAATGCGTAACAAGTCTCAACAACACATTATTATGACGAACAGCTTATATTTAACTGAGATGCAGGACCGCCGTCAGGGTCAGTGTTTGTTTATGGCTATTTTGCATAGTCTTAAAAAGTTCCGAGATTTTGAGAGTACAAAAAAAATCTTTGGACGACAAAAAATTCTGATACGAAATGAACTTGTTTTTCGTAAAATATTGGAAAATTTCAAGGGCGACGGGAGTTATACCCTCATATTTCCCTCCTCCCTCTGACTACGGGGCTGCTGAGATGTAATTGAAATGAGAGAGCTGTATTTATAGATATATTTAAAACAAAACAAAGTATATTGAATCAATTTAGATATACAAGTTGTCACCAAAATAACACGTCCTGAAATATGTCAACTATTTTAAAATATATAACCGTTCAAGGAGTTTTATATTTTAAATTAATTAATTATTTATTACAAATATCAAACAATCAATAACAAATCAAAAGTTAAAAATATGTAAAAAAAAAGTTATTCTATCTAAACGGTTCGTAGCGCTCATTATGAGTATGAGTCGTTATGAGCACAGCCCGAGAATAAAAGATATACTAGAAATAAACTATGAAATAAAAACTATTGTAAAAACTGATACGTTATTTCAGTGACACGTTGTAAATACCTGTCGGGCCTTTTCGAGTAAAGGGAATATAAGATAATGATTACGATTACCTTCTCATTAAAAAAATAAAACACGTTAAAATATCAGGACTGGCGAAGTTTATTCTAGTCTGATCTGTGCTAATAACTGCAAAACTAGCCTTTTAAATCTAGCTTGATTAGAATGACAGCTGTCAAAGTGCCTCGAATAGTGCTCTATAAAAATAATTATGTATTATTAATCTACAACTTAAAAATCACAGGTTTTTGCCATAGGTACACTGCACGTATTTTTTTTATTTCTAGTGCATAACACCCAGTCGATAAATAAACACATTACATCGATTTGATCATTATTGTCCCAGTAACTTTGACTTTAACCCCAGGCACTTTGACAGCTGTCATTTTAATCAAGCCAGATTTAAAATACTGTAAAAATACTTAAAGAATAATTGAAAATACATAAAAAATCATAATATTTAATTCGGCATCCGACTCAAATAAAATAATTATAATAATTATATCTGTAAGACTTTATAATATTGTACGCCTGCACAGCAATATAGTGATTTACAGTCGGCAACAAGCTAATGTACCCGAAAACATTTGATTCTAGTTCTTATTAGTAGTGAATTGGGGAGCCCATTGGTTGGTTGACCCGTTGCCGACTGTACCATGCTTTCTCAACATTCTTTTGAAACCTATAACTATACAACAAATAATTTGACTTTGTATGTCACGTGCACAGATCATACTGACAGTTAAAATTTTACATCTGGCCACACGGCATTTCAAAAAAGGAATGTTCCTCACAACTGTAACTTGAAGCAACTTCAAGAGACAAAGGCGTTCTCAATATAGCCTCTTTCTAGAATGTTCCTGACGTTTCTGATACCACATTATGCCTAGTACAACTAAAACAATGATGACGATGGCCACGAACATCATCCACAGGAACGTTTTGACGCCAGACATTGCTGGTTTGGTATCTTCCACTCTTTCTCGAGGTGCTTCGAAAGAAGCCGCAGACGGGACGATATTTGATCGGTCCTCGTCTCTGTTTTGCTAGAATTTGAAAAAGATTTTTTAATGGTTTAAACATTTAATAATTTAAATTAATCATTATTATTAATACCATACCACCAGCCTGTGTCCTCCTGATTAATTATAATAGTATTACAATTAATTATTATAGTTAGGCTGTCGACAGATTATCGATTTTCCAGTTCCTGAACAGTTGGTTGAGATAACTTTAAAGTGGCGTACAAATTACGACAAATATATTTTCATCGTTAATACGCGCTCTCAAAATAAGTTTCACGCGAAAATGACAGAGTTAGGCAATTTTACACTAAACGTAATTGTTTGGAGCCCTAAATATTCTTTAATAACTAAGAAAACTTTTACCTTTTCAATCCGTCACGCGCTGTTACAATGTGACGTCGTGTGTCACTTTTGTTTTTTAAAGATAGTGATGTAGTTCAAGATACTGAATACCGATACCGGATATTTGTAACATAGTCTGAGTAAAATGTTAGAAGTGTATGAATTTACTAATGAGATTACTTTTGTGTGATGTTCCAAAATTAAGATTTTTATAAATTGTATTGTATAACGATCATTAAATCATTCCATTTTGATTTTAATATTATCGATAATAAATAAATGGTATCACTGGCCTAACTATCGTCACCCCAACCTGCACTAGCGCCACCATTTTGTGTCTGCAAAACAGTCACTCAATCAATCATCCGTCGTTCGTATTCGTGTGCACAGACTACGTTCCCCCAGTATTTTCTGTCGTGTGTTTTTTTTGTGACACAGCTATCTTCTGTTTGTTGTTCCTGCTTATTACGTTGACTTTGGAGTGAAATTGGATTCTGATTCCGCTTTGTACTTTGGACGTGTTATTTTAGTGCATAAAAATGCCGTGGACAAATTTTAAATAGCCAATGCTGCGAGCATATAATTAAATTATAGGGCTAATTCGAGCGCGAGTTGCAAAATGACGGACCTTTGGTACCTGTCACCCAAGTATAAGAGCGCGTTTCTCAGGCCCTTGGAATCAGGATAAAACACTTTTCAACATCGATAAAGAAAAATTTGGCCCATCTGGAAGTGAGGAAAATGTGTTACAGACACCAAAGAAAAAGAGAACAGAGACAATTTTGATGCAGACGCTATTAGAAATCATATTCACAATTATTATTCAAGAAATGAATTTGCGAATAGAGGACTGCTTTTGATGTCGTTAAAAGAGGTTGGCTTATTTAGTGGAGGAAAAACGGCATTGTCACGATGACAGATAGCGACGACGATAGCAGTAGTTCTTATTCTGATAGGAATACTGTAAAATATCCAATAACACAATGGCATTTTTTTTCCTGTATTCCTTATTCTATCACATAAAAGAATAAAAGTATTTAATGCTATTGCTACAATTGTGTATAGTAACATCACTAGTTACATTAATATGTCAAATCGGTAATCTGTCAACGGTGTAACTTTAGTAATTAAATAATCCTGTGTGTTCTACCGCCTGTACAATGGGGAATGCTCTAAAGAATTGTTTAATATAATTCCCACCTCGGGTTTCTACAACCGCACCTCCCGTCACAGAAGTGCGGTCCATCCGCATTTCCTTGATACGGAGGTGTCGCCTACTGTTCGGTCCGAAAATCATTATATCCCGCGAACCCGTAGGCTGTGGAACGAACTGCCTCAAGAGGTCTTTCCTTTAAGCTACGATATGGGGTTCTTTAAGAAAGCTGTGAAAAGGATTTTGCAAGGTCGGCGGCGCACCCACATACCCCCTGGTGTTGCAGGTGTCCATGGGCGGCGGTAACACTTATCATTACTTGAGACCGCATTGCTCGTCCGCCCACTTCCTTATAAAAAAATCCACCAATCCGCACTGGGCCCGTGTTTTGGATTATAGTTCAAAAACATCCCAGTGGTTTACTAGGGGAGACCTGTGCCCTGCAGTGGGATGTTATAGACTCATAATAATAGGTCATTACAATTAAGTTATTAATTAATAATAATTTAATTTAAGTGTATAGGTTTATGGTGGCTGGTACACTGGAAAGGAAATGACCCATAGAGCCTAACTGATTATTTTTTTAAAGATAAGATGGGAGAAATGACACTGTTACCAGCACTTACACACCACTACCGTGAAATGTACTGTATTTCCCACTTAATCCTATTCCCCCAATGTATGTACGTGTGAGTATGTATAGTGAATATAGCAATTAAACAACTTTTAACGGTTTAAATCGCGTATATTTGACATTATTTATATCCCGACGTTTCGAACACTTTGCAGTGGACGTGGTCACGGGGTCACCCCGTGACCACCTAGCACCAGATAGTCCGAAATAAAGACAACAACTTACCGTTTCCAATAAATCCAATTCATACATCTTAACAGCAATGATGTCGTGGTTGTCACTGAGATCGCCTGTAGTTGCCGAAGAACCAAAGTAGTAACCAGTTGGTAGCAGTACATGCTCCACCTTTAAGCATTCCTTCCACGCGTTTTTGCCTTCTAGGTCTGTTGACACTGTGAAAAAAAAAAATTTAAAATGATTTACATACTTGTCTGTTCCTTAAATTGATGTTTTACTCCTAATTCGACAAGTAGAAAAGAAAATAAAACCGTTTCAAAAAGTTTCTTCAAACTATATTAGAAAGTAAGCTAGATTATTTTATAGAAAGAAACCGTTAAACGAGCTTACATTCCAACTTGAGGTAATCGCTATACATGCCTATGTCAGTCCAGTATGACAAAAGTTGACCAGTTCCCAGATACGCTAACTACCTTTGGAGATTTAGGGAGTGATTTTAGAGAAACGTGCAACCTCCCACTCCCTTTCCCTTGCGGTAGGCTAGGTAACTACGTTCTGGAATAAACATGTTCATTCAGTAAGAGCAACACATAGGAACGTTAGTCACAATAACTCCTTCATGGATGTATTAATAGTTTGTAATCGTGCGAACGCTCCTTAGGTCTATGCTACAAAAATCAGTAGGGAGCATTTGGAAAGTATGAACTTTGTGTAGTACTGTAATTCTGTACTATGAGTGAACAGAATTTGACCACTCACCAATAAGCGTGTCGTCCTTGTAAACAATAGAGAGATGCGTGTCCTGATTATAGTTGCGGAACTTTGCTTCGCAACCGGCGATCTGTGTGTGGGTTCCGTCGCGGTCGTGGTCGTAGTGCAGAGAACCATTGTTTATCATCGCTGAGATATATGGGTGTTGGTGCTGAAGACAAGAGTAATGAATGTATATGTATTATGATTATATCTTACTTTATATGTTACTGTTCTTATATTTTTTTTTCATTTATTTCTACCTATGGAAGCGCCCAAAATATTATTTTCTGCTGGATGGCAAAGTGCTTTATGACAAAATACTCTATTCGCAAGTGCGTTTCGTCAAAGAGTCAATAAATAATAATAGATATATCCTGAAGGTATTATAAGTGGTTTATTCAATAACGCATATAAGAAAATGTATATCTACTTAAAAATATTTGCATTAAGCAAACATGCTTAGCAGTCAATGTTTGCTTAGCAAACATCTAAGCAAACATATATCTCTGGAGGACGGTCAATTTGGTTTTCGACCTGGGCTATCCACAGAATCTGCAATACTATGTCTCAAGCACACCGTCCGGTACTATACTGATAGGAATACACCTGTATTTGCGTGCTTTCTGGACTTATCGAAAGCTTTCGATCTGGTGTCATATGAAGTTCTATGGAAAAAGTTGTACTCTGATACTGACTTATCGTTGGGAATCATCGACACTTTCAGATATTGGTACAGCAATCAAACCAATTATGTACGATGGGCGGGTTCGCTGTCGGACGTGTATGGGATGAAGTGCGGGGTGAGGCAAGGTGGGTTAAGCTCGCCCAAACTATTCAGCCTGTACATGAACAGGCTGCTCGGGGAGCTCAGCGGCGCCGGCGTCGGTTGTTCTGTAGATGGCTGCTTTATTAATAACATCAGTTACGCAGATGACATGGTGCTGCTGGCCCCCTCGATCAATGCTCTTCGGATACTATTGGCTATTTGCGAGAGGTATGCTCTGTCACATGGGCTCAGGTACAACTCCACAAAGAGTGAGCTATTAGTGTTTAAGGCAGGTAATAAAACATACTCCACTGTACCGCCGGTCTTGCTCAATGGCTGCCCACTCGCTAAAGTGACGCATTTTAAGTATCTGGGCCACTGGGTCAAGGAGGACCTGTCCGATGATATGGACATGGAAAGGGAGCGCAGGGCGCTGACGGTGAGGTGTAATATGTTGAGCCGCAGATTTGCACGTTGCTCTAAAGAGGTTAAAATAACGATATTTAGGACATACTGCCAGTCTTTTTATAGGTGCAATCTGTGGTTCAATTACATGCAGAAATCGTTTAGAGCCCTGCGTATCCAATACAACAATGCATTCCGGGTGTTGTTGGGGCTGCCGCGCTACTGTAGCGCATCGGAGATGTTCGCGAACGCCCGTACTGATGATTTCTTTGCCATATTGCGAAAAAGATTAGCATCACTGAGGTGCGGGGCAGCCCCAACACGCTGCTGAGGATCTTTGCGGAGAGGGTGGATGGCCCCATGTTGAGACATTGGGTGGAGTCGCACGTTGCATCCTATAGGAGGTGACGAGCGGCGACAGCCAATGTCTGATGTAAAATATATGTGTGTGTATATGTGATTGGTGTGTACGTGCATGTATATGCATGTGTGTATGTATATGGATATATATGGTGGTATGTATATATATATATTTGCGTGCGTGTGTGTGTGTGAATTTGAGTGTGTGTGGGTATGTGTATGCATGTGTACATGTACATACATATATATATAATTAGTAATAACAAAATCTTAATAATAAGTACTAACATAGTCTATAAGTTAAAATTGTTACTAACACATATGGACTTTGACTGAAATAAATGAATTATATATATATATTAAAAGATTCATTTCTCTCGAGGACACCGACCAAACACACCTTAGTGAATAATCTTTTGATGAAATGCACCTTTGACAATAGCAGTATTTTGTCAAAAAAACACTATTAGCCATCCAGCCCAAAATCTCTTATATTCTAAATCTTATTTCATCTTGTCAGGGGTGGTCATCTATGCGGACTCCCTAATCATTTTGACACAATAGGATCTTATGTGTACCCCTAACAATATATTCTCTACAGTTGGTCCATAAATATATCTATATACTTCAGGATATCCGAAAGTCGTAGAAGCCTGTAGTCTTCTGTTTCTGATCTATAGCTACCTATAAGACTGCATTTTGCCAGGTCATTAGATTCGCACAGAAGATGCATCATGGAATGAACTTTTTCTTCTCATTACAGATTCTGCAGATGTATTCTATATCTTAATATTATTTACACGTACCAAATAAACACTATAAAAACCCCCAACCTGATCCCCCAATGTCCCCACATTGACTAGTAGAAAATGCTGTCTAATATTAATTCTGCCATTGTAAGAATACACAATGAAGTGTGAATATATTAATATACTAGCGGTGCCTTCGACTTCGTTCGAGTGAACATTCCCGCGGGAACTCTTTAACGGAGCGGAATAAAATGTACCCTAAATGTTAACCCGGGCCATAAGCTTTAATTATGCTAAATTTCATTAAATTAAGACTGGTGGTTTTTGCGTGTTCAGACAGACAAAAATCCCAAAATTGTTTATTTTGGGTTCTGTATAGTTCGGAGAATAAACTGCATCCGATTTTTTCAAAAAATATTTCAGTTTCCTACACATACGACTTACGATTTTATTATACAGTGCTTTCGAAAAGTAACGAATATATTCATTATTTCTGAAATTGAGAGTTTTTCGAAAAAATCCTCTAAAACGTCGATTTTGTTTTAAACAAAGACACTTTTTGACATACGACCCATATTTGTGACGTCATCGTTGTTCGAGATATGACGTCATCGACATTTTTTTTAAATGACAACCCCTAATTTTGGCCGCGCCATTTGAAAGAGCGTGTCATTCTACGTACACATCGTCAAAAATTATGGTTGCCTGACAGTAGCCTAAGCGACCGAGAATGTTTTTTTATTGCTGTCAGATAAAAACTTGAAATCGTACTTCGGTACATAGTTTTTTTTGTTTTTTTGAGTTATTTCTTATCTTTTGTTTGGCAAAAGCAGTGTGTTTGAAGTGTTTATTGAGTAGCGACTTTTGTCATTTTATAAAAAAATGGTTAAATTAACTGAACGAGAACGAATTGAAATTCTTTGCATGATCGGATTTGGAGACAGGATGCGCACCCAAAAAGAAGTAGTTGAATTGTTCAATGAAACTCATCCTGATCGGCTTCCTATTAGCCAAAGCATGGTTAAGTCTAATATTAAGTCTAAATAAATACCGTAACGTTGAGCATGTTCGTGATCTTCCTAAATCTGGTCGACCTTCAAAATCAGAAGATCAACTTAACGTTTTGTTGGCAATACAAGAAAATCACCACTCAACACTTAACCAATTGGCTTCTGATTTCAATATGGCAGCGTCCACAGTTTACAAAATTATGAAAAAAGCAAAGTATCATCCTTATAAGGTATGCCTTGTTCATGAGCTATCTGAAAACGACTTTGATCGGCGAAATCAATTCTGCGAGCAAATGCAAGAGCTATGCACTAATGTTAATAATTTCGTAAAAAACGTAATTTTTTCTGACGAGGCTACGTTTGTTTTGAACGGCCATGTCAATAGGCAAAATTGCCGTTATTGGGCTACCGAGAATCCGCGATGGATGATAGAGTATCACATTCAACGTCTTCAGAAAGTGAATGTGTGGTGCGGCTTAGTCGACGGAAGAATTCTGGGTCCCTATTTCTTTGACGTGAACCTTACTGGTGCAAGATATTTGGATTTTCTTCGAGACGACCTTATTCCTGAACTAATAACTTTATATCCAGATATAGATGAACGTGATCTTCCGAAAAATGACATTTTCTTTCAACAAGATGGTGCACCTCCCCATTATGCAGCACCTGTCCGTGCTTATTTAGATGAGGTGTTCCCGAATCGTTGGATAGGGAGAAGGGGGCCGATTGAGTGGCCAGCCACATCGCCAGATTTGACACCCCTAGATTACTTCTTGTGGGGATACTTAAAAAGCAAAGTATACGTTACTAGACCGGAGAATTTAGAAGATTTAAAAGCAAGAATTCGTCACGAGATACATCGTATACCTCCTGAAGTTATTGACAATGTTCCAAAAGAATTTATTAATCGTCTTGGCTACTGTCAGGCAGCCAACGGTGCACAATTTGAACATTTAATTTAGTTGTTGAAATTTAGTATTTTGAAATTTAAAATCGTTTTTCTTCATTTTTTTGTCTAACCTACATACTCACGCTAATGTAATCATACCATAATTTTTGACGATGTGTACGTAGAATGACACGCTCTTTCAAATGGCGTGGCCGAAATTGGGGGTTGCCATTTAAAAAAAATGTCGATGACGTCATATCTCGAACAACGATGACGTCACAAAATATGAGTCGTATGTCAAAAAGTGTCTTTGTTTAAAACAAAATCGACGTGTCAGAGGATTTTTTCGAAAAACTCTCAATTTCAGAAATAATGAATATATTCGTTACTTTTCGAAAGCACTGTATGTATAGATTTATGACGTAGAAAAGATGGTAAAGTGGTTAAATATAAGAAAAAGAAAAGTTCATCACTGCCTTATCTTAGTAAAATATATTTTTTTTCTCTAAATTTATTTAGAAATGTTTCCGAAACATTAATAAATGCTTCTCAACATCTTCAAACCCAACGTTGGGAAACTTCTGTAAAGGGTACACCTTTAATTATACGTAAATTTAAATA
The DNA here is from genome assembly GCA_914767545.1 of Sesia apiformis. NCBI lineage: Eukaryota > Metazoa > Arthropoda > Insecta > Lepidoptera > Sesiidae > Sesia > Sesia apiformis. Next base: position 5,627,170 of record OU611970.1, on the reverse strand, counting down.
AATAACTAATAAATAAATAATTAACTAATAATAAATATATTAAATAACTGTCCTGTAATTAGATCTTTATCCTTGTATAAAATGTAAGTAATTATTACAATGAGTGATTAGAAATCCAAAAAGTAATAAAAAACGGTAATAAACTCACATTATGAGCTCCATTATGGTTGCTATACGTATCCAGTATAATCGCAAGCCCATGGTAGTAATCCTTGCTTCCAAACACAGGGCCCGGCTGCATACGATCCTTGACATACCAGATTGCGAATCCATCACCAAAAAGGTCTTTACCGCGGCCATGGACTTTGAACTGCACTTGGAGTTCCCAGTTACGAGTGTAGCATGGCTGTAAACAATAAGACTATATTTAATGCCCACACTGTGATTGCCTGTATCAAAAGAAAGAAGAAATAACTTGAAAACTTCATGCTGTTGCAATGTTATGTAACTACTGAACCGATTTAGTTCAACTAAGAACTTAGCCCCAAACAGTTTTTACCACATTTCATTTTGCCTACAAAATATATAAAGTATAAACTTCGAAATTGATGGTGTTTGTATTTTAGCTGGCCAGTATTTAGCTCGACTAGACTCTTAGTCGAGATGCAGTGAATTTATTGCAAAATTTCGTAATCTCGCAATAAATAGATTTCTTGGGATCTCCCTAATAAGGGCATTTGTATTATCCGCTAATCTGCTTTCTGCACGCATAGGGGGCCATAGTATGAAACCCCATGACTGCGAGGGGAGGGGAGGTTCTCGCAATCACTTTTTATTACAAGCTAGGTTTTGACCGTGGTTTAATCTGGGTAGATTTTGTTTCACAAGTAATAGGTTCTGTTTAAAAAAGTATCAATTTTTTGGGATAAAAAGTATCCTGTCTTTCTCCGAATTTCAGGTTATTTCTCAGCAAAATTTCATTAAAATCAATTCAGTACACAAACTTCGGACTTATAATACCTATATAATATTAGTGTGGATGTGGATGAAATAAGTTCTAAAAATATTAGATTTTTTACAAAAAAATTGGATATATCCACATCTTAAATCATGTCACATAAAACACACAGACAATAAAACTTAGTACTAAAATTTGTCACATTTTACAGCTTTCATAAAAATAAACGAAGCGTAACTTCGTTTATGTAACTTGGAAATTGAACTCTATTGTTTGTTGAATAGCTGTATTAATGCTTCACTAAAATTGTGTAATGTTTGGCATTGATAGTACTTACACATTACTGTCTAACCTTGACCACAAGCTATCTATTGTCACTCTACTTGGATTTAAAATATAAGCAAGTATCACGTATATCTCTAACAACGCAATACACAATTTATGGCTTAAATGTGCAAGAGACACAGCAAATAAATATAAAAATACAGAAAATCGAAACTATAGCAATAATATTTTCTTAGGTTTTCGCGATTACTATACATAGCAATTAAACAACTTTGAACGGTTTAAATCCCGTATATTTAACATTATTTATATCCCGACGTTTCGAACACTTTGCAGTGGACGTGGTCACGGGGTGACTAATTGATTTTATTTATCACTTGAGTTATTAAGAAATTATTTGAGCTACCGTCTGAAAAAATTTCAAAAAAATTTCAGACGGTAGTTCAAATAATTTCTTAATAACTCAAGTGACAATTTGATCCTCAATCGGACACATTTATTTGAAGACTAGTGGTGTTTGCGACTTTGTTTGCTTGAATTTTGGAGGTAATTCCCGTGGGAATTATATTGTCTGGATAAAAAGTACCCTACATTTTAACACGTAAGTTACAATTATGTCAGTGTCATTAAAATCCGTCCAGTAGTTTCTGCGTGACGTGCGTTCAAACAGAAAGACAGACAAAAATTCCACAAATAGCTGTTTCAAGCTCTATATTTAAAAATAAAATATTAAATGTACAGACATGGTTTAGTTACGATTTTATTATAATATAATATGTATATGTATTTTAAAACTTTATCATAAATTATATTAATAATCGATGCGAAATACTCTTAAAAATGTTTATTTAATTTATTATAAACAATTTAAAATTGATAAAATTTTAAAAAGAATCACGTGACTACAAACGCGCTACGATTGGTCGCCATGTTTGTGACGTCATAATGTTAAAAGGATTTCTCGATAGTACAGTATCACAGGCTTCTACATGTAAATTGACGACAAATATCCGACATTTAGTTTAAAAAAATATTTATATTAACTACTTTTATTTAGTTATGTGTGATAAAGGATTTATAAAGGCTAATTCCGATAATATACCTGATGTGGATATATTTATGATAACAGATTTTCTTAAAAATGATATTCGGTTTAATTCAGCTGTAGTTCGAGGTGCTAAAGCATCAAGGTAAGTTTATAAAAAAATAATATTGTAAATTAAAATATTAAATGATTTATTCGTCATTAAATATAATTTGATGTTATTTTGGAATTAGGTCGTCGCACTGCTTGGAACCATTTATTTCGACGTTTAACATTTTGTGGAACATTTAAAAACATTTTTTCAGGAGTTGTTTTTGTAGTATTCGTACATAATGGTACGAAGCAAGCACGATAACTTTTAAGGTTAGACATTTTCGATATATTTATTAATATATTGACGATAATAACAAGATTTAATCGATTAATAGTCAAAATACTCTATCAGCTGTGTGCTACAATGAGTAGAAATTAACATTGTGACGTCACACGCGCTCGGGTTTGTTCGGGAACTGTCCGCGTGTTTTCGGTACTGGATTCAAAAATTTATTTGTAATTAAATATAACTTTTTAATTAAAGCGAAAAAAAAAAAACTAAAAATAGTTTTGTTATAAAATGTGTATATGATCTTTCCATTAATGATAAAAAATTTTTTTTTTCAAAAACCCAATTATCAATTTCAAATTTGTAATGTTTGTCAGTTAGAATTAATTTGTAGGCTTTGTGGTTTGTAGGCACCATTTGTGAAAATGACTACTTTACATCAACTAATGTGATGGCAAAATTTGAAATTTAGTGCCATGTCTGCAGAAATAAAGTCAAGCAAGCTTTGACCTGTGGCATTAATGTATGCATTTATGTGTTTAATTACATCACAATCCGGATTTTTAACAAGAACAGTATGTAACCTTTCAGATCTTTTCCAAAAATTACTCCAAAGTGCACCATTTTTTCTAAAATTACGATGGAATCTTCCTCTGTAATTTTTGGTTTCCACCATCAACCCCTTCCCAACATCCAACAAACATTTCTCACCTTCCATTTTAAACGAAAATCATAGAAATATGCAATAGAATGTGAAAACCGAGTAATATGCATTTTGCATATGCAAATAATCCTATGTATAATAATTACACAATATTAGAAATAAAACTAAGTGATTAAGAAACTTAGAAATAAAACTTAGAAAGTAAGGGGTCAGAATTGGGCAGCTTTTCAGTGCATGTACCATATCATAATCATAACCAGTCCTTTTTTCATTCACTGCCTCCACACACGGGTCTCCTCATGCACTATTGTCTTGTACATGAGCGATGTACGGCTTCAAATGACACGCTTACTAAGGGGCTACCACTCTTTTAGAGGTAGTTTCGATCCTTAGGGTTTGTGATAGCAGTGCATTATATGTGTAAGAAATTCAATAAACAATAGTTTTAATTATATCCTTAATTATATTCATATTTCTGATTTTTTTTTTATTGTGTAAAATTTCTTTTTTTCATGTTGTTTTTATACACATCTCGCCTATAAAAGTAGTTCATTATAAAGTAGTGGTAAAGGCAAGAGATTTTATCCGATGACTATATGAGAATAATGAATAGTAATATTTACTAGTTTTATCAAGCTGGTATGAATTGGAAAATTATTAAAAAGACAATGAAAAACTCAGTGAGGATAGGAACGCAAAATCTTACGAATGTGGATCGCATATAAATGCCCCTAGGCTAGCATCACTATTGTATTAAAGATACCGTATTATCGGGACTTTGTTCTATATTTACGCAAACGTACTTATCGCATATTTGTATTACGGATAAAGAACAAGGACTCACCACGGTATTCCATATAGCACCAGACTTGGACTGCAAATCGGGAGTCAAACGGACGTAATTTGAAGTAACTATTGTGCTACCTAAAAAGTCCCAGTAAGGCACTGACATTCCGCTCCCTGAAACGAAGTAATGAGGTATATGTATGCGTAAATTGAATTTAATTTGAGACGAAATCAAAGTCATCCAGGACAGGGGTCACTCACCTTGATAGGGTTTTGTAAGAGAATGCTCTCTCCTGATGTAGTCCCGTGTATTCCATTCCGCAAGAATAGGTGTAATGAAGAAGAAGATTAAAAGGAATTGCGTTAATTTGTATTTTCTGTAATACATTATTTCGGTGACTAGTTGACGAGACATGAACTCTGAACAAACAAAAGTCAAATCATTCATGGCAGCCGCAATTCATTATTGCCAATTAATAAAAAAAAAATATCTCAACATATTTTTTTTTGTTAGCTTATGTTTTTATCCCACTGTTGAACAAAGGCCTCCCTTCTTTTATGCCAAACCACTCTGTTTAACGCCACGCTCCACCAAGTCGTGTGGTAAGTCTAAGTCGTCCCGCCATCTCCGCTCAGTCTGCTTCTACGTAGGTATCAATTTTGTGACAACAGTCACAACAGTAATAATTTAATAATAATAACAACACAACACAGTAATAACACAAAAACAGTAATAATTTTTGCCCACCTTTCTGGATGCATGCGACAAACATGTCCAGCCCAGTCCAATTTCAGTTCAGCGGTCTTAACACCAACATCAGTAATAAGCTAATAAGGGTTTTAGAACGCAGTTCGGTGTTGTTATGGTTCGCTCTTTTTATATCCAATATGCTACGTTCCATTGTCCGTTGGCAAATCTTGAGTGTGGACTTTTGAGTTTCAGTTAGTGACATTACAGAAACAAAAATAATAAATGAACAATAAAAACAACACAAAAATACAAAAAGCATATGAAAATGATATCGCTATCAATATATAAACATGCGTCTATAAATTTTATAAATTATTGCTAAACATGCGTACGTATTAAATTATGTTTAGAGATTATTATAAATTATGTTTAATTAATAATAGGCGTTTAGAGATAAAACATTTCCACTATAGACTGATGATAGCATGTATTGCGGATGTCCATGAACGACAGTATCCACTTACCATCAGGTGAACTTTATGCTCGTCTGTCACATTTTTTCCACAATCTCACATTCTCTTTCAAGGGCGTAATCAAGATTTTATCCAGGGTTGTCCTAAGCAAACAATTGTCTTATAAGTAATTTAAATAGAGATAGTGTAATGCAGAAAGTCTGTTACTTATTCTTTGCTATGCCGGGAGTGGTGGGGGACAAGCGCCATTATAAGTAGGTACACATTACACTTGATTCAATAAAAAAAAACGATATACCCTTTTTTGAGTTTTATTGAAGATGGGAATTTCGCTTATTATTTTTTACATCATTTTGATATTAAATATATTAGTGAAATAAACACGCTTTGAAATTACATTTCACTAATAATTCTGGGGAATATTTGATCATGGCAACATAAATGTTGACGTCAAGTGTGGGACGTTGTCAATTTTGTCGGTATAACTTGACAAGTTGCAGTTAGCGCCATCTATTGATAATTTACGAGAACTTTGTTTTTATCTACTTATACACTGATATATAGACTAAAAGGTATATTATATTTACAGTAGATGGCACTGACACATACTTCAGTGTTTGAAAATATCTAGAACCACTTTTTAAAAAAAAACAGAATTAGCCATAAGATTAGAGATTTATTCAGTATATTTTATTATTATTTACTATAATATTACATATTATCGTACAAAAGGCGAGCTTAATTATTATTATTTCGTCAACGTTGGGTTGATCAGAGAAGTTCAATTGGGAGGTGCCAAAAGACTCAAATGAGATAGATTTCGATAGTTTTTCATAATTTACTACAGATCAAACCATAAATTGGACGGTTTATTGAATTTACAACACAGGTGTTGTGAAATAATTCACATTCATGCATAAGTGAATTGTGAGTCATAGACACGTCAACCTGGTAGATACACAATAGTTACTGATGGTAGACAACGTTTTACAAACTAATTTTAGAATTAATTCATGATGGTATACAGAAGTTTGATTTGGTGAATCCATTGGAGTTATCTTGATTATTTACAGATTCTTAGTTGAAAATTAAGTGTTATTATTATTAACTTATTTATTAAACAGGGATGTAAGGGGTCCCAACCTACATCTCTGGGACCCAAGCCAACCTCACCGGCAGGTTGATGACTTCCAGCCTCCCGAACAAGCCGGTTTCCGAAAAGGCTATAGTACCATAGACCACATCCATACGCTGCGGCAAGTTATACAGAAGACCGAGGAGTATAACTTGCCATTATGCTTAGCGTTTGTGGACTATGAGAAAGCCTTTGATTCGATCGAGACTTGGGCAGTGCTACAGTCCCTCCAGCGATGCCATATTGACTATCGGTATATCGAAGTGTTGAAGTGTTTGTATAACAACGCCACCATGTCAGTCCGAGTACAGGAAGGGAGCACGGAGTCGATTCCATTGCAGAGGGGTGTGAGACAAGGAGATGTCATCTCTCCGAAGCTCTTCACCAATGCGATGGAAGACGCTTTCAAGCTCCTGGAATGGAAAGGACTCGGCATCAACGTTGATGGCGAATGCATCACTCACCTTCGATTTGCCGACGATATCGTGGTCATGGCAGAATCGCTGGAGGATCTTAGCACAATGCTCGGAGACCTCAATCGAGTTTCCCAACAGGTGGGCCTTAAAATGAACATGGACAAGACGAAAATCATGTCGAATGTCCATGTCGTGCCCACCCCAGTTTCAGTTGGGAGCTCGATTCTCGAAGTTGTTGACGAGTACGTCTACCTAGGCCAAACGGTCCAACTAGGTAGGTCCAACTTCGAGAAAGAGGTCAATCGACGAATCCAACTCGGCTGGGCAGCGTTCGGGAAGCTACGCAGCGTCTTCTCGTCCAAAATACCTCAGTGCTTGAAGACGAAGGTCTTCGACCAGTGTGTGTTGCCAATGATGACCTACTGCACCGAGACGTGGTCTCTGACTATGGGCCTCATAAATAAGCTCACTGTCGCACATCGAGCTATGGAGAGGGCTATGCTCGGGGTTTCCCTACGTGATCGAATCAGGAATGAGGAGATCCGTAGGCGAACTAAAGTCACCGACATAGCCTCTCGGGTTATCAAGCTGAAGTGGCAGTGGGCAGGGCACATAGCTCGAAGAACCAATGGCCGATGGGGCAGAGGGGTTCTCGAATGGAGACCACGTACCGGCGCACAGTGGGACAGAACCGTGCGTACCGTCTCAAAAATAGCTTTTCGTAATGTTCTATATTGAATATTTTGTTAATGCATATGTCTAACTGAATGTTCAATGCATATTATATAGCAGTTGAAATACACTATTTCTCATTTTTTGTATTAGAATAAGGCTTGCAAGTTGACGCTCAAAATTATGTCAATTATGTAGAACACAATTCCACCAGTTTACATGGTCATATTTGCATTACTTTACCAGCAAATTTGTAAGTGTGATATATGGTTAGAATGGTGATGAAGTACTCTATTTAAAAATAATTTAAGTGAACCATTATGTGAAACCTGGGGAGGTAAAGAATTTTTATTTCAGGACCTAATATTCTATCCTTATTAGAAACTTTGCATAGACTTTTGACAGTTAGCGGTGTCTGCCCATGTCGTAATTTTGATAGCATCGTATAGAGCAGCTAATGTTAAAGGTAGGGCAAAAAAAATTGAGTGCCCGAATCTGCCCCCCTTGAAATGAAACTAAAAATGGCTAATGGGGAGAAAATACAAAATATTCCAAAAATTATTTTAGTTCTGATTAATGAGATTTTTGGATATTTAGATCACTTTTGACCTTTTTTTCTTAAACAATATTATCTATTTACTCAATCTTTAGGTAAAGTGGGAGTTTTGGGTAATGTATATGTAGTATATTTTTTTTATCGTGCGGTCAGATGTGGTTAATGTTTTGTTATCACTGTGTGAATTACATGTTTCTCATATAGTTTATGTATTTCTCTATCGCGGTGAAGGAAAAGGGAGCAAGTGGTATCTAGTTATAGTTGTTAGTGTACATTATCAGTACCTACCTACTACTAACCACCTTCATAGATAGTGGTTAGGAACTTGATAATGACACTAGATAGTAATATTTTTTCACACGAAATTTCAGTATAAAAGTTATTGATTTACGTTGTCATTTACCAGTACTTTAGTGTGCTTTAACATAATATAGTCTTCACCAACCTCGGTAAAAAAAAAGTAGTTAAAAATAAAAACAAAATGAGTGAATTTGTTGTGCCTCGACGAGTATTATGCGAATTTTTTATTGGCCATGGAACAAAATCAGAAGATATTCAAAAATACTTAGAACAACACCACCATTTGTCGTCTGAAAAAAGTGAATTAATTGTGAAACGTATTCAAAAAACGCTTATAACAGCGTTTAACGATCGGTGGACCAAATCTAACCGAACTAAAGAACGTTTCTTTAGTAATAATATATCGTGGTTAGACGGTGAATTTAAGGTACAATTCGAAGAAGCACCGATGGATATTACACCTACAACATCTGAAAAACGTGGACGTCCACCAAAGTCTTATGAAGATCTATCAGAGAAATCGAAAAAAAGAAAGAATATGGAATTGGTACAAGAATATGGACTCGAGTATATACATAATGCATACGTTCAAGGATTGCGGGCTGAAGGAGAAATCGAAGAAGCTACTGTTGTTTCAATGATGCGGAATTGTGAAAGAAATGAAAAAAGGATCATGAAGGAAAAATTATTGCATGAAAGTCGCAATGGAACAGATTTTACGGTGGATGAAGCTTTAAGTATGTTTGCAGATTTAGATCTTTCGAAATCACAATACGGATTTCTTCGAGCAAGTTTGATTAACAAAAACTTCGACATATTGCCATCATATAATATACTGACGAACGCCAAAAAACTGTGTTATCCTCCACTATCCAGCATTCAAATAACCGATATAAGTGCTAAAGTAAATCTACAAGATTTGCTGGATCACACTTGTGCTCGCATCTTAAAGATTGAAAATGTTTACAACCCAAGAAGAAAATCTCTTAAATTGTTTACCAAGTGGGGATGTGATGGTTCATCGGGGCAAAGCGAATATAAACAAGTTTTAACAGATGAGAGTGACTTAGTCTCAGATACAAACTTATTTATAGCGTCTTTGGTACCAATAAAGCTGACTGACACAGAAACACATGAGATAATTTGGCAAAATCCGGCTTGTTCTTCTATTCGTTATTGCCGACCAATCCTGATGGAACTTGCAAAAGAAACGCCCGAGAAAACTCGATCAGTGGTTGGTGATATTCGGGGTCAAATTAATAATTTGCAAACATCAAAGATACACAAGGAGACGCAGGTAATTGAAATAAGTCACGATCTATTTCTAACTATGGTGGATGGAAAAGTTACACAAGTTCTTACTGACACAAGTTCTGGAGCTGTATGTACAGTGTGTGGGGCTAAGCCAAGTGAAATGAATAATTTGGAGAAGATTGCATCAAAGCCAGATAATATAAATGCTTACGAATACGGTTTGTCTACGTTACACGCGTGGATCAGGTGCATGGAGCTAATTTTACATATTTCACATAACCTTTCATTTCAAAAATGGGCTGCGAGAACTTCGGAAGATAAAAAAAGTAAAGAAGACAAGAAAAAGCTTGTACAAAGTTTGTTTCGAAGCCGGATGGGATTGCACGTTGATAAGCCCCGACAAGGAAGTGGAAACAGTAATGACGGCAATACAGCTCGGCGTTTTTTTGAGAACTACTACTGCGCTTCAGAAATTACAGGGGTTGACGAGGAACTTATTAAAAGGTTCTATGTTATTCTGCAAACCATGGCATCCGGTATTGCTGTAAATCCAGAAAAATTTGGTGAATATACTCGTGCAACCGCACAACTGTACGTAACAAAATATATGTGGTATAATATGCCTTCTTCAGTACATAAAATATTAATACATGGGGAAAGTATAATAAGACATTTTGCTGTTCTGCCCATTGGTCATTTATCTGAGGATGCCCAAGAATCGCGTAATAAAGATTACAAAAAATTCAGATTGCATCATACTAGAAAATGCTCTAGGTCCGCAACAAACGAAGACGTATTTCATGGTCTTCTATTTACGTCAGATCCTTATATATCAAGTATCAGAAAACCATCAGTCACTATATCCAAGAAATTGTTAGAGGAAGCTAAGAACCTCTTAGCTATTTAAATCGAAATAATTTCGTACATTATTTGTAAAACATATTTTTGGAGTGGGTTATTATATATTTGTCATTTATTTAAATGTAAGATTCATATGTAATATAAAATAACATAAAATAGGTTTATTAATATCATAAAACTGTAAAATTATAATTCAATAAGTTAACCAAACCATGGTTTAATATTAAAATAATACATTTTTATTTTGTTTTATTTTATTTTATATTATTTATTAAACATTTGACAATGATACATTCATTATTGGATTGTATGTACTCTGGAGACACTACATACCAAATTTCAGCGATTTACTTCAATCAACAAAAAAGTTACAGATTTTTGAGACGGTACGCACGGTTCTGTCCCACTGTGCGGCGGACGAAGCCAAGGACGTCCATCTGCTAGATGGACAGACGACCTCATAAAGGTTGCGGGCACCCGCTGGATGCAGGTCGCTGCCGATAGGTCTAAATGGCGGACAATGGGGGAGGCCTATGTCCAGCAGTAGACGTCCAAGGGCTGAGATGATGATGATGATGATGAGTTGAAAATTAGAAAAAATAATTTTTAGAAAATTAGAATATTAAGAATCTGATGGTTAGATGGGTAAATATTAGTGACGCAATGGATAGTGATTTGATCGGATAACGGATAGCCAGATATTCGGCATACACGGTAAATGATCGCTACTGCAAAAAAATAAGAAAGTACTATTGCCAGCTAGTTAGACTACTATTTGAAGCCTGTTTGAATTGATCGAAATGGTGACCGTTATTAGATATATACGCTTGTTGGTCGAGTAATGCCAAATAGTGTTTTTCTGAGACTAGAATCGTGTAGTACTCGTAAAATAAACTTAATCGTTTACCACCCATAAATGTTGAAAAGCTTGTCTTCATTCATCGAAATTTTGTCTTTAGTTACATTCTAGTACTAATACTGGATATGTAACTTTTTTTGTAATACTAAGTTTATGTCAATATTCAAGTAATGACCTTAGCCGGATACTGGACCACTATCCGGCCTGATACCGGATAACGAAGAATTGGCCTCATAGACCGGATAGTTACCGGATATCCGTTGCATCTCTAGTAAATATAATAGTTGTTAGATTGTTTTTGGCTTAACTTAAAAAATGAGTAGGTTTGGAGTAGTTGGAAACTAGCCTCTATTCATACTGCCTAAGGCCGCAAATAGTCTACATATTTATCTGGATCATCGATATAGGATATAAAGCCGTTACAACAAACCCTGAGGAACTAACTACACCAAGTCTAAAAGAGTGGACTCGCCAACCCTCTTGAGCAGCGTGGCGTTTTAAAGCGTATGAGGAGACCCACGTCCAGCAGTCGAGAACAAAGAAGAGCTGGGGATCTACTTTAATTTTACGCTTTCGAAGTACCGCGCTCGACCGAAGCTCGAACCCCTACTCTGACTTTGCTACGGTCCTAGCTCTACATATAATATATCGGGTATCTCTGATTATTTAAAAGATAAGATATTGTTGACGTGAAACTTAACTTTTGATACCGAAGTATCTCTTGGCAAAATCTATAAGTCTATCTATGTTTCGTGAGAACGAAGTAGTCTCAAATGTCAAATGAACTTCGTTCGGCTCGATATATCCGAGTAAACGTTTTCGTGGTAGGAATCGCACGAAATATCGGCCGAAACTTCGTGATTTGTGATTTCGGAGTAGACCCAATGGTTACGCTTAGAAGATCCGGATCTTAGCTCGACTCTAGATGAGTTTCAAACAAGCCTTAGTTTCTTTAAAATTAAAGTCTATTTGGTGTGAAGGAATTTCTTTTACACCATCTTTTCCTTAACACACCTGACCCACGTCTTGAAAATGAGATATGCCTGCCGTCAGCCCGTGTCTGTCACTAAGTTTTCCACTCTTCTCATGCAGCTCATGCAAATTGACGAATTTCTTTGTTGACATCAACACGTGAAATGAAATAAAATGAAAAGCAATTATGAAAAGTATATTAATTGTTGTATCAGTCGGTATCAGCTCATCATATATATTATTTATATGTCGTAATGTGAACTGCGGCGCTGATATTCAGTTGGTGGAGCACCGGTGATCATAGACTGTCCACAAGAGGCCGTGCCATTACAAAAAACCTTGACTAACCTTGAAGTAAGTAAAAAATGTAATAAATTAATCTACATGCAAATATAGCAATTGATACGATAAAATGAGTAATAAAAAACTAATTTTCGATTCGGATTTTCTAATCCCGACAGCAAAAAATCAATCTTGACTACAAATTTGACAATCGGCTGACAAAGGGTGTGTCGTACTTTCTCTCAATGATGGATGCACCTGCTTTCACTTTACTACAATATAGACCTCTGGTAAGGTCAAAACCGCACTTGCTACAGGTCAATGACATTTTAATTTGACAACTTTTACCTTACCTGTTTTGTGAGAGCGGGGGAAAAATCGTAAGGCGTCGTGAGAGTGCATTTGCTGAGAAAACATGAGTTCGGTATTTGTAGGAAGCGTGAATATTTTAATCAAGCATCGAATGTAAACTTCACTTCTGTGTGCTCTATGAGAAGCTACAAAAAATAAATATGTAATCAAAATAGTTTTTTATAGTTGTTTTAAGATACCACTAACCTACAGAGTCATTCAGGAATAGGACATTATTCCTCTAGAAATCGGGTTATTCCACAGACGGTGATGTTTGCTAAGAAATATGATCATATTTCAGAAAAAATGAATTGTAAATACATTTTCTGGGGAATAATATAATGCTAAGTGAGCTGATAGCAACAGAATAAAAACATACCGTTTAATTATATTACTTATCTATTTTGTAGGGGGAGAGTGCATGCTGCATTTCCACAGCCGCTGGGCGCACTCGACTGGCCACGTTACGCCTCTCTCACTATTCAATACTACAGACTCACAGAGTACTGCATTTCCTACTCTATCGTATTTCCCCAATGTACGTAGGTTCAGTAGTGAGTGAGATATGCCAGAGCCCATTCCCATCCCATCCTATCCCTCCCCATTTTCCCGATCCATTCCTTAATCTGCAAAGGTAGGCAGTGCATCCGGGGGCGTGCCAACGTTAGTCATTCTGGACTGATGTTGGCATGTATCGCGATGTCTATGGACGACAGTCTCCACTTACCATCAGGTGGACTGTATGCTCGTATGCCGCCTTTTTTCTATAAAAAAAAATAATCTTCGGGACATTTTTTTTGACGTAAACGGGATTTACCCAAATACAGGTTTATTAGCGATAATATTTATTTGGGAATCCAAACAAGCAAATAATATTAGGGAGCATATTTTGTGGTCGGTTAGCATTAACGCAAGGGGGGGGGGGGGGGGGGGGGTACGTGAGGACGACCCTCCAGATCTCGACGGTTTTGGTACACATTAAACTTTTCAAATTAATAACACTGAAAAAAATATTTTTACTTAAAATACTTTAAATACAATTTTAGAAAAAAAAAAAACAGAAAGCACTTTACATAAAGTTATAGAAAAAACACCGGAGGAAATATTGTATTCGGTAGTGAGTTAGATATGCCAGAGCCCATTTCCATTACATCCCATCCCTCCCCATTTTCCCAATCCATTCCTACATTTTCCAAGGTAGGTAGCGCATCCAGGGGCGTGTCAACGTTTGTCGTTCTGAACAGATGTTGGCATGTACTGCGAATGTCCATGAGCGACACTATCTACTTAACACCAGCTGGACTGGTTTTCTTTCTATAAAAAAGTGGAAAAAGGCGATAAAGCGATGTAAATTGGGATCGGGATTGATTGACCATAAGAAGGACTGACCGCATCCGGATCGCAGAACTTGGCTCTAAAACGCTCACTCACGGATCCGAGAGATGTGATTCAGCATTGTACCGAGGAAGGTGGCACAAACCCAAGGATGAATGGTAAAATACGTGGCAAAATAGCGAGAGATTTGACTGCAAACGATGTTGATAATGGGGATGAAGACCATCGTCAAACCGTTAACCCTTTAATTAGGCTACATTGCCCTCCACTTGGCGGTGTGGTGCCGCTCGGCGCCACCCTATGAGTGTCGTAGAAGACGCCCTAAGAGATATCAAAGCCTATTTAGACTACAATACCTCTATAAAAGTGGACTCGCCAACCCGTTTGGCCACTGTGGTATTTTAAGGCCATACATCCTTCATGCACAAGACAATGTGCTTAAGGATCCCCATGTCCAGCAGTGGACAATGATAGGGCTGGTCACCGTTACCCTCCACTTTGCAAATGTCGACAAGTTTAAGATATTCCTTCTGAATTTACCTATCTATGTGTCTAAATTATTATCAGCATTACCATTTGTATCAGTATTGCGTACGTAAAGAAACAATCAAACCTAGAACAGACTGACCTAAATACCTTTCTTTACCTTTACGGCCCTAAAGTAGGACGTCATAACTTTCCCAACATAGATTAATGAAAGTGATAGATGAAACTAAAAGTAGAGCCACCCCGAAGGCCATCGACTCGACCTACGACAACAAATGAGAGCATTTAGGCCGGGGAAAGCAGTGAAAGTCTCTGGCCATGATCTACTCTGTACACTCTCCCTAGATATTTTTATCGTGCTCTTGACAATCACTTTTACACCCACAAGGAAATTTTAACTTTAACTTCGGAAGTTAGAGACTAAAGTTGTTTGTGTGCGGGTACTAAATCTAGGTCGAAAAACAATAGTGTTCCCATTTTGGATAAGAAAGATGTACTTGTTAGAAATGATGATTGTTCTTTCATTGTAGGTTTCTTACTCACTTGTTAGACACGGTAAGGCACTTTCGATTCTTTAATAAGTTGTATCTACAATAATGACCAACTTATACCTACCGTATGTTAATTTTAGAAATTAAGGATAAGTTGTATGTATGTAGGAATTATGAGTAGAAATGAGTTGCGTTCTATAAAAAAAAAGTACTCGAATTTAAACAGAACCAATAAGTATCTGTATTCTGTAAAGAAGCAGTGAAGCAAAACTTGGCATACAATTCTTTTTATTTATTGTTTTCGAACACAAATGTAGTTGACAATAAATAACGATCTATTGAAATTCGATTATTCATTAAGATTGGAAGTTTTCTGTTGTCTTTAAACATTTTGTGTGAGGAAGTGGGGAAAATTTCCTAAAAGTTAATTGATATCAAACTTTTCTACATGTTAATGTCATATTTTCATTTATATACCTAATGAATGCACGCAGTTACATATTCAATGCAATAATGAATGATATGTTATTTTGGTCTTCCTTTTTACTTATTGTTTATGTATGTACATGTAAGCCTAGTCGAATATTTTATTGCATTGCATAATGAAGGTTAAGGTCTTGATGCCATGTGTCAGGCCGCCAGTCAGAGAGGTTTCAAAGAAGTCATAAGAAAGCTCTCTCTTATTGTCAAAGGAATTTCTGTTATCTCTTAACTGAAAACTGATTCTGAAACTTCTAGTAGGTACTTAGGTTAAAGAGAACCAACCGCAATTTAAAAGAAACTAACGAAGCAGGTACTGGAATTTAATTCTGTGGCGACAACAACGTACACATACATTTTGAATAAGAAATTTAAATAACTTTTGCAAAATATCTTTTGTCGTAAAATTATCACTCGCTTCATGTTTTAAGTTATTAAGTATGATTGTACCCAAGAAAGAATTATCTCTCAAAAATATGAAATTATCTTGACCGATCGACGCCGACGCTGCGCATGAAATGAAAAAAAGACGGTAAGAGGCGAATTGTCAGTGAACCTTTTTATTAATTGTGACACTTACATTCACTTAATGATTGAACTTATTCTTTAATTTTGATTTGATATTACAGAATAATGAATTATGATCTAAAGAAAATGTAATTTACTTGTACTTACAAATTTTATCATTTTGTAAAAATCATTAGATCTCTTCTGAAGTCTGCACGTACTATAGATACATACGGTAATACTCATTTGGCATATGAAAATTTTAAATAGACACACCGCTGACGGTAACCCCGATTCACAAGTTCCATGTCGCTCAGCGAGCGATGGAAAGACTTATGCACGGGGTATCTTTGCTGGACAAAATCCGCAACGAAGAACTGAAGTTGCCGACATAGCTCAAAGAATCAGCAAGCTGAAGTGGCAGTGAGCATACTGTATATGCAGCAGGACCGATAAAAGCGATGGGGGACACAAGTTCTCCAATGGAGAACATTAATTTAAAAAAAAAAACAGTAATGCGACTGTATTGATGACGTCGCTAACACAGTAGTGTCATTGCAACCACGTTTTACGCATAAACACGATGATAGCTCCCCACTTCAAATATTTGCAAGCTATAATAAATAAAAAATAATAATGTGGATTTGCTTTGTTCTCGAAGTTGCGAAGAAGCCGTAAAACATCAGTTCCAACAACAAATACCTTATTGTCGCATACTTTGTTTAATTTTGTTTTGAACTCACGATTTCGCCTTGTCAACAACAAACAATATACCTACACAAAACTGCATAGGCGTTGCATTCTAGAAGCGCTGGGAATGGCGCGCGGTTTTCACCGCTTTCTATCTACACTTTCACTTCCGAGCTACAACCAACAGACAAAACGACCACAAGTTGACTAAGTGTTGTTAAGAGTTAGAGAAAAATGCGTGGGTGATGGGAAAGTAGTGAGTACTGATGATTGACGGATGAGTAGTCCCGGATCCGTGAGGTGGTTGTCACAAGTCCAGTCAAAAATCTGATAGGGCGTTAGCCGTGACATTTTTGACAGATAGGGAGTGGGAGTAGGAATTTCTTAGAATCTAAAATGGGCTTATTTATTATGACAGACATTTCCGGAATATATTTGACATATTGAGCGCTAATAGATACTTATTCAGAAAGTTGTTTTGTTTAATACCTACAGAGTTATGGTGATTACATATTTCAGCAAAACTTGAATATAATTGTTAATTTTCATTCCAATCCTTGATGACTCGCAAAGTAATATACCTCGTTCCAATCCAATTTGTCTAAATGTAAACAGAATTGATGGCCTGTGGTAACCGACACGGTTTTAAACTAAACACATATACGATAAACATTGTTTATATATCCATAATTTGATTCATTTCAAGTTTGTCCTAGATTTAAAGCTATATATTGCGATATTTCATTGATTTGATTTTTCTTTCGGCAAATTGGATTGGATCGGAATATAGACAGAAAATGGAAATAGTAATATAGATACACAGTGAAATAAATACTGGGTTAATAATTCATTAATAGCAATAATTAACTAATTAATGGTTATTGGTTTCATGATAAAACTGTTATATTCTTTGAGCGTCTCTTTGTTTTCAAATAAAAATTGTGGTCGTGAAAGTCGTGTCGGACAAAAATGAATCCTTCATTAAATGAATCCGAAATAATTATCATTAAAGTCAGTGTGAAGCGGACAGTATCGGGTGTAAGGAGCGAAAAGACGGTTCGTCGTATTCGGCATAATATTTAGTTAGCTGATTATAACGAATTATATTTTTCAATATTTCGCGTTTTTTCACACAAACTAATTATATATTAAAAAGTTATTAGGTAGGAAAAACACGAAAATCTTAAAGTTATAAATCCGTTAAATTGATTATAGATAGGTACTGAAATAAGTAATTTTATTCTTTCCCATTTACCCATAACTCGTTATTTGCAGAGATAATCCTTTTGTATGTTACTCCACCTGAATTTATACAGATCTACACATATTAAATTTATCAACTTAGAAATAACGTACTAAATTTCAATAAACGATGTCTTAAACCGACGTGAAAGGATTGGTTGTAAATCAGTAAAGAAACATGTAACGACTAGTGTAGTTATAATAGCATTATAGTAGTTATAATATAATTATAGAAATATAGTAGTTATTATAAAAATTATAATTGACTGGCCCAGGGCTTATATTTCGCGCTGTGCTAGTTGGCGTGTTTTATGAATTCGATAGAGGCAGAGGTTTGATGTTCTTGGCGGGTGCGAAAATTGGTGCAAAAGTTTCACACATTTCTATATTATAAAAGGTAAACGGTCTTATCTAAATGACCCGTGGATATAGAGATGTATCTCTCAGCTTCTAAGATGTATCTTAGAAGTTAAGAAAATAAAATAAAATGTACAAAATTCTATTAGAAATATTTCAGCAGTTCTCGATTATAGCAAACTGGAAAGATTGGTACATTAATAATTAACGATGAAAGGTCGCAGCCAGCAAGCACCTTAGTGTCGATGAAATGTGTAGTTGAAAAATTCGAGCTCAAACTAATACGTTCGTTGTTCAGAGCTCTTCTACCACATTTAACTCTACGTTCAGTCACATTATCAGCTCTCTCACCACGGAAACGTCCAGCTATTAAAAGTTTGCCATTAATTGCTTGGAAATATCTTCTTGGTGGTTCGACGACTGGGCCTATGAACTTTAAGCTGTGAAATTTGAGTGAACATCTCCAGTTCGTTCGATTAGTTATGCGTTTTGTCTTTTTGTCTTTTTTATTGACCAGCATGAACACAATTTCTCTGATAGATACTAGTTGTGTAACGAAGAAGAACAATTAAAGAAACTTGAGCGTCTTTTAAATTATCACTGATTCCTATGATTTATCTAGTTTCACAGAACACGTATAACGAAAAGAAATGTACAATGATGTTAGGAATGGACTCCGAAGTGTTTTACTTTAAAAAAAAGTTGTATTAGCAACAAGAGATCTACAAGAAGATATAGTCTTAGTACATTTTCTTTGATAGACATGGTTATTATTCTAGGTACGAGTGGGGATGCGAAGGTATGGGAAGTGTAGTGGGATGAACGGTTCAAGTTCAAGTCGAATTCAGGGGTCATCTGGAAAAGAAAGTAAAATGGCCGGTCTGCTGAACAGAGCGAAGCTGTACTTGATCCCTGGGTAAATCCTAACTCTCTACAAAGCTCAGGTTAGCCCCCCATATGGAGGTTAGCTCACATCTCTGGGCCGGTGCACCGAAATATTAATTGAACCCATTTGACTCCATCCAACTACGTGCTGTTTGAATTGTCGACAATTGCACTCTCACGGGCAGTTTAGAGCTCCTCAGCGTTCGGAGAGGTTCGGAGAGACGTTGAGTCTCGCTGTGTGTTCTACCGTACAGAATGCTCTAAGTGGGGAGTGCTCTGAAGAATTATTCAATATAATTCACACCTCGGGTTTCTACAACCGCACCTCCCGTCACAGAAGTGGGGTCCATTCGCATTTCCTCTATACGGAGATGTCGCGTACTGTTCGGTCCAAAAATCTTTTTATACTGCGAACTCGTAGGCTGTGGAACGAACTGCCTGAGGTCTTTCCATTACGGTACGATATGGGGTTCTTCAAGCTATTAATAGGATTTGGCAAGGTCGGCGGCGTACCCGCATACCTCCTGGTATTGCAGGTGTCCATGGGCGGCGGTAACACTTACCATTACGGGGGACCGCTTGCTCGTCCCCATAAAAAGAATAATTATGAAACATTTCTTGTGCTGCGCGACACCGCACAAGAAACGTATTGTGCGTTATTGGTTTGATCATTTCCTAGCATTCATTCATTCATTCATTTCATTTTTAGCGCAAGAATGAGGTCCTGTCCGCAAATTAAAAATTGAAGGCGTTTTTGGTAGTAAATCCCTCTCAAACTACGGCTGAGTTAGCAGCAGGATTTAGTGATAGTGTAAAAACAATATTCCCCCATTTGCATCCAATAGGAAAAATTGGGTAGCACACGAACTGAACGAGTATATCAATGCGTAAATTACCTACGTGTAGAAGGTGCTATCACTGTTAAACCGACAAGAAATTAAGGGATTCTTAATAGTAACTAGACGACAGTAACTAGATGCTGTCGCTCTTTGGACATTCGCGGATGTCCAGAATGACAAACGTTGACACGTCTCCGGACGAAGATTTACGAGTTGAGAAGAATTAGGAATGATGGGAAATAATGAACGAAATGAGATGTTTTCCTCATGATATTGAACTTTTGATTTTTTATTCTTTTCTTTTGTTAAATTTATCACCAGTGGCTACAAGACGACGAACGGTTTCAGATAGAGCTTGTATTTTATTCTTTTGGTATTATTTTTTAACTTATTAACGGTTTATTCAAATTTTGTTTAGTACACCACCTTAGAATTATAATTTTGTATTTCTAAATATTCTTCTGCATGATTGAGGCAAATGTTAAATATTTTTTTATATAGAATAAAAGGCGGCTGACGAGCATACAGTCCACCTGATGGTAAGTGGATACTGTCGTCCATAGACATCCGCGATATATGCCAACATCAGTCCAGAATGACAAGTCCCCTGATGCGCTGCCCACCTTTGCAGATTAAGGAATGGATTTGGAGAAAGGGTTGGGAAACTCGCGAGGGATAGGATGGGATGAGAATGGGCTCTGGCATATCTCACTCACTACCGAAACACGTACATTGTAGAAATACGATAAAGTAGGAAATGCAGTACATTTCAAGGTAGTCTTTTATGAGAGAGGAGTAACGTGGTCAGTCGAATGCTCCCAGCGGCTGTGGTAATGCAGCGTGCACCCTCCCTCTATAAATGGTCCAAAATCGCAGAAAGGATTAATTTTGTAATTTATAGTTATTTTCTTTGCCTCCATGTACCTCAATTAATAATTCCGGTTTTCTAACAAAGAAACCATTTCTACCCGGAGATGCTTCACATAAAATTAGTCATAGTGAACTTTTTAATTGCCATCTCTGTCAATTCTTGGTTGATAGTTATTGCCCACGCAACAATTTATGGGTATATATATGTTACATTCCGCGCATAGATATAAATAACCAGGCGTGCAAGAGAGACAGGTGTTGCAGGTTGTGTGAACCCGGCGGCTTAGTATGACCGCGAAATTATGTTCAAGACTACACCAACCTTAGCGAACGACACACAGGCGTAATTCATATCCGCACACTCGTCTCACTACCGATCTTTCCATGTAGGAGTAGTCGTGAGAAACTTGCCCTTTCATTCCGAAACAGCACAAATTCAGAATCATCCTATGCCAATGTAGACTGTAGTCGTCGTGTCGTGTGTTGGTATTAGAAGTAGAGCTAAAAGGTGTTTAGACCTTTTTGGAAGTAAGCCGCCTTTGGTAAAGTTGCTATCTTGTTCGTAATGTACGCGAACGGAGGTACATTCAACTTTTAGCCCAGTAAACTCTCGAAGTTCGTTCACCCACTGCATATTGTCAACTGACGTAAACCGAGAGGAACAGACTGTGAAACGTAGAGCGGTGTCTCTGTCACGCATTATATTCAAGTTTAGAAGTTTTTATTGAACGTTTGACTGTCGAAATAGTTTACTTGTATATGGTTATGAACTCCTAGTACTTTTGACGGTTTACGTTGTCTATATCGATAGATAAACGTGACTATGAAACGTTTGCGTGATGTCTCCTCGTCATGATTTGTCGATGATATGCTTTTTTGCCAAAGAAAAAGCAGGCGCTTTTCGACTCAAAATTCTTTAGGTATTTTATGCTCAAAAAAGGGTAAGATATGTGTAGAATTTATTAGATACTTGTTTAATAGTTTATTATAATTTAAATTTCCTATTTAATCATAGTTAATCTGATATGTTTATGGCACTGTTAAAGTTTAAAATTATTTATGATTAATTATAATTACTCCCTTTTGTACAAAAATACAAGGTTTTATGAAAAACGGAAAAGAGATCAACAAACGCGATTGGAATCTTTAGACGTGACATTACGAAATCTTTACGCGTTTACGAGTACCGAATTTGTATTCCAGTAGAAAAAGGTTCACACGTTCAAAAAAACACCGAATCGAGATGTCGCCCACGTGAAAACACGCCTTCGCACACAAATTATTACCAATCTAACATGACCTTCTTTGCCCTTCCAACTTAATACAAACCTAGGTAAAAATAAAGCAGAGGTAGAGAAACTATGGGTCGAAAGAAGCTGGTAATTCATATTGTTCATTGTCTCTATATTTACCAATGTGGGTGTACCGGTTTTTATAGTAGTTTCCAATGGAACTGGCCGGTCAAGTTGTCATTGTTATCGCAACATCGCTATCTTATTTATTTCTAGTTTTAAAATGTTATTTCAATATAGATTGCACATTTGTTTTATTACTTTTATCACAAAATAATATCAAGGATAATAGGTAAATATCAACGATTAGCGACCAATCATCAGGCACCATGACTTCGTACTCCTAGACGTTAGCGTATAAGTGGTTAGTTTGATTCCCGCAGGAGTTTTTTAATTGATCTTAATAACAAGTACCCTAAATATACTTAATACATGCTGCTATGCTAAGTATCATTAAAATTTTGTGGCTTTTGCATGATGCACCTTTAAAGACAATATTACAAAATTGGCGTAGGGAGTGTTCAGACTGTAGATGATCTGATCCGACAGTGTAACTATTAAAATACGTTTTTAACTGTCAAAACATGTATAGAACCTGTCAAATGTGCAAAACCTGCTGTGGACTGATGTAAGAAAGTGCAAAAAATAAGCCTTATCTGTTTTATTTAATTTAATTTATGAACATAAATTCACAGCAAAACAAGGTGAACTTATTATACGAGTACTACTCGTACGAGTACATGTAAATTATACTTATTGCCAAAAACGGATTTTCCTATGGTATACAATGCAAAATAGATCATTATTGTAGGCGATGTGCTTACTTATATATTTACAATGTACTATCGCGTAAGACTCAGGTGAGTGTAAGTATATGTGTATGTGTGTGTACATTTGTGTGAGAGTGAAGGGAAAACGAAATAAATGAAAAACTGTTAGGTATAATGGTAAGTATTGTGTGCGCCTGTCTATTATACCATTAATAGACATCAAAGTAGTATCTGAAAGTAGGTAAGAGGCAACTTATTATATTATGACAGATGGGGACATATTTGTATTTGAGAAACTTTTCTTACAGCAGTCGGTCCGTTGAGGGGCGATCTGCTCTACTTATGCAGTGTCCACGTAAAATAGGCATGAAGAGTCCATCGCTGCACATTGTGGCGACGAAATCTAGTCTAAACTTATTTTCAGCTTAATATATCTCGCCAACCCGCTTATCCAGCGCGGCGTTTTAAGGCCATAATACATGCCTCATGCACAGGACAATGTGCATGAAAAGGCCTATGTCCGGCAGTGGATACTGCAAGGGCCGGTTGCATTGCATATCTCAAAAAATATTTTCAGTTTATAGCTGCGACATAATACACAGAAATGAAATTTTGAACGTTTTAACTAATAACCAGAAGTCGAGGTTTACCTATCCCCGACCTCTTGTACTTGCGATGGTGTGATTTTGGTACTTGCAGCAAGAAAGATTAATATGGACATTCCCCTTTTGTGGGAATCTTGTGTCATTTTAATATATTTTTGTTATGTACCTAAGTTTATTTCGTTATGTAATTGAGTTTACTGTAACAAATATTTATTTTTTTAAACCTATTTCAGTTTACTTGATATCCTCACTACGAACTATAAACCTCGTAATAATGTGAGTATATAAAATGTATCTATTTTCGATAAACCAATTATATACATATATTCAAATAATACATAAATAAAATAAAACTAAACTAACACTAAACGGTGTCTGTTTCGAAATTAACGGCATTCTTTAAAATTCAGATTTTTTAATAATCCCAATGGCATTTCTCGTAATGTTGTCGTAGCAGCATCGCAGTAGCAGCTACCAAAACCGTAGCATAATCATAGCCAGGCCTCGTAGTGCGACGCGTGCGACTTTACAAAACGCATTCGTAGCTAAGATTCTCGAACGTACCGTGATCGTAGCCAAGATACATCTATACGATACACCATATAGCCGCGACGGTAATAATTTTGCAAAGTTATATGCACTTTGGATGAGTTTACCTACGTAATTTCCTCATGCATTCGAACAGGTAGATAATCGAGCGAACAGAATTCCAATAAAATATAAACGGACATACAGCACTGTAAACCTTTATTTAAACCTTTGTAAACCTTTAAAGGAAATTACATTAGCTTTGTTCGCGGTAAGGATTCAGAACTAATTCGGAACTAGTACTGAACTAATTTGGAATCGTAGTAGAGCGCATGCTCGGTTATAGACCGATTCGTGATTTTTATTTCCGCGAACGATTTCGGAACCAAACTGCGTACGATCTACTGTCATCGGCAGTGTTACCAACTGTCAAAAATATTTATCCCTAAAGCTTAAGTCAAAAACCCCCAAAATCGCCCCAATTACTTAGAAATCCCTCTAAAAAAATATATAATAAAAGAAAAAATATAAATTACAAAAATGCAATGAAATTTCTTTACCTTTTAAATCTGGATCTGTTTCCCAAATCTACGTGTACTTCTGACAGTACATTTTATTATTTTTAGTTTCTTTAGGCATCATTAACAAATTGCTTGTCGGCACAGCAGTACAACAACAAAATCGAATTAAACAAGTAAACAATAATCAACGTACATATGTATTTCCAATAAGCATAGGCACAATAACCACCAGTCACCACAGAGTAGTTGTAATATATTTGTACTAGATGTCGTTAAGTCGCTAGGTCAACAAATAAATATGATTAGCTATTATAGTTTGGATTGTCCCAGGGCCTATACTTTCACATAATATATGAAAAATATATATTCAAAAAAATATATGAAGAGTCAAAAAATCCCTAAAAATATAAAACCCCTAAAAAAAACCCATCCCACTTATTTACCCCCTAAATTTGGGGGGAAAACCCCTAAGTTGGCAAGTATTTAAGTGGACCCACCAAAACACATTACTCTTATTAGAGTATTATATAAACTTATTTATATAAACAACAAACAAAACTAACCATATTTTATTTAACCCTTAATAAATTAATAAAATTTATATTTTATTTAACTATTTAACCAGTTTATTAGTTTCTAACCAACTGAATATAGCCGCAGCATATATGTCAAATGTCGTTAGGTAAAAACTGCGCATGTCTGGAACTACGGATTCTTGCCAAAGTTATAGAACTGATAGAACTGATTATGAACCGATCCTGAATCGAGTTCGACGGTTCCGCGAACACAGAACTGTAACTAGAAATTCTGAATTGTGTGTTCCGCGAACGGCATTATTTGAACTGCGCATGCGTATAGTTCCGAATCAGTTCGGAATCCTTACCGCGAACGAAGCTATTATAAAAGTTCACATAAAGAAAACGCGTAGTAAAATCGTATTAAAGTGTTGAAACACTTGAACAGTGTCCACAAAAGACCCCGTATTAAAAAGTGTTGCCTTCACCAATTTATGCTCTCCTAGTAACTTGCTGGTCACTGTTGGTCTCTGTTCATTTTATCTGTCGCCTTTACTGCTAAAATTTAAACTTTGCCTTTTAATGATTGTTGTTGACAAATGGTTGACTTTTGACTTATTATCATTATCGTGGGGTGGTGCCATCTTCAAAATGAAAATTGACGGTCAGCTGGTGAAATTTCCGTCTGGCCTTCGTCGCAATCTTCAATTCGTGGTAGGGTTAATAATGGTGAAACTGCACCATTTCTTAACGTCGTTCAATTATCTTCTTTGGCGACCTGGGGCTCTCTTTCCAGGGATCTTGCCTTCTAGAATTTCTAGAATGTTACCAAATTAATTACCTACCATTATTATTTCAAGTTTACTATATATGTATGTACATATATTTTGACGTCTATAACGAATGTGAGACAGTATCCACTTGTCACCACTAGATTGTCTGTCACCTTTTTTTCATAAAAATCTCATGGTTTGTTTTTATACTGAGTTGTGTTGAAAAGTTTTTGACACGTATCATATGGGCGGGCGGTAACAAGCTTTTTAATATTTATAACAAATATTAAATAGTTTGGTTTTACAGGGGCTAAGTCCCCTTAAATGCTTCATGGACTGACGACATAAAGAAAGTCGGCGATAGTGACTGGATAAGAAGAGCAAAAACCGGTGGCAGTCCTTGATAGAGACCTATATCGAGCAGAGGAGAGTCACAAGCTGATGATGGTAAGGTAATTAAGTGAAGTAATAATAGTAATTCCCGTGTTGTATTGACCGGCTTTAGAATAAATAGCACAACCCCATCTCTTTCCGTGGGTGTCGCAAAGGGCGACTAAAGTATAACAAAGCAACTACCACAAGCCCTAAGGAACTACACCACCTATAAAAGAGTGGACTCGCCAATCGGATTGACCAGCGTGGTGTTTTAAGGCTATACTACATCCTTCATGAACAAGACAATGTGCAGGAGACCCATGTCCAGAAGTGGACGCTAACAGGGCTGGTTACGGCTAAAATACTTCAAAATACACACGCATACAAAATGTGATTATGAGAAGAACAATGTTTGAGTCATCACCATCAGCGAGTATAGCTGTAATGGATGCAATTACCAGTATTCGAGTTATCAGTATCGGCTTTACTAAGTATGATACTGCGTTCGATACTCCCGGCTGGACAATTAGGGATGCTGCATTACTAAGTTTTCTATTAAACTAGTTCGCTCATGTAATTGCTATTATTCCATGGGAGCCCCTCTCAGACAGTCCAAATCATTCCATATACATTATTCATTATATATTTTTTTATTATAAAAATAGAAAAGGGATACACAGTTTATTAATTAATATCTTATGGATATTGTTTATCATTTTGTATGCTACAAGCATCAATTATTATTAATTAAATTATACATCAATAATTATTGTCATTATTATTATATTTAGATTGACAAAGAGTAATTCGCAAATTTTGATTTTAATGTCAATCAAATTGATGGTTCAACATTTTTTTTTATAGAATAAGTGACGACGGGCGGGCAGCCCACAAGATGCTAAGTGCAAAGATGTGGTACAGTTGAAGATGTCCAACACTTGTTGGTGAAGTGTTCCCGGAACGAACCTGAAAGGAAGGCTCTGATAGAGACTCTAAATCTGAACAGGTGTGATGTAGGAATGTTCCATAGAATTCTGTCCTAATAGAATTAGAGCTTAGCCGTGGTAAAACTTACAACAGGTCACCTTAGTGAAAGTCCATTCAAACGTTAAGAATGAATGAACCAGGATTATACAATTAAAACAGGGATAAAGGCAGGTACAAAAGTATTTTACTAGGGAAAAAGAAAATCACGTTCAGTTCGTTTAAATTGTATGAAAACTTCCATTATTTCTGCTATTCGCGAGTGGTAACCTTACCAGGAGTGCATCACTGCAAACATGTTCCCTATGAGTTCCTACGTCGCGACTCGTCTGCACAGACTGGGCTAAAAGTTCAACAACCACGAGCATCATTCCTACTACCTACCTACTCACTACATACAGGGGATTATAACCTGTAATATGACACCAATAAGATTCATGGCAATGTCAATGTAAAATTTAAATTGTTGCATAGAGTGTGCAAGCAGTGGTTCGTGACTTAGGTGCAAGTTATAAATGTCATTTCATTAAGTAAATCCATCAATATGAAGACTATTTATTTACTAGCGGTGGTAGTTACTTCGCGTGAACTTTAGAGTGATTCTCGTTGGAACTCTATAAAGGATCAGGCTAAAAGTACCGCTTAAATGTTAACCCAGGTCATAAGCTAAAACTGCCAAGTTTAATTAAAATCCGTCCAATAGTTTTTGCATGATGCGCGTTCAAACAGACTGTCACATAGACAGACATACAAAAAATACCTAAAAAATGGTAGTTTAGGCTCGGTATTGCTCTGTAGTGAGTACACTGCCATGATTTTTATTCAAAAAATATTTCATGTACAGGTTCAGGATCATGTTACGATCTTCTTATATGTATAAATTAAATTGGTTTTAAACGCGTATGATTGCCTATTTTGAAATACACATGCTTGCTTCCCTCCCAACTCATCTTCCTGCATAAGGAGGAATTCAAAGAGTAATGGGATGCGGAAAACTCCTTTTCACTCCTTTTCTCCTTTTAACTAGCTTTTTTAACGTCCACGGGTAGACATGGGTCACCTCATACATATATGAGGGATATATAGCTTTAAAACGTCACAGTGGCCAAGCGGGTTGACGAGTCAACTCTTTTATAGATGGTGTAGTTCCGTAGGACTTGTTAGGGCTCAGTAGCTTTTGAACATACCTCTACCAAATACATAAACAAAATAAAAACTAATTCACGAGGTCTTTTTGTAATACTAGTATAGGTTAAAAAGGGAACTATTAATTTAACTAAATAACCAAAATGCATAATAACGAAAGCGGAACAACTGAAAAATAGAATATTTTCTAAGAACAACTAAACGCAGTGACTATGGCAGAATGTGCTAATTGCACCATTACCCTATATGAAAAGAAAAAGAAACTAAATACAAACTAATACAGAATGGAACCTTGATTTATAACTTGGAACATTTGTTGTCTTTTTATGGATTTTTCATGGATTTTACTTTTTCAGTAATGTTTCCGATAATAAATAAATTCCTGGTATCCACACATAATCGCTGATTTTCTTGAACATCTTCCCCGGAGCGGAGAATCGGGCGCGCATTAATTGGCGGCAGACGGGTTCCGTATATTTGCATTGGCAGTCGTTCACCCCCACTGATGGATGTAAATATACTTCTTGGGCTCATAGATGTATGAAGGTGCAATTTGACTCCAAGTAATTTAGCTTGGAAATTTGTTTTTCCATTCCTGTAGATATTTTTTCTTTGGATGAGTACGAGGTCTATAACTTTTCCATTCAGATGCTCAAAAAACTATAAAAGAAACTATAAAACTATAAAATTCAAGGTCACGAGCTACAAAGATAATAAAGTATAGGCAATTAAAAGTTGGCGGTCTTTTGGTAAATGGTTTACCGCTTATTAAATGTCAATCGCAGTCCTTAAGGTCCCGGAGAGTCGCGAAGGTTCTGTCGCTCTATATTCCATCTAATCTGAACAGCGCAAAGGGATTGTGTATATTCTTGTTTTTCTTATAGAAAGAAGGTGGCAAACGTCAGGACAGTCGACTTGATGGTAAGTTGATACTGTCGCTCATTGATATCATCAGTCCGGGATGAGAGACGTTGGCACGTCTCCAGAAGCGCTGCTTATCAAACTCAAATCAAAACAGAAATCATCGAAGTCATCATGCAGGAAACGGACTCATCCAGATTTGCATAATGTTGAAATGACGCTTCTGTTAAACTAAGTAAATTGCAACAGAAATACAGTACAGGCTTCTCTTCTAATGGAAATAACGAGGATGGGAAAACTCTAGTTCTATACTCTATTCCAGCATTTCCCAAACTTTTTTATTCTACACTCAAACATTTTCATAATGTTTTTTCGGGACTCAAAAAATTCTGTATTACTCAGGTTGATATCATCGATATGTTCTCATATCGACGGGTTGATATAGATAGAGAAACTAAAAAAAAAATTACAAATTAAATCAGAAACATTTCTTTTTACAAAATGAAATGCTAATGAATGCGGTGTTGTTTGTTATTCAATAAAAATTGCAGATTTGGAGAAAAAGATGATAATTTTATTCTTAGATCTGGTTCGCAATCTAATCGGTTCACACTTGTAAGTGGTATCAAACAATCAAGAGGTTTTTATTTTTCATCAACGGAATATTGTCAATTTTTGACAGTCCGGTATTTTGTCCTTCATGGGCCGGTACCGGGTCCGGGTACAGGGTTTTGCGTGATGCTTGAACAGACAAAATTCTAAAAATGGCTGTTTTGGGTTCTGTAACGTTTGTACAGAACACTGCAACGATTTTATTCAAAAAATATTTCGCGCACAGTCACGGCTCCGTTACGATTATATGTATAGATAAATTAAAATATTGAAACCATTGTATGACCGATGAGGGTAAACTGTAAATTTAATCTCAACTAAGATCTGCTTCATTTGTAATCACTAAGATCTGTGCATACCACAAATTATTCTAATTTGATTCCCCTTTAAGGGTCAAGATTAGCGTGCACATAAACGCATCCTTAAATAACACTTCATCTAAGCAGTGATGCTAACAATTTTAGCTTTGACATGCGTCCTGATAATGGAAAAATATCAATTCAGCTTGCAAATAGTACGATCTGACTATCAGAAGCGGGAAACGCATTTATGCAGATGCTGTATACAGCAGACAGTTCTTGTATGACATTTGCATATTTAATTCATTATTTAAATACCACTGTAACGTCTATGATGGTACTATATTAGCGTATAAAGTGCCACTATCGCGCACAGGCCTCCCCTAGTAAACTTGAGGGAGTTTCGGGTCATAATCCACGATAGGGACCCAGGGCGTATGTATACCTATTGACTTAGCGCTCAAGCACTAAGACAGTGTGCATCCATCGTCCCGCACTGGGTCCCTGTCGTGGATTATGACCCGAAACTCCCTCATGATTATGAACCTTGATCGCTTAACCTTATTTTCTTCCCACAACAGCACGTAGTTTTATGTTATTTAGCCGATGGAAGGCGTTGGCATCTGTAACACAGGGTTTTACTAGCACGGGTGCCTACGAATCTTTCCTATATTATTGTAAGCTATTGTCTAGTTATAAGTTATTGCTTATGCAGATTAACACTAACTGTATAAGGAAATCGCAGTTTAGTGGTTAGAGGAATCATATTGTAACAATACTCTTTCGAGTATTGTCCTTTTCCGATCTTCTTGCTTGCTAAATTCAAATTCACTTCAAACTCTGACTCCATTGCTTTTTAGTTCATTCGGATGTCTAATTTTCGATATGTAAGATGTACCGGCGGACGAAGCCGAGGACGTCCATCTGCTAGATGGACAGACGACCTCATAAAGGTTGCGGGCACCCGCTGGATGCAGGTCGCTGCCGATAGGTCTAAATGGCGGACAATGGGGGAGGCCTATGTCCAGCAGTGGACGTCCAAGGGCTGAAAAGAAGAAAGATGTGCCTATTACACTTCGGTAAAGCCTTGTGTATCTGTATGTTTGTGAATATCTCATAAAACGTAGCAATTAAACAACTTTGAACGGTTTAAATCGCGTATATTTAACATTATTTATATCCCGACGTTTCGAACACTTTGCAGTGGACGTGGTCACGGGGTGACTAATTGATTTTATTTGTCACTTGAGTTATTAAGAAATTATTTGAACTACCGTCTGAAATTTTTTTGAATTACCGTCTGCAACGAAAGTGTTCGAAACGTCGGGATATAAATAATGTTAAATATACGCGATTTAAACCGTTCAAAGTTGTTTAATTGCTATGTATAGTAATCGCGAAAACCTAAGAAAATATTATCTCATAAAACGCTTGTAATTGCGCTTATTGCTGTAATTCGACTGTATAATAATATATAATATTTGTAAAAAAACACCTTAGGATAAATAGTTTTTAATGGTCCGTTTTTACATACACAGTTATAAAAAACAGTTATACTTTTATAAAATCAGATTCTGAAGTGGCTTACATTTGTTTCAGTGTTTTGTGTTACAATTTTAATATTTTTACTGATAAATAAATTGCTGGTGTCATTTATTTCCCAAGAAACCCTGTGCCGTCTGAGCAAAAGTCACACTATCAAGTATAGATAGGGTCATAACGGATTTTGTGTCAATGTAGTTTGTAAGAGGCCATTATTGAGTGACAAAAAGCTTAAATAAATTGAGTCAAACCGAAAAGTTAAACTAAAGGCAAATCAATATTGTTATATAAAATAAATTTTACATTTTTAACGATTTAATTTTCCAATAAATAACTTAATCTAAATGCGCTTAACTAAGCGTTAAATTGACCTGACTTTTATTTGTTTTTAAGTGTGCATTGTTTAAATGTTAACCTCGGTTTTAACGACTTAATCATTGTAAATGTATTCAGAATTCCTCTGAACGACAAATTTGTATACACCGAAAGACTTTAGGCGCGAATGACCTTTTACTTTTCAACGCGGAAATGCAAACATATTTTTAAGAAATACCTGTCAAGCTGGTTGGATATTTTAAACTGACAGTAAAAAAAACTTGTACTAAAATGTATGCGCGAACGCGATCCGATGTACCAGGTATACATGAGAGGCAGGAGTCAGTCCAGTCATACGAGTTGCAACTACCACTACAGACAAGGCTCATTAAACGTATCACCTACGCGTTCACGCACACAAATATAGTATCAATAATATTACTTTACTATCTTTGTCTGATGTTATTTTTAATCAACATTTGAATAGAGACGGCTATAAGTAAAGATAACAATTTATATATCACGCTTTGGTAAGAACTATTAACTGTTTAAACGAGTGGTCCTTTCAGCCGGATACTGTAGATTATAGCACCAAAATGGTTTCGTTGAAAACGCACTGGCTGGAGGTTAAAGATTTCGTTTAGTTTAAAATGTGTTGATTCTAAATTCAAACTCGGAAGTGGCGATTGGAGCTCACAAACGCGAGTGAGTTATCAACATTTCTCACGCTTCATTTTCGCGTGTGTGCGTTAGCCATCTTTCCTTAGCTGTGTTTGTGTTTATGAATGTGTGTGTTATCTGTTTGTTGTAGTCTGCGAGCGCTAAGAGCAACGAGACGCGAGCGCTTCCTAGTTCGTTCAACTTTTAGCCCAGTAAACTCTGTAAGAGTGGCTATACATAGATTGCATCTATCTGTGTATAGGGGGCTAAGTATGATAGCGCGCATTTATTCACTGTCGTGTTTACACTTCACTTTGTTCTAACCGCTTAGAGGCTGATACCATCTTTGTGGTAGCCTTGCCGTTTGTGCTTTGTGAAATGCGAACCTTCTCGCAGATGAAGTTGTGATAATATGTTGGGAACTTATGTTAGGATAATTAAAAAACTGGAAGTAATATTATATGTAGCGTTCATACTTTTGCGCTATGGACGCTCACCTTCAATCCTATCGGCGCGGCGGCGCGGCGTCTGATGATCTTTATGTAACCCTTTAAGATTATGTAATAGCCAGATGCTTATTGCAATCCTTGTGTGTAATCGATTTTCTTATTAGCATTAAGGCTAGTTGATGATACGTCATCTACCCAATAAACTAAAGTGATAAACTGAAGTAAAACCAAGCCCACTACGTTCAGGTTTAGACGTGTGACGTTTTTACAGATCATTCGTTTGAAGCTCCGGTATTTTAAAGAAGTTAACCTAAAATAATGAAACCACTCAGTGTTAGACAGTATGCTTTATGCTGCCTTAATGCACGTCCTAATGCCGTAATTGTTGTCAGAATGCCTAATGCCGTAATGCATCGAACGAAGCAGATCTAACGAAATTAACACCACGACCCAATAGGGAACTTTTCTAATATCGTATTTTTGGGACCTTGCACTTGATGTACTTTAAAATAAAAAATAAAAAAAAGGACAGCCAGGAAAGAACAATGACATAGTGTTGAAAAAATAAGCGTTGAACGCTTGATGCTTAAGTGGTAATTGAATCTTAAAATTAAATGGTCATGAACGTTTTAGATTAGAGCCTATAATGCTCAAGGGCTTAAGGCTCGCAAGCTTAAAAAACTTAAACTAAACATTTATATAACGTTAAAGACCGCTCACGAGCGTTTAATGCTCGAGTCTTAAGGGTTCATTGGCGCGTCGAGCACTAAGCGCACATGTTTACAACACTACAATGACGTCATTCCTCTTAGCCTCATTGAAATAACCACGTCTAAATGATGCTCCTCATCAGGTCCTTCAAATATTCACAAACTAATATAATAGGCACTATATGTACTGATATACTACATATAGTAAATACATAATACATATTATTATAAGTATTATATGTATGTATTTATATTATTTTACTCATATGTATGGTCAAAATATTCAATATGTATTTTTTTAGTATGTTGATTTATATATTTTGTTGTATAAATAGATTATTATTGTATTATGCAATCCAATGCAAGCAGCCCTTTCAGGATCCACTGCTGGACATGGGCTCCCTCATGCACATTGTCTCATACATAAGCGATGTAAGGCCTTAAAACGCCACGCTGGCCAAGCGGCTTGGCGAGTCCACTCTTTTAGAGGTGGTGTAGTACCTCAGGGCTTTTAGTAGCCACTTTGTTATCCCTTAATAGCCCTTTACCACACCCACGGGAAGAGATGGTGTATTGTATTATTTATATTGTACTAGCAGAACCCCGCAAACGTTGTCCTGCCCTAGAAGATGATGTGCTGCAGCGTCATCTAGTGGCGAGTTACAACAAAGGCGATAGCTCGAAAATATTCTTCGTGCTCAAATACCTATGTATACCAATTTTCATGGCGATCTGTTGAATGGTATAGAAGTTGATGTGCTGCAGCGCCATCTAGTGGCTAGTTACAACAAAGTCAATAGCATAAAAACCTTCTCCATGAAAAAATACATATTGCCACTTTCATGGTGATCGGTCAAACGGTGTCGAAGTCTATTAACATCAGATATACCAACATTAATTTTTATATATATATATAGATTATTATTATTATTATTTATACAGATGAATTAAATTCCGTGTGCTTTAATTTTTCTCATTTAATCAACGGTCGACTGGTTGAGGCATTAAGTCCTTAAGGCATTAAGTCCGCCTCTGTGCAATATACCTAGTGCAAAAAGAGTAAATAAATAAATAATATACCTACCATAATGTAACAATGTGTAATAATTTACCTACTTTTCTAATGAATTTGGATATTTTTAATGTGGTTTTGTTTCTATTTGTAGTTATCTAATAAGCCCATAATACATAAAGGATGTGTCTGTTTATGTGTTATGTTATGTTAGCAAATGTTGGGCTTTGTGTTTGTATGAAAAATTCGGTAATCAGAATATCAAAGAAAAACCGCTATCTTTTTAAAAAGAAGTTCGTTAAATTTTCATTAAAATGAACTCAAAACCGTAAACGGAATCCATGGCTTCAGGTTTCTGGGAAAGTTTCGGGACACATCCTGTATGTTTTGTAGCTGATTCATGTATGTTCATGGCACTTTAAAACTATTTTCCAAATTCATTAAACAATAGGTAGATAATGATATCAACTTAATAATAATATTTGAAGGATGAGAAGCCTGTTTTTGTTATTATAATGGCGCTAAGAAGAATGACTTCATTATATATCAGAAACATTATTACATCATAAATCAGCCTTAGTACAACAAAAAGCAAGTTATATCCAGACACTCGTGTTTCTGAAAACTTGGTGCGTGTGTATTTCCGGGAAGCAACGTGCGTACGGTCACGTAGCTTTTCGGCAAATTGGGCTGTGCCGATTGTATGCTGGATAGGTGGAGGTGCCTTTTCTATGCCATAAAAGGAAATGGGACTTAAAAGGAATGGACAGAAAAGTCGTTAACTTTTTAAATAAGTTTTGGTACTCACGAACTAGTTTAGTTATTTCTTTTTATAAATTAGGTGCGGCAAAACCACCCACATGATGAATGGAGGTCGTTAGATTTACATTTACTAACTACTTTATAAATTATGACTGTGAAAAAAAATATTATAAATTATTATTATTATAATTATTTATAAACACTAGATTAGAACTAAATAATAACCAAACTTTTAATACTAGAAGCTAAGTAATAACGTAGGTAGTTTATTTAAAAGTGATAGATAGCCTAGTCTAAACGGGATGTGAGTAATGGGGATGCAGGATGGGTAGTAGGGAATATAATATAATGAGAAACTTCCCATTACACTCCCCACGCGAGGGGTAGAAATTTCTCGATTTCTGTGAACATAAAGAAGTTGCAGACTAGTTATAATTTGACGAAGAAGGAATATGCTGTAGGCGCTGGGTCACTGGGTGTGTTTCCGATCTACTACCGAGTTACCACATTCTCACAAAATAATAGTTAAACATCTTGTGGGAATGAGTACCAGAAGACAGAAGCCATTTTCTGTACCATTCCGAAATAGCAACTCATCCTGGTTCCCACATCTTAATTAATTATTCATTGTTAGGTAACTATCCTTCTCATTCCTTTTCCAAATGTTTATTCCTAATATTGCCTGTTCCCCATCCTTTTTATAATCTACTCCTATTTAATCTCCAATCTAAGGGCGTTGAATGCTGTTAGCATGTATCGCGGATGTCCATATGAAACAGTTTCACTTGCTACTAGGTAGACTGTATACTAGCGTTTTAGTAGGCAGAAGGTAGGCAGCCCAACTGCAGACGATTCAACTGATGTCTTGTCGATGAGCTGTCTTGTAATCGATTACCATCAGTTTGTCTGCTTGTCTGCAATTATTTTTCTAATAATGATTTATTTTTACCTGATATTTTTTTATATACTGCAGGTAGTTGCGAAAATTTTCACTCATTTCAAAACGTGGTAATAAAGTAAAAACATTTAGCGTATTTGATTTGACAAAAGTTATTTTAGAATTTTGACAGTAGACAAAGAACTCTCAAAATTGAATTCAAATTCAAAATAATTTAATTGTCGTATATGGGTAAGTGCAGTTGCTAAAATAGAGTGTAAACATCCTATGTTTGGCGGTTAGGTATACAAATATAAATAGGAAAGTAAATGAAATTATAGATATACTTAACTTTAGTATATAACATAGTGATAATAACTGACAATTAAGAATAGACTTGAAACATCTCGAAATTATCTGAATGGATATGAGAATGGATATTGATATAATTTATCCTCGAACAAAGCTGTATAAATATTTGCGTACCTCAGCGCCATCTGCTGTCGAATAGTGGTGACTAATCAACAAATCTTCCACCATAACTTCTCAACACCATAAATTCTGACTGACGACAGTAATTAAGCTATTAAATTGCTCGAGTTAAGAGAAACGCAATAACTTGCACATTTTATTTGTTTGACGGGATTTGCATTGAATTTTTGCGTTCCTATTCTGACAGATTTATTTCATTTCGTACACAATACGTATTATTTCGAATTCAAACTAATAAACTTCAAACTAACACCCCCAATAAAAGTAAGTATGTAATTAATTAGATGTTTTACTCGTCTCTTGTGGCCGTGTGTGTGGTGTGCGCCGGCTTTAAAGTAGCACCGCCCCATCTCTTCCCGTGAGTGTCGTAAAAGGCGACTAAGGAATAACAAAGCCGCTACCACAAACCCTAAGCAGCTATACCACGTCTCAAAGAGTGGACTCGCCAACCCGCTTGACCAGCGTGGCGTTTTCAAACCATACATCTCTCAGCACAAAATAATCACGCTGTCTTGTGAAACCTCGCGTTGGACATGGTCCAGCGGTGAACGAAAAAAGAACTGGCAACGGTTTACTCGTGAGAGATGGAATATTTGGTTAGTTTGATTTTTTATTTCAAAGTGGTTCAGCAAGCTGTGGTGAGCGCATGGTGGAACTTACTTTATGGGATGATACTCGAAACGAAAAGATAGAACACAGCACTAAAATAGCAAGATAGAGCTAGCTGAAGTAATAATGGTCAAGCCTGTGGGACCGACGACCAATGCAGTAAATGAGGCCTTGAGTAGAGATCACATACCGGAACGCGCAGTACGTGCTGCTCTCCGGCTAAGTAGATCGGCGATTTGAAGAACTTTTCCGGTAGTGGTTAGATAAAAATATCGGAAAATCGTGTGTGGTGGTTAGTCACGATAAAGTCTATAAAGGGCGATTATAAAGGATAATCCATGCGTATGTATGAGTGTGTGTGTGTGCTGTGTGTAGATTCACTGTCTAGCTTTGGATTACACTGCGACATTATGCTGCTTTGGTGGCGACTGGCACAACAATAAATTTTAATTTATTTTTACTTTCCGCTCTATTTATTATGTCTTCTAATATTGTCGTTGTCAATAAAATCATTTTCTTTCTTTCTTTGTATTTGTCCGATAATTTGGCAAAAACGCAAAACAATGTTCCTTCTCGTCAATGAACTTGAATCCATGCTTCATCATTAACATAATTCATGATGTTAAGGTTGTAAAGGGAGGCATTTACGGTGTAAAGGTTGCCTTTAGACCCTAAAAACTATGTTGCTATAGATCGCAATTAATCGATTTCGACTTTGCAGGCGGCATTCAGAATAGGGATGCGTGGTTCATTGTCCTTGGTTAGGTTTCGGTTGTCGTACGACGCCGGAATTGGTAATCGACACGTCTATATGTAGTCTAGACGTCTACGTTGATTTATTTTTCCTTTTTGTCGATTTATTAAGATATTGAGTCTAGTTTAATTGTTTGGAAACTTCCTGAAACAAGAACAGAACGAATTTAAAATCAACTACTTCACGATGGTATCTCTCAAATCGGTCTCAAGGAAAATGACAATTATTATTTTTAAATAAACAAGATTCAGAATTTTTTAGCCTGCTTGTTTTTTAAGATCCGTTTCTTTATAGAAAGAATATTCGCCCTGAGACATACGCGATACATCCAATATGAACATGACGATGTATTTTTTCGAAAAATCCGTATTTAATTATAAACTCAGTGTTACAATACAAGCCAGGTATTTAAACCCACGACCCCACTAATGAGAGAATAGATACCATTAAAGCTCCCAATTTGCAATACATATAATTACAACCATGTATATTTACTAATTGACGTTTTGAGTGTCTACATTTTAACTTGTAGTCTTACAGTTTAATACCAATGTATTCATATGATTGCATAGAATTTAAAACAGCATATTAAGTTAAATCTAACCGGTTTAAAAGTTTTCTTACATATGTTTTATTTTGTAAATACCACATCATAGCATACAATCAGTCTATGTTTCTCTACTGCTGGATATAGGCCTCTCCTGAAGTTCGTCACCACACACGATCTTCGGCTTCTCACATTCGGCCGCTACCGGTGAAGTTCTTCTAGTTATCTGTTCACCTGGTCCGAAGACATCTCACAATGGACTTCCCGGTCCGTTGAAAATTTTTAAAACAATTAGAATAGATTTAAGTCTTGATTTGTGTTACTTCTATTAAATTCATGAAAGCTGTAAAAATAGGCTTTTATAAGGCCGGCAGCGCACCCGGATACCTTCTGGTGTTGCAGGTTTCCATGGGTGGCGATAGCCACATATCATCACGTGGACCGCATGTCCGACTGCCACCTTCTCCATATTTTTTTTTAACTAAAATGTGGAATTACAGGTGCTACAATCCAATCACATGATAATGCTATGGAACCACAATGTCAGTAGGTAAATAGTTAAAAGTTAGTGAGGTACCAATCCGTCTGAAGACTCACCTAGGGTTAATTATGATTTTCATAAGGTTATCAATGGAAAAAGACCGAATCAAAATCGCAGGAAAGTGTTCCTAATAAAAAATAAGCCGACTAACTAGCATCCAGTCTACCTGGTGGTAAGTGGATACTGTCGCCTATGAACATCCGCGATACATGCCAACATCAGACTAGAATGACAAACGTTGACACGTCCCTGGATGCTCTGCCTACCTTTGGAGACAGGAATGAATTTGGTGAAAGGGTTAGAAAAATGGGGAGGGATAGAATAGGATGGGATGGGAATGGGCTCTGGCAAATCTTTGGCTCTGACATAATATGTCATATCACTCACTACCGATACACGTATGTACATTTGAGGAATAAGATAAAGTGGTAAATGCAGTAAGTACACTTTACAGTAGTTTTCTGTGAGAGAGGGGTAACGTATTTTCTTAAAGAATTTTCATAGTCATTGCACAAGAGAATCAAGTCACTTCTTCATGCTTAGAATAGATAACTTTTTATTGTTAATTGAAATTACCAAAAGCAGTTGTTGCCGGTTCGCAGGTGCCTTACAGAGGGGGGAGGCTAGGACGGACGTTGAACCTTGCGAACGCAACACTTGCTCCAGTGGCAAAGCGTCACAACTACCTAATTTTGTTTTATACGAAATAAAACTCAACCGAGAAACAAATAGATTTGAATTTGCAATTCGAAGAAAGGCGGGATCATTGAGCTTCATAGCAATTTAATTTCGTAAACGTATAGGGCGTAAGCGCCGTCAAACGTTGCATTTAATTTCGTATTTTGGATTAATATAAATAAAGTGTGGATTTGTGCGCCGGTGCAAGCAACGTGGTAAGGTCGGGTAGGCTAGCCCTGGCTTCCTGGTGCGTCTTATATCAATTAAAGTGGATTGGCTCGCTAATTTATTAGGAAATCGGGCCAGCATGCTCACGCCACCCGCGCGTTATGTTGCTTTGGTGATAGGGTTACCAAACGTCGGTATTTGTAGACATGTCATGATTTTTCCTGGACATGTCATGTCCTGATGTGTCAGTATTTTTAGGCTCTTGTCACGATTGCGGCCGGACTTTGGAAC
The DNA here is from genome assembly GCA_914767545.1 of Sesia apiformis. Classification (NCBI taxonomy): domain Eukaryota; kingdom Metazoa; phylum Arthropoda; class Insecta; order Lepidoptera; family Sesiidae; genus Sesia; species Sesia apiformis. The sequence goes on along the minus strand of OU611970.1, from coordinate 5,586,478 downwards.
TGTCAGGATTTTTCGATTATGCAATAAAGTACAGAAACATGATTATTTTTTTATTTAAACAAGATCTTATGGCTTAATTAATAAATTTAGATATAAAATATAATATTCAATTTTAAATCACAATAATTAGTTTTTTCTTACTTGTAAGTTAAACAAAAATCTTTGGTATATAATTATAAACATATAATACAAAAGTCAGTCAAACAAAAATATACTCTCTTTGGCATATAATATAATCGATATAAATATAATAGATAATAATCATTACAATTATTTAACAACTATAATAACAACTTAAACACTTTTTAATGAGATTTTTCGTACTTTGCTGTTTAAAGTTGTAATTTCAAGTCATTAATATGTACTTCTTTTCCATTCGCGTTGAATCGATGAAACAGTTTGATTAAAGTCAATCTTTCGCCCTTCTTTAACACCAACCATCGGAATACTTTAAAATCATTTAAAGGCCTATCCACTGACCAAGTACTCAATGCTAGTTTGATACATATTTATAACGTATTGCTTGAAAATTTCCTGGTTTTTGCAAAATTTAGCAAGAAATATTGGCACAGAGATTCTATATGTCATACTTTTTATTCACGAGATCATTGAAATAATACTGATCCGCGGTAGAAGTATGCACCTCATTAGTGCCCTCACTTGTTATCACATAGGTGAGTATCTATGTAAGTACGTAGATCTTCGTAGGGGATATTATCTCAAAAACTTTAAGTAGTAAATTAACTTCGATGATATCAAGATTTAAGTATGTAATATTTATAATAGAAGCGCCTAGAAAATAGCTCACAGTTGTGAAATGGAAACTCAAATTAGTTTAACTATCTACTTAATTCGGTAAACATCACTTGTTATTACGACACAAGTAGAGGAGAGTACGGTGGACCATCTTCACCTTTGAAAAACCGACCCTGTGGAAACGTTTCAATTTTGCAAGCACGAAGTTACGGCAGATGTGTTTTCAAAATGCCAGTTGATTTTTCATATTGTTTTTATTGGGTAATCGACCTCCCACGTTTTACACTACGATATGGCGCAAGTATCCAACAAATCGATTAAATCGATAGAAGTATTGATTTGAATGTATGAACGATTATTTACTGAATCTAGAAGTGCGCCACTTTCCATGTAACTGGGTGTAGAAAATGAATACGTTATACTAATTTTTGTATGAAGGTGTGTAATGGGATGGGTCAACGCTGAATTGAATTTGAAGTTGTAAATATATATATATTATATATACATATATATGTATATAAACAAAGCTGCAGAGGAGCCGACAGGCCACCCTATATGGGCATGGGCATCCGCGATACATGTCAACATCAGTACAGAATGACAAACGTTGGCACATCTCCGACACACCTACCTATGGAGATTTAAGAATGTATTTGAGGAAAGGGTTGGAAAAACGGGGAGAGATATAATAGGATGGGTTGGGAATGCTCTCTGGCTTATCTCACTCACTTCCGGACACGTACGTACATTGGAAGATTTATCGGATTTATATATATACGTACATTAGGATGGATAGGAGGATACATTGTACGTACGTACAAATTGATAAATACAGTACCTTTTGCTCTAGTCTTTTGCGAGCGAGGGCTAGTAGTGTGCTTAGCGGCTTCGGATTTGCACCGTACACCCCCCCCCCCCCTTCTTTAATTTTGGTTCTTGTAAATCATTACTTGTAATTTACCAACCATTTTGGAGAATCACCCGAAAAAAATATAAATCCTAGGAAGATACAGGTCGCCATAAACAACAGTTAAAGCCTATGAAACTTTCAGGAGGCACTGAAATGCAGTCTGTCAAATGCAGTGCATCGCATTATTGCTCAATCCATACATTATGTATGCTCTAATGCTGTATACATTTGGAAACACTTCAGTTTCAGTTGTTGACGTATGTGCCTGAATCACTTTAGCGGTTGTTGACTGAAACAGATATTTTATTTAACAGTTTTTGTGTTGATTTTGCCATAGATTAAAAGGAGTTAACATGTAGATTTGACCGTCGGGGCTCAAGTTCATATAATATGTTCATATGCTGTCATATAATATGTTAAAATATTTATCAAAAAAATTTGTAACTAGCGACGTGTTTTGAATAAACAATTTCATAGTAATAGTTTTTATACACTTTCTTTATTCTAAAAGGATAAAGGGTATATCTCTCTAGAGGACTAATATTGGCTGAATGTGCCTAAAATAGAGGTAGAAAATTCTATCGAATGTTGTTGAATCCAAGTTCAATCGAGTAAATCGAGCCCGATGACCCATAATGATAGCACTATCTCAGAGGTAGGTAAAATCTATACCCTCGCAGTCTTTGAAGTCCTTTAACGCTACGGACCTACTTATGAGGGCTAGTATTAATAGTCAGGAAAGCTTACTTATACTGGGAATACTTGCATGGACAACAGTGACCGTTAGGTTGTTTACCACCTTTTGATCAATCAATCGATATCAGTCTATAATGTACTGCTACATGGCACAGGCCTCCCGTTGAAATTTGGGTGTTTGTGTCACAAATAGTCATAATCTACCACGTGGAACCAGTGATTGATGATTTTTTAAATTCTCGAGTAAGCAGGTTTCCTCGTGATGTTTTCTTTCACTGCCAAGCGAGGTAATTGAAACTTCGTACTTAACTCGAATGTGAGTGGAGGCTATCATCCCTAGGCTTTCCCAGGTTTTCATTATCCCCAGGCTATCACTACCGAAGAGCGCTAATAGATTGCCACCTTTACTTATTTTTGTTTTAATCTATGAGCTCCCAAGTTGGTCCAATGTATGAGTTTCAGCAGAATTTACAATTACTTCATATGTGGACTGAATATTTTAATTTTAATGCCTGACAACACTTTTGAAGTTACAATGTGTAATAATTTTGTTTGGTATATTTTATTATTGGTTCGATCAATGTTTATTTTTGTTGAGTTTTTATCAATAGCATTAATATGACATACTATTTGCAGATTCCTGAAATACCGAGTGATAGTAACTACAAGGCTCTCACAAAATGTTAAAAGGCTTCGCTCTAGACCTAAAAAGCGATGGCGGCAAGAGCTTGCTCTTCATTTTAAGACTGATTGAAAGTACAGGACAGAGTTGAGTGGAAGGAAAGGCTTTGCTCAGCAGTGGCACAGTACAGGTTCGTAATAATAATAAAAATCTCGACCAGCCTTGAGAGCAACCTGAGGCGATTGGTTTTCCGTGACGGCTGGCTTTTAGTGAAGATGTAGAAGGCGGCACTGCTCGATACCGCGCATACCGTCCGCAGGTTTCTGTCTCTAGGGCCCCGAGTCCCGGACAACTGTGCATCCGCCGGTGGTTATACCGTCTCTCCCTCATTTAGGCTCACCGGCGGAGAGACGAAATAGTCAGGAACCAGTTTGTAAATAATCATTTTGGAATTTGGAAATGGAATAATATAAATTCTATTAGAATATGGAATATTACAAATTTCTTTCTAAAATTACACTTATCTGTTTTCTTGATATATTATCAATCAGTTTCGAGGTTTATTTAATAGTTTCAAAATTAAGACTGTGTAAAATTAATTAAAAAATCCAAAATAAATTTTGGTGTTGAATAGGGCTCGTAAAAGTTTACACTACAACTTTTGTCTATACACTTTTGGAAACTGTACAAAAAATCAGCCTTGTGGTGTCAGCCGACAACCTCTTCCCGCGGGTGTCGTACAAGGCGACTAAAGGATAACAGAGCCCTTACCACAAGCCCTGAGGATAAAAGAGTGTACTCGCCAACCCGCTTGTCCGGGTTTCTAGCCCAATAGTCATGGGTATTCGAGCTTTTTATCCGGGTGTGATGATTTTACAAAGGACATTCCAAGTACATAATGGACGAACGATATTCCGTCTCTACGTTGTCCAACGCTTTATTTATTTTCCTGGGTTGAAATTAGAATGTTTTAATATGCTGAATACGTTAGTATACGCCATTTATGAATACTTTAAGCTTTATAAATAACATTTATCAATAAAAAAGTGCTTATAATACGAAAATACGCACCTCAAAATATGTATGAACTGCGAACTCACGCTCATTCAAATTGATTCATTCAGATTATTTTTTTTTATATAAAAAAGGTGTTTTGTTACCAGTCATTGATGTATGCAGGTCCCTTGTAGAATGAAGGTCGCTGTAAGAAGGTCAGACGGTCATGTGTACATGGATAAATAGATAGATATTCTTCTTCTTCTTCTTCTTTTTCAGCCCTTGGACGTCCACTGCTGGACATAGGCCTCACCCATTGTCCGCCATTTAGACCTATCGGCAACGACCTGCATCCAGCGGGTGCCCGCAACCTTTATGAGGTCGTCTGTCCATCTAGCAGATGGACGTCCTCGGCTAACGAAATAGCTTTAACGATTCTTCTAGGCGGAAACCTTTGGGTGGTAAGGTGGAAATTAAAGACAAACAAAGACAGACTATGCGTGTTCCGTAATTAGTCACACATTTTTTTTTTTTTTTTTTTTTCTATTCTGAAATTGATAAGACGCAAATCCCGAACGTCATGCCGGTCTGTGCCGTGTGACGTAAACCGCCCTCTAAACTATTTTCAAATGTGTTTTGTTTATTATTCTATTACAACCAAAATGTAATAGGTATGTTACATATGTGTACCGCACAACAAAAGACGTATGTATCTATGTATTTATTTATATGTATATATATGTAATTAAATTTAAATATTATGTTCGCGTCATTTAGTCTTATATTTTATTTTTATTTTCAGGCCGTATTTAGTGCTCCACTGACGGTCAGTACTGACGATCGTTCGTCCGTAGCTACTGTATCGTATCACTATAGAATTCAACTATTGTGTTTAGTAGCGCACTGACGGCGTACTATACGGTAGCTACGGAGGACCGACGTCAGTACTGACCGTCAGTGGAGCACTAAATACCGCCTTACTGTTATTGCACGTACCGTACCACCTCTGCATAGCCCAAAGGTTGATTTGGAGATAATGCTTCAAAGTATTGAGTCCGCCTTTTGTCACTCTATCCAATAAAGAATAAGTGGCTAGATAAGATGAGGGAAAGTGGTGATTCTTGGAAGTGGCCTCTCTCCAACAGTAGAGAGACGTAGGTTGTTGGTACCGTTTAAGTGAAGACTTCCCTAATTGCCGAAGTTGTGGAATAATTGAAGATGTCCATCGCTTGTTGGTTGAGTGTTCCTGCAATGAACCTGAGAGGAAGGCTCTGGTACGGACTTCAAATTTGAACAGGTGTGATGTAGGGATGTTCCATAAAATTCTGTCTGAACCAACATCGAATGCTGCAAACATTCTGTGCGACATTGCGCGGTGACAGTGAGTTAAGTAGGGATTGAAGAAACATTGTAACCTTTAGGATACAATGGAGCTGACAAAAGTGTGAAAGCCCCTAAATAAAATAAAAAGAGAAAAAAAAGTGATTATTCGGTTAAAATAACTAAAGATTGGAAGTTACTAATTGAAACTTTGATTATCCAGTACTTAATTTTCCACAGTTTTCGTGAAAACCTCGTGTTGTAAGATATGGAGAAATTGTGTCACCATCTTTCAAATGATTCTTACTACCATTACAATATAGCCTTGTCGTTAACATAATGTATATGTATAATATACTCCACGTGCGTACCACATGACATGATATCTACAATACCGTACTTCATAGCTACCTTCACCTATTTAATAGTAGTAACGTCCAATCTCACAGCCGATTGGGCGCGCCCGACCGACCGAGTTACCCTTTACTTGCGTAAGTAAAACCATTAGCTTTCCAAATGTGGGGTACCGAAAAATGCTTAGGTTCTCTTGGACTCACCGAATCTGTAATACGACAGTGTTGCCATAATGGGCAAAGGCGTAGAAATCTTCGAATCATTAAGATAAAGAGACTCGAGTATTTCTATAATACGTATAATGAGAAATGACAAAATATGAGTTCCTTCAACTCGTTATACAAGGCAAGATCCAGGACAGGAGGAGGCCCGGAAGGTGAAGATCATCCCAACTATAGAAATAATGTCAGTAGTACGACAAGAGCACTCTGTCTATTTTTCTAGCTGTAGTTTCTAAAGTACAAATAGCCTTCGCTAGAAACATAGTCAACCTTCGCTAGAAGATGCCTCTGCAAGAAAAAGTCGGAAGTAAAACGTAGTAATGTGTTTTAGGAGTGAGTGAGTGAGTGGAGAGTATAATTGAATAAAGGAATCCCCTATATATACCCGTATAAAGAGAAAATATTTAGTCAAAACTCTAGTTCTTAAAATTAGCTTTAAAGTAACTCAATCATGTTTTTTTATAATTCTGTATTTTGATATAGTTTGAACGAAGATTAACGAAAGCATCGTATTAACTTTTAAGTTCTCATAGTGCAATAATCCAATAATCCTTTATAGATAAATGTTAATTTTTCTCAAAAATAATTACTAGTTTTGACACAGTTTCTCCAAATAAACTCAACTATCATTAATAATTCGTAAACCATGTAACACGTTGTAGAATATTGTGCGAGTCCATTGTAATATTTAATACAGTGTGAAGGCAGCCTCTGATATTTGATTGTCCAGTGACACAGTAAAGACAAGGTGCAAAAAAGGACGTGAGTGACCGATAAATACATACATGGTGTTCACATTTGACGTAGATGATAATTAAAGTATCAATCAATTTGATTGTTGTTTTTATGACACTCAAACTGTCTGAATCAAACATGTTTGAAGATTTGTGTCTCGTGTTAGGTTCAAACAGCTCCACAGTCTCGAAAGCTCTTTCAAGTATGATCAATTTTATTAAATAAGATTTGTGATTGACACATTATGTATAAAAGGAAAAAATAATGAAACTACCTTTAACTTCATTATGTAATTTTCTCTCTTACTAGCTTTATCTTGCTTTTTATATTAAGGTATTTGTAATAAACAAGTATGCGAAGCCTTGTCTAAGGCTGGGAGCAAACAGAAAGAGGTTATTCTTAATTAATCATCCTGTATGAATTATATTTGTGTAGCATAAGGCGGTGTATAGACACGACAAAGCTGCTTGTTGGACAATGGGCTACAAGAGACATAATTCGCAAATCGGCACAAGCTCTCGCGGGGTGATAGTGTACGGACGGTGGAAAGTATTAGCTTATTAAGAACCCATTAAGCCAATTGTTATGCGAGCACCAGACTTTTTACTTAGTATCTACTACCAATTTCGTGGACAACGTAACTTTTTACAGTCTTTTTACACTTTTTTTACAGTAAATACATAACAAAACTTATGATATTAAATTAGTGTTTCTTTCTATTAACTAATAAGTTGTGTATACAGTATGCTTAAGTTTTTTGTCACAAACACTTCCAAAATTAGCGTGTAAAATCTTTTAAGATATTAATTAATTAAACTTAAGTATAAATGTTACCACCAGATTACAAACGAAAGAATGTTAAATAGATATGTAACAGATCGCTAAATTTTAAAATAATATATTGACTTTAAATTGTAGTATTAAAAGAGTATAGTAATTAATTCTTATATAAACATCGTTTAGTCCTAAAGTTACTAAGTGCATATTACTAGGAAAGATTGTTATAGTACTTTCATCTTACGAAGGCGGATCACGTTTTGTAGTGGTTGTGCTTGTACATGTACATTGTTTTAGTGTGTGTAAACTTGAGAACGCCACGAGAACATGTACACATGTGTATTGAAATGTACAATGTACATGTATTAGCAGAATCACCACTCAGTGCAATCCTCCTTTGTGAGATGAAACGACTATACTATTAAATTTCTTAAAATCTTTTACGCATTTTCGGTCCCGTACTTTTGTTCTGCTGTACATTTCGTCTGACTATCCGTCATAACTCCACAATGTGGTCAAACCCCTCATTGTCCATCTATAAGAAAAAATACAGGATTAAGCCTTTCAATCCATTCTGTCATCTCCAGTTGCCGCGAACATATTTTTTTCACGAAAATTAGGTATGAATAAGTGGGCACGAATCTCTGGACAGTGTAGAGGTGAGATATGTGTATCTCGAAATATCGATAAAACAAAAAGGAAAAGTTATAAGATAATTACGTAACTCTACTTCTTTCTTTGTTTTGAATAAAAAGAGCGGTCTATTAACAATCTTTTGTTGTAAAAATTCGAATATTTAGATACATATATATACTTATTTCAGTCGTCCTAAATATAAATAGAATGAGTTGTTAATAAGTTAGTTGCTTCAGCTGAGATCGTTGGATAGGGCGCAGTTGGATTTCTTCCTACCAGTCAACTTTCAGATTGTAGGTACCTGTATTCACTTTATATAAATGAGAGATCGCCTCTGTACTTACATGTATTGTTTGTAGGTACTGACGACCACCATGGTTATATGATACAATTCACAATAAAAAGATCACAAAAAAATAATTTCAGCAGCAAACTGTAATGATTCATGATATGTTCCTACTTAGTACAAATTATAAAAAATAATACCTAACGTTTTTTAAATATTATAAATTCATACAAACTAAAATTTATCCTTACCATACCACTAAATGCACCATATACTATATATACTATATACGTTTATACCATCTCTGTCCACGTCTGGATACAGATCTCTCCCACGGCTCGCCTTCACGCATGATCATTTATGTGATATAAAATTAAATTTACAGTTAAAAAATAGATTGGTATTGAAGTATAAATTTGGTCGATAATTTAATAATGTATCGATATAGGTTGTAGACAACACTAGTGCACAAAAAATACGGATATGTCGCAAAATATGCGAAACCAGCAAGGTGCTCACAGTCTTCGAGTGACCACCGGGTATTTTGAGCTGAAAAAAATGAACATGAACACAAAAATGAACAACATAACAATTGCATAGAATGATCGATTGCCAATATGCACTTTGGTTGAGTGACCGTAGATTAAATGTGAGCCTAAGGGTAGCTTAGAGAGGAATGGGATTTTATTTATTTACTTCTGAAGTAAGTAAATAATTGTGGAAGTCAAATCAAAACTATTAACTTCTCATTATTATATTGTAAATTATTTATAATCTAACTATTTAGTTTGAATTACTCCGATAATTCCATAGATAAATAAATTTAACGACAATTAACAAGATAATACTCGTTGCAAAGAATCTTAGGTATCTTAGGTGCAAAGAAACTTTATTCTCATTAAGACATTGTCACTTACATGAGAACTTAAAAGCTAACATAATAAAAGATAAATAGTCGTACAAGTCCGATGAATGAAAGCTACAGACTATAAACAAAATCAACGTTTAAATCACAGCGACTAAAACTAATATAATTGTAATTTTAATAATAATTACTAAGCATATTATTCAAGAATAGTCTAACAACAATGCTTAGCTAATCTAGTCTTTAGCACGCTAAAAGAGGGAACATTTTTTAAATCAGACTGGAGATTTTATTCTATAATTGTGCATACGTGATCATTTTCTTTCCATAACTAGACCTAGTCTTTGGTAAATTTAAATGGCTAGCTCGGCGAGTTATACTTTATAGTTTATATGTCTGACCTTGTTTCATTAGTATTATTTCTGAATGTATTTTTTTTATTTAGAAGTTTGTAATGTGTTTTATCTTATGAATAATTATCGAAATAAAATTGATAAAAGGTCAAAGATGGTCTGAGTCTGTCTTGGTAATAATACCAACTACAGTCTTTACTATTGAATGAACTACCCCGTCTATCAACTATCCAGCAACAATATTAGATGATAAAAAGAACAGATACGCGTTGTGAAGAAAATAAAATAAAAGCATGTCTCTTTCAAAAAATATTATCATTAAGTGAAGGAAAACGTCGTTAGGAAACTCACTTACTTGAGTATAATAAAACAAATCCGGCGTCGTGTTTATCCACCAAGCCGCACTGGGCCCGCATGTGTATTATGGTCTGAAACTTCCCAATGATACCATTAGGACGTTTGAGGCCATAATCCATGTATACCAAGGCGAGGCCTGTGCCCTGCAGTGGGAGGTTATAGGCTAATATTGATAACCTATTCCTTAAAAATATTAACAGAAGTCGTGTTCACAGTAACTTATCCCCGATTGTGACGCGTTGACCGCTGTATGTTTGCACGCGTGCTTAACATACACGGCGACTGCTCAGACACCATTTTATATAAAATTCCAATTCGAGTCTTTTCACAACACATTAAGGTTAATTTTAGTGCTAACAAATGTAATTAATAAGGTTGTTAAACGAATGTATTGTCATTTATTATCTCTTTCTTCGGTACACGTGTCCATTGATGCGTGTGTTATGGAGTGTTTGGATCGCTGTTAAACTGTGTTTGAGCTGTAATTTATTATCATGTATATCAAATACGTGTTTAATTTTATCGAGAGGGTGGCCCAGTATAAAGTATTTATGAGCGTTTTACATTTTTTATAATAAATTAAAGGTAAAAAAAGTACTTATTAAAAACAATTTATTTTTATTATAAAATGCGCCAACATAATGGGGCTTAATTACATTAAATAATAGTAATGACTTCTATGTTTATTTTCTTCATTTTAGTGCATTTTATTTAATAAAAGCTTGTTTTTAAAATGTTTCTTTTACGTTTAATTTATTTACGTACTTTTTAGTGTTTTAAGTTGCAGAAACTTCTCAACCTATGCATTTTCAGCAAAGCACATATTTCGTTTGATTTTGATTTTGGGTTTGATTTTGTAGTTTCGCTTCTCCTACACCGACCAATGCTAACGATGCTAATCTCGCCGAACTAACCAATGTCACTAACTTTTTGTCATCTTTAGTGACTTTTTGTCATCAAAATTGCGAACCCATCACAACGAGCCCAAACACAACATTCGCCGTTCCATAGAGTTCCACAAATTGCTGGTCTTCTTAGCTGCAGCATCAGGTTAAGGTCATGACACTCGGATGTTGTCACTAAAAGTATGAGCCAATTAAAAGGAGCCCAAAACACGACGTGTCTACTGTTCACCGTTGAGGAGTTCCATAGTGTGCTGCAATGCGCACTTTTTTTTTATAGACTAGTGGGCGGATGAGCAAGCGGTCCCACATGATGGTAAGTGTTACCACTGCCCATGGACACCTGCAACACCAGGGGGTATGCGGGCGCGCTGCCGACCTTACAAAATCCTATTCACAGCTCTCTTGAAGAACCCCATGTCGTAGCTTAATGGAAAGACCTCTTGAGACAGTTCGTTCCACAGCCGGTTTCCGGTTCGCGGTATAAAATTATTTTTGGACCGAACAGTGCGCGACACCTCCGTATCGAGGAAATGCGGATGGACCGCACTTCTGTGACGGGAGGTGCGGTTGTAGAAACCCGAGGTGGCAATTATGTTAAACAATTCTTCAGAGCATTCACCATTGTACAGGCGGTAGAACACAGAGAGAGACGTAACGTCTCTCCGAATGCTGAGGGATTCTAAACCGCCCGTGAGACTGGGATCGTCGACAATACGAATAGCACATCGTTGGATGGAGTCAAATGGGTCCAATTGATATTTCGGTGCGCCGGCTCACACATGAGAGCAATACTCCATATGGGGCCTCAACTGAGTTTTGTAAAGCATAAGGAGTTGCCCAGGGGTGAAGTACCGCTTCGCTCTGTTCAGCACACCGAGCTTTTTGGAGTCCATTTTGGCCTTATTTTCCAGATGACTCCTAAATTCGACTTTGCTGGAGATGTCGACACCAAGGATCCCGATACTCTCCGAGATCTTAAGAGGTATGCTCGAAAGCGAGGTGCTACAACAAAAGGGTTTTTTTTAGCGGTGAATGCACAGACTTGCGTCTTACTGGGGTTGAAATCCACTAGGTTCAGGGAACCCCAAATCGAGACTAGATCTAAAGAATCTTCGATTTCAGACACAAGTTCCACTTCGACCAGAGGGATGTTGGCGCAGCCCCTGTACAAGGCGTCTCCAGTACTGTCATCTGCAGCATCAGGTCAAGATCATCAGATTATAGTATTGTCATCGATTTTATATACATGTATACAATTTCAAGGCCACTCTACTAGTACTAGTTAAAATCGACTTGCAAGATTTGACCAAAACAAACATGTGAAGTTAAATATAAACTTGTAATAATAATAAAATACTCGTACTTATAAAAATATACTTAGGGTCATTTGCGACATACATATATCCTATATCTAGCATTTAGGATTTGCTAGAATGAACTTAGACTGTATAATTGAGAATCTTAAATATAACCATACTATAGCGTATATCAACTAATGACTTGGATATAGACCTCTCCCAAAGTTCGCTATACATACAACTTTCCACTACTTCAATTGATTAGTTCACCTTGCCGACGGGCGTCCTACACTCCCCTTCCCGGTATGTAAATATATGTATTTTGAAAATGTCCTAAGTAATCAATTTGGTCTACAGCACAATACTGCAAAACGCGTCCACTGCAGAAAAATGAAAAAAATGCCACCCAAAAATATAATTACGTGCGCTACTGTTCAGGTATTAGGCAAGAAAATTGTCGTTAAATTCGCATTCTAATTCGTGACCAGTGGTGCAAAACTGGACAAAAATATAATAGACAAATGGCATTATACACCTTTATTTTCCTGGGTGGCAGGATTAAAGAAGAATAAGCGTTCAAGTGGTCATCGAGTATTTATTTAAAGGATTAACCGGATTTAAGTTGCCATTTAGTTCGTCGCTTCTTGTCCTTTTAGAAGGATTTTGTTAGGAAGGTATGTTTATTTAAGTAATGGACATGTTCTTATATGATTATTCTCGTCATTATAAAGGATGTAGGATTCGATATATGCATGCTAACTGATTCATGTAACTAAACCTTTAATAACACTCTAATTGAATAATGAGAAGTACTTTGATAACTTTTAATAAATAAATCTGGACATACGATCATTATTTATGTAGTGTTAATAGTATAATTTTTATCAAGGATCGTGTGTGGTGGCAAGCCTTGTGAGAGCCCTATATCCGGCAGTGGAGTGACATAGGCTGATGGTAAGATAAGGTAAGTATAGAGATGTAAACAGTACAAAAACAGAGCTCCCAAAATTTCAATTCCGACTTCAGATTAAATTCGAGTTTTAAATCACCCTAAATCAAATTATGTGAGGCACATTCTTTTGAGTATGCATAGTGTCTCACTAGATTCCATATAAATCAATAACGCCACAATCAGTGACCCACAATAGGATTCCCTGTGTCGTGAGTCCAGAGACATACAGTGACAAACTCAAACACACACCCGGACCCGAACATACATTTGTCTCTTCTTTTTTTATTAAACAAATTTATGTCCAACCGGGGATGGAATCCGGGACCATTTGCACAGCAAGTAGGGTCCAAGTGCACAGCACAGCAAGTAGGGTCCAAGTGCACAGCGACTGCGCCAATCGGTCGGTCAATACACCAATGCTTAAAATTATTGTGCAAATATTCATTGTCATACATCATATATTATTTGTAGATATGTCACAAATTCATATAGATATTTGGTATCAAATTCATATTTATATATCAGAAAATCTTATATTTAATCATAATGTTAAAATAATCGATATATTAAAATTTCTCCAAAATGTAAAAAAACAACTTTGACTAGAAGCTAATCATAAAAAAATGACAATCTAGATTTCCTTACATACCCAATACTTATTAGGAAATACATAATTGGCATTACAACAGAAAATGCAAAGAATAATATAAACCGCAAAGTATCCCTCATAATATAATTGTAACCGACGTAACATTTAAAGATGACATTTAAGTATGTTCTTCGTTTCAATCTCATAACGAAGATTAATGTTCAAAATTGCAACAATTGTGCGGATATTCGTCAATGCACAGAAAAATTTGCAAAAGGAACGGCGCTAACTTTCAGAAATGATAATCCCCAAGGAATTGTAACCCTTCTCCAGTATACGACATATTTAAGATTCAAAGTATTTTCTATTTTTGTCCACTTAATTCTTGAATGGACCATTGTGCATATGCAATGAACAGGAAGTTATGGAGACCAATTGTCTATGCTCCAATGGTCATCTTTTATTTCTTTTATTAGCATAAGAATATGAGTGTAATTTATGAAAGAAATTTTTGAAATATGTGTATTTCTGGCTCGCTGTTTAATTTTTTATTAACTTTACCACTGAATTCTCAAACGCTTTTGAAAGGGAATTCCTGCTTTTAAGTGAGTCAAGACATGAGTGAAATATGTTTTTTTGTATTCGACTTTTCGTTGAAACTTCATATTACCCGATGTATCACATATCCCCGTGTATTAGATAATACGAAGTGTAATATATAATACTTGTGATATACATATGTATACTAATTAAAACCCACTACAAAATCTACCTAGAACTACTTTTTCACTCAAAACTTATGAGAGAAACATCGTTTGATAAATATTTGAAATACAGCTACATTTTCTACATATCTATGTACGTCTATGTACTCGACTACATAGATGTACAATTGTACATATATAGGTATATAAGACGTTTTACCGCCGTTTACCCTCATATTATTGAGTATTGAGTATTATGTATAAATGGATAATTGGTCGTAAAATGTCACGCTAGCCAGTGATTTATTCACCAATCTTACCACCTAGCCACGTCATGCTCTCGTCTCGATAAGGTGTCGTTATAAGAATACATTATTATTATTAAATATTTATTCTTATGATTTTGTGCTATTGTTGGTAGAATAAGTATATATCTATGTATTTGTATAGAGATTATTAGAGGTACCATTATTTTATTGCACCATCTACCTCTATTCGTCAACAGACTTCTCCGTAGCACCCAAAAGTTGCCTGGAAGAAATCGCTTCAACGATAAGGCCGCTTATTGTACTTCTAAATTTTTATTATTGTGTTTCCCTTCTGTATGTTTTGATGTACAATAAAGTATATCTATCTATCTAAGACTTGAATGCAACTAAATCAACATACAGATAAGAGGGTTGAGAGAAAGGGCTTATTACACCCTGGAGTAGACAGAAAAACCGAGAATGTTGATAAACGAAGTACACATATGAGCAGTATATGCAGGTATATTTTTACAATTGGGAAATCCACTTTCGTCTCTTTTGTTGTTGAATAACGAACTTAAAAATATTAACTTTGAAATTTATTTATTAGAAATACTTATATTTAATGCAATTATTCATTCATTATTATTATTATGTAATATCAACGATTCCCAAACTAGGTGAGGCCTATATCTTGCTATGAGGGCTTTTACATAGGAAAACGCATAGTTCGGTACATTCGATCTCATTCGATTGCTTTGTTATTGCAATATTTAATAATAAATTAATCAAATAATTAAAAAATGATGCAGACTACCAATAAAACAAATGAACTAAATTATATTTTAAAACATGTTTTGATAAGTTAATTACGGACAAATTAATGAAGTCATACGTCATAGAAACTTAATAATTTTCTGCGTCACAACAAAGAAGTTATGTGACGAAAGAAATAAACAGGCAAAAGGCGCTAAAAATACAAACATTGAATCACAACCACACACAGTTCATCGGCACACATTTCTTGTACTTTTTTTCTGTCATGAGTGTCATGACTCAGTTTTCGCGAACAGTGCTAATATGTATCTCTTTATCATGCAAATTCGACTTTTCCGCCAAAATTTAACTGTGTCAGTCAAACAAAAGAATAATAGTGGGTTTGTTGGGATTCATTTTTCGCACTTTTTAGAATCGGTGTCACAAGGATTGAGAGTATGTAAATTAGCTAGGTCACTGTCTTCTTTCTTTTATACGTCAAAATAAGTTGGATGTTTTTCATAAGTTGAAAAGTAGGACGTCTTGTCATGAATATTTGGAAAATCGTAGTGTTAAGTGAATTGGAATCTGGAATCTGACGAATTACAAACTAGCCCTTTTTCTTGCTATTCAATAGTTTGTGACAAGTAAGAAAAAGACCATTTAATTAAATCTAATAAGGAGCATTATAAAAGTATTTAATATACAATTTTAATACACAAATGAGATGAACAGAATATAAAATTTTACTTAATGTAATGTACGTAATAAGTTTGATTTTTTCAATTATTAGTGATTGTAGGTTTACTGAGGACTACTTGGAAACATTAAAAACGCAGTCCCACGCTTTTGTTTGATTATCACAAATATTACGCACAAACAATACTTTGAATTTTAATATACCTCCTTACTATTCTGAAGTCCTAAATATTTATAAAAATAATTGTCATAAGGCGTGGAAAGAATATTTTGATGAGCTGTCTCGAGAGAATGGTATATGGTATAAGAAGTATTCAGTCCGAGCCGCCTCATATACCGTGGTTTTTGGAGTCTAAATTGAATAGGAACCTGGTTGTCATAGCTTTCAGGTTGCGGTCTGGGCATATGCTACTAAACGGATTTGATTTTCTTATAAAAAAAAATAATTCCCCTAATTGCTAAAGATGTGGTACAGTTGAAGATGTCCAACACTTGTTGGTGGAGTGTTCCCGGACCGAACCTGAAAGGAAGGCTCTGATAGAGACTCTAAATTTGAACAGGTGTTATGTAGGGATGTTCTATAGAATTCTGTCCGAGCCAACATCGAAAGCTGTAAACATTCTGTGCGAATTTGCAAGTCGCTATCAGGGTCATAGATAAATTAAGATAGATACTAAGGTAGTTAAGTAAAAAAAAAAAAAAAGGTAGACAGATAGACGTAATTATAGTATAGATAGATAGTGAAATTGTAACTGTACGATGGGGCTGACATACACAACAGTGTAAACCCTTAAATAAAATAAAGAGTTTTTGAGTTTTTTTTATTAAACTATCACTATTACAAAACGCACAATTCTTATAAATAAATCAAACAAAAATTCAACTTCACTTCTCGAGTTCCCGCCAAAAAAAGTCCTGGTGATACCTTAAAACTATACAGAGGCGATGCAGTAGATGCAAGAATAATGTAATAATGCATAATAATCATAATGCACCTTATTATGTTTATAATGAAATAATTATTTAATCATTTGACTTTTATTGAATCAACTCACATTAATCGGTCGGGCGAGTTCACGAGAGTTCAGTGAAAGGGGAAAATCGTTGCTTTTCTCTGCATTTCCTTGTTCCGTCGCACGTTTCGCTTCCGAGGTTAACGGCCTCAGGGAAATCTTAAATCTTGAAACGAAAACTATAGCTAGTTATAGCTACTTAGGTTACCTATGACTTCGTTTATGCAACATTTGGAATAAAAAGCTGCACAGATTGTGCCCGATAAGTAAACTTTAAAGCACATAAACACATGAGTAAAGGTGATGATGAGAGATGGTGCGATTTGGGCGGTGGAAGATGCACGCTGCAATCCCAAAACCGTTGGGCGCACTCGACTTTCCAAGTTACAGAAGACGCCAGCTTTATTTCCCACTTTATCTTATTCCCCCAATGTACGTAAGTGTTTCGGTAGTTGGTGACATATGCCAGACCCCATTTACATCCCATCCCTCACCATTATCCCAACTCTTTTTCCAAATCCATTTCAACACCTTCAAAGGTAGGCAGCGCATGCGGGTGCGTGCCAACGTTTGTCAATCTGGACTGAAGTTGGCATGTACCACGGAATTCCATGGGCGATAGTTACACTTACCTGCCGGCTTATTTCTATATAAAAAAAATATAGTTCAGTGAAGTTCTAGAACTGTTTATTGTAACATATTCATGAAGTTCGCATCATAATCATGATGAGAAATCCTGATCAGGTTTATATATAGATGATGCTTGAAACTACGGAAAACTGCACATTACAGGCGAGGCTAAATTAAAGTAGGGAAATGATACTGCATCGAATGGGATCAACCACGTGGTTGTTTCGATATGGTAAGAACAAACCAATGTTCAGAAACTTTAGTTCTTAGGTGACACGTTCAGGTTTCAAGATTTGTAAGAAAAATTACAAATATAATCACAAACGGAAAGATACCAACCTAATTTATTATTAACAAAATTATGTTTTGATATAATAAATGTATGTATAATTCATACTGAACATTATGGCATCAGTATGTATACCTACCATGTATCCATTACTAGGTCATGGGTAAAATTGTGAGAAATGTGTTAAATTTTCATAATAAATCACCCCCTAAATAACTGCCAAGTGGAAGTGTGTTTTTAGGCCAATCTTCAACGTATGATTAGCTATTACTGAAGCCTAATAAGAATTAAATGCATACGGAATCATCTAATGCCACGCTAATAAAACACCTTAAAATTAAATTTTATTAAATCTAACAATTACCACCATGTTTTCACCAATGTTTTCTCCTCACCACCCAAAGATTGCGTGGAAGAGATCGCTTTGTCGATAAGACCGCCTGTTGTATTTTTCGTGTTACTTACTTAAATTGTCTTTTTACAACATGCAAGGGTGTAAAATAAACAGTTCATCTATACATCTACCTATCTATCAATTACTTTTACTTGTAATAACTTCAGTAAACATAAAAAACAAGTAAATAATAAACAAAATATGTACAAGATTATTAGTACCTGCAAGTAAATTACTAAGAAAGTAATTAAAGAATACTCGGTTTCATTCAAGCGCACACTCCTCAATGATGTTCCGATGTCCATACTAAAAATAGAAAGTGGGACAGGATACGCTAGTATACTATTATACCAACCATACACTAGGCGACTAGGCTGTATGCAGATAGGGTGCACGATAAAATACCTCTTCATTCTTTCTCATTATTCATGTTACGCTGTGTCGTACGTGAGAGAGATAGCAATACTAATCTCATAATCTACTCATTTGAATATGTCAAGTATTTTATAATACATGCATGCGAATTAAGTAACGATTGTCTTAGCAGTTTGTTGTTAAAAGTAATAGAGCTATTTATTTATAATAATACCATTTTTTATGGAAGAAAGATGGCAGATGAGCGCAACGGTAAGCACCTGACCAGCACCTGATGGTAAGTGGATACTCTCGCCCATAGACATCAGTCCAGAATGACAAACGTTGGCACGCCCCCGGATGCACTGCCTACCTTTGTGGATATAGGAATGAATTTAACGAAAGGGCTCAGAAAATGGGAAGGGATAGGATGGGAATGGGCTCCGGAATATCTCACTCACTACCGAAATACGTACGTACATTGGGGAAATAGAAGAAAGTGGGAAATGTACATTTCAAGGTACGCACCCAGTGCACTCTCCCCCTCCTATAACCATTCTTATCGTGGGTAAACCCACTCTGAAAACTCCGAGGCACCCCCTTGAAGGCAGCGTAATGCGACCTATGCCGACTGCAATACCTATGAGAGGGTTCCGAATGTGTGCATAACTTAAAAAAAGTAAGGAATAAGCTACGGAAATTTATGTGATTATTGTTACTGCTTTCTAATGTACTTATAACATTTTTTTACAATAAGACCGTGAGTACAAAGGCGAACTTTTTCCTAGAAGGAATCTCTCCCAGTCAATCTTAGAGTAACCGAGAGGAGTTATTTATTAAGAAGCAGGCTGTACATATTATTATAATAGGAAATACTTCATATATTTGTAAGACAGATTCTCTCACTTCCACCTATTTTTAACCCCCATTAATAATAAGGTGGTATTTGTGGGCAATGTCAGATGTAATTTTAATCTTTTGAGTTCGGTTGCAACATACATATAACTTAAACAATCTGTTCATAGAGAAATACGAGCGAAAACCATGTACCCATGTACGTATGTAAGAACAAAATGAAATAACGTTGACAAATTTGCTTGTCTCATCGAAGTGTACATTCTTTTTCAAAGACACATTTCAAATATTTTGTTCTTGTTAATTGTTGTGTGGACCGATTGTAGAATAGCACCACCGATGAGATACTCTTAAAAGGCGACTAAGGGATAAGAAAGCCGCTAACACAAGAGCTGAGGAACTACTCGTATATCGCCCCTGAAAGAGTGGACTCATCGACCCGTTTGGGCAGCGTGGTGTTTTAAGGCCACATATCCCTTATACACAAGGAGATGAGACAGTGTATTACAGTGACAGACGGTGATACTGAAAGGGCTGTTAGCAACCTTGTAAATGGATTCTATCCGAATGTGTGTGTGTCTTTGTAAAACAATAAAATATTTGAAGATGTTCCAAATAGCATCATGCAAGTGTCATTCACAATAGTTTGCGTGTTTGTATCTTTAATTATACAATGTGTATTCTGATCACGGCGCTTGGCATCCGTTTTGATGTAATACATTAATTAGTTGTGTCATTACCATATGAGGTACTCGAATGCCTCGCCGAAGAAAGTAAGGAAAATAAGCAAGAGCTTCCAATTTCATTTAGGACTCATTTGACTGACTGAATAAATAAATATATGAGACCTAAGGGTAGAATAGATATTCTGGACTCTCATTGCAGGTTATGCAATGCAATGCAAGAAGGCCTTGCAGTATCCACTGCTGGACATGGGCCTCCTCATGTACATTGTCTTGTGTATAAGAGATACATGGCCTTAAAACGTCTCAAAGAGGCCACTCTTTTAGAGGTGGTGTAGTTCCTCAGGGCTTCAGGTAATCGCTCTATCATCACTTAGTCACCTTTTAGGTTACCACACGGCGTGGCAATTTATACCAGACTCCAATACTGAACTGTAAAATTGTTTGTTATTGTTAAACGGCATAAAACTCTGGCTGTTCCACTAGTCCCTACCAGCTATCCACCCCGGTGGTGAAAAGTAGATTTCTTTTCTCTACTCATCCGTCAAATGTTATGTCGAAATGTTTTCAATACCTTCAATATGGACTTCATTTTACGAAAATAAATTATAGTTACAACTGTACGCTTTCATAATAGGGAAGATTAGAATCCATGTCTCCTCGTAGGAATAACTGGGAAAAATAATTCTACTTATAAAGGAGATATAACTGGGGAGATAGGTGGAACGTCAGTAAAAATGAATGAGCAATGGCATAAAAATCTTTAAAAAGCGTTATTAACACAAAGTATAATTTTAAATATTTTGAAGGCAGTTATTCTACTTTTTACTCTCGGCCAAGATGCTCGTAATCTGAAACTATTCCTCTCACACTTTTATAATGTATCTTTCAGAAGGAAGTCACAAATACTCTGGGAATACAAATCTTCGCAAAAGTTTTGCTAAGTCTAAAGAAATGGAATGCTTTATAGCAACATATGGCACATTCTAAACACCACATCACATGCATGTCCGTATTACCATAATCTAGATTATGTCATGGGATTACTAGAACTTGAATAATCGCATTTCACTTGGGGTCATGGTGATTAGGTTGCGATGCGCGATGGCTGTACCATGTTTAGAATCCGTGGCACGTAGCTTAATTCTCTATGCAATGCAGTGTCTCACTGTACGCTCATGCACTAGCCTAGAGACATTGTGTAGGTGAACTATGATTCCGTGAACATTGTCCTTGACAACTCTGAGAATTTCTGCAGTATGACAAAATGACAGTGAAAAAAAGACACGCATTATGTTTTTGCATTAGTACAATTGAACGGTCCACTTGCAGAAGTCGCTAGTTTGCCAATACCAAACTTTACGTAAAATTAAGAAAAAAACACTGTGAATTTTGAATTATCTATGAGTGCTAAATATTAAAATATCATTAATCAATAGTTAATTTTTCTAGCGTCTGTTTATCAACGATTGAAATGACCGCGTAAGCTTAATCCGCTAAAAAAAGTGAAATAACGGTGTTTGCAAGTGGACCACTCAATTCGTGAATATCTCAATTAATGAGTGTAGTTTCATTGATGAATATAGGGCTCTATTTAATGTTCATGACGTTCATTTCTGCCCTTCTAATCTAGAAACTGATTAAAAACTTAAAGAAAGTAGTCCACTACTTTCTTAAATTTTTTGGTCAATATGGTCACGAAAGACATCCAATTTACCTGTACGTGCGTAGTGAGTGCGAGTATCAATTAAATCAATAAAAAATGATGTCAAATTGGCAAATAAGTCTGTATATATTTCTCCAGTGCTAGATCTGTATTCAGGCCTTGGAAGAAGCCTAGAGGCTTAGCTTGGAAGACTCTCCATTATACAAGATCTTCCGATCTTCTAATCCAGCCACTACAGGCACACCTTTTGAAGTTTTTCGGTCGAACTGGCCAGAGAGTGTCCAACACTGCGCCTTCCAATACATGGTTTCTATGCTAGATCTCGTTTTAGTTTGTTTTGCCCATTGCCATAGCTTATATCGCTTCCATGAACTATATTGACGACTTTCGGTTTTTTTTACCAGTTTTTTTATTGCCTCTGGATCTTATTCCGCAAAGAATGTTCGAACACACTTTGAACTTGAACTTTGAATATACCGTCAAAAGTACCTTAAGCCAAGTAAATGTCCTAAATATAAATGTTTATTTAAAGCTTAATTAACAGGAAAACGTTTAATTCAAATATAATTAATCTTATCCTCTATTAATTCGATGAATTAGTTTTTGTATTTTAAACAATATGCATTTATTTTAAATTAATTAACTTTTGTAGGTACAATATAAAATTATAACGAAGTATTAGGTACATATTGATATCGGTTGCTGTGTGGATACAACATTCAATTAATTAGTAATATCATTTTATATAGGTAATTTATTTCTAACATGCTTTGAAATGTTAGTAATCTCCACCCATTCGATATAGAACTATTTAATTTATTTAGTTTTTTTTGTTTATTTTCTTGATGAACATGTAGATCTATGTCACTATTGGTAACACTAGGTAGCAAAGAGCAATTAATATTCTTTAGATCTTACAATATAAGCCCACTTTTTAGTATAATTAATCAGACCGCACAATAATTACGCTATATTCTTTTTAAATTATGCATTTTATAGCACATATTTTTCTATTAAACTAGACTTAGATGCATTATTATTTTGCTGACATTTTAGGAGTTAACTCGTGACCATAATTACTGTACCTCATCGATATGAAAGAATAGTTATCGATGGTGTAAGGCCGCTTGTTAACGACACATTTTTCCGCCGTGAAAACCTATTGCAGAAAACCGTGAAACTGACTGCGGCGCCAGTGTTGTATGGGCCACTATGGGAGCTTGTAAACACACACGGCGATGCTACGGCGCGGCGCGCTTGCCATATGCACCGTTAAATCGCACGGCGAGATATCGAGTAGTGTTGTATGGAGGTTTATACGAGTTTGTTAACGATACCGGACGTTTTCACGGCGCGGCTAACTCGCAGTAACGGAAAACCGTGTCGTTAACAAGAGGACTAACACAATCGTACCGTTGTATCAAATAAAAAGGTGTGTTTAAACTGGGAAGTTTTATTTATTAATGGAGGGTCCGTAGCTCTTATAAGAAATAACTAATCAAAACAATCAAAATATAGATATTAACGTATTAATTGCGCTATTGCCATAAATCAGGGAGAAAAGAGGTAAGTACATTTATATGGACAAGACGCTGCTGTCATCTCCACTTAATAGAAAAATATGAATAATTATTGTGTGCATATCAGCTGTGTATGTCACGGGGTATTATAGGCTATCATAGTTACCCTACGCGGTACAGGTCAATGGTGCAGTGGACTAAGGCGACGGCAGCGCGTCCGCTCGCGGGCACCTAGCCAACTGCTAATGCAGGTCGCAGAGTAATCTAGTATATAGAGAAGACGATAATTTAAAAAAATATTTTTTATTGCTGTTTGTTACAATAAGAAATTGTTTCTTATTGTAAATAAGAAATATGACTATTGATTATTAAAAGTTTTTGTACAAATACGTATTATATTGGGTATCTAATTTGTTAATTAAAAGTATGATTGAGTTTTAGAATCATGAACCTATACAGTAATTTGTAGGTATATATATTTTTACCATAAATTTATTTATTACTAGCTTTAGTCGATTTTGTGTTAGGAGTAATTTACTCCCCTGGAATAATTTACAGAATAAAAAATGTGCCTGTCCTTTTCGGGATTTCAGTCTACTTATTTACTAAAAATTCATTAAATTGCATATAAAATCATCCCCTCAATTTATGGCCCCTTCTAAGTCAAATATAAAAAAAAACGCCCACACATTTGTTTAATTATTTTAAAGAAATGATCTATGGTCCATTTGATATACTTGATGTTTGGTATATGTACCAAATATCAAGGCCTCAGCTTAAAAAGTTTTTGGAATATAGATTTTGAGTCGAAAATCAAACTTCCCTCGAAAAACCTCCATTTTATGCCCCCCTGTAAGTCAAATATCAAAAAACGGTGATAGAATTGTTTAATTATTTTATCTGTATGCTAAACTCCATATCTCTAACTGAAGTGGTTCTTGAGATACAGACATTGCATAGAAAAATATTTTCCCCATTTATTAAGATTTTTAGATGAGATGTAATACTCGTATGTTGGCCGTTAGATTTGCATGTTTCTCTAAAGAGGTTAAAATAAATACTTAAGACATATTACCAGTCTTTTTATACGTGCAATCTATGGTTCAATTACATGCAAAAATCGTTTAGTGCTCTACGTATCCAATACAACAATGCATTCCAGGTGTTGTTGGGGCTGCCCCGCTACTATATCTCTTTTTTTGATTTCTTTGCCATATTGCCAAAAAGAATAGCATCACTGATGTCTAGGGTGCGGGGCAGTGCTAACACGCTGCTGAGGGTCTTTGCGGAGAGGGTGGATGGCCCGATATTGAGACATTGGGTGGAGTCGCACGTTGCATCGTACAAGATGTGACAGGCGGCGACACCCAGTGCCTATGATGGAAAATATATAATATGTGTGTGTGTATGTATGCGTTTGTATATATGTGTATGTGTATATATATAATTAGTAATAAAATCCTAATAATAAGTACTAACATAGTATATAAGTTAAAATTGTTATTAACATTAATGATAGAATGACATATGGATCTTGTGGTCTGAAATAAATGAATTATTATTATTTAGTGTGATTCTGAAAAAATCCTTCCTTAGTGGATGTGTATGTCATAAAACCTATCCACTGTACAAATTTCATGTTTCAAGCTTCAGCAGTTTCTGCTCGAAGATGATGAATCAGTCAGTCAGTCAGGACATTTCTTTTTATGTGCACCTTTAGTTAGAAAGATTTTACACAACTTTGTAAATAATATTAATAACATAATTACATGTGTTAATTATATTGACATTCGTATTCAAATTAATAGTGTGGTCTAAGTAACCCCTAAAAAGTATAAAATCAAAAATGTATACCTAATAATATTGGCAAACGTTTAGGTTTCCCTGTGAGTGGATATTGAGTATATACTATAGTCAGTATTTAATATCGTTATGCCATTATGTGGCAACGAGCAAGTCACATCTGTCGTAGGACCGACAAATGATGAGGCGACGGGTCCTCGAATGGCGGCCGCGTACCGGGAAGTGATTGTATGTGAAGAGCCAAGGCTTTTGGGTGATGGAGAGCCTTGAGAGAGATCTATACTCAGCAGTGGAGAGACATAGTCTGATAAAGATAATTCTGTCAAATGGAGTTTGTATTATTTTATGAATTTATTTTTTATTTTATAAAAGAAAATTTCATTCTAAGAGACGGATTACATGTTGGCAAATGGCTGTGGTCACCCGGTACCATACCAATCCGCTGTCGACTTTTAAGACTCCTACTCACAGTTTTCTTATAATTAACCGATAGAAAAACATCGTAATTTATAAGATGATTCGTTCAACAAACTACGGATCCGCAAGATAAAATATATTTTAAAGATTGATACAATGAGCGACAGCTTGTCCAGGTAAGTGCAGATTCGGGCGTATTGCAAATTCTCTCTATACGAAACCCTACTCTGTGCCCTGTGTGCTATCCTGATCACGTGTGTGCATAGTAAAAGTACTTTCATTCGAGGTCGCATTGTCATTCAAGTAGCTTTATAGCCCTGGTGGTACATAGTTACCATCCGTCTTGTCACCACCTACTTTTAGAACACAATTCACTTTGTGGTGTTCACTATGTTTCTAGGAAATGTGTGGAAAGTATGCAAAGATTTGTATTCTTCCTATGATTGTATTGGCATTTTAGAGGAGGAAAATAATATGCAACAAAAACTAATAGCAGAAAATGGTATCTAAATATATGGTAGAATCTGATCGTGATGCTATATGAGAACTAGTCACAACGATTTGAAAATTTAGTAAAATCTAAATAAAGAAAGAAAGAAAGAATATAATTTTATTGACAAAAACATATTATTGTTCCAATCGGTACCAACTCCGCATGTGTCGCAGTGTGAACTACGGCGCTGGAGCTGGTTCTGTTGGAGCCGCAACGGTTACCACAGACAATTCACAGCAGAGACTATGGCATTGGCCTAAGCTTGTAATAATGAAAGATGTAAGAAATCAATATACATACATAAAATAGTTAATGTTTATTGATTTTCTTGAAAATTATTTATTTATACACTTCCAGTACAAAGCAAAAGGCGAGCTTAATGTTTAAGGTATTCTCTACCAGCCAACCTTTAGGTTGATTGGTGAGGTTCAATTGGGAGGTGTGAGAAAGACTCAAACGAGATGGTATGGTAAAATAAATTAATACATTGTATTATTATAAATATATGTATATACAGTTAGCAACACGCTAATGTACCCAAAACCGTTCGATTCTAGTCCTTGTTACAAGCACATTAAATCAGATGTTAGAGCATGCTCCTATCTAAACAAAATCTTGAAACAACGAAAATTTTAATTTAGAATGCTGGATATGGATCATGCATATTGTCTCATGCACCGGGGTTATATGGCTTTAAAACGTTACGCGGTCCAAGAGACTTGGCGAGTCCACTTTTTTAGTGGTGTAGTTCTTCGGGGCTTGTGGTAGCGGCTTTGTTATCCTTTAGTCACCATTTAGGACATCTACGAAAAGAGATGGGGCTGACACTGACACTGACGCTATTCTAAAGGCGGCTGACACTATACGGCCAAGTGGAAGGTAACTTATACATATAAACTTCAAAACTGATTTTTGTTTTAGATTCGTCACCCTTAGCCGGGACGTAGGGTAACTTCAAATTAATAGCAAATTCCAAAGTATATACAACCGTAAATCCATAATCAGCTCTTTTTTCGCCTACTGTTGGATATGGGCCTCCTCTTGCACATTTTCGTGATCACGAGGGATGGTACGGCCTTAAAACGTCACGCTGGCCAAGCGGGTTGGTGAGTCCACACCTTTAGAGGTGATGTAATTTGTCAGAACTCGTGGTAGCGGCTTTGTTATCCTTTATTTACCTTTTACCACATCCACGGGACGAGATGGGTTCTAAAGGCGGCCGACACTATACGCCCAAGTGGAAAGGAAAGTATATTAACTCAATTTTAAAAGGTAAACTAGCTTTAGGATGATCTTCATCGCGTTTATCGTCAACGTTTGCTAACCAATTGCTTGGCAATTGCTTTTGTGTCACGTTCCACGGTACTATGCTGTTCAAATCTCCCTCGCATTCCTCTTGGCATATCTATCATCTTAACTAAAGTCCAATGATACTATCAAATTCATATGGTAGTATAGATGACAGAAGCCGGCTGTCACCACACGGTCACTGGAGTGTCATTATTTGATTATTTGAAAAATAGACATAATCTAAAGGAAGAATCTAGCACAGATTGCCACAGTGAAGCAACTTCAATTTTCAAATGATTAGAATTCCTGCTCACCACTTATCCTATTGCTGTGAAGCCTGCTATTGTCTCAGCAGCTTATTTGCGGCTTTCTTACGATGATGTTAACAAATTATCTATTAAGTAAGTACACATTATACTTATTGCATATTATAAAGCGGGTTTGGCGTAAAGCGAATTGGCTTTTCTTTGGAGTAAGGAGTTGTTGTAATTAGTGATGTTTGTACCTAAAAATCAGCCAAAATCAGCTAAAAATCTAGGTATGAGGCATGTTTCAAATAGCAAAAGAAAAACACTTTTAGAGAATAGAAATACGAATAGTAGCTAACCTGCTACGCACACACTTGTGAAAATAGTAAGTATGTAGGTAATTTTTAGTTCAAACAATCAGTGATTTTCAGTACAGTTAAAATTTTATTTTGAACTATGAAATTTAGGTGTAGTTGATTTAGAGCGTCGTAACGGCACACGACAGAGACGACGCTTTACAAAACCGAAGCTAGACAATAGTCTCTTTCTAAAGGCCGATGTGTATTACTTTCGGCCGGAAAGTGTATATATTTTTTCATTGACGATTGAATGTTACAGCAAACATCTATTTAAACAGAATCTTGAAATAAAGAATTTTAACTTAGAAAATCCTAACCAAAATCAATAAGTCCAATAAGACAATAAGGTCCTTTTGCTCAGATAGTAAGTATCACATTTAAAAACTAATTAGACCAGAATCATATCAGTTACACGTAAATTAATAAAAACACAATTTCTCAACAAATGTATCAATTAAAAGAGGCGCGGATGTGATTTACTATAACTTCTCATGTTTTTGCTAAAGGTGTTGCTCGCACCACGTGCTGTGCCCGGGCATCGAACCCGCGCCGCTGAGGAAGGTTGCTGCATTGTGCGAGTTGGCGGCGATTTTTATCAAGTTTATTTTCGTCTTGATATAATCTTGCAAGGACTCGCCTCGTTTTGTAATTTAATATTTACTCTATATATAGATAAACATCATAACGAAACCTATGATTATATGATTCAGAGCTTAAACAACAATCTTTGGAATATGTTTGTCTATGCCTTTATACACGTATCACGTAAAAACAGCATTAACCTGTATCTCACCACTATTGGATATATAACCAATATCCTCGTACCTCTCCCAGGCCCGCCACTTCTGCTTCGGCAATAAATAGCGACTTCTTTCAGTCATCAGTCCACCAGACAAGAGGGCGTTCCACGCTTTGTCTTCCGTTACGCGGTCTCTATTAGAGGATTCATCTACCCCATTGGTTATCAGTGCATGCTTTTCTTACCATACCATCAGCCTGTATCTTTCCACTTATGGATATAGACCGTCACCGCACACTGTCTTCCACTCTTTCCATTCAAGTGGTTGAATGGAAAGAGTGGATCTTTCCATTCAACCAGAACTTACCGGAGACTTTTTGAAGACATCAATTTTTCACCTCATAATCTTCACGCTGGGCTGGCGGGTTGTTAATCGCAGTGTTAGGCATCTCGCATCGGTGATGCTGCTGTCCGTCACCGGTCTCTGGTATTTGAGATCTAGCAAATAAAATAGTTATACCGCTTACTGATCCTCCGTCAAAGCTCTGTTCGTTATTCAAAAGGGTGTGTGGCTTGCAGTTTGAGGAGATGGCTTGGGTCCCGTATGATACAATTGTCAAATCTGTAAAAACGTGACAAACATTTAGTAAACACATGTGTTGTGAATCGAGAAAAAAATCGCCATAACTCCAGTAGACCTTCAAACTGTCAGTAATACCATATGACACTGTATAGATGGAACCATCAATCGACCAATCCAAAACAAACGATGGCCACGTGGTTTGACAAGGCCAGCGAACTTTTTACACGCGGGTCAACGGACCGACGATGTAATTAAGACGATCAACGCCGGCGATCAGAGTCGCGATACTTCGTGATTGAGTTTGTTTAGTGATTTATTGTCAGGGAATATGCGAGTCCGTGGGATTGTTTCCATGAATCATTTTAGGGATATATATTGATAGAATGGAACTGATTAGAGGGATGATTAAATTAAAAAAAGAGGAACGGTCGCCAAGAGAGACGTCGCTAATTTCCGTACATTTGGAACAAAATGTTTAAACTAAAAAGTTAAAGAATTTTATGTGCCCGATTCAATGACATATGGTTTGTATGTATAGATGTCGACATTATTTTGAGATTTCTTGAAAAGTTTACCCGTCATATTTTCGAAACTGATTTATGGACTTAACCGAGATATACACCCAAACTAATTTAATGCAGAATTTCGTTTCACTATAATACTTATACATATAAACTTCAAAACTGGTTACAATTTAAACCAACCTTTAGCCGGGACGTAGGATAAATTCTTTAAAATTAATAGCAAATTTCAAAGTATACTCGTATATATATGGGCCTGCCTCTTCATACACATTGTCTTGATAATGAGAGATGTATGGCCTTAAAACGTCACGTTCTCCAAGCGGGTTGGCGAGTCCACTTCTTTAGAGGTGATGTAGTTCGTCAGGTCTTGTGTCGCGGCCTTATTATCACTTAGTCGCCTTTTATGAATCCCACTGGAAGAGATGGACTGGTGCTATTTTAAAACCGGCTGACATCACACTATCAATTGAAATACTACACAATCTTATGTAATAATGTATTTATCTATCACATTTATATTTCAGCGGATATTAAACTCGTTAAAAGTGAGTTCAACAGACAGTGGGCAGTGCTTCGTCCCAATTTATAGAGCGTTACCCCCAGTTTAGTGACCCGGCCACACTGTGCGAATTTGCCATCTTGCCATATGGGACGTGATAACGAATGCTAATTGGGTATAAGTTTCTTTTTGTTGGGGTATTTACAGCAGGCTTGTTAGAAGTTGTTTACAATACGTGGGTCAATTACGCATTGTAAGAAAAATTATGCCAATTTCAAACGGAAACCACGTGTTGAGAAACATAACGCTGGACACCCTTCAGTCAGATTGATCGTTGACTTACAAAACATTCCCAATAACGGTTGGATGATAGTGGAGAAACATGGAAGCAGGTCTTGCGAGAAGCATTTTTTAGCAAAGAAGATGGCAAATAGGTAGACAATTCACCTCGTTTTAAGTGGATAATGTCGTCCATGGTCATTTGTGATACATGCTAACATCAGTTCAGAATGACAAATCTTGTGACGCCCTCTGATGCGCTGCCTACCTTTGGAGATGTAAAAATGGACTTTGAGAAAGGGTAGGGAAAATATGTTGCGATAAAATAGGATGGGATGAAAATGGTCTCTGGCATATCGCACTCACTACCGAAACACATTCATGAGATAAAGTGAGAAATTCAATACAATTTGCATCACTACCGGCAAACTTCTTCGGCAAATGTATTTGTATCTTGTAAGTATTCGTATTCATACTTTTGTAGCAGGTGTCATTTCCGAAATGAAGAAAATTTTCTCTTTGGTCACTAAATATCAGCCTTAGGCTAGAATGATCCAGTATTAAGAAGTCTCCTATTGGAGCTCAGTCATTAAGAGGTTCACGTCATTTTCCATTTTGCAACAAATACGTAACCTCTTCTTTTATCGTCCACTTGCTGGACACGTGCTTCTTCATGCACATTGTCTTCTGCACCAGGGATTTATGGCCTTAAAACGACACGCTGACTGCACACGGCACACGGCGGCAAGCTGGTTCGCGAGTACACTCTTTTAGAGTTGGTGTAGTACCTAAGAGCTTGTGGTAAGCGCTTTGTTATCCCTTACTCGCCTTATACTATTCTAAACTATTCACATGACTGTTGACACCACACAAAATTTACAACAAATAAATAATTAAAAATTCGGTTAAACTTATAATAAATTGTGTATATTAAAATAGCTACTACATATCGTCCGTTTATTTCGCTTGTTCCGTCACGTTTCGTCACTTCCCGTGTCACGCGTCTCCCCTGTGCTCGGTCAGGGCCGAGTTTCGGCAAGCCTCCGAGTTCGACGGCCGGTCAAATATTTGTAAGCAAAAAAACTGCAACCTATTATGATGTCACATCTTGCTTGACTTGTTTTCTATTTATTTTGTTGACCATTTTAGTTATAAAATTTATCACATCTTTATTTTACTTACTTAGTAGGTAAGTAGATGTTTTAAACAAAAGGAAAGTCCGAATTAAATTGGTCGTTATGTGTTTTTTAATTAATTCTGTTACCAAAAAATAAATAATGAGATTGCAATCACAATCAACATTAATTAAAACTGATCGAATCGATTACGGAATAATAAAATTCGCACGCGCCCGCATGCATAGCAACGTCCGAAAATCAAGATGGCGGCTTTTTCTATAAAAGCGATGCGCCAAAATAAACTGGCGGTCGTTCGTTAACCCCGACGTGTTGACCTGAGGTGACGTCATGTGACGTAGCCGACGTGACGTCACAAAATGGCGTCGCGCAATGCTTACGGCCTCGCGTCGCTAATGACGATTTAATTCAATGTTTGTTCAAGGTTTCTTTTTGTTACTGCTATCTCTTGCATTTATCGATAATAATATATCCAGTTAAGCCTTATGGGAGCCTGGTACATCGTTACGCACTCGTTTGCGACTGTGAGCATATTTTAATTCTACGTCAGTAAATTGGTGTAGCAATTTTCTGTAAATATGACGGACGATAGAGATAAATTTTATCCTTTAGTGTAGTAAAATTTTACACCGTTATATTATTAAATGCAGCAGGAGTGTTCCAAATTAATATTAAGAATTAAAATAATTTGTAATTAATTCATCATGATTTTATTTGTGATTCAAGATGATACATCTTTATACGAAGGGCTTTATACGAAATCAAATCAAATAATTTATCAACAAAAGAATGACATATTTCCACTTCTAGGCGTCAAGGGTTTATTTTTTTTTGAAAAGTTAAAATGATTATGTTGAGTGAGACCACAGAACAGGGATTTTCATATATTCCATGAGTAATATAGCAATAAATAGGATACCGATATATAAGGTGGGGAAAATGTTTCTTCGTATTTTATATACAAATTCAAGACATTTTTTTACATTTTAATTATAATATATATGTGCCGTTTTGTTCTTCTATAACTTGTTGCCATTCTGTAGGTATTGACATAATCCCGTTGCTGTAGAAATTTTGGGATTTTTGGTCAAAAAATTGCGAGAAGTAGTTTTGACAGTCCTCTCTTGATGTTAACCTTACACTACCGAAAGAATTCTGAAGATACCGAAACAAGTGGAAATCTGAGGGCGCAAGGTCAGGGCTATAAGGTGGGTGCATCAACACTTCCCAACCAAGCTCTCTCAATTTTTGCTGGGTGGCCAAAGATGTGTGTGGTCTGGCGTTATCATGATGAGAGACTACATCCTTTCTGTTGATCAATTCCGGGCGTTTTTTCTCAATTTCTTGCTTTAGTCTCATCAGCTGTTGGCAGTAGAGATCCGAATCGATGGTTTCGCCCGACGGTAATAGCTCATAACACTGGTCAACAAGTATTTTCCCCCTGATATGAAATCATGTGTTCTTTATTAATTCTGACCTGTTGATTCCAAAACTGAAATCAGAATATTCCTATCACGTCAGGGAAAAAAGTTATAAAGATTTAAACAAAAATCAAAAATTACACCAATTGAAGTAATGTGTAATCCTTAGCCAGATGTAATATGTACATTAAAAACACAAGCAAGCATGAAATACAGGTATAATGTCAACAAGGCATTCAACAGTCTCTATACAGGTCTAGAAAACTAAAAGTGCTTCAAGGCTTTGGATTTTCTTCTGTGGCTGCAATCAGTTTCCCGACGTAGAAACCAACAGAAATCTCCCATCAGGTTCGGATCGAATCGGCCTTGATATCTGGTTTCCATGACCGAGATGTCTTGGTGAAACCTTTCCCCTTGTTCATCACTTACAGCACCTAGATTTGGAGGGAAGAAGTTGAGATGTGAGTGCAGGAAATGCACTTTGAGTGACATTCTGCTACCCATTCTTCAGAAGGCTTCAATCATTTGTTCCACCAAATCAACGTATTGATCAGATCGATGATTCCCTAAGAAATTTTCAATGACGGAAACAAAAGCATTCCATGCCTGCAACTCCAGTGCCTTCAGAGTCTTGCAAAAGTTGCTGTCATGCACTAAGTCGCGTATTTGAGGGCCAATGAATACACCAGCTTTGAGCTTTTCGTCTGTCAAAACCGATCCAAACTTCTCCTTAAGATATTGAAATGCCTCCCCCTCTGTACTCAATGCCTTTACAAAGTTTTTCATTAAGCCCACCTTAATGTGGAGAGGAGGCAAATAGATATTTTGTGAGTCCACAAGTTGTTGATGTTGTACATTGTGCTTGCCTGCGACAAAGTCAGAGCGAGGAGGCCATTCCTTCACTTCATAGTGAGCCTTGTCATCGCGACTGTCCCAGAGGCATAAGAAACACATGTACTTAGTGTAACCCATCTGCATTCCGAGAAGAAGCGCAACTACCTTTAGATCTCCACAAATATTCAGGCATGTTCACTGTAATTTATTACTTTGAGTATTGCTGCCATGGATTCATACGTCTCCTTCATGCCTACGGCATGCGCAACCGGAATAGATGGCTTTACATTGCCATTATGAAGCAAGACGGCTTTAAGGGATCTCTTACTTGAATCTATAAAGAGTCTCCAATCATCTGGTAAATGCTCAGAGTCAAGCTCGTGAAACAGACCATTAACGTCTCTGCAGAAACATATATTGTCTTCCTTTTCGTAAAATGTGAACAGTGTTGCATGTCTGGTTCTGAAATGACTCACATTGGTGCCAGGCTGCAGAAGATTCCACTGCTTAAGACGGGATCCCAAAACCTCTGCCTTTTCTTTGGACAGCTGACATGCTAGCCCACGCTAGCGCTAATGTGGGTATCAGTTCAATATTTACATAACAGATTTAATATGGATTGAAGAATGTTAACTATTTCTCTTTCAATCACCTGTAGAATAATATAGAATATAATAGAAGTTCATTTGGTGACATATTAAATGTGTAAGATCTCATTTAAAACAGTCAAATATCAAAATTGTTAATTTTCGCAGGCGATGCTAAACTTTTGGCCACGACTGTACACGGCCGCCGTGGAAAGTCACTCCGTATACACATTTTGGACAAATTATTATTTCGCCATAACTCAAAAACTATAGGTGATAGAAAAATTCTGTTTTCAGATTTGTAATCAGCTCAACGAGCTTTGTTTATATCACCAAGAATAGCTTCAGGGGGAAACAAAAAATGTTTTTTGTTGCCCAGTGTAATGAACGATGCTCTTCCAATCCCACCATACACACAACATCACCTTATTGCGCGTTAATCTGGGTTTCGCCACAGCCTATTTCCGCACGTTCTTGTCGTAAGTGATCCACTTCTCGTCACTATCTTTTCAAAATGGTTGGGTTTCATTGCGTTTTAATAGAGAATCGCAAACGAGTACACGGTTCATTAGGTTTCTTTCAGTGAGCTCGTGTGGTACCGAAATATCGAGATTTTTTGTGAATCCAGACTTTTTAAAATGAATCAAAACTGTTTTGTGGTCAATGCCCAGTTCATCAGCAATGTCGTATCTACTTATATGCCGATCTTGCTGCACTTTTTCACAAATGGCATCAACTTTATCGGTAACAGGGCGACCGGAGCGAACTGCATCTTTAACATTAAGATTTCCTGACTGAAAACGTTTAAACCAACTTTGTGCTACTCTTACTGACACTGCATTAGGTCCATAAACGGCACATTTTTTTTTCGCGACTTGTGTTGCATTTTCCCCATTTTTGTAATAAAACTTTAAAATGTATCGAATTTCTTCGTTAGATTCACTCATTTTCTTGGACAGAAAAACAATTAGACATGGGGTTCTTCAAGAAAGCTGTGAATAAATCCTATTGCAAGGTCGGCGGCGCGCCCGCATACCCCCTGGTGTTGCAGGTGTCCATTGGCGGCGGTAACACTTACCATCACGTGGGACCGCTTGCTCGTCCGCCCTCTTCTCTATAAAAAAAATGAAAAATGGCGGGAAACAGTTTTTTTTTTTTTATTTTTTTTTTTAAATGTTACTTTTTTTTATAGACTAGTGGGCGGACGAGCAAGCGGTCCCACGTATCATAACCAGCCAGGTACAAACAGTTCAATCAAAGATATTGGGTCACAACTTCATACATACAAAATACGAAAAGACCTTATTATATACATTTAAGAGAATTTTAAATGAATTTTAATTTATTTTTGTTTTTCAATGAATATGATAAATCGAGTGCTACTCCAATTACAAATGAGTTAAATTTAAGTGAATTATTTAATAAAATAAAATTACTACAGGTATAAATTAATACAAAGTAATAAAATTACTTTGTATTTATCATTAAATAAATACGAATGTTTCAATAGGAAAAACCTTAATAGTTACCACAATTAATTAGTCAACCTCAGTTACCTAATGTCGCATTGTCATTTTCCTGATTTGTATCTGAGCAAATGTTCGACTATTCTACTGAAGTTCGGTCAAAATAAAAATAAAAAGGTCAAAAGTTCGGTTTAAAAAATCAACGTGAATTTTTATTAAAAAAATTAAAAAATATTAGAAATTTGGAAAATAATAATTGTTATATTTCAAAATAGAGATTTATAAGGCCGGTCCAATTTTATCCAATTATTTTTAGATTTTATTAAATGTAAACAATCGTTATGTGATTTTGTTATATTTACAATCGAGCGTTTATTTACGCATCAAAATTCTTTCAGTTATTGATTGTAAATAAACTTTTTTAAAATTATCCAAAAATATTGTCCTGAGATTGAAATCAGATAACAAAATTTACGCTGTTTACCTTTATATATTTACTTGCGGTGCCAGCGACTTCGTTCGCGTGAACTCAGAGTGATTCCCGTGGGAACTTTATAACGGATTGGGATATAATATACCCATAATGTTAACCAAGGTCATAAGCTATAACCATACCATGTTTCATTACATTTTGTCCAGTGGTTTTTCCGTGATGCGCGTTAAGACAGACAAACAAAAATTCTAGAAGTGGCTCTTGGGTTCGGGATCTTTTTTAGAGTAGTACATTATAACGATATTTTTCAAGAAATATTTCATGTACACATAGCTTTTTTAACATTTTATTATATGTATAGACAACGTTAAACAAATAACTTTATATTAACAACCAACAGTTTAACCAGAGCCTGCATGGAGGCTGAGAAGTCACCGGCCCATGTGCCGCTGAGATGCGAGGATATGGCGGCACGTCTGGCCGCCATACCTCGCATTTCAGCGAATACCCTCATGCCACACCCTCACGACATTCGGAAGAATGAGGGTATGACACTTCTGAATGTCGTGAGGAAGCTGAAAATATATACTTTTGGAGGGACTGAAGTGAAGGAGCTGGCACCCATAATTGTCAATAAGCTCGACTTGAATAGGATGAAGATAATAACGTGTCCGTTGACAGAAAATCTATAAAATTTCAGTTCCTTTCGAAAATTCAGGGGATTTCGTGGTTTTTGTTTCGCATATTTATTCCTGAAGGCATTCAGGAATATTTAGAGTGACGTTGAAATTTGTCTATGTGATTTAAAGACGTTCTTTATCTTATTCCCACAATGTACGTACGTGTTTCGGTAGTGAGTGAGATATGCCACAACCCAATTTCATCCCATCCTTCTTTTTCAACTCTATTCCTAAATTTCCAAAGGTAGGCATCTGCTCATCAGGGGGTGTACCAATTTTTAACATTTTGGAGTGATGTAGCTGCTGTCTGCTTGTTTGCCACCTTCTATCTATAAAAAATGTTTTTTTTTTATTAATTCGACACTTTATCAAAATCTGTGTGTATATGCTGAGAATGTTTCAAACTAAGTTTTGGTGACACAAAACACAGTTGCAAAACTGACCGATTTCTAATAGTCTGCAAATGTTTTTTCCAAGTAATTTTCATATAGCCTCGTTTAACAACTAGTCAGGATTTAAAGGTCAACAAACTTAAAGTGGGAAGCGACATCTGACCTAGTTATGTGTTGATTTTAACTACACTATTTCACGGAACGGCGAACTATCTAATTTGTATGCAAACACCAAAAATGGTACTTCACGCATGAGGCGAGTTCGTTCTATGTCAATATTTTCCTTTTTTTACAATTTTATTATCCTTTAGATTTATATTAAGCGTGCAATATTCAAAATTCTTTCAAAATACAATAAATATGTTAAAATAAGTATTTTGTGTATACTGATTTTTTTTTTAACTTTTCTTTACTTTAACCGATCAATTGCTAATTACCATGGATCCTGCTCATGATTCTGTGTACATTTTACGCTTCGCCGAAGTCTAAACTTCGAGAATAGTTTGGTTACACCCTAATATTTTCTTAGGTTTTCGCGATTACTATACATTGCAATTAAACAACTTTTAACGGTTTAAATCGCGTATATTTGACATGATTTATATCCCGACGTTTCGAACACTTTGCAGTGGACGTGGTCACGGGATGTCTAATTGATTTTATTTGTCACTTGAGTTATTAAGAAATTATTACTACCATCTGAAATTTTTTGAACTACCGTCTGAATTTTTTAATCATAACATTCCCTATGCACGCAGTATTCGCTCACGGTGTCCAGAGGTCTTGCAGTATGGCGTTGGCCTTGTGATTTAATTAATTTAATGACTGGATCCCAAGCCGGTGGTACTTGCCAACCATCTTCTCTATTGAAATTTGGGTGTTTCTTAATTTCAATAGCCTCGCGTAACATTCTTGGCATGTACCGGGTCTCTCTAGCGAGGATTTGTGGATTATCAAATCGAATGTAATGGTTGGGTTTGTCCAGAGCATGTTCACAAACTGCAGACTTGGTCGAGCGTCTGTTCTTCATGTCAGCTATGTGTTCTTTTATCCGGATACCGATGCTCCTCTTTGTTTGCCCAATGTATGATAACCCGCATTCACAATCAAGCTTGTAAACACCCTGTATTATGTATGATGTAGGCAGTAAACATGAGACGGGACATCCTGCCCGGGAGGTATGTGGGTCGACCGTTCGCCTTCTCAATGAAACAACTTCGTGACGATTATCGCACCTAATGATGCTTTGCTAAGCGACTTTAAATGATTCTGTTTACAAAGAAAGGCGTCAAGTGCGTTGCCATTTTTGTTGGTGAAATTAAATTGAGCGGCAAGTAAGTGGTGAAAGCAATGATACGGCACACTTGAAGTCAAATTAAATATGCACTTAATTTCTTTTAATTTTTATAGTCTTGTCTAACTCTATGACATTTGGCATCTTCTTTGTATGAGTAGCGTTATTG
Source organism: Sesia apiformis (assembly GCA_914767545.1). Classification (NCBI taxonomy): domain Eukaryota; kingdom Metazoa; phylum Arthropoda; class Insecta; order Lepidoptera; family Sesiidae; genus Sesia; species Sesia apiformis. The sequence continues at coordinate 5,547,393 of OU611970.1, read as the reverse complement.
AATCAAGGATGGTCAAATTTAATTACACTCAATTGGATTTTTTATGCGAAAGGTGTCAGACGAGCAGACAATTGGCCTGGTTCTAAGTGGATACTGTTTCCCATGGACATCAAACGCTGACGTGTTCTAGAATGCGATGCCTACCTATGGATATTAGGAATAGATTTGGTAAAAGACTTGAGAAGGATGGGAAATGGGAAGTACAGCGGGATGAGGACTTTTCTTCTTCACATTATCCCTCTCAATCTTCATAAGCTTTATTATTAATGAAATTATCAAAAGTTGTAAACTAATATATAATATATTATTAACATCTATTTATTTCGGAAACTATCGTTATCATTGTATCATTAATCGTTTTACACCAAAGGTTAGTAACTTTGAAATATTTAAGTTGAAATATTAAAATGGACAATTCAAAAGCAAAACAGGATTGAAAATAACGGGACCTAAAGAAACTTTGTCTTCCTAGATAGATACTCCGTGTCTGTTGGCCGGATTTAGAATAGCCATGCCTTGTGGTGTCTATCTCTTCCCGTGGGCATCGTAAACGGCGACTAAGGTATAATAAAATGGCTACCGCAATCCCTGACGAATTATACCCCCTTTAAAAGAGTTGACTCGCCAACCCGCTTGGTCAACGTGGCTTGGCGGTTGACGACCATACACATTGTCTTGTGCATGATGAGGCCCATGTCCAGCATTGGCTTAGTGGTCCAGTAGTGCTCCAGCAGCAGTGTAAAAGGGCTGGTTAAGGTTACGGTGATAAAAAATTTAATGAAATTTATAAAATCGACAATAGTGATTTCACTACTGTCTATTTGTTTATTTGAGTAGATAATATCAAACTGCCATAAGTCCAGTGAACACTTTGTTTCATTACAGTCAGTAATACCAAATTCCCAAACGCATCTTACGAGTATATGCATGTATTGAATTAAGTATATAATTGAATTAATTATATGAATGTATTAAGCATTAAATTACCTTTGAGAAAATAAGCATATACCGTACCATCATCCTCCGTCTCTCCACTGCTGGGTAAAATCGTTCTAACCTCGTAATCAACCAGTACACAATGATAAGTGGACATTATTACTTGCTAAACTAAAGTCATTGACTCTAACAGCTGACCCCGAAACAGCACAAAGAGTATCTAGTGCTGGTGGAACAGGCTCCGTAACGGTCGACACCGATACGGGACCCCTGCCTCTAACAAATACGCGCAGTTATCATATCTCTTTACTGGAGTACATCATCTGTGGACATTTAATTTATACACTAACAGTGTTATCAGATTTTCATTAGATACAAAGGACAAATTACTAAAATTAATACGGAATTTCCTAATTTTATGTGCGACAAAAACAATCAAAAAGGAATTATGATTTGTAGCAACTTTTCGTCGCCGGAGTGGGTCACGACTCACGAGTTTATAAAGGATATCAAAACGCCGCGCGATCTTACGTTTTATCCTATTTTCATTTTCCTAGTAAAATAAAACAAAGGTAAAATATGTGCGATGAAAGCGAACATTTTAAATTTAGTTGTTGTTCGGAAAATACATCTAGGTACAGGTTGTAATTACAGGTCGTTTTATAACTATAGGTACAAGTACAGTTAAAAATTGGGAAATCCGACAATACTTTCTACTGATTAATTTCATATTAAAATTGATAAAAGATAATTTAAAACATCTATCTATCTATAAGAATGTTAAGTGATACAGTCTACACACTTGGTGCTGCACCCAATGGTCGAGAAACCATTTGACGGGTTATTCTTCATTATCATTCGTAAATCCCTTTGCTTTATTCTGTAAACAGGTAAACCAAATTTTAAGATGAAAAAATCCAAGATATTTTTTTAATTACATTTATTGGTAACCAATAGCAAATATAAACATTGAGACAAAATAATCAATAATATAAAGCCCAATAAGGGTGAAATAATTTATTAAAAATTATTAGTGTAGTGTAAAGTATCGGCCAATCGAGCGTTCTCACAAATATAAAATAAACTCCTTTGCAGCTCAACTTATTTAGTAAGCGGTTAGAAAGCTCCAACCGCAAATATAACATTATAACGACAAATCTATTCATTCAGATAATTACAGCATCGTTTCTCAACTTGATGTTCGCGACCCCTAGGAGGGTTGCCATCTCATATAGGGAAGGACGCACGCAATTGGACAGGAGAAAGATGAAACACCTTTTAATATAATGTATGATAAACTTTTAATATATGTTCGCAATTGTATGATAAACTTTTAATATATGTTCGCAATTGTATGATAAACTACCAAAAGATAATAAAGCATCCAAATCTATGATAACTACAAAAGTATTCAAATATTACATTATACACAAAACAAACACACTATAAGTAGGTACTGACATACACTCGTGATTCACGTTTCAAATTAATGAATTTATTAATTTATTTTAAAATTAAATGATTTACTAAAAAAACTAGATATATTAAAAACGATTAACATTTAATCCATAATTAATTATTTAAAATTGTTTATGTAACATTAACTTTAATTATGAATTAACTCTTTAAATTCGAGAAATCTGTTGCGATTGTTCAGTGTATTATTATTTGAAATAATCGACATATTCAGAATTTTAATTGAATCTTCCGGGCTACTTGGCCGAGGTCTTCTGGAATCTCTTCTCTTGCTTCCAAACGTTTCGTCAACAACTGCGGTTGACATCTTCAGTGGCGACTGCGTTCACTTTCGGAGAGATGTTATCTCTTCGGCTTCTCGAGCGCAACTGATTAATATGGACACCGGCCGAGAAAGCCTACACTCCACTATATTCACAATTACCCACTAGGTTTATTTAATTTTTCTCATATAAGCGAATGTAATCCTTATGTGAGATAAAGTTATCTTAAACCTCAATAAATAAATAATTAACGAATTATAATCAAATGTTAAACGATAAAAAACATAATTGAGACCTAATTATTGGTAAGGGGGACGTGAGCTTATTTACTGTATATTTGGCAAATTTTATGGGGTCGCGACAATAAAAAGGTTGAGAAACGATGAGTTAGTTGGAGCAATGAATATGAACTCTACTAATAACTCTTTTATGAACACAAAATCTTTTTATGTAAGCCAACACTTTGTGTGGGTAGATCGATAAATAATATCATTCTAATCAATCATTTGTCTCGTACGCATGTAGTGTGTAAACATCATACTTCATTATCGCCAGAATCAAGGGCGAGTGTGGACGTGCGCGAGCACCACGCGTTATTTGGCGAGCCCGGGACATTACAATTAGTAATTGTGTATTAATCTCCATGCAAACAACAATGCGGTCAGGCACACCGTTTGGTAAAACCCAGTCTAGCTTATAAGTTAAAATGACTTATATTTATAATTAATCATGAAATTGCAATTACTAGGGTTTCGAATGATTTATGGCAGTGGTGGTGCGGTGTGGGCCAGCTTTAGAATAGCACTACCCCATCTCTTGCCACGGGTGTCGTAAAAGGCGACTAAGGGATAACAAAGTTGTTACCATATGTCCTGAGGAACTACACCACCCCTATACGAGTGGACTCATCAACCCACTTAGGCAGGATGGCGTTTTAAGTCCATACATTCCTCATGGAGAAAACAGTGTGCATAAAACTCCAGTTATGGTTACGGTAATAGCAGTGGATACAAAATAAATACTCACTCAATAGAAAATTAAAACTGTGGTGTGTTAAAGAATTTAAAAAGTTGGGGTTCGAACTCGCTACCTTTACTTTTTTTATGTGAATCAAGTGTAGATAGCATTGCTACCAGTCGGACATTAGAGCATGCAATACAGGATTTAAGTAAATTCTATATTAAACTGCTGTAAACTATTTAGTGAGTTAGTGAACTTCGACAAGTCTAAAGAATCACCCTCTCAAACCTTTGAATCATTCTTTATCTTATCAGATGCACCAAATTATTTGTAAATAGCGGATCTGAACATGAGTCACCAATCCCAAGCACAGCACAACCATTCAGCGGATGCGGAAGAGTAACTTATTTTTAAAGTTGTATGTCAATGTGGGACAAATTGTATGATTCATAAGATCATAAGAGGGAGGTCAGGTGAGTGATGGAATTCCTAGGTAAAGTGGTTCAATGGATGGAGAGATCGTGTCAAAACGGATACACATTCTTGCACACCAACCTGTATTTGAGCAAAAAGCAAAAAGGGTCTAGGTAGGCGGTATTGGAGTTATAGGCAGATTTGGAAACTAGAATAAACCTGACCACATAACGTAGAGATTAGGATTATTATATAAGGATTATTCAGAGAAAAACACAATTCCAAAGTTCAAAATCAATAAAAGTACATTTCAAGAAAGTCGTATACGTATTAAAATTTTATCTAAAATAGACTGTTCGACTTGACATTTATATAGGAGCAGACTTATTATGAAAATTTAATTAGAACTATTGTAGATTTATAATTTTGTCAATGATAAATTAGGCATATCGACCACGTTCAATGAACATTTGTGTCAAAAATAATATCTTAGTTAGAAATATATTATATACCAAATTCATGATCTATACATATATAAATATAATAAAACAGATAAATGGTTGATACTGCACAAAGAAGAAAAGAATACTCGTACAAATAAAATTTAATTAATAGTCCGTGGAAAAAAATCACTTTGCCATTCAACGATCCATTTAGATAAATCTTTCTGTCCTCTTTCACATCAATGACCAACGACAAAAATATGAAACACCAGCTCGTTGCTCGAATCATCATCGTTAATATTACGAGTATTCACATTCTTAACATTGTAGTTGATTACAGAGTATTAACATACTTTAGCAAATCTGCCTGAACTGGCCGCCGCTACATCTTGAGGAGTGTTCAGATCTGAGCGATCCTCAAGTTGAGCGCACCACGTAACCATTCCAAAATAAATACTGTTTAATACTGCATTTTAAGTAAATTCTATGCTGAGCGATGCATAAATACAGTCAACATCAGTCCAGAATGATAAACGTTGACACGCCCACGGATGCGCTACATAATATAGGAGATGTAGGAATGGATTTAGAAAAAGGGTTAGGGAAATGGGGAGGGATAGGATAGGACGGGATGGATTGGGCTCTGTTATATCTCACTCACTACCGAAACTTGTAAGTACGAGTACATTGGGAATATATTAAAAAGTGGGAAATGCAGTACATTTCAATTGCTCACTGAGTATTTAAATTCACTGAAAACGAGCAACTAAATATTCACTCATAGGCTATTGATTATGTCTTATAGAAAGGAACTACGATCACAAATTTTTATTGCAGGAATCGGTCAATGGGTTATTTAATAAGAAAAAACCACGGAGTGCTATTAAATTAGAGGGTGGAAATTGGAGATAGGGGTGAAAATGCACCCTTATCAGTTTTTTCAATACACATATCTCGAGAACGAAACAAAATTTCGATATACTTTATAGGAAACTTTTTGTAGAAAATCGAAAATTTCCCATCGACATGACTTGTTGAATAAATAAAAAAAAATTTGTTCATGACAAAAACGTTTAAATGAAAACAAAAAAAAAATAAAAACTTCGATTTTTTGTTTTTTTTTTTTTGCATTTTGACCTATAACTTTTTTTGGATCAAAGATAGGTATAGGTATTGCTGCATAGAAAAAAAAGTAGACAAAATTTCCTTTAAAAAGCCATGTTAGAAACATTTTTTTCGTTAAAAATTGATGGATGTATGACCTCTCGAACATAGCCATTTTTTTCGATTTTCATCCCTTTTATATATTGTTTTAACTCTCATTTTTTTAAAAATTATTATTTTAACAATGAAAAATATATATCAATGGTGGTGTTGTTCCTCAGGGCTTGTGGTAGCTGATTTCTTTTTCCTTATTCGCCTTTTACGACACTCACAAGTTAAAATATGGTGATGGTGCTCTAAAGGCGACCGACATACGGACACCACACAAACAATCATTGATTTATTCCAGATCATTTTTTTGTATAATTTACGTGATGTGCAGATATCGTGGAGGTCCGACCTTTCCGATACATATTTAAGCTGTAGAAAAACTCTGTTAATTAATTTGATACCCTTCGATTTCTCAATGATACCTACTTATGAACGTGAGCCAATGATACTCATTTCAATAATAACGCTTCATTTGCTCGTCATAGACAACATTCATTTAAATAGATTTTTGCAGAAGCCATCAAGGCGAGACGCGCTCAAGTCTGAACGCTTCTTTGGCGAATCGTCGCGTCCAAGTTATAGGTATCAGTAACGGTTGACCCAGATACCGCAGTTAGAGTAACTAACAGTTACCAACATCCTGATATGGGACCTCTCGGAACACGGATGGTGAGATAACGGTCTGGACGTAGCCTTATTACGAAGATGTTAGCTCTTCTTATAATTTTCTTATGATGCCTAGCTGGAAGGACTTTCAACATTTAGTACTCTTGTAGTTGACATGCAGAAGAATAACATTAACCGTAACATATGGTATAAATCTCTTGAGGAGATAAGCACGCCTTTTGTAATTATTTTCTTTTGTAACCATTTTTATCATTTGTTTATGCAATAAAATATATAAATAAATAAATTACCAGCCTGTTTGTCCTCCACTGCTGGACTGGATCTCCTCATGCACATTGACTTGTGCGTGAGTCTGTCTGTCTGGCTATCCATCTGTTTGATCGCGCATCACGCAAAAGCACTGGATTTATGTGCACATAAGTTATAACTTATGTGCCGGATTAACATTAAGGTAATTTTTAAGGTATCTTTAGGTCACTTATAAAATTCTCGCGGGAATCAAACTAATACTCTTACGTCTAGGTGTATGAAGTCACGGGCATTGCTAGCTCACAAAATTACCTAATTGCCACATCTAGTCAACTTTTTCCTTGTCCACGTCTTATTATCAAGTTTACTAGAAGTGTTTGCGGATCTTACGCGGGATTTATTTCTTTGATTGGAAGCTGGGTTAGACGCGTCATTACCACACTTCATTCAAACAGTTCGCTGACATTGTCTCATGTGTCTTATCCATAACAGAATAAAAGCGATAATTGTTTGTATGGAGCTGCAACGGCTCGTTATGTTGTAATGGAAAATTGCGAGGCCAATGTTATGATATTCTTATGCGGAGTTACTAAAAATAAACTAATTGTTAATATATTCTAGTTTGTTTTCTGGTTCTAGTTGTCAATCAGTTATTTTGGAGCCATTGTTATGGAAGTACAGAAGTTGTTCATTAGTTTAAAGACAAAATATGTCTGTTTAGTCTGGTCTGGTTTGTCTCTGTATTTACATGCGCCTACATTTAGAGGTTTATTTAGTGAAACTGGCAAAAGGGTTGGGAAGAAAGGGAAATAGGAATGTGACGAGGTTTCCCTCATCCCATGACACCTACCCATGGTTCCTTAGGGAAAATGAGGTGGGATGGGGAGTATTCTATTATATTATTTTATTACATTCTCTTATTACGATTACAATGATTTAGATCGTTATCATTATATATATATATATAGATTACGATAATATTTATTACAAAATTATAGGATTTTAAGAGTTTGGTGTTAAATTAAATCACAATAAGGAAAAGCAACAGCAAAAAAACCCAGGTCACACCACATTGACCGAGAAATGGCCTTTATTGTCAGACAAAAGCACAGCGATCAGTTTGATACCCAGCCATTATGCCCACTGTGTCAACGAAGTAACGGGGAAAAAATTCGCGGCATCCTGTCGACATATATTCTCAAAGAATAAATTACTCGCTAATCTTTATGTTTTTTGTCCAATTTTGAGCGTCATTCGGCGCAGTAGGTTGCGTGACGGTGCGCGGTGGTTTGAAAATGCAATACTTTTACGTGTGATTACGTGTTGAGTTCTCAACGTAATTTGTCTGTTCTTTTTTCATTTATTATCAAACATTCTAAACGTAGTTCGTCCAATCGACTGTTTGCATGATTACAAACTTATTTGCGTTTGTAAACGAGTTAATATTATGATTATGACTTAAATACTACCTTGAAGTGTACTGTATTTCCCACTTTATCCTATTTCCCCAATGTACGTAGGTATTTCGGTTGGGAGTGAGATATGCCAGAGTCCATCCCATCCTACCAGTACAGGACAGTATAGGATGGGACGACAATGAGCTTCAATTAAGCATATCTCACTAACTGCCGATTCACGTATGTACATTGGGGGAATGGGATAAAGTGGTAAATGCAGTACATGTTAAGGTAGTTTTGGTTCTTCTCTTACGTTCAAGGGACCTTAACTTTGTTTCAGAGCAATAGCCATTTTTTTTTTTTCTAGGAAACAGTCAATCATCAACATATTTACTTTTACTGTTGTTAATATGTTTTATACTTGTATTAACTGATATACTTATTTAAAAATGGAATATATGTCATGCCACGATTTTATAGCGAACCATAGCATTAACTGAGCTTCCTCAAAGTGAAATAATTTTTAAAATTGACCTAGTAGTTTTTGAAATTTACCGCTCATATATAAAAGAAAAAAATACAGTTTTCTAACAATGCAATTGATGCAATCAGCCCTTTCAGTATCCACTGCACGACATGGGCCTCTTTCAGAGGTGGTGTAGTTCATCAGCGCTTGTGGTAGCAGCTTTGTTATCCCGTAGTAGCCACGACACGACACGACACGACACGACACCCACGGCAAGAGATGGGGAAGAGATTTCTGACAGTATTATTATAAATTATAAATCATTTTACCATTGTTGATATAAAGCGGTGATAGCTTTGGAGTGACTCGGCTCACATTCGTGTGTTTCTATTTTCTATTTAAGTAGGGATTTTTAAAAATTGACACTAACTCGGCGATGAGAGAAAACACCGTGAGGAACCCGCATGATTAAGAAATAAAAAAAAGTCTGGAGTATGTGATCCACCAATGGGCCCGCGCGATGCTTTACGGCCCCCAGTACTTTCGTACTGGGGGCTTTCGGACTTGTGATGTGCTAGGGGAGGTTTGTGTTCTACAGCGGGACGTTATAGGGTTATTATGATATCAAATGTTAGCGTTTTTCACACATATTTATCTAGTAAAACGTCGAGTAAAATAAGTAAGGTGAACATTCGCGTTGAGACCCGTTTAAATAGATAAATACATATGTACCATTATTTATAATAATATAATGTTTTTGCAACTGGATAATGAAACAGAAAATAGCGGTACAAATCGCAAATGGGAAATGCAATCTACACCGCGGCGTTTAAGTCCACTGTCATGGTGTCACCGGTTCGATGCTCGGTAACGGTACAGAAACTGGGTCACAAGGCTTCGCTAATATCACATCGCAGTTACCGTTAACATGTGCTCGGATATCTTAACATTTGTAACCGATGGACCAGTTTAACTTGACCTTCGAGGAAACCTTATTCTTAGAACATTCTTGAATATTCTGGGTGGTGAGACGGGTCAACATTGGGTGGATGGTCGGTGATTCAAGAAGGTACTTGAATGAGGTTGCATAACTGTCTGACATGTGCTTGGTTATGTGCATCGATGGTGTTATATAGGTTCGAATAATATGTTCATTTATATGAGACAGGACAAGGAGGAGTGTCAAGGTGTAGTTTATAAAAACCTTGCTGAACTTGAAATAAAAATATGGAAAATTTCAAATAAATTTCTCTTTGGATTTTGTCTTCCTTAAATAATTAGATTTTGACTTTGCGAGGATTGTTTACAAAGTAGATAGATTATTTATAAGGTGTGGATCTTTATATGTCTTTTTTAAATTAAACCTTAAAAACCATCTTCGATAGCGCCCCTTAACCATCCCCATAAAATGTATATAGAGATTGGAAAGGGTGTAAAAGCAGTAAACTAATTTTACGCAATCACGAAACTAGAAATTTTTCGAGCACAATTTTTTTATTAAAATTGTAATTCATAAAATTTATTACAACTTTTTTTTAAGGAATCGTCTTGGAGAAAGGTATTTTTTTTAATCATATCAAGATAAACATAAACAACAAACATAGATGTGTCATCTATTTCTTCGACCAGTCTACTAACGTTTTCCTGTTTTTTGCTTTAGTTATTTTTTCTTCTCTAACTTCATTTGTCATTGGAATATATGTGAACAAAAGTGCTTTTAACTATGGGGAAAATACGCGGGGTTTCAAATGTCCATTGCTATGATTTTTAATCTGCATGTGCGAAATCCCGCATTACGTACGACTTACTCCTTTAAACGTTTTTGCCTGTTATGGCTCGAAATGCAGGCATTGAATACTAATAATTATGATTATTATTATGTCACCAATAGGATGCCAGGTGGACCGATGAGTTGAAGAAGTTCACTTCTTCATGAACTGATGTACTGATGAACTTCTTACCGATGAACTGATGAACAGAGCGCTACTCTGAGACGTTATAGGCTAATAGCGTCTTTATGTTCCCAATATAATAGAAAATACCTTCCATTTTTGACATGGTTTTGGGTGTTGTTTAGGATTGTTAGCACTGAAAGTATTGGAGATTTCTTTCTTATTTAAATCTATTGTGAAACAACAGTGTAGAAATAGTGAGTTTTAGAAATAATGTTTACAGTGTAGAGTCTCTACAAAGCTTTAGAACAAACACAAACTTCTTTGCAGCGCATTATCAACATTGTTTAATTGGGAGCTAAGTGGCGCCAACTGCAAATACAACACTGCAAAACAAACCTGTACTTTGAGTTACAACTTCAAATGTGAACCTTAACATTGCACTAATGGTCGATTGCAACACAAAAAAAAATGCCAAGCAGAAGTAGCATGCAAGTGTGAAACCTACTAAATTAACAATTACAAACCAAATAGGCCTTCATTAATTATTATACATTTACATGTACAAAGTGTCAGGTAAATCACATGCGTGCTAAATGCGCCATAGTGTAAACAAATGCACGCATGCGTGGCAGGCAACGCCATGCAGTTTTCATATTATCCGTACTAGAAGCGAACAGTACCGCAAGTCAATGTTTTTAAAAAATGATGGGGTTCATACGTAACTGATCTTGCAACTGCAACCAGCCCTTTCAGTATCCACTGTTGGATATGGGCCTCCTCGTGCGCATTGTCTTGAGTATGAGGGATGTAGAGCCTTAAAACGCCACGCTGGTCAAGCGGGTTGGCGAGTCCATTCTTTTAGAGGTGGTGTAGTTCCTCGGGGTATGTGGTAGCCGCTTTGTACGTAATTGATAATTTCTCTATAAAAGAGTATTTTTTTTGAGTGTTGTTTAACTGATATTTTGATTCAGATACATGGTGGTCGCAGACAGACTGCGACGGCGGTGAAGGCGTTGTTGCTATTGACAGACGAATCTTTCTGCTTTCCGTCTACATTGCTCTACATTTTTAATTTTGGTGCTCCCATGGAACTTGTTTTTATATGGCACACTATACCACGAAGAATATTATCATCAGACGCGCGCGAATTTGAAAACGCACTTGCTTGGGCTTGCTAAGTTCAATCACTGGACCACGCAACTCGAAACCATTCTCACAATTGAAATTTCAGTATTTCATAATTTCTATTATAATTTCGTAGAGATTATTTTAGGAGTGTGCGATTCAATATTTTCTAATCATTTCATTTTCTTCTTTTATCTCATTTCAGTTAAATTACGTTTATTTTATTAATACTAATAACATGACATAGATAACCTTCATTTGCAATGGGGCTGGCGCGCGGCATCTTTAGCCTTTCGAAAGACGAATTTTGAGCATAAATAAGAAGTTGCACTACTGTTTTGTATATTTGCTCTATGCAGTTTTTCTTGCATTTTTTTCGTTTGTTTTGTTATTGCTTTTGTTTTCTATGCTATCCGGATGTCTCGGTTGGCAACGTTTGTGGATATCAATCGTTCCACACGAATAGACAGACTGATGTTCCATTTGAAGAAATTGTCTGAGTATTAATTTCCATTTGTATTTTTTTTATTTATTTATTTAGTCTTTTTTGTAAATTGTAACAAAAGACGGACTTAATGCTTTACAGCACTATCTTCCAGTCAATCTTTGGGCTATGTAGGCCATGAAGTGATGGGGGAGTAAATAATTAAAGTAAAGTAAATGTATTTTATTTCCAAGGGACCGTAGTATAATTTTTTCAAAAGATTAATAATACTGTGTTGCATTAAATAGTTGCGTGTGTCATGAAAATTCACAAAGTCTCAGTAGGTGTATATAAATTTACAAAGTTTCAGTAGGTGTATATAAATTTACAAAGTTTCAGTAGGTGTATATAAATTTACAAAGTCTCAGTAGGTGTATATAAATTTACAGTCTCAGTAGGTGTATATAAATTTACAAAGTCTCAGTAGGTGTATATAAATTTACAAAGTCTCAGTAGGTGTATATAATCAATGTTATCAGGAAATTAGTTAATATTTCGATACATATAGGAAAAAGTTGTAAAGGCAAATTTTCGACGAATCTCGTGGGTATTATGTTTTTTCTACGCTACAACAAAATGTTGCATCTCTCTGTGTTTTCTATCGCCTGTATAATGGGGAATACTCTGAAGAGCTGTTCAATTTGATGCCAACTTCGGGGTTTTACCAGCCCAGGGTTTTATCATCGTCGTGCGGTTCAGCCGCACTTTCTTGATATAGTCGTTGCGGAGAGTGCGGTCTAAAATACTCTTCATACCGTAAACCCGAAAGTTGTGGAATTAATAACGACAGCTGAGGTATTTCCGTTACGCTACGATATGGGGCTCTTCAAGAGAGCAGTGAGCAGAATTCTGTAAGGTCGGCGCGCACCCGCAAGCCCCTCGGTGTTACAGATGTCCATAGGTGGCGGTGACCACTTACCATCATGTGGCCCGCCCGCTCGTCCGCTATCTATTGTATATAAAAAAAGAAAAATGGATATACTCGTGTACGAGTCCGAGCTTGCTTTCCCAAATTGTTTTCAGAGAATATGCTAATTCATTATATACTAAAAAGAGGAAGTAAGATAGTACGTGTTACGAGTAGTAGGACTATAAGATCTTAACGAACTTGACTGATTGCTGATACCAGTTAGATACCATTTAGTAACTGTACATCTATACAAATCGCTACGAGTATATCCAGACACAAGAGTTTTCTTATATTTTTAATCTCATCTGTGATACTATTTTATGTTGTACGTTGTAGTTGACAGTTACTTTTGCACATATGTGCTAAACATATATCATTTCGCCAAATTCATTTCTGAAACTTCAAAGGTGCATCATTGCATCCGGGGCGTGCTAATGTTTGCTATTCCGCGACGGTATCCACTTACCACCAGCTGGACTGTCTGTTAGTATACCAACTCCTTTCTGTAAAAAAAAAATTTTAATACGTTTGTTGGCACCAGCCACACTACTAACAACTTCCCAAAATAACTGTCAGTAAACATCAATCCTATGAGATTACTATCATATATATAGTATATTCGTATATGACTAAATCTTTCACTGCGCAGGCAGCTACACTCTGGAACGCTATCCCCACTGACATCTGGAAAGCTCCTAACAAAATCTCTTTTAAAAGATGCTTCGGGAACATTGCCTCTCTATTTCTGCTTTTACTTTATCTTTTCTTTCATTTTATCATCAACATGTTTTTTTTTTATTTGTTTCTCTTAATATAACTCAAGTAGATATTTTATTTATATAACGTATTCATTTGATTATGTATACCTTGTATGTATTATATTTATTCTTATGTATGTAACTTTGTATGAATGTATATGTAATAATGTAATATTTATTTCACCGCACCATCTAAATTGTGTCTCTCATGCACCTTCTAACTGAATTTCTCTGCTCAACCCAAAGGTTGGCTGGTAGAAAATGCCTTAAGGCATTAAGCTCGCCTCTTGTACGATATTGTGCAATGAAGTGTAAAAATAAATAATATGTGTACATTACGAAAACATTGGCCATCAGTTAATCCGGAAACACTCGAACGCGTCATCCACGTCTAAGAATTACCGTTCCTCTAATTGCATACTTTATTGCATAGCCGATGGCCAATGTTTTCGTAATATATCTGTACTCGTCTATTTAGCGAAGAATGCCATGGAGAGTGACACACCTACTTAGTGTACCGGAATAATCATGATAAATGAACGGATACATTGTCTCGGACGTAGAAAAATCATATTGTGATAACAATCTCATTTGCCATTCCTAATGGACGCAGGCCTCTCCTTGCATTCACCAGCGGGTCTCGATATCAATCACGAGGAAAAAAGTAAGAATATTGTTATTTAAACGTAATTAATCTGACTAATAACTAATATCTGACTAATATAATGTAATTATCTGACTAATTATTCTGACGGCAGTGTGGTGTCGACCGACTATAGAATACCACCACCCTACCTCTTCCTGTGGGTGCCGTTAACGACGACTAGGATACACAAGTTACAAGTTATAGTTACCACTGACCACTCTACTGACCACTGCCTGCACATATCGCAGGACAGTTTTAACAGCGAATTGTTGGACCTCTTCTGGTTTTAGTAGGTGAGCACATGTGTATCTTTTGTACATCCAAGGGCCACATTCGCAAAGCAGATATTTTGGCGGTTGGTCCTGCTCGTAACAAAATCTACAGGTTTTAGAAACCTTTATTCCCAAATTAAACAAAACCAATAGTCGCGCCCCGCAAAGGAATAATTAATTAATGTTTTTATTAATAATTAATACCTAATTAATTCATAATAATTTAATTAATAATTAGTGTTTTTATTGTCGTTTATTACCAAACAATTTGTTTCCCTTTTATTTTGTGTTCTCTATCACCTCTATATCGCACATATCGTCTATATCGTGTATATACACGTCTGCCGAACTTTTCTTTTATGACGTCACTACGAAACAACTTTCTGAATTTAACTGATCCACTACACGTTACCAACTAAAAAAACTACTTAAACGGTCAATGCCTTGACCGACATTTTTACAAAAACAAATTTGACAGTTCACACGGACGTTTCTATGCTATTTTTAAATAAATCAATGTAAACAACCGCTCACTGAGCTTTCTACTATCGCTGGCTACTATCACAGCTCAAAAAATCGCCTCTCACAAAGTTAGGTTGCGAGTATATTAAATTATAAAGTGATAGCGGAAAGTTCACCGTTTAAGGCTTTCGCGTAATAAATATAATATTCAAATTTTGAATGTCTAAGCTGCATTCACCTAACCTCATTTTGGCACCATTTTGCCATTCATTTGGCATTACGTGATGGTGAAAATGTAATCTACATTTTCACATTCTGATAGCTACACAATTGCTGATGCTTAAAACTAGCATATTTCTATGAAACTGTTAAAAATATAATCGTTTTTCCGTTCCGTAATCGCAGTATAACCTCTCGTAAAAAGGAGAACATAAAAGAAACAGAAATATCTCTTCCTCTAAATAATTTCACTATCCGTTGATTGTCTGGAAGAGATCGTTTTTGGATGCCTATTGCTTCTGTATATCTCGGGTTAAAGGTACAGAATACAGAATTTTCATTCATTCGTTCATAAACAAAACTCCCTCTTGCAGAGCAGATAGCTCCCCTTACAATCACAAGGCGTTTTCGAGCTATAGTCCACAACAATTGCCCGAAGTAGATATTACATATTATGCCTTAGGTATTTATTTATGACCTGAATTGCCGTTTGAAAAATCCAGACTAAAGTACATAGAAACTCAGGATATCATCTTTTTTACTATACAGTATAGTCTCGACTTATAGAAGTTGGTAGATGCTACAGGCACTTTTCCGCTAACGCTATCTCTTCTTACTTACTACACTCATAACCGCAACCGAAGACCTTTCTCCAACTCATTTTCCCCTGGTACTGGTAGAGGAATGCATTTTTTTTCTAAACGCGAAATTCATCGGTCATTGTCCCACTTACTCCGCTCGTCGAGTACCGTTTGCCGACCTACCTTCACATTTTGCCGCATTATTTTCGGCAGACAGTTAGCTTTTATTCAACATTAAAATGCCATGCGAGGAGAGATCAAGCGATAGCGCTTATTGACAATCGCGTAGACGCTACGTGAGTGTGGGTACTCGAACCTAATGATATTGATGAGCAATTTTATTGCTTCAGGAAGCTCTAATCTCCGAAGATAGAATGTGAAGCGTAAGTAATATCCGCCAATACCTAATATATCCTATTTGCTATTATCCTAACCCTTTCTCAAAAATCTACGAAGGTTAACTGCGCATCCGAGGGCTTGCCAACGTTTGTCATTCTGGACCTATGTTGGAATGTATCGCGGATGTTTATGGGCGACAGTATCTACTTTTCACCAGGTGGACTGCTTGCTCGGCTGCCTCTTTCATTCTGTAATGAAAAAAATGAGCAATGAATTAGACTCTCAAGCTTCCTCTTTTCTTGTACGTAATGCCCCCTCCATTGCTGGATATAGGCCTCTCTCAAGGTTCGCCACCACAGAAGATTTTCTACTCTTCTGCCGCCCACACTATCGGCACTTTTCTTTAAATCTATCAATCCACCTAGCGGGAGCCCATCGTCCTGTTTCATATCCCACCAGTTGTCAGTCTTGCGGATTGTGTGTGGATTGTGTGGATTATGATTGCCTGTTAAAAAAAATCTCTTACAAAAAAATTAAAAGTACTTTTGACAAACAGAAAAATGTTTAGGATATTCCTATTCTAAGATATTCCTATCTTTCTAGGTAATTCTAGGTAACTTAAATTTTATTATTTAAAATTTGATTGAAGCAATCTTTCCTGAATACTTATGTGTTAATAATAGAGAGGCACTTTTTTAGATCATAGATATTAAAACGTTCGATAGCTGTTTTCACATGAACTCTTCGTCTCACATAAGTAACCACCGCGCATCGGCGCCCAATCTATATGCAAACCGGCCCGCACTATGCGATTACAATGCGATTGATTCCGATCGTCTCGTTTCTTGCATTTGCACTACTCTCGACAGTGACCACCGTTCACGGCCGCAGTGCTTTTAGGCAAATTGGGTAAAAGGTGAACGAACTTTAGTCATTTCACCGGCTGTTGACTCATCGCGGTGAGACTACAGTGCTATCAATAGTGGCCGAATTTCATATTTCCATTGGACAATCTGAACGGGGAAAATATTTATTTTAAAGAAAATATTCACCTGTTTGAATAATTCCATGTACGGATTCTGGGTAAATTGAATTATCCAGTTTTCCAAACAGCAAAAAGTTGTTCAATTATCCAAACAGCAATGCTAATTATTGTCTCTTTCGATGTGAATTATTGTCTATGTCGATGTACTTAAATGTCAAGGTAGGTTTGCCAAAAGCAATCGTTGCCAATGAAACGATTGGCATAGATCTAACACATTGCATTTGCATGGTTTATATTTACTATGTAACAGTTGGCTAGTAACCAGATCGGTCGATGGAAAGTCATCTTGGAAATCCGCAAACAAATCTCGATTTCTAAAGCCGAAATCAGGATAAAATTTCGTTGAAACCATCCACGGATATATTGTATATATATATATATAAAATGGTGCAAAGTTGATAATGCTTTTGGATGGCCACAGACTGCAAATATAATATATTATTTTTAGCGACAAAACTGCAATAATTTTATATTTTACAACCCACTTATGTCCGTGCGTCACCATGGCTCCAGCTGAAATTCAACGCTGAATAAAGGCACTCAGCATTATGCTGAGTTGTAGACGGAGCTCTCGAGCACGGAGTGAAATTAAACTTTGTTAATTATCTTTGTGATTATTTTTTGTTATTCTTTTCTCGTCCTTTGTGTGCTTTATGTGTCAAATGTTTCTTTCTTTCAAGAGATTTGCACATATACTTATATATTAAACGGGTCTTTACCTATTTTATTTGAAATGTCGATCGAGTTGCACCATTTAACATATGAATATATGTAACAACATATGAAGATAGATTTTATCTATCCATTGTATGGAAAATAGTATGAATTCGGCCATAGTTCATTAATGTTTTATATAAAGAAGCTGGCAAAGTTTCCACCTTCTACATACTACTTTATACATATAGTCTAGGGGTTTCCAAACTTTCTCTGTATCCAGATTTCCCAAGGCGCGCTATAATGTCGACATAATAAGTCTATTTTATTTTGAGAAAGAAAAATATGTTTTACAATTCCATATCTATACCAATATATGTTTGATACATAATATTCTAATAATATCTTTTGGTCATTTTATCAAATTTTGCTTATTTTTTATACAAATAAATTATTTGAAAGCATTTTCTAAAACAATATGAAAATAAACAAATCATAAACAGCAGTATCTACTAGATAATTTGAAACAAACACTGTCCTCCTTTAACAGAAGAAACGCAACGGAGTCGTGAGCAGTGTACACTAACCCCGATGTTCGCAGAATATGGACTCCGCGACTTTCATCCAAAGTTCGGAACTCGTAGAAAGTTAGGGAATTTACTATTTATATGTATTTGTGGGGGCGGCGAAAGCGGGCACTTCTGTTAACTTGTACACAAATTCATCCTTTCATCCTATAGTTGGACTACTTAATTAACTATTTGACTTATTGATAAATAATTAGGATATTTGGGAGCATAACCCCCAAACCCCACGCGGACCCCATGCGAATTGGTGAATATAAATATTATTTTTTATTTTCCCCCATTTTTGTATATTGGGGCATACGGGTTTCCTCACAATGTTTCCTTGGTCGCCAAGTAAAATAAAACATTATCATTTAATAGTGATAATATTTTATATTACTCGATGTTTTTGGGCTAAGATCGATCAGGTGATTGGTCCACCTACTACGCTACGCTTTCAAGTAGGTGGTCCTCCATTCAAGGATCTATCCATTGCTACTTTAGCCGGTGGAAGTTGGATGAGAAGAGCACACGAGCCTTTCGAGAGGCCTATGTCGAGTGTAACATAGCCTGATGGTGTAGTTTGGGTTAATGTTTAATAACATGAAATTGTATTTTGAAACGCTCTCGACGGTCAAAAATCTACGATATAATTACAAAAATAAAACGGTAAACCATTCTTGTTTGTCTGTAATAATCGAATGCATGCAAACTGCCACCATCGTCGTGCCTAATGAATGATATTTTTTTACAGTCATTACTCATTACATTGATTCGGTCATTACAGGTGACTTTCTTCAAATCGTCGGTACAACTAGTCGCAGGCCTCGCTACCTTATGCTACCTTACGTGGTCTCCATTCGTCTCCATGGTTTAGTAGTCAACATTACTCCATAGTATCAAATAATTATGTAGTATCGAATAGGCAGCAATTGTGAAAGGGTCGGTATTATTACAGTTAATTTATTGTCATTAATTACATGTATCGTGTACAGATTCTTGTAATAACTAAAACCATAGAATGATTTTCTAACCACAACAGGATGCAGGAACAAACGTTCTTGTATTCAGCATGTTCATCAAATGATATACAGAGTGGAACAAATGAATGGGCTCCTGGGGGGAAGGTAACATACCTTAAGTAAGTAAAAGAGAGTAAATTTTACTCAAAGAAAATTTATTTTATTTAAAAAAATAAGAAAATCTACGTTCATAGATTTTATTATTATAATAGGTCATACATGGCAACACGTGTCAGGCACGTCCAGTGCACGGTTACGTACTTGGAAAAAAGAACAAGTTACTTTTGAGTTTTTCTATCATACCTACATTCTAAATTTATTAAATCATGCGGTATATCTTTTTTATAAACTGCTGTAGGTACCCTTATGCTGCTATTTCGCAGTGCGCGATACGTGAAAAGATTTTTGTATGATAACCACATTTATCTGACAATTAATTCAAAATTTTTATTTAAAGTTTTACGTGGGACGTCGATGTTGCATCACTCATTCTACTGGGCGTGTCTGATTGACCGAATTAGCCCACTCTTACAGAAGACTGCCGTGAAATGTGCAAACGTGTTTAGAGAGTGAGTGAGGAGGGTCAGAACCCATTTTCCTTCTCTTTCCATCCCATTTGTTCCCATTTTATTCAATCCTAAATTATCCTGTCTCGTTTCTCTCGTTGAATAAGGAAGGAATAGTATGAGATATATCTAATCACATTTAAATGTTGGAGTATATCTAGTCATTCCAAATCTTTTTTTTTTCCAAATAATACCTGTAATTTAGGAGCATACGTACATATATGTAACTATAATGTTGTCATACAATGTTTCCGTAAGTTAGTAAGCCTAATTTAAATAAATAAATAAATATTTATTCTCCTAAATCTTCGATGTTGGCATGTATCACAGATGTCCATTGGCGACAGTAACCGCTTATCATTCATAAAATATATGACATTTGACCTTGCTTTAGAATTTTAATTCATCATCACCACGCAACGTGCACGCGCCAATTTTGTACCCTGCATAAATCGGAATAATATTTACTTCAAGGTTTGAATTCAATTATCTATGAAAGGGTTGAATTGAATTTCGTTGAATTCAATTCTAAGCTTTAAACAAGTATTGTGTCATATTTTTTGATTGGACGAGCAGAGGATGGATATCTGCGGCTCTTTTCATCCACCCACCACCAGCAAACTTGTTCAAGTCGTCAGTCCACCTGGATGAAGGGCACTCCACATTGCGCTTCCTAGCATTGGAGAGACATAAGCTGCTGATATGGAGTAGCAGAGGATGGTGGTAAGTTTATGGAAAAACTTTCAGCCAATAGTGAAGAGACACTGGCTGATGATATGTTATGGTATTGTGTCATCATCACAGACAAAAATGCAAAAATGTCGAAATCAAGTGTATTAGTGACACTACACGCTCTCCTACCAGTGCCGCGTGGTGTTGGCCGGCTATACAATAGCCAAACCCCCATCTCTTCCCGTGGGTGTCGTAAAAGGTGATTAAGACAAGCGACAAGCGTTGAGGAACTACACCACCTCTAAAAAAATGAACTCGTCACCCCGCTTGACCAATACATTTAAGGCGTTTTAAGGCAATACATCCCTCATGAGGAGGCCCGTGTCCAGCAATGTATACTGAAAGGGCTGGTTGCACTACATTGCAATGTAAATCAAGTATGTCGTGCTACTTATGAGTGTGTGCAAGTAAAAGGATTACAAACTATACTACTGACACAGTTTTTCACTACTCACAGCACTTATGAATGAAATGACGAAAAGTTCAAGGAAAATGCTTGCGTGGTGAATCACAAGTTACGTCGCGCAGTTTCGCAACCTCTTGGACGTAAACAAAGTGTAATCGGCCTTCTTTTGCAATATGTTGCGTTGTTCGTTGCTGTAAACAAGGCTCCGGTATTGATCTAGGACTTTCTAGATAGATTTCTAGGACATACTGATGACGTTGGTGACTGTGGGAGTTATAGAAATGGTAGGAGGTACTTGCAAGGTATAGTGGTTACAATGATGTCATGTAATTTTTTTTCATAGTAAGATGGAGGCAGACGAGCAGACCGTCCATTTGATGGTAAGTGGATACTGTCGCCCTTCTATATACATCCCTTCCCATATATATATAGTGGATATATATACATCCGCGATACATGCCAACATCAGTCCAGAATGACAAACGCGGGCACACCCCCGGATGCGCTGTTGGGAGCGTTGGGAAGATGGGGAGGGATAGGGTAGAATGAGATGGGAATAGGCTCTGGCACTCACTACCGAAACACGTACGTACATTGAGAAATAGGATATAGTGGGAAATGCAGCACATTTCAAGGTACGAGTAGTCTTCTGTGAGAGAGGAGTAACGTGGCCAGTCGATTGCGACCAGCTGCTGTTGGATGGCAGCATGCCCCCTCCAAAAATATCCAAAAGTATCTACAGCTATAACAACTATTACCTATTTTTACCAGTAAACAGACAAGATAATTTTATAAATTGAAGGGTAGAAAACCTTAACGTGTCTAGTCCGATATTGTTGTACTTTCTGAGGCGCCACAACCAGTAGGTATCCTTAAGAAGTAGGGTGACGAGCAAGCAGTCCCACGTGATGATAAGTGTCACCGCCGTCCGTGGACACCTGCAACACGGTATGCGGGTGCGCTCGACCTTGCAAAATCCTATTTACAGCTTTCTTGAAGAACCCCATATCGTATCGTGGAAAGACATCTCGAGGCGGTTCATTCCACACGCTACTAGTAGTCCTTTCCTTACCAGGCAAAGGTTGTCTCCTTACCAGGTGGTTGATAAGACAGCCGTTGTACTTTTCGTCTTACTTACTTAATTATCTTTTTTGCAACGTGTATTGGTGTACAATAAAGAGTTTATGTATTTTCTTCCACTAGCCTCTATTTTTGGTCTTTTTTTCAAATATATTATGCCCTTCTTATACTCATTACAGAAGAAGAATTGGCTTCTTATGTACCATACCTAATTCGATCTATCTCTTTCGCGGAACCAAGGTCATTCTGTATTGGGTGATGTTTGTATTTCTTTTAGATTACACAATCATCTATGTTTTTTAGCGTATTGGATGGTTAGCCTAACGACGAAACCTACTCCTCTATTCGGACTTAATACCGGTGGCGCTGTAGAACACTAGTGTAAAGACGTTGTTATGTCCGAAATACAAACTATCTAATTGAGAAAAACGTTAACGTACTTACCAATTTTGTAGGTTTGCTAGTTTATTATATTTTTTTAGGAAAAAGGCGGCAGACCTGCTTAGAGACCATCTGTGCATCAGTTCAGAATGACAAATCTTTGCACGGACCCATTCGGCTGCTTACTTTTCGAGATAAAGGAATATATCTGCAGAATTTATTTATTTCAGTTACAAAAATAGTTTGTTGTGTTTATCATGATTTGCTGCTCATTTAGTTTTTTGTGCTGCTCGTTTAAATACAAGCCCAAAATAACTTCTTTTGTGCCTATTGGGGTAGTTCAATAATTCATAAGATTTGAACTCAGGATCAGAGTTCATCAGGATCCATACACGACACTGCTAAGTTATTTCATACATCAAACTGTTTCTTTAGAGACGAACAGGAAAACTATAATGAATACCGTTCGAAGTCACTTATCTTCACTGACGAACGGAAAGTGGTCAAATCTCGGTGTTAATGACCCCCGGACATATGATCCGATTGGAAATCATTGCTTGCTTGCACAACACTCGGTGCAATTTTTAAAATCTTCCCGACGACTTGATGAAGTTCATAATGGCTTAAGAGCAGAACATTGTGTGTGGTGGCGAAACTTGGCTTATAGGCTTATATGCAGCAGTGGAGAGCAGTTCTTTTGTACTCAATGATATGGTATAGTCGCTATATTTAATTGTTGAACAGTGGCCCGCCCTATCGTCTGCCACCTATTCTACAAAAAAAAAACATCCTTTATTCTTAATTTGGCAGTATTAAACAAACATCGACAACATAATATATCATTCAATGACATCAAATCACAGTCGTACGTATCAAATACGATAACACGGTGAAATTAAAAACAAATGCATTTTATCACACATATACTTAATACACGCTATCACACAAACATCTATACATACACAAATACACTATGTGTTAGTCTTGAACTTACCTAAGTTTAATTTTATGTTATGTATACATAGTGATATCCCTTGTGGCGATAAGAATAGTTTATAATGATGTAAGTTTTGTTTTACTTGGTCTCGCTGTGAATTTGTGTTAATAAATAAATACGAGGACAGTGGCTCAACAATTATTTTTTGCGACCATGATCCTTCCTTATGACATGACATACACAAAGAGTAACTCTATTGAAACGAAAAGTTTTATTTCATTTAGCAGTTTTCAGTGGCGATGTCGACTTCGTTCTCGAAACTTCATTATCTTAATAATTAAATGTAGTAACATGTAGAAAAAGTAGTAAATTACGAGCACTTTCTCATGATCTGTATCAAAAGTAGATTAATTCACACGTTGTTACTAACCAGTAACCGATCTAACTAGATACGTAATTATAATTAGGTACGAGTGTCAAGTAGGTACGTATTTGTTGCATATATCGAATAGATGGGTTATTCGACACACAAAATTTTATTTACATCCTCCCCAGTGCCGGATTAAAGTTATTGGGGGCCCGGGGCTATTTGAGAGAAGAGGCAGTCTTAATGTGAGCAATTTTATCAATGAGTTTCGAGCATTTGTAAAATCTCCGCGATTTGTAAAAGATTTCATGAATAAATTTTTATACATTCATATAATTCATTTGAAAATAAGAGTTTTTAAATGGTCAGGCTTGGGGCTCCGTGGAAAGCGGGGCCCGGGGCTATTTTTTTTTTTGTATAGCCTCCTACCCCAGGATCCCTTTAATCCTGCAACCACACGATGATCCACAAACCGAGGAATGTTTTTATTCAGCACTGTAGCGAAAGGAACCTATCAAAATTTCTTCACCTCGAAAGCGAAAGTTGTTATTTATCCAATAGAAATATATTACTGTGTTTTATATTGTCACGAGTTGACTCAACTCGTGACCACGGCTGGTGTACCACGTGCCGAAACATCGAGTAGAAATAAAAGGTAAACAAATACCTTTAATTATACGCGAATGTTTAAAAAGTTATATTACTGTATTTTGATTGGATGAAATATCCTAAATTAATAATCATGTCATTGAATTAGCTACTCGGGCGCTTAAAGCCATTACCTTATCGTATCTCGTTCTGTTGCATGCACAGCATGAAAATGCTAGTTTCTTTACTCCTCGTAGTTTACCCACCCCATCCTCATAAGAAAGGATGGGAAGTGTAATAGGATGAGGAAAACTCTTCGTTCCGTTATACTTCCTATTATACCAACCACTCCAACCCTTTTCCAAACCCACTCCTAAATCTTCAAAGGTGGGCGGTGCAACCAGTTGCGTATTATTTTAGACTGATGTTGGCATGTGTTACAAATGTCCACGGGAGACAATTTGCATTTACCACCAGTTGGACTGTCTGATCATCTCCTACCTTTTTCTCTATATATTTTTTTTATTACTCTTCTCCAAATGTGTTCTTATTCTGCAAAAATAAATTATGCGTTGTTAAAGTATTGTCCGACCGAGCGTTCCCACGATTACAAACTTTTGTTGCGTTCGTAAACGAATTACTCCGATGATTTAAAGTTCATATTCGTTGCTCTAATTGAATGAATAATTTTGTTCCACAACGTTATATTTGCAATTGGCACTACTTAACCCCTTATTGAATAAATTGATAATGCAAAGGAGTTTGTATTTGTGAGAACTCTTGTGACGATACTACATGTGTAGTCTAACGCCCGAAAATAAGACGCATTTTGCAATAATTTTTTGTAACGCCAAATGTTGTCGACCTGCGCGGTCGTTGCCATTTCACCTATTTTTATTCGGTCGCGGAAGAGGTGGTCATGAACGTATTCTGCAGACGTTTCTTTTATCCACAGACAAAATAATGTACACTTTTTTCGTATCGGTTCGGGAATTAAGTGGGAAGTGGAAATTAAATTAGATGCTGCTGCTAACGTTGTTAAAATAAGCACTGAGCATCGAGCGTCGAAGCTCATGCTCAGCGCTCCGTCAGCGTTACTGAACCTGGTGCTGTGAAGACGTAGCAACTTTTAGATGCCACCACCAGCAATTGTAGTAATGTTCCTTAGTTGTGTTGCTCGTAGCGGTAATAAACGCAGTTGCAAACTAGCACGGCTACAGTTGTTACAGTTAGTGTAACAATGGATTTCGAAAAAGTAATATTTAATTGCGCTTATAATAATACGTCGTTACAGACGTTCGTCAGCATCAACAAATAAATTGTAGTTGCAGCAATTAGCAACTTTTGAGTCACCGCTTTCGGTAATCGATATGTATCGTCGGTTGCCGCATCCCACAACTTAGAAATTGTAATATTTGTTCCTAAAATGATGATTTCATAGTAATAATATGAAAATCTTTTATCCGCAGCTAGTTGGCGATTGCATTGTATATTTAAAAAAGTGTTCCATAATTATAATAAATGGGTGTGCTATGCTATAGTTGCAGAAGAAACTAATGATAGAAAGTTGCTACACTTTTCTATCATCACAGCCATGTGCTCAGCCCCTTAAGACTCGATTGTAAAACGCTAAATCCAAATTTTCAAGGCTTACAAATCTTAAACACATCTTAATCTTAAAACATGAGTCTGAACATGAAAATGATTGAGTCTGTAACGCTCACGAGCGTTCAACACTTGACCCTTAAAGGCTCATCAGCCCCACGCAGCGCTATCGAGCGCTGGCTCTGAGGATCGCCTCAGAGCCCATTTTTGCAGCCAAGCTGCTTCTGCTTGATAGCAACACTGCTCTCTCACAGTCAACTCCAATCAGTTTAGATCCTTTTAATTTTGTCAATACTTAGTAATTCACACAATTCCCCGTGACTGTGGCACCATTCTGCACTGTAGTTCTTCCTTAGAATTTAAGTAGGCGAGTAGGCATATTGGTGGGAACACTACTCAGCTAAAGCTTACTCAGGTAAATAAATAATTATAAAATTTGATTTTGATCATCAAATCATATTTCGCACTTATAACATAAGTTTGAATGAGGATGAAACGGAGTACGCTCGGCTCGTTTCTCACAAACCCTGGTCACCTAGCAACACGTCTAAATTCGCAATTGCAGTCCAGGCCATTGACCCACGCTAGCGCATCCACTCTTGAGTTTTGGCTAGCTCTCATACTTTACGTGACGGAATTTTTTAATTGCCTCCCCTTCTAACACCGTTTAAGACGTTTACGTGTGATCGAGACAGATGATGGGGTCACTAAAATGTCGCGTGACGGGTAATAACTAAGGATAAGTAACTAAGATGAGAAGAGCTGCTCCATAAAAACGAGAATTTATCGAACAATCGTTTTTCATAACTTCAGTACAAAATTTACTACCTCAGTAACTGATTTAAAATCCTTTTCGCTACAATTCCTTTTGTAACAAAATATTACAAAACATACAAATAATATATATTCTATGAGATATTTCATTTTCTATTTCCCCTCGTTTTCCCAATCCTTTCATCAAATCCATTCCTTACGTTTGTTATTTTGGACTAATGTTGGCATGTATCACGGATGTCTATGGGCTACAGTATCCACTTACCATCAGGCGGACTGTATGCTCGTCTGCCACCTTCGTCCATAAAAAATACACGAGTATATCGTCAAAAGTAGACATAACACCAACGTTTTTCATTTTCGACTAATGTTAGAAGTATATATTACTGATATCCCAGGGCGACAGTATCCCCTTACCAGTTAGGATTCCATAAAAAAATACTTTTCATTAAAAAAATATTCCCCAACCCTCAACAAGTAAACAATGGAAATATTTTCAATTCTGTTTAAAGTAAGTACGCCTATACTTTATAGGTATTTATACACTTTATACCGCGAACCTGAAGGTTGCGGAATTAACTGGCAGCTAAGGTATTTCTGTTACGCTACGACATGGGGCTCTTCAAGAGAGCTGTGAACAGGATTCTGCAAGGTCGGCAACGCACCCGTATTCCTCCTGGTGTTGCAGGTGTCCATGGGCGGCGGTGACCACTTCCCATCATGTGGCCCGCCCGCTAGACTGTAATCTATTATAAAAAAAAAAACCCAGCTGGCTCTCTCAAGTCTCGCCGCATACGATCTTCCACTCTTCTTATTCAGGCACCACCGGTGAATTTCTTAATCATTGCTCCACTTGGCTGGAAATCGTCTCACATTGCGGTATTTATTTAATTCGGAAACTTCACTGCATAAAAAAATATACATAGTGTAAAATACAAGGTTTACAATAATTGTTACGACATTTATGAAGTAACAACATTTTAAATGGTTCAATAGGTAAAAAATATCTGCTGCTTATACTTTATAACTATGTGATTTCAGCAAAGTGTCGAATCTTTGGATATCAGGCTATAACATCCCATTGCAGGACACATGCCTCCCCTAGTAAAACACTAGGGAGTTTCGGGCTATAAATTTTGTTTAAGGCCATAAAGTAAAATTTTATTAAGTTTACATTTGTAAATTTTAGGGCCTTTCGCACCACCTCCTGATACTTTATCAGAAGGTGGTGAGAAGAGCCCTAAAGAAATCTCTTTAAGTTTCAATTCGTTAAAATTTAAACAAGTCATGTTCAAATTTTATGTCCAATTCATTGGAGAATTATTTTAATATTGTTTTTTTTTTTATTCTTTAACTGTTAAATGAGACATAGAATGTATCTAATCCAGGAACAATCAATTGATGTATTACATTTTTTTTATAATTATTACATTGCTTTTTTAGAGTATCCTACAACAATAGCTGAAATATAACTCTCTTTTTTTTGAAGCATTTCATTCAAATGTTAATTCAGTATTGTATAAATAACAACGATAAGCAATCACTTATTGTTAATATTAGCTTATTGTTAATATTGTTAATACATATCACTTATTGATCGTTAATATTAGCTTCTATAATCTACATAATTATATGTTGTCCGATTTAATGCTGTCTGTGTTATCCGAGTTAATATACAATTATTATTATTATTATTATGGATTAAATTTTTATGTCCAATTTCATGGATTATTAAAAATACGGAATAGTTTTTAACCCCTCTCTAAAAAATATTTATGTGTGACATATTATAACAAGGCACCAAACAAAAATATGTATTTTTAAGCGGAAGCTCCGTGCGCATATCTTGCGTCATCATTACAGGTATACCTACGGGTTCTGTATATTGATTATTGTATAGATAAGTATGTATATTTTATTACTATTTATATATGTATGTTATGTATTCATTCGGTATATTTAAATAAATTATATATACTCTTGTAATTTATGTTATATATGTATACTTCTCATAGCACCTTCAATGTATCTTTCTGGTTAACGCGAAGTTTAGCTGCTAGAGAACGCCTTAAGGCTTTAAGATCGCTTTAAGATATAGTGTGCGGTAAATGAGCATACAGTCCATCTGAGGGTAAGTGGATACTGTCGTCCATGGACATCCGCAATACATGCCACCATCAGTCCGGAATGCCAAACGTTGGCATGCCGCCAAATTCAATTTCCACTTTTGCGGATTAAGGAATGGATTGGGATTTCTTCCATTAATATTCCCATTCCCCATTAATCCCATTCCCCTTTCGGGTTGGGAAAATGAGGAGGGATAGGATGGGAATGGGCTCAGGAATATCTCACTCAATAATAAAGTAAAATAAAATATACTTAAGGTATTTTAATATCATCGACGAAATTACATAATAGTATCAATACAAAACCGTCGTCCACTGACGTCAGCAACTTCCTAAAATAGTCGAAAATTGTAAGTTATTCTGTAACTTTTCCTAATGTACCAAACATACGATGACGTATTCTCTTCTATAAAACACGAATGACCGTTTGTTGAACTGTTTTATATATTCAGCGGCTCGCCGTTTTCAATTGGTAATAAACTAAAGATTTGGAGGCAAACGAATTTTAATGTGTCCAAATGGGAATATATTCTGACAATTACGTAAGCAAAACGCAACAATGAATGTAACATGTCAATATATATTTCTACGATTTAAAGTAATCGAGAATAGATGAAATATTTTTCGCTTTAGAGTGACTTTTCGCTCATACAATAATCTTCTCTTAGAAATTGCTCTTAATTATCATTTTTGTCAAAGTCCATCACTATAGACGCAAATCGTCTTTGGAACTCACTCCCGCTGACCATCAAACGTACTCAAACGCTGTCCAGTTTAAAAAAGTAAGCATATCTTTCTTTATTCCTACGAAATGTCTGTCTTGTTTGGCTTATTGTTTTATTGATCTGTCTTAGTATACCATAAATACTTGTGATATCCTTCACCTATCGTTCAATTCATTTTATATTTAAACATTTATTAGATATGTACCTATATGTATATGATTATGTTAATATTCGTATGTAACATGCAGTTGTTTTGTTTATATATCAGAGAAACAATACACAATATTTTATGCACTTTGTGCCCTTAAACTTAGGAGGTTTGAGGTGGCACTGCACATTAAACTATTAATTAAAATCAATTAAACTAATTTATACGTATAAGTACGTAAGTACTGTAAGTACGTACTTACAGTTTATGTACTTTACTTAAGGGATTAGACGGAATGGAGATCGTTGGATGTAATGGATTGTTCTGAAAATTTTCACTCTCTCTTAAAATACATTCTTTCGTTTCACGATAGTCTTCTGTGATGAAACAGTATGTAAGTACAGTATATACAGTATGTAAGTACTTACTTAAGTATGCTTAATTGTACACCATAGATAAACAACGTAATATACATAATATAGTATACAAAAGGCGGTCTTATAAATTAAGTCTCTTCCAGACAAATTTGGGTTAGAGAATTGACGATAAATAATTGCAAAGAAAGATGGTGCATTAACATATTTATACATAGATAATTATATAATATGAATTGTATTATTTTTTTATAGAAAGAAGGCGGCAGATGAGCTAACAGTCCATGTTCTGTTGCCTGTGAAAATCCGCAATCCATTCCGACATTAGTCCAGAACGACAAGCGTTCGCATTTCCCCGGATGCTTTGCTTACCTTTGGAGATTTAGGAATGGATTAGAAAAAAGTTGGGAAGACGGGGAAAGATAGGATAGGGTGTGACGGGAATGGGCTAAACTATCCATATCTCACTCACTACTGAAACCCGTTCGTACATTGGCGAAATAAGATAAAGTAAGAAATGCAGTGCATTTTACGATAGTGTTCTGTGAGTGCTGGGTAACGCGGTCAGTCGAGTGCACGTGGGAATGCAGAGTGCACCTTCCCCTTCTCCGTTCCTCCCTTCGCCAAAAGGGGGAAAGCAATAACTGATAAAAATGGTACATTATTAAGGGCTTTTCTCACCATCTGATACTTTATGAGTAGGTATCAGAAAGTCAATTATATTTTATCAGAAAATCAGTATCAGCGAGATTTAATATCAGCAGATTATTTTATCTATCAGATTGTTAACAGTTACTTTATCAGGAGGCGGTGAAAAGGCCCTTAGTCTCTTTAGCTCTTAATGCTCGGAAACCATTATAGGAGTTCTGCACATTCCTTAGTTTATTTACATACTAACTTTTATCCATGACTTCGTTCATGTGATCTCATTGAGTAGTAGCCTATAATAATACATATGTTAATCCAGATTACAATCTACCTATTTGCCAAGTTTCAACAAAATAGATTGCGTAACAAACAATCAAACTTCCGCATTTATAATATTATGGTATAGCAGATACTAAATAATTATATTAGGGCCTTACCTATGAAGTTGCCGTTTATTCATAGTGGCTACTTTGAACTTAGTTATGGCTTGGAATTGCAAATTCAAATTATTTTCAATTTAAAGCATTTTTACACTTTAACATTCATTTACAAAATCAATACAAAATACATTTGTTTTTCCGTCAAACGAATTTTTGCTTAGATATCGTTGTGTTTGCGACGATGGAAAAGTTAAAAACTCGCGTTATTTTCGAATATGAGCCCCGTGGACGCCGGAGACTTAGGTCGATAATGACGAATTGAAAACAAACCACGACTGAGTTAGCGGCAGCCTTCGGGGTAAGTAACAAAACGATATCGATTCATTTGACAATCGGAAAAGTGAAAAAGCTCGGAAAGTGGGTACCTTGTAAGCTTAATGAAAGTTAGCAGCAAGTTCACGACCGGTGACTCTTGAAAGGCCACTAGGGCCACAAGAATTTAGACATTCACGATGTTAAGACAAATCAAGGTTTTTTAGCCGGTAAGAGTCCGGCACTACCTGGGCCCCATTCCCAGGTGTCCATGAGGATTTTCCTTGATTGTCTTTCCTAACAAAAAAAAAAAAGCATCAAGCACGCGTCGAAGCTTGCGTTACTTTGCTGAACTGGCACAAAAATGAAGGGATACTGAATCGTATGTGATGAGAAGTGGATCCTGTATGATAATCGCAATCGTTGAACCCAGGAGACACAGCCAAATAATGTTCCAAACGTCTCCATGATAACACTTCACGACAGACAGTCTCAAAGTTACAGGAACTTCTACTGGAAACTCTCCGTCACCCCAGTACAGTGTACTCGCCAGACCTTAACCACGATGATTTCCATTTTTTTCGGAATTTGGATAACTTTTTACAGGGGAAAATATTCAACTCCGATGATACTGTAAAAAACGCCTTCAAAGAATTCATCGATTCCCGTACCCAGAAGTTTGTGACAGACATTTGTGATTTGTGATTCTATAGCAGTCATGAAAATTGATTAACTTTCATTAAAATGGCAAAAGTGGATTGATAATAATGGACAATACTTCGTTTAATTAAATATATAATTTTCACACAAGAAAATATTTGACTTTTTTCATATAAAACGGCAATTTATAGGTAAGGACCTAATAATTATACTAAATGTTTGAATTAAAATTTGATGCGTCTCCACGTGGCACGTATCTTATGTTAAGATGTCATGAAGAAGCTGTGGTAGAAGACTGAAGCTCATCTTAACGCTTTAACAAATGCCCTATGAGAAAAAAAAACTTTTTAAGTCTCACATTGTTATGATTTAATATTCACGGCTACCTAAATAAAGGATAAAAGCTTAGAAAGGAATTTTTGGAACTGGCCACCATCAAAATTGCGGTGCAATAAAAGTTGTTGTTTTACGAAAAAATTTACAAAAACATTTTTTCTCGACGGGGTAGAAGTCGACACACCGTTGTATTGTAGCGGTGTTTTACAAAACCGTTGGCACAGTGCGCGCAGTTGTAAATTAGACAAAATTATAATGAACGGGACCATTTGTAAAACTGTACTTGGGCGATATTTAGATCCTTTTGTCTGAAAAATATCTTGTCTCAATGTGAACAAACTTGAAAACTCCGTTCAAAAACAAATATTATACGAAATTGATTCTTATATATTTGGTGGTTAAAAGAATGTTTATTTTCTCGGTTTGCAAAGTCGATTGTAAAGAAGAAACTAGTTGCTATTTCGGTAACTTAACAGGCAATAACCATTGTCAGTTTTTGTTGTTACTGTGACAATATTTTTGTTAACCCTTAGGTAATTTCGCTGCATCATCTTGACTCATTTCATTATCCTGACGTTTCAAATTGTCGTCAATTTTGCAAATACAAATGTTGCAAATGCAAATACAATTGCGATTCTTGTTATGACGATTTTTTCGCGAGTCAGTATAAATTGTTTAATACAATTTAAGTAGGTCGTTTAATAGGGTTATTCGCACATGGACAGATTCTCAAAAAATCATTGAATCCCTCGGAGTTAGGCATATTGTTAATTTATAATGATTTGTACATTAAAATAATGTAATCTAAACCGATTTTTTTTTTCTTACGACTGTATTCTGGCCTTTTGAGAATTTGTGAGAATAACTTTTTTATCGCCTAAGTCAGCTTTCGTGAACTGCTTTTATCTCATTATTATAATTGTGATTTCTTTTAATTTCCATTTTAGTTTTATTCTATTATGTTGCACGGTGCAGTCTTTAGACAACTATGTATTGTGTAAGCTTATGATTACACTAGATCATTGTATCGTCCCACATGTTGCGTACACATCATACTTTTAGATACTTTGTAGTATGTAAACTTATTTAGTATGAAAATCAAAAAGTCGCTTTAAAAGCAATAAGTACAATATAAAAATTTAATTCTGTATTCAATTTATAGAAATTTGAAGAAATCATGTAAACAATGCTTAGTGTTTTAGAAATTAATATGTATTATAAAGGTACATCTTGTTTTTCTTTTATACAATATACAATGTTTTTATACGTAATTTCATTAAAACACTCAAAAAATCTCAGCATTGTTTTATAACAAAGCTTTCACCCAGTAGTGTCGTTAGTGGAATAAGTCAAACAATTGGAGCAAAAGGAATTGTCTAAACAGGTAAAGGACCATTACATTTGCAGAGACAATTTCTCCAGTAGCGGCACGACAAACCAACAAACTGTTTGAATACATTAACTTTTAACAATAATAACGGATTTTTTCCCAGCGAAGAACAATAATAAAACCAGTGTTCTGAATTGTAAATCACAGAGAAAGGGTTGCGAAAGGTACAGTGGCCAAACATTACACGTAGTGGTATTTTTATATGGTCCAGCGGAGAATCCTTTAGAATGAATGTGTCACATTACAATTACTTTCTGTGAAAGTTTAATGGTCCGTGGCCTGTAACAAAATCACAAGAACGGTCTGCTGTAACCATAGCTGCTATAAACTGTACTATGCCGTAGGAAAGTAGACTGGTTTGGCCATGTCAAAAGACCTCATGACCGTCAAAACTCTCATAGCAACCACGATTGCGATTTAATATATTATTTTTACGATGAGTACCTACAACACATGAGCTAAATGGTCAAGTGAACACTTAATTGCAACTTAGAGATTATAAACTATCCTATATCCTAGTCTTTAGTCCCGAAAGCCGTTATTGATGACGTTGAAATTAGACAGCAAGTACAAAAATGGTTTCTGAAAATAACGCGTAAATTTGGATGAGCGCGTTTATAATAGGTAATTGTGAAATAGTTTGCTTGACGAATTGTAATGTTAGATGTCGCTACAGTACGTTTTATTATTTATTCGACAACTAGGAAGGTAATAAACTAATTTAAAATATATTTTTCATATTACATATTTAAAAATTAGTGTTATAAAATTCACGGATATTGTTTATAAGTAGGCCTTAGTTCTAATTTTATATCATAGATGTCGCTGTAAAGTAAACCTAGAACTCGATGAAACAATTTTTGATTTAGTATTAAGGAGTTTGCAAAACAAGCGAATTCGGGTTTTCAGGGGAGTTTTGAGTTTCGGTTACTGTTTCTGTTCTCAGTACATCAGTTGTTTCAGGAAACTGAGCAGTACATCAACATTTTAATCACAGCCAGTTTGCCTCGTATTGAGGTTTTATTCGTGGGGAACCGTTGTAAGCTCGTCGCAACACGCCGCGTGTTCTTCAATTAGGTAAACATGAACATGAGATGAAGTTTGTGGATTAAAGTTTTCGTTACTGTCGTGTTAATGTCTATTTTGATTTCATTTTTCACTTGGGAACAAAAACCAACTCATCACCCTTTTTTAATTTAGAGTTAAATATCTTCGTGGTTCGTTTTATGGAGAGTTTTTTATTCGTGTTACTTTAATAAAAGTCGTTTCTTATTTATTGTCATTTCGTGAGAACAGAAAAAGTTGTCGTTATTTACTCGCCTGCGTGCATATCGTGGTGCTGAATTTTGGGGCTATTAATAAGCAATTTCCATACCATTTGCTTATCGGTGTGTAATTTCTAATATCTTTATTTCATTTATAATTAATCAGTATCCCATTTTCAAGCATATACCGACGCAAAAACGCTGTATTCAAGATAAATTTATGCTAAAAGTTCGCTGTAGCTAACTGTTAACGACGGAATAAATGAAAATGTAAAAAGCTAGGGTACTTGCATATGTATAGATAATAGTTTCGCTTGTATAGTTGTTTCTCTTTAGTGTCTTATAAATGTATGAAAATGTATGAATATCTCTTAAAATCGTTAGGTTTACACTATTTGTATAATGTCCATTTTTATAACTATGTATTGTGTAATTGATATTAAAATGATCCCTAGTGTGTCTTTTATTACCCTATTAGGATAATTATTGGTGAATAGGGTAAGTAGGGCATGCTAGGGATAAGTTGTGGGCGCTATGGCGTTCGGGAAACAACTGAGCGCTCCGCCACCTGGCGGACGAATATAATATTTATAGTCCTGAAGCGGGGGACGGGGTTACGTAAATATGTCGCGCAAACCGCGCACCCCGTCCACTCGAAACCGAACGTTATAGCGTCATGATCTTATTAGATCCCTCTTAGGCTAGTTTACATCTAAGTTTTATCTAATAAGAATCTTGTAAATGTATAAAAATGTATAACAGTGTCTTGTATGAATAAATGATCCCCCGCGGGGTAGCGGGAGGGGTACACATGTAGAAAAGTAGAAGGGGAAGCCAAAATGGAATAAAAGACGAACCATTTTGGGCTTCCGGCATTCCGATCAGCGGCACCACTCCGAACACTACAAACG
This sequence comes from Sesia apiformis, assembly GCA_914767545.1. Taxonomy (NCBI): domain Eukaryota; kingdom Metazoa; phylum Arthropoda; class Insecta; order Lepidoptera; family Sesiidae; genus Sesia; species Sesia apiformis. Next base: position 5,511,258 of record OU611970.1, on the reverse strand, counting down.
GTCAACCAAGTGACTAGGACAAGTAGTAGAACAACAAGTACCTCTGCCCCCTGCCCCCGGCTCTGCTGATATTATCGAAGAAAAGGAAATAAGGCGTTATTATTGTACAACATCCCTATATATACAGTCCACATCCCCCGGCGACCTATAAGGTTGTAGGACAATACTGTCCTCGATCTGTTGAAGAGATCGCAGTAGACAAAAGTGTCCTCAACATCGATGGTCCTTCGAGCAGCCGGATAAGAAGAATCAGCGTCCACGGTTCATCAAGTCGCCAAGTCAAGAATTGCACGGCGTTGTTTAAGGAAGAAACAGCGGGAAGAGACGACGCGTCGTACTCGTCCGTGCATACAAGTCTTGATTTACGTCTTGATTTCCACGTCCTGATTTCCACGTCATAAACATCTCAATTTCCACGTCATAAACGTCTCAATTTCCACGTCATAAACGTCTCAATTTCCACGTCAAAAACTACAAACCGTTGTTTTCACAATGCCGTCAACAACGAGATCACAGAGCCGGACGGGATCGCAGAGCGGAGCACAAACCACTACGGAATCAACATCGGCCACCACGGAGTCCACAGCCACGACTTCCGCTACCACGGGCACAGGCACCACAGCAACAGGGACGACAACCACCAGCGGCGGTACTACTAGCACCGAGGCCACGATGAAGACGACTTCGGCGGCAGCGGACGTCACGATCGTTCCACGAGCCGCAAGCGTCACGGCAAGGTCACACCGCTCTACCGCATCCGCCAAGAAGAAGGAACGTCTGGAGGTCGAACGTACCTTACTACAGCTGCGCCTGCAAGCCAAGGAGCAGGAACTCAGGCTAGCGGAATTAGAATCGGGCTCCGAGGCAGATGATGAAGAAAAGGAAGACAAAGACCAATCGTTCCGGTTAGAAAAATGGTTGAACCGGAACGACGCACCCCCCCCTGTACCCCCGCAGGAGGCGGAGCCTAAGTCTCGCAAGATCTCGCCGATAAAGTATGAAGGAGGACGAGGACGGGGAGCTTACACCGCCAATGATGAAGATGACGGAAATAAGCACCGAGAGCATAGTACGTCTCGGCCCGCACGCCCTACCGCAGACATCGTGGAGCAAATGGCCTCTGCGATCTCCAAGGCGGTGAAGATATCGGCGAGGGAGACACCAAGGTATATAACCGAGCTGCCTACGTTCGACGGACATGGCAGCGCATGGTTGGGGTTCAAGGGCGCGTATGAGGATTCAAGGCGCGCCTTCATGAAGAGCGACAACCTGGCACGGCTAAGAAAGAGCCTAAAGGGTACCGCTATGGAGGCGGTAGCAAGCCTGTTCACCGCCCACCGAGAGCCGGACGAAATTATGGAGGCTCTCGGAAGAAGATTCGGGAGGCCGGATGCACTCGTCGCGTATGAGGCAGAAAAGTTGCGATATTTGCGCAAGCTGACCGACGAGCCCCGCGACCTCTGCGTATTCGCCAGTAAGGTGGCCAACGCCGTGGCCACCATACAGGAAATGAAAAGGGAGAACTACCTCTATAGCCCCGAGTTAGTCCGGGCTATAATGGACAAATTCACCCCAATACTGAAGAGCAAATGGTACGACTTTGCGAGCGCATGGGAACACGAGGTGCCTACACTAAACCTACTATCGACGTTCCTGAACATAGAAGCCGATAAGTGCAGTGCCTACGCACCACCCGAAGTCATTAATCCCATCGCCGTACCTACAAGAGAAAGGTCCGTACCTGCGAATATAAGAGAAAAAGCAATAAGGAGGAAAACCGAACGTACATACAGCGCCACTACCGACGGAAAGGGGAAGCCCGAATACAGCGCCCCTACCAACGGAAGATGGAAGTATGAACACAGCGCCTCTACCGACGGAAAGGGGAAGCCCCAATACAGCGCCCCTACCAACGGAAGATGGAACTATGAACACAGCGCCTCTACCGACGGAAAAGGCAAGTTTGAATACAGCGCCTCTGCCAACGGAAAGGGGAAACATGATTACAGCGCCACAACCGACGGAAAAATGAAGCTTTGCCCACTATGCAAGGAAGATCACAGCTTGCCTTCGTGCAAACAATTTGCAGACAGCGATATCGACACCCGCTGGGAAATAGCAAAAAGAAATAACATCTGCTTCCGTTGCCTGTCTAGCAACCATCGCCGGGGCAACTGCCGAGTTAAGCCATGTGGGCACAGCGGTTGTGGGATGGCACATCATCGGCTGTTACATCATACGCGTCGGACTCCATCGCCAATAGTGAAGTCAGAAGAGCCCAAAGAAGAGATAGTTACGTCTACAACGGAAGTTATCAACAAGGCCACCGCCGCAAATTCAATACCACATCGACGCCGAGCGTATCTAAAGATAGCACCCGTAGTGCTTGCCGGACCACACGCGAAGGTACATACGTACGCGTTGTTCGACGAAGGCAGCACCGTCACCATCATTGAGGATGCTATAGTAGACTCCCTTGGCATCAACGGGCCAGTTGACACGATGTCCATACAGGGCATCAACGGCGGAGAAACAAAACACGAGAAAAGCCGCACTATCGACGTAAAAATACAAGGGCTGCATTCGGACAGCGTGCACACATTGAAAGGCGCACGTACCATCAAACGTCTAAACTTCACATCGCAGACTGTCGGAGAAACGGACCTAGAAGACTGCACACACTTAGATGACGTCAAGGACGAGCTCATCTATAAAAATGCATGCCCTAAGATTCTCATCGGACAGGACAACTGGGAGTTGATCGTCTCCCGTCAGATCCGAGCGGGAAAAAGGAACAAACCAGTAGCATCGCTAACGCTACTGGGATGGGTACTGCATGGATGCCGCACTTCAGTATGTGAACCCGTCACCTTCTGCGGCCACATCAGCGAGAAGCGCGACGAAATGGAGGAGTTAATGAAGAATTTCTTCAAGTTGGAGTCACTGGGCATCGAGCCGAGGCAAACAAAGGATGACCCGGAGCAGCGAGCTATCGACATTTTGAATAAGCAAAGTCGACGGTTACCTGACGGGCGGTTCGAAACCGGACTCCTATGGAAAGAGGATAATGTAAAGATCCCTAACAATTATGGGGATGCTCTCAAACGGCTGCACAACCTAGAAAGAAAACTCGACCGCGACCCGGAGCTTAGGGAGAAATACAAGGAACGTATGACGAACCTGTTAGTATCCGGATACGCCGAGCCTGCGACTACAGCGCCACCTGCAGACAAGACGTGGTACTTGCCACATTTCGCCGTCATCAACCCGGCAAAGGAGAAGATCCGAGTCGTCCACGATGCCGCTGCGAGATCCTTCGGCCGCAGCCTGAATGATATGCTGCTGTCAGGCCCTGATCTACTTCAATCACTGCCCGGAGTCATCATGAGATTCCGTCAACATCCCATTGCAGTGTCAGCGGACATCAAGGAAATGTTTATGCAAGTAAAGATACGACCGGAAGAACAAGACGCACTACGCTTCCTATGGAGGGGAGACGAAAGAGGCAACACACCACCACGTGAGTACAAGATGACGTCAGTCATATTCGGGGCAACGTCATCACCGTGCACAGCGCTGTACATCAAGAATCGCAACGCCACCGAGTTCGCACATGTAAACGAACGCGCCGCCAGAGAAATCCAAACAAACCACTACATGGACGACTTCATAACCAGCTTCCCAGACAAGGAGGAGGCTGCGAGAGTCGTAAAATCGGTCGACGAGATACACCGTCGAGCCGGCTTCCAGTTACGGGGATGGGTGTCCAACAAGAAGTCCGTCGTCAAACAATTTTCGTCGGATCCCGGAACCACGACAGTCACCATAGGCGGGAGCGAGATAGAGAAGACACTCGGCCTCCTTTGGCAGGTAAATGAAGACTGCATCGGCTTCCACATAAATGCTATGAAGACACCACCCGACGTAATAGAAGGTAGACGTCCACCCACCAAGAGGGAAGCACTCAGCGTGATAATGTCGCTGTTCGACCCGCTCGGACTCGTATCGCCGATAACTACTCCGGCGAAACAACTTATGCAAGATACATGGAGTCATGGAACGAGCTGGGACGAACCGCTTCCCGAAGAGCTGCAACCAAGATGGAGCGCGTGGCTTTATACACTACGCGCTCTAGAAGAACTTCGCATTCCCCGCTGCTATGATGTAGAACCAGCCGTAAGAAGAGAACTGCACACTTTCGTAGACGCAAGTGAAGAAGCCTACGCAGCCGCCGTGTACTGGAGATTACAACGAGCCGACGGCACCGTAAGAATATCACTAGCCGCTGCAAAGAGCCGCGTCGCACCGCTCAAACCCGTCTCTATACCACGACTTGAGCTACAGGCGGCGGTACTCGGAGCACGACTAGCGAAAAACGTCGCGAAAGAGCACGACTTCATGGCCGCAAGACAGGTGTATTGGAGTGATTCACGCACCGCTCTCGCGTGGATCCGAGCCGAACCACGGACGTTCAAAACGTTCGTCGCACATCGCGTCGCCGAGATTGAAGATACTACAAAGAAAAAGGACTGGAGATGGCTGCCGTCACAACTCAACGTAGCCGACGACGCGACACGAGCGACACCCGCGGATTTCAACGAGAATCACCGATGGTTCACCGGCCCGACTTTTCTACTATCACCTGAAGAACAATGGCCGGTCGAGACAAGCACGACAAAGGAACGCACCGGGGAAGAAAGGGAGAGATGCTGCGCAACAACGAACGACATAAAGGGGCACGCACACTTGCCCGATATCACGCGCTTTTCAAAATGGGAGCGCCTGATCCGGGCCACCGCACGCGTACTACAATTCATCGACTTATGTCGGAAAAGGAGACACACCGTGGCAGCAGCGCGTCGCAAAAGGACCATCGCCAACCCGACATCGGACCCGGCATGGTCAAGGACAAAAAGGAGCGACGCAAAGGCGGCAACGGCAAGAGAATCCGCATGCGACCAGCGCAAGTTCGTGCCATTAGAGGCGCATCATCTCATCCAAGCCGAACATCTCTGGACGAAGGCAGCGCAAGAAGACAGCTACGCATGCGAACGCAAACGCATCGAGCGTAGCACCACACCGGCGGGAGACGACAAACTCGCCGGTCTAAGTATTATCATGGGAACGGACGGACTACTAAGACTAAAAGGAAGAATCGCTGCCACAGAAGGGATTAGCGAGGAAACGGCAAATCCAGCTATACTAGACGGCGCACATGACTACACAAAGATGTACATAAATCATGTACATAGGAAGATGCATCATGGGGGCGTCGAGCTAGTGGTGAATGAAATACGACAGCGATTCTGCGTTATGAAAATTCGCCCTACAGTACGGGGCGTTTTAAAGGTATGTATAACATGCGGTAGAAGAAGGCGAAACCAACGAGTCCAGCCACCGGGGATCTGCCGCACGCGCGTGTAGCACATCACGCGCGCCCGTTCACCTTCACCGGGCTCGACTACTTCGGTCCACTCGAAGTAACCGTGGGCCGACACCGAGAAAAAAGGTATGTCGCCCTATTCACCTGCATGACGACAAGGGCCGTCCACTTGGAAGTAGCGGCATCACTCAGCGCAGACTCTGCTATATCTGCGCTGCGAAGATTCATGGGGCGACGCGGCTGCCCAAAGGAGTTGTGGTGCGACAACGCCACCAACTTCAAAGCCGCGGAAAGACAACTCAACGAGGCCGCACTCACTGCGGTCCGAGAAGAGACAACAACGAAGCACATCGCGTGGCGTCACGTTCCCCCCCTCCGCCCCCTTCATGGCCGGGGCATGGGAACGCATGGTCCGCACGGTAAAAGAAGGCCTGCGAGCAACGCTACACGAAAAGTACCCGAGCGACGAGACACTCCACACACTGCTCGTCGAAGTAGAAAACACGGTCAACTCCCGTCCACTCACACACGTGGCAGTAACACCAGGGGAACCGGAGGCGCTCACACCCAATCACCTGCTGCTGGGACCCAATTCCCATGTCCCAGCACCGGGCGCCTTCACCGAAGAAGACATAGATGCACGCGCGCATTGGCGGCGCGCCCAGCGGCTAGCCGACACCTTCTGGAGCCGCTGGGTACGAGAGTATCTCCCCCTGCTTCAATACCGGCGGGAGCCCCGCACGATCGGCGAGGCACCACGCGTCGGAGATTTAATCATCGTGTGCGACGCAAATCTACCGAGGAACACATGGCCGCGAGGAAGAGTCATCGCTACGTACCCCGGGCAAGACGGCGAAGTGCGCGTCGTCGACATACAAACGAGCAACGGACACGTTCTGCGGCGACCCACAAAGAAGATCGTCGTTCTACCGGTTAGGTCGCGAGACGGCGACGGCGGGAGTATGTTAACGACGGAATAAATGAAAATGTAAAAAGCTAGGGTACTTGCATATGTATAGATAATAGTTTCGCTTGTATAGTTGTTTCTCTTTAGTGTCTTATAAATGTATGAAAATGTATGAATATCTCTTAAAATCGTTAGGTTTACACTATTTGTATAATGTCCATTTTTATAACTATGTATTGTGTAATTGATATTAAAATGATCCCTAGTGTGTCTTTTATTACCCTATTAGGATAATTATTGGTGAATAGGGTAAGTAGGGCATGCTAGGGATAAGTTGTGGGCGCTATGGCGTTCGGGAAACAACTGAGCGCTCCGCCACCTGGCGGACGAATATAATATTTATAGTCCTGAAGCGGGGGACGGGGTTACGTAAATATGTCGCGCAAACCGCGCACCCCGTCCACTCGAAACCGAACGTTATAGCGTCATGATCTTATTAGATCCCTCTTAGGCTAGTTTACATCTAAGTTTTATCTAATAAGAATCTTGTAAATGTATAAAAATGTATAACAGTGTCTTGTATGAATAAATGATCCCCCGCGGGGTAGCGGGAGGGGTACACATGTAGAAAAGTAGAAGGGGAAGCCAAAATGGAATAAAAGACGAACCATTTTGGGCTTCCGGCATTCCGATCAGCGGCACCACTCCGAACACTACAAACGGTCAACCAAGTGACTAGGACAAGTAGTAGAACAACAAGTACCTCTGCCCCCTGCCCCCGGCTCTGCTGATATTATCGAAGAAAAGGAAATAAGGCGTTATTATTGTACAACATCCCTATATATACAGTCCACATCCCCCGGCGACCTATAAGGTTGTAGGACAATACTGTCCTCGATCTGTTGAAGAGATCGCAGTAGACAAAAGTGTCCTCAACACTAACATTCAAATGTCTAAATCAATCACGTGTTATGTTTTATGTAGCAGGAATTGAAACTGAAAAACACAGCCCGCGTTGTGTTACATCTAAAGCCGGTCAATGAACGGACGACATCACAATGTATTTCATAACAACTGCAGATTATAGGCGAAAACTATTGGCAGACTTAAGATGTATTTTATTTTATTCTTTTAGGAAAATAAATAATATAAGTTAATGGAACAACAAACGCTGTTACAGTTTTCACAGACGATAAGGAAATATATTTTAGGATAAACAAACATAGTAAATATTATTTCGTGGCTACATCACATGTGTACAAACATTTCAAAATGTCCCAAATTTTCAAAGGTAGTCAGCGCCAACCTTTGTAATTCTAGACTAATGTTGACATGTATTGCAAAATGTCGCAAGTGGACTATACACTCTATACGAGTATGTTCGTCTGCCGCCGTCTTATTTTAAAAATCAGTATCCAAGTCTTGTGCAGATGATTTTACTTGAGAACCAACTAAATTGTTGATTTTAATTCTTAATATACCTATAAAACAAAATGGATTCAAAACCAAAGTTAAATTCTCAGTCTTAAAGGACCTTGGGTAAAGAGAAAAAGAGATTTTTGTAAGAAATAAACATAATGTTATTCCAAAACTTAAAAAACAACCATTGATTTTGCTCTTAAAACTGATAGCTTATCTTTTTGTGGCTCCTAACAAACATATTGACATGCATAGCATGATTGTTGGAGGGTGGGGACGGGGTTCATACAAAATCCCCCATTGTCCTTTATCACTTAATAACTTTAAACACATGATAAAAAATATATTTCTTATACAATTCAATATCAAATTGCACAATCAAAAGTAGATATAATAAATAATAAACAAAAGTATAATAAATGTTCAAACGATATAACTATTCTAAAGGGTTCAAGTAGTAGTCGGTTATCATCCCATTACGGAGTTACTTATATTTTTTTATTTAATTTTACGATAGCAAAAGTTTAAAACCCCAACAATTGGTGCAAGCAAGTCCTTGAATGGAAATAATTTAGCGGGCAGCATGGAACGTCCGAGCAGGTAGACTGATGACTTGAAGAAAGTGGTAGTAATTGTGTTTTCATACAATTAACTACCACTTTCTTCAAGAAAGTTTAGAGTGAAAGATCAAGCGAACATGGCTAAGAGACATATAATGAAAAAGATATATAACTGTAATTGCCATATAGCAATAAGCCTGGTTGTATTCTCTTCTTATATCATTATTTCTTATATTTCTCATAAAGTAACAATTGTTCGATAAAGATATTTATCTTCTATCTCCCTATAAAGATGGACCATCGACATGAGAGTAGAATAAATGACACATCGTACGTTCCTATCAAAGAAACCTGGTTGGCAAGTTCTAGGGAGGGTGAAGCAGGTGAGGAGGGATTCATTAAAAAATCAAATTTACAAATTAAGTGCTACGTAATAAGAATGTTCCATTTTCAAAACATCGTCTTAATTAAACTAAATAATTAAGTAAATAATTCATAATCTACTGAACATTGAACACTATTAGACTATAACGTGCCTGCCCTACGGTGCTGGTATAACATATCTAGTATGTATGTAAAGTGGTGTGTATGTGTGTTTTTATCTAGTATGTAAATCGATGAGATGGACTAATGAAAAACAGGATATAGAATACTTGATGTATTTAAAATTCAAATCAACACCACTATATGCCTATTTAGACGCATCTATATAATTCTGATTTTTTTCAATGACAGCAAAAGATTTAAATCCTTATGGTTTTTTAATGTTAACATTTGTTAAAGTATTATATAAATGATAATAAACAAATTGACAGTATTGACTGAATTATATTACTATTATATACAGATTGTCTTTTTAAAATTTAATTACAACATTCTGTTTACGATGACTGACATGAACATTATACGAATCTTCGTTTTTTTTGCAAATTAGTTGTTTAGTGATTTCACCAAATTTTCATAAAATTTTCTAAATACTAATCAGGCATTTAGCCTTGATATTTTTACAAAAATAACGCAACTCTACGGTGTATGGTGTCGTGTGGCTCTAGAATAACACAACAACATCTGTTCCCGTGGATGTCGTAAAAGGCGACTAAACGATAACAAAGCAATTATACCACAAACCCTGAGGAACTACACCAAATGTAAGAAAGTGGACTCTGAAATCCGCCGCCCGCAGCCCGCCGCCAGCAGCGTGCAAGTTTGATTACAGCATGTATAGTTTTTTTATTCTTTTCTTATGTAGCAATACCTTAACTAGCTCATTGTGCCAGTGTCGAGTGTTTCAATTTAAAATGCATAATGTCAATTTTCCGTCCCGTCGGAATAAGTTGGGAGTCGCTCTGTAAAGTGATAATAGGTTTACTGATGACAGAAAAATTGGAGATATTTGGGAAGCACGTGAAAAACAGTCTCATGCTTTTATTTAATTATCACAAACATTATGCACAAAAAACACTTTAAAGTTTAATGAACTATCACTATTTAAACACAAAACTCACAGAATACACATTTTTTATAATAATCAAACAAAAACGCGACTTCACTGTCGAGTTCCCGCCAAAAAGTCAAAATTATAATTTATCAAGCTATAGCAAATATATTCTATGTACCTATATTCATTTTAGTACACAAAAAATATATTTTTTTGTAGCATATAATTATTATAACGTTCTTTACAAATTGTACCCGAAGGATTAAATAACGATAAATATTGCAGTTTTGTAATGCGTTTTAGCAATATTATGAATGACGTTATTAGAACTTTAAAAATAAAAAAATGAAGGCTCTTCATTTATTGCATTAATACGAATAATACGACAATAAATACAAATAATTAATACGTACATAATACTAAGCCTCCAAAGATACGTCAATGCTGCAAACAGGGCTAAATAAAAACAAAGCTAGTCTTTCTTTACAAAACAAAATTTTATATTTAAACAAAATTCTATATCATAGTTTTAAAATGTTTGAGTTGAAATAACTGAAACATTCAGCGCATTTAGTTCGTTTTATTTTAAAACAGTGGAATTGACAATTTTCATAGTCACATTATATCTATTATGTAGTTTGCATAGTAATAAAGTCCTTAAACAAAAATTGTAACAATATAAAGGTAATATGGATATTATTTTTCATAATTTTAAAATAGTTTGCGTTAAAATAACTAAAACATTTGGCGCAATGGTTCGTTATATTTAAAAAAAGTGGAATTGTAAATTTTAGTTTGCACAGTAATAATGTTCTTGAGCAAAAATTGTAATAATACAAAGACACATATTGTTTTGCTGGCCTAAACAAATAAAGGTTGATCCCATTACTTTATACTGAACAATATCTGTTTTTACTAAGAGAGCATCATCGCGCTGCTGGTAGTAAAGCCTCTATAGTAGTTTATAGTAAGCCTCTGGTAAGCACGGGCTCATAGATTATATAAGTACTCGTATATATAATTAAGAACGTTTATATATTTAAAATATATATTTATTGTATATACTTTATTAAATTGTAATAGTTTAACGATGATGTACCTATTTAAAACGTCAGCATATAGTAGGTAAATGGAGATATTTAATAAAGGTATACCTACCTAAAAGGTAAAGGTATACCTAGGTGTACCTACTGTAGGTACCTACTAGGTATTTACCTACTAGGTAAATGTATAAACCTATAGTAGTTACTATAGTAGGTAAATGGATTTGAGGAATGTTGATATCTCTTATTAGTAAACGTCAACAATTTATACTATGAATGAAATGACGTAAGCCGCATTTTTTGTCTAACAATAATTTCCAGGATCCCTTGCACGCTTTTCAATCGTAAACTTCATAAAAGATTGCAATATCTGATACAAAGAGTACAAACAGTACCTTATTTTGGCAATAAAGAACAATGTTTATTAATAGCAATTAAACAACTTTGAACGGTTTAAATCGCGTATATTTGACATTATTTATATCCCGACGTTTCGAACACTTTGCAGTGGACGTGACCCCGTGACCACGTTGTTTAAGTTGTTTAATTGCTATGTATAGTAATCGCGAAAACCTAAGAAAATATAATGTTTATTAACATAAAATATCGCAAAAAGACAATCATTTTTAAGCTGGACCTACACCGTTTTTAAAACATTTGCACCATTCGTTTATTTAACTAATAAAAAACAATTCAAATATAACGGTGCATATGCGAAAGCACAATGATGCGACTCCAATGATGTCTGTCGGCTTTTCAAAAAGTAAAAAATATTATGATATTTTTAAATAAATGGGCAACATAGACGGTGATTACAAATTATAAAGGAAAATAATCCCCAATGCTTAATGTCAAATAGTTACTATGTCAAATATTTACAATGTCAAATAATTACAAAGTCAAATAATAGCATATCAAATAATTATAATTGTCATAATTAAAACTATGAAATGTTTGAAAATACTGTGAAATTTGTCATTGAGAAACTCATTTATACTATAATAGCACTTAATCAAGAAGTCATTTAATAAATGTTTTTTGCATAAATTAATTTTGAATTTGTTTGATAATAAAGACGGATAGACTTACAATTAGAGTTCTTTCTGAAAAGAGCAAGTCTTTCTACGCACAAATTATTTGTCCTCGCTCGTTTATCACTTTGTTTTATGAATAATAATTGTTTATATTGTTTATAGGTCGGCGGCGCGCCCGTATACACTCTGGTGTTGCAGATGTCCATGGACGGCGGTAACACTTACCATCACGTGGGACCGCTTGCTCGTCCGCCCACTAGTCTATAAAAAAAAAAAAAAATATATCTTTAATCTCTGACTGCCAATTAGTTTTATTATTACCCCCAATGATCAAAGTAGTGTCATTAGTTTATGTCAATTAACTTTTGCTTTATAAAATTAGGCAAGACATTAATATATAATAAAAATAAAAGTGGACATAATATACTCCCTCGTGGGACACCACTGTTATTGTGGCAATAATTTGACCTGTAGGTGACTTTCTTATTACGTTTGGACATCGAAGTTACTATCACACACTGCTGCCTCAAATCTAGATAACTTTCTATCCAGGCCTAAGTTTTACTCCGTATACCATAGTTATACAATTTACTTAATAGTTTTGTATGACATAACAGATCAAACGCTTGGACATAGTTAAAAATACAGCAGCAGCAGGCAATTTGTTATTTAAACTTTCCATAATTGTTTTAATTACTGAAAAGCAGGCCAACGTAGTTTGACTATTATACCAAATTGTTCTGCTTTAAGTAAATCGAATTTTGTAATAAAATTTAACATTTTTATATTCATAGACTTCTCAAAATCTTTTGACATAATTGGTATCAAAGTTATTGCTCTAGAGTTATTACGTCTTCTCTGTCTCCTTTTTTAAATACAGGTTTTATCAAGGAAAATTTCAGACAGGTCATTAATTGGTCCTGGTTAAAAGATAGATTAATTAAATAAGTCAAAGGTGCTATTCAATTTTAGCGTTAATGTCATAACATCCAGTATAATTTGTTTTGTTTAGCGATTTGATGATTTTGTACGTTTAACAATATAAGGGTAATTTTTTTCTTATAGTTTCATGTTCATTTTAATTATTTTGTATTCTCATAACTTCCTCTTCCTCGTCTACTATTGATGCAGTGGATATTTTCCACTTTACATTTTGTTGAAGGACTAGCTGTATAACATGCTGTCTGTGGTAAATGATCATATAATGGAAACTACTCCTGAAATTATGGGTGAACATTTATCATATATTTTCTGCTTATGCATAATCGTTTGCCCCTCATGTTCTTTTATATTTGGCTCAATTTCTTTGTCTTCCCAATCATGTTGCTTGCTTTGCATGACAACATTAAATTGAGTGGGGTGCTACTAAATGCAGTACCTACTTGATAAAAGTAAAGACGTCGCTACAGATGTATAAGATAACGATTGATCTACACGTTATTTTTCTCGGAATAGATTTATAGCAGTTTCGAAGGTATTGCCACAAAAACGAATCATAAGTAATCGAAGACATTTCGAAAATGATGGTGATAAACCTTTCTGTAGTGAGTATGGATTTTATCATTTCCTTCTTTCAAAGAATCGTCGTTATCGTTACCTTCTGATTAATCATTGGGACTTATTTTTGCATATTATTGTGGATTTCCTACATATTTCTAATTCTTAGCTTTTCAATTGTTTACCACAAAAAATATTTCAGGTACTTTTTTATACCTACTTATTTTCAGCGCTTCTTTCTTACACAATATTAATAATCTCTGAACATTGCTAATATTGTGTGAGGAAGTGTGATACAATGAATAATATTCATTTATAGTAATGTATTGTTTCTTTCATGAGACGCTTCCAATACCTTTTAATTATAGGGGAAAATGGAGATAAATTTATCTGACAGTTCAGAATTCACAAACGTATGTCAATTTTGCTTGTGGATAAAAGTCCGTCACATCCAGTCTAAATCCGGCGTAAACATAGTATGGAAATTATATACATATTTATTTATAACATATAAAAATCAAAACCTACATAAATAACACCATACACATATACACACCATAACCAGTCCTTTCGTTGTCTACTGCTGGACATGGACCTCTTTATGCAAATTGTCCTGTGCATGGGAGATGTTAAAACGCCACGCTGCGCTGATGGGTTGGCGAGTCCACTCTTTTAGTGGTGGTGTAGTTCCTCGTCGGTTGTAGTACCGGCTTTGTGCCGGGATACCTTGGTCACCTTTTACGACAGCCACGGGAAGAGATGAGGCAGTGGGTATTGTAAAGCGGGCAGACACCGCGCGGCCCATATATACATACATCAGATATATAAAGAGATACATACTTATGTACCGACACTCTACGTAACGATCGCGCCATGCAAAATATTTCACAATTACTACTGACACGCTCTTTCATATTTACGTGATATTATTTAGCAAAATATTTTCTTACTTGCTGGTTAATCTCAACGTGATCGAAAAAGGTTTCCGGAACTGAAGACTAAGCATTCGGAATATATATAAACTCTAATTGACACTTATTATTTTTTTACATTATCACGTAGGTGCCTACCAGTTGTAAATAAAATATATTAGGTCGTAATCGTAGTCGTATTATACTGATATAATTTCCTTAATCCCATTGGAAGGATGGTGTCGGCTATCTTTGGAATAGCACCGGTCTGTCTCTTTCCGTGGGTGTCATAAAAAGGCGGCTAAGAGATAACAAACCGCTTTGTGTCACCTTGTTATGATTTTAATTCTTTTTTGTTATGAGCCGTTACTTCAAATAAATAACTATTACCTATTATTAACAAGGTGGCAAAATTTGACGTTAGAATTTTTTCAATACATAGTTTCTCGCCACCCTATTTTCTATTAAATAATGAGTTTCAAGATATCCTAGCACCGGTGCATCAAAGAGTTCACAAAATTTCGACTTCAAAGAGTTAGCACCTTTTCTTAACCCCTCAATGAAACTTACTTTAACTCCGATGCAGACGTCACAAATTTATATCATTTGTCAAAAATTCGTAGTTAATGTTTGCAAATTTTTGCCAAATTTGACAATAGATGCTGCTTCTGTATGTTTGTTTATACTATAAGAGGATTGATTAAGTCGGTTTTTATTTGTTCTAAAGCGTTAAAGGTTTGAAAAATTTCAATGGCAAACTTGTCAAAGTTAATTGTATTAGCAGATACTTACTGTCATTGTCGGAACTCGGAGGTAACAGCAACATTTTATTTACGTGTATTCCACTGGTTTCACTCACGTACACAGTTTTGTCACAAATTATCCATCTATCTATTATGGTTGATCAATGCCTTACACCTATAGGCGCCGTGCACACGCTGTGGCGTGACTTGCCGTCTGGTCGCGCGACAAAGCTACCAGTAGCCGGCGATCGTAGAGGTTCTCGTTTCTAACCACACGAGTACATTTTTTGAATGTCGACGTATGACGATCCAGGTGCAGAATGTACTATTTCCAAAATATCACTTACCACCACGTGGGACAGCTTGCTCATCCGACTACTTCAATATATAAAACAAGAACCAAAAAAAAAACATAAAACCGATGACGTTTAAAATCGACGACATTTCATTTATCAATTATGAAATTTGTTAGACATTACAACTGACTACTTCTCTATGGTTTTATTGATCGCTTGCGGTAAATCGTGTTGTTGCGTGTCTGAGCGAGCAGCAGCCCGACCACGAGACCATGCGGCTAGCATGTCGGTGGTCGCCGCGACACCGCTGTAGTTTAGTGGTTGCCCTATATTTGTTTAATTAATTTTTATTTTAGAAGCGCCCACATTTTATATAGACAATTTCTTACGTCTAAAGACATGGACAATTTATACATATAACAAGTTTAAAGTATGTTTAAGGATGGAACAACACACGTATAATAGTAAGAACAAAAAAAGTTTAAAAACTATAAACTGATGAATAAAAAAAGAAAAACAAACCAGAAGTAAACAATAATAATTTTCTAACTCGTTTCGCGATAAGTTAAAAAGTAGTCGCTCAAAACTGTAGTGAAACAGACCTAAGAATTCTAAACAAGACAATTGGTCTAAAAATGTGATGAAATCTTTAACTATGACTCACTGAATTCTTAACGCAAATCGATAGTAACTAGATAAACTAGTCTACAATTTAACATCATCCCTCAGTTTCTCATGAGCTTACATCTTTCATAATTTTTAATGCTTTTAAGTCACGTATAACGTACATGAGCCCTTTTTATTGTCCACTGCCGCACACGGGCCTCCTTTTATACATTTCCATGTGCATGAGAGATGCATGGCCTTCAAACGGCACGCTGATGGCCAAACGGTTAACGAATCCCCTCTTTCGGCGGTATAGTTCCTCAGAGCGTGTGGTAGCCGTGGGTGCCGTAAAATGCAAATAAGGAATAACAAAAATATAATAATAAATAAAAATTAAAGATATACGATTCGTAAAATGGTAACATCGAGAAGTGTCTGTACATGTGATATTTTTTGAAAAAGTCATTGCAGTACAACGAATAATACACAACTCAAAACAACCATTTATGGATTATTTTGTCTGTCTGTCTGAAAGCGCAAGATGTAAATACTACTGATCAGATTTTAATGAAATTTGGTATAGTCATAGCATATGTAACTGATAGTGTATGTAGCATATGTAGCTACATAGTGTAGCATATGTTTAGGGCACTTTTTATTCAGATACTTCATAGAGTTCCCGCGGGAATCACGCACAAGTTAGAATGCCCGAAGTAGCGAATTATTTATTGACCATAATATATAATACATATAACAGTGTATTAAGTGATAATAGACAAAAAATCACATAAGTACCTTCATTTCTGTGCCAGTCAGCAAAGTCAGGCAAGCTTCGATGGGTGTTTACAGCCACTTTCCGAGCTTCTTCACTTTACCGATTTGTCACTTACGCCGAAGGCTGCTGCTAACTTAGACGTGGTTCGAGATAATCCGCTACCACTATTGCTTTCAATTAGTAATTATCGACTTTAGTCTCCGGTTGTCCTCGGTTTGTTGTCTCTGGTTTGTTCTCGATATCGAAATTTCCAGAATGAAAACGATCAAAACGCAGCGTGCGTTCGCTTGCGGTGTTTGGTCCGTGCACATCGTTGATGTTGTGTGCCGTCTGTGCTGCGTTGCTTCCACAACGGAACTCATATTCGAAAATAACAAGAATCTTTAACTTTACCATGGTTGCTAACACAGCAATATCTAAACAAAAAGACGTTTGACGGAAAAACCATTGATGTACATATGACTAGATTAGCAGTGTTCATTAGTTAGCGTTACCACTTCGTATATGCCTGCAGGCATATCTGACTTCAGTTGCTAGCTTGACGTCAGTGACCGCGAACGTATCTGCGACGTAACGATAAAGTTACCAAAATGGTGAAATGTGGTGTTAAAATTTGTATGTCTCGGTCCGAAAAGGATGATAAAGTAAGTGGTGTTACTTTTCACAAGTAAGTTTGCTCAATTTTGTTCAGATTATCCAAAATAACATTACAAAACGAAATAAATTTATCACGCATTGTTTTTGCCATCAATGTTGCCAGTAAAAACGATTTTAATTTTCCCACACTGTTGGTTTTGTGAATGAAAGAGTGAATGATGAACGTATGTGCCTGTAAGTCAAAAGTATTAATAGTAATTTATGTTATTTCATTATGTACTTAATTCAGCATTCATTACAATATTTATTTATTTAATGGAATGGAAGTTGTTGTCTGTCCGTCCGTCCGTGTTTGTCATAGGCTAATTTTTGTCATTTTTTAGGATGAAATCGAATCACCAATGGAAATGGAAGTAGATTTGAATGTGGAAACTGATGAAGAAATTATTAAAATATTAGAAACACCACGAAAACATAAAATGAGAAAAACTATTAAGCGTTTGAAGTTTGTGTCATCGGAAAGATTGAAATGTATAAAAAAATTAAGAAAGTAAAATGTTTACTTTAAATAACAAAAAAGATAGTAAAAGGCAATTATATAACAAACTCATGTTACACAGTGGTGTTTAATCAATATAATAACTTTTAAGTTTAAAATACATATACAATTTAATTAATTTATAATTGAAATTTATTTTGTTAAAATGATTGTCATAAACATAAAAAAAAACAATATTTAAAATTCTTTAAAATATTTAAAAAAAAACAATTCCATTTTAAACAATAATAATTTGACACAATGTAAATAGTCTTAAAATATAAGATTTACGTTTAGGCATCTAAATATTTTTTTCTTCCTATCCTAATCCTTGTCAATTTCTTTAGATCTATATGATCTATTGAAAGTTTCATTAAAATCTATTAAGAATACAGAGCCTTTATCATACCCAAGTAATTTATTAAATAACTTCATTCATTCATTCTGGGGAAATTATTTCTGACCACTGGCAACTCTCGGCGTTTTTTCCGATAACAATGTCTTGTTTCACTTCGACGTGATTAGTTTGAACGAAGAAGTTGTGTAGAAGAAACGAGACAAACATATTATAGTTTACTTTGGAATATGTATCGGTTTCAAAGCTACGTCTTTTGAAGTCGCAAGTGGTTACACATTTCTGAGAACTGTTTGTAAGACGTTGCTACTCTAGTATTTAGAAGCTCACTGGGAAAAACGAATGAATAACTGATTTTGAAAAATAATGGCATAGCTTTAAATTGAAATTAATTTGAGTAAATTCAAAATTTACATAACCGGTTTTGAAAATTATTTGACTTTTCAATTCAAATTCATTTTTTTTACTGCACTCAATGTTCAATAATTCGTTGAATTAGTTATTCAATGATTTTTTTTTCACTTTTAGGAAGTTAAAATAGTGAAAAAAAATTTCATTGTAATAAAATCGAGTTAAAATAATGGGGATCGTAGGAAATGCAGAATTATGCCATGGAAGTTATAAAAAGTTAATAAAAAAAATAATCCAAGCTAAAGTAATACGGATTTTTATGGAATGCGTAATTTTAGGAATCCAGAATAATGCGAATAGACATAAGCTATGTCTTTGCCAATATCAAAGGATACAGTAAAGTATCACAGTAAAGGATCAAACGGAACCGATTCTTAAGTGGTTATTAACCACATTCCATAAAACCCTTTTATAATAAAACGACCCTTAGCGGCAACTGTTTTAGTTATTTAAAAGAAAACACATTTTTAAAACTATGAATATTATTTTTCACGTTTATTAAAAAAACGTTTACACAATCATTTTTAGTACTAAGATAATTATCAAATACAGATTTAAGAATTTAATTATCAACATACATTTTAATGTTGTGAACAAGAATAAATAAAAACAAAGCATAAAATCTTTCTTTACACAACAAAAATTATCTTAGTACTTATTAAGTACTTATTACCTAGTACTTAGTACATTATCTTATACTGAATAATATCTGTTTTGTACCTGCACACACTCTTTGCTCCTGGCTGAGCGCCTTGCGCTCGCCCTAAACCGTACATGTCCGGTGACTCTTGAAACGCCTTTAGATTACGGCCACAAGAATTTAGCCATTCCGAAAAAAATAAAAAAGTGGAATGTTGACATGTCTTATCCCCCCCGTAAATTGCACTAAACACTCCTTGAATGCGGGGGGATTACTGGGGTTGAAGAGAATTCATCTTAATTTTGACACCGGCTCCGAGTCAAGCAACCCAAAATATCCAATAGAAAACTCATTTTCATGTCGAATTTATCACTTATAAAATAATAAAATGAAAGCCCTCAAAATGATTAAGGGGTAATTTATCCCTTCCCCTCTTGAATCGAAACATCATATCATCTATCAAATTGCATCATCACAAAAAATTGTGACAATGCTATCATCATCTCACAACAAATTGTCATCTCAACGTGGTCACCTAGTCGACTTTGACTTTTGGGAGCTACTTGCAGTATCTACTATTAAACATTAGTAAACGTCAACGGCTTAAACTATGAATGAAATGACTAAAGACAAATTTGTTGTCTCACGAATATTTTCCAGGAATCCTTAGAAAGTCAGTCAGCCCTTGCACGCTTTCTAATCGTAAAAATCTTAAAAAGATTGCAATTTTTGACACAAAGAGATCAAAACACTACCTTATTTTGGCAATACAGAACAATGTTTTTTAACGGAAAAAACGCAAAAATACAATCTTTTCTTTAATCTTTTACGCTGTTTTTTGAAACATTTGCACAATTGTTTAACTAATAAAACAATTAAAATGTAACGGTGCAAGTGCGAAAACACAATAATGTGACGCCAGTCACGTTTGTCGGTTTTGCCAAAAAGTAGAAAATATTATGTTTTAACGATGTAATGGTAAAAAAATTGGGGTTATTGAGGATTTCATACATATTTCTATTTGGCCATTATTTAATTTTTTTCTTAAAAACCTTGCAGGTACTCATTTTATTATTGTTACATATTTTCATCGCTTCTTCCTCGCACTCTATTAGTAATCTGTGAACATTACTAATATTGTGTGAAGGGCGTGATACAATGAATCTATTCGTTTATAGTAATGTGAATGAGTTTATAGTGAGTTGTATATGTGAGTTTATAGTTTATACTTCTCCTGTGAGACGCCAGGTAAATGTATCTGACACCATATCTAGTGTATATGCAGGTTGCGTAATGCAACCGGCCCTTTCAGACTTCAGTAACCACTACAGGACATGGGTCTTCTCATGCACATTGGCTCGTGCATTAGAGATGTATATAAATAAATAAATAAAATCTTTCAGTCTGAGGTCAATAAATCCTTGGCTTTCCTTGACATTTCAGTCATCAGAAATCCTGACAACTCTCTTGGTCATACTGTGTATAGGAAACCCACCCATACAGATAAATATCTCAATGGTAACTCCCATCACCATCCATGTCAGTTGACTACCGTAGGCAAATCTTTGTTACAGAGAGCACACGGCATCTGTGACACTGACCACCTCGAGGAAGAGCTTCTGCATGTGAAACAAGTACTGCGAAGCAACAAACACAAACTCCCACGAATGCGTCACAGAAGCCGCCCCAAGCCTCCTACAGTTGAGCGACAACCTGCCATCTTACCATACATCAAGGGCATCACTGACAAAATTGGCAATATCTTAAGACGAGCTTCAATTAAAACTTACTTCAAGCCGCACAAGAAGATTAGCCAATTTTTAAGACCGGTCAAGAGCAATATCCCCCTACAAGATGCAGGTGTTTACAAGCTTGATTGTGAATGCGGGTTATCATACATTGGGCAAACAAAGAGGAGCATCGGTATCCGGATAAAAGAACACATAGCTGACATGAAGAACAGACGCTCGACCAAGTCTGCAGTTTGTGAACATGCTCTGGACAAACCCAACCATTACATTCGATTTGATAATCCACAAATCCTCGCTAGAGAGACCCGGTACATGCCAAGAATGTTACGCGAGGCTATTGAAATTAAGAAACACCCAAATTTCAATAGAGAAGATGGTTGGCAAGTACCACCAGCTTGGGATCCAGTCATTAAATTAATTAAATCACAAGGCCAACGCCATACTGCAAGACCTCTGGACACCGTGAGCGAATACTGCGTGCATAGGGAATGTTATGATTAAAAAATTTCAGACGGTAGTTCAAAAAATTTCAGACGGTAGTAATAATTTCTTAATAACTCAAGTGACAAATAAAATCAATTAGTCACCCCGTGACCACGTCCACTGCAAAGTGTTCGAAACGTCGGGATATAAATCATGTCAAATATACGCGATTTAAACCGTTAAAAGTTGTTTAATTGCAAATAAAATCTTTATTGTTAACAGATTTTTGTTGACATATAACACGATATGGAACACTAACTCCTGAAGCAGGTAAACCTGTATCACGGGAGCTAGTGTCCTCCCGAACAATATGACAATAGAGTGCTTATCCAATAATTACAACTTATTTATTAAAAGTACAAAGAATACAAGCTTATAAACAAAGATTAAAGTATGTATAAGAAATTGCATGTATGTATGCATTAATGTATGTTTATGTGTGTGTGTAAGTATTTATGTTTATTTGGTTTTTGTATTTGAATATGTAATTGTTAGTATGTGAGTGAATGTATACAGTCTCTAATGAAAACTATATTGATGATATACTAGTGCACGTGCTATATTTCAAATGTTTCTTAAGCACTTTTATGCAGCGTAAGTATATTATGCCAGATTAAAAAAAAAATAACAGAATAATATATTTTTCACTCGTATGCCTGTCTAAGATGTAGGTATTGAAACTTGTTGAAGCTTCGACGTAATCTCACTGAAGTGTCGCCTCTCGATGTCCAGTCTAATTAAACAATCTTGATTTAGAATGTATTTTTACATAAACGGCCAACTTATATTTACCCACTTCTGATTTACACATGCAGTTCAGAACCCAATATTCTAGTTCTTGCAATTCACAAGCGCATGTCAATCTTGCTTTTGAATAAAAGTCCGTCACATCCAGTCAAATCCAGCGTGAACAGAGAACAGAAACAGTACAAGAGAGCTGTAAATAGTACAGAAATGATATATTTACTTATAAGATACAAAAATCAAAAATACTTACTGATGCCGTAACCAGCCCTTTTATCGTTCTCTGTTGGATCGTTCCTGTGCATGTGCAGATCATTGTATATGTACCTATGATAACATTATTAAAATAAATTATATTATTATTATAACGGTGTATAGCCGTAAAACTCCACAGTGTCCGGTTGGTGAGTCCACTCTTTTAGGGGTGGTGTATATCCTCACCGCTTGTAGTAGCGGTTTTGTTATACCTTGGTCGCCTTTTACGACACCCCACGGGAAGAGATGTGGTTTACTAAAATTATACTAAAGTTACTAATAGTTATATTTAAGCCGGCCCGTTGTTAGCAACAAACTATTATTAGATATTATTTAGCAAAATATTTTCATACTTGCTGTCTAATCTCAACGTGATCCACAAAAGTTTCTGGAACTGAACATTTATGAAAATCTTAAGTACTTAATTTAAGATAAAGATTTCACTTCTTTTACTTTATCACTATCACGTATGTATCAGTTGTAAATAAAATACATTAAGTCGTAATCGTCGTTCCTTAATCTCATTAGAAGTTTGTAGGTGTGTATAATATGTTATACACAATAGTACATTACTGTCCAGACTCGAAATAAGCAATTGACGGCCAAGTAATATTGGAAGGACGAGGCGAAGCCGAGTCCTTACGAAGTGATTTTAAAAGGACGAGGCGAAGCCGAGTCATGTTTAAATAAACGAGGCCGTTAATTGCTATTTCAGCCGAGACTTGTATAGTATTTTTCTCTAATTTACTAGGAAACAATAAGCAAATTAATTCAAGAAACAGAAGTTTGCCTCTTCAGCTATGTCTGGTGGCGTTAAATCTAATTCACATTCCAACGAACTAGTACTCATTGTTTATTAGACAACTTAAAATTGTGATAAACTTATGAGAACATAACATCCACAATACAGAGTAGGTATCTGATTTTCATTCCCGCCAATTCGACTGCGGGCGGTCTTTGTTCTTTTTTTATACTTTTGAAAAGAAATGCACATTCAGCCTTTATAATAATAAATATCGTGTACCTAAAAAAATTTAATTTATGTTAGTGTACACTAAAAATAATCTCGCTACTGTTCAGCAATCTCTATTATTGTAGTGTTGGAAATTGCTGGCGTGCGTACAGAAAAGAGCCGATTGACGTATTCCTTTTTTGAAATAATGAAGCCATTTCCGAGCAAGTAGGAGAAAAATATATTTTTGGTTTTCTTTTGTGTGTTTCCTTGTACGATTATATTTCCTTTTTAGTTATGAACAGTGTTACTTCAAATAAAGTTTTTTTAATTATTATTAAAGGGGTAGCGATATTTCACGTTGGAATTTTTGTTAACGCATTGCTTGCCACACTATTTTCTATCAAACAATGAGTTTCAAGGTATCCTAGTGCCGGTGGATCAAAGTGTCCACAAAAATTCGACTTCAAAGAGTTACCACCTTTTCTTAATCCGGCAATAACATTACTCACTTTTACTCAGAGGCAGACGTCATAAACTTGTCATTTGATAGGAAACCGTATCTATTGTTTACTTAGTTTTCGTCATCTTTTGTCGTTTAAATTGCTAAATTTGACAATACATTCGGCTTCTGTAGGTTTGGTTACACAATAAGAGGATTAAGTCGGCCTTTTTGTTCTAAAACGTTTAGGTTTGAAAAGTTGCTGACAAGTTAAATTGTATTAGCAGGTACTTACTGTCACTGTCGGAACTCTTGTGGATCTAGGTAAGTTAGCATCTGTTGTAACATTGTATTTAGAACTGTAATATTTAAAAAAAAATACTAGTTTTGTAGAATGTAGAATACTAGAATGTTCATATCTCACGGGTTAATTACTCCAGCGATCAACCAAAATCCAGAGATTACATTACGGCCCTAAGAGTGAGGCATTTGCAAGCCGGTCAAATTTACCTACTGTCACTTTAGTAAGTCTTTCGGCGGCAAATAACTATCATGATAATTTTTCTTTTTTACATTAACTGCAATATTTTTGGCGTAATGTAATGTAATGTAAAAAATATGTGAAAAATAAAAATGTAATTTAGAAATAATTGATTAACGTAGCTTCTTCTAAAACCGAAATAATATTAATGATATGATATATGGCGGTGGCCTAATTTATTTTAAGTAAATTAAATTAAACAAAAACTCTTAAAAATGTAATTATACTCCTTTCTCGTAACAGTAACATTTTATTTATTCCATTGACATCACTCATGTAAATACACAGTTTTGTCACAAAAAATTATCCATGTAATATTTTGGTTGACCAATGCTTTATACCTATAGGCGTCGTACACACGGTATGAGGCACACGCTGACGCCTGACTTGGCTCCTGGTACCGCGATAATGCGACCAGCAGCCCGTGGCTGCAGTTGGTTTCGCCTTACCCACACAGGATCATTTTTTTAATTTTGACATATGACGTACGGCCTAGCCCCAGAATGCCTACGTGACGCATAATGTCCACTTCGCAAAATGTTCTAGTTCACAAAATATCGAACATCTAAATTGAACCTGAAGACATTCTGAAAAATAATACCGACGACGTTATAAATTGACTAAGTTTTATTTATCAATCACAAAATTACATTAGACATTACGACTGACTGCTCTACGGTAGACAATAAACGTTACACTAGAGTCTAGTGAGTCTAGTCTAGTGACTAGACAATACAATCCCACCAAGCAGCTAGCGTTTGACCTTAGATTATTTGTCCATTGTTTGCTCTTCTGCAGGCATCCCGATGACGCCGGAAAGTTTAATTACAATACCATTAGACAGTAATAGTGTACAATATATTATTACAATATACAATTTTATTTACAATAGACATTACGAGTGACTTCCTTATGGTTTTATTGATCGCTTGCAGTAAGTCTCGTTGAAGCGAGCAACAGCCCGACCAGGTGACCTGCCACGAAACCACGCGATTTGCCACGCGACCACGCGGCCAGTCGTGTGGCTGATTGCTACGACACCGTATAAATCCCGTATGCTATAGAAATTCTTTGCGTTAGTGACAATGTGTGAGTGTCTTACCTCAATTTAGGTACATGCGTGATTTTTAACGCATTGATAGATCGCATAGAATTTTTAACGCAAATGGTATGTACTATCCATGACTATAACTAATTAATGCCAGTCACATATAGCGTAAAGTCAATATAACGTGCATGTGAGGGAGCCCTTTTTGTCCATTTCTGGACATTTCACCACATTGCCTTGTGCATGAGAGATGTATGGCCTTAAAACCCCACACTGGCCGAATGAGATGGCGAGTTCACTCTTGAGAAATGGTATAATTCCTCAGGGCTTGTGGTAGTCGCTTATTACCCTCAGTCGCCTTTTACGACACCCACGGGATGTGATGGAGTAGGTCTATTCTATAGCCGGCCAACACGAATCGAAACTAATACCTATGTTAAAACAGTAATTACGATTTTTCTTCCAAGTGACGTCACGAGCGAAGTAAGATAATAAACGCTATTAATAAACCTGTTTGTTTCGATACTTACTCATGCGTTCAGCGGAAGAGAAATGAACTTTAGTTGAAATGGGAAAGTGAATTTTCATACTAAATTATCACATGAGAAATCAGGAAATTAGTGGTTAGTATGATTAAATAGAGTATTACGCCTGATGAATGATAATAATGTTATTAGACGTATTATTTTTGACATTTTTTTCTTTTACGAGGTGATAGATACTGAAAACTTTAAACACTTATTTTGTTAGTTTTTTTTTAATGACTTGACAAAAGTTATAAAAATGAACAAGCATTGGAATAAAAGTTTTAAAAATATATAATTTGTAATAGAGCTTTACTAAATTTAAATGATGAATTATTAAACGTATTATTTGTGTCATTTTTTTCTTCTTCTTCATTTCTAGTATCTATCACGCGATAGATACTAGAAATAGTTGTAATAGTTAAAAATCTCAATTTCATATTTTTTTAATAACCACAAAGTAATAAAAACAAATAATGTAATATAACTTTGCAAAATTTATAAATAATAATAAAATGAAGAAAGCATTGGAATATTTTTTTAAAATACATATTCTTCTTAATTTTTATAGAGAGTAGATGGCACAGACTTTTTTTTTATTTAAAAACTCACTTCATACGAATGCAATGCAATTTCACGAATTAGATAAACCCTTGTTTGCAAGCCGATCCAGTTATATAACTTCCGATGTTCAATTGATCTCTATTGATGTTCAAGTGGCCCTATTGGGTTAAGCTGTGCTTGATTCGTCACAATATATTCAACAAATCAAATAAATCATATAAATCACTCAAATATACAAATAGAGAATAGACCACGAACTGAATAACATTTGCTTACCAACAGCTTTAGTTTTAACAAATGTTTAAAAAAGTTGGTAAGGGCGGGGGCGCGTGAACGCCCACCCGGCTGAAAGGTTCCAAAATCGAATCGCGAAAAAAATGCGCGACTGCGCGAGAGGCATTATAAAAGGAAGGCACGTGGTCGCGGGGCCATCAGTCGTAAGACAACCTTCGCAGTGTTCGCATGTCAATGAAGTTTCCCGCGCGCGCTACGCCACAGATATCGTAAAAAAGATCGCAACCGAACTCCTAAGAACCAATTTCCGCAACCAAAGTTCGACAATATGGATAAAGCTTTGGATCCAACCGGCATATACTGAAGAAAAATAAAAAGCTCCGCGGAAAAATATCCAAAATAAAGAGGCGGATTACTGTTTAATCAGGAACAATATTTTTTCCAAAATGTTCGGCCTGGATCCTACCGGCGTGTATTAAATTTTGAAGATGTTCGTTCTCGACCCGACTGGTATCTATTGAATTTTGGATACAATTCTGCGTGGCCTACAGAAAGCATCCAAAATGTTCGTGCTCGATCCCACGGGAGTGTATTAAAAGTGTTACAGTGGAAGAATTAAGTGCAACAACATGTTCGTCCTCGATCCCACGGGAGTTTATTGATGAGACTTTAGTGTTAAGTGATTTAGTTGAAAATGTTCGTCCTAGACCCAACTAATGTGTATTAGGTTAATTTAGGGCTATCACCATGGCTACAGGTTTAGATCCTACGGAAGTGTACTAGTTCTATCAATCATGCTGCTGCCAATCCTGGACCCAACAGGGACCTACTAGCAGGTTTCCATAATCCTTTTAATGTTAACTCCTTTTTAATTAGACAGCAATGTTCCAATGCTGTTCAGAAATCCGTCATAAAATAATTTCCACCAGCAGACAAGAAATCTCTTCCAACAGAAAAAGGAAGAAATGTGAAAAATGTCATTAAAATTTGTATATATTGTACATAGGGAACCAAAGACTGCAAACTGCCTGCCCGATCATTTTAATAATGATTTTGATAAGTCTGAAGTTAATGTTAATGATGATCGTTCAACTTAATTTATTGAAGTTACCTTATATGTAAGTGATTTATTTATTGACTAACAATGAGTTAAGATTTAGTTTTTTAATGTTTCTTTCTTAATTAAGACATTATTTTTGTACTGATCTTGTAGCGCGGATTTCTCCCGCGTGAAATTCTCTTGCATTTAAAGTACCCATTTGCATTTCATTTAACTTTGGCAGTGATTTTATACTCTTGTAAAATATAAGACTGTTAGATAAATACTCTAAACGGTGCTGATCTGACACTGACTTGTTGAATAAATATGTAATAGAAAACTGTTGATTATTTTTTTCATATCCCATGCTCGTCTCCTAGAAATGCAATATTTTTTTGAAATTTACAGCTTTGCATTACAATTTCATTAAATAAATTGCATCAGCCTATTGCAAGGCTGTCATTGGGAGTGTTACAATCTACTTCGTGAATGTAACCTTAGTGAACCTCGCGTAATCTATGTATTCGAATAACAGATGAATGATACAATCATTACTCTAGTTCCACTGAAAAGTAGAGATCCAGTTTAAATCCTGAAAGGAATCATCATCTTAAAAGTGATGAGAATTTTTAATAATGAAATAGATCTTCAAGATCATTCTAAAGATAAAAACGACAATTGAAGTGTTCTGAAGTGTTCATACAAAGCGAAACAAACACACAGATCCACAAAATGCCAATGGCATACCTTAAACACACGCTACCTTTTCTTGGCTAATTAAATTAGTTAAGACATCAGGAGAAATAGGTACAGGTGTTGACTCACTTCTTGATTTATTAATATATGTGTTATAACTACGAGGTGGCTTAAATTCATTCTGCTTTAGATCTCAAATATCACAAAAAAACAAGAGCAAAACGCATATTAGCAAATCAGTGTATTGCCAAGACACGTTTTAAATACACTAAATAAGAAAAAGAAAAGTATTTATGAAAGCGTTTTAAAATATTTTAATCCAACTCAATAAATTTCAAAAATATTCTTTTAACTCATATTCGTGTCACTTTTTCACTAAATCTCAAAATTAAAAGCTCAAGTCAATACGTTTAATTAATTAACCTCTAAGAAGAGTTAATCAATAATAATCAACAATGATTTAGTAACGATGAAAAGCGGATTACAGAAAAATTACCTTTTATATTAAATTAAATAACTAATGACAAAATAGAAACAATTCACATCCCAGGTAAAATGTATTTAAGTATCTTTAAGACTAGGCTACTAATCCTAGAGGTGGTCACCGAGCAATAAGGACATGTGAGTTACATTATACTGAAGGAAAAAAATACTATAAATAAAAACAGCGATCGGGCAAAGCCCCTAGTTACGTCTTCATAAAAATCCCTGACGTGTGGTTCTATTAGTAAAAATACCATCGTCTTTGGTACTTCCCAATCCAATAGAAACCTATTTTTTAAGGTAGATGAAAAAACTAAATTCGGAAAACTGTCCATGGCAATTCTGCAATACGAAAAGTTTGTAATTTGGAAATAATTTCTGCAATTTCTGAAACCTTCCACCTATATGGAGATATTTTTTGAGACATTACAAAGGAAAGGACTAAGAATGACCAGGTCGAATCTTAGCGCACTGAATTGAAATTTGCCCGAGAAATATTTTTCCGTGTATATCTCGGTTAAGTTCATAGATGAAAATATAACATGGAGTACACTTTTAAAAAAGTAAAATCCCCGTTTAAACATACAATTGTGTAAAATATTTACAAAACACAGTTTAAGTTATATTTATAAATTTCATCGCACTTCCCAACGTGCTTCCCTGTGCAACCCAAGGATTGGAGACTGCCTCTTAAATAAAATACATGCAAACGAATTAACATTGTATACATTCGAAATACTTGTCCAAGCGATGCTCATGAAACTACAATTTTGTCTAAACTTATATCTCCGATCGGGAAATAACGATATCTCCCTTCCAACTGGTGTATACCATTGCTCTTTTGTTTGATGTAGATGGTAAGTAATATCACCTGATGATAACTGGTAATTCTTAGGGTGATTATAGGATCCAGTAAACTTTGACAGTTTAATGCACAAACATACTAACAAAGAAGCAAAATAATCATAATCAACAAAATAGATATATTTTACTAGTGTGCCCTTTTACCAACTTTGTCAATATAATGAACAGAAATAGTAAGTTTTTTGTTTGTTTGTATACCCTACCAAACCATACCACCAGTCTACAGACACCTGTATCTCTTGTCCAGTGACTCTTGAAAGGCCATTAGGGCCATAAGAATTTAACCATTCCGAAAAAAAAAGTGTGTCAAACCACTGGTGGATATAAATCTCTCCCAAGCTCTCGTGTTCTTCTTATTCGGCCACTAGAGGCGAACTTCTTCGAGTTTCAAGTTGCTTCATGAGGAGTCGACTCAAAAACGACTGAACGGATTTTGAAATTACTTCAACTATTAAATTAAAAAAAAAATCATAGCACCCATACTTTAATCATTCATTAAATTTAATCATTCAATTATTATTAATTGATTTATTTCTTTCACTTTTAGAATGCTAAAATAATGAAAAACATATTTCTTTGTAAAAAGACAATTTTGATCAATCCCAAATTTGATCAAAAGTTATAAGGATTTTTAGAAAATGTTTGAATTTCACAATTGAAAAAAATAATCCAAGCTAAAGTAATACGCAATTTTGAGAAATTTTATGAAATGCAGAATTTTAGGAAGCTATAATAATGCGAATAGACATAGGCTATGTCTGTGCCCCCTAAGTGAAACCGGGTCGAGTTGCTAGTACGAGATAAAACGGAACCTATTCTACAGTAATTGTTATTAACCACATTCCATAAAACAATTTGTAAAATCATTTGCAGTTTTAAAGAAAAATAAACGTCACTTAAACACAATTGTGTTTTAGAATGGGTCAATAAAACTTTTATTTTCAAAGGTATTGGGTAGGTACTGAACGTAAAGCCCGTTTATAATTTTGTATATTAAAGGCGTGTTTATAATACGTAAAGCTATAAAATAATTTTCTAATAAAGTAGATACCTAATTTATTCCAATAAAATATGTTAGTTCAATATTCCAAAAATCATAAAAATATAATTACTTACACTTTAGATTTTTTACAAAATATAAATAGTTTTAATATCAGCTTCAGAAAGAAACAAGTGAATTATTTTAATAATAAAAGTAACTCATATTTTCTTCTTTCTTTCTTTAATATTAAAATAGATTTCATCAAAATATTTCTATAAATCCTATAAGCAGTATTTTAGCGTTATTTCCTAGAAACGTAACTACATAGTTCGTATATCGGAAAAAAATATACCAATGGTGACAAAGAGAGTCCGAAACAGCAATCAGTTTTAAACTTACAATAACAGATTATTGTTTGATCTAGAATTTTTAAATAAATCTAGATTTTTCTTATTTTTTTCATATGAACGGAGCCTTACAAAATAGTGATTGCAGTAACCACTTGGAATATATTATTTATTTCTCAGAAACTACGCCCAAGAGGAACTTGATATATTGTCGGCGATATTCGTACACGGATCTCAGCAAGGATTTTGAGCAAGGAGGCCCTTTAAATAAGGATGTAGTACCAAAATACTATTAGCATAAAAACATGAAATATTATATTATTAAAATATTAATAAAATTAACGTATTATTCATTAATATATGAATTAATATATTTCAAAGTAATATATTAATTCATATATTAATAATTATTCAAAATAATCAAAGCTGTTAAAGCTCTGTTCCCTAATTAATTTTTTGAATGACCTTTAATATGATTCCCAATTATTGTCCAAATTTAATAGAAGTGGTAAATTTAAACAACTTCAACCTGTTGATACAATTAAATGCAATCGTTGATATAATTAATAATTGAGTTTTAGTTTAACGGATTAGCAAAAGATTTTTAATATTAGTATATTTCAATGTCAATTTAACAATAAATATCAATAATAATAATATTACCTACTAATCATAATAATAATAACTAAACTAAAAAATAAAAATATATTGTATCTTAGGAGCCAGTACTTTCCTCAAACTGAATAATAAGATAATGAATAATGAAAACATAATGCAATATTTCTATCGCAATGTTTCCGTTACATTCACATCACATTATCAATAAAGTATAATTGAAAATTGTATGATCAGATTTATCCAACTAAATCAAGTCATACAAGCTGCAATTCCAAAAAGTACCACTACAACAAAATCGATTAATCTAATCCAATGTTTTCTCCATTAATGGCGATTCTTCAAATCACTCGTGCTTCGATGCCGAACGAGTTTTCATTGGGCTATCAATCGATTTTCATTCGGAAAAGGTTACCCTTTCACTTGGCTTCGCGAAAACTCCGCGCCTCAGTTCAATGACTTTGACATTTCTAATTTAGGCTGCCGTATTAACCGACCGATTCCTATCGTCCGTGCACTCAGGAAATTAAACTTCCGAATTTAGTTGCGTTCTCCCCATACTTTCTTTTACACAAACTCGTTTGCAGTGAAACCAATTGTGAATAAAGTGACTAGACGAAAATTATGCATAATTTTTGTTATTTTACCATCCTTTATATTGCTTTCCACGAGATAATGGTTATAACTTCTGTATTTATCTCATTAACGTGAAGCGAGAAATGAAGTGGAATATCTAAGGCCCATATAAATAGACGATTCTAAGACCATTCTGTCTTAGATGGTATGGTTTAAATTAACTTTTATGCAAGACAGCATAAGATACTACCTACAAATCCCTATTTGTGGTTTCTTATAGTATCCCTATATGGGGTATCTTATTGTCTTGTAGTAACCCTATTTACCCATGCAAGGAAAAACCATGATAATTTTTGGTATTGAGTATTCTTTTGTTTGATACCGATACTTTTTAATACATACTTTTACTCATGTTAATACTAAATTATGGCGGGTAACGTATCAAAAGGGGAATGCCCATTTATAGATAGCCCCCTAATTTTACGATGGCGTATAGTATAAATAAAATATAATATAAACTATCTATAATATAAATTCGAATCATATTTTATAAGAATCTGAAAGAAATATTTCATTCTTTGTTAGTAATTGTATTGACATATACGACAAGAGTCAAAAATATCCTACTTTTATTTTTATTAAGGTCTTGGACCTGGTTATCTTGCGTTTTACTTGGAATTCCAAATTCAAATTAATTTCAATTTAACGCACTCATTCTTTTCCAACATTCTTTTCCAAAATCAGATATTTTATTTGATTTCCGTCAAACGACTCGTTGCTTAGATATCGTTGTGTTTGCGACTATGAAAAAATTAAAAATTCTCGTTTTTTTCGAATATTAGTTACGTCGTGACAGCAACGCAGCACAGACGGCACGCAATATTAACGTTGTGTACGGACCTAACACCGCAAACGAAGGCACGGTGCGTTCCATCTTTCTCCATCTCTCTCCATCTTTTCCATTCTGAAAATTTCAACCTCAAGAACAAGCCCCGTGGACGACCCGAGAAGAGACTAAAGTCAATAATGACGAATTGAAAGCAATAGTGGAAGCGGATTCGTCTCAAATCACGTCTGAGTTAGCGTTGCCTTCGGCATAAGTAACAAAACGATATTGATTGATTTGCATCAAATTGGGAAAGTGAAGCAGCTCAGAAAGTAGGCACCGTATGAGCTTAATAAAAGTGAGCTGCAAACACGCGTCGAAGCTTTCCTGACTTTGCTGAACCAGCACAAAAATGAAATGATTCCGAATTGTATTGTCACTTATGATGGAGAAGCGGATATTGTATGATAATCGTAAACGTTCCTCACAATGGTTGAACTCGGGATACATAGCCAAACAATGTGCCGTACACTGAGCCAAAAGAAAAATTAAGAGATTTTCAAAAGAGGCCTTTATACTTTCGTGTGCATTCTCCTTTGAAAATAAATCGATATCAATTTTTTTTCCCTATCATTTCTTTAATCTTACGATAATTGTTGCGATACTATCCATGCGTATATAATAATAATAATAAATTCATTTATTTCAGGCTTTCAGCTCATACAATTGTTACCAGTTATTACACACAAGATATTAATAATAAATGAAAATAAAATGTCCTTATCAACTAACATTCACTTACGCATACGGCACCATTTCTTATCAATCGAATTAAATATTTTTCTAGATATATATATGTATATATCGGATTGTTTTATTTTCACTAACCTCTAATCTCTTTTTAAATGACACAATTCTTTTTCGTAATATACAGTAAAAATCATCACTGTGTGCGTCGGCAAACATTTGCGATGCGCTGACAGAAAGGAGGGTGTTACATAAGCATTCTATACACATTATTATATTGTACTCTAATTGTGTTAAATGCCTCTTTCGTGAAATTAACCCATAAGCTACAGGTGTAAAATGTTTGACAGTATGCACGAAACGGAGTATTTTTAACTTGCGTGCTACACTCGCGAAACCATCTAATTATTTACCTTTCATTGCCAAACATCTCCTCTCTCCCTCTCAACATCTTCATCATTCCGCATGTTACCTGAGATAATACCTGAGATACCTAAATATTCAAAATTGATGCTGTTTTCAGTTCTATTACATTGAGTTACACTGGCGGTATATTTTAAGTACTTTTGCTAGTTTTTAACAATAAAACCACACTTTTGGACTCTTATACTAAACCAAGCATTCTAGCATACCTGTCAGATGTATTCAAAAGTTTTCTGATCCCTTTGATTGTATCTTGTAAAGTATCGATACTTTTAATTCGATATCGTGTCCTTAGCTATAAAACATGACTGACTAATTGTAAGACCATAGAAAATCCAATTATACCTGCCCTAAGAGCAACAATCTTCTGGAAACTCCTTACCTAGGACTTTATTACTTGAAATGGGACGAGTCCTCTCTTATCTCACTCGTAGTTGGTAGATAAAGCTGTCGATTCAGCTGATGGTGAGTAACCCATTACTTGTTGACTTATGTAAATAAATTTGCAACTTAATTAATGTTTAATCATTAATGAGGATTCGCATGTATTGAAATTGATCGCGCAGCGCTTGGAAAATATCCATTCTTTTTTTAACTAAATAGATCAAAGGTTAGTTGATATATTTAGTAACCTGTAATAGCAATCCAATGTTTAGGTGGTCGTGTGTGTCGGACGGTTTCAGAATATATATGTAGAATGTAGGGGTAGAGTGCACGCTGCATTGCCACAGCCACTGGACGCACTCGACCCTGTCTCACAGAAGACTACCTTGAAATGTACTATATTTCCTACTTTATCGTGTTTCCACAATGCACGTACGTGTTTTGGTAGTGAGTGAGATATGCCAGAGCCCATTCCCATCCCATCCTATCCCTACCCATTTTCCCAACTCTTTCTCCCAATCCGTTCCTTAATCTGCAACGGTAGGCAGTGCATCCGGGAGCGTGCCAACGATTGTCAGTTTGGACTGATGTTGGCATGTATCGCAGTAGTCTATGGACAACAGTATCCACTTACCATCAGGTGGACTGTATGCTCGTCTGTCGCCTTTTGTTTATAATAAGAAAACACCAGCCCATCTCTTCTCGTGGGTGTCGGAGAAGGCGACTAATGGAGAACAAAGCGGTTACTACATGTTCTGAGGAACTACACCACCTCTAAAAGAGTGGACTCGCCAACCCGCGTGGCCAGCGTGGGCATTTCAAGGCGACGCATCCTTCATGGACAAGAAAATGTGCATAAGGAGGCCCGTGTCCAGCAGTGAACGATAAAAGCGCTGGTTACGGAACTATAATGAAGATTCAGACCGATCACCGAAAACTAAAATATACCAACGGATGCTTACTGAGTAAAAATAAAAGTATACATAAAATGTTGACGCGCGGCAGGCGCACGCGCAGGTGGCTTGGTCATGCGCAGTTCACGGCTCGGACGCTTTCTTGCGCTAACCTACTTCTGCGGACAGAAGTGCTGTGGAGGCCCTTATTTGAGGTACAAGTTTTTTGACTTTATTCAGATGAAATAATTTTTTATTACTTACTAGCTGTGCCCGGCCATGCGTTGCTGTGGCTGCCCAACAGATGGCGCTTATCCTGTTTTTGGGTAAAAAGCATGTTTTTACACTATGATAGGTATATAAGAACACACTCGTATTCGAATGCAACACTGTGTCAAAATTTCAAAGCAATCGGTGAAGAAATTTCGGAGATTTAAGATTTTGAACAAACGAACGTTGACATTTATATATATATAAATATGTATTAGGTATAGAGTTTGGCCGTGAGGTGTTTGCCTACTTTAGAATAACACCACTCTCTCTCTTCCCGAGGGTGAAGTAAAATGTGACTAAAGGATAACAAAACCGTTACCATGATGCCTGAGGAATTACACCACCATTAAAAGAGTGGACTCGCCTACTCCCTTGGTCAGCAGGGTGGCGTTTTAAGGCCATACATCCCATGTCTAGCAATGGAAAAAGCAATTAGAACCTCACACTGGTTAGAAAATCGTAACTAATGTGTAAATTTAAACACCATTCATGAATAAGAAGAAATCCCAGTTAGGAATGACCCTCCCAAGCCACGCCCTAAGCCGAGGTCCGTTCCTTCCGCCGGTCTACTCCCTTAGACTCGTAGCTGCACACACTCTTTGCTCCTGGCTGAGAGCCTTCTGCGCTCGCCCTAAACTATACATGTCCGGTGACTCTTTAAAGGCCATTAAGGCCACAAGAATTTAGCCATTCCGAAAAACAAAGAAAGAATAAGGAAAAATGAAGCAAGTAAAATTGCTACATTGAAACTAACTAAAAAAATTTACGTTCCAAAATTTTTTTAACACTGCTCTATTGCATTCGTTTAGAGCTGCATCTAAACAAAGCTAGGTGTTTCATCGTAAGTGCTTCGAGTCGCACTCTCTCAAATTGATACTTTGTGTAAGTAACTACATAAGTGATCTTTGTAACCGTTTGTCGGACTTTTCGCTCACAAGTTTTTGCAATTTGAAAACGTTTGAAATAGCGATGGTCAATTGCAAATAATAGTAGAATAGTTTGCTTATTCAAATGTGACAACACCAAAAAATAATCAAATGATAAATCGAGGTCTGAATAAAATCGATGCGGCCGAATAAATCGAATGCGT
This sequence comes from Sesia apiformis, assembly GCA_914767545.1. Lineage (NCBI taxonomy): Eukaryota > Metazoa > Arthropoda > Insecta > Lepidoptera > Sesiidae > Sesia > Sesia apiformis. Next base: position 5,474,329 of record OU611970.1, on the reverse strand, counting down.
TAGTGACTGAATGAAACGACCGCGCATGATCCACCCGTAACTTTGCCAGTTGTAAAATCACTTTATCCTGAAATTGTTCGAACTTCATTTTTCATTCTTGTATCTATCCGCTGGTGACGGACCGAAAACGCCACATTTTAACACTAATTTTAAATAATTAGTATTTACTTATTTTATTATTTTCAGATAGTAATCGAGACGAAAAGCGTAGACAAACAAACGATCGTCCCACTATCAATATGCGCGAGACAATACTGCTGGATAACAATTAATCGACGAACAGTCAAATAATGTTTGTGGGATCTTGATCAGGCAATGCAATACAACCAGCTCTTTCTGTATGCACTGGTAGATATGGGCCATCCTATGCACATTGTTTTGTGCATAAGGGATGTATGGCCTTATAACGCCACGGTGGCCAAGCGCATTGGCGAGTCCACTCTTTTACAGGTGGTGTAGTTCCTCATCGCTTGTGGTAACTACTTTGTTATCCATTAGTTGCTTTTTACGACATCCACAGAAAGAGATGGGATGGTGCTAACCGTGCTATTCTATAGACGGCCGACACCACACGATAAAATACCATAACAGAGCCAGTTACGGTTACCCCATCCTATCGACTGTTTGCTCGTCTGTCGGCTTCTTCCTATAAGAAAAATAATTGTAAACCTTGATTCTGATGGATTTTGAAAAATGACAGATAATTTACAAAAATGTTTAAAAACACATGGTGTAAATTATTAGTACAACAATATTGCGTAAGTGAGCGCCACGCAAGCGGAATAATCAAGTCATTTTAATCGTATTTATTATACAATGCGCGTGCGCGCGCGGTGAAAAGTTACCGGGAACAGTGATGATCAAACTAGTATACATGACCCTACTCGCTTTAAGAATCCACGAGACCTCCTAAATCGTATCTGTACTTAGTCAGACTATTTATTGTAACCAGACTACATAGTATAATTATTATATATACATATATAAAATAAATAAATAATATTATAAGCAGAAAATACTGAATGGGCAGCAAATCGATTTTAGCAAATTTAAAGTTGTGTTAGGTCCTCTGGTTTCGACTTTTTGATAACATTCTTAGTGATTCAAAGTTATTTATTTCAGATATTCAAAAGTAAATAGTGTGTTTTGTTGATCGCGATTCTATTTATGATATCAAAAAAAAGTATGTGTTTTGTTGAAGTGGGAACTATGGTTTGAGCTTAAACGAATTGGACCGTAATATGGTCTTAGTTTTAAAATTGTTGATATATTTATAATAAAACGCATGTAGAGTCCACTCATTAATTTGCGCATTTATTTCAGATCTTTTTTTTCTACTCGTCTAAATGTATTAACGTAACAACTTTTTTTTATAGAAAAAAGGCGGCAAACGAGCCTACAGTCCACCTGATGGTACTGTAGCTACTGTAGCCCGTGGACATCCGATACATGTCAGTCATCATTTCCGTTCAGTCCAGAATGACAAACGTTGGCATGCCCCCGGTTGCGCTGCTTACCTTTGCGGATTGAGGGAAATGGTTGGGAAAATGGGGAAGGATAGGATGGGATGGGAATGCGCTCTGGCATATCTCACTCACTAGCGAAACACGTACGTACATTGGGGAAATACGATAAAGTAGGAAATGCAGTATATTTCAGGGTAGACTTCTGTGAGCGAAGGGTAAAGTAGCCAGTCGAGCGCGCCCAGCATCTGTGGGAATGTAGAGTGCACTCCGCCCCTACAAAACTGCTTGTGGAGCAATTAATAAAATAAAATAATTTGCTGCTCATTCAGTATTTTTTGGTGCACGTTTAAATACAAGTCTTAATAAAAATGAAAGCATTTATTTATTGAATGCATTTATTTATTTATTGGTATGAACCCAATACTCACTTCCCTTATAACGCTTTTCTTCCTGGAAATAAGAAAATCAGTGGAACGTGGATTAGAAATCGCGGAACTAAAGCTAGAAATCTTGTGCATATCAACTTGTTTTCTAATAACAGGTACTGAGGGAGCAATGCTCAGTTATTAATTCGTATTATGTAGAAGTACACGACATGCTTATACCTTCATTAATAATATAATAATAATAATTTTAGTTATTTAAAACATTTACATATTTTCTATACGACAATTGTCACTTATAATGTAGTTTACAAAAACATCAAATTTACAAGTAGGTATTCATAAAGACAATGTGTGCTGACATCTGTACTAAAATAATCTGTTTGACAGCTGTCAGCGCCTTCCCTTAGATCTATTCTTAGTACTATAAGTTACAGTTACTTAAGAAAAACAGTTTATTCACGTGGTGATTATTATGAACGTTGCGTGTGTTTTATGTAAGTATATCTGTATATAAATGTGTGGGATTGTGGTTTCAGATATCCGATTTTAGGATAATTTAGCATATGTACATATTTCATTGTACAAAATATATAGATATTTGTGGCAATTTTGCAAGTTTTTTTTATTAATTAGATGACAACTGACAGAAAAATGTGGAATGAACATTAGATAATAAAACAAAAAAAAAATGGAGTCCATTCCAAGCTCAATTTAAAAGGTAGTAAATAATATAGATTTCTAGACTGAACTGTCGTAAAACCATTACTTACGCGACGCCAATAGCTTCATAACGTTATGTAGTTACTTACCAGGTAGAAGAACGCTTACGTTACGCTACGATATGGGGCTCTTTAAAAGCGCTGTGAACAGGATTCTGCACGGTCGGCGTGCACCCGCAAGCCACCTGGTGTTGCAGGTGTCCATGGGCGGTGGTGACCACTTACCATCATGTGGCCCGACAGCTCGTCTGCCTTCCACTCTAAAAAAAAAAAGAAAATGTTTGCTAAATATTCACTTTAAAAATATGGATAATTTAATAAATCTATAGTCAAAAAATACAGGCAAAAAATACTAGATAACATAATTAACAAAATGATTACGATTAACAATATAAAATACTTTCGAATAATTAAAGTAAATATTTTTAAAGTATACGTTTCGTTAAAACGTAAAATGTGTAAATATGTAAATGTCATCATCAAGTCGTCGTCCCGGGATTCCACGTTTTTATTATCATCCGAGAACTTTTTTTTGAAGGGCAGAGTGCACGTTGCAATCCAACAGCCGCTGGGCGCGCTCGACTGACCACGTTACCCCTATCTTGCAAAAGACTACCTTGAAATGTACTGCATTTCCCACTTTATCTTATTTCCCTAATGTTTGTACGTGTTTCTGTAGTGAGTGAGATGTGCCAGAGCCCATTCCCATCCTACGCCTCCCCATTTTCCCAATCCTTTCTCCAAATACATTCCTACAGCTCCAAAGGTAGGCAGCGCATCCGGGGACGTGCCTACGTTTGACATTTTGGACTGATGTTGGCATGTATCGCGAATGTCTATGCCCATTGACAGTACCACTTACCATCAGGTGGACTGTATGCTCGTCTGCCACCTTCGTACATAAAAAAATAATAATCAGTATTTGCTATCCATTCAGTATTTTCTTCTATTAATTTAATTATTTCAGTAAAACGTAGCAGAGGCCGAGCCAGCCGGGGTGTGGCCCAAACACCAGATTCATCCTTAATTCTTCGTGTAAATGTAAGATAAACGCAAGCAGAAAATAGTCTTTACGTTAAAGAAGAGTTCAAAGAACAACACATTGGAGAAAGTATCGTCAAAATCGGTTAAGTCGTTAAACATAAAAGTTGAACATAAAACTAATTATACAATAAAATTGCACCACCAATTAGTTTTATGTATACCAATTGTGTATTTCAATTACTGGATATAGACTATTTCTAAGGCTCATTAACACACATGATCTGCTTTTCTATATATTATTATATACAGCATACAAGTACAATAGGTAAATTATTATCCTGTAAACTACTATCTACTGTAACTTGAATTATGTCAAAATAAATTTAATCTTATTCTTGGTACCTATACTCCTATGTTATAACATTGGAATTCAAACAAAACGATCTAAAATAGCAATCTTATAACCATATGTTGATAATATTATTATAATGAACTCGATAATGGCGATCAAGTTTGATTTTTTGAATGCGTAATCATTTTTGAAGAATTCGTAGCGATGTTCGCACGTTGAACTCTTTTGTATGAATCATTCGAATAACTTAGAGCTTATTTATTTTGAGAATGTAAACGAAAAATATTATGTAAATAATGTACAAGCAACTTGTGTAGACACGCTTAGTCCTTCCAATCTCCAGATTACTATGAAAAAATCTAGTATTGCCGCAGAAATGGCCGAAAAACGCAAGGTCCAGGGTATCGGCATCAACTTCAGTTTTATTCCCATTGGTGGCAAAACCTTAGCACGTGCCTGAATATATTTAAAAAATAAACTGATTAAATTGCCTGATCGAGATCACCCGGTAACCCTAGCGCTGGCAATTACCTCGCTCAGCGCATAGGCAACTATTCAACTGAGTAATGCTGCCAGCATGCTGAGTACCTTGCCGCAAGATCCCAATCTTTGTAATATATACAATATATAAATATTAGTTTAGTTAATATATAGATTTACATTATTAGTATTTGAGTATTATACGTATCCAATGTAATATGTGTGATTGATGAATATCAAATAAATGTCATTTTCGCTCATATAAATAATGTATTAAACTATACAATATCATATAATATTAAATAATATAATATTATCATACAATAATGTATTAAACTACTGTTCAAGTATTAGTGATCCTGCTCATTCGTGTGGATGTTCTAAATTATAATAAAAATGCTAATGATTCCCTGTGCATAATTACCGTTAATATATGCAGCATTAACCGAAATCTGGACTCACCTTCGTAATACAAAAACCAAATATATATATGCACATCCATATATACTTACACACACCGATAAACAAACATTCATACATACATGTCTACAAACATACATGTATATTCTTATATACGTATGTATGCACACCAAATTATTATATATATTTTTGTTTTTATAATTTAATCTTTGTTTATAAGCTTGTTTTCTTTGTACTTTTAATATATAAGTTGTAATTATTGGATAAGCAGACTATTGTCATATTATTGGGGAGGACACTAGCTGCTGTGATACAGGTTTACCTACTTCAGGAGTTGGGGTTCACTATATGTGAACAAAAATCTGTTACCAATAAAGATTTATTATTATTATTATTATACAATAGTCAATATATTCGCATTTTTCGGACAATATTGTTTACATTTGCACCTTATTATTAGTTGTCGGTGGCAGTGTCCGTGTATTATTGGTATTCTTATTCACACGTAAACGATCCTATTTTTTTTTCTTTATTAATTTTTACTGGTAATGACAATATTGTACGTATATTTCATATCAACGACTTTGTATTATTATTCATTTATTTATTTAGTTAGAGATGCATTTTACATGTGTAATAATAGTCATTTATTTCGAACCATTCAATTCATATAATAAACGTGCGTTTGCTATTTTCTCCTCGTTATAAATTTCTTTATCATAAATTCATTGTCATACTGGTAATGAAATGCAATAAATATTAAATAATTTTAATTTGATTTCGCTTATAATCAACAATAAGTTAGAAAATCTTAACCAAACTGAATAAGTTCATACCGACAACAAGGTCCCTTTGCACATCACGCCAATTTATTTGAATATTGATGGAACAATGAAGTAATGAAAGATGTTTTAATGTTAGGAAGCATATTATTATTATTTATTTATAGCAATTAAATCACTTAAATAAGAAAGAATAATGTAGGTATTAAATAGGCCTTCAGAAATTCAGAATCTTGAATAATTCTGAATATCATACACAGAAAATCATCACAAACAATACAAATAACATACAAGAAAACAATACAATTCTATAACATTTCCTAACCGGTTAGGTAATGGAAGTTACAATAACAACTAAACGGACGCCAACTTATATCTTTTAGTAATATTTTGCCACCTTTTTAAGTCATCGAATCATCTTTAATATGGAGAAGTCCCAAGGTAATTGATTCGAATTAGTCTGCCACCTGCACCTGCCACATCGCGCCTTGTTCTGCTACCTTTTTCAACCATATTGTGCCGTTCCACTATCAATTGCATCTATACGACGCAACGTGTCAAAGACATATGACTTATTAGAAACTAATTAAAATAAAACAAACAGTATCGGAAACTCATTAGAAGGATAGTGCCGCCTACTCGACACCAGATGGCGGCACCACAGCTCAGTTTGATCATATAAACGAGCGCGTTCGTCGCTCCGCGCATTGCCCGAGAAGGCATACGCGCGGACACTTCACTGTCCATTAAATACACTACGCGGCTCTGTGCACGATATCGTATTGTGTGTCACACTGTGCTTCACCATGGATATTCTCACCCTAGACCCAACTGGACTTTATTAGGCAGTCATGGACGTATTGGACCCCACCGGTCAGTACTGATTTCAATCTTATGACTTTCAAAAACTTGTACCCCACTGGACTTTACTAATTTTCCAAAATGGATAAAGTTTTAGACCCTACTGGACAGTACTAGCTCCTAATCACCCCCACCATGGTCGGGTTAGACCCCACAGAAATCTATTAAAACAAACCAAGATGTGTTGCGGGAGACGAAGGATCTGTCGCACTGGCCGTGAAGAGACCTCGTCGTGCAGGAAGAGGAGGCTCAGAAAAACTTATCCATGAACCTGATCATTCACCGCGACTTGTAAATAGTATGAACAAAACGAAGGGACGTCGCCAACAAGGTCATTGGATGGAAATCAGCTGACTCGCGCTGCGTGCAACCCGGAAATGAACTACAATCTGAAAAATACGGCTATTTTCTTTGACAGTGAAGAATAAGATTTAACAATCACGTGAGTATGCGTTTTTATTATATATTCCTTTAATTTCTTGTCTAATTTTGCGCGCGGAGGTATTTGTTATTTATTTATTTACGTTAATCCTTTCTTCTTTTTTTTCTTCCTTTTGCTTTGGCACATCCATCGTACCCTAAACTTAACATTCTACAACATTAATGTAGGTACCAATATATATGGCCTTAGTGAGGGCTCACGAAACTGTACAAACTAAATGCTGCTCGTGAATTAGGTTCTCCTAGGTTAATCCTTTCTAATTGAATTGTTTCGCTTTACAAGAGATTTTTTTACTTTTCTTATTGCCAGATACCTCCGCCGATTTTTTTTGAAGTGTTTATTTAGAAATTAGTGATTTCATCGGTTCATTGAAACAAAGAGCAAATCGGCCAGCTGTCGCCTCGGCGGACATGGGTGCTGCTCGTTGCATATTAAAAGTTCGTTACACAGCTGTAATCCTACCTATTCCTCGTACGCCATAATCGGACACCGAAAATCTATTTTTTTTTTAAATATTGAAGTTACACGTAATAATCGTATGCTGTGATGAGTTTTTATTTTTAATTTAGCGATAAGGCAATGATAAGCATTTTTCTGCCCAAATTTCGGCCAGTATCGCGATTTTTATGGTACCGACCGCGAGGTCGTTGACCGGGCATATTTTATTTCATCGCGCGCTTCCATGTACACACACAGAGACAACACACACACTAACACGTAGATGAAACCACGCACACCAACACACCTTACAGATCTCCGTATGTTTGCGTTCAGTTTCACGTAAACATTATATCTAGCCATTTGTATTCATATTTATTAACTCTTTATTAAATAAAAAAGACAGTACGTATCTCTTCAAATATAATTAAATAACTGAACCACTTTTCAATAAAGAAATCCAACAGACAAATTACAGAATAATTTTCATAATTACAGTAGGTACCTTGAACAGTTCGCGCCATTTCACGCAAACATATGAATTCGCGAATAGGTATTTAATAATCGGCACGCGGGTATCATATCGTTACGATTAACAAGCGCGGTAATGTGCCTGTGTTTGCCGAATTATTCCAGTTCAACAACCGGGCGAACGGCCGATCGGGTTCAAAATAGACTCGGACGCGACTACATCACGGCACAAATGTCTACCGAAAATTTTTGTCATCGTCTCGGGCAGATTAAAAAAGAAATCTATTGCGTTGTTTTCCTAATATTCAGGTTATTGTTTTTTACCCCTTTTAAATTGTATCCTTCATTAATCGCAAATATTAACAATAAACCTCTTACAATAAAAAATAATTAATGATCATTCTAAATTAAATAATTGAGGGTATGATTAAAATAATTAAGTAATTATAAAAACAATTAATTAATTGAGTTCAATTAATTTTATTAAAGAATTCTATACCTAGACAATTAATTTGGATGTTGAAGTATATTAACTATTTTCCCGATACATACATACGGCTGATTCATCTATTTTTCTTAGTTGTTTTTCCAATTTATGAATCTTGTTTTTAACTAATTTATCCTTAGTATATTATATTAGAGACGTTCTTATGTTGCGGAAAATCCTAGGTTGATTACCCTTGGTTTTCCCGATTTCGTGGCATTACGCTTCTTTCATACTTCTTTATCCAATTATTTATCAGCATCATCTTTTATTTTTGAAAAATATACAGATATCCTCGCAACGTCATCGGTTTTTTATTCAACTAGCTTCTGAATTCTGAAGTTCAGATTTTGAAAGGTTAAATTTCATAAAGTGCAATGCCAAGGCTGATGTACGTATGTAGGTACATACTATATGTAACAAATATATTATCGAATATGAAACCGTAGACTCGGTTCGTGATTCAAAGTTAATTGACATGAAATTTAACGTAATTTTCATAAAAAAACATATTATATGCAATCTTACAAAAGTTAAGAAAAAATGCTTTTTATTTAATTCAAATGAAATAAAATTTTCATGTCAATTCAGAATCATAAAACATTCAATCAGGTTTTTCACTGACAAACAGATGACTAAAAACAGGTTTTTCAGTCATCGGGAATATATCTCGGGAATTCCCTTTGCTACTTACGTCCCCAAATTGAAGAAAATAAAAAAGTTATGCATGTCGCGTATTTTGAAATTAGAAACTATTTCGAACTTGGAACGCTACTCGCTTGTTCCACCACCGTGTTGTAATTGTTCGATGAATCACGGGGAAGTGATTTTGAACACATGTGGATGCGCGATTGAGCAATATTATATTTCGCGATGAACCGCCTTGACCTCGTCGCTGGGCCACCGTCCGCTGCAATGTGGAATATACTCTACTGTGGCCTGTTTTTGGCATTGCGTCATCATAGGTCACTACCTCCCTAGCGCGCCATATTTTTTGCTCGTAAACTTATGCTTTGCACGTTGACTTCTTCCTTTGTTTGTCCATTTAAACCATCTATTTTGGTAAGTGCGGGCGCCGAAAGTTAAACGTTGTTGTGTATTGTTTATGGTAAAACTGTTTATTATATTGCAGTGCTAAGTGGTTCTGTATCAAAATGTCATGTAAGATCGAACTTTAACAATATTGTTTACAGCGACATTTTTTGCGGGGAACAGGCGCAAGGCGTGCACGAATTGAAGGTAAAAATGTGCATTTTTTGCGATGCAAATACTGCATGTCGCATTACAAAGGTGCAAGACAAGGTCGAGGGACAGCTGGTGGGTCTAATTAAAGGTTTTATGTTTAAATAATTAAGTGGGCTGCAGTTCCATAGCGCGACGGCTCGCAGGCGCTGCTAGCAGGTGCCCTATTATTTATGCTGGAGTAAAATCGTTATTTACCTACACGCCAAATTACGAACATCTATAATTTGCTCCCGATATTGTGTAATTGCTCTCTCGCACGACAGATAAAACCATTCACCAGTGGCCAACATAAATGCTTAATCCGTAATTTGTATGTAATCAATACGCAGTTTCTTTTAACTTTAAAAACAGCGTCTCGTTAACGCGTACCTACCTCTTTATGTAAATGTTTAAAAAAAACGACATAATTCACAATGTTTACGTATCGAATAGATATTTAACTAATGTATCGTCAGAAATATTTTAAGGAGTCAATAAACCTCGGACAAGGAACGAACAGGTTCTTTTTTTGTTTGGACACAAATATTTTGTTTGAGCTTCATACGTGAGCTATCAAATACAAAAATACAATTTTAATTACGGACACATTTTATTCGATTTTAATGAGTAAAACGATTATTCTAGATTTTATTTTTATCTCTGACTAAACAAACTTCTTTGTTTTGGGAGAGATACTAAGCTTGAGTTCATTTAACTATATGATCTATAATACCTATATAATATTGAAATTGGCCAAAGTAATAAGTATGAACAATTTGTATAAACATAAACATCAAACAATATATACATATTTTTATTGAATACATATACTCGTAATAAATAATATCCACGTTTTGATATCATAAATTGCTGTAAACACTAAACAAAAATAACTGGAATTACCGTATCATTAATATTGCATTTATCTATTATTTGGATTTTATTTGTTTTATTAAACTATCAATACTTATGTATACAAGACCTACACATTTGGGACACTTGTGAGTTATTAATAGTATTTTTAAAATTGAAAAATAAAATGAAGTAGATACATTATCAAATATTTCAAGCATTTAATACCGCGAAAATATAGAGGTTGATGGTTATGACGTCTAGAAATTCCAACGTATTAAAATTATTATGCAATATGTTTATTGCAACAATAAATTAGACAACATATACTTTCAACATGCATTGGACTATACAGCAAAGGCCGTAGAATGCAGTTAGTGGGTCAAATTTATTAGCTCAAACGTAACATATCTATTCTCCGGACTTGCAGTTGCAACAGCACTTGCATAATCTTTTATATGTAACGTGCGACTCGATGGCTTTTTTGTCTGCAATAGTTTTAATTAGTACTGATTGGTAGTTCAGTATTTCTTGACGTTTTCGTAGTGTTACCCTTATCTTTTGTTGTGTATTGTATACTTTGTATTGTATCTGTATTGTGCTCAGGTCCTTTATTAGTTTTCTTATTCAATTATCTAAAGTACTTTTAGATAATAATTCCAGGAATATTTTAGATTTCGAGACAGATTTTTTAATGTTTCTAACACTAATTTAGGATTTAGCTGAATTCAAAATGAGCATTTGTCTGGATGTATTTATTACACAAAACTTTTGAGATGATATCACATACTATCAATGTGATTTCTGTCAATATCTGTTTCTATCACTAAATAATTAATTATTCTCTAGTTTCGTTACTATTACTTTAATACGTTTAATTAATTTTCATGTTTTCTTTGTTTAATTTCTTAACCTTGGCTATTAACTGCTATTAACAGTCTTTATTAAATTGCATGCTATTCTTAAAATCGTTTTGATGCTGCAGAACTGCTGCAAATTTAGAATAGATGGTGGTGTAGGTTACCTTTTTTATCTAGCTAAATTCGTCATCCATCAAGTCATTGACACCACTGCATAGGACGTCAATATACTAGGAGATGATGAGATCACAACAAGCGTTCACTCAACCCGTCCGGTGCATCCACCTTATTAAAATCACCCAACAATAATAGAACAGTCTTTTCGGATGTAGGGTTCCTATATCAAACTTTTTACAACAGCCATTACGTAATTAGATGAAGAACGCAGATAACGCACACAACACAGCCTGTACAAACGCGATGACACGTCAGACAACCTCTTCTCACCTTCTGATCGCCTGGTATTTGAAACGTAGAAACTGCTCACGAACAAGTCTGAAAATAAACACATGAGAGCAATTTTCATATGTGGGAAATTGTACACAAATGCAAAATACACGTAGGTACACAGCGCATGCTCCGATATGAAACGTCCGCATTTGGGCGGACCTTTGTGTGTGGGGAAAAATACTTTCTTCGCACAACACATGTAAACCGGGTAGGAACATCTCCGTAAGTGGCAGTATCTCATAGCGAAGGTACGTGTGTTAATAGCAAAACTGTGTTTCCGCATAGGCAGTTCTTAGAGGCAACGAACATCGAGCGTGTAAGGCGTGCGTGCCCCCGTGTGAACAAGAGAGCGTCAACCTTACTAATTAGAAAAAAAACACTACATCACTACTTACCTTGACGCGCTCACTTCTGTGTAAAATGCGTTTAGAATTATGTCTTTGAAAAAATAAATAATTACTCGTAAAATAAATGTGGTCTAAACAAATTTTATTAACAGGCAATTATTTAATAAAAATGAATATTTAATTTTAAGAAAATGTTAAGGATGTTAAGGAAAATGTTAATATTAACAATGTTTTTAATGGAAACAAACAATGAACATAACATTAAGGAAACAAACGCGTCAAAATGTCGTCAGACGTTTGTGATTGAGACGCGCCTACACGCGCTCACGCACACCTCCGTCAGATTGGACCTACACAAGAGTAATATGGCTGTGTGTAACGCTATACATACGAAGAGTCTACGTCATAAGGCCGCCTCCCGCGGTTTCTGCGAGCCTAGTACGTCGTCTCCCAGTAATAAGCTGGAAGATAACTCGCTTTTCTTGATCTTTACAATAAAGGAAGGCATTATTTATTATTTATTAACTTCCGTGTATCTTCTTCGTTTTCAACATATGATTATGATACATAGGATGTGGAGAAGATCCGAAATTTGTATAAGTACGATGTAAATAAAACTTATAAAGATAATTTTAGAGTTGAAATACTTAATAGTAGTAGTTAGAAATTATAAATTAAAGAGACTGCTTAAAATCAGAAAGAAATGTGTAGTTAGACCAACAAACAAACGTCACTTTGACGCTGGAAGTATTATATATATACTCTTTACCATATCTGTTCTCCTGGTAATAAGTGTTCTAGTTGACGATACAAGCGATCACAGATGATGAAAACGAGAAAATTGTTCAAGAAACTAACGAACTTTGTTTATATAAAATATTGATGTTAATGTTATTTGAATATGGAATTAATTATTTAATCGTAATGAACTAATGAACCTGACAAAAAGCATTTATTAAGGCAGACACCGCCATCTGTTGTCGACTGGCTTGAACAAAATTGATGATGCCGAGTTCAATTTGAGGAATTATTTAAGGCAATTGCAATGTGTTGCCAGGTTTAATTGAACAATGACAGGTGCTCGGAGCCTGCTCCTGCCCAAGGATGCCCAGTCGACCACTGAAGGGCCGGTGTAGTAGGGCAAACGGCTGCACATATCGGCTAGTTTTTTGCCCGAGGACATCCGCGGGATACACTGCGCGCGTCTATTATAATTAGTGTCTATCAAAAGAATGTAATTGGGTGTCTTGTGTTAAAAACGAGGTCCTTTTGTATCCACAATGTGGAGTAGTTGTGAATTTAACATAGACAATGAGTAATGCATTAATCTTTATAAAAACTATAACCTCATTAATGTATCAAAAACTATAACCAAACTCATTTAATGTATTTAACTCATTTAACTATTCTAATTCAAAATTGACAGAATTTCTAAACCACACTATTATCACAATCTTATTTATCATCTAGATTTTTATCAATAAATTAAGACAAATACAAAGGGTTATTAAATGATATTATTGTAATTATATTATTATATTCCCTATTTAATTAATTGAATTGAATATTAAATTGAACAATATTTTAGAAAAAAATTATATACTGTATCAATGCGTACATAGCTATGCATGAAGTTGAGAACTAATTATCAATATAATTATCAAAAAGCACAACATTTTTTAACATATTTCTTACATGAAAAACAATATTAAAAAACAATGTTTTACATATAAATGTTTTGAAAATATTTTATTATTTTATTGGGATGAGTTTAATTCTACCTACCTAGGATTGCAATTAAACAACTTTTAACGGTTTAAATCGCGTATATTTGACATGATTTATATCCCGACGTTTCGAACACTTTGCAGTGGACGTGGTCACGGGGTGACTAATTGATTTTATTTGTCACTTGAGTTATTAAGAAATTATTACTACCGTCTGAAATTTTTTGAACTACCGTCTGAATTTTTTAATCATAACATTCCCTATGCACGCAGTATTCGCTCACGGTGTCCAGAGGTCTTGCAGTATGGCGTTGGCCTTGTGATTTAATTAATTTAATGACTGGATCCCAAGCCGGTGGTACTTGCCAACCATCTTCTCTATTGAAATTTGGGTGTTTCTTAATTTCAATAGCCTCGCGTAACATTCTTGGCATGTACCGGGTCTCTCTAGCGAGGATTTGTGGATTATCAAATCGAATGTAATGGTTGGGTTTGTCCAGAGCATGTTCACAAACTGCAGACTTGGTCGAGCGTCTGTTCTTCATGTCAGCTATGTGTTCTTTTATCCGGATACCGATGCTCCTCTTTGTTTGCCCAATGTATGATAACCCGCATTCACAATCAAGCTTGTAAACACCTGCATCTTGTAGGGGGATATTGCTCTTGACCGGTCTTAAAAATTGGCTAATCTTCTTGTGCGGCTTGAAGTAAGTTTTAATTGAAGCTCGTCTTAAGGTATTGCCAATTTTGTCAGTGATGCCCTTGATGTATGGTAAGATGGCAGGTTGTCGCTCAACTGTAGGAGGCTTGGGGCGGCTTCTGTGACGCATTCGTGGGAGTTTGTGATTGTTGCTTCGCAGTACTTGTTTCACATGCAGAAGCTCTTCCTCGAGGTGGTCAGTGTCACAGATGCCGTGTGCTCTCTGTAACAAAGATTTGCCTACGGTAGTCAACTGACATGGATGGTGATGGGAGTTACCATTGAGATATTTATCTGTATGGGTGGGTTTCCTATACACAGTATGACCAAGAGAGTTGTCAGGATTTCTGATGACTGAAATGTCAAGGAAAGCTAAGGATTTATTGACCTCAGACTCCATAGTAATTTGGATTTTATCATGTAAAGAGTTTAAATGATTTAGGAATGCAGAAACATTATTTTTGGGGAGGACGGCAAAAGTATCGTCTACGTACCGTTTGTAGATCTTCGGCATAGCCACAGCTCTGGTGAAAGCCTTCTCCTCGAAGTCTTCCATGAAAATATCGGCGACAACGGGGGAGACTGGAGAGCCCATTGCTACACCATCGATCTGTATGTAGAATTTATTATCCCAGAATAGGTAGAATAGGTCAAATATACGCGATTTAAACCGTTAAAAGTTGTTTAATTGCAATGTATAGTAATCGCGAAAACCTAAGAAAATATTACCTACCTAGGAGTTTAAACAAAAAGTGCGTATTAGGAGTTGTATCATTTGGTACAAACTGTAGCTCGTATCGCAATTTGGATTGGACAGAAAAAAATCTTATGTTTTTTTCTGATTAGGATGCACTATTAACAAGAAAAGTGATATAAGTCGAGTCGTACGGGTGGGTGTACACAGTATACAGAAATGCCTATCATTTTCAAATTAAATTCAATTTTCCAGCACTAAAATCGACTACAATTTAAAGGAATCTTTGCAAATTTAAAGGGAATCCATCATTACAGAATAATCCATAATCTATAGCTACAATAACTATCCACATCTATAGTTCAATAACTATCCAGATCTATAGTTACAATTGTGAATTAATTAGTATTTATGCGTTTTCTTTCTTCATTAAAGTTTGGTAATTTCAAAAGTTTAATATCATAATACTGTTTTCTGGTTTTTATGAGAAGGGTTGTAAAAATAGGTCTGTGCCACGACAACTTATTTAAAATGGATTTTAAAAAAACCACACTACGCAACGTAAGAAATTATTTATATAAAAAACTACATCACTGATTTTTTAAGCAAGCAACAACAATAGCCTTCCGCCTATAAACCATCCTGTACAATTAACTTGTACAAACATAAAGGAATATTTGTACAAAACAAATGATTTCTTTTTGCAATTTTGCTCGCTTGTCGTCTGTTCAAAAAATCTCGGTTGTCGCAAAAAAGTAAAATTTTAAAACGGTCTTATAATAAAACAATAAACGCAGACTCTTTTTAACATTATGATCGCGGTGGTCGCTAAGGGATACCTTTTGAATTTTTTTTGTTGGTCTTGCATCTTTAAACTTAAAAAATGCCGACACGTTCATACAATTATTGATTCAAACATTCAAACAGTTCCAGTTTTTTATATTTAAAGACTTCAAAAGCAATATCTCTAAATGACATAACTTGACATTGAAATTATAAAACAACATTCAACATTTAGCGCCTATCAAACTTTTTTCTGTACTGTACGCAGGCAATTTAATGGTCATTATAAAATTTTCGCCACAGCAGTCGTTTTAGTTTTAACTAGAGCATGTTGAGGTATAAATAAAAAGAAATATGCAAAATGTAGTCGGCCACCTGACGGCATGTGCAGTGAAGACAAGATATTACCCACTGTAAAATAAGTCGAGTTTAGACCATGTATTATCTTACATCAGGTATTATTTCAAGCTGTAGGTTCAACAAACAAAAAAGTCTGTGTAAATTGAGGGCTAAATATTTTGCTAAACGGGATATCATTAAGTTACATATAGATACAAGTACATACAAGTTACATAGTAGAAAATATTTTGCGCATGATACGTTACGATTCTATAACAATGAAAAATATACATTTAGAACATTATAAAATCAAATAACTCAATTATCACATCAGATAACTTATTATAACTCAAAAATTATAAACCACAAATACTTATATATTTATTTACTATATTTGTACATGTCCGATAACTCTTGAAAGGCTACTAGGGCCACAATAATTTAGCCATTCCGAAAAAAAACTATATATGTAAAAAAAAACCACAAATCAAATGATCTCTCAATTTCCGACATATTTCTGCTACTACGAAAATACTAAAGATCTCTTCTTAATTTGTTATTTCAAAAGCCTTTATCTCATTTATTTTTGAAAACATTTAAATTTTGGCATCACAGATTAAATTCTGCGTTATTTAATTTTATTTGAAAAAATACTCTTTGACCTAAAATTCTATTTCCATTGTTTCAGATGACAACATAACCGCGCAGTACTTCTGCTTCGGGATGCACATCGCCCCTTTGATATATTCAGCCTTAATATATTAACACAAAAATGGTAATTAATACTCATTAGCAATTAAGTTATTATGACTGATTATGACACAAAGTATGCACTTGACTGTCTTGCATTTGTATTTTATTTATATTTTAATTTATTTCATTTTAGTTCTTAATGTAAAATTAATGCTACACTCGTAGAAAAGAAAAAAAGTCTCATATTTTATGAATCTTCGGAAATAAAACATTTTTATATTTGTGAAGTCGCCACCGCAGTTTGTGTGCTGTGTCTATCAAACACGGCGTCTCTCAATTGTAGTTCTTCCTCTCGTCTTATATGAAAATATCGCAGTTAGGGCATTGTGCCTGTGTCAAGTTTCTTTTCGTAATTGACAATTGGTCAATATCCAGTTCCGTCGAAGTAAGTAGGAGATGCTCAGTAAAGTACTGAGTAGGTTTACTGAGGACAGAATAGTTGAACTCGTTAAAGACACACGAAAAACGTAGTCTTATGCTTTTATTTGATTATTACAAACATTGGGCACTTTGAAGTTTAATAAACTATCACTATTAATTCACAAAACCCACAATATACAATTTTTATAATAATCAAACAAAAACTCGGCTTCAAGTTATCGAGTTCCTGCCAAAAAGTCTTTAATTGTTTTTATGTCATGTCAAAATTCAACGCTGACATTTCTTACATTACTTAACATACTTTTATATGAAGTTAAGTGAACTAGTCTTATTGAATTGACACAGAATTAAAATTCAGAACTAACGTTCATACTTTTCTACGAGTGAAGCAACATTGATATTGATTAAGTAAATACTTATATGTATATTAATTAAAAGAGAAAAAGTAAATGACAAGCAAAAAGAGGCAAAAGAGATTATTTTGAATGGTTCTCTTTAACTCATTTGTAAATTATTTTGAGATACCTTCAAAAAATCGGTAATGTACAGAATATTATTTTAAGGCTTTTATGGTTTTTTTTTGAGATTTCGGCTTCTTAATGTACGTAATTTTCTTCGTAATTCGAGTTACCATATTATGAACTTCCGCTTGATAAATTGTACATAAAATGCTTAGACAATCTTTTTATTACTTTTTAGTTATCATTATCACAAATAATTAATCGGTTTTTATTTTATTGTCGATTATTATCATGTAATTAATGTAGTATAATTTTATATTATAGATATTCTTTAGATAAGACTGCTCTAAAAGGCTAAAAGGTTCAGCCATTTAAGACTGAATAAGAACATTTTCTTTTTTTTTTAAGAATTATATTACGACCCAGAAAGGATCCCACCCCAGCGTATTTAAAATTATATTTTTGTAATTATGTCATAGGTATTAGAGAATAATTAAAATGTTCTATAATAATTTCAAATAAACTGTTTTTTATTATATTTCCCAATATCCTAATTAATTCTTATATTAAGTTTATTTAGGCAGATTATTGTTTTATTATACGGGTAGATGCAACAAGTCATAAAATACATATTTCCTCGTTCCACAAAACATTGTTTTACAAATGTTTGTTTTAACCACAAAAATAAACAGGTTTTCTGTAAATAACGAACAACGCTGGTCTGACAAGTTCTTGACCAATAAAATTCATTAGATGCTTTTTAAAACGCCATTTCAGTCTTTTGTTGTAAGGAAGATATACTTGCTACTGAATTTCTGCTCCTCTAGCTATAATTTGCCTTACATAACATACGGACTAGTAAAGGTAGTGATAATTTGTAAAAACAATCCATCACCGTTCACATCGACATTAAGCCCGGTAAAAACTTTGGTGATAAAAATAAAATTGAGATAACTGTGGGACGTACTCTGATACATATAGGCAATGAATGCTCCTAAAATATACAATAATTTGCCTGACAACTGTAAAAATTTAGAAATCCCTACATTTAAACATAGACTGAAAACAATGTTACTAGATAAAACATATTATTCAATAGACGAATCCCACAATGACATGGAAATGATTATATGAATCGATTTTTCCTCTGTTCTTGACATGATTATTATTACTGACATTGTTTATTAATTCGTTTCAATTATTTTTAACTTATATTTATTATTAATTATTTATTGACATTGTTATTTATAATTATGTGTTATTTATTTATTTATTGTTTAACGCACACCCGTGTTACACATATACATCGGGTACAGAATAAAAAAATAAAATATTACATTCATAAACTCGTGTGTACACAATTTGTTGAGAAGTAAAATTTATTGGAAATACTTTACTTCATTATTCTCAGTAACTAATTGCTCATAGTTGAACTGCTTTTATTTTTTATATATTAAATTTATTAGCTTTGTTCGCGGTAAGGATTCAGAACTGATTCTGGACTAGTACTGAACTAATTTGGAATCGTAGTAGAGCGCATGCTCGGTTATAAACCGATTCGTGGTTTTTATTTCCGCGAACGATTTCGGAACCAAACTGCGTACGATCTACTGTCATCGGCAGTGTTACCAACTCTCAAAAATATTTATCCCTAAAGCTTAAGTCAAAAACCCCCAAAATCGCCCCAATTACTTAGAAATCCCCCTAAAAAATATATATAATAAAAGAAAAAATATAAATTACAAAAATGCAATGAAATTTCTTTACCTTTTAAATCTGGATCTGTTTCCCAAATCTACGTGTACTTCTGACTGTACATTTTTTTATTTTTAGTTTCTTTAGGCATCATTAACAAATTGCTTGTCGGCACAGCAGTACAACAACAAAATCGAATTAAACAAGTAAACAATAATCAACGTACATATGTATTTCCAGTAAGCATAGGCACAATAATCACCAGTCACCACAGAGTAGTTGTAATATATTTTTACTAGATGTCGTTAAGTCGCTAGGTCAACAAATAAATATGATTAGCTATTATAGTTTGGATTGTCCCAGGGCCTATACTTTCACATAATATATGAAAAATATATATTCAAAAAAATATATGAAGAGTCAAAAAATCCCTAAAAATACCCCTAAAAATATAAAACCCCTAAAAAAAACCCATCCCACTTATTTACCCCCTAAATTTGGGGGGAAAACCCCTAAGTTGGCAAGTATTTAAGTGGACCCACCAAAACACATTACTCTTATTAGAGGATTATATAAACTTATTTATATAAACAACAAACAAAACTAACCATATTTTATTTAACCCTTAATAAATTAATAAAAATTATATTTTATTTAACTATTTAACCAGTTTATTAGTTTCTAACCAACTGAATATAGCCGCAGCATGTATGTCAAATGTCGTTAGGTAAAAACTGCGCATGTCTGGAACTACGGATTCTTGCCAAAGTTATAGAACTGATTCTGAACCGATCCTGAATCGAGTTCGACGGTTACGCGAACACAGAACTGTAACTAGAAATTCTGAATTGTGTGTTCCGCGAACGGCATTATTTGAACTGCGCATGCGTATAGTTCCGAATCAGTTCTGAATCCTTACCGCGAACGAAGCTATTGTCACTTACATCATTTAAATCTATTAGCAACGTATTGAAATATTTGTACATACAGAAATGACTGCATGTTTTTTTATATCATCATTGTATAATGTTTACAAATAAATAAATCTTATCTTAAAGATTGTCTTATTATAATACACTAAGTCCGTCTCTGTGCAACATAGTGCAAAAAGATAAATATATAAAATAATAAAATATTTTTTTAAATTTTATAATATTGATGGTAAAATTTAAAGGATACTTGGATACAAAAAAGTAGTTATATGTTTTCATAACAGCTTGTAATATATGACATAGGTATACCAAATTTATACCTACTAATATAAAGAGAGACTGAGTAAGTTTCTATGCAAGATGTAAAATTCAATAACTACTGTATCAATAAAAGTAGCTAAAGATGGACACACTATGGACCTACTCGTACATGAACCGTGCTATCCCCAACTCTTCTGCATATCAACGATCTGTTGCAAACTGGTGACATACGTTGTTACGCAGATGAGAGCACCGAGGATGCCATGTATAGGGGCTGCGCCTACATCTCTCGGGTCGAAGTGGAAGAGAGTAGCGTCAGTTAGGATTCTCTTTCACCGCTAAAAAAGCCCCTTTTGTCGTAGCACCTCTCTTTCAGAGTATACCTCTTGAAATCTCGGAGAGTATCGGAATTCTTGGTGTCGACATTTCCAGCAAAATCGAATTTAGTGGTCATCTGGAAAATAAATTCACAATGACCTCCAAAAAGCTCGGTGTGCTGAACAGAGCGAAGCGGTACTTTACCCCTGGGCAACTCCTAACGCTCTACAAAGCTCAGGTTAGGCCCCATATGGAGCACTGCTCACATCTCTGGGCCGGCGTACCGAAATATCAATTGATTCCATCCAACGACGTGCTGTTCGAATTGTCGACGATCGCACACTCACGGGCGTTTTAGAACCCCTCAGCGTTCGGCGAGACATTGCGTCTTTCTGTGTTCTGCCGCCTGTACAACCGCACCTCCCGTCACAGCAGTGCCGTGCATCCGCATTTCCTCAATACGGAGGTGTCGCGTAATATTTGGTCCAAAAACCATTTTATACCACGAACCCGTAGCCTGTGGAATGAACTGCCTCAAGAGGTATTTCCATTACGCTACGATATGGGGTACCTCAAGAAAGCTGTGAATAGGATTTTGCAAGGTTGCATACCCGCATATCTCCTGTGGTTGCATGTGTCCATGGGCGGCGGTAACACTCACCGTCACGTGGGACCACTTGTTAGTCCGCCTATTTACCTATATAAAAAAAGAAAATAACATATATTTTTATTCACTTGGAAATCATAAGATAATTGAAAATCATAACTGTATTAACCAAGTCACCGTCACCAGTCCCTTTAATATCCACTACTAGGTATGGGCATCCTCGTGCCACATTGTCTTGTCACGTCTTGTCTTGTGCATGAGGGATTTATTTAATTTTAATTTAATTTAATTAAAACGGCCGAAGCCAATTACATCAATTAAATACAACAATAAACAATTACAAATAATGAAGTAAATAACCAAAACAAATAAAATAAAGAAGAACACATCAAAAGAAAATAAAATTAAATTAAAATAAAAACAACTGAAAAAATGAGAGCCACAATCACACATGCTCACAAAAGCTCAGACACTTTGACATGATGTCCAGCCAACCATCCGCAAACAGATCGCTTTCAGGATATGCGGTCAGGAGAGTGTTGAGTGCGCAGAGGGAGCGCGGTATGGGCGAGTTAGCACGTGCTGATGTGCGACAAGCTGGCACGGCAAACAGCTGGTGCCTTCTATTACGGCGGTAATTGTCAGGAGTAAACAATCGACACAGTTTCTCATGCAAATCTGGCACATCGAATTTTCCCCGGATGATCCCCAACATGACAGTGAGTTGTTGTTTTTTACGCCGCACCTCCAAGGAATTGTAGCCAAGGCAACCCAGGGTAAATTTAGTAGGGTACATGTATGGATAATATCCAAATGCACGCTTATATAAGTATCTTAGAAAAGCTTTCTGGACCTTTTCTAAGAGAAGAGTGTATGTAGTTTCGTGCGGATTCCATACACATGCAGCACTTTCTAGTTTGGAGCGCACTAAAGCCCCAAAAATAGTATGTAGGTAGGGATGTAGGTAGACATAGTCCTAAAACGGCACGTTGGTTAAGCGGGTTGGCAAGTCCACTCTTTTGGGGGTAGTGTAGTTCCTCGGAGCATGTGGTAGCCGCTTTGTTATCACATACGTCACCAACACCCATGGAAAGAGATAGGTGGTGATATTCTCAAGCAAGTGGACACCATCCTATCTAAAAAAAAAACAAAAAGTATTATCAAAATTAAGTTCAAAAACTAAATCTCAACTACGAAAAGTATCAAATAACTTTTAGGTTTGTAAACTGAAATAGTAGGTATTTGTAACTGAGGTACGACTACGCCATATATAAAAGATTTCGTGATTAGTTTAGATATTTAGCGCATATGTTACGCAAATATGCAAATGTTGTAACCCTATGTTACGCAAATGTTGTAAGCTAAAAAGTACGCTAAAGTAAAAACAGGTGAAGATTAAAAAAAAACAAATCCACAATAAAGTTTCAAAAACTGCAATAAACCAATAAAGTGCCTAATGTCCATTGTTATATAATACTTTGTCTATTTATTGACTTACTTTGTTATTTTTTATAATTTGTTAATTTTGTTAATTTGTATTACTTGTATTGTTTTTTTTAATTTACTAGTTTGCTTTTAAACGTATAACTGCACAAGCATAAATTTATTACTGAAAAATATATTTATAAATTGTCTATAGGTACTAGAATACTCCTACAAGGAGATATCGATTACACCATAGTAAAAATATAATAGTAGTATAACTCCAACCCCGTTCGTTTCCGAATTAACTATATGTTCTCGAGTCACGGTGAAGCACAGCGGGGCTTAAGACGTCGACTGCAGTGTACGAGTATGACGCGTTTTAATAAATTTCTATGTAATTGTACATATGAAAACGACGCGCACACTATCAAACCGTGACTTGTGCGTTTAATGTATAAAAATTACCTACTGTTATGTTTTTACTATAATTACATATATATGGTAAACTGCAGAGACAGAGAGAAAAAGGTTCAGTGATCCTAAATGCTTGAAGAAACAATCCCAATAATGGGGATTTTCCAAGTACGTCCTGAATACGACGACAACTGGTATCTTGAGATTTAACCGCTCATATGGTGTTTGATATAGGTAATGTATTTACAACCATACCGTTCCATACAATAACATCCATCTATGCCTCTCCACAGCAGGATATAGGTCTCTCCCAAAACTCGTCATCATAGTGCTGCAAGCAACCCCAAAAAGGCATCAAAAAAGGAAAAGCGGCCATTACTGAACGGCACTCTAATCCCTTTTCTAATCCGTAGTTCTTACTTAGACAAAATATATGTTTTTTTGAAGATTGGAGTGGGGGAATATTAATAAAAGTGGGTGGAAATCGTTCATTCTTGCATACCTAGGCATACCTAGTAACCTAGGCGATGTATGTATTAATGTTAACTTTTATTAATGTTTCCCCCACACCTTCAAGCAAAGTATCTTTTCTTGTTTGTCTAAGTAAGAACGATCGTTTAGAAAAGTAATTAGAGTGCCATACAGTTATGGCCACTTTTCCTTTTTAACGCCTTTTTGCAGCTTGCGCCTTCCTCCTCCAATAATGATAATTAATTAACTATAACTAACAAAGATCACTTACATTCTCAAAAAAAACATAATCCCTTCAATCACTACTAATTAATTAATCACTTCTTTCAGTTTCTCTATATCAAAATCCAACAAGGAACAAATTTAGAAAGAAATAAATAGATTTTTGAAACGATATTTGACTTACAAAATTAGACTGGAAACCTATGCAAAGACACCCATATTAAAATCTTTACCAATACATCTAAACATGCATCACGTGATGCTCATAAATCATTAAAAATCCTATACAACATGTAATAATATATTTTATAAGACAAACTACATATTATATTTTAGGCATGTTACATATATCTATCATCTTGGGTAACAACTAATAACGATCAAATTTTATTTAACGACCTATGTTTTAACTTGGCTGTTTTGAATGTTTTTGAGCTGTGTTATAAAATTTATTAAAAAGTACTTACTAGGTTTTAATATGAGGTAGCCGACTTATCAAACGAAATAAATTGTTAAAAAAGTTATGTAATTGATAACCGAAAGTGTTATCTTTTACAAAAACACTGTAACTTGTAAAACTAATGCTAACTTAATGCAAAAAGCACATAAACCGTAATCACCGAACATTACTTTCTGGACGACAAAATTGATAGTAGGGTGAACTGTCGTTGGATGTAATAAATGTAAAAAACATGAACCGTGGTCTGTCTCACCACCTGCGTCCACGTAAGGTTTTGACCTTGTGAATATGATTACAATCTATAGAAAATTATCACCAGTGTCACCAATAAACTACATTGTTGCTATGGGATTTATTTGAAAGCTAGCAGCTGCCCTATTTACGCATAGAAGTAATTATACCGTAATAAATAACTAACTAATAATACAATTAATAAATAATCTCCTCTTATCTCTTACCCTTTTCAACAAAAAGAGTTAGATGAAAATCCGACTATCCATTAAAGAGATCTGAAACCCAAAACAGGCAAACATACAGTCAGTCAATAGGCGTTATATTTATAACACCTTTTATTTCTGGAATTAAAAATGACCTGGCAATAATAAGGCTGCAGTAAGCATTTTAAACTATGTGACTAACAATATGTTAGTAGGGATCCCATCCAGTCATCAAGCGTTGAATATAAAAGGGCCGCACCGGTATTTCTAAATAACGATACAAGCATGCTATAATCGCGAGCACTTACAGATAGTAAGTTAAATAATAAGCTATTACCGAAGCACTAACCTTTGATGTATCGCCTAGCGGTAACTATGTAGCTAACCGAGTATGTAGGGCTGAGACCCGTTAAACACCGCACAAGTGATGTGAGTATGCGACTGACTTATCGATTTTGTCAAGTTTATCGATAGAAAATGTGTTGAACATTAATGTGTTGATATATAAATAAAGAATATAAGTAGGACACTAGTGAATTCGTAAAAAATATTCAAGCAAAAGATTTAGATAGGTACATAATATAGAGATAAAAATACCAAATATTAAAAAAAAACAGAAACATTATAGACTTTTTCAAAGTCTAGTTAACAAAAAAATATATTGCATACGGTAATAATAATAAGAAATGCCTCTTATTTTTGCCTTTCATCAATTCAATACGCGAATCAACTATTTATTTTATTATTTTTATGACATATAACACATTACAATGGTTTTTGACGGTCCAAACTTCAAACATGGTCAATGTTTGAAGTTATCACCACAAAAAACAAACACACCTATGAAACAATGCTCAGTCCGATCCGATTCGTTAGAATCTTTTTAAAACGGCATTTATTTTGTCAATCTTTTATGATAAGCGGACCAATATATCATCACTTGTTGATGTCAACCTACTACTGTACTATTGTATACCTCCCTCAGTATTCATGAGGGGGTTTCAGACCATAATCCTCCACAGGGGCCCAGTGTGGAATGGTGAATATATACACGTCTAGAGCATACGGGTTTCCTCGCGATTGCTTCCTTTGCTTAAGTACTTAAGTTGAAACTAAATGATACTAGTTTTGAACTTACAAATGAAAGTCGAAAATACATAGATACCTATAGGCTATTACTGCTCGCTAAAATATTTTCAATGTCAAGCCCATGTCATTTGAATTTTTTATATCATTTTGAATTTCTGTCTATATCGATGTCTGCGTCACACATCCCTCGTCAGGATCAGGGATACGCGGCCAGTGGCGCAGTGGGTCGGCGGCCGGCAGGAATGCGGAAGGGCACCGGCGGCGCACCGGTACACACGGCGTGCAATGCCCGGATTCATCTCGAGATTTATTAGGTAATTACTAGAGAACTAGTAATTACATTAAGCATAATGCTCTATAACTTTTTTAATAAACTTTACAATAATTATTATTTTTGTAATTTTCGCATTACTCCTATGTGTGTTATTTAATCATTACTGCCGTAAAAAAATGTAAAAAGCCATTTTTGAAGATATCATAATAACTAGCACCTTTTACGGTTCATTGTTCATATTGGATAAAATTAATTTGTTATATCAACGAAATTAAATGACCTTCAGCCCGAAACCGATGAGTTGAAGAAAATCGCCGGTAGCAGCTACATAAGAATAAAAAAGTAAGAGTGTAATGGCGGACTTTCGAAGTGGCCTATATCCAGCAATGGAAAAATAGAGACTGATAGACGATACATATGAAACCATTACCCACCCTATTTATGCATCTTGCGATTTACTGCTTCTGTTTATATTGTCCATACCAAGTGTTGCCAGACCTATTTTACTGCGTATAAAGTTCTAGGACCTTTAGGATTATAAAAGTGTATCCTACAAAGTCTATACAGGAGTAGCACCGCATGCTGCCCGTGCAGGCGACCCACTTTCACATGAGAAATGATCACCGCTGCTGATAGACACCTGCAACACCAGGGTGATACAGAAACTTATATATGGTACAGTTCTTAAAGATGACCCTGTCGTAAATTAGTGGAAAAACCTCTGTTGAAGGTTCGTTCAGATTCATTGTTAGTTTCGAAGATCGCACTGTACCCGGCAGCTCTTTGTCCAAAGAGGTGCAGACGAACTGCGTCAAATTGAACAGCACTGCAAAACTTTTTTTTATAAAATAGAGGGCAAGCGAGCGGGCGGGCCACATGATGGTAAATGGTCGTCCGCCGCCCGTGGACACTTGCAACACCACGGGGCAAGCGAGTACGCTGCCGACCACACAGAGTCCTATTGAACACAGCTCTCTTGAAGAACTACGAGTTATGTCGTAGCTTAACGGAAATACCTCAGCTGGCGCTCATTCCACACTTCGCCGTATGAAGTGTCTTTACACCAGATAGAGGATAATGAATGAATGATAAGCTTCCTTGAACTACTCGTATAAACAATCCATTTTTAATTAAAAAAAAATTACTTAGACCATATTATATTATTATTGATCATTTTCTATGGCCTTACTGGGTCTCTATACAGTGTCGGTATCGGTCTCAAAGTACAAGAGTGAATGGAGAGGTGTCGCCCTACAATGGCAGTTGTTCGGCAGATTACCGCCTTCTGGATTACTATTATTATTATTATCGATCATTTTCTATCATCTTACTGAATCCCTATAAAGTGACAATGACCGTTGTCCGTAAGATTACCGTCCGCCTTCTGGATTACATAACTGACGTTTTCAGGGATTTCCAACTTTTCCAAGTTTTCGGTGTTTATTATTATTATATGTACAATGAAGTCAGATTTGTACAATGAAGGTGGTGCATTATCAACTATTTTTTTAAATCGTAGTACACGTGTAAATTCAATGTCGTCAGGCCGACACAACCAATAACATCGAGAGTTATTTTTGGGTTAATTAAATCTTTCCGCGTGTAAAATATAATCCACTGTTTGATTTATCCTTGACACGTCACAATAATGAACCGTTCACATCAAACATTTGCGGAATTTAATTGATATTCCCATAGTAACTATTTTAGGGTTCCTTTCGAAAGTTTCTTTTTTTATATAAAATAAGGCGGCAGAGAAGCAGACAGCCCACCTGGGGTGAGTGGATACTGTCACCCTGCGACACCCGCAATACATGCCAACATCAGTCCAGAATGACAAACGTTAGCCTGCCTCCGGATGTGCTGCTTAACTTAGGAGATTTCAAGATATGATTTTTAGAGAGGGTTGGAAAAATGAGGAGGGATGGTAAGGGATGGGCTCTGACATTTCTCACTTACTATCAAGTACACTTACTTAAAAATACAAGGTACATTACATATTAAGAGCATACTTTATTACGAGATATTTTATTACTTTATTGCATAGACGTGGATGACGCGTTCGGGCGTTTCCGGATTAGCCGATCGCCAATGTTTTCGTAATGTACCTTGTACGTAACATTGGGAAAAGAACATAAAGTGACAATAAAATGCAGTACACTTTACGGTCTTCTATGAGACCTTTCCCATTCCATCCTATCCCTTCCCATTTTCCCAGCCCTTTCTCCAAATCTATTCCTAAATCTCCAAAGTAGGCAGTGCAACCGGGGGCGTGCCCACATTAAAATTTGTCATTCTGGACTGAAATAAGATATCGATCGCGGATGTCTATAAGCGATTGTACTCACTTATCACCAAGTGGAATATCTGCTCGTCTGCTATCTCCTTTCTATATGCAAAAGTACATTCAACATTAACAATTATACGTCATTAATGTAGTAGATAGATCACATTACATATACATATTAGTATTGCAGTATACTATGCGATACGACTTTTCCGAAATGAGATATTTTCGCTATGTTGCTATGCGATGATGTCCATGAGATTACATTACACTATTTTCGCCTAATTTAATCTCCGAAAACTCGTTTAAAGGTTTCATTTTAGAAATAGCAATTTCTAAAAATAAATACGGTATATGGACGTTTAATCATTTTAGCCAAGACAAATAGCTATGTATGATTATGCAAATCATTAACAAATTGTACTCATCTATTTGTTAATTTAATGGTTATTATTGTATTGTAATATTAATAATGTTATTCTTGGTTGTCTTGTGTATTGTATTTATTTATTGCATTTTTTTGCTTAAAACTTAGACCTTAGTGCACTTTTTTTTATGTTAGCAAATATTCTATAATTAAAAAATATAATTACTGTAGCTGCTGCATCCAACCTCCTTGCATAAGACTAACTGGCCACTTAGACGTCTTAACGGAGGCCTTGATAGACGAAAAAATACAGAAAAAATATCTTTTTGACAAATAATAATTAGACAAATAATTGAAATAAAATTATATTATATTTTAATTTTATTTTATTAATGCGACCTTTCACTTACTATCACAAAAATATCTAACATCAAAATTAATACATTATCGTCGGACATATCCCGGAGGTTGATTCTCCTGTGGAGCAGAATTTAACGGTATCTATTTAACTAAAATCAGGGGCTAGGATAACAGATGAAAAATGGGGCCCTCTCGAAGTCTAAAAAAACTATTGGGTCCTGTTACTCGTGCCAGGGTACTGACCCCAAGGTAGATAGGGTGGAATGACCTATTTAGTTTGAATGGGGTCACAAGCACGATTTTCTTTCTTTTTTAATTTGTTTGAAAGATAGCCTTGCGGACACTGAACAGACAATTTTCGGATTAGTTTTGATAACATACATTCATGGTACCCTTTTTTTTGTTTATACCTACGTTTCAGTTTTTGTACTTATTGACGTATTGTAAAAAATCCAGTTCATGCATGTTTATTGATTTAAACAAAGCATTTTATTTTATGACAACTATTTTTTCATAATTAAATAAAAAAGGAGTAAAAAAATAATGTTTGTTAATTTATTTCCTAAATAACTAGATTTTTTTATATTTGTAGACTTATTTGTTTATTTTAAATAATACTTAAACACTTACTAATTGTCTAAAATATACTGCTATAAAAATAAAATATTCAACATTTTCAGTATATTCGGATAATAATACCTACATTGAACACTTACAAATTGAGTTACGTAAGTAAGTACACTTGAAAACACCAAAGAATACAGTGAAAGTGACACAAAACTAAACTAATAAATTAATTAATAATTAATAACACTAATAAATAGGCATACAAAAGGCCATTTTACTTGGTAGCCGGCGATAAAAGTATTTTGAAAGTACCTATTATAAAAGTATCCAGATTTTACTGATTGAAATGCAGAAAACGAAAGGTTTTGGTTTTGTTGTCTAATAAGATTTTAAATACTATTGATTTTTTAAATTCAAATGAATTGAATTATTTTGATATCGAAAATTTAATTTAAAGTAAATGTTCAATAAACTGCAAAAGAAGTTTTCACTGTCTTAAATCTTAAATCGTAAATTTGCTTTTCATTTTATTTTATGCTTTCATCTTAAAAATCAGATGTTAGAGTATGATTCGATATATAGATTTTGAATTGAATTGAATATTTTGAAGCAACGTATTTTTAAGTTAAAATATTTTAATCAAAGTCAATAAGTCATCTCATCACCGACAATAAGGTCCTTGCTGCAATTATGTAAGTATGTATGTATATTTGTGTACAATTTTAAAATTAATATAATTATCAGCCAATATTAATCACTGTTTAGAATTCACGACTAAAATTGACGAGGTTATTTCACGACTTCAATTCTTTTGAATGTACAAAAACACCCCCAAAAATCTGTCTGTGAGCCATGTGACAAAAATTTATAGCGTATCCTAGCGCGGGCTCTTTGCCTATTTGGACCCCCTTATGCACCTTAGGATTTATGCACACTTTATGTCTATTGACGTGTGCTTTTCTTTAAAATTAAGGTGTAATAGTCCAAATGTTGAAATAGACTTATGAAAAGATCATCGTGACATATTCATCATAGTCTATAAAATTCATGGGCAGTGAAAAATCGTAAATAAAATCTATTTATGCGTTGCGTCATAAATTTATTATATTTAAAGTGTAATATGCAGTAATAATAAGAAGCGTGCGGATCAGGCACGTTGCTAAATGGCCGGCCATTACACATTTGCATTTAATATCATATGCGAACGCTGCACACAATGTGAACGTTATAAGCGTATTAAAAGTAGTTATTAATATTGCTAAAATTACACAGGGACACGACACACCTGCCTTTGAATACTTCCGAGACAAAGTTATGACGACTTTACCTATACTTTCTTATCCAATAAAGCTTATTCTACGATCGGAAAATGAAGTTGAAAATAGCACCCTATTGCAATGTACTTAGTTCTGAACGCTCCAAAATAAACACCATTGAATATATCTCTAGTTCAATCAAACGCTTTAGTCCTTTACCGGTTCAATAAAAACTCCTATTAATTGCGTAAGCTGAAGTAATAAACATGTAGATTGGTTAAAAATATCCAAGCCAGTGCACCGTCGAGCGTTCGGGTATAAATTCTTAAAAAACATAAACTTCACGGGCTAGTGCAGTATCTAAATGCGTTTTATAGATGAATAAAAATTTTAAATTTCGAACGAATTTTAATCCAATAAGAATCAAATTAGAATTGGCGGGACAAATGACGTATACCGTTTTCGTCCGGAAATAATGACTGAAATCTATGATTAGAACTGGATTCTAATACACAAAAAATAGAGTTTAGTATAGTAGTTGTTACTTGGTGTACTTGTGTCATTGTTCGATGTGTAAAGTCCGGCTAGGATATAGGTCATTGCTCCCCTAAACCTGCGGAGTAGTCAGGGCAGTTCTTAAGTACACCCATGTTTAAATTGCCCAACTTGTATGTACTCTCTGTACAGGACTCGGACATACTTAGACGAATGACCACTTCGTCGGGAGATAGGATCACGCTCGAAAAGGACCATTTTCTGGAATAAACTCGAATGAACTTTTTAATTGCTTGTATAGTATTTCTCGACAAATTTTATTTTAATATTTCTATAGATCACATTTCCACAGTTTATGTATACTGGGAAATGCTTCTTTTAATGTAAGAAAGTATTATTTGAAAGTAGGTACGGGCTTATTCGAATCCTATCAGATTTTCAACAGTAAATAAATAAATTGCGACAGTCCTAATATTTTAAAGTTATCTATAAACCTCGAATCAACAGTTATATTGTTGATCGAAGCCAATAATTCATTGTTCTTAAACTTTAATAACATTTATATATTTCATACTAACAAAATTAGATATTACCCATTTGAGTTATTGTTATTATGTTATTGTTCTTACCTTAATCTTACATCTCCTCATTTGTATTCAAATAGGATCACTTCAAAACAACTTGTCACGGATGTCATCCCAACAACCTTATCTGCAAAATCGATTCAAATAAAACCCCTCCTTATATCTTTAGTATAACGATTTTAAAACCCGCGCGTCTCTATTTTTAATTGTCATAATATATTGCATGGTTCTGGTAACAACATCAAAGCCGCCTTGAAATCAACCATTCGGAATTTTGCACCTTAGCAGTAATATATTTAAAACCAATAAATTAAAATAAAACAGAAAATTTAAAATTGGAAGTAACGCTGCAAAAAGTTTGATGCGTTTCCGGGTGTGAAATGTGGTCGGCCCATTTGGTTTCTGAACGCATTTGACGAGAAAAAAGTTTCGTAACATCGTACCATGTTCCCGTGTTCTGTAGCGGTAAAGTAGTTTTTGCTGGACTCGAATCCCATGTGTTTATGGCGTGGGGACCTGTGAGAATTATAGGAATTGCATCTTGTATTCTAATTAGGTTGCAGTACAGTTTCCGTGCAGAGGAGTATAGCTGTATATTATGTGAAATTGTTAAATTATTTTCTAATTATTCACGATGTTTGTGACATTTTATCAAATTATTCATACACATCACCAGAGTGTGATCGTTAATTTATAATAATTGATGATATATTGAGGTGATTAAAATTTATCAAAATTTCTGTCTAAGCAAAGGTAGACCGGCAGAGAATGCCACTAGGCTAATGTCTAGACTTAATAGTCGTTTAATAGTCTTAATAATATTTAATAGTGTTTTGTACAATGTTTCTTTGTGCACTAGTTTAAATAAATAAAATTTGACGTTGTGCAAAAGAACATTATTATCGCCTTCAATAACTTCATAAGTTATTGACTTTGGTTAAGGTTTTCTAACATATAATTTCTTTGTTTTATGATAGAAACTTGCTCTAACGTCTGATTTTTAAGATAACTGCATGATGGGCATGGACCTCCTCATGCACATTGGATGTGTGGCGTCAAAACGCCACGCTGACCAAACGGGTTGGTGAGTCCACTCTTTTAGAATGTAGTTCCTCTAGTAGTTCCTCAGGTCGCCACTACAGGACACCCACGGGAAGAGATGCGGTACTATTTCGAAGCCGGCCGACTTCACACGTCCAAATTATTTTCAAATTCCAAACGGCCAAAAGCATCTGATTTTTAAAGCAATAAAAAACTGTTTTTGTTTTAAATTACACTACAATCTAGGAACCTAGTGTTTTCAAGAAGGTCTATTCTCTCACATAATGTAGCAAAATATGTTAGCAGTAGGCGCAGGGGCGGTGTCTCCATAAACAATTGCGTTATCTCAATCATTTTCTAAACCTATCATAATTTCAATTGATTATTGTCTGAAGTTATCTTAATGATATTCATACTTACTACTGGGTGTATCCAGTTGCAATATGAGACAAGCACTACATTTTTCAAATGCTATGTGTTATTTACATTTCCGAATGGTACCAAATACTATGCACGACTTTTTTAATTATAGTAACTGATAGTTAACCTAACTTTTCCCGTGGGTGTAGTAAAAGGCGACTAAGAGGTAATAAAGCCGCTACAAGCCTTGAAGAACTACACTATCTCTAAGAGAGTGGACCCGCCAACCCGCCTAGCCAGCGTAGTGCTGTAAGGCCATACATGTCCAGCAGTAGACGATATAAGGAGTGGTTACGATTTACATTTCGGGAAGGTCCAAATACTTAACCATGTGGAACTAATAATTTAGGAGTGAAGTTTGATTATTGTAAAAATTGTGTATTAGGCGTTTTGTGGTTTAATAGTGATGGTTTATTAAACTTCAAAGCGTTTTCCGTGCGTAGTGTTTTTGATAATCAAATAAAATCGTGGGTCTGTGTTTTTCGTATGCTTCCAAGGAGTCTTTTCTGTCCTCAGTAAACCTACCATGCATCATTTTACAACAATCTAAAAATCCATACACTGTACACTGTGGTTTTACTGAGTGATTCCTGACGTACTTCGACGGGACTGGACATTGATAGGATACGTTTTAGACTTTGAAATTGTTTCTTACGAAGAAATACTGGCGGAATGTGCAATTGCACCATTGCCATATTTGAGAGAAAAAAACGAATATTGATAGATAGATAGATGGAGAAAACTCTTTATTACCCACCAATTATTATGTTATTCGTACACTACAACAATGAATATCGTTTATAACATCCAAGTTTCATTGTATTTTGAAGGCACTAATTAATCCTGCATCAATATTTGAACAGGACGATGTTACAATATTGTATCATTGGGCTCGTTAGCGCAGTGTTGCGACCGTTTATAACCGCTTCGGAATAAAGCGTAATCGATTATTTCGAAAAAACGAACCTTTTAAAACCCTGTAGATTTATTTAGGAACGTATTCTTTATTTATAATACGTTTTTAAACATATAAAAAATAGCATTATAATATAATTTTACGGAATATGTTATTAAAATAAATAAATAATTCAAATAAATATTATTAAAATACAGTATTTTTAAACTAAATAAAAATCGAAATACAGTTTCGATGTCGACGAACCCTTTGGCTAAAAAGGCCGGAATCCAGATCTTTTATTCTTTTATTTTATTCTTCCAGATTTTATTCTTAGTATACAAATATTAGGAGACTTTGTAATCATTATATTATATTATAAATATATTGTAGAAAATAAGTCATCAATAAAGTCAACCTGTATTAATACAGGTTATTTTCAAATTCAATTCGTTATATGTACTCTAGTTTTTAATAAGTTAATTTTTAATACATTTAGTTACATAATT
The DNA here is from genome assembly GCA_914767545.1 of Sesia apiformis. Classification (NCBI taxonomy): domain Eukaryota; kingdom Metazoa; phylum Arthropoda; class Insecta; order Lepidoptera; family Sesiidae; genus Sesia; species Sesia apiformis. The sequence goes on along the minus strand of OU611970.1, from coordinate 5,439,087 downwards.
AATTTGTATTGAAATATTTGAAATAAAATGATTCGTTATTGTAACATAAACATAATGTAATATCATAAAGGTATCACGACGACTGTATACTTAATTATAATTGAAGTCTACAATAAAATAGAGAAATACATAATTAAATCAACAGCAGAAAATACTGAATGAGCAGCAAATCGATGACGGCAAATAGGTGGTAAGTTTAGGTTCTCTGGTGACATGAGAATGAGGTAATGGAAGTCCGTTGATTTTTTGATGACACTTGATAATTTAAAATATTTTATTTCAATCAATAATTTCATTTGTTGATCATAATTTGGAGCTCATTTAGTTCTTTTTGCTGCATGTTTAAATATAAGTCATAAATATATTCTAATTCCGATTTAGTTGATAAAAATAACGGATTCAGTCTGCCAGTTTTAAACTCAAAACAAACAAAAATAACTAAGTATTATTATATTTTACGCAGCTTTATCGCCATGGTGCAATATGCGTTAGATAAACCCATAAATCATTTTATAACGGACAGCGCATCTTTTTGTTAATTTTTCGCGTTAACTATTATAAACATTGATGTTTATCTACAGGATGCGTTTAGGAACGGAATGATTAACGGTGGTCGGATAGCAGATGATATTTTCATTAAAAAATCGCTTTTTGAACGAAACGTGACAGTCGACAGAGGCTCTGTGCAGAACGGCTAAGAAATAGCATCGTGAATCCTGATGCATTAAACAGCCCCCGATTAACAATAACAAATAGGTAAATATTAAAATTTTAAATATATATAAACTAATGCCTACATACAAGATAATGTAAGCTTTACTTCTGAAAAAAAAAAAACTTTTTCAGTAGATATACGAGTATAGGTTAATAATACCTGCTTAAATAAAACTACAAATTTCGACCTTGTGACAAGGCACCTAACAAATTGGCGGCATTACCTCACCGATTGGCCACACTGATGCGTTGAACAAGGTAATTGCCGGCCCTAAGCTCCTACTGTTATGAGCTCATTGCCACAAGACAATCTGCATGACTCCCCATGCCCGTGTCTACTATAGGGCAATAAAGGGCTGGTTTCGGGTATGGACGTCTAGTTTCAATATTATATTTAATCAACCATAAACAGCGATAACTATATAAAATTTCAAATATAAATAAATGTCAGTATGAAGTTACTGAACATAAATAAATAGAAAAAAATATCAACGAAAATTTTATCATAAAATGAATTTATTTTGTGAAACCTACCTTTACGAAAACTAAAGAGCCTATATATATACTTATATATGCGAACCACGGGCAATAAAATTCTAATAAACATCTCATTCTTTAATTTTCTCCTGTAAATAATCACAAAAAAATAATATTATAAAAACTAAAACCTAATTACGCAAAATTTTAAACAAATAAATTTTAGGTTCTTTAGAAGGAGGCCTTTTACATATGGCGCAATGGAGGGTTTAAATTTTAGGTAATGTCATTGTCGCAATGTCAAGCTTCTACGTATATGAGCATAAAGTGCTTTGTCTGCACTATTAATGCTGTTTTCTTCGTATTGTCTTCTCAATTTTCTTGTTAGACATTTTTGCTACATTCTTTGTATAATACATACTCATCGCCTGCTACTATGTATATAGGCGTCCCATAGTATTCTTTTTCTTCCAAAATTTTAATGACACTTGATCCATGGTTCGTTAATCTTTCTAGTATTCGTACATTTTATACATTTACCTTCCAATATACATTTAAAGGTAGAACATTGATCTTCTACTGAGCCTCCCCAGATGGATGATAAACTATTCTTTAGATCAAAGTTAAATGCATTGTAGTCGACTTTGTGGTAGGCGCGTTTTTGTCGATTTGTGTGGTTAATTTTTAGCTGCATGTCCAAAGGTCAAAATGCAGTGGTCACTCTTGCCTATTGGAAGTTGCCTATAATTCGATAAAAAGACAAAGGGAGGCCTTTGTAAAGCGTAATAAATTACATATTTTTTAAATATTTATTTTTGTAATCGTTCAACTTAACCCCAACAATATGTATATACATTTTTGAATTCGAATGTAAGTAATTAATTACCTTTATATGACGTACCACACGCCATGTTTCGAAAGGGAAAAAAACGATTTCCTATTTTTTATTCAATATTTATATGCATTCGTTTCACTTAAATACAACAAAAATAAATATACATTTTTGTATTCTACTCTTCATTAAGTGGGATACACGCCATGTTTTGAGAAGAAAAAAATTTTCGACATCGATTTTTTTAAATTACATCTGCCATTTTGGATTTTAATTCAAAAATACGAGATATCCTATGACACTCGCGTAATTAAGGCGAATACATTGATACCTCATTTGTTAAAATTGGCCCAGTAATTTAGGAGCTGTGCTGAAGCATCCACACATATTTAATACATTCTTCCGTTTATACATACATTGGCTGACCAATTGATAACTCTTCCTTTTCGGCTTCGCCTTAGTCAGATAAAAACAGGGCAAGGTGTAACACATATTCATCCATATTTAGAAATTTTCGAGACATCCACATAAAAGGTATAGACAGTCAATTGAACACATTGTTGCTGGGGACAATGCTGGCAACTGCAAAATATATAAATTCATTTTTTATTTCGTTTTTTTTTATTTACCAAGAAATTATTATTTTATAAACAAAAAAAAACACAATTGACGTAAATGAAGGGAAACACTTTAAACTAGTCATTTTCAAAGTGGTCGGTATCGAACCTGATTTGAACTTTCTAGAGGCCGATAGTTTCAATAAAAAAATGGGGGTCGACGACAGCTAAAAATAGACCTCCTAATCACCGTTATTCCTTTGTTAGTTCAAAATATCTATGATTGCAGTAGGTTCCTAATTAAGAAGATAAAAACTTTTTATCTCTATGTACACCGCAAGAAGAGTCACACGTAAGAATGCATAAAATAGCACGTAGCACAAACATGTCTGTGCATTGTCTCATTGAACAGAGCAAAGCAAGTACGTGTGTGAAAAACCGTTGCATATCCGCACTTGCGAGACTTGTGAGACGGAACTACTACACATCGCGAAGTCTGGCAAGCCGCACACCATAGAGGAGAAACTGATTCTACCGGCCGTCGCGCTATTGAACACTGTACTCTACAAACATGCACATGATGTTATAAAAAGGATTTCTTTGAGCAATGACATAATTCAAAGACGTATCGATGAAATGAATCACAACGTTTATCACAAATCAAAACTATTTTTTTTTGTGTAATCAATTGCAAAAAACCGTTTTATCCTTACGAAAGAACATTACCCGGTAAGGAAGGTTTGTTGCTGACGTACGTTCGCTTTATTCAAGATCAGAAATTGCATCAAGAGCTGCTTTTTACTAGAACTTTAGAAACTGGTACCAGAGACGAATAAATTTTTAAAGTAATGGATATATTTTTCAGGTCGAAAGCTATTCCATTGACAAATACATATAATACGAGTATCTGCTGTGACGGATGGAGCACCAGCTATCGACTATTCGCTCGACTATGCGAGGAAAGCGACGAATATTTCTATCGATTGATTCTCCATACCAAAGTCCGCTTTCAAAAGGTTTATGTATGACGAGATTTTTTGCGATTTTTAATGTGTTTTAAAGGTTTTGGATGACACGGATTCCAGGTTGAAATAAAATTTACTTAAGGGTAAAACAGATGTTGCTTATTTAACCGACTTATTTGATAAATTTAATAATGTATGGGTAATTCACCTTTTCTATTATCTAAAATTATTCTTTTTACTACAGAAACTTTAAAAAATATGAAATAAAATAAATGATGACATTCACAAATACAAAACGTACGAATATGTAACTGACAACTGACATTTGAAAACAATCATGGCGGCTTTCTAGTAAAATCGTACAATGAACAAAGTGTATGGGTATGTAGCCAATTGGTAACGGTATGAATTATTGGCTCTGTTAGTGAAAATTATTGGTAACTAACAGTGTTGACTCCGCTGCCAAATATGTGGATTCAAATTATATGAACACAATATGCATTTAAGGGTTGAAACATAAGTAGTTAATTTAACTATTACATGATTATTACTGATGATTTGAATGGATGATTTGAGGTAATGCATGATTTGAATATTTTTGTACTGACTGAAAATATGTTATTTTATATATTATTAATTTATTATAAAGTATGTTACTTTATACTGTTTTCTGTGACTGCACAGAAAAGGTTTGTTACACCTGTCAAGCTTATCTTGAATTAAAAATCAGAGTTTAGAATAACATTATTGTGATATGAAGTAGTAGTAGTAGTAATAAACAACTTTTATTTTCGTTATTTATCACTCCCTTTCTTCATATTTTTAACATTCCTTTCCTTTTCATATTATTGACGATTTTTAAACTTATAAATTATTTTAATATTTATAAATATTGTATATATTGTAATATTTTTATATAGTTTTATATAATTGTATATAGTGTAATAATACATTATTAAAAGGTATAAAAATACTATACAATTACATACAACACAACTTAATTTAATAGCACACAGACACCGTCCCCGCCGGCGGAGACGTGGACGTCTCCCTCGTTACACCGTTAACACACACCACACCGGCCCTCAGCCAACACTTTTACTAGGTATCAGCACGTGCCTGGGCGCTTCTCGCCGACTCGCGAACCCGCGGTATCCCCCCAATGCAACGCCCTAAGCCGAGGTCCGTTCCTTCCGCCGGTTTACCGGCGGGGGAGCCCTTAGGCTCGTTGCAACACACACTTTGTTCCTGGCTAAGCGCCTTCTGCGCTCGCCCCACATCAAACACGACCGGTGACTCTTGAAAGGCCACTAGGGCCACAAGAATTTAGACATTCACGATGTTAAGACAAATCAAGGTTTTTTAGCCGGTAAGAGTCCGACACTACCTGTGCCCCAGGTGTCCATGAGGATTTTCCTTGATTGTCTTTCCTAACAAAAAAAAAATAAAAGAAAAATAACTTAATTTAATCGCTTATTCCTATGCTCGTCATTTGCAAACATAAAAATAATGAAACATTAATGTAACACAAATGTTTTGGATAAATACCAAAGTTCAAATACAATGACATTTATGAGTAATGAAAAAAATAACTCTTCTAAAAATCTGCGTTCCTGGTAACGGCGACTTATGTAAGTCTCGGTTTAATCTGCTCCGATAGACACTTAAAACTATGCTTAGGACGAGAATACTCTAAATTTTATTCATCCTAAATGAAACCTTATGCCAACGAAATAACGATTACTTTTCTTTGTGAAATTGTTAAACATTCCCTAAACCTAACTTAAACGTTTACATAAAGCGATAGAAGCGTTGCGACTTAGATTTTATGGTCTATATTTGTACGCAGATACAACTCCAGCGATTTCGCAAAACTTATGACGACCTAGTACCGTGGTCGTCAAACCGTGGTAGTACCGTGGCCCGCGGGTCGTATGCGGCCCGAATCAATGTTCCGTGAGGCCCTCGGACCTCAATCGTATTCTATAAGACCTACCTAGCCAACCTAGCTACAGAAACAGATTTTCACTACAATATAAATAGCTACAAATAGCGAATAAATAATAGTACATTACTTACTGTCCAGGCCCGAAATAAAGCAATTGACGGCCGAGTAATATTGGAAGGACGAGGCGAAGCCGAGTCCATTTTAAATAAACGAGGCCGTTAATTGCTATTTCGGCCGAGACTTGTATAATATTTTTCTCTAATTTGCGAGGAAACAATAAACAAATTAATTCAAGAAACAGTTATCCGAGAAAGACTTCGCTTTTTTTTTCAGTTTTCTATTTGATGAAATCTTCATATGCCTTTTCATATTTTTCTCTCGATTTCGGTGGTAACGGGTTTTCAGAAAGTATCTTTGCTTCTTCAGCTATGTCTGGTGGCGTTAAATCTAATTCACCTTCCAACGAACTTAGTACTCATTGTTTATTAGACAACTTAAAATTGTGATAAACTTATGAGAACATAACATCCACAATACAGAGTAGGTATCTGATTTTCATTCCCGCCAATTCGACTGCGCGCGGTCTTTGTTCTTTTTTAAAACTTTTGAAAAGAAATGCACATTCAGCCTTTATAATAATAAATATCGTGTACCTAAAAAAACCTAATTTATGCACTAAAAATAACCTCGCTACTGTCCAGCAACCTCTGGACTACTGTCGCTACTGTCCAGCGACAGCAACTGTCGTGTTGGAAATTGCTGGCGTGCGTACAGAAAAGAGCCGATTGACGTATTCCTTTTTTAAAATAATGAAGCCATTTCCGAGCAAGTAGGAAAAAATATATTTATTAGACTAGACTATACCCCGTGATAACACCGCGGATTTTCGTTTATTCCACAGGAACCGTTAATTTTCCCAGTAAGAAATGTAGTTTTTCATGATTCCTAAGTAGGTCAGTGTAAAATTTCAGCACGATTTGTCTACCCGTTGATGCGTGAAAGCGTATCAAACAGACGTCATTTCATTTTTATATATTAGTAAGTAAGTTTTATAGTAATAAGTATTCGTGGATGCGGCTGATTGCGGCCTGAGGTGCCATCCCCCACTATATTGGCCCTTGACGAAAAAAGTTGGACGACCACTGGCCTAGTATTACTGAGCAAAGGCAATCGCCTCTTTTGTTCCCTGTAACGCAAAACGGTGAATGGGTAAAAAAGATCGGTGGTAAGTACGTGGCATTTATAAAAGCGTATGTATGATGCGACTATTATAAGGTCTTTCAATAAGTGCGCTTTAATTTTAAACATAAATAAATAAGTTGTATTATTGATACCGCTATATATATTTTTTATTTGGGAGGTTAATCGATAGCATTAATTATGGAATATGATATCAGGCAAATGACCGCCGCGGCTATGTTGAATGACGCGCATTCTGGAGTTCCAATTTTTGATGACTCTATAACGTAAATCGGGCTCCATTTCATTAATGACGCGGATAATGTTGGCCTTTAAGGAATCAATTATTGTTTGCGGTTGATTTGCATACACCTGGGATTTAACGTAACCCCACAAGATCGCCTCACCTCGCGAGATAATGGAGCCTGCGAACTTCTGCAGAATGTCCATCGTTGAATGCGCTGTGTGGTACGTGGCAGCGTCTTGTTGAAACCACGGGCTAATAATGGCTGGGCGCGCTCCTTATTTATGTACGTACATTATTTATGTACATTATTTCCCCAATGTACGTCGTGTTTCGGTAGTGAGTGAGATGTGCCAGAGCCCATTCCCATCCAATCTCTCCCCATTTCCCCAACCATTTCTTCAAATCCATTCCTATATCTCCAAAGGTAGGCAGCGCATCCGGGGGCGTGCCAACGTTTGTCATTTTGGACTAATGTTGGCATGTAACTCGGATGTCTATGGGCGACAGTATCCATTTGCCATCAGGTGGACTGTATGCTTGTCTGCCGCCTTCGTCCATAAAAAGAATCATCTAACCAGGGCCACAAATAATCGGTTATTATCACCCGATACCTGTCGCCGTTGACAGTGAGTGCAGCTCATTGTTCATTTTGGAAAAAGTAAGGGCCGATGATGCCTCCGGAACAAAATCCACACCAAAGAATGACTTTTTCGGGATGCATTTGACACTCTTGAATTTCCCGTAGATTCTTATCGCTCCAAATACGACAATTTTGCTTGTTAACAAAGCCATTCATCCAAAAATGGGCTTCATCGCTGAAGATAATTTCTCGGCCAAAAGCAGGGTCCACTTCCAATTGCTTCAAAGCCCAGTCAGCCAATGTACGGCTCCGCTTCAGTTCTTGAGTCAATTAAATTTTATACGGATGAAGCCTCAAGTCCTGACGCATAACGCGTCCTGAAGTTGAAGTCGCAGAAAGACCATGTTCTTGTGCACGATAATAAATTGACTGCCTCGGATTCTCATGCACACTGTCTCAAACAGCAACAATGTGATCGGCAACTGACCCGGTTTCGTCGAATCTGTTGATTAGAGGTCGAATTGAGGACTCAACAAGCCGATTAATCTGACCATAAATTCCACGTAACACACGAAATGTTCCACGAACTGAACAATCATTTTGATAGTAAAGTTTCCACATCATTTTGATTTCCATGCGTTCTTGAATCGTGTAATATTCCATGATTAAATGGTAAAGCTTAATAAACATTACTGTGAAATATGACAGATATATTTTTTGAACATTAAAGATGGCCGCAATAGGCTTTTAAAAATCTAGTGTTCCTTTTAATAGACCCTTTATAAGATGGATAAATATATATAACTTTATATTTTGGCTATTTTTATCAAACATGTTGCTGAATTTTGGTGGTGGATAGAAAAAAAATTATTAGTAAAGTTGTACACTATCACTTTTCAGTAATTTAATTATATTGAGTGAAATGTCTATTGATATTTAATTAAGAAAGACTGACAATCTATATCAGTCCTTATTTGCTATGAAAATCCACATATACCGAGTCTAGCCATATATTGTTAGAAAGAAAACATTTATATTTTTATTTTTATATTATCATCGCACAGCGAGCTATAGAGAGGGCTATGCTCGGGGTTTCCCTACGCGATCGAATCAGGAATGAGGAGATCCGTAGACGAACTAAAGTCACCGACATAGCCTCTCGGGTTAGCAAGCTGAAGTGGCAGTGGGCAGGGCACATAGCTCGAAGAACCGATGGCCGATGGAGCAGAAGGGTTCTCGAGTGGAGACCACGTACCGGCAGACGAAGCCAAGGACGTCCATCTGCTAGATGGACAGACGACCTCATAAAGGTTGCGGGCTCCCGCTGGATGCAGGTCGCTGCCAATAGGTCTAAATGGCGGACAATGGGGGAGGCCTATGTCCAGCAGTGGACGTCCAAGGGCTGAAATGATGATGATGATGATGATGATGATTATCATTTTATTAGAATAATCTGTGTTATTTTAGAAATAAATATGTAAGCATTTTAAAAATATAACGTTTATTCGAAATGGTCATAATTTGCTTTTATAAAAACCTCAATTGATTTTATTGAAAATGCTTTAGTGCGTCTTTCCATAGGAAAATTGGCAACATTCCATAAGGGTTTTTGGAATGTTTTAGGGATTCAATATTATCATGGCGTTTAGAGCATGGCATGCTCTTTAAAATAGACCATAAATCATAATCGAGCTGATTAAGATCGGGACTATATGACGGTCAGTCTTCAGCTCTAATGAAGTCGGGAATATTCTTGTCTAGCCACGTCTGTATTAAGTGAGCTTTATGATCTGGTGCTGAGTTTTACTGAAAGAACCAATCTTGGTTATGGAACAGGGTTTTATTAAGAGGCTTTACCACTTTTTTAAGAATAGTATGTTGATACACTTGAGCTGACGTTTTAATACCTTTTTCACAAAAATGTAGTTCAGTCACGCCATGATAGCTAACACCCCACCAAACCATCACTGAAGCCGGATAATGGCAACGTTGCACCCTATTGACCAATTGAGCAGCTTCTCTAAAGTAATGAGCATAAACTCGATCATTCTGCTTGTTAAAGTGTTCCTCAATGGTGAACATTTTCTCGTCCGTAAATAAGATTTGTCTGTGAGCTCCCTTTGCCTACCGCCGAAGAAGTTGCTTTGATTTGTCGACCCTATTTTTCTTTAAATTATCACTATTATCAGTTAAAAAATAACCAGGACGTCTTTTGTAAGCAGCAAATCCTAAATCATCTTTTAAAATACGTGACATGGTTCTGGGTGCTATATTCATCTCTCTGGATAATTTTTTTGCTTCCGGACGGGATTTCTTCGGATTCTCTCCTTCACAGCTTTAATCAACTGTTTAGTACGAATAGTGCATATAATATAGCCAGGCCTTTTTCTGTCACAAACAGAGGATGTTTCAATTTACATACCAATAGCCCGGTACACAAACATTTGGCTAATAGAAAGCAGATGGAGAGTTTTAAAAATTGCATTTGGCTCCATTCTAAGTTTGTGTAATGCAATTACAGCAATACGGTTTTCGTTATCACCCCACTCCATTTTTTTTTCATATATGACAAAGATGCAATTGGCACTTTCTACTAGGGTCAAGTTTTCTTCGTAATAAACAATTTCAAAGTCTAAAACGCATCCTGTCAATGTCCAGTCGCGTCGGAGTAAGTCAGCGGTCGCTTAGTAAAGCGATAGTGGTTTTATTGAGGACAGAAACTCTTTGGAAGCACACGAAAAACGTAGTCCCACGTATTATGTATTATAACAGCGTAATACGTAGGTACGTTTATTTGCATCACATTACAACATCATATCTCTAATAGTAGTTACGAAGGAAATAGAAAAAAATAACGCATTTTGATTATCACAAACACCACGAACGAAAAGCACTTTGAAATTTAATAAACTATCACTATTAAACTGCAAAACGCCTAATACACAATTTTTACAATAATCAAACAAAAACTCAACTTCACTTCTCGAGTTCCCGAGAAAAAGCCCATTTTAATATTAATAAAATAATTAATAATGATTGGCGCCAAAATGAGAAAAATCATTTAATTTTCACTTTTATGGCCAGACTATGTACATTAGTCATATAAAATAATAATGAGTTGATGACAATACGTCCCAAAAATGAGAATAAAACACAATGTAGGATCCATATTGCCTTTTTTATGAAACTTCAGTTGTGATTTAGGTACAAATAATAAGTCTGGTGTACACACCTCAACTAAGTATTACAAAATGTGTTGTAAATTGTTTTAACTTTAATTACGAGGAAAAACTTGACACTGGCAGAATTTGCTAATTGCACCATTGCCATATATGAAAAAAAAGAAAAAAACTACGTATTAATTGAGTAAAATTTTATTTTAAATTTATAAATGATAAGCTATTATTCCACGTAAAATTTAAAAATTATTTGATAAAGAATATTCACTTAATAATTCTTTGTGTCACGAGTAAAAATGATCATACTTTAAAAGGTGCAACAATGATCCCCACAATAGATTACAATACGAGTATTAAATTTAACAGCGTAATACGTAGGTACGTTTATTTGCATGCATTACAACATCATATCTCTAATAGTAGTTACGAAGGAAATCGAAAAAAATAACGCATTTTTATACTGACTTACAATAACATAATAGTGTTTGATGAGTTACAATTAAACAGTTTTAATAACGAGTACAAATGCGTAGATAAAAGAGTTACAGGTGTAAAAGAACTACAGGTGGAATAGACTGATTTTCACGAGGCAAGTTATTGATAGAAACGGACTTCTATGGAGTAGGTACCGTATAACAATTTATTTAAAGTTAATTTAATTTGTTTTATTTACAATATTTAATAATAAATTCTTCATACATAACATGAAATAAATAAAATGCAAGAAGACGGAAATCCAAACAAAAGGCAGGTAATCCAAACATAGGTTAAGACAGAAAACGTACACGTAGTACGTACGGAAAATATGTATAAAGTACCTATATACTGTAATACTGTAATAATACCAACAAAAGACATAAATATATATTAGTTAAATTCGTGTTAGAGTTAAAAATACAGCTTAGAAATGTCTACTAGGAACAAGGAAATTGCAGAAAGGTCTATAGGTGCATATAGACACTTCAAATGGATATGTTTACTAAATAATAATAACCTTGTATAAATTTAATGTCTAATGTATTGTACATTATCTCGTGCTTGCAATTTAGTTGTTTGTTCGTTAATTAGTTGAGTTTAATTTAAAACTGTTTAAAAGAAACTTCTTGTTACATTATCCTCTTTCTTTTCCGTCACACCCCATCCCACCAAAGGAAGGATTGAGAGTTGTAGTGTTCCTATACTAATTCCTATACTCCTAGCCTCAATACTCCTAGTCTCTGTAGTTGTACTCTCTAGTCTACTTTCTACCAAAACCCAAACCTACTTCAAAATCTACAAATGTAAGCGGCGTATTTTGCGGCGTACCAACTTCTGACATTCTGGAGTGAGGTTGACATGTATTGCGGATGTCATTACCATTCATTTACCACCAACACTTTGATCACTACTGTCTCTTTATTTATCACTTTTTGTCTATAAAACTAGAAAACTGACTTGCAGTAGCCCTTAATAACATCTCAAATAGTATCCACAGATTAAAAAGGCTTGACGACGCACTGATTGCAGATGGTGGAAAAATAATTAAAAAATATGTTTTAATATGCCTATATAATGTAGTTTTACATTATTTTTGGCTAATCTGAATGGCTGAAAAGATTACAGTTAATACAACTTCACAACTAAGAACAATTAACTTGTATTGAAATTAAGAATAAGCGGCTGAAATCTGTTCTTATTCCTGTAGTGCCTCTCCAACTAATGAAATTTGGCAATCAGTTCCGAATATTGATGTGTTTTGAGGCGAAACAGTTCGAAGGTGCGAAACCAATCCATTCGCGTATCTATGTTACACAGCCATGATTTTTTGAAATATATTGCAAGCCTCATTTTAGAAAGATGACAATAATGTAAAAATGTACCATATCAATTTCTGTTCCGCCAACGGCGCGTGCCTCACCAGACATATGCACAATAATTACGAGGACAGTGGCATGTACCATAGTGTGGTGGCGATACTTAGAATTCCCTGTACGAAATTCCAAGAAAACCTTGATCCTTACAATACATAGTAACGTGGCCTGTATTTACACGAATAGCAACAAATACTAAATGAGCAAGGAAATCAACAAAACAAACTATTTAGAAATAACTTAAATAAATAAAAAACAAAAAAAAAAAAAAAAATGTCATCACAAAGTCTACTGACAATAAAGTATTTCTTTAACAGAAAACCTAACCCTAACCGACCATGAAATTTGCTACCATCGATTTGCTGCCCATTTAATTATTCTTTTAATAATATCCTTCTTCATGTATGCACTACAATAATTTGTTTATGTGGCAGCAAATTTACAGGTGGGTGACAATAAGATGCGTGGTGGTGCTCTTCTTCAAGAAAGGCGACAAGACCTTGTTGAAGAACTATAGGCCCATCTCGCTTCTGAGCCATGTTTATAAGCTGTTTTCGAGGGTTATCACGAATCGTCTCGAGCGCAGGTTTGATGACTTCCAGCCTCCCGAACAAGCCGGTTTCCGAAAAGGCTATAGTACCATAGACCACATCGATACGCTGCGGCAAGTTATACAGAAGACCGAGGAGTATAACTTGCCATTATGCTTAGCGTTTGTGGACTATGAGAAAGCCTTTGATTCGATCGAGACTTGGGCAGTGCTACAGTCCCTCCAGCGGTGCCATATTGACTATCGGTATATCGAAGTGTTGAAGTGTTTGTATAACAACGCCACCATGTCAGTCCGAGTACAGGAAGGGAGCACGGAGCCGATTCCATTGCAGAGGGGTGTGAGACAAGGAGATGTCATCTCTCCGAAGCTGTTCACCAATGCGATGGAAGATGCTTTCAAGCTCCTGGAATGGAAAGGACTCGGCATCAACGTTGATGGCGAATGCATCACTCACCTTCGATTTGCCGACGATATCGTGGTCATGGCAGAATCGCTGGAGGATCTTGCTGGACAATGCTCGGAGACCTCAATCGAATTTCCCAACAGGTGGGCCTTAAAATGAACATGGACAAGACGAAAATCATGTCGAATGTCCATGTCGTGCCCACCCCAGTTTCAGTTGGGAGCTCGATTCTCGAAGTTGTTGACGAGTACGTCTACCTAGGCCAAACGGTCCAACTAGGTGGGTCCAACTTCGAGAAAGAGGTCAATCGACGAATCCAACTCGGCTGGGCAGCGTTCGGGAAGCTACGCAGCGTCTTCTCGTCCAAAATACCTCAGTGCTTGAAGACGAAGGTCTTCGACCAGTGTGTGTTGCCGGTGATGACCTACGGCACCGAGACGTGGTCTCTGACTATGGGCCTCATAAATAAGCTCACTGTCGCACAGCGAGCTATGGAGAGGGCTATGCTCGGGGTTTCCCTACGTGATCGAATCAGGAATGAGGAGATCCGTAGACGAACTAAAGTCACCGACATAGCCTCTCGGGTTAGCAAGCTGAAGTGGCAGTGGGCAGGGCACATAGCTCGAAGAACCGATGGCGGATGGGGCAAAAGGGTTCTCGAATGGAGACCACGTACCGGCGGACGAAGCCGAGGACGTCCATCTGCTAGATGGACAGACGACCTCATAAAGGTTGCGGGCACCCGCTGGATGCAGGTCGCTGCCGATAGGTCTAAATGGCGGACAATGGGGGAGGCCTATGTCCAGCAGTGGACGTCCAAGGGCTGAAAAGAAGAAGACAATAAGATGGAAAAAAAAGTAATAGAAATTGTACAAGTTTGTCATACAAATGACATGCAAAATTTAAATGTAACATGCATAAATTAATTTCACACAATAAGACATTTTTGAGGGGGAGAGTGCACGCTATAATCCAACAGCCGCTGGGCGCGCTCGACTGGCCACGTTGCCCCTCTCTCACAAAAGAATACCTTGAAATGTACTATGTTGAAAAATAACTGCATTTCCCTTTTTATCTCATTTCCCTAATGTTTCGGTAGTGAGCAAGATGTACCAGAGCCCATTCCCGTCCTATCCCTCCCCATTTTCCCAACCCTTTCTCCAAATCCATTCCTATATCTTCAAAGGAAGGCAGAGCATCCGGGAGCGTGCCAAAGTTTGTTATTTTGGACTAATTTTGGCATGTATCGTGAATGTCTATGGGCGACAGTATCCACTTACCATCAGGTGGACTGTAGGTATGTTCGTCTGCCGCCTTCACCCATAAAAAAAGAAAATTTACATAATAAGAGTTACATAATATAAGAGTCAGTACCGAAAGGCAGTCAATCATAATTATTATTACAAATGTCAAATCGCTACTACAATAATTAAAAAATGGATTGTTTTGTTGATCATGATTTGTATTTTGAATTTAGTATTTTTTGTATTTAGTTTAAATACAAGCCCTAAAATATCCCTTACCCTACGAATGGAGTTTTAATATGAAACATTATGTAGCTACCGTCAAACAAGAGGATATTTCAAGGTCTTGGACAGTAGTAAATTTCGGTCTTCTCCAATTGTTTGTTAATATTATTAAATGACAATATCATACTTAAATACTTACCCTATTTCCTATTCTCTGTCCCAATCCATCCGATCCTGTTCCATGGAGTAGAGAATATAATGCGGTAAGGGAATCTCCTTATCCCACTATACTCTTTCCCCATCCCACCCCACCCTCTCCAATGGAAGAATGGAATGAGGAAAACTCGTCAGGAATATTATCTATTCCCCGCACTCCGAACGCTTTTAGCAAATAAATTTCTAATCTGAAAACGTAGATGACGTATACGGGGCCGTGTCAAGCCAACGTTTGTCATTCTGGTCTGGTATCACAAATGTCCATGGACGACAGTATCCACTCACCTCCTGGTGGCTTCCCTACTCGTCCGCCACGTTTTTTGTAAAAAATATAAAATAAACTCCCCTAATAAAATATCTCGGGAATTGTGGCAATGCTCATAAACCATTCTATGCAAAGAAAAAGTGATCATAAACCATTACGAAAAAGTGACGTCATCCGTCCAAAATGTAGCGTTGATTGGTCAATCGACAAACGAGGAAGCGTTTGCCGATTGACCAATCAACCGAGGAACACTCCCTCTCTTAATCGAGGAACGCACTTGGCCTCTCGTACTTGGCCAATACGTGAAATCACGTGACACGTGAAGTAATGTCATCGTGATAATGATGACATTACTTTTCTTAACTTGAACATTTATATTAGGCATTTGAGAATACAGAACCCTCACGCGTATTACAACTTTACTTGACTGGCCTTATTGTGTAGTGTACCAACGTTTTGCATACATACATTTTAATTCATATTACAAATGAATAAAACCTATTTTTGTAATAATAATCGTAAATATATCGTGGCAGTTGTATTTGGTGCCAAGTACAAGATCACCTGTACCAATTAAAGCTCTTGCATTATGTCTTATATGATAATAAATAATAATATCTTACTGCGCTCAATATTTTTATTTATAATTCACGAGACAATGGTTCAAGGACCGTGTAAATTCGAATCCACTTGTGGCTACTATTTATTTGCACGTGCCTCGAAACATGAATAATTTAAAAATATGACAATAGAAGGTATATATATATGTAGTAATCAATAAATTTGGTGGTGATTGGTATTTATTTTCGACTTACATTTCTTGATCGATTTACTTTCGTTTTACTTTGATCGAGCTTTCGTTCCGATTTTTATAATTATCAATTTCCCGTGTCCAAGAATAAAAACTCAGCGTAGTGTCATCCATCTACCAATCCTACTCGTACACCAATTGGCATTGGGCAGTGGATAAAATTTATCTATATGATAAATTTGTATTATCAATATTATCACATAATAATAATTCAGTATATATTTTATATTGTATTATTGTTTTATTAATACCTATTTTTTTGTATTACTTAATCGTATTATAGCCTACCTCTCACTGCCTGTTGGTTGTATGGTAGAAAGAGATCGCTATTAGCGATAAGGCCGCCTATTGCTTCTATAGGTATATGTTATGTTTAATGTAATTAGTACGTAGTTAAAACAGGTATTCTAAATATACAGAAATTTCATTCATTCTTTTAAAATTCACTTGTATATATAAAAGGAGGCTTGTGCTCTATTATGTAACGTGTAGACTAGTACCATGTCATCAAAATAATGTTATAATAATGGCCATTATTAATTTAATACTTATATCAAATCACTGAATTGAAAACTTTTCATACAAGAGGGACCACCGCAAATTGCATTTTATTTTTATACAGTTGCAGCAAAATATTGTATTTTAAAAATATTTCGCGTGTTATTATTTAAAATTTTAAACATTTAGTCTAATACATTTAGTGCAACTAATTTTTTATTTCTGTTAGGTTTTTAACGAAAGCGTAAGTAACATTATATTTGGAAATTAAAAATAAACAAAGAGAATAAACAATGATGTTTTTGTTTATCCAAAACTCTAAATTTCTAGCCTGGTTTAGAATTAATGAAAATTATTTGAATTTTTCTCGAATGTCTTCAGAAGGCCTATAATGAGGGCAGAATTGTCTGCCCTCTGCCCTGATGAGATAGAAAAGGATTTGACAGCTGTCATTCTAATTAAGCTAGATTTAAAAGACTTGTAGACTATAGAAAATATTGGATAATTCTAAATGTAAATATGTATGTATTCTATTGTATGTATGAATCCGTCACATAGTTCGTAGTCAAACACTGACCGCTTTCAGAATTTGAATATTAAATTTGATATTTCCGCTTAAAAAAGAATCGAATTTCCCCTTTGAATTTTCTACAACATTGAAACTGTTTACAAGAAAATTCCTTAAAAGGTTAAATTTTATTTAAGACTACTTTCTTCGTAAAATTATGAAGAATGATTGATTTTTAATAACGAATAGCGCTTCCTCGGCTAGGAATGCATTCGCCTGTGGTCTGAACTCATCGCTGGCCATGGCAAAACTGTAATATTGGCATCAGCGAGTGCTCGTTGAGTGGTCTGGGCCGTGTGCAGGCAAGCTTTGTCATGCATCAAGATGAGATCATTTCTCTTTCGTTGTGAAAATGGGATGACTTGAATAATGTAATGGTAACTGTTAGCAGTTACGGTACCCTCCTCCAAAATTACCAGCTCTGTTTTGCACAAATTTATTCGACCCCATACCATCACACGTGGCCACCCAAAACAGTCTGTTCCGTGGATGCATGGTTCCGTGAAACACTCGCCTTCTCTTCGCCACACATGTATGCGTCTGTCATAAGTAGGCATCATTATAAAACTTGACCTTACACTCGTCTGTAAAGAATACATTCTTCCAGTTATCCATTGTCCAGTCCAAATGCTCACGTGCGAACCTAAAAGGCACTGCATGATGAGCCCTAGACGATTTAAGTCGAACAACACGCATTTTGGATCGTTGTGCATCTTCATGGAGTTAGTTACGGATGATCACTAACGAGTGTACCAGTGGCTTGCCGTAGTCGGTTTTGTAAGGTCCGGTAGGCTCCCATCATGCAGATAATCGGATGTAGCGGTCTTCTTGGGCAGTTGTAACTCGAGTTCTTCCTGATCCACGTCTTCTAGTCACAATACCAGTCTCCTAGTAGCGTTTCCACACGTTTCGGATAGCCCGTCGCGACACACCGAACCGTATTGCAACCGATCTCTGTGACTGACCCTCCTGCAGCAGAGCGGTTGCTCTTGCAGCGGTTTCCACGTTCATGTGGCGGCGAAATCCAGGCATCGCAATCGGAACTAATGTCGAAAACAAATGAAACAACAAAACAAAGCAACTACTAACAACAAACGCTTGCAACGACACTCGTAACACATGTGAATAAGAAATTGTGCAAACGGGATTTCTAACACTTTAGTTGTTTTTTTATGTACCTACTTCAGAAGACCATTAAATATGTGGTTCAATACATTGAGAACTATTCATAAACATATCAAATTTATGTTTAAATACTTCACTTCGCTGATGATTATCGTTCAAGTTACATATCGACACGTTTTAACAAAAACTCGAGGTGGGCCCTATAGTTTATATCCAGTATCGCGTTTTCTCATTGACGCGTGTCTCTAGGGCATGCAGACAGATGTAACACATTGCATGCACTGCAGGCGCCGATAAGCGTGGCCCTGACATTTTCAACGCAACGCACATTGGCAAACTTATGACAAAGCCTGATCGACTGAATAACTTTCCGTACTCTTGACAACAGAATGTAGTTCAGTTTTTATTTATAATTATTACGGATCAATTTGTAATAAGTATAAATTCAGGATAAATGGGTATAGTTTGTTTTAGGGCGTTTGAGAACGTAGCATTACTTGGGCCGCTAATTTTAACACTGTGGCGTTTATATTAATAAATGCCACATTTATTACCATAATCAATATATTAGTTAATATATACTGGGCTCGCTTTTAGCTGACATCAACTTAAAATCAAGTTCTAATTATTGTCAAATAAATTTTACCGTCATATTTTTTCTCACGTACCTACCTATTATATAATAAATGTCACAAATCTAGTACCATTACTAGATATAGATATAGGCCTACTAGATATAGGCCTCTCCTAAGGACCGCCACCACACACGCTCTTCCTCTCTTCTCATCCAACCACTACCGGCGACTTTCTTCAAGTCGTCAGTCCACCAGGCTGGCCGGAGGGAGTCCCACGCTACATTTCCAAAGTAAGGATACAAAGTATTTGCCCCGCCTCCTAGACATGGTTATTCGACGATCCTCAGAAGTGATAGTCGCCAAGTCCTGTCCTCTAAACCCGAGCGGAAATCGAGAGATTCTATTGTGATCTCTACGCCATACATGCGCCTGCGTCTGCAGCCCCGTCCCGATGACGACCGCCGTGCGAAATTAACCCGCCACTACACCGACAAGATTCCCAACATCAACCTGGGCAAAATTAGTGTTGTCCTTGGACAGCTTAAAAACGGCAAAACATCGAGTGATGATGGAGTTACGGCAGAGCTCTTGAAAGCTGGAGGGGAAGCCCCTCAGGGAGTTACAAAAACTTTTCGATGCCGTTCGCCATAATGATGTAATGACGCCGAGGCATGGTAAAGGAGTGTAATTGTCTTGTTCTTCAAAAAGGGAGACAAGACACTACTGAAGAATTATAGGCCGATGTCATTCCTAAGTCATACTACACATAAGCTATAATACATATAAGCTGTTTTCGAAGGTTACCACGAATCGTCTCGACCGCTGGTTAGATGAATTTCAGCCTCCGGAACAGGCTGGGTTTCGAAGAGACTACTGTATTGTAGACCACATGAGAATGTGGTCTACGGTACAGTAGTAAGGTGAGAACCTTGCGATAAATTATATATACAAAAGACTAACGAGATCGGCCATTTTTCTACGAAAAAGTCTTTCACTCTATCGTATCCTGGGCTGATCTGGAATCCTTACGCCGTTGCCAAGTCGACTGGTGATATATCGAGTTATTGAAATATTTATACAAAGCCCCGACAATGACATTCAAAATCCAGGACCAGCAGACTAACCCAATCCATTTGCGTCCGAGAGTGAGACAGGGAATGTACGAGTACTGTCCCTAAAACTGTTTACGAACGCAATGGAAGACGCATTTAAGTTACTGGATTGGAAATGTATTGGATTGCCACCTTCGATTCGCGGACGACATCGTTATTATGTCGTTGGAGGACTGAACAAGACAGAAGTCATGTTCAAAGAACACGTGGTCCCTGGACCGTCAGCGTCGAGAGAGTTTCACTAGAAGTTGTAGAAGAATATGTCTATCTTAGACAGTCAATCCAGTTAGATAAATCCAACTTCAGTCGAGATGCCGACTGACGCAGCACTCACCAAACAGAAAGGTAAATACCGATTACCGTGCACTAGAGAAAAAAAATTTTAAACACATATTGTGCAGTTTGATAAGATAAGCCATACCCAACAACATACCATTTGTATGGATATATTATATTGACACTGATTTATTTTTGATAATTTTCATTATGTTTGCACCATCGTAGTTTTTGTAAATACTCAACCGATCCATCTTTCACCGTATACATCAAAATTCTTTCTTATACACCCAAAACATGTTCGTATATTTTGAATGAATATTCATTTTAAGCGACTAATACAGTTTGTTCTCAAAGTGGAAATATATCCAACAATGAAGAGATACAAACTGATGGCCTGTGTTTTTTTTTCACCTAAACACCAGTTTAACAGGCGTCTACTTAATTGCTACATGTATAGACGCCCTATACATAGGTACAATGTGATATTATGTTTTAAGACTGATGCGCATTAAGTGTTTAGAGTTACGATTAGAATTAGAGTACGCATTAGAGTAACTAAAATACTCTTCCATATTGACGATAATATCGATTTTAGTAACAATTATTATGGATATCATACATTTCATAACAATTTCTACAATAGTAAAAAGCTTTTATTATGTTTGGAATCATCAAAAATATTATTAAATCGTAATTAACAGTTTTATACGGGTTGGAAAGGTTAGAAATATTTAATTTACTTAATTGAAATGTTAGAACCATTTTAGTATTTCAATTAAAGTACATTACTCCTTAGTGTACTATTATACTATGTGAATGAATGTAGGTATGTCCATTAAAAATTCAATGTACTTACTCCTTTTCAAAGCGACAAATCTATTAATATGGTGTAACGATTCTATATTATACAGCAGGTCAATCGTTTCATTTAAAAAAAAATCTATAGACATATCATATCTATAGACATTTTAACTTCAGAAATCCTGAATAATGACTTTAACGACACAAAAAATGTGTTTAGTGCGTTATCTAATAATCATATTATAATATATAAATCGATTTATCTCTAGATTATCTAATAATTACTTTATCTAAAAATATCCCTATTCAAACCGAATTTTGATTAAACGAAATTTTAAATAGGATAATGTTAACCAAAGTCAACTCGTCTATGTCGACAATAAGGTAACCCTTAGCTGAGATAATGTTCCATATCATTAACAACCGTTTGGCGCAGTAGGTAGTGACCCTGCTCGCTGTGCAAAAGGTCCCAGGTTCCATTCCCCGCGGGACATTCCTTTGTTTAAAGACAAATGTTTGTTCGAATGTGTTTGTATTTGTCTTTGTGTGTGCCTCCGGACCCACGACAAAGGGAATCCTAGTGTGGGCCATTGAGTGTGGCGTTGAGTTTATCATTACTATTATAATCTATAGTCCAACCCAATTTGCTGAAGGCAAAACCAAATCAATGAAATATTGCAAAATTTAGCTTTAAATATGGAGCAATCTCGAACGATTATCACCTCACTAATTAATAATTATTTAAAACATATGGCCGTGTGTCAGTTACCTCGGGCTGCCATGCCATGTAAACAACATTTTGCATTGGAGTGTGGATTGGAATAAGTATACACGCGAAAAGCTCTGGTAATAGACAGTTGTTGGTACATTAACATTATTTTGTCGAGTGTACCAGGAAATGCAAACTAATGACATGTCAATGCTAAACGTTATATTTTTACAACGTCACATTCACATGATAAGATGAGTGATTCACTGTTTATTACAATTCAAGCTTTTAATATTAAAAATATAGGTACTTCGTCCGTGGAGACTCTATAATCGATCTGAATAACAAATACCCTAAATGTTAACCCGACACATAAGTTAAAAATATGCCAAGTTTCCGTCAATTAAATTAGAATCCAAGTTCGATTAGAATCGGTCCAGTAATGTTTGCGTGATGCACGTTCAGACAGACAGATAAAAAGTCTAAAAATGATTGTTTTGGGCTCCGTATCGATCGTAGAGAGTACACTGCAATAATTTTTTCAAAAATTATTTCATATGCAAACACGGCTTTGTTACGATTTTGTGATGTTTTTTTGACAGACTAACAGAAAAATGTTATTTTGGGCTCTGTATCACATGTACTTTACACTGCGATTACTGTTTTCAAAAAATATTACATAAACAGACACGGCTCTGTTACGAGTTTATTATATGTATAGAAATGTGAGAGTAATAGAGCTATGACATACAGACGGACGAACTAACTGAGCTACAGCTAATAATATGACAAAACAGAAATATTTTATATTCTAAATCGGGTTTTTAAGCGTATAATAAAGATATTTCTAAATAAATACCAACCTACCAAATACAAGGTAAACCTTTTCCCCCGATATCCCGATATCCCCTTTCGGTGAAATTATCCCTTGGACTATGAAGACCAAATATCTTGGAGTCACCCTAGGGCCTAGACCATCGGCTGACTTTCCGAGAACACATAAAAACTGTCCGCAACCGACCGAGCCGCCTTTGCACTCGTTCGTCTCAACCCTCTCATAGGCGGGAGAAGTGAAATGTTGCTTAGAAATAAGCTGACATTGTACAAAACCTGCGTACATCGCTAGCGTTATCCTTGTACACCCAGCGCCCTCCAACATTAAAATACTACAAACCCTCCAAAATGGATTCGTGCGTAAGGCCGTGGCGGCCCCATGGTACTCTCGCAATGTCGACCTCCACAAGGACTTGGAACTTCCCTCCATCGTCAAATACGTGAAAGACGCTACTACGACAGAGTTCCTCACCATCCCAACCTCCTAGTAGTTGACAGCCTAACCTATGTACCCGATAGGGATGACCCTCCCCCTTGGCGTCGTCGTCGTCGTCCTCGGCACGTCTTAGACGACCCCGACGACTCAATTACTGCTGCCAATGCGGTTCTTACACTACACTCAGAGACTTCTCCGCACCTTCTCCGCCGGCGGAGACGAGGACGTCACCCTCGCTACACCGTGAACACACACCGGCCTTCAGCCGGTCTTCTCATCTACTGGCGATCCCGCGGTACCCTCCCAAAGCAACGCCCTAAGCCGAGGTCCGTTCCTTCTGCCGGCTCTACCGATGAGAGCCCTTAGGCTCGTTGCTGCACACACTCTTTGCTCCTTTGCCTTCTGCGCTCGCCCTAAACTATACCCGTCTGATGACTCTAGAAAGGCCATTAGGGCCACAAGAATTTAACATTCCGAAAAAAAAAATATAAATCTTTTATTCCTACTCGACGTTTCGACTTGTAACCCGTGCCGAAACGTCGTGTAAAAATAAAAGGTAACAAATAACTTTAACGCGTTCAGACCCGATTTAGAATATAAAATGTGTACAAAATGCGAAATATATATGCGTAATATGCCAATTTTCGGATATTTAACTAATATGCTTTTGTACTCGTATGTTGTTTTGAAACATCGCTGTGTACCTAATCATAACAATATAAGTCTGAAAAGATATGTAAATGCAATTCATGAAAATCAGAACCCAAACTTCAGCCATCAATCAGCCGAAGACAAGCAGTCTCGGTTTCATCGCAAATTCTCCAAAGGCGTTAACCTTACGACTCTTTCGTCCGAACCACTTTCGTCTAAGCCATTCTATATAAGGTATTGTCCAGGATTCCTCGCCCTGTGATACAATTTTGGAGAGTCGAGATTCGATCACTGCTAATGTTTTAATATACATTTGGTTTATTTGCAAAGGTTGACTATTTTAGGGAATTTGAAGTGTAGGATGGCCGTATATCCGAATTTATTTTCCGACAAAGTCAAAAATACAGAGATATAAATATTTAAAAATCATAGATCTAAAAACTTTGATCGGTGGGAAAAACAAAATTTTTGTTCGATATTAGCTGATATTTTCATTGCAATGATTATGTATTGTTTCAATTTTAATATTTCACTTATGATTCTGCTTTATTAAACTCATAAAAGAAGAAGTTATTGTATGTATTTTATGTATCTTCTGTAATGTTATTTTATTTTATAACTAAAGAGAGAAAGGACAATATATGTATATACGACAAGCGGCGACCGCATACACTTTTTCCATACCATACCCATACCATCAGCCTGTTCCCCACTGCTGGATAAAGGCCTCTCCCAAGGACCATCATACATATATGTATAATAAGCAAAAATTATTAAAACAAGAGGAAAACAAGAATACGAAAGCAAAGAAAAAAAAAAATTGTCTCTTTTTAGAATTAATTAAATGGCCTGGATATACCTATGTCGTTGAAGTAAGTATCACGGCTGAGTCATCAAAAGACTCACACTAAGAATAAAAATAAATCACATTTATATTTCTATTAATTATTGTCATATAAAACAACCACACTGTTATACCGACAAACAACGGCTTCTGAATCTGCTAAAATGTAAGATTATAATCTGGTGCAGGAACATAAAAGGTGTTTGCTGTTGCCAAACACCTGATAGTCCTTCTAGTAACTTAATATTATGTAAAAATCCCATTATAATAGGTTATAAATCCATAAATCCTTTTCCGTTTTGCACTGCAATTAGAAAACAACTAACAAGCGGATATTTATAAAAACACTCATCTCACACATCAAATTCATTAACCATCCTGAAAATTAACTCTTTAGCGAATAACAGCAATTTTTAACAGTCCATCAATAACGGTTTAGTAACCATTGTTTACAGATGCGTCCGCTGTTTTTTAATACAAAAAGCCCATCAAACCCTTTCTATTTGCGGACATCTGCCGAAATCGATTTTGCATTTTTTCGAGCAAAAAACACGGGTGCAAAAAGGTACGTTCCAGTAGTTTTTGTTCCGTTCTGCAATATTTGTTAATGGCAACCCTTTGATCAAATATGGCGACCCGTAATCAGATTTCGGCATGTGCATAGGCATGTGCTATCTTTTTACACAGTTTTTTTTCAAGAAACATGATAGTTCTTGAGTTTGGAGTGTGCCAGTCTTTTGTGGCTGACAAATATATTTGCTTTCGCCCATTTCGTTTTCCGTGTTGAAAAAAATGGCACGAGCGAGAGCTTTTTAAGATGTTATTGTCAAAGGAGCGATGCATCTGAGATAAAATCTTTGTATAAAATCCATTGATTGTTGAATAAGATATTATTACAGTACTTTATTTTGAAGACTTTATATAGTGTAATAATTGCATGTAATAAACGCAGATAAAATTTGTTTTAAAAATCAAATTACAGTATCAAAGTAGGGTAGAGCCACCAAAGAGTACGCACTTTTTAAACATTTATTTTTAGAAAAATCAACTTTGCCATTACACTTTGTCCTTCTTACTTTAATTAAACTTTGGTCCCTTAGGAACATTTATGAAAAAATAAAACATAAGTAACAATCTCAGGTAATACAAAAATGTCTTAAACTTAGAACTTGTCCCATGCGCACTCTTTGGGTGCTATGTAACAAAGAGTACGCGGTGAAAACCTTCCATAGAAGCTAAGAGTGCGCGTGAGACAGAAATGAGATCTTCAGCCCCGACAACTGTCACAGGTGAAGGCCCCAAGCCCGATATAGTCTGTGCACTCATCATGCCACCAGGCTCCACACTTATTACACTGGATCCAGTCTTCGTGAGGTGGTTCAAGGTATTGTTCAAGGCACAGAGGGCATCTAATTATTTCTCTTCCAGTACTTGTATTCAAACACCGTGGAGTATTTTTAGCCGTTTTATTTTTCTTATTTGTTGCTTTCTTACTTTTATTCCTTTCTTCTTTCTTCTTTTCTTCTTCTTTGAGTTTTTATACGGTGAGCTTGTTAAAATCTCAGATTTCTTGCATTTCGGATTTCTCTTTGTTTGATGGGTTGCCTTTGGTAAAGGTCGAATGTCGGAAGGCTTAATAAATCCCGATGTGGATGGTGTAGGCTCAACGGCAGACACAGTTTGAAAAACATCAACTAATGCAGGGAGGTCTGGAGTCTTTTGAGTGTGACGTAGTTCTTCAGTGCCTATAAAAGTCGATGTTTCTATCAACGATTGTGACGACTGTGCTTCAGAAGCTTGTACACTATTTGTTTCAGTCTGCGTTGTTTCAATAGCTTGAAGATCAGATGTTTCAGGAATTTGAACAACAGAACTTGTTGTCTCAGGCTCAGAGATACGATCAATAGGAGAAACTTGATTTTCAATTGTATCTGCTGGTAAATACGGACGATCAGTTACGTCTGCTGGGGCGAAATCTTCATCTGTAAACAGTTGGTCATTAAATGGCCAGATACCGCAGGTTTCAAAGGACTTTCTTGCTCGTTCTACTGAAGCAACCTTTGAGTATGCTGTGCCAAATAACCGGGCAACTTGGAACTGTGTAATAACACGCCCAGGATTTGAAACTTGCCAGTTATCGCAGGCAACAGCATACGCTTTTTTTACAGGCCCAAAGAAGCCTGTATCCAGTGATTGCATACGATGACACGTGTGTGGCGCTAAACTCAAAAGAACTACTCCATTTTCACACGCTAGTCCTATTGCAGCTAAACTCAAATGTGATGAATGGTTATCCAAAACCAATAGAACAGGCGTGTCTTTGGATGATCTAACCATCGTGATGAAATGCTTGAGCCACAGTAAAAACAAATCGGAATTCATGTACCCAGAATCCGATACAAGTAGCAACGAGTCTTCTGGAGCTCCGTCAATCAACTCTTGTTTTTGTCGCTTCCTAGGAAAAATTAATGCTGGTGGTACAAATGATCCAGTAGCGCTCATGCAGCAGACAGCTGTCACTGTTTGCCCTCTTTCCGCAGACACTATTTTGCCGACTATCTTCTTCCCTTTCTTTGCATAAACTTTGGGTAGTTTATTTGGGACCGTTTGTAGCCCAGTTTCGTCCATATTATAAATTTGTCTGCCAACAAATTTGTATTTAATCATGACCTCTTTGAGATTCATATAAAACCTTTGTACTTGGACACGGTTAAAGCCAGCAGCACGTGCCAAACTGTTTTTTTCTGGCTGGCGTAGACTGAGCTGATGTTTTCTCGCAAAATTTTCCACCCATTGTTTACTGGCTTGTTTCTTTTCTCGATTGAATCTATGATCAAGATTATTCTTCTCTGCAAGATCGTATGCAATTCTTCCAAATTCTTTCTTTGTTAGTCCATAGAAACATGCATCTAATTTCCTGCAATGGTCTGCCAAGCAATTTTCTAAATCGGTGTTAAACACGCTCTTAAATCTGCCGAGGGACGCAGGAACGGTGTCTGCTTTTAATCTTTTTCTTAATGTTGCTTCCGGAATATTTAATGATTCCGCAATAGATCTCTTGCTTTGACCCCTTGCTATTTTTTCTTTCACTTCTTTTAGAATTTGCTCAGTGAAGACTAACTTCCTGTCGGATTTTCTTTTATATTTACCCATGATGTCAATCCTGTAAAATAATCAAGAAAAATAAACTCATAAAACTATTACAACCTGTTAATTTTTACTTCATACAAGCTAAGAGTACGCGTGCGCACTCTTTGGGTGCGTACTGTTACCTAATGTGTGTGTTGGGCTAAGACCATAAAATTCTTTAAAAATAATTAAAATGGCGTCATAACCTCTCAATAAAAATGAAATTTAGAACATAAATTACAAGTTTAATAACATTCGTTGGTTGCGAATTAATCACAAACCTTATAAAGCGTGTTTTAAATTGTTGAAAAATTAGATCAAATACATTTAAAATCTATTATTACATATAAAATTATAAATAAATACCGTAACGAAGAAAGTTGTCGTCCAACAGCTTGACAAGTCAAACTTCACTGATTGGTTAAACAGTATTGCCAATATAACAAACAAAAGTACAAATTTGAGGCACCGCGTACTCTTTTGTAGCGCGTACTCTTTGGTGGCTCTACCCTATTAATAAAAATATACATTTTTATATCTATATTCTCCTCTTTTCGTAAACTTTTTCTTTTTTCTTTTGATACAATAGTTTATACGATCACCACTGAACTATAAAATAAATAATAATACATTGTTTCGTTAAAACAAAAGGAATATGCATTAATTATATTTACCTTGTTTATTTATAAAGATTTGTTTCACTACCGCCATTGTTCCTACAAATAACAAACATGTACATATATCTTTTTTCTTTCTTAAATCCAACGATTTTGGTTAGATTTTTATGAAATACACTGTTAATTAAAGGACGTAAGGGTAAATGATGATAAAATTATGATAAAATGATGATGAAATCATGACAAAATGATGATAAAATTATGATATAAATAGGTTAAATGATGTAGGTACACATAAATAAAGGCAAGCGCGATTTTATTTTAACGGTCGCAATCCATTTAGAGTTTAAGGCAAATAATATCCCATAGGAAATATTGACTCTATACACTATAATACGGATTTACACCCTACAGATATATACCTAAGAGTGGTGACAGCCTAGGGATATCTATCCTCGACTCCCATTCGTGAAAGCGCGAGCAAATCCTCGGCCCGCACCACTGAGTTTTTTTAAGTACGGATTTTCAAAATTATCATTAGCACAATGGTGAAGGAAAACACTGTGAGAAAACTCGCATCACGCTCGAGAATTAAAAACCAGAATCTGGAATATATGTATCCAGTATCGATTTGAGATTATATACTATATTATGTTATACAAGCACTCTAGGGCAGCCACGTTTTTTTTTATAGAAAATAATGAGGTAGACAAGCATACTGCCCATCTGATGGTAAGTGGATACTGTCGTCCATAGACATCCGCGATACATGCCAACATCAGTCCAGAATGAGAAACGTAGGCACGCCCCCGAATGCGTGCCCACCTTTGCGGATTAAGGAGTGGATTGGGAGAAAGGATTGGGAAAATAAATAGGGATAGGATGGGATGTGAATGGGCTCTGGCATATCTTATATGGCATAGGAAGCATAGGAATATAGTAGGAAATGCAGTACATTTCAAGGTAGTCTTCTGTGAGAAAGGGGTAACGTGGCCAGTCGAGTGCGCCCAGCGGCTGTAGGAATGCAGCGTGCACCTATTAACTCCCTATTAACGTTACAGTCTAATACTGTTCTATGTTCAATAGCTCTCTAATTATTTAATTCATATGTATTTTGAAAATGGAACATTCTTATTACGTAGTACTCAAGTTTCAAATTTGACTTTTAATAACTTTTAATCAATTTCCTCATCTGCTTCACCCCCCGCCCCTGAAGTTGCTAGCCAGGTTTCTTTGTTATGAACGTATGATGTGTCGTCTAGTCTATTCCTATATCGATGATATCCATCAATCCGCACTGGTCACACGTGTTGGATTATGGCTCGAAACCCCTTAGCAATTTACTAGGGGATGCATGTGGTATGCAGTGGAACATTTTAGGCTGATATTGATCGATACATCTTTATAAAAGTGCGTACAATATTACTGTGAATATTCAATTTCAAATAACTTATACCATTTAATGACTTGAATGCATTTAACTACGATATTCTGGAACTTATTGTTAAAAGAATATTTCATTCGACTACGAAATCCTTAAATGGAGTGGCTGTTAACCGATTTTTAATTTTACCAGCTGGTTAAAGGTGCAAAAAGTGACCATTAATAGTTTCGTCAGTGTTGGAATTATCATAGTGTTGGATATGAGGTAACAATGTAAAAAATAAATAAATTTGTAATGCTCAATATACTCGATGCAATTATATTTCATATATTACCTAGGTTCCTTTGTCTAAATATTTTCTATTCGTCTAAGATTAGGTGGTCTTATTGGCGGGAACTCGAGAGGTGAATTTGAGTTTTTGTTTGATCCATTATAAAAAATGTGTAGTATTGCGTTTTGTGCTTTAATAGTGATAGTTTATTAAACTTCAGAGTGTATTTTGTGCGTAATGTTTGTGATAGTCAAATAAAAGCGTGCGTCTGCGTTTTTCGTGGGCTTTCAGGGAGTCCTCTTCTGTCCTCAGTAAACCCACTATCACTACTGAACGACTTTTGACTTACTTCGACGGGCTGGACATTGACAGGATACATTTTAGACTCCATATTGTTTACTACGTAGAAAACGTGACACTGGCAGAATGTGCTAATTGCACCATTATCATATATGAAAAGAAGGTGAAATTTCTTTCTTCGTTTAAAATATGTATTCATCTTTTTTATCTTCAAATACCTTTAAAAATACTGATGTCTAATTTAGAATTTCGCACATACATATATAATACAATTACTCTTCGTTTGCAAACATTAATTAGCTTCTGTGTGGTGTTATTCTCTATAGAAAATCAAGCTGCGCTAAAAGAAAATCAAAAAGTTCATAGATAAAAACACTTGACGCGTACGCGATAGTAATCTTTACGCGATAGTAATAAGTAGGTACTCTTTGTTATTTCAAAGAGCAGTTTAGTAAAACAATGTAGTGTTGTTTTGTGTTGTTTATTCATCCGCCATTTTTCACCGCAAACGAAGATTTTTTTTCATGAGTCCCTCACGCGCTCCTCATCTCTCACATTGACCACGACCCCCTCACTAGTTGCCGCGTCCAGTCGACTCAGTTTCGTCAGGTGGCTGATCACCTGTGCCTCACCTCTTGTTTTGACAGGTGTGTCAAATATTGTCATAGGATTACTAGGCGCACGCTGCCGCGCTGTTGCGAAACTGCGAATTGTCTTTGTTTTTTCCAAGGGTTGGCAATTATACTCGTATATATTCGAAAGTATTCAGTTTTAGTCTTCAGAAAATCAAAACACATTTTTATGAAGAGCCGTTAGCGAACATCTAA
Source organism: Sesia apiformis (assembly GCA_914767545.1). Classification (NCBI taxonomy): domain Eukaryota; kingdom Metazoa; phylum Arthropoda; class Insecta; order Lepidoptera; family Sesiidae; genus Sesia; species Sesia apiformis. The sequence goes on along the minus strand of OU611970.1, from coordinate 5,407,882 downwards.
AAAAACAGATAAATAAGTTTATTTATTTCCTTTAGTGCTACAAGTGCTACAATCCTTTGTGGATCTTGACCTAGTTCACTATTCTCCCTTAAATGCCTCTATTTCTTGCTTCCTTCCTCCATACGGTAAATTTTCTCATCTGTCTTAATATGTCCTCTTTAACACAATCGATCTATCTTTTTCTAGGTCTGCCCCTTGGTCTTTCACTATAGATAGATAAGTATACTTTATTGTATACCCAGACATACAGAAAGGAAAAACAAAAATACAAGTGAAAAATCTTTTCTTACGTAAACACTTGATTTTTTGGATTTTGGTTAATTTTTGGACTGATTCGATGACGGTTGACTCGGTTCTTTTTAACTTTTTTAAACTTAAATTTTTTGCTTTTTTAACCTGTGAAAGATCTGTAATAGACAATAGACAAAAAATAACAACGACGATATTAAGTAACCTTGTACGGAGTTGATACAGATGAGTGATACTATATTTAAGTATGTGCACATACTTGTAACTTAACAATGGGACAAAGGCGTGCCCTCATCGCCCCGCGAGGAATTCCTTCAAAACCTGGTAGGTTCCCATCAACATCCAGACAAAAACTGCCACAAAAAGGGACACCATCCGATTTTTATTTGATGGAATTCGGTCCTCATAAGTATGAAAGTCTGCCTCGCGCTGTGGCGCGTTCAAACGAACCGCGTCGGCAAAAATGTGCATAATTGACGACGATCCGGAGAAAAAACCCTTCAAAAAATCGACCTCTAAATGTTTCGAAAAAGTGCACAAATACAGGGTGTGACAACAGGGTTACTTTGGTAATTTATGAAGAGTTACTTCAAAATTTGGAAATTTAAAAGTCGATTATGTAGGTATTATTAGGTTCATGTAGGTACCTCGATATTTTATTTTATTTTTATTAAACTATTCTTAGAGGCAAGCCCATATATGCCATCACGTATCGGAAAGCGCAGTGTAGGTCGGAAATCGGGTGAGAAGAGCAGGAGACCGTATGAGGTTGCGGTACTTGGGAGAAGCCTATATCCAGCGGTGGAGATACCACAGGCTGATGGTATAGCATGGTATGTATTAATCAAACATGGCGTCTGGTTTTAGAGACGCATCTAGCAGGAAGTTTTTTGGCGATTGACTTCATGGCATTAGACCGTGACAGTAAAAGTTATGTCGCCCTACGTCGTTAGTGATCGACAGAATTTGTAAAAACGATTGCCACTGACGAGTCTGCAAGAACTACCAATTTGTATTAAGATATCACTTATATACAACTTATGCAACTTATACAAATCATACAAAGGTAACCATAGAACCGCTGGTGAAAGTTTTACAACTGTTAGGGCTCGATAAATAGTAAGATTTCGATCTGAATTGATGCTAGTCGTGTTTTAAAGAGCCTTGTTAAAAAGATCTGCATAGAACACAATTTAGAACAAGTCTGTCTTAAAGTTGTCTATTTATCTGGACCTTAGGTATTAAGGCTTACGGCCATGAATTACCATAAAACGTTTTACTTATATATGTTTTTGTTTTCATTTTCTCTTATAATTGTAATCAGTATTTTCGTGAAATAAAACCTACCAGACTGTATATAGGTGCATTTCTATATGGGATTGATTTATTCAAATCGAAAATCTTCTGATTGTGCCCCTCGCCGCGGGCCGGAGAATTATTTGTTTTTGAATAGCAATTATATTTTATTTTATTAAACGCATGATTTCTAAATAACTGAGGTTTCCGCGAAATTCGGCCGTTGCCGAGTTAGGAATTAAACGTTGCCTTTTAAGTATAGAATACTGACGATCTCTTATGGTTTCGTCCGACTTTAAAGGCTCACTTACACTTAGCATTCGGTTGTCTCGTATTCGGGAAAATGACCAATGTTAATATAGGATCGAAACGAATTCGTTTACACCTGTATTCGAGCAAGTGAAAAACCACTAGGTGTAATTGGTCTACGGTTTGAACAATGTTTCGCGTATTCGAATTCGGAAAAAATCATTGGAGTACCCGAATACAGGCTAACGACCAAATGTAATTGAGGCATAATGGTTTGGAAAAAAATATAAAAAAAACGAAAAATGTAATTGCGAAAGTATTAATACATATATGGATTTTTTTTTATAAAAATTATGACGATTCGAACCGTCGGTAACTGTCCATACAATATTATTGAATGTGGAATTATTGAATATTAAAAACGTCCAATATTAAAAACTACATAGACACTTATGAAATATTTCTACTTATCTACAATGTAGTTAATTATAAACTAAACATTCAGACAACATTCTATATACTAACAGACATACAAAATCAAGATTTTTTTGTATTTATCGATGTACCGCGTGCATGATTGCCGTATGATAATCGCGAGGATAATACGAGTATAATCGACAGCGAGATGCTTCTAACGAAATCACCCGAGTATCACGCGAAATATTACTGGGTTATCAATAAATATTAAAGCTTTACCTATTTATCACTTCACAGGCATCACCTATCATTATTGCGACAAGGAGTTCTCATCCTAGTTTCAAACGGTGTCTTTCAATTTGTCGTAATTCAATGATATACCTATATGTTCAAATGAAAATTTAAATGTAATTTAAATTTACCAAAGGTTAAACTTAGGTCTAATTATGGATTAAAAATGGTCACGTATGGGGTGCACAATTATATAATAATCTACCGTCTGATTTAAAACATGTGTCCTATGTTTAGTGTATTTAAGTCTATTTAAGTCTTAGTAATTAATATTACTAAAATTACAATTGATTTAAGTATTAGTTACTGTAATTTAAACGTTCATTGTGTTTATAGTCTGTAGCTTCAGGTTCATCGGACTTGTACGACTATTTATCTTTTATTATGTTAGCTTTTAAGTTGTCTCATAAATGACAATGTTTTAATGAGCATAAAGTTTCTTTGAACCTAAATGCAATGGTCATTAAATATATATATGTATCAAATTACAAGGAACCTCGAGGCATATTTAGACTAGTCAAGCATACCCAGCACCAGCTCCACCGGGTGTCGTAAAAGGCAACTAAAGGATAACAAAGCAGCTACCACAAGCTCTGAAGAACTACACTACCTCTAAAAGAGTGGACTCGCCAAGCCGCTTTGTTAGCGTGGCGTTTTAAGGCCACACATCCCTCATACGCGAGACAATGTGCACGATTAGGCCCATGATAAAAGAGTTGGTTACGGTTACCAGTATACGTTTGTGAATTTACGGAACACGCACGTAATTGTTTTCAAAATCTCAACTAGCCGGTTTCCTCAAGATGTTACTTACAATTTGTTAATCTATATATATAATAAAGTCGTAACAGAGCCATGTCATTTTATCGACAAAAATGTTAAAATGCTACGTTAAAACGTTAAAAATGTGGACCATATATCATGGATTTTTTTTAAATTTCTTTTTGTTAATAATGATTTTTACTATATACTCAGGTGAGAAGTCACAATTATGTAATTGAACCTTTTCAACTTAGCACTAATAAGGAAAATAAAAACATTTTATAGGAATGAAACAAAAAAAAGGCAGATTTAGTCAATTGTGCCTTTACTTTTTAACGTATTTTTAATGAGTTTTTTTTGTTTTATTATCTAATGATTTTAATTGCCTTTTTTTAATGAATATTCTTTTGTAACTATTTTTATAAATATTTTTTATAAGAAAAAAAAGCATTGTTTGTAAATAAGTAATATTAACCAGTAATGACAAAGGGCAAATGTAGTATAAAAGTAATGTAGTGTGTACGTAAAAACTAAGTGAAATACAGTTTCTAATAAAATGGTAAGATGCAACTATGTGATTGCAAACCATTCAATTTAAATACTCAGTTTATTGCCACAGCAAGCATACATTTAAAATTAGAAGCTTTAGATTGCAACAATGACACATTTACTGCAGCAAAAGGATGCGTCATCAAAAACGAAATCTGCTTTTTCATTTTCAAATATGTATTTGAATCTGTGTGTTATTTATGCCTTTCTTGTTTGAGGTGTCCTTTTAAACTATGCAAGTAAAAATATTATAAAAGTATGACAGATATTTTCTCTTTATTTTCTTAATTTCAAATATGTATTCAATTCGATTTTGATAAAAATTATACGATAGTTGTACCCTTTTCTCTTATGACGGCAGAGCTACGAGTAGCAATTTAATAAATCCGTACTCATATCAGTGCCATAATAGGATCGAGGATTGAATTCATAATCTGACATACGTAAGTCAAAGCTTTGAACCCATATACACCCAGTATTATAGTATGTACCAGTATTGTATATGTACCAGTACCCAGTATTGTATTATTGAACCCAGTATTATAGTTAATACTATATAGGCAAAGAAGTACTCAAAAATATAATATGCGTAACATCTGCCATCAAAAATAACATACCGTCAGATAAACAGCTAAAAATCGCACTCGCGGAAAAAAATGTCATCTGCATAACGACATCTGGTCATAATAAAAACATGGTATATGCAGATAACACAAAAAATACTTGCTGAAAAGCCTAAAGTACAAAAAATGTTTGAATAAAACTATGGGTTTTTTATTTCGCCAATTCCGTTTTTTATTTGCGGCATGTGCCAGGTTTCCGCTAGCTTAAGTGATATAAAAAACTTCCGTCGCTTTCTGATATCAATATTTACTTATTTTGCTCTATCTTTACGAATTTTTCTTAACAATTCTACTTTTGAGTACAAAACCTTCTTTTATGTAGTCAGCAAAATATATTTCACTTTAAGTACTATCTATATACTTTGAATAGTTACATAGAAAATAATTATTATGATATATACTGTAGGTAATAATAAAATTTCCTACGTATTACTTCGTTTCATGTACAAACAGCAAAATAGGTTTGCATGCAATTCAAATTGTTCACAGACCAGACGCTCAACCAACTGAGCTACTGAGCTGTGTGAATTAGTTACTTCGTCTATGTGTACGTGTGTTGTTGTACGTAGTGAGCAAGGCCTAAAAACTTATCTATTTTACCGTGTGTACATATACAATATTTTTAGAATTGTTTTAAGTTAACCTAGCATAAAAAGAAATAAACTTTCCCTTATACAATTATAATACAAAAGAAAAACTTTTATAAACCTGCATGTAGTCTGGCTATGCATCTGTTCCTAGACATCGCAATTCATCATTTGTCATTAGCCACATGTTTTTATTAAAAAAAACAGCTTCACTACATTTCACCAAAACACAAAAGATATAAAAAAGTTATCGAATGGCACTGGTGGTTAAAAAATGCGAGTGCACGAGGCACGAGCCATATTTTTTATATTTTTTTATATCTCCTTTTTTTATCCCACCTCTATGAGAGAATGTATTATTGTGAGCAATTGCTGATCAAATTGAGAAAACGGTCCTTGCAACAGCCCATAACAATTTCAGAAAAGCATAGATAAGACTTGAATAAGATAAGACTGGGATAGATAAGAGATTAAGCTGGGAGAAAAAATAATGAACTGTGAGAGTAAATATATCTATATGTATTTTAATTTTCAATTTGTCACTTTTACAGAATACTTTGGCTAATATGTAGTATCCTCCAACGATATACCACACTGTCATCATAGTCTTTCAGCAACAAACTTGAGTCACCCCGTGACCACGTCCACTGCAAAGTGTTCGAAACGTCGGGATATTAATAGTGTTAAATATACGCGATTTAAACCTTTCAAAGTTGTGTATAGTAATCGCGAAAACCTAAGAAAATATAACAAAATGTTTTGTTTTGTACATGATTATCATTGTAGATAAACTGTTTACAAAATCTATACATATAATAAAATCGTAACACAGCCGTGTCTGTAATTTTTTTTTTAAATAATCGTTACCGGTAAAGTACGAGTGATATAGAGTCCAAAACAACCTTTTTTTGGATTATCTGAACGCGCATCACGGATAGACAACTGGACGGATTTTAATGAAACTTGGCCTATGCCATGTAACTTATGTTCCGGGTTAACATTTAGTCTACATTTTATCCAAATAATTTATAAAATTATCATGGGAATCAGGCCAATCACACGTACATAATCTTAACGTCTACGCGCACGAAGTCTCGGGCACTGTCAGTCTTGTTAGTCGTATCCACATTAATATAATCATCATTCTCTATAAACCGCGGAAGTGCCCGCAATATGGCCACTTCTTCCTGTCTCCGCTTCCTTGCCAAATTGAACCTTTTTTACCGCCTTTTTTAATATTTTTTTTGAATATAGGAACAATTAAGATGGGCTGACGCATGGCTCGTGCCCAAGCCATCTGCGAACTTTTGCTTTTACGGAATATTCGCTTTTAATATCAACTAGAAGTCAGACCCGGTTTCACTCCGGCGCAAACTTAGAGCCCAAATCATACTTATTAGTAAAAATTACATTTTTTTTATTATTTATATTTTTTTGTAAATTATTACAAAAGACGGACTTAATGCTTTTAAGCATTACAAGCATTTACTTTTAAGTCAACCTTTGGGGTATGCAGGGGTACCACTTGAAGTGAAGTAACAAAAGAATTAGAGGTAAATATTAAAATATAATCGTAATGTATTAATATCTAAATAATATGACTATTATATTACATATGTATAATAAATACATACTAATACTTACATAAAATACATACAAACAAACATATAAAAGCAAATACCTTTTATATGTTGAAAATACATGTATATACTTATCTATAAACAAATATATCACATAAAAGGTGATTAAACAGAACATCTTGAACTTCAAAATTCTCAAAAATTATACATTACATCCTGACATGAAAGGTTTAGGAGTCGCACTTTAACAAAAAAAACTAGTGTGAATGTCGCCCGGTCGCTAAGATCGGGTTAGGTGTGCAAGTGTTTTCTGTTGACCATAAAAGGGATATTAATTCATTATAGTTTTAATTGAATCCCGTGCCATATAATTGTTAAAGACATCCCGAAGAATCTAGCACCCGCCTAGCAAACAACGTACTTTAATAATATTATGAGAACTGACTGTTTTAAAAAACAAAAATTGACTTCAAAAATGCGCTAAAAGTTTAAAATGCTCGTGCCTTTTAATTTTTTTAATGTCCACGTGTATTTACTATATCTATCTACTTATATGTTACGAATTCAGATGTCGTTATCAATCTACATATTATGACTTCTTGAAGTCGGTGCCAAAATAAAAGAATCACAGATATAAAAAGCTATATCTATACATATAATAAAACTGTAGAACCAGCGTGTGGGTATATTGAATATATTTACCAAAAACTGATTGGGGGCGATGAAGGAAGAGTATCAGTATACAAAAAGACGATTTTGAAAATTTTTATCCGTGTGTCTGTTTGTCTGTTCGAACACCCTAATCTCCAAAACTACTGAATGGATTTTTATTGGGTTTCCAGAGGTTAATTATAATTAAGTTTAGCTTGGAGCATCGAATAATCGAAACAACGACATCGACTGACGGAAAGAAAAGATATTCCAGTTTAGAGTTTAAAAACTAAAATTCCGCGCGTGCAAAGCGGGGGCACAGTTAGTATATTTATATGTCGTAATATTATGTAAGTACTCAGCAGCAGGAGCTGGTGTTCACATAATGATAACAACAATCATGGCATCATATCATTGTATCATGAAGAAACTCAGTAAGTTTCTTCGTGATATTTCAGTTGTCACTAACTCGGTGGTGAAGGAAAATGTCGTGAATTACGCCCGCGTGCATGAGAGATAAAAAAATTAGATAAATGTTATAACATTTGTTGCAATAGCTCAATTTCGTACTCTGTATTTTTAATATGTATTTTGATATCTGTATTCTAATTGTAATTCAATATTTATAACGTCTGTAACACATTACCCATCTACACGAAGAATAGTACTGGCTGGAAACTTTACGAGATGATAAAAATCTGAAATTCAAAAAATGGATAAATCCAAGAATTCTGTCAAAGAAAAACAAGAGTGAAAAATCTAAGGCGCTGCACGGATAGTTTTTGTTTGGAGAGCGACCAGTGAAGACGTTTTAGAAAAAGTCACACGCCTGTTCCGGGGGACTGAGCTATCCTGGACGTCACATCTGGGCCACTACTCTCGCCGGCCGCCGCAGCTCTGGTCCGTCGCCCTTTGGGCGCTGGTGCTCTACCGGGGCGCCGCTTCTTGCGCCTGGCCGCCATCGCCCTGTCCGACCGCTGTTTCCAGTCGGCGGTAGTGCCCGCTCTGCATCACTCTGGGCGTGCGCCCTGCTAAGCGCCGCCTCTCCTACACCGTCCGTGAGTTTTTAGTGCTCGTGATTTTGGTAACAGACATTTACAGACTTTAAGTATCGTACTAGGTTTCCTCTTTAATTTTGTAATAGGTTTTCTTTAAATTATAAAGAGCTATTGAAACAAACCTTACCTCTTTCCACTCTAGTAGAAGTAGATTACCCTCTTTTAATTAGATCTACTAGGGTAACACGACAATGTAAAAAAATACCAAACCATTTCTCACCAAAGATAGTATATAGCGTAGGCCAGGTAAGAGCCCGTGTGATAGCTTATAGTCTAAAACAACTATAGCCCAAACACGCCTAAACAAGATGAAACATGTGCATATTTTTTTAAACTTCCTTTTTTACTTTTGAGTCTGTTTGTCCACTAAACCAGCGTCCTAGGGACGCTCACTATTCATTCTGAGGGCATGTAAGTGTAACAAATTTATATAGTTTCACCGCTTCCTCAGTAAAGGAGTGACTGAGGATTAGAAAAAAAGTGCATTTCAAAGGGACGTTAAAAAATACTGATTTCAAAAATTCCATCCCTCAAAGTTATTAATTCTCCTCACTAATCACCTCGGGTTCGGGTTATGTTTTAGCTGGCGTAAAACACAAGCGTATTATATTTCTAATTTAAATCCAATACAAGAAGACTATACTACGGCCAAATGGCGTGGAACAATCGAATTGATAAAAAACAGTGCGATCTCGTGCCAGATAATTAAGGTTTTTGAGGAATCATTTTATTATAAAAAAAAGTTTCGCCTTACCTGGACTATCAAAATGTAGGATGTCTACAGGTTGATTGTGAAATTCTCCACTTTTATGATTAAAATTTATATAAATTTCATGCACATCACACATTTAGAAGAAATGGGTGCTACAATCAGCAAAATAAATATGTATGTCAAAATAATTGAACCGTCAATTGAAAGGAAATAATTCTAAAATTCAAGAACTGAGAAAACTGAAAATATTTATCCTATTCCCTCGCTGAACGTACGTACGTATCTCGGTAAGTGCTCGAAATATGCCAAAGCCCATTCCCATCCCATCCTATCCTATCGCTTCCCATTTTCCCATTCCTTTCTCTAAATGCATTCTGAAATCTCCAAAGCTAGGCAGCTGATGTTCATGGGTGATAGAATCCACTTACCACCAGGTGGATTATAATATGGTTTGCAACCTTCTTTCTATAAAAAAAACACGTCAATGCTCTTCTTCATGTCTCAGGATTTGATTCCAATCCCAACTGTTATAATTCCATTGATAATAATAATAATTATCTTAAACGCCTTAAAGACTTAAAGATCGTGCCTAATCGTGAGATGTGCAATCTCCGAAGCTACTATCGACTTCGGGTGATCGAATTCGTGGTAAAGTCGTGGCGAGTTCTCAGCTGCTGAACAATGGCAAGTGTCCAGCACCTCTGATTGAGAGACCGTATAGAAAGAGAACGAACTGCACGGAAAGTTCTTAGTGGCTGCGGTTCGAAGATCTTTCAGGAGAAACCGAGGCTTTTGCCTGTGCCATACAGGGTGAGGTGATGAAGACACGGAACTAATGGAGGTACATACTGAAGGCCATCCTTCACCGAGTACGTATGTCGAGCATGTGGCCATCCCGGTGAGTCACTCAGGCATGTCACCTCCAGTTGCTCGGCTCTTTCCAATACTAATTATTTGGCAGACATAACCAAGAGGCCAGAATTCTCCACCAACAGCTCGCCCTGAACTACGATATCTCAGAACAGAGACTGCTTTATTATAAGTACACACCGAAGCCGGTGCTCGAAAATGATCACGCAAAACTCTACTCAGATCGGCCCGTCAACACGGACAGGACTATTCTAGCAGATAGGCCTGACATCGTGTTGACGGTCCGAGCACAGTCTCGGGTGTTCTTAGTGGACATCACCGTCCCGCATGACTGTCCCGCATGACTAGGGCCTCGTGAAAACCGAAACCAAGAAAAGAAGAAAATTACTCGACCTGGAGCACGAGATCACCGATATGTGAGGCGTGATGTCGACTGAAATCATCTCAGTCGTCTTATCCGTAAACACGTTAATGTCCAGCAGCCTCGAGACAACCTGAGGCGGTTGGGGTTCCGTGGTGCTGCTCGATACCGCGCTTATCGTCCACCGGTTTCTCTTCCTGGGACCTGCCTAAACCCCAGCCAACTGTACTTCCGCCAGAGGTTATACCGCCGTCAATCATTTTGGCTCATTAAAGGAGAGGCGAGATAATTTAGAACCATATTTTAAATAATTATTATCTTTATTGTATAGACTAACAAAGTAATTTGCTGCACATCTACCTATAAAAACAGAAAACAATAGGCGGTCTGTTCGCAATTTTGCAATCTCTCCCAGATAACCTGCGACAGGGGAATGAGATTTGGAAAACATTAAAAAATATATAATTATGATCTTTTAATCGTAACAATCGTATCGATACCATAAAAAGAACAGCCTATATAACATTACACGTCACATACGTGCAGCGAATCTATCCGATAGCGAGGAGGTTCCTAAAAAACAACCGACCCGAGACTTTTTTATGCCTATCAAAAGAAATTCCCATAAAAAATACGATTTTGCAGATGTTGATTTTATAAATTTCTTGCACGTGTTTTAGAGTTTTTTCTCCACAGTCGGGTATGCGGTCTCGCTGGTTATGAAATTGTCTAAAATGTTAGAAATAGCCTTAATTAGATATTGTGAACATTAGTTCCAGCTGTCAAGTTCGCTAATGATTTTTTAGAAAAACTGCACTTAATTTGTTCTTTTGAACTTTACTATGTGTTATTTGTTTTTTAGAATGATATAGGTATGTGATATAGGTAGTATTTAAAATGAAGTAAATAAAAACAGAGTATTTCAAAGACTAACTAAAATAGTACTATAAAAAACAGGTAACAAACATAAATTAAAATTAAATAGGTAATACAAAACAAATAAATAGATAAAGTAGTTACAGCGAAGAAAATATTTTAAGAGAGAGTCAGTAGTGACATCTAACGGCAAAAAGCTGAAACTTATACGAATTCGCAAAATCACAGATGGCGCTGATCCTGTTAATCAATCAATATTAGTTTGAATAAAAAAGTAGAGATGGAACTGATATCAATTACTATTGTATAGATATTTTTGTTTTGTGTCTATCACACTTCCAGTATATGGAAATATTGTTTATAATTTATTTATTAGTCTTTATGCAGGTTTTTGTCATTGGAAAGTACAAATATTACCACATTATTTTTTCAGACTGAAATATTAGGAGATTTTTCTGTAATTTTATTTGTTTTCTATTTTCAAATGAGCTACCATATATATATATATATATATATATATATATATATATATGTGTGTGTGTGTGTGTGTGTGTGTATACATATTCATTACCATTCATTTTTATTACTGATTTGTTAGGAATGTCGCACTTTCAGTTAGTTTCTTAGGAACAGTAGATTTCCTTCCTCCCATATAGAAATTGAATCGACATCAAAATGTTCGATTTCGATTGTATTTTATTAATTTTCCTCGTATGATATCGATTGTATTCTATTATTATTGCGGTATTACTGCCACTTTATGTGATTTAAAATTGATTTTTTTTTTGTTGTCATAAAACCGATTTAAATAAACTGCAGTTTTTCATAAACACATAGGTACGTTTAAACACATTAAACACTGTAGTTAGGGACACCCTTTTAGAGCCTCGTGAGAAAACTCACCGTGTAGAAAGCTGGTAGTGGATGAGCAGACAGGCTATGATAAATGGATATTGTCACCCATTGACATATGTGAATATATATATATAACGTTATATTGGAATGTGTAACAGTATAATTATCGAGAAATAATTAAAGGAGTAGCAGAAAATACTGAATGCGCAGTAAATCGATCACTGTAAATTTAAAGATGGTTAGGTTTAAGTTCTCTAGTAGTCACCAAGTCGACGCTTAGTATATTCTTAGTATATTAAAAGTATTTACTTCAGTTATTAAAAAAAATGTTGTTTTATTGATCATTTAATATATTTTTTCGCGGCTCGTTTAAATACAAGCCTTAATTAACTACAGTTTGCAAATGAAATAAATAAATAAATATCAAAACTATGTTAAACCATATGAAAATAAATTTATTTACTTTTTAGGATTTTTTGATACATTTCGATATAGAGTTCATTGAATTCCTGATGTCTTTTACAATAAAACTCTTCAGTGGTCACACACACAGGCTCATCACCATTAAACTTCACACTATTATACTCGATACCGAATGATTTTACTTCATTTAGATGTTGATTTAGACACGCACACTGCCAGGGATTCTGGTTGAAGTAGAATTTCTTCAGTTTAACCCCCGAGTTCCTTAACTCCAAACAGAAATTGTCTTGCAAATAAGTAAACTTATTCGTTCCCAAATTCAGATTTTTCAACAGCACAGCCCCTCGAAAAGCGTTAACAGGCACATTCTCAATAGCATTGTGAGAGAGATCTATATTTCCTAAATAAGGAATATTTTTGAATAGCGTATCTGGGAGTTCCTTCAACCTATTGTTTCTTAATGTAAACACTTTTATATTCTTTAGAGGTTTAAAAATATCAGCGTTAATAGTTTCAATTACATTTTCCGCCAAATTGAGTATTCCCAAGTTTTCTAAGTTGGCAAATGTATTCGCGTTGTCAAGTTTACTGATTTGATTTGAAGCAATATTAAGATGCTTTAAAGTTTTTAGATTAGATCTCATTGCAAACGCTGGTACTTCAGTTAACGAACAACCATTAAGGTTTAATAATTCTAACATGACCAAAGCATATAGAAGATTGGGTTCACTTCCCTCCATGTTGTTTCTTGAGAAATCCAGAATTTGAATCTTCTGACTGCCATCAAATATATAAGGGTTTAAATTAGCTCCCACTAAAAAATTGTTTGATAAATCTAAATGTCTCAACTTCTTCAGTGGATCAAAAAGTCCCTGCTGAATAGTGTTTAGCATGTTCGCTTTCAAATCTAACACTTCTAGATTAGGTGTCTGGTCAAAAAGTCCCAGTGAGAAATTTGTTAAGAAATTATGTGATAGGTTTAAATGCGTCACTTTCTTTGCTCCATCAAAAACACCAAGTTTGAGCGTCGGTATTTTGTTTTGGGAAATATCTATGGATTTAAGTGAGAATAATCCTTTAAAAGACTCCAAGCCAACGTCAGATATTCTACAAGCTCTTAAGGAAATTGTGACAGTGTTGTTATTATCCGACACTAGGCCTGTATTAAGAATATAGTCCTCTTCACCGGGGGTACATATTATATTCCCTCCGTTGTCAGAAACGCAGATAGGTCGTGCTTCAACTATAAGTACAATTGCTGAGATTGTGACGAAAGTCAACCACTTCCGTAAAGCCATCTCTGAAATAAACAGATAAAGCATGATATAAATAATGAAGATAAATGTATGTGAAACATATTTCAAAACATTCATTATAATTATTTAACTGAAAACTTATTTCAATACCGAAATCGACAGGTTTTACCGAATCGTGACTCAAAATGAGTATAATATCTATTAGTTGAACAATGAAATTATACATTAAGACAAACCATGGTTTACCTAGTGGACTATGACTCAGATACAGAGTGAATCAAGACTCAAGTAGGTATAAGAACAAAATGTCTGACTTCTCCTTCATGTTCATTTAAGTTCGTTGCTCTTAATCGTATTTCAATATTTTGCTACCGTTGCCTTAGGTCTCCAACCAATAACTATAGTTATACATTCTTAATTATAACATTTAACATTAGACAAAACCAATCACATTGATTTTGGACATTTTTAGAATCATTATATCGAAGCGATATCCAAATGTGTACCATATCCTTTTACCCAATAAATGCTGCTGAAATTATTTAAAATTATTAAAAGATATTTCTACAGAGTCTGAAATGGCATTTGCTAAATAAGGATAAATGGTTTTAATCACTATTTAAGTTACGATGAATGAGGTTACTTCTTAAGTTAAAGCAAAAACAACACTATCACACTCTATTTATAGCATTAACTTACCTTATCAAAGATGATATAACCAAACCAGTCTTCTTGACTTTTAAAATTTGACCAGAAAATAACATAGTTTCGTGGAATTCAAGACCTCAAACACCACATGTCTATTAAAACTAAAACAATTTAAATCTTAGCAACTTAAAAACGTCCCAAAAACGCAATTAGTATTACAAATTGAACTAAAACAAAAATATAATAAGTATTGCGAGCGCATACAATGCGCAAGTGAGTCGATGGCCAGTTATTACGATAATGAATACATTTGCACAGTCATCCCCACAGACGAGGTTCCCACTATAGTAATTTATATTGAGGTATAGTATGTTACGTTGCGGTCGGTTGTATCTTACGCATAACTTACGTCTTATGCGTCGCTGATATCCTGGTAGTTCGCTTTAATGATATTTTTCCTTGTTTTAATTAATCTGTAAAATATATTTTTTCAAATACATACCGCAAATCGTAAAACTGCAACTGGGGGTTTTCTACGACTCTGCGACATGGGCTTCTTCAAGAAAGCATAGACAGGTAGTTAGGCACTCTTTATTGTACACCAAAACATACAAAAATACATAAAATACAGGTGTATTTTGTATTTTGTAATTACCTAATTATAAGTACAACTGGCGGCGTTGTTGCTAAAGCAATTTCTTCCATGCAACCTTTGGGTGATAAGAGGAAGTCTGAATAGAGATAGATGTTGCATTAAAAGAAACAATTCCTGAATAAACATGTGACCCGCCCGTCTGCCATCTCTATTATAAAAAAAGTTTTAAAAGATGTAGGAACCGAAATCTACAAGCCTGTAACAGTACTCTTTGCCAGCATTTTCTCTTGGTGTTCTCTTTGCATATAAATTCCTCGGAACTATTCAATGTCGGCATACAACGCCCCACTGTAGGGCACAGACCAACTCTCGTTGGTTTAGGAACTGACCTCTCAAAGTGTTGGTCAATCTAGCGTTCGCACAAATACAAACTCCTTTGCACCTCTTATGAATTTATTCAATAAGCGGTTATGAAGCATCAATCGCTAATATAAATCTGTAAAACAAGTCTATTCATTCCGTTAGAACAAGGCAAAATAAGTTTGTAATCGTGGGAACGGTCGGTTGGCTAACGCTGTAGGCCTATCGGACACAGGATGTCGTGTAATTGCACGACCAGACATCGTGTTATCACTTTCAAGCAATTCCAGCTTCTTTCGAGCTACTAGTGTTCCCTAGAGTTCGAAAAGCGATTCTGAGATTACGATTTTACCGGTATTCTAAATTTCAATCCGATTCAAACATCGAACGTCTAACCCCCTGACTCATTTGTCATTAATTGTTTGGTCAATGAGTGCTCCTTTACACTCCGCAAAAGGAGTGTAGGATCTTTAGTGTGTATTTATTGATTCAATATGTTTTACAAAAAATGAACTCTAACGCTTGTTCACATAATACCTACACTGTATTTCACACAATACCTACACTGTATTATCTCCGCGCTCATAAATACTAATAATCGATAGGCGTTATTAATAACTAGATATTTTTGAGAACAGTTCAACTCACCGCATTCACCGCTAAAAAAAACCCCTTTTGTTGTAACACCTCGCTTTCAGAGCATACCTCTTAAGATCTTGGAGAGTATCGGGATCCTTGGTATCGACATCTCCAGCAAAGTCGAATTCAGGGGTCATCTGGAAAATAAGGCCAAAATGGCCTCCAAAAAGCTCGGTGTGCTGAACAGAGCGAAGCGGTACTTCAAACCTGGGCAACTCCTTATGCTTTACAAAGCTCAGGTGAGGCCCCATATGGAGTACTGCTCTCATCTCTGGGCCGGCGCACCGAAATACCAATTGGACCCATTTGACTCCATCCAACGACGTGCTGTTCGTATTGTCGACGATCCCACTCTCACGGGCGGTTTAGAATCCCTCAGCATTCGGAGAGACGTTGCGTCTCTCTGTGTGTTCTACCGCCTGTACAATGGGGAATGCTCTGAAGAATTGTTTAATATAATTCCCACCTCGGGTTTCTACAACCGCACCTCCCGTCACAGAAGTGCGGTCCATCCGCATTTCCTCGATACGGAGGTGTCGCGCACTGTTCGGTCCAAAAATTATTTTATACCGCGAACCCGTAGGTTGTGGAACGAACTGCCTCAAGAGGTCTTTCCATTGAGCTACGATATGGGGTTCTTCAAGAGAGCTGTGAATAGGATTTTGCAAGGTCGGCGGCGCACCCGCATACCCCCTGGTGTTGCAGGTGCCCATGGGCGGCGGTAACACTTATCACCACGTGGGACCGCTTGCTCGTCCGCCCACTAATCTATAATAAAAAAAAAAAAAAAAAAAAACTGCAGGACACAGGCATCCCCTAGTTAATTACTAGAGGTTTGCGGGCCGTAATTCACCACGCGGGCCCTGTGCGGATTTATGGTTAATACAAAGCCTCCGGGTTTTTTATTTTTACGATATTTTCCTTCACGCTATTCCTCGTATTTTTTATTTATTTATTTAACAATTTAATGTACACACACAACATGAAACGAATAAAAAGGAAGAGAAGGAAAAGATGTATAATTTGTATAATTAATAGTACAATAATATTAGCAAAATAAATAAATGTATATTTATATACATATATATACAATACATATAATCTAAATAATAAATACTATGCATATAAAATATATACATAATTATTACAATATATATCGCAATTATTTCTGTCAAGCTAGTGATAATTTTAAAACATTCATTCTTATACGAATGAGAGTCGAGAATAGATTACCTTTGCGTATGCTTTTCTCCTTCCTTCATTCTACCGCCGTCATGTCATTATACCAGTATGTTTCCTCCCCTGAAGTTTGGTTGGTAGACAATCCCACGTGCCCGTTCATTGTGCTTTGTGCAATAAAATGTTAAACAAATAAATATCCCTACGCTATCACTGTTTTTAATGGTTGATAATAAAATCCGAGCGCTGTAAAGCTATCTTGAAATCTCTCTTTGCTTTCTCATGTAGCTTTCTGCATCCTTTCTTGTAAACCTCTATCTAATGAACTAAACTCATATTTAAATTGTAAATTGAAACGTAAAAAGTACCTTATCTACTCTGATTTAGTTACAAAAAATCCATTCTTAGTAATATGACTCTCAAAAAACACCTACTATATATTTTTTTAATTATCGACAATATCGAAACCTAGTTTTTGTGGACCAGAAGGCGGATGGAGCAAGATTGAGAGACGTACGTGACGCGTACTGAAGGCATTGGTGCCAGGACATAGCTCCACTGACAGCGGTTGCATTAATAAAATTAAAAAGAACCAAAATTCCTAGGACAAACGTTATAAAATTCAATGCTGTATTTGCAATGCTCTATTTAAACGAATTACAAAAGGCTTAGGCCATGTTTTCCATAAATTTATGTACTTGTTTTTTCCATGGCGAATATACTGAAGTAATTAATTTCCTTTAAGTAAAACAATGTCCTTGGATATAATATAATACTAACGTATTAAATCAATGTAGGTACTCAACAATCGTGCATAATTATATTGAATCATTATATCGATGGCTCCATCGAATAAAGGTGCAACCGAAAAACATTAACTTTGCAGGAAAAAATAAAGCGTGAAAACGTTGAGTAAGGCTGAACCAGTTTGAAATAACGTCAATTATTTTAAAGCAAAAAATTTGTCGCTCATCATAAGCCATTTTGAATTTTGAAAAATTCAAATATGATGTTTTACCGCTTGCGGCATCAAAACGAATCAAACTTCACCCATTTATCAAAATCTGTCAGGGAATAAAGAAACGAAGATATATATATAATGGTGAATAGACATATCCCTCCTTTGTGTGCCGCAGTCGGGTAAAAAGAATTTGGAATATAAAGTCACTTATTTAACTTTCCAGCAAACTTATTAATTAGATACGTGTTTATGAAAAATGCATGATTACGTTTTCACAAACAATATCACAAATACACAAAATCGTAGACGCCGAAAGGCCTCTCTAAAATGCATTGTTTCATTTTAAGGGTGTAGATTGTTGGCCTGAGATCTCGATTTCGAGCGACCGCAGCGCCAAAGTTTAATGTAACATCCGACGGGGCGGATGAATGACCTAGAGAGCGCGATTTTCAAAATGTTTTGCAACAAACGTTCCACGTTGAGAAATTGTTATTGAACTTGAATATTTACAGCATAACAATAACGTTGAATTTTTGGAAACTAGCTGTTGATTCTTTTTAATAGATTAATAAGAGTAGTTGAGACACAATTTTTATGTTTTTCTATCATTTGACATCTGACATTTTTGTATTCTACTTACCTAAAATTCCAACTATTTATTTATTTGTAATTTCACTACCAAAATTTATTCTAATTCGTAAAATATTCATTCAATAAAATAATTGCAAATTCAGTAGGAAGTGTGTTTATCTCTACGCAAGGAAATGTGCCTATTGCGTAAACTCAAATACTTACTTTTTGTTTACGATCACCTCGTCGATATCTAAAAAAAATCCTAGGGTTTTAAAAAAAATGTCAATAAATGAAACACAAGTATAAAAATGATTTATTTACTACACAATAACAAATATGAGTCGCCATTACTCGCTATCTCAAAAGCGTGCTAGGGTTGTACAAAAATTAGTAAATAATTCATTTATTTACTAATTTTAACAGAAGTTTGTAAATTATTAATATACTAATTAAAAGTATGTAATTAAACAATAACGAAATATGAGTTCAAAATTCTAATGGTTTTTCATTCGATTACGGATCAAGTTCTGATTTCTGCTAATTTGATGATAAAATCAATGGCTATCACAAAACCTATCAGAATGAAAACGTTACCAGCTGCCCGATTCGCGTAAGTAATAAAAACCGTAGCGCAGTGACGTCACTTCGTTTTTTGCAAATTTAGCCCTTTTAACCGACTTAAAAAAAGGAGAATTCTCAATTCGCTGTATTTTTGAACCAATTTTTATGATTCTTTACACCAGGTAACTCAGAAATTGTATAGTAATTGAGCTATTGGAAGATTTATGACAATCCAAGACTAGATAAGTAAGTGCGTTTAAAACAGAAAACCAAAAGGCGATTTCTAAGTTCCTAAGTTAAAACGACTTTTGGACTGGCGTGTTTACGTGAATCGACTGGCTGGGTAGTTAAGTTACCTGTATCTTTCAAAATCATTAGGCGTTCTTCTCTTTCATAACACGTAAAGCTCTTTCTTTCCTCTCTTTCATAGCCTCTATGATACTGGGCGCGTCACGAATGGGCATACTTCGTGACTGCCGAGGATCAACTAATTCTGGAAGTAGGCAATCGTAATAAAACCTAACTAATTTCATCTCCATTTTCTCCTCCCAAAATTTGTCGTCCTTTTCTATAATATAAACTTTCATAGGTACAGTAGCACCAAACCAGATGCCAAGCATGCAAACGTTTCTTTTAGTAATATGTACCTGTCCCTGAATTTGGAAATACCAGTTATGATTTTTATTTATGACATAACCCTTGGAAGCCTTGTCCTTAACCCAAAAGGTATGTTTGGCCATTGCTTCATCAAGAGTCATGCCAGCTAAAGAATGTGGGCACTTAATTTCAATTAAACCGTTTGCATAAATGCCATCTGGTGTAGTACCAAGAAATTCATATTGATCGTCGACGAACAAACCGCAACCTTGTATACTAATATTCTCTTGAATTTCTAACTGTTTAATTGCGGTTTCTTCGTTTTCGATACCGTACCGTACAGCAGGCAAACTGGAGATATTACTACCATAAACGATTTTACGAACAAGAACAGCACAACTTGTGCTCTCTCGTTTTTTACAAACTTCCCCGAACGATGATGAGGTTAGTAATTTTCTCCTTGTACTCATCCACTCAGAACTACTTCTTTGCAAATGGGTCGACCTTTCAAGCTCCTCTCTTTCAGCACAAGACAACTTTAAATCGGCTAAAAAAGATGACTTGGCTTTCTCATATAATTCTGGACTCAGATCAGGTTTTTCGCAGTTTGGTCCATAGTGAGCGTCTTTCGATACAGCGCTGTGGCTCTTTTTCAATCTTAATTTAGGTTTAGCAATTAAACGGATTCTACGATTACAATTTTCCACTTTCGCGATCAAAGGATTAGGACTAGATTTAAATATTACTTCATGAGTTTTACTATGAATCGATCCTGTATTAAAAGACACAACAGCAGCTGCGCATCGGCCCGCATAAGAACCACGGGAAGAATAATTTACACGCTTACCCCCTACTAATTTGGCAATCACTGCGTTAAAACTTTCAACTATATTACTTGTACAATTATGAATTAAACTTCTAGAATGATATGACAGTCTTTTACTTAAAATGTGTACCGCGTCCATTAATCCGCATCCAACAATTGCTGGAAGCAACCCAACAGGTTCTATTCGACGAGTATCAGGTCTACAGAAATACTCCTTGCAATATTGGTGATTACCAAATACGTGTTGTGGACCATTTAGGATATCTTCACTAAGATTTTTTATTTTTTCTTCGAGTGACT
Source organism: Sesia apiformis (assembly GCA_914767545.1). Taxonomy (NCBI): domain Eukaryota; kingdom Metazoa; phylum Arthropoda; class Insecta; order Lepidoptera; family Sesiidae; genus Sesia; species Sesia apiformis. The sequence goes on along the minus strand of OU611970.1, from coordinate 5,386,978 downwards.
GATTTTGATCGCCCCAATATTTAATAGCGCATTTTACACCCGTTCTTAAACGCAAATACCTTTCTTTTAGGAATTTCCGCAATTCGCAAGGATACTTAGTGTCTTTCGACAGTTTCTCCAAGCTATTGCAGTAGTTTCGTAAAAGATGATTTTTGCATTCAATTTTCTCTACTGTTAAATTACCGTACGGTCGCGAATCTAATATTTTTTTATAAGTACTGGAATCGCCGTCTGCTACAAATTTATTATAAATTACACCGTGATCAACAATGGAACGTTTAAACCCCTCAACTATTATGGTCGATTCCATACCGGTAGATGATCCCGAATAATTCTTGAAACAACGGTGTTCCGAGGGCTGACTGTTCGTTCTTTGCGGCTCGTGCACAAACTACGCAGTATTTATTTTTAACTCCAAAAAACAATACTTTATTAGTTTTAATGCCAATTATCGCAGCTGCGCCGGACAAGGCGGAAAAATTCTTACCATAAGATCTCTTGCTCCAACAACCGTCAACAGCAACAGATATTAATGGTGTACCATTTTTATCAACACTACCTATAGACACTGCGTACTCCGCTTCTTCCTTGACAGCTTCTGCCATGGAATGTGCTGCTGTCTTTTCCCACCAATCGCAAACCGTATTATTAATTTCATTGTATAATGATGGTGACATGATTGGTAGGGCTACTGCGGCAGTTAATGTTTTTAACTGATAGTAGCTCCCACCAGATGATATGATACCAGATACAATTTGATGATTCACTTCCATTCTATCTTCTTTCTTTTCAATCAAACACACAGTAAATTTCATACTACACATACTACATTTCATGATGAGTTTTGAGTCCAGACCAACTTTTACTTCACCTATTATACTGAGGTAACTTAACTTACAATCCATTGGACCGTGGTCCCCTATGGCCTGAAGAGCTTTAAAAAAAAAAGAAACGTCTACAACTCTACGCCCAACTTCCATTTCATCCACCTTTCCCTCTTGGTCGTTTTCAATAACTAGTTCCTGTAAAGAAAGATAATGGCTTGATTTTTTTTATAAAAAATAATTAAAAATTTAAAAAAATGCAAAAGAATTAATACAATATTAGGTTCCTGATGAATAGAAATTATAATTTCTTTACGCATTAGGTATTGTTTTTTTATGACGTCACCTATTTGAACGTAAATTTTCTTTTGAGAAAGTAATTGAGAAGTATTTCGGTACTAAGGTGTTTGTCTCTCGATGAAAATAATAAATATTGCAAGAAAAATCTATAGGTAGGTATTGAGATTTTGTCTTCGCCCATCACTAACTAAGTAGTTTGTTTATTTATGTAACAAGTCTACAAGAATTACGTATAACAACTTACCTCTATACAGCGCGTAGCATTGTTGCTCAGAGTCTCGGCCCCAAGGTTTTCTTTATTTTCAATACTGGAAATATTATTCATCAATATTATCCACTTTTTATTTATTTTGTACAACCCTAAGCCAGACGCTAGGCGCCTCGCGTCTGTTTGGCGGTATAGGTATGTCGACAAAGTTGCGCTGTCGCCTACCTACTTCCACAATTTGATATTTAGACAATACTAGCCGACCCGGCGAACTCCGTATCGCCTTTTTTTTTTTTAAAAATCCTATTATTTTGATATTACATACAGATACTTCAATTTTATTTATCAGTATAGATATAGATAATACAAACCAATATTTACATGTTATTGTAGGTATATGTCTGAATCGGGCGATCTAAATCATATGACATATTGTATTAGCTTTGTAATGTACCCTGTTCAAATGCGATAATAAATAAGTAGGGAGGAACTTACATTTTATTCCGAGATCTTTTGGCTTTCATATTTTTATAATGCGTACAAAACTTTCTTTTCCCTGGCATGCCACTCAAATTCAATCAGTCCTGCGAAAAAAATAGCCTATGTTACTCAGTGATAATGTAGCTTTCGAATGATAAAAGAATTATTAAAATCAGTCCAGTACTTTTTGAGTTTATTCGTTACATACAAAAATCCAAATCTTTCCTCTTTATAATACCTATTAGTGTAGATATTGTATTTTTTACGATTTATATCTAGTTCCATCATGGTTTTCTTTCAGACATTCATTATATCGATACTTTCTACTAACTGAAAATAAATTAATTATAAAAATGTTATACTTACAGTTTTTTACAAAAAACACAAATTCACAATACGTAATTCTGCTGTCTGCAGCCGACAAGCGTGGTGTCGCGTTCACTTACAGAAAGGAACTGCCGCTGCAGACCACCGAGATTGCACGAATGAAACGAACGTTTTATCCCATACATTTGTGTATGAAAAATTTACCTTAAAATATATCTAGATTTTAGGGCTTTAAAAGAGGAAGTCTTTGTTTGTAAAGGTATAAAAAGAAGTATACAGCTATACTTATTGGTTTCTTCAGTGTTCAAAAAGTGTTTCTTTTTATCAATTTGTGTTGATTTATGGGGTTAAATCTGAAAAATACGAAGTCATGTTTTTGCATTTTTACTCAATTTTGTGCGTTTGTTGACGTTTATTATATAACAACTATTAGGTTTAAGAGTTTAATATAAGCATGAACATACTTATTGGTCTTTGATTGTAATATATACAAATTATCATTGATATCAATCATATGTAAATAGGTTAAATATGAAAAATCGTAACACTCTTTTCGGTGATTTTCACGATCTACACCCTTAACACGTTTATTCGCGTTTTAAAATACGGTCAGTGCTTTTACGAAGTATTACAAGAATATTCGTGTGACTTTTATGTGATGTCAAATGCGTTTCCCTAGAATAAAGATTTGAACTGAAATTATTTAAAAAAATGAAGAACGTTAAACTTTTCTAAAAATCAGGGGTATGCCTCATTTCTTTCTAAATGTGTAAACCCGCTTACACGTTTATTCGGTGTGGTCATCGATAATGTAACACTATTAAAATTATAAACATAATATGGTTTTTACCATTATACAAATTAATGATAAAAACAGAGTTATTAAATAATTACTTTTCCTGAATATATTACACATAAGATTATTTGCGTGCTAAACATAGTTCCGGCAAACTAAATTAAAATATTGCTGGTATACCTACTAAAGATTTTGTTAAATAATTATCGAGTTTTGTTAACTACATCAAAAACTCTCTTCAAACATATTTTGCTGTATTACAACAATTATTTGTTGGTCTTAAGAATTTCAAAGGTGTTTCTTGAGTGTTATTAATAATATTTGTTTCTCAAAAGCTTTACAAAAAATTCGAGCTATATAACCGGTAAGTTTTATTATCTTCAGTTGCTTTTATTTCACAAAATCTACAAATATCGAAAATTTTAGCTCGCATAGTTATTGCATTGACATAAAGACGAAATTGAAAACAAAAATGTTAAGCTTGACTTGCTGTCTTCTATACGTACACACTGCACATAGTATAACTAATTTGACGCGTGCTGACCAATAGATGGGATAATATTACTCTAGATAATTTATTTACTTACTTTTCCTTCTTCGTTGTGATCCGATCTCTGTCTCGCAATAACTACACGAAAGGGACGAAGGTACGAGTACTTCGTTACTAGCTAAGTACTGCGATCTGTAGGGATAAGTAATTTCATTTATGTTGCAGAATCTAGGCAATGCACACGCCTTGCATGGCTGCAGTTTTTATTTATAGATCATTCTCGTAAATATATCATTTTGGGTTATTCAGTTTGAATTTGATAGACCTAATTGTGATGTGGTTGCGTATTTCTTGTGATGTTGCCAATTTAAGTTTGCATGTGTAAGGTCAAAGCAAAATTGACTTTGTATTGATAAGGATAACGTATCTTGTACCGGTAAGTCTTCAAGCGTATATTTATTGTAGTATAATCTTTATTTATTCTTTGTCTACAATTGTATGTAACTTTATAATTCAATAGCACATCTTATTATGTTAACAACATTTATTACTTTACTTCGGCTTAAATATTCCAAGGACATGGACCGGTTGCAAGACTGAGTGCACTGTTGCAAGTCCCTTTTTACTTACATGCTATTAATAGATGCGTCTATCTACAATTTATAGCATTAATCTATAGATTATAGAGTAGTCGGTTTTTAATCTACTTTATGTAAGACCTGTTATCGGGTAAACACTTGAAAATGATTTCATATATATTTCATTCATATATTCATTCATATTCATATTTCATTCATATATTTCAGAATTTCATTACTAATTGCTTGATTTTCTAATTTTCAACATTAATATCAATATAATATATGGAAATGAACTTAAACATATTGGTAACATTGTACAAATTTAGTCCATGTGGTAGGAACACACACACGGATGTGTTATGTAAGACAGTGACCAGCCTTGGGGACACCTGTACCTAATGTCGAACAGATAGGTCGATAGGTCTGTTTAAATGGGTCTTTATGTAATTTAAAGTCTGCACAAGAATCCCAGAATTCCATCACAAAAAGGGGTAAAAATGTATTCGATGGATTTAGACATACCTTAACTACTATCAGGTCGTGCGGTGTGGCCACCACACCATCTCTTCCCGTGGGTGTCGTGTCGTGGCGACTAAGCCATAAAGCTGCTACCACAAGCCCCAAGGAACTACACCACCTCTAAAAGAGTGTACCCGCCAACTCGCTTGCGCAGTGTGACATTTTACAGCCATATATTCCATGTCTATGAAATTGACAAAGTCAATTTCAATGAAAAACTTTGCATTTTCTGCAAGTGTGTAAGCAAAAATTTACAGTTGAAAGAACTACACGAAACTACTCTTTTTTGCCTAAAATATGTGTAGACCCCCTGGGTCAAGATATGTTCTAAGTAAATCAAGTGAATTTCTTTGAATTTGAACGAGTGAAATCGATCAAAGTTTTCTTTCATATAGAAACAATCGAATTTTTTGCAATTGTATAAATATCTCTGTGGAAGAATATGTGATCCGTGTCACTTTGACGCACTTGGAAAGACGGGCTTACATGTTATCCTTATCTAAAGGCATTCAGATAAATCCGCGAGGAATATATAACGAAATAATTAGTTATATAACTAGTTATTTTACAATCAGAGTATAATACACATGCCTACGTGTGATTAATAAAGTAATTAGTGCAGTATTTCCTCAATAAAGATTGTCTTATATATATATATATATATATATATATATATATATATATATATATACGTTACCAGCAGAATCCACATTTTGAATTGGAGTAGATATAAAAACTCATTACATGTAGATAATATCTACATGTAATCGATTCCAGAAGCTTATTGATCAACTTAGAATAACACTATTAAAAAGCTATTATATCGTCAACTGGTTTTAAAACATTACTTTAAAATAGAATATCAGAACATTCCTTTTAAGATCTCCGAGAGTTTTGGATTCCTTGGTGTCGGTATTTAGAGCAAAGTCGGGTTTCGGGAGTCATCTAGAGAGAAACATAAAACATGCCCGTAAAAAGCTCGGTATGCTAAACAGGGCGAAGCAGTACTTCACTGCAGTACCGGGGCAATGCTTGTCGCTTTATACAGCTCAAGTAGACCCCACATGGAGTACTACTCACGCCTTTGAGTCGGTGCACCAAAATACACGCTGGAGCCTTTTGACTTCGTCCAACGACGTGCTGTCCGAATTGTCGACGACTTAGTCTCACAGGTGGTTTAGAAACGCTCAGCATCTGAAGAGATGTTGCGTCTCTCTGCGTTTTCTAACGCCTGTATAATGGGGAATGTTCTGATGAACTATTGAATTTGATGCCAACTTCGGGTTTTACCATCGCATTGTTCGTCATCGTCGTGAGGTTCACCCGCACTTCCTTAACATAGAGTCGCTGCGTACAGTGCGCTCAAAAATACACTTTATACCGCAAACGCGAAAGTTGTGGAATGAACTGCTAGCTGCCAGCTACGATATGGGGCTCTTCAAGAGAGCTGTAAATAGGATTCTGCAAGGTTCATACTTTTTCAGTTTAAAGTTAATCGTTTTCATACTGATTAAATTAACGATTTCAACATTAATATTAGTATTTTGACATTAATTTAATTTTATGGAGGTTGCAGAGAAAACAATAAATGCTAAGTTTAGTTCGCGAAATTAATTGTTCATGTGGAAAGTTAAGGTTGGATTTCGATGTGAGCCGCCTTGGCGGTCGACTGCAGCACCCAATGGGGCGCCGCATTCGCAGCGCTGCCCCTCGCGTACTTCCGAGCTACGTCAGCCAGAACAGTGAGAACACTCAAAAGATGAAACATGTCGCGCAATTTACGTCGTGTAAATTGTTACCGGTTAATTCGTCACCGCCATTACATTTTCAACCGGTTGATTAGTCAAAGGAAAGCAGTTAATTCACTCATGTTTGAAAAGCTGTTAAAAAAAGTCGATCGTTGATTCAATGACCACCTCTAGTTCAGTCAGTCCAGTAAAGACAGTTTTCAGTTTTAATACATTTTTTTACACACTACAATTAGTAGTGAGATAGTGCTTCGGTACCTACTACCGGATGCAACAGTTATTAAGTTTCTCCTAAAAACTAATAAATAGATAAATTCGTAGATAGACCAAATCGGTTAAATTACTTTTTCAAAATCCACAAAAAAATCAAATATACATAATTATAATTATACAAACGATATTAGTACGAGTAGTTAGGGTCCATCAAATTTACCAACTTTTGTCTAAATGTCTTTTGTAATTTCTTGTCTATTTTTCAAAACGTACGAATATCAACGAAAATTTATCTTTCCGACTAGCGCTTTGATTATTTAAAATTTATCGTTTATAATTAAATTGACATTTTAAATTATACAGTGTCTGCACTTTCGGGGAAAAGTATTTTAGATTTAGAGACTGGGGCGAATGTCACACTCTACAAACTCTCTATAACACGCTTTAACCTATCCAACGGTTAGGATTAAGTCTATTTTTTGAATACTAAATATACTATTATACTCAATCCGAATATAATGAGATTTCAAATCGGTGATAGCAGATATTGGCAAAAGTAGGAGTATCTATAATTCACTTTTACATACCTCTAATTGATTGACATAACTTTTTAGATTTTCGTGTTTTCTATACAATAAATATTTATTTAGATAAATAATTGACTACGAGCAAATACCGTACCACAAACCCAAATTATGGCATATATTAAAATTTACTACATTGTTCGAGAAAAATATTATATATCGATCTGTTATTCTTTCTGTGTAATTTAGTTTTCCCGAAATCTAACATCAGCGGGTTTATAAGTTGATAGTTCATTGGTAGAATTTAAACCAATACGTAGGTACACACTACACAGCTCTACACACTACACAGGTCTGTCTACACAGCTCTCCTATTCCCCATTAACTACCATTACCGCCATTAACTCTGTACCACTGTTAAATAATGTAGAATAGCAGGTGCCTAAAAGGAGTACCTCCTCTAATTTTCAATCACTTTTAGTACCACCTGCAATATTTCAAACAAGATATTTCAACTTCTAACCTTTTTGTCTAGTATTGTACTAGTGGCCCCAATGGGGTAAGAATCCCTTGAATGGCAAATATTTGTAGATATTAGACTCATTAGTTAAACTTTTGTTTCAGAAATGACGTCACTACAGAAACTGTGCATTATTATTATATTGTCTGCGGTATTTGTCGTAATTGAGGCTCAACAACCTACATGTAGATACGTTGGTGATCAGAATAAGGAGTTAACATGTACACCAGGCAAAGGAAACTATATATTAGTGAGAGGCCTCGTGTCAGACAATAATAAAACCACTCACGTTACACTAAGAGCATGCAGAATCATTGATGTAGAATATGAATCATTTAAAGATTTAGCCTTCGTATGGTATCTTGATCTCTCCAGAAACAAAATCCATCGCCTCAAGCCAGGCGTTCTCGATGAACTCACAGCTCTCACATTTCTAAACATATCGTACAATGCGCTAACAACCATACCAATAGGACTATTCGAAAAAGCAAACAAAGTGGAATATCTGGATTTAAAAGGAAACAGGCTTGATTTATTAGAACTCGGCATTTTTGATCCACTAAAAAAATTAAAACTTCTCGATTTATCCAGCAACGGCATTTTGGGAAAAAATTTAAACCCATATCTATTAGACGAAAATCGGCACATTTATTATATAGATTTTTCTCGGAACGATATGACTGGAACTCCAGCTAATTTATTGAGTACATTCGAAGAACTTGATATGATAAATTTGGATAGATGCTCCTTGACAGAAGTCCCCGTGTTTGCAACAGAACCATTTGACTTAAAATCAATGAAACATCTGATGATTTCCACAAACCTTATAAGCAAGATTGATAACGCCGCAACCTTTGTGAACTTGGACAACTTAGAAATACTAAATTTATCCGAGAATATCATAGAGTACATAAATGAGAACGTATTTAAACCGTTGAAGAAATTAAAAATGATTGTGCTCAAAAACAATAAACTAAAACAAATTCCAGATATTCTGTTTATGAACATACGATTCTTGGAACACGTAGATTTGGCATCAAATTCTTTAGAATTTTTGCCAGCTAGTGCCTTCCGCGGTACATCATTGAAGATTCTGTTAATAACATCGAACAAAATAACATATTTACAAGAGAACTTCTGCTCTAAGTTAAAGGACAACGGAGCAAGGTTGACTGAGTTCCACTTTAATCGAAACCCTTGGCAATGTGCGTGTCTTTATGACCTTTTGAAAGAAGTAAAGGCGCTGAGTGTTCAATACAATAGTGTTAAATATAACGGCGAGGAGCCTGTGTGTGTGACCACTGAAGAATTTCATTGTAAAAGACATGAGAATTTTAACGAGATTTACACTAATATGTATGAGACTATGATTCATAATTAAATAGGCATATGCTTTTATATTACTCGTAGGTTATATGAAAAACATAAAACATATGTATGTGATAACCTGATAACTTGTATACGGTTTCAATGTAACAGCAGCCCGACACTGATGGAATTCAACCATTGAATGTGATGGATTTGGTACCTGAACACTATTATAGCAATTAATATAAAACAATCTTAGAATGTAATTTAAGTTCAAGAAAGATATTGATTAAATATTTGCACCTAAAATCGTTGTAATAAGTTATTTAGCTGTTTGTCAATGTAAACAATATCAAATACCGCAAATCACGCTCCACCCACATACACCTACGTCCACTTACCTACTACGTATAATATGTTACCTTGACCAACAGAGTAATGATAACTAGATCACGAAATTTATTTTTGATATAAGTTAATACAAAAAAACTTTTACCAAAGATATATTCATCCAGATAATCTTTCACAATTTCTCCACCATGATACTTGTGCTTATAATTAAATCAATCGTAATTCAAACATTTTCGAACCCATAGTTTTATATTTCAAGTCGTAATAGCATCACTCCACCAACACGGAGACACAAAAGTAATAATATTAAGTAAAAATTGCAAAAAAATCAAACTTTATATTTCGCTTTAAATATTCGCATGTAAACTTACATAAAACATAACCTATGTTGTGTTCAGATATATTAATAACTTTATGATGACTAATAACAAAATTATTCATGTTTGTCGTCACTCTGTTGATTTTCGGCTTCTGACTTATCTGTTTTATTTTCTGGTGTTACGTCATCACTGGCAATATTTAAATCACTAGAATTAGGTTCTTGAACGTCCTCTGAGGTATTAAAATCAACTGAACTTTTATTGGCAAAAATAATACTATGATCCGTATCTTCTAAAATGTTTGTTACATTACTAGAAATATCCAACTCACTTTTCAATCGCTGTATCGCCTGTACAACTTCATTTTGAAAATTCATATTAAGTTTATATAGTTGCTCTGAATGCTCCTTTTCTCTTCTTATTTCGTTTTTCATGTGCGTATCCTTAAATTTTTCAAACTCCATCATAATTCTCACTTTAGACTCGTACACATGTTGCACCATTGAAACCAGAGTAAATAGTTTTTTAATCACTTTTTCTTTAACCTCTTTTGAAATATTCTTATCAGATTCAAGATCAGATTTAGCATCTAAAGCCAAGTCATTTGCTGATGATGGAAAACCAAGTAAGGATTTCGAACCGTTAGACCCATTAACGTTTTTAGGCGGTGATGCTCTAGTTTCATTCTTTGTTGTATTATCCTTAGTCGCCGTCTTGGATGTAAACGCACCATGTGTCACAACTTCAGTAAACACTCCGGAACTTGGTTTGCCAGACTGGTATTCAGCAGTTTTCTTATTTACTTTCTGCAATAATTCACTTTGTTTTTCTTTTTGTTTGTCGTACTGTGTCTTTTGTAACACTTCCTGATGCACAACCCTTATTTCACTCGGCGAAGACTCCTTGCTTTTACTTTGAAATGGACTACCTGCTCTTTTACTGAAACTCGTGACAGTTGTCTTAGACATTTTTCAGTCTATATTAGGTGTGATGTCGTAAAAGGCGTCGATAGTTTTAATGGGTCACTGCGTTTAATTTTCTTGTCACTGGCACTTAAAACTCTGTCCACTCTGCGTCGTGACGATCGAAGAACTAAATAGTCGACTAATATCAAATATTGAATGGTTGTGGCCTCTGCATTCCAAGTGTGGGTTTCGCTCCTTAGTTTTGGTTTGTCAGCGCTTCCTAGGCGTGGTAATGAATTTATTATTCACCTGTGTAGCGGTGAGTGGACGCACGGCGTGGGCCTCGGTGCAGTTTGCATTGACGTTTACACTTAGCGACTTGATGATGTAATCATGAATATCTAAGAGGCACATTGTTAATATTTGCATCGTACCCATATAGGGGGATTTAGATAAAAATTGTCTTGTGTGAATGACTCGAAATGTAATCAAATAAGGCGAAACGATGTACGAGTATGTTTTATGCGACAGAAAAATAATACTTGCTTAGGATAATTATAATTAATAGGGATATTTTAAAATAAATTTACTATTGCAAAAGTTTTATTTCATACCAGTTATCTAAAACGCAATATAAGTACATTTTAATCACGGGTTATTTTCATTAACCCTACGAATTACTTAAAACGTTTTTTTTGTTTGTTAGGTATGTGTGTCCTATAACACATACCTAACAAAAAAAAAACACAACCTAACACAACGAAGGAACGATACCAACCTGCGAATATATCGTATCTTCAAATAAATTAAAAACAGATCAGGAGGTGCTGTGGGATCTAACAAGTGACTGTTTATCTGCGACCTATTCGTATTTACCACATGTTTACATTTAATTTGTCCTCATTTTAATTAAATTATAGAAATGCCATCACTTTCTCCGACCAAACAATCCGGACACAAATGGTCTTCTCATTTGTATTCTAACGCAATACTAGGATGTCGTCCGTTACCCATCACTTAGACATTTGATTTCTATCACATATTAGAATTACTTATTTATTATGGTTTTATGATTTTTATATTATGATTAACGTATGGAATAATTACGAATAAATACTCATTTCAAATTTATAAAAATTTATTTCGTGTTATAATATTTACAAGGATCAAGATACACCTAGTAATCAATTCATTGGAATTTAGAACAGAAAAAAATATTCAAAACCCCTAGAAAATCCGGTTTATCGGCATGAATCACTAATCTATTTATTATAATACTGAGATTATAATAATATTGTTCAATATCAGATATTATATACATCTAACCCTGAACCAGGATGAAGCGAACCTGGACATAAGTTAAACAAGGAAAACTTTTTACACAGAGAAGTTTTAAACACATGCAGAGAACTCATTTCAAACATCACAAACTACATAGTAAAAGATACCCATAAAAAGGGCATTTTTAGAATTAAACAATGCGTAAATATCTACTATAATCCTTATACCTATTGGAGATGAACAGGAAATACTAACGAACCAATTAAATTGATAAGCGTAGTAATAATAATAAAAACAAAGAATGTTGACATTTCTGTACTCATATATATACTAAATACCTATAACAAAACATTTAATCAACGATGTTATCTCTTGAACGACAAGTTCAATGGTAGCAATTGAGCCACAATTATGTATGCAAGCTGCGCGTGCCATGCGTCTGCTCCTCCATATCAAACACCTCACTGTTTCACACAGCCTACCTCTCGTTCACACTTTAGCAACAATAGCTTAGAAGTAACGAGACGGAAGAACTGGATCAAGACTCTTCAAATCAGGGTACGGTGTCACAAACAACAGAAAAGGCGCTCAAAGCAAACTAATTCTAAAAGGTCCGGTGAACGATCAACAATGGTCTAACTTAAGACCTTCTCGATTTAAAACCTCGAGGAGGATTCGTATCAAATAGCTTTCCCTTACACTTCGATCCTGCTAATACCAGAAGGTCTGAAGTGTACGCTTGGCTCGTACCATGAGAGACAATGCGTACCGGAACTACATACTACGTGTTGAATTTGAAATTGCTGTATAAAAACCACAGGGTCCTTGTCGAAACTATCACAAACTCGCTAGCCACCGTCCAGTGAGCACCAGGAAGAGACAGACATAATGGTGTCCAGCAAAGTGGTGTGCATATTGGCTCTCGCCATATTCGGGAGCGCAGTGGCCCAACCCGCCAAACAAGGATTCTGGAAGGGAACTCCCATGGACGGTTTAGTGGAGGAGATGAGATCTGGCTGCACGGAAGGATCCGACCCGACTGCCTGTATTAAATACAAAGTCATGTCGTTGTTGGACACCATTTTCAAAAAGGATACCTTCCAGGTAATCAACTTTTAGTTCTATATCCTCGACTATTCCCTTATAGTTAACACAGTTCCTCTGAAAACAATTTTATCGATTTCATTCGTCTCATGTGCAGTATTCACTTTTCTTTTTAATTAATGTTCAGTTTAAAAATAATTCCACATTTGTTTTTATTTCTGACCTAAGAATTTGTTTACAGATCTCCGAAGCGGTTGAGGTGACAAAGAACGGTGCCGGCAATGAAGTGACTGGCCGTTCCACTGGCGACTTCTTCGACAGCATCGAGAACTTTATCCAGTCCCACGACGTCACCTTCCAACTCCCCATTGTCGATTCCAAAATAACTGTAAGCCCCAGAAACCTTGACCAGGATGAGCTGAGCCTGAACATTAAGTTCAACAAGGAGGGTGCCCGCGCTGTAGGTGAGGCTCGCAAAGCCAAGCTCAAAAAGATCATCGTCCCAATCCTAGTTTTCGTCCTCCTGAAAGCCATGACCCTAATTCCTTTGGCTATTGGTGTCCTCGGTCTGAAGGCCTGGAATGCGCTACAGCTGTCCTTCTTCTCCTTCGTTGTATCCGTCGCCCTGGCCATCTTCCAGCTTTGCAAGAAGGTGAGTTGATACTTTACTATTTAAAATAAAAGTGATCACAGTTTTTAAAGCAGCACTTGACTTCTTCCAGATAAAAACAATCTTAGCACAAAAACAATTTCAGAAGCACTTATAAAGCACCTGAAACTTTTGCACGTTTTTCATGGGCACTATTAATTTTCATCCAAATTAAACACAAATCACTTTCTACGACAAGATTCTAGAATCTTCTCGAGGAAGCGTTGGGAACTAACCATTTGCACACTTTATTACCCTCTAGTCTAACATTATAGTTTACCCAGATCGCGGCCGACAACTCGCATCCCCAGATCGCTTCCCACGGCCCTTGGGACGCTGCGTACGCTGCCACCCGCCACAAGAGAGACGCTCAACCCCAGGAGCATGCCCAGGAACTGGCCTACAACGCTTACCACTAAGAAAATTAACCTGAATGCACCCGACAAAGGATTTTGTGCCCGAAAATGAACGAAGCATATCCGCAGTTTGAATTTCCGATCACGTTCCAACTTCAAACTCAGATATGCAAACGGAAACAGACCAAATAGAAAAATAATGGTTTTAAAAACCGTTACAATGTAAATACTATGTACTATGCAACTTATTTATTGAAATAAAATATGCGTGAGCGTGTGTGATTGTGAAGTGTGTGTGATGTTATTTATTATTTATATTTTCAATAAATCATTGAATAAAATTTATTGGTTTTTGCGGTGACAGCCCATCACACAAATTATTTATTTATTGCACCATTTTTATGAGCCCTTGATATAATATTTACTGTATTTAATTTTCAATTAAGAAAATACTTAATGAATCTAACGACCGACGAGCACACATCTTAATCCTGCTGTGCAAAACTTCCCGGTTTCCAGTCCCGGTGCGACAAATATTTGTTTAAAACAAACCACGACGATTGTGGATCATTGATGGTTGTGGTAGTTGATTGATGATTGATTGATCATTGATCATTGTGGATCATGGATCACGATTGTTTATTATATTTTAGTTTATCACCTTTATCTGTCTAAAATTTATATTCAGTGACTATTTAGGCAGTAGCAATAAATATTAAAAAAATGATAATATATCTTCTTAGCAATATTATTCTTTACCAAAACTACAATTAATTAATTACGAATGTGAACCTTCAGTTACCTTATATTATAATGAAGTTTTCATAAATGCTGGAACATTCATGATACGCTCTAATTACTGTGACGGAAGGAATCAAGTCCACAGAGGACTTAAGTGTATGATTTATCATATAATTTAATAAACCGGCAGAATACTTTCCAACTTTATGACCTATAAAACTGACACCACGTAAATAGTCGTTAAATATACGTGAAAGTTTTCATTTTTAATTTTCCAGTCATGTAGTCGTTACGGTACACTTTCTATCATTGTGATTGATCAAGGAATGCCAGGATTGTGGTCAACAATGTTTACGATCTAGGTAAGTATCTACAAGTACAATTAAATAAGTATTTAATTTTCACATAACGAGAGGACTAAAGGTCAGATTGAAGGAATGAGATAACTGTTTACTTACTTTTGTACCGATCTACTTCCGGAATGGAAGTAGATCAATATCGATATGAATGTCTCCCTTCTATAAAATTAAATAATTATTATGTTGTTATGATCGTACAAAAGTAGTATAAAAATTACAAACACCACAAAGGCTAGAAGACCGCTTCACTATTAAGCACAACGATGGGCAGCTCCAACAGCATCCTGAAGATGATTTCAGAGAAATTTAATTGTGCGTTTTTTTTATATAGAAAAAGGCGGCAGACGAGCATACAGTCCACCCGATGGTATGTGTATACTGTCGTCCATAGATATCCACGATACATGGCAACATCAGTCCAGAATGACAAACGTTGGCACGTCCCCAAATGCGCTGCCTACCTTTACAGATTAAGGAATGGATTGGGAGAAAGAGTTGGGAAAATGGGGAGGGATAGGATGGGATGAGAATGGGCTCTGGCATATCTCACTCACTACCGAAACACGTACGTACATTGAGGAAATGCGATAAAGTAAGAAATTGCACTACATTTCAAGGTAGTCTTCTGTGAGCGTTGTGGGACAGTTAATTAAAAAGACTAAATCGACATTAGTTACAGAATACTAACATAGTTTTTAAGTTACTTAGTAACATACGTGTCGTCTGTTTAAAAAAATATTATTATTATTATTAACAGTAGTCATTTATTTCTAACAATCAAATTTAGTCATGTAGTCATGTATGTCATCAATTCAAGTCATGTAGGATTTGCGTAGATTGCGTATGTGTGAGTGTGTGTGCGTCTGAATGTGTGTATTTGTGTGTACGACTGCACGTGTATTTATATACGCATACGAGTATAATATGCATGTTTGTGTGACGTAGTTACTACGTTTAAAATAATACCCTAAACATTTTTGTAATAAGTTATAAAGTCTTTATAACTTATTACAAATAAATTATTATATTATTACATACAAATTCACTGTTATTGTTTGGAATCTAGATTAAAACTCGTAAAATACCACAATCAAATTTTCCCCTAAATTTATACATAAGTTATAGATTTTATTGTATAATAAAATTAATTAGTGATAAAGTTTTATTTATAATTAATATGTATATCACAGCATTCAAAACTGCATCTTAATTAATCGATCTAGGGAATAACCCCGAGATCGTGTTGATGAAGCAGGCGCCGCGCACTCTAGAGTGTTTCTAATGGATATCACCATCCCGTATCACGGAGGCCTCGTGACAGCCGAAACCAGTAAGGGAGAGAGGGAGAGACGAGAAGGATTAAGACCATTTTGTAAAAAAATAATTTCGTTCATTTCAAACTATAATTAGATCCATGAAAGATGTTAGTAAGATTACTAATCTTTGTTGGTAATTACTAATAATACGTATTAATTATTTGTATAGATGGACAGCCACCCAATTTTTGAGCATAGGACTGGCCATCTTTCTGCAAGCGTATTCAGTATGCTGTTGGTAACTTGGTACCGACGCGGAACCGACACATCATGGAAGCAACTTGACCAGCCTTCCTGATTCCTGACCAGCCTTCCTGATTCCTGACCAGCTGCAGAATGAATAGATTAAAAGTTGGTATTTAATAAATATTTTATTATAATTCATTATAAACAGATTTTGTGCTAACCCTGATTCTATAGCTGTACGCGACCTTGCCACTATCGCACGTCCGCTAACGCTGATAAAGTCACGTCTCGTAGATTCGCTACGATTTCGTAGCTCGTAGAACTTTTACGATTTCATAGATCTCGTTGACTGGATCTACGAAAAAATTCACCAATCTCTACGCATATTAAGTACATTAATAATTATATAAACCCGGTATGTACGTATTAAAATGCATCATATTATGCTACGTCAGCATTGCGGGAAAAGGCACACATTCCTGTGTACTTTGCACTCTGATTCATGATGCACCGTCATTAATTATGAACGTATTAGAAAAATGTCATAATTAATTGCGACTTTGGTTTCCTAATAGTCGGTGAACAAGTAGCCTGTGTTCCTAATAGCGTTGATAGATATCCCACTTTTGTCGGGATGTCTCGATTTTTAGCAGTTCAATGACACATTTCACACACCACAACATTATAATATTACACATACGAGTGTACGGCACACTGAAAATTTTGCACTCCTGGCCACACATAAATATTAGGGGTTAAAGTATGAAATTGCCGATTTGTACTGAAAAATTAAAACTCGTTTTTTTCTAAAATGTAATATATTTATATATTGTGAGGTCTTGCGTTAATGGAGCGTCATGGAGCAATAATGGTGAAGATCGATTCACGAGTCGGGGCTGTTTCACTGTTAGTTTCGCCATGATTGTTCGAAGTTCGGCACAGTAAACATCTGCTGTTATTGCTTGACCAGACCTGAGAAAGCTATAGTGAATAACACCATAAATAGACCACCAAACAGTTACCATTACCTTTTTATTGGTAAGCTTTGCCTTAGGGCACTGTTGCGGCGTTTGACCTGGGGTCAGCCATTGCATTTTTCGCTTTCGGTTATCGTAAATAATCCACTTTTCGTCACATGTTCATTCACAGTTCGATCCAATATTCCTTCATTTCTGTACGGATTCAACAAGGCAACGCAAGTTTCAACACGCGTTTCTTTCTGCAGATCAGTCAAATCATGAGGCACCCATTTTTCATATTTTTTATCTTATTGATTTGAGGCAAATGAGTTAATATTGTAGGTAAGGTAACGTTAAACCATGCCGCTAATTCCTGGGTAGTTTGACTCGGATCGGCTTCAATTCAGCGTTATTCACCTGTGTGAACCACGAACCACGTGGAAGACCGCCCTTCCACGTGGTTCGTTCTTCGAGACGAAGTTTCCATTACGAAAGCGTTTAAACCAAAAACGCACGGTTCGTTCATTAGCAGTCTCCTCTCCAAACGCAGCATTGATATTGCGAGCCGTTTCTGCCGCGTTAGTTCCGCGTCGGAACTCGTATTCAAAGATTACTCGGATTTTCGAAGTATCCATCTTTCCCGTCTAAGCTGAATAAAAAAAATAATTGAAAGTCGAAAATTGAATGTTGCACATTTTTTAAAACAAGAATCTCATAGGTATCATGTGAAAAAAGTTTCACTCGAAAATCTCACACCATGAAGGTTTTATGTCAATTCAAAGTATCTATTACTATAAAACGGCAATTTCATACTTTAACCCCTATTATATGAATTTCGACTCTCACATTTTTTAAAAAATATAGAATCGATTATAGAATACAATATTTTTTTACGGGATTTCGTTTGTCAATATTTTTTTTTAATAATCGAAACTCTTTTGTCGCACTGAAAATAGAATTACCCTGAAAAACGAAGAGTTATAATTTTTTACAACTTCAAAAGTTTACTTTCTGCCCAAGAGTGCAGTTTTCGACTTCAAAATGCTTTTGGACATGAAGCATCACATTTGAGCACTAGACGGCGTTGGTACGCTGAATTTAATCGTGGTCGCGTTTCTCTCAATGACAAGATTCGTGAAGGTCATCTACTGCGGTTACTAAATTAAATGTGGCTACTGTCAAGCGACTCATTACCAGCGAATCACGTAAGCATCCCGAAATTGGTGACAATTTCAAAAGATTTTGCACGAACATTTAAAAGTTACGAAGTTTTGTCGCCGCTGGTTCCTCGTGAACTCACATCGAATCAGAAAGAGGCTCGTGTTGATTGATGCGAGGAAATGTTGCGAAAGTTTAACCATGGGCGTTCAAATATTAGTTATAATATCGTAACTGGAGACGAAACATAGATTTCGCAGCCATAGTCACTATTGGTCATCATACAAATTCAAAATAATATTTCATAATCATATTATGAACAAGAGAGTGGTGATCACTGAAGCAGACCTGATTGTAATTCAGTGTAGCCACTCAGGACGCCAGCACACGACGTAGCATTCCTTCCGTACCCTCCTGACCCACTAGAGACACATTAGCACAGATTCACATTCATACTGATCGATTATATAGCGCTTATGGCATGAAAGCCGCACTCGAATGCTTGCAAGATATGATACTGTCAACTCTTGAATGTTTGAATTTATTTATACGAGAATAAAGTTCAAAATACTTGATTGTTATTTACAGCGGCTAATTTGCTAGTTTGTATTGATAGTACAAGATATATGTGGTTGTAAGAAATTCGGGCACAATGAACATTGCTATGTTTATCACGAACGCGGCGATGAACTAGATGAACTGCTATATGCATTAGCTGTTACTCAATAAAAAATAAACAAAAGACAAAATTGGGCTTTATGAAGAGGTATGACTCTATGAATACAGTCATTGTTATTCATTATATTTATTAGGTTGGAATATAATAATCGACAATTTCATAAGATTTTGTTTCACAATTTTAGAAAGAAGCAACTACAAATTTTATTAAATGTATAGTCCTTCCTCATCAATGACTTCTTGCCCACGTTGTGGAAGGAATATTATCCCATTCTCATAAAATTTGGGCTCACGGGATATGAAGAAATCAAGATAATTTCATCATTGTACATAGAATCAATTTCCGCATTATTTTTAACTTTTATAATTAAGGGAGAATTGGATATTGGCGAGCCCTTAAGGAAATATGTCTATAACTTAATACCATATTTGATATAAAAAAACAAAATCAGTATTGTTAAAAAGAGAATTTATTTGGCCACAAGCTATAATTGTCAAAATTATGGAAATCTAAAAATAAAAAATTTTACGAACAAAAATGCAAAACTTAGCAAAACGCCGAAACTATCAGACCTGTATGATGAATGATAATACCGTGCCTGACATGCGTAGAGACACCCTGAAGTCGGTATTACTTCTAATATAATTTAAAATTATTTGTATAGACATGGGTTCATACAAATAATTTTAAATTAAATTAGAAATGAAATTTTAAGATAAAAAATAAGTTTATGGTAAAAATAACACAAGTCCTGAGATGTAACCTTTGATAGCCTGCACTAATAACAAAATAAGTTATGTTTGTCATAATTATTTATCTGATTGAGAGATTCTATGTTAAAAAAGTAATGTTAGTATATCTTTTGTTACTTTATTTAATTGTACTAGGTACTGTTGTACTAGGTAGATACTAGGTACTGTTGTACTAGGTAGGTATTAGGTATTGTACTAAGTAGTGTTGTACTATGTATTGTACTAGGTATTGTACTAAGTATTGTACTAGGTACTGTTGTACTAGGTATTGTACTAGGTACTGTTGTACTAGGTATCGTACTAGGTATTGTTATACTAGATATTGTACTAGGTACTGTTGTACTAGATATTGTACTAGGTACTGTTGTACTAGATATTGTACTAGGTACTGTTGTACTAGGGTATTGTACTAGGTACTGTTGTACTAGGTACCATAAATAATTAAGATGTTCATTCAAGACTGAAAAAGACTGCTAATAAATGAATATTACCATTATTATATTATTATTTACTAAGTTTCAATAATCTCCATGGCTAGTTACAACCACCCCTAGGAGTTGAGATGGTCGTAACAAAACCCTTCGTCCACATTTGTTTATTTATTTTAAAAACTATAGTTTCGCAGCATTATATACCTACAAGCCCAAAGGTTATGTTGTGCACGAAGATTATTGCCTATTAGACTATGACGCACTCAGATGTCCCGAAACGTTATTGGTTTTTTGACTATGAGTGAGCACGGTATAATCAACTGAGCGCAATTATCCAACTCTTCCCTACAATTAAACTGACCCTAGTCTACTGACTTAGTATGTTAACTTAGGTATGACGTCATAAAACTATGAAAAAATTAAAAGTAGCGAACAGTTAACTAAAATTAATATCACACTAAGCAAAACATCTTCCAAACAAAAGTGGCTTTTTTTTTCGATAAAAAAGATCCGAGGTTGGGTGAAATATTACATTTGATTTGAATTGCATATTATTCTACGGTCTCATACCTACCATTTAATGCCACAAACGTCTTTATATGACGTTCTCAACTCGCATAATTTAAACAGTTGCTAAGTTAAATTCCATTTATTTGTATAAAACATCTAAACATGGCCCCCTTTTTTGCTAAACGTATAACATAAATTTATAAGAATAATGTTATTTTTTTATAAATCGCCCTACGTTACTGCCAAGTGGAATTTTGTTTTTTAGATCAAATTTTGAAGCTTTGTTTTTTTCTCTGAATAATACTTATCGAACCTGTCATTTTCTTTACGTTATGTGGTCAGACAGACATCTTGGCTCAGAAATCTTAGCCAATGCAATGGATGGCAGTCTCTCGCGCGAGGATAGCCATGCTGATCTCCGTTAGGAGACGGCATCAAATGAAGAAGATCAAACATCTATTCTAATTTCCATATCCGCCCATAACTCTAATATACACTATTTGGACCCCTTTTGCCTCCACGTTCTTGGTAGGTTAGGTACTCTCTTAAATTTCTTTTTAAAAGTTTGGGTTCAAATTCATTAATTTAATTTAATTAACTCATAAAACACTAGTAAAGTGTGACAACATAAAATAGTTTTTGGACGGAAGTGAAACAGCAATTTCACAATCCGGACATGGAGACAAATGCAAATGGCGGCCGCGCGTGCGATGAATTCAAGATGGCGGTCACCCCCTATTGCATAATGGAGATTTTGTAAGTAGATATACACGCGAGCTTTTTGCTAACGAGAGCAAGTTTCACTTTCTAGATAAAGTGTGGTGGACAGTATACGTAATTCCTGTAAGATTTTGTAATAAAGACAGAACCAAAAGGTTTTGTTTGCAAACAAGTTACCTAAGTGCGTCATGAAATCAGTATGCAACATATATTCCTATTAGTAAAAGAGATTTATCTTATTTATGTCTGAATCATAGCATTACGTGAAGTACCTATACCTACATAGCGAAAGAAGAATATAATGAATACCTACATAAATGATATGCACAGATTTTTTGATTAAAATAATAATTAATTCTATCTACAATATTTGCATTATGGACAAAAATGTGAACTGTAACATTTCTGACACAAAACGTTAAAACTATAAAACTAGTGAGTGGACAATGCATTAGTTGGTACCTACATTGCCCCAAATAACCTACTTAATTGTAAAATTGTTGTACCTACCTCAGCTTTTACGACCTGCGTCATATCTAATTTGTTAACCTATCTATTGTATAAAGAATTTCTTATCATTATCCCTACATTTAATATTGTCGTTGAATTAATAAAATACATAACCGCGTCTGTTATTTGTTAATTCCTAAGTAATGTTTTGGTTTCGCGATGCAGATCTAACCAAGTGCTAAGACCATAGTCAACTTTTACTTATTTTCACATAAAACATAATATTGTGTGTACGAGCATTATTACCTACCAGATATTGTGCTCAAATTGGCTATTGGCTATTACTGCCTGGACAACAATGAAGGACAACAACTTGGCAGAAATATGTTACTATGAAATAAATAAACATGGAACATTATTTAAGCAACGGGACCTTGTTGTAGGTATGGACGTACCTAGTGACTTTGATTAAGATTTTATTACTTAAAATTTCTTTGTTTCGAGAAATGTGAGCTGATTTCTACGATAAAGCAATAAATACTAAGTTACCTACAGTATGCAAGTAGTAAGTTTTATACAATATGCACTTAATTCAATCAGTCAATTAGAGGATAGACAACGGAAAACCTGCAAACACGTGCAGTTAATTTAAATAAAGCTACACTTAACTCCTTAACATCAATAGTTGTTACGTGTTCACGAGCGGCGAGTATTACAAAAGCTTGTAAAAACGTGGGAACTGATTTGTATGTGCCGTCCGAGGTGAGAGCAGTGGCAGCTCGAATGTCAATGGACGGAATCGTTGATTTATTTGATGACGCTATAATACCTGTTACATTGTGGATATAAGTTAATTTGTAACTATACCTAAACTATAACTACCTATAACTATAACTTACCTATAACTTACCTAAATCCTCATTGACATTGTTGTAATTTTTGCTACAAGTTAGGTTTTCTGTCAAGATATATGTACAGTCGGCCCATGATAATGTTGAGCACTTCAAATCAGAGTTTCAATTTGACATTTCTAAAACATGAGGGCGATTTTCGCATGCAAATCTCACTTGTCAATTTATATTTGAAACTTTATCACTGTCTGTTGTTTCAAACGAATCAAACACGATATTGCTCAACATGTTCATGAACCTACCAAGATTTCAGAGTTTATTTTTCTACTCCATATTTTTTAAAATTATAATTATTGAAATTTAGTGTTTCATACAGAATCTATTTCAGCCAAAACTAACAAAATATAGATATTATCTGTCATAAAGCAACATTGAATGAATTAATCCAAAATAAGTTGCAAAGAAGGCAGTAGTGGTAGGTAGCATTTAAACTTATAAAATCACACATTTGTGTTCCTCACAAGCGGGATCGGATCTACCGCTTTTGGAGACTCAATAAAAAATATGACAAAATATTCAACAGATAAATGTAATAATTTGTTATTGACAATTTTTTTTTATAGACAAGTGGGCCCACGTGATGGTAAGTGTTACCGCCGCCCATGGACACCTGCAACACCAGGGGGTATGCGGGCGCGCCGCCGACCTTGCAAAATCCTATTCACAGCTTTCTTGAAGAACCCCATACCGTAGATCAATGGAAAGACCTCTTGAGGTCTTTGAGGTTCTTGTCAATGCTCCACTTGTTACGATTTCTTCAAAATAATGAAATGCCTTCGCAACAATGAATTATTACTACATATATCAATTAAAAACAATATCGGTAATATGACAAAGTATGACAGTTCTTTACTAAATACGCTATAGATGGTAGCAAAAGTGGGCTATTGACCTAGGGACACTCTTTTAACTGCGATGCCTTTTCACAGCTCACTTTCATAGAACAGTTAATATGATTATAAAAAGAAACATAACTTTCAATTATCAATAATTAGCCTTCCTAATATTTTAGTTTTATATCTTTAGCCATGGAAACTCGGAGTAAAACGGCGGAGAGATTATGAAGAACGTGAGATATTCTTCATTTCTGTTTTTTGGTTACGAGTATAATTTAATTAAACCCAATTTTAGAATGTATTCTCATATTACATTACTAAACACCATTTATTAAACAATATTTTTAATTTGAGCACCCAACTGCACTTACTCTCACCGGCGGGACTTTCTTAAATGAAAATAAATAGTTTGCCAAGTATGCAAACGTTTTTCTATTCCGCACACGCACAAAGAACTCGTGCCTTGCCGCCCAAAGGATCACGTATAAAAACCAAGCCCATTGAAAAATTAAATCATTGTTGCACCATTAATCGGCCGGGCCGAACGTCTAATTAATCATATCTAATGACACAGTGAAATAAAAGCAAAATGAAGTGCCTCTGCCTACTCTTGGCTTGTGCCATCGTGAACGGTTACACCATAAAAGACAATGAAATTGAAACGCCTCGGTTAAAAACTAGTGAAGATCTCCTAGACAGTGTTATTAGTGATTGTTTCGAGAATGAATCGCCGATGTCATGTCTTAAAGTGAAGGTCCTGTCGTACCTGGATACCAAGCTTGGTGTTTCTTCGGAGTCAGCAAGGGCATTCAAGGAGAAGAACATCGACAAAGTTATTTTTGAACGAGTTGGAAGGATTCTGAACACAGATGAATTCAGATTCCAGCTGCCAGAGTTCATCTTTCAGAGTGCTAAAGTATCTTACAGGGCTGATAAAGGTTTAGACGTCGAATTCCCTGAGATTGAAGCTGAAAATGGAGAAGGTAATATTTTAGATTATAATAAAGATAGATCAAATCATATTGTACAGGGAGATAAAGATTTAGAAGAAAAATATGTGCTAAACTTATTTCTTTCCAGCTCGTGGCCTCCTTAAGAAGAAGCTGCTGCTGCCAATCCTTCTCCTGCTGAAGCTAAAGATGAAGGCCCTGTTGCCGATTCTCGTCGCTATCATTGGTATCAAGGCTGTGAAGGCACTCATACTCAGCAAATTGGCCATCACATTAGTGGTTGGCTTCTTGGTCTATAACTTGATTATGAAGAAAGGAGGTAATAAAATGAGGAATCAGTCGCCTATGGCTAACATTATTATAAATAGTTAAACAATATGTCAACCCCAATTGCAACTAAAATCATAATGGAATTGAAGTAAAAAAAAATGTTAATTTTAAACCATTAATAATTTCCAAAATTTACACTTATTTTGCGAGAACATTTTGTCTCTGTCGTTGAATATTAAGTCCATAATCTTATAATTAAAAAAATATTGATTGCTTATACACCATACTTAATATAAATATATACTTAATATATAAGTTCATACTTAATAAAACTAATGAATATTCATATTTCAGCTATGCCCATGATGATGGCCCCAACAGAAGCGCCCGCGCCCCAATATGGTCCTCCTGCCTCTCAATATGGGGCGCCTGCCTCCACCCCTGCTGCCCCTCAGGACTCCTACGGTCCTCAATGGGAGCCCAACACTGGAGGACCTTATTCCCGTGTATGGGATCCTGCACAACTTGCTTACAGCTCTTACTACCCTGGTGAAGCTAGCTCATCAGCCGCTTCAAACCAGTCTCCTAGCTACTCATCAGTCTCGTCAGTCTCATCGGTAGCTTCATCATCATCATCGTCATCACCCACCTATTGATCACCGAAGTACCTGTAAATAACGCACGACTGTTGTACATAGAAGAATGCACGCACGAACGAATCGGATAGAGTTTAGACCTAGTAATTTATTGACGATATTTATTTTTATTAATAGAAAACAAATATAAAAGAGATGTTGTTTCAATGTTTTAAGTTATTTCTAATTGTCAACACAAACTTTTACAATAATAAAAGCTATATAGGGTGTAACCGAACCTTTTTCTAAGACTGAAACCTTGGATTCTGCACATGATTCTGAATTCATTGGCATGAAATTTTTATGCAAAAATATTTAATTTTTTGAGTTTTAGGTACAAAATTTTCGTACAATTTTGATAAAAACATAGCCCAAGAATAGATATTTAAATAATACGTAGCTAATATCTATAATAAGAGTAAAAATTTTATTTATTTTTGGACTGTTAATGTTAGTGCCAGGTCTTACTAGCTATAGTTGTAATACATACATGATAAGTATAACAGTCTACCCTGATTTTTCTCTAAACTGAAAATTATTGTTAGATGTCAAATTGTTAGATATTAAATATACACTCGTACATGGCAAAACAATCCTTATATCAACAATTTAATATCTAAGAATTTTCAATTTAGAAATAGTACCTTAACATACATAATATCAATATTAGCTTTTTAATTATATCTTAATTAACTCAAAATCTAATTGATTACCTAAGAATATATGACGGCAGATTAGCTCAGTTAGCAGTGCGCTCGATTACTGTGCAAAGGGTCTTAGGTTCTTTAGTTTGTCTCTTTGAACGTTTAAAGTGGCGAACTGTATGCTAGGCAATGTCAGTAGCGCGTCTAGATTATCTATACATATCTAAACATTAAAATATTTATTAATCTTGCTAATTATTCCAAATTGTGAAAGTGATTTCGTCGAATCACTTTTACAATTTTCTTGGTAATGTGTAATTTCAGATAGGAACTTTTATAAACAGTTCCGCTTGCAGCTAATAGAGTCCGCAGTCGGTGTAGTTGTTTTGCTGTGGAACGTCTACACAACATACTTGCATATGATATTCGTCGAATGTTTTATCTAGAGATATCTTGGCATTGTAGGTATTCGTACAAGTAATCTCTGATCTTTTGAACTCCTGTTAACGTCGACGATTTTGTTTTCAATTACGAATCGACTACCAATACGCAAGGCTGTTTCATGGGTGCATTTATGTATAAAGGCGAAGAATACTTGGTCTTATTAAATTTACACTGGGTGTCCTTATGTGTGTGACTGGTGGTTTTATTGCGTATTAAGCATAGGCTCACACGGATATATATTGTGTAAGCGTCTTCTTTTACGTTTAGTTTCGCTAGCCTGCTCTTCAGGGAAATTGTGAGGCCCATTCAATCTAGGAAAACGGACAGCGTCCGAGCTGTCATCCAAAATAACTACCAACGTCGGTATTATGTTAACCACTGAGGATGGTTCACTGGAACTAGATTTGTGTTCAGTTTTGAAAGAGAGGGAGAAAGAGAAATTACTGAGAAGACTTCAGATCTCAGTCCCAAAGAAAATAAAACTTGGCCGAAGGAAAAACTTAATATTATGAGAAGCAAAGACCTCTCATTGCAGGGCAAAGCCATTGCGACCTTTGCCGCAAGTCTCCCCTTAAAAGAACTTCTATTGCACGGGAAAGGCATCTCCTTGCAGTCCTTTTAATTCCAATATTTAAATACATAATTTAATATTACAATTTAAGCTAAAGGTGCACAAGGAAGCCAATGTCCGGCAGTGGACTGTAAACGGGCTGGTTACAGTTAATTTTTTACCGGTCTCCGGTTCGATCCCCAGCCGGCCACACATTTGTTTTAAAAAAAAGTAGTTATCATGAGATTGCCTAACAATGATTACTCCCCGTTTCCCATCGTTCCCGCTTCTTTTTCCAAGTCTTAATCCCTAAATCCCAAAGATATTTAACGTAATTATTTTTGGATTCATTTTGGACTCATCCTATTAATATTATAAACGCGAAAGTTAGTGAGGATGGATGTATGGATGTTTGTTACTCTTTCACACAAATTAATGAAATTTAATGATTTTAATGAAACTTTACAATAATATAGCTCATACATCAGAATAACACATAGGCTATATTTTATTTTCAAATTTTGGAAAAAAAAACTTATAATCCGAAGCGAAGCGACGGCGCGCGGCGGGTCGCTAGTGTTGTAATATACACCGCCAACATATTATGTCAAAAATGCATCAGTAGATCTAGGCACGAGCCACAGTAACCGCTTGTCATGAGACGGATTGTTTACTCCTTTGCCATTTTTTTCCTACAAAAATAAAATAAAACGCAAGACATGGTAATTTATTATATATTTTGTTATTTATAATTCCATTAGCATCAGATTAGTGAAAGTTATAATATAGTTAATGTGGTTTTCAAAATTATTTTCTTAACAAATGTGGAAAAGTGTAAAAATATGAATGGGTGTCATCGTATCTTATTATTGTCATTGTTGCATATGCAAGCTGTGCAGAGATTCGTAGACAACGTATGTATTCGCGACCGTTGGAGGAACATGTGATTTCTCTTTAAAACAATACATTATTATTTGTGGTAAACACAGAAAATACCCTAAAGTCGATAACAGTTAACATATGAAAATTGTATGACATACATACATACATAATAGAAAAAGGTTAACGCTGTCAGCGCCGGCGCCCGGCTGAGACAGGCTCAGCGCCGGCGCCCGGCTGAGACAGGCTCAGCGCCGGCGCCCGGCTGAGACAGGCTCAGCGCCGGCGCCCGGCTGAGACAGGCTCAGCGCCGGCGCCCGGCTGAGACAGGCTCAGCGCCGGCGCCCGGCTGAGACAGGCTCAGCGCCGGCGCCCGGCTGAGACAGGCTCAGCGCCGGCGCCCGGCTGAGACAGGCTCAGCGCCGGCGCCCGGCTGAGACAGGCTTGTTAACTTCCCTCAACTTAGCTGGGCCGGGACAACAAAATACTCGTAGTATCAAATAGATCTTACTAAAGGCTTTTACGTGCAGGATCTGATCCGTCCACCGATGCGATTTTCGCCGGCCAGTTGACTATCTGCCATGTGAGATAGAGATTACATTAAGTTAAATTTTGGACATGCACAATTTGACTGAAGTTTGGATTGAATCTGAACTTAATGTTTATGTTTATCGATAAGGAAGTTTTGAGAAAAAATGAACGGTATCCGCCCTGCGAGACAGCCATTGGAAATACTAGTGCGACCTGTTTCGAACACGTGTTCTGGGATTATATCGCTGGAACGGATCGAATACAGTGTGTAAAAAGGCTTAAGCCTTTATGTAGGTACACCATAGATTTACAATTCTTTTGGTCATTATAAATCAGGCGGTCTTGAAGATGTTACAAAACAACACAACAAATTGCGTAGCGACAACTCAACCCCCTCGCTTGCCAGTTCATCTGAATAACTCCAAAAGAAGTTGATTCGCCAACTCGCAATGGTTTTAAGGACTTGTTGTCACGCCCTCGTGTCTTGAAGGCCTCTCTCTCGCCTCCTCATTTGCCTTACAAGTGAACTTAATATGCTGTATACGATATGTTGAGTGATTGACTAAGTTTATGGCAAGTATCAATAAAAATATTTTTTTTTGGAGGCAGGGTCTTGTCTCGAACCACAATAACAATTTATACTACAGAAAAAGAGGTTTACTATTAAATATGATAGTAATAGTCATTCCAACGGTCGCATTGGATAAATGTTTGCGAACTATTAGCGACAATAGCGTAAAAATGGAGACTTTTACAATAATAACTTAAAATGTAAAAAATAATACCTATAACATTTTCTTAATGACAAAACTACAAGGAGAATGATTTTCGCGTATTCATTTTATATGAAAATTCTTATTTTGCTGCTGTTGTCGCTAGTTTACATTAAAAATATTTGTTTCACATTTTTAATACATACAGGATAGTTACGTTATACACGAGTATTCGTAATACAATATTTGAAATCTTAAATGTTAAAAGCAATGAAGGTATATTACATGAACTAATAGTGCAGTAGGTAATGCATAATTACATAATACAGATAAGTATATTATACAAAACTTAACGTGAAGTTACGAGACATAAGAATACTGTACAAATCTTAGAAAAGTAGGTACAAAATTATGAACTTAACTCTAGGCGAAAAAGATTTTTGTACTCGAAAGGTGAGGAAAATGGGTTAAGTTGAAAATGGTTTGTTCACTGTACAAATGAAAATCATTGTAAACTGTTATAAAATAATTAAAGTCAAACAGTTATCAGCGCCGTACTTGGACATTTTTATATTCATTTATGTCTTTTGGTTACACATCAATCAGTTAATCATTAATCAGTTCCAACGTTTTTCATTTAAACGGCAAACTTTTAAGGGAGTTTAGGAATAATAAGGAGTATGTAACTAAATGGAAAGGTTAAAGCTATTATTTCACAGCCCTCGACGCTAAAGGAGTGCGTTTAAAGGTACATTGGTTAGTGGTTTTAGTACGAGTAAGTATATGTGGATTACAAGCTAGTGTGTAATATATTTGAAGAATAAGATATGAATATGTAGTAAACACGGTTCAATGAACTAAATAGGTCTTAGGCCCAAAGAAGATGTTATAGTTAGGTTTTATTACTGTTGTTTATAATTTATAAAATGACATAAAATCAGCACATTTTGCTACAGTGCATTCAATGCATAAAATGCTCCACTGTTGGTTTTATTCGTCACGCCTGCAAAGTTTTCAAATAAAGTTGGTTGATGAGCCACGATCTTTATCGCGGTCTAACTAAATTTTGTTCTTTATCTCTTGACTAACTTCACCGTGGAGCTGACAAGATCGCGCTTTCGCTCGCCAATGAAGCAACCATACCATAAAAATAAGTACCCATTAATTTAAGCACCACCACAAAATATGAAAATTACATGCATAATATGGGATCCATTTAACCAATTTTTGTTTATTAAAACAACAAATGTTTATTAAAATAAAAACAATTATGTTCACTAAAACCGTATGGTAAATAAACTTTAGAAATTATTAACAACTGATATTAGTTAATTGAATCGTGTGTATCTATTAGATATTAGAGAAGTGGGTAATAGTTAAATATAAGGTAATGTAAAAGTTTGATCAGTGGCCTAGTGCTGCTAGTGTAAGACTTTCTCATTTTTTTTTAATTTTCTCGTTTGCCACTATCGTACTCACGTGAACTATTCACGTATTCATGTAAACTATTTTTTAGATACGTCCGCTAAAGGCGTTGCTTGCTACATAGAAAAAGATAACGCGAGCGCGTTTCTTTATACAAAAATCTTACAAGATTCATTTAGTAAGAACTCCATAGCCATAGTTATAGAGGAGGCTACGAAGTCGCTTACAGTAAAGTTTGGGTAATTGTGGAATATTTGATTATCTACAAACTTTCAAGGTACCTACTAGTTACAATATGATAAAGGATGTGACGTAGTAGGTGTACCGTGAATGTTAATCCGTCATTCGCCATTTTGATATTCGCCTTTAGGTATAAAAATTAAGTTAATTAAATCTAACTCTATATGAGGCAAACATACAGTTTAATATGTATGTAGGGTACTTGTAGATAATAAAATATTCAATTCATATAAATCTCTATTTCTTTTATCGATTTAATATTAATACCAAAACTCGCTTTATTGTCTTCGGTTATATTACATCCGTAATTTTCAAACAATGCTACAACTACCACATATACCCAGTTAAGAATGCTGCCATTAACTGCCAACTTTCTTATCTGTTAAATCTGTACCTACCAATATAAATGTACATAAAAATGACTATAGTTATTTATAAATGGACTTTAAAATGTAGTAAATATCTTTTAAATATTCTAATCCTATACATGGTAATTGTAACTCAATACCTGGGCAATCACAAATGCAAATTATTATATTATTATAACGGTAGTTTAGAAAATCGATAGATATGGTTCCGTTCCCTATGAAATAACAATAATGCAGTCTAACTTACATCTTCATACTATGAATTTCATTACGGCAGCTTATCTACTATAAAGCAGGTCACTGAAGGAGAAAATAAATCTGTTATTATGTGACACATTTTACAGTTTTTACTCGTAACACATATTCATTATTTATTTTGGAGGTATGGAAAATGTAATTTTAATGTTTTACAATAATATATTATGTCCGTTTGTTACCAATGACACCACTGAACCACAGCGCTGCACATTTGTAGTGTCGTGCTGTTGGAGGCTGTGGGCGCACGCTGCAATTCCACAGCCGTTGGGCGCACTCTCTCATATGAGACAACCATAAAAAATCAAACGACACCATTGACTACACCACTAGTGATGTAGTTGGGAATATTGTTGCATTGCTATAGAGCTATTCGCAACGACACCGCCAGTGTGTAACGTTATGGTTCACTGCTGTTGGTTACATTCGGTGTGTATAAACGACAAGTTACGGTTGCGAGCCACGCCTGTCACATACAGTTTACGACATGCTCCCTTGTTAATTCACCGATAAAATTTACCATATACCAAATCCCTTACTCTGGTCTACCGCTAAACACGTATTAGAGTTGTAAAA
Source organism: Sesia apiformis (assembly GCA_914767545.1). Lineage (NCBI taxonomy): Eukaryota > Metazoa > Arthropoda > Insecta > Lepidoptera > Sesiidae > Sesia > Sesia apiformis. The sequence goes on along the minus strand of OU611970.1, from coordinate 5,354,746 downwards.
ATAACGCTGAGCTCTCGACGCTGGATGTTCATGGATGCTCGAACGCTCAGCGGAACTAGTACGTACCTATTTTTCCCGTTATTAGCTCGGCGATGGAGAAAAACATGGTGAAGAAACTCGGGTGTCGTAGAATAAAAAATATTATATTTATTTTAAGGTCCACAAATCTACATTAGTCCACATATTGTAGCGGATTATATGTACAATGTTTGGTTATGGTCTGTACAAATTATAAGGGCATATAGTTTTAACTCAATTTTAACAATAAATATTGTTGATATTTAGGTTGAAATAAAAACGTGAACTTCGAGAAATGCAAGAAACGTATATTTTGTTGGGACAAGCATACATCTTAGACGGTGTTGCCAACTTAACATATTATATCGAACTATACCAACATGATGTCCAACAATATGGTTGCGTTCTTAATTCCCAACAAATATATCCCATATGTGAGGTCATAGTCCAACCAACACCCTCTGAATGACAACCGTTTTAATTGTTAACTAGCTATTTGGCCGCGGCTTCGCCCGCACGGATTTTGTTTTAAAAGTAATGGACTCCCCTGGAAAAAAATACGGAATAAAAAGTGTGCATGTCCTTTTCCAGATTTTAGGTTACCTCTTTGCCAAAATTTCATTAAAATCGGTGCAGTAATTTAGTCATGAAGACATAACAAACAAAGAGACTAACAACCACACTCGGATTTATAATATTAGTGTGGATTAGGGCAGTCGAAATAGATTATTAATTGGCAAAACCTAAAGCACTAGATGCAGAACATGGAGAGACTGCTTAAACAACGTTTTTCCGTAATTTTTTTTTTATATTTTACGTTCTACGTTTATTTACAAAACTTTTAGCGTGAATTTATTTGCGTATGTCGCATGGTATTTGGCACAGTAAAATCTATGTAACAACATGTTAATTTGAATGATAAACCGATAAATCTTAATGTTCTCAGATATTGACAATTTAAGTAATTCCCTACAAAAAATTTAACCCTGCATTTTAGCCTCTTGACGCAAATTTTGAAAAACGGTAGGGGAGAGTTGGATAATACCGCGCGGTTGATAATGCCGTGCCCACCCATATCCAAAAAAACAATAACGTCACAGGACATCTAAATGCGTAATATCATAGTCTAATAGGCAATAATGTTCATGCACAGGCGCGCGGTGATCCGTGCGTCACGAACAACCATGTGAGGTAGGTTATTCAGTCAAAATGTTTGCCGCGCTTTCATTATAATTTTTGATGTATTTCCATTACGAGGCAAGTTATAATTTATTTATGCAAATCTTTATTGTTTGACTGTATCTCATTGCTAAAAATATTAAAAAATAGTGTGCAAATACTTTCTTAATATGCAGCAAGTATTACTTCCTTAATATTCACATTCAAATTTGAAGATTTTTGCTCGATTTCTAAACAAAGTAAGGGAGTTTGACAATTACGCGCGCTATTATTTTTTGCTGGAGCGAGAAGAGAACAAGAGAATGATATACATATATGAGCGTATTGCTGTATTGACTAAAGCATTTTATGCAATTACCCAACAACATCTACGAAAACTGGCGTATGGCTTTGCGGTTGCAAAGGTTGCATGCATCTCAGGACATTTATCATAAACTTATTTTTTATCTTAAAATTTCATTTCCAATTTAATTTAAAAATAAATTTTCATACAAATAATTTAAAATTAAATTAGAAGCAATACCATTATTGTCGACCATAGGGTGTCTCCACACATGCCAGGCACGGTATTATCATACAGGTCTGATAATTTCGCGTTTTATCAAGTTTTGCATTTTTGTTCCTAATATTTCTTATTTTTAGATTTCCATAATTTCGACAATTATAGCTTGTGGTCAAATAAATTCTCTTTTTAACAATACTGATTTTGTTTTTTTTTATCTTAAACATGTATTCAATTATAGGCATATATCCTTAAGGGCTCGTTAATATCCAACTCTCCCCTAATACACGTGTGTTAATTATTTGTATTGGAGAATATTTATGGCAAGTTTCAAGTTAATAGGACTATCATTTTTTTCCATACAAATGACACCCCGTTTCACGCTTGGAGAATTGAATTTCGAAGTCTTCACTGCGTAAAAAGTTCAGGGGTTTCGGCTCAGCGTTGATGAGTTCGTTAGTCAATCAGTCAGTCAGGACATTTTTCTTTATATGTATAGAAAGATATTTGTAGTCTAATAATACCCGCTACCTTAACAATCCGGCCTCGGATTTATTATCATTGCAAAACGGACTGCATTAGTAGCAGCTATACGTGTTATTAACACAGATTCTCCTTTAATAGAACCAGTTTATAAGTAATTTCGAATGTAAGTAGGCGCGAAGAACGATGCTGCATCCCAGCCTTACTCAAAGTTGAGTATGGGATACAGTGTATCGCATAGGTGTCGGAGCGTGTCCTACTGGCCAAGTTGGTCCCAATCTCACACAAAACTGCGATGGCATATCGACATGATTCCAGAGGGTGTGAGTTACCAAAGCCCGTTACGCTTTCCTTTCTTCTGATTCCATGCCAACGTACCTGCATCCAGTATAATTGTTTCGTTCCTTATTCTACTGGATAATATTGCTTGCTGGACGTTTTGGAATGCATCCAACTCCATATAATCTTACCCCGTTCCGTCAGCTGGTTGTGATTCTAGCAAGTCGTTTCGTCTCTTATTATAACGAAATGAGTGTGGGGTCGGATTCCCTATTCTCCATTTTTTCTAGTCCTTATTCCTAATCCTTCGAAGGTATGCAGCGCATTTACGCCCCGACGTTGACCGATCCGGGACATGTTCATTGAACATGACTTGTGTCTTGTTCAGGTTCATCGCGAGACCAACACGTCAAGAGGTTGTGTTAAGGTCGTTCAGCATCCAACTCAATTCCTCCAGCGATTCTGACATGATAACAATGTCGTCTGCGAAACGGTAACTGGTAGTCATTTATTTAACATTTTTTTCGTTTTTCTGATTTACTGTAAAAACGAGATTGTTAAGGTACATACTTATTTTATGCACTCATTTAAGTTTATGAGCTATTCTAAAAAATGACAACAAAGTTTAAACCTTATGTTTACTACTTTAAGAGTTATTGTTGCTTGAACACGGCCCCCGCGTGCTTCAAAAACTGAGGGAACCAATTTGAGTAAGATACTTTTATAAATCTTTATTTACTACAAGCCGTGCTCGCAAGTTCGTTTGCATGCTCTTTAGACCACTTGTGGTTACCCAATGATTCCCGCGGAAATTTATAAGTTTGGAATAAAAATTAACCCGTATGTTGGACCAGAACATAAATTATTTATCATTGTAATAAATTAGTATTAAAATTTATAATATTTTTCAAATTGTTACACCAAATAATATGTACGTTTAAGTTACGTAGTCAATAGATTACATACACTTTTGCCTATTAAATGGCATTTTTTTACGTCGTTAACACTTATACTTCCAAAGATATTGCAGTTTGAACACTGAACACACACACCTGGAATACGCCGAACTAAAAATAAAAAGGGTCGTCATTCAGATGTGGGGGTATACTTATTTATAAAATTGGCAAACATACTCTATAGGCCGAAACTCCCTTGCAATTATAAAATTAAGAGCTCTTATACTCCTGCCTATACTTATAGGGCCATACTTACAGGATAGACATACCAACATTAATTATTTATCATTCAATGTCAACCCTTTCAATGACCGAGACAACCGAGTAAAGGGATCTTAGTTTCGGTATATGCTTATTTGACTCTAGTTAACATTTACCGACTTATTTTTTTCCTGTTTCAAGATTCTGTCGAAATATAATCTCTAAAATTTGATTTTTAAAATAATGCAATAAAAAATACTATTATTCAGTTATATCTCAAATAATGTCAGACTTTCAATTTGTTTTATATGTACAAATATCCATATCTACAGATTTCCTAGTCTATGCTTCTTATGTTTTTACGTCATTCCTACGTGTCATGGTGTAACTAAACAATGAAAGATGATTAAGGCACGAGGGTGTAAGACATCCATCGCTTTAAAAGCACAAACCTATAACTAAACTTATGCTGAGGTTTATTTTCTTTATAACACCACACTCAACACATGTGAAGATGAAAACATAATTTATTCAAATCCATAGACAACAGTTGAGATCGAGCAGTTCTGTATACAAGATTTCTTTTAAATATGCTGTTTTTTCCTATGCCACGTTTAGTTGTTCAGACTTTAATACATATAACATTAAATACCCATAACAGAATAGCAAAGAAAAAGGGTATAGGAAATAAAAAAAACAAAAGGGAACTAAAAACAACATGGTTTACTTTCAAATAAATAAAACTTAAACCACTAATCTTTTAAAGAACAAAATAAAATCCATTTCAAGTGTTCATGTGATATTTGGTCTAAGTTATGTTGAACACAAATAATATACCTACATTCCAAATTTAAAAAATACCAATGTATTTTGAACATTAGGAGTAGTGAACTCTGCCGTTTTCTCTGTGCAATTGGGCTCTGCGCAAACCATAGAGTAGCTAGACAATCTTGTTCTTAAAACATAAAAATGCACAAAATCACATTATAGACGCAAATTACCACATGCAGTCATTACTGCATAGACTATTACGAAACTGTCTCGTTTATAGTATCTGCAGACTTAGACTTAGTCTGATTGATAGAAAACTAGCCTGTATCGAGACTGCTTACGATGGGTATTCATACAACTCAAAGCATTTCTGAGACCAAGGATCATCTATTGTGGCCCTTAGATAAGGAATCTGTAAATCTGATAAATAGGACTCTTCTGTCGTAGGTCCGGATAAATAAACGATTCTTGGTCTTAGAAGTAGTCAGAGTCCAGTTTTAAAGTACTTTAAGCAGTCTGCATAGAATTAAGTTTCGAACCACTTGATCTAAGCCTGGGCCTAAGACCTTGAGTGGATCAAAATTAACCTTTATGTAGTCCTGTTTTAAGTTGTAATAACGTTGTAGTAACATTAAATTGTTATTGTAATAACATGTTTTAAGACTAATTCTAAGACTGAGAATCGTCCATTGATCCCTGAGGTCCAATAAAATAGATGTTTCTTAGATCATTCTTTGTTTAGACTTACGACCTAGTTATAGAAAACTAATATGTATATTATGTAAGGTGTTAAATACACAACTTCATCTAAGACTGAAAAAGTCGATTATCAGTCTTAGAATTAGCAAGAGACGTAATTATAGACCCTAACTAAAGATTAGTTTCCAACCACTCTAAATGAAGGTATAAGAAACGTCTATTTATATGGACCTAAGCTCATAACCATTAGGTATTTTTATTACATTTTTATATGAATAGAGCTTCTGACGACAATTTGGACTAAAATGGAAACAAAATCATTGAAATTAATTTCTTGGTCGCTAATGAAAATATAAATGAAATACAAAAAAAATTAAACATTCAACACCCGTTAATATGGACTATGTTTCCTTAATACAGTAACTTATGCAAATATAAACTAAAACGATGTTAGTTTCAGTCGGTCAAACTTACATAAATAGTTAGCATTTTACTAATCAAAACAATCAGTTTTCAGTGAATGATCTTCATAATAAATAGGAATAATATTAGACAAAAATTTCCGACATTCAACAAGCTTAATTTCGCAAACTTAATCATACAAATAAAAATAGAATTCTCCAATTCTTTCTATTACTCCATATTTTTGTTTTATTTGAAATACAAAATAAAAGGCCCTTTTTCATGAAGTTTGCTCATAATATTTTTTATTAACAATTCGATTTAATAACCTATTTTGATAGATGTTAAGAATTTTCAAAAATATATATTTTAGATCTTAATTAATGGGATATCAGGAACTGTATTATGAAGATCCATTCACAAATATATAATGTATATCAATAATTGTAAGTAAACATAATGTCAAAAAATTATTTAACCTGTGCGTTAGGATATAAATTAAGTTGTCTACACACAATGCGTAGATGTAACTAATCTAATGTCATACGAAATTTAACTGTTTTATTCAATTTATATTTCATTATGTTACTATAGTACCACTTTGGATTAGTAAATTAACTTATAAACCTAAAAGTGAAAGCTAACTAATAATTACGAGACTTTTTAATAAATGCAACACTCAATTTTACCAAAAATAATGAACTCTGTAATACGTAACTGATTTGTACTAACTACAATATATAACTTTCTATGCACTAACAAACTTTAACATAGTAAATGTTTATATCATGTGGCAACACTGAATAGAAGTCACATCGGAAATCAATTTAATTTTATCCTACTTTAAATATGTCACTTATGTCTATTTTATTTATATTAATCAAAAAAATTAGCCTCAATTTAGTAACTTCTATCAAATGTCGCTATTATATCAGACACTCCAGAACTTATCGAAACTTAGAATTTTCAATCGACATAATTTGGCGTTGCCATGTGTAGGAATTTAATTATTTCTTAATATAAACCTGATTAATCTAATAGAAGCAAGCATAAAAACATTATATAACAGTAAAATTCTTAAAAACTAACCTATTTGGAGTTGTAATACATAAATGTGGCAAGACAGACAAGTATTCATCTCGAGCAATAAAAAACAAACATTATTTTTAAGTTCTAGTATAAAATTATCATAACATTTATCAATACTAACAAAACATACATTTGCTCGTGTAGTTGCAAAGTTCGAAATTTGACCATTCAAGTGATTCCAATACAAAAAAAAAACAATCAAAGGTCAAAGACAATTAATTCAACAGCAAAACATATTAAGGCAAAAAATAAGAGGAGATATTAATTGTAAATAACATCATTATTTGTGTTCCAGCATTTGTTCCATAAATTGTTTAAATTTGATATGAATTCATTTGAAAGATCTTAATGGTTTAATGGGTTGAATAAAAAAATATAGATTCAATAAATGTTATGATGACATTTATGATTTGCAATATTAAAAAATCAGTTATACTGGAAATTGCCGTTCCCACTTATAGTTTTCATATTGGGCTATGGGATGGGAATATGGGTTGTTGGGACTTAATTATACTTTAAGACTTTAGCCGCAATCCATAGAATACTCTCGACAATAATGCACGGGCCACAAACTAAGATACCCTGTACTAAGGCAACCCGTAAATAAAGAAACAGACCTCAAGAAAAATCACTTTTATCTCAAGAGCTTATTACACTTTAGTTATTCAAACGTAATTCACTTAGTGACTAAATTCAGGATGGTGTAATAGCAATTTTTACACCATCTTGAAGTTAGCCACTATTAGTTAGTCCTGAATAACGTGAAGTGTAATCTTTCTCTGTGTTTTATTTCTACTGTACTTTATCCGTGAGGCGTAACTAAGGGGAGGGGAATAGGTAAGTGTCTCACTCTAGATCAATAAAGACAGCCCCAGACAGTGACTATTAATAGCAAAATTAATTTACAAACAAAATAAGCACTAAATGTGATAAAAAATATTTAAATTTTCCGCTTGCCAGAGTGAAATAAAATAGGCACGCAGTTCATTAGTATCAACTGATGCTGCTGTGCACCAAGCAGTAGTAATATGTTCCATACCTCATTACTACTAAACCAGGGAAAATAGTACGATAAAAAGTAACCCAGAAAATAGTCCAGAAATATTCCAGACTAACTTCAGAAAATAGTCCAGAAATATTCCAGACTAACTTCAGAAAATAGTCCAGAAATCATATTTTAAAATGGTCCAGAAATATTCTAGACTAATCTGAGAAAGTAGTCCATAAATATTCGATTAAGCCCAGAAAATAGTCCAGAAATATTCTCTTTAAATTGTCCAGAAATATTCTAGACTAATCTGAGAAAATAGTCCAGGTTAACCTCACAAAATAACCCTGAAATACTCCAGGCTACCCCAGAATATGGCCTAGAAATATTCCAGCCTAAACCCAGATAAATAATCACAAGCAAAATTACCTCAGCAATATAAATTGTAAAAGATTTTTTTTGTGTCACTAAAGAACATATAAGTCAATTAGTTGCTTACAATTAGTAAATAAGAAATGCTGCGGCTTATATATTCTCGAAACTACATAAATATTAATTTAATAGTGGATGTTGATATAAAATTAAGAAAAACATTGACATGAATATAAATAACAATGTGTATAAAAAATGGTTTTCAACTCACATAAACCAAATTGCTGTTACATCACTGCAACGTCATAATCACTGTTCCGCACATAAACTATGGATACAATAATCGTGATAACTTTACAGTTCAAAATCACTTAATACACGTAGAACGAGCCGAGGAATGAACACGCAACTGTGATACACTATTCGCGATAACTTGTGTATGGTTAAAAATCACTTGATACAGTACTGACCTGTGACGTCACTGTCCAACTCGTCTCAACTCGTTACAGAATAAGCCGACGTAAGTGAATATTTGTTAGATGCCTCGTCACAAGTCAGAGGTGTGACTACGATGTGATACACTATTTGCAATAACTTGCGTATGGTTTAAAATCACTTGATACAGCACTATACGACACTGTACTATGACGCCACTGTCCACCACGTCTCAACATGAGAACAAGCTAAGGTATGAACGCATGTTTCTGTATATTTGTATGCCCATGAGATGGGACATAGAGAAACGATTTTAGTAATATATCTACCAATGTACCTTTGTTCATAAATAAACGTATTGTATTGTAAGACAGCGCTGTGATACAATATTCGCGATAACTTGTCTAGTTAAAAATCACTTGATACAGCACTATATGATACTGTACTATGGCGTCATCACTATCCAACTCGTCTGAACACATCTCAAGGCGAGGTATGAACATGTAAGGCAGCACTGTGATACAATATGCGCGATAACTTGTGTACGGTTAAAAATCACTTGATACAGCACTGTATGACACTGTACTATGACGTCACTGTCCAACCCGTCTCAACACGTTATAGAACGAGCCGAGGTAGGTGAATGTTCGCTAGATGCCTCGCCACAAGTCGGCGGTGACTATGACCGGGCAGAGGCGAGAAAATGTAATGCCACTGATAATGCCAGTGATAAGAGTTGCTCCACCTAACATTCCAGCTGTTGCTGCATGTTCTGGTGCTACATTACTGGAAAAAAAAGATTTAAAACCTTGTTATATGTGGTAGAGTTATGTCGCACATTTACAAACTTTTATGCATATGTATAATTATCGAAAATGTACATAATTTAGGAGTCTTATACAATTCCTAGGAAATTTATAAAATGCAAAGTTGATTTAGGAAATGTGTAAAATATTTAAATAAAGATAGTTATTTTATTACATACAACATATCTAGTGAATTTATGGTTTCTAGGAATTTTATAAAATTACTATCTGGTACTAGTAGATGGTATGAAAATGATTGACCTCGGGTTATTGACCTTAATCTTTGGGGTCATGTAGCCCCTGGAGTGTCATTGACCTTGACCCCGGGGCACTTGACCTTGACTCCAGAGGTAATTTTCCTATGAGGCAAAATAAATAGCTTATGAATTATCTGTAACAAATTGTTTCCGGGTAGGAGGGATTTTCGCGTTGTATATAAATTGATATAAAATATGACATTTCTATTCTCACATTATTACTAATATGTTTTATTACTGCATTGTTGCCCCTACTGCTTGATACTATTACCGGAGTATTAGGTATATAAGACTAACTGTTATTTTTAATTAAGTATGATGTTAAGTGTTGGGTTCTTAGTAAGCACTTATGTATTTTTATTGTAGATGTATGTCACTTTGCACGCCATTTTTGGCAAATGTGTCGATCTGACAATGTCTTTACCACCTTTTGTAATGCACATTACAAATAATTAAATTGAATTGAAGGCGACCTACTCGTATACTGTTTCAGAGGCAATTAATACGATTCGTATAATTGCGAAATGAGACTAAGAAACGAAAGTCGACGATGATGTACGGTGGCTTTTTCATATTCTCGAGCACTGTAGTATATCATTTATTCTACGCGCGTCGATGAGCCGCGAGCGAGCGTTGCCTAGACGCCCGATCTGAGTAATGAGCGCTACAAGCGTTTTAGACAGGACAACAAAACCGTACATGTTTGTAACGATTTATTCCTTAAAATACTTTTTGTTTTTCGTTAGAAGGGTGTTATATATTGTAAATTGGTTGACATATTTCAGGTTATGCGCTATTTCGGTGACACATTGTATATATAATAATTTATATTACAATTTATATTTACATTGTATATTTCCCATACTATTGAGTTTTCCGTGCACCTCACAATTGAATCTCTCTGAACAACCCAAAGATTGACTGGCAGAGAATAATACCTTAAGGCATTAAGTCAGCATTTTTTACGATAATGTGCAAAGAATTGGATAAATAAACCTTTTTATTACTTACCCGCTAACATACATCATCCCCAAAGAGCTGCCATGGCCTGAACTCCATCCCAGGATAACAGCAGCAATCCAATACACCCAGTCGTTGTTAACTAACACTGGCAATGTTCTCATCCCGTTCATGGGGGTGTAGTTGCAAAACAGGTAAAAAGGGATGAATATAATGCGAATAGTCGTGAATAGGAAGAGCCAGCGACGAGAAGGCTGCCGAGAGAAATGTTTATTTCATTATTAATACGGTCAGGAAGCAAGCAAAATGTTATTTGTGGAATACATAATATCATAAAGAACCGATATTAGGCTATTTTCCTAGGTTTAAAAATAATGGTTAGACAAAAATTATAGATTCACGTTGTATATTGGTATGTATTGGAAATTCATTTTGGTATTCATTGTATTAGCCTAGCCTAGGGGTATCTCTATTCTACTCTCATTCGTATGATCGTAAGTTCAAATCTGGCCTCTACCACAGAGATTCTACTTACGTTCGGATTTTTAAAAAATGTCACCAGCTCCGCGGTGAGATTAAAACATCATGAGGAAACCCGCATGCTCGAGAATCTGGGAGTAGGTATGTATTTCCACCAATACACACTAGAGCCGCGTGGTGCATTACGAACCGAAACCCGCCATTGAATCTAAATACATATTTGGCCCATCTACAAATTTAACCGGGACCCAAACTGAACCTGAACAATAACCAAAAACCACACATTTTCAACCAATGTATCCTATCGATTCTTTACTTAAGAAGCAGAAACTTGTGTAACTACAAAAGCGGTTCGAGTTGCTTATCTCTTTATGAGTTGTTTTTTACTTTTCTGAGCAGTTTATTGTACTAATACGTAATCTACTTAATCATATTACATGTGCAGTTTTCATATTTACGCGTGCTCATCGTTTAATCAATATTTTTATTAAAAAATAATTTTAATAAAAAATACTCACAAACTGCCACAAACTGGCGGTGACGTTGCCAATCATCGCAGTCAGGTTGAAAGTGAGGAAACACGTGATTCGCACGAAATTGTTGCCAAGGAACCCTGCCTGTATTGGCTTGATGTCTGCAATAAACAAAATGTTTAAATAATAATTTCTGCTGAAAAAAAACAATGTTAAACAATCTGGATACACCCCGGGTGGATACGGGGCGGGAAGGGGCCAGCGGGAAGCCTAGTTTTCGTATTTGTAAATACTAAAAGAATATTAAGTATAAAGTAGAATTTTATTGATTTATATAACAATTACTATGGGTTGGGTTTTTCCTCTTCATAATAGCATAATTTACTTAAAACTTTGTGAAAACATTAAGTTTATCTCCTGTATAATGTGCCCTGAAAATTTGGTAGTTATACCAAATCGGGTTCCAAAGTAGTCAACAGATAATTATGACACTACCGGATATCTAAATGTTTGTATGGAGTTGATCCACTGTGCGACATTGCGATCCCTTTTTTATGACTTGTCCGCAGTTAAAGTGATTCCCGCTGTGGGCATCTGTTTTACATAGGCAATGTCAACATTTGATTAGAAGAAAATCTACTTGAAATAAGTGCATTTTTCACTCGAAATATTGTGACATACCCGAAAAAGGCCAAAACCAGAGAGAAACTACAAACATATACTATACTCGCAGCGAAAATCGCAAATTGAGTTGAAATGGACGCTCCCGTTCAAAACCCAAGATGACTAAGACTAAGATCTTAGACCCTGGACGAAGATCTCATGTATCTCATATCCCATGCAGGTGGACTGTATGCTTGTCTGGTGCATTCTTACCATAAAAAGATCCTGCGGGGCACGGAACTAACGACTGAAGGGAGTCCTTATAAAAATTACGGTTCAAAATTAAAAACGTTTTCATTTTGTATATAAAAGGCAGGGCACCCTCGAGGATGGGGCTTCAAGCTGCAGACCACGCTAGCCCCTAGATTACCCCACCACTATCAAACCGTCGCAAGTGTCGCCGCGGCATACACTCCCCGTACACGCAATCATACCGACCACACCTCTTAAAATTGATATATAATAACTTACTTCAACAACTAGTGATAAAAACAAACATATTGAAAATAACTTTCCATATATCTATATATCCATATATCTTCGTTATTGCATACTTATTCGTTATTGCATACATATCTATGTATGAGCTTAAAATAGTTTGAGATGGGGAGCTATTGTTTTCTCTGTCACTTGTGCATGTTATGATGACATAACAGAAATATGGTATCATATATTTGTCTATTTATACGGGTCTTAACGCGAATGTTTACCGAATTATGATATTGTGAGTGTTGTGTGCCGCAACTATCCAGACTATGAAGACCAAATGCGGGTAGTTGATGAAACTGCTCGCAATTCTCTATGTGGACTACCCACCTCTTCAGTCAGCTCATGACCATGGTTGGTGCAATCCAACCGAAACGTCGAGTAAAATAGATAAGGTAAACATCGAGACCCGTTTAAATAGATAGATGTGTTAAAAATGCGAAAATGTTATATGGTATCATTTATTCTGTAGGAATCTTGCCTACACTTAATTAAATTAATCAGGCAAGCAAACCCGCCGGCCGATGCTAAAGTCGCTCGAGACCGTTATGCGCGGCCGCTTGTAGAAGGCGCATGCGCAGAGCGCAGCGAGCGGGCGCCGCCAGTCACTACGATATCCGACGGCGAATGCACGCGCAATTTTTAATCTCTGTTCATTATCGATTTCTATTTTTTATTAACTATAAATTTCTATTCGTATCTTGTGCTATTCTATTCGTATCAATCTCTAATAATTTGTTATTATATCTGTGACCTCCATGTGTTAAATTCATGCTCATTCTTCAACAATATAAATCGCAAAAATGTAAATCGTGACATACCCACGAGAATAAAGTATGTCAGATAAAGTGTGGACTTTTATTACTCAACAAGAAGAATAACACTTTAATTCTATTCCATCCAATTTGTCTAAAATGTAAACAAACAATGGCGGTCAGAGGTAACTGACACGCCCTTAAATAGTGAGGTGATCATTATTTACATAATATACATAATTTGATTCATCGAGATTGCAAGTTTGCCCTAGATTTAAAGCTAATTGTTGAGATATTTCACTGATTTGATTTTGTTTTCTGCAAATTGGATTGAAACAGGCTTAAGTTTATTATAATTTCGAGTATATTATTTCAATGGCTATTTATTAATATTAAAATGTTTGTAGCAAAACTTAGGTGCACACAAGTTTACTGATAAAACCTGCGTGTGTTTTAGTAGAGCTATTATTTTACCCACTGTTTATGATGTGGCAACACTATAATATAGCGAGGCCACTGCGTTGGGAAGTGGGAATAAAAAAAACTAAAATCAAACACTATCAATATAAAGGTTGAATTCCAAAACGCGCGATGACTCTTTGCCAGTATAATTCATGTTACGTCCTTTTCTATTATGAGGATAGAAAAGGTTACACCAAAGGAATATGGAAAAAATGTACGGATCTCGTCTAAACCCATAAAATAAATAAACATAAAACAAACATAAAATAATGAGTATTTGTTATGATGATCTACCATAGTTGTTACAAGTAACAGTTAAAAGTTGTAACTAGTTAAGATTTTTTTTTACTAAACTACTAAATATAACATATAGAATATAAAAGCGATTTACATCACGGTTCGTCCACGGTTTTGACATTAACTACTGTCTTAACGTTAAAAAATCTTTGTGTGTTAAACTGTGGTAGTTCAGGGGCATCAAAGTCAAGATATAATCATAACTCGGGTGACGTGTATTACATGACAATTATTAGTACATAAGGGTAATCCATACATACATATAATAATCACTAAACTCTACCCCACATACAACATCTATTTACATAATACTAGTAATTGAATGCAAATATAGCATCACATCAACATATTTAAGAAACTGTAATCTATTTAATGGTCAAGACAAACATTCACGTGAAAGTAGGCTATCACAGGTCATTTATTTACTTATTCGTTATTGCACAGAGTGACAAAAGGCGGATTTAATGCTTTGAAGCATTATTTCCCAGTCAACCTATTGGCGGCTATGCAGATCTGGCAAATAAATAAATAACACATTATCAAAGTACAGTGTCAGTTACATAACGCGCGCCTGCACTTCATGCTATAGCATGAAGTTCGCCATTTGTACAAATACTTGTGTGAAGTTTTGTCTAAATAAAATAAAAAATCTAGTTATTAATTAATTAATGCTAATTTAGATTGTCAATGAAAGATTATCGCGCGTCTGATAACAGAGTTATAGTAAACAAGTAGAACAAAACACAATGGTTGACAATTTTGTAAATACTCTGCTTCAACATGTGGAAAATTAGAAATCCCCAAGAATAAGAGCACTAGATCTGTCGTAACATGGGAACTTTAATGTTTACGACATACAAGAAAATTAGAAATCCTAAAGAGGAGGGACACTAAATCTATCACAATATGGGAATTTAATGTGTTTTTACTAACCTGAATGCATAGAAGGGAAAACAGCCAATGAAACGAAGAAGATGATGAATATGTTATACAGTTGGACCCAACAGTGCCTGAAGATGTACCCGTATGGGACTTTGCTGACTGTACTCGTGTCTTGATTAGTCGCCGCTAGTGCAGGGTTAACTCGCATCGCGCGCTGTTGTAAGGTTTCGTGGTATCGATAGAATCTCTGTAATAAATATTTATTAATATAGTAATTAATATTTATATATATGTGACGACCAATGCTTTAAACTCCAGTGGTAGTACGACTGCTGAGCAAAAGGTCGCAGGTTCGATACCCGATTGGACAATCATTTGTTTAAAGAGAGGTGTTTGTTCAGGTCTGGATGTTGGACGTATTCTATTCGTCTTTGCATGTGTCTCTGGATCCACGACACAAGGTGTGGGCGATTCGTGTGTGTCGTTATTTATTTATTTATATTAATTAGTAGACAAAATTATATTTTTTTCCATTTTTTACACCAATACACAATAAATTCTAATACATTCCGGATTAAACAAGCTCCAAATTAAGTAAACTGAATCAATTAACTGTCAACGTCAATGTTACGTTTCCATATTCGTTTGATTCTTATGGTTAATAAAAAATATATCAATTCTATTGCAAACTGTACACGCGCCAATGAAAAATACTTAATTTATCTACTTAATTATTGCCACATTTGTTTATAACTAAAATATGTTTTTTATGGTAAACAGCCTTGATTTAGTGATTAATATGAGTTTATCAGTAGATGTGCGGTGTGAATAAAATATGATTTTAGCGTCACAATATAGTGGGAACCACGACTAAGTTAGTCCCAGATAAATATAGTTAAAGTTAATTCCTATCGTATAGACATACATATAAAAAATTAAAAGGCGAAAATGCGCAATGAATAAAAAACAAATTATTTTGTAGCAAAACTTAGGTGCACACAAGTTTACTGAGAAAACCTGAGTGTGTTTTATAGTAGAGCTATTATTTACCCACTGTTTGTGATGTGGCAACACTAATATAGTGAGGCCACTGCGTTGGAAATGGGATTCTATTGAGAAATCCTTTAAGCCAGGTGTCCTGTTAGTAGTGGCGGACTAACTTAGGGGCTAGGGTGGGCTTATAGCCTCGGGCCCCACGCTTGAGGAGGCCCCCGCCTTTTATATTACATTTTTTAACAGCTTTTTTTTAATATTATAATAACTTTTAATTTTGAGCAGTAGTTTTGATCCCCTAAAAGGTCAGTCGTTAGTCGCGGGTGCCGCAAGATCTTAATCCGCCACTACCTGCTAGGTTTTGTATGCAAACGATTTGTGTATATTATAAACATTGGGGCGTGCTTTGAATATTTCGAGACATATTTCTTGTTTTTTTTTTGTCTTTCGTGGAGGTTAAAAAACATATACACATTTACTCCTGCGCAGGTAGAGGGAAAGTGTAATCACTTCCGTTCGTTTATTACAGGAATTTAAATAAAAATGAAAATCGGGGAGCCCTTAATAGAACCTTCTGTCTTGTCATTGATATCAAATCTGATATCGCTTAAAAGCACATTTTCCTCATTCAAACTAAACATTATTTGACATGTCCAATGTTTTTAAAATATTGAGCAAAATGTTTAGATATATGACAGTATAATATAACGAATGATATATAATACAAACTTATCTATATGTATAATAAAATCGTAACAAAACTGTGTCTGTACATGAAATATTTAAAAAAAAGTGACGAAAGTGACCTACGAATGATATAGAAGTCAGAGGTTGTCTGTCTGTTTGAACGCACATGACACAAAAACTACTGAACGGCTTTTAATAAAACTTGGCATAGATTCCCATGGGAATAATTCTAAAGTTCACGGGAACGAAATCACGGGCACTGCTAGTATAATATTATAATGTTTAGAGAAAATGTATTATCAGGAAGCTCGTCCTTAGATCAGCATAACAGATATACAAATATTGATAATGATATAGATTAAACACAAATCTATTGCAATCTTACTCAATAAATTAATCAAAATTAATATTATGTTAAAATGTAAACATAACAGATAAAGTTATCTTTAATTGGATAATGGTATTCGTATTAATATACAATTACAAATAGTATTTTTAATTACTACGCTAATAGAGAATATATTTAGATTAGTTTTTTCTAGAGGAGTCAATTATTTTTAAAACGAAATCCACGCGAGCGAAGCCGCGGATAAAACATAGTGCGATCATATTTGCGCAATCCAAATGTGAACCTTAAGGCTCGCGTATATTATGGCGGGCGGCATCGTAGCGCAACAGATTGTAAAAATCCTCATCAATAATTTTCATCCATTTTAAACCATGGCACAGTTTAGGCGGGCGGCAGCGCACTGCCGGTTCGCCTGCCAACCGTATTTATGCACTGCGACGCGGCCCGTCGGACGGGGGAATCGCAACTGCCAAGCGTTCTTCTGAACTAACATGTTCACGAAATGTTGTTATTTGTTTATGCAAAGCTGGGTGCAAAATTTCAAACAGTTCACAATATTTTTCATGTGATCCTTTTTCTTTTCTTTCTTAATATAATAATACTTAATTTCTTAATTTTCTTTCTTTTTCCTTATCAAATATAAGTTGAAACAATTACAGTTCTTCGTCTCAACTATCCACCGGTATCGACACAGACAATGTCAACAGCTAACTGCCTTCAATTATTGCATTGAACTGCGGCCCCCCGCATTTTGCAGTGCGCCGCGGTTTTGATGTGAGCGAGCCTTTATGCAGAAATTATTTAACTATCCAAGGCTCACAAACGAAAACTTTGCTTTTGTAGCCTATATCCTATTAACCCGTCGTGGGCCCTGGCCTCCTCCACAATCCCTCTCCATTTGTTAATAATGTACTGATTGGCATATAAAATATTTTATACTATTTTTGTAGGGCCTTATATTATTATGTTATTATACTCACATTAAGTGGCAACGCGAAGTAAGTATCGAAGCATATTAACAACACAAACATGCCTCCAATAAAGTAGTATATAGCAGCAGTCCTATAACTTCCTCCGAATTCATCAGCGGCCCAGTTCAAGAACACCACTAGAGTGCCACAAATATTCGAGCCGAGTACCACCGCCCCGGTGTACTGGGGAGGTAGGCGAGCGGCTATACCGAATACTGAATTTTGGAATACCGCGTTAAAAGCTGCAACAAATAAAGAATATTTATTTATTTTTTAGAAGGAAGTGTTGGGTATTATTATTAGAATAATTATCATGCACTTCATTTGTGTGTACTTTATTATGGTTTATACTCGTCAGTACTTATGATTGTTGACGTAAGATCACAAATATTTGTATCAGTTAATATTGTTCAAATATTTTTTCCTTCCTCTCTACCCAAATGTTGTCAGGCAGAGATTGCCATTAGCGATAAGACAGCCTTTTGTGCATTTCATGTGTTACAATGTCAGTTTCAAGTCTTGTTTTTTTTTGTGTGCAATAAAGAATTGTATCTATTATCTATCTATCTACACATATGGATACATACACTAACATTCTTAATCGGTGGTGTACCAAATCTCTACTTTTTATTTCTGTTTTTCACACACATGAACTGAATTTTTATATAACTTTTTTTATGTAAATATGGATGTAAATTGTAGAACAAGGTCAACTAGTAAAACAGTTATATATGTTATTTTAAACGGACACGGGCCTCTCATGCACATGACTTAGAACTTCACGCTGGCCAGGGGGATTGGCAGACCATTCGTTTAGAGGTGATGTAGTTCCTCAGGGCTTGTTGTGGTAGCGGCTTTGTTATCCCTTAGTCGACTTTTAAGACACCCACGGGAAGAGAAGAGGTCTAAAGCAGTATATCACGAAGCCGGCCGACACCAAAGCACACGACGTACGAAACAGAAAATAGTATCGATAAAAGAAATGTATATGTAAACAGAATCGCGAATGTATGTCGCAGCGACAAAAAGGTCCATATACTTCCGATTCCCAATCACAATGGAATCTTTTGGTTACCCCAACCGCTCCTCCATTGTTGATATGGTTGGGTTTGACGATTTATATCCAATACGTAATTTCGTCCAAGTAACGACAATCGTGCAATACTAAAATTGTTCAAAATTAAATACACATTATGCCAAATATGAAAATTGACGATAATTATAAATGACAAATACGAAATTTGTCCAAAGGGAAATTCGTCCATTGTGGTCATATTATGTTTTAAAAATTTGGGTTACCTTTTATTACGGTCTGAGAACACCTGTGCATTAAAAATACGATTAATTAAAAACGTAATACGACTGGCATGTAATTAGTTAATTACTTGTTATTTCATTTAATTCCATATGATGTGTATACATTTTGTTTGCGTTCAATTAAAAATAAATAAGTTTAACTCATTAAATTGATATTTACTCAATTTGACTTATTTCTGAAAGACAATATTCAGTTTGAATATTAGTTTGGACAAAAATCTATTGATGTTTTGGACGTAATTACGTATTGGACAATTATCATATTGGTCATAAGTCGTCTCACCGGTATGGTCTCACCCTCTGCTGTTGGTTGGGTGACCCGTAACGCTACACTACTCCTTTACTCTATTAGTATTCATATGATAGTTACTAGCTCTCACTAACGACATTTTAACATTAAAGTTGATACTAACCATTCAATAAGAAGACAGACACCAGAGTCATCCAGAAGAAAGCATCCGACCAACCAGAGCTGTCTACCATCGCCAGCACGACGGTCAGAACGAATATTAACACTTCGATACTAAGAGACCACACTATGCGTGTTGATAAGTTGCCGCTGAAAGGGAAAATATCATGTTATAAACTAATGATCGGTTCCCACCCTGTTAACGCATGGGTTTATTCGGTAACACTCAGGTTTTCTCGGTAACATCCAGGTATAGAATGAAACTTTTTGTTAGTAAATCTTAGCCAAATACAATAAGTGTAATTTATACAGATAATAAGGTAAACTTACTCTGATGCCACATATTATCTAGATAATTTACTGGTACATTCCTACGATATAGTACCATCGTTTTTTTATTTTCGCATTCCTGTTGTCCGCCCCAGGGGATAAGCTTGGGGTAGACAAGAAAAATAACATTTATTTATATGGCCACTCTGCAGCTTTTGGGATGACCGAGAGGAACATTTAATTTTTGCATTCATGTTGTCCACCCTGGGGAGACTAACTTGGGGTGGACAAGAGGAAGAATCCGTTATAACCTTGTTCATATCTAAATGCAGTATTATCATACATTTTAAAGGGGTCCCAGAAAAATAATAGTGATACTAATATTTTATTTCACAAGAAGTTTTTAATTGTTCTTGTGAATTTTATTTATTTAAAAAAAAAACAAATAAAATAAAATGTTGCCCTCAATATGGCGGGCAATTAGATGGCAATTTTGACATAATATTAGTTATAAAACACTACCATTGAAATAATTGGATAATTTCCCCACAACATAGGGAATCCTAGTTTTTTGCTTCCCTAGAATAAGGCCTATTCTGTTACCTTTATTAAATAAATAAAATTTATAATAAATATGTGGTACCCGCTTAGCCGTGGTCGCCATTTACGACACCCACGAGAAGAGATGGGGTGGAGCTATTCTATAGCTGGCCGACACCAAACAGCTTAAAAAAAGAGTGAATAAAAATAAAAGAGTGGACTTGTCAACCCAAGTGGGCAGGGAGGCGTTTAAAGGCCTTACATCAATAGCACACGACAATGTGCATGGGGAGGCCATGTCCAGCAGTGGATATTGAAAGGGCTGGACCTTAGGACTTCTACGAGCCTTGTTATCCAGCACTGCAGTATGCAACAGTTCATTGTCAAGGAAAATGCGGATGCATTGCTTTTAAATAACTATCGATTTAAATAGGTGCGATGATAAAAACTCAAAGGTGACATCAAATTACTTTTCAGAACATTCCTCGTTCGTAACTTAATATAATAATTAGTTAATAGAAACCACTCACCCAATCTTAAGAAAGACATTACACCAGCTGAAGACGAAGTTTGGTATCTGACTGGCAAAGCCCACATACACCAAAAAATTTGCTGAATATTCTGGAGCATTCGCCAGCTTATACTTGACGAAGTAGTCTTTAGCTGTTATGAACATATTCCAGGCTGTCAGCGTGCCCAAGCCGTGGAGTAAGAGGGTCAGGTAGATCAGGTTCCATTTGTCTTTTGGCGGCGCCAGGTCTCTAGCTATACCTGGAACAAAATACCGGTCAAATTAGAATGAACCACAAATATAGAAGTATAGATAACACAGGCTGTCTGTCGCTGCGTGCCTGAATTTGGCACTAAGCTCCTACTTCTCGCGCTGCTTGTTCAGTTCAACCCGTGTCGCTAGCAAGTCGTTACAAAACAAAAAATGCCTAATCAATTGCAAAAATTCGTGAAAGGCGGTGAACGTTTCGTTTCATCGATTAGTGGTTTCCCATCACTAAAATTTACCTGGACCATGCGTGACACTTGGCTTCCATACAATTTCACGAACAGGCCATGTATATCTATGTCATTAAACCCTATCAATCTACTACACGCATGGTTATCTTAAGTATTTTGTGTTTCACAATACACTCGCAAAGGGGCCGATACAGACTTTTTATACAGAAAAAACATTTTGACACATGAGTTTACAAACAATAAAAAGTTAAACTGTTCCAAAGGTCGATATGACCAACTGTCTTATATTCTATTAACTGTACCATACCATCAGCCTATGTCTCTGCGCTGCTGGATATAGGCCTCTTCCGCAGTTCGCCATCACACACGATTATCGGCTCTTCTCGTCCAACTAACAGCGTCTCAACGGCAACGTTTTCAAGTTGTCGGTCCACACGGCCGGAGACCGTTCACACTGCGCTTCCCGGTACGTGACCTCAATTCGAGGACGCGTTTACTTCAACGGTTATCGGTCCTGCGTCAAATATGATCTGCCCATTGCTCTTCAGCATGCTGATTCTATGATTCTTATATTCTATACAAAATGTAAATATAGATACTTATTAGCGACTCGGTAGGTGTCAAGCGCCGGTGCTCGTTTACCAAATACTCCACTCGCCTGTTTTATCATCTTTTAGTGTAAGTGTAGCAATACATAGGTGCACACAAATTTATCAAGAAAATATGCGTGTGTTTTAGTAAAGTAGCAATGTGCCCACTGTTTAACGTGACCACAATATTATATAAACTGGGGACACTGCGTTGGAAAGTGGGACATTCCAGTGATATATTGTTTATGCATTATAAACATAACTATAATAGAGGTATTTATAAATAAAGGAAAGTGTATTGTATTAACATAATAAAGGAAAATAATTAATGATAGGTGTAAACTATACTATTTATACTAATATTATTAGAAAATTGTGAGGTAAAATTGTATGTTTGTAGGTATGTTGGGGGTAATCTCTGGAACTACTGAACCGATTTCAAAAATTCTTTCACAAATAGGAAGCTACATTATCCGTGTCTAATATAGGCTATATTTTATTTTGAAATTTTGAAATAAAAAAAAAACTTATAGACCGAAGCGAAGCGAGGGCGGGTCGCTAGTAAATTATAATAATGACGGTTTATGTCATTAATGTCCTCGTGTGTTAATTATACAAGGAGTTATGGCAACATCATCGCTCAATAATTTTACCTATTTTAATATTCATAATCATGGTCGTCTTGCCGCATAAAAAAAGCATTATCATTAAAAAATTTGTCACAATAGATAATATATTGTATAAATTTTACATTATGACAAAATTAAGGAACAATGTTTTAGGCTTATTGATTTATAGTAATTTCTTACAGACAACAAATGTGAAAGCCTTAATATAAAGAAAACTTATAACGGGAATTCCGTTCACGATGCACACACAGTTCATTGACATTAAAATTTTGGGCAACTTTTTTCGTTCAATAATAGATTTTTCAATTTTTCATACCAATTTGCTAAATACAAAGCCCAAAAATTTATATTCTTTAAAGAAAAGACGTCAGTTAATTCGGAATCATGTCCAAATTGCATGCATGGTTGCAGGCTTCGGGAAAGGTTCGGACCAGCCTGTATAGTAATGTAAAATTAATATGGTGAAGGAGGTAATAACGCAGGTTGTGTACATACTCGTATTTAGTAACGAAAATTATAAAAACATATATGTATTTCAATAATAATTCATAATTTTATTACTACGGCGCCAACTACACGAGCGAGTCTCTCGCGGAGATATTTTCGCCCGTGCCACTAATTTCAATAGTAACTATCTACTTACGGAGGATATCGCCGTGTAGTTGGCGCCTATCTCCTATCATGTGAGAAAATTTTATGGATTTATGCTAATAAATTAGATATAGGTACTGTGGGAATACATTAAGAATCGTATATATTTAGCGTATACATTATATTTCACGCTGGTGACCCAATTACACGGCGCGTTACCTTTCAAGTTGAGCGTGTCATTGGGCAGGTTGGAGCCCTCCCACGCGGGTGTCAGCTTCACGGGCTCGTTGCGGAGGAAAGGCGCCTTCTCGCCCTCGCTCCCGTCCCAACCTGCGAACAAACATACCATTCTATGAAATCATTCGAAAGGTTAAAAATAAGTTCCAAAACTAAACCATGAGGACTAAAACCATAAAACCGACTAAAATTAATGAGGAGCACGTTGTTTTTCATTACTCTCTTATTCACTACTACCATTACTCACTATTTTTTCATTACCTTTAACCCTTGCAGCGTAAACCGTCCAAAAAGCAAAGTCTAGCAAGGGACTTTTTGGCGGGACTTCGAGAAATGAAGTTGAGTTTTAGTTTGATTGCTGTAAAAAATGTTTATTAGGCGTTTTGTGGTTTAATCGTGATAGTGATCTTCAAAGTATTTTTCGTGGGTGATGTTTGTGATAATCAAATCAAAGCGTGGTACTGCTTTTTTCGTGTACTTCCAAGGAGTCCTGTTCTGTCACCAGTAAACCTATTATCGCTTTACTGAGCGACTCCTTACTTACCTTATTTCAAACGATTTTTCTAATCCACTCCTAAGTTTCAGAAGGTGACGCATCTAGGAGCGTTGTCAACCTTTATTGTTATTGGCAGATGTTGCCATGTACGACGGATGTTGCAGGGCGACGGTATCTTACGATTCACCACCAGGCGGACTCTCTGCTCGTCTACCATTTTCTTCTACCAATCGACAGCATGGGAAACATGGTCTATCAAAACTCACTCACTTACAAAACACATTAGTATATTTCTAACGTCAGTCTTCTACGATTCGATCAATGATTGATTTAGATTAGATGAAATATAAAGTGATAAAGTGAAATGTATCCAATTAACTGTAAGTAGTCCGAAAAAACAAGTCATTATTTACCATTTATGTAAAAACACACTCACAGATACAATGCAATTGTAATAGAAAAGGTTTTTTGTCTGGTTTGTAAGTAGCGGCTCGAATACAACGGATTTTAACCGTTATATTTTCCACTGGTACATTTTATTGGTAAGCACTACTAGCAAATGAAGGCGATATCGGTATATGTGGCAATAAAATGTTTTTATTCGTTTTGTAATCAGTATGCTGGTATACACACGTATAAATATTGTTTTTAAAAATTCTTATTTCATGACAAGATCAATGTGTTAAAAGTTTAATGTATTCAGGTTTAAGGTATTTTAACCATATCATTTCAAAGGGCTTGGTCGACGGCATTGGCAATTCTAGGACTGGTCATTATCAGGCGGAACGACGCATCACTCATCTCATCAGGTTAGCGGCCCACTAGTTACGAACGACATAGGAACCAAATTTTTACAAATCTGTCAACAAGTCTTGGTAAAAAATCTGTTTTAAATACTAGGTTTAAGCATTTTACTCTAAAAATAAATATTTCGTTTTCTGTTAATAAATGATCCACATACCTTAGTTTAGCCGTAAATATTGTTACACAAAAACATTGATATTTTTTTAACATTATCATTTTATTAGATGAATTTGTGTTGTTTTATAAATAAATAGGTAAGCATTTTAAAAACATAACGGATATTCCAAATGGCCACCATTTGCTTTTATACAATCTTTCAAAAGTTGTGGCCAGTTTTCGATTGAAAACTTTTCTTTCCATGGGAAAATTGGCAACTGCCACCCTTATATTTTAGGGATTCAATACTATCATGGCGTTTAGAGCATGGCATGCTCTCTAAAACAGACCATAAATCATAATCGAGCTGATTAAGACCGGGACATAATGACGGTCAGTCTTCAGCTCTAATGAAGTTGGGAATATTCCTTTCTAGCCACGTGTTGAGCAAGCCTTATGACCTGGTGCTGAGTATTGCTGAAAGGAACATTCTTGGTTATGGAGCAGGGTGTTGTTAAGAGGCTTTAAGACCGCCTCAAGAATTGTATCTTGTACACTTCAGCTGATGTTTTAATACCTTTTTCACAAAAATACGGTTCAGTCACTCCTTGATAGCTAAAACCCCAACAAATCATCACTGAATCCGGATAATGGCCACGTTGCACCCTATTGACCTTGTGCGATCACGATCATGCTCAATAGTGACATTTTCTTGTTGGTAAATAAGATTTATCTGTGAGCTCCCATTGCGTACCGCCGAAAGTACGCTTCACAGCTTTAAAAGTCTGTTTAGTACGAATAGTGCGTGGACGCGCAGACCTTTTTCTTTCTTTACTATAACGGTATTTAAGGCCAGACTAGGTATAAACCGAGGATTTTTATAGAAAAGGGATGTGTGTGTTTAATTTTGTGTGAGAATGTGTATTAAAGAAATCTCAGATAAATATTATTTATGTAAAATGTAAGGCATCAATCAATTAGATCAAACCTTAAAAGAATCAATAGAAATGTAACTTGAATTGATTGAATTGAAGCCTTACAAATGAAAAAATCAAGGCTTTGTATTCTGATCTAAAACATAATTTTAAAAATGGATAAATAAAAACATGCTATTTATAATGCAATATAAACAAAACACTCAGGAGGATGGATCTGAATGCAATATTCTAAAAGACAAAGAACCTAAAACTATCGAATAGGGGAAACTGTATTAATTATTTAAAAAACAAAAACTCCTCTATACGAGGACGTGTTTTTATATAAGCTCCTCTATATGAACACACAATATATTTAAATAAACTAAAATTAAAAAAAACAGATAAGTTTGCATATTTACTGCACACACTAATTGCTTGGTTTGCTTTGTTTTATGAATTACTCTGCTACGAGTGTTTTGACGATTCAGTATCAGATTCAGTCAAAACCCGATTACAATTTTAAATCTTTAACTTATTACAGTTTTTAATCTATTTTTACCCTTCCTGCGTGTCGCAGTCAGGTAATAATAGACGGTTTTTGACAAACATATAAAGAAACAGATTATCCCCAAACGGACATCCGTCGTCGTCGTCTCATTTCATCACTTCAGTCAATGATTTACCAATTTTAATAACCTTAGGCAGGAGTAACAATAAAAAAACTCACTTTCATTATATGATTTAAACGTCCCATACCAGCCCATTAGCACCCATTTATCAGCCACTGACGTTTGTGCACTTTAAACTGTTCAAATATTCGCAACACAGTGACACCCTACTGTTTCTTGTAACTTGATGTAGATATCTACAAATATGTAAATGATACCGTGTTTACATTTCTTTACATTCTTGGTATAAAACAGTATTTCCTCTATTACACTTTTTTCTTTTGAGGAGATTTCTAAGAAATCTAGGTACTAATAGAATATCGGAAAACTTCACTAAGTACATCTCAGTCAACTTGTATCGCGCATTTATTATTGGATTGACTAATGGATTGATATGTTGCTGAATAGGGCACGAACAAATACAAATTTTGTCCTTAACATTTTTTCACTAAAACGTAGAGAAATTAACGAAATCTACCTTTCCAACTAGCTGGTAACATCGACTTTTTTATTTAAAATTTCTTATTTCTTAAAATTTATCAACTTTTAATCTTATTCTGTTTATTCTTTTAGCAGTTTAACCTTTATTGTTTACTTTTGTTTAATTGTTACTTTACTCTGCTTTCGCCGACATGTGTCCAAACGTCGGATCGACACGTAACTACACAATAGTTCAACATTAATATTGTCCCTAGAATATCTCTACGAGTACTTTTCTCATTAGTAGTCGTTATTACTAAATATGTAGTATTTATTAATTAGTCGCAGGAAATTAGGTCAATGGGAATATCCTTTCGATGACGTACACCCATACGAAGTTCAACATTTTTATCCTTTATCTTAATGAGTACAGTCCTAATGAAGTAACCATTTTAAAATTGGAATTCTTTAAACCACTTTTATACTTTTTTGGTCAAGGGCCAACAGAGGCAATGGGGGATGGCAACTCGGGCCGCATTCATCCTTGTCCTTACTAATATATGTATACAACGAAACGAAGTCTGTTTGTTTGGATCGCTTTCACGCATCAACGGTTGGACAAATCGTACTGAAATTTTACATCGACCTTTCTGGGGTACACGAAAAGGACATAAGGATACATTTCTTTCCTGGAAAATAAACAGTTCCTGGGGGATATTCAAAAATCGGCGGATACTGCGAGGCCGAGGACCGCACGTACGATCACGGCTTTAAATTCTTAAATTAACCAGATTTTGTATAAAATTAATTGGTATTTTTATTATTTTTAAATCTTACCGGCAGATTTTTGCAGGTATGTACTTGTATCCTGGTTTAACTTTATGTAAAAATATGCAGCCACATGTATGAGACAATATTTGCATAGAACTGCATAGTTTTATCTAAATTTATGAGACTTCCATAGGTGGAAGCTTTTCGTTGGTTTGTACAAACATGTTACAGTTTTTTGGAGAAACTTCTCCGCTTGATGAATTGAGTCATTTCAACCGTGCCTGTTGGGAACCACGCAATAGCATAGGTACTAACATTTGACATAGATGAAAACATCGTAGAATTCCTACAATAGATGTACGAATATATCATTATTATATCTACTTGGTCTAAAGGCACAGATGACCGACACAGCACAAACAAATTGCGCTAATATTGGATTTGTTCAGCAATACCATTGTGAATGCCACAGCTTCACATCTATAAAAATATAACGAAAATCCACGGGAAACTACATAACGAATTCAACGGCGGAAACTTAACGAGCATTGAGTTCACACCTGTAGTTGGGAAGGAGTTTCGGAAGGGAAGGATCATAATTCAACACCTTGTAAATAATGTTTAACAAATAAGACGATTACGATTGAATACTAAAATATGTACCTCTTAACAAAAACGCAATGCCAACGAATCATTTTACTTGGCATTGTTGCTACACGTTACTGCCTTACTACGGTACACCTACACGCACTTTCTATTGAGATTCGTTTTATTTACTGCGTAGTTTATTTACCTTTGTCAGTACTTTTTTTTAAGGTTTCGGAAGTAAACAAAGAGACCCATTTCATTCTTTATTATTCCTTTTCTTTTTCTATTTCAGTTTTTAGTTTATAGGGTTCCTTAGAAAATGAATTAACATTTTTGTTAAAACTTTTGAATATTCTGAACATTTTATACAACATAGATTTATGTACATTTAAAATATCCTTGAACTACTTAAAATATGTAAATATCAACACAGTGTCAACAAGGACTAAGCGACATTATTTACCTAAAGTTTGTCCATTTTACATTGTCGAGTATGAACATTTTATCTCAACCGACGAATATAGTAATAAACAAGATAATGAGGTGTCGTAATAGGTCAGGGGGGATATTGGACCGCGTCGTTCATATTGGCCGGTCAAGTCACGGTCTCGTCATACCATCCTAAATTATAGCTCATCAACGATTTCAAACAACTAAAATTAGTAGCAATTATGTGTGTGGATTATGTTCTAACTTTAGTTAAACAAAACGAAAAAAATATTACTAGCCATATTTAGGTAACTAACAAAAATATAAAATAATTCATAAAAAAAAATGTTTTGTGGTTGTGGAAGCTGATAGCTAGATAACGCTCAATTAAATATGGCAAAATATTTCACTGTGTAGTTTTATAAATAATTTTGTTACAGTAATTTATAACAATGATTGAACATATGTTGTACTTGCCAATACAACACTACAACAAAACTGCTGAATTCTAGTGGAATCAAGCAGAATGTGTTGCACATTTCTTCGCAGTGGCGTATCGACATAGTCAACACATTTTAGATTCACTAGCCTTAATGGATGTATAAAAGCGTGGCACGCAGGAGTTGCCTAGGACAGATGCCAACATTGAAAATACTAATTTCCCCTCTAGAAACTCAATGAAGTGGACTCGGGAGCAATAATAGGCTATTATTTTATTATTAATGGAGAAATAACAAAGACGCAATAAAAGGGTACGTTCTTATGAAAAATAAGAATAACGAGTCAAAAGGTGGTTTACATTTCCTTGACAAAGTAAGATGTTGTATAACAAGATGTAGGATATTAAAATTAACGATCGTAGCTTACTATGTAAGATGTTTTGTGTAAGTTACTTACTATGTGTGACTTACTATGTAAGAAAATCTGTATTTCGTCGCGTGAAGACAAATTTTGCACCAAAAGATTCTATAAATTGAAAATTTTAGGTCATTGGAAGAAAAAATTAGAGATTCAACACATCTTAGGAAATAGGAACTAAGTAAATTTACCTTTTAAGAGTAAAAAACCAGCAGGAAACAACTGAGTTCGTAGCCTCTCTGTTACAGCTGACAAAAATGTCAAATTGTTTAAAATCAAAGATAACCAAATATGTGATATATGAATATTGTTGTTAGAATAGTGCAAAGGTTCCATTCCTAATTCTTCTGTAAATACATTTTGATATCTGTGTCTAAAATTATCAGTATAGTTACACGCAAATGATTCCCATAAGTCTTTGACTATTTAACATAGTTTAGCATAATTGAATACTAACTTAATTTATTAACTAACTAGTGTTTACTAATATTACGTAATAACAATAGATACTATGAACGTTTACTAATCATCGTAGTAAAGAACTACCTCATTCCCCATTGAATTGAATTCCTCCATACAATACAATCGTCTATTTACATATCTATTTTGCATAACTGCTTAGTTTCTTAAAATAAATAATTAAAAAACCTAGAGTTCAAGGATTCGTGAAACAGTAAAAAGAAAAAAGGGAACAGTGTAAAGCAGAACTGAATAAGAAAAGGATCGGCATTTTGCAGAGAACAAAAACAGATGAGAGATAAGATCATATAAGTTGGGAAATTATTCATATTAAAATGAGCAAAGAGGGAATGCATTCCGAATGGTTGATTGACCTTTCGCCTCCGCAGACCCGTCATCTCGGTCTTGTAGAAAGCATTCTCACTGTTTCCATGCAATTCGGATGGTTGGGGCCGACTATCGCTAGATAGTCGAAACGAATCTGTATACTCGCGATTAAACTTGAATACTATTTATTTAATTCAATACAAATTTGGCGTGTGGTGTGGGCCTGCTTCAGAATAGCACCACACCATCTCTTGCCATAGGTGGGGTAAAAGGACACTTAAGGGATAACAAAGCAACTCCCACAAACGCTGAGGAACTACCTGTAAAACGACCACCACTTGGAATGCGTTGGAATTACACAGTTTATACACACTTTTATTCTCTCTTCGTATTTGTCAACACCTCAATATGTAAGTACTCGTTTATGTATATATTTCTTTCATTTATTTATTTATTTTATTACTTTTAATTTGACTACACATTATACATTTATCTTTAATTTAATATGCTATATATGACTATTTAATTACTAATTTATTAAATAATATACTTTTGTGTGTGCGTCACCGATGGCTCCACTGAAAATCAGGGCGGTGACTGACACTCGGTCACAGCATATGCTGAGTTGGAGACCATTTCCGGCATCGCAACATACACATGCACGAAATAGCAACGTGTCATTTTTCGTTTTTTTTAATGTTTTTGATTTTCTTTTGTTTTTCTTATTGCCTACATTGCTTTTTTCTTTTGGTTATTGTGATATTTATATTGTATGTGTGTAAGTGTATGTCGGAATAAAGTGTTGTCTATTGTCTAAAAGAGTGGACTCGCCAACCCGTTAGACCAAGCGCGGCGTTTTGAGGTCCATGTTCAGCAGTGGACGATAAAACGGCTGGTAACAGTGGTGAAGGATTTTTTAAATAGATTTTGTTGCAATTTTCACTCCTGCATGGGGTATTTCTTCCCGAAGGTTTTAAAGTACATATTTTTTTAATTAGTTCGTTAACAGTAATGACACGTTTACAGAAACGTACAGCAGATTTTGTAAAACGAAGTGATTAAATTCAACGAAGTTTCGATCGAAATCAAGCCTCGAAGGAATGCCGTTAGGTCAAGTTCGACTACGAACTGTCGCAAACGTCCTCATTGTGGATGGTTGCTTGATGACTGACTAACGCTGAAAGAGTAGTATACGTGAAATGGACGATTACAACCACAGATCTAGGATTTTTATGATCAGAACCTACACAGCCACAGCATGCTGTGGCTGTCCTATTTATAACGAAGCGAATAAGATGCTATAGATATAGCAGGGAGCCGGCCGGATTTTCTACCGATGAACTCGACGGAGAACTTCGAACGGATGTAAGATTTCGCACAAACAGAAAGTACAAACAGAGTTGGCACAAACAGAGAAGTACGCAAAAGTAGGAGCTGTTCGACGTCGGACAGACTCTCATTGTGTCGTCAAGCACTAGGGATAAGTTGGAAAAAAGAACCAAAAGATTAATTTTTAGAGAGTCAGGAAACACCAGATAAATAACAGGTAGATCACGCAATACTTCCGTACTCATATAACCACAAGGTCGGTTGGACCACGGGAAGTTAGAGTACTTCCAGCGGCGGTAAGTTTTTAGGTAAAATTTAAAGCATAAATGTTTCAATTTCAACAAAAAACAAACAAAAACAAATTCAAATTTCACAAGAAATTTCTAACAAAAACGTAGGCACCACTATAATGATGCTAATTATAACGAATAAGATCAGCTAACAATTTACACCTTGGGTCATACTTATTTTATACTTTCAATATTTTCAAGACTATTGTGAAATAATTTAAAATGGCCACGAACAAAACGTCAATTCGAAGTTGTTTACTCCATGAGTACAAACTTGGCACCAAAGCGGCCGAGGCGGCGCGAAAAATATGTACCGCATTCGGAGATGACGCTGTAAGTGATCGGACAGCAGAGAAGTGGTTTAAGAAATTTTCCTCGGGAGATTTCAGCTTGATCGATGAAGGACGCTCTGAAAGACCGAAGTCAATCTGTATAAGAAAAACGGCACGAACTTTTTTGGTTACCTGATATATCAGCGAACCCTGCTATGTAGTGATACTGCATTTACCTTTACACATAACTCGCGCAAGATGCGAAGGTGCTGCCGTGCTTCATACGAGAATGAATTCAAAGCTTGTTAATATATTATACTTTTGTGTTGATCAGACAGACAGAGCCACTAACGGCCGCCAACATAATAACGATGCACACTGATTCATCCCATGAGTCACGAGCGGTATCAAATTAAAAGCCGTTGAACTAAATGCTCCCGAGGGTATTGCACAATAAATCTTGTATAGCATTTGCTCAATGCAGGTCGGCCATAACCATGCCAGGTCGTGTGCATTTACGTACGCCATCACACTGAAGACCAGGATTTTATTCTCCTGTTTAGTCTTTTAGTTTACTCGGTTTTATTATTGGAAAATGCATTAAATTCTGGCCAATCTTGGATTATAGATCGGAATTCCTTTGTATTGATAAGAGTTGAGATATAATCAAATATGGAACAGGCTGAAAAATGGAGAGCCAATCAGAAAACGTTTAACGAGATTCAGTAGTGAAAACCAGTGAAACAAATTATCGGATGGCTTAATAGAGAAATAAACATATGTCTCTAAACAAACCAAGCCAACATAAAGTACTTGAAGACATCAATGACGTATTGAAGTCTTTTGAGGTACTTTGGTCGAATACAAAAATAGTAGTGTCCACCTGCAATTATGGATTCTTAAGTACTTAAATCAATTACTCAAAACGAAATCCGCATGAAATGTCTAATAGTTTAATGAGAAACAGAAATCAAGTGATCACGTGCAGGATTCCACGCGCTGCTGGACGGAACTCACAGAGTCGATGATGTAATCCCCTTAGTCGATAGTTCTCGCAATGCCACCAATAAAACCCGTTAAAAAATCGCGAATGCTACCGTTATCAATTGTCTTATCATCCATCATGATGACCGCGATAATTTTTAGAAGAGTCCATGACTCAAAAGGGTGAGAGAACCCGAAAATAAGAACAAGTAAATATTTAAAATAACTCTTCATATTCGTACCAGACCTAGATCAGGTACAGCAAGTTGGCAAATTGACAAAAACTTGTAATTGCCAAAAAGCATTATTTGCAGTTTCATGTAGCGTGCAATAAATCTATGTGTACATTTAGAACTAGTAAAAATGGCCTGATCTTTGCTTGTAAATAGATTGAAGCACAGATTGAGCTGTGTTAGATTAAATGATAGTTTAATGGGGATAATTAAATGAGCGCTGTCGTAGAGCGTAATTAATGAGCGCAGGCGCTTCGTTACGCTTATTGCCACTGAGATTTAAAACTTTGTTTTTTATTGAGAGAGCACAGAGTTCATGCGAATTGTTATGAAATGAATAAATGTGGTACAGTGAAATCAACGAGACATGAGCTTTGCGTTTGTGTAAGTGCCTATAATACACTATTATAATGCGAACCATTGCGACAATTTGGCACCCACTCACAGAGATGCAATGCTCATGTCTCGTTGATTTCACTGTAGTAGACAAGCAGATGACTGATGGTTAAGTGGCTTACGGTGATGTATGCCTTCTCAGTTGTGGTGCAGAACCACAGACTGCGAATGTTTGACCTTTGTCTCAAGTCTCATTAATACCTAAGGTAAATTAGCCAACAGAACGTTCGCACGATTACAATATTTTTTGAATTCAGTTGTGGATCGTACCCCTAATGACAACAGTTTTCCGTAATAAATCCGTAATAAACACATTGCTGTCTATCAGCGCGATTAAATTGCAGTTCGATAAAATTATAAGTTAGGCATATTATTAAAGCTCTTTAGGGCATAGTTGGAGAGCTTAGATAAAGAATATATTACATAATTAAATAATGATTCAGTAATGTTATTCATTGTGATATCTTTATTTGTATACTTAAATAAATGAGCACGTGATGTGTCCTCACGCCTTATCACGCCACACGACACATGCTCGACACTCGAGAATGAAGATTGATAGGTAAATCAATCTTTATCTAATCGTGTCCAAAATGAAAACAGTTGCTTGTATTCTTATTTGCGGATAAAATATCTCTAATATTTCAGCACGTGTCACGTGTGTTTAAGAATAGTTTTCTTTTATACTCGAAAGCCTTTTTTATACTACATCGGTCTAGCACAAAAAATGTTAGTTAAGGGTATCGCTTTTGCAGTAAATTAGAGTAAAATAAATATCCGTAATTTTTGCATTAAATTTCATGATTGCTATTTCTTTTTAAGTCTTTGGTGTCAATGTTCTGGAATAAGTTGTTTAATTAATCGATGGTGTGTTTTTATAACATAGATAGGGGTATGTTTATACATATTGTCTTTTAATTCGTAAATATCTCATTCGGCCGATTAAAGAATTAAGATGGCTGCAATTCAAGGAGTGGTGAAGTAGGAGTAGGTAGGAAGGTGTTTTTGTTGATAAAAATAACTGTATGACACTTCTTTAAAATATCGATCATCTAACATACTCGTACTTTAAACCTAGTCGCTATAGGGTAGAAATTTGCAAAGTACCTATATGAAACGTACGTTTTTTCATTATTGCACTTTAAAGTAAACTGTCACAAAGTAACGTCTGATTCCATAGTAATGAGTTTAATTCCACATCAGACAAAAACAAAACTATTTCAGTTCGTTCTCCAATATTTCACAACACTTTGTTCTGTATAGCAAATAATGGAATCCAAACTATCCGCTATTCATTTGCAAATTCTTAAATTACACTGTATTCACGGTTGAAGCACTCATAGCATACGATAATTTAGGATGTGTACTAATTATCATCTTCAGATTGAGATAAGTGAGTACTAACTAACTGTTTCTATAATCTGGGGCATTGCATCATTTGTAACCAATTACCAGAAAATTCACACCTAGCATCGAATAATTCAATTAGAGTCAATACGCAAATCGTAAACGTTTCGTAACTCGAACGCGATGACGATGCAGCTTGATATATGTATTTTACGATGAGACATCAAAGGTGCGAGAAACTAGGGTATGATCACATGCGCATTACTTTAAACTGAAGTGTAATTTAACGTAAAATTAGTTGAAAATAAATCGATTCAAATGCTTTGCTCAACGAAACTGTTTATCGATGTGTAATCGCCAAAAAACATGAAGTCTTATTTATGGTATGGTAAAAATTTGAGAAGCCAAAGATGTTTCACTCTGTTGAAGCGTTCAGTAAAAGATTTCGTAGCATAAACGCCAGTCAAGCAAGGTATGTAATTTATAAGCTATAATAATGAAGAGCAGAGTAGCAAAACCGACAGGGATCGTGCTAAGCCGTCCCTTCACGGACTGGTACCTCACAATAGCCCATATAATCTATAAATGACAAACGGTCAGTTGAGACATGACCATGACTGATGGATGACTGATGAATCGTGCGAACGCATAAAGTATGAGTAAGCGTGACATTTCAATAGAAGCTTCACAGTCTGCTAAAGACGATGCTATTTTTAGTATTTTATTTTTTTGTATAGCGTTTTTATGGTTTCGAATTTATCCGTACTGTATTTATGTGATTATCTTTTTTATTTCTAACATTTGCAGCCCACATGATGGTAACAGGTGCCGTCCGTGGGCAGTTGTTACATTAGTAGGAATGCGGAACCATCCTGTGGATTAGAAAACCTCACACTGGCAGTTAATTCCACAACTTTTGGGTTGATGGATTATGGAAAGGTGTTGACGGCACTAAGACTTATAAAATGAATTATAATTATTCGTATATTCTGAGTCTTTATATAATATTCCGTATAATATTCCGTATTCCGTATTCCGTATTCCGTATTCCGTATTCCGTATATATATAAAGCTCGATTACCACTCACTGACTGACTGACTCACTGACATAATTGTTCTCCCAGTTCCCCCCCGGTGGGTGAGAAACTTTGAATGAGAAAGTAAACTTTCGGGGTCGGTGAGCACCAGAAAAATCCGACTTCTTCGAGTTGACCACACCTGATGAAAAATTGGAACGGCCAGCACGAACGGTAACACCTGCGCGGGGGGTGCTCGACCAAATGTCATAGAGAACTGCAGGCAAATGCCAGCGGGCGTCGCGAAAATTTGAATTTCGAACGTCCAGCGTCGTCTCCATACAAAATGAAATCGCTCGTAGCTCGGAAACGGTAAGAGGTAAGTCGGGGGTGCTCGACCAAATGTCATTCGGGAAGGTGTAAGCTTTTTCGTGGTTGCAAAATTTTTTCAAAATGGCCGATTCAAGATGGCGGCCGATTTTCAAGTTTGTCCGAGGGGGGTGGAAATCGGCACCCGGGGGGTCGCGGGGGCCCTGATTGCGAATTTCGGGTCGGTTTTTCGATTCCGCCGTTTCCAAGATGGCGGCCGTCAATTGAAATTTCAAATTTCGA
The DNA here is from genome assembly GCA_914767545.1 of Sesia apiformis. Classification (NCBI taxonomy): domain Eukaryota; kingdom Metazoa; phylum Arthropoda; class Insecta; order Lepidoptera; family Sesiidae; genus Sesia; species Sesia apiformis. The sequence goes on along the minus strand of OU611970.1, from coordinate 5,317,987 downwards.
TCGCTCGTAACTCCCGCGAGGCCGGAGGCCGAGCGGCGCGGGCGAGGCCGCAGGCCGAGCTCGCCCGGGACTTGCACCGGGAGCGGGCCCGTCCTCATCCGGTGGACCTTCAGCTCGACGGTCGACGGCCTGCCTGAACGGTGAGAGATAGTCACGTGGTGCTCGACCAAATGTCATAGAGAACCGCCGGCACTTTGGCGAGAGCGCGATGAAAATTCAAAATGGCGGATTCAAGATGGCCGCCATACAAATTTATTTCGACCGTCGCTCCCGAACGGTCGGAGATATCGGATCGGGGCTCGAACTAATGTGGTGGGGCAAGTCGATGTCCTTCCACTGGATGAATTTTTTTTTCCAAGATGGCGAATCCAAGATGGCGGCCATTTTTAAAATTCCTCCAATCGGGATGAAATTTAATACCCGGGGAGTTCAGGGGACCCTGATTCGGGATTTTGGAACATTTTTTTAATTCCGCCATTTTTCAAGATGGCTGCCATACAAAGTGGAAATTTCGATTTTGGGGTCCGAGGGCATTTCCGAGGCGGTAGCTCGAATTGGGCAAGGGGCGCGGGGTGGAATTCCCCCTCGTTAGAAACTCTGGTCTATGGGGAAATTAGGCGGAAAAAAAAATCCAAGATGGCGGACACGAAATGGCGGAAATTAAAAAAAAACTTTGGGAAATTTAAAAATTTCTGAGCGAATGTGTTTCAAGGTGGAAAATCGAGAAGGAAATTTGAGGATTTAGGGTAGGTGCCGAAATTTTCCAAGATGGCCGACATACGAAATTCTTTGGGCGACAGCTCCGAAACGGTTAGAGATATCGGATTGGTGCTCAAACTAATATCGTTTATCATGACGATTTCTTTCTACTGAGGCAAAAATTTTTTTCAAGATGGCGAATCCAAGATGGCGGCCATTTTTCGAATTCATCCGATTCGGATAAAAATCGATATCTGGGGGGTTTAGGAGATCCTGACTAAGGGTTTGGGATTATTATTTACATTCCACCCTTTTTGAAGATGGCGGCTATACAGCGAGGCCGCAGGCCGAGCTCCGCGTAGGGCGAAGCCCAGAGCGTCCGAATTCGATCACTGTGTAACTTACGCGAGGCCGAAGGCCGAGCTGCGTCTAACGAGGCCGCAGGCCGAGATCCGCGTAGGGCGAAGCCCGGAGCGACCGGACTACGGCACCACCAGCCGCCGCGCATGATGTGTAACTTACGCGAGGCCGTAGGCCGAGCTGCGTCTACCGAGGCCGCAGGCCGAGATCCGCGTAGGGCGAAGCCCGGAGCGACCGGACTACGGCACCACCAGCCGCCGCGCATGATGTGTAACTTACGCGAGGCCGTAGGCCGAGCTGCGTCTAACGAGGCCGCAGGCCGAGATCCGCGTAGGGCGAAGCCCGGAGCGACCGGACTACGGCACCACCAAAGTTTCAAGTTGTCCGATCTGGATGAAAATTGTTATCTGGGGGGTTCAGGGGAGCCTGATTAAGGATTTATAGTTATTTCCAAGATGGCCGCCACATAAAATTCTTCGGAAGACATCTCTGAAACGGGTAGACATATCGGATCGGTGCTCAAACTAATATTGTTTATCATGACGATGTCTTTATATTGAGGTAAAATTTTTTTTCAAGATGGCGATTCCAAGATGGCGGCCATTTTTCGAATTCATCCGATCCGGATAAAAATTGATATCTGGGGGGTTCGGGGGAGGCTGATTAGGGATTTGGAATTCTTATGCAGGTCCCGCACAACATCGACTACAGCGATCTCTCTCAGTGTGTAATTTACGCGAGGCCGAAGGCCGAGCTCCGCGCAGGGCGAAGCCCGGAGCGTCCCCCCCCCCCATTAGGGGGAGGCCGGCGCCCGGGGGGCGCCGCCGAAACCTAGTTTTATTATACAGGTTATGTCCGAACGAATTCCGACGAAGCAAAATGATCCTCCATCACGACAATGCCTCAGCTCACTCAAATATGTACTATTTACTATTTGCCTAAAACTATTGTATGATTGTCAGTGATGGTAGCTTATGTTGGCTTTACCTCTGAACCCATCTGGGTTACTCAGATTGATCAATAAGTTTTGTCGTGTGTTCATATACTATTTTACTTTTCAAAGTCCCCTTCTAGTCAAATAATACATTTCCCCATAAGTTCAAATCACTCATTAATCTAACCTTCCCATTTTCATTGGAAATTAAATCGAGTTCTTCCTCAAATGCTCCAATTAACTGCTCCTGTGTTAGGGTTTGTTCCCGGGAATTCTCGTCCCGGGAATTCCCGGGAAATCGGTTGGTCTCGTTCCCGGGAAATTCAGCTCGAGAAAAGTCGAGACATCGAGAAATTTAAATAAACATTTTTACGCTTAGCTTTCTTTGTAAATGCGAGGTGGCGGCGGCAATCGGCGGCATCCTTTGACAGCGCGGCTCGTGTCTGTCGGTATCCTTTGTTTTCGCCGACAAACGCAAGCGCCCGCGCGGCCCCAGTTGTGTTTCGTTCATTCGTGTTTCAACTCCCGCCGTGTTCGGATTACTTCGGATTGAAAATCGGATCATAAAGCCAGCATAGTGTACTTATTTAGTAACGTACGAGTAATAGAATTGCAGAACAAACAGGTAAGTTTTGTTATTATTTATTTAAAACTAGCTTTCCGTCCACGGCTTCGCCCGTCATCAGCCTAACCTAACCACATCAACCCACTGCTGGGCATAGGCCTCCCCACTGTTGCGTCAGTTATTTTGTAGGTACTAAAATACTTACTAATCCTTGAACTGTTTGTTATAGATTTTACAACTGATGGACCAAAATGGAAACTTCCAAAGTTTGGAAATATTTCAAAAAAAATAAGGACGCCTCAAATTCGCAATGTCTAAAATGTCCTAAAACCATATCCTGTAAAGGATCAAACACAAGCGGACTAGTGAGGCATTTAGCTCATGTACACAAAATTGATGTAAGATCCACCGAGGCTCAAATGAACACAGAAGACGGATCTACCAGCTCGTCCAGTTCCGGGGTGACGGCACCAAAAAAATCTAGAAGTGCTTTTGAAACTATGCACGTACAGCAGACACTGAAATTTGACGTTCAACCCAGAAAATCGTTAGGTGAAATTTTAGCTAAACTTTCTGCCCAAGACGGTTTTACTATAAGAGGCATTACTAAAAGTGAATTTATCCGTGAATCACTTGTTGCCAAGGGGTATAAACTCCCAAAGACCCAAACCGAAGTAATGAACCTAATATTGAAGTTTTATGATGAAAAGGAGAAAGAGATGATAAAAGAGCTTTCTCAGATTTGCACATCAGGAAACCGGCTAAGTGTGACAATTGACGAGTGGACAAGCATACGAAACAGACGATATTTTAGCGTCTGTGTCCATACAGCAGAGGCAAAAGTTTACAATTTGGGGCTAGTTTACATACCCGGAAAATGCGGTGCCGCAGAGGTTAGAGAAATAGTAGAGGAGCGTTTGAAATACTTTGGGGTAAACTTCGAGCATTACGTCTTGGCCGTAACCAGCGACGGGCCAAATGTTATGAAAAAATTTGGCAGAGAGAGCCCCTGTGAGATGGTCCTCTGTGTAAACCATGCCATCCATTTGGCTATTCTTGATACCTTTTGTAAAAAAAAAACAGAAACTACAGTTGCTAGAAGAAACACACCTGTTAGCGACGATGAACACAGCAGCTCTGATGAAGCCAGCACTGATATCGACGACGAATCTGATGAAGAATCTATATTGCAACCTGATGACGACATAAATAAAGTCCTGAATGAGACCCGTTCGATCATAAGATTTTTCAGAAAGAGTCCTCTCAGAAATATCACACTACAAAAACATGTGAAGACTGAATTCGGGGCAGAACTAGCCTTATTACAGGATGTCAGAACTAGGTGGAATTCAAAGCTAACAATGATTGAGCGTTTCTTGAAGTTAAAAAATTCCATTAAAAAAGCCTTGATTGATTTAGATAGCTCATTTAAATGGAAGGAGGAAAATATTTGTGTACTACAAAAATTGCTGTTGATATTGACGCCAACGAAACTTGCAGTAGAAGCATTGAGCAGACAAGGTGCCAATTTACTAACTGCAGAGGCTATAATAGACGTGTTGCTAAAACAATTACAAAATATCGACCACCCTTTGGCTCTTCAATTAGTAGAATCTCTTAAAATGAAAATATCAGATCGTCGGAATACACCTCTAATATCGCTGCTACGCTACCTAAACAGCCCCGATAATTTTATGCACAAAAAGAGTGATTATTTTATCGATAATAGCAAGACATTTTTAATTGGATATGCTGAAGACTTATTCAATCGCCTATACCCCACTGTTCCCACTACTACAGAACCTTTGACAGAAAATAATTCAGAAGTTGTTGAAGCAGGCGTAAGCGAATCAGAACCTGAACAAGACAGCTTTGCAGCTCAATTAGAGAGAGCAATAAAAGGTGTTTCGAAAAATGATGAATCAACTAATGCTGTGGTGCTTTCAAAATCAATAATAAAAAAAGAGTTTTTGCTATTTGAAAAAACAGGCAAGAGGACTCCTAATCTGGAAACACTATACAAGGCATTAATTTCAGTCAAGCCGACTTCAACAGAAAATGAAAGGGTATTTTCCATATCGGGAAATGTGGTCAGTAAGATTAGAAGCCGCCTGTCTGATAAATCTATTAATGCTTTAGTTTATCTTAAGGCATATTTTATAAGAATTAATAAGTAGGCTTAAAGACAGTTATTTTTTTCGTATTAATAGCAGATACCTATTATTTAATTACATTAAAACTGCCAAAAATTGTGATGCATACCATATCACCCACATAGTGAGATTAGTGAGTGACTTTTAGTTATGATGAGAAAATTTATGATTGTTTTTAGTTAAAAATGTTTGTTTTAAGCTGATTGTTAACAGAGATTTTGTTTTTTATTAAAAATTAGTGAGATTAGTTATGGTGAGAAGAAAAAATATGATTGTTTTTAGTTAGTATATTTGTTTTGAGCTGATTTTTTATTAAGAATTAGTTTTTTGTTTCAAATTATGTTGATTTTATCATTTAAAATAAACACAATTAAATTAAAGACTCTTTTTATTATTTAAATAAAAAATCTAGACAAAAATTTACTTTTTTCTCGACAACCCGAGAAGACCCGAGAAATCAGGCTCGAGAACTCTCGACACCCGAGAACTAAAAAACCTCGAGAAATCGGAAACCCTATCCTGTGTTGATAATTTGCAGCCCTTTATACACATTTTCACAACAAACCCAAACAAACCGAAGTCACAGGGCGCGAGATCGGGACCGTGAGGAGAATATTTTAAAACTTTGATACCGGTCGCCGTCAAACAGTACGTGGTAGCGGTAGCTCTTTGAGCGGGCGCGTTGTCGTGTTGCAGTACCAGAAACTGAGTCTCGCGAGTTTGGCTGTCGATTTTGTAGCTAACAACAGAGGCAGACAAGTTCCAGTACACCATGAGCTTGTGACTGTATTCTGCCCAGAAATCATAATAGGCTATGCTAGGTCTTGTTTATTAAAAAAAAATACAGTCATCATTCTTTTACTGACAGTCTTTGATTTTCGAACTAGCGTCGGTGTATCCTTATCATTAAAGACCCCACATCTTGCTCTGTGACTTAGTTGGCACAACGTAATATTATATTCAGGTTTCTTCCGTCAGCTTTTTTAAAAAATAAGTACGAGTAGTATATGAACGCACGACAGAACTTATTGAATAACCTGATCTTTGATCTGTCGTAAAAAGATGATTTTTCGTTTCCTATAATATAATGGTACAATAACTTATCATGTCGCACTTATCAGCTTGGAAGTTTGTAGTTATCATAATATATGTCCCAAAAGCTACAGATATAATACACTGATATTCATACACGACAGTATAGAAATGATATTTATGGATGACGTCGATAAAATCGTATTCCACCATTACAAAATCTAATATGTCCTAAAGTCAATAGACAATTCTTTATTTACGTAATTAAACGTTTCATAAATACTGATATAATATAAGTAAATCTGTATGGTCTTACCTCCACGCTGCTGATGCGACATGACGACCGCGTTTCTCTGGTCAGGTCGCAGGAGGCTCTCGGCCTCCGCGCCTCCTTGGTACGACATCTCCATAGCTCACAGTTCCACCACCGATATCATAACCCTGATACTGGCATCTGTGTAGAGCGTCGGAGACGGGGTCAACTGCAGACAAACATTATTGTTAATCATTTCAGCATTAAGCAATTTACCACTTTTCCCCTTATTCTAATTATCATGGTGTTTCTACTAACTATACTTTATGTGTATTATATAAAAACTTATATGTATATATTCTATATAAATTGGAAAAATATATTGCAGTAATTACATTTGCAGTTGCCGCCATCTAGATGTCTGTTGAGTATGTCGATAATAAACGTCAAATATATAGTTGATAATAAATGCCTTGCGTGCCGCAGTCGGGTAAAAAGGAGTCCGAATGCTCGATTAGCCAATAATATATGGTGATATTATCTAAGCAAAGACCTTATTGACGCCGTGCGATTCAATTGGTGTAAAATCCAAAAGGCTACTTTTTAGGTGAAAAAATATATATTTTCATGACTTCTATGTATTCTACTATAGACAAGCAATTCTGAAGAAAAACTTTGTCACAGCGCGGGTTGTACCGGCTGAGGTATGGGCAGCGGCAGGGGAGAATTTAATGCCGTGATTAACCGGACGCTCGCGCAGATGCGACACGAAACAATGTTTGCCTACTTCCATTTTGTCTCTGAGTAAACTATTTAAAAAAATATATCCCCTGAAGTTTGCGCATTTGTAGTGAAATGATATATGTAAGTATTGCAATGTAAAATTAACCTATACCTACATAATAATTAAGTGAGTTCAAGTAAAATACTAATGTAATATAATTTAAGCTGTTACAATACATATATACGCATGTACGTACTTACATACATATCGCTATTATTTTTATATTATACACACGATAATTAAGAGTAAGTAAATTATATAGGTATGAAAAATGATATGCCCTCGGAAGACTTCGTTGTCCTCTGAGAATTATTTTATGCAATATCGAAGTATGCAATTCAGCATTTTCATAAACTGTTTCCATTAACCAATATCTAAACAAAAAAAAATATAATCAACTATCTGCAAACATTTATTTTCTACCTACTTCCATTGTTAGGAAACTGTCTCATCTATACAGATGTTTCTTATATTCTATGTCAATGTGATTTAGTCGCTCTCGCTACTCGCACTTACATGATTAACCGCTCTTATGTCGGATAGTAAGAGTAAGCTAAAAAGACTGATAAGATATCTTAAGATGGCTGACGAATAACTTTAATTTACGACAATATAAGTAATATATTTTGGTTTTGTAGGAAAATACAAAATAAATGAGTTAACTACATAAATTGAACTTCAAATCACTTAGATACAGCGCACATGTAAATAATAACGACGTTACATCTCCCACATTAAACTAAACATGTAGTATTTGTCGGTTGCAGCGTTTGATGTCAATTTTATGTATTTTGTAATACATAAAATCACTTCTCTCGCTTGCACGCGATCGACTAAACGAGTTGTGGACAATTGACCGTGACCTAAGGAGACATTTTTTAGTACTGCATTGCTTGTCTAGTAGAATACATAGAAGTCATTGATTTTTAATATAACTTCTTTGTTTTTATAGCTATTAAAAAATGTGTAGCGGATAAATAATGCTCATCTTTCTGTGAGCTTTAACAATATGAATACCAAATTTCATTGTGTTTCTAACATACTACACAAATGGTTATAAAATGTTATTATGAAAAATAGTTCTTTTACACCCCAAAAATTGCTATTTTTTAGGTGTTTGCGTCCCATCAAATATATTTTAAGAAATCATTGGTTGACGTAAGTCCTTTTTTTTCTTGAATTCTTTACAAATATGTGGTGTATACACCAGTATCAATCTGAATTTACTCAGCCTATTGACGTTAAAACCATACTTTTCGTAAAGGGAGAGTGCATGCTGCATTCCCACAGTCGCTGGGCGCATTCGACTGGCCACGTTACCCCTCTCTCACAGAAGACTACCTTGAAATGTACTGCATTTCCCATTTTATCGTATTTCCCCAATGTACGTACGTGTTTCGGTAATAATGAGTGAGATATGCCAGAGCCCAATCCCATCCCATCCTCTCCCTACCCATTTTGCCAATCCATTCCTTAATCTGCAAAGGTAGGCAGCGCATCCGGGGGCGTGCCAACGTTTGTCATTCTGGACTGATGTTGGCATGTATCGCGGATATGGACGACAGTATCCACTTACCATCAGGTGGACTGTATGCTTGTCTGCCGCTAATTTTTCTATAAAAAAAATGTACAAATAAAAATATTTTTAACAAGAAATATTATAATTAATAATAGGTTTTTAGGTTATAGGTATATTATATTTATAGGTTCAAAGATTACCTAAATATCTTCGTCTAATGGGTATGATGGTATGTCTGTCACAAATGAAATCCTGAATTGCGATTTAAACTAACTATTTTAACTACAGTGAAGTAAGAAATCACCAACTGTATTGAATCTTATAAAAAGAGAATTTGTCATCATCCTAACATATTGGCAAGTCATTTAATGGATGCTAAACCCACCAATAGACGTCTGAAAAGACTGAGGAGACCACAGGACCTCATCTAATCACCGTCATAGTAATAAAGTAGAGGCAATAAAAAATAAAATGTTGGATGCAACATGATTCCATACCACCCAAGACTTCAACAATCAGTCAACATTATTACTGAATGTTCAAAGGTGACAGATTGTAATAAACAAAAAGGGTAAAAGAAATTATAGGAACATCATTAGTAATAGTTTATAGGGACGGACAAGTATAGTCATTATTTGGTACAATTTACTTAGTTTATGGGTTAATTTATTTTTTGTGAATTTAAATAAGTTCATATACATTTACTTATACGAAAGATGAATGTAACAAGAATATATAAATAAACCTTACAATTAAACGTTTTTTAAACACTTAAACTGTAAAAGAACATCTTTTATTTCATGGATGTAAACACCAGGTTTTTAAAACCATAATAAAGGTGGCTTTTAAGACCATTTGGCATCTTGTGGCAAAAATTTTGTCTTTAACATCATAATTTATGTGAAAATCTTTCCTGGGCTTACAAAAAGTGTGTAGTAAAACCAATTTTTTGCCAATATCCAAATTTTAAATATCAAGATCGTAAGAGCGTAAAAAATTGAACAAAGCTGTATAGGTACATAACTTTTCTCCAAAATGGCTTTTACGTCAATTGAATCGCAAGGTGTCGTTATTATCAGTATTAACTTTAAGATTTTCTAACTTAAAACGTAAGATTTTCTAACTTAAAATGTCGTTGTTTCAAAATTATGTTTAAATGAAAACATGATCTAAAACATAGATCAACTCCAAAGGATCTAACGTATTTTACGTTACTCACTTATCGCGGGTGGTCCTCCAAAACAGAGTCCAATGGACCTGCTTTGTTTAATCACCGATAGAACAGCGACTTGCTTGCACGTGATACGCTCACACAGTTTCGTAGTGGAAAATACATTTAAAAATGCCTTCCTGTGCAATTATTCAGAGCACAAATCACTTAAGGAGAAATGACGAGACACATAAGCGTAAGTACACCAAAAAGTAATAATTTGTAGAAGTTTTTAAAATTATTAGTTTACATTCGCCCATTAATGAGTGAGCGAAATAAAACTATACGAAACGTGCGAGCGACACGTTAAGCTTGTCTCGCTCTTGCTACTGTCTAAGTTCATCGTTCTATTTGTCTTTCGGTGACGTACAACGTGACTTCAGTTATAGCAGTATGAGTTTGTGTGCATCATTCGAGCCTATTTTCAGTTGACGCAATTTAAGAACCTACCGTATCTTCCTCTTTTCCTTGGATAAATTTGTTCTTTTGTTTTTTTAAGCTTTTGTTCTAAAATCTTATTTCTAACATAAACGAATAAAAATTACTATGATATACTATGTTATTTTCTTTATTTTACTGAATATCTAGAGAATTAGAACCTACAGCAAAGTCGCCCTTTCTCAGATATTGTCACATAGGAGTATATTGTATACTTAGTTTATATTTGCACTGAAGGAGTGTAGCATTCAAAAGGAATGTAGCCGATCTAACTACAATGAATAGATAACAAACTATTGTATGCCTTAGATAAACATTAGACAAAGAATTCCTATTGTATAGATAGAACAATGATCTCAATATGGTCTAATCCCAGTTGCCACAGCTTAGAGCTGACATTTGAAAAATCACCAAACATGGACAAATATCTCTAATAACACCGACTTACTTCTGCGCTTTAAAATACATTTTCTCATAGAAGGTTGAATTTATCATTAACATTGTGATATAAGTTTGTAAATACAGGGTCACATCCATCACATCACCAGGCCTTTTATTATTCATTACTGGATGTGGGCCTCCTCATACATATTGTCTTGTACATGAGGAATGTATAGTCTTAAAACGCCACACTGTGACTAAGCGGGTTCGCGACTACACTCTTTTGGAAGTGGTATAGTTCCTCAGGGCTAGTGGAAGCCTCTTCGCTATCCCTTAGTCGCCTTTTACACCCACGGGAGGAGATGGAGTGGTGTTATTCTAATGCTGGTGGGAAACCACACGATCACTGTTCCTGTTCCTGTATCTGCACTGAGGTCAGGTGACAATTTCTTAAGCTGGTCGGGAAGATAAACCGATTCTTCTGTCGTCACTCGGAATAATGGTCTTCCTGGATGACGAAACAAGCCGCCAGTCTCTAGATATTGATACTACACTCTTTGAACAGCAGAAGCGGCAGTATCCATAATTTTAAGGTCAAAATCAGTTCAAATCTTAGGAAAAACAATTTATTGAAACTTTATTGAATAACAACACCAATAAATAAAAAAACTGCTCCAATTCAAACTTTCTACTTTTTCTTTATTTTTTCAAAGCAATGAACTGACTCAGCTTCTGTGGTTCAAATTTGTGAATTCAAATTTGGAACAATAGCACAGGAAAATGATGGTGAATATGCCAGCTGCAAACCTGCATAAAAACTGGTTCTTTGACCTAAACTTATTTTTATGTTTCAGGCCATAGATATTTTATAAATATGCAGGGTGACTCGATTTAGGTGTGCAGGAGTTATTAGTAGAGTAGAACAGTGTTAGTGGCCTTAAAACTAGATCATTGTTCAAAATATTTTAATTTGATTTTAGGGATCTATTTCCAGTATCTACAGCTATTTAATAACATATTTTTATAGAGTCAAAACCTTATTAGGACCTTGAAGAAGTCAGAGATAATTTTATCAGCATTTCATATGATAATGTTAATATTAATGCAGAATAAGCTTTAAGTGGGTAATAAATCATAATATGCCATTTTTATCTTTTACAACTTTTTATCATAATTTACAAGATTAGAAATATAATAATTGTATTTACTAGTATACTGATTTATTGATTATTTACAAATAGATAGATAGTGAAAACATGTTTTTGGAATCAATTATATTGATAAAGATGTAATATCTATTAATGTATTACTAGAAAACTTGCATCTGATAAGAAATATAAAAAAAAACTTGACCTTAAAAAAAATGTTTATAGAAAATTATAACAAACAAACAAAAACATAAACATGAGTTTGTGGACTCCAAATGCCAGTACATATTATTCCAATCACTAGTTAAAGTAGGGATTTTCAATTAACTCTAGTTTGGCAGAGAATGAAAAGATTATGAGAAAACCAGTGTCCTGGAGAATTTAAAAAATCTGAGATATATCCATTAATCTACATTAGACTTATTAGTGGATAGTTTCTCATACAACCTTGTTATACCGGCAGAGGACTACAATTATTGGCAGAAAAGTAAGATCACATACAAATGCCATAAAAAATAGAATATTTATGATGACTATTGTATAGAAACAAACTTTAATTACCTCAGCCTTACCTATCCCAGCACACAGTTCTTATTCTCTACAAAACTATCATTAAGTTTTAGTGACATCAAGGAACTGAGTAGCAAAGGCATAGGCAGAAAATAGGTTAAGACCATGGGCTATAAAAATATATAATGGCTATAGGACCTAGTTGTAAATTAAAATAGTTTAAAATAAATTGCAACATCAGCAAAAAAGATGATAGAAAAATTACTGTAATTTGATGTTATAAAACATGCCTTTGATAATTAAACGAATCAGTTTAAGTTTAAAAAAAACACAGGTCGTTCACATTTTCAACTTGAGAACAATAACATGGGACAAAAAAATGTCTCCGATTTCTGAGAATTTGCATACTGGCCTAACAAGTATGTTATTCAGTACAGATCCCTTTTAACGAATTGGTAATATTTTAACCCTTGCAAACGCTCTTAAAATGACATAAGATAAATTATATTATAAAAAAAGCTTATAATACGAAAACTTGAACATGCAACTAAGCGCGTGGTGGTATGATGGTGATTTGATACTTACCAAATCATATCAGTGTAGTTTTAATTTTTTTTAATTTTATACACGTTATAACAAATCACTAGTCTTCGGCAATTATTATTTCAAGCACAATTTTAAGTAAAAACATAAGACACGTGCAATACAAAAGCAAAACGACCGCCGCCGCCCGTTATGGTCCTATTCCACTTCATTCATTCCGATTTCCGTTCCGTTTTACATTCCGTTCAACTTTATGCTTTTTGTCCTACTGGATGCGGTCGACTTCGAAGTGTGAACATATTGTAAGAATATATTTTAACGTCTATGTGCAGTAGTGTATATTTTACCAGTAGCACCAACATTAGAAAGAAACTCGGTGTTCCAAAACGTACAAAATTTACTCATTGACTATGTACTCACTTCTCGCTATATTCACGCTACTTCTCTTTTTGTATTATAAAGACAGAAAAAGATGCACTGTAAATATATAATCAAATACAGATTTTCGGAAACTTTGGAATTCAGGCGTAACAAAAAAATACCTGACACATATGACATTCTGTCAATGTCATTTCCTTTTCCGTGGACATTCAGTATTCACTGTCTTCTATTTTTAAATTTTATATTTTTCCTAATTTTTTCAGTGATTAATAAAAAATACAATTACATTATCAGTCACTTGTTTTTGTTAGGTACTTAACATAACAAAGCGGGATCAAATTAATTAGATTTAAAATAGCTTCATATAATGGTTAATTCAAGTTTAGCGTACGAAATTCTTTTATACATAAATTCATTTTACTTCGGTCTTTTCGCAACATGTGAACTGGGAACGTTGATTCTAAAATCCGTATTGATTATTGAAAAATATGACGTGGAAAAAGATCCGACCAAATTGGGCCAAGACTACGGTGTTTTGGTTGGGCTCTTTACTGTTGAAGCTATCAGACTTATATTAGGTCGAAAAGGAAGCCTTAGCGAGCGAGGTAAATAAAATTACTCCTTTAATTATCGCCTTTTTGACGCGATATTCATTATAACAATTTAATTATTATTATATAGGCCACCATGACTTACACTCTTATGAAATCTAATTATTTAAATTATGTTATTCTAATTTTATCAAAACTACTAGATCTAGAAGCATGCCCCTAAATGTGCTTCTGGAGATTTAGAATAATTATGGAGAGAGTTGTGAAAATTGGGAGAGATAGGATGGGAATGAGCTCTGGTATGTCTCACTCACTACCAAAACATACATACATAGGGGGAATAGGGTAAAGTGTGAAATGCAGTACATTTTATGGTAATCTGGTGATGTGATAGAACAGACCTTCCAATGGATTTATCTATTCCATAAGAATTAGCTTATAAAGTGCTTAGTAAATGTTTTTTTTTATGTTCAGATGTACCAGTTATGTTCTCTGTGGTGCTGACAATTCCATCAATTATTGGTGTCCTGTACCTTCTCAACTGGCAGGTAGTGGTCCTCCGGATAGAGTATATATGGTGTTCTCTCATGTTGTCTATACAAATACTGGAGTTCATATTTGCATCAATGTTCATTGTGACTATGTGTAGAGGGCCCTCATATGATTAATAGGCATCATAATAGTGTTTTTTACAAGCATAAAGATAAGATTACAGCAGGTTGGCAAATCAACTCTTTTAGAGGTAATGTAGTTCCTCAGCACTTTTGGTAACAGCTTTGCTATGTCCTTAGTGACAAAAAAGGAAATTTTTCATGGAAATTTGAACACCACTTTTTATATTACATATAATTAATTACTTGCTATAACAGTTCCATAAGTGTTAAAAATACTATTTGTACTTTATAAAACTTTACTGTACTTATATAACATTTTCGTGTTTTTACACATATTTATCTATTTAAATGGGTCTCGATACAATTTGTATCGAGAATATGGATACAAATTGTCTTCGACATGGAATCCAGTGATTAATAAAATTAAACCTGGCTATTTTTCGTCTGACGCTACTTCAGATATTGAGTGTTGTGTGCCACAGCTTTCCGAACTATGGAGACTCAATTCTCGACACAAACTACCTGCCTCTTCAGTCAGCATGTGACCATGGTTGGAGCAACCCAAAAAGTAAAATCGAGTAAATGCGAATAAAATAAATAAGGTAAATATACACAATGAGACCCCTCTTCTCTTGTGTCCTGACTTCTTATATAGCCAGCGTTCTCATTTTTGTACCGTTCGTTGTTCGTTTACCGGAGCGCACATATGCGCTCTGGCACTATTTTACGATTTCTGAACGTTTACATAAAGAAAAAAAAATTGGGTGCCAGACAAACAGTCCAAAAATGAGAACGCTATATAGCGGTCACGGCACAAAAGAAGTTAAATAGATAAATATTGACTGTACCTATTTCTTAAATAATGTTGCCCTCTATAGTCTATATTGTGTGTATCACTTTTATAGGCGTTTTTGTCATATAGAAATGTGTGTGTGTATATAGAGCACATTAATTTAATCAAATAGTGTGATTCTGATTACTTATCAGTTTCATTACCCAGCAACTGCAATGAACTAATAAAAGACGTTTCCATACTCTTTCCAAAAAAAACTGATTTTATTGGAGCATAAACATTTATTTTTCTTCCAAAAGGTGTGAGGTAAAAAATTATTAAATTTCACATACCTACCGCCTGTACAATGGGGAATGCTCTGAAGAATTGTTTAATATAATTCCCACCTCCATCCAACGACGTGCTGTTCGTATTGTCAACGATCCCACTCTCACGGGCAGTTTAGAACCCCTCAGCGTTCGGAGGGACGTTGCGTCTCTCTGTGTGTTCTACCGCCTGTACAATGGGGAATGCTCTGAAGAATTGTTCAATATAATTCCCACCTCGGGTTTCTACAACCGCACCTCCCGTCACAGAAGTGCGGTCCATCCGCATTTCCTAGATACGGAGGTGTCGCGTACTGTTCGGTTCAAAAATTATTTTATATCGCGAACCCGTAGGCTGTGGAACGAACTACCTCAAGAGGTCTTCCCATTAAACTACGACATGGGGTTCTTCAAGAGAGCTGTGAATAGGATTTTGCAAGGTCGGCGGCGCGCCCGCATACCCCCTGGTGTTGCAGGTGTCCATGGGCGGCGGTGACACTTACCATCACGTGAGACCGCTTGCTCGTCCGCCCTCTTCTCTGTAAAAAAAAAAAAACAAAGCAATAACATTCATGTATGTTATCATGCTTCCTCTGTCTAAAAAATACTGTACACAGCCCTATTAACATCCAATGCTGAACAAAGGGATCCACATGCATATTGTGCTGTCCACGAGGGATGTATGGCCATAAAATGCCATGGTAAACAAACTACTTGGTGAGTCCACTCTTTTAGACATTAGACATGCAGTAAGTGGCTCTGTTATTCTTTAGTCGTCTTTTACTATACCTGTGAAATATGGGGGGAGGGTAAGAACAGTGGTAATTAATAACACGACTAAAAACTTAGTGTTCTCAATTACCGCCACTTTCTATTATTCTAATCAACTGTATAAATTATGGATAGGTTTCAAAGAATCACTAATGTGGTTTGCAAATAGCTAATAAATAACAAAACCATAGATGTCCAGTTAGTATGTAATCTATAAATCCAGCCCAATATATGTAACACAAGTGATAAAGTGGCCTTTATATAGAGTTTATATCATTGCTGTATCAAAAATCTTCCATTGTTCAGTAGATGAAATTTTGAACACCAAAGATGTTAGATAAGGAAATATATTTAATGTTGTTTTTTAAAAACTATGTACTATTTGTGTGTATACTAGTCAAATTTTAAATGTTAGTTTTTTTACTTAATAGTTGAATTGTTTAATTATTTAAGACCTGTTTGAGATTTTTAATACCCATATTATTTTTCCTAAACATTGTAAACTTTTCTTAGTGTAAGAAAAAGTAATTTACATGTATGTACAATATATCAATATTTATTACACATAATAATTACAAGTTCAGTGTTTTATTAATTGAAAACAATCCAATTTTTTAAATATCTGCAATACAATTTCAATTCCCTAATGTATGTAGGTGTTTCGGTAGTGAGTGAGATGGGCCAGAGCCCATTCCCATCCTATCCCTCCCCATTTCCCAAATCCATTCCTATATCCAAAGTTTGGCAGAGCATCCAGGGGCGTGCCAATGTTTGCCATTTTGGACTAATGTTGGCGTGTATCATGGATGTCTATGGGCGACAATATCCACTACATCAGGTAGACTGTATGCTCGTCTACCGCCTTTGTCTAAAAAAAATCAATTTAATTATGCTAAATAAATTTCATCTACATAGTTTGTATGAACATACTAGACTTCATTTGATTTTCTATATTCAGCTCTCAAATAAAGTGGCATTCGTCCTTTTGCCATTTTGTCCCTCTTATGAACCCTTAACTCATGCCTCATTAATGCTTTCCTAGTACCATATTTGCTTCCACATGTTCTACATCCAAAATCCTTTATGCCAATGTGATCAGATTTAAAATGAACATCCATGTCACTCTTACTATAAAACCCTCTACTACATTCAACACACTTGTATGGTCTTTCCTTCTTGTGTGTTAATAGGTGTCTGTTTAGATTGCTTCTCGTTATGAAACATAACTGGCACATATCACAAGAAAATGGCTTAATGCCTGTATGTGTGCGCATATGTATCTTTAGGGATTCCAAAAACCTTCCACGGTAAGGACATTGTGTGCACTGAAATGGCAGCTCAAAACTATGCAGCTGAAGATGTCTAACTAGATTGTCCTTACGATATAACTTTCCGCATACATCGCATATAAGGTGAGAAGCAGATTGATGCCGAGCTAAATGTCTTTCATATAACTGTGTTGTTAGAAGTCTGTGGCATATTGGACATTGGATGCGTACATTCTTATGCCTCTTTGAATTTTTATGTTTAACGTAATCATTCCAGTTGTTATACCTAACTTTGCAAGTTTTACAGGAATAAGGCTTCTGTACTGACACAAGTTCGTTAACTGGTGCTTGACTTTCATCATTAGAAACATTGTCATTTTTATCATTGTTTAGATAAAGAGTAGCTGTAGTTTTCTGACGCAAATATGAATCTGTTTTCTGAGCGAATTTTCTAAACATAATAGCAAACTGAAAAATGTCATAACAAGCATTACATAAATATTTAGGATAGTCATCATTTTGGCTTATCTCAATACCGCCAAGCGCACGTATTTCTTCGGATATATCAGGAGTAGTGTCGTCCCCAAAAATTGGTATGCAACCTTCATTATTGAAACAAACTCTGCACTTTGCGAGTATTTCACCATTATCATTCTGATTACATTGATCCATGATTTTATGATTACTTTCAGTTTTTCCATTTTCCACTCGTTTCTTTTTATGTTTTTGCCGTATTGCTCTCAGCATAAAGTAGGATGAAGCCATGGTTTTTGATTAGTGCTTAGAGAATTTATGTAGATCTTAAGAGGGCAATTATTTCTTGTAAATCAGCATAGATGAATATAAACTATAAACCTCTTAAAGTTTTCACTTTCAGTGACTGAAGTTCACTGTTCACAGTCACGCTATAGTAGTGTTAAGTGTACGTTAAACATCCAAATCGATATTTTTTGCTACAGTCGACTGTGGGTGGCTACATCACTCAATACTTGATAATGATAACACAAGTTCTCATTCAGATTGCAGTCTTTCGAATCGTTCCATCACTCATTCGCTGTTGACTGAATTCAAAGTTCAATGGTGAAAGACGTTATTTTTTTTAAAGCAATGTTGCAGTGGCACATTTTCGCAATAAACAATTTCAAAGTTTGAAACGTATTCTTTCAATCTGCAGTCACATCGAAGTAAGTTAGGAATCGCTCAGTAAAGTGATAGTAGGTTTAATGAGACTCCAGAAGAGGACTTCCAGCACATAACAAACGAAGGATTACAAAGGGCCAGATGTGATTCTGCTATTTTGAACGACCTAAACACAGACGAATAATACTTCTCTGTACTACTAGACCAAGCGAACTAGACGAGCGGGTGGAATGCGATTTCCCCGCCCGCATACCGCCTTAGTGCGATACTACACGGGCGGTTCGCCCGCCGCGGGATCCGCTTGCAAACCGTCGCAGACAATTTAACATATATAAGTTATATGACGCATACTACACTAAGCGGTTTCCCGCCGCGGTTCACCGGCGGGAGCAAATAGACCGCCTCATGCAGCGTCAAACCGCAACTGATAACCGCTCGTTCAAACTACACGACGGCGGTTTCCCGCGATTGCGTCATTCTGCGCAAGAGCTTCTGCGAGGGCGGTGGTCGTGACTCGTGTTACAACATGTTCGATACAGAGCGATTTATTGTAGAAATACAAGTTCGGCCTGCTTTATATGATGTAAAGTTGAAGGAATACGCCAATCGAGAATTGAAAGCAAAACTATGGATGGAGATAGGACAGGAAGTGGTGGCTGGTTGGGCTGATTTAGGTGCAGAAGATAAAAACAAAGCTAGTAAATTGACTTTTTATTTTTAATTAGGTACAATTATAAACACAATCGCGACAACTAGGTACATAGGGGAACCCGGGGTAGAACGGGGTACCGGGGCGGAACGGGAAAGAGGCGTTGTGCTCGCTACAGGCAACAGAGATGCGTGACCATCGCGCACAACGTTCGGTCCGCTGTGCTGCGCTATACGGAGTGGCCGCTGTCAGTGTGAGAGTGCGCTTAGTTTGGATTTTATCGAAGGTCGACGAAAAAGCTTGCAAGTTTTAATTTTGCTATGCAATACCAAGGTAATTACACTATACACTATTCTTTGTTCGGATATTAACATTACATGTTTGTTTAAACATACTTTTGACTAACTAAACGTCTAGTGATAACTCAAGTCCAATAAATATAACCGATCATAACACTCGTGTTTACGTGAACGGTGCGTCGGGGCACAATGGGTGGGGCACAATGGGGTATACCCCGTTCCGCCCCTTAAATATTTGTACTTCTCATATAAATACGCATTTTTATTTCATCTGCAGATGGTGCGTTCATATATAAGAAAAACTAGCCGACAGTCCTGTCCTGGTCTACATTGCTAATCCCGTTGCCAAAAGTGAAAGCTGGAATGAAAAGAGTTACAAGAAAGGGTGGAAAAACGGCAATCCTGACCGCTTCACCTTACAAGACTGAATTAGAAGAATCTATTAAAAAGACACAAAATATCAATAAAGCGAAAGTAGAAAAAAATAAACAAGACTGACGTTAAAAGGTAAAGAAGACATACCTGAAGGAATGAAAGCTAAGCCAAAGAAACAAAAAAGAATCAGAACTACACCTGAAGAACACTCAGAAGACGTAGAAAATTTTAAACAAAAACAAAGATGAAACAAGAAGAAAGAAACAAAAAAGAATCGGAACTGAATCTGAAGAAAGCTCGGAAGATGAAAACGCGATCTGCTTGTATTGCCATGATTTATACTCCAAGTCCAATGAAGGCTAGTGGTCTTATAGCATTTGTAAAAAATGGGCACATTTGGCGTGTGCTGGTCTAAATAGTGACGACGATGACAGTGTTCTCATCTGTGAACTATGCCAATAATTAGTACCCCCATCGTGCCCCGGGTTCATTTCCCATTGTACCCCGGGGGGTGGGGCAGAATGGGAAATTTCCCTTTATTTTTCAAACAATATTTTTTCAAAGTGATCATTAATTTAGATAAGTTTAGCTTTAATTTCCTTGTAGAGAAAGAAGTAAATAAACCTACAAATTGCCAAATAATGGTGTTGTTTCATTCAAACTCTCACAAATTGTGACCAAAGCTTAGCTATCCCGTTCCACCCCGGGTTCCCCTACAGATTGTAAAACAATGAAAGGCAAACCTTGAAACTGGTTATCCACTTAGTATTATGTTCATCAAATTTCTAACCTTATCTTATTTTTTTATTATGAAATTTACGAATTTGCAGGTTTTTTCATTTGCAATTTGTGCAGCTCATCTTACAGGCTAATGTAATTTTAACTGGTACGAAAAAAAATATTTTGTGGTTTGCCATATGTTGTTACAATCTCTAGAAAATAAAAATTAAACATAAAACGTAAACATAAACGTATGATTTTTATTTTATTGAATCATCCTGATTTGCCAAGGAACGGCACCAGAACCATTGAAATATCGAACAAATGAATCTCTTACTGTAATGCCACTAGATCGGCCTCCAACTGCCTGGACTTCATCGAATTCTTCCATATCACATCGAATCGTGTCTTCAAATCGATACTCATCTCTGCGTCTTACGAAGTTGTGTAGCACACAAGCTGCTTTTATGATTGGAATGGTACTCGGGGGATGGATCGTGATGCTTGAATGAAAAATTCTCCACTTATTGCTTAGAATACCAAATGCACATTCTGTTGCATAAATTATAATCTGTGCTCTAGAATGATTGTCTATGGTTGTGATTAATTAGTCTATGGGTTCTCCCAATAAATGTCTCACGTGCAATGTAACACCGAGTTTTATTTAAACAATTAACCCAGCAGCCCTGCACATATCTAGCAAATATGTGACAGTGGCGACGAGGATAAAAAGAAAACAGTGAAAGTTTTACGTGTTACGTCCGTAAACTACAAGAAAGATAGTAGAATAATTTCGTCTTGTTACGTCGGACGAAATTTCACAAAATGGCGGCTGCTGGGCTCTCACTGCCTGAGTTTTCAGCTGCAAAATGCACATTTAAGGTGTACAAACAGGTGTTTGAAAACAAAATGAAGATCCACGAGGTGGATGAAACGAAGTGGTCACAATATTTAATCTCGTTTATAGGTTTTGACATGGTCACGTTGCTATCAGAACTCTGTTTCCCGGAAACACCACAGGATAAAACGTATACTGAATTAGTGGAACTTGTTGAAAAACACTTGGAGCCACAGCAATCAGAAATCGCGGAAACATATAAGTTTATGAAACGTGAACAGTTGGCAAACGAGTCAATCTCTGAGTTTGTGGCTGCATTAAAGAAAATGGCACAGACGTGCAACTTTACCACACATTTAGAAAGATGTCTAAGAGATAAATTCGTTCATGGATTAAAGAGTGAAAGCATAGTTAAAAGATTATTTGGTGAAGAAAATTTAACGTTTGCAAAAGCCGTGAAGATAGCAATGAGCATGGAGCTGGCGGAGAAGGGAGCAAAATTAATAACTGCTGGCAGTTCTGGGCAAGAAAGCTCAGACATACACAAAATAAGTAAAAAACAGGTGAACATTAAATGTCATTGCTGCGGGAAGATGGGGCATGTAAAACCCCAATGCAAATTTAAAGAGGAAGAATGTTTTAAATGCCACAAGAAGGGGCATATGGCAAGTGTTTGCAAAGCAAACAGTAACAAAACTTTCAAACCCAAGAGGGTCCATGAAATTACAAATGATGAAGAATTTTCTGTTATGCAAGTTAGTGAAGTACAATTGAATAGTGAATCTGTGGGTGATAGTTATGATTTGTCTAGTTTATTTCAGAAAACAGAGAGTCAATTAAATATTAACAAAGTGGTATCAATAGATGAGAAGCGTCCAAGTCCTGGGTATATAACTTTAAAAATTAATAATGTAAATATATCATTTGAAATTGATTGTGGATCAGATGTCACGTTAATGCCTGAATCTATGTTCATAGCATCCTTTCCTAATTTAAAATTATTTCCATGTAACCTAAAGCTATCAGGATATGGTGGTAACAATATCACTGTATTGGGTAAGACAAATGTAAATATTAAAATTATAAATGAAAAATACTTAGCAACATTGATTATTGTCAAAGATGGTAAAAAGCCATTGTTAGGTAGGGATTGGCTGAGTGCTATGAAAATTGATTGGCAAACTTGTATGAAACGGTGCAATTTAATTATTCACCAAGATTCACAAATTAAACTTAACAATTTAGTAGAAAAATATAGGGATATATTTTCAGGGGTTCCAGGCGAAATTAAAGGTACTGTAGGCACTTTAAAATTAAAAGAAGCTAATATTAAACCCATTGCATTTAAACCAAGAAGAATAGCTTATGCTGTAGAAAATTTAGTTAAAAAGGAGCTTGACAAGTTATGTACCGAAGGTAAAATGTATAGAGTGACAAATAAAGAAACAGGCACATGGGCTACACCCATAGTGACCATCATTAAAGGACCTCATAATATAAGAATTTGTGGGGATTACAAGGTAACAATAAATCCATTTTTGGAGGTGCCAAATCATCCAATCCCTGTCATTGAAGACATTTTTGCAAAATTAAATAAAGATGATCAAAATGTTAAAACAGTATTTAGTAAAATTGACTTAAGAAAGGCATATATGAACAGGCGAATGGATGAGGAGGCACAAAAGCTTATGACAATTACCACACCATGGGGGTTGTATAGACCAACGTTCATGATGTTCGGTATGTCACCTGCTCCACAGGAATGGCAAGATTTTATGGATGAACACTTTAATATGCCAAATGTATATTGTTTCATTGACGATATTTTGGTTGCAAGTAGTGATGTGGATTGCCATTTAAAAACTTCAGAGTGTATATTTCAAAAACTTAAAAATTTAAATATTAAAGTAAATAAAGAGAAAACTGTGTTGATGTCCCCACAATTAGAGTATTGCGGGCATGTGATTGATAAGGAAGGCATTCACAAGACACCAGGGCACATCAAGGCCATATTGGAAGCACCACAACCTGAAAATATTAAAGAATTACGTAGTTTCCTTGGCACTATTAATTTTTATCATAAATTTCTAAAGAATGCTGCTGAAAATTTAAAACCTTTATATACATTACTAAAGAATTCAGAAAAATGGGTATGGTCTAAGCAACAAGAACTAGCATATGAATGGGCCAAGAAAGCTATTGTATCAGAGCAAGTATTAATACATTATAATCCAAAGCTACCAGTTGTATTGAGCTGTGACGCTTCCAAGTATGGGTTAGGAGTTTGTTTAGCTCATGAAATTAGGTTAGGTAATAATATTGTTGAACGCCCTATTGCTTTTGCAAGCAGAACACTCAATGAAGCAGAAGTAAAATATTCACAAATAGATAAAGAAGCCTTAGCCATTATATGGGCAGTTATGAAATTTGATTTGTATTTAAAAGGTAGAACATTTACATTAGTTACTGACCATAAACCACTGATATCTATATTTAATCCAAATAAAACAGCTGGTAGTATATATGCAGATAGAATGACTAGGTGGGCATTAATTTTATGTAATTATAATTATGATATAAAGTACAGGACTTCACAACATAATGCTGCAGCAGATTTTCCATCTAGGTTACCAATTAAAAATAGTAATGAGGAGGATAAAATTAATCTGGAAGGCAACATTAACAGCATTGTGTTGGATAATCCACCTGTAACTTTATCTGAAATTGCCAAACATACTCAGAAAGACCCTAATTTAAGCAAGGTTTGTACTTACCTAAGAGAGGGCTGGCCAAAGTTGATTAATAGAGAGTTATGTAAATTTAAAGGCAAAGAAACTGAGTTATATATAATTAAAGATTGCATTTTATGGAGGGATAGAGTAGTTATACCTGACAGTTTAAAGGATAAAGTTTTAACTGAACTGCATTCTGGTCATTTGGGTATTAATAAAATGTTATCTTTAGCTAATAGTTGTTTTTGGTGGCCAAACATCACAAATGATATAAAAACATTAACTAATAATTGTGCAGGTTGTATCCAAAATAGGAACTTACCACCTATCAAACCTATACATAGATGGGAGTGGCCAGAGGAGCCATGGAAACGTATTCATGCTGATTTTGCTGG
Source organism: Sesia apiformis (assembly GCA_914767545.1). Classification (NCBI taxonomy): domain Eukaryota; kingdom Metazoa; phylum Arthropoda; class Insecta; order Lepidoptera; family Sesiidae; genus Sesia; species Sesia apiformis. The sequence continues at coordinate 5,293,627 of OU611970.1, read as the reverse complement.
TCCATTTTTAGGGCATATGTGGTTAATCATTGTAGATGCACACTCTAAATGGCCAGAAGTAGTTAAAATGAACAATATTACCTCCAGCAGTACAATTAAATGTCTACGTAGTATTTTTGCTAGATTTGGTCTACCGGAACAAATGGTGACTGATAATGGTCCGCAATGGACATCTGAAGAGTTTAATACTTTTTGTAAGAATAATAATATTAGACACATATGTACTGCACCTTATCACCCAGCCAGCAATGGCTTAGCAGAAAGGGGGGTTCAAACCTTCAAAAGGGCCATGTTAGCATATAAGTTTGATAAAAATTGTTTAGATCATAGTATACAGCATTGGCTATTAGCTTATCGTACAGCACCACATGCCACAACAGGCAAGGCACCATGTGAGTTAATGTTCGGTAGAAAACTCCGTACACGTTTATCTTTAATAAAAAAGATGTAATTATTCCTCGGCAGTTGATTTGTAAGAAACCTGTAAAGCAATATTTGCCAGGTGATAAAGTACTGATCGCATCATATGATAACTCTCAAAAATGGTTAGATGGTGTTATTGAAAAACCAGTAGGAAATGTTATGTATGATGTGCACACTGACAAAGGCATACTCACCAGGAATGTTACTCAGTGTTTGCCTAACTATAGTGTACCTAATGAAAGTGTATTGGAGCAAGAAAAAGAATCAGAGAAATTAGAAGTAAATAAGCCGTTAATTAACAAAGAAATACAAAGTAACATTGCTAATTCTCCTATTCTAGTGCAGCCAGAAGTGCGTAGAAGTGCACGTACTCATAAGCTTGTTCAGAGACTTGATTTGTAGTAATTTAAAAATTTAATAAAAATTAGAAGAGAGGAGTGTTGCATAAATTATAATCTGTGCTCTAGAATGATTGTCTATGGTTGTGATTAATTAGTCTATGGGTTCTCCCAATAAATGTCTCACGTGCAATGTAACACCGAGTTTTATTTAAACAATTAACCCAGCAGCCCTGCACATATCTAGCAAATATGTGACACATTCCACAAAACGGCGAGCTCTAGACAATCGATAATTATAAATTTTCTTAGGCGTTGTTATGTTTCGTAAAGAAAATGGTCTCATTACATTTATACTTAAACCAAATGCAGCGTCACCTACAAAAACAAAAGGTACAGGAAGTTCTCCTATATTGTTAGGAAGAGCTCATCTTCCTAACAACAAACTGTAGGAGGGTTGGGGCGGCTTCTGTGACGCATTCGTGAGAGTTTGTGATTGTTGCTTCGCAGTACTTGTTTAACATGCAGAAGCTCTTCCTCGAGGTGGTCAGTGTCACAGATGCCGTGTGCTCTCTGTAACAAAGATTTGCCTACGGTAGCCAACTGACATGGATGGTGATGGGAGTTACCATTGAGATATATCTCCTACAGTTGAGCGACAACCTGCCATCTTACCATACATCAAGGGCATCACTGACAAAATTGGCAATATCTTAAGACGAGCTTCATTCAATTAAAACTTACTTCAAGCCGCACAAGAAGATTAGCCAATTTTTAAGACCGGTCAAGAGCAATATCCCCCTACAAGATGCAGGTGTTTACAAGCTTGATTGTGAATGCGGGTTATCATACATTGGGCAAACAAAGAGGAGCATCGGTATCCGGATAAAAGAACACATTGCTGACATGAAGAACAGACGCTCGACCAAGTCTGCAGTTTGTGAACATGCTCTGGACAAACCCAACCATTACATTCGATTTGATAATCCACAAATCCTCACTAGAGAGACCCGATTCATGCTAAGAATGTTACGCGAGGCTATTGAAATCAAGAAACACCCAAATTTCAATAGAGAAGATGGTTGGCAAGTATCACCGGCTTGGGATCCAGTCATTAAATTAATCAAATCCCAAGGCCATCGCAATACTGCAAGACCTCTGGACACCGTGAGTGAATACTGCGTGCATAGGGAATGTTATGATTAAAAAATCCAGACGGTAGTTTCAAAAAATTTCAGACGGTAGTCCAAATAATTTCTTAATAACTCAAGTGACAAATAAAATCAATTAGTCACCCCGTGACCACGTCCACTGCAAAGTGTTCGAAACGTCGGGATATAATTAATGTCAAATATACGCGATTTAAACCGTTCAAAGTTGTTTAATTGCTATGTATAGTAATCGCGAAAACCTAAGAAAATATTAAGCTAGACGGGATTCTTTTACAATGAACGCTATGGTTTTTCGTGAAATTTGGATATCATATTCCAAATCTGTGAATGTTCCCCCCGAAGCCAAATATCTGAAAAAAGAAATAGATACGTAATAAATATATTACTTCTTTTTTACAGTAAAAGATCTAATGAAGAAGTGAAAGAACATCAGAGATAGTTATATGAAAGAAGTAAAATCAGAAACTACCACAGTGTCGGGACAATCAGCACCAAAAAAAAAACGACATATTTATTTTGACCTTTTGTCCTTTTTACGCCCTACTGCCGCCATCAGTACTTCAAACGAACGTGAGTCTAATATATCGCCTTCGATATATTAGACCTTCGACAAGAAATCAGGACATTGAAGACGATATTTTGATGAGACCACCTCGACAAAAAAAAGTTCCTACAAAGAAAAACCAAAAAGAAATAATCGAAATTCCTCAAATAACAAAACTTTTGAACGAAAGTTTGCAATTACAAAAAGATAATAAAGATAGTGATGCAAAAGGAAATCGAGAATTTCTTCTGTCGTTTGTGCCCATTATGAATTCAATGACTCCAGATTTGGCTATGGAAACCAGATATCAAATTACGAATTTATTCAGAAATATACAAAGAAAAGAAACAAACTCCAGTATTCCAACACAAACAAACCCCAGTATTCCTAGCAACTTGTCTGAATTTATTTACCGGAGGAACCAGGACTCACCTGGGAGCTCTGGCTCGACACCATATTCTGAAGCATTTTCTCCAATTAGTAGTGTCACATCGGCACAAAACGATACTGCTTCCGAAACATCAATGGAAAATGATGATTATTTTAATGTTCTCTCTTACCTACCTCTTAACTAAATAAATTACACTGATTTACATTTAATGTGATTTTATTTACCTGAGTCTGCAAACGTTCTGCAGGTTTGATAGATCGTTGCATATTTGTGTCTTGTTTGTTAATACGATGGCTCACAATTGATACAAATGCATCAAACGAGTTCACAGACATTCTGTAGTACGAGAAGAACATGTGAGGATTATCTCGGTGTACACTAAACATTGAATGAAATATTCCTACAGTTAAACGATTACTTAATACTGGTTCCACCCAAACACTGCGCCCTTTTTTATTTTTCGATAACTCTATTAAAATAAGCGCTGCAAGAGCAGTGATCATTGGCGGGTCCATTTTTAGAATGAATAAAAGATAGCAGTAAACTGCAACCCGTGTAGTTTGATGGTCCGCGACAGCTTTCTCGAGCGGATTCCCGCGACGGGAGAACCGCCCGTGTAGCATCACACTAAGGGTTAGTCCGCACTGCGAAAAATCACCGCGCGATTTTTTTTCTGGCGATATTTAATCCGCGTCCTGATACAAACCATATACGCACAGCGAATAAAATTTACGTTACGTACGTAACGTTTACGTAGAAAGATCCTTTCATAAGACCTTAAGGGGCCATCCATAAATTACGTCACACGAATTTAATGATTTTTGGAGACGGGGGGGGGGGGGGGGGCGTCCTTGTCACGGTGTGTGACATGTGTGACGTCACATATTTTGCAATTTTAAATTTAAAAATTATTAAATTAAAACAACCTTATAATAATATTGATATAGTTAGTAATATTTTAAAGGTTTTCGTTAGAGTTGAAGTTCAGTTTTAATACTTTAGATTTATACATGTGACGTCACGAAGCTTATGACTCGTCCCCTCCCCCTTGTCACTTTGTTGACCCCCTCCCGCCCCCTTAACGTGTGATGTAATTTATGGATAACCCTAAGGTCGTAAATGGATGGATCCAGTGTTGACGATATCTTTTTTCACGTCTTTTACGCATTTATGAGGGGGAGAGTGCACGCTGCAATCCAACAGCCGCTGGGCGCACTCGACTGGCCACGTTACCCCTCTCTCACAGAAGACTACCTTGAAATGTACTGCATTTCCCACTTTATCTTATTTCCCTAATGTACGTACGTGTTTCGGTAGTGAATGAGATATGCCAGAGCCCATTCCCATCCTATCCCTCCCCATTTCCCCAACCCTTTCTCCAAATCCATTCCTATATCCAAAGGTAGGCAGCGCATCCGGGGGCGTGCCAACGTTTGTCATTTTGGACTAATGTTGGCATGTATCACGGATGTCTATGGGCTACAGTATCCACTTACCATCAGGTGGACTGTATGCTCGTCTGCCACCTTCGTCCATAAAAAAAAAAAAAAAATAATATCAACCAGATTAACCTCTTCAGTCCCGAGATGTGAAATGCTAAAATCTGATGCTAAATCTGATACAATTTTGTTGAGGAATAAAAAAGCATCATTGATTTAACATTTTAAAACAACTTTTTTGTCTTATTTTTCGCAAACGGAAACAAAAAAATATTTATAAACAAGTAATATACACCAATATTCATAAACGTACAGGAACTAATAATTATTTTTGGTGTAATTGATAATGGAACATATTTTTTCTACTACAATAAAATAGCAAAATAGGTAATTATGTAGTGCAAGGGTGAGCAACCTTTTTAATCAACGGGCCAATTTAAATTTTAAAATTTTTTGGGGGGCCGCACATAAAGTAACACTTATTAATAATTTACAAAACTTTATTTATAATGAACACAATAAAAAAATATAAAATTAAAAAAAAAGTAAAGATTTCATATACAACTTTTAATGCAAAATAAAACAGAAAAACGAATTTACTTGAAATTTTTAATGAGCTTGGCGGGCCGCATAAACATGTTTAACAAGCGGCCCGCGGGCTGCGTGTTGCTCATCTCTGATGTAGTGCAATAGTGTACCTAAATCAAAAAAACAATCTGAATGGTGGACTATCAGGACACGTTTTACATTGCATAGTCATGTTCAGTCTTATTTTATTTACGTAACAGTTTCTACAATCCTTTCTAGAAGTTGCATTACTGTTTTTCCACCACAAAGAGTGCGTTTTTTAGTTTTCTGTATTTTAGTCAGTCTGTGCTGCCCTTCTCTGCACTGCCGCTGTGTGAGACGATTTATTTCTATTTCTGGCAAAATCTATTCAATTACAATATAGTATTGGAGTAATAAAACAGCTATTTCTATGTTATCAATCAATACACATTAATAATACAAAAACCTAATTTTTACATTTATCTCAGAGTCTTCCTTCATGACTTTTTTGTTCAGCTTCCAAGTATGATGGCATTCGACCAAACAACAACTTTTCTCTTTTATGCACATGCCTCTGGTGTTTCATCATGGCATTTCTATATCCAAAAGCCTTCCCACATAAATTACACACATGATTTTTAATACCTAAATGATCAGCTTCGAAATGTCTCTGCAAAGTAAGTTTTGTGTGGAAAGCTCTTTTGCACGAGTCACATTTGAACTGGGGCTCCTTGTGTTTCAGCATGTGACTGTTCAGGTTGCTTTTAAATAGGAATCTTGCTGGACATTCTGTACACATGTAGCGATAGTCTCCTGTGTGAGTACGCATATGCGTTTTAAGTAGTTCAGCATATCGTCCTCTATATGGGCAGAATTGGCATTTGTAAGGGAAATCACTTCTGTGTCGTAGACTGTGATTGTGGTAAGCGCATCGCAAGCGAAATGATTTCCCACAAATATCACATACATATTTCTGGTGATCAGGATCATGCATAGTCAGATGCTCCTTGTAATAAGACCTGTTAATAACTTTATTGCAGACATGACATGTTACTTTGGGAGTGTATTTAAACTTCTCCTTTTTCTCCACTTTGACGTCACTAAAGCTCTCAGTTTCACTAGTCCAAGTCTGTAAAGGCTCTTTGGATTCCTCATTGTCACTGTATTCAAATTCATTTGAATGGTCCATTGATGTTTGGTCATATTTAGTATCTTCCTTCAATGGTCGCTTTAAGAACTCGTCAGACTCTTTAGCAGTTTTCTTAAATAAAATGGCAGCTTTTATAAACTTATAGCACATTTTGCACAAGTATTTTGAATAGTCGTCGTCCTCGCTAATTTCAATTTCTCCAAATGTCCTTAGTGCTTCCCAAATATCTACACTGTTTTCATTCGCGTAAATGGACACACTACCGTCTTTCAAACACACTCTGCATTTGTTAAAATCGTCTTTTGTTGTCTTGCAAGTGCTCTTGTAAAATTCGGTATAATACTCGTCGATGTCGGTTTTTCTTTTGTTTTTAGACATCTTCATTATGTAGTATGAAGTAACCATTGTTGCGGAGTAATGTTTCACAGAAACAGGGAAATAAAGAATCGATCGAAATACCAAATGTAAAAGTAAACGAATGTTCCGCGGGCACCTGAGGTCATTGCGCTATAACTCCTCTTTTAGATAGACAGACAACTATATATTTTTAACGCAATATGGATTCCAGGCTTTTAAGTCAGCTTTTTCAAAATATCGCCGGCCCCGGAGAAATGGTAACCGACATTACCATAGTTTTAGTGTTATGCCATATTTGAAGTATGCAGAGCAAAATACATCTAGGTACTCAATTTTTTTCGTAATTTTTCTATCGTTATTGACAAAGTTATAACATAATACAATATTACTCATCGTTTTTTCTAAGACGCACATTAATGCCAATAAAATTATAAGACTATTGATAAAATGGTATAATTTTAAAATAAATGGCAAAAGCTTTTACACTAGTATTCTCAGACAATAAATCAGCGATAAAATAATTTAATTTTTTTAAATGTTTTTAATTTAAGGTTTTTAATGTTTTTATTGTCAATTTTTAATGAAGTAAATTCTGATTACCATAAATTTATTTTATTGGCTAAACCAGAATAATAGTCCTATGTTTTATAGTCTTATAATGCACATCCCATATGAACCAGAATAAAATGGTAAGATACTATATTTTCCCATAATTTAGCGCTGACAAATGATTGAATATTATTGTAATAGGATATTACAATATTCACTATCTTTCTATGTAACGAGAATAAAATGGTAAGTGTAGAATACTAAATTACGATAACATTATATATTTACTTTTTAAATTTTAAATATCTTGAAATTGGTTAATTTAATTAAAGGTCTGTCAGAACATTTTTAGGGCTCAGAAAAATAGCTTTTATTTAAGTCTTTATTAGATTGTCTACGTCTATTACCAGTTAAGTTATAAGCAAAAATCGGTTTTATATTTTTCCTGAAAAGTTAAGTTTTTGCGATTACCATTTTATTCTCCGGGGCCGGCGAAATTTAAAAAAACAGTCTAAGCCTGCAGAGAAGATTTAAAATAAGATTTATTTAGAAACTAAAAGTTTTTCTTGACTTGTATATACATATTCTTGTAATGAAAAAAAAAGCTCTTTCCAATTATTGAGCAAAGTTGCAACTTCTACCCTAGGGCGATAAAAGTGAAATGAAAAAATATATGGTCATTCAAATATAGGTATGAAATAACATTTCTATTTTATAAAAAAAAAAGGTAAGTGATCAATACACTGCAACATGCTAACTATCCATACTGTTAAAATACATAATTATGTCTAAACTGGCTCGAGAGGACTTTCCACCAGATCATTATTTTGAAAGGTTATTATTGTGAAATGTAACTAGGTACAGTTGACAATGTTTTAATGTATCCAAAACCACCCATTTTAGCCTTTATCTTCTTCTTCTTCTTCTTCTCAGCCCTTGGACGTCCACTGCTGGACATAGGCCTCCCCCATTGTCCTCCATTTAGCCTTTATACTAGCTCATTATTGTACCTGTAGATATCCATTAATTTAGTTAACAATTTATACAAAACTTTCTAATTTCTTTTGTTCTACTTCTAAATAAGCCGGTGTTCTCCCATTAACTTTTTTCTCTCTTTTATGAACATCAAGTTGATGGCGCATCATAGCTTTTCTGTATCCAAAAGCTTTCCCACACAAGTTACACAGGTGATTCTTTATGCCTAAATGCTCAGCTTTAAAATGCCGCTCCAATAAAAGTTTTGAATGAAATGCTCTTTTACATGTATCACATCTAAACATGGGCTCTTTATGTTTTAATGTATGTTTATTTAGATTGCTTTTGGTCAAGAATCTTGCAGGACATTCTGAGCACATGTATCTGTAGTCTCCATTATGCACTCGCATGTGCATATTTAGCAGTGCAGAATTACGACTCCTATAAGGGCATCTTTTACATTCATAAGGAAATACAGATCCGTGCGTAATATAGTGGTTTTTATAAGCACAACGCTGACGAAATGACTTCCCACATACATCACAAATGTATTTTGTTATTGCAGAGTCATGTAAGGCAAAATGCTCCCTATAATAAGCTTTAGTTATTATTTTAAAACAAATCTGACATTGAACTTTCCGTATTTTCTTTTTAACAGTTTTGTTATCTGTTTCATCATCGCTTATAATAGGGGAGAAATACTTTTGTAACAAAGGTGATGTTTTTTGTTTCTTTTTCACCATTGCTATGGGTGTGGTATTATCTATGTCGGAGCCTAGTTCGTCTGATGTGGATTCATTTTTCAGACTGCGTTTTTTAATCGTCTGGTCAGAGTGTTTAGCCGTTTTTCTGAAAAGAATGGCTCCTTCTAAAAGTTTATAACACGGTGTGCATAAATGTTTAGGGTAATCGTCATCATCGTTTATTTCGATGTCTCCAAAAGCACGCACTGCTGTTGATATATCAGGTATATTTTCGTCTCCATATATTGGTATAGTACCTACTTTTAAACAAACTCTACATAATAAATTGGTATTCTCTACATCCTTCGTTTCTGATGTTGTATCGCTAGATCTTTCACCATTTCTGCTGAAATTTCTTTGAGCTTTTTCGTAATTGGATTTCTGGAATAACTTCACCATGATGTAAGACGAAACCATGGTATAATTGTACTCGAAAATAAAGAAAAAAATTTAAGTATTTATTACAGAATTTCCGATGGTTTTATAATTACAATTTGTTGTTTTTATTGAGGCTGCGTTCCAAAACGTCGAAATATGGCTCCTTCAAACATTTGAAGTTTCAAAACATTGTCTCTTTTTTGATAGTACAGACCTACACCCAACTTTGCCGACGAAGGATGTCGTTGGTATCAACGACAGTATTTACTAATAATGAACATTGAAAAGTATGGCACTATGATTGTTAAGTAGGTATATATAGTGATTTTTTTTTTTTTTTTTTTATGTTAGGAGAGACAATCAGGAAAATCCTGCATTGGACACCTGGTACCATCTAGTCTAGCTGGGCCAGCCTAGGTGGTACCAGGTAGTGCCGGACTCCTACCGGCTAAAAACCTGATTGCCTCAACATCGTGTATGTCTAAGTTCTTGTGGCCCTAGTGGCCTTTCAAGAGTCACCGGTCGCGTTGATGTAGGGCGAGCGCAGAAGGCGCTCAGCCAGAACTATAGTGATTATCGCACGTGATTATCGTATTACTCAAATATTCCAAAACGTGCGACATTTCTCTATAGACCTACACACGTAACTTTGCCGGTGGTCAATTTAGGAACTAAATTTCACATTAAAATTTAGGAAAAAATTTAATTAAATAATTACTTTAGTTCCTGTGTCAACTGGTCATCGATGGATAATTGTCAATGCTGGTGGTGAAAATGATTTTGTTGAAGGACTGCTCCTTCGACAAAACCATTTATTTAAATGGTATTTAAATCTCAACAAACCCTATCATTCCGTCTCAGTGAAGAAAGCACCAAGCTCTAATGCTCTAAAAAAGGATGCCGTGCTTGTCTACTAGTAATGTACAGTTTTCTATAGAAATCACGAAACCTCAATTATTGATTGTTTAATAAACTCCAAAGTGGCTAGTGTTAGTGCATAAGGTTTGTGATAATTTAATATAAGGGTGAGACTGTATTTTTCATGTTCTTCCAAGGAGTCCAACTCTGTCCTCAGTAAACCTAGTAACTACTTTAACGAACTGGACAATGACGATAAAAACAATTCTGTTTTACTATTTGCTGTGTGTAGACCAATAGCTATGGCAGTATCCAAATAAATTATATAAAAAAACTTACAGCGGTGTTGGTGGGTGGTCGTTGTCACTATCATCAGTCATATTTATATCATAGCTATAATAGTAATTGTTTTTTATTAGTTTATTTGAAATTTTATGTACCTAGATATAAAAATTATCTCTTGAATATCTCTTTAGTAGGCACAAAGGCACACAAACCTTTATCCAAGCTTCATAAATTTCCTGACCATAAAAATGTGTGAAAAAGATTCTCTAATGTACAAGTGTAGAATATGTTTACAAACTGGTAAAATACCGATTTTCGGTGATGATACTTATTCTGATATATCACAAGATGTTTCTGTATTTGGTGGTATAAATATTAGTGTTGATGATAAGTTTCCTACTCTTCTCTGTGATGCTTGCCACAAATCATTACAGGATGCTATTTTATTTAGAAAAACTGCTATAGAAACTGAAGGTTTGTTAAAAAACATCAAACATAACAACGCACATGATGTTAATTCACCAGCTAAATCGGGTGTAACAGATTTTCTTTATAAGAATTTGCATGGTAGCTATGATGAAAGTAAAGAAAACATTCATAACACATCTAATCAAATACAACATAGACATACTAGTTATAACATTGAATTCAAGGAAAATAATGAAAGTAGTAGTGAGTTGAATGTTGTTCATTCAATACATAGTGTTGAATGGTCTCAAGAAGGTATTGCCAGTAATAATTATGATTCAGAGCTACTTAGCGATAAACATAATTTATCAAATGTGATTGAGAATTATATTTGTTCAAAGTGTGACATAAAATTTGCATTACTTGATGAATATACACAACATAATCATACGGAACATAAAAAAGATAATGGCAAAAAAAAATGTGTAATCTGTAATAAAATATTAAGTAAGCCATACTATAATCAACATTTGGCATTACATAGTGTAGAACAAAAAGAGTCCAAATTACAATGTGGAATATGCAATAAGTCATATAGCAGAACATATTACAAGAATCATATAATACGTGCACATGGTACCAATCATAAAAAACCTAGAATAAATGTGTACATAGAATGCCCTGTGTGTAAAAAGTCTTATGAGAAACAGTACTATAAATTTCATATAGCAATACATAACACAGTGAGGACATATGTCTGTGATGCATGTGGGAAGTCTTTTATTCAGCAAAGTGCCTTCAAACGGCACAGTTTAATACATGGTACAGAATTGGCATTCAAATGCCAATTGTGTCCATATAGGGGCAGACATCTAGGACTAGTGAAGAGTCATATGAAAACTCATACTGGAGACTATAAGCACCAATGCACTCAATGTTCTGCCCGATTCCTAACTAAAAGTAACCTCAATAAACACTTACTAAGACATAAGGGTCCTGTAGATTTTAAATGCAACACCTGTAAAAGAGGATTTTATTCTAAGCTGGAATTAGAAAGGCATTTTGAAGCAGATCATTTGGGAGTTAAAAACCACATATGTTACATGTGTGGCAAAGCTTTTGGCTACAGAAATGCAATGATGAATCATCAGCTAAAGGTGCACAAAAGGGAGAAATTGACAAATGGCAAGGGTCGCCAACCCTTATATCTAGAAGCAGACCGCAAAAAAAGTGACAATGTTGAGAATACTGATGTATTTAGTTAGTAATTAAACATTTGTATAATAGCATTTTATTATATAATAAAAAATAAGCATAAAATAAACACTTAAGAGCAGACATATTATTACTACTTAAAACTTTGCTTTTAATTTGCACACAGTGCAGTACATAGTAAAGAGTGGTGATAGCCCAAGGGTATCTATACTCAGACTTACATTTGTGTGATTGTGACTTCAAAGCCTCCGATTTTACTACTGAATTTCTATTTTAGTATGGATTTTTAAAAATTAACACTAGCTTGATGGTGAGGTAAACCCGCATGCTCCAGAAATAAAAAAATACACCAATCCACACTGGGCCCGCATGGTGGATCATGGCCCGAAAACCCCCCATTAATTACTAGGGGAGGCCTGTGTCCTGCAGTGAAATGTTATAAGCTGATACAAGTACATGCAGTGCATAACACTGCCACAGATTATATGTTGTTGTTCACTAAGACAATGGTTTCCAAGCTATAATTTGTTGTATAAACTGCTGTTTTCTTCGAGGTAGAGAGATCTTAGTTTAGAAGCTATCGAAATTTTAAATATATAGATTGAGAAGAAGAATTATAAAACACATTTTTAAAAATGTCACGCCAATTCAGATTTACACCATCAATATAGCCACTGCTCAAAAGGTGAAGGTCTGAAGTTAGTCCTTCAAATCTACACATTAAGTTTCACAAAGCATGAGATCCAGCGCTCTGCGGATCTCATGCTTTGTGTAAATAGTATAAATATATAAATACAAATGTATAAACATATACTATGTATAAATAGTGTAAATTGTATAAATAGTATCTAAAACAAAGGAGGGACTGGAATGGCAAGAGGTGGCTTCAAGGCATAATTGAAGTCTAAGAAGACTGATAGCGATGACGACATTCCAACTGTCGCAATGTTGCGGAACCTGCCCCCATCACATTTGATCACATAAACGTCACAAGGTGGCTGAAAGACAACACTTGCTAGTATTGCCACCCTTTATTAAGCAACAAATTAAACTTGAAAAGACATGCATTAAACTTACCAGCTACACAGTGCTATATATTGTTACAAAGAAAACAATGATATTTTTATACATTATCATTTTATTAGAAGAATTTGTGTTATTTTAGAAATAAATAGGTAATCATTTTAAAAATATAACGTTTATTCGAAATGGTCACTAATTGCTCGCAATGATTCAAATGTGGCCAGTTTTTGATTGAAACATGTACCCTTCCTTGGGAAAACTGGTAACTGCCACCCTTGTGGAATGTTTTAGGGATTCAATATTATTATGGCGATTAGAGCATGCCACGCTCTCTAAAACAGGCGATAAATCATAATCGAGCGGATTTAGATCGGGAGTAGATGACGGCCAGTCTTCAGCTCTAAGGAAGTCGAGAATATTCCTTTCTAGCCACACCTGTGTTGAGCGAACCTTATGACCTGGTGCTAAGAGTTGCTGAAAGGACCATTCTTGATTAGGAACAGGGTGTTGATAAGAGGCTTTACGACCTTCTCATGAATCGTATCTTGATACACTTGAACCGACGTTTTAATACATTTTTCACAAAAATATGGTTGTCGCTCTTTGATAGCTAACCACCAAACCATCACAAGTCGGATAATGGCCACGTTGTACCCTATTGACCAATTGAGTAGCTTCTCTAGAGTTATGAGCATAAATTCCATCATTCTGCTTGTTAAATTTGTCTGTGAGCTCCCTTTGCGTACCGCCGAAATTGCTTTGATTTGTGAACCCTGTTCTTCAAATTAAATTATCAGTTAAGAAATGACCAGTAGGTACCTACGTCTTTTGTAAGCAGCAAGTCCTAAATTATCTTTTAAAATACGTGACATGGTTCTGAGTGCTATAGATTCATCTCCCTGGATAAAATGTTTTGCTTCCGGATTTCTTCGGATTCTCTCCTTCACAGCTTTAATAGTCTGTTTAGTATGTGGACGGCCAGGACGTTTTAATGTACCTACCAATAGCCCGGTACCGACACAAACATACCGGCTAATACCCAATGACTTCGTAGAATGCATAGAAGTCATTGGCTCATACCAAACGGATGGAAAGTTTTAAAAATTGCATTTGACTCGTGTCTAATTTGCGTAATGCAATTACAGCAATACCTACGGTTTTCGTTATCACCCCGTGACTCCACTTTTAATATTAGTACAACATTTAGTCATGACAGACGCCAAAATGAGAAAAAACATTTGTTTGCACGTGAGAATGACAAATTCAAATGTAATTTATTTATTTTTATTTATTGTAACTATATTTATCGCCAGACTAGGTATTTAGTGTTACTACTTAGTGTTTAGTGTAATAAGTAGAAGTAGGTAATAATTAAAAATAACACAGGCCCACAACGAGCTCTCTCCCTCATATTTGAATAATAATTCCCGTAAATTTTTAGATGCTGATTACGAGAAAAATAGTCAAAAAGTTTCCAGAGCACAAAAGTATATTTAATATATTCTTAAGAATCAATTGAAGACTGTCGGACAAAATCACTAGTTACTATTACATAAAGCATGTAATTTCATCTAAAAAGCGCAGAAAAGTGCATTTTTTACCTAAGAACAATATCGATCGGGTAATTGATATATATATATAAGAATTATATTTACAAGTCGTTATCAATAATTATAAGGGTAATTACCTCACCCCAATTTTGGTCAAAAATATTCTTATTACCATTTTGCCAACCAGAGGGTAAAACGAAAATCTCGAAATTATGCAATAACGTGTTAAGGGTGTAGATTGTTGGCCTGAGATCTCGATTTCGAGCGACCGCAGCGCCAAAGTTTAATGTAACATCCGACGGGGCGGATGAATGACCTAGAGAGCGCGATTTTCAAAATGTTTTGCAACAAACGTTCCACGTTGAGAAATTGTTATTGAACTTGAATATTTACAGCATAACAATAACGTTGAATTTTTGGAAACTAGCTGTTGATTCTTTTTAATAGATTAATAAGAGTAGTTGAGACACAATTTTTATGTTTTTCTATCATTTGACATCTGACATTTTTGTATTCTACTTACCTAAAATTCCAACTATTTATTTATTTGTAATTTCACTACCAAAATTTATTCTAATTCGTAAAATATTCATTCAATAAAATAATTGCAAATTCAGTAGGAAGTGTGTTTATCTCTACGCAAGGAAATGTACCTATTGCGTAAACTCAAATACTTACTTTTTGTTTACGATCACCTCGTCGATATCTAAAAAAAATCCTAGGGTTTTAAAAAAAATGTCAATAAATGAAACACAAGTATAAAAATGATTTATTTACTACACAATAACAAATATGAGTCGCCATTACTCGCTATCTCAAAAGCGTGCTAGGGTTGTACAAAAATTAGTAAATAATTCATTTATTTACTAATTTTAACAGAAGTTTGTAAATTATTAATATACTAATTAAAAGTATGTAATTAAACAATAACGAAATATGAGTTCAAAATTCTAATGGTTTTTCATTCGATTACGGATCAAGTTCTGATTTCTGCTAATTTGATGATAAAATCAATGGCTATCACAAAACCTATCAGAATGAAAACGTTACCAGCTGCCCGATTCACGTAAGTAATAAAAACCGTAGCGCAGTGACGTCACTTCGTTTTTTGCAAATTTAGCCCTTTTAACCGACTTAAAAAAAGGAGAATTCTCAATTCGCTGTATTTTTGAACCAATTTTTATGATTCTTTACACCAGGTAACTCAGAAATTGTATAGTAATTGAGCTATTGGAAGATTTATGACAATCCAAGACTAGATAAGTAAGTGCGTTTAAAACAGAAAACCAAAAGGCGATTTCTAAGTTCCTAAGTTAAAACGACTTTTGGACTGGCGTGTTTACGTGAATCGACTGGCTGGGTAGTTAAGTTACCTGTATCTTTCAAAATCATTAGGCGTTCTTCTCTTTCATAACACGTAAAGCTCTTTCTTTCCTCTCTTTCATAGCCTCTATGATACTGGGCGCGTCACGAATGGGCATGCTTCGTGACTGCCGAGGATCAACTAATTCTGGAAGTAGGCAATCGTAATAAAACCTAACTAATTTCATCTCCATTTTCTCCTCCCAAAATTTGTCGTCCTTTTCTATAATATAAACTTTCATAGGTACAGTAGCACCAAACCAGATGCCAAGCATGCAAACGTTTCTTTTAGTAATATGTACCTGTCCCTGAATTTGGAAATACCAGTTATGATTTTTATTTATGACATAACCCTTGGAAGCCTTGTCCTTAACCCAAAAGGTATGTTTGGCCATTGCTTCATCAAGAGTCATGCCAGCTAAAGAATGTGGGCACTTAATTTCAATTAAACCGTTTGCATAAATGCCATCTGGTGTAGTACCAAGAAATTCATATTGATCGTCGACGAACAAACCGCAACCTTGTATACTAATATTCTCTTGAATTTCTAACTGTTTAATTGCGGTTTCTTCGTTTTCGATACCGTACCGTACAGCAGGCAAACTGGAGATATTACTACCATAAACGATTTTACGAACAAGAACAGCACAACTTGTGCTCTCTCGTTTTTTACAAACTTCCCCGAACGATGATGAGGTTAGTAATTTTCTCCTTGTACTCATCCACTCAGAACTACTTCTTTGCAAATGGGTCGACCTTTCAAGCTCCTCTCTTTCAGCACAAGACAACTTTAAATCGGCTAAAAAAGATGACTTGGCTTTCTCATATAATTCTGGACTCAGATCAGGTTTTTCGCAGTTTGGTCCATAGTGAGCGTCTTTCGATACAGCGCTGTGGCTCTTTTTCAATCTTAATTTAGGTTTAGCAATTAAACGGATTCTACGATTACAATTTTCCACTTTCGCGATCAAAGGATTAGGACTAGATTTAAATATTACTTCATGAGTTTTACTATGAATCGATCCTGTATTAAAAGACACAACAGCAGCTGCGCATCGGCCCGCATAAGAACCACGGGAAGAATAATTTACACGCTTACCCCCTACTAATTTGGCAATCACTGCGTTAAAACTTTCAACTATATTACTTGTACAATTATGAATTAAACTTCTAGAATGATATGACAGTCTTTTACTTAAAATGTGTACCGCGTCCATTAATCCGCATCCAACAATTGCTGGAAGCAACCCAACAGGTTCTATTCGACGAGTATCAGGTCTACAGAAATACTCCTTGCAATATTGGTGATTACCAAATACGTGTTGTGGACCATTTAGGATATCTTCACTAAGATTTTTTATTTTTTCTTCGAGTGACTGATTTTGATCGCCCCAATATTTAATAGCGCATTTTACACCCGTTCTTAAACGCAAATACCTTTCTTTTAGGAATTTCCGCAATTCGCAAGGATACTTAGTGTCTTTCGACAGTTTCTCCAAGCTATTGCAGTAGTTTCGTAAAAGATGATTTTTGCATTCAATTTTCTCTACTGTTAAATTACCGTACGGTCGCGAATCTAATATTTTTTTATAAGTACTGGAATCGCCGTCTGCTACAAATTTATTATAAATTACACCGTGATCAACAATGGAACGTTTAAACCCCTCAACTATTATGGTCGATTCCATACCGGTAGATGATCCCGAATAATTCTTGAAACAACGGTGTTCCGAGGGCTGACTGTCGTTCTTTGCGGCTCGTGCACAAACTACGCAGTATTTATTTTTAACTCCAAAAAACAATACTTTATTAGTTTTAATGCCAATTATCGCAGCTGCGCCGGACAAGGCGGAAAAATTCTTACCATAAGATCTATTGCTCCAACAACCGTCAACAGCAACAGATATTAATGGTGTACCATTTTTATCAACACTACCTATAGACACTGCGTACTCCGCTTCTTCCTTGACAGCTTCTGCCATGGAATGTGCTGCTGTCTTTTCCCACCAATCGCAAACCGTATTATTAATTTCATTGTATAATGAAGGTGACATGATTGGTAGGGCTACTGCGGCAGTTAATGTTTTTAACTGATAGTAGCTCCCACCAGATGATATGATACCAGATACAATTTGATGATTCACTTCCATTCTATCTTCTTTCTTTTCAATCAAACACACAGTAAATTTCATACTACACATACTACATTTCATGATGAGTTTTGAGTCCAGACCAACTTTTACTTCACCTATTATACTGAGGTAACTTAACTTACAATCCATTGGACCGTGGTCCCCTATGGCCTGAAGAGCTTTAAAAAAAAAAGAAACGTCTACAACTCTACGCCCAACTTCCATTTCATCCACCTTTCCCTCTTGGTCGTTTTCAATAACTAGTTCCTGTAAAGAAAGATAATGGCTTGATTTTTTTTATAAAAAATAATTAAAAATTTAAAAAAATGCAAAAGAATTAATACAATATTAGGTTCCTGATGAATAGAAATTATAATTTCTTTACGCATTAGGTATTGTTTTTTTATGACGTCACCTATTTGAACGTAAATTTTCTTTTGAGAAAGTAATTGAGAAGTATTTCGGTACTAAGGTGTTTGTCTCTCGATGAAAATAATAAATATTGCAAGAAAAATCTATAGGTAGGTATTGAGATTTTGTCTTCGCCCATCACTAACTAAGTAGTTTGTTTATTTATGTAACAAGTCTACAAGAATTACGTATAACAACTTACCTCTATACAGCGCGTAGCATTGTTGCTCAGAGTCTCGGCCCCAAGGTTTTCTTTATTTTCAATACTGGAAATATTATTCATCAATATTATCCACTTTTTATTTATTTTGTACAACCCTAAGCCAGACGCTAGGCGCCTCGCGTCTGTTTGGCGGTATAGGTATGTCGACAAAGTTGCGCTGTCGCCTACCTACTTCCACAATTTGATATTTAGACAATACTAGCCGACCCGGCGAACTCCGTATCGCCTTTTTTTTTTTAAAAATCCTATTATTTTGATATTACATACAGATACTTCAATTTTATTTATCAGTATAGATATAGATAATACAAACCAATATTTACATGTTATTGTAGGTATATGTCTGAATCGGGCGATCTAAATCATATGACATATTGTATTAGCTTTGTAATGTACCCTGTTCAAATGCGATAATAAATAAGTAGGGAGGAACTTACATTTTATTCCGAGATCTTTTGGCTTTCATATTTTTATAATGCGTACAAAACTTTCTTTTCCCTGGCATGCCACTCAAATTCAATCAGTCCTGCGAAAAAAATAGCCTATGTTACTCAGTGATAATGTAGCTTTCGAATGATAAAAGAATTATTAAAATCAGTCCAGTACTTTTTGAGGCTATTCGTTACATACAAAAATCCAAATCTTTCCTCTTTATAATACCTATTAGTGTAGATATTGTATTTTTTATGATTTATATCTAGTTCCATCATGGTTTTCTTTCAGACATTCATTATATCGATACTTTCTACTAACTGAAAATAAATTAATTATAAAAATGTTATACTTACAGTTTTTTACAAAAAACACAAATTCACAATACGTAATTCTGCTGTCTGCAGCCGACAAGCGTGGTGTCGCGTTCACTTACAGAAAGGAACTGCCGCTGCAGACCACCGAGATTGCACGAATGAAACGAACGTTTTATCCCATACATTTGTGTATGAAAAATTTACCTTAAAATATATCTAGATTTTAGGGCTTTAAAAGAGGAAGTCTTTGTTTGTAAAGGTATAAAAAGAAGTATACAGCTATACTTATTGGTTTCTTCAGTGTTCAAAAAGTGTTTCTTTTTATCAATTTGTGTTGATTTATGGGGTTAAATCTGAAAAATACGAAGTCATGTTTTTGCATTTTTACTCAATTTTGTGCGTTTGTTGACGTTTATTATATAACAACTATTAGGTTTAAGAGTTTAATATAAGCATGAACATACTTATTTGTCTTTGATTGTAATATATACAAATTATCATTGATATCAATCATATGTAAATAGGTTAAATATGAAAAATCGTAACACTCTTTTCGGTGATTTTCACGATCTACACCCTTAAGGCCTCGAATGAACAGGGAGAATGGTTTAAACATTTGCAAGCAATTTTATCTACTTTACCAGAAGTTAACGGAATTTTTATTGGTCCCCACATAACAGAGTTAAGAATAAGAATTTCGATATAAATGAATGATACCTGCTAGCATGGTTAGTCTACAAAGAATAATAGGCACTTTTGTATAAAAACTGGCCTGACACCACCAATATCTACAATTTTATTGTAATGTATGTCAATTTGTTGATAATCATTATAACATACAGTAACATTAGAATACAGTAGAAAAAAATCAATGATCAGAAGTTTGCGATATTCCAAATTAACAAATATAAGTACAGCCAGAAATAGATACATATACGTATATAGTTTTGAGTTAGTTGGATATTTTGTAAACTTGTAGTTACAGATGTTTTACTTCCCCGGTACTTTGGGGTCTTGTTGCTATAATAAAATAATAATAATAACACAACCATAATGGCAGACCACTGCTGGATGCTGAGGCGCGATGAGCCGAACAGTCACAAGCGAAAATCGGAGAATAGAAAGTTTGAAGTAAAATGAAAATCAACATTCGGATCATAAAATACGCCCAATTTACTTAAAGTATGTCTGAATGTTATAAATACAATAAGGAATCATTTTTATTTCATATTATTTGTTTGACGGATCGTATAGGAGGGGATAGGTAGTAATTTAAGCTTTTAATTTAAGTAAACGGCATGTCTACTAATTTCTTTTTCTAGTTAAATTGGTTCAACAATATTTTTATCTTCCTTAGAAATAAATAAATAAATACCAAATTGGAGACTTTGTTTGTGGCTGTTTTCATATAGATTTTCCTTTAGGGCTCACCATTTTCATTTAATTAATTTTATGTTCGAAACACGGAATCATCGACTTCGGTCGACAGGGCTTTAATAATTTTAAACCAACAAAACAGTACGTTATATTGTATGACGTCAATAACGAAAATATAAAAAACACCGGGTTTTTAAATACCACTCCCTGTATGTTATAATGTTTCTTTTTTATGTTTCTGAACTCGGCACTCAAAAATCCTCTCCACTGAACGTCACGATTATGCCAGGATTGTACGTGAAGCGTTTGAAATTAAGAAATATAAAAATTTCAATCGGGAAGATGGATATTATAACTGTTGTCGACGTGAAATCCAGTGATTAACAATTTTAAACCTAGCGATTTACCGTCAATTGCGTCCGCGGACATTGGTAATGTGGTGTCGCAGCCGTTCCGTATGTGAAGATCAAATGTGGGTAGTTGATAAAACTGCTCGCAGCTCCCATCCTGTACTACCCGCCTCTTCAGTCAACTCGTGACCACAGCTGGAGTAAGCCGTGCCGAAACGCCTAATACACATAAAAGGTAAACGAAAACCTTTATACGCGTTCAGACCTGATTTACAATAGAAAATGTTATTTTTGGCCCGGTATTTTCGAGATTCGGGATCCCGGTTTGCGACCCCTAGTATAATTGGTATCTGGAATTCTCTAAAAATCTAGATAAGAGAGTGGTGTTGTCATCATGCAATCATGTAGAGCCAGCTGTTATTATATTAGTCTTAATTATTCTTTGAAATAAAAACTAATAAAATTTGTCAAAGCAATAAATATATTAATTTCATCAATATTACATGTTGTAAATTGTTATCACCATAAAAAGCAATGACTTCTATGTATTCTACTAGACAAGCAATGCACTACTAAAACTTGATCATTACGTCACGGTCTTGTCCAAAACTCCTTTAGTAGATCGCGCGCAAGCGAGAGAAGAAATGCTTTTATGTATGTATTACAAAATACATCACATTGACGTCGAACGCTGCAACCGACAAATACTACATGTTTAGTTTAATGTGGGAGATTAATGTAGCGCTGTATCTAAGTGATTTGAAGTTCAATTTATGTAGTTAACTCATTTATTTTGTATTTTCCTACAAAACCAAAATATGTTACCTATACTGTCGTAAATTAAAGTCATTCGGCAGCCTTCTTAAGATATCTTATCAGTCTTTCTAGCTTACTCTTACTATCCGACAAAAGAGCGGTTAATCATGTAAGTGCGAGTAGCGAGAGCGACTAAATCACATTGACATAGAATATAAGAAATATCTGTATAGATGAGACAGTTTCCTAACAATGGAAGTAGATAGAAAATAAATGTTTGCAGATAGTTGATTATATTTTTTGTGTTTAGATATTGGTTAATGGAAACAGTTTATGAAAATGCCGAATTGTAACTTCGATATTGCAAAAAATATTCTCAAAGGACAAAGAAGTCTTCCGAGGGTATAGCATTTCATATGTACGTATATAATTTACTTTTAACTATCATCTCTTATGCATGTATACAATATAATAAAAACAATAGTATTTAAGTATGTACACATTCCCGAAAGTAATACACATCGACTATGATCGGCTAGCTCGGTTTAGTAGAGCGTCGTCTCTGTCGTAACGGCGCTCTACAAAACCAAAGCTAGCCGATAGTCTCTTTCTAAAGGCTAATGTGTATTACTTTTGGCCGGGACGTGTACCTATTGTATTAGCTGAAATTATATTGCATAAGTATTTTACTTGAACCCACTCCATTATGCTGTAGGTATAGATTAAATTCATATTGCAATACTTACATATATAATTTCACTACAAATGCGCAAACTACCCAGATAAAAAAAAAAAATATTTTTCTCTCAGAGACAAAATGGAAGTAGGCAAAGATTGTTTCGTGTTGCATATGCGTGAGCGTCTAGTTAATCACTGCGTTAAATTGTCCCCTCCCGCTCCCCGCATCTCAGCAGGTACAACCCGCGCTGTGACAAAGTTTTTCTTTAGAATCGCTTGTCTAGTAGAATACATAGAAGTCATTGATAAAAACAAAAGAAATATGTACCTACATACAATCACAAACAAAACTGTAAACTGAAAACAACACCGTTTGATAATGTTTTATGAAAGGCTTTATATTGGATACAAGATACAATGACTGGTTACAGAATACCAAGCGTTAATTTTTATATAACATTTTAAACTTTCGGGTTCTGCACACATTTTATATTGTAAATCGGGACCAAACGCGTAAAATTAAACGTCGAGTAGAAATAAAAGGTAAACAAAAACCTTTATTTTACGCATTCAGACCCGATTTACATTGTAAAACGTTAATTTTGATATTTAGTAATTTGGTTTGTGTTATGTTGATCACTGATCACTGATCAACGATCACTGATCACTGATCAACATAACACTATATTTTTTTTACAAAATAATTTTGTGACCTTTAAAAAAAACGTATGTAAATACAATGTACAAATGAAAGTTGATTCCTTTGTAAATAATATAAAAAGGTTGATATTTCTGTTAAATAACATAAAGGGTGACTTCCAAAACGTGCAAAAATTTAATCCATGCTGCGTCATTTTTGTATTATGATGATAGAAAAAGCTGCATCATTAAGAGCGATTTTTGCACGTGTTGCAACTTATCCCAATAAGAATAATAAATACAAATTGAACTGTGTTTTTTAGTAATAAATTATTTGTCTATCATTATATACTACTAAATATATACTATATAAAAGATGTTTGTACATGATTTAATACTATTTAATTGAAAACAGACGTTGTATAAAGAAAATAAGAAATAATACCTACCGCCGACAACAGTTCAACCTATACCTATGTAATGGCCTCCTCAACGCGCTGCCAAAAGGGTTACAATTGAATGGTTTTGGATACATAAGCCTCTTCATAATTGTAGAGTCACGGAATTTAACTGTTGACATTCGCAAAGTTCATTATTAAATATGTGATTCTAAATAAATAAAAGGGAGTTTTCTGTACCACAAAGGCAGATAAGATACTCATATTTTTTAAAATGATACAGGAACGATTCACCGGCCACACATTCCAGTTTCTTAAAATTGATAAAATCCATATTCATATAAATACAAATGCATTTGTAAGTAACTCTTAATTTAATTATCTGTGAACTTAGATTGTTGTTATACACTGTAGAAATGAAATACATAAAATCGACTACTTTCAAGATTCGACGTATTCAGCCCTATTGTAAAAGTGGAGCATTTGCTTTCACTCGAATTCTCCTAGAATTAGACGTATATAACTCGTCTGTTTTAAAATGTGACATAGTGAAGTGACTCACAATAGAGTTAATTAACTTCAATAGATTGATGATTTATTCAATGGATTTATCTTGGAAAATGGTCAACAATTAAATTCCACTACTACGCAACGACTGTGTACTCATCGCATATTTATTTACCATTGTAATGTAAGAATACTGCTTTGCGCAAAAACAAAATCGAATACGAACCAAAATAATATTTTTATTTGCTATATCGTATCTGCATGCAAAGTGTTACTTTCATAAGCCTCGATGATATAAGTCAAAACACTCTTGAAACATTTGTATACTTTTAATCTTTTTATCCTATTTTTCTAAGAAAGTTCATTCGAGGACAAAATAATTAGGATTTTGCTTAATAATTTAGATATATAACTAAAATATATAGTTCAGATTATTCGGTTTATCTCTCTATTTGTTTGCATTGATCTCGGAACTTTTATTTCGATTATTTTTCACCATTGAGGAAAACCTTACGGAATCAAAATCGTAAATGGATTAAAATTATTGAAAATATAATGGTGATATTTTTTTTAAGCCACGTTATGTTTCTTAACTTTAATGACCAATAAGTGAATATGGTTTACTTTCAAAGGTTAAGATTTATATGTCGTGGTTGCAAAATCTTGATTTATTCCTGATGTTTTATAGAAAATATTATTGAAATTCTATTTTTTAAGATGTTAAAGTACGCAAAGAAATGATCCATGTAAAATGACTTATTAGACAGACTTATTGGCCAATGTTGAATCGAGCGCTCGAACAAATACAAACTCTCTTGCATCTCATTATTAACATATTCAATATGCGATTAGGTGACGCCGACCGCAAATACAAAATTGTAAAACGAAACTGTGTTTTCAGTTAGACCAACGAATATGGACATTAAAGTCATTATTAATAACTATTCATATTAGTTCACAAGAGCAAACACTTTGTAATATAATGCGATATTTGGACACTATATTCAGGTTCAATTTTTTCTTGTAATTTAATTAATTCATACAAATGTTTTAAGGGTGCTTCCATTCATACAAGATCACAATAAGCATCTATTGCATCAAATATGTTGCAATCGATAGTGAGCCTTAAATACATAGTCTATAGTGTCGGTGTCCATTTATTTCATATTTTTTAGCATAGAAGCTATTTGGTAAACATTTCTAAAACCCGTTTTTCAGTTAGAGACCTATGTCTTATTATTATTTTTAGTAATAAATAAGATTTCTTCGAAACGAGTGGTCGTGTAATATAAAAACAGTAGATTTCTCTTTTGTATTTGTGTTGTCACGTGGTATCTTCTTTCAAAAAGAAGAAAGAACGATACATGCGAGAAATAAGAGAGAAAGAAAAAAAGGACACAAACCGCGTTTAGTTTTTACTAAATTGGTGTTTAATGGAAATAAAAAAAAAAATATGGAAAATAGCTTTAGTAGTCTCTATTTGAAAAACGACGCCAATTTTCTACATCAGATACAAGCGACGCATATTTTCTACGCACGCCTATAAAACTACGACATTTAGACTATTGTAAAAAATAACTACTTTCTCGTCAAAGGTCCTACAATGGCATATCCACTAAAATATTGAAATCTCACTTGTTTTTTGAACGTTTACATATACGTATCATAATTTTATTCCTTTAAGGAATACAGCATTAAGTCAAACACACGTCCGAACAACAAACTGCGGTCAACAAACAAGTTACGTAAGGTTATTTACGTAACTCGTCTAGAATGCAAAATGTTTGTAATCGTGTGAATATTTGGTTGATCAATGCTTTATTAAGGCTGCCTAAGATGACAGGAGTTCATACAAGAGCGTTTTGGGAAGCATATCCTTGTAAACCTTCGAAACAATGAAAGCGACGCGATAGGGTCAAATGTATATGGATGAAAATAGTCGTTCAATTCGTGCTTCAGGCCTGCACTGTAATTTCTTTAAGCCATATTCAACCGTATATCAAACGGGTTAAAGTTCAGTTTAAATTGTCATCGAATTGGTTGTTTCATTGCATTGATCCATAAAAGGAAATGCAACGGACGGTGCTACAAGAAACCATCGGTTGATTAATTGAAATTATAAGCTTAAACTGAGAACCTAAATAGATTAATTGACCATTGACAACTAAGAGCCGGATAAATTAGACGTTACTTGAGTTTGGAAACTGACCTCTATGCTGACTGTATAAGGTTCCAACAAACACTGAGACTAATTCTAAGATAGAATTGTCCATTTATCCGGGTCTAAGTATAATTTAACCTACAGTTGCAAGAAAGGTCATTATCTATAAAGATATTTTAATTATAACTCTGCCAAGGATGATACTAGATGAACAGTTCCTAAATAATACAGTGTTATTAATTCGTTTGTATAATGCTGGGGCCGGAATATCGTCAGGAATATTCGCGTTTTGGGGCGATAAATGCTAATGTGGCCATCTATTACCGGCATTCGGTACGTTGTTACCGTTCCGGTGGCGGTTTTTCAAGGCGTTTAGCGTCATAAACTTCGCATCGCGTGCTCATATTTGCATAGTTAATTTCGTTCGAAGTTTTCATTTATGTCAGATGTGTTGTATGTTCGTTTAGTTTCTATAGTCAAAATGCATTTGATTGAAAATGGAGGTTTTATTTTTCAACAAAATTATATAACTATTAAAGCATATCCAGTGATAGACAAATAGTTTTAATTTACTTTAATTATTTTAGTTAAAAATGTGTTGTAAAAATTAGTGTCATCAAAAGTAAGTAGACGTCATTTTAGTTTATCGCGCCGGCCGTTAGCAGCAAATATCCGTGTTGAAGAACGCAACTGCAGCCACAGCTTAACATATATACATTACAATTTTAAGCCATCTTCTAAGGCGGAATTAACATTTTTGAAGGACACTCTGTTTGCTTGTGTTCTATTACAAACGAACTTTTAATTTTATTTTCATACTGAAGACAAAGCTATAATCATTGTCATTGAGAATAATGACCTATCTCGGAACAGTAACATATTTCATAAAGTTTACTGTCGTTCAATTCTTTAAGCTATATTTATATTTAAGCCATTATAAAATTTGGAGTAATACAATTTATGCTACATTTTCGCTAAAAATTGTAAAAATGCTAATCAACAATTTGAAGTGCTAATTAATATTAATAATAATACTAAGACGTGGAAGTGGCAACACTAAATATAACTATCAGCCTATAGTTACTATATTAAAATAAGTAATATTTGTATAAGTAGCTTCATACGTATCATACATTATAGGAATCAAACAGATATAATTTTGTAATATAGTTTGGTAACTTTGAGATTATTAAATGAAATCTTTATAGTCTAAATTGTTTCGCTTGTGTGTAGTATCTACAATAATACATTATAAACTGGTATTATTGTGGATTTTACAATACATTTGGGTATATCATTGTAATATATAACAGGGCGAAAGGGACGGGTTGACAACATCAATAAATAACAATAACAATTTAAATAAATTTATCTACATTACGTGTTAATACTGTTACATTTTGAGACAGGAAAGAGAATAAATAGTACGAGTAATATGAGGTACAGATTTTCAAGTTGATTAGAGGTGGATTTTATGCCTCCGTTCACATGGATTCACAATCAGGCTCCACCGGTGGATCCTCCTCGGTGGTTAATGGTTAATTAGGGATTCAAATATAATAACAGGTTTTTATGCCACTTCGACCCACCAATTTCTAAATCCAAATGTAATTATGTATTTCTAGGCCACTTCAATCCACACATTTGTCGAGGCGGCGAAAGTAATGATACAATAACTAAGAATTTTATGTAAAACAAGAAAAATGTAATTCATTACTAACAACTTCGATTCAGCTGTGGATTGAAGAGGAAAAAGAATTATCTATAAATTCGTCTGTGGGTTCAAGAGGAAGAAAAATTATCCATCGATCCACCGGTGGAGCCTGATTGTGGAGCCATGTGAACGGAGGCGATTTTATCGAGTTTAAGTTATGATTAGGGATTTTTACACGTAATGTTTTTGGCGCGATATAAAATGAAAAAATCTTTAAAACCGTTTTTAATCAGTGTTGAAATAATATCTTAGTATTAAACGATAAGTTCAATACTCGTCCAATAGATTCTCCACCATTCGGATCCGTTAGATGCTTCACTCGGACAGATCAATACCTTTCATAATTTTCTTTTGGTCTTTTTGGCGAAAACTCGAGAAGTGAAGTTGAGTTTTTGTTTTATTGTAAAAATTGTGTATTAGGCGTTTTGTGGTTCAATAGTGATAGTTTTTTAAAACTTCAAAGTGTTTCTCGTGCGTAGTGTTTGTGATAATCAAATAAAAGCGTGCGACTGTGTTTTTCGTGTGCTTCCAAGGAGTCCTCTTCTGTCCACAGTAAAACCACTATCGCTTTACTGAGCGACCGCTGACTTACTTCGACGCGACTGGACATTGACAGGATACGTTTTAGACTTTGAAATTGTTTATTAAGAAGAAAGTTTGACACTGGCAGAATGTGCTAATTGCAACATTGCCATATATAAAGAAAAAAAAAATGGTTTTCCTTTGTTTAAGGTTAACGAACGATAATTAAAACATTATTTTTAAACTTGTCTAGCATATTGATAGATGAGTTAGATAGATGTTTTATAATAGACACGTTTCAACGACTGTATGTGTTGTAAACATATATACAACGTGTCACGGAAATGACGGAAAATAAGTTGTACAGAATTAAGAGTAGAATAGATTCTACCAGTTTTTACAATAGATTTTTGTCATAACTTAGTGTTCGTTTCTAGTATAATCTTTTATTCTATGCGCAGTTACACAAAATACACTCATTGCAACCACGGCGCCCAGACATTGCCCTGCACTGAGTAATGAGCGCTACACATGTTTGTTACTTTTGATTTATTCTGTTGTATCCGAGTATTCAATTCACAAGAACTTTGACAATATATTAAAAGATGAAAAGGCATAAGGCATGAAAAAGCACCCAGATAACCAGAATTAAACAGTTTTGTATTGGTATAGATATTTTTTCTCTGTCGTATTACTTTTTAACACTATGAAAACATTACGTGTGAAAGTCATAACTATGAAATATTTACCTCTATAATAGATTTATAAAAATTAGTGCGTTTACAAAAAAAAATCTTTTTCCTCTGCAATAAAAATGTTATCAATTACTTATACATAAGTTTTGAACTAAAGATTAAATATATCGAGAGATGTCAGCCGAAATAATTCATAACTGGATTTAAGTACTTTTGAATCAAGGTTTGCTAAAGCAGCAAGTTGTTTTGTATTGATTTTTCCCTGCAAATTTATTGGTCTTTCGCCATAATTTAAATATACATATTTTTCCCTGCAATAAAAATGCTATCAGTTACTCGTATAAATTTTGAACTAAAGATTAAATATTAGTAATAAGTTTGTTACATTAGTAACCCCAAAATAATATGAGTTTATGTGACCTTAAGTTTATTTAAGCTTAAATTTTCACTACCAGCACTATACGCACTACCTAGTCTTTGTATGTTCATATACAATAGCACTAAATTTGTCTAACTTAAATTGTCAAATCGCTACTAATTTATGCATATTTTTGCCCTTGGTATATACCTACTAGCAATTAGACAACGTCTACCTTGGCAAAATACTATTTTTATGACCTACAATTTAAATTTTTTTAACACAGAAAACGGAAAGTTGGTCGACAAATGCTATTATTTTTTCTAAATATAGGATTTATTGTTGACTGAATAATATTCTTTTTCTAAAAATAGAATATTGGTAGATAAGATAACATTCTCTTTTTTTTTTTCAAAAATAGGGTTTTATATCTTTTTAATATATTGTCTTTTCTGATTCATTTTTTACTCGTATATTATTTTCTAGTAGGATTTTGGTAGAAAAAAAACTATTTTAGAAAATTGTGCCGTGTTGTTAATTCACCAACTTCTGATGTGTTATCTAACACAGCATTTTGTTATAGGTGATCATTTTAGGTATTTAAGAGTTAACAAAATAGACATGCAGACATTTTGGAAAAGTACCTACGTACCATCCATAAATATATATTTATATTTATTATTTATACCCATAAATCCTATTTTTAGAAAAATGTGCTGTGTTAACAACTTCTGATTATTTTTTCTAATAGAGGATTTTGGTAGACATATCCTTAGAAAATTTTTAGAAAAATTGTGTACTTTTCTGATGCAAAAATACACAATTTTTCTAATCGCCAGTTATGCCTTCAAACTTAACTAAGACACGTCATACTAAGGAGTCATTAAGAACTATTACAATGTCAAAACGCATTATTATTTTCTTTCTTTTCTTGAAGTCTGAATAAATAAATAATATTTAGTACTATTAAGTGTGAGAGCTATAAGTACACGTGAATTTGGACATAAGTAAATTTAATTTAAAGGTCTGAGTTTTAAGTAGTTAAGCTGCAAAAAAATTTTCAAGACGATACTGTAGGAATAATACTATCTTCGTAAATAAGCTATAAAATTAATATTTTTCTTGAGTTCGTACATTTCTATCAACTTCAATAAGCAATTAGCAAATTTCAAAATCAGACCATAAATCAAATTACTTCATGTTTAAAATTAAATTTTGTACGATAATTTTATACATTGGATTTTGCGATAATTTAGATTTTTTCACCTGACAATAATTGAATATTTTTTCTTATGCGGCAACCCCGAGTTTACAAAGCGACAAGTCGTGTATTGCAATCGCGCCATTTCTCTTGCAATTTTTTGTGCTCTTCGTACTGTTGTTCTGTTATATGTTTCACTGTCGGTGGGCCCTGAAAAAAGTATGTCTTAAGTCAATATACATAAAGTTGACTTTTACCTGTTTTACCGCATTTCATGAATGTTACGAAAAACATATTAAATAAATTTTTAAAGGTGCTTAGAATTTCAAATTTAAGTATAATGGAAATATATAATTTGAAAACGAATTTGTATCTTGAAAATATAATTAACGGTCTCTTTAAGTCTTTTAAAAATGATTACAAATAGTGTGTTTATATGCAGCACAGTTCAGAATAAATTGGACATTGATATAAACAAAAATACTAGTAGATAGACCTATAAATAAATTGGATGACTATGTGTACTAGATTCACCTTTATCTATGTTAGGTTTAAAAAAAAAAGGAAAATAACACATCCATAATGTTAGTTATGTAATGTAACACTAAAATTTAAATTCACCTTCATCTTTCTTGGATCCAGATTTGCTCCAAGCGTCTGCACACCTTTAGCCAACTTCGAAAAGGGTGACAATACCATTTCTCTCGTAGTACTGGACATTGGGCTTGTTATATTTTTCAGCTGCTTTAGTGCTGACTCACTATGCGATTGAGCTATATTCAGCGTTATTTCGTGCTGAGAATTCGATCTAACGTGGAAATTAACGTTATCAGACGACGTATTCTGGTTATCTTCAAAGTTTATATCGTTGGAACTGTGCGATAGTTTCTGAGATAGCACTAACGAGTTTGGAGGTATTGGTTTAGCGAAAGAGCCGTCTGTTTGAATTTGAATTTCAGGAGTTCTTGATTGTATATTTGAAGGTTCGGAGTCCAAATCGAATGGGTTCTTCTTAGGGATGTTGCTTGGAGTTTTAGTAATCGGTTTTTCTGTTGGTACCACATCGGTCAATGTAAAGGTCTCTCGGTTTTGATTCTCATTTGGCTCTATTTTAGACTGATACAGCGGATTTTCGATTAACTCACAGTCGTTTTCATTCTCTGTTTTCTGTTGAACGCTTTTTCCGATATAGTGTTGCGAATTTTCGAAATTGTCTAACGTTGGTTCAAATATATTCGTTCTGTTTTCATCGTCTGATGAATAATCGGAGCTGAGGCCGTCGGAAAAGCTACCTTTTTTCTTTTCGCTTTTTTGTCCGAGTGTGAATATTTTTTTAGTTTTAGACGCGCCTTGGTCTAATTTCAGTTGAAGAGTTGGTCGCGCTCGGGCGTTTAGAGAGTGACTCAGTTTGTTCAGTTTGCTGAACTGCTCCGTCATGTTGTTGAGGGCTTTCGAACCTGACAAGTAGAAAATGCTCTTTGTCAAATTATGTTCGGACCAGCTGAGAATCATAACATTTTTATCATAACTTAATGTTAGTAAGAACTTAATTTAAAAATTCTTAGCCTATAATTAGTACCTACACTATAAATAAAATACAAATTACAATTATGCTGACTTATATCATGCATCATACAACAACGGTTCATGTACAGACAGTCAAACCTGTTCGAAAACATTTCCAGGATGCTGTTGGCGGTGGCCCGGATTATATAATTATATAATATTTACAGAGGAATGATACTGAATACTGTTTCAGTGAAGATAGTACGTGGCTGCGACTGGCTAATGTGGTAACTACACACAACTGATGACCACACACAATGTGTATGACCACACAACTGAGCTACTTTAAAATTGAAAACTAAATTTTGAAATAACAATTTCTATTCTAATATCATATACTGGGAGGCATATTTATGCACTAGTGTGCAGTGGCGTGCAATAAGTACATACTATTGCACGTTATTGCAATCTAGTTTCGGGGAAGGTATTTAAATGTTATTTCCTTGAAGTTATAAATAAATACAATACAAATGAAATAATAAAATTTAGAATCTATAAACTAAGACCAAAAGTAGGAATACCACATTTATACAACACTCGCTGTTGTTGCCCTTTGCCAGCAGTATTGCTTGCTTTTTTCTAAACTTTGACATCTAGTTTCAACCCTTTTTAGGGGTTGAATTTCAAGAAATCCCTATGTAATAAAATACCTATTTAAATTAAAAAAATATGAAAAATATCTTTAAAAAACTAACACTGGTGAGTTATTTTGCCATCGATGCTTCGGAATGCTGATAATCCTGAATTTGCTACAAGCTCCAGGCATTATGCGAATAATTTGCTCTAAAACTGCACACGTTTTTGATCGTTTGGACCCAAAGAAATCTGAGGGATGGGAAAAGGAAAGGGGTGAAAGAAAGAAATAACAGCCCTCATCTTGAAATGTCAGTCAGTCTATTGGACAAATGTAGAGTATATACATTTTAGAAGAGGAGGTGTTGCCATGTAATAAATCCTTTGAGAATTTTGTTTGGCATACTTCTGTTTTGGCACCTAAAGTATTAGATTTAAGTAAATACCAAATTTCTATACTGGTGGTACGATACGATGAAACGTTACGGCATATTAATAATAAGGTACGATATACTGGTTGCGTGGTACGGTACTGATAGCATGTACTAGGGATGTTTCGAATAAAAAAAACACTGTTCGTGAATACAATTAGGAATACGAATAACTTGCCTCCCTATTCGCGAATACGAATGGTACCTAATGTACTACACAAGTACTTGTAGCATTAGTAAGTAATTTTTAATGTAATTTAATGTTAGTGCTATAAGCAATTTTTTAGTGCAATGAGAAAGTACCTTTTTAGTTTAATCTAAAGTTAGGTGCCTACCTAACTTTAAATTAAACTTAAATCACTTATAAATTAAATTAAAAAAATAGTTACGTAACTGATTTTCAAATAAACGCTTAATGTTAAAGTAGTTCTTTTATAAAAGTCCTCTTATACCCACCACCCACATTGGACTTGCGATTAGTATTACTAATGGATTAGTATTTGAGTATCGGCGAATACGATTACTTGAAAATTGGCGAGTATTCGCCAAAAGGAATACAAATATTTGGAACATCCCTAGTATGGGCCATTTACATGATACGGTACGACATACCGATGGTACGGTAGATATATGGTATGGTAAGATACAAAATACTCATGGTGCTACGACATATTAATGACACGGTACGGTATACCAATGATAGGGTACGGTATACTGATAAATATGTACCATTCATATGGCACGATATATTATTGGTTAAGGGTGTAGATCGTGAAAATCACCGAAAAGAGTGTTACGATTTTTCATATTTAACCTATTTACATATGATTGATATCAATGATAATTTGTATATATTACAATCAAAGACCAATAAGTATGTTCATGCTTATATTAAACTCTTAAACCTAATAGTTGTTATATAATAAACGTCAACAAACGCACAAAATTGAGTAAAAATGCAAAAATATGACTTCGTATTTTTCAGATTTAACCCCATAAATCAACACAAATTGATAAAAAGAAACACTTTTTGAACACTGAAGAAACCAATAAGTATAGCTGTATACTTCTTTTTATACCTTTACAAACAAAGACTTCCTCTTTTA
This sequence comes from Sesia apiformis, assembly GCA_914767545.1. Classification (NCBI taxonomy): domain Eukaryota; kingdom Metazoa; phylum Arthropoda; class Insecta; order Lepidoptera; family Sesiidae; genus Sesia; species Sesia apiformis. The sequence goes on along the minus strand of OU611970.1, from coordinate 5,259,371 downwards.
AAGCCCTAAAATCTAGATATATTTTAAGGTAAATTTTTCATACACAAATGTATGGGATAAAACGTTCGTTTCATTCGTGCAATCTCGGTGGTCTGCAGCGGCAGTTCCTTTCTGTAAGTGAACGCGACACCACGCTTGTCGGCTGCAGACAGCAGAATTACGTATTGTGAATTTGTGTTTTTTGTAAAAAACTGTAAGTATAACATTTTTATAATTAATTTATTTTCAGTTAGTAGAAAGTATCGATATAATGAATGTCTGAAAGAAAACCATGATGGAACTAGATATAAATCGTAAAAAATACAATATCTACACTAATAGGTATTATAAAGAGGAAAGATTTGGATTTTTGTATGTAACGAATAAACTCAAAAAGTACTGGACTGATTTTAATAATTCTTTTATCATTCGAAAGCTACATTATCACTGAGTAATATAGGCTATTTTTTTCGCAGGACTGATTGAATTTGAGTGGCATGCCAGGGAAAAGAAAGTTTTGTACGCATTATAAAAATATGAAAGCCAAAAGATCTCGGAATAAAATGTAAGTTCCTCCCTACTTATTTATTATCGCATTTGAACAGGGTACATTACAAAGCTAATACAATATGTCATATGATTTAGATCGCCCGATTCAGACATATACCTACAATAACATGTAAATATTGGTTTGTATTATCTATATCTATACTGATAAATAAAATTGAAGTATCTGTATGTAATATCAAAATAATAGGATTTTTAAAAAAAAAAAAGGCGATACGGAGTTCGCCGGGTCGGCTAGTATTGTCTAAATATCAAATTGTGGAAGTAGGTAGGCGACAGCGCAACTTTGTCGACATACCTATACCGCCAAACAGACGCGAGGCGCCTAGCGTCTGGCTTAGGGTTGTACAAAATAAATAAAAAGTGGATAATATTGATGAATAATATTTCCAGTATTGAAAATAAAGAAAACCTTGGGGCCGAGACTCTGAGCAACAATGCTACGCGCTGTATAGAGGTAAGTTGTTATACGTAATTCTTGTAGACTTGTTACATAAATAAACAAACTACTTAGTTAGTGATGGGCGAAGACAAAATCTCAATACCTACCTATAGATTTTTCTTGCAATATTTATTATTTTCATCGAGAGACAAACACCTTAGTACCGAAATACTTCTCAATTACTTTCTCAAAAGAAAATTTACGTTCAAATAGGTGACGTCATAAAAAAACAATACCTAATGCGTAAAGAAATTATAATTTCTATTCATCAGGAACCTAATATTGTATTAATTCTTTTGCATTTTTTTAAATTTTTAATTATTTTTTATAAAAAAAATCAAGCCATTATCTTTCTTTACAGGAACTAGTTATTGAAAACGACCAAGAGGGAAAGGTGGATGAAATGGAAGTTGGGCGTAGAGTTGTAGACGTTTCTTTTTTTTTTAAAGCTCTTCAGGCCATAGGGGACCACGGTCCAATGGATTGTAAGTTAAGTTACCTCAGTATAATAGGTGAAGTAAAAGTTGGTCTGGACTCAAAACTCATCATGAAATGTAGTATGTGTAGTATGAAATTTACTGTGTGTTTGATTGAAAAGAAAGAAGATAGAATGGAAGTGAATCATCAAATTGTATCTGGTATCATATCATCTGGTGGGAGCTACTATCAGTTAAAAACATTAACTGCCGCAGTAGCCCTACCAATCATGTCACCTTCATTATACAATGAAATTAATAATACGGTTTGCGATTGGTGGGAAAAGACAGCAGCACATTCCATGGCAGAAGCTGTCAAGGAAGAAGCGGAGTACGCAGTGTCTATAGGTAGTGTTGATAAAAATGGTACACCATTAATATCTGTTGCTGTTGACGGTTGTTGGAGCAAGAGATCTTATGGTAAGAATTTTTCCGCCTTGTCCGGCGCAGCTGCGATAATTGGCATTAAAACTAATAAAGTATTGTTTTTTGGAGTTAAAAATAAATACTGCGTAGTTTGTGCACGAGCCGCAAAGAACGACAGTCAGCCCTCGGAACACCGTTGTTTCAAGAATTATTCGGGATCATCTACCGGTATGGAATCGACCATAATAGTTGAGGGGTTTAAACGTTCCATTGTTGATCACGGTGTAATTTATAATAAATTTGTAGCAGACGGCGATTCCAGTACTTATAAAAAAATATTAGATTCGCGACCGTACGGTAATTTAACAGTAGAGAAAATTGAATGCAAAAATCATCTTTTACGAAACTACTGCAATAGCTTGGAGAAACTGTCGAAAGACACTAAGTATCCTTGCGAATTGCGGAAATTCCTAAAAGAAAGGTATTTGCGTTTAAGAACGGGTGTAAAATGCGCTATTAAATATTGGGGCGATCAAAATCAGTCACTCGAAGAAAAAATAAAAAATCTTAGTGAAGATATCCTAAATGGTCCACAACACGTATTTGGTAATCACCAATATTGCAAGGAGTATTTCTGTAGACCTGATACTCGTCGAATAGAACCTGTTGGGTTGCTTCCAGCAATTGTTGGATGCGGATTAATGGACGCGGTACACATTTTAAGTAAAAGACTGTCATATCATTCTAGAAGTTTAATTCATAATTGTACAAGTAATATAGTTGAAAGTTTTAACGCAGTGATTGCCAAATTAGTAGGGGGTAAGCGTGTAAATTATTCTTCCCGTGGTTCTTATGCGGGCCGATGCGCAGCTGCTGTTGTGTCTTTTAATACAGGATCGATTCATAGTAAAACTCATGAAGTAATATTTAAATCTAGTCCTCAGTCGCGCGACGGACTCTGTCTCGAGCGCACGTTGTGAGCGGACCGTACCTACTTATCGCTTATCAGTTGTGTACGGCGATCCTCACGCGGCGCGGGTGCATTCCCGCTGCGAGCCATGGCGAGTAACAAAAGCGAGATAGCACTACCTGTGTCTGTGGAGCTACCGTTATCTGACCATAACATGAGTGATATCGAAGTTGATAGTGCGCAACAGGGTGGACGGAAGTCGGATTGGAGTGCTGAAATAGATTTAGAGGTGACAAACATCGAAAGAAGTGGCGAAAAACGTCCTAGACCTAGGGAAAAAAGCGACGAAAGCAGTGAGGACGGATTTACTCAAGTCGATCGCCATAAGAAAAAATCAATAAGAAAGGACTTATTGTCCTCTCCGGTGCGCAATCAAGGTATATTACCTGACAATGATCATGGTTTGGATAGATATTATGAAGTTTGCCTATCGTCTATACAGCCATTGCCTAAGCAAATGGCCCTGGCAAGACTAATGAAAGCCGAACATATTACAAATATTACTCGAATAAAATATAAGAGCCCCTATAAGGTTTTGGTCCAGTTTCACGACAAGAAGCACGCCGAAAACCTAATAAATTGCCAGAATATGCAGCAGTCTGACATAAGAATCCAACTCACCGATGAAGCCAATCTGGCTTACGGAGTTATTAAGGGTGTAGACTTGGAAATGAGCGATGACGAACTTTTATCGTCTTTTAGCTGCTCGGTCGATATAGTCTCCATAAGAAGATTGAAGCGTATGAGTGTTGATGGAAAATGGGTAAATAGTGAAACGGTGAGGCTTTGCTTCAAAGCTCCAGTCTGCCCCGACTATGTATATGCTTATGGTTGCAGGTTTAAAATAGAGCATTACGTGTTTCCAGTCACACAGTGTTCTGGCTGCTGGCAGTTTGGGCATTCCAAGAAGTTTTGCCCTCGTAACCGGATCTGTTGTCCAAAATGTGGGAAGGAGCACGAGAACTGTGACACGAGTACGTTTAGGTGTCTTAACTGCAAGGGATCTCATATGGCATTAGACAAAAACTGTCCATTCTTTATAAAAGAGAAGAAGATACGAGTCATAATGAGTGAACAAAACATAACCTACAAAAAAGCTCTGGAAGTATATCTTGAAGTAAAGAAGGCCATAAAGTATGCTAAATACACTAATATTGTAGATAATCCCTCACTGCCTGTACAATCTGTTGCTGCAGGTGCAGCTAAGACCTATACTAGCGCTGAATGGCCAAGTCTTGACATGGAAGATGTAGAAGAAGAAAACATAACAAATTCTATCTTTATGCCAACAACGAGGAATGCGAATACTCAAGAAAAAAGTAACCAGGGGAAGACCAATAAGAGAAAGACCTATAATAAAAGTGTTCATATTGAACCAGAAACTGCCACGGAAGATGTGAATACCCATGTGAAATCAGTTTACGAGTCTAGAAAAGTGGCGGAAGAAAAAGGACACAAAAAAACGGAATGGAAGTTTGAGTGGAAAAAGATTTTTGAAAAAATAAAGGAAATTGTTTTTACGGGACAGAAACTTGAAAATAAAATAGTGCTGATAGCGAAATTGATCTTATCTGAACTCAAGTCCTGGGTTATGAATATGTTTACTGAAGGTGATGTGGTAAAAAGGTTTTTTAGCATGCATGATGGATAACACACCAAACAAAGATTTTGGAATCAATATAATTCAATGGAACGCACAAAGCCTTAAGCCCAAATTGATTGCTTTTGAAGCCTTATTAACCCAGGAAAAAATACATATAGCGATATTATGTGAAACTTGGCTAGATGATAAAGATATTTTAAAAATTAATGGATATAATGTTTACAGAAGAGATAGAAATGACTCCTGGGGGGGTGTTGCAGTTATTGTTCACAAGTCGATTCGTTCCTATGCGTGTCCAATTAGTCTAACTAATTCAGGTATAGAAGCCCTACATGTTAAAATTCTCAATTGTAAGTACTTAGAGAACATCATATCTGTATACTGCACTCAACCAGTAAACACCTGCGTACGTGATTGGGATATGCTGTTCTCTATTAGTTCTAGAAAGACGTTGGTAGCAGGCGACTTCAATGGGCACCACACTAACTGGTCCTATAAGACTGATGCAAGGGGGACTCAATTGCTAGATTCATCACTGGATAATGGTTTTATAGCACTTAATAACGGGAATGAGACTCGAGTTAAATTAGTAACCAGCAGGGTACAAAGATCTTCCCCTGATATTACCTTTTCTTCATCTGACATAGCCATTATGTTAGACTGGAAAGTTCTAAATGAAAACTTGAAGAGTGATCATCTCATTATTAAAACCACCTTGATGTATAGAGATTATGTTGTTTATAATAGAAAAAGAAACTTTAAAAAAGCCAACTGGCAGACTTACAGTGATGAGCTTTTAGAATCATTTTCTAGTGTGGATTATGCCAATTGCCCGAATGTACAGGAACTGTATGACTACTTACAGCAACAGATCTATGCGTCGGCGGATAAAAATATACCATATACAAAAATTTGTACAAACCCTACAACTAAATTTAAACCTAAAAAATATTGGAACCCTTCATTATCTGAAGCAGTGGCACGGCGCAGACAGGCACTTAGGTCTTTCAGAAGAAATCCTAGTCCCGATAATCTTAGAACACTAGAGGAAAAAACGTTGCATGCACATAATTTAATAAGAAAAGCTAAGGCTGCTAATTGGCAGAAATTTTGTAGCAGCATCAACGAAACGAGTTCGGTATCTGATATGTGGAGAAAGATGCGCTGGTATAAAGGTTATCGTCAACCTAATCACTACCCTTCTGATTCTAAACAAAAAGAATTGCTATGCAGCTTAGCACCAGATTCGGTTTTGAATAAAAAACCCAGGTTCACATCTAAAAATGATTTGTTACAGCTACCTTTTACATTACAAGAACTTGAAAATTGCCTTAAGAAAAAAGACACTGCTCCGGGTAATGATGGAATCACGTACTCTATGTTATACCACTTGCCAGAATTATGTAAAAAATATCTCCTTTATCTTTATAATTCCATATATAGCTTGGGTATGGTACCACATCAATGGCGAACAATAACTATAGTTCCTATACCTAAAATTTGTAATGGTAGCACTAACAGCAACAACGGCGAGCCTAAAATTCGTCCTATATCGCTTATTTCGTGCTTATGTAAAACGTTTCATACCATGATAGGAAAGAGACTCGAGTGGTACATAGAAAAAAATAAAGTATTGCCTTCATATACTACTGGGTTCAGAAGGGGCCAGTCTTGCTTGGACTCGCTGTCAAGATTGGTAGCTACCATACAATTAGGATACTCGCTTGACCAACAAACAGCTGCTTGTTTCCTCGATGTTGAGAACGCATATAACAATGTTTTAATCGAAAAAGTTGTCTGTATTCTGGATGAACTTAACGTAGGCACCAGTATCTGTAAATATATCTGGGAGTTTTTGAGCTTAAGGTGCCTTCAAATAAAATCTGGAACTAGTGATACAGTGCACACAAGGTGGACGAATAAGGGCCTTGCACAAGGTGATCCTCTAGCCCCTATGCTTTTTAACATAACAACTCACAAACTATGTGGTGAGATAGCAAACGTAATATCTATATCACAATATGCTGATGACTTTGTTTTCTATATAAGTAGTAAAAACTTGAACTACTGTGAATCTCAGTTACAGATTGCACTAGATTCTATGATAAGCAAACTTAATGATATTGGTTTAGAGCTTTCGGATAGTAAATGTAAATTAGTTTTGTTTAGTAGGGGGCGTAAATGGAATAGTATACAACTTAAAATCAACAGTAAATTAATAAACTCTGTAACTGACGTGAAATACTTAGGAATGTGGCTCGATCAATCTCTGCGATGGAATATACATATCAAAGATTTGGCGGAAAAAACAAACAGACATTTGAATTTATTTAAAGTACTTGCAGGATCCTCATGGGGAATTCACCCTAAATACCTACGAACCCTGTATATTTCACTGGTGAGAAGTAGGTTAGACTATGGCTGTTTCCTGTATGATAGCAGCGCTAAAGTACATTTGTATAAGCTGGATAAAATACAGAATCGGGCACTGAGAATAATAGGCGGCTTCATCAGAAGTACTCCCATTCATGTAATGGAGAGTGAATTATGCTTAGCGCCCCTACATAATAGACGGTTGTATCTTTCTTATAAATTTTGTCTTAAAAGTCTTGCCTTCACGAATAACCAAACTATTCAACTTGTAACTGAATTACAAGAACGGGTAAACTTATCATATTGGCGAACTAAAAAAAAACCTTTGATAGTCTCGGCACTTAATGATTGCAAAGATCTTGATGTCCATTCGTCTGATCCTCTTGAAATGTTTTCCTTGCCTATGTGGGTAACTTACGTAAAACTCAATGGAATAATAGAATGCAATTTAGAATGTGTTACTGGATCTAAAAGAACTTGTGAGACCTCATCTTTAAAAGTAGATATTATTAAAGAATTAAATGTTAAATATTTGGGTTATGCTAAATATTTCACGGATGGGTCAAAGAACGCAAATGGCTGTGGAGCCGCATACTGTAACCTTAAAGATGACAGTTCAGAAATGTATAGCACTAAGTCAGATGTATCTATCATGACGATGGAACTCATTGCAATTACAAAAGCTCTCGACTGCATTGCTAGCTCGAGCCACCGGTATGTCGTAATTCTGACAGACAGTAAAAGCGCTCTGCAACATTTGTCTCGATGCTCTTTTGGTGTCATAGGTGTCTCCGTAGCCTACGGTATCCTTAACAAGATTAGGAACCTTGTTGAGAAGGAAATAGGGTTGAAATTGCAATGGATTCCATCACACATAGGTATTAGAGGTAATGAGGAGGCTGACAGATTAGCCAAATTAGCAGTGACTGAAGGGATGGAAATTTCTATAAAACCAAATTATACCGAAGTACTATATAAATTAAGAAAAAAGTGCTCGTCTAAATATAAAGAATATTTTGACGAGAGAAGTAAGGAAAAGGGCATTTGGTACAAAATAATCCAGTGTCAGCCTCCTCCAATACCATGGTTTGGTATGACCAAGATGGGAAGACGAATGGTTGTCCTAGCGCATAGGTTAAGATCTGGACACTTTCCATCAAAAAGTTTTAGCTTCCGAATGAAAATAGATGAATCACCAGATTGTGAAATTTGTGGAGCCGTAGAAGATACGTACCACTTGTTGATGGAATGTGCCCGAAACCAAAGGCAAAGGGCCTCATTGATGCAGCGCTGGGATTTGAACCCCTATGATATGGGTGTGTTCACTCATATCCTAGCGGTTCCTGCATCTGAGGCTGCTATTCAGGTGTATGAGATGTTTGGATTTGGATCAGCTCCATCTTAGGTCTATCCTGGAGTGGGGCTGTCTTGAATTTGAGTCGTAAACCGGCCGCACGGCGGAGCCGCTTTTGGGCGGTGGCACTGGCGGATATGTCCAAGCCGTCGTTGTGTTTTTTGAGTGTTTAGTTTAGTAAGTGAAATTTTGTTTAGGTTACGATGGGACTGACATGCCAGTGTTGGCCAAAGTCCCAAATTAAGTATATAGAATTAAAAAAAAAAAAAAAAAAAAAATCTAGTCCTAATCCTTTGATCGCGAAAGTGGAAAATTGTAATCGTAGAATCCGTTTAATTGCTAAACCTAAATTAAGATTGAAAAAGAGCCACAGCGCTGTATCGAAAGACGCTCACTATGGACCAAACTGCGAAAAACCTGATCTGAGTCCAGAATTATATGAGAAAGCCAAGTCATCTTTTTTAGCCGATTTAAAGTTGTCTTGTGCTGAAAGAGAGGAGCTTGAAAGGTCGACCCATTTGCAAAGAAGTAGTTCTGAGTGGATGAGTACAAGGAGAAAATTACTAACCTCATCATCGTTCGGGGAAGTTTGTAAAAAACGAGAGAGCACAAGTTGTGCTGTTCTTGTTCGTAAAATCGTTTATGGTAGTAATATCTCCAGTTTGCCTGCTGTACGGTACGGTATCGAAAACGAAGAAACCGCAATTAAACAGTTAGAAATTCAAGAGAATATTAGTATACAAGGTTGCGGTTTGTTCGTCGACGATCAATATGAATTTCTTGGTACTACACCAGATGGCATTTATGCAAACGGTTTAATTGAAATTAAGTGCCCACATTCTTTAGCTGGCATGACTCTTGATGAAGCAATGGCCAAACATACCTTTTGGGTTAAGGACAAGGCTTCCAAGGGTTATGTCATAAATAAAAATCATAACTGGTATTTCCAAATTCAGGGACAGGTACATATTACTAAAAGAAACGTTTGCATGCTTGGCATCTGGTTTGGTGCTACTGTACCTATGAAAGTTTATATTATAGAAAAGGACGACAAATTTTGGGAGGAGAAAATGGAGATGAAATTAGTTAGGTTTTATTACGATTGCCTACTTCCAGAATTAGTTGATCCTCGGCAGTCACGAAGCATGCCCATTCGTGACGCGCCCAGTATCATAGAGGCTATGAAAGAGAGGAAAGAAAGAGCTTTACGTGTTATGAAAGAGAAGAACGCCTAATGATTTTGAAAGATACAGGTAACTTAACTACCCAGCCAGTCGATTCACGTAAACACGCCAGTCCAAAAGTCGTTTTAACTTAGGAACTTAGAAATCGCCTTTTGGTTTTCTGTTTTAAACGCACTTACTTATCTAGTCTTGGATTGTCATAAATCTTCCAATAGCTCAATTACTATACAATTTCTGAGTTACCTGGTGTAAAGAATCATAAAAATTGGTTCAAAAATACAGCGAATTGAGAATTCTCCTTTTTTTAAGTCGGTTAAAAGGGCTAAATTTGCAAAAAACGAAGTGACGTCACTGCGCTACGGTTTTTATTACTTACGTGAATCGGGCAGCTGGTAACGTTTTCATTCTGATAGGTTTTGTGATAGCCATTGATTTTATCATCAAATTAGCAGAAATCAGAACTTGATCCGTAATCGAATGAAAAACCATTAGAATTTTGAACTCATATTTCGTTATTGTTTAATTACATACTTTTAATTAGTATATTAATAATTTACAAACTTCTGTTAAAATTAGTAAATAAATGAATTATTTACTAATTTTTGTACAACCCTAGCACGCTTTTGAGATAGCGAGTAATGGCGACTCATATTTGTTATTGTGTAGTAAATAAATCATTTTTATACTTGTGTTTCATTTATTGACATTTTTTTTAAAACCCTAGGATTTTTTTTAGATATCGACGAGGTGATCGTAAACAAAAAGTAAGTATTTGAGTTTACGCAATAGGCACATTTCCTTGCGTAGAGATAAACACACTTCCTACTGAATTTGCAATTATTTTATTTAATGAATATTTTACGAATTAGAATAAATTTTGGTAGTGAAATTACAAATAAATAAATAGTTGGAATTTTAGGTAAGTAGAATACAAAAATGTCAGATGTCAAATGATAGAAAAACATAAAAATTGTGTCTCAACTACTCTTATTAATCTATTAAAAAGAATCAACAGCTAGTTTCCAAAAATTCAACGTTATTGTTATGCTGTAAATATTCAAGTTCAATAACAATTTCTCAACGTGGAACGTTTGTTGCAAAACATTTTGAAAATCGCGCTCTCTAGGTCATTCATCCGCCCCGTCGGATGTTACATTAAACTTTGGCGCTGCGGTCGCTCGAAATCGAGATCTCAGGCCAACAATCTACACCCTTAAGATACGGATTACTATACAGGTATTATTGTCACAATACCTCTGGTGAGGTCGTAAGGTTCAGTTTGGCTTGTGCCGGCGGATCAGTTAGAGAAACACGTCTTTCCTTCGTAAATGTATATTGGCAACTACTGCTTAATCGTAAAGTTAATTGAGACTACGTTTTTAGGTTCACAATCGCAAAACAGAATCACCATAAGCCGCCCACCAAAGGACTACTGAAGTCCTTTCAAAATAAGTAAAATCAACAAAATTTATAGGTAATCACATGTTTTGAGTTTGCTCCTACAACAATCATTAAGGTGTCGGTATATGGTGCGGTCAGAAAGAATTTATACAAAGAACAATTGTAAAATAATAAATGTTAACAACTATATAGCACTAATCTATTTCGATGGGCAACGCACATAGTTTGGTTACGCATCGCTTTGTTATATGATCACCACTCTTTACACTATAGACTCTGGTAAGACCGTCAGGGCCGGGATGCTTGTCGGTTATTCGTCCCATAAGCCACTTTCCTGGTGGCAAATTGTCCTGTTTTATGAGGACAATGTCTCCTATCTTGAATTCGTCTTCGCGTTTTAACCATTTCGGTCTTTGTTGCAGCCGCGTCAAGTATTCTTTTTGCCATCTTGACCAGAAGTCGTTCAGCAGTTTTTGCGTGTATTGCCAACGTGTCAGGTTGCTTATTTTAGCGTCTTTCAGGTTCACATCAGGCACGGTTACAGGGGCTTCAGTTATCAAAAAATGACCCGGAGTTAATGGTTCCAACGTGCTGTCTTCCTGCGGGCACAGCGGTCTCGAGTTCAAGCACGCTTCAATTCCACAGAGAACCGTCGTAAGCTCTTCATAGGTAAGGTTAGTGTTAAGGATTCTTCGTAGATGGTGCTTAATAGACTTCACACCCGTCTTCCATAAATTTCCAAAATTTGGGGAGTAGACCGGGATGAAGTGCCATTGTGTTCCATCATTAGCAAGTAATTCACTAATTTCTCCATCAAATTGTAGGCGAGCTTCCTTCCAGGCTTCAACCAGATCTTTGTTAGCACCAACAAAGTTTCTTCCCTGATCACTCCACATGTTTGTACATCTGCCTCTTCGTGCGCAAAATCGTTTAAAGGCACCAATGAATGCAGCTGAAGTCAGATCACCAACCAACTCCAAGTGGATCGCCTTCGTGGACATACATACAAAAATAGCTATGTACGCCTTGCCAGTTGGGCTTCTCTGCCCTTTTTTATTAAAATTTGAATTGGTCCCGCAAAGTCGACACCGGAGTTAAGGAATGGCCGAGCTGGTTTTACCCGAAAACTTGGTAAGTCTCCCATCAATTGTGTTTTTACCCTAGCCCCATGTCTAGCACATATCAAGCATCGATGGATACACTGCTTTACTAGGGACTTCGCGCGGAGTATCCAGTATTTCGATCGCAGGTAAGTGAGCATCAATTACACTCCTCCATGCAGCGTCTTCAAATGTGCTTCTGCGACCACTAAATAGGTAAGTCTACTTGCATGACCCAAAATGATTGGGTGCTTCACTTCATTAGCCAGTTCAGAGTTCCTGAGCCGACCGCCCACCTTCAGGATTCCATCTTCGTCAAGGTAAGGATCTAGTGCTTTTAGTTTGCTTGTTTTCTTAACTCTCTTTTTTGTTTTTAACGATTCTATATCTTCCACAAATTCCTCTTCTTGTGCTCTTTTTATACAGGTTTGTATCGATACGTGCAGTTCTTCAGTTGTGATTTTGCTATCTATTCTGTCCCTAATGTTTTTTGTTTCAGGAATCTTCGGCAGTATGTTATTGTTCTAAGTAGCTCCAATAGTGTATCAAATTCTTCAAATTGTGTAAGTAGTCTCTTCTCTTGTTCATTTTTGTTGTAAGTTATTTTTAAATTTTGTATTTTATTACTTTTCCTTTCAATCTCTGTTTGCATAATGTTTGGTTTAGTGAACTGTATCTTCGATTGTTGTAACCAGTCTGGCCCATGCCACCATAATTCACACTTTTTCAGATTTTTTACTAACATCCCCCTGGAACCAACATCAGCTGGATTATCTTGAGTTTGGACGTGATGCCACTGACTGCAGGATACATTGGTTGTAATCTCAACAACTCTGTTTGCCACAAACACCTTCCAGTTGTTTGGATCTCCAAATAACCACGACAGGACAATGGACGAATCTGTCCAAGCATAAATTTGAGTTGCAGGTATTCTCATTGCTTGACCAACTTGCTTAAGCAATCTTGAGAGTATCAACGCGCCGCAGAGCTCCAAACGAGGTAAGGATATTGTTTTCAACGGAGCCACTCTTGTTCTTGCTGCGATAAGCGTCGTTTTGTTCGTACCGTCTGGGTACGTCACTCTGCAATATACTACAGCGCTATATGCTTGGATGGATGCATCGCTGAATCCATGGAGTTCTATGGACTCTCTGTTGGCGCACGTCGTACCTACCCATCTTTCTATGTAGATTCCATTCACATGTTCAAGGTCAGATCGCAATGTGATCCACTTGCTGGCTATTTTAGAATTCAATGCATCGTCCCAGGTTATCTTTTCAAGCCATAGTTCTTGCATTAACATCTTTGTCAGAACGATGCTAGGCGCGATCCAGCCGAGTGGGTCAAACAACTTTTGGATGTCAGACAGAATGCTTCGCTTCGTGATCACTTCATTGATTGAAGGTAAGTTTAAATTGTACTCGAATCTGTCTTTTCCTAAATTCCATTGTACGCCAAGTGCCTTTATTGTTCCATCAATCTTCAATTCCAGATTAGCATTAGACGATCTATCGCTAGGATCAACTGTTTCCAAGAATTCTCGGCTGTTGGATGACCATTTCTTTAGTTCGAATCCACCCAAATGAAGAAGCGCTCTAAGATCTTGACTATTCTTTATTGCTTGTTGCAGACTGTCACTTCCAGACATTGCGTCATCTACGTAAAAATCTTCACGCAATATCTTAGCAGCTTCTGGATACCGGTCGCCTTCGTCTTCTGCCAATTTCATAAGGGTTCTTACGGCGAGATAGGGAGCAGAAGCTGTTCCAAATGTAACAGTCGACAATCTGTAGTCTTTGACTTCTTCAGATTGGTCGTTTCTCCACAAAATTCTTTGATAATCTGTGTCTTCTCGGTCAACCCATATCATACGGTACATTTTCTGGATATCAGCAACAAAGCAAACGGCGTGAGTTCTCCACCGCATTATCAGGTTTCTCAGATCGTCTTGCAGTACAGGACCCGTCAACAGTTCGTCATTGAGAGAGACCCCGTTGGAGCCCTTGCACGAGGCGTCAAATACGACACGAGTCTTCGTGGTTTCTTTATCATTACGGATCACGGCGTGGTGAGGTAAGTAGACTGATTTATTATTTATTTCTTCTGTAGGTATTTCTTCGATATGTTTTAGATCTATGTAGTCTTCAATTACCTTCTTGTGTTCTTGCTTTAATTCTTTATTTTGATTGAACCTTCTTTCTAATTGCATTAGTCTCTTCATTGCTATTTCTCTCGTATTTCCTTCTGTTGATTTAGGTTCTTCAATGTTGAATGGTAATTTGACAACATATCTTCCACACTCATCTCGCTTCTGTGTCTTAGTGTATATATCTTCACATAACTGTTCCCTTTGTGTTAGGTTTCGTTTCGTATCTTCATCAACTTCCCATATTGTTTTCAGTAAATCTTCTATATCAACTTCTTGTTTCATGACCGTTAAGGATTGCTCATGTTTCCTGACCTTGATGTCAATTCCACCCATAAGGATCCATCCCAGGTATGTATCTTGTGCGCATGGTGTACCTGGTGGACCTTTGATCAATCCCTTCTTCATAATGTTTACATACTCATTGACACCCAACAGCAGATCGATGTTACAGGAGGCGGAAAATGTTTCGTCTGCCAGTTGAATGCCAGCAAGGTGCGGCCAATCTCTTCTTATTATTGTGCCTGAATGTATGTTAGAAGTCAAGGGCTTCGTCATCACGTAGGCTTTAATCGGTAAAATGAAATTGTTCCATCGTGATAATACATTTGCATTTACTTCATGCCTGACTCTAACCTTCGTGGACTCAAGTCCAGACACGATAAGATCTACTGCTGTCTTGTGTAGTTTCAGGATCGGTGTTGCCTTCTCACTTATAAAACATGCTTGAGATCCTGAGTCTATCAGCGCCTTCAATGCAGTAGTGTGTCCACGTTCATTCTTTAAAATTACTATTGCAGTGGCTAATAGTGAAATTGTCTGTTTCCGCCCTGCGTGATAGTGTGACGCAACCATTGCTTGAACTTCCACTTCTTCTACATTTGCTTGATTGGATGACATCGGTTGATTAGCTACAACATGAGAAGCCGATGCCTCCCCGTAGTTAGGTAGGTGTAGAAGAGTGTGGTGACGTCTCTTACATACACGGCATGATGTTGGCAAACGGCACCTAAACACCGAATGTCCAACTCCGAGGCAGTTGAAACAGAGCTTGTTTGTTTTGACATGTTCTCTACGTTCGTTTGGTGACATCTTGGTGAATATGTTACAATGGCATAACGTGTGCGCATCTGTACATAAAGCACAACTTCTTTGCTTTGGTCTTTCCGTGGCTGTAACGTGAAGGACTCGTTCCTTGGCAAGCTTCGTAGTGGTGGGGGGGTTGACTAATTCCAATGTTCTGAATTTTGCCTCCAAAAACTTGCGCAGATCCCTCCAAGTCGACAAGTCCTGGGAATTCTCTGAGTAGGAATTTTGTTCCCACTCCTTCTGGGATTCTGGGTCCAACTTCTGTGCAATCAGAAATATGATTACTGGATCCCAAGAATCCGTCGACACCTCCAGATTTTCTAGACTCTGTAATACTTCGTTAGTGGTGTCGAGTAGAGATTTCAGTTGGGTTGCGGCTTGGCTGGTACATTTCTTCTGGGCAAAAAGTCGCTTCAACAATGCGTTCACTATTAGACGCTTGTTCCCATATCGATGGTTCAGCGTTCCCCATGCTTGAATGTAGTTGGCGCTTGTTACTGGAATGTGCCTCAATAAAGTCGCTGCTTCACCTGCTACACTGGTTTTTAAGTAATGGAGTTTTTCGACTTCGCTTAGTGTC
The DNA here is from genome assembly GCA_914767545.1 of Sesia apiformis. Lineage (NCBI taxonomy): Eukaryota > Metazoa > Arthropoda > Insecta > Lepidoptera > Sesiidae > Sesia > Sesia apiformis. The sequence goes on along the minus strand of OU611970.1, from coordinate 5,243,741 downwards.
GTGCAATTGTGGACGAGTGATGAAAACAAATCTTTAAAACTAGGCCAGAGTTCGTACTCGCCCGAAAACAGAGGTAAATGTATAGCCGGGAGGTGAACTTTCTTATTTTGCAGGTCTTCTGGCGGCGATTGTTTACTTTCGGCAGACTCGACTGCCGCCAACATGTCTTTCAAGTCTCCCAACATACACAAGTACAACTCTTCTTGTACAAAAAATTCCTCATTCTCGAAATATGGCAGCAATCCACGCTCTTCACGAGTGGTACAGGTCAATAATTTTTTATGGGCTTCTTTGAAGATCATCCAGTATTCATCAATTGTTTTAATTCTGGTTTGTAAGTAGCCCACTTTAGCCAGTCGTTGTTTGGGGCATTTTGATAAATTGAGCTGGGTTTTCTTCAATAGTAGGGCTGTATTTTCCAGTATACTGATTGCTTGTTCGGTTTCCGTGGCCATATTTCACACGTAACAGTCGAAATCCTCACACTAAAACTTGTAAATATTGATGCGTCGGCGCGAATATACCTAATTGTCTTTATAATTGCACTAAGCTTCAACCCGGCGCTCGCTTATCGCTCAGGAATGCAGTTCTTTTGTTCTCCCGGTAGCCGGTCCTCGATGCAATGTTGAACTTCTGTGCGGCTCGAAGTCGACCATATGGTGAGGTCGTAAGGTTCAGTTTGGCTTGTGCCGGCGGATCAGTTAGAGAAACACGTCTTTCCTTCGTAAATGTATATTGGCAACTACTGCTTAATCGTAAAGTTAATTGAGACTACGTTTTTAGGTTCACAATCGCAAAACAGAATCACCAACCTCTTTTTAAAAAGTAGAAGTAAAAGGTAAACCAGTGTCCTTAATTTTACGCATTTGGACCAGATTTATAATATAAAATGTGTACAAAACATGAAATTCTGAAAATACTGATATTATAATCTATACTGATGGCATAGTATGATATAATGATGGTATGGGATAGTATACATTTGGTATGATACGGTATAGTGATGGTATGGGGTATACTTACCAACACTTCGTATGTCAGCCACAAGTTGCGTTTCGCTCACGTTCCTAGTGAGTGTGGGTAGTCGCGATAAGTCAAGGTAGAGAGAGGATCGCGGTCCTGATTGAGCCTGTGACGGTAGTACCTGTAAAAATAATTAAAAATGGTTTATATTTAAACCAGCAGAAAAAATACTAAATGATCAACAAGAGAAGATTTAGAGTTCTCTTCCGATTCCATTCAATAAATATTTATGTAAAAAAAGTCTTAATTACAAAATACAAATTATTTTCACTATTAAAAGTCTGCGAACTTATTCGACTACCTAATATTAACAATAACTTTTAAAATAAAGGAATACTTTTAATTTAGTAAGGGGAATTAAACCCATATAGATAAATTGAATAAAATTGAATGAAAGGTCAAAAGATGCACTTAAAGAGTTTTGTAAAAGGGGGGATGGTACAGATTTAATGATGGGTAACTGTTTTAAAGTGTGGGTATTTAGTGGAGTTAATGAATCAAAAGAGTTGAATCCGCGAGCGGAGCAGAATCCCTTAATTGTTCCATCGAATTGTTATTCATTCCGATTCCGGCACCAATCATGATCGTGAGTGTAATCGCGCATCGGCACATGTCGGGGGCTCAAAATCGTGATGGGGAAATTCCCATCAGGGAAAGGGAATGAAACGCTCTCGGAAGGTGATTAAGGAGGTGAATCACAAGAGTTAAGGAGTAACTAAGAGGAGTCGGATCCGCAAGCGGAGCAGGATTGAGTGAGTTAAAACACTCCGAGAAGTCTTGATACCACTAGTACAGATGGGAAGAGGGAGATGTGGTTTTTACCTTAGATTTCTTCTTCTCTAATTTGATTCCTTCGAGGAAAGGTATCGGCTGTAGTTTCGCAACGTCTCGCGCCACCATTATCGACTCGCATATTGAATGTAATGATTCTGAAAACATTTTACGATATGTACCTAACTTTCGAGATTTTCGCGTTTTTCAGACATATTTATTATGCTACTGCTCCACTTGCGCCCAAACGTGTACATTAACACGATAATTAAGGCAATACGTAGATTAAGCTAATATTTTAACTCGTTAAAGTAATATTTTACAATATGGACCGAACCAGAGCCAAATGCTGTAAATAATGTACGACAATGTTTATATCCTCTGGTAACCTGTAACCAGCCCTTTCAGTATCCACTGCAGGACATGCTTCCACATGCACATTTGTTGTGTGTATGAGGGATGTATGGCTGTAAAACACCACGCTGGCCAAGCGAGTTAGCGAGTCCACTCAAAGGTGGTGTAGTTCTTCAGGGCTTGTGGTAATGCTTTGTTATCCCTTAGTCGCCTTTTACAACACCCATGGGAAGAGATGGGGTGGGCCTATTCTATAGCCTACCGACACCACGCGGCACCACACATCCTCTGGTATTTGGGAGATTATTTTCCACCCGAAGTGTTGAAGCGGACGCCATTTTGTATTTTGGTGGCCGGTCGACACTAACTGAAGAGAAGTTACTGTAACTGACTAATTTAAAGAAAGTCAATGAGTCAGCGACATCACTAATTTTAACGATTTTCAGACGCCATGTTAGTACGTTTAGTACATCATAATTTTACAAAGGGGAATGCCTACTTTTGACCTGTTTATGAAGAGAATTTTATTTTCAGAAATATTCTACATATCTTAACGAATAATTTTTACATGTTTCATATAGTCTTCGCAAAACTTTTTGGGCTTTGACTTTAACAAAAAATGGAGAGCTTCCGTTTTTGGATGTACTGGTAAGCAGAAATGGAGATGGCAGTCTGGGACATCATCAAGTTTACCGCAAGCCAACACACACCGACAGATATCTACATAAAGATTCCAATCATCATCCTAAACAAAAGAGAGCAATGATGAAGACGCTGATGGACCGGGCGAAACGAATCTGCGAACCGATACATCTACAATCGGAAGTGATACATTTAAACCAAGCCCTTCAAACCAACGGATAATCAGTCTCCGAAATCAAGAGGGTGTAAAAACCAAAAAGAGGAGCCAAAAAAGCTGACAATATCGACACCAACCCAGAGAGAAGCAGGGCGTTTTTACCTTACTTAAAAGGCGTAACAGATCGCATCAGCAAGATCTTACAAAAGAAAAACGTGAAGACCATTTTCAAGCCTAAGAGCCAACTCAGAAATATCATCAGATCAGTCAAAGATCCCAGAGATCCGTTGTCCTCGACTGGAGTATATAAAATACCATGCTCCTGTGGGTCAGTGTATATTGGCACTACAAAACGGAGTGTCAATACCCGCATTAAAGAATATAAAGGCAATTGTCGAAGAGGAGAGACTGAGAAGTCGGCCGTAGCTCTAAACATGCCTTGTCGGATGGGGACCACGAAATCTGCTTCAGGGACAGAAAGATCTGGTCAACCGGGAATCATTATTATTCCCGTCTCAATAGAGAAACTATTGAAATCTACAAGCATCCTAACAATTTTAACAAAAGAGAAGAGAATCTAAAACTCCGTAATGTCTGGTATCCAGCACTCCGAAGACATCAAGCTCACGGAGAAGAGAGACGAGAGGGGGGGACAAAAAAAGATTCGGTACACACACAATCACAACTACCCTCGCCCACTATAAATATCGGTGCGTCGGTACACACACAATCACAACTACCCTCGCCCACTATAAATATGGGTGCGTCGGTACACACACAATCACAGCTACCCTCGCCCACTATAAATATCGGTGCGTCGGTACACACACAATCACAGCTACCCTCGCCCACTATAAATATCGGTGCGTCGGTACACACACAATCACAACTACCCTCGCCCACTATAAATATCGGTGCGTCGGTACACACACAATCACAACTACCCTCGCCCACTATAAATATCGGTGCGTCGGTACACACACAATCACAGCTACCCTCGCCCACTATAAATATCGGTGCGTCGGTACACACACAATCACAACTACCCTCGCCCACTATAAATATCGGTGCGTCGGTACACACACAATCACAGCTACCCTCGCCCACTATAAATATCGGTGCGTCGGTACACACACAATCACAACTACCCTCGCCCACTATAAATATCGGTGCGTCGGTACACACACAATCACAACTACCCTCGCCCACTATAAATATCGGTGCGTCGGTACACACACAATCACAACTACCCTCGCCCACTATAAATACCGGTGCGTCGGTACACACACAATCACAGCTACCCTCGCCCACTATAAATATCGGTGCGTCGGTACACACACAATCACAGCTACCCTCGCCCACTATAAATATCGGTGCGTCGGTACACACACAATCACAACTACCCTCGCCCACTATAAATATCGGTGCGTCGGTACACACACAATCACAGCTACCCTCGCCCACTATAAATATCGGTGCGTCGGTACACACACAATCACAACTACCCTCGCCCACTATAAATATCGGTGCGTCGGTACACACACAATCACAACTACCCTCGCCCACTATAAATATCGGTGCGTCGGTACACACACAATCACAACTACCCTCGCCCACTATAAATACCGGTGCGCCACAGTCGTAGAGTCAGTTGCGCTCGAGAAGCCGAAGAGATAACATCTCTCCGAAAGTGAACGCAGTCGCCACTGAAGATGTCAACCGCAGTTGTTGACGAAACGTTTGGAAGAAAGAAAAGAAATTCCAGAAGACCTCGGCCAAGTGGCCCGGAAAATTCAATTAATATGGACACCGGCCAAGAAAGCCTACACTCCAAAATAAATACTTACCAACCATCTCGTCCTTTGTTTTTATAACGACGGCCATGTTGTTGAAAAACCTTAGTGAGGTGGATCTAAACATGTGGAAGTATCCGGGCTCGTTGTTGTGCATGTAATAGATACGTATACAGAACACGGGGTCGTTGTTGCTTCTGCGAGCTATGTTGAATATCTGGGAAGGAAATATTTTTTATTTATTTATATTCATAAATTTACAAACAAAAAGCATAAAATTATCATAATTGTATTTAATAAACCATAAAGGTTTATCTTAAGATACAAGTTCTGCATTATCAGTAAACATTACAATCTACACGTGGACAGTGAACAAATTACAATTTAGACAAAAGATATATCGTTAATTCATATTTTAAATTATTTTCACTAATTAGTCATTAGTCATTAATGACTGTTTCTCTTTTATGATCTAATTCATTTATTAAATTGGGAACTAAGTAAGTAATGTCCAGTCTATTTTTTTATTTGTAACCCAACGGCGATACATAGTATATATAAACAAAAATTAAAAATAAAAACCAAGGCCAATACAAGATTACAATAAATATTTATTAAACATATAAATTAAACTAAACATATTGAGGTGATATCAAGCTGCAGTCGCACATACCTGCTAAATACAAAACCATAATACCTATGATACAATAACATCTTATATACATATGTTAATTCTATGTGCGTATGTGTGTGCGTGAATGTGTGGGCATGATCTTCTTGGATTTGGATGGGTATAATACTCATCCACCAATGTGGCATAAGTTAAACATTTATGTGCCTGAATCCTGATACCTTCAATGCATTATTTACGATGCAATTTAACCATTGCCTCTATTATTATATATTATATCTATATATCTTATCATCAAAGATTATATCTTATGGTAAAAATATTTATTACCAAATTTATAGTTCATGCAATTCCCCACAAAAAGTTATAAATACTTTTTTTCATACGAAATTCTAATTTCCATATATTTTTAAAAATTGCACCCTTTTCCACACCATCTTCTGGGTGGACATACTATTTAACCATTTAAGAGATATTCGCAATAAACCGTAACGTTAGTAAATAACGTTATTAAATAAATAAATAACGTTAGTAAATTCTTACCGTAGTGTTGCCATTGTCAATAGTGCCCAATTCTATACAAGTGATGTCACGTAGCAGCACTTTCTGTACGGCCAGCAATCGGTCCGAAGTCTCATCATAATCGGCCACGTGGTATGCATCTGAAGTTAGCAGGAGGACGCTGTCCATTTCTGTCTCTTGAGGGTCACCGGTACTGTAGAAATAAATAAAGAAAAAATTTAAGAATGCCTGTTCATGATCTTCGATGATGAAGAGCGCGTGACGAGTGCACGCAAGCACACGCACGCACATGACGCAGAGACTGTCACCCCTTCTCACACACACACACGCCCGCTCAGGCACACGTACGCACGCACGCACGCATGTGAATTATTAAGTTTACATTACATTTAAGTTTTTAATTTATTTATTGATCTTTATTAGGTTACCAACAGCTACAATATGAAAAAGTAGTATTATTAATTATAAATAGGACTAAAGTTAATGATAGGTGACCAATATACAGTTAATAGTTATATGAACACCAAACAATTGAACATAAAAATTAAACTATTACAATGTGTGCATGTATTTATTATAGTTATTAATTAAAAAAATATAAAAGGAATATATTGTGAGGCTGTATGTGCGTGCGTGTGTGTGTGTTAGCGTGTGATAATTTTATAATAATTTTATTTTTGACACTCAATTTCAAGTTGCAGAATATATCTACGTCACTAAACTGATTATTATATTCACGCACACATTGCGATACATGTTATTGTAGCCGTAATTGGTATTATTAAGAATAATTTCATGTCATTACAATAATTTAATGTAAGAAAGGTCATGTCAAGTAGTGAAAGTAACTTAAATAATTCACATGTCCTTTTATATGTAATTTTTTTACCTAATTTGTAATTAAGGTATTTAACAAAATTCCATTGAATGGTTTCTCCTTTATCTTGATATATAGCATACTGAGAAGGCCATGTGGTACTTGCAAACTCCAAATGGCTGCGGACATAAGCCGAATAAATCGTTTTTATAGAACTGAGATTTCTGAACTATATATAAGTACGAATCAGAAAGCCTAAATTTTTAGTGCCTTTCTTGTAATGAACTCTATATATTCAGACATGGTCATTTTACTGACTAAAATGACCTCGAGATCTCGAATAGAACTGACTATGTTCAGGGCTACGTTAATCACATACAAATAAAAAAAGTATAAAAAAATATTACACTGTAGACCTCATAAGATACTTTCTATTAGGGGTGTCTTGTGAACGATCTCTCTGCAGAAACCAACAGTAATGTAACATCATATGACGGTCCTAACTTCCTTGATTGATATCTTTCCTTTGTTACTGTTATATCCCGGTGAAAACGCTCTCCCCGTTCGTCACTGTAATTTCACAGGTGGTCGGGAAATCTGTCTAAATGGCAATCAAGATGTTTATATTAGCCCCGAAAATCTTTTATTATTACTTAAAATATGGTTCTAAACCATCTCGTCTCTCCCTCGGTAAGCTAAAATGAGGGAGGGTATTACCCCCAGGGGAAGCATAGTCGGCCGGGGTTCAGGGCCCCAGGGAGAGTAACCGGCGGGCGATATGCGCGGTATCGAGCGGTACAATTACAAAATTGCAAAAACCAAATTATGAAAATTACATCTATAGTCGGAATTATAATTCGATTCCACATTTGACATTAGCTACTGTCATTTTGTAAAATAATGATACCACATATAATAGTGTAGTGATGAACACAAAAATCGATAAACAATCGCGATTTATGTTTATGTAATCATAATATTGGTGTGCCAATTAAAGACTAAATTATTGATTTTTATTTAAATAAATACATAATTATTCACAACAATTATTTATTAATTAGTAACCGCTGCTTTATTTTATAAAAAGTTAATATTTTTGTTTTTTTTTATATTAAAAACAAAACTTATAATAAAAGAGCCTAGATAGTTTTCTGTATTGGCAACCCGTGCGCGCTCGTGCAGCTATCGCCATTTTGTTTATCTTGTCATTCGGCTTCATTCTCCTAGTCTGACTGCACGAATATCTCGTTTCATTGCGAATCGATATTTTGTTATTTTGTTGGGTTTTTGTTAAAGTTTTGTTACGTTGTGTTTGTTGTTACGTTTATAGTTTTTTGTGAACTTTGAGTGAATCTATTTGTTTTGGTTTTCCATCAAAATGGATCCTCCGCCAAGTACATCACAAAAAGACGTGGATGTTTTCTTGTCTCCAAGAAAAAAACGTCCACGAAAAGCTTTCACTGTTACTGAAAAAGTAATGATCCGCAACGCATATAAGTACGTGAAAAATGAAACTTCTGCGCAATTGGAGGCCTTTGAAGTTGTGGAAGAAAATGAATGTATGAACAAAGTTGCTCACATATTGGGAATAACCTCACGCTCTGTTTGTAACGTTTTGAAGGAAGTAAATAAAGGTGCGCCGCCAACGCCCCTAAAAAAAACTGGACCAAAGCGAAGTTTCAAAGATAAAATTGATGAATTTACATTCTCCGCAATACGACGAATAGTTCATCAGTTCTTTTACCGAAATGAACCTCCAACCATTGCAAAGGTTAGTCAATCAGTCAGACAGTATTATTTTATACCTACATCTTTTATATATAAGTAATGATTCCAAACTATTATAAAATTTACTATTTCAGATTTTACAAGTGATGAACGATGATCCAGAAATGCCCAAGGTTTCCAAAGAAAATTTTGAAGCATCTTAATTTTAAATTTGTTGCACGGTCACGCAAGAGCACACTTATTGATCGAAATGATATAATAACATGGCGCCAGCGTTACTTGCGATCTATATGTCAGTTTCGACGAGAAGGGAGACATATATATTATCAAGATGAAACTTGGGTTAACGCAGGTAAGGCTAACATTTTGAATTAATATACATTTACATTAAATTTAATAGTAATATTGAATGTTCATGTACTATATGTGATTTAAGGTCATACTGTAAAAAAAACTTGGGTGGACAAGCAAGTCACATCATCTCGGCAAGCGTTTTTGGAGGGACTGACGACTGGATTAAAAAACCCATCTGGAAAAGGCAAACGTCTCATAATTAGCCATATAGGTAGTGAAGAAGGCTTCCTGGAAGAGGGGCTCATGATTTTTGAAGCAAAGAAAAATTGTGAAGATTACCATGATGAGATGAATGCAGTTTGTTTTGAGGAGTGGTTCGCTGGAGTCTTACCAAAATTAAGACCAAACTCAATTGTGGTGATGGATAATGCACCTTACCACTCCCGAAAATTGGAAACGGCACCAAAAATGAGCTGGAAAAAAGCTGCCATTCAAGACTGGCTTTTAAATAAAAATATTCATTACGAACCAGATATGGTTAAAGCTACGCTTTTAGAACTGATTCCACATAACGAGTCTTTTAATAAGTACGCTGTAGACGAAATGGCAGCACGACATGGGATCACGGTTTTAAGACTGCCCCCTTACCATTGCGAGCTGAACCCTATCGAATTGATATGGACTCAGGTAAAGGGGCATGTAGCTCAAAATAATAAAACCTTCAAATTGACAGACGTGAGAAATTTATTTGAGGAAGGCATTCAAAAAATTACGGCCACCGAATGGTCTAAATGCGTATCCCATGTTGTCAAAGAAGAGGAAAAAATGAGTAGGCTAGATATGTTAATTGACAATATCACAGACACATTTATAATAAATGTTACAGAAAGTGATAGCGATAGCGATGACGGCGACGATTTATAAAATAAAATATTACCATAATACATCTATTTGTTTTATTTCTCATGTTCCTTCATGATCACATTTATTTATTTATTTCACACACAATTATTAAAGAAAACTCTCAGATCCGTAATAAAATTAATCGTCATAACTAAATTATCCGTTCACAAATATTTAATTTCCTGATATACTTAGTTTACGAGAATAAAATTATAAACGAGAAGAATCGATCCGGAAATATTCCATTTCCGTATCGAATAATTTCGCAACGTTACTATTTAGTACTTGTCATAATGTTGCAACACTGAAATTGTCAAATCTGGAATCGAATTAAAATTCCGACTATAAAACAATATTGTTAACCTTTTCTATAGTGACGCCATAATTGTAGCTGCCACCGTCGAGTTTAGCTAAACCAAAGACTAATCCTCACCATTTACTTTTCTTTCATCAAAAAGTTCTTGCTGGTCTTCAAAGACATGTTTATTGTCTTTTCTAATTATCTAATTTTCTTTTTTAAACTTCTCTTTACTAAAATGGGTTATCATTTTACAATAATAAAAGGCTTGTATCCAGCAGTGGAGGGACACAGACTGACGGTATGGATTACTTTCACACACTGAGTTGATCCAACGTCGAGTATGACTTCTGAATCGAATGTGAGATAATAAATTTAACAAACACAGTTATTAATAATTATTAATTACTAACACAGTTTAAGTAGTTTTACTAACATTAAGATAGATGAAACTCTTTATTGCACATCAAAATAAAACAATAACAGATATTGTAGACACAAATGCACAAAACGGGACCTTATCGTTAAAAGCGATCTCTGTCAGACAAACTTTGAGTAGACATGAAATAAATATTCACACGTAGACGGATTATTATTATATGTTGTATAAATAAGCTACTTACTGCGGGTCAGCATCAATAAGTCCCCAGGATCCTAAAACTGGTTCGGTGTCAACGAGTAACTTTTTGCAGTCGTCTATAAGCGATTTTACGTGCTGCGCCATCGCCGCAGTGTCGGGAATCGTCTGATTCTGAAATATATCGATAAATCAGCCTAGAATGTCCCAATGTAGGGTACAGGTCTCCCACGTGATATCACACGACGGGGTTTTAGAACATAATTCACCATATGGACCCAAAGTGGATTGGTGGAAACACATGCCTCACTTTTTTAATCTCGGGCGGTACGTCATGTATCAAACTATACTCTGTTCGCGTTAAGAATGCAGTGAATCTGATTATTTTACCTCGACTACTATCTGTTCGCGTTAAGAACGCATGTTCATTTACCGTTCATTTGGTTCCCTTTTATATGTTTTATTAAACGATAAATAATTAAACTATCTGTCTTATCGCGAACAGATAGTAGTCGAGGTAAAATAATCAGATTCACTGCATTCTTAACGCGAACAGAGTATAGTGATATTTTTTTTGAGCAAAGAACATCAATGTCGGTATGAACTTATTGAGTTTGGGTTATGATTTTCTAACTTAAAATTTCGTAGTTTCAAGATTATGTTTAAATAAAAACATACTATAAAATCTGATTTTCAAGATAGCGGCATAGTAATATACTATTATAGTGTTCCCTTTTTCCTTTGTATGACGCCGTCTCTGTCATTGGGCAATCAGATCGGATCGTGTGTAGCTCTTTTTAATTTAATTAACTCTTTTTAAAGGTTTCATTAATCCATCCGTAGTTTTGTAGCCACCGGTGAAAAAGAAAACAATGAAAAAGGTCAATTGTCTGTGTGATTTAAAATCTCAATAAGGTTTCTTTTTTTCAGGTATCACATATAAGCATTATAAGATTTTTGGTCACCTATGTGATGTGTATTGTGTGTGGTTTAGCAACACAACATCAAACTGATGACACTGTTGTGGTCGGGTGACTTTAAAAATCACAATGACTAGCAATATTCTATATACCATGTGTTAACGCTAACTACCGGATGTTTTATAATCAGAGCTAGCATTGCATTTAATCTCGTATGTGATGAGTTGATGACGAACGCATTGACTTACCCTTTTATAGTATTAAGGCAGTTATTTGCTTACTAACAATTATGTATTAGCGACCAATGCATTATTCCGCTTCAGAATTTATAAAATCGTCGTTTTTCTCCACCTTGTGCACTATTATAATTGTACACAATTTATTTTTAAACACATCCATTTCATCTTTTTTAAAGTCGGTAAAGCTTAATTTTTTTTTTTAAGGTAGGAAAGCCGTTGGAAACTGCTAAATATGTACTTTTATAGGTTGATGTAATCTCACAACGTCTCTGTTTATGAAATAAATACAAGTGCTAATAAAAAAATAAAATTAAAAATAGATATAACTATTTTAAATGTGAATGTAATAATTTAGTTCTATTTGTGGTAGCTTACTTTTAAGCTTTCTTGAGTATTTAAATACGTTATATTATGATGTATTATAGCTATAAGCTTCCTGAATAAATACTATGGTTCAATGATATGAGTCACAGTATGTGCGATGTGGCGAAGCGTGATATGATGTGGCGTGTACAATACAACATGCACTAACACTGAAAGCAAGAGCTTTGAAATGGGTGCTCGGAATAATATGAGTGGCGAGCTTTTCTAGATCTAGCAAATGATCCGTTGTGTGTAGTGTCGTCAATTGTATAGCGTGGCGTGATGTGGCTCTAAATATTCCGTTACAATCCAATTTGTTAAAAATGTAAACAAACATGGCGGCCCGAGGTAACTGAGACGATCTTAAATTAAAAAAAATATCTCGACTTTAGCTTGCACTCTCGGTGAATCAAATTATAGACACGCAAACGATTATCACCTCACTTTATGCCCCCATGTTTATTTACATTTTGGACAACTTGGATTGGAAAGGAATATACAACACAACATGCACTATAATTGGGTCGTTCCAATAGGTCGGATTAGACATATGACGAACCATATAATCCCCCACGCGATACTAATATAACTCGATCAATTTCAAGCGTCGTTTTCTTGGAAGCGTTGTGTCTATGACAATTAAAATTTCACATCGGTGGATTATATGGTTCGTCATATGTCAAATCCGACCTATTAGAACGGCCCAATTATAGTATTGAACACGAGAACTTTGACGGAGATGCACCGAATATTATAAAGTAGAAAACGTTTCCAAATCTTTCAGGTCCTACCATTATGATCCTTCGCTCGTCTGTGGAACAATTTTCCCGTCAGTATTAGAGAGGCTGTGTCGGCACACTTTAAAAGGCAAAATTTAAGAAAATACTCCGAGCACATTTACTCAAAGTGGATAATATTGCTGAGACATAAGGCGATTATGGAAGGTATATTATTATATTTAAGGATGTTTTTATGGTATGTATGTATATGTACGTTGTACACATGTATGTACATATTGTGATGACTTGATGAGACATAGCGTGGCGTGATGGGGTGTACCGTGGGGTGATAAGATGTGTAGCGTGGCGTAATGTGATGTGGCTTTACAACACAACATGCACTCACATTGAACGCGAGAACCTTGAGGAAGGTGTGCGGGATAGAAGCAAGCCCTCTAAGTTTATATGGTGTGATGAGGTGTGGCGTGATGTGATGTGGCGTGTATAACACAACATGCACTAACATTAAACGCGAGAACCTTGACGGAGGTACAGGGCATATTGCAATTAGCGAGCGCTTCCGAGTTAATCAGTTGCTCCGGTATGGCGCGCGACTCGCCCGTCATCACGTCGATGGCCACTTGACGAAGGGCGTCCTTGAACGTTGATAGGTAGTATCTGAAGCAAGGGAACATTTGTATAATGTTTAATAATTTAATTAATCTGCTATTATTATGAATGTAAACAATGGAGGAGTTTACTAGGTTTAGAGCTATCGAATATTTCGATTTTAAATAAAAATATACGCTAAAATATATGGTGGTATTTTTTTTTAAATCCATTGGAATATGACCGAGATATAGCTGTTCAAATTTCAATTCAGGCGCTATTCAGGGCGATGATGTCACAATATATACAATCTTTCATTAAAAGTACTTATAAATAAAGTTAAATCTTTAAAAGGGAGATTTCAGCTATTTTCTGTATATTTTAGAAAAAAAATGTTTAGACAAACGTACAGTTCCAGAAACACAATATATCGATATATCGTTATATGTAAATGTATCGTGACGTCACACGCTGCTCGTCGCCATCCACCTTTGAAACGCTATAATTTCGCCATGTTTAAAGATATCGTAAAAGTAAGTTATTTGTAAAAAGTATTGCACGATATCATGGCGCTAGCTCTGATTTTTGAAATGTAATATTTTTTGTAATATTTGAAATGTCCTAACTAGAAAAGTTATCCTTTGAAAACAAATCCAACTTCAACAAAAATGAAGAAAATAGTATAGTTGTATTTCGAGATTTTAAAGAAGCAAATGTATAAAACGATGTTTTTTTGAGGTAAGTAATTTATCTCTTTTAGTAAGAATAAATCTTTTAAATAATAGAATTATTTTAATATAAATATTTGGTAAACAAAAAAACAAAATGTTCTTGCCAGTAAAATTCGTATGTACAAGAAACTTTAAATAAACCACACAGAACCACAACCAAAACGCCACGGAGAGGAGGTCGCAAACAAATATTATGAAGCAAAATAGAAACGTTAGTAAAGACAAATTAGTTGGGCTTATTTAGTAGAAATAGTGCAAAACTTAAGCCTCATCAATTCATATGACACAAACTTTGTCAAAATCTGAATAAAGTTTTACATAAACATAAATGAAAGCATTGAGTTTCGTAGGAAACCTTATACAGATTTTTGTCTATGCCACATGGACCAAGAAATACTGGTTATGCGTCAAACAAAACCCGTGGACCACTAAAAACTGACCTCCCCAATCCGTATGCGATCTCCACAGTTAAAAGTTCAGATGTCAACGGATGCCCAAAATATGCTGGCATTAGCTCCAATTTAGGTTTTTCATTGTCCATATTTTCATACAGCAGTAGCATGGCCGTTTTAGCATCGCGCCAAACGCTGTCAAATTCTTCAATCGTCGCCATATTGATTTTTTGGCCGAGAGCAATGTCTATGGCGCATTGTGTTATGGCGTCATTAAAATGGCAGATGAGGTATCTGTGGCAGGAAAGAGAGCCGTGTATTTTTGTAACCTGTGTATACATGTGTGATTGTTTTGTATGCACTTACCTGTTTGCAGACGCGACGCCATCTTTCATCATGCCGGTGAATTTTCGTTCGCCTGTTCTTGTGTAGTCGCCCTAAAGAATAACATTTACAATCACATTGAGTAATTTTAAGTAGTATTAGTAACTTAAGTGACGCTGTTTTATTATTGTGAATGCACAAAAATAGAAACAAGGTGAAGCAAACAGTCCGTCTGATGGTAAGCAAATCTTTTCGCTCATGACGATATGCGATACATGCCAATATCAATCAAAAATGACAACAGGCTCGACTGCCCATTTGGGAAATGGGCTAGGCAGCAACTTTAGGATTTCGCTGTTGGACTGTTGGAAGTCCGGAGAGCACTTCCGATAGTCCGGCCATCATTTACTGCTGCATTTTCTTCGCTTATAAATGCTGCTGTACATTGAGGTTCTTGAGGTGCATTTTGTTTTCGTTTTTCAGGCGATACACCCCCGTGAATTTCTTGTGAAATAAATCCTACATGTTATCCATGTAGGACATCCTACATACATCCTACATCCTACATCGACAAAGCTCCTAAGCTTTGTCGATGATTTTAGTTCTTTGTCAAATTTTATCGTTTTCTCGCTTAGCTTGCTCAGCGACCTAAAGTTTGGATGAGGTCTGTTAGGTCTGGTTAATTATATATTCCTCGGTTTTAGAATTAGTCGGAGTCATGTTCTAAAGGGCGTTATGACTAATCGATTTAAGACAATATATTTATTTATACTTTATTGCACACAATCGCTGTACAAAAGGCGGACTTAATACCTCATGGCATTCTCTACCAGTCAACCTTTATTGAACGGTATTGAAACTACAATCTCAAAGTTCAAATCTCAACATTGTATGTTTTTTTTATTATAGAGAAGTGTTATTATATGACGAGCAAGCGGTCCCACATGATGGTGTGTTAACGCCGCCCATGGGCACCTGCAACACCAGGGGGCATGCGCGTGCGCTGCCGATCTTGCAAAATCCTGTTCACGTCATAATATAACTGGCAAAATGTAACAACGATTAAAGATTTTCGATTTCAAGCATTGAAGCACGTAGTTGATATTAGCAAGCTGAAGTAATAATGTGCAGGTTATATCTGCTGTAAGATCTATAAGCGATAGGGTCAATGAGTCCTTGAATGGAGACCACCGGAACGGAGTGCCGGGAAGCGCAGTGCGGGACGTCCTTCGGCCAGGTAAACTAACAACATGAACAAGATTTTTTGTTTTCTCTTTTATTTAAGGAAAATTTTGTGTTTACGGCACAATGTTAAAAGACATCATTAAATCTACAGAGATCCGTCTAGCTTCGTATGTAGCTTCGCGATCTGTCATCATCACATCACACATTTCAAAACAGACACTATTTACAGTATGGGCATCCCCTTGTGTGCACGACAGAATAGTGAATAGTGAAAGTGCGGTGCCTATATACCTATGTGTACAATATAGAATCAGTGCGCGAAATATGTACGTGCTAACATCACACATTTCGGAGGAAAAGAGGGCCGTCTAAACAGAGTTCCGCAAGTAGCAAAATTTAAGCGGCGCAATTTTGGTCAAGAATGAAATTCACGTGCCCTTCCTCCGGAATAATAAAATGTTAACACATACATAACACGTTATCATAAGATGTCGATATTATATAAAATGATTAGATAAGGTATTGATATAATGTAAAATGTTAAGGATTATGATATACTATTGTTTTTACGTATTTACAACATCTCATTTACTTATGTTTATTGTGTTGTCTTATGTTTTTGTATGTCTTATTCTCGCTCTCCAAAGTACTAGGATACCTAGGTTATAAGTCAGGGAATTAGAATAAGGTTTAAAATAAAGACTACCGCCCGCAGTGTGTTTCATTTAGATATAAGATCTAGAACAAAAAGTTGCGGGCTAGGTGGCGTAGTTCCGGTATCGGCGCCACTGAAAAGCCGTGCACCCCCGGTCCTCCCACACCTCTTGCTACTCACAGAGGGACGATAAGGAAAAAAGGAAATTAAAAGGAAAATACCTAAACTTCGCCACCGAAAATAGTCTTTATCCTCCGTGCAATAAGAGGACCGGCCCAGATAAATAAGGCTTGTAACCTAGATATGATGTACAAAAGTGGAGAGCTAATAGCATTAAATTTTCCTCAGGGAACGGGGGGATCGCTGGGGCAGCAAACTTCTATAAAAAGAGAAAGGCCTAACAGCCAGCAAGCCAGTTCGTCCTCAGCACTTGTATAGTAAGAAACCTAAGAAGAAAAGTGAGCTTGCTGCCCGTCGCCGCTCCCTCCGCACCCCTGTGTTTTACTGTAAACCAGAGCGGCGTTTTATTTCCGTATTCACCCCAACACCTGATCTGCCGAGATCCCTGCACCAACATCAAGATCGGCAAAGCCTAAATCCCTACACCCCCCGTTAAAGCTAAGACGTGTGGCCTGCAACATTGGCCTTCGATAGCCATCGGCGTGCAACTTTAACATCTGGTTCTCAGAGCCAGATTGCTGAGCCAACACCCGATCGCCAAATCGGCGTACACCTTTAACACTTTGAAATGTAACATTCGAGCGAATATTACATTACTTATTAATGGGCGATAATAAAAATCATTGTTTGTATGAACAAATGGACGAAAGGCTTTAAGCGATTTTACATAAATTGAGACAGTGTAGGTGTTTTACAGTGTAGTGTGCCGTTGCCTGTATATAGAGGATCTCTTTACCTGGGCACCACCCCATCTCTTTACGTGGGTCTCATAAAAGGCGATGAGTGTATGGAACTAAACCAGCTCTAAAAGGGTGTACTCGGCAACCCGCCGTCTGCCCATAGCGTGGCTTTTTAAGGCCATACATCCTTCGCGTACAAGGTAATGTGTATGAGAGGGCCCACGTCAAGCGGTGGGTACTGAAAGGGTTGGTTACGTTATTACAATTTATTAGTGGGCGATAGTAAAAATAATATAAGTAAGTTCTCAATGTTTATGTGAAGAAATAAAAAAGATTTATGCGACTTTACATTAATTACAACAGTGTAGGTAAATTGGAAAGTTTGGGGGTACATTAGGTATATACATGAAAAGAGCAGAATACCGTATGTGGTGGCTAGCTTTGGGAGGGGGCTGTGTCTAGATACAGGCCTCTGTGGTATGGTGTAGTATGGGATGTAGTGTGGAGGTGATCGGTGTGTACCTTGAGTGCCTTAGTGCTGGCGTACTGTGGGCTGACCGTGTGGTCGTTGTCGGCCCATATGGCGACAGGCCCGCATCGGGCGTGCCTAGTTCCAGCATTGTAAGAGGCCTATATCCAGCAGTGGAGAGACATAGGTCACTTACATGCTCCTACTACGCATACAATTCCGTTCAGCGCGCCGTCACGGGACAGACTGAAGACGCGCAGTATTGTTTACGTATGAATTCAATGCGGTGGGCGGCAGCACCCTCCTAGTAGCAAGAATGAAATCGCACTAAGGCAAACATGCGAGCCACTCCATATTTATCAAGCCGATGCATACGCACCCACACATCACCGGGGCCTATATAAGCAGTAGACTGACGGTATCTATCTACCCCCCTAATGTGACTATAGTGTGTCATGTAGGCATGTACCTTGAGCGCCTTGGTGCCAGCGTACTGTCGGCTGATCATGTCGCCGTTGTCGGCCCACATGGTGAGGAAGGCGGCGCGCAGCGAGGGCGACAGGCCCGCGTCGGGCGTGCCCAGTCCCAGTCGGCATAGTTGCGTTTCTAGCACATATTTTGCTATTGCCGTCTGAAACAGTCACATTGTATACTAAGTACTATTAGTTGAATAATGCTGATCGGCGCTCTTTATTATATTCTACAGTCAATAGAATAGAATATTTAACTACCTTTTGTACTCGTATATTATATATTACGTAACTATGTATACTGTGCACCATCTACCTGCGATATAAATACTTATTTCCTCTCTACCCAAAGGTTGTCTGGCAGAGATCACTTTTAGAGATGAGACCTCGTTTTTGTGTCTACAATGTCTAATATTGTTATTGTGCAATAAAGAGTTTTATCTAACTATTTTTTTTTTGTTATAAATACGGTACATAAGTTGGTAGGCCAGTATAAACAATAATAAACATACATACATACATCGTTCACATATTTAACCGTGATCATTACGTTCCGTTAAGCAAAACAAATGCACTTATTGCAAGTACCGAGCGTAGCGCGCCAGTAGTTTCAATACAGGGCAATGACCGGGCTTCTAGGCCGCGTGACTGAGTAATGAGCGCTACGAACGTTTCAGATGGAACAACAAAACTTTACATGTTTATAACTTTTGATTTAGCCTCTAAAATATTTCTTTTTCGCTAGTACGGTTTTACATATTTTAAATTACTCGTAGTTGATGTACATTGTATATATTATATCCCCCACCGTTCGGCCACGGTCGGAAATACGAAGTTGGTCGACCGGCGTTATTTAATTAGTACTACTGTATTTTCTTTATAGAAAGAAGATGGCAGACAAGCAGAGAGCCTACCGGATGATACTCATTTTAGATAATACAATAATAAAACATGCGTTAGTTTGATATATATTTTACTACGTATGGATTTATGCACACAATATACCCATGCTTAGTCGCTATAGAGTACAAAATTCGAAAGCTACGTACAATGCCTAACGAAAGATCGAGCGAAATCGAGGATCTTTCATTACTGCATTGGATAATGAACTTTCTTAATGTTCATAAATTTCATAAATTATACGTTCCATAATTCGTTACCACAGATTATAAGTGCTGAAACACAAATTTAAAGAGATATACGCTTTAATTTCCAAAAATTGCAAGAACAAATCTCCATCGTCTACGCGAGCAGGAGAGGGCACACGTTACATACCCGACCACGTGATCAAATAATTCGCGAGACATAGACATCGACAGAGTGCAACACTATTTATTTTATTTTCATTAAAACACTTTATTGTATTTATTCCTAGAAAAGGCGAGCTCAATGCCTGGAGACATTCGCTACCAGTCAACCTTTGGGTTGAAAAGAAAGGCACGTTGGGAGGTGCCATGAAATGTAGCGACGACGTAGACTACTAGAAGTACTCCCACGCCTGAGTTTAAAAATTATTACAACGTAAAATTGTAATTATGACACTGGGATTGCTACTTTCAATCTCATTAAAGCAACCGCCTTCGTTTGTGATTAGAATATAGTTACAAATGTATAGTGCGAGTCAAATATATTTACCTGCACGACGTTAGTCCTGTCGAGACAATCGATGCAGTTAATACGAAACACGCTGCGCTGAGTGCATATCAACCCTTGATCGTCGCGCCAACAGAAACGCATTTCCGAAATCACGTCAGTCAACGCGTTGATCAGGATGCTCACGTTTTCGTAGCGCATGCCGCGGCTGGAAAAACAATAAAGATAAAAAATTATTCGTGGCTAAGTTTTTATATCATGACGATTGTCTCTACTGATTGTGGTTACTGTGTCGTTCACCATATAAGTGGCTAAACAGACAAACATCACGTAAGTGACTACTGTAGCTACTGAGCAAACAAGTAGCTACTAAGTCAAACATCATATCCTAATCAATATTCGCTTATTATCAATATTATTATCAATCATCAATATTATTATCTTATTATCAATCAATATTACAAAAATGTTCGCTTATTTGTTACCAAATACTGCAACAAATGAAGGAATCGCTATCATAGGCATACATATATGTAGTACATGTGGTCCGTGGTACAGAATTATGGTTAAATTTTTAGGCCTATGGTGTATTGATTCCATAAAAATTAAATCATAATTTCTCTATACATAAATACCTTTTTGTTTTGCTTTTTATTTATACATTTCATTGCACAATATCATACAAAAGGAGAGCTTAATACTTTAAGGCATTCTCTACCAGCCGACCTGTGGGTTCAATTTGGAGGTGCATGACAAAATTTAGATGGTGTCGTAAAATAAATATATTATTACATATACATACATACACACCTACATATTATACAGATAAAAATAAGTATAATACATACAAATTATACATAATTAATGAATACATTATATAAATAAAATATTCACATAAGTTATATCAAGAGAAACAAATAAAAAAAAATACATGTTACTAACAAAAAATAAAAAATGAGAGAGAAGATAAAGCAAAAGGAGTTGACCGAGCCACTAGCTATGAGAAATGGAGAGGTAATATTCCCGAAGCATCTCTTTAAAAGAGATTTTGTTTGGAGTTTTCTGGATGTGAGTGGCGAAAGAAAGAAATATAGCTGTTTCTTATCCGCGGCTCCGTTCACCGAGAACCAATACAATTCGTTCAGATTATCTTGATTTACTAAAACCATTGTTACATTTTCAAATATACATACACATACATCATAATAATATGTATATCAAAAATACACTAAATGTAAATATTTTCGAAAATTAGTTTGAATAATCAAACAGATATTTCTTTAGATATAGATAGAAAATTATACATTTGAAAGTACTAAAATCCTCTACTCACCAGTACTCGTGGAAGTCAAACGTAGCATATATGATATCGGGGCTATTATACTTGAGCACGTGATCGCTATAAGCCTCCCATATGAGCCCTTCCCTTCCCTGTTGCTCGACCAAATTCACGATACAAACTTGTTTGTAAAGGTGCAGTTCTTCTTCAAAATGCTTCTTGAATGCCTCGTGGGACTCTTCTTCGGCTGTTTGAAAAGTAATATGCACGGATATCATTACATTTCGTGGGAGTCAAAAGCAGTAATATGAAGACAGCCCGCACGGGATGTTGATTATTTAGGACAAACAATTATATGAACAGCAAAAATAATGAATGGGCAGCAAATCGATGGCAGAAAATTTAAAGATGGGTTAGATTTAGGTTATATGATGGCAATAAGGTAAATAGGTGACCAGCGAAGCGCGAATCTGTTGACTTTATGATGCTTTATTGATCATGATTTGCTGCCCATTTAGTATTTTTTTACTGCCTATTTAAATACAGGCAGTTTGTATTGAATGAAAGTATGCTGTTGAAGTTAATGAACTGTTTTAATCATTTTTTAACCACTAACATTTTACTGTATTTCTATAATTAATTTGTCGGAACACACACATATGACAGTTGGAAGGAGAAAGGGCGAGAGGGGGGCCGGAGGTGTATTGAGTTACAAATTACGCTTTTATATTTCAATTTAATATTGAATATTCTCAACTTTTATTTCTGGTAGAATCGTAACATACCAATGCCTATCGCTTCTAGTACCATACGGTACCATCAGCCTATGTCTCTCCACTGCTGGATATAGTCCTCTCCTTTGGCTCGCCACCACACACGAACTTCTTTAAGTCGTCGGTCCACGTAGCCGCAGGGCGTGCCACAGTGCGCTTCTCGGTACGTGGCTTCCACTCGAGGAATCGTCTACCCTATCGGTTATCGGTCCTGTGGCAAATATGATTTGCTCATTGCCACTTTAACATTAGTTTTAAGGTAATATATAGTACAAACTACATAATAATATATATTTCCTTAAAATTACAGGGTAACAAAACCAATATATCTACAGGTTTTGTGTAAATCGTGTGAATGAACTTAAATTGCCACATACACGGGACCCAGTGATTTAACTTTGCAAACCCAGAAAAGAAGATGAGTTTTCAAATCAGCGTGTGTGGTGATAGTTTAGTGTGCACACTATACTAACAATAGTTAACTACGGTTAGTATAGTGTGCAAGGAACTTAATCAACAAAAACAAGTTCAGTGTGGGCAGATGTATCAAAAACGACGGAGGGTTAGACAGATTTGTCTGTCAATAGCAACACCTGCACCCGCCTCCGCAGTCCCGCCGCGGCCACGGTTCATGAAACTGGACCCAAATATTGGCTATAATAAATCGCGAGTAACCTGTTTACATAATAATTATTATGTTCAAATACGATAACAAAGTTTAAAATCATAAATTGCAGATCCTGCTAAATTATATCTAGTATTTATTTACTGACATTATTCTCCTAGCGGCCAACGAGCAGGTGCTGTGACTCTTTCTTTGAGTAAAACATTTTTACATTTCAATGCTATATTGAATACAGGGTATTAACCGACAGGCAGTACAGTACGTCATATTTTCTTAGGTTTTCGCGATTACTATACATAGCAATTAAACAACTTTGAACGGTTTAAATCGCGTATATTTGACATTATTTTTATCCCGACGTTTCGAACACTTTGCAGTGGACGTGGTCACGGGGTGACTAATTGATTTTATTTGTCACTTGAGTTATTAAGAAATTATTTGGACTACCGTCTGAAATTTTTTGAATTACCAGACGGTAACCAGAAACTATTTGGAGAACTACCAGAAATTATTTGGACTACCGTCTGAAATTTTTTGAACTACCAGACGGTAACCAGAAACTATTTGGAGAACTACCAGAAATTATTTGGACTACCGTCTGAAATTTTTTGAACTACCAGACGGTAACCAGAAACTATTTGGAGAACTACCAGAAATTATTTGGACTACCGTCTGAAATTTTTTGAACTACCAGACGGTAGTTCAAAAAATTTCAGACGGTAGTCCAAATAATTTCTTAATAACTCAAGTGACAAATAAAATCAATTAGTCACCCCGTGACCACGTCCACTGCAAAGTGTTCGAAACGTCGGGATAAAAATAATGTCAAATATACGCGATTTAAACCGTTCAAAGTTGTTTAATTGCTAAGTACAGTACGTCTTTCCAAAGACTAACCGTAACCAGTAAAACGCTATACTGCCCAAGTGCATTGGTAAGTCTAACTCTTTTCGACGTGGTGTAGTTCCTCGTGGCTTGTGGTGGCCGCTTCAAAGCCCCAATTACTTACTTCTGTCCAGTCGTGGCGGTGGTCTGAATTTTAAGTCCGGTTGACTCCAGAATATCGGCACTGAACCGCGAACCTGAAACGTAAACACATTAAAAAGAAATATGTTATCTTCACATGTTTAACTTCATACTGCATTCCTAAGAAAAGTCATTACAGTTACGCCATCGAAAGATTACCGATTTCACATATGTCAGACTAATGTAACTAGTGATGTGACTATAGACAATCGTAGCAGTAGCATTAAATACTCTTATTAACAGATAATGATAATACTTTCGTTGATGTGATTGAATAAGGAATACGGAAATAAAAATAATGCCAATGTGGTTAAAATATGTTTTATTGAGTATTTTACAGTATTCTGAATCAGAATCACGTGAACTACTGCTATCATCGTCGCTATCAGTTACTTGAATAATTATTTCATTATCAATTATGAAATCAATCCTAATATCGCGGTCATAGTCATCGAAAATTATTTTTCTTGTGTTTTCAACTACTTCGCCCAGTCGTTTTTTTGTGACCTTGTAGCAAAACAAGCTTTTGCTAAGAAGTTTATTTTAGCAGGTTCAACGTTTTATTCGTAGCACTAACATAGTTTTATAAG
Source organism: Sesia apiformis (assembly GCA_914767545.1). Classification (NCBI taxonomy): domain Eukaryota; kingdom Metazoa; phylum Arthropoda; class Insecta; order Lepidoptera; family Sesiidae; genus Sesia; species Sesia apiformis. Next base: position 5,219,409 of record OU611970.1, on the reverse strand, counting down.
TCTTTTTCTTTAATTATTTTATTATACTAACACTTGCTATGGATCTGTGTTATCCGATAAAACAGAATAAAATATAAAATATATATATATATATAAAATATAAATATTAGTGCTTAAATGGCGGAGCCGTATTGTGGCGACCTGCGTAACCTGTAATATATATTAAAAAATATTTATCTGGTGCTTAACTTTTTAGTCTTTGTGTAGGATAAATCCATGCCATAGCACCAAATACAAACTTCAATGTTATCTCAACCAACTTCAAATCGGTAATCTTCAACGGCGTAACTATAGTAACATGTTTAACGAAATCATAGGCAACATTAATTCGGAAATTTAAAAATAAACAAAGCGAATAAACAGTGCTTATTCTTTTTATTTTTCCTAGCTAGATTTTACATTTTACGATATTTTTCATTTTTCTTGAATGTCATCAAAATTCATTGTGCCTTTTTTCTAAGGAGGGCAGTATATTAAACACACATATACGAATACTTTGTTGTTATAACATCATTACTGAAATAATAAGCTTCTTGTCATTTTTATATGAAAAAGGTGGCAGTCAAGCAGTCTGTTGTCCCAGAAACAAACTACTACTCTAGTCCAGATTGATGGTCTGTATAAGATGGGCATAAAGACAAACTTCCCAAAGGAGGCTGACGGGTGCATTTAGTTCAACTGGGCAGCATTTGAGAAAATGCGACAGCACTTAACATAGCCTATACCATAATGTTTGAAAGTCTTTCGATTCAAGCATCTAAAGTTCTTTCCTAAATGCTAATTGCAGGAGCTATACACGAGCTTAAAATGGCACAGAGAGCCATGGACCGATCTATCCGCGAAGTATCCCCCCCTACGCGACAGGATACAAAACGAAATTATTCGCCAACGCATCAAGGTAGTTGAGGCAACCGGGTTGCACGATTACGTGGCAATGGGCGGAACACCTAAATCGCTGACGCGACGGGAAATAGACCAAGGTCGTATTAAGCTAGAGACCCCGTATGGGAAAGAGAAGTGTCAGCAGGTCGCTGACTAGACGGCCCGACGATTTAAAACATCGCGAGTTTAACGTGGAACAGAGAAGCCACAAATCGTGAATAGGCATACATTCAGCCAGGGATGAATATATACTGAGAAGAAAGGGAAGAAGTCCAACAAACAATACACATGACGTAACATAAATTATTCGTAATGAAATTCCTTAAAGTGGTGAAAATAAAAGTGTGAATAGGTGTAAGTGTTCATCAGATAATTGACCACTATAGATAATAAGTGTTTATCTTTTTTTGCGAATTTGAGAAACACATAAAACAACACACGAAATGAAGCATGTACCGCAATATTTTGTGATACATTTTACTGACTAAAAAAATAAAAATGCTATTATGTGTACTTAATTAAAAGTGAATGTAGGTCGTGAGTTCAAAAACCCGTAACAATGATAATGCCCGTTACGAGCGGACGATTTTCATCGCAATTTGGTAATGTTCCAGTATGAAAAAATCTAAATTTCAATCATTACCTAGTTTTTTATTAATGCTAATTAGAAGGGGCGGCAAGTTTAAAAGGTTTTGGTTGTCTGGTGACAATAGAAGTCTCCGTCGACTTTGCGATGACATTCTTAGTAATTTATAATGACTTTTATTTAAAGCGAGCAGCAAATCATGATTACGAAAATACAATTATTTTTGAATAACTGAAATAAATAATTTTAAATTAGTAGGAATGTTATCACAAAGTCGACGAGTCCGATCTCTTTATTGTCACCAGATAACTAAACGTAACCCACTTTAAAATTTGTTGTCATCGATTTGCTGCCCACGCATCACATTGTACCAATATATTAATTAATATTGTATTTAATGACATCATTTTCTAATATATTAATTTATGTGAATGTATATTTGACTTTATAATGTATTAATTTGATGGATAAATGATATAATTGATTATATTATTAATTTAACTACAATTTAATTTTTTTTATGTACGAATGCGGCATACAATCCACCTGATGGTAAGTGGATACTGTCGCCCGTAGACATCCGCGATACATGCCAACATTAGTCCAAAATGACAAAGCACGCCCCCGGATGCGCTGCCTACCTTTGGAGATATAGGAATGGATTTGGAGAAAGGGTTGGGAAAATGGGAAGGGATAGGATAGGAATGGGCTCTGGCACATCTCTCACTACCGAAACACGTACGTACATTAGGGAAATAAGATAAAAGTGGGAAGTGGACATTTCATGGTAGTCTTCTGTGAGAGAAGCGTAACGTGGCCAGTCGAACTTGAAAGTTAGTACAATAATCCTACAATACAAATAATTAAACATGTGTACTATCTTTATTCAAAAAGATAAAATACTAAAATACAGGCTGTTTTTGGCCCCTTAAACCCACGTGAGCTAAATTGCGAGCAATAGCCTAGTATAGAAGTATAAAATATGTAATATGATCAAAGATCTCGTTTTGGTCAATGAATTTTAATATGTTAATGTAAGCATTTTTTACCTGTAGAAAGGAGACCCTGTGCACACTTGTTGAGTTGGGGCATTCGATGGAGACAATCTGCTCGGTTTCCACGTAATTGGCCACTTTACCACTTGGCTCCACTCCGCGGCGGTTGTATCTTTACACCAACAAATTTTAACACTAATAAATAAACGCTCTACACAACACAATAGTATAAATAATCTATATACCATCGTTTCTCAACCTGGGGTTCGCAATCACATATACAGGTGGTGGCAGTTGGTTAAGAAAAATTAAGAACTTGTGTAAGAAAAAAACAATATTTTATTTAATTCATTGCACAATGATATGTACAATAGGCGGACTTAATGCTATAAGGCATTGTATACCATTCAGCCTCCAGATTATACAGAAAAAGGATTGCAGGTGCAGTTTTACATTAAAAAATAGAAAACAAAAATCAATGTAACATACATGTACAAATAAATATATATTACATTTAATAATTAATTACTTATAACATACATATACAAATAAATATACATAACATTTAATAATTAATTATTTATAACCAAATGTTAACTGGTAAAAAACTAAATTAGGACCTAATTATATTAGGTCTTAATTTGGGAATAAGGGAGTCCAGAGGTTATTCTATTGTTTATTCCATTCATTCTCTTTAGAGGTTCAGATTGGAAAGGCTTTTTACACCCACCCATTTACTGGGACTAGAGAATACATTCGCAGTATTGAGAAGGAAAAAAATAGGGAAAGTGCTTTGTCTTCAGACGTCTGTTATTTTCTTGAAATGTACTTTAAAAAGTGTACGTAAAACGTTTACGCTCCATGAATTATACATTGGACTCTTTGGCCATTAATGAAATTACGGCAAGAAATAAGTAGGCATATATTTGTGATTACGTGTGAAGGCGTATATTATGTATGGAACTATACCTAACATCCCATTGAAGAGCACAGATCTCCCCTTCCTAAAGGAGTTTTTATGCCTTATCAGGGGATCGCGACACTAAGTAGGTAGAGAAACGATGATCTATTTATATTCATCTTATAAAGGAAGACTGCAATGTAAAATGTACTTTCCAACAAGGTTTTAAAGTTTAGAAGCTCTGTACTATCGGCACATGAGTAAATATCCGTACAGAGCTCAAGCTTCATACAAACCCGGCGCGATTGGTACACTATTACATAGCGCAGCTATGTGTGCGCGACCGCTCATCGACAGTTCACGTACGCGCTGCGAGGGGAGAAACTGGTTCAATGAGAGGACAAAGATCAAGGGTTTCGCACGTGCTGTTTACTTTTAATTATTATTATTATTAGTTTATTTTGAAACATATATATATATTAATATATATATAATAGATGGCAAATGAGCGGGTGGACCACATGACACCGGGCCACAGGTGGTCACCGCCGCCCATGGACACCTGCAACACCAGGGGACTTGCGGGTGCGCTGCCGACCTTGCACAATCCTCTTCACAGCTCTCTTGAAGAATGTATCAATTATTAAATTATCAATAATGTATCATACACAAATGTAGGCAAGAAAAGATCTGAACAGGGAATAAATTTGAGTAAAAATTCTTCATTTAGTCATTATAAGGATTGTAGTGAAGGCAATGTACGGTTAAGATATTTTAATTCCTCTGGAAAATTTTGCAACATTTTTCTTACAAAAGTTCATTAATATTTTGATCTTAATATGCAAATTGTTGATATTGGTAATGATTTTTACAAAAGAATACAGGTTTGTACTTTTAAGATGCCATGTGAGTGTCCCGATAAAATAATTTAAGAAACTTTATATTAGACTAAGAATTTATAACACCATTAAAAAGAATAATAAACATTTGATAAACAAACATTTTAGGAAACAATCGTTTAAAGTAATTTGTTATTTAATTGTAAATGTTATATTGGATTTTGGATTGATTAATAAAACTCAGAATTCATCAAATTTATTTTTATTTTTGCGTGTAAGCCCTATCAAAGTGTAGCAATAAATACAAAGTATGTATAAACATTCGGCGCGTCAAAAGAGCTGTACTATTGGTGCAATTGTTAGTTGTATTGTACTATACAGTATGTTAAGGTAAAACGTGGGTGAGCAAATTAAAAAAAAACATTTTGATACTTTAAGTAATAAAATTACCCTAGCACTGAATTCCAGTATCAAAATTATTTGAATTAGCCGCGCTTTTCAAGTCTCAACTTTTATTTGTAAGACACTACCATGAAATTACTTTCTCACCTAGTCCCGGCCTGATACCGCGAGCGTCTTGAAATTAGCCCAAGTGTGAAAGCATCATCACAGATATTCATATTGCCCAATGGGTTTTCACACTCCGAAATCAGCTTCATAGTATCTAATTTCATGTAGCATGCTGAATTCCTCAGATGGATTGGTTCTGTAGGCTCGACGGGTATTTGCGTCAGGCTGACATACCCCTGAATTATAGGCAAAATCCATGGGTCGCAATAAGGGCTCTGGAAAGGAACTTTCAAGTTGATTTTGCTAGTTTTTGTATCCTATTGGAATATATTTATACTCAGGAAAAATCTTGGACATAATTTTTGAAGAATTTTAAGGCATGTATTTTTTAATTATAATAGATACTCGGCCTATCTGAACCATCAGCTCGGATCCATGCATTTAATGTACATACTCATACAAACTTACACTTTTACAAGAATCGAGTGTATTTAAACTTTTCGGTCAGCGGAAGTCAGAAAATCTTAACCATAGTCAGTAAGGTCATACAGACTGCACAGTTAACAAATGGTAAACGGAAGTTAGTCCATATAAATACTTACTCCTAATGCAATGATATCTTTCAACATGTGCTTATTCCAGAAAAATCTATCATCCACATGCTTCCACCACCTTGATACATCTGTTGCTGGTTTCTTAACATCCTCATCTGTTTTTATCAAAGTCTGCTCAATATGGTATTGTCGTTCAAGAGTGTTTGTCAAGTCCAGGGTACGTGAGTAGTAAAAGCTATCAGAATCATCAAATATTTTGTGAAGTTCATCAGTGATTCTCTTCTCTAAACGTTCAGTCACTTTTGGGTCTTGTTGATTCTTGGTGGTTTGTTTCATTACCAACTGGAACCAAGGGCACAAATGGCTAAGCAATAGGAATAGGTAAGCAATGTATATTGAACAATAGGGCAACATATCAATGGCAACATGATTCCTGGTGTCTTCACCTGAATTAATTTTGGTGGGATAATGGGTAAAAATTATCCCACCAACTAGATATATGCTAAATTTGGTAGATTTACTGAAAGTTGCATTTAAAAAAGAATTTAATCACTACACAATAAAATATAAAAACTGTTTTGTGATGGGAAATCACATTTGTATAGTCACATAAACTGATATTATATTAGGTAAGAAATGTACCAACTTTTGCATTTATAATTATAATTAGGTTGACATAGAATCAGAACATCGGGTTGTCAGCTCTATGTTTGTGTATAATGTGTTTTAAATGATAATAAAATGATCAAGATATTAATATTAAAAAATCAATTGAAATTGTGATGTAGTTTTATATTTCCTACCACTTCTCCTCTAAACATACAATATTTTCAGGCATTGTACATCTTTACATCTTTGGTAGTAAAATAATGTAATAAAAAATCAAAAAAGTTTGTACTTCTATATCTTAAAAAGCAAAATTAACAGATCACTACAAAATAAGATAAAAATACTCAAATTTTATGACAGCAATCAATAAATCATACTACCATCATGCATACAATTTGTTTCTTGATTCATATTATTTCAGAATTGAAAGTGATTCCATGAATATTACATAACACATTCCAGGGAAAGAAACAAATATTATGAACAGTAACAATTTCATTGTTCAATTTATTTACATAATTCAATTATATAATAAATATATATATTATATATTTTCAATAAATTACTGGATGAAACATTTCATTTGTTTTTACGCTTTCGTTTCTCATATTAATTCTCTGCTATTACTATTTAATTCAGGTTAACAAAATTTACATTTAATTTACAATATTTTACCAAATTAAATTCAGTCTATTTTACTTTATGGACCTTTACTTTCAAGAAAATTATCTAAATTTAGTGTTTTTTTTAATAAGTTCTTTTAAAATTTAAAAGTTAAATCCTATTAGAACAATAGGAATATGAACAAAGCTAAGTGCAACTTTCTCATTTTTCTTTTCAGAATGACTAAATTCTTGTTGGCCGTAATGGCCTTTCAAGTCACTGAACGTCGTTAGGGTTAGCAAGTCATGTTTAGGGTGAGCACAGAAGGCGCTCAGCCAGGAGAAAAGTGTGTGCAGCAACGAGGAACCGTCGCGGCGCTCAGGTGACGGTCGCGCGGTGGACACGCGGCCATAGTATGTATCGCTACTTCGGCGCCGTCATCTCGTTCTCGGTGACCGGTCACCGGGACGTCACCGAGAAACGAGATTATTCGAACCGAACGTGACGTCCCAGTGACGGCGATCGTATGTCCACCGCGACCGAACCGAACTTATGATAGACAAAATAAAAACTGGGCGAACGGCGCGGTGCGACGGCAGTGTGTAGTGTGTGGACAAGATCAAACGTGTTTTGTATTGCCGGCACATCGGTCCGTCACAATCTCGGGCCGAGTTATAGCGGTTGCACCGAACTACTCGAAAGTTCGGCGGCCGGGATGACGGCGCTTGGGTGACGATCGTGCGGTGGATATGCAGCCATAGTAAATGTATGTATCGTTATTTTTGGCGCCGTCATCTCGTTCTAGGTGACGTCCCGGTGATGGCGATGGTGGACAAACGCCCTAAACGCACTTTCAGGGGGGCTGCTGTGCAAAGACAATAGCGAAGGTAATTATGGGAGTACAAAAGTATTGTATAATGTCAGATTATTTCTAAGCGACATGTTACTTCTCTCTCTTATGAGAGGGTTGAGGCTACAGAGTACAAAGGCGGCTTGGTTTCAGACGTTTGTATGTGTCCTCAGAAGGTCAGTCGATGGTTAGAGAGATATTTGGTGTTCCTAACCCAGGGGATAGTTTGATCGAAAAGGAATATGGGGAGTGGGGAGAGATGAGGCCTTGACCTACGAGTGCCACCCCTGGGAAAAGAGACACATGGTTGCACTTTTCTTCAGGTTGACCTATAACCTCCACCTCACAAACTACACACCTAAGGCAGTGACTGAGGGTTGGAGCTGTAGAAAGACATGTCATAGGTATCTATCTGAGGCATAGAGGGCGGTGTCATCCGCAAAGAGGACAAACTCCATTCCAGAGGAGTGGGGGATGTCATTGGAGCAACTTTAACAATAGAAACAAAACAAAAACAGTTAAAACATTTCTACTAATCAGACATAATCAAAGTCATTAAACATTTTTATACTTCTAAGCCAATCTATCAGTCCATGTCTTTCCACCATTCCAGCTGTACTGGTTTTATGTCTCTCCCAAGTTTTGCTACCACACAGGATCTTTAGCTCTTCTCATCCAGTCTTTTATACTTGCGCTTATTTTTAAATACTTACTGACACCTAGTATAATTTTTAATGAGAATTACCTGACTGGCAGCTTGCTGTGTTGTTGATTTGATAGTATTGCCAACAGTTTTAACAGCACCAACTGTTTTCAGGAATGCTGCATTATCAAATATGCGAGTCCCAGTTTTCTTGCTATTTTTTGGATTCAAATTTTGGGACTGAGAACCGTGCTTTGTGCATTCACACAGATGTGGGTCTGTATTCTTCATTCCACTATTTAGAAAACATATTGATTTTATTTTATAAATTGTATGGTTTGAGTACAGTTGACCAACTGGAACACTTTCATTTATAATCATTAGGCGCGGTTCATATATATTACTGTGTTCCACCTTTCCTATAATGCCGTCCGTGACTCCTAAGCATTCTATATCTTCAATATCTGATAAATCCCATGCTAAAACACAAAATTGCATGCATACATGATGAAATAAAAACATTAAATTACTAATTTAATTGTCCGATAATAGCAATAAATGAATATTGTCCGGAAATAGTAATTATTCTCTAAATATTTTAAACAAAATGTAGGACATGAATTAATACTGAAATACTGAAAAATACGTAATAATTAAAATGAGTACCTGATCTGACAAAAAATTCACCACTTATTCTGTTCCACCACAAACTTAATCGATCTTTAACAAATATGTAATGTAAATCACACCTAAAAACTTCCATTTTTGTTTAATTTATTTCACATAAACATAGTTTTGATTTTATTTTCATTGTGTTTGTTATTGTAATTTTTGACGTGATGAGAAGACACTGGATAGACGTTTCTTTAGGACAAGAGGATAAAACAGTGGGTAGTGAACAAGAGGGGAAGTTTCAGATTCTTACTTTTTTATATATATTTTTTGTTTGGACACTGGTATAGCCATTAGACTACATACAGCAAAAATAAAATAGAATTGTTTTTCTCCCGTTATTCAGAGCAGTCAGGTGGGGCCTCGAGCCTGTATCCATTGAATTAAGTTCTATCAGTTACGGTAACTGAAATTCAGGATATCATCGAAAGTCTTAAAATTGAAAAATCATCCAGCATCGATGGAATTCATAATAAAGTGTTTATAAGCCCCCCGATCAACTTGATTGCATTTCTTGTGGCTACAATGCCGCAATAAAAGATAATTTCTCTCCAGCAGCCTGGAAATAAGCCATTGTTAACGGCTTCCGGTAACCGGGTGGACACCGCTCGGAATCCTCTAGTTATAGACCTATTACAGTAGAGTCAATTTAACAGGCCACTTTTGACATTTCATTGACTTTGTGACGATATAACTTTGTATCGGTCCCATAAATAAATTTAAGTTTATAAATGCATTACTGAACACTAAAAATAAGTAACATTTTTAATAAAAAAATATAAACTTGTCTTTTTATATCAAATTTAATAAGTTCGAAGGTTAATTTGGTTGCTAAACATCATTATCAATTTATATTTCAAGAAATTTGAACCCCACTACAAGGTTACACCTGTATGAATTTTTTCTTTTTTAATAATAGGGATGTGATCTTTATAATATATCGAAGAAAATTACTGTTACGATAAATAAACAAATTAAGAGAACAATAAAATTATTAAATAATTGGCATAATTTAAATAAATACAATTAGTAAATACATCAAAAAGATATATGTAATTAAAAATTAATATATCTATATACCTCATTTAATATATTAAAACTATATCTGAAATTAAAAAGAAAAAGGAAGAAAAGGAAAAGAATTATGCCAGTTGTCTATGTCGTTAGTTTTAATGCCGTTACAATTCGCAAACACATTTATGGTTATTTGTTATTGTGAAAAGAGTATCCATCTAGAAAAAAACATTTATGTTCATTAAAAAAAGTAGGCTTATTTACTGGTGGAATATCATTTTTAATAAAAACTGCGTGTACAAATGTTTCCAAAGATGATTGGAAGAAAGTAGTAGAAAAAACAAAAAAAATATAATGGGAGATTTTTAATATGATTTAAGAATTGATAATAATAGCAACGATAGCAGTTTCAACGAATCTGATAGTTCCAATTAATAAATAATAATAATAATTGATTACATATATAAACTGGTTTCATTATATTTCCCATAATTACACTTAACTTTGAGGTTATGTGGAATGTGTAGAAGGTTTCTAATGCTGTGTATACTCTAAAAATATTACTGGAGAATTATTTTTTTATGAACACAAAAATTGATTCACTAATTTCACCAGTTATATATCGATTTTTGTCTTCAATCGATAATTTCTGTTAGATTACCTCACTATGACAACCAGTTTGACACTTGTCAAAAGTGGCCTATTAAATTGACTCTACTTTAGCTTATTAGATTATTTGCCATGCTGACCAAAAGTTATACCAGTAACTAAATATTTTAAAAAAAAATCTAAAATCAAGATATTACCATGGAATATTCAAAGAAATCCCAATTATGTGGACATTATCACAGCAAAAATCCTAGACTTGTGATCCTAGACGTTTCTCTTCTTCTTCTTCTCTTCTCAGCCCTTGGACGTCCACTGCTGGACATAGGCCTCCCCCATTGTCCGCCATTTAGACCTATCGGCAGCGACCTGCATCCAGCGGGTGCCCGCAACCTTTATGAGGTCGTCTGTCCATCTAGCAGATGGACGTCCTCGGCTTCGTCCACCGGTACGTGGTCTCCATTCGAGAACCCTTCTGCCCCATCGGCCATCGGTTCTTCGAGCTATGTGCCCTGCCCACTGCCACTTCAGCTTGCTAACCCGAGAGGCTATGTCGGTGACTTTAGTTCGTCTACGGATCTCCTCATTCCTGATTCGATCACGTAGGGAAACCCCGAGCATAGCCCTCTCCATAGCTCGCTGTGCGACAGTGAGCTTATTTATGAGGCCCATAGTCAGAGACCACGTCTCGGTGCCGTAGGTCATCACTGGCAACACACACTGGTCGAAGACCTTCGTCTTCAAGCACTGAGGTATTTTGGACGAGAAGACGCTGCGTAGCTTCCCGAACGCTGCCCAGCCGAGTTGGATTCGTCGATTGACCTCTTTCTCGAAGTTGGACCTACCTAGTTGGACCGTTTGGCCTAGGTAGACGTACTCGTCAACAACTTCGAGAATCGAGCTCCCAACTGAAACTGGAGTGGGCACGACATGGACATTCGACATGATTTTCGTCTTGTCCATGTTCATTTTAAGGCCCACCTGTTGGGAAACTCGATTGAGGTCTCCGAGCATTGTGCTAAGATCCTCCAGCGATTCTGCCATGACCACGATATCGTCGGCAAATCGAAGGTGAGTGATGCATTCGCCATCAACGTTGATGCCGAGTCCTTTCCATTCCAGGAGCTTGAAAGCGTCTTCCATCGCATTGGTGAAGAGCTTCGGAGAGATTACATCTCCTTGTCTCACACCCCTCTGCAATGGAATCGGCTCCGTGCTCCCTTCCTGTACTCGGACTGACATGGTGGCGTTGTTATACAAACACTTCAACACTTCGATATACCGATAGTCAATATGGCACCGCTGGAGGGACTGTAGCACTGCCCAAGTCTCGATCGAATCAAAGGCTTTCTCATAGTCCACAAACGCTAAGCATAATGACAAGTTATACTCCTCGGTCTTCTGTATAACTTGCCGCAGCGTATGGATGTGGTCTATGGTACTATAGCCTTTTCGGAAACCGGCTTGTTCGGGAGGCTGGAAGTCATCAAACCTGCGCTCGAGACGATTCGTGATAACCCTCGAAAACAGCTTATAAACATGGCTCAGAAGCGAGATGGGCCTATAGTTCTTCAACAAGGTCTTGTCGCCTTTCTTGAAGAAGAGCACCACCACGCTTCTGTTCCATGCCTCCGGCGTAATACCTTCGAGCAAGACGGAATTAAAGAGCTTCTGAAGGACTTTCAGTACCGGTGTTCCACCCGCTTTCAGAAGCTCTGAAGTGATTCCGTCTTCACCCGGCGCCTTGTTGTTTCTAAGCTGTTTGAGGGCCATCCTAATCTCGTACAGGCTGATGTCCGGGATGTCTTCGGTATAGTGTCGGGTTAACTTGGCTCTTGGGTCTTTGGCCAAGTTGCCAACAGGTTTAGCGACCGAGGTATACAACTGTCCATAGAACCTCTCGATCTCCCTCAGTACCTCTTGTTTGTCGGAAGTGACACTGCCGTCCTCCCTCTTCAGCTTCGTCAACTGGCTCTGCCCAATAGATAAGTCTCTTGCGAACACTTTGGAGCCTTTATTCCGCTCTATCGTCTCCTTAATACGATTAGTATTAAAGAGACGGATGTCGTGTCGCAAGGACTGGTGAATCCGTCTATTGAGCTGCCGATATGCTTCCGCGTCATCAGGAGTCTGCAGTGCCATCGAACGTCGTTCCGCCAAGAGGTCGAGGGTGTGGTCGGTGAGCTTTTGGGGTCTATCTCTTCGACGATGTCTGAAGAATTTAGACCCCACCGTATGGACAGTTTCTACCAACCTGTTGTTGATATCGTCCACTGCAACGCAATCCTCTAGGCAATCGAAGCGATTTGACAATTCAAGCTGAAAGCTTTCGGGGTTTTGTATGTGGGCAGCAGTAGGTCGGAGCGTAGACTTCATCAGGCGGGACCTTTCCAACTTGACGTTTATATTCAATGTGCCTCTAACCATTCGGTGATCACTACCGGTTTTCACCCTGTGGATCACGGAGACATCATTGAATATTTGTCTCTTTGTGGCCATAATGAAGTCTATCTCATTTTTAACGGAACCGTCGGGGCTCATCCAGGTCCACTTCCTATGAGGCGGCTTCTTGAAGAAAGAGTTCATCATAAAGAGTCCCTCTTTCTCAAGAAAGTCGGCCAGCCTCTGGCCCCTCTGGTTCCGGTGCCCACATCCAAATTGCCCCACTCTCAACTCATCGTCGCCTCTTTTGCCCAGTTTCGCGTTGAAATCCCCCATAACAATATTGTAGTGTGTTTTCGAAGCACGTATGGCTCTACTAATGTCCTCATACATTGCTTCCACTTCGCTATCCGGGTGTGCCGAGGTCGGTGCGTAGACCTGTATGACCTTCAACGAATATCTCTTGGATATTCTGAGTATAAGGTACGCGACCCTGCTCGACACACTCGTGATGGCTACAACATTATTTACGAGGGACTTGTGGACGATAAACCCGACACCACCTTGGGACTGCTGGTCGCCCTCCCGGTAATAGAACAAGTTGCCGGACTTCAGGGTTATCGTGGTTATACCTAGACGTTTAGAACTAATAAAATGCTTCAGTGATTATTTTTTGCACAAAGTTAAGTATTTAGGACGTAGCTGAACTACCGTTACATTGCAGAAAGATATCTAATCTAAAGATTATACATTCAAAAAAAGGATTTAAGATGTTTATTGACAAAACTCAGAGAAATATAAAACCTAAACAATTCTCAAATATAAATTAAAAGTGCTCATTGTAGCATCTATGTTCCTATAAGGTGGTTGTCTCAAATTTCTGCGTAAAACAGAACGTATCTATGACGAGTTAGCACAAATCTTCACGTTGCCTACACTGACTCTACAAACTTTCCATCTTAGTAATTACACGTTTTATATTGTAATAGGGTGTGATTTTAACGAAGTGGCGTCCTTTTAAATGCAGAATGGATTGGCAATTAACATGTCGAGTATGCCTTGATTCTGGTGATATGGTATCTCTCTTTGATTGGGACGAAAATAATGAACAACTCAGTGACAAGTACACCTACTGCTGTGGCGTGGAGGTATGGAAAAATTCAATAAATTACCACACAAAATGGTTGCGATGGCCACCCCATAATTTTTTCTTACAATAATGTTGCTATTATTTATGTTTATTCTAGATAAAACTTTTGCTAACATCCAAAATTTAAAATTACAAATACATCATAATGTCAAACTTGTAACCAATTAATTTGCGTTTATTTTCAGGTAACGAAAAATGATGCTTTGCCAACTTTAATTTGTTTAAATTGTGTTGATCGTCTAACATTTGCGTATCAGTTCAAGCAACAATGTCTTTCCTCGAACGATACTCTGAAAGAATGCTTAGACGAATTCATAAAAAGCTCGGCCGCTGTTTCTGCCGCCAATTCCTCAAAAGGTTAGTTGATACGAAGGAATATGAATTATTAGTATTACGGATGCATCATGGACAAAAAATGTGTTCTGTTAGGATTTTACTGTAAACGGAGAATGCGTTTAATGAAACAGGTTATGATTATTGGTAGAAATTATACAATGCGATCTTTGGGCAGTGTCCTGCTTAACAAGTGCAATTAAAAAGAATTTAATACCTATTTCAGCAGCCATACAAATACATTATGTATACATAAATTAACTTAACCAGATATTCTTCAACAATCAACATATATCAGCATATCAACAGTTCATTACTAGTTGTAATTCGGTATATGGATTTGTAAAACAAGAATATCAAATTATTTACTTATATACCATGTACACTGTGCCCCTAGTTATGACAATTGCAATGTGTATGTATATATCTATATATGGTAGACCCTGGTAATCTGCTAATCCGGAGCACCTAGTAATGCAACACACCAATCATGTTGAAGCAAAGGTCAACATTTTTGTGGAGGTTGTGACTTGTTACTGCACCATCTTGCTGGCTAGGCAATAGGAAAACTCAAGAAAACTGAGCATCAGGGGTGGAGGAAGCTTTGTATACATGATTTTTACAGGAAAGAAGTAGTCATAAACCTATCCCTCAGTCCATTTTGGCCATGAAAGCAAACTTCTTTACATGAATATTACAAAAAAAAAAAGAATTTGTAGCTAGCAAAGCATGGTTGGAACTTTTCAACTGCTTCAACAGTCATCATGAGATATGTTTCATGACTGACAGGTGAAAAACTGGTGATGCACCCTGCATTGAGCCATTTAAGTACAGTACTGTATAGTCTATAAAATTCAAAATGTTTGTCAGATTACAGGGGGTCTGCTCTTTGTTTCTTCTCTTGTTGTTTTGTCCGTTTTCATAGAACATTACTTCTCTTATTATTCTAAGGTTGACTAAGATATTTTTTCTAGGACTATGTTTACCTTACTTTGTTAATATTGTAGTATTGTTTAAGAACTCATGTATGTTCAATAAAGAGTTGCAACAACAATCAAGGGGCATTAATTCCAGAGTTACCCATCGCTAACGCTCGCCGATTAGCTCAACAGTCGTAGTCACGCCCCTTTCAGTACAGTGGAGTGCAAATTTATTATTTATATTTTTAATAATATTAAATATTTTAAGAACAGCTTTTAATTATAATCAATAATGCCACGAGGAAATGTCACTTTACGAAATTAATTTATAACGTCTATAAGTACATATATGCAAATCCAGACATAACTTAATGGAAGGTATCATTCAATTAGACACAGATAGCCATTGGCACATGATTACTTGATCTCTATCTTTATTCTTTATTGTAGATACTATATATTTTATTATTCTGTGTACTTCATTACCCAATTGTTTATTTTGTTTACTCCCATCATTTCATCCCTATTAAATTAAGTAATTAATATTCTTTATCCTATACATAACATGTAGTTAATTTATTTTTGTGATGATCAAGAACAATTAATAAAAACAATTATCAAATCTAACTTTCAGAGTAGAAAAATAAGTAAAGCGGAAAATTAGGTATAAAAGGGAAGGGCAGTTTTTGATGCTAAATCTAATATCTCAAGAACTATTTAAGTTTGAGATGTCATATTTCGCATATACACTTTTCATTTAAAATAATTAAACACGTGTATTGGTGTTTTTTTTTAATATTTTACGTAGAGGGGGTCAAAAAAGGGGGCGGGGGAAGACAGACGCACTTTTTATCACGCACTTTTTATCTGGCATTTTTTCCAGAGAAATCCATTACTTTTAAAACAAAAAACACGCAGGCGGCAGGCGAAACCGTGGCCAATACTATATACGTAGATACTATATATTTTATTATTCTGTGTACTTCATTACCCAATTGTTTATTTTGTTTACTCCCATTATTTCATCCCTATTAAATTAAGTAATTAATATTCTTTATCCTATACATAACATGTAGTTAATTTATTTTTGTGATGATCAAGAACAATTAATAAAAACAATTATCAAATCTAACTTTCAGAGTAGAAAAATAAGTAAAGCGGAAAATTAGGTTGAAAGTGATGAGTCATCACGCTGTAATCATAATCAATCATGGCTTCCCGCGTTTCCGATCTCGTAAAAAACGGATAAACAGTATTTAATTTATTTAAGAAAAATTAAATATTTATAATTCGTTTTAATGCAAGAAACGCATTTTATAATTATTGTTGGCCTATAAGTTACGTTATCCAATAATTTTTATAATTGATTGTTATATCTGTCAAATACCCAATTGAAAAATTCATTTACAAAAAGATGTTGCTTGACCATTTCACTTAAGGGAGTTGTTATGTTATCTATGGAAAATATCCACATATGAAAGTGGCCAAGCCACAAGAAGTCAAATTACACTAAACAAGTCTTGGTGACTTTTAGATCTTTTAGTCGTGATGATTTTTTGTTTTATAAATAAATAACGCCACACTCAATGGCCCACATTAGGATTCTCTGTCGTAGGCCCAGAGACACATACAAATACAAACTTGGCAGACAGAGATTGGCAAAATTTTTTTTATTAATGTTTTTGGTACAACTATACTTAGTAAGTAACCTACTATTAAAATTCAAGTGTTTATTTTATTTCAGTGACGGAGACAGAAACAATCTCTATAAAGCAAGAAAATGGACTCCTTTTACAATATGAGTTGCCAGTAGAGCATGACCCACATGCTAAGTGGACTAGAACATTGGTCAAGACGGACACAAGTGCAGTGGTGACCAAAGCTCCCCAGCCTAGGGGTCGGGGAAGGCCTAGAAAATACCTTAATGAGCAGGGTCATATTGGTAATTTTTTTGAATATTTATGTATAGATTTTTGTTATTTGTTATGTATTTTTCTCTTATCCTAAAGCATGGTGAAAGTGGAATGGAGTAATATGTGATCAAATCTAATCATTTATTTCGCCAATTAATATACCCTTGTTTTTGCAATTATTTTTGAAATCATACGTAAAATAAATGCAAATAAATTTGTATACGTAAAGTAATAAAAATTAAACATATGCAATACCTAATCCCTATAGATGTTTCACCATACCAACGCAAAAAGCCCAAGCCAGTAGAAAAGGAGACAGAGTCTATCAGCAGCTTACTGGCTTCGGGCTCCCTAAACCTGAAGGAGGAACCTGTTGAAGAGGAAACATTTACTAAAAGTGGTGAGGTGTAATTCTGTATTTCATTAGGATAAGATATTTAACAACACCCATTACCCAAGTTACTATTATTCCGAGTATTTATGAGATTTTTTTTAATAGAATGGTTTGTGTCTGACTGGTGATATCACATTGCTGGTGTGCCATAAGGCCCTAAACATACTGTAAGACCGTACCCGCTCTTGCAGTATTTTTTTCATGGAAAGAAAGCTGCTTGTCTGCATAAAGTCCACCTGGTGGTAAGTGGATACTATCACTCCTGGACATCTGCGATACGTGCCGACATTCCAGAATGATGAACGTGGGCACAGCCTACCTTTGGAGATTTAATAAAGGATTTGTAGGAGTCTGCATCCTTCTTGCGATGTATTTAGGCTTTAAGGCGGTATTGTCTACTATTCTTTACAACATCGATATTCATTGATAAAACAATATAAGATACAAAGTGTGCCATACAAATAACAGTCTTGACATTGAAAGTGAACCATCTAAACATGTAAAAAGAAATGTCCTGACTGATTAATTCGTCATCGCAGAGCCGAAAGCTCTGAAGCTCCCTCCATAGTAGATGGGTTTTATGACATATATATTCACTAAGGAAGGATTTTTAGAAATTTTATTGGGAAGAGGGGGATGAGTTTTTTTTATGCAATGCATATATCTCAAGAACTATTTAAGTTAGAGACATGACATTTAGCATATATACTTCTCATTTAAAATAAACATGTGTATCGGCTTTTTTGTTATTTGACTTATGGTAGAAGGAGGTATAAAAGGGAAGGGCAGTTTTTGATGCTAAATCTAATATCTCAAGAACTATTTAAGTTAGAGACGTGATATTTCGCATATAAACTTTTCATTTAAAATAATTAAACACGTGTATTGGTGTTTTTTCTAATATTTTACGTAGAGGGGGTCAAAAAAGGGGGCGGGGGAAGACAGACGCACTTTTTCCTGGCATTTTTTCCAGAGAAATCCATTACTTTTAAAACAAAAAACATGCAGGTGGCAGGTGAAACCGTGGCCAAAAAGCTAGTGTATGTATCAATAAGGTTGTAACCACAATCTCTATCTCTACAATTTTTCTCCAGTGATTGTTATTGCTAAGTAATTAAAAAATAATAATTAAATGCTATATTGATTAATTATTTATATTATTCTAAAACTTTTATTTAATAAAATGCATGTTTTTTCAAGAATACGACGACGACCCGGACTTCATTCCCGATAATAATGACGTCTCTGATACTGAAATAAAGAAGGAATTAGTAAGTGTTGCATTTAATAGTATTTAAAGAAATATCGTCATATTCATTGGCTTTAACTACTCCTTTTTTTCGGAATGGCTAAATTCTTGTGACTCTTATGGCCTTTCAAGAGTCCACCGGTCATGTATGGTTTAGGGCGAGTGCAGAAGGCGCTCAGCCAGGAGCAAAGAGTGTGTGCAGCAACAAGCCTACGGGCTTCCTCGCTGGTAGACCAACGGAAGGAACCGGACCTCGGCTTAGAGCTTAGGCGGGTACCGCGGGATCGCGAGTCTGTGAGGAGCGCCCAGGCACGTCGATACCTGGTATAAGTGTTGGCTGAAGGCCAGTTTCTGTTCACGGTGTAGCGAGGGGGGCGTCCTCGTCTCCGCGGGCGGATACGGTGTATATGTGTAGTCTATGAGTGTAGTGTAAGAACCGCATTGGCAGCAGTAATTGGGTCGTCGGGGTCGTCTAAGACGAGCCGAGGACGACGACGGCAACGGGGAGGGTCATTCCTATCGGGGATTTCTCCTTATTCATGAACGGTGTTTCAATTTACACATTGGTTATTTATTTATCACTTTCTAACCAGTATGAGGTTCTAATCGCTTTTTTCCATTGCTAGACATGGGTGTATGACCTTAAAACGCCACCCTGCTAACCAAGGGAGTAGGCGAGTCGATTCTTTTAGTGGTGGTGTAATTCTTCAGGCATCATGGTAACGGTTTTGTTATCCTTTAGTCACCTCTTACTGTGATTGTGGTGTAACCACATTGGCAGCAGTAATTGGGTCGTCGGAGTAGTCTAACACGTGCCGAGGATGATCACGGCAACGGGGAGGGTCATTCCTATCGGTACATAGGTGAAACTGTCAACTACTAGGGGGTTGGGTGAGATGGTGAGGGAAAAGCTTTAACCACTCATATTATTTTTCTTAATACGGTTCCAGAGACACAAAGATAAACACACACCACCGTAAAACAAAATAATAATTTATCTTGTCCAACAAAGCAAAACAAAGCTTGTCCAAAATATACAATATGTTACCGAAATAACGCGTAACCTGAAATACGTCAACTAATTTAAAATACATTAAATCGTTGTCGCGAAAAATAAAATTATTTTATGGTATGAATGAAAAGTTACAAATATGTAAAGTTTCGTTGTTCTATCTAAAACGTACGTAGCGCTCATTATTCAGTAGGGTAATAACAGGCAGCGCGGCTCTCAACGTAGAATCCACGCGCATAGAATACAATTGCACGTAGAATAAAAGATATACTAGTTACTGATAAATTATGAAAATAAACCAATATTGTACAAAACTAAAATTTATTCTACTCTCAATACTGAACAACCTATTATCAGCTTTGCGTTATTTCAGTGATTCTTTGTATATTAGGTTTTGTACATCATTGGTTTTCTTACAGACTATCCAGAGGAAGCGTGGTCGACCTCGCAAGAACCAATTATTGGTAAAACAAAACGAAGAAGACGAAGATGTGTTACTCAAAGAAACCATCATGGCTTATTCGGAGCCCATCCCTGAACACATCCTCAATCCGAAGCCGAAAGACAAGAAGAAAACGCAAAAGAAGAAATATGTCTATGACAAAATGTGAGTAATATTTTTTTATTAATTTATCATCTATTTGTGGCTGTTTGTTGTCAACTGCTTTTAGAATATCACCACCCCATATCTTTTCGTGGGTGTCGTAAAAGGCGACTAAGGGATAACAAAGCTACTACCACAAGCCCTGAGGAACTACATCATCTTTAAAAGAATGGACTCGCCAACACGGGCGTGGCCGGCGCGGTTTTAGGGCCATACATCCCTCAAGCACAAGACAATGTGCACGAGGAGGCCTGTGTTCAGCAGTGGACGATAAAAGGGCTGGTTACGCTTAACAATTTTCTCACCTATGAGGTGGGTGAGTAGTGTATAGTAGTAGGTATTTGTAAAGGAGGGTTTAATATACAGAATCAGTTCACAGTTGTTTAATATACAGAAAAGACCGGAAGGAACATTTCGCTCTTCTCATTACGTTTTAGAAAAAAATTAAAGCTTTACAAGCCCTATCCAGCGATATGTAATTTGTATTAAGTCGTGTTTTTTTTTTGGAATAATTTAGATAAATTTACTTCATCAAAATTTTGGAACTACTGAATCCTATTGGTAAAAGTTTTACTATAGTTCAGAGATTAAATATCTTTAGTTATATCCAATGTACACAAACTGTATATTATTGGTTAGAACTTTTACATAAACATAGAAAATATCTTGGTGATAATTTTATTATTTACTAGCAGTGCCCGCGGCTCCATATGCCTAGACTATGTGTGGGTTAGGTTGATTGCTGTGGGAACTTAAAATTAATCTGGATATAAAAGAGTGTTAAAGAATTACCTTAATATTAACTCGACACATAGACATAAACTATAACTATGCCAAGTTTAAAAATCCGTCCAGTCCGTTTTTGCGTGATGCGTTCAGACCGACAGACAATAATTTCAAAAAATATTGTTTCTGGGCTTTGAACTTTCAAAAAATATTAAGTGTATTAAGTGAACTGCTTTGTTACAACTTTATTGTAGAATATATTATAGAATGTATAGATATATATATAGGTTTATATATATATTGACATTCTGTGCATTATTAATGTATTAAGCGTTTTTTATGAATACATATATTTTTTCCAGTCATACATGTGAGACTTGCGGGGCGTCATTTACGTCTAATGCGTCATTACAAGCACACATTCGACGCCATTTGGGCATCAAACCTTTCGCGTGCAGGTAATTTAACCCGAAATTATAACATTCATAACTTTTTTTTATTTAAGGTGTTATTTAGTTTTATTTTATGGCATAGTACAATGTTATTTTTTTAGTTCAAAGCAACAAATATATATTTTAGTTACCTTAGGTAACTTGTTTGCGAACCGCAAATGTTGTATGTGTTCGAACACTTGTTTGGTGAATACTTTTTTTATCTGAAATATTTAATGCAGTTTTAAAAAGCATCTAACATCTGATTGGTCAAGAAACTATGCAACCAACATTGAACATTGTTCTATAGTTGTATATTATATTATGTAGTCTGATAAGTACGCGGCCTTTTTATAGTGAAAATAATAAAGAATTTTTGTATTACATTAATATTTATTGAATGGAATATTGTCTATTTAATTCCACTATCTTTCGCCATTTTTCTGGCACAGCCATTATCCCATCGTTATAATTTTTTTGGGGTTTTTAACCTGGGCGTTTTTCTTCAAGTGCTTGTTTCAATGTTACTAAGTACTGACAGTAGACATCAGAATTAATCGTTTGGTCGTGTGGCAAAAGCTCGTAATACACAATTCCTTTCCAGTCTCACCATACACATTACATGACTTTGTTTCGAGCTGGCTTTGGGACTATTTGTGATGGCTCACCTCACTTAGACCAAGATCGTTTTTGAATTATCGTAGGTGAACCATTTCTCATCGTGTTACCAATCTCTTCAGAAATCAATCGTTTTCATTTCGTTTTAGCAACTTCTCGCATATGGAAATTCTATTCACCAAAAATGTCATTTAAATCATGCGGCACCCAAACATCTAGCTTTTTATAAAATTTAGTTTATGCTTGTGATCCAAAACTGTTAAGTGGTGAATCTTTCGCAAATGACTGCTTATGTCTCGATCTGCTTAATTTTTTTCAATGATAACATCAACATTTACCTTAATATAACGACCACAGCGAGGAACATCAAAATTATCAGACCTGAATCGACTGAACCATATTTTTACAGTAGTTTTTCATAAAGCATCTTCTCCGTAAACACCACAAATCTCTTTTCGTGCACTAGAACCATTCATACCCTCGTCGATGTAAAAATTGTAAAACATATCTAATTTTCTCCATATTAACTTCCATATTAAAAAATATGAAAAGATAAACTTTTAACTTGTAATTTCAATTTGCCGCCATTAAAAAAAAGTTAGCTGTCAAACGGTATATCACAGCACGCTAAAGTCATACGTTCGAAAAGGACGCGAACTTTTCAAGACTACTTATTATTATCAAAGCTTTTTATTTATATTCTTCATTGCTGAGTAAATAATGAAAGGATACCAAATTTTATGGTCTAATGCTGATCATATATAAAACTTTCTTTTTAATTGCTCCTTTCTTGAAGATTTTAGCTGATATGCGATAATAATTTTTAATTTTTACTCTTATTTAATCATGGAAAATGAAACGATAGACTTTTGCCTAGTAGTGTGAAATAGCTGTAGGCTAATTAATAATAAAACTTTGCTATTAAAAATGTATACTTTCAATATTTATTAGGCAATATTGTTTAGGCATTAAGCTCGCCTCGCCTTTTGTACGACAATGTGTACAATAAAGATTGTTAAATAAACAAATTAAAAAAAACACCTCTGTTTCATAGACAGAACCGATACACTAGAAATCAACTGCATAATTTATTAATAATATTGTGTTATTTAATAATAAAAGTATTATTTAATTTGAAATCACCTCCATGTATTCTATGACGCGTGGGTGCGGGTGGAGTTACTATAGTTATATCACTTTGATTTACATTCAATTTCATATTTTTATTCAGATATTAAAACTAAGTATATTAAATTTGCTACAATACATCTGTAGCTTGTGCACTTAATTCAAAGAGTTAATATTAATGATCGATGATTAGTGTAATCATAATCCTATAAAAAGTGTGCGAGTTGTAATTGCTTATGGTACATTTATTTACACCTGCGCCCATTTTGCCGTAGTCGATCGTTCCCGTACACGCTGTTTATAAAATCTAATTAAAAAAAAAGAATCTTAATCTATGAACGCACCCGCACCCGCGCCTAATATCAATTAAAAATGACAATTATGATATAATATTTTTTGTATAAAGTAGTGCCAGTTTTTGTTTATTGTTTATAATAACTTCCTAATCAAAATCATAACTCATTCATATACTTAATTCTTTTGTTGACTATTCCACATTGTTCACTAATAATATGGATTTATTCACTATCAATAAGTTATGTAAGTTTCATTACAGTTCAAACATACTCTCAGAATACTAAACAACTATTTAAAATATCGGTTAATCCAACGTTCGCACAAATACAAACTCCTTTGCAGCTCATTATCAACTTATTCAATAGGCGGTTAGGCAGCGCCATCCGCAAATATAACATTGTAGAACAAACCTATGCATTCGCTTCGAACAACTAAAATGAACTTTAAAATCACTAGTAACTCATTTACGAACGAAAAAATAGTTTCTAATCGGCCGAACGTTCCGCTGGCCAATGGTTTGCAAAATTTGTACAACTTATTGATGGTAAATAAATAGTTTAAAGTCAATTCGGATCAATTTCTTTTTGTGTTGTTGAATATATCAGATTTTTCTTTTACTCTCTTAAAATTGTCTATTTTTTGACATGACTAACAAATAACACGACTGCCTTTGAAAAGACTGTCACTACTTTAACTTGCAACTTGACCATCATAGTTCAATATTAGCAACTTAGCGAACGGTACATTCGCAGCGTTTGCGGGTACGCGTGTGTTCTGAAGATGGAACTCCGTCGGCACATGATGCGTCACACCGGCGTCCGCCCATACAAGTGTCGGGTCTGTGACCGACGGTTTGGGGACTTTGGCAGCCGGCAGAAACACGAAAGGCGAGTGTCGGTTTTGAGGGAGGTCGTTTTGGGTACTGTCTTGGGTCTATCATTAAAAAAAAGGCTCAAATTGAGTTACCCAAATTTACATGACTATGGTTGATGTAACCCTGCCAATACAAAATAAACATAATTGGTGATAGATAAATATTAAGGTCATACAAAAATAGTTTAAAATATTTTAATATGTTAATCAGTACACTAAAACTGTTATATCTAATTAAAAATTAACGCGTATTTCATGATTTTTTATTACATTAAAAATAAATAATATGTGACTGGTTAATTTACTGATTAATTGATTATTAGTGATTGATTAACATAAAGTCCTACTTTTGTCACTTTGTACAATAAAGAGTTGTGCCTGATTGAGGACTGTATGAATAGAAAGGCTGGAAAAGCTTTGAAACCCTTTACTTTTGGACTTCAAACTGTATAACAAAACAATAACTACGAAAGTTAAAATTTATAAAAGTATCAAAATGTTGTATTGCGGTCACTAACAAGAATAAATAAATAAATAAAATCCATCCGACCTTTAAGACAGCCCCCAAAATGCACCCAAACATAATTTATAACAGCGTGTGCGGCTACGCGACTCCATACGGCGTGAGTCTAAAACGCCACATGTTGCGGCATACCGGCGAGAGGCCTTACCAGTGCCGCCACTGCGAGAGACGTTTCGTCGAGCAAGGCGACCGACAGAAACATGAGAGGTGATGTGGTAGGCTGTGGTGTGTCAACTGGGGACCATTTGGCATACATATTCAGTAAATGTAATAAGGCCACAGCCTATACTTTGTATTGTGTTCTACAAAATGCGCGAAATTAGTTATTCAGCAATCTATTTATCGTCTTTTTATATAGAAAAAGACTCATCATGCGTCAAGTAATTGATTTCGCACAATTTAGACAAGTCTTGGTGAGAGTGGAAGAGAATGGTTAAATTCGACCATTCGAATTTCGGTCGACTATTTTCCGAATTCAGTCAGCGCTTTTCTGCGTAAATGAAAACTGTCGAGGGGACTTACTTTTGTGGTAATGGTGTACCAACTCGGGAAGGCAGTATTTTTTTTGACTCCATCGTAAATTAGTGTAATATTGTTAATACCCCATCTTTTTATGTGTTCGCGTTTACACCTTATTTTTGAAGATATGGTAAATATTCAGCACACAATATATGTCTAATATGTAATGTCTTCATTCCAATTTCTATTTTTTTCAACCACCAATTATTCTATTAAACCTCTCAAAAAATATCTGCAAAAGTTCATAGTAACATTTCAAAGTAACAAAATTTTGAAAACTCAAGCTTTTGACTAATAATTTCGAAAAGGTACGTCTTTGCCATATCTTGCCACGTCTTGCCACTGTCTTGCCGCAGCACATACTATTTAGGCCTTATACCAGCAACCGAAAATGTATGATCGTGGCAGTGTATGCGGTTACTCGTGCGTAATGAAGGAGGCTCTAAAGCGGCATATGCAGCGGCACACCGGCGAAAGGCCATACAAATGCCGGATATGTGAACGCCGGTTCGGAGATTATGGCACACGACAGAAACACGAGAGGTAAGAGGGAAAAATAACCAACATCTGTTTATGTAATATTTAGAGTCACATAAATAGTCTGCATAGAGGTTTAGAACAACCTCGATCTGACACAGAACGGTCCTAGAAACGATTTATCCCCTTTATTATTTATTAGTCTTAATCTGATTAATTATTTATTAATCTATTTTATTTAATCTTACTTTTCTGTATTATAACAATCATAAAATAATAAAAAGTCTTTCACGTCAATAACGAAATATGAGGACACTACAGCCAACAAGATGAGTACAGATACATTACGAGAACATTGGCCATCGGCTAATCTGGAAACACCCGAACGCGTCATCCACGTCTATGCAATAACGTATCTCGTAATAGATTATGCAATTAGAGGTACGGTTATTCATAGACGTGGATGACGCCTATTATTCGGGTTTTTCCGGATTAGCCGATAGCCAATGTTTTCGTAATGTATCTGTACATATCTATTTATTAATATAGATATGTAAAAATACCTATGATCACACGGTTTCATACGGTTAGATTGTTTTCATGAGCGATAAAGAAACGTGTCTTCTGCTTAAAGAGTAAAAACTAATGTCACCAATCGTCTGCTAAAGCGAAAAGCGCTAAATGCACCGAGGCTTTCTAGATAAATTCTACCCTAAGGCGTGTTTTTAGCGCCTCTGTGTCCCTCACAGGGTTTACAGTTTTTGTACTTTACAGGTCCTGAACTAATTAGTCCCTAAAGTCATATGTGAAAAATCACAGCGGTGTTTATTGCGGCAGATCACTTACAGTATTCTGTAGTTTATTGTATGTATTTAACCTCATTCATCGTGCCAATCTCAACTTTATTACATTGTCATTGGATACAGTCAATAATATTCGCGGTGATTTCGAATAGGTGAGTCCTCGAACTACAGTTACAGGAGAATACTATAGCTGGTAAGTAGCGAAGATTGTTGGTTCAAATTCCTGCTTATATTGCAAGATTTTACACATACTATCAACATCAGTGGAGACAGGGAGTGTGGAAAACTGAGATGCCATTAGGTTTTTGACAATCTTACCTTAATTTTTAAGGTAATTAAAATACATTCTTAACGGTCGATGTTGTTGCAAAATCAGCGGCAGAATGGTAAACGTGAGGTTAGTAAAACTACCTTAGAAAGGTTCTTACCTTATTCTTGTTACTTATTTCTAATAAACATTACACAGACCCCCCAGTGAACACAATGTGTCTGTGACAGGATTATTTAGTGGTCATGTTGCCAAACCACTTGATTTTTTACGCATAGGAGTATATGAACCCAACATCGTGAATTAGCCATGATTGAAGTATGACTACTTCATTCTCATGATTTTGTCTAAAAAGTGGTGTGTATAAAAAGGTTTGAAATTGTATCTGATGTTAAATATGGGTACATCATAAACGTGGGACCTTATAATAACCTATTTTATCAGCTGTCTTCATGACCGAAACACGTATGAAAGTATTGGAAAAGGTAGGCAACACATCCGAGTGTGAGTCCATGTTTGTCATTCTAGACTGATGTTGACATGTATCGCGCATGTCGCAGGGCGACAGTATCCACTTACCACCATGAGGACAGTCTGCACGTTTGACACTTTCTTACTATAAAAAGACTTAAATATACTAATAACATGTATTCTTAAACCAGTACATATATAGTAATACCATAACATTAGGATTTCCAGTATTGTGCTCCTGTGTTCATAGGATTTTCTTGGATTCACAGGTCTAGAGCACAGAGAGATCCAGACTATCAACATTGATGTTATTGAACAAATGTTTATCGACTGCGCATCAAACCAGGCCTTTTGTACAGCAGGCATGGCCATCATCAACTGGACTAAACATTGCCCGTTATGTTGATTGTCCAAAATATAATTTTCAATTAATTTTATCTCAATTACTCATTGAATGTTTTTATACAAACAGGTTACACATGGGCCTACGTCCGTACCAGTGTTCGCTTTGCGGCAAGGCGTTTACATACTCGTACGTGCTCGCCAATCACATGCTGACGCATACTGGAGAGAAAAAGTATTCGTGAGTATTGCAACACATTTAACTACATTTATGACATTAACTACATACATTTTTTTTATTGGAGGAAGGGCGGCAGACGAGCATACAGTCCATCTGATATAATGTCGCGCATGACATCCGCGATATATGCAAACATTAGTCCAAAATGACAAACGTTGACACTCCCCCGGATGCGCTGCCTACCTTTGGAGATATAGGAATGGATTTGGAAAAAGGCTTGGGAAGGGATAGGGATGGGAATGGGCTCTGGCACATCTCACTCACTATCGAAACACATTAGGGAAATAAGTTAATGTGGGAAATGCAGTATATTTCAAGGTAGTTTTCTGTGAGAGTGGGGTAACGTGGCCAGTCGAGCGCGCTTAGCGGCTGTTGGATTACAACGTGCACTCTCCCCCTCAAATTAAATTATAAGCGGAAAATACTGAATTGACAGCAAATTTAGTTCTGTGGTGACAATAAATATAAGGAAGCCCTGCGCAGCGGCACTCCTTCGATTTACTTTATTTATTCAAAAATAGTTTCTTTTATTCATCATGATTTGCCCATTTAGTATTTTTATGCTGCCTGTTTAAATACAAGCCATTTCAATAATTTTCGCCAGTGCCTAAACACTGTTTTACATTATAATAGCATAGCATAGCCCAAAGGTTGACCGGGAGATTATGCTTCTGAGCGTTACGACCGCCTTTTGTCACTTTGTGCAATAAGGAATAAGCAAATAATAGTAGTTTATGAAACTGTTGCATAATGAGGGGTGTAAATACCCCATTATGCAACATAAGGCTCGGTTTTTTAATAGTATCACACGAGTGTTTTAATACCTAGTTATGTGCAGTTTCATACACCACTTTATCTACTCTCATACATTGATGTTGAACCTACTAAATAAAAGATCAAAGTTAAAAGAGTAAGAAATAATTTATTAATTATATTTGGATATATCGACTTCGTTATATATGCTTAATGTACTCTTTAACATTGAGTATTTAGACCATAATGAGGAACACTTGAACTTGTCAGACAATTCCTGAAAATAGGTCATTAGCACGTTTTCCGAAAACGAAGTAGTCTTTTTTTTGCATTTTCCATTCCATAAAGTCTTCATAGCATTTATCATATAATTTTCTCGACTTTGCTGGTAATAGATTATTAGTCATTTCCGTCGCCGCATTTAAAATATCGGGCGGAGTGAAATTTTCTTCACAATCACTGCTATCGGACATTTTTAAGCAAAAATAACAATATTTCCACGAAATTCAGTACAACAAAACGTATGAATGACGCCAAAACCCAGCATGTCACCGCGCATGCGCTAAAGTGGGCGCTGCCACAGACAAGTAAAACTGTATCGTAATGAAAAAAAAATAATATTTTATAACATTATTTTGTTTGAGAAAAAGTGTTATATAATGATTCTATTTTTAAATTTCGGTATTGTGTTTATAAAGTATGTCAATATAAATTCGTTTTGAAGTTTGTAATTCGAATTTTACGATATGAGAGTAGATAAATAATATTATTTACTTTTTGTAGAAAGTATAGCATTTCGGGGCAGGCATGCACAATATTAAAAATATTAAAATTTAGGGTAGTGCTATAACAGTTACAACAACCCCCCCTCCCCCCGCCGCCCCCTCCACTCGAAACTTCGAATCTCTTGTTCTTTTAAATCAGAATTTTTATTTTCAACCAACGACTTTCGGGCCTTTCTCAATGAAAATAATTTGCTATCACAAAATCCCGTTCCGCAGATGCGATCTCTGCAACAAGAAGTTCACAAAAGCTCACCACCTGAAGTACCACAACAAAGTTCACCACAAGGAGCTTTACATCCAGCAGCAGATGGAGCTTGAGGCGAAGAAGATGCGGCAGCAGATGAACGTAACTGGACTATCGGGAGTTCTCTCCGGACAGATCGTGGACGGCACTCTGCAATTAGTACACACGCCATCTGAAGGTACTGCTACCAGCCCCTTTAGTATCCACTGCTGGACACGGGCCTCCTCGTGCACATTATCTTGTACATGAGGGATGTTTGGCTATAAAACGCAACGCTCTCCAAATAGCGTTAGCGAGTTCATTCTTTTAGAGATGGTGTAGTTTCCCAGGGTTTGTGGTAGCGGCTTAATCCCTTAGTCGCCTTTTACGACACGCACGGGAAGAGATGGTGATTTTCTAAAGCCCGCCCACACGACACGGACCGTCCGAAGGCATAGTACCTGTAACTGGTCCATGCGCCGTCTGAAGGTATAGTAACGTGTTATGTCGGCTTTGATTATTATAAAAGTTGTGTATTACACTTTTTGTGATTTAATAATGATAGTTTATTACACTTCGAATTATATTACGATAGTTTATATTACAAAGTGCGTATTGTTTGTTATAAATGATTAAATAAAAGCATGCCTTGGCTACGCCTATGTGCGGGCCATAGATATTGTCAGCAACCTGTAAAAATGGTGGTGATCACAATAGATCAGCTATGGTCACAGCCAAATGAGGCTGTACTGACTCGCAGAGCCCCTAACCCTCAGTAATAATAATAGACCTTAGATAGACAATGCAAGTTCATGAAATTCTATGGAAACCAAGCGTGTTACATCACAAGTAAATTTTACTGATGGGAAACCACGGCTGAAACGAAACATATTCCTTGACCCGGTTTACCACTTTTGTAAAAACTGGTAACATTGATTCTACTTGATATATTGATTGATTCAAGTAACGAGCTTCAACACAGCTATGCGTGCGATGGCGTTCTCCAAATATGGTCCAATGTCTTTGTTATATCTGTTTTTCAACCAGTTCAATGAAGTTAATATATCCCCTACTTATATAATCGATTTTTTGACACTTTCAAGGCCATAAAAAACAATTTCGTTAGTCTCAATGCAGGATTAAAGTGTATAAAAAATGATCAATGGATCTTTGCATTGGATTTAAGTGGACACGAGGAATAAAGTTAATAATATAATTTCAGACGGTGAGCAAGATGCGCAGATGCATGTGGTGGAAGCGCGGGAAGACGAGGAAGGGAAGGAAACTGACCGCGCTGTCGCCGGCATGCAGGCGGTATGTAACATGAACACACGTATTTCCAATATTTATGTTTTCCATACTAAAGAAACTAAAAGTCATTCTACCCTCTGTACTAGTTACACACTGTATGACAGGTATCATTTCCCATCCCTCGAAATAAACCAGCGAATTTGTGCAGTGTGTAGTATGTGTACGTATCAAAATATTGAAAACTAAATAAATTTTAGAATTATTGCAATTTTTATATAATCAGATTACCAAAATCTACCTTGTATTTTTTTCTTTTTTTCGTTAAATAGTAATAGTATCTGTTGTTATAATTCAATTTTTAATTTTTTGCATCTATTAATTAACACATTACAATTGTTAGGTATAGTAATTAAATTGTACAAACAGATTAAACTGATGCAGCTAGGTAAGTTATATATGCTATGAATACTTAACAATATCTATACTAACTTAACAATTAACAATACTTAACTACTATACATTTATTAGCAGAATATCCTACATAATCACATTGCCCTAAAAGCAAAATGACCTAATAACAATAACACAGATTAGCAGAAAAAAATTAAGAAAAATCTCTTGTTGAAAAATCCTGAATTATTTTACGAACTAAATGAGATGTTTTGAAAAGAGATAAATTTTGTCGCCAAAATACCGTAACACTTGAAACACGTCGGCTAATCAAAATATGTATATATAACCGTTCTAGCGAAAAATAAAATTGTATTACGAAATAAATCAATGTAAAATTTTGTTGTTCCATCTAAAACGTTCGTAGCGCTCATTACACAGAATCGTGTTCGGTGGTTGCAATGAGTGTATTTGTTTTGCGTAAGTGCGCGAAAGATTAAAGATATAATAGAAATAAATAATAATAGATTTTGACTTATCAACTTACTCTCGCCATGCACGGATATAAATATTATAAATTGTCAAAAATTGAGAGATTTGGAAGACTTTCAATGGCCTTTCAAAATTGAAGGCGCCTAGACGATCAATTATATCGTGCAATTATACGGATTGCTTAATATTTTCGATTGTTTAGGGAGTGTATTAAAACTCGTTTTGAAACAAGGCACCATTTAATAATATTGTGCAATGACATTATTTTACAATTTTATTGTAGGTCTAGGGGCCTCCTCACAGAACACATACAAGATGTTTTCTGTCATACTCACAAACCAATAGTACCCGCGAATTCGTGCGCGTGGACCTTAGGGTCTGTGTCTTCTTCTTTTCAGCCCTTGGACGTCCACTGCTGGACATAGGCCTCCCCCATTGTCCGCCATTTAGACCTGTCGGCAGCGACCTGCATCCAGCGGGTGCCCGCAACCTTTATGAGGTCGTCTGTCCATCTAGCAGATGGACGTCCTCGGCTTCGTCCGCCGGTACGTGGTCTCCATTCGAGAACCCTTCTGCCCCATCGGCCATCGGTTCTTCGAGCTATGTGCCCTGCCCACTGCCACTTCAGCTTGCTAACCCGAGAGGCTATGTCGGTGACTTTAGTTCGTCTACGGATCTCCTCATTCCTGATTCGATCACGTAGGGAAACCCCGAGCATAGCCCTCTCCATAGCTCGCTGTGCGACAGTGAGCTTATTTATAAGGCCCATAGTCAGAGACCACGTCTCGGTGCCGTAGGTCATCACTGGCAACACACACTGGTCGAAGACCTTCGTCTTCAAGCACTGAGGTATTTTGGACGAGAAGACGCTGCGTAGCTTCCCGAACGCTGCCCAGCCGAGTTGGATTCGTCGATTGACCTCTTTCTCGAAGTTGGACCTACCTAGTTGGACCGTTTGGCCTAGGTAGACGTACTCGTCAACAACTTCGAGAATCGAGCTCCCAACTGAAACTGGGGTGGGCACGACATGGACATTCGACATGATTTTCGTCTTGTCCATGTTCATTTTAAGGCCCACCTGTTGGGAAACTCGATTGAGGTCTCCGAGCATTGTGCTAAGATCCTCCAGCGATTCTGCCATGACCACGATATCGTCGGCAAATCGAAGGTGAGTGATGCATTCGCCATCGACGTTGATGCCGAGTCCTTTCCATTCCAGGAGCTTGAAAGGGTCTGTGGTTAACTTTATTCCCGTGGGAACTACGTAACAGCGCTGAATAAAAGTACCCTATATTAACTATATTAACCCTGTACATAAGCTATAACTACTAGCCAAGTTTCACTGAAATTCATCCAGTGGTTTTTGCGTGATGCGCGTTCAGACAGAAAGACAGCCAGACAGACAGACGAACATTCTAAAAGTGGTTGTTTTGATTTCTGTATCGTTCGTAGAGAACACTGCAACAATTTAAAAATAAAACTATTTTTTTTTCACAAGGCTTTGTTACGATTTTATTATATGTATAGATATAGATTTATAGATTATAATAACAACATTTTCGTTCACAGGTCGTGCTACACGAAGAATTTACAATCGAGGATGAAGATGATAAGGATCAGTAAATATTAGCGTAATCCTCATTTATAATAATTCATGTATATGTAAAGCATCTTGTAAACGTTCGAATAATTTGTCAAACTTTACGCGGTTCAAAGTATACACATTTGACCAACAAACGTACAACGGGCAAACGTACAATCAAAATAACAAACAGCCCCATTTTTAAAATTATTCTCATCGTGTATTGAGATTTGAGAGTGACTGCATGTTTTGCAGTCAAAAGTGTTTGCAGTCAACGTTGCAGTGTTTGTCAAATAAGACAATGTTTTCCAAAACATGCGAAATTCGCTCTTAATAATCTAATTTGATTAATACCGCGTCTCTTTCATTACTATTAAGATATAAAAAGATACACCGTAATGTAATTGTCTAATTACGGTTAATTATATACCTTCAATCAAAATTTGTCCAAATCAAACATCAAATATGTATGTAATTTTGTTTGACAAAACATTATACAAAGACGCACACTATCAAACCGTTTGTGAATCACATACAATTTATCAAATTATTAGAACGTTTAAGCGCCCTGTATATGTTATTTATTATACTTAAATTTTGTTAAATGGCGACTCTTTAGTATTTCGACTTTGTCTAGATTTCTTTATTTTAAATTGTCCAAAAAAAAATTATAATAAATTTTATTTCATTAGTTAATTTTCATTTGAGACGTCTTCAAAATGCACTTCATTATAGTATTATTGACATTTTTAAAATCTATCAGGTATTTTTTATCAGAAATATGTAGGTAACTATTATCAAATAAATGTTTAATAAATTATTTTTTTCTTAAAATTATCAGCAAGCAACTGCGACGTGCGCGGCCGCAGCAGTTGCAGTTGTTAATGAACATGAAGTGTGAATGAATGAACATGAACATGAAGAACATGAACATGAAGAACATGAACATTACATTATGTCAAAAAAAAGTAATGCTTTATATTCAGCAAATATGTGTGAAAAATTTAGCAAGGACAATATTTCTTTGCCCAAAAAAGGCAAAGTTAAAAAAAATGTTCAAAATATATTGACCTACTAAAGAGTCTCATTAATAGCTTAGTTACATTTCGTTAATCATTGGATGTCTGATAATAAATTATGATGCTACTAATAGTTATGATTATTCGACACAGCGTTATAATTAGAAGGCTTTCGGTTCGTTTGTATCGAGGTTACCAAAGTCCCCCAACTAACCAATGTGCTCTGATCCTATACCAAAAAAGTCCAAGGGTCTTTCTCACCACCTGATGCTTTATCAGAAGCCAGAAGAAAGTCAGTTATGCTTTATCAGAAAGACAGTATCAGTTAGATTTAATTGGCAGATAATTTATCTATCAGAGTGTTAACATTGACTATAACAGGATGTGGTGAGCCTTCTGATAAAGTACCAGGATAAAGTAATATAAAACAACTAAACCTGATAAAGTAACTGTTAATAATCTGGTAGATAAATTATCTGCCAGTTAAGTCAGACTTTCTAATACTAATTCCATAGTAGTCCAAGAGCTGATGACGAATTTGGGGAAGGTATTTTAAGCAATTTGAAATTATAAAAAACAGTATAATATCAATGTTAGTGAATCTGGAATCGAGAGTCTGGAAGGGCGTTTGCGGTTATTTCGCTACTGCGCAGCTTCGAATTAGCAAAAAATTAATTAAAATAATTATCCTTGAGGCACCTTGGAATTATTTTATTTTTTTATTTCAGTATTTATAGAGTCCAGAAATAAAAATCCCTGATTATTTGGACGGTTTTGAAGTATGACCCCGACTGCCCCCAATTTATTTTATTAATATACGCAAAAAATATACTTTAGGCACTCTGAAATTTTTATAGCAAATTTATTAATTAATATTCAAAATATGTGTAAAAATCCAGACGAATACGACAGTTTTAAATAATTACCTGACACGAACATAGATTTTAAATGAGTGCGACAAAAAAGTCTTATGCGTAGACATAGGTACGAGAGAGAAAGTTTATCGACACTTGCTGGCAGCTGCTGGGGCCTTGGCTTGCCGGGCTGTGATTGGTTCCTGAAAGATAACGTGACTAGAGTTCAGCATGTAGCTCGGGCTATTTACAGAGCATTTTGTAGCACTAATATGTATTATAGATGTGTATGAAAAATTTTGACAACTCTTGTTCTAGTTTTGAGATTAATTGTAAAGGATCCTCAATACTTTTGTGTTTAATTGTTAATTTTTCGTTCTTTTTCTCATATTTCGTAGTGATTACTTTCACAACTTTCTTCCATTCGTAATATGTTATTGTTTTATCATTAGAAAATTCTTGCTAGTTAGGTTTGTTGTTTTCACAAATCTTACAAATTCTTTGAAGGCATTCAGGTTTTCTGACATCACACCATGAATTGCACATAGACACGTCTCTCGATTCACTGGTTTTGGAAATAATGCCCAAAACGGGCGATTTTTGCAGAAGATACAATAACTTACGTTGATATTTTTTTCAAGCTTATATCTTCTGTGCAAATCCTTCAACGGTGCGGTTAAATATCGCTTTTGTTGTCTTATTTTATTTCGTGTGATGAACTCCTTTTTACCTGCACAAATAGCGCTATTGGAATCTTCATAGAAACAAGTTACAACTTGTTGGACCAAATGACTATGTATTGTATTATTCACTTTGCGTTGAAAATATAATCCTTATTTCTGTTACAAGCCGTAATTCGTCATAAAACAAATGCAATCATACTTACTCAGAAATCTTGAATTATGGCGATGATGTTCTTCAATGACAATACACAAAAAGCACTTTTAAAAAAATTAAGTAACTTAAGAACTGAGGCTCAAGAAGGAACATTGCGGGTGAGAAAGCGCGGGGGGAGGCAGAACATTCGTGTTCCAGGAAATCGCGAATTAAATATTTTACACATGAATGACTGTTTTCGTATAATCGTATATTTATGTATAATTTGTGTGTTGCCAGTCTGTTTTAATGTTGCCGTATATAATATACTATTTTTAAACATTCGCTAACTTTGACATGCAGTAAATCGAGAGATCGCAATCTAAAATCGGTATTTATTTATTTGAACTTAATTACACAGACCAAAATGTACAAAAGGCGGACTTAATGCCTTATGGCATTCTCGACCAGTCAACCTTCTGGTAAACAGAATTAAGAGGGGTGCGTTGTAAAGATGGTGTTATACTTGTAAGTACTCTTCATTAAAATATCGGTATATCGGTAAACGAGCTAGCCAAATAATCGGTAGTCAAAATCGGTAACATTTGCAACACTATCTTGTAGCAATTAAACAACTTTGAGTCAACTCCCCAACAACAACTCCCCGTGAGTCACCCCGTGACCACGTCCACTGCAAAGTGTTCGAAACGTCGGGATATAAATAATGTTAAATATACGCGATTTAAACCGTTCAAAGTTGTTTAATTGCTATGTATAGTAATCGCGAAAACCTAAGAAAATATTACTGTATCATGTATCTGTAAACTGAATCAAGACCTCAATGGTTAACTTAAAATGTTATACATATTAATTATTTAACGATAATACTGTTATGCTTAGTCTGTAGCAAATAAAGAATATCATGGATTTTAACTGCCATTTTATTTATTGAGTTTTATAGTATTTTCGTTGAGGTCCTCAATCTTCGTCAAGACGGCACTACAAGAATATTTTTTTGCAAATATACACGTCAAAACAAGGTTACAATCAAATTATTTTTTTGTAGTTCCCAATTGATGATTTTCTAACGTAGGAAAACTTCAACGAAACTACTGGGACTACACGCAGCATATACATGTTATCGCGTTCCGTTTTTTGAATAAGATTGTATGTAATAAGCTAATAAGTTGTAAAGGGGTATGTTCAGGGTATGGAGAGCCACTACTAGGAAGTTTACATTCAATACAATAAATAAATCATGTTTGAATCATTCGGGCAGGCCCACACATATCAATAGCCATTTGATATCACAAAAACTACTAATACCCGTTAGTTTTTGAGTACTAAAGGGTCCTCAATAATTTGTTAGAAATTTCGAAATTCTGATTCAATAGGTCAAACTAAGTTTTTAAAACCGGCTAATGTACAATACGATAGAAAACAACACAAATTCGAATTTTGAAAATGGAACCCTGCTTGTTAATCACCATTAAATTTTCAAAACTGTCATTTGTTTTTTATTCGTGGCGGCAATTTGAAAATGAATTTAACAAGTGAACATTTTCGTTCAATGATTTTTTATGACTCATTGTGGTCTAAACCAGAAACAAAGCTATGAAAGACAAGTTAGCATGTAGTGATGAAGCCCTATCCACTATTTATAACTGGTTCAGTGAATTTAAACATAGTGGTCCCCACCTCAGTGACGACGAGAGAAGCCCGTCCTGCAATGGCGGTGACGGAAAAAACATCAAAACTGTGTGACTCGTGATTAAAGCAGACAAACAAACGACATATGAGCAGATAGCAGACAGCGCATCATTAGATATTGGTATGAATCAAGTTCAAACTATTTTACACGATCACCTACGGCTGAGGAAGCTTTGTGCTAGATGGATTCCTCACAATTTGAGCGAAGCTCAAAAACACTGCTGTATAGAATGGTGTCTCCAAATGCTTGAAAAATTCGACAATGATCAATCAAATGCTGTTTTTGACAGGTGATGGAAGCATGATCTACTGCTATGAGCCTGAAACTAAGACAATTTCGTTATTACCTGAAAAGTCAAAACCGTTTTCCTTACACGTGTACAGAAACACCATACCTATTACTTCCTTTAAAATTTTATTTCACTGTTCACACAGATTCACTGTTTACACACAGTGTATTCCGATAATAGCAAGAACTCTGTAGCAGCAGGCAAGCACTTAGATGAAGTACAAACGTTTTATAAAATGAATCAAAATCTAATGATCGATGAGTTTAATGAAATAAATACAACGCTCATACCGGAAGTCATTTTGGGGGTATTTTTGAAGCAGATATAAAGTCCGCAAAATATCACTTGAAACATGTGATGGGGTGTCCCCATCACTCTCGTTTGAAGAGTTATGTACTCTTTTTGGACGTATCGAAGCTATTCTCAACTCTCGTCCGCTCTGCACCCGAGTGAGTTTGACGTTCTCACTCCAGGCCATTTTCCATTGGTCACTGCTCCTAGTTACGATTTGTCTGATGAGCCTTTATATCAACTTTCTCGCTGGCAATGTATTCAACAAGCGACCATACATTTTTGGCAACGCTGGAAACACGAGTTCCTGCACACGTTGCAACAGCGACAAAAATGGTTGTCTGATGTGCCTAGTATAAAGGTTAATGATTTAGTCATAATTCATTCAGCATTCCGTGTCAACAATGGACTCTATGTCGGGTTGAGCAGGTTCACCCTGGACCAGACGGTCGGGTGCGCGTTGTCACTTTGCGTACACGCAACTATCTTTTACAACGCCCCGTATCTAAACTCGGTCCTCTTCCTAAACAAGACGATTAGAGTTTTTATTACATTCGTGCATCAAATTTTTATTCTAGAAAGTCTGGACTGACGGCAATGTAACGTCGTCTCGGCAGGCATTTTTAGACGGCCTGACCACGGGCTTAAAAAATCCCACTGGCGAAGGGAAACGACTAATCACAAGCCACATAGGTAGGGAAGGTTTCTTAAAAAATGGACTCCTTATATTTGAACCCAAGAAAGGATCAGAAGACTACCACGATAAAATGAATGCCGAATGTTTCGAGGAGTGGTTCGCCGGCATTCTACCGAAGCTCAAGCCGAATGCAGTAATTGTGATTGTTTACGATGCGCACACTAGGCGCATCTGCCTCGCGTTTCGCGAAAGCAGCCCGAGGAATATGCACTCGAGCCCAAGCAAACTTACTCACTATATATATCCACCAAAATGGTGGGTAAACACAATAACAATCTTAAGGACTTACTTACCAAAGGTGGTGTTGACCACGAACAAATATGGAACGTGTACCTACTCTAGTCCCTACTAGACGTGACCTACTTTAGTGTGATTGAATAAATACATACATTCCCAATAGATACTTGTATAGTAATCCAAGTCTCGTGTCCTTTGGTGAGCCGGTGGCAGCTATGGTTCCGCAACTCGCACACAACGGCAAATCACCTCGAGATATTACTCCAAAATAAACAAGCACAATTACAACAAACACAATTACAACCAAAACACTCGCGTGGCACAAGGATATCCGCGATCAAGTCTAATTAATCAAGCGCGTTTATAATATCAACCGTCCGAGGCAGCGATGTCAACCCAACTCCCCTCGCCGCCGAGCGCGCGCGCCATCCTAAAATCTCAACCCGCCTTCAATATTCGCGGACAAAAAATGTTGCGTCTCGAAATCTTCCCGATATGCGGGTAAGCTACAAAACGCTCGCGCCAATATCAAACAGTGATGACGCACCCTACCACTCTAAAAAGATCGAAACAACACCGAAGATGCCATGGACTAAAATCAAAATACAAGAGTGTCAAGGGCCACAGGTTAAGGGCTACAAATTGTCAAGGGATACAGGGCTTAAATACAGTGTCAATTTTTGTATGGAACCGCAAACAGAATGAAATTGACACGAGCGAAGCCACGGCGGGCCACAGCACAACGCAATAATTTAAGTCAGAGTTAATTGTAGACATTCAAATTTTACGTCATCGCAAAGCCTAACTCTTGAATTAGGGTCCGTAACTGCGCCCGTTCAACGTACTTTAAGGCGGGCCGCGTCGCAGCGCATAACATTGCCGCATAAATACGGCTGGCGAGCGATTCTACGTGTCTACGTAGTATTAGATGCAGACAGTTTTAAAAGCCCCCTCAGTTTCCCCATCAGATTTTAAATTCGCTAAGCGCCTCCGATATATACCGTGTTTAGGTACGTAGGTATCTATCTATATTAAGAAGTACACCAACTTACGTAAAAGATGCCTTATTCCAAATTCAACCTTACTTAATTACAATAAGAGCTATAGATTTTTTAGTTTTTATCGAGTTCGTAGAGTGATATTAAAAGTTGTGCCACCCTTCTAAGTAGGCACTTTTTCCTTTTTATCCTTAATGTAAAAAGAAAACGCGAAAGTTTGGGGAACGGGCGAGTTTAAATTTTTCCACCCTTAATGCGCTTATTACGAGTGAGGAAAACAAGCGGTTCTGAAAGTTCATTCAACGAAGTTTACATAAAACCCAACCTAATTTTTCTATATCTTTTTTAGCTCCTTCGATCTTTCAATAACCATATACAAAACAATAAAAATAATCTGAATTTTTATTTTTGGTTTTGCGTAAATAGGTATATTTTTTTTTATATAGAATCCGGCAGACGAGCATACAGTCCACCTGATGGTAAGTGGATACTGTCGTCCATAGACATCCGCGATACATACCAAACATCAATACAGAATCAGTACGATGGCACACCTCCAGATGCGCTGCCTACCTTTGCAGATTAAGGAATGGATTGGGAAAATGGGGAGGGATAGGATTGGATGGGAATGTGCTTTGGCATATCTCACTCACTACCAAAACACGTACGTACATTGGGGAAATACGATAAGGTAGGAAATGCAGTACATTTCAAGATAGTCTTCTGTGAGAGAGGGGTAGTCTAGTGCGCCCAACGGCTGTTGGGCGCACTAGACTCTCCCCCCTATGTCAATCAATCAGCCTATGTCTGTCCATAGGCCTCTTCCAAAGCTCGCCTCCACACACGATCTTCAGCTCTTCTCATCCAACTACCACCAACGAACTTTTTCAAGTCGTCGGTCCATAGCCGTATAGCCAGGTAAATGGCTTCCTTCCTCCGTAGGTATAGCCAGGTAAATGGCTTCCTGCCTCCATAGGTATAGCCAGGTAAATGGGTATCACTATCACCTATACATAATGATAAGTATAAGCATAACATTTGACAGACAGAAATCATTTCTAAAAAACTGAAACATGATAAATATTTGAGAGCCACAGTGCCTTCGTAGAGAAGCATCCACACAGCATTTGTCGCCGAGGCCGCGAGGGGCGGGTGGCTACATTAACATTTTTATTTTATTTACTTCTACCCACCACATTTTGGAAATTCTTATAATATCGTGAAACAGGAAAATGTATACATTCTGACATTCGAATTGAATTTACAAACACTGCGTGGTGAGTTGTAATTCTTTATGTGGGAGTAATGAGGTTTGGCAAGTCACATTTTTTTTATAGAGAAGTGGGCGGATGTGTAAGCGTTCCCACGTGATGGTAAGCGTTGCCGCCGTCCATGGACACCTGCAACACCAGGAGGCATGCGGATGCGTCGCCGACCTTGTAAAATCCTATTCACAGCTTTCTTGAAGAACCCCATATCGTAGCTTAATGAAAAGACCTCTTGAGGCAGTTCGTTCCACAGCCTACGGGTTCGCGCTATAAAATGATTTTTGGACCGAACAGTACACGACACTTCTGTATCGAGGAAATGCGGATGGACCGCACTTCTGTGACGGGAGGTGCGGTTGTAGAAACCCGAGTTGGGAATTATATTGAACAATTCTTCAGAGCACTCCCCATTGTACAGGCGGTAGAACACAGAGAGACGCAACGTCTCTCTGAATGCTGAGGGGTTCTAAACCGCCCGTGAGAGTGGGATCGTCGACAATACAAACAGCACGTTGTTGGATGGAGTCAAATGGGTATTTCGGTGTGCCGGCCCAGAGATGTGAGCAGTGGAGTACTGCTCACATCTCTGGGCCGGCACACCGATGGGGCCTCACCTGAGCTTTGTAAAGTATTAGGCGTAGGCATTAGGAATTCACATCTTAGTCGCAACATTTTTTTAAAACTCGTCCGCGCAAGGATTGAATCAAGATCTCACGTAGGTACCTATTTATTTATTTATATGCCACAAAAAACAATATATGACATTTTGTGTACTTTGTGTCTTTAAACCTCGAAAGTTTGAGGTGGCATTGCGCGTTCGTATTCAAACTAAGTAATATAAATTACGTACCAGTATATAGTCTGGCCAAAAATCATGTAGCATAACACATTTGATGGAGTGTAGGTTATGTATATATGTATATTTTAAAATAGTGTTTGTAATATCAAAAGGAATAAAAATAATGATCCAAAATAAAAAAAAAACTCGAATATAGTCGTCCCTTTTGGCACGTCTTATTTTCATTAGGTCGAAAACACGTCAATGTACTTGAAACCATTCCATTTCCTGTCATATCGTCGCTCTTCTGACTAACTGACGTAACTGACATTTTTGGCGAAATTCGTTTATTAACACCTCCTTAAAGTATTTCAAAGCCCGATCGATCTATCTAATTGTTGTGTCGATATCTGCTACCGTTGCTTAGAAAACATTAAAAATATATTAGACGTATCTGCGTATCTGAGGAAAAGGAATTACACTAATAGGCGTATTTCATTTACGACTATTAGTAAAATTTTCAAACTGTAGGATTTTGTATTGTAACTTGTCGTAAGTGAAATATGTCTCTTAGTGAGAACCAAAATATTACACGTATACATATTTTTTAAATTATTTTCGCACTTAGGTACGTCGTAGTATGGACTCGGTGAAGATGACAATTTAAACCTAATGGGTTAAGAGATAGAATTTATCATGTGCAGTAATCTTGGGGCAGTGGGGGGGGGGGGGGGGGGGGTTGTGCATCGTAGATCTCGCTTGACGCTACTTTAAAATCAGTGACCGACCGGCCGGCGCGAAAAGATATACCCTATACGGCGGGCGAGCGACGGTACGTGACAAAATAGTAACTTTTGCGTGTTGGGACTTGTCATTCGTGCGTTAGTGAGTACGTACTGTAATGTTTTTTCTTTGTTTCTATACCTTGTTTAACCCGTTGACACCCAGATATGATATGGCATATAATAGGTCTGAATGTATGTATGTACCATGTACCTCTATTTTGTCTACAGACTTCTCCTTACCATCCAGCTTGTCTGGAAGAGATCGCTTTAGCCGCTGGTTGTACTTCTAATTAACTTGTACTTTGTATCTCTCTATATGTTTTTGGTGAAAAAGGAAGTGTATATCTTATTATCTTATTAGTATCTAGCTGTTGCTTTGTGTGTTATAATTGATGGCATGGAATTGCAGTCATTTATTTTTTGCTTCAGGTTTATGATAATAGACCAAAACCCCGATGTTATAGTAAAGTGGCGAGATGGTACTCAAAATTGCGTATCAATCAAAGAATTAAAAAGTGTCATCAAAGGAGACAATATTAATCGCTTAGGTACTCAGGTAAAAATGTACTTCAAAAAAAGGTGGTATTTTGGAACAGTGATAATGACTGACCACAATAGTCAAGAAACCCCAGAAAAAATAGAAAACAGCAACACGGAGTTTTCATCAGATGACGAACTTCTATTAAATGTAGTTAAGCGACAGAATAGAATATTGCTTGATGTAGAGGATGACCCTTTTAGTAATTTCGACATTGAAGAGCCAAATGATCCAGATTTTGTTTTACCGTCAATAAGACCCAGAACGAATTCCATATCAAGCGACGCAACTATTTGTATTGAAGGCATGAATATGTGTCAAGATGTCGAAATCACACTCTCCCAACTAGCTATCCAGTCAACACTTCCACAATCTTCCACAATTCTAG
Organism: Sesia apiformis; assembly: GCA_914767545.1. Taxonomy (NCBI): domain Eukaryota; kingdom Metazoa; phylum Arthropoda; class Insecta; order Lepidoptera; family Sesiidae; genus Sesia; species Sesia apiformis. Next base: position 5,175,326 of record OU611970.1, on the reverse strand, counting down.
AAACAGAAAGCAATGACCGTCGTGAACAATCTTGTGAAGTAATTGGATGCACCGGGGTAGTTTTTAGTACTTGCGTTAGATGCCTGATTTTACAATGTTGGGATCACTTTTTAAATGATGTTTCATGTAAAGATCATGGTCGACACCAACTGCAATCTCCAAGTATATTGGTAGTTAACGACTATGATGAAAGTTCACATAAGATGGTTCCGGAATCTTTTGAAATAGAAGGCGCTTCTAAAGAAGTAACAAGTGAAAAGAAAAAAAGGTTTGATAAGAAGAAACTTAATAAACTCATGAAAGATCTTGGAAAAGAGTATATGACACAAGTTGAAAAAAAAACAGTGCCTGAACGGAAACTGGGCTCTTTGTGTAATATTGAACAGTGCAAGAAACAAAATCGCGAGTGTCACAAGTTCACTGAAGAATCTCGTCAGAATATATTTGACAATTTTTGGGTCCAAGGCAACCTGTATAGTCAGCGTGAATTTATAGCTAGACATGTTGAAAAAATGACAACTAAACGTAAGACTGTGGGATCAGAATCGAGAAGACAAAGAACATTCAAATATTTTTTGACACTGGGTGGAGTTCAGTTGAATGTGTGTCGCTATTTTTTCCTACATACGTTAAGTATTAGTGAACGTACACTTAGAACTGCAGTAAAAAAACTCACAGACATCGGAATTGTCGAAAAAGATAAACGTGGAGGCCGTCCTCAGAAACGTCAAGAAATTGACGAAATAGCTCGCAATTTGGTTGAGAAGCATATAGAGCGATTTCCAAAGGTTGAGTCTCACTACTGCCGCGAAAGTAGCTCTCGTGAATACCTGCACTCAGATTTGACAATAAAAAAAATGTACGATATGTTCTTGAAAGATTTGGAGGATATTTCAGTAAAGCCTAGCTTTTCTACATACCGCAGAGTCTTTAAATCAAAAAAATTGTCTTTTCATCGTCCTAAAAAGGATCAATGTAGTTTATGCTTAACGTATCGTGAAAGCAAGGAAAATATAAAATCTGAACTTTTGGAAAAATATGGAAAACATCAGGAAGAAAAGAAACTATTTCGCGACAAAAGAGCAGAGTGCAAAGAAGAATCAAAAAGAAATCCGTTAACTGTGCAATGTGCTACTTTTGATCTTCAGCAAGTTATCAATTTACCGATCAGTAACGAAAGCGCAGTTTTCTATAAGAGACGTCTGTCAGCTTATAATTTCACAGTTTATGACATGACTACAGGAAATTGTTACTGCTTTACATGGCATGAGGGACAGAGCAAAAGAGGATCCTCAGAAATTTCCACAGCTTTATATATGTTTTTAAAGAGGAGTGACGATAGAGGATTAAAACGAATTTATTTGTTCGCCGATGGTTGCAGTGGACAAAACCGCAATTCAATTGTGGCATCGACTCTGATGTACGTTATCAACAATAATTCTACAAAATATATTGAGGAAATTATCTTACGTTTTTCCGTGCCAAGTCATGGTCAAAGTGAAGGGGATTCTGCCCACAGTGCCATTAGTTATGCCATAAAGAAATGTGGAGATATTTATGTGCCGTCTCAACTTATCCCCATATTTAAACTAGCACGAAGGAACAAACCATACCATGTTATTGCTCTCGGCTACTCAGATTTTCTAAATTTTAAAAAACTATCCACTGATTTACGGTTTCTCTCAATGCGAGAAGATGACAATGGATTAAAAGTTAACTGGACAGAGATGACCGAATTTGCAGTCTTTAAAACTAAACCTACGACACTTTTCTTTAGGACAAGCCACGCTGAGAAAACATACCGGTCATTAACATTGAAAAATCAGGTTTCTTCTGCTCTGCAGTCTGAAATCAATCCTCTCAATAAGACATGTCCCAAAATCTCGAAAGAAAAGTATGAAGACCTAATCTCATTAACAACTGGCGATACACCAATAATTAGATTAGATGAACATGTGGACTTTTACAAGTTACTTCCACATTGATTCCATGTTGATTCATTTTACTCAATAAATTCATTAGCAAAATGATTGAACAATGTGAGAAGGGAAGGAACACTAACTTTACTAAGTTAGTGCCACTTTTATTGATTTTTTATGTTTTTGTTGATTTTTGGAAAAAAATAATAAGATAATAATAATACTTTTTTAGGTGGTCGTCAAATTCGTAACCAGTAAAATTAGTTACTCATCTAGTTTCGGGACTAGTCTCATTCCTTGGTCGTCTGCATCCAGACTTGTCTAAAGTTTTTACAGTCACCAATATCTTTTTTACATTACTTATAATTTTGAGTAAACCTTCACGTGCTTGGGAAATTAAAAAATAAACTTAAACGCGATATTAAATTCTTTGAAAATCTTGTTGTTCACTTGCTACTTATTTTCATTAATTATGAGGGTCCGTTGCAGTCGCTACAACATAATTATAAAATATCGCATGTGCATAAAGAGCACAATTTGACTTTTTTGATTAACTGTAGGTACGAATAACGTGTTTGTCGAATGCCAAATTAGATGACCAACAAATTAGACGTGTCCCGAAATTAGACGAGTAACAAATTTGACGACCAACTAATAAAGAAATAATACAACTAAATAATAAACAAGATTTCTAATTTCCTAATTAGGTGCCTACGTATTCACCTTTAGTCCTTTATAATTAATTGTCTTACCTTTTTAAAACCTATTCAATTAATTTGTTTATTGTACTTGTATTCAAATAATATCACTTGTAATAGAAAGTTGTTTCTTGCAGAAGGCAAGAAGGCAAGAAGGCAAAAGGCTGTGTTGAGAACTTTAATGATTGTATTTTTTTTTTAATTTTAAGATATTGTTCTTAAGTATTATATGACAAAGCATACTTTAGAGAATAACATTAAGAAGATCTCAATTCAATTGCATTCCAATTGCTCTAAATGTTTGAGACTGATATTTTTAAATTTATGACGTTATTGCTAAGGATGTCACAGTAAACGCACGTTGATTTTCAAACTAATGTATTTTATTTACTTAATTTTATAAAAAAAGTAATAGTCGTATCTGTTAGTAAAAGTCGTACAATAAGAAAACAAAGTTCTTACAGAGTGGCGTATCTGTTTTAAACATAAATAAATAAATATTTCCGAAATATTAAATGCATATTTTTAGAAAGATATTGACCTGTAGAATATAATTGTCTATTTTATTTTTCAATATAATTTTATTTAAGAGCAGTACATTAGATCGCGTTCAGCGCAAAACCGAAAAAAGCTTGCCCTGTAAAATTTACTAAATGTTAGTTACGTCAGTTAGTCAGAAGAGCGACGATATAACTGTTTTTAAAATATACTTAAATACATTGCTGCTGATTACGTCTTCGATCTTCTGGCCGTCCGTATAAGTACAGCTATGAAAACTTTCTTATTGTTGCTACACAATTGGGTGCAAGCTTCAACTGTTTTTATTTAACATACATATAAATGGAGTTGCGGACAAGCGACTAGTCTTTTCTTTTATATCCAGATTTTTTTTTTAATAACTTCATAATAAAACGGTAGAAAATGGGACATTTATTTACATTTGTAGGTAGGTATATCGTGGTATACGTAGTAGGTACACGTACATAAATAAATTATAGCATTGGCTAAGTAAGCTTTCCCTCGATTACAAACTTTTGGGCACTAGTCCAGGGTAGTTTTGATTTAGTATGTTATACTTACCGGGGTCCTGTTTAAAAATCCAAGTTCTCAACGTCGGCAGACAACCGCGGGCACTGCCACCTCGGACGAAATGACGAAATTTTCGACGATGTTTCGGTTTTTGCGAAGTATCTCTTACAGTGCGTTTGGTAGAAAAAAATCATACTTTCATAAATTAAACCAGGGTAAATTTCCAGTTGGCGCTGTCTAACCGCCTATTGATTAATTGATTGATTAATGAGCAGTAACAGAGTTTATATTTGTTCTAATGCTCAATTGACGAATACTTAAGTAAAAACTTACTTTAATAATTGGGAAATTTAATGTTGTATGTTCATTTGGTCAACGAAACTTCTGGAATGGCTGAATTATTTTTATTGGCAAACATATAACCGATGTGTTGACACGACCGATTAGTCCAGTTGATAGCTGCCCTGCACAGCCCCTGCCTGCTGTCCTGGGTTTGATTTCCTGTCGGACATTTGTTTAAAGACACGAGTTTGTTCGGGTCTGTGTGATGGGCTCGTCTTTGTACCAGTCTCCTCAGTGTGGGTCATCGAGTGTGGTATCAGTTATGTATTTATTCACATTACTTTTTAGGCTTTTAGCACTGTTGGAGTCTATTATACGAACGCATCCTGTGAGATTTTTAAACACAATTAGAATATCCAACCCTATACTAATTGAATCAAGGACCGCAATCATGACCCCACTGACACATAGCCTAAGTATGTTTGTATATTCAATTAAATAAACCCCAGGCCTCCGGCGAAACAAATGCTCTGTAAAGAAAAACAAACAAACGCTACTTTATTTGTTTGAAAAGCACAGATGTGACTCGTTAAAGCACGTCATGATTCTCTTTTTAAATTAATCACTACATTACATGTAAAACTATCCAAGGACTTTATGTGGGGAACTCTAGTAGTGAAGTTCAGTTTTGTTTGATTATTGCAAAAATTGTGTAGGTATCATAGGCGTTTTTTGGTTTAATAGTGATAGTTTATTGAACTTAAAAGTGTTTTTCGTGCGTGGTATTTGTGATAATGATACTGGAATAAAAGCGTGGGACTGCGTTTTTTGTGTGCTTCCAAGGAGTCCTCTTCGGTCCTAGTAAACCCACTATCGCTTTACTGAGCGACTCCTGACCTACTCCGACGAAACTAGACATTGATAGGATACGTTTTAGATTTTGAATTTGTTTATTACGAGGAAAACTTGACACTTGCAGAAAGTGCTAATTGCACCATTGCCTTTTATGAAGAAAAAAAAACATCCAAAAAATGTTGGTGATGATATATTAGGTAGTCGGATAAGTTCGCGGCCTTTTATAGTAAAAATAATAAAGACTTATTTTGTATTACATAAAGATTTATAGAACGCAATAGTGTCCATTTAATTCAACTATCTTTCGCCATTTTTTTGGCAGAGACATTATCCCATAGCTATAATTTTTAGGGTGTGTGAGCGAAAAAATGATTTAGAGTTTATACGGGCTTCTCTTGAATGTAATTTTGTAAAGAGCGGAATAAATGGTAATCCGAAGGTGCTAAGTCTGGACTGTATGGAGGATGCATTACAACTACCCAGCAGAGGTCCATAAATTTTTGGTTAGTCATCAAAGATGTATGCGATCGAGCATTGTCGTGATGGAAAACTACACCTTTTCTATTCATTAATTCTGGACGTTTTTCTTCAAGTGCTTGCTTCAATTTTACTAATTACTGACAGTAGACATCAGAATTAATCGTTTGCCCATGTGGCAAAAACTCTTAATACACAATGCCTTTCCAGTCCCACCATACACATAATATGACTGTACTGAGTGAGGCCTGGCTTTGGTACTGTGATGGCTCACCCCGCTTAGACCAAGGCCGCTTTCGAACATTCTTATCGTAGGTGATCCACTTCTCATCGCCGGTTTCCAATCTCTTCAGAAATGGATCGATTTAATTTCGATTTAGCAACATCTCGCATATGGAAATTCTATTCACCAAGTTTCTGTCATTTAAATCATGCGATACCCAAACATCTTTTACAAAATTCTGTTAATGCTGTTCCGCTCTTCCCCAATTTGATGACTGCTCATGTGACGATCTGCTTCAATTTTTTCAATGATAACATCAACATTTAGGTACCTTAATAGGACGACTACAGCGAGGAACATTATTCACATCAAAATTACCAGACCTAAATCGACTGAACCATTTTTTTGCAATAGTTTTAGATCAATCATCTTTTCCTTAAACACCACAAATCTCTTTTAGAGCACTAAAAGCATTCTTACCAAATTTCATAGAAAAGATAAAACCTTTAACTTGTAATTTCAATTTGCCACCATTACATAAAAGTAAGCTGTCAAACGGTATATCACTTTCCCGCCAGTGATCAGTGTTGCCAGAAATATAGCACGCTAACGTCAAACGTGAAAAAAGACCGCGAACTTTTCCAACTACGAGTACATAAATTATTATTATTATATTAGTACCTATTATTATATTATATCACACCTGCATTTTTAGTGGGTTTATTGCTTTTAATTTTTCAAAATTCTACGTTTGATTAGCGAACATTTTCACTTAAGAATGAGACTATAATGTTACGGTTGCATTTTCCTCCTTATTCACTATCAATAAGGAAACGCTAAATTTGGAAACTGCATAACGAATTTTGATGACGTTTTGATTGTTTTGCAGTATTTTGGAAGATTTTACTCATTGTTTGTAATAATTGGTTTAGAAATTTTGAAAAGCAGAAGGATCATGTTTTAATGTTCGTTTTTGTCATTTTTATAAGTAGGTATACGAGTATATGCGTTACATTGTTATAGGGTAGATTCTGTAGACCTTTCACACTTCTGGTGACGGTGACAATAATTGTCACCTTCTGGACTTCAACTTTTAGCCTGTTTCTGACGTTTATGACCTGGAAAAATCTCAACAATATTGGTTTTTAATAGATTTATTAATCAAAAAAAAGGTTAGGATATGAATTACAACTGTACATTAGCTCTTTTTATACGTAGGAACTTTTCTAATTCGATAACCGCTGTATAAATTTGGTGAAATTTTTATCAGTGGAAGGTAATTAATTTACCTATTTGGAGAGGTTTAGAGTACCTAATTGTTTCGTAAAAGTCGGTGTAGCGTATATTTAAAACGAATGCTGCCGGGTATCAAGTAACAGAATATCCATTGGTCGTAGCTAAAATATAAGTTGTTGAAATCATTCTCCTAAATTAACTTTTGTCGCTAAAACGGAACAATTATGAAATTATAAAATTATCTAAATTCGACTCAAATGCGAGCAGATTGCCGCGAAATTATTCACAAACCACCCTAGGCACGGACTTGATGATATTGTATTAGGTGATCACATACGAATGCGATTTTAATGGATACGCCAAGCACACCCCTCGTAAAATACCCAGCGACCTAAACGTGCACGAAAAAGAACCTACTTTTCCCGTTATTTTGTCTGACGTTTATGCCTTTTCGCGCGCAAGGAACATCGACCCCAATCTAAATTAAAATCTAAAACCTTGTAAACAAGGCAAGTGCTCACTTTTTCGGGGATTTTAACCCTCGGAATTAACGAGAGATATAAAAGGGGGTTGAAACTGTGCTGCAGCGGTTTTGTCTTTGTTATACCGTCGCCAAGCATAATTGTACTTTGTATGGAGTGTGGATGTGTGTTGTTATATTGACGTTAATGTTGTTCGATGTCTATGGTACCTAATATATTTTCTAGACAAATAATCAAGCAGATTCAATATCAGTAGTCCTCCGAAGCTTCTCGTGCTTACTGAAGGATAGAGTCTAATTTTAATTAAACAATTCTGAAATCAATGAATGAATTTGCTGAAATGAAGCAAAATATTTGGCAGTACCTTTTTGCTCTGCCACGTTTAGTATTATAATACTCGAAGGTAGGTATATCATATGAGTATATTATTGTGTACATCATTTGTACGTACGATTAAGTATAATTACTGACTCAGTATTACGAATAACTGCGGTTTTTACGTAGATAGAAGAAAAGAACGTGGAGATTTTAACAATCGGTATATTTAAGTTTAATTAATAAAATATGTAAATATAAATATATCAAAGAGTAAATAGGAATGTCAAAAACGAATAAATTATAAAACCGGAGGACAATTTGGAAATAAACCCAGGGGAGCATATCTAACTGTTATTGTAAGAAATAGGACTAAAGTATTGGCGGCGGGTCTATAGTAGACAGAGTTATTTCAGGAGATCCAGGCGGTGATTTGAAGATACAGGAGTCCACTGGCGAAGCCTTCGGCAACTGAGGTTCCTTACGATGCCTTAAGGAAGCTGGAGAATGTTCCCCATGCGGTTTGTTTATGATTTTGTGTTCTACAAGACGACCACGCTGTAATTCAGCCAAATTACTCGCCAACTCTGCTGCCGCCTCTCCGTAAAGCCTTTGACCATGGCGCACCTGTTTTTAAAAATATTGTTTTAATCACTAATCGGCTAATGAGCTAAAATAAAAACTAAAAACTCTACCTACTTTATTCAATATTTTGTAACAGCTAACTTAACGTGAGTGAATGACATCGCTAGTAATATTTTCTACTTTTTACGATCATGTAACAGGCGTAATGGTTATCTTTGGTTCTCTTGTTAATCCTACTAAATTAAATAGCGCTTCATAAGAATTAATTCATTCATAATGTATCGTTGTGTCATCTTATTTTGTCGCATTGTAATGACCTAATGACAGATAAGTTTCATGTAGGTACCTAAGCATGATGTAAACATTGTGAGGTTTATTATTTATTTTCCTAGAAAAATGTATTATATCGTAATTATCGACCACCACGACGATTTTATAAATAATTTTCTTGTTATATTAAAAATAAATATTTTTTATCATAACCAATGTTTATCATAGAATGAGAACCAAAAAAAATTTGCATAAAATATCTAGTAATCGGTATATCTAGTTCTATCAATAATTGGGTTATAAAAAGATTTGATCGCTAATTTTCGAGAAAAAACTGCGTGATCAAAGTTAAATAGAAACTTTGAAACCTCCCATTTTTATTACAGAAATGCAAAGTAAACCCAATCATAAAAATGAAAAAAAAAATTGCTAATAGGAAAAAAGTTAGGTATAGAAGTTTGAAAATATCGGGGTGATTTGGGTTGATAACACAAACATCGTTGCCATGCACATGAAATTAAACCTTTATTATAGTAAATGCGTTATATATGGTTATGGTACGTATATACCACTCAGAACTCTCAGAGACTTCAAAATACACACTAGGTAGATATATAAGTTAACAAGTCTTTAACAATTGCATTTTAGATATACATGTGGAAAGTATTGTAACAACAATAAACATCTTTAATTCAAATCACAATTACAAGTTATACATAATTATGTAAATCAGCCTTAAATATTTCCTTATTGAGATCGTTTATCTATCTTGCAATTCACGAAGGCGCGCCCTACTTTTCTCTACCTATGTAGGGAGGGTGAGGGGTGCGGGAGGTAGATTTGCGGTAGTGTCTGGGAACACTTTACTACTTAGTGATACTACTACTTTACTAGTGATAGTGACACACTTTACTACTTACTATCGATGACACTAGCACACTGACTGTATTACGCACACATATACCTAAGTAATGTGCGTGACAGTGACCAAAACTGGGGACACCTTCGTAAAATGCAAGATCTATACAAATTACGAATTAAGACATTTCTAAAATATTTATGTCCGAGCGAAATTCGCAACTTTTAATGGCGTTTTTATTCTTAAAAATCAACGGTTTTGGGAGATACCTATGCAACGATGTCCTCTTTGTCAATTTCCGATAAGTCATCTCGTACCAATTGGAAGAACTTCTTCTTCCCCGTCGATTTCAAACCTTCAATAACCAAAATCAATTCCGTAAAGCGACAGACGTATCTGTAGATTTTCCTGCTATCTCTTGAGTAAAATTTGGCCAATATAAACCTTTCAACTTCTATTGCCTTATTTTGCTGAACCGGAGCAAAAATGAAGGGATTCTGAATCGTATTGTCACTTGTGATGAGAAGTGGAACTTGTATGATAATCGTAAACGTTAGTCACAATAGTTGAACCCAGGAGCCATAGCCAAACAATGTGCCAAACGTCTCCATGATAAAGCTCGCTCACACACTACACAACAGACAGTCTCAAAGTTACAGGAGCTTCGACTGGATGCTCTCCGACGACCACTGTCCTCGCCAGATCTTGCCCGTACGGAATTCCATTTTTTTGGAATTTGAATAACTTTTCACAGGGGACTAAATTCATTTCCGATGAGGCAGTGACAAACGCCTTCAGAGAACTTATTGATTCCCGTCCCCAGGAGTTCTATAGCAGAGGCATCAATCAACTTCAATTAAATTATTAAACTGGTAACTATTCCATTACAGCTTGATCGTGCCAACCCACTGCGAAAACGGTTACTTGTACCTACTGCAAGTAATATTTGACTATTTGAAGTCAAATATTAATTGCAGCATAAAAGTAAATATATACATCTCTATGTCTATATATTATGTATATATACATATATATAAGTATTTGTCTTCTCAATTTAAATATTATAATGTAATATGCACAAATTTGATCACACTCACTCTCATAATTATAATTAACATTACATTTATCTGCACACCATTATATTATCCTTAAAGAATTGTGTTCATCGGCGCACACCGCTGTTACACGTGTTCACGCGTCTTGGTTCCGTCTGAAAATCAGCGGTGCACGCTGTATGCCGTTTTACGGTATACAGTTTGTGCTGAGACGACGGATGCCTCTTCGACAGACACACGCGCAGTTTTATTGCCTTGTTTAATTTTTATTTTATGTTTGCTGTCGCTTATCTATGTTTAATGACATTTTAGAATAAGAAATTGTCATGTTATGCGATCACTTGTGTGTATGAAATATAAGTTTCTATCTATTAGGTGTTTACCTATGAAATGACCGATTTGTATGAGAAAATGAAAAAATGTGTTTTGGTTATAAAAATATTTATTGTTAGTCGAAATATTGACCTATATTATCTACACACATTCGCCACCTCACGGGCAGTTGATTGATGCCACTCCTGTAAAGGTCTCGTGGACGGGTATCAATGACTTCTTCAAAAGCCCTAATCACAGATACGTACTTCAGAATCAAATTTTTTTCCTTGGAAAAAGTTGTCCAAGTTTCGAAAGAAATGGAAATCTGTCGGGGCAAGGTCCAGTGAGTATGGTAGGTGAGGGAGAGTATCTAGGTCCAGCTCTTGACGTTTTAAAACTGTCTTATGAGAAGTGTGAGGGCGGATATTATCATGAAGAAGAAGTGAAGATGAGCGATTGACCAAACATGGTTGTTTTGTTGCCAGCTTTTCCATCATCCTCTGCAGCTCCTTACAGTACACATCTGCATCTATCGTTTGACCGACTCGCAAGAAACTGTAGGGGACAATACCGGTACAGGACCACCAATCTGATACCAGTAGCTTTTTCGTAGTTATCTTGCGTTTTGGATATTGTTGGGCTGCAACTCCTGGATCTAGCCACTGATACGAACGTTTGCGGTTATCGTATCGGATCCATTTCTCATCACAAGTCAAGATGCGATTCAAATTTTCTTCATTTTTGTGACGGTTCAATAACACAGTGCACACTTCGACGCGTTGCTGTCGCTGACATTCGTTCAATTCATACGGTACCCACTTTTCGAGTTTCTTTATTTTGTCGATTTGACGTAGATGAACTAAAATGTTAGTTTTATCACCAACATCAAACCCTGCTGCTAACTCAGCTGTACTTTGAGATGAATCTGTTCCACTATAGCCTTTAATTCATCGTTATTAACCTTGGTCGTAGGTCATCTGTGGGGTTCATCCTTAAGATCGAAATTTCCAGAACGGAAGCGTTCAAAACATCGACCTACGGTGCCGTCGTTTGCGGAGTTTGGTCCATACACACTATTGGCATTGTAAGCTGTCTGACTTGCGTTGCGGCCGCGACGAAACTCATGTTTAAAAATAGCACGAATTTTCAATTTATCCGTTTTATTTTCAAGACAATCACATGAACAAAATTTACGTACAGAAAAATAAATTAAATACTGATTTTCAAATAAGAACTTCGTAACTATTAGATGCATTTTATTTTATTTTGAAATTCGAAATAGAACAGAAGATATCGAAACTCTAAGTGGGCAGTAATCGGTCATTTCATAGGTAAGCACCTAATATCTATCTAAAATGGCAAAAGTGCATTGACAATAATAGTGACAAAAGTAATAATAGTGGTCATTCAATTAATTAAATATACTAATAGGTATGTAGTCGGAAAAGTTCGCGGCCTTTTTGAACGTATGACTTTAGCGTGCTATATTTCTGGCAACACTGATCACTGCGGGAAAGTGATATACCTACGGTTTGACAGTTAACTTTTTGTAATGGCGGCTAATTGAAATTACAAGTTAAATGTTTTATCTCTTCATATTTTTTAACAATTTTAAAATGGAAGTTAATAAGGAGAAAGTTAGGTATGTTTTACAATTTTTTTTCGACAAGGGTATGAATGCTTCTAGTGCTCGAAAAAAGATTTGTGCTGTTTACGGAGATGACACCTTATCTAAAACTACTGCAACAAAATTGTACAATCGATTCAGGTCTGATAATTTTGATGTGAATGATGGTCAGCCACAGTGAGGAAGCTGTGGTCGTCCTATTAAGGGAAATGTTGATGTTATCATTTAAAAGATTGTGGCATTGTGTATTACAAGCTTTTGCCACATGGGCACACGATTAATTCTGATGTCTACTGTCAGTAATTAGTAAAATTTAAACGACCACTTGAAGAAAAACGTCCAGAATTAATGAATAAAAAAGGTGTAGTTTTCCATCACGACAATGCTCGACCGCATACATCTTTGATGACTTAACAAAAATTTAAGGACCTTGGCTGGGAAGTTTTAATGCATCCTCCATACAGCCCAGACATAGCAGCATCGGATTATCATTTATCCCGCTCTTTATAAAATTCTCTAAACGGAGTAAAATTACGTTCAAGATAAACCTGTATAAAACATTTAAATCAGTTTTTCGCTCACAAACCCCAAAAAATGTATAGCGATGGGATAATTAATGGCTCTACCAGAAAAATGGTGAAACAGACGAAATAATTGAACAATATTCCGTTCAATTTATATTTATGTAATACAAAAAAGTCCTTATTATTTTCATTATAAAAAGGTCGCGAACTTATCCGACTACCTAGTATAATTTTCATTTTTTGCATTTGCATTCATATAAATTCATAGGTATTCATTTTCATTTCATATAGGTAAAACGGCAATTCTTAGGTAAGGACCTAATAGATACGTGTACATCAAGTTATACACGAGTTGTAAGTATAAGTATACAGCTCTTAATTTAATGATGTTTCCAATTACCTCATCCCTCAGCTCTGCTCTTCGTCTCGAAACCCACTCGATCTGCTGCTGCAGTTTCTTGCACTCCTTCTCGTTGTTCGTGAGGTCAGCTCGCAGCGACTCCATGATCTCACGGTATTTCATCCTCACGTCTTGGTCGATCGCATGCAGATTTTCGATTTCGTTCTGAGTTTCACGGATCTTTGACTTCGAGAGACGAAGGCGGCCTTCCTTCAAAAAGAATAAACGACTTAATATACGAGAAAATTATTTACTTACTTACTATACTTACGAAATATAATTTATTTACTTACTTCATAAGCCCACAATCAATTTATATCTGACTTAGTACCATACCATACAATCAGCCTGTGTGTCTCCACTACTGGATATAGGTCTTTTCCAAGGACCGCTAGGACACGATGTTCTCTCTTCTTATCCAGCTACTGCCGGTCACTTTCTTCAAGTCATTAGTCCAAATGGCTGGAGAGCATCCCACCCTACGTTTCCCGGTACGTGATCTCCATTCAAGGACTTGTCTCCCCCATCGGTTATCGGTCCTGCGGCATATATGGACCTGCCCACTGCCATTTCAGTTTGGTGATCCTTTGGTGAGCCAAAATAGCTGCAACTTTAATTCATCGACGAATTTCTATGTTACGGATTTTGTCCAGCAAAGAGATTTCTCTTTCTATCTGGAGAAAGAGCGTTGCTCTTTCTATCGCTAACTAACATTCTTTAAATTTGTGAATCAGTCCAGCACTGACGCTGAGGCAATAATCTGATGCAGTATAATTGGATAATCGGCAAATTATTAACAATATGGTCATCAAATGTTTGATAGATTTTTATGAGCGCCAACGAATTTTCCCAAAGTGTTGGCGACTCCACTAAGCGACCCTTCAATTAATGTGAAATGGGTATAAACATTTTGGTCTTTTACTAATACTTTCCGTAACTAGTCCTTTTACCGTCCACTGCTTGACATGGGCTGTTAATGCTGCTGGGCACATTGTCTTATATGAGAAAGATGGCCTTAAATAAAACATCACATTGGCCAAGTGGTTGGCGAGTCTCCTCTTTTAGAGGTGATGTAGCTCGTCAGGGTTTGTGGTAGCGGCTTTGTTATCCCTTAGTTCCCGATACCCGCGAGAACAGATGGGGTGGTGCTACTCTAAATCCAGCCGACACCATACGACCAACTTTATGATATGTTTTTAAAACAGCGAAACCGAACTTTCTCAGCGAGTTTTCTGGTAAGAACATCAAGGTGCTCATCAAGACTGTCCTTCTGCTCCACTTCGAAGCGCTGCACTACGTTGTGGTGGGGACACAGCCGGTGCACCAGTTGGGTCTGCGGGCATGGCGGACACGACGCACCTGTCTCCGACTGTACACGGAAAAGTATATTCCTTTTTCGGAGCCACTGAAAATCGACATTTAAGACAAGCTCATTTACACAAGGAGAGTTTCTCGAACGGTTCAGGCAAGAACATCGTATACGATTCTCGAATGCCAAACTTCATAACATTCTCGCCTGCAACTCTTCACATGATGATAAAAACTTTATGAAAACTGTGATCATAACAGTTGTCTATACTAGGCAAACATATTGTTGACAGATTTGCTTACCCGTGGGCGTTCGAGAAACTATCCTTGTGTATTTACACAAGCATCCGAAAATTGACCCTTTAGTATCCGAAAATTAAAACTGCATTAGCTAGGGACAGGGAGCTTAAAATATATTAAGATTTATACTATTGATACTAAACAATAGGTTACTAAACCTATTGTTACTAAACGTAGGTACTAACCAACGGAGTTACTTCAGATACAATTTCTTTTGACGTCTGCCATAGGTGTTAGGTAATGAATGATACAGATTAAAAAAATAGGTTTAATACATAACCAAATGAAGGAATGATGTAATAAAAGGTAGTAATTTCCCTTTTATTATCTTTATCCTTATATCTTATAACATATGTATACCTGTATGCTGTCCATATAATAATTCTATTGTGACTAGAAAAAATGTACAATTTAGGTTAGTCACATTTGATTTGGTTTGGGAGTGCAGCGTGCACCCACAATACCACAGCCTCTGGGCCAATCTACTGGCCAAATTACCTACCTCTTTCAAAGAAGACTGCCGTAAATGGTACTGCATTAATCCTATTCCCTCAATGCACATACGTGTTTTGGTAGTGAGTGAAATATGCCAGAGTCCATTCCCATCCTATTCTTCCTATATCTTATCCCTCTCCATATTCCCAACCCTTTCTATACATTCATTCATAAATTTCTAAAGTTAGTCAGCGCATCCGCGTGTTATTTTGGTTGATGTTGACATGTATCGCAAATGTCCATGGGCGGCAGTATCCACCTACCACCAGGTGGACTGTGCTCTCATCTACCACATCCTTTGAATAAAATAATAATAATAAATAACATCTCATAAACGCCACCAAAAATGTATGAAATTCTACAGAATACTGAGTTTAATTATAGTACAACTGACGTTTATCTACGAATATATTATACATTTTCACTAGAAATGAAATATTTGCAACTTTGAGACTATATCCAGATGGAGAAGACAGGACTGAAGTCCTATTTGAGTAACACTGAGTAAACTTTTTCACGAATTCCATCTTTAACGTACTCGCAATAAGAAATATAACTAACCTGGGTAGTTCTCCATTTCCATCTAAGTAGCAATATTAAGATAAGAAGTACGACACACACACCAACCGCGGCTGCAGTGATCATGGTGACACCGTGAAGTGAAAACCATCATATCACCGCAGATCTACCAGAAAACGAAAGATGAACATTTCTTTTAGGAGTATTAAAAAATATGATTTGATTTCGTGCGGTGACAAAGTCAGACAGACAGGTGAACATCGGTTTTGAATTTAGAATCCGTGAGGTTTGCATAAACAATAAACTATACAACCTGTCATTGAAATAATCCAAAAGCTGTAATAGGTTGTTCAGTATCAAGAGTAGGTACAATTGATTTAATCAGTTTTTACAATAGTTTTTTTCATAATTTAGGTATTATAACGTTGTAACTAGTAATTTGCTTGCGATGTAATACCTACGTATTTCAATCTAATTCTTTTCTACATACTCTCCCAGTCAGCAGATGAGGTATAATGATACATTAATGTTTTGCCACTCCCAACAAAAGTCGTGCAAGACACGTCCCCTGTGTGAATCTGATCCCCATAGCATTTAATCTAAACATAATTACCCGATCACCGACGTCATAATAAAAACGGTAAGCTAACATCGTACGAATGTGGGAAATGTACCTCATGTACACAAATAGAAAAATTTACAGGCGCGGAGGGGAACCATGGGGATATATCTATTGTACCTATACATATAATCGTTACAAATCCGCGTATGTACAGGAAATATTTTTAGAAAAAGTGATTACAATATAAAGTATGAATGATATAGAGCTCAAAACAACATTTTTTGGAATTTTTGTCGGTCTATCTGAACGCACGTCACGCAAAGATTACTGGACATTCTTTCTGATTGAATGAAAATTAGCATTCTTTCTACTTTTTATTCAGATCAATTGTAGAGTTCCCACGGGAATCACTCTAAAGTTCACGCAAACGAAGTGGCGGGCATCACCAGTGCATTAATAAATGTAACACAGAAGTGAGATGGCGTCGTTCGCTCTCAGTCGACGTTGCAACACGCACCTACCGTATTACCACGAAATTATACGTGATGTTTTGCAGTATAAATGATTAAAATATATATTTTAGTAGCTTCGCCGGCGTGCTCCCCGTCCCTTACTATCACCGTGACTCTTAGTATTGTACACTATAACATTTTCGTGGTTCCCACGTAGGTGCGTCTAAAATTTCACCTCGATTCGTCCATACGTTAAAATATTTGTTGTGTTTCTAACATTGCGTCATCGTAATAATTTCAAACAGTGTTATTGTTTCTTTTCTAAGGCTCTGTCCAGCTAGAAGAGTGGCGCGGCGCGTCGTGTCGAGCGTTGCGGCGCGGCGTGGCAGATCGATGACGCGTTGTCCGACATCGGACAACGAATATTCGAATTTTAATACAATACGTAAAATTTGTCATTTATTACTCAGTGAAAACATTCACTTAAAGTAATTATATGTAGAAAGGCAAGGAGCAAAATAACTTGCAAACGGACGCGCGTTGCACGTGCGGGCGCCGCATCTCTAGAAGCATTGCTCACGCACGACATAAGTAGGTTTGGGCAGTGAATATTTGGCACCGCTTCACGCCGCCTAGCAGGACATGGGGTTATATGGTAATAGCACAATCCCCACATTGAACCAGTGTCGAGTTTTCTTTGTAATTAACAAATTTTAAAGTCAAAACGATTCAAAACACATTTCATCAACGTCCATTCCAATTGAAGTAAGTTATCAAGTCACTCTGTAAAGTGTAGTAGGTTTACAGAGGACTCCTTGGAGTTTGGACTCGTTGGAAGCGCACGACAAAGGCAGTTTTATTCTTTTATGGTGACTATCACAAACATTATGTACAAAACTTACTTTGAAATTTAATAGAATTATCATTACCCCAAATACACAATTTTTATAATAATCAAAGAAAACCTCGACTTCACTTCTCGAGTTGCTGCCAAATAGTAACAAACAGCATTATTTTAGCTTACTGCTTTAAACTACTAGGTACATTGTTGGGGCGTGGAGCCATCCCGATGTCCAGCGACAATGCCACCGCCATCCATCAACCGTTGTCATCGGCTCAGGTGTCGAGAACTGATTGCATTTATTACGTGTTATGTGTGATAGAACTGGTTATTATATCTACAATTAATATTTATTTCTATAAATATTTCGTATAACATTGATGATAAGATAACATTTTATTTAAAGACAAAGTAAAGGAAATATGTACTTATTCGAAAACCTAAATCTTTTTTTTGGTAATTGGAAATGAAAGTATTGATTGACTTTGTTATTATCGTTTTTCTCATCCATATTTTATTCAAGACTTCAGTTATTTATAAACTTACCACTTAATCATAAATATTGCTTACGGTTCTCTTGTCTTTTCCTAACAATTAGAACTTCAAACGTGTTAGAAAGTGACATAGAATTAGCAACAATTATATTTTAACAGCGGCTTTGAATACCTACAGGGGTTTTATTACATATAGCTGCTGTATTTACAGGTATCAAATTGAAATAATAAGTTATTTTATATAGAAACAAGGCGGTGGACGAGCAGATAGTCCACCCGGTGATATGAGTATACCTACTGTCACCCTACGACATCCGCGATACATACCATCATCAGTCCAAAATGACCAATATTGGTACTCCGACGGCATAAAAAGGTGCAATGATATCGTTATATATGCTATAAAATTATTTTTTTAAATTGACTAAATTTCTCGATTCTTGGGTAATTTAAATTTCATTAAATGTTTGAAAGTTATACGACTATAGGTAGTCATTTTCTTAGTAATGGATTGCTTGCTTGCGATTTGTGGCAATTGCAATCACTATATGTAATAAGCACCCAAATCTCGCCCCTTATACTAGCCGAGGCAATTACGTATCGATACGGCGAATAATTGAAAGGGGATCGTTTTCTAATTGATTGTTTCTGGCTGGGTGATTGATATGATAGAACGATTACTGCGAGCCCGTGCGGTATGCGGAGGTGCCCGTAATTAGTTCATACCTCGAGTGTTCTGAGTTTCGAGGTATACCTACTTTATACTTTACACCTGTTATCCAGTACCTACCTAAATGAAAATAGGGAAATAATAGTCTTCCCTATTTTTACTTACCTACATTGCTGTTATATGGGTACATGGGTCTAGTAGATGGGGGAAACTTATTCGATGCACTCCTTTATGTTAAGAGAAACGTTAGTAGAATTCTATTTTTACTTTTTAGCGTTTAAACTATAGGGGAGAGGCGTACAAAATGACATACTAGTTATTAAATCAGTCATAAAATCTTTATTTATTCATACTTTTCAACACTTAATGTATCTTTATATTCTTTGATTCATTACTTAGTCGGAATAAAGAGATCAATCATTTAAAAACAATAATAATATAATTATTGATAATATCTAAAAAACTTGAATAAAAACCGTTTTGTCCGCCCTAGGCGGGTAAAATGACATAGGTGGTATGTACAAAATGGCATACCAAATTTGTAATGAAAATCCGTTCATTATATGCAGAGTTCACACGTGAAAGACTTCGTCTTCTTCGGAACATCTGCGTACGATGCATGAGCCCATCTTTTACATATCAAGCACTGTAACCAAACCTCCTTCGGCTTAGACCTTGAGTAGAGGTCGTTGCAATAAATGCAAGGACAATCTTCATCTCCATCTTCAGTGTCAAATTGCGATGTGAAATCGTTTTCACTATCAGAACTGAAATTCAAAGCTTTTGTTGCCTTTCTCGTTTTTTTCTTTGGGACAGGTGGAGGAGCAGATTTTGCTTTAGCTTCTTCCATGTTTGGGGTTGAAGTTAACAACAATACTGTTGGTTTTTTTCGTGGTTTTCTTTTGCCTTGCCCAGTCGCATATATTCCTGCCGGCACTGGAGATAACACGCTTACTGGAACATTGATATTTGTATCTCGGAGTATCAATCTAGATGCTGAAGTTGTCATAGGTATTGCAGGAGCTTTGTATATAGATTGGGCTGTGGATGTGGAGGTAGTAGGTGGGTTGACTATGGTTGATGTACTCGCAACTATCAGTGATGTAGAGCCATCTTCAACCTGAGGTCGATCTGCTGAGGAAATACATAGGTTTTCTGCTGTTGATAAGCCTTCTTCGGACTCTACCGGAGAGCTTTGCATGGGGATATTTGTCGTCTCCGCAGGCTCAAATAAATAATCGGGAAATATGTTTGGATCGACAGGCCAGAGACCTGTTTTTTGAAACCCATTCACTGCCGTCTGGACTGTTGCTGCTTTACCATAAGCTTTGTTGAGAATGGAACCTATTTGAAAGTGAGTGACAACTCGGCCTGGATGGCTCTTTAACCAAGTGCTCACTTCTTGATTAAAATAGGTCTTCAGTGGACCATAGAAAGATACGTCCAAGGGTTGCATGCGGTGTGTACAGTGAGGCGGTAAGCACACCATAATGATTACATTCTCATTTGCGAATGTTAAAGTTTCTATAACTTTATGACTGATATGTCCATCAACTATCAAAAGCACTTTGTCCTCAGTGCTAGCTTTCACTTGCGTCTGAAAGTGCACCAACCATTTATAAAATACAGCTGTGATCATCCAACCTGATTCTTGTGCAATTCCCAAACTACTGGTTGGAGCTTGGTCTATTAACTCCTGTTTCATTATTTTTCTAGGAAAAATTAGGCACGGTGGAATGAAATGACCATTTGCACTCATGCAGCAAACAACAGTCACATGAGACCCCTTTTCAGCACTAGTTAAAGACCCAACCTGCTTACGTCCAGTGGTAGCAAACACCTTTTGTGGTCTTTGAACAGTCGATAAAGCTGATTCGTCGACGTTATAGAGTCTATGCGGAGAAATGTTATTGCTCTGACTAATTTCTTGGTAAGTGTTGAAAAATAGGGCTACTTGCGGCTTGTTGAAGGCTTGGGCTCTCGCAGCTGAAGTTGCTTCGGGTTTCCTTAAATATATGTCTGGGTTTCTTCGACGAAATCCAGCCAACCACTCTTTACCAGCGGTTTTCTTTTCATTGTTCCTTCCGTGTGAAACCAAACAATCTGGTTTCCAGCAACTTTATATGTGCAACCAGCTCTCTTTCCATCTCATGAGTGAACACAGTCCCGTACCTTCCCATACCTAAAAGAATAAGGTAAGTAATTAAATTCAATCTTATCATGTTAACCAACTGCGGAAGCTAAAAAAACTGATTTGGTAGCTACTCGTAGGTACCTTTTGTAGTTGGAGCTAAGACTTTATTTCTGCGCAGTGCATGTCTTCTAAGAGTTGATTGTGGTACGCTAAACACCTTAGAAGCTAAAAGCCAACCCATTTCATTTTTCTTCACAGCGTCAATTGCCTTTTCTATAGAGGATTCCAACCTTTATTTTCCAACCCTGTCGGTTTGTTTTTCTAGAATAGTTGCGAGGCATGATTATCGATTATCTGAAAGAAGAAAAAAAGGTGGGTCAAACGACATACTATGCTATTTTACCCGAACAAGTGGTATGCCATTTTGTCCACTTTATAACCTTAAATATAAAAAATTAGTAACTTTAATTTCGCGAATAATTTTGAGATTTCAACACATAATAGGAGTTATTTACAAATAAAACAATAAAATTAAGCCACTAAAAACTAATAAATGTAAGACAATACTAACTTTTTCGAAGAAACAAAATCCATCCAAACAAAACTCGTAAATGCAAAATTCACACAAACACGTGTCCGCTTCACATGCTCAACCGAACGCGACTGGCGCCTCCACAGGATATAAGATGTTACTAAACGGCCCTCTACGGGTCATTATGAGAACTAATTTGTCTGTGGTTTTGGAAAAAAGCAAGTATGTCATTTTACCCACCTATTTCATTTTGTACGCCTCTCCCCTATTTCATCTACGTGTACTAACAAAAGTAATGTTATTAAGAAAGTTATGTTATTTGGGCCTCTACGGGTCTTTGTGATATTCTCTGTTAGTAAATAAAAATTAAACTAGAACTTTAAATAATAAATCAATATTGTAAACAACGGTCACGTGACATCGGTTGAACGCTTCGCTATTGGATTTTGCGACCGTATGGTGATCGTGAACGGTTCAGAGAGGCGTGGAGACTCGTTACCTGTGCGCAGTTAAATTTTATAACTACCCTCACATTTAAGTACCTACTTAGGTATTATATTTACTTTATAATATATAGATTTATTTCATTTTACATTTATTTTGTGGCTTTATATTTTTTATATGGTTTCAAATTCACGGGCTATTACCTAATACTATTTTAAGATATTATTTTGATATCTATAGATAGGTACCTACAGAGGAGACAGAGGAGTGTCTGTACATGAAATATTTTTTGAAAAACGTGTTTGGAATACAAACTCCAAAACAAGATTTTTAAGAATTTTTGTCTGTCTGTCGGGATGTCTGTCCGTATGAACGCGCATCACACAAGAACCACTGACAGAATTTAATGTAACTTGACGCAAATATAGCTTATGACTTGGGTTAACATTTAGGATACATTTTATAGAGTTCCCACTGGAATAACAAGTTTACGTGAACAAAGTCCCTGGCACCGCTATTCCTAGATAAAGTAATAAAGAAAGGTGGAATTAACTTTTCATTAGCATTAATAAACAGAAATCTAAAAATGCAATATTCATATTGCATGTTTAGAAAATTGGGAAATTGCTTGACGACTTAGGAACACTTAAGTCTTAACAATTAAAAAATTCTGATTAGGAATTAGCTTAATCTAAGACAAAATAAACAGCAACCCACCCTAGAGTAGTATGCTTCAATCCCCTTCCAGTTGCGGAAGGAACGCTGGCGCCCTGCAGTGGGGCGTATAAAGACTATTACTACTAGGTAGTAGTAAGAAAAAATACCAGAATAGAAAAGATTGAAAAATGTAGGTAGGTCTACTACACTATGTCTATGGTAAATTATTATATGGTAAAGTTACACAATGGAACTAATATAAAATTGAGAAAACTCAGATTAAAGCTTAAATGAATCTTGCAGTTTAAAAACGGATTTTTTAATCTTTATATATTAAACATCAGCAGCTCAGTAGCTACCTCATTGTAGGGGCTAAATTGTAAATATTTACAATTTGACGCGTAATTGTTGCGATTTGTAAACCCTAACAACATAATTAGGTAATTCTCTCAATTACATTGCAAGCAATTCTGAGTAGGTAGGTACTTCAGTAAAAGTAATAAAAACACAGCCGTCCTAAAGAAATTCCCGCCACATTTGACATTAAACGCTGCGTTCAGAAATCGTTCACCGCGCCTTTATTCATTCACATGCCGCGTTCCGTTTCAGTTCGCGCGTGATCAAAGCCGCTGCGTTGACGTCGGCGTAATATTCTCATGATTTACAACTTACGGAAGTTAATTAGGTGGCGGTGGGAGGAATGGAGCAGTTTCTACGGGCTACTAGCGCCGCACGCCGCAAGTGAAACGGAACGTGACCGATTTAGACTTGAGAAAGATTAGAAGGATTGGAAGGATCTTATTTAGCAGTTCATATAACGTATATTCTGGTTATAACGGTCAGCAATTTACTACTTATTTCATTATTCAGTCATTGTATATTCTTATTTTATTAAGTGACTATTGAAACGGAATCAAAGTGAGGGTTTTCAGAGTTTATTATACTATCCATGAAAAGACTTACTTATTTCATAGATACCTATAGTCATTTTGATTTACTGTATCATAAGGAAATCGCATATACAGGGTGTCAAGTAATAATAGTGGCTAAGCTTGAAACTGTCGATAGGCCAGTCGATGACCTATCGGATGACTGCAATTAATCTCAGCGAAAAGTCGCACGGTTATCGAGATATAGGACCTTTTTTATTTTTTGAATAATTGGCACCCTTGTTCATATTTGTGACGCAGTCTATCTATTCAATAAAACATACTCCCAAAGAAAGTATTAGTAGTAGCAATAAAAACAACTGTCATGTTTTTTTAAAGGAAGCCTTGTCTATGAGAATGTTATCTAATAAGTCTACATTTTAATAACTGCGGGTGCGTTCTGCGAGATCACCCGCGACAACATTCACGCTTCTCTCACAGTTACCTACAGTATGTCACAGGGAATGTGTTTTTTGTTCCATAATTTGTAACTAATTATAGTACAAAAACCACGGTTTCTTTGATCGGCGTGACATATGGATTTACTTTTTAGTTTCACATGCTTTATAAATTAATCGTCGCTCGTAAGCATTCCTTCTTAATTAATTGGAACATGAGACCAATATTTTATTATTATTGTATTAGTATGCCGCCAAACCTTCAATGGAATCTAGACTTTATTACAAATACAAGTTTGTTCACTTAAGTAGGTTGAAACATAATATAAAATAATGCTTTATATAATTATCTAATCGAGAACAATGGCCTACATATTCTGTAATGTAATCAATTAATAACCTATTTAGTTATTATTATTATACATTTTTAAGATAATTCAGGTAAATTATGATTTAGTTACGTATAACTACTTAGGTACAAGCAGAACCTATCTAACTTACTTTTTAATAATTTTCATGTTGTTGAATAAAAAGTGTTTTTTACGAAAAAACACGTTGCATACGAGTATATATATTATAAAAATAAGACGATGTCTTAAGTTCGGATACTTTACCAGCAATCAGAATTCAGAGCGCTTTTGCGCACCATCGGTTTATTTTTTCACGAAATGCATTTTCTTCGGAGAATAAAAGACTGAACATGAAGTAGAATGTAAATCGGAGACGATTTCTTTATAAATAATAATTTATATTATTTGCTACATAAATCCTATTTCTGTCTCATAGCTGTAGGTAGGTACCTACTCAATCAATCAATCAATTAAATCATTTATTTTGCAAGAACATCTAGGTATGCGTTGCACCATAAACATCTATTATATTCAGTCTCAATAGATGTGTGAAAATTTAATAATTGTTAAACAATAGGTAAATACATACGTAAGTGGATGACATCTTCAAACGAAGAGCTAGTAAATTTTTTTTAGAACAAATGCAATCGTAAAGATATTCCTATAGGTAAGTATGTGTATTATATATTTTTTTTGTAGGCGGACGAGCAAGCGGTCCCACGTGATGGTAAGTGTTACCGTCGCCCATGGACACCTGCAATGCATTGTATGTAATAATGCATGTATGTAAGTATATTTATATGTGATGCAAAGATGTATATATATATATATATATATATATATATATATGTATTATTAATTAACACATTTATGTTAATAATACTTCTGTTATTCTTTTTATATAATAATATTTTTTATTTTCCTTTCGCTTTTCTCCTTCGTTGATTGCGCCGTTGATCATTATTATCTTTCTCTCCTGAAGGTTGGCTGGAAGACAGTGTCTTATAGCATTAAGCCGCCCATTGTACCTACTTTGTGCAATAAAGTGTTTAATAAATAAATAAATATTCAAAGTCTGTTCAGATATTTATAATTAATTAAAATTAAAGCGCAAAGGAATTTCTATTAGAATCAGCATACATTTAAAATAATTATCATCTAAATTTTGGTGTTATACAATTATAGGATTTTAAGAGTTGCATATATAAAAATAAAATGGATTCTGTATGTTAGACTAATTTGATGAACATACGTAAGGGGGAGCTCAATAATAATTAAAATTATTAAATAAATATTTACAGTAGGTACTCTATTAAATTAATTACCCTGTCGTGTTAAATTGGCCCTTGTATGGTCAATTAAGACGCTCTCATAAGGTATATAATCAAATGTGTTTTTATATTACTTAATTGTCGAATTAACTAATTGTATATTAATCAACAAGTCGAAATAGAAATCCCTAAAAGCCAGATCCACTTTGTATTTGTACTATCCGGCTCGAAGGACCAAATACAAGAATTCAAAATGGCGCCGGTCGGAAGCGTCGGCGCGGTTTCTTCCCGCGTATTACTAACATTACCATACTTCACGCGGCGAAGCTTATTTAAATGCTCCACAGACTCCATTTAGAGCTTGGAAAAATAAAACTGGGGAACGGATCTGCGATCTCACGTTGAGCCGCTTTTGTGGTAAATATGTATAAACCTACCAAGATACCTATACTACCCTTTAAAGTACTCGGAATACGATTTTCAACCTTAAGTCTTAGGCTTTTTGTTCGTGATACAGAGGACGAAATTATGAAACAAAATGGTCGATGTTTACATTTCGTTGGCGACATCTTTTCATTTTATCGCATTTTGTTTGGAAGCTCAGCTGCCAGTTGTGTTGTTTGCAGCTATAAAATATCTTATTGCAAGTAGGTATCTACATGAATATCTAAACATCGACAAAGAATACTCGTGCATTTATAGTGGAGTCAATATAATAGGCCACTTTTGACAAGTGTCAAAGTGGATGTCATAACAATTATCGATTAAAAACATAAATCGATATATAAGTCATATATTAGTGAATCGATTGTAGTGTTCATAAAAAATAATTCTGCAATAATATTTTTAGAGCATACACAGCATTGGAAACCTTCTACGTATGCCACATGACCTCAAAGTTAAGCGTAATTAAGAGAATTATAATGAAACCAGTTTATATACGTATTAAATTATTATTTATTAGTTGGAACTATCAAATTCGTTGAAACTGCTATCGTTGCAATTATTATCAATTCTTAAATCAAATTCTTAAAAATCTTTCATTATATTTTTTTGTTTTTTCTACCTCTTTCTTCCAATCATCTATGGAAATATTTGTACACACAGTTTTTATTAAAGATGATATTCCACCAGAAAATAAGCCTGCTTCTTTTAATGAACATAAATGTTTGTTTCTGGATAAATATTCTTTTCTCGTATAATAAATAACCATAAATGTGGTTGCGAATTGCATCGGCATTAATACTATCGACATCGACAACTGGCCTACTTCTTTTCCTTTTCTTCGCCGTATGTAAAATAGGCCAGATAGGTCGTACTTTTTCTTTTTTAATTTCAGATATAGTTTTAATATATTAATATATTAAATGAGGTTTAATTAAATTAAATATTAAATTAAGTTTAATTAAGTTTAAATATTTATTTAATTACATATTTTTTTTGTATTTACTAATTAATAACTGTTATTATTTAAATTATGATATGTCAATTATTTAATAATTTTATTCTCTTAATTTGTTTATTTATCGTAACGATAACTTTTTTCGATATTCGTTTCTCTCTACAAGTTACTTTGATTATAAAGTTCACATTAGGGATGTTCATGCAAAAAATACATCGATGTTTTTTTCGATGTGATGCATCGAAACGTTGCATCGATGTTTTACGATGCATCAAATAAAAACATCGATGTTTTCGATGCATCAGTTAAAAAACATCGATGATTTATATGCTTTCTGACATCATTTAGAAATATAGGATAGGAAAATGAGACATAATCCAAGGTTTTCAATTTAATTGAGATTTATTAGAAGAATGAATGAAAATTTTGGAAATTACAGATCCCAATACTTCTTCTCTAAGCTTTGCATAAATAAGATTTTATTAACCCGTTTTCCTTGTATTCTGTTACGTTGTTAATTCAAACCTTGTGAAGCTTTTGAAAAAAGTCTTTCTGATGGTACTGAGCTGGCTACCAAAGTTAAATATTTATAGGCTATTTTGAACAATTTCGGAAACTGTTGTTTATAATCTGACCATACTTATAATTCATCATTCGTGTCATACATTTTTATTTTGTATATATTTTTGTGTTGTTTTTCTATATTATATGTTTATCTCAACCAATGAAATGCCGCGTTACTGTGGCCCCATAAATTTCTCATGTACTTTTATTAGAGGATTATAATGTGTGCGTCATTCGATGCATCGAATAAAATACATCGATGCATCTTTAAATAACCAAATTAACCGATGTATCGGATTGATCCGATATATTGGATAGTAAACATCGATGTTTTCGATGCATCGATGTATATCGAGCATCGCTAGTTCACATCCCTATTATTAAAAATGAAAAAATGTGGACAGGCGTAACCTTGTAGTGGGGCTCGAATTTCTTGAAATATAAATTGATAATGATGTTTAGCAACCAAATTAACCATCGAACTTATTAAATTTGATATAAAAAGACTAGGTTATATTTTTTTATTAAAAATTTTACATATTTTTAGTGTTCAGATAGTGTTTTTAGATTTATGGGACCGATACAAAGTTATATCGTCACAAAGTCAATGAAATGTCAAAAGTGGCCTATTATATTGACTCTACTGTAGATATATCGTATACAAAGGTCACACTGAAAATTTCCGGAACTGGCCACTTACATAAATCATCATTAAAAAGTGATTACAATATTTGAAAATGGAACTCTTTGGTTGTAGAATAAAGTTTGTTTCATTTAACAGTCATTGGTTTTTTCATTGTGGCGTCATTTTAAAAATTGCGTGTTTGCATTACGATGGATTTAACTGATGAAAATTTTCGCTCTATGATTTTCTACGATTGTAAGTGTAATTTGACAGCTCAGCAGAGCCTCGCTCGGCTTTAAACCGCTTTTGGCGATGAAGCACCAAAAAAGACGACAATTTATAGCTGTTTTTCAGAATTAAAGCGCGGTCGTGTCAATCTCAGTGACGAATTTCGTGAAGGTCGCCCGTCCACCGCTGTCAACAACAAAAACATCGATGCTGTGCGCCATATGATCGAAACAGCCAGGCATGTTAGGTAGGTACCATGAGATTTGAGCATCCTTAGGCATAGGCATAAGTCAGATGCCTGATGATTGATGATTGTGAATGCTGATTTACGTATACATATGTATATATATATATATACATATACAACCATTTGCTTGCCGGAAGTCATTGACGAACTCCGTAAAAACAACCGTAAACGCCGCATAATTTTGCACCATGACAATGCCAGCTCTCACACTGCCAAACAAACAAATTACTTTTTGAAGGCGTAAAACGTAGAACTCATGAGTCAGCCTCCATACAGTCCCGACTTGGCACCTTATGACTTCTTCTTGTTCCAAAATTAAGAACCAATTATGCGGTCAACGATTTTCATCGCCAGAAGAGGCTGTCGAAGAGTATGAAAAACATGTTTCCGAGGTCACCACGGAGGAGTGGAATAAATGTTATTTAAAATTGGTTTATTCGTATGAAATAGTGTATTGACGCCCACGGAGAATATTTTGAGAAACAATAAATTGATTTTTGGCCATTCATTGTAATTTTTTCTTATTCATTCCGGAAACTTTCAGTGTGGCCCCCGTATAGGCGGTAGGTATAATAGGACTTTGGGCAGTTTCATTTATTTTAATGTAAACATACATCTGTGTTTAAACAACACCTTCAACACAACATTTTCATATTATGGTAGGTATTATTTCTAAAGATTAGTTGAATAAACGCCTATATTTTCTTTAAAAATTACGAACAATTTAATTTTACTTCTCAAGGAACATTATTCAAACGTAAAACAAAGAAAAAATTAGGTTAAACGATTAAAAAAGAGCCCCCAGAGCACTGAGTGTTTGAACAATGATTCCATTATCTTTGAACGACGGTGGCTCGGTTTAGACATAAAAGATAAAGCTGAATAGCAGCCAATTTTGTTCCATTACTCTCGAGCGCCGTAGAATACATATCCGTAAAACGGAACGCAAACAAAGTGAACGTCGTTTTCCCGCCAACGATAACTTAATTTCAGTCTGCCATAAGTACGTAATTAGCGAGCCGCTGCCTTATCGGCCGGTGGGTAATTAACCTCTCTGGGGGTGCCTCCCCCGGCGGTCCTCCCGTCCTCCCGGTGCACCTTGAATACCTCCCCAGCTCGTAATATTTCCGCCATATTATCCAGGAGCCCGCCCACCTCCTACGCCAATGGCGGCGGTTCGCGCGCTTTTGTTTCGCGCCGTCGCTGCTACGTTCCGAAACGTTGTAACTTGGTCTGTTTTCTTTGGGAAATTTGGCTGTATTTGTGAACAGAGTGCGGTTTGTTTTCGTCAGTACGCGTTTGTTATGGCAAGCACTCCTTCAAAGTCGAAATATCTTAAGTTGTGCGATACGTTATGTTGATTTAGATTTTATTGTTGGTTATTGTAGGGTGTATATTTGTTTTTATGTTATAACTTAGTCGGAGGGGTGTCGTCAGTTCATATTTCATGTGTTATCATCTTTTATTGAGTGCGAGGCCGGGCATTGTTGTCGGTTTACGGCGTGGTTATCTCGCGCCGCTGCCGGTGTTTAGCGACGCCTTGCCTGATGAATGGAGTATTGGTGACGCATTATAGCCACCATGGCTACTAGTAGCTGTCGGACTTTATTATATGTATATAAAATTTATTACTTAGTTACATAATATAGTATCTGTTGATAGAGTCAACTCGAGACTTTTAATTTGTTAAATCAGCAAAGACGCTGAAACACTTTCAGTAAAATCAGGACTTGATAAATAATATATCGTTTCTCAAACTTCTTTCCGGAATAGGTACTCCTTTGGAAGGGGCTAAAGCAAAAAAGGTTTAAGGGCCAAAGGAATAGATGCTTTCATACGCAATCATCGACATATACCTAAGCTTGATTGACCAAAACAAAATATAGGTAAGTATAGGTATTATAATAAAACCAGCTTTAAGGAATTCCATAAAAATGTGCCTTTATTAAGATTTTGACGTAGTAATCGATCACGCTCCATTCAACCGGGATTTCGAACGGTCGTTTGTCAAAATTACTCGAAGCCGTTAAGCCGCATAATTTTTGGCGCGAAACGTTGCTGGCGCTCTAATTGGGTGCTGCGGCCGCCGCCTGATAAAGCTGGGTTTACACAGCGTTTTAATTAATAGAGGTCGGCGAGGCAACTAGGGGTGGCATAAAAATGCTAATGAAAAAGTTACTGCTAATGTTGTATCTGCTGCTATAACTCTTTTAAATATAAGAACTCATACAAAAGCAATCTAAAATAACTTAAAATTTTAAGTAGGGGAGAGCGAGGCTAAAAGTTACCGGGGTAAGTAAGTCGTTCCGATTGAAATAGCCCCGAGAGGAAAAAAGATAAATATATTTCCGAAGTACCTACGTCGTGAAATGGTAAGAAGCAGCGCACCGACGGCCGGCATCTTATTATGGCTATTGGCGTCCTGTGGTATCGCCGCGAAGTGCGTGTGCCTCTGATCTACATGAGTAAATATTCGTATTTTCGAGTTTGTTATTTTTGGTCTATTTCACTTAATTTGATAGGTTTATTTGTATTATTTGTTTATTTGTACACATTTAGGTTTATTTGTATGTTTGTGTAAAAATATATCTAGTATTGATATGTTAACGTCAAAATTAAGTTTGTTTCATAACCAAAACCTATCATTTGACTTTATGTGGGAGCATGTCATTTGGGGCTAGACGTTCCTTTTTTGGGGAATGTTGTGAACTTGAGACCTCGGAACATCACCCCCTTGCATTGATACCAGTGAAGTGTTAATTAATTGATTGCAGTGAAGTGTTAATTAATGTTACCTTATTGCAGTATGCAGACTTATAACAGGAAATCAAACCGGGGCACTATCTCTCAAGAGCTGATGCAAAGAGCAGAAAGAAAAGGAGGTAGAAAAGAAAAAAACTGTTGTTACAGAGCTTGGTATTAGTCATATGACATTATACAGATTTGTAAATAAGTTCAAATTAGGAGAACATGCTAGAGGTGGCTACATAACAGTGAGATTGGTTTTTAGTGCAGTTTCAGGAAAAACAAATTGTATCTACTTACTGAAATGTGCGTCAATTTCCTTTGGTTTGTTACCAGACGAAGTTAGAAAATTGGCATGCAAATGTATAGTGAAATTCAACTTACCTGATAATCCACCGTTTTGGCATAAGAACGCAATAGCTGGACCAGATAAGTTGCCTGGTTTCTTAAAAAAAATCTTAAGCTTTCAATTAGAGCCCCGGAATTAGAGCAGAGCAACATCGTTTAATAAACACAACGTCAGCGAGTTCTTCACAAAGTTGAGGACAGTATTGGACACATACAAGTTTCCACCCTCAAGAATCTATAAATTAAACGAGGCCCGTGTTACAATAGTACTGAAACCTAAAAAAGTACTCACAAAAAGGGCGTCAAGCAAGTTGAAGCTGTAGTATTTGCAGAACGAGGCACCTAAGTTACTGTGAAACTGGCAGCAAATGCATTAGGAGACACAGGTCCTCCTATGTTTGTTTTTCCAAGGCTTAAGTACAAGTATTTGTATATCAAAGGCGGGCCACAGGAATCCATTGGTGCAGGGCACTGCTCTGAGTGGATGAAAGCTACGAAGTTCCTCATATATATGGATCATTTTATAAAGCACACCAGACCAACTCCTTCAGATCCGATTTTGTTATTGCTCGATAATCACCAATCTTACGTCGTTATCAATGTGGTAGAGAAAGCCAAAGCTAACTCAATTGTTATGCTGTCGTTTCCTCCTCATTCTACCCACCGTCTACAATCACTGGATGTTCGAGTGAATGCTACATTTAAAAATTACTGCCTCAAGGCTCAACACAATTGGCTGTTCTTAAGTGCGGTCCATTCGCATTTCCTCGATACGGAGGTGTCGCGCACTGTTCGGTCCAAAAATTATTTTATACCGCGAACCCGTAGGTTGTGGAACGAACTGCCTCAAGAGGTCTTTCCATTGAGCTACGACATGGGGTTCTTCTAGAGAGCTGTGAATAGGATTTTGCAAGGTCGGCGGCGCACCCGCATACCCCCTGGTGTTGCAGGTGCCCATGGGCGGCGGTAACATTTATCACCACGTGGGACCGCTTGCTCGTCCGCCCACTAATCTATAAAAAAAAAAAAAAAAAAAAAAAACCCTGGCAGGACTATATCTATACAATACGAGATTCCAGAAATCATCAAATATGCTCTGCCTTTAGCTGCAACTCCTATCAATATAATAAGCTCTTTCAGGAAGAATGGCATTTGGCCTTTTGATACCACCATATTCACCGATGATGACTTTGCTCCATCTATCGTCACGGATCGCCCTTTGCCTACAACGGAAGAATCTCAAGTACTCATAAGAGTTATTAGTCCCGAACAACAATGATGTGACTATAGAAGATGTGTAGAAGAATAATTCTGAAAATGCTCTCGTTACTGAAAAGAGAGAAATCTGGGAACATCCAGGGCAATATTGGGCTGAAAAACCACCAGAATCCCCTGGAGTCAGAGAAGAACCACCAGGAATACCTATTGCTTTCTCCCCAGAAATAGTCAGAGCCTTTCCAAAAATACCACCGAGGATTGGAAAGAACAAAGGACACATTAGTTTTAACAGACACCCCATAAAAAACAAACCATGTCGATAGAGCAATCCAAGAAAAGGAAGAAAGATGCTGAGAAACCATCTAAAGAGCAGAGTAAAGGAAGCAAGAAGATAAAGAAGGCAAGGGAAAGGGGAAGTCCGTTAAACAACAGGGTGTACAAGATGAGGGTCAAAGTTCTGACGAAGAGGATAGTTTAGAGTACCTACTATTGTATCGTCTGTTGTGATAGCTACTCCATACTCGCGTCTGGTGAAGAATGGGTTCAGTGCCAAGAATGTCAGAACTGGGCTCATTCCAGATGTCAGAAAAATTGTGACTCATTAACATACGTGTACCCGAATTGTGGTTCAGATGAGTCATGTGATAATTTATTTTAAGTGTTCTTAATTTTTATTCCAAGTATTGATTAAAGGCCAATTCTAAGCTAAACTAACTCGTATATTCCTAATACTAAAGGCTGATTAGCTATAGTCGGATTTTTTATTCGAATCAGGGATATGACATGTAGAACTGTCAATAAAGTGTCATCTTCGTACAAATTTCACTCTGTTTGTCAATTCTACATGTCATATCCCTGATACGAGTAAAAATCCGACCTCACATACCTGCCTAAGCCATTAATGTCAAATTGAGATAATGTTTAACCTAAAAGTACAATTTATAGATAAAAAGAAAATTATATCTTTTTTTCGTTCCTTATTGTTTGATATATGTTAAATGTAAGACATGTAAAATAAGTAACTGATAATGTTAAGACATTGTTGATTAGTTTTTAAATACATGAGTAGGTACCTAATCAAATCTGTGTTTTCTTTATCAACAATCCCCCAAATAGACCTTGTAACAACTTGCCCCATCTCGCTAACAACTAGCCCCAAGCTGGGGCAAGATGTTACTTTCCCGCTTTCTGCATATAAAATTTCATGTAAAAAAAACTGTTAAAGATATACCTACACCAAAGACTTCCACAATAGTAAATCTGAATATATTATTGAAATTCAACACTAGTAGTAATTATGTTAATAACACATTTTTGAGGTTGTTTAAAAATCGGCACGTTTAGCCTCCTCTCCCCTACAGGGGAGAGTGCATGCTGCATTCCCACAGCCGCTGGGCGCACTCAACTGACCACGTTACCCTCTCTCACAGAAGACTACCTTAAAATGTACTGCACCTCCTACTTTATCGTATTTCCCCAATGTACGTACGTGTTTCGGTAGTGAGTGAGATATGCCAGAGCCCATTCCCATCCCATCCCATCCTTCCCCATTTTCTCAATTTATTTCTTAATCTGTAAAGGTAGACAGCGCATCCGGGGGCGTGCCAACGATTGTCATTATGGACTGGTGTTGGCATGTATCGCGGATGTCTATGGAGGACAGTATCCACTTATCATCATGTGGACTGCATGCTCGTCTGCCGCCTTTTATCTATAAAAAGAAAACTAGGTCTAGCTACACAAAAGGATTGTATACTAATTCACCTATTTCTTCTACCCATTTTGTCGCCGAAATTATAATATTTCCAAGAGGTTAGTTAATTAATTTTAAATTTATAAAAAATATACAGTATATTAATTTATTTACACTGTAACGTTGTAAATTACTCGTAGTGTAGTATCCATCAAACTTGAGCTTTATTACAGCGCTTTAATATGCGTTGTCCTATGGTAGGCGTGAACTCTGCGCGGGCGCATGCGCAAAACCGACATGGCGACCCGCGGAGGGGTACTGTCCTTGTGGCCGTCACTCGCTAACCGTTCTATATATCTAACTACATATTTATATCTTTCATTACCCCTACTTAATATGATCAGAGAAGCCTAAGAATAACATAGGTACCTACGGATATACGAGACAAATCCGCATTTCAGAACCCCTCAGGGTAAGTTATCATTGTATTAGGAAGAAATCGGAAATTTTGCTGCCTAATAAGGTCTAGTATATTAGTTATTATAATTACCTGTATGTAAATTGCAGGATTTTTCTTTTGGAATAAATATAATTAGAACCCAAAAAAGATTTTGTTTTGTGTGTAGGTACATCCCGACTATTCTGCCGTTGAAGCCACCCCCGCGGCAACACAATTGAGATGTTGAAACATTTTTAGTACGGTTATTTAAGAGGTTGGTTTTCATTTTTTAATTTAGCGTTTAAGAAGGTAAATGAAACACATATGTAGATAGTAATTTTTAAAGAACTATCTAAATATTAGTCAGTAGATTTTTTGTTAGGAATTGTGTATAATATGTCTCGTCGTACGTCGAATTTTGTTGGGAAATTTACAAGCATCCGTAGAAAATATGATTATTCGCGAAGTAATCTTAAAGCTGCACTCTTAAAGTTTCTATACGACGGTTTTCCTATACCGATATCTTCAGTTTAGCCGATAAATGAAACCCGAGTGGAGTGACTCACGATGATATGTGGTTACTGGCTTACCGTTATAAAGTTGATTTTGATTTCATTTTTAATTCATCGTGGTTGCATTTTATAGTTAACCAGTCTCTCGATTTTGTATTTTTTTACCTAGTTGACACCGGAGTTGAAGAGATTGTTAGACGCCGTACGACGCAATTATAATACTATCTATGTACGACGCAATCGTCTGGCGGACATTTTAATTATAATTTATTTCGTAACCAACCCTATTTGACAAACCAGATGAATATTAAAATAGGACCTGGCGCTCCTACATAAACAGCTATAGACTTGAATATAACTAACATAGGTACTAATTTATAGCCGCTTGTATTTACGCATCAAGCTAAATCACTTATGACCTTTTATTTTTTTTAGTAACCCCATTTGGACCAAGGATCGCTTGAGTGGTTTGTTTATATTACTATAATGTAACATAGTATAAGGCATTACTATAATGCCGCCATGTGAACCATGGCGGCATTACCTAAGTCCGCCATTTCTACACATCAAATAATTGTGCAATGAAGTTTACATAAATTACTTTAGATCGAATAAAAGATATGCTAGAAATGAACAATAAGTTATGAAGAAAAGCCTATTATAAAAACTAGTGAAACCGATTCTACTCTTGATATTGAACAATCAATGTTCACCCATTGCGTTATTCCAGTGACACGTATACAATCGCAAGGATTCCATAATTATTAAATCGAAGTTGTTAACAAGTGTCTTGAGGCGCCTGTGAAACAAAGACTTATCAAACTCCGACGCTCTATGGAAATTCTCCTGGAATGATTTCGACGAAATTTAATGTAATCAAGCCGAGAAACTTCGAACTGTCACGTTTAGTACCTACTGTGTCACAGAGTAGCAAACAGAAAACGCAGATTAGGCATTCACCTGCAAGAATACCACACAGCATACCATCTGCCTGTGTCCCTTCATTGCTGGATATAAGTTCCTCCCGAAGTTCGCCATCACAATCGTAGTCTTCCACTCTTTTCGTCCAGCGTTACCTGCGACTTTTTTAATGTCATGGTTGGTCCACCTGACCGAAACGCGGCCCACAATACTGTACGGCTAGAAATATAAAGCGCATAGGAATCTCGCCATACTTCGTATTTCCGATTAGGCCAGTTGTCATTGAGTCTTGACGCCAACCGGACACATACATTTCTTGTCACGGAATTCTATAGAGCTGTTATTTACACACCAATACGACCTTTGCCAAAGTGTGGCGAAGGTTCCATGCGCAGTATATTTCTAGCCGTAGGTACTGTACTTAATAGTGTGTTCATATTTTAAATAAAAATTGGCGGATAGGTATCACAATCGGTAGATCTTAAAAAGGTCAAATCTACAAAAGTCTACATTTCTGAATGACTAGGTAGCAGAAAGACTGGAGATCAAAATTACTACATCGTGAATCGTAATCGTGAAAGGTTGTCTGACAGAGATAGCGAGAGAGTCAAATTGAGTTCTAGTCAAATTGGGCTCTAGTCAAATTGAGATCAGTCGTATCGAAATTTAGTCATAATAGCTACCTAGTCATTTCGAGAAACTGCATAAGGTTCTTAACAACTTATTTATCTAACACTCAGAATAGTCTAAATAAATACACTGTAGACGAACTAGTTAAAGAATGGGAGAATCCTCAATTATTCTGAACTGTTTCTGAATTAACAATTACCTACTAAGTTCTACTAAGTTTATCGCAAATATTTTCGACTCCTACTTGCATAGATAGGTGATTATTCTGATTATGAACAAATTATAAATATTTACCTACCACTAGGTACTAACGATTATTTTAAACCATAAATATGTATTTCTATTGTATTGTAAACCTCAAATTGTATTGTATTTATTTTTTGTATTTTTATGACAGAAAGTTAGATGGGTATATTTTACAATATAATATATTACTTATGGTGTCCAAGGGCGGGGGTAGCCTTCATCATCATCATTACCATTACCATCATGTGGGCTGCGTGCCCATCTGCCTCCACAAATACCAAAAAAAATATCTATGATATA
Organism: Sesia apiformis; assembly: GCA_914767545.1. NCBI lineage: Eukaryota > Metazoa > Arthropoda > Insecta > Lepidoptera > Sesiidae > Sesia > Sesia apiformis. The sequence goes on along the minus strand of OU611970.1, from coordinate 5,137,701 downwards.
TAAAAATATATAAAAAATATATCCCATCTATTTTAATAGTCTTTGACGTCGTTGTAAAGCACAAATTAACTTCTCGGCCGCAGAGAACGTGCCGCTGCACGCTGGCGGCTCATTTTACGCCAAATTTGTTTCCTTGAAATAGCGCTGTAAAATACCAAACTTTTACAGTTTCACGAAATTTATTTAGCCGTGAGAAAAATAATACGTACTTAAGTACAATATCTTCACAGACTGTATAAATAATGTTGAGAGAACACAAGTAATAATCTGACCTGTCTCGTTTATTTAAAATGGGAACACACATGAAAATGCCCCAGCGGTGACATACTTTTGCAACCTCGCTGAATTATTAAAAAAGTAAAACGGAATTTTCGTGAACGCATCCGTTTCCCGCGCTCGTGAGCTGTCAAACACCGCAGCGCGCCAACTTTTGGCCGGGAGCGCGCGGCGACGCAATAAAAACCTTATAAAATTTCTAATAGGAAAACGTACGAGGAGTTTTTCGTAGTGAATTATGAATGGTAACGAGCTCGCCCGCTCCCCTTTGTGTTGTGGGAGCAGTCAGACTGTGCTCCAAGTTCCAACTTGTTTCTTTTGTCGGTCGTAGTCGCGGTTTTCGCTATACGAAAAATAACATTGTTATAGTTTCGCCAATTTTGAAGTTGGTTACCCAAGTTTGCCAGTTTAAATTTTATTGCATTCGTTTGTACCTAGGTATAAGTTTGTACCTATGCTATGTAGCATTAGTTTATTTTTTATTGAATTCATTTTCTTAGATGAAGATTCATTTCTTAGATAACAAAATGAAATACTTACCTATTGAGCCATTTGTTTATAAAACCTGTTTAGCAACAATGAATCTGTAGTTTCTAATACAGTTGAAAGACGTTTCGAAACATGGCGCCAACCATTTGTTTCGAGTCACGTCAATTACCTAGTACCAATCCTTTTATAGCCCACTGCTGGACATGGGCCTGAGGAGGCATGAGGATGCACATTGCCTTTTGTATGAGGGATGTATGGCCTTAAAATGTCATTCTGGCCAAGAGAGTTGGCGGGTCCACTCTTTTAGAGGTAGTGTGATAGCGGATTTGCTATTCCTCAATTGTCTTTTACACCCATGGGAATCTATCTAGTGAATACAGACAACTGTTTTTCGAAACAGTGTTTCTGTAAACCTCTGCTAAACTTGTTTCGGAACTCATGACACATATTGTATCAAAATGAATACTTACATAGCTTATTTATAGGCTTAGGTATACATAATTATTTATTATATAAATTGAAATAATTCAAAACAAAGATTAAAAATCTAAAGGTGGAAAGATTAATGTACAATTAATTTAGTGTTGTGTTTTTATCAGAATATATATATTGTTGATAGATGTTTTATGTACCTACTCGTATTACTTCTTTATTTCAAAACAATACGAGCCTACCAATCGTATCGCTGTTACAAAAACTTCGTGTGTAAAAGGCCTTTACCGTGTGAAAGCGTGCACTTTTTCACGACTTAACATCGTCCCTTTTTTCACCGCCGCGGGCTGAGTGGGGCCGGGTATTAAAACTTGTATATCGGATTAGACGAAATCACTAAGTGCTAGATAGACTTAAAAGGGTATGACAAAATATACGGTGACAACATTTTGAATTAAAACCTGGAAGATCTTATTTCAATTTGTCTCTTAGTAATGTATACACTAGTGTTGTTGAAACGAGCGCTGAAGACTTGTGCGCTCGCACACTAAGTTGGTGCTATTGAACCTTAACAGTTTTTGATTCGAGTTTGTAATTACAAAAATTTTAACCATAACGCTCACTAATCTATAATGTTAGCCTTAATACTTAGTTCATTAGTATTCACTCGGCGCTCGAGCGTCAACACTCGGTTTTACTACACTAGTACACATTATATATAAATGTACAAGCGTTATGAGTCATGAGGGTAAACTTTCATGGTACTATAATTTTCGATTTTCGATTTACACCCTTTTAATTCACTCTAGTGATTTCTGATAGTAATCCGTTAGTTATTGATATACCTACACTTCTCAGAAAAACATGAAGAGATAACACTGAGAGACATTGCCTTGTGATAATAAAGCCGAGGAAATATATTGAAATATATTTCGGTTATTTATTCGTGATAATAATGTACAATTTTGATACCATTCGCAACAAGTTCGAAAATTTGGTTTTATCTTACTTATTTAACATTTTGTGTTGAGTATTTCTTGTGCTTTTTTACATGTAGTTAAAGCGTCGGTGAGAGCGGTGATAGCCTAATCTATACTCGACTCACATTCGTGTGATACTTAGTTCGAATCCTCGGTCCGTACCACAGAGTTTTTATTTAAGTACCTCCGCAGATTTTTAAGAAAAATGTCACTAGTTCGGCGGTGAGGGAAAACATCGTGAGGTAACCTGCATGTTCGAAAAATAAAGAAAATCTGGAGTATGTATATCCATCAAACCACAGCTTTTATGTATTCAATAGAATGCCTGGGCATAATGCACAGCGCTGATAAGATATTGTTATATATATTATACATATACAAGGTGTATATCAAATCAGGTCAATGTGTATCACTAGATTCGATGTGTCGCGCCTCTTTATTGTTTTGGCCACGTTTCTGAACGCGGTCTTTTAATCCATAACAGGACTTATTAGAGGGAACCCGAGAATTAAAGTTGAGTTTTTGTTCGATTATTGTAAAAATTGTGTATTGTAGGATTCTTGGTCTAATAGTGATAGTGATAATGTCATAGCTACTTTAATTACATCAATAATTTTGCATATTTATAGTGGGTACTTATCTAGCACCTCCTTACATTCCTCCTCACATCACGTACACATCTTTACGTGTTGAATCGCGACTGCGTTCGGGATCCCGGCGCGCCTGAATAAAAGATGCCGTACACGTGTCTCTAATGCACTCATCAATTATTACGCGATCCGCTGGTTTCTGAACGCGTTCCGTTCTGCCGACGCCGAGTTATGATAACGACGTAACATTAGGAAGTCGCCGTACTGGAGCATGCGTTTATGAATTTGATATATCTCATGCTTCACTATCATCGTATTAATTTATTGTCTATTTACCTATCAATGTGGTCTATATTTATCACACTTATAAGAGAATGGCCAGGTATAGGCTGATGGTATGTTGTGGTTTGATAGAGTAAATGGAGACCAAGTGTCGGCAAGCGCAGAGTGAGACGCCCGACGCCCTTATAGAAGTTTGTCGGTTGTGATGAGAACGGTAGTCACCGAAGACTACCTTGAAATGCATTTTCTGCATTTCTCACATTGTAGTGAGTAAAATATGCCAGAGCCTATTCTCATCCCATCCTATTCCTCCCCCATTTTCCCAACCCAAAGGTAAGCACTAGGCAGTGCATCCGGAGGCGTGCCAAGTATGTCAATCTGGACTGAAGTTGTCATGTACCGCGGATATCGCAGGGCGACCGTATCCACATACCACTGGGTGGTTTGTATGCTCGTCTGCCGCCTTCTTCCTATAAAAAAAAATCGAAGATCGAGTGTGATCCAACAGTGGAGAGATAAAGTGACGGTATGGTCTGGCAGGATTTTTTATAGAGTTTATAAAACCTTTGTAAAAGCTTGCATTACATGCTACGATTTGATATGACGTCCTACGATCGCTACGGTCGATTGGATAAAGCGGTGTAGCATGCTATCATCTGAAGTGTATAACGGGGATTGTTCATAAGTTTTCTATTGTTTATGTTGTATAAAATGAATCCTTTCATTCAATTTACTCATACATTTACTTATGTTATCTATCAGAACAAGAGTAAACCGTTAGGAGTAAGTAACAATACATCTATGAGACCTCTACTACGTACCTACTACAATTGCGACCACATAGCCACGTTGTATTATGGAAAATAGTAGAACAAGCTAGGGTAATAAATGCCTTTTAAGGGGGAGAGTGCACGCTGCAATCCAACAGCCGCTGGGTGCACTCGACTTGCCTCGTTACCCCTCTCTCACAGAATACTACCTTGAAATGTACTGCACTTTATCATATTCCCCAATGTACGTACGTGTTTCGGTAGTGAGTGAAATATGCCAGAGCTCATTCCCATCCTTATCCCTTGCTATGTGCCTAACCCTTTCTCCAAATCCATTCTTTCATCAACAAAGGTAGGCAGCGCATCTGGGAGCGTGCCAAAGTTTGTCATTTTGGACTAATGTTGGCATGCATCACGGATGTCTATGGGCGACAGTATCCACTTACCACCAGGTGGACTGTGTGCTCGTTTGCCACTTTTTATATACATAATACCACTTTCGTTATTAATATAAACAATGAAACGACATACAATTTAGAAGGGAGGCAAGCGGAGGTAACTGTTAAAACTTTAGACGAAGTTAAAGAAACACGAACATACACAGGCATCACGTGATACACAGGCATCACGTAATAAAAATAGTTATCTTAGAAACAATAGTGATTGGTTAAATGAACATTATTTTATAATTTTGCCAATGTCAATGAAAGACAGTCTGGTGGAATATCATCTATGTATGTAGGTACCATCCATGATGTAAAGATTCTTTTTTGAAGATGTGAAGTTTTCGTGAAGATTCCGTTAGTGCCATATTATGGTATGCCACTGATGGAATCTTCACAACAAAAATATTAAAAATCACATTAAAAACTTATTCCAAACCACAATAAATAAAAATCTCGCAAATAAATTCGAAACTGCATTCAAAACAACTTACGGACTCTCCCTCAAGTTGGACGAGAGGGTTCTTGCCTGGTCAAACACGACTTGTGAATTGATTGAGTCCTACACCCATACAACGAAATCCCTCCTCACGAGAAACTAGAACTCACCATGATTATGAACCTTAAAACTAAGGAAGTAAGTGTGGAATAACTTTTCGTGGCTGGTAAAAGTAAGGTTGACGGTGGAGCCAGCCTTGTAATACCAATACCCTTCGGATATTGGCACCGCATTTAAATTGCAGGAATCTAGTGTTTGCCCTGCTTTTTTGAGTGGACATATCGGATTTTGTTTAGGGTGTGGAAAAAGAGTCTATTGGTGTGCGTTTGACGAGGCAAACGCAGGTGTAGCAAACATAAAAAGTCTGGTGAATTCAGTGAGAACTTTGTTTTTGAAAGGAAAAATTGTACCTACGTACTCTTTCTGTGTGGTCAAATATTTTGTTAATAACACTGATTAATTATTAAAAGTTATTTGTAAAAACCTATCGGGGTAACAGTCTCAGCGAAACATTAATGTATACGTACAATCAGTAACATGCCAATGCAGGTACTCCTATATAAAATCATTAGGTATATTTTAGGCGAACCCGCTGACGACTGTACATAAAATACGAGTACAAGTCGTCCTTAAATTGATGGAGAATTATTCTTCTTCTTCTTCTTTTCAGCCCTTGGACGTCCACTGCTGGACATAGGCCTCCCCCATTGTCCGCCATTTAGACCTATCGGCAGCGACCTGCATCCAGCGGGTGCCCGCAACCTTTATAAGGTCGTCTGTCCATCTAGCAGATGGACGTCCTCGGCTTCGTCCACCGGTACGTGGTCTCCATTCGAGAACCCTTCTGCCCCATCGGCCATCGATTCTTCGAGCTATGTGCCCTGCCCACTGCCACTTCAGCTTGCTAACCCGAGAGGCTATGTCGGTGACTTTAGTTCGTCTACGGATCTCCTCATTCCTGATTCGATCACGTAGGGAAACCCCGAGCATAGCCCTCTCCATAGCTCGCTGTGCGACAGTGAGCTTATTTATGAGGCCCATAGTCAGAGACCACGTCTCGGTGCCGTAGGTCATCACTGGCAACACACACTGGTCGAAGACCTTCGTCTTCAAGCACTGAGGTATTTTGGACGAGAAGACGCTGCGTAGCTTCCCGAACGCTGCCCAGCCGAGTTGGATTCGTCGATTGACCTCTTTCTCGAAGTTAGACCTACCTAGTTGGACCGTTTGGCCTAGGTAGACGTACTCGTCAACAACTTCGAGAATCGAGCTCCCAACTGAAACTGGGGTGGGCACGACATGGACATTCGACATGATTTTCGTCTTGTCCATGTTCATTTTAAGGCCCACCTGTTGGGAAACTCGATTGAGGTCTCCGAGCATTGTGCTAAGATCCTCCAGCGATTCTGCCATGACCACGATATCGTCGGCAAATCGAAGGTGAGTGATGCATTCGCCATCAACGTTGATGCCGAGTCCTTTCCATTCCAGGAGCTTGAAAGCGTCTTCCATCGCATTGGTGAAGAGCTTCGGAGAGATGACATCTCCTTGTCTCACACCCCTCTGCAATGGAATCGGCTCCGTGCTCCCTTCCTGTACTCGGACTGACATGGTGGCGTTGTTATACAAACACTTCAACACTTCGATATACCGATAGTCAATATGGCACCGCTGGACTGTAGCACTGCCCAAGTCTCGATCGAATCAAAGGCTTTCTCATAGTCCACAAACGCTAAGCATAATGGCAAGTTATACTCCTCGGTCTTCTGTATAACTTGCCGCAGCGTATGGATGTGGTCTATGGTACTATAGCCTTTTCGGAAACCGACTTGTTCGGGAGGCTGGAAGTCATCAAACCTGCGCTCGAGACGATTCGTGATAACCCTCGAAAACAGCTTATAAACATGGTTCAGAAGCGAGATGGGCCTATAGTTCTTCAACAAGGTCTTGTCGCCTTTCTTGAAGAAGAGCACCACCACGCTTCTGTTCCATGCCTCCGGCGTAATACCTTCGAGCAAGACGGAATTAAAGAGCTTCTGAAGGACTTTCAGTACCGGTGTTCCACCCGCTTTCAGAAGCTCTGAAGTGATTCCGTCTTCGCCCGGCGCCTTGTTGTTTCTAAGCTGTTTGAGGGCCATCCTAATCTCGTACAGGCTGATGTCCGGGATGTCTTCGATATAGTGTCGGGTCAACTTGGCTCTTGGGTCTTTGGCCAAGTTACCAACAGGTTTAGCGACCGAGGTATACAACTGTCCATAGAACTCCTCGATCTCCCTCAGTACCTCTTGTTTGTCGGAAGTGACACTGCCGTCCTCCCTCTTCAGCTTCGTCAACTGGCTCTGCCCAATAGATAAGTCTCTTGCGAACACTTTGGAGCCTTTATTCCGCTCTATCGTCTCCTTAATACGATTAGTATTAAAGAGACGGATGTCGTGTCGCAAGGACTGGTGAATCCGTCTATTGAGCTGCCGATATGCTTCCGCGTCATCAGGAGTCTGCAGTGCCATCGAACGTCGTTCCGCCAAGAGGTCGAGGGTGTGGTCGGTGAGCTTTTGGGGTCCATCTCTTCGACGGTGTCTGAAGAATTTAGACCCCACCGTATGGACAGTTTCTACCAACCTGTTGTTGATATCGTCCACTGCAACGCAATCCTCTAGGCAATCGAAGCGATTTGACAATTCAAGCTGAAAGCTTTCGGGGTTTTGTATGTGGGCAGCAGTAGGTCGGAGCGTAGACTTCATCAGGCGGGACCTTTCCAACTTGACGTTTATATTCAATGTGCCTCTAACCATTCGGTGATCACTACCGGTTTTCACCCTGTGGATCACGGAGACATCATTGAATATTTGTCTCTTTGTGGCCATAATGAAGTCTATCTCATTTTTAACGGAACCGTCGGGGCTCATCCAGGTCCACTTCCTATGAGGCGGCTTCTTGAAGAAAGAGTTCATCATAAAGAGTCCCTCTTTCTCAAGAAAGTCGGCCAGCCTCTGGCCCCTCTGGTTCCGGTGCCCACATCCAAATTGCCCCACTCTCAACTCATCGTCGCCTCTTTTGCCCAGTTTCGCGTTGAAATCCCCCATAACAATATTGTAGTGTGTTTTCGAAGCATGTATGGCTCTACTAATGTCCTCATACATTGCTTCCACTTCGTTATCCGGGTGTGCCGAGGTCGGTGCGTAGACCTGTATGACCTTCAACGAATATCTCTTGGATACTCTGAGTATAAGGTACGCGACCCTGCTCGACACACTCGTGATGGCTACAACATTATTTACGAGGGACTTGTGGACGATAAACCCGACACCACCTTGGGACTGCTGGTCGCCCTCCCGGTAATAGAACAAGTTGCCGGACTTCAGGGTTATCGTGTCCTCCCCCTCTCTTCGGATTTCTGATAACCCCAATATATCCCAGTGCAACTTGCCTATCTCCTCTTCCAGCTCAGCGATCTTCTCGTCTGTCCTCAAAGTGCGCGTGTTGTAAGTCACCAGTGACAATCTACGTCGGTAATCCGTTTTCAAAGCCCTGGTCGTTCGACGGTGGAATCCCGCCCGGAGATTTTTAGCACCCCTGGCTCCAGCGCTCGACCAGCGCCCGTCGTTCACGCCGGTGTTGCGACTGGAGCCGCCGGGAACTTGGGGCCGTTTTACTTTTTCTGCCATAGGGGGGGGGGGGGGGGGGTGGACCGTAACCCGCCGCGCTGGTCTAGTGCGTGGTGGCGGGTCGTCAGAGCCTCGTTCGTTGGTCGGCATTATTACTGAATTATTAGACGGCGTAGAATTATTACTGAATCAAATTCACTCTTATATATAAATATTAAATAATTAAAGATAATGCCTATTCGTCGTTCCTCCATCTATCGGTATTCCATATTCTTTGCGATAATCTCAGGATCTATTAGTGGCCGATTTTGTTATGGTTTTCATTGCTGTATGGCGAACTTAGCTCATCCCGAAAGATTATTGGGGGGTCGGTTGCGTAAACTCTCAAGATGACCACGTCAGCAAAGAGTCTAGGTATTGACTAAATGAGAAGAAGACTAGGTATCAGAATGACTATATCTATAATGATGTAATATAATACAGTACGATATGAAACCCCAACTCCTGAAGTAGGTAAACCGGTAGTACAGAAGTTAGAGCTAGTGTATATACCTATGTGTAACAGTAGGTATATATATCTTGGCGATCGGTCACGGTCGGAAATACAAAGATGACCGACCGGCGTTATTTAATTAGAAGTATTGGGGTACACTGATAAATTGATTTTCGAAATCGTGTTCAAAGTGGTCGAAGTCGCAGGCAAATGGTAATCTGAAATAAAATACTGTTGACTTTTGTTGAATATTATCTACTTACACTAAGTTCTAAGTTTTTATCTCATTATTCCCACGTTTTATTTAATTTATTGAGGCCCTGTTAACGTTCTCGTTAATATCTAAGCCATTATTCAATTTTACAGGCTTTGAAGCTACATTCAGAATGTCTTCAAAAATATTTTTTGAATATATTTTTAACTAAGATATACGGCTTTATTATCTTCTGATTTTGCTACTATTCTGCCCATTCTAAGCCCAAACGTACAGCCTCACATCTCTAAAAACAGGATTTCAAAGCAGAAACAACATTCTGAAATCTTAACAGGCACACCGATTAACACCGTATTCAAGGAAAATAAGAAGTAGGTAACGTAGGGAAAAGGGCACTAAAACAAAAAAATATTTAAATGAATAAAGGAAAATGTAACTACAATACAGTAAAGAGAGACTACAATCAAAAATTAAAAGAGATAAAAAAATATTCAAGACTGACGATGAAGAATCATTTTTTTTTTTTTTTTTTTTTTTTATAGACTAGGGGGCGGACGAGCGAGCGGTCCCACGTGATGGTAAGTGTTACCGCCGCCCATGGGCACCTGCAACACCAGGGGGTATGCGGGCGCGCCGCCGACCTTGCAAAATCCTATTCACAGCTCTCTTGAAGAACCCCATATCGTAGTTCAATGGAAAGACCTCTTGAGGCAGTTCGTTCCACAGCCTACGGGTTCGCGGTATAAAATAGTTTTTGGACCGCATAGTGCGCGGCACCTCCGTATCGAGGAAATGCGGATGGACCGCACTTCTGTGACGGGAGGTGCGGTTGTAGAAACCCGAGGTGGGAATTATATTAAACAATTCTTCAGAGCATTCCCCATTGTACAGGCGGTAGAACACACAGAGAGACGCAACGTCTCTCCGAACGCTGAGGGATTCTAAACCGCCCGTGAGAGTGGGATCGTCGACAATACGAACAGCACGTCGTTGGATAGAGTCAAATGGGTCCAATTGGTATTTCGGTGCGCCGGCCCAGAGATGAGAGCAGTACTCCATATGGGGCCTCACCTGAGCTTTGTAAAGCATAAGGAGTTGCCCAGGTTTGAAGTACCGCTTCGCTCTGTTCAGCACACCGAGCTTTTTGGAGGCCATTTTGGCCTTATTGTCCAGATGACCCCTAAATTCGACTTTGCTGGAGATGTCGATACCAAGGATCCCGATACTCTCCAAGATCTTAAGAGGTATGCTCTGAAAGCGAGGTGCTACAATAAAAGGGGTTTTCTTAGCGGTGAATGCACAGACTTGCGTCTTACTGGGGTTGAAATCCACTAGGTTCATAGAACCCCAAATCGAAACTAGATCTAAAGAGTCTTCGATTTCAGACACAAGCCTGGCGCGACTCTCTTCCACTTCGACCCGAGGGATGTTGGCGCGGCCCCTGTACAAGGTGTCTCCAGTACTGTCATCCGCATAGCAACGTATGTCACCAATTTGTAACAGGTCGTTGATATGCAGAAGGAACAGAGTTGGGGACAACACGGAGCCTTGCGGGACGCCAGCGTCAATAGACATGGTGTCGGAGCAGCTACCATCGATAACGACTCTGATGCTCCGTCCAGTCAGGAAACTGGCAACCCATTCGCATAATCCCTCGGGTATCCCGAAAGATGGTAGCTTGGAAAGCAGCGATTTGTGCCATACCCGGTCAAAAGCTTTCGCAATGTCTAGGCCTACAGCCAGAGCCTCGCCTCTACTCTCAATGGCGTCAGCCCAGCGGTGTGTTAAATACGCTAAAAGATCACCAGCCGAGCGATTATGGCGAAATCCATATTGACGGTCGCTAATCAGCTGGTGATCCTCTAGGTACCCAAGGAGCTGTGTGTTTATAACACGCTCCATCACTTTGGAGAGGAGGGAGGTGATCGCTATTGGCCTGTAGTTGGCCGGGTCGGTGCGGTCACCCTTTTTAGGCAAAGGGTGAACATGAGCTACCTTCCATGCTGACGGGAAGCTTTTTGTGGAATATGAGAGCCTAAAGAGTCGCGTAAGCACCGGAGACAACTCGGGAGCGCAAAATTTGAGCACCACCGCAGGAATACCATCCGGCCCACTCGACTTTCGGATATCAAGAGATGCTAGAGCTCGCCGGACTTCACGCTGGGTGAAGCAGATTTCCGGCATGGAGCTTGTGCACCTCGAGGTGGACGGTGGTGAGGCACCTCTATCGTCCAGGGTCGAGTTTGAGGCGAAGAGACTGCCCAGGAGATCGGCTTTCTCTTTCGCCCCATGGGCCAGTGAGCCATCGAGTTTCCGCAGTGGTGGAAGTGACGACTGACAGAAGTTACCCTCGGCAGCCTTAGCGAGCGACCAGAAAGCCCGACTTCCAGAAGGATAGCTTGCTAGTCGATCGCCAATTCTGCGGATGTGCTCATTCCTTGCTCTGACAGTGATCCTCTTACTGCACCTCGAGGCAGCGTTAAATTTCTTCCTCAAGTCGGTGGTATTCGGATCTTCAGACACCTGCGCTTTGGCCCAGGCCCTGTATGCAGCCCGCTTATTACGGCGGGCCTCTCTACAGGACTGATTAAACCAAGGTTGGCTCCGTCCGCCTACGGGTATCACGGAACAAGGAATATAACATTCCATGCCCTGCAACACCACGTCGGCAACGGAGTCTGCACAGGTATCCGGATCACCCGACGAGAAACAGAGCTGCCCCCAGGGATAAGAAGCGTAAAATTCGCGCAACCCATCCCAATCTGCAGACTTGTAGTGCCAGACGTTGCGCGTTCCCTGAGAATAGGTCGGCGCGGATTGTTTAGCTGGCACAGCAGTTCGAATGATACAATGATCTGATGATCCTAACGGAGCATCAACAACAACATTGTAGTCATTCGGCCGCGTAGTCAGCAGGAGGTCCAATAAGGAGGGAGTATGGCTCCCGATATCAGGTATCCTCGTGGGTGAGGATACCAACTGCGAGAAACCATAGGTCAGGGCAAAGATGTGGGCTGCTCTCCCTGCGCGGTCGGTTATTCGGGATCCCAACCACTCTTCGTGGTGAGCGTTGAAATCACCGAGGACCACCACTTCCGCGCAAGGGAACTGCTCGAGCACGCTGTCAGTCGTCTCTTGTAGCCGCTCAAAAAAACGAGTCGTCTCCGTATCACCGCTGTGGGACCTGTAAAGGCAAGCGTAGACTTTAGTGGAACATCCATAGTCAATACGCGCCCAGAGGATCGACAGGTCCCCGTCTTCAAAATGGCTGAGGCGGCGGCAACAGACATCCTCCCGGACGTACATGCATACCCCGGCACGTCGCACAAAACAGTGCTCCAGTTTGTAACCGGGGTAATGAAGATATGATGTATCGGCCGGGCAGGAAATCTGTGTCTCCGTCAAGAAAAGTAAGGCCGGCTTTGCCGTCTCAAGGTGGTAGTGGACGGCGTCGATGTTACTATGCATCCCTCTGATGTTGCAAAAGTCCACTTGAAACGTGGAACTTGAGGGGTGGGCCGCTGAGTGCACATTATACCTTCTCTTTTTCTTGGCCATTGTGTGAATAGGAAAAAACTAAAATAGAAAAAAAAAAAAGGGGAGACGGAGAGAGAGATGGCTGCATGTGGATCAAAGGACAAAGCACGGGGCGGAGAAAAAATCAGGTCACAAAGGTTGTGTGACTTGCCGGCGCGGGGTACGGAAGGGCCCCCGGTCCCCCCCCGGGGGCAGCAGTCGGGTTCCACTCCGGTCTCCTCCGGCACAACTGCTACCCCAAAGGATTTTTCACGTGCGGCGGGGCAGCCTCCTGGGGTGGAGATTAAAGTAAGATCCCCGGGCTCGGGCCCCCAACAACACGCGGGCGGTCAGCGGACAACCGTTTCACCGGGTCTCCCTGATCCCCGCGCCACCATGTCACGCCCATGCGCGTCTGTAATTCCCCGCAACCGCCGGTCCTCATTTCCACACGCAGCAATCTCTCTCTCGGGACGGCTTCTTCCGCTCACCGCCGGAACACGATGCGGGCCTCGCGGCTTATAAGGCACCATTACGGCGGCGGACTCCGACGGGAGGGTGGTAGCATTGCTGACGGAGTAACCCTCCCACCGCAAAAAGGGAACGCCATTGCCTCGTCAGTTGACAGCAGGGTGCACCACTAGCAGGTGAGGTTGGCTTAGGCTCCAAAGATGTTAGGTGAGCCTCTTACACCCCAAATGAATGAAGAAGTGAATGAAAACTTAATTTGCGATGATGAATCTGAATACCGAGAAGAGGAAAATCTGTGTGCTATTTATCAAGACATAGACAAACGTGGAGAGGTGTAGTATCGTTGCAGAAGTTGCGGAAACTGTGCGCATGAAGAATACTCTTGCAGTGACAATCCAGCTTCTTATATTTGTGCCTTTTGTTTGGATCCATAAAGATGTCTATTTCCCTGTTCTGTTTAATAATTTAAAATCGTTATTTTTGACACTGAATTGTTCTTCCTAATTAATGACTAAGATTTGATTGTAGGTTTATATTCTTTGAGACTGATTGAAAATTAAAGGCTCCCATTTCACACACGAACAATAAATGAATGTGTGACATTTCACGAAGTGTGGGTTAGGGAGCGATTGTTTTAAAAAAAAATTATTTTAACCAAAGCTATAATTGGTTTAAACTGTAATTATCTTATAGTCAAATAAACAAGGTTTATGTTCCTAATTACTAAAAACTATAATTTAAACAATTATGACTATTATAACTAATTTTCCTTAGTAGGCTCCAATTCCCCCACTCTCCCCTAATCTCGTATTAAGTAGTAAGATTTCTCACTTTCTTTACATAATAAGATATATTTTTTAAAATCTGATAAATTGATGTTACGGCTAAAGCACAACAACCACATTGCGCCTTTGAAAATAACTTACCACTATCAAATAGATCTTGAATAATCGTCCAATTTTCGCTAAAATTACCTGCCTCTAACCTACCTGCTCGTTATAAAGGCTTATTTGTCGGATGCCAATATTAATAGGGCTGGAGGAAAACAAACAGTTGTCTAAACGAAACAAATAAGAGTTCACCCCACTACTTATCAACTGTTCCCCAAAATTTGCCGTGATACCCTGGAAACTGAGTACATCTTGTATTTGGAAGGCAATTAGTTTCTATTGCTATCTTGACAGATGAGAAAGGAAATTTGGAACTAGTTTTGGATAATAATTAGGAAGCCGTGGTTTTATTTATTTACCAAACTTCGGGGTGTTTTGTTTGCAAAATTATGTTACGTTATAGAAACAAAGTATTCCATTCATATTCTACATTATAAAAAAATATATTTCAAGACATAAAGATGTTTTAGTAAATAAGTCTGTCCTTGGAACTTATGTTGTTAATTCCCTGATTATCATGTAGAAATAATTATGGGGTCTTCTTTTGTTCAATGGAATAAAAATAAAAATATTCTATAGGTACTCTTTCCCGGATTTAATACTTTTGGATTTAATACCAAAAAATCGCAGGACGTTTTTGATATCCTTAAGATAATTTCTTAAGATAACCCTAAGATAAATTTTCTTCTTGCAGGGCGGAATCTAACGGAATGGCAATCATCATAGATAGAATATTTGTATTTTAGAAAATGCAGTAACCGAGTTGTGTTGCCGTATCATTGTTATAAGTTCTTTAGTCACGATGTCCTTCGTCTTTCAGGAATCCTTCTGACTCGAATCTTGCCTTTTATAATGAGTTGAAAGAGCTCATATTTGCTGGTTTTTTTTGTATAACTAAGACTTCAAAACAATAGGTAAGTTCTAAAGCAATTATGTAAGTACCTACTAAATTATGACGGTGTTTATTGTGGGCAATCTACGACACAGAGAGACAGTAAAGTTTTTATAGTTAATGGAGATTCCATTGCTATCCAAAAAGTTTGTGTTGCTATTCGCACACGTAGCGGTAACGTCGTCGTTTCGTTATCTTCGGGTTCGTCTTAATCACGGTCTGGCGACCATTACTCAGGAGCTGCTGGGCTAATTGCCACATTTGTAGGTCGAACTACCCTCGCTGAGACAATGCTGCCTACCTGTGATGGTGGAACTTGGAAAATCTGGGTGGAATAACATTTAACTCTATTTATTGTGTTTTATTATTTTTATTAAGCAATAACTTGGGGGTATTTATTCTCGACTCACATTTATAAGGTCGTGAGTTAGAACCAGGACACACTTAAGTACAATTATCATTTTTATCAATTATCACAAGCTCAGTACTGAAGAAAAAAAAAGAAATGAAACTAGCGTATCCGAAAATTGAAGAAAAACCGTGGGATTATGTTAATATTTACCGACATACGGGCCGATGCACATTGTCTTATGCATGAAGGATGTGTGGCTGTGAAGCGCAACGCTCGCGCTGGCCAAGCGGGTTGGCCAGTTCACTCTTTTAGAGGTGGTGTAGTTCCTGAGGGCTTGTGGTATGGCGGCCGACGCCAGACGGCTATGGAAGAGCATACCCCCATCTCTTCTTGTGGATGTTGTAAAAGGAGACGACGTAAAATAATAATGTGGACTCGCCATTATAGTTTTTATAAATATCCTATCGTTTTGGTAGCTCATTGAATTTTATTTTTAACCGACTTCATAGTATTTTTCTAAATAACAGATCCAATATATAAAATTGTCTAGCTTCATTTGATTTACATCAATATTTACAGCACATCAAAAGTGCTGGGTTACTACTACTCATAAAAACTACAAAGAGAATACTACAAAGACAACAGCGTCGTATTTTAATAAAAGCGAGGCAGGTACAAGTTGACAACACATTACCACCTTGTAAAATATAGAGGCGGGAGTCGCTCGACAAGATTGGCTCATTAATTTAAGAGCAGCAACACTTAAGCCAGGGCATGCCAACATTTTCGCAAATGAAGTGGCGGCAACTGAACTAGTGATGGTATTTGTTGTAAAATGAGGGAGAAAAGTATATGAGGAAATCTTTTAAGTCCTCATATAATATACTTTGATGACAAGACAGACGCTCCTATTATTCAAAATCCAATTATTATACAAGTATAATGACTGGTATTTTTTTTTTTTTTTTTTTTTTTATAGATTAGTGGGCGGACGAGCAAGCGGTCCCACGTGGTGATAAGTGTTACCGCCGCCCATGGGCACCTGCAACACCAGGGGGTATGCGGGTGCGCCGCCGACCTTGCAAAATCCTATTCACAGCTCTCTTGAAGAACCCCATATCGTAGCTCAATGGAAAGACCTCTTGAGGCAGTTCGTTCCACAGCCTACGGGTTCGCGGTATAAAATAGTTTTTGGACCGCATAGTGCGCGGCACCTCCGTATCGAGGAAATGCGGATGGACCGCACTTCTGTGACGGGAGGTGCGGTTGTAGAAACCCGAGGTGGGAATTATATTAAACAATTCTTCAGAGCATTCCCCATTGTACAGGCGGTAGAACACACAGAGAGACGCAACGTCTCTCCGAATGCTGAGGGATTCTAAACCGCCCGTGAGAGTGGGATCGTCGACAATACGAACAGCACGTCGTTGGATGGAGTCAAATGGGTCCAATTGGTATTTCGGTGCGCCGGCCCAGAGATGAGAGCAGTACTCCATATGGGGCCTCACCTGAGCTTTCTAAAGCATAAGGAGTTGCCCAGGTTTGAAGCACCGCTTCGCTCTGTTCAGCACACCGAGCTTTTTGGAGGCCATTTTGGCCTTATTTTCCAGATGACCCCTGAATTCGACTTTGCTGGAGATGTCGATACCAAGGATCCCGATACTCTCCAAGATCTTAAGAGGTATGCTCTGAAAGCGAGGTGCTACAACAAAAGGGTTTTTTTTAGCGGAATTTCCAACAAAAGGAATGCACAAACTTGCGTCTTACTGGGGTTGAAATCCACTAGGTTTAGAGAACCCCAAATCGAGACTAGATGTAAAGAGTCTTCGATTTCAGACACAAGCCTGGCGCGACTCTCTTCCACTTCGGCCCGAGGGATGTTGGCGCGGCCCTTGTACAAGGCGTCTCCAGTACTGTCATCTGCATAGCAACGTATGTCACCAATTTGCAACAGGTCGTTGATATGCAGAAGGAACAGAGTTGGAGACAGCACGGAGCCTTGCGGGACGCCAGCGTTAATAGACATGGTGTCGGAGCAGCTACCATCGATAACGACTCTGATGCTCCGTCCAGTCAGGAAACTGGCAACCCATTCGCATAATCCCTCGGGTATCCCGAAAGATGGTAACTTGGAAAGCAGCGATTTGTGCCATACCCGGTCAAAAACTTTCGCAATGTCTAGGCCTACAGCCAGAGCCTCGCCTCTACTCTCAATGGCGTCAGCCCAGCGGTGTGTTAAATACGCTAAAAGATCACCAGCCGAGCGATTATGGCGAAATCCATATTGACGGTCGCTAATCAGCTGGTGATCCTCTAGGTACCCAAGGAGCTGTGTGTTTATGACACGCTCCATCACCTTGGAGAGGAGGGAGGTGATCGCTATTGGCCTGTAGTTGGCCGGGTCTGTGCGGTCACCCTTTTTAGGTAAAGGGTGAACATGAGCTACCTTCCATGTTGACGGGAAGCTTTTTGTAGAGTATGAGAGCCTAAAGAGTCGCGTAAGCACCGGGGACAACTCGGGAGCGCAAAATTTAAGCACCACTGCAGGAATACCATCAGGCCCACTCGATTTTCGGACATCAAGAGATGCTAGAGCTCGCCGGACTTCACGCTGTGTGAAACAGATTTCCGGCATGGAGCTTGTGCACCTTGAGATAGACTGTGGTGAGGCACCTCTATCGTCCAGTGTCGAGTTTGAGGCAAAGAGATAGCCCAAGAGATCGGCTTTCTCCTTCGCCCCATGGGCCAGTGACTCATCGAGTTTCCGCAGTGGAGGGAGTGACGACTGACAGAAGTTACCTTCAGCAGCCTTAGCGAGCGACCAGAAAGCCCGGCTTCCAGAAGGATAGCTAGCTAGTCGGTCGCCAATTCTGCGGATGTGCTCATTCTTTGCTCTGACAATGATCTTCTTACTGCACCTCGAGGTAGCGTTAAATTTCTTCCTCAAGTCGGAGGTATTCGGATCTTCGGACACCTGTGCTCTGGCCCAGGCCCTGTATGCGGCCCGTTTATTACGACGGGCCTCTCTGCAGGACTGATTGAACCATGGTTGGCTCCGTCCGCCTACCGGTATCGCGGTGCAAGGAATATAACATTCCATGCCCTGCAACACCACGTCGGTAACGGAGTCTGCACAGGTATCCGGATCTCCCGACGAGAAACAAAGCTGCCTCCAGGGATAAGAGGCGTAAAATTCGCGCAACCCATCCCAATCTGCTGACTTGTAGTGCCAGACTTTGCGCGTTCCCTGTGAATGGGTCCGCACGGATTGCTTGGCTGGCACAGCAGTTCGAATGATACAATGGTCGGATGATCCTAACGGGGCATCAACAACAACATTGTAGTCATTCGGCCGCGTAGTCAGCAGGAGGTCCAATAAGGAGGGAGTATGGCTCTCGATATCAGGTATCCTCGTAGGTGAGGACACCAACTGCGAGAAACCATAGGCCAGTGCAAAGTTATAGGCTGCTCTCCCTGCGCGGTCGGTAGTTCGGGATCCCAACCACTCTTCGTGGTGAGCGTTGAAATCACCAAGGATCACCACTTCCGCGCAAGGGAACTGCTCGAGCACTCTGTCAGTCGTTTCTTGTAGACGCTCAAAAAAACGAGTCGTCTCCGTATCACCGCTGTGGGACCTGTAAAGGCAAGCGTAGACTTTAGTGGAACGTCCGTAGTCAATACGCGCCCAGAGAATCGACAGGTCCCCGTCTTCAAAATGGCTGAGGCGGCGGCAACAAACATCCTCCCGGACGTACATGCATACCCCGGCACGTCGCACAAAACAGTGCTCCAGTTTGTAACCGGGGTAATGAAGATATGATGTATCGGCCGGGCAGGAAATCTGTGTCTCCGTCAAGAAAAGTAAGGCCGGCTTTGCCGTCTCAAGGTGGTAGTGGACGGCGTCGATGTTACTATGCATCCCTCTAATGTTGCAAAAGTCCACTTTAAATGTGGAACTTACAGGATGGGCCGCTGAGTGCACATTATACATTTTCTTGTTCCTGGCCATTGTGAGTGTGAATAGGAAAAATAAGAAGAGGGGGGACGGAGAGAGAAATGGTCGCATGTGGATCAAAGGACAAAGCACGGGGCGGAGAAAAAATCAGGTCACAAAGGTTGTGTGACTTGCTGGCGCGGTGTACGGAAGGGCCCCCGGTCCCCCCCCGGGGGCAGCAGTCGGGTTCCACTCCGGTCTCCTCCGGCACAACTGCTACCCCAAGGGATTTTTCACGTGCGGCGGGGCAGCCTCCTGGGGTGGAGATTAAAGTAAGATCCCCGGGTTCGGGCCCCCAACAACCCGCGGGCGGTCAGCGGACAACCGTTTCACCGGGTCTCCCTGATCCCCGCGCCACCATGTCACGCCCATGCGCGTCTGTAATTCCCCGCAACCGCCGGTCCTCATTTCCACACGCAACAATCCCTCTCTCGGGACGGCTTCTTCCGCTCACCGCCGGAACACGATGCGGGCCTCGCGGCTTATAAGGCATCATTATGGCGGCGGACTCCGACGGAAGGGTGGTAGCAATGCCGACGGAGTAACCCTCCCACCGCAAAAAGGGAACGCCAGGCCTCTACGAGGCTACATTGGCAAGGCAATGATGACACAACGGCGAATTTACCAAAACAAACTTCTTTAAAAATATTTTAATATTTTAAATTAAAATATAGTGGTGGCCGCATAATGAAGTTTGTTTTAGTAAATTCGTCGGCGGTGGTTGGATGAGAAGAGCCGAGGATCGTATGTGGTGGCAAGCCCTGAGAGGGGGCTGTATCCAGCATGGTATGGTATGGTGACTGCATTGCTTGTGTCGCTCGTAATATTCTAATGTTCTGTAGCAAAGTAACTTGTCCGCATTGAATATATTGTGGAGAGCGACATGCAACTACATTTGATTTTAATAAATCTATGGCGGATCAACTGCGATTTCAACGCGAACTGTGAACAAATATATAATCGGCCGCACTGCTTGCTACGTGATTCGCTCGAAAGAGCCGAAGGGACCAGCCATTACGCGATGCAGTGGTGATTGGTTGGTTTATCGCTAGTTATGTGTGCGGACACACATTTATTCCCGTCGTCGACTCATTGTCATCGCCTTATCAAAGCGGCCGCGGCTTAATTTATAGTATGATATTAGTTATTTCTTAGAGGTAAGTAATTAAGGTGCGATGGGTAGAATCAATTTTATTCTCAGTCTGTTTAGAGAATAACGGTGCTGAGGAATTATACAGAATGATATCAAATTAATTTTATCTTTGCTGATAGAAGAGTTTACAAACAAACCAATCTACTCGATTAATTCTCTTGAGATCAGAACAAAAATTGTATATTTAGATGATATTGGTATTTTTTTTTAAATTCATCTGGAAATTCGGCTCTATAGCGCCTCTAAATAACTTTTAAAACAAAACTCAGTATAATTACATTTCTAAAATCTCAACACTTTCGACTCACCGTAACGCTCATTTCATGACGTAATCATGAAGATCACATCCCTAGCGAGAACACCTTGTCCAACTACATTTGCAGTTATCCAATGTCATATCCGACTTTAATTCGAAAGACATAAGCGTTAAAATTGTTTGTAAGGTATTTTGAAGAGTGTATACGGTAAGTTGGGGATGATGTAGGTAAATCTGGGTGTATAAGTTCGCAGCATTGCGCCCCTGTAAGTGGGGGTGGAGCACATTTGTCGGGCGGAGGGTAATCTTGGCGAATATTAATAGTGGCTGTTAATTTAAGCGCTGGTGGACTTATTGGGTTTGATTCACATTATCAAGGAAGTAGAGATTTAAATTGATACAATTCTCTAACAGTATATACCTATGTTTTCAACTAAGGTACTTACGAATGCAAGAAGAGGTACCTACTAGTGTTACCAGATCCGTTTTTCCAAATATCGTGACTTACATGGGAAAAAAGCGGGACTGGGACGAAAAATTCGGGACGTAGAAAAAATGCATAACAATGGTTACGATTCTTTAATTGAAAATCACAGACTTTAATGAGACCAATCAAACCTTAATATTTACTACTATTACTTACTCCTTATACTAGCAAGATAAACTACTAATTGTTAAATTTATCTTATTATATTTAACAGAAATATATTATTATGTGCAAAAGGAAGTTGCAATGTAAGGAATCAACGATATTAAATTATTTAACCTTACATAAATATAATTATTTTTTTATAGAACACATATTTTGAGCTAGATTTTGCCGTTTGTAACATTTTCTTTTCTTTTAGGACAAATGTATAAAACTCTCGATAAGACATCTGAAAATTGACTTTTATTTGAATCTTCGCCTTCATATGTTCTATCGATAGTTTATTGCATCTGTCAGTCTATATTACATAGCCTGAGAAAAAACCCCTGCAGTCGATGCATTCAACACCAGTATTTATACCATAAACTGGTATAACTTTAGAATATTAGGCAAGTTTTGAGTTTTAAAAATGTTATGCCATTTTTCGATAGGTTTTTTATTGTCATCCTCAATAGCGGCTTTTAAAACGTCTTTGATTTTGTAAATTTCTTTATATTAAGCATCCATATCGAAATCAGCCGTAATATTTAGTTTTTTTATAATTTCAACGACCATTTTATAATCAAAATTAGCATTCAGAGAAAATGGTTGAAACTTATTAATTGAATTGCTTTCGCCGAAATCAAACTGTGCCTCTATATATTGTAACAAGATTTTAAAAAACAACATGCAGATTAATTTGATATTGGAATTAGTTTCAACAGGAATTTTCCTTATCAAATTATTACATGTGAATCTTACAAATTGATCTTTAATTTTTTGGTTTATTTTTTTCTTGAGATCCGTAAGTAAGTTAAACGCCTCAAAGCATAACAATCTGTCACTCTCTAGCTGCAATACGGTGTTGTGTATAATTTTCAACGCATTCTGAAAAAAGACGAGATACGCTTCGGTCTGTTCATCATTGAAGTACGCCCAAAGAACTGATGGGAACTCGTCTTCTCCCAATGTGATGAAGTATTTTTTTAATATCTCGTAGGTATTTCACTAAACGCGCTGACCGATTCTTTTATTTTTTTTAAAGTACCTACCGCGCCAAATTAGCTACTTAGGTAGATGAAAAAGTGGAATTTTGGACGTCTCGCTCAGGGTGTTGGCGGGACGCATCCTGAGAGGTCTGAAAAACGGGACGTCCCACCAAAAGCGGGCCATCTAGCAACACTAGTACTTACCTACATATTGTTTGATTCATTTTATATTTACTTTTATATCTTATATTTTATATTTAATTTTATATCTTGTATGTCATATTATTTCTTTATTGCACCATCTACCTCTATTCGTCTAAAGCGCGCGCTACGAGCAGGAAGAATTTCGGTCATTGGCATGAGGTCAGCTAAGCAAAGTGGTCGCTTGCGACGATATCATACACATCTCTGTATCGTCTAATCTTAGCTGACCTCATGTCAATGACCGAAAGTCTTCCTGCTCGTGGTGCGCGCATTACATTATAATCATTTTCTTGCGACATCTTTTTTCTCTCTTTAAAGGCAGCTGAGCTCGAAATTGGATGAACAGTGACATATTATTTTTTTATAAATTTCACATTCGTTTTACAAATTTAGTAGGTATAAATATGGTCGTTTATAAAGGGAGTGTCAAATTATAACATAATGGGGTCAATAGAAATAATCGCATTCAAATGTAGCGACGAATAAAGTCAAACAACAAGCACCCTTTTCCCCGGGGGGCTGAGTAGAAAACACGCTCACTGTATTTTCATTGTGTCATTAAAAATGTATAGTACCGAGCAAAATATAGCATAACATGAATGAAAAATGATCACAAATTAATGAAAAGAACGCGTCTGAACACCACACTGCGGTGAGATCTGAGCTGGTGATTGACGAGATCTCGTGCGAGGGTAGTTCACGAAAAAACGTTATAGGTACAATAAAAACAGTAGGCGATTGATTGGTTACGATAATTCATTTACGATGTGCCATGTATAAAGCCGGGCACTGTATTTATTTGTCTGGTTGATATTGCATTGTGCAAGTAATACATTGCAATTTGTACATAATCGTTATTAATGAAAGTACGCCAACAAAATCATTTTAAATGTTTCAAATCCTGATAAATTAATCAGAGAATGTTGCGTGTAAACATGGCTTTTCTAAGTCAATGTTATTTTTATTACAATTAAGTACACATTAGATTTTTATTTCTGAACATTTGCAATAGAGTTATTTGTATAATTAGGAGAATAACGTTTTTTCCATTTCCATGCAACAAGATTTATGTATATTAAAACTAGTTGTAAATTGTTTAAATTTAGACAAGTCATATCTAAACTACTTCAGAAGTGTAGGTTACGAACTTTTTCAGTTTCTCGATACGTGCGCTAAACACGATACGTGCTTGATTATCTGTAGAGAAAACGCAGACACGATACTACTGTTTCAATAGTGAGTTACGAGTAGATATGCCAGAGCCGATTTGCCATCCTACCCCCACCCATCCTATCCTCTCCTATCTCTTCGAGTGGAGAGTATAATGGAATAAAAGAAACTGGAATAAAATTCAATTATACTGACGCCTCAAGAAAAACCAGTTTGCCAAGCTGATGCCCGAAAAATTGGCATTGCTCGTAATTGGTATCTAAGATGGTTTGAGAATAATACCACAATAAGATTAATACAATTAATTTCACCCAAAATAGCACGGCTATAGAATAGCTCTTCCTGTGGCTGTCGTAAAAGGCGTGGTAAGAGATAACAAAGCGGTCACCACAAGGCATGAGGCCTCAAACATAACCTGAAACGAGTGGCCTCGCCAACCGGCATGACCAGCGTGCCGTTTTGAGGCCACATATCTCCCGTGCACGAAACAATGTCCGTAGCTCATGTCCATAGGTTGAGGAGTAACGACTTAAAAGTAATACTTGAAGAAGAAAATAAATAAAATAATGGAATTTGTAAACTGGTTTACAAAAATTGCAAAATTAATAAATGGTGTCGTATTAACACACAATTAATTTTTTATCTCACTAATAACAAACACATCAACCCCAATTGTGTGTATTGTAACAAAACCTGCCATATGGGTCGCCTGTAAACGCCTGTCATTAAGAATAACTGCGAAGGGGTGTAGGTTCGATTCCGGCGAATCTCTGAGGAATCAGCGGGGATGCTTTTATGGCGTCGTTTCTAACGCCAGTAAATTATGTTGAACAATACACAGATAATATGAGTTGATAAGCTTGCCACAAAGTGTCAACATTTAAAAGATAATAATTTGTGATATTATCTAAACAAATGGACCTTATTGTCGGTATGGACTTTGGTTGAGGTTTCTATTATAAAGAAATAGTGAAATATTAGTCGGAACTAGTCTCGCTGTGCCGCGCGTAACGAGCAGTGTTGTACTCAGCTGGTAACGAGCTGGTAACGAGCTGGTAACGAGCTGGTTATCATTAAAAATAATACGAGTATGTACACACCTACACACATGACTTTGCCGATGAAGGATGTCGTTGCTATCGACGACCGTGTTACTGTTATAAACATTTTACTCAATTAATGGATAAAGATCATTGACGTTACGGATTAAGCAAGATGTTACGTTCGATACTTTATGAATATCTAAACTTAATTATTTAATTAAATTATTTCCTAATTATTTTAGTTCCTAAATTGACCACCGGCAAAGTTACGTGTGTACGTCTATAACCGACTTATAATTAAGATATGGTTATAAAATTGACAACGTTGCCGACCGAATGGATTGGGAGGAATCTGGAATTTAGTATTTCATTCACCCCAAATGATATAACCGGTCCGTGTGGTGTCGGTTGCCTTTAGAATAGCTCCACTCCATATTCTTTTCCCGTGTCGTAAAAGGCGACTAAGGCCTAAAGGATAACAAAGCCGCTGCCACAAGCGCTGAGGAAATCTAGAAGAGTGGACACCGTGCCGTTTTAAGGCCATACATCCCCCATGGACGAGGCAATGTTCATGAGGAGGCCCATGTCCCGCAGTGAATGCTAAAGGGGCTGATTGTTTTTAATGAACACAATAGTGTTGGTATTTTTATTAGGTATATTAACGTCATTTTACAAAATATAGTACCCACTGTTATTACTTGAAAAGCAATATAAATACATTAATGACAGCAATTAACCATGGCGATTATTAATCCGCATTGTTGCGCCGACAATTACCCGGCTCGCTCATAAATTGGCCTGCGAATATTTAATAATAATTGGGTTGCCTTTGTTTAACCGGGTGGTGGGCGGGACACGCCTTGTTTGCCACCCGAACGGTACCGATAGCAACGTAGCAGTATTTAGAGCTGACATCCATATATAAATACAGTGTTAATTAAATAGAGAGTAATTAAATTATACTTGCGGTTATACAGTTGATTAAAAATAATACTTGTATCCACTTAACACTGATTTTTTTTTATAGAAAAAAGTGGCGGACGAGCGTACAGGCCACCTGATGGAAAGTGGATACTGTCGTCCATAAACAGCCGCGGTAGATGCGAACATCAGTCCAGAATGATAAACGTTGGCATACCGCTAGATCACTAGACCGCCTGCCTTTGGAGATTAAGGAATGGATTGGGAGAAAGGCTTGGGAAAATGGGGAGGGATAGGATAGGATGGGTTGGGAATAGATTCTGGCATATCTCACTCACTACCGAAACAAGCAGGTACTTACATTAGGGAAATACGATAAAGTGGGGAATGCGGTACATTTCAAGATAGTATTGTTGTGAGAGAAGGGTAACGTGACCAGTCGAGTGCAGCCAGCGGCTGTAGGAATGCAGCGTGCACTATCGCCCTTCAATTTCTTAAAACTAACAGCTTTTGTTCACGAAAGAGTGCTGAGAAAATGCAGCTGTTTTTTATTTTATCATCATTCTGTATAAGGGCTAATAAAATTAATCTACATTAAATTAAAGAGCTACATTAAATTAATTAAATAAAGTAATACGCCATTTCTATATTAATATTCAACCAATTTTTCGATAATTTAGAATAATGATTACTGTCCGCAAGCGTTTGTAACGTAGTTCTGAATTCTAAATTTCTGAACTCTGAATCTAAATTCGGACCACGCAAAAACATATAAGATTGGATTCTAAATTGACTTTTGACATGTCTCGCATTCAATGCACTCGCAAATTGCCACGCGAGTGTCAAGATAGCCAAGTCGTAGTCCTCAGGAGCTAAAAGCAGTATAGTGATAATTTTAATAGTACTACTTTTAGCTCC
Organism: Sesia apiformis; assembly: GCA_914767545.1. Taxonomy (NCBI): domain Eukaryota; kingdom Metazoa; phylum Arthropoda; class Insecta; order Lepidoptera; family Sesiidae; genus Sesia; species Sesia apiformis. The sequence continues at coordinate 5,111,231 of OU611970.1, read as the reverse complement.
TTTTAGCAGACTAACGTTATTGCTCTAATTTAGTTCGGCACTTCTCAACATTGTCGCGGCAGCATGCGCCGCATTGGACCTGGCGATCACACGCAGACTATGGTCCGGTTATTTTAAGAAGAACTCTGACAGCTGACATAAATCTTTAACATATAGTAAAAATCATTTGACAATTCGATCGTCCTTTAAGAATATTTTTTTTCTATTTTATTGTGTTATGTTATGATTTAAGAAAAAATCTGTATTTACATTAATTGAATTAAATACAGAACTGTCAGCGTTCTTCATATGATGGCCGGACTATAGCCCATCTAGCGCCGTCTAACGACGGTAATCAACAACCAGGAGCCGTTGCCCCCTGAGTGGATGCTCGAGCACGCAGGCTGCCTCAACTCGTACCTAACTGCGCAATCTAGCGCGAAGGTTCGGACTGCACTGCTCGTACGTTTGACGAAGTTCACTCATAAAGAACTATGGGTATGCACTCAGATAGTGAGGTACATTACGAATATTATTTATCCGGACATTCTTGCTGACGGTACTCAGCCGTCGGATCCGGATACACCGTTAAGCCGGTTATGAGCGTCCGGTAATGACGGTGTCATTTGCGCGGTGAATTATAATTGGGCTGATAACGCGCTTCCACGCCAGTAATAGACAAGTTAATTTACGTCGACAATAAGTACATGGGTATTATTCATACCTACGTGTTATTTACAAGGGAAGGCGAGGATGCACACTGCAATCCCATAGCCCCTGGGAACACTCGACTGACCAAATTACCCCTCACTCATTGATTACTGTAAAGTGTAATTACTGTATTTCCCAATTTATCTTATTCGCCCAATGTACGTGTCTCAGTAGTGAATGAGTCTATCCTATCCTCCCCAATTTTTCCAAACCTTTCTCCAAATCCATTCCTAAATCTCCAAAGATAAGCAACGCATCCGAGGCCGTGCCGATAATTGTCATTCTCGAGTTATTTGTTTATTATTTATTTATTTAATAGGAAACCAACATGAATATACACTTATTGTATGTAGGTAGGTATATCATACTTAAAGGCTAACTCAGCATGTTACAATACGTGATGTGCATTAAACATACACTAAACATCCTGACCCGTGATGCCGTAGCAAATAAACAATGTAACGAAACCCAAAAGAGTCACTACACATCCTTTAAATATTGTTCATGAAAGTATAATTTATTTTCATTTTGAAGCAGGGTAATGAATCTTCGACAGTATACAGCTACCACCAGGTGGACTGTATGCCACCTTCTTTCTATAAAAAAAAAGTACATAAACTTTCTCTTGTTTGTGGTTGAAATTCTCCTCTATAAATTAAAAATGTGTGGATTTGTTTTACATTTATTATGGAATCAGAAAACTAATTCATTGTTATGTCAGTAGCTTAACTGATTTACGAAGTCACGAAATGAATCAAGCTATTACACCCAGTTTTAAAACACTCAAAGTTTGGGACGTCCTCTGTAAATTTCAGGTTTCGTATGAGATAGAGCGATTTTTCAAATGTACAACGGGCAAAATGGATAAGTTTGCATGCAATCGACTTTGTTCACAGACCAGACAAACTGAGCTACGGAAGTTATAAGAGCCATCAGTAAAATTTTGTTTCACATGCAGTGAATCAGATAACATCATGTGCAGGCAACTGCCCTTGCTCACTACGTACGAGCAAGGGCAGTTGCCTGAGATGTAATGAATAGATTATATTAACTATATATACTTATTTAACCATATACACTGTGTAACCTACTTTTGTACTTATTTAAGGTATGATCCATTGGAAATATAGTCAGTATTTACTCAACAGTCTCGGCTTTCATTCCTCTCTCTGGGCACCACATTACAGCCTACACACTTTACTATTTTGCCGTGTGCACTAATAATGTATATAAAATGCTTATATAAAAATATAATGTTTATATAAATTTTTCTCGCTTTTATGGAGAAGAATCATAACCAAATATATTTAAAAAAAGACGAAAAAAATAATGTGATTAGTCGACATACATTAAAAGAGTAGAATTATAGAGTACAGTACACTTATTCTATGAAGTAACTAGAATTCAAATGAGAGAAACCCATACATTGGATAAAATATGTTCATTTAAAAAAGCGCATCGTTATAAGAGTTTAAATTAAAGTGACTAAAACGACTAACACATATAATTGTAATCCGACACAGGTGTTTATGAGTTTCAATAGGTCTGTCACATTGTATTTTCTCCCCTCTAAGTACCTGAGTTGTCACCTGTAATAATTTTAGTTTCGCTCGAATGAAGGATCAGGCACGTGTTTAATTTATAACGAGTAGCATAATTATTTCCGCTTATCACGCATGCAGCCTTATGTTTAGAAGTTTGTAGTTACTAGCTCCGGTACATGGCTTCGCATGCCAATGACATGTACCATAACCAGTCCTTTTTTCGTCAGTTCAGTCCTGCTGAATACGGGCTTCCTCATGCACATTGTGTTATGCACGAGGGATGTTTGGCATTAACTCTTTTAGACGAGTACACTCTTTTAGAGGTGATGTAGTTCCTATGCGCTTGTGGTAGCGGATTTGTTATTCTTTAGTCGCGTTTTAGTCGACACCCACGAGAAAAGAGGAGATAATGTCTGGTGCTATTTTAAAGGTGACACCACACGGCCAGAATTACATGTAATGTGTGAAAAGTTTTATGGAACTCTAAACTCTAACGTCACGATAGTCAAAAGTTTTGTGTCAGGCTAATAAAACTGAATATTGTGTACAAAAATATAATTTCCTTACATACTTATTATTCAAAACCCTCAAGTGTTATCGAGATAAGATATACCTACCTACCGCAGATTTTTTCCCAGACAACTATCTATCCATTATAATAAAACCGCAGCCATGTCTGATGTGTTGTTTTGACATGGTTCACGGACAAACAAATAACGAATATATTTTGTGTCCAAGTCTTCTAAACAGTCGAATAATCCCTTAGTTTGTCTTCTAACCATTTTACTATTTAAGTAGTAGGTATCTATTGATTTGAAAGTTTTATTTTTTGTATAGATAAAAGCTGGCACACGAAATAGTTGCTTACTTGTTGTAATCTCTTTATTATTCGGATTTAAAATAAAAATATTTATTAAGGGTGACATTTTCATTATATACCTACTATATAATGGAAATGTCACTACTAGCAGCACTGCCCGCGACTTCGTTCCCGTGAATTATACAGTGATTCCTATTGGAACTCTATAATGGATCAGGACGGGGGGGGGGGGGGGGGTACCTACCCTAATTTTAACCCACCACATGAAGTATGACTAGGCCAAGTTTCATTAAAATCCGTCTAACAGTTTTTGCGTGATGCGCGTTCAAACAGACAGACGGTCCGACAAAAAATGTTGTTTTGGGTTCTATTCCATTTATACTTTGTATCGCAATCGCCTTTTTCAAATATTATTTCGTGTTATACCTAGATATACGGGTATGTAGTAGGTATGTGTAGGAAAATGGATTCTTTACACACTCCTTCAAGCTCTTGAAATTACACGTCCAATAACTTTATATTAAATTAAATAATATTATCGTATTTATGTATTTATATAGATGAAGATGTACAGTGTGCAAAGGTATATTCTGTAGTTATAATAATAATATTCTGTTATATGTCAAATTAAGTATGTTGAAAAATTGTATTATGCGTATTCGTGTAAATATAAGATTTCAACACGGATTCCAGTGCAAAATCAATGCTGTGTGTCATCACACTACAAGCACACAGCTAAAGCTGAGCTGGACGGCCAGGGCTGGATTCAGGGCAGTCGCAGGACACAAGGAACACTTTTTTACACACACAGGAACACAGGAAACACAGGGAAGGAAGGTTTTTCACTTTCCGAAAATTTCTCTGTTGTTATGTGCTTAAATATGTGTGTTTGTCTTTTCTTTTGTAACTATTATCTGAATAAATGTTTTATCCATCTATCTACCTAATAAAAAGGTTTCATAAATAGTTTATCAAGGCGTTCAAGTGTGTCGGTATTTATCAAAAAATATTTTGGCCACTTGGATATTTAAAATCAGGTGGGTATATACTTTTTTTATTTATAAACAGCAATAAACATATATTTCAGCGAAACTTAATCCGTTCATTCTTATTTTTCGCCAATCAACTTGGTTGCTATGTAGCCGCGTGTTGCGAAAATCGTAATAAAAATGAAGAAATCATACGAGTAGAAAGTGTGTTCACTCTGGCGTCATTTAAAGAAGAGTAGATAATTCATTATTGACTTTTTATTTATTTATTTATATCAAACAATGAAAACAAATATAAAGATAATTAACCATCGAAACTTAAAATTGATGATTTTTTTAACCGTTAAATCGGCTTCTATAAATCTATATTTGGCATTCCGCTAAGGCAGCTATACTCTAAGTGTGTTCCGCGGAACCCTAGGGTTCCGTGATACCTCTGTCGGGGTTCCGCAAGAATTTAGAAATAAAAAAATCAAAACACCTCTCTCTGGTCGCTCCGCGGCTGTGCGGACTCCGCGGCCGCGCGGAGACAAAACGCTATGAATGTTATTTATTTATTTATTTGTATTTGTATAAGCTTGTGTTACATTAGCTGGTACAATATCTCATAAGTTTGGTCTCAACAATTTTATACTTGTACAACGCGTTCGCTCTAAGTTTGCCGGTCTGTGGAATGCGCGTACCCTCCCCCACGTGACAACAAAACTTATAATGTGTCATAGTTTTACCCAAATATCTAACGTACACAATTTTTATTGTTACAATTAAATAAAAAATTTCGAACGTCATACACTCATACCTATCGCCAGCGGCAAACTTAAAACGAGCGGGTAGTATACTTGTAAGCGCTCAGTCTCTTTGATAAAAGCCGCCTCTGAATTAGACGCTATAGTTGTCAACTAGCGACTTTCGTCTCTAACTTCAAAGGATAAAGTCGATATTGTTTACAACGCTATTTTTAAATTTCTGTTTTTATTTTTGCTTTTTGTTTATCAAAGGTGCCGACTCGAGTATTTTCGAGAATATTTGAGATCGAGTCTAGGACTAAGTATAAAAGCGGCGATCGCGCGTTGGCGTCGTCAGTTGATGATTAGCGTTCGGAGCGATAAGTTACTACCTACTTACAAGCTCGCTAGCGAGAAACTAGTGTTCATTGTTTTACTGCCTGCTGTATTCTGTTGTCTCAGTTTTATACATTTCTTCCCTGTAGGTTCTAAATTTAGTCTCTTATACGCAGTAACGATTGTGCATTATTTAAACCCCACTATCCTGACTTGTAACATTATAAATAAAGAAGAATGGAACGTTGGCTTAAAGGTGTTAAACGTGTTCCAACAACATCTTCTAATGACGCTGAATGTTCAAAAGCAATGCGCGCGGAGAATTTAGCAATCACCGATCCAGAAGATGATGCCACGAGTGCCACGACGTCAAGCTCGACGGTTTCAAAGACGAAAAAAAGGAAGTATGATGAATCTTATATCAGTTTCGGATTTGTTGATTCCAACGGCTCACCTCTCTGCATGCTCTGTAGTAAACTGCTTCCTAATAGTTCCATGGCACCTGCCAAATTGCGTCGACATTTAGAAACCGTACACCCCGAGACTAAAGACAAGAATAAAGAATTTTTTGTTCGCAAAAAAGATCAGTTATTAGAAAGTCAAAAAAATATGATGCATGTAACACAAACTACCAACGAAAAGGCCACGGAGGCATCATACTTAGTTAGCTATCGCATTGCACAAGCAGGTGAAGCGCACACTATCGCTGAGAAATTAATAAAACCATGTGTATTAGACATAACAAAATGTATGCTTGATGAAAAATCTGCAAAGCATCTTTCTACTGTTCCGCTATCAAACGATACTGTTTCACGACGAATCCATGATCTGGCAAGCTACGTCAAACAAGAACTAGTTACACGTCTACAAAATACACGATTCGCTTTGCAAATGGACGAGTCGACTGATGTCGCTGGTTTGGCTATCCTGCTGGTTATTGTGAGATATCCATATAAAAGTTCTTTTGAAGAAGACATGCTTATGTGTTCATCGCTGCTTACAAACACTACCGGGGAAGAAATTTTTAATAAAATAAATATATTTTTTGAAGAACATAATCTCAGTTGGAACAATTGCATTGACATTTGTACAGATGGGGCCAAGGCGATGACAGGTAAAACAGCAGGAGCAGTGTCACGAATGAAAAATAAAGCGCCTAATTGTAGTTCCAGTCATTGTATTCTGCATAGACAAGCACTTGCGATGAAGCAAATGCCGTCTAATCTAAAATTAGTTATGGATGAAGCGGTAAAAATAATTAATTTTATCAAATCACGACCACTACAATCCCGATTGTTCTCATTATTGTGTGAAGATTATGGCAGCAAACATAAAACACTGCTGCTCCATACAGAAGTGCGATGGCTGTCTCGGGGAAAAACTTTAACAAGGCTATTTGAACTTAGAGCCGAGTTACAAATGTTTCTTTCAGCAGATACTTCTTTTAATTTGAAGGACCGTTTGTATGATAAAACTTGGTTGTTCCGATTGTCTTTTATGGCGGATATCTTTCAAAAACTTAACGAATTAAATTTATCGTTGCAAGGTAAACAGACAACAGTGTTTCAGGCCTATAATAAAATAACTGCTTTTAAAAGAAAATTAGATTTTTGGATCATTTGCATTGGTAAGAAAGAAATAGAAAGTTTTACGTTACTCAGTGAGTTTGTTAGCGAAAACGACTCAGAAATGTTTGAAGATAATGTGTTTGAAGAATTGGTCCAATATCTCAGTTCGATGCGCGCATCTTTTGAAAAGTATTTTCCCGAAGAACACAATACAAAAATTAAAGTGAACTCCTGGATTCATAATCCTTTTTTACCCAACTTGGAAAAGCCTGAAAACATGTCAAATGAGATATATGAATCTCTTTTAGAAATGTCATCAGACACAAGTATGGAGTCATTGTTCAAAACGACGCCTCTTAATGATTTTTGGTGCAGAATCCAAGATGAATATGCAATGCTTGGCCAAATGGCTCTGGATATTCTTCTCCCGTTCCCAACTACATATTTGTGCGAAACAGGATTCTCTACCTACGCAGCCACGAAAACAAAATATCGCAATAGACTGGACGCCGAAGCTGATATGAGACTCCAACTTTCTTCCATCAAACCTGATATCAAGCAATTGATGAAAAATAAAAAACAGTTTCATACCTCCCACTAGTTAGATTTTTTCTTTTTTAATGTTTTCTATTATTGTCCTTACCAAGTGGTGAAGTAAATAATAATTAGTAACTGATACATTGTACTTTTATTATGCTGATTAATATAGAATACACTTATAAAAATAATTGTTTTATTGTAGGGTTCCATCAAGTATTTTGCTTCCCAAAAGGGTTCCGTCATTTAAAAAGTTTGAGAACCACTGCGCTAAGGAAATAAAGTCAAAACCTTGTTTATGACAGAAATTTAATTCGTAAAACATCGAATACAACAAACATTTCCGGAGTAGTAGTACCATAAGCAAACTTTAAAACACTCTGGTGAAAAGTGTCAAAAATCACTTTCGATGATTTACGTAGGGGCCGTCGATTTATTTTAATGATATCGTGCTTTTTCAAAAGTCATAAATTCCACAATATGTCGTGAGACGCAAGATCGAAAAAGATCAAAATCCTAACTAATATACCAAGGACCTAGATTAAATACTAGCGACCCGCCCTCGCTTCGCTTCGGTTTATAAGATTTTTTTTTTTTTTCAAAATTTCAAAATAAAATATAACCTATATTAGACACGGATAATGTAGCTTCCTATCTGTGAAAGAATTTTTGAAATCGGTTCAGTAGTTCCAGAGATTACCCCCAACATACCTACAAACACACACTTTTACCTCTTTATTATATTAGTATAGATCAATACTTCTCGATTAAAGGTGAAATAAAATCTATTACAAAAATAAGTAGTTTGGGTATATATCTCGGTTTAGTTCGTAGGTTAGTCAAATTACGACCGTGGACGTATGTTAACTTTAAAAAAATCCCTTAAATCAATTTCTACGTCACTATACTCGCACATATACTATATAAACCATATATTGTTGAACAGGGCTCATAGAGCTCTACACTTCTTTTAAATATATTTTAAGTACCTAATGCTTAAGTAATACTTAATGTAGTATGCCACACGCTGATGGTGCATCATGTCAATAAATCAATAAAAAATGTACGCGCGTAAAATAGCATAATCTCCGTTTAAAATGGCGCCCACCACCGCCATTTTAAAGCACCGAAAAACCTCTATGGCTTAAACCTCTAAGTCTGGACTAAGGAAGAGATTTTGCTACATTTTAGCAACCCCAACTAACATGGAATCAGTAAGAACTGACGAAATCAGTCTCAATACTGATTACTTTTCCCAGAACTTTTGCAGTCTAGATTTTGCAAATGGGGCAAACAACAATGCGGTAATTGCTATCAAACCGTCAATTTTCCCGTTAAAAACAAAACGAGAACAGTGCTCGTTCGGAAACGTTTACAATTTTGTTAATAGTTTAATCTGTGCCCGTGATCGGCGCGCGGCCGCATGAAATAACTACACATGAATATTTGACGGGATTCGGCCTTTTCGGGAACCGGTTTACGGTAGCCCGGTTGTATGCAAACATTGCGGGACTCCCGAAATTTCTGTTTTAGTGTTGTTTCACTTGTTATGTTTGATTTTTTATTCAAGAAAAATACTATTGTAATATAATAAGTTGTATTATATATCTACAAAAATACATATCAATGTGGTTTTATATCGTATAGGTCCATGGATAAGAGATGATTGTTAAGAGTAAGTAAATTATATATGTACTTATGAAATGCTATGCCCTCGAAAGATTTCTGTGCTTTGAGAATATTTTTTGCAATATCAATAATAATATATTTTTGCAATAATAATGAGTGTATGAACAAGTGACAGTTTCGTGTGCTTATGTGCATATAGAACAATGTGCTGAGGGAAATGGACTATAAACTGCAATAGGCCTGCCTAATACTGTAGTAGAATCAGTGCACGTGGTGTGTACTAGCATCGCACGTCTCGGAAGGAAAGGAGTTGTCTAAGTGAGGTTGCGCAAGGAGTAAAGAGAATCCGGCGAACTCCGGAACATGCGCAGTAGAACCATATAAAAGGATTTGCACTCCTTTTCTCCGAGATTACGTGATGTTAGTTCCATGCCTTATTTACTATTATAAAGTGTTATAGTGTTTATATTATATGTATATATATAACGATGTTGATTGCTTATTGTAGACTGTTTTACTTGTTTGTATTTATGTCAATGTTTATTTTTATTAATGTTTGTGTTTTACCTTTTAGCTTTCCAATTGTGCATATGTGTATGTCTAGGTTAGGTTAGGTTAGCTGCTTTCCTCGCGCCTGTAGAATCGTTCATTATATATATATATTTTTGACAGAGTAACACCATCAACGACCGGTCTTCTTCTTCCTTGGTGTCTTCAGACGTGAAGCACATGCAGGCGATAGAAAGATCTTATTTAAATCTTGGGAATAACAAATGGATTCTCGTCGAATCAGGGTTAGTGTTGGTAACTTTAGGTAGTAAACTCAACTTCCATCAAAAGACAAGTTGTTTTTATCACCCGACGGCTGAATAGGTTGGACAGACAAGAAACTAAATTTTTCCGAAGTGGCGACATTCTTTATTAGGGGAGCAAATGCAGAAAGTTTTGAATTTTCCCTGCAACCCTCGTTGTCTGTTTGTGTGACGCTATCGGGATTCGCTCTAGCACGGAATTTCCTATCTCTAGGATGGCCAAGTTCTATATTCTTCTATATTTTCTCTTCTTCATTATTTACTTCTTTTATATTTTGTTCTTCAAAATACCATGTGTTTCTATCTTCTTCTTTATTCTGATGTGATGACCATCTTTTACCAATACAACTTCACGGTAAGTATCAATATTCTTTGTATTTGGTGTCCATATATACCCCTTACAATTTACCCCATATTCAACAAATATTTGCTGTTTTGCTACTACTCTTGTCATCCCACTTTCTCTATTTTGGGATATGTACATAAACTTCGGATCCAAACGTCTTTAGCAGATCAATGTCAAAGCTTTTTTAAATATCTCATTCCTTATTCTGCTGGTTGCCCTTCTATTTATTGTAAAAACAGTTGTACTGACCGCTTTTGTCCACAGTTCTTTCCCAACTTCTTTGCTTGCAACATGGTGCGCGCTGGCGCTGGCTATAGTGCACATTTCCCTCTCAGCTCTTCCATTCTGCTCTGGTGTGTAATTAACAGAGGTTTGATGTATAAAAAAAATAGATAAATAAATAGATTTGCTACTTCTTTATTTATAAATTCTTTTCCGTTATCATTCCTAACTGTTTTTACATTATAACCCTCATTTACAAAGAAAGTTAAGAAATTTTCTATGCAACCCACAAACAAGAAGTAAACTACTATTCTTTAATCATTGAAAAATACTTTGAAACTCCTAATGATTTCTCCTCCACGTGGCCGCACAAATCCATATAAATAAGTTCTGTAAAATATTTATAACTAAGGACATATGTTCTCATTTTATAGTTTCTTTTAAAAGGCCTGATTTTCTGCACTCACAATACGCTTAATTATATTAAATCATCACCACTATCAATTGCACTCGCCACTGCCGGTTTAACCTCTGTTGAACTGCTCGCACCATATCTTACTTTCCGTTGTAAACATCCTCTATTACTGTTTTCTACGAAAGCTGCTGGTAGCATCTGTCCTTTGTCTCTGGTCAAACGACCTTCCTCTCACAAAAGGCGTGCTGTTAATTTTTTAAATGTCTGATCGTTTTCTTGTACACTCTCCCACGCAGACAAAATGTTTATGCTCGTCCGGCAGACTTACTGTAATCTTTGTTACAATTATCTTTTCAGAAATGTTTTCACTGAGAGACTTCAATTGATTTAGTGTCTTCTATCTTAGTAATGAACAGATTCTTCGTATTTGAGGTTATAAAACTTCTGTTGTAGCAAATGGATTCCGAATTTAGACTTCGCTTTAATCACAGTGCTTATTTAATTTTTTCCACATTTTGTCACTGGCAGTTTTACATGATAATAGATAGGTTAACACGCTTTCTTCAACTCTTGTTACTAGTATCTCCTGTGCCCTTCTATCTTTTTCGACATACCTTTCGTCTTCTTCCACTATAAGTTTGTCTGTGACTACTTCAAATAAACCCTTTGTCTTCAAAACTATCGAGGTTTCAAATTTCCATATAGGCCAGGTTTCCTTACCTAGGATTATTGCGCGATCCATTATTTCTTCTGTTTAAACTTCTTTTTAGCTTCTAACTTTTGTTATGGTCGTTATAACTATTAACAAAATTGATGACGGTCGGCGCGTAAAATCCATCATCTGTATTTTTGATCTCTCCTTATTTCACGTCTGTGCCTATGTCAACCAACCTATTGAGGTTGAAAGGGTTCCAGGTAAGGCAAACAAACTGGTTTTCCTTTTGAGAATACTTCTGTAATTTCTTTCTATTTTCTAGGCGTACAACACCCATATATTTATTATTACCACGTAAAAATGACATTATGAATAGACACGGGAACACTCAGACACAAAACTATTGTGGCGTCGAGAGCCGACCTCCTTGGTCGAGCTCCAAATTTGATTTATTTAATTCTTTTTAAATGTGTTCTATTTATAAGTTTTGCTTTTGTTATTTTTGATATAGCTTGTCAACAATTTTCTTTACATACTCATGTCACTAGACTACAAGGAAATTCTTACCATATTAATTTACACTGTTTTAATTCTAATGTATGTTGTTTTATCAAGCTTATTCCCAACGCTACAAACGTTGTACTGTACGTTGGTTCAATAAATATTCTTATTCCGAAGATCCTGGTTTATTCTCAAGGTAGCTCCAGTAATACACACGCACAAATAATTGGAGAGCATTCCTCCAAATTGGTGACCCCGACGTGATGATGAGCAGCAGGAGAGCTTCCTCCTAATTGAGAGCTTCCTCCGACAGGAGAGCTTCCTCTGACTGGAGAGCTTCCTCCAAATTGGTGACCCCGACGTGATGATGAGCAGCAGGAGAGCTTCCTCTAACTGGAGAGCTTCCCCCAAACTATGAATACTGACTAAATACCTACTATTTAATACCTACTTATTTTATTCATCCGATATCCACAGACGTCATAATGTCATTGTTCGTTTTATTGTATTCCAACAATTTGTTTTTGTTATTTCACATTTGTATTTTCACCTACAGCTTTGGTGTCATAGTAATAGATGCTTAGACTAACAAGCTTTAACGCAATACAGCATTACTTTTGTTTTTGATCCAAACTGAATGAAGAAGTCCTTTAACGACTACCCATGCGAAACTATGTGGTTAAAGCCCTGAGCATATACTAGAAAGAATAATAAAACAAAGAAACAAGTATAATTAAAAATTAAAAATGTCAGCAATAAACTCAGATCGACATACACCTCTGTTTGGGAAGCGCCTCTTATGTTTTTAATTTGCCCGCCTGCGACCGCTCTCACATACATTACTCGATACAAACAAACGCAGCGGATTAGACCGGCCTGTAAGAGTGGTCTGCAGCCGATATACAGGGTGTTACGGCTCCGATCGCAAGTACTATTCGCTGTCCTTTTTCTTTTGTTACGATAAAAAGAAACGTCTGGAGTTGCATAACATTCGTAGCTGAAATGTTTAAACTGAGTTTGGTGTAGTCTTCTGCAAATATTTTGTAGTTCAGAACATCATATAATCATTCAATTGTCCAATCAATCGTTCGTACGATTGTAGTATCGGCCAATTTATCAATTTATCCAAAAAGCGGTTAGCAGGTAGCGCCAATCGCAAATATGACGTTGTCCATATAATAACCTATTCATTAAGTATGAGTAAAATTGTGTTTAACAATCACCGGAATTTCTAGGATCGCAAAAAGTTTCTAATCGTATGAATGCTCGGTTCACCAAAAGTTTACATACTTTTTACCCGACTACGGCGAACTCCTAAGGAGGGCTTATGAATACATACATACATACAATGTATGCATGTGTGTATGCATGTGTGAGGTAGGCATGTGTGAGGTAGGCATGTGGCATGTGGCAATCTATGCGTCTTGATTACCCGAGTGTCACAGATTATCGATATATTAGCTATTTTCTTTTATTTTCATAACATTGCGTGTGAGTCAATGTTTTTTTAAAGAATTCAAAGTTACCTATACCTAGGGTTAAACAAAATTAAAAGAAATATTAAAAAGTAACTTGATGAATCGCAATTTCGCCTTCTTCCTATAAAAAAAAACCTCGTATTACTGTAAAATGATTGATTGATCTCAATAAAGTCACCTAACGACTAAATTATTTAAAAAAAATATTAGTATAAATATTAACTTCTAAAAGTAAAACACTACCTACTGCGCAAAATTTCAAATACCAAAGTTTTAAGTTCTTAATAATATTAAGGAAGTTTACAATAATACATATAAAGATTTATTATTGTCAAAACGCTCACAACAATATAGCCTGAACAATACATTTCTATAATTGCCAAACAAAAGAATCAACCTGTATGGGCCGTCCCATTTAAATTGATATAAATTAATCCTTTAGCAATGCGCCCCTCAAGAAAGAAATCCCATTAGGTTCCAGATTCGATTAACGTTTTAACAGAGTCCCCCCTTCACCCTTTTCCCCCTGAAACACCCTCTTACACCCCTTTGCATCTTTTGCTCGGGTCTTGTCCAAACGTGGATATGTATAAGTAATAATTCCTTCTGCAATAGTTCTTAGAATATATTGAGTTGCCTGTTTAATCGACTGCGGTTATAGAAGTGTTGATATTTGCCTTGTTTTTTTAGTAGAATATACTTTTAGGCTTTCGGTATTCTGTGTAAAATATTTATAAGTATATATGTAGATAGATAAAGTATTATATATAGTATTAATACAAAAAAATTAAGCCATGTTTGTGGAAGAGAATACAACTTGCCGGTTTTATCGCTTTTTAGTGGGTAATCTTCCTGACAACCCTAAAGAAAGCAACTGCAACTGAGATAAAATAACCTAGATAGAACAAATATCAATAGATAAATTATAGGTACGTTTACTATTATTGAACATTTATTATATCACGTCAGTACTAATACTAATTGTAATGCTGATAATAATACTAATAGTACTAAATACAGACTATATTATATACCTAAATTATTGGTACATATAAGTAATTATAATTATTACTTTTAATGTAGGTAGATAGATAAAATTCTTAATTGAATACATTTACTATCAATTATTTATATAACATTATGACAAAATTTAGAAATAAGTTTAATTTAATATTTTTGAGGGGGAGAGTGCACGCTTCAATCCAACAGTGGCTGGGCGCGCTCGACTGGCCCCGTTACCCCTCTCACAGAAGACTACCTTGAAATGTACTGCATTTCCCATTTTATCTTATTTCCCTAATGTACGTAGATGCGTGTTTCGGTAGTGAGTGAGGTGTGCCAGAGCCCATTCCCATCCTATCCATTCCTATATCTCCAAAGACAGGCAGCGCATTCCAGTGGCGTGCCAACATTTGTGATTTTGGACTAATATTGGCATGTATCGCGGGATGTCTATGGGCGACATTATCCACTTACCATCAGATGGACTGTATGCTCGTCCGTTCCCATTAGTCCATAAAAAAAAAGGAAGCGAATACTTCCAGACAGTCTTATTGCTTTATAGCAACTTCCTCCAGACCACTTAAAGAAATGGAGCTGTCACTGAGGTTATAATAATAATATACAGAAAAAGCACTTATTACATTCATAAAACTTTGGAGAAATCACAATTGAACATTTTATGGGTGAACTAGTCTGAATTAAACTGACTTTTACGATTTTAAATGAGTACCTATTCTAATTTATTTTAATAGCAAAAGTTAATCTATGCATTTTTAAGGTATCCCTGACTTTAACCATACTACGTAGATTGGCTTTAACAACTAACGAAATAAAAATCATGGTTTCTTCAATTACAGTCCTTTACCTCGGACCGTCCAAACACTCGACCGAGATCAGTTTGCAATCGAATCGAATAAGCAATCGATTCGCGCTCTCGACTCTCGTGGGGGCGCTCTCGGGCGGCATAATATGATTCTATTACAGTGGTGTGGCCGAAAGGAGGTTTACAAAGGGGGAATGGACCTTATAAGAATATGCAAATAGCGTCAGTGAATTTTAAATATTGATTTTACATCCCAAGAAAAGGTTCTTCAAGTAGGTTTTATATAGGTATTCATATATTTATGTATTTTAAATATCTGTAAATTTATTTAAACTTGAAATTTCAACTTGTATATTCTTTTAAAATATAGATAAAAATAGAAATCTTATTCTAATAAAAATGAGTGTATCTAAATTAAATTTGCAAACGAATAAATGAAACTTATAATATGATAAATGTAATGGACACAGATCTCCGTTCAAGAAATTATAAAATTTAAAGAAAGGCTACATCTCTTTTTGCTACATAAATAGAGGGAATCATAAAATAATTCCCTTTAATGGGCTATTTTTATTTTTATATAATCTTTCTTAAATGATGAGTTTTTATTACAATTCGTCATTGTTTGTTTGACCGGTTATATAAAGGTGTAATGAGAAAAAAAACAATGTTAATACATAGGATAGCGAGATAATGGTCAATACTGAACTCGCTTTTTTGTTGATACAAACAACTTCGACACTCAAAGACGAAATAATACGAAATAATCAGCGCTAACAGGTGGGCACGACAATAATAAATCAATGCTACCAGGGGACCGCTCGGAATTGCTGCTAGCACTGTTACTGCGCTCGCGTTCTTGTTGATGCTATTGATTCCGACAT
The DNA here is from genome assembly GCA_914767545.1 of Sesia apiformis. NCBI lineage: Eukaryota > Metazoa > Arthropoda > Insecta > Lepidoptera > Sesiidae > Sesia > Sesia apiformis. The sequence continues at coordinate 5,095,255 of OU611970.1, read as the reverse complement.
AGGTAGGTACACAGATAAAATAAATAAGATCAATTCATACGGGTGGGTTTGATGATAAATCAATGCTACTATTAATTATCAGGGATCTGAATGGAAATGATTAATTCGGGGAAAAACAAAAAAACCCCTCCATGATGCATCAAACTAATAGAACTAATATCTTCTACTGACAACACTAACTAGCTATGAAAAAAGCAAATGTGGCACCCCCAGAGCAGGTTCTTTATTTTTCTGGCCAGGCTTTACCTACGTTTGAAATTTCGATCGTTCCGTTCTCGTCTCAAATTGTTATGCACTCTGTGGGCTCTGTGGCGGGCAACATGCAAGCTGCTCTCTTTGACGGTGGGTTTCGTCTGGAAACGTTTATTAGGTCATAATAATAATATTTGATTATTTATTTGATTATTTGATATATAGCTCTGTAACTTTGTTACATTACTGTAACTAATTTTAATTTGTTGTGGTATCTGCATTTTAACAAATGTATGTACCTATATTTATTTTACTAATGTTCCTTGATAATCCCAGAATATCGAAGCCATAATCTTTTTGGTGGACTAAAAAGCCTCTGCCTTTCTAGGCGGTGCTTCACTAGAATGACGCCACTCCATCAACTCCCTTTTCGAAAGGGTATCATAGTAAAGAACCATAATTTCAGTGACTCCAAAAAATTCCGTTTCTCTGCAAGGCCTCCAAAAGTTCCTCAGAGCACGCTACTCGTTCACTTCGCTACACACTTGAATGAAGTTTTGGCATGAAGAATCCTAAGGACTATAGTTTATGAAATTCCTGTGCTTGCTGCTATTTCTTTTGTCTTTAGCCGTTTATCGTTCTCTATCGCTCAATTCGGAGCGTAAATGGTTACAATAGTAACTTACTAACGAAAACAGCGCTTTAATAATTTTAAAACTCAAAAACATTACATACTTTATGACGTAAATACAGAAAATGTAAAAGAAAAAACGGTTTTTAGAAGTTCAATACAATATCGGTATTTTATCATGTTATTTTTGGCCCGGTATCGAGATTCGAGATTCCGGTTTTCGACCCCTACTGAGCAACTATCGTTCGAAGTGTGGTGTTATGTCCACACTTCGAACCAACTAATCCAAATTCGTTACGCTAATACACTTAATGAATGCGATAACATTACCATCATTTTAAACTATCTTATTATTGCCTTATTTCTTAAACATGCACTATGTGATAGTGACAAATGCAATGACCTTAATGCGAGCGGCCTCCGCTCGAAGTAGGGGAATGACAACTGCGAACACTCGTTGCGCCGAAGCACCTCATTGATTTCGCTAATCCTGCGGGGACCTTAATGGGAATGCTCAATGCGGGAGAAAATTAGACAGCCACGTGCCAGTTACATTATTATTTTTTAATCAGATTTAAACTAAAATTTTTTAAAACTAGAATTACATAATATAACTATTTAAACTATAAAATATTTTCTTGTCGTCTAGATATGAAATTCCGTTTTTGTTTATATGTGGAGGTTTAATAAAATATGCAATATACATAAGCCAACCTTTAAATCTTTCCATATTATATAAATAAATTACCAGCTTCTATCAAAATCTTAGCGGTAGTTTACGAGTCAAAGCTGTCAGAAATAAGCACGATTCACCCCCTTTGTTCACTACACGGGGTTGTGCGCTTACCGCCTGTGCAGTCTCGGATTCGATTTCCGTTGGACACTCATTTTATTTTCATTCAAGGTTGTCTGGTAAAGATTTAGCTTTTGTGTCATTTCCACTGCAATTTATGGTGTGCAATAAAATGTACTTACTTTATTGCACACCATCAAAATACAATTTAATTTATTTGTACGTACTAGTTAAATGGATTTAAAAATATTTGCCAATAAACGTAGATGTACGTATACTTCCTAGCAACTATAATAGTAGCAGTTTGCTCGTTATCGCCACAAAAGACCCTATTATGTAGAGTGACAGTTGCGAGCGTCCCCACAGGAGTATTATTTTACTTTGATTTATCGCCTCTTCGGGACCACGGTGTTGTTTTTGGACGATTTAGGCTAGATAATTAGTGGCGGTTCCAAACCAGTGAAATATTTCTTACATATTTTTATATACCTACAATGTTACTAGGAAAATATATTTTTTTTAATATTGACATATTTTTCACTTAATTAGTTACCTATGTATTTTGTTATCTATCTATAAGTCCTAGGAGCATGGACGTAGCTACGGTGGGGCAGGTTGGGGCATATAAGTAACAGACTTACTGCATTACACTACCTCTATTTAAATTCTAAGAAAATTGTTTGCTTTGCCCCACCCTGGATACAATTGTTTGCCTTTGACCCATTCTGGATAAAATCCTGACTACGTCTTTGCCTAGGGATATCAATTTGAGTTAGTGTTAATAGTTAAGCACCTACAAAAACTGTAATGAAATGTCAGTATAAATATCAGTTTCAATGATGAATAAGAATTTGTTGTATTTCAGTTAATTATCATTAGAAACGGGACATTAGTAAAATTAATCGAATTATAACAACGCATAATTGAAACATTTGCACACTGATTTAAATATGAACGCATTCATTGGCGCGTGGCTAATTCCTCACTATTTCAGTTTTGAATTCCCAAACCGCTGCATCAGCAAATTCGATATCCGAATTTTGAATGATATTAGCATGGAATCGTTTATTTAAATTTTACACGCAGTTGACTTCAAATGACAAATGCATGTCAGTGGACATTAAATTATAAAATTATCCTGTTTGTCTACTGCGAATACAATGGTAGGTTTGTATAAATTTAACACGCAATTTAACAATATATTTACGTTAATTTCTACACGGACACGTGATCGGCTTATTTGCATAATCCCTTTCATTGTAGCTGCAATTACGATTTACACAAGTTATTCGATTATAAGGGTGGCATGCAAGATTTACGATAGATACATGCAATGGTAAATCTACTTAACTTATCATTTAGCTCTTAGTTTTAACTAACTAACACAAATGTAGCTTATAAACATCGTGAAATATGTGAAAATACATAATAACTAGGCAGGTATTTATCAGATTATTTCTTGCTATTAATTGAACTGACTTGATCGATGGGTAAGTACATATGATTTCGTTTTCCTGCTATGTTATGTTTTCATTATCTATTATTAGCTATTTTTATTATCATGATATTATTTCTTGATATATCTTAAAAAAACGAAAGTAAAATAAGAATTAAGCAGTAGTGACGAGATTGGAACAAGATGGTACACTCCCTTTAAAACTAGCTATATTAACTACATCGATCAAAGTTAGTAAAAAAAATTGGTAAAACCACAATTCCCAAGTGTATAAAAAGAGGTGTGTAATGACAAAAAAATTGTCATCGGACGCCTCCCATCCCGTCATCCTCCACAATTAATCTATCAATCATTTCTAAACGCACCCAACGCTTTCCCGCCAAAAGATTTGACAAAATATATTTACACCATTTTGTACCTTATTTTTTGTGAACACCAAAAGCGTTAGGGCAGAAAATTGCTTACACGATTTTATATAGACGGATAGTAATTTGGTAGGTTTTTTACACGGTTTAGTAATAACAATGTACCATAATTATCGAAGTTTATTTGTTTCTATACTTATTATCTTGATAAATTAAACCAACGGTCGGCATGAAATCAAATTATTATTTTTCTTATTACAATTTTTAATATTTAAGATTTATTTATATTTTTTATATTTTTATGTATCATAAATGCTATTTGAAATGTGGAAATGTTTAATCTTCTGTTATTGGTTCGGAGAGATTTTAAAGATTTTAATGTTTTTAAAATTATAAATATCCTCTGAATAATTTATTTATAATGATGAGAGATTATTTATTGATGATTTGTTATTGACTATTTATTTATAATACTAATTGTGAAATCTTTAAAGATAGGGGGGTTCTTGGTGTGGTGTGTATACGACGCGCTTGCATGTTTTGCTTGGGATATTTAAACGTAAACGGCGTTTAGGCGTTTTTTAGACGGTAAATGATGATCATCAGTTGTCTTACGTTCTTCAAGTGAAACAGACATGAATACTGTTCAAAGGCTTCATTTAATCGAATCGATGAGTTGATTTTATGTTACTGAAAAACTAAATCGAAACGTAGAATTTCCATACATTTATAGCGATAATTACGTTTTCATAGTCTTTATGATTTATATAATATTAATAATTTCTATTAAGATAGTTCTATTAGATACACGTTAGTTTTGTTCCCTTGAAAATTTCAATATTTTTTTGACATTATGATTTATTTAATACAAGAACACTCCGTGCATTGCTAAACGTTCGGCGGTTAAACGCAGAAGTTGCTCACTGAGCAAGCACATGCCAAACGCAGCGCTTATACGTTAGATACACGTTGCGCATAAAGGCACCAGACAACCCAGGTACAAAAGTTTTCAATGTATTCAAGCAACCCGATTGAACGTTGCGTTTATATGTTCCGTTTATATGCACCCCTACCTTAAATGTGCAGATTTCGTAGGAGGCGTAGCGCGGCGTTCTGTGTCGTAGCACATCTTCGTAGCACTTTACGACAATCACGTTTATAATAGAGAAATAATTACAAGAGTAGCAAAAAACATTGAATAGACAGCAATCGAAGGTGAATTAGGTTTAGATTCAATGGTGATAATAAAGGACTAGGACGCCGGTCACGTGATGATCTCATTCTTAGTAATTTAAAATGATTAATTTCAATTATTCAATAATAAGTTGTTTTGTTGATTATACTTTGCTGCTCATTTGTTATTTCTTACTCGATTTCTTATTTTAATTTATTTCTTACTTTTTTTTATGTACGAAGGCGGCAGACGAGCATACAGTCCACCTGATGGTAAGTGGATACTGTCGCCCATAGACATCCGCGATACATGCCAACATTAGTCCAAAATGACAAACTTTGGCACGCCCCCGGATGCGCTGCCTACCTTTGGAGATATAGGAATGAATATGGAGAAAGAGTTGGGAAAATGGAGAGGAATAGGATGGGAATGGGCTCTAGCATATCTCACTCACTACCGAACCACGTACAGTACGTACATTGGGGAAATACGATGAAGTAGGAAATGCAGTACATTTCAAGGTAGTCTTCCATGAGAAAGGGGTAACGTGGCCAGTCGAGCGCGCCCAGCGGCTTTTGGGTTAAATACAATCTTACTTAAACTTCTTACTTAAATACAATCTGTTTGAAAACGGCACTGAAAGTATCAATGTAATTATTGTCCATAAGAAAATCTTTTTCAGAATAACATAGGGCATGTCAATGTATCTGTTTATCATCTTGCTACCTGAGCGAAGTCAGAGTAGAGCGCTAGTAATTGATAAAGCCGAGAACAGGCAAAACCACTGAAAACCGCCTAGCAAACATATACGCAGCAAAAATCCGGGAACATTCCCCTGGGGACTTTATTAGCGTCGGCGACCTACCATTATACATTTTTAAACCGTATCCATATAAATTAATGTCAATATGACCCTCGCGTGATATCAATCCAGCGCGTAGTTCGCGGATTATGTTGCAAATAATATCATTTTGTACGGTGATTCGTTCTGAATGGTGTTACCTACGGCCTGTTCCGTGCAGAGGGAGCAAACAGTCTTGATATTTTGATATTTAAATGGAAGATTCATTAATTACTTTACTGTTTCGTCATATCATTAACTACCTATTAAAGTATCATATTAAGTATTATATCAAAATAGACGTACTCGTATGTTTAACTTTTTCAAGCGTATAAGAATAAAATGTTTTACCGATTTTTTTTACTATATTGCCAGGTACCGAAATTATTAACAATAAATGTAGGAATTTTCGAAAAATAAGAAAAAATATTTTTTTACTTTTGGATTTTATTCGAATATTCTATCGTGCTGTTTGGTACAATGGATTTTTTTAACCAAAAACATACTTAGGTATTAATTAAGGAGATAGACAAATAAATTAAATTACGGCTAAAAAAATGTAAATCGGCTAAATTTAAATATTTAAGATCAATATTACTGAATCCAACTCATCGGTCTATAACAAAGTGGGCCCCCAAACGAGGGTTGCCAGTTTACTGTTTCTTTATTCCATTATGTTTTAAAGAGAAATGTCAAAGCTATCGTCCGGTGCAGCGCGCGAAACGCAATCACATTGCCGCCGAATTAAGATTACAGGGTTGTGTGCCTCCTGGTAAATGAGGAAATGAGAATGGAAAATGAGTCATGTCACGAGGTATAAAAACCATTGATAATAGAATAATAAGTCTATGATAGAGTTTATCAAATGAAACGTACCACAGAGTGGCAAATTTAGAAACATTTAGGACTTTTTTTATAAATTTCTATCTGAATTAGCTTATATTTTAGTTTCACACCGCATCTCTTCCCGTCAGTATCGTAAAAAGCGATTAAGGGGCAATAAAGCATCTACCACTAGCCCCGATCAACTTCACAATGTCTAAAAGGGTCAACTCATCATTCCGCCTAATATTTTTAACAATATTAACAACCTAATGTTTTTCAATTTTCCGCCTTTTCGCCATATTTAATTTGACAGGCTAAAAATCCAACTGATACCGTGACATATTTATAATTCGTTCGGTTTTGTCAAGTTATCTTATGGTCTTGCGTTATAATAAGTTTTCAGGTTACCTATTCAGGTTTTTTTTCAAAATTAATCAAATACGTGAAGGGCATAAAGAGTCGTCTATTAAAAGATTCCGGCAAGTCAGTAAATCGAATATTTTGTGAGTAGTTATTTCCATTTAGTGAATTGTGATAGCGTTTGATTTCAATACTCTAATGAGGTACTTTGTACTCATCAACTCATTGATGAACACCAACACTAATTTCAAAGTGAAGGGCGCGAACAATGCGATTCGAAAATTTCAAACACGATCTTAATTACAACCAATGGAGCTCCTTCCCACTTTTGTTTTAATTGGCTGTCAAGATGTCAAATTAGAATATTCCAGTTTAGAATTGGAAACTGTCTGGAGAGGTACTTACTGAGTTGTCACTTTAACAGTTAAATCTATCTGTAACAGTTAATCTAGGACATTTTCACAGGAACTCTAGAAGTAAAGTCGAGTTTTTGTTTAATTAAAAATTCTGTATTGTGTATTTTGTGATTTAGTGATAGTTTATTACACTTCAAAGAGCCTAATGTTTGTGATAATTAAATAGTAGCTTAAGACTGCGTTTTTCGTATGCTTCCAAGGAGTCCTGTGTCCTTATTAAACTTACAATCACCACTGAGAGACTCCTAACTTACTTCAACAGAACTGGAAATTGACGAGTTGTTAATTACGAAGAAAACTTGACACTGACATAATGCGCTAATTGCATATAAGAAAATAAGAAGAACATTTATAGTTACAAACTATTTATTTTCCAATATTAAAACAAGAAAAGAACAAAGGAATAAGTATATTAGGTATTTATTTTGGAATTATTAATAACAATCATTCCTCTCGACCGCAAAATAATTTCCAACGCAAACAAAACAAAAATTGTATAGGGGAACTTCAGTGACAAAAAAGTATCTAATCAAATAAACAAGGGATGTGTAGGCTTATCGCTAACCGATCTGCCGACGCAATCTTAGGCCAAATTGTGATTTGATACCTAATATCATTTGGCAATCACCATTCACCCCACGGGGCTTCCCTCTTTATAATAATTTCGTTAGTAGATATCATTTTTCACAATTAAATATGAGAAAAACAAATCCATGTCTGCTTGTAAATAAATTGTAACAATTTTTGGTTATTTCTTAAGTTTCAGAACCAATTATAATACTTACTTATATACTCGTATCTCGCTACTCTATAGATATAAGTACCTACCTATCATCTACAGACTTAGAAAATAATCAAACGCCGCCAGTACGTTACACTGTGAGAAAATTTAATATGTGAAATTGTTTTTTTTTTTAATAAAGATAATTCTTAAATAAATCAATTCCGTAATGCCACTGTTTTTGCACCCTAAGGCATTATAATATGTAGTCATCGCCCATCAGATTAACATTTCTGAACGGCACGTGTCACGTTGTGTTCCCGCCAAAAGTTTGATAGCTAAACAAACATGGCGGCCGATAGGAGAATCAAATCGTTATTAATATTATATCAGCAAATACATTGTTCTTTACGTAGGGCATTGTGCAAATATAATTTTTGTAATTGGTCCCGAGTCCCCCTATTATTTTATAGCGTGCGTTTTACCAAATTACTGGCTAGTTGTTTGACTTTGGGGGAGAAATGATTTCTTAAATAAACTTTGAGTAAGAGGTTCTCTTAATTAGAATAAAATTGTGATGGATTATAATGTATTGCCATGTTTAAAATCTTTCGGTATACTTATAAACCTTGTAAAGTAATTTCTTACTGGAGAAACCAAGTTAATTAATTATCTACTTTGTTTCTGACTGTACAGACAAGGTTATAATTTACTCGTACAGCTCTCGATGATTTTTCTAAACAATAAGATAGTAATAAGTACCTAAGTGAAAATGATTAAGAAGTACCTACGTAAATACTTTCGACAATACGAAACAAAGAAAAAATTTCACATAAGCGCTATGAAATTCTATTTTTAGATATATGAAATTCTAATTACACAAACTAAGTGACAATTCTAGGAGCGTTCCGCATAACACAACCTATGTAAATCAAAATATATAAAGCAAACACTCATGATATTTGCTTGTCGAGCTCCGCGTACACGGCTATTAATTTACATACTAATTTATCTAGTAATTAAATACGCCGCAAATTGCTATCTCAGCCCTTCATAATCCTTTCGCGCTGTTGCTTGCACCTCGTTTGTGATGATGTTAATGTGGATGTGACGGACCGCCAGGTAGCTACGAATAAATACTTTTAGATAAATGCACTTTATTGTACCTCTCAAAACATACAGAAGTGAAACACAAAAATACAAGTAATTAGAAGTAGAATCAGCGGCCTTATCGCTAAACCGATATCGTGCAGGCAATCTTTTGGTGGTAAGGAAAAGTCTACAGACGAATAGAAGTAGACGATGCATTAACAGATTAATAAGGAATCTATATAAATACTGTAGTCTACTGAAGCGCGAATTGGCTTAATAGGGGGGTTTGATAAATTTAAATAACTTTGTGTTTTTAACTATTTTGACTAGTTCTTTTAAAATATGTAGTCACACTTGTAAATTAAGATTTTTGCATATTTTTTTAAGTAACTAGTTAATTTTTTTTAAGTATTCTTTTTAAAAACATTCTATCGACACTCCTTGGCCCTTGGACGTTTCTGAAGATATTACTTTAGAAATTTTAACATTTGAGCACTGGAATCAAATGCCAATAATTTTGATAACCCACTCATCTTACATAGACATGTATGTACATATTTAAGATTCTAATATTTTAAGTCTGATATTTTAATTATATGTTAATATTTATCACTGATCTACCAATTTTCGGTTTTCACTGAAAATCCGGTACACAGTTTTGGTTAAACTTTCACCAAATAAATGTTCAACAATAAAAATTCTTACAAGAATAAGAAGAATGAAAACAATTGCAAATGAAAAAAAATGCTAGTGAGAAGAACAAGACATGAGATTTTTAGTTATGTTTAATGAAAGTCAATTGAAACGTCAGTCAGTCAGTCCGAAAGTTTTTATAACTCAGCTTAGCTTTTTACACGATTAATTCACTAGTTTTAGGTTCTAAAACTGGTTTATCATATTTGTTATAGATTACTGCGAGTACCACATAATTTCTCTGTAAATCAGAAACACCTATCTAAATACCTTTATCGTATAATAAACTAAAATAAACTAGTAAGTTACTCGTATAAAAGTAAATGCTGTCGTATCCACACTGTCCTATCGTCAAGCTGCGGCTGGTGTTGACACGTCGCCGACAGATACGGATTAAGGTTATCTGCATCACAAAGCTGGCACCGGCCTGCACCGGAATTGCGATGCCTACTGTTTCACCGAACCCTACCGCGGGTTCGCGACACTACATAACCACGCTCTCAAAATATTTATAAGCGACATGTATCTCCTCGCTCAAGGAGGGAGGGAGATTCGTAAAAAAGAGTCATCGAAATACTTTTACAGGGATTAGATTCCGGTGTGCTCTGTGTTGTATAGTGTAGGGTATATATACATAGATACCTTAATAGTGCAAGTTGGTGAAATTGATATGAAAACCACTCACCAATGAAGCGAAACATCTCCCTTGACTCCGTTCACCAATTTTGAATAATTTTTATAATTGATTATAGCGCAATTAGACATTTGTGTATTTTATAAGAACGACTTGCTAGCGACACGCGTCGGAACAGACTGAATGATTAGCGGGAGAAGTGGGAGCTTAGCGCTAACTTCGGGCAAGCTATAAAATTTTTATTGATACATTAGTCTATTTATATTGTGTTTCATTAAAATCGTGTCTGTTTGCCTTTAATATTAAACTGTTATATTATTATTATTGAAAGAAAAGATCATCAAAAGAACAAAATAACAGAATCTGCATCAAAATCAATTCAACAGTACCACGATAAGCTGTCATACAGATATATAAGTAAATATGTAGGATAGGATTATAAACCATAATAATAACGCAAAGATGGAAGTTAGTGGGAAAACCCTTAAAATGAAGAGCGGGTCTCATCAAATCTGCCGCAAATAGAACAAGATAGACGACCATTGTTATTGGACAGATATCTCGTTATCAGCTCAACTCTTGATTGGTTTGTTCAATACTGTCTTCTAAACTTAGTTGATCCGTGGAATGAAATTTAAACTTAATTGTATAGACGGCAAAATAGATAAGTTTGAAGACGACTGACCCTTGCTCACTACTTACAACAACACACGCACACATACAGAGATATGACGTTAACCGATTCATGAACATGTAACAAAATTTTACTGACTGCTCTTATAGTAATTATTCTCTTATGCTCCTATAGCTCTTATTGTAATTTATTCGCAACATATTTTCATTCTACTTTTCCTAAACCCGACTAAGGTGTACCGTCTACTTCTGCAACTTCTAATACTTTTTGTTCCATTCAATCCATAGAGATTATCCGTGACGATTTGTTAAAAATTCTCAAATCTTTGGATCTCTCGAAATCATGTGGCCCGGAACTTATACCGCCAATATTTATTGTAAAATGTGCTAAGAGCCTCGTGAACTAGTTATTGATATAAAGTAGATCCCTATTGGATCAACTACTTCATTATTTTCATTATTTAGTGACATAAAAAAATGCTTCCCTAATTGTAAAATATTATTCACGGACGACATGAATATTTTAAAAACAATTCGTAGTAGGTATTGATGATATGGAAGGTTTTTTTAGGTGACCTTATTAAATTTGAAACCTATTGAACTAACAACAAATTAGACTTAAACGTTTATAAATGTTTTTACATGTCGTTTTCGAACAAAATTAACATAATTGATTCTTGTTATAATGTAAAAGGATGTAAATTATTTTTTAATTAATATATAAATAATATCCTTAAAAAATGTCAAAAGCACTAGTTCTCGTTATCAGAACATCAGAGAAATTTCGCAATATTAAATCCTTGAAAGTCCTATATTGGACAAATCTGGAACCCTCAATATGAAATTTATAAAACTCGTATTGAAGATATTCAGAAAAGATTTCTTCGATTTCTTGATTTCAGACTAGACAAGTATCTCGTGACTACCACCATCGTTGTAAACGCTATCATTTCCTGCCTCTGATTGAAAGACAAAATATTGCAGATATAATATGTTAGCTCAACAAAATAGTGTGTAGCCAACGGATCAATTGATTGTCCCGAATTACTTTCCAAAATACAACTGCGTACACACAAAGATAACGTTAAAAAGACCTTATTACTTCACGCGCCCTTAACCAAAACGAAGTAGGTACACACAAAACTCATTGTTTACGAGGACTATTAATGTTTTCAATAAGTTGCCCAGTAACATATACTTATTGTGCGCCAGCACAGCATTATTAAGACGAGCCCGAGCAGGGAACTTTTTCTCCGAAAATATTTAATTGCACTGTGTTACGTAGTGGCAACCCTTAGTATGTAGTGGCAACCCTTATTTTTGTAATAGTTATAAGCAAAGTAAATATGTTTAGTTAATAGTACATAATTAGTAAATGAGTTGTTCCTTATCCCTTCCTACACACCGACCCTATATATACACCCGCTCCCCAAAAACCAGGACATTCGATCCAGCATCCTCCTACATTCCACATATTGCTGTAAATTAGTATTAAGAAAGTAAATATATAGTGTGTTGTTTTTAAAAAGTAAGTTTTCATCACTACCACGTAACAACTGTCTAATTATCCAATTGTTTATTTTTTGTTTATTTAAGTATCTTTATATTTGATTAGGCTTAGGTAAATGTGTATATAGTAGGTAGTCAAATGTGGAGATTTAATTAACAGCATTTGTTACGTATTATTTGTTTGTTACATTTGTATTTGTCGTTGTCCTTAGATTTATAATTCAAATGACTGTAAATCTTCCATAAAAATAAATAAGTAAATAGTATCCGTAGCTTAGTTGGTTGAGCGTCTACTCTGGGAAGTTTAGTGCATGCATACTTATCTATTTGCTCATTCGGACCTATTTTTTTATTATTTATATATAGTTATTCTAAACGCTGTTATTTCTATAGGTTTCCAACATCTGACCTCAACAAAGAGATTAATAACTTATTATCATTATATGACCTTATTTTCGGAACCTTACGTTTAGGTAGGTATAGTTAATTTGCGATATACTTATATGGCACGTTGTAAAACAGAGAGAGTAACACAATCGACTATTTTTGTTATTGTTCAGTACCTTCTTTATCATTTGCGGTCAGGTGAGGTGACGACAGTATTTAATTATACGGATATTTAATCTAATAATATGTATCAGAAACCAAAATAGGCCAACCGCCTGGTTCATTGTGCGCTATATTTGTCGCTAGTTATTTTACCTACTATAGATACTGTAGGTATATACCGAAATTCACAAAACATTTGGTATGTTTTGTGAATTTCTGATGATAAAAATGCAACAGTTAAATTTTTGTACTCGTACAAAAATCCAGATGAAAATTAACTCGCTAAAGTGTATTCTACGTGAAATCTGCAAGCGCTGTCACCCAAAATCTCTATAGGTAGTCTATTAATTTCATTCAGGATCGAACTAACCCCAAGTCGATATACGGTAAGAGGCGCCTATTTCACGGCTGAATACGTCGCTAGGAGTTTACGATCAACTTTCCTACCTACTACTATAGGTACTTAGATGAGTATTTGTGACTGTTTTCAGATTTATAGAGAAATGAGATGGTACTATACAGTATCATAACAAACAGGATCAGCCGGCTTTAGGATCATCACGACCGGTAACTCTTGAAAGGCTATTAGGACCACAAGAATTTAGACATTCCGAAAAAAAAAGGCTTTAGGATCAAAAACAATAGATTAATTTCAATGACCCAAAAAAGGTCTCTGGTAGATGTCGGTGGTCGGTTGGATTTCGCTATTTCCCGTACGTTTTAGAAACGATATTTAGCTATGCAACTTTACAAACATTATCAAACTCTATTGCGTTTATATGTACAGGCATTCAAATTTGGATTTTTGAAAAGTTTACAGTTTCAAAAAACCCAAAGATTAAACGGCGATGGTGCATGATTCAAGTCTGAACTGATGCTGGCGTGTCTGGGGGATGTTCATGCGCGGTAGTATCCGTTTACCAAAAGGTGGACTGTCTGTTCGTCTGTCACATTCTTTCTATAAGAAAACTTTTTGGATTTTTAAATCGATTTCATCCATCTATGAATTTAATCGAGATATAGACCTAAATTTTATTTTTGTGCCGAATTTCATTTGCATTGGTTAAAAAATGTCCTCTACTTGTCGAAAGTCATGATCTTCGCAATAGGTGCATTTTTTCGAAATCTCCCTTCAATATTTCCCCTAAAATATGAACTACTTAATTAATTTGATTAAATTTATTTACCTGGTGCTACAACAGACATTACTTCAGCATCCAACCCAATCCAAACAACTAATAATACAGAAATCCTCTTAAAAACAATTTAAAACTTTCATATAGTTCCATTGACCCATTATTATCATTTTTAAAAGCTGTTAATGCAACAAAGGCCTGGCACGTGCCGACCGCACGTCCGTGCGCGGCGGCAGTGGCGGACCGATTGCCGCATAATTTTTAATCACACGACCGAGTAAGCGGCTAATTCGCTAGAACGCGAGATTTTGAGGGTAGTTATAGCTTAACTGACGGGAAACCGGAATTGGCTTTTGTAAGCGTAAGCGGAACGAAACTCCGTGAATTTCTGATGACCAAGTAGTTTTATTTTAATAGCTCAATTCGAGTTTGTTTTTTTGCCATTTCCCACTACAAACGTACTAATATCTAAAAATGACTGGTACCTATTGAATTAGGTAAACCTAGATTTAAAACCTGTCTATAATCATTAATCAGCCCAGAGTTGGCTTATGTAGGGCAACTTATGTATGTTTTTATTAGATGGACGAAGGCGGCAGACGAGCATACAGTCCACCTTGATGGTAAGTGGATACTGTCGCCCATAGACATCCGCGATACATGCCAACATTAGTCCAAAATACCAAACGTTGGCACGCTCCGGGATACGCTGCCTAACTTTGGAGATATGGGAATGGATTTGGAGGAAGGGTTGGGAAAATGGGGAGGGATAGGATGGGAATGGGCCCGGGCATATCTAACTCATTACCGAAATGAAACGAGAAAAGGGGTAACGTGGCCAGTCGAGTGCGCCCACCGGTTGTTGGGTTGCAGCGTGCACTCTCCCCCTCTATAATGTGTTCCTTTTCTGAATTATAAACCGAAATGAGGCATTAATCGATTACATGCGGAAGTTTAATCGATTATTGTGGACAATTCAAGACCTCTCCACGTTGAACTTGTGCAATTGCTTATCAATACTTAAAAGACTTTCAACATTTTCAAACCAGAAATAAACAAAACTAAATAAATACATTTACACTTAAATGCAAGAATTAAAGAAGAATAAGGCACAGAATCTCTATAAAAACATCCTTTGCCTGTCCTGTTGTCTGTCTCAACCTGCGTCTCTTCACTGATATATATATGTACATGCGCCTCTCCCAAACCCCTCTACCATACTCTGTCTTCCCCTCTTGTCATTAACTCACTATCGGCCACTTCGTTCAACACACGTCGTGATTAAACCTTAGGAAGACGTTGTAAGTAATTTAAAGACGTTCAGAGAGCGCAATTTGATAAACATTAGATTATTTATTTAAAAAAAATTACTATAACACTTTTAAAAATGTGCCTAAATAAGATATCAAAGATTCTTTAATATAAATGATATTGGCAACTCAAATTGATCACGCAATACATTGTTGTGAAGAGTCAGCGCGTAATCCCCTCATTGTCATGTAAAACAGTTTCACAGTGATCTATTTTTTAATAACACGCACCGGTGGATGGGCAATAAGGGTGAAAATTGTGCTTGGGGAGTAGGTCATTGTATGAGCTCTGATACTGGACAGTTTAGTTGGCTATAGCAAGAGTATCTCTAAATTAGTGTTTTTAAAACGAGCGCTATTGAACCTTAACCTTAACAGTTGTAGACTGAAGCTTTTAATTACAAGGGTTTAAGACCATCAAACATTAAAAATTTGGACTCTATCGGTCACTAGCCTTTAACGCTAGTCTTAAAAACTCATTAATGCTCACTCAGCGTTAGGGGGTTGAGCGCTCTACACTCATTTTTACAACACTACTCAACACTATTGTTTCCCCCAGTATTAAACTAAAATATGCCATTAATGATCTTAAACTATTTAAGCATACTAATACTTAACCTGTTCATATTAAAAGCACATATAATATATTAAAAGAACAATATTTTAATACCAAAATTCAAACGTTAATTTCACATCCTGGTAACTGGAAACAAACATTATATACAATACCTATATACGGTTGGAGGACCAGCGCTTGCTTAGTTCCCAGGTTAATAAATGAATTAGATCATAAAATAAAAACAGATATTAGTGAAAATAATTTAAAACATAAATTAAAAAGATAATTACCTATTGTTTATTTATAATTTGTTCACTGTTCACAATTAGGTTTTAATGTCTTGAATAAGTCTTGAATATTGAAACAAGACTTATTACAAGAGTATTCAAGACATTAAAACCTAATTGTGAACAGTGAACAAATTATAAATAAACAATAGGTTTTTAATTTTGTTCACTGTTCACAATTAGGTTTTAATGTCTTGAATACTCATACTGCAGAACTTGTATCTTAGACAAATCTTTATTGTTACACCAGGATTATTGACCTAGAGACCGGTTAAATAGACGATTCTCCCTTCATGTTTATAGGCACCTTATCAGAGACGGTCACAGCCAAATACTTTGGGGGGGGGGGGGGGGGGGTCATATTAACAGTAAAATAAGTATAACAAATGAGAATTTATTGCACAAAAAAATTACGAGAAATTAAATATAATATTATAAATGAAAAACCCAAAGATTAATAATTTATTTAAAATTTTCCTAAATTGTCTATTTTTAGGAGGTTTGTCAATTTAACGTGTACGATTTTGTACCCCATCAGACCGCCACTGCACCTTATGCACCCTACATAGAGGTTACTTTCCAACCATGCGGTCTAAGCAAAGTCTGCCAAAAATGATCTAAGAAACGGTTAATTATCTGGCAGAATGTTTTTTTAAAGAATTCATGATTAAAACACTTTAATCTACAGTAAATAGAGCGAAACAGTTGCAATTTTAGAGAAACAAGTTAAAGAGAAAAGATAAGCATAATTGTCTATGCAAAGACAAGTAAGCAGGAGCACAAACTAAGCTCTATTCACATTAAGAAAAGTGGCATCATCCGCCCAATGTTATTACTGTAACAATTAACACATTGTTTATTGGTCACTAGAGGAATGCGAGTCAATTACGAGAGGTATCTCTTAATTGGTCACGCGACTGATATCACTATCAGTCCACACTCATCACTTTTTTCTTAACTTGAACAGCGTATAGTGAACTCTAATTGAGCACATTCAATTAGGCGTTAATTATTCTAAATGAAGTAGTATTATACTTTATACCCTTAAGATTATAATACACACGATTTTAAGGTAATTCAATTTAAAGATTTTTGACTACCATTAACCCAGCTCCAAACTAAGTGAATCTTAAGTTCTATTACAGATGGGACGGGTGTCTGACAAAACAAATCGTCGAAACCAATTTTCTCATAGGGATTTAATTCAAGCTTTTACAGCGCAAGGCGGAGTACACCCCACTGTCAAAGTGGATGCCTGTTACAATCACATATTTTATATTTTGAAAATAGTAGACCAGAAAGGTTCAAAAGTTTCTGCCCTGACATACTCGTATTTCTAGATGTCTAAAAACAACAATTTATACGTCATTCTAATTATCATTTATCCTGATCATTCGTGTATTGTATAATTGTTAGAGTTGAACCCTCGTTAGTTTTGATTCCTCGACTCTTAGTACACAGGAAGTCGCAAAATCTTTAAAATGTTTAAACTGGAATATACCTAGTTCAGTTATTAAGTTATTTACAAGGAAGGTGTTAGCCCGACCACTATAAAATAAAGGTTGAATAATGTGTACGGGGATTCTTCTCCATCATTTACCACCGTCAAAGATTGGTGTAAGCAATTTCGTTTAGGGCGAGAGCCCATCGACAACTAACCTCACTCCCGTTGACCCGTTGATTCACTCACTCTAAACAACATCAAATTAGTGGAAAAAGTTCTGAGTGACGGATGGCTAAAGACGAGGGAAATAGCAGCAAGGACAGGACTTTCAAAAACTACAGTTCTTAGGATTCTTCATGCCAAAACTTCTTTCAAGTGTGAAGCTAAGTGAACAAGTAACTTGCTCTAAGGAACTTTTGGCGGCCTTTTAGAGAAAGGGAAACGATTTTTTTTGGTTTCAATTGTTATCATTGGAGTCACTGAAACTATGGTTCTTTACTATGATCCCGTTTTCAAAAGGGAGTCGATGGAGTGGCGTCGTTGTGGTGAAGCACCGCCTATAAAGGCAGACGTGACTCAGTCCACCAAAAAGATTATGGATTCGATATTCTGGGATTGTCAAGGAATATTGCTTATAGACATGAAAGAACGCAATACTACTGTAACTGGAAGCTATTATATGCTAACCTTGTAGAACAATTACGAGAAGCAATCAAGCAGAAACAGTGTGCAAAACTAAGGAATTGGTGTGGGGATTCTCCATGACAATGCACCCCTCCACGCCGCCGCAGTTGCGAAAGCTGCTGTTTCAAAGTGTGGCTTCACGGAAATTCGCCATCCACCCTATAGTCCTGAGTTGACTCCCCGTGATTACTATTTATTCTCCAAAACTCAAGGCGGACTTAAGGCGTAAAAGATTTTCCATTGATGATAAAGTGACCGCCGCGGTTTTCGCCCATTTTGAAGACAAAACTTCTGACTATTGTTATACTGGAATACAAATGTTAATTAAACAATCCGAAAAGTGTGTTCAAATAGAAGGAGACTATATTGAAAAATATAGTCTCTTTTTCTGCCCTTTTTCTTTGTCAGTCCGAAGACTATTGGATCTCCCCTCATTTATTCAACATAGCTTGCGCTCCATTCCGTATAAAAAGAAAATGTTCTCGTATAAAACCTTATCTTAATAAATGTAAAATTTTATAATCACCTATAAACAATCTGTTTTTTCTTTGCTTATTTGTTTCTTTTGGCGGGCGCCTCTGCTGCCAAAATTTTTTTTCTTTTTTTTTTATTATTTATGCAAATACCAGTATAATAGATATCTTATCAAAAATATATATACCTACACATGATTTAAGACTAAATTGAAGTTAAACTTAATTATGCATTTAACTAAATACTCATTTTTTATTCATAAAATGAAACTATTCATTTATTAATTATATATTTTATACTCAAAGACCTCTATTACCTCAAACAAAATACAAATACGTAACTATGTTTATTTTGTATACCTACAGATTATCGAACTGTGATACTAAAAATATGTCTATTCTTTGGTTTCGTTTTTATCAGATAACAATCTCTCGAGTCAGTTTAGCCTCCATGTGTACTCGGCTATCGCTATGACTCTTTTTAAAAGCTTAAAGCGCGTTCAGGATCCGGCTAAATATGCAGCTTTTAAATGAAGTCTTAGACGGGACGCGTTTCCATTACATCTGTTATTTATAAATATTTCCCTGTTGTATTGCCGTGCAGTGTATGCCGACACCACTCACACTTTCCCGCGGGTGTCATAAAAAGCAACTAATAAAGGGATAACAAAGGCGCTAACCATGCCCGAAGGAACTTCACCACCTCTAGAAGAGTGATTCACCAACGCGCTTGGCTAACGTGGCGTTGTAAGGCCAAAGATCCCCCATGTACAAGACAATATGCACGAGGACGCCCATGTCCATTGTCTAGCAGTGGATACTAAAAGGACTGGTTAGGGTTACTGTATGCCACATGTTCGGTTAGGATGTGTTCCATTCCAATATGTTACAGGAGGAGATTAGCAGCGAGAGCTATATAGAGAGCATTTCTTGGAGTTTTTTACGGGATAAAATCAGAAAGGAAGAAATTCTACAAAGAACTTGAAGTCACCACATAGGTCACAGAATTAGTAAGCTGAAGTGCTATTGTACAAACCGAGATACTTAGAAATAGTATATTTTACTATATTTTTTACATATATATTTTTTAGTTTGCCGTAAGTGGCAGTGAAGTGGAAACAATTCCTCAAGAGTCTTGTGAGTCTTGTGTCGCTGTCTCCGAGGCAATTTATTAAAGAAAAATACTCTATAACTGGCGATTCGTGACGTTTAAGTGCCGATTCCTCCGATAAATTCAGCTATATCCGCCTTAAGTCGGCTCCGGAAGGGATTTAGAGTTGTTTTATTTTAATTTACCTTCACATTCTTCCATTAAACGTCAATTTCAAGGAAGATCTCGAAAAAGTGTTTCGATGTTGTCTTTTAGATTGAGATCTCCGAGTAACAGATATACTTGTATCTAACCTACCCATCAATTTTTACGTTAGTAAGTAGGATATGTCTAGGAAAATACCTAATTTGTCTATGCACTTTTAACTGAATTGAGCTCTTATACGAGGCCCACACTGAAAGTTTCCGGAATGAATAAGAAAAAATCAATGAATGGCCAAAAATCAATTTATTGTTTCTCAAAATATTCTCCGAGGCGTCAATACACTATTTCATACGAATAAACCAATTTTAAATAACATTTATTCCACTCCTCCGTGGTGACCTCGGAAACATGTTTTTCATACTCTTCGACAGCCTCTTCTGGCGATGAAAATCGTTAACCGCGTAATTAGTTCTTAATTTTTGGAACACGAAGAAGCCAAGTCGGGACTGTATAGAGGTTGGCTCATGAGTTCTACGTTTTACGCCTTCAAAAAAGTCGTTTGTCTGTTTGGCCGTGTGAGAGCTGGTATTGTCATAGTGCAAGATTATGCAGCGTGTACGGTTGTTCTTACGGAGTTCGTCAATAACTTCCGGCAAGCAAATGGTCGTATATCAATCAGCATTCACGGTTCGACGATTCTCCAAAGCAACAGTAGCCACGTGTCCAGTTTTTCTAAAAAAGAAGTGATCATCTGCTTCGCGGCACTTTGCACACACGCCATTTTGGTGGAGTTCGGCTCATCTTGAAAGACCTAAACGGTCGATTGCTGCTTTGTTTCGAGATCGTAGCTTTAAATCCATGTTTCGTCACCTGTTGCTATATTCCACACCAAATTTGACGCCACTTCGTTGAATCTGGTAAGCATGACATTGCACCAAGTGACGCGTTCCGTTTTTTTAGCTTTAGTCAAATTGTGTGGGATCTACAGCGAGCACAGCTTTCGCACAGCCAAATGTTTGTGCAACATTGATTGTATCTGACTCATGCCTATGCCTAAGGATGTCCAAATCTCATGGTAGGTCACATGCCTGTCTGTTTCGATCATATGGCGCACAGCATCGATGTTTTTGTTGTTGACAGCAGTGACAGATTGACACGACCGCGATTGATTTCTGAAAACCAGCTAGCTATGAATTGTCGTCTTGCTTGGTGCTTCATCGCCAAAAGCAGTTTGAAGCCGAGCGAGGCTCTGCTGAGCTGTCAAATTACACTTACAATCGTAGAAAATCATACAGCGAAAATTTTCACGAGTTAAATCCATCGTAATCCAGACACGCAATTTTTAAAATGACGCCACAATGAAAAAACAAATGACTGTTAGATGAAACAAACTCTATTCTACAGTCAAAGAGTTCCATTTTCAAATATTGTAATTTCTTTTTAAATACTCGTATTATGTATGTAAGTGGCCGTTCCGCAAATTTTCAGTGTGACCTATGTACAAATCGATATCAGCCTATAACGTCCCACTGCATTGCACAGTCTTCCCCTATTAAATAACTAAGGGAGTTTAGGGCCATAATCTACCACAGGAGCCCAGTGCGGATCGGTTCAGACAGTTCAAATGCTCCAGATTTTTTTTAATTCTCGAACACGCTGGTTTCCTCGCGTTTTCTTCAGGGTTCGCTGATATGT
Source organism: Sesia apiformis (assembly GCA_914767545.1). Classification (NCBI taxonomy): domain Eukaryota; kingdom Metazoa; phylum Arthropoda; class Insecta; order Lepidoptera; family Sesiidae; genus Sesia; species Sesia apiformis. Next base: position 5,073,528 of record OU611970.1, on the reverse strand, counting down.
CATGTATACATATAAGAAAGACACGAATTTCATTCTGTAAGTGGTTTTAATGTGTCAAAATTGTTAAATGACATTTTGAGTTTGATCCGATATATATCGGATATACTATGTATATCAAATATCGGATATTTTGATATTTATTATAAATATCGGTTTTTACGAACCCTGGTTTTCCTTTATCGACGAGCTAGTGACAATTTTTAAAACAAATACTACCTATTAAATAATTAAATCAAATGCTATAGATACGCTACGAGTACATAGATACTCTAAACAAGCGACACGAGCGGCTGGAGTTGTAAATTCTATCTATATATGGTAGGTTCATATAATAAAATCGTAACAGAGCCACGTCAGTAAATGAAATATTTTTGAAAAAGGTGATTACAATATAAAGTACTTTTATAAAGTACAGGTATTTTTGTCTGTCTGTCTGTCCGAACGCGCATCACGCTAAAACTACTGGACGGATTTTAATGAGGCACAGTTATTGCTTTTGTGCCGGGTTAACATTCAGGGTACTTTTTATTCAGATGCATTATGGAGTTCCCACGGGAATCAGAAATTCACGCGAACGAAGTCGCAGGCACCGCTAGTATTATTATAAAATCTATAGTTGTCGGTTGACACACTTTAAAATTATTTTATTTGCCGTAGAAATCCTCCGACTCCTATGCTATGATAGCCTGTGTCACAGGAGACAGTGGCCACGATAACTATGCAAAACTATCCCGCGAAAAGTTATTTCATTTGGGGGCATATCATCAAGAATGTACCCCATACGGAACAGCGTTCAATATTTCATGTTCCGAAGCGCATATAGAGAAGTCTTAACTCTACGCTGGGATCTCGTTTATGTCCTCCCCAAAGATGTTCCGAACGATTACAAATACACAGTCTTTTAAAACTCAAGTTGAAAAAACATCCGCTTTTATGTTTTAGTGAACATAACGAATCCAAGTTGCTCACTTTCAATTAGATAACGTCAATTATTAACGTCATAAATTAAAAACAACCTATAATACCGTCTGAGTATATTCTTGAGTTAAATTCATCACTCTCCATTAAGTCTACCACATGGAGGTACGTTTACTTCGAATATTGATAGTCAATAGGTGAACTTATGAAACGAACCGCATAGCAGGAAATGTAGTGGTTGGATGAGATGAGAGGAAGACCGAATATTGTGGAGTGCCTGCGTGCCTTGGGAGAGGCCTGTATCCAGGAGCGGAGGGACACAGGCTGATAGTACCGGTAGTAGGGCCAGAACCATTAGCAGGATTAATTATGCGAATAAATTATTGCAGGAGCTTTCTACGCATTTTAATTCTGTTTCAGATGAAGTTATTCGCTGGTAGTGAATCCAAAACAGTTACGAGTAGGTATGCCAGTCCGAGAGTATGTGTTCCAAATTCACATTTGTGAAGTCGTGAATTCAAACCTGGACCCGTACCACTGAGTTTTTATTTATAATAGCTTTTTTTTATTATCATTAGTTTAGTGGTAAAGATAACCAACTTGTTTGAAAGTTTAAAAATAATTGATGCTTATATTCCATCAATACGAGCTACAAGAATAAGTATATATTTACTCTGATAGGTAAATTTTTCTTACTTTGGGAGAAGTCTCTATCAAGTAGGGGGGGGGACATAAGCTGATGGTATGATATGGTATGGTAAGGAAAATAGCAACAAGTGTAATAAGAAAGTATAGATTTAAAACATCTATTATGATAATGATTTAATACATTTTACTCAAAATGTTACATTTTACGCTAAACATAACATCGGGTTTTACGATACGTTTTGTTGCCGTAAATTTTATATGGCAATTTCAACGAACGAGAGTTCAAAGAAATATAAACCGTACCAATTATTAAATAAGGTAGATGTTTGGTTGACAATTGGTCAAATAAATGGGTAATTTGTTGCCAAAATGGTGCAGTAAATAAAAGAGTCATTTTATCTGAAGATTGGTGAATTTGTAAGTGCAACGAAATGCAGTTAAGTGATAGATACACCTGCATTTGGGTAACTCTACTTTTCAGACAGAATGGTATAACGTAATATATTTTACCTATAGGTACAAACGATCCATGAGCATGGATACATGTATTCAGTATACATGGATACATAGTACAAAAGATACGGGTTAGTCCATATTTCAGCTCCCAAAATTTGAACCCCCGAGAATTATACATACCTCTTGGGTCCACATGTCATCGCACACATACGCAGCCCATCAACAATTGTCTTTATATACCTTCCTTTACATGTTATATTATCTGAGAAAAGGGACCTTATTGTCGGTTTTAGTATTCCGGGTATTGAGATTAGTGAAAATAAAAAAAAGCCATTTCTACTACTGTCAAATGTATCATGTCTCTATTCAAATATAATTTTAAAACAACAAAATTTTAAGTTCGAAAAATCGTAACCAAAAACAATAAGTCAATACCGACAATTAGGTCAATTTGCTCAGATAACGTCATGTAATAGTTATAGATGGCGGTGGCGTATGTTTTATAATAATAATATTTTTATATTTTTCAATTAATCGAACGATTTTTTAGATTTACGCGTCAGCGGTCATCACCGGACAGACTGTTACCAATATCTATGGAAAAATAATTAAAAAAAAACCTTAGCCAGTGATTTTAACTGGCATACGAGTAGGTATAAAGAATAACTGGCAGAGAAACTAATTGATTATTCACGCGTATTATATAACATTGCACAGTTAATAGGTACCTACTAGACGCGTAGTTTGAACTGTACTAATCGTTATACAGATTACAAACAATTAAACAAGATTTCTTGACTACAGATGCACAGTTCAAATATAATGCATGTAATTGCACTAAGATTTCTTGTCAAATGCAGTTCATCAACATTATCCTCGGTTATGTTTAGTCGCCAAATCATTTCACGGCCTAATTAATGTCATCTACTAAATTGTTCCACGTATCATTACTAAAATTATCAACACATTAAAATATTTATACAATCTATTGTGACTCACTCATATATTAAGTATAAGTTGGTGATAATTTGGTCTAAATGTGGAGATTGGTTATCACTAATCAGCTTTATGTTATTTTTGTGTTTTCATATATGGTAGGTAATGGTGCAACTAGCACATTCTGCCAGTGTCAAGTTTTCATCATAATTAACAATTTCAAAGTCTAAAACGTATCCTGTCAATGTCCAGTCCCCTCGAAGTAAGTCTGGAGTTGCTCAGTAAAGTGATAGTAGATTTACTGAAGACAGAAGATGACTTCCCGCACACGAAAAACGAAGACCTATGTTTTTATTTCATTATCACAAACATTACGTACAAAACACACTTTAAAATTTAATAAACTACCACTAATCACAAACTCCATAATACATATTTTTTTGTAATAATCAACAAAAACTCAATTTAACTTCTCGAGTTTCCGCCAAAAAGTCCTCTGTTTCTTATTATTAACATAATTGTATTGTCATAATAAGCGAATGTTGCGCTGTAGTAGGTACCTATTTAATACAGGTAATTTTATGGACAAATTTTTCTTGTAATCGACTCCAAAAGGGACATCTACACAATATTAGAAAACTATATATGTAAATAATATCGGAGAGTTTTTGAATAATATCAGATATTAATGAGATTCGGGCAAAGCCGCAGCAGATTCCTAGCATTATTCTATAATAACAATACTATCTAAACTTCTCGTGCGACACTAATTGTCCTCGCAATACTGTGGAGCATTAACTATATTAATACATATGCAAATATATTCCCAAAATGCTGTTTAGTTTAGTTCTGCTCTTACCATAGTTGATATAAAGTTAGGTGCACACTTCGCGCAACTTGTAACTATTTTATTTAGTAAATATAGAAATAAATTATGTGAACGTAAAATATGTCCAATAATCTTTTTTTGTCAAATTTAACTAAACACAAAATTGAGCTTTGACAAATTCAAGTTTCTAGACTAGTTCTATTTTTTTAAAATTGAAGCAAATCAATGAATAAGTAGAATCAGTAATTTTAATATAGATCGCATATTGAATCAAAATCAGAAGTATTATACTTACTGATTGTTAGTTAACATAATTTTGTTTGCTTATCACCGCGGCGCCATCTATCTAAAAAACCATAAAACGTAGCTACTATGTATACCTAACCGTATAAGTATTAATAATGAATAGTAAAATTAAACAATACTTATGAAATTGAAATATTTGCACTGAATTAATGAAAATAGCACCTATGTACCTTTTTTAATCTTTTTTAGGGGCTTTTGTTGTACAAGGATATGTCAGCCCTATACAGCCGATGTCTTACCTACCAATGAATGATCAACATAAAACAAATACGAACCAATACAATTTATATAACGTAGGTAATATAAACAACATACTTTAAGCTCTATAGACATATATATGTATTAGACGTAAATTGTATGGAATCCAAGCGTGTCACTTTAAGGAGACAAAAATAAATTTTAGTGATAGGAAACCACTCACCAATACGATCCTTTGAGTCAGTCCACCACTACAGTCGAATTTTTACAATTGTTTATAGCTCAATTAGGTTTTTTTTGTGTCTATAACACAACAATATAACAACAACAACCAATTGTTAGCGCCACTTATCGGAACAGACAGAATCGGCAGCGCGAGAAGTAGGAACTTCTCGCGCTGCCCGTTCTGTTTGTTTAGCACCAACTTCAGACACGCAGCGACAGACAGCTTGCGTTATCTATCCCTATATAATACTCCATATTGTAGTTAGACCTAAGCACAAAGTAATTTAAATTGTAATAGTTACATACATACATTTTACTCGTACTCACTAAACCAATCTGTAGTATCACACCATGTCTGTCTGACCATATCTGTCATGCTTACTGGGAAGATTGCGGTTTATGAATTTCGAAAAAAATTCACTATAGTTCCAAAACACGAATCTATTTTCAGATTTCAATTTTCAATCCCCATTTCAATAATATCACCAGTGTGTTCCTCCCCTAATCTTCCCGACCGCACGTTTAAAGGAGCTCTGGTTCCTTGTCTAATTTAAAGCAGCATCTTTCAGAACTCAGAGTGCCTCTTCCGTCTCTGTCATTCAGGTTACGTAGAAAAGAGACAAAGTGGAGGGGTCGCTTTCAGCTTTTCAAGGAGTTTGTTTTAAGGTGCGGTTCGATGAAAATGCGAATGCTAACTAGATATTCCTTTTCTTTATATATATATATTTATGAAATGCAATCATAACTTAAGGTATATTTATTTACGGATCTTAACACACATGTTTAAAATCCGTTTAATAGATAAATACCTATGTGTAAAAATCCGAAAATGCTATATGTGGAAATTCTTAAATTGTGGAATAGTGGGAAGATTTTGATGCAGCGCAGTAATTTTATTAAAGTAGAAAAAACATGAGGGGAGAAAAATATGTACCTACTTATGATAAATGACAATAATATTTCACAAAATCTTGCTGTTTACAAGCAACTTTTGCGCGGGAACATTTGTCGTCTTTTAACGCACTAGACGACAGGGCATAATGCATGCATACAGCCACGCATTTTAACTTCAAACGCTTTATCTTTTTTAAAACCGCATTCCGTCAGAGTTACGACTACAAAATGTTATGCCACACGTCAGTTTTATTTGTTACGTTGAAAAGTTTATTTTGCTAATATATAATTTTGAATGATTTTTAAGGATACCTAACTTTTGCACGCGGTTTTACTTCCATGAAATTTAATTACTTTTTATATAATATATTTTTACTAAATTATATCTTACCTTATGTTATGATAAGTCAAATATGAAAAAAGGTCGATGGTACGCGTCCCTCGGAAAATATACGAAAAATTTCCCGTAATTACGGTTTACGAGAACAATGTTTAGGCAGAAGTTGTAGAGCTTCACGAACCAAGGGCACATATTGTTTGTGTACGTTTTTAATATATACTGTCGTAATTAACCAATTTGCCTTATTTACCTACCAAAGTAACCGAGATATAAATCTAACTTGCTAATTGCCAAATTTTGTGCCTTTGTCAATCAAGTGGTTAACTGAGTCTTCTAGTTTATCCACAACTGTTTATCCTATATACTTTGTTCAATGTACAAATTTACTAAATACAAAGACAGAAAAATTGATGTTTTTACAAAAAAATTCATAAGTTAAATTTACTCAGAACCGTGATCAGAATCGATTAAGTATAGATTCTGATCATGATTCTGAGGTTTCGTAACGTTTTAGGTTTCATAAAAAGTACGGACATCCTGTACCTATATCCCCTCAAAAGTATGGCTAACTGTAAACATGATCTTGTACTTACACATGTAATTGTAAATATGATTCCATTGAATGCTTATTTCTATCTTACTTCTGGCTAATGTTCTACAGATTTAGCATATAAGAAATCAGATAGACGACATTAATAATGACATTTACCAGGTACCAACTATAAGAAATTTACGAGTAAATTAGCCAACATACAAACAGACGCTACATTTTTATTCAATTAGTGTAGATTGTCAGGCATAAGAATGAAGTGGACGGTGAAAAGATCACAAGCTCGACTCTTTGAACGCGCGCTGTCATATACGACAGCGTAAAGACATGGCGACGACACGGGAACGACACGCATAACTCATACCATTTGTCACTTTTAATTGCCACTTGTTGGTTGTCGAAAACGTCGCAAGGAAAGCGATATATTTAGTTTATTGTGAAATAAACGGGTAAAGTGCCTGCCGCGCACGCCCCAATCGTACGAGATTAAGACATTACAACGGTAGGGGACTTGTAATTCCGTTCAAAGGACTTATTTATACGTCGTCGATGATAGTTGCTTTGATGTTCATTTGTTCGTCGATATTAAATCGAAAAAGAAAATGTTCGTCTACTCCGGCGCCATCAAATATTAAATTTCCGTATCCTTTTAAGTCTTTTTACAAATAGTTTTTAAATCTTGTAACTGTTATGATGAGACATCAAAAAAAGAAAATGTTATATTTGTCGTTAGATTAATGTAACTGTGCTGTTCTAATTAAGAACAATTTTTGATTCATTTCGTTTATTATTATGTCAAAAGACAGAGTAAAAAAGAAGATACATACATTGAAATGTATCGTATTAACAAAACAGTTTAGTTAAAATGAGAAGAGTATATCGACAATACCTAGTTAGGTGTGTTTTAATTTTCGATGCGCTGTTAGGCGTACTTCCCGTGCTTAGCATCACCCAATCTCTTCCCGTGAACGTCGTAAAAAGCGAGGGATAATACAGCCGCTACCACAAGCCCTGCGGAACTACACCACTTCTAAAAGAGTGACGTTTTAAGGCCAATGAGCATGAGAAAGTCCATATCCAGCAGTGGATGTAAAAAGGGCTATGGTGTCTTTTAATATGCTAAAATTCATTATTGGTGATAAATTAGACCAATCAAACACATTATCTACCTAAATATTTTATGTGTATGTGTAAGTAGAACGTAGTTATTACGTAAATCTTAATTCGCTAAGATTATATTAATATTTTAAATGGCTAGGCCGACTAAACTGTAGCCAAATAGCGAATCTAATGAGGACCACTCCCAAATAATAACAGCCGCATTTATAACGCAATGAACTAAATATATTCGCGGTGATGCGTGACACCTACTACAGATGACAAACTTATTTATGCCGCCGACTAAATTATAAACTAATTATTTGTTGTTAGACAAGTATTTGTACCTAAAGAACTTTTTTTCTCAAAATAAACCTTATATTTCACTTATATGAGGAAATTAAAATATACAATTTATGACTTAAGACAAAGAGAACATAGAAAGTCTTGACAATCGACAATTTTATTCAAATTTAGACAATTTTTCTTTTAGTTTTCTCTTAATAACAATTTGATCTAGTGTTTTTTATATCATTATAAGTAAAACGTTATTTAAGGTGCACTAGTGTTATATATAATATAACAAAATACAAAATTATACGTCATTATATATGTGTGAGTAAGTATATTATATCTAATAAATATTATATTTAATGAGTGAACTTCTTTATGATGGTAAAGTATATTACTCTATTTCTAGTCCGTCGCCACATTTTTCACAATTTGTCTCATCTCTGGTGTCGGTTGAATTCAAAATAATAATTACATTATTTTTTTTAGACTTCTTAGTTTATTACTAACTATAAGTATATTAATTAATTATTATTATTCAGTATTATTTGGAATATTGTTTCGTTTTGCAGTTCCCAGCGCCATTGGCTATACGCAAAAATAATTTTGTCAGACGTTAGAACCGCGCGCGTTTGACACGCAATTAAAAATGACAGATGATGTGCCGCCATCTTGAAAACTCTTCAAAAGACACCGGCGGCCGGGAATGTCGGCGTTCCTTTCAGACTGAAAAAAATACATAGTTACCTAGTTAAGTTTGATAAGTGTCGTTTCGCACAGACGTGTCAATCATGGTCCTACGAAAGAATGGAAGCTAATGAATAGCAATTTCGTTGTTTACAGCTGTTGAGAAGTACGAAAGTGTTTTAAAAATTTCGTAAGTTGAATAACGAAGATAAATTGACTTAATTATAAGGTTAACATTTTTTGTTTCGGTTTTCGCAGAAGTGAACGCAAATATTACCGATGTCTTCACCATACACAGCATGCGTACCTCACATTATAGGAGTTTTCCAAAGAAAAAGTCCAGCAGTCCTCATTTCAGTAAATTATTTAAATGTAATCGTAATATAAATAAAAAACCTGAAACAATATAAATAGAAACTATGAAACTTAACTATTTAAAAGGTAGACTGGGTGTAGATAAAACCCGTCTGTTACAAAAAATCGACTTACCCTAAAAGGTATTTTTTTTATATATTTGTAATTGTATGAAACTAATTGAGTTCCATGCGCAAACAAGCGATCTATGAGATATTCACAAACATAAGTAGGTACTAAGTAGCAGCTACTGATACTGAAGAGTTTACTGGAGTGCACTTGGCATGTCCCAACGGATCAAAAAATAGATAACAGAATGAGTCAGAGTAGTTAGACTAGGCGATTAATGTTTAGAGCGAATTTAAATTTACATTTGCATTACCGATCTGTAAGTAAGTAGGTAAGTGTTCTTAGGGATTCAGTAGCGAGAAGTTCGGTAAAGGACAATACTCGAAAGAGTACCCAAATAAACTTACCTAAATAAATTGAGGGTCAATGAGTTTGAGGCTCAAAGCGCACTGTGGTTTACTAAGCGAATGGTTTCGATACCAAAGTTGAGGTGAAACCTCAGATCTTACAATAATTATCAAGTACGAGATGTAGCCACTGTATTCGTAATTAGTCTTCTGCTTCACAAATCAAGGGGCACTGTAATGTCCCCCCCCCCCCGCCAGTACAGCAGTACTGGTGGCAAATTAGTAAAATACTGCCTGCACCCTTCTCGACGCATCTCAGCATACGTTTGATCCACTCGTATTATTATTACTCTGGAGATACATCAGCCAGGCAGTCGCGAGGATTGACTACATACCTATAGAAATGTCTTTATTGGAATTATAACCTGAATCCTACAATATTTTAATGTTTTCATTAAATTGCATTCCATCATCTAAAGTTAAACAAATATCCTACATTCAATATTGTTTCTATACTTAAAACTGTTAAAATTGACAATCTAGGAAGGGACTGATTGTAGTAACATTGGTACCTATCCCGTTGGATTGACCGAATGTTCGTTATACTCCCAAACACTTGACAACCGACTAGCCTACATGGTCATGCCCCTAACTTCCGTATCAGGGTTCAATCCTCAATTCAACCTTTCGGTCCAAGGTTCGATTCCCCGTAGGAAAATTATTTGTTTAAGTCTACTCAGACTGGCCACTCGGCGTGTTCGGCTTTATGTGTATCTGTAGACTCATGACACCTAGTCAAATCTCATTGAATCCTCGTGTGATTGATATGAATCATTGAATGTGACTTTCTTTATTTTAGAAAATCTTTTTGGCTGTATTAACGCCCGACAAAATTAGTTGACATCTAACGGCCATTCTAGCGCTTTTTTTAAATAATATTCATCTTCATTGAAATGAGTACGTGTAACAAAATGTAATTGTTTAAATTAAACATATACCTATAGACTGGCTCTAAAGGAAAAGAAACCAGAGCCTTAATCAAAAATTAAGCACTGATAATTTTTGATTAAAAATTGATAATATGAAAATTTCCTTTCATTTTTAAAGTTTTCTTTTGATCTGGTGCGTTTTTCCGAAAAACGTCAATCTAGCGCTTTTTTAACGCCAAGTCAGCGCGCTTTCCTTTAAGAGCATTGGCATCACTGCAGCTAGCACCTCCTTTGAGGCCGAAACACAAGAACATTCAGCCTAGCCTATTTCAGGCTTTGTTTTAGCATAGGCTATGTCCGAGTTCCTTCGGAAATCGTTATACCTACCACCTGAGAGAAACCTGGGTGGACGGGCTACTAGTAACTTTTTACTATAAGTACAGCCAGTACATAATACTTATCAGCATACCTACAGGTAGCTACATTTTAAACAATAAGGAAAGATTAAATGAAACAAGTGTATATAACTTGAAACTATTTATGTCAACATCGATTCAGATTAATGTCGTCACCGAGCTACTCATATTTACAGCGTTGAGCATCATTTTAATGTTATATAATACAAACTATATTGGTGAAAGTTATCGCTATTTGGCATCATTGTAAATAGGTACTTCCAATCTTTCTCAATTTCCCAACAAAAAGTAAGATCGGTCAAGCTAATACTAGGAAGAAAAGGCACCAGTAATGAAATGAATTAATAGATATAATTACTAACACATTTGTAATGAAAGTGTAAGTTATTATAATCGAAAATTAAAAAAAAATGAATGGTTATTCTCTTTGTTTTATCCAAAAAGATTTTAAATTACTTAAGTAAAATATTACTAAATATTTTTGCATTTTTCTCAAATGTCATGACAATACACTCGTGCCTTTTTTCACAGCAGAGCAGAACATAACACTTTATATTATGTAGAACACACCATAACGTAATATTTATAACATATTTTTTTTTTGTATAAAAGTATAATAAGAACTAATACAACAAAGTTCATTGTTTTGACATCAAGAATTCAGTATCGGTAGGTTGCTAATATTTTTCCGATAACCTCCTGTAGGTATATTCATGATACATACTGTTTATTACATTATTTTTTCTCTTATGAAACAATTACACTGCACCAGATGCATTTACATTTACATATAATGCAAGATTTTGCATGTCTTTTTATAAATAACATGAAGGACTATTTGTTATTATCATGTTTAAGTATAATTTTGAATCATGAACTTGTAGGCACCTATTGCAAGTTTCGAATTTATTTGTGAGTACGGCACAATTAAGAAGGTACAGTCGGCAACACGTTCATGTATCCAAATCCCTTGCTTTTAGATTTAGTAGTTTTAGACTTTGTTTTAGAATTACTAACTCAAGGTCCGCATTGGTATAGTGTTTCTGTTTCCGGCTGTACACGGATGTACGGGGATGTTTTGTAATGTTGCATCTGAAATTATTTTGCTCTTGTAAATAGAAAAATCAAATATTTTGTATAAAATAACATTAATGTTATCTTCATTTTTGGCACAATTAGCAATAAATAAACATATCTACAGCTTAAATTTACGTATCTTTACTTGTATTAGATATTTACAAGAAATGTTATTTTTAATTTTGGAATTTACAACACGTAAACGCAAGAATAATTGAAAACAATTAAGTAATCCCATAATTTTTTTTTGCTTTTCTTGTTTGCAGTTTTTATTGTGAGTAATTTCATTTAGAGTCAATCTGGAAACAGGAGTATGAAAACATGCTTTTATCTATGGTATTATATGAATTGATTAAAATCTTAGATTGTGGAAACTATACGGGCATGACAAAACTATGAAAATATCTGGCTTTGTCCCAGCTAGGTAGTGCGTTGCATCCCACATTGCGACGCGCTGCGTCGCGTGCGTGGCGGTCACGTCGTCCTGCGTGGGAGTCGTGGACACGCGATTGCCGTCAGTGGGTACTATTCGAATTTTAATATGACAACACATAAAATTTGTCGCTTATTGCCCAGCGAAAACATTTACTTAAAGTATTTATAGTTATAAAGGCATGGAGCCAAATAAGTCGTAAACGGACGCGCGACGGACGCGAGTCATGCATCGCGACATATACTCGTAGGACGCGTGCGCAGCAAAAGTTTGATATTTTCGCGACGCGACGCGTCGCTTTGCGCGCCTAATAGGATATAGGGTCAGTTTCTATTTGCAAAGATTAGCATGTTCTCAATTAGGTACTCGTATATTTTCAATTAGGTTACTTTCAATTTACTCTTAATGACCTTTTTTATTTTACGAGCTAAACAAACCTAAGTTGTTATAAATTATAATACATATGCCTTCAAAGGGAGATTAAAATTAACTCTTAAATTAGAATTAATATAAAAATTACAAAGGATTTGTATCTTTTTTCGTTGTTACAAATTAGAAAAGCGTTTATTGCACCTATAATTACAAAACCTTTACAAATCTACAGTTTCTTAATAATATAAAAGAATCTTTATTTTAATATGAGACACATTAAATAAAAAGACAAATTCAAATACGTTTAATATAAAATATATTCAGTTCATAGATTCATCATAATTGCGACATCATTATTATAAATCGCAAAGTCTGTCTGTTACGTCCTAGCCCATTACTACATTATAAGGGTTTCAATAAAAATTGGCACTTATCGGTTCTGCGACAAATATAACCTGCCCACATGAGATATGTCGGTAGTCGCTGTTGCTGATGATCTTCCCCTGGATGACCTGGACGATCTTTGGTGACTGTCCTTGTGAGAGGCTTATATCCAGCAGTGGAGAGACAGGCTGATGGTATAATATGCCTTCTTTATGGAAGACGCGGCTCACGAGTCGCAAATGATCACCGCCGCGGCGCCGCCTGTGGATACTTTTTGGGCATTCCCTCCACAAATTGTCTTAAAGACGCAACAGATCTCTGTCAAGGAAGAGCGAATGAACCTACCTTCAGTGATTTAATAAATCTAATAACACCTTTCGTGCAATAATGGATACTAACATCAAATTAAATAGCTCCACAGAACATTCCCCATTATACTTTGTTGTATGCGCATGGTATGTGTCACAAATTACATAAAGATACATTTTTTATTATCATAGCCTTAATAAATACATATCACAATTGATTCATAATTACCTTAACGCAATTGCACTAATTAGTTCTTTATATCTACAATGCTTCACCGATAAATATGTTTTTCCTGACACAGGAAATTGTGTTACATTTTGTTCAATGAACGTGTATTTTATAATCGGAACATTTTTTGTTTCGTTATGAACGAATGCGTAGGTAGGTAAATTGTTTGAAAATTAATTGAAATAATTCAATATACATCGACGGTAAAACAAGTAACAAAACATTCCAATTGTTGTAAATTCAAGCTAATTCATTCTACTATGATTAAGAAGTGCTATAAAGCAACGAATATATAGATTTCATGGTGGTTCGTACTCGTATAAATTCGGGACTCGTCTAATTCGCTGGTCGTCTCCGGCACTCAAAAAGCACGCTACCTATTAATCTTCTTCTTGTGGTACCTCTCCAACCAGTGGATGTTGGCAATCAACTCCGAATATTTTGCCATGTCTCTCGCCAGACGAAACAGTTCGGCGGCACTCGCAATGCCAGTCCACTCCCTTGTGTTACGCAGCCATAACTTTTTCCTGCGGCCAACACGCCTCTTTCCGGCAATCTTGCCCATCATAATTAGTTGCAAAATAATTACTACAAATACTGTTTGGAATTGGCGCGAGCATCTTTGCATACCCGCATACCTTGATTATTTGAAGCAACATTTTTTTTGTCGCCGCCATATTGAAGGCGGTTTGAGAATTTGATATTTTTGAGTAGTAACACGCGCTCGGCGGCGAGCAGAGTGTTTTGGAGATAAATTCACACCGCGGCCTAGGACAGTCGATATTTGTTATTCGCGCCTAGTAATAGGTCTTGACCGCGGATATCATGTGCCACGCGAGTGTTTTGGTTGGATTTGCTGTGCTTGTGGTACTTGGAAGTGACATCTCGAGGTGATTTGCTGCCGTGTGTGAGTTGCCGAACTGTAGCGGCCACCGGCTCACCACAGGACGAGACTTGGATTACTACACAAATATTTATTGGGAATGTATGTATATATTCAATCACACTAAGATAGGTCACGTCTAGTAGGGACTAGCGTAGGAACACTTTCCAGATTTGTGCGTGGGCAAAGCCACCTTGGGGTAAGTGAGGCCTGTATATCTTATTATTGTGCTTACCCACCATCTTGGTGGAGATATAGTAAGTTTACTACATTTGGGCCCGAGTGCACATTCCTCGGGCTGCTTTCGCGTAACGCGAGGCAGGTGCGCGCCTAGTGTGCGCATCGTAAACAAATACTATATGCTAATAATAATGCTACCTATTAATACACTCAATTTAAAAATTCTATTTTTTTTATATTTATTTATACCGTGGGGATTGTATACCCACGTGATATTTTATAATTTTGTTACAGCGACTGCAACGAACCTTTACGAGTATAATGAATGATAATGATGTCACGAATTAAAAAATTAACCCAGTAACAGAATTTTCCAAAGAATGTACCTATATTGGGTTGAAGTTTCTTGAGATTTCCACAATTTTCATTTATATCCCCAGCATGCGAAGGTTTACTCAAAATTATTAAAAAGTAAAAAGGACATTAGAGACCGTACCAAATTTAGACAAGTCCCAATGTAGACGACTAATGAATTAGACGAGTTACGAATTTGACTACTACCTAAAAATCATAATATAGAACTTAATGTAACACAAGCACTGCACAATCTTCTAACACCAACATAACTTTTCTTCAGTTCTCTTTTTCACACTAATTGGACAATCCACTGCTATCGTTCTCCTTGTCGACCCTAGGGTCTTGGGACCCCGGTCGCTGCCACAATCACGTGTGGCTATGACCCAGGCTTCCATGCGTGTGATGATGATTTGCAGCCAAATGATGGAAGTATGGAGCATAAGGTCCTGGCCCCGTAAATGGGTAGGGCACTCCGTGAGAGTATAAAAGTCCTCCCGGATAGGGCCCTGAGGGAAACCCTCCCGCGGAAGGAGGGGGAACCGTCGGACTGTTCACGTCCAACCCGGGGTTCTGCTTTTTCCACTTCGTGCGGCGATTTTGGAACCAGATTTTGACCTGAGGAAGAACAGCATGTTTTGTAAACATTTTTAGGATATTAGTAATTAATTAATCAATAATTTAGTTAATTCTTTTACTGGTGAGAAGAGGTCTCTCAAGGCTACCAGCGTTTAAGAGCACCACATTTATTACCTACTAGGTTCTACTCGTGGCTTCGCTCACGTGGACTTAAAAGCTATAAAAGATTTTTAACATCTGTAAAAGCACCGACATGGTGAATTTCACAGATTAAAATCCATCAAGTAGTTTTAAGTACCTAAATCTATTGAAAGTTATTTTTTTATTTCCCTCTATAACTCAACTTCCTTGTGTCATATGAAGATGACACATATATTAGTTTTCTGGATACTTCTGGATACTTAGCTATACATTAGCGAAAATCCGATCAAAATCCGTTCAGTGGTTTTTACGTGATGTTGAAACAAACAGACTTACAGACAAACATTTTTAAAACTACTGTTTTGGGTTCTGTAGTTTCTAAAGAGACACCCAATTTTATTTTATTATTGAAATTAAGTCAATGTCCAGACTCAACCCTTTAACTGTTTCATTATACTCGTATAGATTCCCTGTACCAATGGATCTTTCCCTCTTCGAAAAACAAAAACAAGATTGTAAGATAGGTTTAGGTTAGAGATTACCTTTGAAAAGTACGCTTATTCTTGATGTCTTACTCTGGCTTTAAAACGTAGTGCTTTAAAACGTAGGTAAGACTTTTAGAGATAGGCCATGAGGCTATATTCCAAGTGGTATTTGCGGTTGAATTTGATAGCGTTTTGAAATGTAGGAGCAAATATATATAGGTAACAAAAATAAGAAGAGCCTGTCCGCCAACAAACTGCGCTCATAGTTCGGCTATGTGAAATGGTTGAATAATGTTTGTTTGGAAAATGAATAAAAAAGCCGCCATGTGTTCAATAACATGACACAGCATTAGTTGGTCGAATAAGGAACTTATTTGGTTAATAAATAAAATCACGTGACTGACAGTGATGTTATCACTTTTTTCTTAACTTTAACGGAGTATAGTTACTTGGGAGAAGCAATTAAGTCCTTGACTTTGTTTATAATTTTGAAAATTAAATGTTAAAGGTTAAATTCTAATACCAACCTGTGTCTCCGTCAAGCTCAAACTAAGTGCAAGGTTAAGTCGCTCGCAAACCGACAGATATCTGGTCGTTTTAAATTTATTCTCTAAAGACACCAGCTGTTCATATGTGAAGGCAGTCCGTGCCCTTCTGGGCTTCGTTCCTCCTTTCGAATCTCTGCTGGAAGACCCATTTTTGCCTTTTTTTGAACTGGAACTTGTAGGACTTTTTGGGTCTCCATTTTCGTCAAGATCAGATTGGGTGAGTATATCGTCATCCATGTTGGATGTCTGGTCGTCGGTTTCCATTTCATCTGTCTCTAGATCTGAGTGCTGGAGGTGATCTTTAACTGTAACGATTGAAAAAATATGTTAGAATTACCTTTATTGTAGAAAAAAGTTGGCAAACGAGGCAGTCTATTCTGGTGGTAAGTGGATACTGTCGTCCATGGACATTCGCGATACATGCCAACCAGTCCAGAATGACAAACGTTGACACGATCCCAGATGTGCTGCCTACCTTTGGAGACGTAGGAATGTATTTGGAGAATGGATTGGGAAAACGGGGAGGGATAGAGATTGATGGAATGAAAATGGTCTCTGGCATATCCCACTCGCTATCGCAACACGTACCTACGTCATTGAGGGAATAGGATAAAGTGCAGTAATAATATGCAGAACATTTGCGGCAGTCTTCTATGAGTGCGCGATAACTTGGCAAGCCTGTTGTTATGCCAATAATAGGTTGCAAAAGTCCTGTATTTTTTTTATTAGACTGTGGTACGCTTATCTAACCTTTAGTTCCTTAAGTATCCAAGTTTTTGTTGTAGCCTTCCTGACTTTGGCCACCTAACAATATGGTGAGAGTATTTTGTGAAAACCTTAAAACATTTTGTTATTTTATTTCAAATTAAAACTGCAAGAACATTTTATACAGTTTTATTCCACTGCCATTAATAATATCAAGTCAGTCGAGTACGTGCAGCGGCTGTGGAATTGCAGAGTGGACCCTCGCCCTTCCAAAATCTACCTACAATCACAAGAATCTCGCATATTCTTTCTATAAAAAACTGTAAAATAAATATAAACTATAAATTCTATAGAAAAAAACAAGTAACTAATGTCTGCATATATTAATTAGGATGATCACATCAACTGTCTAGAGGGACTTGTTGGCGGGAAAACGAGTACCAGTGAATTTAAGTTTTTGTTTGATTATTGTAAACATTGTGTATTAGGCGTTTCGTGATTTAATAGTGATAGTTTAATAAACTTTAAAGTGTTTTTCGTGTGTGGTGTTTGTGATAATCAAATAAAAGCGTGGGACTACGTTTTTCATGTTTCCAAGTAGTCCTCTTCTGTCCTCAGTAAACCTACTATCGTTTTACTGGGCGACTCCTGACTTACTTCGACGGGACTGGACATTGATAAGACACGTTTTAGACTGAAATTGTTTGTTCCAAAAAAACTTGTCACAAGCAGAATGTACTAATTGCACCATTGGCATAGGTATATGAAGAAAACATAACTGTCCAGAGGTGGAATTTGACATAGTCATCGACAGTGCGGTTAATAGCCTACATGAAAAAGGCATATACTCGTATTAAACCTGAACAATTGCCACATCATCCGGCCTCAACCTATATTTACTAGGCACAACCGTTGTACCAGTGTATGCCCGCAATTCGTGGCATCCTCACTTCAAATAAGTTGGCAATTTGTGCATTTAATCGTTAATTAATCTGTCAACGTTGTTCGAACATAGTGCGAGTACTATCATCACAATTAGATTTAACAGAACACTAAAGTCTTTAAGATGACCATCGCTGGTAGATATTTATCATCGAACATAAGAACAAAACACACTTTCAAAACAATGTTTGACGCAGGTCTTTCGAGTTCTCGACCAATCAGATTCGTTAGACGCTTCACAAGGCATTATTAAAAAAGATTTTCTATATTTTGATGTACCTACCTATGTTGGTATAATATGTCACAGTTAATGTTAGGTCTGTAGCTATCAAAATCCAGATAATAACGTATTTTTTTTTTAATCCATTAATGTAAAGTTTTCACTCGTTGGTATATGTATTTAGTTATCGTAAAAATAGATCATGTAGTAATTACTTGCTTGCTAACAGTTACTTTTAGAACTTGGTTAGTATTGGTACTTTAGTACTTTAGTATTTGGTTATTCCAAATTTGAAACCTGTCTGTAATTTTGGCTCGTTAGTTTAGTTTTTCTTAATTCTAAATTAAGTTGCACAGTAAGTTAATTTTATATTGTTACAGGAATTTCAGCATACACACTCAAGTGGATTTTAAGTAGGTACACTATTAATTTGTGGAAACTACATAGGAATTTTCTACATTTGTATTTTCTTATATTTAAGTTCGAATCTAATGTAACTATCATGGACTTAGCCATGGTGGGGTAGGTTGAGACGCTTGCATTAATAAGAATAAATAACAGATTTTCTGCATTACACCATTTCTATTTAAATTATAAGAAAATAGTGTGCTTTACCCCACCCTGGATAAAATATTGACTATGCCCTTGTTAATTATACGTTTGTATCCTAAATAAAATAAAATAATGCCAGTATTATCTAAGACCTTTGGATGAAGTCCGAAGCTCGCCAAAAATAAATCGTACTCCAGACAACATTATTATCCAATTTATAGACATTATCCAATCACAATTGGATAATGTCCACCTACATAATTCAATAACGGATAATTATCTAATTATTATACGATAATACAATATCCATATACAATTAACCAATGATGGATAAGTGCATATATCCGGATGCGATTGAACGGAAATCTTTCCAACCCAAAATCGATTTGACTCGTTTCACGATCGCCTCGGGCTTCGTACTTATTTTTTAAAACAACGCGAAAATCTTCCCAGAAACAATGTAATAATTCACATGCTATTTACTTTATCTCATCTAGCATTATTTTATTGTTGTTCACAAAGCATTTTATTGCCAATACTCATCCAGATATTACCCAGTGTGACTGAATAATCTCCAGAGTAGTAGATTTATTTTTAATGAATTTCGAACTTTATCCACAGCCCTTATATCTAATTCCATTGCAGTTTGTAGAAAATGTAACCAAACATGGCGATCTGAAGTTGACATGGCTTCAAATTAAATACGAGGTTATAATTGTTTTCATATCCATAATTTGATTCGTCGAGAGTGCAAATTTGCCCTAGATTTAAAGTTAAATATTGAGATATTTCATTGCTTTGGTATTGCTTTCGACAAACTGAATTGGAACGGACTTTGGATTACGTTCGCTTTATCTGAATAATGTAAACTTTATCCAAACACTTAACACCAAGCGTAACATATACACGATATTATATACACATATTATTTGGCGTATGATACGATACGATAACTTATTACTACGTATAACATTTAGATGCCACAGTTTGCCACAAATTATAATTCTTGTTACCCGTATTTGAAAGCGATGAAACTGATAAGATATTTAATGAAAATTACATATTATTATTTTTAATTAATAAATTATATGATTCTTACGCTTAGGATAAAGCGTGTACCACAGAATTCATAATAGTTTTTATACTACTCAATTTTATAATTTACGACTTGTGACATTCAATCTACCAACCCAGTTAGAGATCTAAAATCAGTGTATATATATAATTCGAACAAATTTATTATAAAATGTGGGCAGATAATATATAGCATAAGTGGACATTAAATATCGTATTTTTAAAACATTTATAAAGTAACGAACGATTATCATCTTAAAACATAGTATTTATTAAAGTGTATTATTAATATTTATCCAGAACTCTGGCCTAATAAATAAAGCAATATTCTTAAAAGCCAACAAAAATTAAACCTGCATTATAAATCAAAAAATGTATCGTTTTTCATTTTCATTAAAAAAAAATCGAGATTTTCACGCTATATTAATATCTACATCTTTTCCGTTTCCTTCTCTATCGGCGCCCGAGTCTTGCCACTGCAAAATAGTTATGAAATCGCTATTAATTTTTAATGTGGCAACATTGGCAGCGGATTGTCAACGTCCGGAAACATTAAAATATAAGTTACGAGAGTTTTGTGTTTGGTAAAATTAGTAAAATGCAGATACTAATAGCTGACAGGATGTATAAATATTAGCGAAATTGACGCCTCGCTTATGCTATTAAAATTGAGTTTAGGAAAATCAAAGTGGCCATAAAATCGCCGTTAATATGTGACAACTGAGAAAATTGTTGACATAGATCGCATAAAGTGGTAAAAGTTATTATAAAAAACAGAATTTATTTTTAATAATTCTAGCTAAGGTATTAAAAAAGCTAATATATTATTAGTAGGTCGAAAATTACGAATAATTTAAAACAGATAATATGTTTGCTCGATTTTTTTTATAGAAAATTTCGTAGAAAGAAAAAGATATATTTTTATAGAAGATAGAAAGACTATTTTTATAGAAAGAGGGCAACAAACGTTTAGACAGTCCACCTGGTGGTAAGTGGATACTGTCGCCCAGGACAGTGGACATCCGTGGTACATGCCAATTACCTTTTTTATAGAAAAAAGGTGGCAAACAAGCCAGTCTATTCTGGTCGTAAGTGGATATGGTCGTCCATGGACATTCGCGTTACATGCCAACATCAGTCCAGAATCACAAATGTTAACACGCTCCCGAATGCGCTGCTTACCTTTAGATATTTAGGAATGGATTTGGGGAAAGGGTTGATAAAATGGGAAGGGATGTGAGCTCTGACATGTCTCACTCAGTACCAAAACACATATCTACATTTGGAGAATAGGGTATATAGAGATGTAAATAGAACATTTTATGGTACTGTTCTCCGAGTCCGTAGAGTGTTTCGAGCGGTTTTCAGATTGTAGAGCGTCAAAAAAAAACTGATTCGTTCGGGTATAAAATAAGATATGGTTGCTATAAACTTGACAGAAGACGTCTTCTTCTAGATATCTTGACCCAGAAATCTTAAGGGATAGTTCGGGATCAGCATGAAGTTCTTATTCGAAGATGGCCATACTTATAGCCAATCTCCGTTAGGAGATAACACCAGAAGAAGAAGATAAAGGATAGTTTTGCCTTATCGAGTAAAATCATAATCTCTTGTAGAAGTTTCATTACAATCAATCCAGCTGTCGTCAATCAATCAATCGGCTTAAAAGCGTGCTGATAGACAGGCAAACTTTACATTTCATAAAGGTAGAGACAGTAATTAACTTTTCTGTTTAAGGATGAATGATCTGTTCTGATGTGAGACTATGAATGAAACATCAAATTGGTTTGTCAAAAAAAAATTAATTACATACAAAAAATTTACGGTGTGCTCCACTAACAGAACACACCCTCCCTCACAGTTCAAAGTCGCTTGATTAATCATAGACATTTTGTTATTTAAACAAAGATTTAAATCGTTCAATCAATGCAAAGATTAATTCAATTTAAATGCAAAGATTTAATCGATTTAAATCTTTGCATTTATAGAGACAACAAGACCACTAGAATAAAAAAATAATAATCAAAATTTAAAACTATTAGGTCCTTACCTATGAAATAAAATTCAAATAACTATTTTTGTATGAAAATTACATCTTTAATTAATCGAAGTATTGTCCATTATTATCAATGCACTTTTGCCTCTTTAATGGAAGTCGATTGATGCCTATGCTATAGAACTCTTGGGACAGGAATCGATGAATTCTCTGAAGACGTTTTTCACTGCCTCATCGGAGTTGAATTTTTTCCTCGAATTTTTTCCTCTGTAAAAAATTATCCAAATTCCGAAAAAAATGGAGATCAGTAGGAGCAAGGTCTGGCGAGTAGGTACGGTGGGTGACAACAGAGAGTTTCCAGTCGAAGGTCCTATAACTTTGAAACTGCCTGTCGTGTAGTGTGTGGGCGAGCGTTATTGTTTGGGACATTTGACTGTGTATCCTGGGTTCAACCATTGTGACGAACGCTTACGATTATCATACAAGATGCACTTCTCATCACAAGTGCAATACGATTCAGAGTCGCTTGATTTTTCTGCCGGTTCAGCAAAGGAAGGCAAGCTTCGACGCATGTTTGCAGCTGACTTTCATTAAGCTCATACGGTACCTACTTTCCGACTTTCTTTACTTTACCGATTTGACACAAATGAATTAATATCGTGTTAGCCACTTACGCCGAATTCTTTTTTTTTTTTATAGAGAAGAGGGCGGACGAGCAAGCGGTCTCACGTGATGGTAAGTGTTACCGCCGCCCATGGACACCTGCAACACCAGGGGGTATGCGGGCGCGCCGCCGACTTTGCAAAATCCTATTCACAGCTTTCTTGAAGAACCCCATGTCGTAGTTTAATGGGAAGACCTCTTGAGGCAGTTCGTTCCACAGCCTACTGACGGGAGGTGAGGTTGTAGAAGCCCGAGGTGGGAATTATATTGAACAATTCTTCAGAGCATTCCCCATTGTACAGGCGGTAGAACACACAGAGAGATGCAACGTCTCTCCGAACGCTGAGGGGTTCTAAACTGCCCGTGAGAGTGGGATCGTTGACAATACGAACAGCACGTCGTTGGATGGAGTCAAATGGGTCCAATTGCTATTTCGGTGCGCCGGCCCAGAGATGTGAGCACTACTCCATATGGGGCCTCACCTGAGCTTTGTAAAGCATTAGGAGTTGCCCAGGGGTGAAGTACCGCTACGCTCTGTTCAGCACACCTAGCTTTTTGGAGGCCGTTTTGGCTGCTGCTAAGACATGGTTTGATATGAATCCGCGTCCACTATTGCTTTCAATTTGTCATTAATTATCGACTTTTAGTCTCCATTCGCCCACGGGGCTTGTTCTTGAGATCGAAATTTCCAGAACGGAAACGATCAAACCAGATATGCACCGCGCGTTCATTTGCGGTGTTTGGTCCGTATACATCATTGATATTGCGTGCCGTCTGTGCTGCGTTGCTGCCACGATTGAACTCATCTTCGAAAAAACGTCAATTTTTTACTTTTCCACGGTCGCAAACAACGATATCTAAGCAAAAAGTCGTTTTAACGGAAATAAAAATAGATCATAGCTTTAAATGGATATACTATAACTTTATACTATAATGGAAATACTATAATAGAAATAAGATGACAATTCAACCTGGCCACTATGAACAAAAGGCCATTTCATAGGTAAAAATAATTATGTGCATGAAGGATTTTATGCGGGATTTCAATTAAAGATTAGTGTTTTGCACGCCAGCCTGAATAAATCTGTGAAAACTTTCGTTTTCTTATTTTAAGACTTGAATGTAGCAATATTAGAATTTTATTGCACCACAGACAAATGAAAACATACTATCGGAAACTTCACTTACAACACATACCCAATAACAAAAGATCACTATAAACTTACGTTTGCAATCAAAAATAAACCTTATGAGCAATAAAGAAAGTTTCAATTGGGTTGGTTAGAAGAAGACTCATAAGACAGTTTGTGTAAAGCATGTTGTCCACATCGTGCGACACGAATTAGCGCGTTAAAATTACGAGCAGATGTCGCGATGACAGATATACGAGTGCGTACGCATCGCCCGCTGACTAAATACGTCTTTAAGGGCCGTCTGCCACTGGGAGATGTTAAACAATTGTTAAACACTTCATAAAATTCATATTCAATCTCGTATTTAGATGATGCAAGATGCTGTGTCGATAGTAGGTACTTAATATTAAAAAACGCGTCATAGATTGTTATTATAAAAGGAACACTTATCAGTATGTATTGTCTATTGTTTGCGAATCCCTGATAAATATATGAGTTATTTTATTTAATTTTAATTTATTTGGAAAAATAAACAATTTTACAATTTTATAAAATAATCATTTATTCACTTATTCTAATAGTATAATAATATAGCAAATTATTGTATAACCAGAATCGTTATTTAAATATTAAAGAGAGATACCTTAATGTTTAGCAGTTTATACACCTCCATTTATATTCACATAAAAAACAAGTAATGAATTGTCATGTTTCTATCTAAAACGATCATAGTACTCAATACTCAGTACCTACAGGGTAGAATGCAACTGCGCGTAAAGTAAAAGTTATACTAGAAATTAAAAGTAAGTTATAAATAGAACCTACTGTAAAAACTGATAGAATCGAGTCTATTCTCGATATTGAACAACCTATTTTTAACTTTTGCCTTATTTCAGTGTCACGTGTATTGACGAGACAATCGCCACGAGAGAAGCTTAAGCTCAATGTCTGTAAGCACAGTCATTACTTTTGTATGTTTCGTGTAGATTTAATCGTGATTCTGTACAAAATTTGACATCTTGTACCTATTAAGATATTTAATGCCCGTATCAACTTTGCATCATATATATTCTACAATACAAAACAATGAAAACAAGTTTTAAAAATCGCTGCAGGAGTTTTTTATTTTTTTTTATTTATGGAGAAGTGGGCGGACGAGCAAGCCGTCCCACGCGATTACCGCCGTTACCGCCGCCCATGGACATCTGCAACACCAGGGTGCCGTCGACCTTGCAAAATCCTATTCACAGCCTTCTTGAAGAACCCCATATCGTAACTTAATGGTAAGACCTCTTGAGGCAGTTCGTTCCACAGCCTACGGATTCGCAGTATAAAATGATTTTTGGACAGAACAGACAGACGCGTACCTACACGCGACACCTCCGTATCTAGGAAATGCGGATGGACCGCACTTCTGTGACGGGAGGTGCGGTTGTAGAAACCCGAGGTGGGAATTATATTGAACAATTCTTCAGAGCATTCCCCATTGTACAGGCGATAGAACACACAGAGAGACGCAACGTCTCACCGTATGCTGCGGGTTACTAAACCGCCTGTAAGAGTATATGTGGTAAGACCAAATAAAAAATGAATTAAATCTATCTATCATTATTAGATAAGTTGTCGTTTTTTTTTCCAGATTTTTATATTAACAAATATTTACGTAGATACAGTACAAGGATATTATTATGCAGTGTCTAAACATTCTTTTCCTAAGTACTATTTGCATTGGACATCATACCTAACGTTATAATCAGCTCGGGTGTTTAAAAACAAATAAAATATGTATATTCGAGATCATTTGTCTGTCTGTATCCACTTGACTGGCAATAACTGGCATACACTGTTAATTGACTGCACACTGCTTGAATAAAAAGTCGGCTTTACTGAGAATAGACGTCATGATATTTATTTTTAAAACTTTCTTGAATAACGCATTTGTGGTAGATGGTAAAGAGAAAAATATTTAAAGAATGGATATATAATGAGATGAGTGATGGCCATCATGAAAAATTAGGTATTATTAGATTCCTAAAAGAGGTAGCTGATACCCGTCGTAAGTAGTACGAATAATACGTTTAAATACTTTTTTTTTGCTTTACCATACCATATCATCAACCTATGTCACTGCGCTGTTGGATATATGCCTCTCCCAAGGCTCGCCACAACACACAATTTTCGTTTTTTTTTCAACCAACCACCACCGGCGAATTGCTTCAAGTGGTCGGCGGTCCACGTGGCAGGAGTACGTCCCACACTGCACTTCTCGGTACGTGGCCTCCATTCGAGGACTCGTCTACGGTTATCGTTTATCAGTCCTGTGGCAAATAATATAACGTGCCCATTGATACTTTAGCTGATTCTACGAGCTACGAGCTATGTCGATGACTTTAGTTCTTCGGTGAACCTCTTCGTTTGTGATCCTATCCCGCAAAGAAAATCCGCGCACAAACGAGCATAGTCAAGGGATGAGAGAGAGTAGGAGATATCTCCTAATATCTCCGAAACTGTTCACAAACTGAACTGGAAAAAACGTGGAATCTATGTGAACAGTGAGAACATCTCCAATCTTCGTTTCGCCGATAACATAGTTTTTTGCATTACATAATCTTAACTAAAGAAATCAATGCAAGACACGTTACCTAATCCCATTGTCAACATCACGAAATAAAGTTAGAGTAAAAAAGAAGTAATTGGAAAAAATAAAGTTCTCGCAAAAAATGAATAAAGGTGATTAAATTAAATACCGCTGACATACCACCGATTACCAATGAAGGAATCTTATTATATTAACTTAAGCATGATACAACTTAAACTAATACTACAGACTTCAATCACGAGTTAAACTTTAATCAATGATTAGAAATAAGAGGTCTATGAATTTGCAGTTTTTCGTCATCGAGGTTTGAGATCCATGAGGTTTGAGAATAGGGTTTCGTGTTTATACAATTTTAACTGATGCGGTGTAACGAATCAATGTTAAATCAGTAAGGTAAAAAAGCAAGATGTAAACAAAACCTTCTTCTTAGAAAGCATCGGATCGTAACACCTGGTTCTCTGACTAATTTGTTATCTATTGTTTGATTGTTTTACATATAAAACGAGAAATTAGTAGGTAATAATCTGATAGTTCTACTTGCATTAACCTCAATGCCAACGACACAGTCTACTCTTCTGTATGTATATACGTAAACATCTCGTTTGTCCTCGCCTCGTCCCAGTAGGGAGCTGCGACCCGCAAAGCCTGGCTTTACCGCGGCTCTCCCCAAATACCGACAAATACCTACCTGCAATTACCTGCGAGTACCGAAATCCCCGGAGAACCCCTAGTTGTTTACACTCCACTGCGAGGGTTTATGTGTCTCCGATACACAGCAACTAAAAATAGAAGCTACCTGCTTTTTATGTTC
This sequence comes from Sesia apiformis, assembly GCA_914767545.1. NCBI lineage: Eukaryota > Metazoa > Arthropoda > Insecta > Lepidoptera > Sesiidae > Sesia > Sesia apiformis. The sequence continues at coordinate 5,046,369 of OU611970.1, read as the reverse complement.
CTACGAGTACCAGCACACCAAGTGTACGAGTAAGAAATCCAGTGTAGTTTTAGATTATTAAAGTTATTAGTTATTTTCGTTTATACTTAAGTCAAATTATGCGAAGGCGTGTGCGAAAAAGAAATTTTTTTTCACGCACGCCTTCGTCGACTATGCGAACTGTTTTTTTTAAGAAAAAAGGCGGCAGTCGAGCGTACAGTCCACCTGATGGTAAGTGGATACTGTCGTCCATGGACATCCGCGATACATGCCAACATGAGTTCCCAATCCAACACCCTTTCTCCCAATCCATTCCTTAATCTGTAAAGGTAGGCAGCGCATCTGGGGGCGTGCCAACGTTTGTCATTCTGGACTCATGTTGGCATGTATCGCGGATGTCCTTGGACGATAGTATCCACTAACCATTTTGCCCAAATGAACTTCACATTTTAAACAAAAATGGGTTTTAAGATGGATTTTCAATTTCCTTTTTCTTGTTCTCCATAATTTATAAAACTACACGAACTAATATTTTTCTGTAGTAAACTATAATATATTTGGGTTTCAACTTGGTATAAATGTCACCTTATATATTTACGTAAGTACCTACATTGGGCCCCTTGCCCCTAGGATTTCAATTTCATTTCATTGGAGTAATCAACACTAATGTTAAATCTCAACTAATACAAGGTACACCACTGTTTTACATTTCTAAGAAATATTTTTAATAAACTAAGAATTTTCTAAGTAATATTAGAAACTTAATATTAATAATATAGTAAGTAAGAATTTAACTAAGTATTAACATTATATGAAACAATTAATACCTTCAATTTTTAGTATTTCATTGAAGTAATCAATTCAGATGTTAAATCTCTACTAGGCACTGTACTGTGTTTTAATCTTCTAATTTTATTCAAAGAACATAATAATAACTGTACTTTTGTATATAGGTACGTTTGTAGGTAATTATGTACCTACCTACAATAAAAATGAAATAAAAATAAATCTTCGTATTTATGTAGGTATGTATGAGGATTTTTATTTCTTTTATTGCATCATACCATAAGTACCGTACCAAAATACTTTGTTTTCACGTATAGAATAATAATGATCTGCGCAAAGAATCAACGTAACAATAAAATAAAATAATTAAAACTTATTCATATTGGGTAGGTACCTACTGCAGACGTTTCAGACCGCACTCTGCAACTTTCTCCCATACCCAATTCACACCGAGGAAAGGCACTTGTAATCGAGAGGGGGTTTATTAATTACAAACTTAGACCGCAACCCCCATGCACCCCCACCGACTATTGTCAAGCAATTACACTCTTTAAGCGGTATTTGTTAAGGTTAAAAATTCCTAAACGCTTAAACGAAAACTACTTTATCTTTTGGGCGTATACCCTCTAACGGCTTTGAAGGAATAACAAATTATTTTAGACTTTAAGTAAGTGATGATAAAGACTGTTTTCAAAGGGACGTGAAACAGCAAACAGGACCCATCAATTTGTTAAATGAAGAAAGTGTAATTTGGAAAGGGTTCTTGGTTGGATGGTTTTGCGAGCGGATCGTGTTAGCAGTTATGTAAAACGATATCGCACCGCTTTGGAGTTAATTTGGTGGCGTGGTGTAACATCAGAAGCTACCCTATCGATCTTCTTCTTTGGAGACACATTTCTAATAAAATCAAATCGTTTATGTGCCTAACATGGGTACATAAGATGTTAATTATAATATAACATGCCCGATACACAAAATGCCTTATTCTACATTCCGCATACATATTAGCGCATGCAAATTAATCACAATTATTAGAGAGAGAAAAATAAAAGCTACACATATGTCAAGAAAATAATTAAAAAAAAAAAGTCACGGGAAGTTAATCGAGAACTCAGTATCTTAGTCAAATAAAAATAATATCGATCCTGTCATTTATCACTGAATATCAATCATTAATTATTTAGTCGTTTATTACTGCAACACCTACATATTAAATACCAATTTGAACTAAGAGGCCCAGTTCTAACATTTCGTAACACACTATATAATTAAAAACCCCACCCTCTCCATGTATTCAAATTCAGCAGAAAAATCGCCGCAGCAGCCGCACTCTAATCGCCAGAAAATTAGAAAAATCATAAATAAGTCATTAATAAAATCAGACATTTATAGAATCAGTCACGTGTAGAATTTGTATTGCATTTGTAGAGCAAACGTTTAGAGAAAAGTACGTTTCAAGTATCAGTCATTTATAGTAGGCTAGATACACTTTAATCTTATGATTTGGCCTTTTGGTTAACCAAAATTACAAGAAGCAATACAGATAATTTGTTAAAATACTGCTGCATCGATCTAGTCTGTGCAACGTAAAGCAACACAAAGATATGTGACATTATCTGCGAAAAGGGACCTCATTGTCGGTTCTATGGTATTTTAACAAATATTGAGCCATAAGAAAATCTTCAAAAATAGATGTTAGAACATATTTAAACAAAATGTAACAACGAAATTTTAAGTTACAAAATCTTAACCAAAGTCCTTACCGACAATACTCGTAAGATCCTTTTATTCAGATAACATCGCTATTGGTTTAATTAAAAGCATTTAATCATGCAAAAAAAAGCTTCTAAATTCTGCAATAACAATCAACTGGAAAGGTCTCTGACTTAATCAAATGTCGCATATAACGCACTGGACAATAGAGTTGTAAACATGTGGAATAGATTGCTAAAAGAAGTGATGGATTCTTCAACAGTGGGGATTATTAAATCGAGACTAGACAAATGAATCTCAGAGCAAGATCTATGTATCTAGATATAGGCACATCAGATGCTTGGCTTCTCGTGTAGTATATAATAATAATAAAACGGTTTATACTTTCTAGAGAAAAGTTTAAACAAGGAAACGTTTAAGACGCTGATTTTTGTATGAAAAAATGCTCTTAAAATTACCTTCAATAAATAAAAGCCTTGAATTATCTTGAATAAATAAAACTCTTGAATAAATACATTTGAATCATATTTTTTTTTATAGATTAGTGGGCGGACGAGCAAGCGGTATGTTTTAAGCAAAGAAGAAAGTAGATAATTTTAATAAATCTATAAATATTGAGGACATGTTAGTACTTACTTTTTGAGTGGTGACTGTCTTTTTTTGAGAGGGGTCAGTAATGGGAGAATCTGAAACTATTGGAAAAAGAGAAATTTATTCGCAGGATTTTAGAGTTATGAAAAACTACATTCAAATATTTTCATAAAACTCATACACAATCGGGGATCGAACCGTACATTTTCATTGAATTTTTTTTAAGTTATTTTATTGAGATAATTGATAGTGTAGGTTGTAAGGAATAAATCTTGCAAAGGAGTATTGCGTCTAGGATATAGAAAAATAATGCATTTCAATTAATGTATCCACTTTAACAAATCTTAGACTAGGTATCAATAAGTATAAAATAGGTAACTGTTAGATATTAAAGTAAGTAGATGTATAAGTAGGTATGTAGGGTAGTTTTAAATGTTATGTCAAACGGTTCTGTGTGTGAATATAGCAGCGCTACGGAACACACGGTCTTTTGTTTATCAGTAACACTAAAATTGCTATTCCGCCTGGCAAAACATTATTAGATTATTCCATTAGAGTAGGTATTCCATTATTAGAACTTTAAATAAACTGAGACGCACAGGGGTATAGTATCTTTTTTCAAATGAACAAAATTGATGGCAATAGCGTCTTCACATGAATCTTTATGATCTTAACCAACATTAGGTAGATCATCAAGCAACAGGCACTAAACTTCCGGAATTGTAAATAAGAATCTAGATTTTCCTTTTTATTCTAGACGGAAGGTCCCTTAGACTAAGGGACCTTAAGGGGCCTTAGCAAGACATTCCATACAATCTACACTATCAATTAACACAGTAATATACTCGTAACTTACGATTCCCGATTGTGTATGAGTTTTAGAATATCTTTGAATGCAGTTTTTCATAACTCTATTATCGACGCCACGGTTCCTTACAACGAATTTCTCCATTTTCAATAGTTTCAAAGATGTCCATATCTACTGACCCGTCTCAAAAAAAGTCCCTGTACTTATATTCTCAACTCTCATGCGAGAGATCATGAGTTCAAACCACGGCCAAAACTATAAAGTTTCTTTTTGACTTATACCTACTAACTCGGCGGTGAGGGAAAATTTCGTAAGGAAACCTGCATGCCCGTGGATAAAAAAATGGGACATATGCATTCACCAATCCACACTGGGCTCTCATGGTTGATTATGGCCCGGAACCCTGTCGTGATTACAAGGCGAGGTTATAGGCTGATATCGAAATACTTACACGTGATGCCGACATAAGCTGTCGGACTAACTACTTAGAGAAGTTTCTTTTCATTCATAAATTCATTTAAAAACATCGCGGCCGACTAATATACATAATAATTAATTAAAAGCAACCGTTTACCAACATTTACATTCAACCCGTAAAACTCGGGAAGTTTTCACGTAATTTCGGTGTTGTAATTAAAAAGTCAGCGCAGTGTTGCCAACATAAACCCCTCGTTAACACGCCGATGACGCTTCCGCATCCGGCGGAAGGGTGCCATTATATTGTATACCTAATACTTTCCTACTTCCTGTATTTCGTCACTTGCTTAGAGTAGGTAATATAATATTTTGCGCTGTTCATTGAATTTTAGACAAATTATCCATTAATTTATTGTCGAAAATCCTAGACATGAAGGAAAAACAATGTCCTACATATTTCTAAAATAGAAAAACGGTATTTTAAAATATAATAAGTATCTAAAAGAAAAGCGACTTCACTTTTGTTTAATTATTTGGTTACTCTATTGCAGTGGTTCTTAACCTGTGGTCCGTCAGAGTGTCATCCGCGAAGTTATTGAGTCTTTTCACCAAAAATTTCTAGATAATTTATAAAATATGTCTATTTTTTTGGGAATGGCTAAATTCTTGTGGCCCTAATGACCTTTCAAGAGTCACCGGACATTTATAGTTTAGGGCGCGCGCAGTAGGCGCTCAGCTAGGAGCAAAGAGTGTGTGCAGCAACGAGCCTCTTCCCCGCCGGTAGACCGGCGGAAGGAACGGACCTCGGCTTAGGGCGTTGCTTTGGGAGGGTACCGCAGGATCGCGAATCGGTGACAAGCGCCCAGGCACGAACTATGTGTAATGATTTAATAAATGGTAGGTATGTAACTTTTTAAACTTTTGCGTTTTGTACACATTTTATATTGTAAATGGTATGTTTGAAATTCCATATCCAACAGTTATTAAAAGAAATGTTAGCTCAAGAATCTCATGAATGTACTTTTGTTTTTGAAGAATATTGTTTGGTTTATTGTACCCCATATTTACTGGCCATACTGGCGTCATTCGCGACACTTTCAACATTCTTAGTGTGTATTCGATTTGTACGTCAATAACAAGTTGTTGATATTCTTTTTATTAATTTATTAATTTCTTAACAATGTTTATGAACTGGGGGTTTGCCACCGGTTTTCATTGTATCTAAGTTTTACAAAACGGCAAATGACGCCTTAGATATATAGACATAGACAAAGGAAGTTCGTGAAATTGTATAGAAACTCAGTTTGTCGCTTACTACTAACTTCACGAGTAAATTTTAATGATTGATAACCACTCGCCAATGAAACTAAACATCTCCCTTTGACTCGGTTCACAACACTTGACGTATTTTTACAATTGATTACAGCGCAATAAGCCATTTTTGTGTTTTGTAACAACGACAAGCAGCGCGAGATGTGGAAACTTAGCGCCAACTTGGGGCACGCAGTGACGGACAACTTGCGTTATCTATCCCTCTATATCTATGGTGCATTTTATGTTTGGTTGCGACAGAACATTGATCATGTCACCCCACACCAAGCCACAAAGGATCATGCTACAGAAAATCACTAAAATATTCAGAGACAATCTAAAAAGTGCTACTAAAAATATCGTAAAGAAACGTATAAAAAGCAAACCTTGCAAAATCATGTCTAACCATTTATCCGGCGAGCGCGTCCGGCCTAAAGGACCGAAAAATAAGCCAATCTTAACCCTAAACGCTGCCGAAATTTATATCCTCCTCTTGACCCTTACGACGCCTTAGTCACCTTTTATTTTTATTTGACTGAGCAAGGAACAAATCTTAGCGCAAAAAGGGATAATAAAATAATCGTTAGATTCGTTTAGACGAGTCTAATTTCATGGATTGGTGCGCAAAGGGACGGAGGCAGTAGAGGGTTGAATCTATCCCTCTCTCGCATGCGGAGACGGTTGTTGCTGTTCTCTTCTTTCACCGACCAATCGCTGGAGTGAGTTGCAAAACTTGGAACGCGTTCTTATTTTAAATGTTTGCGGGTTTCGTAAAACTACTATTTTCAAGTCTAATGCACAAGGTAGGTAGTTTGAGGAGTTGAGAGTTTGGTTTTATAAATTGCATTTTATTTTATTCTCTATAATAATGTAAACTTTTAGGTGCATGTACCAAGATGTAGTAAATTCAATAATAACCATGCGAACTCTCCTGAAATAAAGAACATTAAAGTAAGTAGACTTATTTAATAACTAGCTGTGCCCGCGACTACGTACGCGTGGAGTTTTAGTTTTTAAATTATAAATTGAGATATCTTTTCTTCCCGTCAGCCGATTTCGATGGAACAATGCCACAACAACAATTCGAAGCGCCAAGCTGAGCTTAATTAACCCGTGGAAACCTCGTGAAAATCCGTTTCGTAGTTTTAGAGATTAGCGTGTTCGAACAGACAAATATTTTCTAAATCGTCTTTTTGTATTCTGATAGCCTTCCTTCATCGCCCCCATCAGTTTTTGGTAAATATATTCAATGTACAGACACGCTGGTTCTACAGTTTTATTAATATGTATAGATATCATGGTTGAATTTTTAAATTCGGTGATTAAACTATAATTAGTAATTTACGTCTACGGTGACTGCTCTTACGAATTACAGCCGAATTACATAAACGAATATTACATAATCATTTTATACAAAGTAATAAACTGTTTCTATCTACTTTCTAATAGAGTTACACATAAGCCTAAAGGAGTTGTGTTATTTTGCTCTAACTTTCGTTACCCATGGGTTTATATCTAGTTTTATATATATGTTCACTGGCTATCAAGCACGAAATTGCGCTAATGTGCAGTGAGACATACAGAAACCGATTTAACCATCACTTTTCAATAAACTTCAACGGTACTAAAACATTTCACTTAAATTAATATGTACATCGCATAATGCACTTCGCCAAAGTAAACCTAATCTTTTAACTTTTATATGAAATAAATTATTATAATGAAGCGTCTTATCAAAGTGTTTGTTATTTTTCTTTAGTTTAAAAATAGAATGTTTTGCTCCCAATCTGAATCAAATCGCATAATTTTCCGCATCAACGGGACAACGTAACGACTCTTCAACGCGGAAGCGAGTAGGTACCTCCCATTGCCTAGGTACGGTTTACGCAAGGGTCAACAGATCATAATAGATCAATGTAATCTCGCACTTATCGGGTCAGATCTAAATCTGGGTGCAGATTTGGAACTTACAGGGTTTTGTAAGAGAAATTGAGGAAAAAATTGTATAAAATTGGATTTTGAAAGCTTGTAGACCTAAGAACCTAATAGATATCCAAGCATCTGACTTATTAACTCATTACATACCTATATATAACTATAATAATTCAAATGTAAATATTTTTGAAAAATGTTTTCGTTCGCTTCGAGTAGGTACCTACCTATATAGTAAGTAGGTACTGGTATTTGATTATTTGTTAACCCACCTCCACTTATACTTAAAATTTTACACATGTAGGTATATAAAACCGAAGACTATACAGTAATCTGATAGAGCTGACGCGGCAGCCAGGAAGGCTAGCACACTGTGGAACTTCTCAACGGCGAATCGAATAGTAGACACGTCGCGTTTGGACTCGTGTCTGCAACTTAGAACACTAAAAAGGAGTAGGTACGTGTCTAAATAAATTGAACCTAAAAAAACTTTTTTAATGACAAGCTTTTATTAAAATGCACTGGAAAAAAAAAATTAGAAGCCATTACTATTATTTGTAATTATTTTTATTTGATTTAAAAGCTTGTTGCGAGGTTTAGGTACCTACGTATCTACCAATTTAATTAATTAGAAATACAATCATTTCAAATTACAAATTTCGCGACAAGCTTTTAAATTACTTAATAGCATTAACAGATAATAGTAATGGCATTAACAAATAATGAATTCTGTTTATTTTCTTCATTTTAGTTCATTTTAAAAAAGCTTGTTTTAAAATCTTGATCATTTTTTAACCACTATTTTGGAATATTTTTACAAACGTTTGTTTTAGGAAAGAAGTAAAAAATGGTGAATTTTAATTTCTTTAGATTAATCGTTATGTAGGGCATTTGGGTTTTTCCGAAGATTTTACTACCAATATTTTTACGGAGGTAATAATATGGCGGGATTTGTGAGAAAATGTTAAAATTCTAATGTTTCAGTTGAATTTAGGTTCAAAACGTGCGGAACCGCCAGCAGAAATTAGTATCCAGTAAATCAATTCACTATAGGTAGGTGTGTTTGTTTATAAACGACGCAGATGTGACCAGACGACAGTTTAATTGCTTCCGGATTCGTTCGGACGCTGGCCGTCGGTATTTGGGGATATTTTTTCTTTAATTTTTTGTTCTGTAAGTTGGCAGTTCTATGAGAATGGCGCCTTTGATCGCCGACATCATCACCGCAAGCTAGACATGATGTCTCTGCTAATCGCAAAACATCCACATCGATTAATTGGTTAAATGGTTTTCAAAATATTGTGTGATTCTCTACTATGCTAAAATTACGTTCAATGCCCAATGAATTTTAATCAAGGATTCTAATAAATATACAGTATCTATACCTAAATCAAAAAATATATAAAAATGAATGTTTCAACGGTTAAATTAAGATTATTTGGGTAGGATGTATTTGATTTTAATAAATTAAAAATTGGTTAATATATATTTGTACCTTTGTATAATATGTGCAATGGTTCTTTAATTTTTATACTTATAATAATAATAACATTTATAAGTATAACAAATGTCAACATATGACAAAGAATATTTAATTACATATATTACAATATGATATTATTAAAATATGTACAATAAGAACAAAATACTTTATTGTATTTTCATAGTTTTCTGCATAGTTAGTTTTATATTATTTTTCCTAAACGTCTAGTGAAATTTACCTATTAGTAGTATCTAAAGTCCAAATGTCACCTCAATCGATCTATTAGTCAACGGAAATTAATATTAATAAACCTCGTTTATTAATAAGGTTCATAAGAATTTCGACGGAAGCCTAAAAAGATTTTCAACTTTGCCGTTACAAAAACATGTTTAAGATAAAAACCCACAACAAGTTCCAAAAATATTAGTCAAACTCGTGTCGGACCACTAGTTGATTCAAAACTGAGATCTATTTATAAGTAGCTATTTTAAAACGTATCGTTTAACATTCTAATCGAGTTATTGTTAACTAGATTGGCTACGTGACCCACTAACCAAAACGTTTTGCTGTTTACAAATTCAATTTTTACTATTGAACACTTTATTAATATAGCAATAAGGCAATGACAATTCATTTCTTTATTTTCCTAATAGCAAATGTACGTCAGTGATTCTGATGTCTTTATTAAAAGAATGTTAAAGGGTAAACGGTACTAAATAAAGTAATTCTTTTTTAACAGCGGCGGTTCTATTTGTAACTGTACCATGGCAAATTGAAATGTAAATATGTGGACCCGTTATTTTAAAATTAGTTTTACGGTTTTTTATCGTTTGTACGTTCTCTTATGTTAAATTAATAAAATTGTCAGCCTTGATTGCAGTCTTCTTAATTTAAGTAAAGGTATCTATGAAAAAATATTAGGAGAATTACTAAAAAAAGTTCAAGAAAAACCAATGGTAGCGCCAAGCGGAGAATCTCGCTATTTTCAGTAAATTTAAAAAAATATATATTTAGACAAAAGTTGTAACGCTCCATGCAACCAACACGCAGCGTCGTCATCGATGTATACTTGGTGACGTTGTGTTTTCGAGAGATATTGAATGTACACGGTCGCGCGTCGCATCCTGATTTTGGAACTACTGAAATGATTTATCCCATCTCCTATTGAGATATAGACCTAATATTTTTTCTGACAAATTTCTATTCAAGCCATTAAACCTTACAGTTAGTCCACAAATTTCATAACATCCCATTATTTAAAAGTAATAAATTAGAAAAAAATCGGTGATCAGCTAGCTCATACTCATATGGGACTCAAACAATACATGATAATTGGAAGAAGATTACATAAATTCGTATTGTATTACATAAATTGGTAATATATTATTGTACGGAAATTACCAAAAAGAAATATAAATGTAGAAGGCGTTGCAACTTTTAAGTAGCGTAATGAATAAGATTTTATTTGTAACAAATCAGCTAGCTTGTCTAGCTTGGTACATTAAAAATCAAAATTTTGATTATTGACTAAGACTATAGTAAATAACTAAAAGTTTATTGTTTTAAAATTTGTATGTACCTATTCTTACACTAGGTAGTGGATAGCATACCATGAGCCCGTGTCTTTTTGCTGGATAAGGGCTGGAACACACGATATCCGCCCTTCTCATCTAAACATAGGCATTTAGGAATCACATCTCTGTGATAACAGTGTGTTACATATAGGGTTGCCATCTCTAAAATTTGGCAACCAGGACAAGACGCGTGAAAACCCCGGATTTTAGAGCCCAGAACCCGGACATGTCAACAGGTTTTTTTAAATATAGTCAGTGTAATAAAAAACAGTTGAAAATGTCATAAATCACCTTTTTATTTATTTTCAGACCTTAAAATTAAATTTAGTCATCTTTTATCATCATTTTAAATGTACCTAACAAAACAGAATCTTATTACAATTTGTTACAAATTGTTTTAATAATCAGTTAGAATTTTTTTATTCTTAAAATAAAACACAAATTATTGATAGACTCTGTTATGAAAACAAAACCGAGTCGGTTCGTCGGTTGATCGCGGCGTGCGGGCACAGTGCGTGTGTCGCGGGCGGCCCAAGACTTTAAATTTTTAAACCCGGACTACAAATGAAGCCCCGCCCGGACGCTCCCCGGATGCCCTCTAAACTAGGACAAATCCGGGGAAACCCGGACGGATGGCAACCCTAGTTTCATAACATGTTAGTGTTAGTTAAGTAATATGCAATGTAATTTGACGGTTCATTTCATCGAACAAAAACACAATTAGACTGTCGGAAAATTTTATGTAGGTAATGCTAGATCTTGACAACTAAAAAAACTACATCTTGTCACATCGGTAGGTTATAACGCACAATACTTTAACTAATTGTATTCTAAATTGCACTGAAAGAAAACATCATTATCTAGGAATGATTATGTGAGTACAGAAAATATTTATTCGTAGCAAATATTTGTTGACCTAACATTGTTATGAATCCCCTAGCTCTTCTCTGTTTTTCTCTTTTAAAAGAGAAGAGATATCACACCTATTCGTATCAGATCTATTCGTATCATATGTAGGTATTCATATCACATATATTCGTATAATTTTTGACGTAACGACGACGACGATTCATTGCGATTGTAACTATATGTATTCCTTTAACATAATAGCTGATTGTAATTGGATACTTTAAAAAACTTTGTATCCATTTCCTCATTTCACAATATTAAAGAGAAAAACACAGTAAAGTATTTTCAGTAACCTAGATAGGTCGATACACGTGTAGATACACGTTAAATTAAAATCGATAAAAAACGATAATTTTCGATAAATGCTCATTCATTGTGGAATCGAAACGTGATATAACGTTTTTTTGTGAGTTTTGTTGTTGCTCGGTTCCATTGTGTGTTTTTGGTGGGACACGATCTATAGTAAATGTAGAATAAATAATTATTTAACTTTTTACTCATTATGAATCTTAGGATTCTGTCCACACAAGTGTGGTTCCCTTCATTAGTTTAGTGGTTCTGTTACAAAGGAAGGCCAATTCCTTACAATTCCTTACAACCTACATGTAACACTTAGAATATTTTATGTAAATTGTAGATGAGTTACATATAATATAAGTATATATCGGCAGCCTAGATTCTCATTTTGTATTTCTTTACCTAACAGTAAATTTTAATTTGTTCTCATTTAATTGTATTTGTATGTATCCTAATCTATTTATTAATCTGATCATAGTTTATTGTACTCGCATACCTTTTGTGTTACACCTGTTAAAGTATTGCACGCTATAAGTATGTAGAATTACAAGTTTTTATTATATTTTTCGTGTAGTTAAATGATGTCGGTGTATCTTAAATAAAATAAAATTAATGCATCTACCTACAGTAGGTATACCTACCATTTTGCCGTGCACGAGGGCAACATACAAATTTTAAATAACAAGTTCTACTATTAATTAAATTTTACAATAAAAAAATATATCTTTCAATACTGAATAGGTTCAAAGAAATTGATTTCAGCATTAAAGTGTTATCTCGATATTCAAAGGGAAAACACAATCATTAACAAACACAAAACTGAATAACGATTGATTTTCACTTTCAACTCACTCCCGCCGTGCAAGCCTTTAGTGTATAAAGTAAAGAAAATCACTAATACCTAATAGTTATCATTTACAAATATAAGCAAGTACCTACCTTTCCATCTCTATTTATAATTTAGAATATCTATCTATCTAGAAATAATATAAAAAACATTGACAACCTGTAGATAACTAAACTACATATGCCCTACATATGTATTAATAAAATATAATTAAAAAGGTGTAACAAAGTTACCTAGCTTTTTATTAAACAACTTCTTCATAAAAGTTATTGATAACGATTCGATAACAGACTCCGTAGGTGCTTGCGTATTTTATATTCTGCACTTCTCTCACTGGTCGAAACCATAGATAGCGACTACCGTATGCTTCATTAGTCATTACTTAAAATTAAATAAAATCTTACAATAAACAATTTTTCCATATGTTTTTATTGCAAACAGAATGTGTGTAGCCCGGCGGCGGAGACGTGCGACGGCGGTCATTACAAAAACGCCCATTGCTCAACCAACGAAAGCGACAACGAAGACGAGACATGATATAAATTATGTACTGTAGCTATCCCTATTTGATAAAGATATTTTAAACTAGTCGGTAAGATTAGTTAGATAATAGCTTTTTCTAGATTGCTTTTTCCGCAACTTAAATATTCACTCGCGCACTTCACTCATATCGCACGTTTGACATTGCACTATTTAGTTATAATAAGTGTTTTAATGAAATCTACACATTTTTAATGAGTAGCCGATTTTGTAAAGGGAAATAGAAATGAACAGCAGAAATAATGAAATTAACAGCAAATCGATGTGCAGAAAATATAAATGTTACGTTATCTAGTAACAATGACGACATCGTAGTCCCGTAAAGCGGAACTCCGTCGATTTTGTGTTGACATTCATAGTAATTAAAAATTGCTTATTTCAGTTTTTGTTTTTGTTTTCTTCATATAAGTATAGCAATGGTGCAATTACCACATTCTGCCAGTGTCAAGATTTTGTCGTAACAAACAATTTCAGTCTAAATCGTATCCTATCAATGTCCAGTCCCGTCGAAGTCAGTCAGAAGTCGGCAGTAAAAGGATTGTACATTTACTGAGGACAGAAGAGGACTCCTTGTAAACACACGAGAAACGCAGTCTCACGCTTTTATTCGATTATCACAAACAGCACGCACGAAAAACGCTTTAAAATTTATTAAACTATCACTATTAAACCACAAAACGTCTAATACACATTTTTTACAATAATCAAACAAAACTTCATTTGTCGAGTTCCCGCTAAAAAGTTGTTTGTATTGTTGGTCATGTTTTGCTGTCCATTTAGTATTTTTTTATCTGTTCGTGTGTTTTTGCTTTTGCTCCCTTTTGTAAATACTACCCTGTTACGAGTATAAACGCTACTAATATTTAAACATTGCTTAAAATCTCGTTTTTTAGCAGTGACAATTTCAAATTGGTTAGTAACTGATGACGAATTTTATTTATTGAATTAAGAACAATACTCGTAGCAATAGCGCATGAACCCTTAAACTTGACTGCCTGCTACGACGTTGCGCTCGTAGCTTCGTAGCCACTTGTTGTACAATTCCGGAAACCGCAAGGTGATCCTGATTTTTGTATTTTCGCCTAGTGTATTTTTTTAGAACGGATGGTAAGTGGTCACCGCCGCCCATCGACACCTGCAACGTGAGGGTGCATTGCCGACCTTATAGGTATCAATCACTATTTACCTTAAATAAAGGCGAACTAAATATTTTAACAAACTATGATAATATCATAAAAAGATTAAGGATACATATGTATACATGTCTACCTTATGTTTTTATTGTCTTGCGTAGATAGCTATATGCTAACTAATTCGAGATATAAAAAGAATACATGTTTATAAATGGTTTTACTCGGTGGCGTTACGGAACTCTTTTAGATTGAATATTTTATAAGAGTCCTATCAAAATAAATTATGTGTTAAAACATTAACTGTTAGATATGTGGTTATTGAATAAAAATGTAACACAAGTTTTTTCTTTTTATTTAACAGATCTTTGAATACCTATAGAGTTCACGTCAGCTCCATATTACCTATATGTAAGTAGGTATGTACCATAATCTTATGTTATTAATTACAAACCAGATTATTTACTAAAAGTGTCATAACTCTCAACACTACGCATTTTAGACCTAAATCAAAATACTTTGGGCTAAATATAAAACTCCTATTTAAAATAACTCCTATATCCAATACCTATTCCAGGTGCATTAAACCTTGGTCTGGATTAAATACTCTGCCACACACTAAGCAAGTTTGTGACTTAAACTCAATAAAACAAGGACTGTATTGAAAGCACATGAAATCCATGACAAAAATTACAAAAATAATTGAGTAGAAATACTCACCAGAATCACTATCATCCCTGTCATAATGCGGCCTCCAGTACTGTTCATCATATCTCAAGGGCACTTCTGACCTCCCGGTGAACTTATTGGGGTCTAGGATGTTCTCTACTGAAAAGGCGATCGCTGGTCTCTCCGTAGAGCGGGTTAACCCTAGTCTTCTAGTGAGGTCAACTGGCGCGGCCTCTTCCACCCCAACCACATCTACTTCGCCATTCGCTTCGGCTTCAGTCTCCGCCTCGGGCTCGTCATCTCTTCGCTCTTCTGATCCCCGCGCCATCGCAAGCATCGTCATAGCAACGCCTATGTTTGATAGTGGCGGGTCAACATGTACGCCTTTTCCTTCGCTCGTAATTTTGACGAAACTGTTCAGTATATCGTTTATTTGTTTTTTTTAATTGTAACACTACACTGCACTTTGTTTATATCTGATGCTGAGTTCGATTCGTGATCTATATTTTGAAATAAATGATCTATGATTTGTAAAGTTTTGGAACTGTACGGTCCATACACAAGCACAAAAGATCGCAGGCGGTTCGTACTGCTATTATAATCCTTAGTACGCAAACGCGAACGTCCGCCTCCAAGCGACATCAAAACGGCACGACACGTTATCAACTGAAACCGGGAGCGAAACAGGCGGGGACCTAAAGGGAGGGGGCGAGCCCAAAGTGGGGGGCCCGGAATCCCGCCACCCGATTGGCGGCAGCAAACGAGGCGTGCCCGGGGTGGAGAAACGTAATCGAGCAATAAGGTTTAAACAATTTCGTTTAATACGTTGAATTATGTAAGAGAGCGGCGGGCAAGTAATCGCGCACAAGCGATAAGGCCATTTGCGCTACTTCGTTACGTATTAATGGAGCAGGAAATTGACTTATGAATATTAGAGGTCGCGGCGAGCTGAAGATCGGGCCAAAGCGGCCCCTGGCGGCCGTGCACGGTTATTTTCCTAGTTAAGCGTTGGAACAATAATGTTTATTGAGTTTTGAACTTAATGGGTTTCGTCCGCGGCGGCGAGCGGTTCGCGCGATTAAACTGTTTGTATAGGTAGAGTTCACGCCGCTCCAGCTAGATACACACTTTGCTTATTCAACTTGTCCATTGTTTTATTGAAGAACTTGTTCTGGTTTTGGGAATATAATAGAATATCCTATAATTTTATAGATGCAATATGATTATGTAATAACAGAATGTTAGACATCTAATAACTATAGAATTATAAAAGTCAGATTATTCAGAAGTTCCTGTATTTGTCTTACATTTATTGCCGTACTAGATTAAAACCATGGATTTCATTTATTAATATAGTAGGTATACAATACTTAGACGAGATAATTTATTGTACAATATTTTGTTTAAAGATATGTACCTACCTACCTACATTTATTCCTAGCGATTTACCAAATCTCCAATTTAAGCATTCTCCATGTCTGAGGAGCTTTGGAGAAATTAGTTTTCCAAGTTATTTTTGGAGGAGCGTTAGTTTTAGGCAATTGTTTTATTGTTCTTTTTAAGTAACTGAAAAAAAAAATATTTTCAGTTTTTAGATGAAGGCACGTGGGAGCAGCAACACTCTCATTCCCTTATATAGATCCGCCAGTGGGAGAGTTCCTATGCCTAAACCTAAACGCGTAGGGCCCCCGATGACATACGAGTAGGTACCGACGCGCGACGCGCGACATGTGATCAACCCTAAATTGAGGCTTTAATAAGTATGTTACAGGGTTAATTTCTGATTAACTAAGAGTGTAATGAAGTCACTACGGATTGATAGTTCCAAAACTTGTGATTGAGACAGTCATGAAGAGATTCCAATAAACTTGTCTGTAAAAAATGTGGAGGTCTTTTACACAAATGTTGCTTGATTGGAACACTGTTGCACCCATTCTTTACAATGATAAAGTCATTCCTTACTCCACAGTTAAATACCTAGGATTGGTCATCGATAGCTCACTAACTTGGGTCCAATTTATAACTGAGGTACCTACTTATGTTGGAAAGTCTAACTCTCCCCGTAGCCTGGATCGCTTCATAAATTTTCTGCTATCTGGTACTAAGGCCTTGTTGGTGCATTCACTTATCTTGCCCATTATTAATTACGCAGATGTTTGTTGCTCTAATATTAGTCAAGACCTTCTTAACAAATTGGATCGTCTTCTTAACAACTGTTTTATTTTTGGTTTACGTAAATACGACCACATCTCTTATTACCGTTCTCAGCTTCAATGGCTATCCGACAGCGTCGAGATGTAAGAATGCTCTGCACCCTCTTCTCAATTCTATACGATCCAAGTTGTCCGGAGTAGATATATTACATTTCAGTTTCTGGGTGACACCCATGACCATCATCTTTGTTCCACTACCAACTCCTTACTCCAAGTCTCTTCTTGCCATACTGGCTTGATGACCAAATCTTTCACTGAGCAGACAGCTAGACTTTGGAACGCCATCCTCACTAACATCCGGAAAGAACCAAACAAAATCTCTTTTAAAAAGATGCTTGGGGAACATTACCTCTTCATTTCTCATCTCTGGTGGCTCTGTCAGCTCCTTTTTCTATTCTTTCTTTTTTATTTTACTTATGTCAGTACATTTTTTTTAGATGTGTCTCTTAAATATAACTTTCGTAGATATTTTATTTATATAATGTATTGATTGATTATGTATACCTTGTATGTATTATATTTATATTTATGTATAATATATATGTATCTGTATAAGTTTGTATGTAGGTATGTATATGTAATAATGTATTATATTTATTTTACCACACAATCTAAATTGTGTCTTTCATGCACCTCCCAATTGGACTTCTTTGATCAACTCAAAGGTTGACTGCTAGAGAATGCCTTAAGGCGTTAAGCACGCCTTTTGTAGGATATTATGCAATGAAGTGTAAATAAATAAATATAAAATAAATAACAAATAAAAAAATGAATAGGTATGTGACAGCTGTTAAATATTTTTTCTTTTCTTATATGGCAATAGCGCAATTAGCACTACTTATGTGTCAGTGTTGAGTTATCAATCAATTTTAAAGTTAATCTTCAATCTATAAAGTTAAAGCCAATTTAATCTCCATACCTAATTATTAATTTTAAAGTCGCAACAATTCAAAATTCATCTCGTCAATATCCAGCCCCGTCGAAGTAAGTTACGAGTCGCTCAGTAAAGTGATAGTTTACTGGTTAAAAAAGAGACGTTATTTGATTATTTACAAACATTACGCACAGATAACATTTTGAAGTTTACTAAACTAACGCAATTGAATTAGGTAGGTACCTACATATAAACCACAAAACCTACAATAAGTATCTACCTACACATTTTTTTACAATAATCAAAGAAAAACTAAACTTCAGTTTTCGAGTTCCCGCCAAAAAGTCCTAAATACTTTTTACTTTATTTTTTGGCAATGGATGACACAAAAAGTATTTATAGGTACTTACATATTAACATTTTTGGACTTCTACTTTTTGGGAGGAGGAAAGTAAAAAGTCAAAGGATTATCTCAATGATCGATTTTGTGTTGGCAGGCGTCAATACAATTTTATGAGTAAAATCGAAAAGAAAATATCTTCAATAAAATCTCTTTCGTATTTTGTCTAAGTAGGCACGGCACTTCTTACCTAATTCTGATAATTCGTCAATCGTAATCATGTTCACGGCTGCCTGACTGTACGTCTGTACCTACAGTTTTTATTTATTTTTATTTACACGGCTAATCGCAGTTAAAGATCTTCCATTTAGAAACACCAATGAAATGCACGATTCTCTGCCTTTAGACATGGTTTTCATGAGATCTGATTGGGCTACAGGTTGTTCTAACTAAATTGATATTGTAAAAAAATTACATCGGGTGTTTTTTTTAATTAACCACATTTAAAATTATATTGAGTTAATACAAGTTATTACTTATTTAGTATAATAAAACAAAGTGTTTCATATCATATAAGTAGGTACACATTTATACAGCAGGTATCATTTAAAACTAGAATTCATAGCAGCATTTTTGTACCTATTAGGTAGTAGGTATAAGGTACCTATGCCTAGTAAGTAGGGGAGAGTGGGGGAATTGGAGCCATGTAAGGAAAAGTTAAAAAAAATACGAGTTTATGTTGTAATCATTCATTTTTTTAGACACTAATTAGTCTTTTATTTATCTGTCTTTCAGTAATTGCTAAAAAAAGATTTAAAAACTAACTCTTAGTTAGTGAAAATGACTTTTTTTATAAATATTAGTTTCGCTCGCATTACCCCACACATCGGGTAACGAGAGCCAAAAAACCTGCATGTGTGTAATGAGAGCCATCACTTAATACTAAACAAAATGAAACTTACTTTAGTTCACGTAATAGGAACTTAAACAAATCACAGTTATAAAGTAATCAACAGAACATAATAATCAACAAAAATAAAGCTTTTCTAAAAGTTAAATATACAACATAGGGTACTCTAGGGATCTAAATAAAAATTGCAAATATAATCTATGGGGTCATCGCAACCCGAACACTCGGAATGGGCCCATTTTCCACAGGCTCTGCAACGGTACCATAGCTCTTTATTTTTACCAACATCGTTACATATGATTCATTCATTTTCCTCCTCTGAGTATTCAGAATCATCATCACACATATTATTTTCATCGACAGATGATTCCTCAGTTGTGTTGTCTTGGAACAAATTTCTGGTTGCCTTCTTTATGTTTTTTTTAAATGATTTATTCTTAGTCTTTAATTTAATATTGTTAGATTTCTTTTTTTGGATTTTCTTCGGTCTATTTTCCTTTTTGTTCTTATTTTCTCTCTTCTCCTCGAAAATTTTCTTCATGGGGGTACCAGTCAAAACTTCTGAATGCTGCTTGTTTCTATTAGTCTTTGCAGAGTTTTTTAATATTTGTGGAGGAGGACTTACAACATTTAAGATATCAGCAAAGTTTGTAGATGGCTGTGAAGAATATTGTGATGGTTGGTTGCTGGTATTTTGTGACGTGGTGGTAGGCATTTGCAGGGGCTTTTGAGAGGATGTCAATGATTGTGAACTAACTGTAGCTATTGTTTCTGAAGGTAGAACAGAGTTACGATCTATTAATGCTAGTCGCTTCTGGCTTTCTAATACTGAGCTCAGGGTGTCGGCTCATGAACCCAAACAACCAATCTTTTCCAGCAATTTTTTTTTCAGTGTTAAATATTTTTTCAACACCAATATTCACAGCCATATTATAATATTATAGCATATTTTACGCAGTTGACTGCCTGTTAAACCATAAAACATATTAGACATATCAATGATATGGTTAACAAGGGTATGTTCCTGTTCACTAGTGAACACAGGTTTTCTCACAAGCAGCGGAGAACGACTGTAAGTAATATCATCACTATTTGCTAATCTGAACCGTTTCTTGAGCGTGCTATAGGGTATTTTAAATTGCTGTGCCGCTTTATTAACTGATATTCCTTCCTTTCGTAATAGTTTCTATTGCACTCTCTAACGAAGCCGAGGTCCAACTGGCCTTTGATGTCGTTCGCTGTGTAGTTCTTGGCATCTAAAAAATAAAATAAACCATGTTTCATTAGATTAGAATTACGTTTTTCGAAAGGGGTAATAGTAGCCATGGCGGGGTAATGGGAGCGCTTCTAGCTCCCATTACCCGAATGTTAAACATCTCGAATTAATAAAACTAACATAAAAAAACTTTGCTAAATCATCTATCTTCCACTTATATCGTAAAATTTATGAAATAAGGCATTTAATAAACACAAAACACAACAGAATGATAAAAGTTCAGGTACTTACTTTGGTTACGAGATTTGATATTTTTTTACAAGGATGACTCACAAAACTAACTTCTTCTCGTCACCGCTATACGCGTGCTACTGAGCTGGCCAGCGGCGATCACGTTGCATAATCGAAGGTTCCCGAAGCCGTTCGTGTCATTTTGGCGTGACTTGTACGTTCCTGTGTGTGTAAATTGTACTAGCTCCCATTACCCGCTAGCTCTGTTTACCCCGTTCTCCCCTACTTGAGTTTGTCATCCTTGTCAGACTTTGTCAGTTTGTGGTCGCTGTCAGATTTTGGCGCTTTGTCATAGCTGTCAAATTTTGTCAGTTTGTCACCCCTGTCATATTTTGTCACTTTGTCATTCCTGTCAGGTTCTGTCAGTTTGTCTTCCCTGTCAGATTTTGTCAGTTTGTGGTCGCTGTCAGATTTTGCCGCTTTGACATAGCTGTCAGATTTTGTCAGTTTGTCATCCCCGTCATATTTTGTCACTTTGTCATTCCTGTCAGGTTTTGTCAGTCTGTCATATTTTATCACTGTCATCCCTCTCAGGTTTTGTCAGTTTGTCTTCCCTGTCAAATTTTCTCAGTTTGTTGTCGCTGTCAGTTTGTCATCCTTGTCAGATTTTGTCAGTTTGTCATCCCTGTCTGATTTTGTCACTTTGTCATTCCGGTCAGGTTTTGTCAGTCTGTCATATTTTATCACTGTCATCCCTCTCAGGTTTTGTCAGTTTGTCTTCCCTGTCAAATTTTCGCAGTTTGTTGTCGCTGTCAGTTTGTCATCCTTGTCAGATTTTGTCAGTTTGTCATCCCTGTCTGATTTTGTCACTTTGTCATTCCTGTCGGGTTTTGTCAGTCAGTCATATTTTATCACTGTCATCCCTCTCAGGTTTTGTCAGTTTGTCTTCCCTGTCAAATTTTCTCAGTTTGTTGTCGCTGTCAGTTTGTCATCCTTGTCAGATTTTGTCAGTTTGTCATCCCTGTCTGATTTTGTTAGTTTGCCATCCCTGTCAGATTTTATCAGTTTGTTATCTCTGTCAGATTTTGTCAGTATGTCATCGCTGTCCGTTTGTCATCGCTGTCAGGTCTTGTCAGTTTGTCATCCCTGTCAGATTTTGTCAATTTGTCTTTTCTGTCAGATTTTGTCAGTTTGTGGTCGCGGTCAGATTTTGACGATTTGTTATAGCTGTCAGATTTTGTCAGTGTGTCATCCCCGTCAGATTTTGTCAGTTTGTCATCGCTATCAAATTTTGTCAGTTTGCCTTGCCTGTTAGATTTTGTCAGTTTGGTATCCCTGTCAGATTTTGTCAATTTTTCATCCCTGTCATTAGAACGATGATTGCCAAGGGGTAATATTATATCTATTCTCGACTCGTATTCTTAAAGCCGTGAGTTCAAATCCTCGACCCGTACCACTGAGTTTCATCTTAAGTTCTGATTTTTAACAATTACCTATCACTAGCTTTGCGGTGGAGGAAAACATTGAGGAAACAAGCTTGTTCTATAATTTTAAAAATATCTGAAGCATGTGTATCCATCAAACAGCAAACTTAGTCTGCGTAGTGGGTTTTGGCCTAAACACCCTAGTTATTTACTAGGGGAGTTATTTACTACTAACATTTTAAACGTCCCACTGCAGGGCACAGGGCCTTGCAGTGGGACGTTTAAAATGTTGCCAAGACAACATAAGGTAGGTACTCAACATCTGCGGAGATAACAAAAAGCAAGCGTTGCCACTGTTATTAACATGTTTCTCTTATTTCATTAGATAAGGGAAACTGGAAAGAAAGAAGACCAAATAGATATGAGGTTGAGTCTATAGCATCCCCCTTCTACAGAATGAGTAAAATGGAACGAGATGGTATCAGACTGGATGGATAAAGGGGAAAGGATGGAGGGAGAGAGGAAGGGCTCTGGAATACTTCATTCCGAAACATTCTGTTACCTACATTTCAGTACAGTCTTCTAGAAGAATAATGTAAACATTGGGCAATAGGATGTAAAGTCATGTTCTTCTGCATAAATATTGTACATTTTCTGAGTAAGGGTACCCACAAGGAACACTCAATAGTTACCACCCCGTATACATAAAATCCGTCTGTAAAATGTTACGGATGCCAACGCGTAGAGCACATTAACCTCGGCTGATTAACTTCACGTCGCTCCTCATTGTGCGCTGCTACTGAATCGCATCACGCTGGGCACCACCAGTGGGGTATTTAAGTTTGTTTTGTCCAAGTTGATTGCATTGATTCCTGAGTCGTCGGAGTTCAATTGGCGTCGACATGTCAATGTCTAGCTTATAATCTGCCTTCGCAGGAATACGAACTTAATTTCACTTTTTATTGTGTCTTGTTTCATCTTACATCCCTTAACTACTATTAAAACAATTTTTTCACATAAGTACTCTGCAATGACTCTTTTAAACTGTATTCTTCACACATGGTTCACTTAAACTTCTACATCGCATTCATTACAAGGTTCATTCAGAGGCAAGTTGCCATTACCTACATGTTAAACGTTTTCTTTATTTAATGTAATTCCTTTCTTTTTTATATTACTTCTTTTGCTATTGCTTTTCCTATTTTATTTACCTTATGTATGTATATTCATATCACGATGGTTATCTTTTAACCTGTTATCTAAACCTCCAAAAGTATGCGGCGTATCCGAGGGCGAGTCGACGTTTTATCATTCTGGACTCATATTGGTATATATCGCGAATGTCCATGGGTGACAGTATCCGCTTACCACCAGATGCACTGTCCGTTCGTCTGCCACATTCTTTCTATTAAAAAAGACCTTACTATTAAAAACCTTCTATTAAAAAAAGTCTAGACATAGAGAAATGTATTTTTCCGAAATTCAAAATTTGTGATCACCTCAAAATATTTCATCGATATCTCCGTAAACAATAAAACAATTTCCAATAAACAATAAAAATCGAATTTCCAAAAGAATTGAATTATATAAACTATTATTATTATATTGCAAACTTGGAACTTTATAATTGATAGAAAGTTTCTACAATATCCCAATATAACAACAGCACCATGCGAAAATTTAGAATGGTAAGTAAAAACGTTCGATAACACATTTCAGTCCCCATTAAAATTACATCTATTTACAATATAATTTAATCTGCACGGGGGGTAAAACGATCTGAGTTTTTTTTTAAATTAAATAATGATTTTGCAATAAACTTGTTCACAAACAACTTTTCTTAAATATCACTTTTCCAGGAACAGAAACGACTTCGAAAAACAACTTTATACCTATTTGTGGCTTTTTGATCGGCTGACTACAGGGGCCAGATTGTGACATTACAGTATCAATTGAACCCCGCTGTGAGAGATTTACCTACGCCGTGGAACACTATTTAATTTTAACTAACTTTTTATTGTAGTACCATTTGAACAGATGTTTATTTATTGGGCATGAAGCGTGGACATGAACTTCTGTCAAAACGGGGAACACATTTTTTTACCTATCTAAAAATCAGGGAATGGGTATGAGGAAAACAAAATTGATTGATAAGTATTTCCGTGACACAGGGTCCATTCTATCATAAAACTAATCTCAATGTGGAAAAAAAAGTATATAACTCGGGGAGTATATTTTACTTACAAAGAGTACCTACCTAATAGGGTTAAGGAGATTAATTTTACTGCTTGATGGATGACCAATTGTTATAGGTACTTAACCTGGAAAGCTCGCTTGGAGATGTATAGTCAGCAACAGGTTAACAAATATCTATCGGTACCTTAATGCGCTAGTAATGAAGTCTAGAATCGAATAGTACTGAGTACATTAGCGTGTTAGGTACCGACTGAGGGAACAAACTCAAACTCAAAATATTTATTTACCTACTTGCAGAATATGGGTACTACAACTTAGTAAATATTTATACATTCATGTGATCATCAGCCATATTCAGCCTGTTAGGATGCAAAATCTTTATTATTCACTGTTTGGTTACTTTCTATTATATTTTATATTAGGCAATAACAGTCGTCAAGATTCGTAAGATTTATCCGTAAGAAATTTGTTAATCGCATACTTAATACTTATGCTTTATTAAACATTAAGATTTTCAATATTCTTTAAGAACATTCGCTAGGTGTACAAAGTTTCTTTTATACCTACATTTTTATACTTTATTATAAATTTCTGGACCTATATCAAATATATACCACCACGCTCATCCATCCAACAAATTCACATCAACTTACCATGCGGTGGAGCAACTAGTAATGAGTCAACAGCATTGGAATATACCTATAGCTATAAATTTAGCTTGGATATCAGTATTAATGGCTTGTATTTAAACAATCAGCAAAAAAATTAGCAGCAAATCATGATCATCAAAATATTTTGATCAAAAAATCAAAAAATATCAACTATTTTTGAATAACGAGTATTTTAATAAACGACTTCCCGCGACTTCCGGCGACTACTAATTCTTTATTGCTATCAAAGAACCTAAACCTATCCCACCTTTAAAAGGCATGTGACCTAAGTGGCATTCCGCCATTTTGAAAATTTCTCGAATTCGCGGCCGCCAATCAAACCTAAAAAAAACTATAGAAGATATCAAAACATACAAAAAAATGACTAGGTAAAAACTCTAACAACGTCTCTGTACTGAGACAATCGAAGTCAACTTCCATTAAAATGGCAAAAGTGCATTGATAATAATGGACAATACTTCGGTTAATTAAATATTACATTAAATATTATAAATATTCATACCAAAAATTATTTGATTTTTTTAAATTTGGCGCCAATTTCATGGGTAAGGACCTAATAAAAAAGTTACACAAAAATTCTATCTCTAAATATTGAATCCTTATATACATTTTCCTCCCCAATTAAAACTGCGAACAAAGTGTATGTAAAAATATACGTAAAACAAAAGTCCGTTCATTAATAAACAAGTCCGGACTCCCATCCGTTCCAGCGAAGATTAATTAAAAAGTTTTAATGCAAAAAATGGACGCACCCGTCCCGGGCCAATTAAAATTCTATCTGGATTCATTACGACACTTTATTTTAAGTGATCATTAAGAGATACCTTGAATAATCCGGATATGGATAACTGGGATCCAGAGGGTAACTGATTCATTCCCAGTGATCTGAATAACTTTAAGACCGATAAAGAAACAACGCAATAGTTCAAAAGTTTTCCGATGTTCAATGTGTTTTCCAAATTCCTACATCATTCTCGAGTAGGTATTAATTTCTTGCCATTGCTATAAATTATTTGTATTATAAGTTGATTTGACGATAAGTGGGTACTGCGGTTCTTCAAGAGAGCTGTGAATAGGATTTTGCAATGTCGGCGGCGCGCCCACATACCCTCTGGTGTTGCAGGTGTCCATTGGGCGGCGGTAACACTTACCATCACGTGGGACCGCTTACTCGTCCGCCCACTAGTCTATAAAAAAAAAACGTCTAATAACTGCATTGCAAACATATTTTTCTAAACATACCGCTAAACTAAAAATAAAAGTATCAATAATAGTAGCTATAAGTTGGAGTAAATATTTTAAATAGGTATCTAGGGAAAATTAAAATAAAATGAAAATCTTTTTGTTAAAAAATCATATTATACGATGAACGAATTTCTTACGGACTGACACAGAATCATTTTAATCCTATTTCCAAACGGGAGAAGTAGTGAACAACGGTTAATACTGTATAATTTGCCTATTACAAACCTTCATTTAAATTGTTCACCAATTTACAAAGTAAATAAATTGCACAGGAACTAATAAAGAATCCTAAAATCGTTCCACTTAACCGCCAACTGCCACCATCAAATTGTCACAGCGAACGCCAAGAATTTTAATAACCAATTTGTATTTAACAAATCTCTTTGAAAGTTGCTTGTTTTTTCTTACAAAGACACGACTAAATTATAAACGACATCTTCGTCGGTTAATTGAATGTTCCCCGGATAAATCAGAATTAGGGATGGGCCAAAAGGATTCATTCGATTATGCGATTTTTTATTGAATTCATTCATTTATTAGCTCGTGATAGATGTAACTTACCTACTATCAAAATAGATAAGTCAGATGATTATTGAATTGTTTAACATTCGTGAATTCATTCTTTTTCATTCATTCTTGTTAAATGTGTAATATTTTATTTATATAAATATTGAAATATCTGTAATTCAGAAGTGTGAATATAAATAAATACTGAAATATATTAAATGTAGGTATGTATGAAATGAAATATACGTATTAGGTAGGTATGTTATTTGTAGATATATAAATATATTATTAATATATATATATTATGAAATATGTCTACTTGAAATATAGTCACTTGGTAGTTTGAACTCCGGCTATATTTTTGTATCCATTATATTTTCGTCCATTTATTTCCATTTCGTAACTCATTGCCTCCTTGAATATCTTTTTACTTTTCTACAAAAACGTGGGGTCGTGATTTTAAATACTGGGCCCGTACCACTTATGTAGAATTTAAAAAAAATTATCACTACCTAGCATGTAGGTACCTACCGAGAATTTAAACAAAATCTGGTGCATACCAATCCGCACTGGACGTCGTGGATTGTGGTCCGAAACCTCTTAGAAACTATTAGGGGAGGTCTGTGCCCTGTGGGGTGTGTAGACGTTAAAAAAGACTGAGAGAAAAAACACCAAGATTTTCCAATTTTTAACAGACAAGCAGATAAATTCAAAAATATTTGTTTATGGGTGAATTTAAAAAATATGTACCTACTTCATTTTCTGTAAGTACCTACCTACTTATGTCGCTTTAGCGGTAGGTAACCGTGCATGTCTAATCCAGAATTAAATTGCCAGTTTCAGAAACGAGATCGAATTGTTATTGCTTTTAGTCGCCTTTGAAGTGTTATGAGTGATTGTACGCACGCGCGCTCGTATATCGCACATTAAGAACGTTCTGCTCGTTTTGCTTATAAGTGGACCTAATTACAATTTTATTGACACAGATATATATATATATATATATAATATAGGTACTTACTCGTAATTTACTTAGGAATATTTAGTAAGCATAAAATTTGAAGTAGGTAATTAATCTGAAAGTATTTCTATGTTAATTTGATCTAATTTAAACATGTTTAATTTAACATGTTAATTTAATTTGAACATGTCTTTAATCTTTTCTACGTCGAACAACTATGTTATGGGAAATAATTAGGTAAATGAGAAGCAGAAAATATTGAATGCAAACCGGATGAAAGCAAATTTAAAGGTAGGGTTAGGTTTTAAGTTCTCTCGTAGTTCTTTATTGCGGTAAAAAGAAATTTGGCGATTGCTAAAAATGAAATTGAAAATCAAACTGAAACATAGTTACGGTTGAGTTTTATATGGGACTTTTTTCAAAACATTTCAAGCGTTCTCGAATAATTTTTTTATAAGTAGGTAGTAGAGTCAACACTTAAAAATGGACAAGTTTAACAACCAAGTACATTGGTAATTATTTATTAGACTAAGCTTATAGCAAAATATTAAACAGAATATTCATATAAATCTATAGACGTCCTCATAAGACATTAGATATATCTTTAACCGGTAGACGATACGATATACTACCCCAAAATAGTTACCACCCCGCTAGGTGGCGCGCGGGTAATTTGTCACACAAACCCAACCAGACGTCTGACAGCCCAAATGATTTATCGCCGTCCACACAGACAAAGACTTCTTCAAATAGACCCCCTCATAAAGCAAACACTCAATTTGGGAGTAATTACGGAGGGAAACTAACCTCTGAGCGCATGCAAAAGTTTAGTTTGCCACCAAAAGTTTGACGTTTGCTGCGCTGTCAACGAGATCGGGTACGTTCAGAAATTCCTCGCCTAATTGTATGTATCGCGCGGGCACAGAACACATTTGTCAATTGTCGCGTCCCTCTAAAGGAACATAATTAGTTACAGGACTATTTCTGGAACGCTTTGACGGCTTATTAAGATTTCAAATTGAACACAAATAAGATGTCATGCCTAACCGATTTCTAACCTGTGATTAAGTTTTCCTGTTTGTTTGACGACTGAAAAATTTGTTCGTGGACGTGTAGACAGGTTCGTTTTCCGGACATCAAAAAGCTATCTGTTACGGAGTCTGGATGTGTACATCCATATAAGCCATGGGGCTTACTTGACTAATGATGCCATCAGTAGATAATTAAAAATTTTGATTAAATTACCATCAATTTAACTGTTTTTAGATTCTGCACTTTTTCAATAGATAAATAGTATCTTTACCAAAGCATAAACATACGTATGTTGTCGTTTGTTTCTTATGTTATACTGGGGTCGTTTACTAAATTACAAGTACCTAAGTAGGATGAATAAAAGTGGTTAAACATTCTACGGAGGTATTGTGTGCATTGCTTAAGATTTTTACTAACACGAATCAAAATCAAATTAAAATACAATAATGATTTAAATCGACACATGTTTAAATACCACCTAACTAATTATTAAGCGCCCAATGACTCGGTTCCCAAGCAGTGCCATCTGTGAGGAACCAAACAGATCGGTTGTCGACAACCGTTTGAATCAATTCGATACATCCACTTTTTTTTATACCGATACCATTACACGAACACAGCGCATCGAATTCGGGCGAACCATCAATTAGTGAATGCTCTCACAGTATTGCGTTCCTTTTTCAAAACATACGGGTTTGAAACCGATAAAAAACAAAAAGAAAACGAATCGAAATCGCTGGCTAGAGGTGGCGAAAAAAAGAAAAACGCTTCGTCCGGAAATCGTTATAGAACATTTTGATTGTCGTTTGTAATTCGTCCGTTTGATTTGACTGAAAAAAAGAACACATCCTCTGATGGATTAAATAGCTGTATCTGTATATTTATAATTTTCAAAGGACCGTGCTTATCACATCCCTTTAACTGTATCTATTGTAACACTTTTATCACATAAAACCTTTGAAGGACTTAGATAAACTGACAACAAAAACATACATTCAATAATGTTTAGTGTTAACCAGCGACATCTAGTAAGCGACTAGCAATTTAGTTAATTATACTTGAAGCTTGAAGTGAAGGTCGCAATCTTTGAGACCAGCTGGTTCTTTACTATGTGATTCTTTAGACACGCAAATGACTAACTTTACTTTTGTTTAGATGTCGCTACATACATCTATAATTATGTATTACATTTATAATTATATATGTATTGTAATTATAACTACATATTATATTTTCCTATTATATGTCAATATATTTTCCTACATATTTTTTTTTCATATTTTGTACTCATAAAACCAGGCTGTATGCAATAGTATGATGTTTGTCTTAAAAAATAAATAAAAATAAAATATTAAATAGATGGCGGTTGGCGTGGGGTGGGAAAAATCTCCCGCTATAATATTTTTATACGCACGACACAAGGCGATGGAGTTAATTGGATTCCTGTTACAATAAACGCGTTAACCCTGGCCGACTGCAGTAAAACCAAAACCACTCCTTGACAGTTTTAAAGATAAATAATTATAAATGAGCACCAGAAAATACCTACTGAAAGGGCAGCAAATTTAAAGGTATCTACTTAAATCTCATCTAGGTGTAAGTTCTTTGATAACAATAAAGATATAGGAATCCCACGAAGTGGGACTCCGTCAATTGAGTATAATTGGATAAAAAACCTTTTATTTTCTTGTATCCATTATTAAAAATTCTTTTCTCTCCAAAGAATGTGCCAAACCAAGGTAATCAAATACTAAACTAAGTAAAGATTACGCAATGTCGGCAAGTATTACGTCTTGTCCATGGGCGATAGTATCTATCTACTTCCATGTGAACTGTCTGTTTTTTTGTCACCAATATCTGACTATAGGTACCTACCTAAATATATACCCAATGTATTAAGTAAATAAATATACATAAGTATCTACCATTCCTTTTGTTTAATAACTAGTCATCCATACCTACGCAAGTCCCTACCAGCTTGATTAAAACCGAAATTTAATTGAAATATAGTATATTTATCTGTGTATGTTCTATCGTATGCTATGGAGAGGGCTCGCAATAACCCACCTCCACCCATGGTCCTACCAACCTTTTGGTTATACGGACCAAATCGTCGGGAGGTACGCGCCGTTCGCCTGCTAGGGCTATGTTGCGGACTCAGGACATGACTCAGGTCTATGGAGAGGGCTCAGAGGAACAGTTCAATATAATGCCAATCTCGCGTTTTATTACCGCATCTCCTGTGATCGAAACGCGATACATTCACACTTCCTTGGCGGGGACAGTCTCGTATCTACTGTTCAGGCTACCAGACATTTCAAACCCTAAAAATATGGAATGAATAGGAATGGGAAGTAGGACCATAGGAAATAGGTCCGTAGGAAGTAGGTCGTTCCGAACGACCTACTTCCTGCGATCTTCCCGCTGCGTTAGGACATGTGGTTCTTCAAGACAACTAACTGTGAATAGTTATTTGCGGGGTAGGCGGCGCGTTTGTGATCCTCCTAATAGGCACTGCAGGCCTCCCTATGCGACGGTAACATCGGGTGGGCCGTCTGATTTTCTGCCACTCTTAATATAAGAAAAAATATATTTATACAATTAAATTGTGTTCCTTTCAATGCTTCTTCGATCAATAAAACTGAAAATTATAAATCAAAGCCTCGCTCATAAATATCCATCAACCGATAGTCATATAATAGTCATCGCAAAACTATAATTTTATAATTGCCACGTAGAGTCAATGTAATAGGCCACTTTTGACATTTCATTGACTTTGTGACGATATTGCATCTGTTCCATAAATCCATTTAAGTTTATAAATTCATTACTGAACACTAAAAATATGTAACTTTTTTATTAATAAAATATAATCTTGTCTTTTTATATCAAATTTAATAAGTTCGACGGTTAATTTAGTTGCTAAACATCATTATCAATTTATATTTCAAGAAATTTGAACCCCACTGCAAGGTTACGCCTGTCCACATTTTTTTCATTTTTAATAATGGGGATGTGATCTTTATAATCGAAGTAACTTGTAGAGAGAAAGGAATATCGAAAAAAGTTACCGTTACGATAAATAAACAAATATAGAGAACAATAAAATTATTAAGTAATTGACATATCATAATTTAAATAAATACAATTATTAATTAGTAAATACATTAAAAATATGTAATTAAATAAATATTTAATATATTATTTTAATTAAACTCAATTTAATATTTAATTTAATTAAACCTCATTTAATATATTAATATCTATATTAAAAAAATATCTGAAATTAAAAAAGAAAAATTACGACCTATCTGGCCTATTTTACACACAGCGAAGAAAATGAAAAGAAGTAAGCCAGTTGTCGATGTCGATAGTATTAATGCCGATGCAATTCGCAACCACATTTATAGTTATTTATTACACGAGAAAAGAATATCCATCCAGAAAAAAAACATTTATGTTCATTAAAATAAGCAGGCTTATTTTCTGGTGGAATATCATCTTTAATAAAAACTGCGTGTACAAATGTTTCCATAGATCAATGCTTCCCAACCTTTTTTCGTTCCCGTACCCCTTAATAAAACTTTTCATTTATGAGTACCCCTCCCCTGATAACTCCACACCTACTCCTAAAAATGTCAAAGAATTACAAAGAATCCTTTGCGTACAGTAGCCGCTTAGACAGGCGGTATACAAACGAATGTACTGTATTTTACCAACCCAACGCTCATAGTCTAGCACCTTAGTAAGTTATTAGTTATATCTAAGGTTCATTTTAAACTACATATTGTGGACATAATACATTATAATAATGTTTATATAAGTTAACTGTTTTAATTTCTCAATATTCCGCCATTACCAATATAATTTTCACATACCCCCAATGGGACCCCGCGTACCTCCAGGGGTACGCGTACCACAGGTTGAGAATCGCTGCCATAGATGATTGGAAGAAAGAGTTAGATAAAACAAAAAAATATAATGGAAGATTTTTAACGTGATTTAAGAATTGATAATAGCAACGATAGCAGTTTCAACGAATCTGATAGTTCCAACTAATAAATAATAATTTAATACGTATATAAACTGGTTTCATTATAATTCCCTTAATTACGCTTAACTTTGAGGTCATGTGGCATACGTAGAAGGTTTCCAATGCTGTGTATGCTTTAAAAATATTATTGCAGAATTATTTTTTTATGAACACTACAATGGAATCACTAATATATGACTTATATATCGATTTTTGTTTTTAATCGATAATTGCTGTTAGATTAGCACACTATGACATCCACTTTGACACTTGTCAAAAGTGGCCTATTACATTGACTCTACTTTACATCATGCCATACAACAATAAATAAAGTGATATAATTAATACTTCAGTTTATGTAGTCAAATGTGTATCTGCTCTATGAATGAGCAATATTAAACGAAAAACTTACGTACCTACTCGTACGTTTACCGAAAACAAAAAAATGAAAACACCCATCCAATATACATGCCACCATCAGTCCACAATGACAAGCATTGGCACGCCCCCGAATGTGCTCCCTGTCTTTAAAGATGTAGGAATGAATTTATAGGAACGATTGGAAAAATGGGGAGGGATAGGATGGGATGGGAATGGGCTCTAGCATCTGTCACTTACTACCGAAACACGTACATACATTAAGGAATAAGATAAAGTTGGAAATGCAGTACACATGAAGATAGTATTCTGTGAAAGAGGGGTAACAAGGCCAGTCGAGTGTGCTCAGCGGCTGTTGGATTGCAGAGTGCACCTGTAATTCCTAAAACAAAAATGGTACCAGAAGCCCTGAGGAACTACTTCACTAAAGGAGAGGACTCAACAATCCGATTGACCAGCGTACCGGTTTAAACGATACGCACATCCTTCATTCACGAGACTGTGTACTTATGATGAGGCCCGTCAACCGTGCCCCCAGCAGTGGACGAAATAAGGGCTAGTATTATTAGTAAAAATTAAACTTTTTGAAACGTATATACTTTGCTTTGTTTTGCCAATAACGTTATTCGCCTTTGTCTCCGCTAAATATTAAACCGGTCGGTAAACAAGACACGACCTCACGGAAACTATACTATGTTGATACTCTATTGAATTAATTAATTTACCTATCAGTATTTACATACGATATATAGGTACTCGTAATTTTTTATTGTTTTTATATTAACAACATTATGTCAGTAACTAGGTACATAAGCATTGGACAAACTTTTATTACGTTCATAAGAGTTATATCGGCAATTTATAGTTTATATTCGTGGCTCTAACTAAATGAATGGGCTTGTTCTATAAAAGTTTACCAAATCAAGTTTTTCAGTTTATCAAATTATCTAATAATGACTTTGTCGATACATTTGTACCTAAGCATTGACTAACCGAACATTTTCACGATCACAAACTTTGTTTTGCGTTCGTACATGAGTAGTTAGTACCTACTCGTACATACGTTCGTAGTTAGGGGAAGTCCGGGAGACCATACCCGCCTCTCACATAAGGACCTTTAATTTCCTATGTAATTAATGAACTGAAATTTTAATAATTGGTTACTAAAGTCTTGTCATTAACCTCTATTGTGCATATAAAATGTGACACATAACATAAATTATTCAGACATAATAGGTTTTTTTCCAAAAAATGGTACCTATTTGTCTGAATTCTCCCTGAGCTTTGACCCGGGGGTCTTTATAGTTACAGATTAATGAAAAAGACAATAGGTGATAATGATATTATATATTAAAAAGTAACACAAATTAAAGGCACTGGACTTAGTGTAATTTTTACCTAAATTATCTAAAAAATAAACAATAAACTAGCTATAATCTCGAGATCGAGTTGCTTAAGTATATCTAAAATTTGGTCAAAATAGACACATATCTATACCTACTATCTTTATAACGATTAATTTCTAGTCAATCCATAATTCATTTTGCTTCAAGTCAGAAAATAGTTTGCAAGTGCTTTTCTTCCTACAAAGTAAACACTTGTAAATAATTATATTGACTCCCGAATTTGTCTAGTTCGTCAAGTTTACTTTTGTCTCTTAGGTAGGTAATTGGGTACTGTGTTTCTATCTATGCCACACTTGGCAATTCCTCTAATAGATTTACCTTTATTAATGTCATCCAGTGCACTTCGTATTGTCAACGTATCTAAATTGATTTTATTTCTTTTTCCGCCGTTTTCTTTATTTATATTTGAAGGGCATTTTCATAATTAGATCTGAAAGAAAAATAATTACCTACTAATTTAAAATGGGATTCAACACATAATTAGTTTACCTTTCAGCCGTCTTTTATTTAATAGATATAAGTACTACTCTGTCAAATAAATTACGGATTTTTTTTAATGAAACTAAAAATATTGCTTCAATCGTGTAAATTTATTTTATCGCCCTTGAAATAGGCTCTATTTGACGCAATACACTTTCGCCGGCGAATAATCCATTCGTCGAAACACTTCTTATACACTTCGTCGATACTTTTCGGTATGGCCTTTAGCTCTTTTAGCGAATTTTGTTTTATTACGGCAATGGACTCAAAACATCTGCCACGAAGTAGTACCTACTTTGAGTCTGGAGAATAAGAAAAAGTCACACGGGGCCATATCTGGCGAATACAGTGCTTGGTCGATAACATTCGTTGAATTTTTGACTAAAAATTCCCGTACGATGATTGAGGTATGAGACGATGCATTGTCGTGGTGCAGTATCAAGAATTGTTCCACAAATCTGGTCTTTTCTGACGAATATTCTCTCGTAATCGCCTCATGATGCTCAGATAATACCTAATGTTTATCTGGACTGTTTTACCCTCCGGAAGGAATTCTGAGTGGACAACACTATGATAATCAAAACCATTCAAAAATTAAAGTCATGGAGACTATTACCATGACTTTAATTTTTGAGTGGTTTTGACGTGGTTTTTCGGTTTCGGCTCGCTATCGAAGCCCCATTTCGAAGCTTGTTGGCTGGTTTGCTTGTCAAACTCATAACCCCATGTTTCGTCACCCGTTATGATGAGGTTCATGAACGTGGGATCTGCATTGACTCGTTCAAGCATGTCTGTAGCAACCTGTTGGTGGGTATCTTTTTGAAGACCATAGCTTAAATTGAAAAACTCGAGACTAAACTGTTTAGCTTAAAAAATTCAGTATATTAGCACTGTCAGTTTTACGTCCATCACGAGCCCTTTTATTAGCCACTGCTGGACATGGGCCTCCTCGTACACGTTGCATGAATGATGAGGCGGCCTTAAGATGCCACGATAGCCAAGCAGGTTTACAGGTGGTGTAGTTCCTCAGGACTTGTGGTAACCGCTTTATTATCCCTAAGTCGCCATGTACGACACCTATGTTAAGAGATGTGGTAGAGATGAAAGATAGTCGCATTTTTACGTATACAAGACTAATACATAGGTATGCGCCCTTGGGCTAGGTGGATTCACGACTTAAAGAATATTGACAGAGTTGTCGCTGGATGTGAAGAGCGGAGGATCGTTTGTATTGTTTTTATAAGATGTTCCTATCTTGCATTGGGTTGTTATAAGATTCATGTCGTAAGTTTCGTTCGTAAATAATACAATAGTGATCTGAACAGATGAAAAGATACCTACACAAAAAACTATGGTAACTATAATATATTATGGTAAAACAAAGAAAAAATGGAAACAATCATCGAATTCAACGAAGCTTGTCCGGTGAAATGACGACTTTTTAAAAGTAACTCATTGGAAAGTAAACCTTACCGTTTACATAATTGATTTTAAATTGCATTAATTCACGAGTGGTTAAATATAAAAGTGAATTCAAGATCAAGGATTATTGTAATTGTATGTCGATTAACTTTGTAATGGTTCGTATGTAAAATTAGCTCTCGTTTAGTGATGTCATTTTACCGACTGTCCCAAGATGAATGTTGTGTTTCGCAGTATAAATATCAGTATCTTCGTAATGTACAAATTTGCCTATTTACCTAAAATAGCAGGGTTGTTGTCGTGAAAGCGAAAGTGGAGCAGAGAATATTTGAAAGTTGATATGAAGGTACCTATTAAGAAGGTACTTAGGTAGGCACCTCAATAATTTTATTTTTATTTAAATAAGCACCTATTGTATATCTTAGAGCGGTGATAGCCTAGGAGTATCTATACTCTATTCACGTTCGTGTGTACGTAAGTTGAAATCCTTCGCCCGTACCACTAAGTTTCTAAATAGGTACAGATTTTTAAAAAAATGTCACTAGTTCGGCGGTGAGGGAAAACATCGAGAGAAAACCCGCATGTTCGAGAAATAAAAAAAATCTAATGTACCATATAATGTATCCAACAAGCCGCGTTGGACACCCGTGGTGTGATGGATTACGGCCCGAAACCCCCCAGTAATTTATTAGCGGAGGCTTGTACCTCAAAACGAGTACATAATAATATCTGTAAAACGTAAGTAACTAAGTTATTACGTGCTTAATTAAATTAAATGCAACTTTGATTGGAGCAAAGAACAATCTGAAATTAACTACATCCTAATCACTGTTACTGGTTACACTCATCGACCTTCTGTCCAAAAAAGAAACTTCATTTAAGAACATACTTCTCATAGACTAATCAATTACTTAGTTAATACCTATGACTTTTTTCACATGTAAAATCTTAAACAAAAAAAGGTGTGAAGGGAAACTTGATGACTTGAGACAAAGTGATTGTAGCTCAGAATTAAACGCAATGGCTTAGCGAACAGACGCAGCTTAGGCGTTTAATTAAAATTGTACAATTTTTATTTTATTTATTTTTTAGTGCAAAGGCTGTACAGAGTTAAAACCTTTGACTGACTGGAGAAATTTAAAAAGTTAAGTGTTTGATTATGTTCGATACGTTCAAAGCGCATCTGAATTTAAAATGGCGGCAATATTTAGCGGCATCATTAGGTAAGTTCGTTTATAAACTTTTTTAATTAAATTTTACAATAATAATTATGTCTTTTTATAGATATTTTAAGAATCGTTTAAAGAAAATAAGTTAACAATTTAATTAATTTTTAAAAATAAAATTATTTCTGATTTTTTTTTTAACTACGTTTACAGTGATGTCTCCATCGATCAATCAAGTGTAGATACTCTTACCAAGTTTTTGTTATTACGTTGATTGGTGTATATAGGTATACCAATTAAATAACATTTTGTGATTTATTTTAATAGTTAAACCTAATTGTTTCCGGAGGTAACAAGAAATACGTTTCTATTTATTACACTTATGTAAAAAGCTATACGTCTGTTTGTTTGTTTACGATAATTTTGTAAAAACTAATTTCTTTAGTCGTTTCTTTTACGTTATTTATATTTTTATTGATCCGTCGAGTGATTTTAAAAGCTTTTGTAACACTTCGCTTGAGTAAAGCAGAGTAATACCACCGACTGCTAGCATATTTAATTTATAAAGGAGAACGTTCATATGTCTGATTGATTGTTCGCGTTAATCTTGGAACCTACTGCATTGATTTCGATGCGGTTGCGGTTTCGACTTTTGTATAGGTAATGTATTTAACCAGTAAGGTTATAGGATACTTTTTATCAAAAATGGTTCGGTTATTTTGATCTTATTATGTTACGAGCGAGGTCGGGGATTTACTTAATAATAATTATACGTAGGAGTAACTTAGGTGACTTTAGTCAGTGTATTGTACTTACTTAATTAAGTTTTATGAAGATTACCTATCTTAAAATTTCGTTGTTCAAGATTCTATTTGAATAAAAACATATGATTTATAGCAATAAAATAAGTCTGAACAATGAAAATACCTACATTATTTTTGAAAAATTTCAGTAATGTCTCAGTATCCGTGAAACTAAAGCCGACAATAAGGTTCCTTTTGTCGAATAATATCACATTTGACTAAAATAAACTGTAATAATATGACAAAGTATTTTTGACTCGTAGTGTAATAGCACCTTTAGAAATCTTATATTTACCTACCACACAGATCTAGTTCCGGTATCTAGCTGCTGAAGGCCAGTCTCTTTATCAACAGATAAATAGATACATAGCTATAAGTGACCAATTGTTATTGGAATAACTTAGAAGCCAACCTTAGAACTTGATTAATTGAATATTTATTGTGATTGCTACTAAAGAGATACAGTTACTACCTACGTAAGAACTACAATAGGACACTGGATTGTACCTATTATCAATTCATTTCCATTTTTAACTGTATTTACTTGTATGGTACTAACTCTTGAACACCTCTCTATATAGTTACTCAAAGTTTCATTCTGTCTCAAAATTATGTTCGTGTTAATCTCGGAATCTATTGAGCAGATTTTGAACAGATGCGGAGTGTGTCTATTGTGGAAATTATTTTCCACAATAAGGTATTTTTTTATCAAAATTATTCCAGTAGGCACTTCAGAAAATAATGGACATATGTCATCATATGACAAATAATAACATCTACTCGTAAGTAGCAAGATAATAATAGGAATAGACATGGTATAACCGATCATTTCCCGAAGTCAGAAACTAGAACTAATTGACATAATCATTTTAGTAAACTTTCATACATTTGTATTTGCAACTAAAATAGATATTTTACTAATAAATAGATACGTAACACTATAGGTACATATATGTCAACATTTATAACCTGACCAAGAAAATATAAAACCTCACCACGATGAGTAAAACTAATAGAACTTCTACTGACAACACTAACTAGCTATGAAAAAAGCAAATGTTGCGCCTCCAGAACATTTTTTTTTTATTTTTCTGGTCAGGCTTTTACTCAGAATCATTAGCAGAATCCATGGGCTTCAGGATTTTGGAATTGAACGGCTAGGTACCTACTATCTGGGGACACTAACAAATTGATTCGAAAATCGTCTCCAAGCCACGGGAAAATACTTGTTTATAATGAGCGCTGATAGCCTAACGGAATCTAGATATTTTCGACACTCATTCTCCTTAACTCCATGTTGAAGGAAAACATCGAGAGGAAACCCGCACTCTCTGAAATTAAAAAAATCTGTACTATGTCCACTAATCGGCAGTAGGCTCGCGTGGTGGAGTAGTAGTGGCCCGAAACCCCTAGTGATTTACTGAAGGCGGCCTGTGCCCTATAGTAGAAGATTTTTACGGACGTTCCAAGCTAATCTATACATACTTCTTCTTCTTCTTCTCAGCCCTTGGACGTCCACTGCTGGACATAGGCCTCCCCCATTGTCCGCCATTTAGACCTATCGGCAGCGACCTGCATCCAGCGGGTGCTCGCAACCTTTATGAGGTCGTCTGTCCATCTAGCAGATGGACGTCCTCGGCTTCGTCCGCCGGTACGTGGTCTCCATTCGAGAACCCTTCTGCCCCATCGGCCATCGGTTCTTCGAGCTATGTGCCCTGCCCACTGCCACTTCAGCTTGCTAACCCGAGAGGCTATGTCGGTGACTTTAGTTCGTCTACGGATCTCCTCATTCCTGATTCGATCACGTAGGGAAACCCCGAGCATAGCCCTCTCCATAGCTCGCTGTGCGACAGTGAGCTTATTTATGAGGCCCATAGTCAGAGACCACGTCTCGGTGCCGTAGGTCATCACCGGCAACACACACTGGTCGAAGACCTTCGTCTTCAAGCACTGAGGTATTTTGGACGAGAAGACGCTGCGTAGCTTCCCGAACGCTGCCCAGCCGAGTTGGATTCGTCGATTGACCTCTTTCTCGAAGTTGGACCTACCTAGTTGGACCGTTTGGCCTAGGTAGACGTACTCGTCAACAACTTCGAGAATCGAGCTCCCAACTGAAACTGGGGTGGGCACGACATGGACATTCGACATGATTTTCGTCTTGTCCATGTTCATTTTAAGGCCCACCTGTTGGGAAACTCGATTGAGGTCTCCGAGCATTGTGCTAAGATCCTCCAGCGATTCTGCCATGACCACGATATCGTCGGCAAATCGAAGGTGAGTGATGTATTCGCCATCAACGTTGATGCCGAGTCCTTTCCATTCCAGGAGCTTGAAAGCGTCTTCCATCGCATTGGTGAAGAGCTTCGGAGAGATGACATCTCCCTATAAAATATAAAATATATACATAATATATATATAATATATATACATATACATATAATATTATACATACTATAATATATATTATAGTATATAATATATATACATACTATAAAATGGTAATAAAGACGTGCTGGTACCTACAGAGACTACTTTTTGAAAAAAAAATCATTACAGTGTACCTACCTACACTATGAATGATACAGAGCCCAAAACTAAACTGCATAAGACGCATCTTTGTCGCAATCCATCGCACTGCTGTTTTGTACGTGCACTATCTTTACTTTATCTTATAGTTCTATAATGTGACATTGTTGCACTCGCGCCTAATTTATCTGATGACTAATATTAAACATATACAAAATATCTATATTGAATAAGAATAACAATTGCGTTACAAAAGCCGTATTTTCATTAACAATTAATTGTCTCGCTGGTCTGCGATAGGCAATATTTGAAGGGGAGAGTGCACGCTATAATCCAACAGCCACTGGGCCCGCTCGACTGGCCACGTTACCCCTCTCTCACACAAGACTATGTACCTTGAAATGTACTGCATTTCCCACTTTATCTTATTTCCTTAATGTACGTACGTGTTTCGATAGTGAGTGAGATGTGCCAGAGCCCATTCCCGTCCTATCCCTCCCCGTTTTCCCAACCCTTTCTCCAAATCCATTCCTATAGCTCCTATAGGCAGCGCATCCGGAGGCGTGCCAAAATTTGTCATTTTGGACTGATGTTGGCATGTATCGCGGATGTCTATGGGCGACAATATCCACTTACCATTTGGTGGACTGTATGCTCGTCTGCCGCCTTCGCACATAAAATAAAAAAAATATATTTGAATAAAAAAAAAACTTAATAGGATAAACGATCTTCACACTATAATGTGAAAGCCGCACCAAAATCCTTTGAGTAGTTATTTTTGCGTACGTCGCGACACATTCAACAATTGCGTCTAGGGAACTTTATTTTGTACTTACTATATACTCGTATGTACCTACCCTACATATGTTGGGATAGTGAGTTTTGAGTTTTCTATAAAAAAAACACCACTCTCAATGGCCCTTACTAGGATTACCTGTGTCGTGTTGTGGGTCCAGAGGCATACAAAGACAAACGCCATCCAGATCCGAACAAACATTTCTATACCGTCTGTATATTTTCGTATACGTAAAACTGTACGTATACAAGGTAAGGAGAAAATAACTATGGATGGTGGCGCTGCGAGGACTACAACATAAAAAAAAAACACCGTACCACTGGTGATTCGTATAGTGATACGATGGATCGAACCTGGTCCTGCATTTGCGCACAGCCAACTAGGTTAACTAACTGGTCGTCAAAATTATATCATTTATAATATATTTTGTTTATTTTTCAAAATAAGGTGGGTGGACCATGGAAGGCCACTCTAACGATTAAACAGTTATTATTCCTTTATTTACTGGATAAATTAAACAAACAAATTATTAAGTAACACATTGTTTTATTATGTAACTTATAAAACATTTTTTTTTA
This sequence comes from Sesia apiformis, assembly GCA_914767545.1. Lineage (NCBI taxonomy): Eukaryota > Metazoa > Arthropoda > Insecta > Lepidoptera > Sesiidae > Sesia > Sesia apiformis. Next base: position 5,003,975 of record OU611970.1, on the reverse strand, counting down.
TTGCAGAGGTAACGGTTATTTATTAAATTTAAGTTTTATTAAACTCTTCCAAACGGCCTTGCAAGGAACAAGGCTCCATACAAGGCCGATATAATAAATCAATCGTCTAACTTAAAACTAACGTTGTGACAATTAAAATTTCTGCTTATACTTAAACTACATAAAAAGGTCTTTCATTAAAATGAAACATTAAATACTTACCATATTAAACTCACATAAAAAATACTCAACGAACATTACTTGAACACTATCGTAAAACTAAGAATGTATTCGTGAAAACGTTTTAAAAATAATTTTAATGAGTATTATATCGATATCAAATAAGATGCCAATAACCTTTATAATGAAATAAAAAAAAATTATAACCGACCAAATTGGCCTTCTTATGGGTCCGTTCCTTGTAAGGCCAAAATGTTCTAAATAAGGCCAAACAATAAAAAATATTATCTATCAAAAGTTTTTTTTTAATCAACAAAACAATTAGATACTACAGACTACGTACTTTAATCACAACCTTTATAATGGCACTTAGTCAGTCTTGTAATCAGGAATGTTTATAACTTTAAAACTAACGATTCCTATACTTTTCCCAAGTATGGTTTAAAAAACGAAAATAGAACAAAATAATAACTTCAGTTATGAAACAAACTTATAAACTAAGGAGGACAATAATTTTAGTACTTTAATCACAATGTGGACACAAAAATTGTAAGTCATTTTTAGTGAGACCCATACACTCCTCGTGATACCACTTTTGACAGTCGCTACATTTCCTCATGTTTTCCATTCTACACTCGCAACATGCGTAACAGTACCATTTCTTTTCTTCGCCTTCTTTACTTTTCTTCGTCTTTCTTCTCGGCCTTTTGCTGTTTTTATTGTTTTGTTTTTGTTGTGCTTTTCTTTTCAGTACTTTTTTAGAATCATTTTTACTATGGATGTCTTTCTTTTCTTGTTCTCGCTTACTTGTGGACTTTCCTTTTTTCTTACTCCTTTTTTGATTCAAATCTTCCGTGTTTTCTTCAGTTTTAAATAAATCTTTAACTATTCTTTGTCCTTTATAATTTATAGCTTTTTGCCGTGGACGTGTAGACTTTATCTTAGCGTAATTTGGAGTAGGCAAAAAGGTATGAAACGATGTATCTTTATCCTGAATTAAGTTAATCAACGGTTCGTCATCATTCGAAGATCTAGTGGAACTTATCTCGTGACTCTTTTGTTGAGCTTTTGTTTTAGGTCTGCTTAATTGTTTTTCTGGAGTTATTTCTCCTTTCTGTTCGGGATATTCATCATCTGACGAGAAAATGTAAAAATCGGAAGTGTGAAGTTTACTGATGTAGTTATTTTTGATAAATGATTCACTGAGATTCAAATCAAGATCAGGGTCAGAGCTAGAATCAACGATATTTTTTTGTAGTCCGGATGTACTTGGAACGGGATTATCGTACAGAGATAGTTGAGGGTTATGATTTGTATTTGCGTCGTTGAGCCGGTCTACTGAACTTAGCAGTATATTGCCACGCTGATCATTGATCGTATTGTCTATTTCCATATCTGAAGCATCAGTTGAAGAACTGTAAGGAACAAGAGTTCGTTTTCTTTTTTCTATTGCAGGTGAAAATTCTGATACTTCATATTGACCCCCATGGGTCAAGTCGTGAAAAGATGAAGGCGATGATGATACGATCTTCTCTTGAGAAGTTACCGGAAAAATTGAAAAGTGAGAAACACGAGCTGACCTTTCATCTATCAGAGACAGAGACGACAATTCTGACACTCCATTAAATTGAGGTGCAGGAGTCTTGTCTTGTAATGTTTCCGGCAAAGGTCTTTCTGTTACAATTGAAGGAGCATAAGCATCTTCTGGAATCACATCATGATCGAGAGGGTATAAGCCAGTAGCTCTGAACCCGTTCATTATATTTGTTTGAGTCATACACTTTGGCCAGGTTCGCGAGAAAATGTGGTTGAATGTAACTTTGTTTAAACTTCTCTTAAGAGAATTGCACAGGTAGTTCAACACCTCTTCATCCCAATGGTGTTCGAAAGACTTATTCACAGATTTATCTAGAGGTTGGAGTTCGTGGGTGGTATTTGAAGGTAAGCAGTATAGCACTATATTATTTTTATCTGCTTCTTCCAGAGCCTCATAAGATAAATGACACTTCGCGCCGTCAAAGATAAGCAGACACTTACCGGGTGCTTTATGTTGCGCTAAATGTTGAATGAACTCCACGAACAAGCTACTGGTCATGCTGCCTTTGGGTGCCATTCGTACTTTTGTTCCAGCTGGCAAGTTTTCTCCTAATTCTGATCTGTATCGTATGCCCTTAAAAATAATCATGGGCGGTACAGCACAACCCACAGCATTGACGCACATCGCGATGGTGACGTTCTCAGCGTGCTCCGGCGCAACAACATGAACTCTGGTGTTTCCCTTCTCAGCCAAAACTACATTTTGTTTGTGGACCGTGATGCGACACCCCTTCTCATCCATATTATATAATCGTTCTGGATGTGCAATAATGTCCAGCTCTTGATAGAGTTTCTTTACTTCTTCAAAATGGTGTTTCACGATGGGCTTATTCATTTTTTGTGCTCTAGCTGGGTTCATTATTTGGGGTTATCTTTTCGAAATTGATGGGTTTCGACTAAGAAACATTTTGAGCCATTTACGTCCAGCCATTCTTGTAGACAGATTGAACGAGTGCTTGATTTTAAACCTCTCACAAAATAAAAAGGCTTGCTTCCGGATAAATTTTGGGGTAAGTGGTATACCCAGTTTGGCAAAACGTTTAATTCGCTGAGCTAAGTCTTCTTCTAACTGTTTTGTGAGAACAGTAGACTTTCCAATAATCTTAGTAGTTTTACCGGTTAGTAAACGGTTTCTAAGGGTTCGTCTCGGAATATTGAATTTCAACGCTGCAGTATTCGTATTGAGTTGATTTGTTTGTACCGCTTCCATGGCACACTTTAAACTCTCTTCATCCCATGTACTTCCTCTTTTTCTAGGTTTTGGTCCTGGCATTCTTGAAACCTGGAATTATACCTACACTTAAATTTAACCATCTGTTCAATGACTAACAAATACTAATTACGAGATTTCCAGAAGAAAGCCGCAAAAAAGTGAAACTAGTGGGTAGCTATTACATCAGGCCCTATACAGAAGTGTGACTACAAGCAAAATCTATATTTAAATTAAAGCAGTAAAACAATGACAAATATTGATATTAAATTGTATTTTGTTCTTAACATGCTTATGTAAAGAACGAAAACTTAGTCATAATTTTATTTTTAATAAGTAAGTATAAGTACCTACTCATGAAGTTTTAAAATAAAATTATTTAAAGCATGATTATAAGTAATAATATTACGAACTTATACATTGTTTTACCTTTCCCCATACGTATTTACAACTAAAAACTAGGTATTAATATTTTCTTGATTCCTAGATGTTCCTAGTAAGGCCCTTGTGCCCTAGCAAGGCCAACTGTAAATTTTTTGATCGGCTTTACAAGGAACCATTGGCTTTCCTAGGAACACTACCGATATTTTAACTAAAATGGAAATAAAATAATTTTTTTTTTCTTTAGTACCATAGCAAATCCTTATATATCAATTCAGCGTAAAAAATTTAAAGAAAATAATAATGTATTTACTTGAAAACTTACGTTTTGTTGTGAGCGCGTATTATAATTTTAACGTCGACGATCGAAGTCAACAAAGCGAGGGACCGCACTGACAAAATAGCGGCGCCAGCGACTCGCCGCCGCGTCTGTGTTCTTGAGTTCGATGGGTGTTAGTGTGAGTAGAAGGAATTTGTCATCGCATGGCAATAACTACGACTTTTCAATAATCGGCCTTACAAAGAGCATGGCCTTCCATGGTCCACCCACCTTATATGTTGCATATGTATCTCATTATGCGAAGATCAATATATTACAGATACGCAAAGAGATATGAATCTTTCAAATCTAAGGATCCCTCATCTAGCCCAGTAGCTCAATTAATTCAGTGAAATATCGAGATATTGTGCGAGAGAATTGTGTGAATGAATCTGTAAGTAGTGTATATTACTGTGTGTACTGTAAGCTTCATTTTGTGTACGTCCCCTGTTCCATTGCAGCAAGCTACGGCAGCCTGTGCACGGGCATGTCGATGGGATGGACGTCCCCGGTGCTGCCCCAGCTCCGCGGGCCCAACTCCCCGCTGTCGCACGAGCCTACGCTGCAGGAGGAATCCTGGATCGGATCGCTGCTAGTACTCGGGGGCTTGTTCGGTAAGATTATGTTTGTTGAAGAGATGAGAGGCCCACATGATGGTAAGACACCGATTTAATAACACGTTTTTTAATTGCATTAATAAAAACAAGTTGACTTTCCTGACTTAAAGTGGCAACCACGGCCTGTATTCAGCAGTGGATAGACACTGGCTGATGGTGTGGTATTGTAATAGAAAGAACGTTACATTTTTTTTTCTTCTTTTTTTCAAACAGGGAAGGTGGGCCCTTGTTTGATTATTTATTTACAAATAAGAACATTTCATATTATATAAGAGGTTACGATGACATTACAAAACCTTATTAGGTTTGTCATAATGCCATTTCCTCGGAGTAGTACTACGTTCGTAGATATCAATCAATAGCTGTGTGGTGTGGGCCGGCTTTAGATCATCCCATCTCTTCCCGCGGGTGTCGTAAAAGGTGTTTAAGGGACAACAAAGCCACACACCCTGAGGAAGTACACCACCTCAAAAGAGTAGATATTTAGTCCAGGGTGATATTTTAAGGCCATACATCCCTCATGCACGAGCATGCAAGGGGTGGCCCGTATCCATGAGTAGACGATAAGGTTACCGTTGTTATTGAGATATAAATCTTGGTGAACAGAACGCGCCTAATAATTATAATAATGCATTCGTATCAACGAACGCATTATGGATTATACGAGTAAATAGTAGCCGCATATAAGTATAACATACGTGTGTAACATCCCACTGCAGCGCACAGACCTCGCCTTGCAATCACAAGGAATTTTCAGGCCATAATTCACCTCGTGGACCCAGTGTGGATTGGTGGATATAACCACATCAAACCACATTTTTTAAATTTTTGAGCACTGATTTACTCGCATTGTTTTCCTTCACAACCATGTTAGTGATGATTAGAAAATGAAAAAGTATTGCCTTATCATTATGAAATGCATTATGCATTATTTTGAAGGCGGAGAATGCATGCTGCAATCCAACAGCCACTGGACGCGCTCGACTAGCCACGTTCGTTAGCCACATTTCCCACATGTGTACTGCATTTCCAACTTTATTTTATTCCTTAATGTGCGTACGTGTTTCGGTAGTTAGTGAGATATGCTAGAGCCCATTCCCATCCCATCCTATCCCTCTCAATTTCTCCCAACCCTTTCTCAATTCCTAGATCTGCAAAGTCAGGCAGTGCATCCAAGGGTGTTCTCAACCGCGGACGTCCATGGGCTACAGTATCCACTTTCTACCAGGTGGACCAGGCGGCAGACGAGTGTAAGCTCGTCTTCCATAAAAAAAAGCGCTACTCTATCTCTTCCCGTGGGTGTGGTACTAAGGGATTACAAAGCCGTTACCACAAACGCCGGGAAACTACACCACCTCTAAAACAATGGACTCGTTTTAAGGCATTGCATCCCTCATACATAAGTGGCATGTGCACCAGTGGCTACCTACTGAAAGGGCTGGTTGCATTGCACTGCATTAATTGTTTGAGTACTATTATAACTAAATCGGAATTATAATTCGATTCCACATTTGACATTAGCTACTGTCATTTTGTAAAATAATGATACCACATATAATAGTGTAGTGATGAACACAAAAATCGATAAACAATCGCGATTTATGTTTATGTAATCATAATATTGGTGTGCCAATTAAAGACTAAATTATTGATTTTTATTTAAATAAATACATAATTATTCATAACAATTATTTATTAATTAGTAACCGCTGCTTTATTTGATAAAAAGTTAATATTTTTGTTTTTTTTTATATTAAAAACAAAACTTATAATAAAAGAGCCTAGATAGTTTTCTGTATTGGCAACCCGTGCGCGCTCGTGCAGCTATCGCCATTTTGTTTATCTTGTCATTCGGCTTCATTCTCCTAGTCTGACTGCACGAATATCTCGTTTCATTGCGAATCGATATTTTGTTATTTTGTTGGGTTTTTGTTAAAGTTTTGTTACGTTGTGTTTGTTGTTACGTTTATAGTTTTTTGTGAACTTTGAGTGAATCTATTTGTTTTGGTTTTCCATCAAAATGGATCCTCCGCCAAGTACATCACAAAAAGACGTGGATGTTTTCTTGTCTCCAAGAAAAAAACGTCCACGAAAAGCTTTCACTGTTACTGAAAAAGTAATGATCCGCAACGCATATAAGTACGTGAAAAATGAAACTTCTGCGCAATTGGAGGCCTTTGAAGTTGTGGAAGAAAATGAATGTATGAACAAAGTTGCTCACATATTGGGAATAACCTCACGCTCTGTTTGTAACGTTTTGAAGGAAGTAAATAAAGGTGCGCCGCCAACTCCCCCTAAAAAAACTGGACCAAAGCGAAGTTTCAAAGATAAAATTGATGAATTTACATTCTCCGCAATACGACGAATAGTTCATCAGTTCTTTTACCGAAATGAACCTCCAACCATTGCAAAGGTTAGTCAATCAGTCAGACAGTATTATTTTATACCTACATCTTTTATATATAAGTAATGATTCCAAACTATTATAAAATTTACTATTTCAGATTTTACAAGTGATGAACGATGATCCAGAAATGCCCAAGGTTTCCAAAGACACCCTCAGAAAAATTTTGAAGCATCTTAATTTTAAATTTGTTGCACGGTCACGCAAGAGCACACTTATTGATCGAAATGATATAATAACATGGCGCCAGCGTTACTTGCGATCTATATGTCAGTTTCGACGAGAAGGGAGACATATATATTATCAAGATGAAACTTGGGTTAACGCAGGTAAGGCTAACATTTTGAATTAATATACATTTACATTAAATTTAATAGTAATATTGAATGTTCATGTACTATATGTGATTTAAGGTCATACTGTAAAAAAAACTTGGGTGGACAAGCAAGTCACATCATCTCGGCAAGCGTTTTTGGAGGGACTGACCACTGGATTAAAAAACCCATCTGGAAAAGGCAAACGTCTCATAATTAGCCATATAGGTAGTGAAGAAGGCTTCCTGGAAGAGGGGCTCATGATTTTTGAAGCAAAGAAAAATTGTGAAGATTACCATGATGAGATGAATGCAGTTTGTTTTGAGGAGTGGTTCGCTGGAGTCTTACCAAAATTAAGACCAAACTCAATTGTGGTGATGGATAATGCACCTTACCACTCCCGAAAATTGGAAACGGCACCAAAAATGAGCTGGAAAAAAGCTGCCATTCAAGACTGGCTTTTAAATAAAAATATTCATTACGAACCAGATATGGTTAAAGCTACGCTTTTAGAACTGATTCCACATAACGAGTCTTTTAATAAGTACGCTGTAGACGAAATGGCAGCACAACATGGGATCACGGTTTTAAGACTGCCCCCTTACCATTGCGAGCTGAACCCTATCGAATTGATATGGGCTCAGGTAAAGGGGCATGTAGCTCAAAATAATAAAACCTTCAAATTGACAGACGTGAGAAATTTATTTGAGGAAGGCATTCAAAAAATTACGGCCACCGAATGGTCTAAATGCGTATCCCATGTTGTCAAAGAAGAGGAAAAAATGAGTAGGCTAGATATGTTAATTGACAATATCACAGACACATTTATAATAAATGTTACAGAAAGTGACAGCGATAGCGATAGCGATGACGGCGACGATTTATAAAATAAAATATTACCATAATACATCTATTTGTTTTATTTCTCATGTTCCTTCATGATCACATTTATTTATTTATTTCACACACAATTATTAAAGAAAACTCTCAGATCCGTAATAAAATTAATCGTCATAACTAAATTATCCGTTCACAAATATTTAATTTCCTGATATACTTAGTTTACGAGAATAAAATTATAAACGAGAAGAATCGATCCGGAAATATTCCATTTCCGTATCGAATAATTTCGCAACGTTACTATTTAGTACTTGTCATAACGTTGCAACACTGAAATTGTCAAATCTGGAATCGAATTAAAATTCCGACATAGATCTAGAATCAAATCTAAATTTCTTGATTTAAAAATTAGAACTGCTTGTATTTACTATTAAGTGTACCTATATAATTATTTGTGTAATTTTTGGTACCTAGCGTCTTAGAATTCATATGTAATTACTTAATAATTTCTCATTCATGTGTAGTACCTAGGTTGTAACTTGTATCCTTCACATCCTCATATACTTAGCTGTCAATCAAAATACCGTTCTTTAACGATCAATAGTCACAAATTGAAAAGTCAACAAACTATTTTTAAAGATTGACGATCCAGAAATTCTAGAATATCGGTTAATTAACTAATTTATAGTCACGAACGAAGCCCGTAAAGTGTAACTAACACGCATATCATTAGGAAGCAAATTGGAATTTGATAAAACTGATGCACGGCCTTCGATCGGAATTAGATCGCGGTAAAAAGCTAACACGACGTCAACATGCCAAACAACTTTTTTATCATAAACTTTTTGTATCAGCCTCTTGAGGGTACAAGATCAGTTTCGGACATGGACCTTACGTTTTTATGAATCGCTTGGAAAATTGTCAATTAAAATTATCCGAACCTGAATGAATAGGCGATAATAGCGACAGGTAATATGCGAACTTGGAGGAACTAAAAGACCTAATAAAATGTTCTACATAAAGATGACAATGTAATCAACCCATTTATAAGAGTAATTGTTTATAAGTTGCTAAGATACAACACGTACCGTAAATGTACTATATAGCTACGCACTTAATAGATAGGGAATGGAAAAGTACATATATCTAGTAATATCCTACACACATCGCTTCCAACTGCACAAAACTAATGCAATTTAGCCCATAGTTACTTTAAAGGTCATTAGGTGTTAATCTTTAATTCCAACATAATAATGGTGTAGATCATCACATATTCAGCATTACCTGTTCATTTAAATAAGAAGGATGGTAATTTCCTCCGCATAAGAGAAATTCAAAACGGATACCTACATTCCTCCCCAGATACCCCCCCCCCCCCCCCCCCCCCTCATAACAGTCGCGCTGTCTCAGTAGTAATCTGTTCTCAATTATCCATAATTATAATATGACTGACTCTTCATAGCTACGTAGATATGTAGAGTAGATATGTTCTAACATCCTTCTGCTTCTAAAATAACTGCTCTTTTTATAACTTTGCCCATTTTATTGATCTCTAAACGATAGTAATAAAGTAAATCTACAAGGTTTTATTGTACCATATTAACGTATAACGAGTCTCATGAAAGCATACTTTCATTAGTGCAAGACAAAGGACAATTTAATGGGTATATGACATGTCGCACGTCGCGTCTTAATGGTCGAGTTGTACAAATATGTAGGTTGAGAGAGACATTATGTGCTGTCCAAAATTCTGCTGCTTATTATCTATTTGGCACTAATCTTTGTTCATTCTTGATGTCAAAACTACTCAATTCCATTATACCATCTTAATGCAAAATAATGAGCTTAGCAATAGACTCAGTTCTCGGGTTAATCGTATTGTAACATTCCCCAGGTCCCCTCATAACAGTCCCGCTGTCCAAGCACATAGGTCGTCGGTGGCTCATCATGGGCTCCAACATCCCCCTGCTGCTGGGCTGGCTGCTCGCCGGCGTCGCCACTAATCTAGAGATGCTGTACGTGGCGCGACTCGCGTGGGGATGTGCGACGGGCATGCAGTTTGCTACTATACCCATTTATATTGGAGAGATTGCTGAGGTATGGACTAGGTACACATTAAAACTGAATGTACACTTAAGTAGATTCTGGATTGTAATTTTTCGAAGCGAACAGCAAAGTCGTACAGAATTGCTAATATTTGTTGTATTTCGTTTTGCTGATCTCTCGTTGTTAAGTTCTTATGTTCTCCTTGTGAAATTAAACATTTATAAACTATAAACAATAAATAAGGAATAACATTTTATTTTTGTGTTCGCATACCTACATCTCCTCCCGCCCAAAGGTTGCTTGGAAGAGAACCCTTTGGCGTAAGGCCTACCTTTTGTATAGGTAGGTACCTACCAGTTACTTAAAGTTGTGTGTCACTATCATGTATTTTCGGTGTGCAATAAAGTGTACTTACTTTAAATAAGTCTCATCATGAAGAATTCCCAATTAAAGGACAAAATCCGCGGCTCCTTAAGCGCGCTGTTCCTCCTGTTCATCAACGTGGGCTTCCTGCTCGCGTACGCGATCGGTCCGTTCTCCACGTACTGGGGGCTGACGGCCACAGGCGGGATACTGTCGCTCTTCTACGTGCCTTTCACTTGGCTCATACCGGAGACGCCCTTTTTCTTGGTATACAAAGGTAAGTTGAAATTCTCTTCGGAAATCCGATGTAGGTAATCATGATATTTGTTGAGGCTAAATGAAGGTGCATTATTGCATCTACTCGTGTCGTATGGGATCTCGTATAACATGGTTAAATAGCGGAAAATCGTTAGTATTGTTACTGCTTCTAATATTTGCCAGTGAATTAAAACAACCATTATGTTGTGGTAACACTTAAACGCGAGTGGACTCGCCAACCTGATTGGTCAGTGTGCAGTTTTAAGACCATATATCTGTCATGCACGGGTCAATGCGCACGAGGAAGCTGGTGTCCACCAGTGAATATTAAAGGTTAGCGTTACGACGAGTACCTACCTACCAACTGAGTATGCACTCATGGAGTTTTATCCGTTTTTTATAAAACGAAATTAAGTAGATATTAATGATTTTAAGTTGTTATTTGGTAATCAAAACAGACAGTTACCTAATTAGTTAGACCTGATAGTAAATTAGTACTGTCCGTAATTAATGCTTACTATAATATGAAAACTCCTCGATTATAAACATATAACAATATTTGTCATAGAGGCTGACACCAAACAAATCATTGAAACGGACAACAATAAGGAACCTCCCAAATATTTTTTCCCTTGAAATATTTACCAGGTCGTAGTGAAGAAGCGTCGACAGTACTACAACAACTACGCGGCGTGTCCAAAGAAGCCGTGCAACCTGAACTGGAGGGCCTGCAGGCGATGGTGGCGCGGGAGTTCAAGGAAGAGCCCAAGATAAAGGATCTGTGGGCCACCAGGGGAAACTTGAAGGCGCTCGGTGAGTTTGGAACCACAGATATAGAGGGATAGATAACGCAAGCGTCGTTGCGTGCCTGAAGTTGGCGCTAAGCTCCCACTTGTCGCGCTTACCTCACCATGCTTAGTTAAGCGATTGATTATAGCTCAGTTGCGCTATAATCAATTGTAAAGTGGTGAACCAGATTATGTGAGATGTTGGTTTACCTACTCATATCGTGACACGCTTGGTTTCCATACAATTTCAAGAACTTGTGTTGTGAAAAAAAAAGAAATTGCGAATATAAAAGTTAGATTCTTCATTCAATGTAACGTGTAGATATAGCAGTTATAGGTAGATACATTTGTTACCAGTTCATTTGAACTTGAACATGCAACATACTGTTCCATATCCAAATTTCAAACAGGTACCTAGGTAGGTACTGCTCGTACTGTATGTAATTTTTAAAATACCTACCACTTTTTTGAAACTTTTGTTTTCCTTAAAAGTCTATAAAATCTCATTGGAGAGCTTTTCGCTTTCACCTTATTCGGACTACGTAGATTCAGATGAGGATTTTTTGTTTAGTCTACGGTATTTTTTTTATAGAAAAAGGCGACAGAGGAGCATACAGTCCACCTGATGGTAAGTGGATACTGTCGTCCATAGACATCCGCGATACATGACAACATCAGTCCAGAATGACAAACGTTGGCACGCCCCCGAATGCGCTGCCTACCTTTGCAGATTAAGGAATGGATTGGGAGAAGGGGTTCGGAAAATGGGGAGAAATAGAATGGGATGGGAATGGGCTCTGGCATATCTCTCACTACCTAAACACGTACGCACATTGGGGAAATACGATAAAGTAGGAAATGCAGTACATTTCAAGGTAGTCTGATGTGAGAGAGGGGTAACATGGCCGGTCGAGTGCGCCTATCGGCTGTGGGAATGCAGCATGCACTCTCCTCCTACAGTTAATGTTCATAGATTATTCTTGCAGGCATCTGTGTATTCCTGGCGATGTTGCTACAATTGTCGGGTATTGACGTGCTACTGTTCTATATGGAAGAGCTGCTGGCTAAAGTCGGCACCCGTATATCGCCTTCCGATGGTACCATCATCATGGGAGTTGTGCAGGTAACTCACAATACATACAATGTCTTCCTTACAGGCAAGCCGGTCATACTACAGGGTATAAAATACAGCAGAGATTCATAACCTTCTACTCACACATTTGACACATTTATTTTCTCATCGTGGACTACTGTCGCTCGGGAATATCTCGAGGCGAGTAAGGCGATTTTCTCTGAAAAAACTAATCAATGTCCCGGGATAAAAAGGTATATGTCCTCTTTAGGATTTCGAGTTACTATTCTGCCAAATTTGATTAAGTTTAGTCATGAAAACAGAACTAACAAACAGGCGGACAAACACCCGTTCGAATTTAAAGTATCAATGTCAAAGAATATGGATTGTGTGGACGTCGATGTGTTGGTGTAGCAAAATTTATAGATATAATAAAATAGTAAAAGGGTTATGTCTATACGTAAATAAAAAAATAAGCTGTCTTTTAGTAGCTTTAAAACATAATCAGTGATTTTTAGAATGTGTGAATGTGTTTGTAAGGTGGTGACGAGCTGCATCACGCCGCTGGTGGTGGACCGGCTCGGCAGGAAGCTGCTCATGTGGACCACCTCGCTCGGACTCACCATATTCCTTGTGAGTCTATTATTTTATTTATACAAACACATATATTGTCTTTGGTACAAACGTCAAAATAAATAAAAGTTCACATGCAATAAACAGACTTTGTTCCCAGACTAGACACAACCAACTGAGCTGCGGAAGCTAAGAGAGTCGACAGTGAAATTTTGTTACACATTCACGTCGAATTTGTGCGTGTGTTGTACGTAGTGATTAAGGCTAACTGGTCTTGACGAGGACGTCCCCTCACTACACCGTGAACATACACCGGCCTTCAGCCAACACTCTTACCAGATATCGGCACATGCCTGGGTGCTTCTCATCGACTCGCAATCCCGCGAAACCCTCCCAAAGCGATGCCCTAAGCAGTTCCGTTGGTTCCGACGGTCTACCGGCGGGGGAGCCCTTAAGCTCATTGCTACACACACTTTTTGCTCCTGGCTGAGCGCCTTTTGCAGTCACCCTAAACCATACATGTCCAGTGACTCTTGAAGGGTCATTAAGACCACAAGAATTTAGCCATTCCGAAAAAAAAAACAAAAAAGTCAGCTGGTTGTAAACTTATCTAGTTTGCCGTGCGTACAAGATAACATCCACACTTCCTTATGTCGTAGGTTTACTGAAACACAAACTACCTACCTAAACTCCATAGTACCGATATAAGGAAGGGCTGGCTCAATTTAATTTAATTAATACTATATTACTTAATTTAATTAATTAAGTTTGTATTAGATTTGTTTTTTCATTCTTATAACAGTTAAGGTTATTTATCCAATGTTGATTAAAATAGACAATAAATTGCAGATGTGGTTTAATAAAAAGATGATAAACGAACAGACAGTCCACCTGATGGTAAGCGGTCACTGTTAGTGCTACTGAACCTTAACCATTTTAGACTCGAGCTTCTAACTACAAGGGTTTAAGACCATCAAACATACAAAATTGGACTATCACTAGCCTTAACGCTAGTCTTATTAGCGCTCACTCAGCGCTTGAACATCGAGCTTCGCTGCCCGCTACTGCGGGTAGATCACTGGAATGGCTACCCCGTTGGGTTGCCGTTGGTCAATCTTGATTTTTCACGCCGCCCACGCGATCAAGCCCACCGGGTAGATTCCGCTTGTGGAAAGCCCAGTGAGCGACCCGCCACGGGCGGAGACTTGGGTGTGAAATCCGATGTTGAGCTATGAAGTCCCAAGTGAAGTCGCCACCTATTCGGGTGCGACCAGGTCGCCCTGTCATCTGGTGAGGGCGCTGCAGTGGCGCCAGTCCTTAACGCTAGTTGATTAGCGCTCACTCGGCGCTTGAACATCAAGCGCTCAATGTTCGTTTGTACAACACTACTGCTCGTCTGTCACTTTCTGTCATTATACAATGTTTCTCCCCCTTAGACCCTGATCGGCGTGTACGCGCTAATGGACTCCTACTACAAGTACAACTTGGCGTCGGTCGCGTTCATACCGCTGCTCTGTCTCATCGTGTACATGATACTGTTCACTCTCGGTCAGTTATTCTTTGTTTAATTTCATAGGTAACTAGAGTAAGACGATCGATACACAAATATACAGGTTCGATAAATAAAGAAAAAAAAAAAAATACTTCGTATAGATATAAGTAGGAGTTCCGGAAGCCCGGAGCCCCCGTGGACATGATGACATTTTGGTGCTTTAAATTATTTACTGCAGTTATAAAAAATATTTTTTATTGATCTTGATTTGCTGCACCTTTACTATTCTGGTGCTCTATTAATTATCTCTTTAATTAATAGTAGGCTGTATTCGTTATTAATTTGGTATTGCAGGCGTGGGCCCGGTGCCGTGGATCCTGGTGGCGGAGATGTTTCCGGTGAAGACCAAGTGCCTCGCCAGCGGCATCGCCTCCTTCATGTGCTGGCTCGCGGGCTTCGTATGGACTAGGTGACAATATATATAATTTGATACCATTATTTACTCTCACATCTTTCGCAATTCATTCATCTAACGGATTTGTGGATGTGTGTAATAATAATAACGCCAAACTCAATGACTCGCACAAGGATACCGTGTCGTGGGTCCAGAGATACACACAAACACAAAAACACATCCGGACCAGAACAAACATTTGTCTCGAACAAATTCTTTTGTTTAATATTTCACCGGTAACTCTATAACGACCGACGGGTTTAAACAAATGAATGTCCGACCTGGAAACTAACCCGGGCACAGCGGGCAGGCTCACTACCGAGTGTGCCAATCGGTCGTACATGTCCATCATTGTTGACTGATTTTGGCTTGTACTGCAGATCTCTATGAACGATAGAACTAGAGATGGATCTTGGCTCGAGTCGTTATTTCCCAATTATTTACGCACATGCAATGCGACCAGCCCTTTTAGTATCCACTGCTGGACACGAGCCTCCTCGTGCATTGTCTCGTGCATGACGGATGTATAGCCTTGAAACGCTAAACTGGTGGCGAGCAGCAGGTTGGCGAGTCCACTGTTTTAGAGGCGGTGTAGCTCCTCGGGGTTTGCGGTAGCCGCTTTGTTATCCCTTAACTGCATTTTACGACACGCACAGAAATAGCTATAGCTTTTGTATCCTACTATTAATGTGTATAGATTCTTCCGCGACGTGGCGGCCTCGCACGGCATCTACACGGCGTTCTGGATACTCGCCGTTTGCTGTGGAATTGGATTTATATTCTCTGCTACTCTTTTACCCGAGACTAAAGGGAAAACCTTCGATGAAATACAGGACATGCTCAATAATAGGTCAGTACCTGTAACGTTATCTGAGTTAATGGACCTCAATGTCGTTAATAGACTCTATACTTTATTGTAAGCAGCACAAAACAGAAGACCAACAAAACGAAACAATACACAATAAATTATTTGACAAAAATACTTAAATATGTACTGAAATCGTGACCAGATAACAATTATTTCACCAATGATACATTAAAAAAGATGTAATCGTACATAATCGTATATAAATAAAATCATCTAGAACAAGACAGATAAATTTCCACAAACTTATTGATTCGTTAAGTTTTCTAACATAAAATTTCATTACTTAGAGAAAGTTCAAATATAAACTAAAATCAGATGTTAGACTATTTAAACAACGAAATTTTAAGTTATTAAATCTTAAAGTTAAGAAACATATCGACAATGAGATCCCTTTGCTCAGAAAACGTCTTAAAATCTTCTGTATTAATCCTATACATACAGCGTTAAATGAAAAATAAGTGTACCCTCATAACAGTGAATTTCTATCATTTAAACTAACAACTATAGATTTAACCGGGCGGCCCACTGTGCACTTTACGTACGAAAATATGCCAAAAGCGGCGGGCCCCTGCGCAGGGGTTTATTTCAGTGAGTTGCCGCGAGCTCTTAGTAACGCGCGCGCAAATAAGTAGTTAAAAACTACCGTCATATTGCATAAATAGGTAATAATACTTTTTATTTAATTTTATTTTAGAACAAACTTAAAATTGCGTTTTAAAACGAATAAAATTACTATAATTAATTATATTACAATTATTGGTTAACAACCTTTCACGATTCACTTGGGAGATTGCATTTTATTTTATAGAT
This sequence comes from Sesia apiformis, assembly GCA_914767545.1. Lineage (NCBI taxonomy): Eukaryota > Metazoa > Arthropoda > Insecta > Lepidoptera > Sesiidae > Sesia > Sesia apiformis. Next base: position 4,987,411 of record OU611970.1, on the reverse strand, counting down.
TTTTCTGAATCGTTCTTGGGGAGTGCCTTTTGTACTTGTAACTAAGTATTATTTGTTCTGTGGTTCTACGACTTTTTTCTGAACTTGGATATTTTTTTCCAAAAGTAATAGTTTTTCGTACCGCTTCTCTCGTATTCTTAGTCTTTGTCTAACACACCGTCCGCTTGCAGTGTCTCTTTATCAAAAGTTTGCCAACGTTGCATATTTTCTCACTTCAAAGAGTAGATTAATTTTTTTGCTACTTTTGGGTAATAGGAAAATGTTTTAATTTTTGTGTGAAGAAAGTATTGAATTTTAAAAAGTCGTAGAGTAAAAGTTGTTAATTTTTTCGAGACAAATTTAGTGTTAAGAGGGTGCGGATTTTTTTATTTAACCCTGCATTCATTTTAGGAATAATTGAGAACAGGATGTACGCCGCATCTCATTATATTTCCTATTCCCTATGCTTTTCAATTCTTGTGATGGTGTACCACCAGGTGATCTGTCTGTCTGTCAACTGCTTCCTATAAAAAACAGTTCATATATTTTAACAGATGTGAAGTTATTTATGAGAAAGTAAAGTTTTTTACCCGAGTGTTACCCAATGTAGCGACCGTGTAAATCCCTAGACCTGGATCCTGTGGGAATTCAAAACCCGGCAGCGCGAGCTTACTATGTCTGGGAGCGACTTCTTGGTAGAGGATAAATAAGGAACACTCACTTCGTTAACAGCGAAGTTCTCAGAGTATTCCGCCGTCTCCCCAGCATCCAGAGGCTGACACCAGAACTCTTGGAGTGGCACCCCACTACTCAAACGCCTGGCTGTATATATGCTGCCGGGCCACTGAATAGTAGTGCCGGAATCCAACGTCTACGGAGGCCGCGATATCTCTTAAATTATAATAGCTTTGTTCGCGGTAAGGATTCAGAACTAATTCGGAACTAGTACTGAACTAATTTGGAATCGTAGTAGAGCGCATGCGCGGTTATAAACCGATTCGTGATTTTTATTTCCGCGAACGATTTCGGAACCAAACTGCGTACGATCTACTGTCATCGGCAGTGTTACCAACTCTCAAAAATATTTATCCCTAAAGCTTAAGTCAAAAACCCCCAAAATCGCCCCAATTACTTAGAAATCCCCCTAAAAAAATATATAATAAAAGAAAAAATATAAATTACAAAAATGCAATGAAATTTCTTTACCTTTTAAATCTGGATCTGTTTCCCAAATCTACAATTCCCATCATTAACAAATTGCTTGTCGGCACAGCAGTACAACAACAAAATCGAATTAAACAAGTAAACAATAATCAACATACATATGTATTTCCAGTAAGCATAGGCACAATAACCACCAGTCACCACAGAGTAGTTGTAATATATTTGTACTAGATGTCGTTAAGTCGCTAGGTCAACAAATAAATATGATTAGCTATTATAGTTTGGATTGTCCCAGGGCCTATACTTTCACATAATATATGAAAAATATATATTCAAAAAAATATATGAAGAGTCAAAAAATCCCTAAAAATACCCCTAAAAATATAAAACCCCTAAAAAAACCCATCCCACTTATTAAGTGGACCCACCAAAACACATTACTCTTATTAGAGTATTATATAAACTTATTTATATAAACAACAAACAAAACTAACCATATTTTATTTAACCCTTAATAAATTAATAAAATTTATATTTTATTTAACTATTTACCCAGTTTATTAGTTTCTAACCAACTGAATATAGCAGCAGCATGTATGTCAAATGTCGTTAGGTAAAAACTGCGCATGTCTGGAACTACGATTCTTGCCAAAGTTATAGAACTGATAGAACTAATTCTGAACCGATCCTGAATCGAGTTGGACGGTTCCGCGAACACAGAACTGTAACTAGAAATTCTGAACTGTGTGTTCCGCGAACGGCATTATTTGAACTGCGCATGCGTATAGTTCCGAATCAGTTCTGAATCCTTACCGCGAACGAAGCTAATATTTTGTTGGACTTAGACACGCGGGCGAAGCGATGTTTCGTGACAGGAGATTTTCTTTGTATTTTTTTCTATATTTTGGCGATGCCTACATGGCCAGCACGAGATTGTTATGTGAGCGTTCCGTTATCTATTTGCTAACAAGAAATCACCCCGTACAGTCTCTTCCGGATCAAACACAATTTCTTTTTTAGTGAAGTAATGGATCGTAATGAAATTTTGAATGAGAGAATATTAGGTCAAGGAGTAAAACATAGCTGTTGAACTATGTCTTCATCATGGCTATTTTATAAATTAAAGCAAGTACTCAATTACCCCTGTTCTTAATTACCCCGGTTTCCAATTACCATGATTGACCGAAAAAAATTTCGGTGACATCATATATGACGCCAATTTGAACAAATTGTATACAAGTAATCATTTAAAGCAATTTTATTAAATTTATTTACATTTTACTCACAAAGAATTCTTTAATAGCTTGACGTCCAAATATCTTATTAAAAACTTGTTTCAAAATAATAAAAAAACTCATACTCAAATGATTTCAAATTGAACTTTTAAGATTTATCAAAACTGTTTAAAGTCATATAAATTGACATAAAATGTTAGGTATTTTTGGTGCTTTGTGTTTTAGCAATTATAAATAAAAAATTTAGCAAAAACTTTTTTCACTAAAAATGTTTTAATAATTCAATTGGGTAAAAAGGTCCGTTACACCAGTATACATTGATTTTTTTAAGGTACTCCTCATAATTTTTTTTATTTTATTGTTAATTCTTTTGTTTATATTTCAGGAGCAACGAGAACAAGCCAGTGGACGTATAATACAAATAGTCATATATTTTAGAATACACAACATGGTTGTAGACCAAATCTGTTACTTAAATAAACTGTAAATAAATCGATACAATAATACTTTATTTCTATTTTCTTACACAATAATATAATAAAAATGGAAAAAGGGTAATTATCTGTGTAATTGTAGCGGGCAGATTCTGAGGCCTAAAACATCCTTGCCTATTTCTGCTACACCACATATTGGGCATAGTTTTCCTTTATGTTCTGGCATGAAACTAGCAGCACATAACGAGCATTTTTCCTCTTGTTTTCCTCTGTATATTGGTTTGTAGGAGATGCCACAGATGTTAAACGGATTATGCTCATCATAGAGTAATTGGTGTTCATCTGTGGGTGTTTTCTCGCAGGCTTGAAGGATTTTCCTTGCCTGTTGTGCGACTTCAGGCCTAGGGCCGAGTTCTAGGAGTCGTCTGGCGAAAGACGCGGCATTTCTAAAGTTTTTCAGTTTGTAGAACATGTTAAGGGCCGTTCGTAGGGTCAGTATTTGGTGAACGGGCTGTAATTTACAGTGGGTGAAGTAGGCAGCCATTTCGCATGTACGTTTTTGCTCTTCTAATGTGCTTTTCGGCATCGCTGTGGGTTGGAAATAGAATGTGTTAGAATGAATATTTAGTTTGAGTAACTATATTTATGGTAGAATAAGCAGCAACTGAAGTTTGTATAGGTGACGGATACTTTAATGTATCACTTGCAACTGCAATGGCAACACAAGTGCTTCGTGTTCTATATATCAACACATTTAGGACCGTCAATTAACAGAATAATATTAATTGCCTAAGAATTTTAAGAAAATGTTGTCTAAGAATGAATTAATTTAAATTTAGCAACTTAATATTAATTGTTTAACAAGTTTATTCTTTAGACTCAATTAACATATCATTATTTTTACTGTCATAGCAACAATATCGAAATTATCTATTCTAGACAGATACCTAGACGCAGTTAATCAATCACCAAATACGTAACTATGTATTCAGTCATTGAGTAAGATGGATGTCATTGTTCCCACGGGCACGGAACAGTGGATAAGACTGGTGCGAAGTAAGGAAGGATCGAGTCAGTATGAGGCTCACATCTAACAGTAAGATAGAACTGTTTTTTTGCAATAATTATAACAATCAAAAATCTGCGAGCTTTACCCTATAAAAGATAGGCTCCACACCATACTCGGTCAAACGCTCATTCACCCACTATCTTCGACATTTTCAAATCGTCAATTATGTTACATTTCCTGATATATAATTTCTATTCGAGAACCAATTTCCATTCAAGATTTACAATTGAAGATTGCGAACTTGTATCAGTTCAGAGATTGTTATAGATACCTCATGGGATGATCGGTTAATTGGTCCGGAAACTAAATATATTATCTCTGGACTTGACAAAATAATCAGTGTCTGGACCGATACTCCATCGGTTAATCGATTCAGAGGCTGATAATCAGCCCCAGCAGGTAGTTGCCGCAAATAGCCTTGACTGGTACATTGAAGATTTTTAAACAAGGATTGTGGACGGACTCATACCGATCCGTATCAACCTCTAGAGCCGTCTTTCTCAAAGTGGGCGGTAACGCCCCCTTGTGGGCACTGGAGACTTTCAGGGGGGCAGTAGAAGGCTCAGAGAAAATTAGGGGGCGTTAAGGCAATGTAGAGGGGCGAAGGCAGACAAATTCTATCTATAAAAATCAGACTTTAAATCGCCCTGCCACGGAAACCGTAGTCCTCAGTATTTAAAACTAAAATTAAATACAGTCGAATCTTTTTACCCATAAAAAACCTTGTTATAAGAAACAGCATCTAGCTAAAGTAAATAATAATAGTTTGTTTAACTTCCTTTAATAAACATTTTTATAACAAAACTCGAATATCCATTCGCCACTCTGTATAAGGGAATTATTTGATCTCAGAAATAGGATATGGGCCACATTCTATCTATCCTATCCATATAATAATTAAAGATACGCAACAGATGGTAATGTAAAAAAGGAAGTTAAAAAATATGGGCGGGCACTAGATTTTTTTTTATCTCAGTGGACGGTGGTCGAAATATGAGAACCTGTGCTCTAAAGTCTAGAGCAGGGATGCTCAAACGGTCGATCGCGATCGGCCGACTTACCTTGACTAAAAAAATGCATATTGTGCGGAAAACTAATATCTATGCCACGATACACCCTACCTAGACGACAATCCTGCATCACACATACTTGCAGCCTCTCAGAGTCGATCGATAGTAGTCTAACAATATTGAGGTAGATCGCCAGCAGTTCAAGTTTGAGCACCCCTGGTCTAGACCAATACCTCAACTGTTATTGGTTAAAAAATTTATATCAGTGATTAGAGCCTGACTTGTATAGCCAAAAATGTGTATCTTTTCTGACGATATTCACCTGTAGCCCCAGCAGATAGTCGTGGCAGATAACCTTTATTGTTATATGGATTCTATTTGAGGATTTGTTGCCATTCGGTGTTTTCAAACGAGGACTGCAGACCCTCAGTGGAATAAAGCCGTAAGCCGTAAACGAATACTTTTCAGGAGAACAAAAAAAATGTAAAATTTTGGATAATTTTATTATTTTCCTTAAGAGTTTTAATAATAATAATGTTTGCAAACCTGGTACAGGATAGGATATAGATGTTGTTATAAGTATAAATATAATTTCTCAAGCTTTGCCAGGCTGGCATGCAAAATTAACATTAAAATATCAAAAAGCATAAAAGGATTATAAAATTACATTGCAAAATTCAAATTTATATATAATTAATTTAAAATAATATTAACATGCGAAGTGTAGCACCATTTTATATCTTATTGAATAACAAATAAATAAATTACCAATTGTCCCAATTATAGTATTTTTATAGGTTTTATATATATATCGTTTAAATAATAAATCCTAATCATTATTACTTTCTGTAAAATAATATTTTTTACACTTATTATATTTTACGAACATCTTTATAAAAAAAAAACATTTTTTACAAAATGACAAACGAATTTTTTGACATTTTATCAAATTTGACGATTGAATTATGAAAAAATTAGGTATATGTAGTTTAAAGTGTTATTTTAAATAATGGAAAAGTCTAAATTTCCACATAAGACGACTTACGGCTTCGTTACACTGTGGGTGCGATATCGATCCGTATCAATCTCTAAGGTTCCCAAACTTTTTTCAGTCGCAGACTCCTTTCCCAAAAACTATTAAAACCGCTGACTTTAAAAAAAGTAATTTACTTTACTTACTTAAACTGGCATGCAACATGTACGGATATACAAGGGTTTTTGATGCCCGCACAAATCGTTCGAGGTTGTTACGTTGGATGTGACAATGCACAGACATGTTTGTGCTATGTAGCTATGTGCTACTCTTTTTGCGATGTAGGTACATAGAGATAAAAAATCTTTATCTTCTTAATTAGGTACCTATTAAAATCATAGATATTTTGAACTAACAAACGAATAGCAGTGGTAAGGGGCCTCTATTTTTAGCTGTCATTGACCCCCAATTTTTTTTATTGAAACTATGGACGCCTAGGAAGTAGGATATCGACCCCCTGGGAATCCTTTGGGAATCACTGGTCTAGACCGATATCTCATCCATCGGCTATCAGCTGAAAGACAAATATAACAACCTGTACAGCTAAAAATGCTTACCTTTTCTAGCAGTTTCCATCTGCAGCCCTAGCAAGTAGTCCCGGCAGATTGTCAGCAGTTGCTGAGCTTCGTTCAACTCCTGCTTATTGTCCAGGTGTAAGAGCGGCACACGTTGGGCTACCACCTGGAGTTTCTCTACCGCCTCAGTGAATTTTCCGGCTGTTGTCAGCTGGTAGCATTGTTGCAGCTGAGACACTAGGTCGTTCAGTTTTACAGCTGTTGGGAGAATTTTTCATTGTGAGTTATGTTATGAAGTATAACTGAATGAGTTATGAAGTAAGTATGAAGTGAGTAAAAGAACAATCGTTGAGGCTACCCTTTATTCTTAATTTTACTGTGTTATACTGTTATCATTGAATTATATATTATGTTGTTATCGATATTTGTTTAATACTGTCAAATTAACAATAAAGGAAAGTAAAGGATCACAAGGAGAGTTTCTCGTACGGTTCGGGCGAGAATATTGTATACGATTCTCGTATGCGACCAAACTGCATACTATTCTCGCCTATAAACTGTTCACATGATGATAAAAACTCGATAATAACAGAGATAACAGCGATCAGATTATGATAAGTTGTTTATACTAGCTTTTGACCGATGTTCGAGAAACTTTCCTGGTGTAAATGAGCCATAATTCAGCAATTAGGCTCAAACGAAATTTTATCTGCTAATGTTGTTAGAGGCCTTCCCATACCACCCCATTCTCATTATCCCAACCCCTTTCTCCACATCCATTCTTATATCTCCAAAGTTAGGCAGTGCATACGGGAACGTGCCAACATTTATCATTCTGTAGTGATGTTGGCATGCTCCGCGCATGTCCATATGTGACAGTATCCATTTACCACCAGGTGGACTGTCTGCTCGTTTGCCGCATTCATTCTATAAAAAAAGTGTTATTGCATCAGGTTTTTTATGAATAATAATTGTCATTAAAAGACGGCTGACCAGTAGACGATCTGTATAACATTAATTGCGAAACATATCAATCTCAATTGTTCTGCACAGTAAGCAGTTAACACCAATCTTAGAAAGGTTCCGATATTACTTTAAATGTTTGCAAATGTTTACAATTATAAACTCCCGTACAACTAGCGTTATGATCTAACAGCCGGTCGACATAAAGGGGGTTCGAAACAATATAGCGATAGCTCACACACCGCCTTATTTCGGAGACTCTTTCCCATCGGTTGCAGAAACGCTTTTTCTGAAGTGGACATCTTCCACAAGAGCCAGTCTAAAGGTTGAAACAGAGCGAAAGATTGGAGACTGAATTATTATATTAAAATATTGTGAAGGTCTCAAAGAGACTAGTCTCATAAGTTATTTTTATTATTACTAAACATAACTCACTGATAACAGGTAGCAGGTCCTTATCACTGGCCTCCTTCCAGTTCCTATGCAGATGTGCGATAAGTGGTGGTACCGCCGGTAAAGCGCCGAAGGAAAGTCTCGCCGCCGCGAACATTCCTAGGAACGTTTCCAGGTACGGCTCGAAGTTCACAATGCCCACTTGTTCGTTCAACAACCTGAGGGATATATTATCTTTAAAAAAAAAAACATTTATGATTAAAGCGAGTTTATTTAGGGAAATAATTAAATAAGCAGCAGAAATTCGAAAAGGCAACAGGAAATTTAAAGGCGGGTTAGGTTTAAGGTCCTCTGATGACAGCAAATATATAGGAGTCCCGTGAAGCAGGACCCCGTCAATTTTGTAATGACATTTTTAGTTATTTATAAATATTTATTTCAATTATTCAATAATAATTTGTTTTATTGATCACGACTATTATCCATTTAGTATTTTTTGCTCCTCGTTTAAATATAAGCCATTTATTTGCAGTCTTGCCTTATTCCGTATGATGGACTTTTAGTTAAATTGTACATTTTGAATACAGTGTATAAGTCAGGGGTGGCCAACATGTTTAGAATTCTTCTGCTTTTAAAAAAAACTGACCTCTTGGGATAGACTTGTGCTTTAATGGGATGAATAAAACAACAATTGAATAATAGCTTTTGATACTATTTATTAATAGGTAAAATTAATATCAATAGGTAACAAAAAATAATGCCAAGTTCGTGCTTTCATTTCTTATGTCAAATTAACAAAATCAGAAGTAGAATTTGATAAAGTCAAGCTTAACGAAAATCTTGATATCGGTCAAAAATTTTAATATCCTTTCGAGATCGATCGCTCTGTCTTTGGCGATCGACCGGTCGGTCGCGATCGACTCGTTGGCCACCCCCGGTATAAGTGTTGAACGGTGTAGTAAGAAACATAAGCATTGCATCTCCCTCTCTCTCTCCTTTTAACAAAACGACTGAACATGTAAGTCTAATAAAATCGCTCAAATAAATAATATTCCTTTCGAACCATCCAACAATAAGTTGCATTTACGGTCTCCATCCAACAATAAGTTCACGATGCCCACTTACTAGTTCAACAACCTGCGGGTATATTGTCTTTTAAAAGAAATTTCGACTAAAAGCGTTCGACTCGTCGCGTTCTCTCATAGAAGAGTACGTTATAGTGCGTGTTCTATCTTTTTATCCCTATGATTACAAAGATGACTCCTGTAATGAGCAGACAGCTCTGCTGACTTTCTGAAAAATTGGTATCAAAACAATGTATATGTAACAATTAGTGACCTGAAAGCGATCTCGAATTGTCCAGTGGCGACGTAGTCGTGTGCTGTTCTCAGTTTACTGGAGAGAACGACTGCACTGCCGCGTGTGGGCGCAACGAAATACGCCGCGCTCTCCTCGCCGCCATCTATGTCCGCTGTTTACAAACAATATTGAAATATTTTTATGTTATAGAAAACGCTGATGACATGCTCTAGAAGTGAAGCTAGTTTCTCTACTGGTCATTATTTATTACTGGTACTAGTCCGCCTGTTTGACACTTTCCATAAAATAAAATTGATTATGATTAAGTAATAAATCTTTAGACATATTATGTAATTTATATTTTTATGATAAATTCATTTATCGATGTTACATTTAAATTTTTCAACTTATAAAAATTATAACAAAATGTAGAACCGTTAATTTTTTCATTTAAATATTAGCATTTTTAGCAAATAAATAATTTATAAATATGTATTAAAAATAATCAGTCAGTGATGGTTATTTAATGGCAGCAAGTAAAATCTTAAATAATAAGGACGGATAAACTATTTTTTTGTTTCCTATAAAAAAGCAGAGGCATTGAAGTAGTGTTTTATTTCATACCAGAAACAGGAGCCAGCTCCTCGGGCAGGTCCAGGTCCTCATCCCCGACATCCCATCCACCATCATCACAGGCGTCTTCCATTACATCCTCACCACCTGCCTCCTGTCAAAAAGAACATACCGTTTTATAGTCTGATTCATCGTTACTTGGCGTACTTATGATTAGGTAGATACACCTTCTTTTAGTTTTTCGGAGACCAGGGATTCTCTTGATACACAATACGACCAAAATATAAAAAATATATCTTTTTCATTTTCATAGATAAGTGTTTTTTTTGCCAGTTTAGAATGTACTCTCTACACTCTACACACCCAGCAACACATATTTGGTGAATTTTTGCACTCGTGACGGCCACTTCCTTGGGTGTTCATTTTGAAATCTTATTGTCCTCATATACATCCTCATCGTCACCCCAAGTTCCCCCTCCTTCTAGTGGTTCGTCCAAAATCTTACCTTATTGTCCTCATGTACATCTTCGTCGTCTCCCCAAGCTCCCCCCACCTCTAGTGGTTCGTCCCCAATTGCAGCTGCGGTAACAGTCCCCACTTGAGCTTCAGCCCCGGCGCGAGCCGCGCCCGCTACTTCGAAGAAACTCCTGCGATAAACAAAACATTGATTTTGTTTAAGTTTTGCCTTCAAAATCAATAAAAAATCACCTTATTTCTTAAAAAATATTCACGCGTCGTTGCACTTGTTCCAGCTAGCTTCCTTCCTTCCTTCCTGGTAGGGATGAATACATTTTTTTACACTCGTCCCTACCGGACAGTTGGGACAAGCGTAATTGAATAAATTATTTATTTTCCTTTCACTCTTAGGAAAGAGTGAAAGTGAAAGAGTAGTAGGAACCATGACATTTTTACTAAGAGTACAGTAGGAAACGAAAATTCAGTATGGCAAAGGTACAAAAGTACAAGGACTGGGTTTTATCCTCCCTACCGGGAGGGACAGTTGGTTGAGGCAAGTGCTATGAATGACCCGATATGACAAACCTGACAAATTATATACCGACATATTATTATCCTACTTACTTGGAGACGGCAAGTAGTGGCCAGTTGGGTTGAGCCTTGAGGACCGGTAGCGGCGGTCTCAGGAACTCAGCATCGGGATTATGGGGTGGGATGGGTAGTCCGGCGGCTTCTAATGTTGCCTTTAGCTGTTCCGCTTCTTCCAACTGCTTGTGGTTTATGGCAGTCAAGTAAGCTAGGGAGGGCTACAGTAAAAAGAAAAGTAATTTAATGAGCAGCAAATCTATGGCAGCAAATTTAAAGGTGGGTCAGATTTATGTTTTCTGGTGATGATAACGGAATAGGAGTCCCATGGGACTTTGTAGACTAGATGATGACGTTCTTATTTAATATACTATATATATATATATATATATATATATATATAGAGAAGAGGGCGGACGAGCAAGCGGTCTCACGTGATGGTAAGTGTTACCATCACGGCGGCCCATGGACACCTGCAACACCAGGGGGTATGCGGGCGCGCCGCCAACCTTGCAAAATCCTATTCACAGCTTTCTTGAAGAACCCCATGTCGTAGTTTAATGGGAAGACCTCTTGAGGCAGTTCGTTCCACAGCCTACGGGTTCGCGATATAAAATAATTTTTGGACCGAACAGTGCGCGACACCCCCGTATCTAGGAAATGCGGATGGACCGCATTTCTGTGACGGGAGGTGCGGTTGTAGAAACCCGAGGTGGGAATTACGAGGCGTATTCGAAAAATAAGGGCCGTTTCGTCATAAAAAAAATTATAATCATATGAAATAGGTTTTATTATCACATTTAGTTTACTACAAATCTACTTCACTTTTCCACATAATCGCCGTTCACTTCCAAGCATTTTTCGTACCGCTGCACCAGCTTCCTTAACCCCTCTGCATAGAAGCTCACCGCCTGCGAGTTGAACCAGTTTTCAACGGCGTTCTTAATTTCCTTGTCGTTTTCAAAGCGTTGTCCACCGAGCCATATTTTGAAATGTAAGAAAAGGAAGTAGTCACTGGGTGCAAGGTCGGGACTGTACGGTGGGTGGTTAAAAACTTCCCAGTTTTTGGTTTTTGGTCCACCAGAGAAACAATTTCATCGGTTTGCATACTGGGCCTACCACTCCGCTCTTCGTCATGAACATTTGTTCGTCCAGTTTTGAAATCACGACACCATTGTCTAACCTTTCCTTCATTCATTACAGTAGGTCCATAAACTAGGCATAACTCTCGATGAATTTCAGCAGCTGAAGATCCTTTTGCACACAAAAATCTTATTACAGCGCGAAATTCACAGCTGGCGGGAGTAACGATTATCGCGGACATTGTCTACTGTACGCACAGATAGGCAAATGACTACTGAATCAAAACTACACCTGAAATAGCTGCACGAGTAGTGCACATACAGATATGCACAAGTTTAAACGTGTTACGACTTGTCGATTTTGAAATATAAGCGAACGGCCCTTACTTTTCGAATACGCCTCGTATATTCAACAATTCTTCAAAGCATTCCCCATTGTACAGGCGGTAGAACACACAGAGAGATGCAACGTCTCTCCGAACGCTGAGGGGTTCTAAACTGCCCGTGAGAATGGGATCGTTAACAATACGAACAGCACGTCGTTGGATGGAGTCAAATGGGTCCAATTGGTATTTCGGTGCGCCGGCCCAGAGATGTGAGCAATACTGCATATGGGGCCTCACCTGAGCTTTGTAAAGCATTAGGAGTTACCCAGGGGTGAAGTACCGCTTCGCTCTGTTCAGCACACCGAGCTTTTTGGAGGCCATTTTGGCCTTACTTTCCAAATGACCCCTAAATTCGACTTTGCTGGAAATGTCGACACCAAGGATCCCAATACTCTCTGAGATCTTAAGAGGTATGCTCTGAAAGCGAGGTGCTACGACAAAAGGGTTTTTTTAGCGGTGAATGCACAGACTTGCGTCTTACTGGGGTTGAAATCCACTAGGTTCAGGGAACCCCAAATCGAGACTAGATTTAGAGAGTCTTCGATTTCAGACACAAGCCTGGCGCGACTCTCTTCCACTCCGACACGAGGGATGTTGGCGCGGCCCCTGTACAAGGCGTCTCCAGTGCTGTCATCCGCATAGCAACGTATGTCACCAATTTGCAACAGGTCGTCGATATGCAGAAGGAACAGAGTTGGAGACAGCACGGAGCCTTGCGGGACGCCAGCGTTAATAGACATGGTGTCGGAGCAGCTACCATCGATAACGACTCTGATGCTCCGTCCAGTCAGGAAACTGGCAACCCATTTGCATAGTCCCTCGGGTATCCCGAAAGATGGTAACTTGGAAAGCAGCGATTTGTGCCATATCCGGTCAAAAGCTTTCGCAATATCTAAGCTTACAGCCACAGCTTCGCCTCTACTCTCAATGGCGTCAGCCCAGCGATGTGTTAAATACGCTAAAAGATCACCAGCCGAGCGATTATGGCGAAATCCATATTGACGGTCGCTAATCAGCTGGTGATCCTCTAGGTACCCAAGGAAGCTGTGTGTTTATAACACGCTCCATCACTTTGGAGAGGAGGGAGGTGATCGCTATTGGCCTGTAGTTGGCCGGTTCGGTGCGGTCACCCTTTTTAGGCAAAGGGTGAACGTGAACTACCTTCCATGCTGACGGGAAGCTTTTTGTGGAATATGAGAGCCTAAAGAGTCGCGTAAGCACCGGAGACAACTTGGGAGCGCAAAATTTGAGCACCACTGCAGGAATACCATCTGGCCCACTCGATTTTCGGATATCAAGAGATGCTAGAGCTCGCCGGACTTCACGCTGGGTGGAGCAGACTTCTGGCATGGAGCTGGTGCACCTCGAGGTAGACGGTGGTGAGGCACCTCTATCGTCCAGAGTCGAGTTTGAGGCGAAGAGACTGTCCAGGAGATCGGCTTTCTCCTTCGCCTCATGGGCCAGTGAGCTTCCGCGAGCGCTACCGCCAGCAAGTTTCCGCAATGGTGGAAGTGACGACTAACAGAAGTTACCCTCGGCAGCCTTAGCGAGCGACCAGAAACCTCGACTTCCAGAAGGAGAGCTTGCTAGTCGATCGCCAATTCTGCGGATGTGCTCATTCCTTGCTCTGACAGTGATCCTCTTACTGCACCTCGAAATAATCCACAAATGATAATATTATAGTTACATGATAAATAGTTACATAAGATAATACATTGTAAAATAGTTTATCCAGTAGCCAGCTATTAGCTGGCCTTTTTTTGTATTTTTGGCGGCAACTCGAAAAGTGAAGTTGAGTTTTTATAATAGATTGTTTATAATACAGAATAATAGATTATTGTAAAAATAATGTATTAGGCGTTTTATGGTTCAATAGTGATAGTTTATTCAACTTCAAAGTGTTTCTCGTGTGTGGTGTTTGTGATAATCAAATAAAAGCGTGCGACTGCGTTTTTCGTGTGCTTCCAAGGAGTTCTCTTCTATCCTCAGTAAAACCATTATCGCTTTACTGAGCGACTCCTGATTTACTTCGACGGGACTGAACGTTGACCAGATGCGTTTTGACTTTGAAATTGTTTATTCCGAAGAAAACTTGACACTGTCAGAATGTGCTAGTCGCACCATTATAATATATATATATAAAAAAACTTTCATTAATATGTCAACATTAAACTATGTCAGCAGTAGGTGCTCTAATTTTGAAAGCTTGATTGGAGACTTTAATCTTCAAGCACTGCGGTTTGGCGACGAGAAAACTTGACATAAGTTGCCATGTTGACGTGACATGACGTGCCAAATGCTGCCTATTTTGAGTTACTTGACATATAAAATTAGTTATATCGTCCTTTTATAGGTCCTAAGTATAAGAGCCTAACTTGAAATATCTGACTTTGTAGTACAGAATTTCCAACTATGAATTGCATCTGTAGTTTGTAGGAAGTATTCATCAGTCTGTGAAGGTATACCTGTGTACTCAACTACAACATACCTGTCCAGCATCCCTTAGCAGCCTGATCCCCTCCCAGACATCACCAAGTAATATGAATTGCATCTGCAGTTTGTAGGAAGTATTCATCAGTGTGGAATGTATACCTGTGTACCCAACTACAACATACCTGTCCAGCATCCCCCAGTAGCCTGATCCTCCACCTGATGTGAGCAAATACTGTAAATGTACATGAGGAGGACCATGTCCAGCGTGGATACTGAAAGTGCTCATTGCATTCATCAGTTTGTCAAGGTACAACTTATGTATCCAACTATAGCATACCCGTCCAGCGTTCTTCAATAGCTTGATCCACTTCCTGACATCACCAAGTAGCAGAGACCCCTAGAATTGGGCTGAAAGTCCTTCCTAATTTCAGCTATTTATAAATGCATATGTATGTAAGAATATACCAGCGCGTGTGTGTGGTATGTGAGGGTGTGTGTAACATACCTGTCCAGCATTCTTCAGCAGCCTGATGTTCTCCCTGACGTCACCGAGTAGCAGCGCCCCTTGGAACTGTGCCGATACATCCTTCCTAATTTCAGCTATTTTCATCATCTTGCGCAGTTTGTCCAAATTTCCGGTTATGAGGTACAGGAAAGATAGTTTGTCGAAATTCTTGGTGCGTTGGTAACACATTTCAACGATCTGAAACAAAAAAAAATCATCATCTCAGCCTTTAGACGTCCACTGCTGGACATAGGCCTCCCCCATTGTCCGCCATTTAGACCTATCGGCAGCGACCTGCATCCAGCGGGTGCCCGCCACCTTTATGAGGTCGTCTGTCCATCTAGCAGGAAAAAAAAAAATACATGCTACTAAATGTACTAGGTTCCATTTTTTTTAGTTTTAACTTTTAGTTGATAGTGCCTTTGATAGTTGCGCTGATAGCGATATGGCTGTTTTGAATGGTATTGGGCTCTCCTGTAAAATTTGTAAAAATGCTTCCCACGTCTGGAATGGGAAGATAAAATAAAAAACTCGTCTTGTTAATACTGCCTTCATAAAAAGAAAGGGCGTTAGTAACATTTGTAACAAAAGAATAAGTAACATTATATTCGAAAATAAAAAAGAAACAAAGAAAATAAATAAACAATGGCTATTCTGTTAGTTTTATCCAAAACTCCCAAGTTTCTAGGATAATTTTAAATTGGTGAAATTTTACCAATTTTTTTCTTGCATTTTTTCGAACCTCATACGTTTTTTTTAAGGAGGACAGAATATTAGACCTGTGTTAAGATCTCACCTGATGATTTCCAGTCTGTATAGCCGCCTTAGCCAATTGTTCCCAAGCGGAGGGCTCGTCTAAGCTCTTAGCCGCTTCTAAGGCGACCTCAATATTGCCGCATTGTAGGGCTAAGGACAGCCGCGTGCGGGCGTCCTTTACGAAGTGCAGCGCTACCTCGGGGTAACCTGGGATGAGAGATTTCTTCTGTCTTTTATATTTATAAAAGAATGAAATTCTTATTATACCTATTGACACTATAGAAAATATCTTCATGTTTTTGTCCTACGTGTCATAATTCACTAAAAGCAAAGCGGCCCAAAGGCGATATGTCACATTAGCAAATGGTCCAAAAAACAAAACGACCCATTATTAAACCTTGAAAATGAATTGAGCTATAATAACATGACAAACTTTGGCACGCGCCCGGATACGCTGCCTACCACCGGAGGTTTGGAGAAAGGATTGGAAAAATGGGAAGTGATGGGATGAAATGGGAATAGGCTCTGGTATATTTCACTCATTATCGAGTCACGTACCATACATTGGAAGAACAGGAAAAGAAATGCATTTTACGGTAAAGATCCGTGAGTGTCTGGGATAGTAAAAAACTAAAAACAGAGTAACTAAAATAATGAGACAAGTGACTAAAATAATAGGCTGCATAGCAATACACTATTATTTTGTATACTGGTCATATATCTTTATTAAAAATAAGCTATAAAGTATGTTGCATTATTGGAGAGACAATAATTATATGTTAAGCTTTCAAAATTCTGTAACTTACCCTTTTCTTGTAGGTAAGAGATGATACTCTGTCCCACCAACTTGGCAGTGCGTACCATATGCAACACCTGGTCGTACTGACGAGTCACCAGGGCCAGTTTAAACCTGCCAATAAATTATAAATCAATCAATAATAATTGAATAAATAATTTCAAAATGAATTGTTATAAAGATTATTATTTTTTCTCCAATAATGTCTAAGCAAGAGTTGTTGTGTGGGACGTCCTGTGGCCAAGTGTACCAACGACTTGTATCTTGTTCGTTTTACCTATGATGAAACTTAATCAGTTCAGCACTGCTGTCCTTCTCTAAGATGTCCCATATAACTTTGTATGTTATTATAACAAACCAACGAATTTGCCCTTTAAAACTTTTTTTAATAATAATAATGTATTTATTTCCATAACATGCTTTTTTTTTATAGACTAGTAGGCGGACGAGCAAGCGGTCCCACGTGTTGGTAAGTGTTACCGCCGCCCATGGACATCTGCAACACCAGGGGGTATGCGGGCGCGCCGCCGACCTTGCAAAATCCTATGAACAGCTCTCTTGAAGAACCCCATATCGTAGCTGAATGGAAAGACCTCTTGAGGCAGTTCGTTCCACAGCCTACGGGATTAGATATTGCTACAAGATATTCGATAGTATTAAATCAATGAGCGCGTTATAACCTTTATGCAACAATCAGCGTAGAGAAGACATCCGTCAGAATAATAGTGCAAACACGTCTCAATTTTTACTGACGTTTATGACATTTTAATAATTACTAAATGCTAAACAACCGATATCTAAAGAAAGAGAAAGTATCTAAGATTTCATCATAGAATAAAGAAACTACCTATATAAAGAAGTTCGCCGGTAGTGGCTGGACGAGAAGAGTAAAAAATCGTGTGGGGCGACTTTGGGAGAGGTCTATCATCGAGCTATGCAGATACACAGAATGATGAAAATAATACACACACAGGCACATACACACGCACACATATATTGCGCAATAGTTCGCGTATACAATGCAAAATAAATAATATGGACGGTGGGCTTATCCCACCGTCCATATTATTTATTTTGCATTGTATACATAGTAAAATACATTTTTGGCAGTAAGCTTTATTTATATCATACCCTACCATACAATCAACGTATGTCTCTCCACTGCTGAATATAGGAACTTGGCTAGCCACAACACACGATCTTCGGCTCTTCTCATCCAACCATCACCAGCGAACTTCTTTATGTCGTCGGTCCACCTGGACGGAGGGCGACTCGCACTGCGCTTCCCGGTGCGTGGCTGTATGTATATACATACATATGCTATGCTTTATTTATATGTTATCAATGTTTTTTGCTTTATAAATAAAAATAATGATGATGATGAATGAGGAGGATCATAATGATTATGTTCAACATCTATAGGAAAAATCACAATAAAAGATTGTGTGTGTTATTTTACCTGTACTCAGTGGGATCTACATTCAACACCTTGGGGCGGCACTCGCGGTCGAGACACACGACGCGCGCGCCGCTTTCACTGGCCAACACTTTCACTGCGTACACGGGTACGTCCAGTGTGCGGATTATGCCGTAGTCACTGAGAAAAAAGTACGTACAAATTGTGAACAACAAGGAGTCATTGGGGACTATTAACATTTTCCATGTTGTACCCCAGATATCTCGTGTTCGATAAATAATCATATATGTATACATTTTTTGCTATATTGCTATAATATTTCTTTGTCTGGCCGACACACTACATAATTCCCGGTCGAAAGTAATACACATTTAGCTTTTAGAAAGAGACTATCGGCTAGTTTCGGTTTTGTAGAGCATCATCTCTGTTGTGTGCCTGTACGACTGACTGTACACTGTACGTGTATTACTTTACGCTGGGATGTGTACATCTAGGAATTCTAAAGAACACTATTTATTTATTTGTGAATATGTATCTACAGCAAAACAGAAATAAATAACAAATATATATATACCAAAATCATTGCCAATATCAGCATTCTACTACACTCGGCGCGCGAGCAGTAAAGGTTCGGAAGGAATGCGATAAGCGAGCACTAGGACTGGGCGTGTAAGCAAATTATGTCGATATCAATGACATTATAGAATATGAAAATACACAGATATATTTAATTAGATAGCTCGAGCGGACGGGCATATACCCCACTTCCCCATCGCATGCCGCAAAGCTCAAATGCTCACGCGCGTAGCATATGTAGTATTACACATATTATTTTTTAAATTTAAGGAAGATGTAAGCGAGCCCCTGACACAAAACTCCTTGTGGTGTGTGTGAAAGGGAATGAAACGAAGTACGAATGTCAATTACTCAAAAAGGTAATGTCTAACTATCTTGAGCAATCCTAACGTGAACTGAGTTTCAATAAATAAGCAATTGTTTTGAGATCATCAAAATAGTTGGTATTCGAAGTCTCAATTAAACTCAAAGAGATCATAAAGTACATTAGCAAAAAAAACTTCAAAAACTATATAAGATATTTAAAAAAACTTAGCACTCACCCATCCTTACAGCAATACTTGATATGATTAGCAGTAGTATAGATGAAGACAGGCTGCGGTGTAGAATCATCGAAGGCCCCGGACTTAACCCGAGCACCCTCAGTGATACTGCACAGTTGTTCCAGTTTTTTAGTACAGAGGGTGACCGTGTGTTTGCCCAGTAGGGCCACTAGGGACATGTCCGTGTTCCAGATAGCGTACCGGCATTTACTTACTTTCACCTATAAATAAATGAATCATGTTTTTGATCAGTTAAAAATTTGGAATTTTGGATTATTTTATGAAGGCCTGTATCCAGGTACCGAGTGGTAGGCCTGTGTCCAATGGTGTCTTTTCACCATTGGACACAGGCCTTTTATCGTCCATTGCTGGACACGGGTCTCCTCATGCACTAATTTGTGCGCGCGACTTTATCGGAATAAAACCAGATTTTGTTTGAAAAATCGCGAAAAATCATCACTTCGTCTAAGAAAACCAGTTATAAATAGTTACTTGTACACCAACCTTCTGCAATAACTACTTTAACAATGAAAACATTCTTAGAGTTAATCACAAAGATACGGACAGACTTTACTTTTTTACTACTATGTAATGTTATGTTTTGTACATCTTACAGCTCATGGTCACAGATCTATGCTAATATAATTTATTATACTAAACTTACTAATTTACTAAAATACTCACAAGTTGGCCATGTGGTGTTGGCCAACTTGGACATAGCACCACCATCTGTTCCCGTGGGTGTCGCAAAAGTAGACTAAGGAATAACAAAGGCGCTACCACAAGCCCTGAGGAACTACACCACCTCTAAAGGAGTGGACTCGCCAAGCCGCTTGGCCCATGTGGCGTTTCAAGGCCATACATCCCTCATGCACAAGACAATATCAATAAAAAGAGTGTCCAAGAGTGGATGACCAAGCTGATATTAGCGTAGCCAAGGTGGGGCACGGTGGGGCGCTTGCCTCACCGTGCCAATAAGGAAGAATAAGTAACAGATTTTCTGCATTACGCGATGTCTATCAAATTATAAGCAGATTGTTGGCTTTGCAACAATAAAATTCTGACTACACCGTTGGTTACTGATTGATTATAGTACTAGTTACAAATACTCACGGTGGCAATGGTTCTCTTTTGCTGTACATCTAGCAATTGAACACAGTCAGGCTCTCGTAGCAACAGCATGCCGGTGCCTGCGTACATGATCTCTTCGCAGGATGGTGTTGAGATCTTCTTTGATACTTCATTCTTTAGATTCTTTATCACCAACTGTAAACAAGAACATAAGAAGTAACATAGGAAACATAGACGTAGTAGAAAACTTGTTAATGTTAAGTACGTGAGTGTGTGTGGTTTGTCATGTGTGGAAGAATGGCTACTAAAACACCACCAGTCATTTATCTATTAAACGGGTCTTAACACATACGTTTACCTTTTTCATCTTAAACCAGCATACCGGCCGAAACATTGAGTAAAATAAAGGTCAAAAAAATCTCAAAGGTCATATGTCACTTTTTAATACAAAAGCCAACCCTCTCACTGCTTAAAAACGTCTACTCATTTGTTGTGGCCGATGCGCCAGTTCAGGAGCACACATCATTCTGGTATATCATAGTATGTAACAGTAACTCATACCTTGTTCCTTGAATAAAGAAAGGAATATGTACTGTCTTTGGACATTATTAATTTCATCTGTTTGTGCTACACACATGGCGGCGACGGAGCCCCGCGCGGGCGCCGTCGCCGCCTGCGCCGCGTCTCCCCCGCGCGGGGTAGAGTACAACTTGTACGAGTTGTTGTCGCTTACCCGTCAGTTTACCAGTATACACCACTCCGCGTGGTTGAGCGACGAGCAAGCTGTAAACGGCAGTAGCAACAATAGGTGACAATACTAGTCTCTATAGTTTTGGAAACGTATTCGGACCGCAGCGTCTCTGTCGCGTGCCGCCGCGCACCGCACCACCTCTTCTGAACCAATATGATCGCCGACCGCATGCCGGTAGCATGTGTATATTTTTGGTCAAAATGAGTTTTCTGACTCCGAAAAAGGAAAAGTAATTAATGCTCTAGCTAAATATCCGCTTATTAATGATTCTTTTTTTCCCTGGTATTCATTTCTTCTTTATTTATTTTTCCTAGTATATACTCGTACATAAAATGTCCTCATCATATCAAACACAGCAGATATCTTGTCTAACGCAACGGTTAGAAGCAACTGTGCGCCCAGTTTGCACTGTGCTCAGCGTTGCTCTTACCGCAGGCAGCAGCAGCTCTGCGGTCACCATTCTTTCATTTAATTCTTTCTTCTTTAGATACAAATTTCTCTTTCTTTCTTATGTACCTGACTTTCTCAAGAGTTGTTACTGTAAACAAGATATAAACTATGCTCCTTTCTTTCTCACCTGATTATTCTTCTCCAACGCCGCGAATCTGTTCCGTGCGACCCACACAGCGGTGGTGGCGGTGCCCCGCGCGGGCTCCGTCGCCGCCTGCGCCGTGTCGCCCTCGCGCGGCGCCGAGTAGAGTTCGTATGAGTTGTTATCGCCTACCCGCCAATTTACCAGTACACACCACTCCGCGTGGTTTAACGACATGCTGAGGGTCGAAAAAAGAGATTTTTTTAAATATAGTATGATACGGCAGACGAGCATACAGTCCATCTGGTAGTAAGTGGATACTGTCGCCAATGGACATCCGCGGTAGATGCCAACTTTAGTCTAGAGTGACAAACGTTGGCATGCCCCCGGATGTACTACCTTTGGCGTTGAAGGAATAGATTTGAAGAAAAATGGGGGGGGGGAGGGGGATGGGAATGGGCTCTGGCATACCTCACTCACTACCGAAACACATACATACAATGTGGAATAGGATAAAGTGGGAAATATATATTAAGGTAGTCTGCTGTGAAGTGAAGTGGAGTAACGAGGCTAGTCGAGTGCGCCCAGCAGCTAAAAGATTGCAGTGTGCACCCCCTCTGTTTAAATTTACACTATTTGAAACTACAAGTAAAAATAAGTTTCAAATAGTGTTCAAATAGTTTCAATGGTGCTAAAAAGAACGGTGAACGCTTCAGCGCTGGCGCGCTATGTTAGTGCTATTGAACCTTAACGTTTTAGACTCGAGCTTTTATCTACAAGGGTTTAAGATCATCAAACATTAAAAGTTTGGACTAGTAACACTCACTGGCCTTTAACGCTAGAATCTTAAATAATAAATAACACCACACCCTATGGGTCACACTAGGATTCCGTGTCGCGTGGGCCCAGACACACATACAAGGACAAACCTGTCTTTAAACAAATGGTTATTGACTGGGAATCAAGCCTGAGACATATTGCAGCAGCAAGCACCTGGACCAATCGGTGTCTTAAAGTTCATTAGCCCTGGAGAGCTCAATGCTCGTTTTTACAACACTAGTTTCAAACAATGTTTCTGCACCCACGACACAGAAGGTTAAAGCCTCATCACCACCGCTATGAGTAGAGACGCTATGAGTATGAGTGAGGTATCGTACTGCTTTAGTATTCTAAAGCCCACCCCATCTCTTCCCGTGGGGGTCGTAAAAGGCGACTAAGAGATAACAAAGCGGCTACCGCTTAACCCTGAGGAACAATACCACCTCTAAAAAGAGTGGAGTCGTCAATCCACTAGGCCAGTGTTTTAAGGTTTTCCATTCCTCACGCACGAGACAATATACATGAGGAGGCCTGTGACCAGCGGTAGACGATTAAAGAGCTAGTTACAGTACAGAGGTTGCAATTGACAATAGCGGTAAACCACTTAAGGCCAACCCAATAATAAAAATAAACCCAATAAGTTGGATGACTTGTTGGAATACCGACCCAATTCTTTACAAGTTGAGCTTAAGTCAAAGATAACACTAATTAAACATACTTAAAATTTCGTGGTATTGTGTATATTTATTATTAAATTAACATGGTCGAATGCAACTTTTTATATAGACAAGAAATAGCAGATGAATTAGACAGTCCTTCTAATGCTAAATGGTACTGTTGTTCATGGACAACTGCGGTTCATACCAACGTCAGTCAAAACCTTGGCACACCCACGGAAGTACTGCCTTTGAATTTTGAAAAAGGGAAATACATAATACCCAAATTAACAACCATTAACTTTCAAATTACCTGTACGGCTGATGTCTGCCGCCACCTTTGATTTGCATGACGGGGGCGTCTCTGTTGCTCTGCATGTCTAACTTACGCATTTGTCTGTAAACAAAAATTTGACATAATATTATAAAACTATACAAATACATAATTTATTTTTAATCATAGATACAAAGGATGGTAAAGGCTAACATTACCATTTGCTATGATTTTTCTATATGAGTGCACACGTTTTTAAATGAATTATATTTTGCAATACATTACAAGATTTAATGTCAGAGTATTAACAAAATATAGTAATGGTCAATCGAGCGTCCAAACAAATACAAATTCGCTTGCAG
This sequence comes from Sesia apiformis, assembly GCA_914767545.1. Classification (NCBI taxonomy): domain Eukaryota; kingdom Metazoa; phylum Arthropoda; class Insecta; order Lepidoptera; family Sesiidae; genus Sesia; species Sesia apiformis. The sequence goes on along the minus strand of OU611970.1, from coordinate 4,963,745 downwards.
CTAATTCCAAATGACATATACATATATACTACACCGAAGCTTGACAGTATTTTATTTTCTGTTGAATTGAACACATATTTACAATTAATTTCTTGAGAAATTTATATAATTACATGCACTGTGCAACCGTATTCGTCGCCATTGTATAATATCCAAAATCAAATTCTTACGTATTAATATGATATTTATTTCTAGAGAATCACGAACGAGTGTTTACTCGTGAATGATGGCGCCTAGTGTATCAGAACGAGACGCGAACATGTGTGATTCGGATACCAGATAATACAGTTAGAGCAACAAATTCATAAACATTAAGTTGATTATGAATGCATAAATGTTTGAAATCTTGCAAGCACTCACGGGTGTGAACCCGTCAAATGGTTCATAGTACCCAATGAGCTTGATACATTTTTTTTGTCACGTAAATAGCTGTTTTTAGTTTTATTAAAACTAGTCATTTAAAAACATAGCATGTTCTGTAAGACTTACAGTAATAAAATTTAACAGTACTTAGACCAAAATCAATTTCGTAGTGAGTGAAACCATGTAACATACCGGTCTTTAATGTAAAACAGCATGTTGTTGTGTACAGCATAAGCTGGCCTCTCCCGCTGCAGCTTGAACAGTATCATGCCAGCATCGTGGCCAGCAGCAAACAAGTTCAATGTGGGGTGAGCTGTTAGCACCCAATAGCTGAAACAAAATACGATTAAATATCGACGGCAGCGAAATGGAAACGGTTAGGTGGCCAAATTTACTGAAGAATCCGACACTTCGGAACCAGATCTACAAAAAAAAGCACATGACAATTGCAGGTCTCAGTTTGATTAAAAATGGTTACAAATTACAACAGCAGGCCAAAATATACTCAGTAACAGAGTGGTTAACATATGAATAAGTTACCACAAGAAATCATTGAATCGCCAACTATAAACAGTTTCAAGAACAGACTTGACAGATGGTTTCCAGGAGAAAGGTTTGGCAAAACTTGTAACATCAGCTAACACAAGATATAGCCATAGCAGCAATAATGCTGCTCGTCTATTATAGAATGATAAAAAAAATTTGGAAAACAAATTTCATGGAAGAGTGTGTTATAGCTACAAGACAAGGAATAAAAGATATCAAGTATCTTAACAGATGAAGAAATTCTGAATGAAAATAAGACGACATTGTGACGTCAGACGAGTTTGTTAGATTTAACTTCGTTTTACATATATATATCATTTATTTTAATACTATTAATATGTATGAAAAAGTACAATTTTATTACACATTTTTCTTCGAAATTTGTGATTTTGTTAGTCCTCAGTCCCAATTCAACACAATTTAATGTATTTTTTATATATATGCGAAGTAGTACCGCTGACTTGTGTGAATTCGACACACGCGATTTCAAAATCGGTCCCACCCATCGCGTAACTGCGGGATGTTACTGTATTGCGCAATAGTCAATATATTCAGGCATTTTCAATACACTACCTTCACAAGTAATGAATAAAAATGTGGACACATGTTAATTTGGGCTTTCATCTGCCAAAAATTACAATATGGTCACTGGGTAATGTAACGGTCGAGTTAAATAAACCACAACAATAAGAAAAGTCGCTAAGCAACTTGATGCAAAACGAATTTCAGATATGATATGCATCCGTATTGAACATAAAAACAGATGTAAGTTTGACTACAGCACTTTTGTCGGTATTATTGAAAATACTTCACACTGCACTTTTAACTACATAGCCTGGTGTTGCAGGTGTCCATGGGCGGCGGTAACACTTACCATCACGTGCGACCGCTTGCTCATTCACCAACTTCCCTATAAAAAAAAAATTGGTTGGTAAGCACTCACCGTTCGTGTTCCCTGCGGAATGTGTGGAGACAGGTGCGTTTAGTCATGTCCCACACGCGAATGGACTTGTCCTCGCTGTTGGATAGAATCAGCTCGTGTTTTGCGTGGAACAGCGCGCAGGATACATTGTTGTAGTGCCCGCGACAGGTATCCACTTCCCATGCCTGAAGTGTGTTATATTGTGGTACTATCATGGGATATATACGTTGAAAGAGTCCAATATCCAGCAGTAGAGTTCAACCAAAAGTAGTAGCTTTTTAATTGAGCTCTACATTATTGTCACCAACAGTGGCGGACTAAAATCTTGCGGGGCCCGGAACTAAGGACCGAAGGGAACCTTTTTAAAGGATCGAAACTAGAAAAAAAGCTGGTATTTTTTTTATTGTACATTAAAGGATAGCCCTCAACCGATGTAATCCACCATAGCTCCTATGTTAGTCCACCACTGGTTACCAACCATGTGAATAGTGATAGAGATTTGACTTAGGACCTTTCTCACCAGCTTCTGATAAAGTAACTAACTGTTAACAATCTGATAGATAAATTATCTGTCAATTAAATCTAGCTGATATACATGATATTAAAACATATATACATGATAAAACTCATATAAATGTAACCTTGATTAAATATTGATTATATAAAGGACAACAATGTCATCTAAATTATTGTATTTCGCTCCTAACTATGTAGATACAGTAAGTACTTATAACTTTCATGTAGCATGGTGCCGCAGACACCTGTGAGTTGACTGTGATTAGTGTATGGAACTTGAGTCATAACAATGTTTTACGATTGTCGATTTCGGTTGTGAATTGTTTGTAATCAATTGAATATTCGTTATTTAATTAATTAAGGACAGTAGTCACACAGATGTGAATTTAGGTGTCCACACATGAAATTAAAAAGCAATAAATTCTTTATAAAATATTGTGTTTTATTAAACATAAAATAAAATAAATAAAACATGAATTAAGTTCGTATTGCGGTAAACGATTGTTCTTTAAACGCCGAAACCCCAAATAGCTGTCTATAATTGATATTGGTTTGTTATTGATGGTGATCATTTCATCATTTTATTTCGATTTGCTCGAGAATCACACACTTTTTATCCATTTTTTTACTTTTCTAGTACCTCTACTATAGATTGCTTCGTACCGCTATGACGTGTTTCTATTTGGCTAGGCTGGGAATCAAAATCCTTGCATTGTGATAATATATCTCAATGCAAGTATTCTGATTCCCAAAAACCAACTAATTATACCAAATAACTATATCATAATAATCATCATACTAAACCTAATAAGTAATTGTACCAAAAAACTAGTCATACTCCACGTTCAAGCATTTCTTCCTTCGCCTCCATGTGAAATCTTGGCTCACAAAAAGTGCACTTGGCACTTTTCTCTTCTGTGGTAAGGTAGGTCCATGTGACTTTTTTGTAGAACTAAACATGATTTTTCAATTTAAATAATGTTCACTTAAATAATTCAACTACTTGAACTATGTCAATGCAGAAATAATGACGCGCAGGCAGGAAAGAATCACCCCTGCAACATCCCCACCGCAAACTGCAAACACCCTATGGAGTCAGTTGTGTAAAAGCAGACAAACAAGATGCATGTTCACAGCATTTTCACAGCCATCAGGTAATTTTGCCAAGTACCTGACAAAACCACAATGAGGGGCATCACTAATATAAACAAGACACTGTATGATCCTGTGTCAAACACGTGTGTTCTTACAGTGATATAATAACATTACCTTGGAGTCATTCATCCGCCAAAGCTTCACTTGTCTGTCATCTGCTGCAGATACAATGAGTGGTAGCGTCGGGTGGAATGATGCCCAGTTCACGCCGCGGTCGTGACCTTCTAACACGTGTTTCACCACTGCATCTGCCTAAATTTGGAATAGTGGTTAAGTTAGGTGATATATTCTATATTTAAAAAGACATTTTCCACTTTAACCAACTTCTTCAATGTAATAATAGCTTCGTTCGCGGTAAGGATTCAGAACTGATTCGGAACTATACGCATGCGCAGTTCAAATAATGCCGTTCGCGGAACACACAGTTCAGAATTTCTAGTTACAGTTCTGTGTTCGCGGAACCGTCGAACTCGATTCAGGATCGGTTCAGAATCAGTTCTATCAGTTCTATAACTTTGGCAAGAATCCGTAGTTCCAGACATGCGCAGTTTTTACCTAACGACATTTGACATACATGCTGCGGCTATATTCAGTTGTTTAGAAACTAATAAACTGGTTAAATAGTTAAATAAAATATAAATTTTATTAATTTATTAAGGGTTAAATAAAATATGGTTAGTTTTGTTTGTTGTTTATATAAATAAGTTTATATAATACTCTAATAAGAGTAATGTGTTTTGGTGGGTCCACTTAAATACTTGCCAACTTAGGGGTTTTCCCCCCAAATTTAGGGGGTAAATAAGTGGGATGGGTTTTTTTTAGGGGTTTTATATTTTTAGGGGTATTTTTAGGGATTTTTTGACTCTTCATATATTTTTTTGAATATATATTTTTCATATATTATGTGAAAGTATAGGCCCTGGGACAATCCAAACTATAATAGGTAGCTAATCATATTTATTTGTTGACCTAGCGACTTAACGACATCTAGTACAAATATATTACAACTACTCTGTGGTGACTGGTGGTTATTGTGCCTATGCTTACTGGAAATACATATGTACGTTGATTATTGTTTACTTGTTTAATTCGATTTTGTTGTTGTACTGCCTAGCCGACAAGCAATTTGTTAATGATGCCTAAAGAAACTAAGAATAAAAAAATGTACAGTCAGAAGTACACGTAGATTTGGGAAACAGATCCAGATTTAAAAGGTAAAGAAATTTCATTGCATTTTTGTAATTTATATTTTTTCTTTTATTATATATTTTTTTAGGGGGATTTCTAAGTAATTGTGGGGGATTTTGGGGGTTTTTGACTTAAGCTTTAGGGATAAATATTTTTGAGAGTTGGTAACACTGCCGATGACAGTAGATCGTACGCAGTTTGGTTCCGAAATGGTTCGCGGAAATAAAAATCACGAATCGGTTTATAACCGAGCATGCGCTCTACTACGATTCCAAATTAGTTCAGTACTAGTCCAGAATCAGTTCCGAATCCTTACCGCGAACAAAGCTAATGTGTTTCGTTAGTGTGTGAGATATCCCAGAATTCAATCCCATCCCACCTTATTTTCCCAGCCCTTCCTCCAAATCTCCAAAGGTTGGTAGCGCATCCGGGGCATGCCAATGTTTGATAGTACCAATATTGGCATGTACTGTGGATGACCATGGGAGATAGTATCCATTTACCATCAGCTGAACTGTCAGCTCGTCTACCGCCTTCTTTCCATAAATAAAAAATAAATAAGACAAATGAACAAACTTAAGATCATCTATTTTTCCAAACAGCTTAAAAATGATCTCAGATTATGTATGATTGTAAGAATAATATTTAATTACTAGCTTTTGCCAGTGACTTCATTAGCGTGATCTACATGAATAGTAGCTTATGTATTATTCCAGATTACAATCTATTAGTCAACAAATATCCAAACTTACCAAAGTTTGGATATTTGTTTATAATACATATTTGTGAATTTATTTAATTTTATTATTAAATTAATGAGCAATGACCAACATACACAATTTATGGCTAATATTAACAAGTAACTGATATGATGTAATTTTCTGACACATTAGCAAATTCAACAAATAGGTAGTATTGAAGTTTATGATACAATTTTTTTATAGTAATGAGATTCACCACGAAATATATGTAACAGATCTTAAAAGACATCCTTATATTAATTGTAAACAATGACTATTTTTTATCTACAACACTTTTTCACAATCCCAATAAAGATAAAGGTAACAAAATGAAGATAATACAACAGTAAGTGTGTAAATGTAGGATATATAAATAAATATATTTTCTTTCTTTCTTCTTTCAATATTACCTGTCCAAACAAGTCAGTAGCCTGTGGATTCCTCAAGTGTTCAGCCAAGCCTGTGGGCCCTGGGGCGACACTCTTCTTCCTGAGTCCTGAGAAGTCCCACACCCTCACAGACTGGTCTAGAGAAGCAGAAACCAGCAAATCTTCAGTGGGGTGGAATTGTGCACTCATGACATAGTGATTGTGGCCAGTGAGCACACTGATGCACTGACGAGATTGCCAGTTCCATATTCTTATTGTCTGTGAAGAAAGTTATATTGGATTTGAAGACTACTTTTGTTTATAAAGTGCTGTATAATTATGAACTACACCACCTCTAAAAAGTGGACTTGCCAACCTGCTTAGCCATTTTTAGGTCATGCATAGCTCATACACAAGACTATGCATGCCCATATCCGGCAGTAGATGATAAAAGGGTTAATGACAGTTTAAAGTGCTGAGTAATATTACAGTACAATGAAAAATTAAATAGAAAAGGTCCTTAAATATATAAAAAAATAAAACTTAAAAAATTTTAATTGAATAGCTATCAGTTTTCCACGGCTTAGTATGTTTCTCTTCTGTATTTTTAATTTCTAAAATTACAATTAGATTACATTTTATCACATTGAACAAAGTACAAAATGAGATTAAAATTTATTTACCATATGTCACATTGTCTGAGCAAAGGCATCTTATTGACCAGTATTTATTGATTTTTGTTAATACCTTCTAACTTAATATTTCATTGTATGAAGATTTTGCTTAAACAGAAACACATTAAGATCTGATTTTTAAAATAGAGTAAATAAAATTATATTTCACTAAAACCATACTACAAACTTTTTTCACATGTTAATAAGGTGACTTTTCTCAGATAATGTTAACAAAGCTGACTGGGTGCACCCAACTGACAAAGTCACCACTCTCTCATAGAAAGAAAATGTGAAACACAATTATTGAGGAGTGATTCTGCATTGCTGGGGCCCATTTTCCAACGCATCCAGTTGGAAGTATAATGTGATGGGAAAGTATGAGTATATTCTATTAGGAAAGCTTATCCTTTTAGATTCTCTACTCCCCATCCCAACACTCCCAAGGATAAATTTGGTGTATAATGAGATGCACAATGTATACTATTGCTCATCTTTCTCAACCTCTTTCCAAATCCACTCATAAATCCTAAACTCATACATCATAATCATAACTCATAAATCAAGCACACGCAGGGGATGTGCCAACATCTGTCATTCTTGACAGATGTTGGGATGTAACATATCTGCTGTCTTCTGTAAAGTTAAAATAATAAACTACTTCAAAAAACAACAAATTATACTAACCTGATCATCAGATGCACTCAATATCCAAGGGTACTCATGATGGAAGAAAGTTGTTCTAATATAGTCCAAGTGTCCCAATAGAGTGAATAAGCAGCGGCGAAGCTTGTAGTTCCATACCTACAATTAATTAAATAATATTTAATTAATAATAGATAAAAAATATATAGTAAATACTAAATCTAATCAACATTTTGATACAACAAAAGCAATGAAGGAGGTCCAAGCCTAATAAAAGTAATAATGTTAAAAATAAACTGATAATTAGTAATAGAGAACAGGAAACATGATGAAACATTTATAAGTAAAATGTACACAAGTATATTATTATTACGCCGTACCTTGATCTTGTAATCATCACCCCCAGATACAAATAGTGGCTGCTGGATATGGAAGCAGATGCCACGCACAGGACCATCGTGTTCATCAAATTTCTCTAGTAATGTACACATACGATAGTCCCATAGCTGTATAACACCATTGTGCAAACTTGCCAAAACCCATGGCCGTTTTGCGTGGAAGGATATACCTTTCACTCTCGCTGACTTCGTCTCAAACTTTGTAAGCATTTCTACTGCACAAAATAAAGATATTTGCTAAAAATCCACCTTCCACAAAATCATATTACACATCACACAAATTTCCGAGGATTCGACATGTCAAACCGGCTGACGTGACACGTTTAAATAGCGATGTGCTATGGTAGCAAAAATTATAATACCGTTATGTATCGAAATAAACGATATCGGCTTTTAGACAATAACAGAGAATGTGTTAGAACAATAGCGCAAATGTGTTTGTTTTCCTTTAATTTCTTTATTCAAAGGTGTAACGTCTTGGTTTTTCATTTCTTTCAGTAGGTAAATATATAATAAAAATTATAAGATCTATGTGGAAATAAAGTTCTCTTCTGTCCTATAAAACTATAAAGCTCCAAATAAAGCTACTATTATCACTTTGCTGAGCGACTACTAAGTTACTTTGACGGAACTGTACATTGATAGAATATTTATACCTTCTATGTTAGACTTTAAAATTGTTTAATACGAAGAAAACTTGGCAGACTGTGTTAATTAAACCATTGCCATATAAAAAGTGGCATATAACGTTCCTACTTCTTTTTTGTATTATTTTATGAAAGTATCGTGTTGTTTACCTATACATAACCTCTAAATTAAAATGCTAGTAAAAAAAACTAAAGAAGACACTGGGAAACTATGTATACCTGGTATGCGATTGAGTGTAGCCGATAGAGAGCATACTGCTGGTTCAGGGACTTACGAACTCAAGGGCTACATATACGCTGCGTTGTCCGGAAAATTACAATATGAAGTGGATGAGAAATCTAAGGTAATAAATCTACTAAATAAATTGTGGAATCTATTTTGATTAATGAGTGAAAAGTCCCATAGTTCGGTGTAGTGATGCTGTATCTGAAGGAGCGGGTAAGTCGTAACAAGGGTTTTAAACGATCCAGCTTGATTACACCCTTGTGAATGTTTTATCCCAGTATCCTGATATCCTCCTTGGAAAATTTGCTCTTAACTAAATTCAAAGTGAGGTTAAATTGTGAATGTACATGACCTGTGCCACAAAAAGTTATATCGTCTAAATAAGCGTAAACGCCTTAGATTTCGATGTACTTTTGTTGATTTCTCTTTGGAAAGCAGAGACACTTGGTTACGCAGAAGGGTATCCTGAAAAACTGGAACCTTCTGCTTCAATCGCCGTATATATTTTTCTTCTTCTTTTATAGAAATCTGATGGTAAGCACTTTTCAGATTAATTTTACTGTAATATCGGTTCTTTGCTACTTTGTTCACCATTTCCTCAATATTTGGCTCAATTTCAGAGATTCGTCTTGATTTTGTAGCAATGAGCTTGCAATATCATAACAGATTGTGGAAAGGCTTTCAGGTTTGATGTTCACAGAAGGTAATACACATAATTTCATAGAGTACATCTCTAGAGTATGGTGTTTCCTTAAAATATCATGTCCGAGTATTACATTTGCACACAATCCTTCCATGACAAATAGGTCCATAGTGAAGACTTTTACTTGAAGGTTTATCCTTTAGTGGTTGTCCACTTGTGATATTTCCATTTGTTATACACCCTTTGTAATATTTAAACACTTCTGTGTGTTTAAAATATCTGTTTTTGTATTAGTTTTGCAATAAAGCATTTTATATATGTATTTTAGGTACTTAAACCAATTTATTACAAATGTTTGTAACCATTTAGTATATACTAAACATTAGTACAAAGTATTGTGAAAGTTTGAAAGTTGTATTAAATAGCCAGAGACCAAAATAATATAAGCCTGTGTCCATCTGGATTAGACTTTGGAGAGTCCGTTTCTACACAGTAAAGCAGTTATTGTGATGTTGAGCTGCACTAAGTCTGCTAAGTCGTTTTTAAGTCCATTCACCTCCTATATAAAAATAAACAAGGGACAAATTCACAGTTTCTTTTTTAATATTAGCCATATAGATTTGTCATAGATTACACTAGTCTAATAATAACTTTTCAGATTACAGTAATATCTGTAGTAAGCCCAAGGACACCAAGTGTTGTTCCAAAAGTTGGTGACATAGTGACAGCAAAAGTAACAGTTGTGAATTCAAGAGTAGTCAACTGTACAATACTTTGTGTTGGTCCTTTTGTGTTGACGAGACCATACAAAGGTGTACTCAAAAAGGAAGATATAAAGGCAACAGATAAGGATAGGATAGATCCGTACAAGTGTTTCCGACCTGGAGATGTTATATTGGCTAAAGTTGTATCCTTTTTCAAATAGAATAATGTAATTAGCCACATATGTGAGTAATTAAATTATACATTGAACATAGAGTGGGGTTTCCACCAGCCAAGTGGACTGACAACTTGAAGAAATACTAAATCTAGAATCCCACGTGTGGTGGCAGCCCTATATCCTATATCCTGGAGGGGCCTATATCCAGCAGTGGAGGAATATAGGTTGTTGGTATTCTATGGTAATTAACTTCACACACATTGGGGTCTTAATGATGATCTTGACCTGAATTTTATTTAGCAACAGAGCTTCAGGAAATAATTTTCACCAGGGTTCGAAGTGATAATTATCATTTATTATCAAGATGAATACAGGTTGATAATTATCTTGATAAACATAAATGAAAATATTTCTATCATTTCTATCGCCACTCTTCAATTTAAATTCATAAATTACGTCACACGTTAAGGGAGGAGGGTTCCACAAAGTGTGAAATGATGTGTCAGAGCGAGGTGGGAGTCACTTTTGTGACTATGTCACAAGGGACAACCTGTGACAGAAGGGGAGCGGGTTTAAAAACCACGAAATTTGCGTAACGTAAGTTATGGATAGCCCCTTACGTGTATCGGACCCCACTGCTAGATGGATTTACCATAAATTTGATTTTTAATTCCGAATCTTCAGATACAGACTATCCACATCCAGTCGAGGAGGATGAGGATGATATCTCACTCATTATTTTAATTAGTATTTAGTTTGTTGATTTTACCTACTTTTATTTTACAATTTTCGAATTAATTTAGAAATTAAGCCCTAAAATAAATACCTAAAAGACAATTTGACTATTAAATGTGTATATTTTATTACTAAACTATTTACTTCTAGCGTAAAAGTTTATAGAAATTATCAGCCAAGTAAAGATTAGGATAATTATTACGAGTAAAGATAATTATTACGAAGCATATCTAACCTAATAATTTCGAACCCTGATATTCACCAATAGCTATTTATGAACTCCTCATGCTTTAAACCTGACTTGCTTTTCCATGTGTCTTTACTATGGTTTGACGACCAGATTTTAATTAAGCTTAGAATGATAGAATAGCTTTAAATACTCATAGAACATATAAGATTCACATCCAAAGGGCAATTTCTTCAAAATCAAATCTAGTCCTTGCGAATTCATCAGCAGCTTTATTGTCCTTAAGGACCCTGATACACAGGGCCGTCTTAAGTCTATTCTGCGCCGGTGTGCGGGACTCAGCCTGCGCCCTCGTTTTTTTTTACACTGCAGCGTGGCACGCGACCGACGACACACTACAGTATGAAAGGGGTCCTAGTCAACCAAGAAAACACAATACACGTAATTTTGATAATTTATTTATTTATTACTCTAAAAAACAAAATTGAACTTAAAACTTCGATTACTAAATATCTATTTATTACATGTACATACACATACATCAAACAAACTCAATTTTTCTTGCTTTTGAGTTGGCAAAGATTTTAATTAAATCATTTATTTTTATATCAATTTTGGATTCTATACTTATAATGGCTAAGTTTGTCAGTCTGTCTTGGGTCATGGTTGAACGAAGATAATTTTTTATTAATTTTAATTTTGAAAAGGATCTTTCACCTTCTGCTACTGTAACAGGCAGTGTTAAATATATACGCAGAGCTGTTGAGATATTGGGAAATGAAGAAATTAAATTATTAGAATATATATAGCTTAAAATATCAGTGGGAGTACTTGTTGATGCATTGGGAAAAAATATTGGCAACAATTCTAATTCATTATATAAATCCTCCCCGTCAATATCAAATCTATTTTTAAATGTTAGTTTTTCTTGGAGCCGATAACACTGAGATTTTTTTTATGCATCTCTAATTTATTCCAGCATTCAATGTTTTGGAAGAGTGAAAAAACTGAATTGTGTTCCGTCAGCAAATCGAATCTCTCATTTAATTTCGAGATAGCAGTGTCCAGTAGAAAAAAATAAAAACATACTTTAAATTTGTTGGTTGGGTCGAAAATGGGCTCATCTACAGCCTCGTAATCAAAATGTCTTTTTCGGGGACGTGGACGAGCAGTTTCTTTAAATTCTGTTTCGCATTCTAATTCTTCAGCAATTAATTTTGCATCAGATAACAACTGTTCAAACGCGCTATCGGTGCGGTATTTCTCCAAATCTTTTTTAACCAGATTAATCAATTTGGTAGCTTCTGAAATAATTACGTCCGATTTTTGCAAATTTTTGCTTACAATATTAATTTTTAGTAAAATATTGTACCATATAACTACTGAACATATAAATCTATAAGATTTTAATTTGGCTATTAATAAACTCGCTATGTTTTTTGTGTCGCTGTCATACTTGTTATTTGTAAAAATATAGTATAATGCATCGTAAATTTTATCCATGTTAAAACGGAGTGCTCTAAGAGCATCAAATCTACTTTCCCAACGCGTATTTGAAAGAGGTTTTAATGTCAAAGTAGGTATCTGTTTCATAATTACATCCCAGCGTGATGTGGATGCTGAAAAAAATGCATAGATTTCTTGGACAATACAGAAAAAGTTTGTAATTTCCAATGAGCTTTTAGCGGCGTCATTTACTACTAAATTAAGGGAGTGAGCAGCACACGGTACGTAAAAAGCACGAGGATTCATGTCCAATATTTTTTTTTGGAGGCCTATATTTTTCCCCCTCATATTGGCCCCATTATCATATCCTTGGCCTCGCAAATCATCTAATTCAATATCGCATGATTTTAAGAAATCTAACAAATATGTCGCCAACCCTTGTCCGGTACTATCAGTTACAGGTAAAAAACCTAAAAAATGTTCTCGTACCTCAGCGCGTTTTGTCGATGGATTTAAATAAATAAACCTCACAATAACAGTAAGTTGTTCTTGGTGTGAAATATCAGGTGTGCAATCTAGAATTACAGAGTATTATTTACATTGCTTCAGAAGACTAATTATAGTCGTTTTAATTTTTTCAGCAATTATACTAATCAGTTCATTTTGAATGTTATGACCAAGATAATGTGGCATGCGATGCTGAGCTCTTTGAATTCGAGCAATGTGTTCTGATAGTGTACTATCAAAATTAGATATACTCTCCACCAACTTTAAAAAATTACCATTATTTGGGTCATACAACTTCTCGGTTGTGCCCCTAAATGCTATATTTTGACCTGCCAAAAATTTTATAATTTCGATTATCCTTTCCAAAACTGCCGTCTCCAACCTCTTTCTTTCGCGGTCTATTTCAGTTTGATTTACCGAGTCTACTGTTTGCCCTTTCAATAAGTCATTTTTTAGATCCAAATATTTTTTTAAAGAACATATATGCCCTGAACTTTTTTCATGTCGTTCTATATTTCTCGACAAATGCCCCCAGTCTTTGTAACCAGTGGGGGCATTAAATGCAGTGACATTATTATTAAAAAGCTTACAGTGAAAACAAAATACAGAATCAGTAGATGTGGAATATACAAGCCAAACTCGATGAATAATTTCGTTGTTTTGTAACTTTTTACTGTAATATGTATCTGAAAACGACCTCATGTTACTATCTGAAGGATAGTTGGTTTTTTTATCTGAATCGGTCCACGTTCTGTTAAAAATAAACTTAAATTATCGGGTATTACTTGCGGCCAGAGAGCAGGATCATTCTCTTCCAAGTTGACTGTCTCTTCTAACTGTCGGGTGGATGTTGACGAAGATGTACCTAAAAAAACATAAGATAGTCAACAATTTGTGTAACCAAGTGTGGTAATAGGGCCACGCAATAATATTTTAGGACATTAAAAACAGCGCCTTAAAGTTAAGGCGGGCAATCGGGCATAGTCTAATCCGTTAGTCCGGGCGAGCGCGCTCAGTGTGTAATTGCCGAGGCGCTTACGCACGCTCTATGCGCAAACAGTAAGAAATTAAAATACTTTAGTTGCGATTGGCGGATCTCGCCTGCGGCTATTTCATGAAAAAACATAATTCATAATCCCCAAAAACAAATCACAAACACACAAGCCATATAAGTACAGATATAAGTACAGACAGTCCAGTCCACTGTTAGACATGAGCCTCCAAAACTATGGGGTTATTTAACTATTTATTGCCATAATCTCCACGATTGGAACGCGTGTTGGACATATCACACAATACAAAAATTTAACACAAGGTCTGAGAAGGTATGTATTTAAATAAATATTGCACCGGCCGGGATTCGAACCCGAGACCCAAAGGTCTTGCCAAAGCACAAGAGTGAGTGTTAGTTACTAACCATTGCGCCTTCCGGTGCGCAATCCGCAAAAAACAATTAATTAGATATATTGTCATAATCATAAAAACCTACTTTATTTAAGACTCATTAGGTATACAGTTACAGGTAACTTATACAAAAAATAAGAAGTGTAATAATAATAAGTAGGTAGGAACCCAGGCAGGATACACCAGCGACTTCTGTCACTGTTTATGCCACTTCAGATGTTTTATTTATGGTACCAACTGACTGAACTTACCAGGTCGAAAGAAAGAGTCAATCGGAGAAGTTAGCTTTTTAATTTTTTCTTCTTTCTCCAGTTTCCTTTTTCTATTTTGAGCACCCGATGGTTTCTTTTTATCCCCTAATTCGGCCATCTACAATAAAATCAAATTTCAATTTAGTATTTAATTTTTCTTTCTTTATTCTAAATAAAGTAAGTAGTTTTTTATCAATCACTAACACTAAGAATTTGTATTTTTGCAATTATAAACAAATAAACAAAACAGTCATGACTCTCTCTCATAAACAATTGATGTGATGATGATGATGTGATGATAATGATTGTAATGTACCTAACACTAACACTTAAAAAATAAAATTGACTTACCTTTATATTTTTTCTCTAAGAACTTCCGTGCTAATTCGCCGGTTGTCGCAAATGAAATGAGCTAACGAATTCAATTACTTAAAAGAAGAAATCAGATCAATCACTGACCGACACTTACATAGCCGCCGCGCGCCACGCTGTAAATTCAAATGAACTTACACCTAATTTTAGTGATTTAGAGATCATTTCTCTTTAAGTGCGAGCGCCCGGACGGCTATGTCAAAGGACGCAACAGACGTACAGGTGCCGCGCCCATTTCAAATGAATGAACTTACACTTTATTGACTTAGACTTAGAGATCATTTTGCTTCAAGTGCGGGCGACCGGGCGGCAATGTCAAAGGGCGCAATTACTCGCCTATGACAGACGCACAGGTGCCGCGCCGCGCGCCCATTTCAAATGGACTTACACTCTATTGACTTAGAGATCATTTTGCTACCGGGCGGCAACGTGTCAAACGTACATACATACACTGTCTTTGGATTAGAGATTGTGCCGCGCGCGTGTTGTATTAAATAAAATTGTTATTTGTGTAGTGTAGTAATGCGGTATGACAAGCGCCGAATGCGTAATAAAATTAAAAAAAATATTATTGTTAATGACTATTTTTTTTTTTGCTTGCGCATACATATTTGTCGTAAGTAACAAGTATATAAAACTGTGCAATGGCGTTAAGTTCAATGAAATATCCAAAAATTCAGCGCTCGACAGGCGCCCCCGGGCGCTCCGCGCCCGGGTGCACCGCGCCCCTTGCACCCCCTGGTAAAGACGGCCCTGCTGATACACATGTGTGTTACTCTCATAAAAGCATACCAGTACCTTGCAAATGCGTGCTACTGGCATCATGTACTTACTCTGGCCATGGATACTGTTACAATAAAGAAAAATAAATAAATTACATTTGAAGTTCGAATGCGTCATACTCACTTGAAAAATAAATGTTTTTTCTCATTCTGGTGCCAATTATTATTAAATATTTTAATTATAATGTACAATATTAAACATAAAACAAGTATTAAAAAGAACAGAGGAAGCTACCCGTGCATCTTATAATGCAGTGAGGAGGATAGTGGAAGAAGGCCGTAAAGAGGAGAAGAGGTGCAAAACGAAAGGTGTTATAAAAAGGGGTATTCATAACTTCCATCTAACAAACAAAGAATTTCCAACAATGAAAAAAACGGTTCAGATCCACAATGTCCAAAGTATTAAAATGACCAGTGTCTCAAAAAGTCCACTGCTACAAAATGACCAAAGTATTGAAACGTCCACATCTAGAATCTAGAGAAAGTTTCAATAAGACTATGAATAAAATGGCCAGCATACCAGTAAAACGCTCCTGACCTCCTCACCGTAATGATGATATATTTCAAAGTTTTGATCATAGGCTTAACATTGTCAATAATAGTTTTGAAAATAAAAAAAAGATGTTGTGAACGCGGCAGCTAAGCAATATAGCCGTACGCCTATGTGTTATTCTGATGTATATGAGCTATATTATTGTAAAGTTTCATTAAAATCCATTGAGTAGTCTTTGCGTGAAAGAGTAACAAACATCCATACATACATCCTCACAAATTTTCTCGCTTATAATATTAATAGGATTTACAGGCAATACGTAAATATCGACGGGAAGGCAGACCTACAATTTATACGGACGAGTCATGTGTCTGCGCTACACACGCCACTTCAGTCTTGGTCTGATGGATCCCTGCTTATATCCAAAGGTCAGCGTGTTGTAAATGTACACGCTAGATCAGTCTGGGTTTGTGCCTAACGCCTTATTAATGTTTAAATCTGAGTCTAAGTCAGGGGATTACCACGACGACATGAATTTTAACAATCCAAATGAGTTGTAATGCATATAAACAAATGGCTTAAGACGTGTCTTAAGCCATTTGTTAAAATGAAATGGCTGTAATTAATTAAATGTCGTCTTAAGCCAATCAAGAAGTACCACGACGGCATTTGATGGAATATTTGAGATCAACTATGGTTGATCCCAAATATTCCACCAAATGCCGTCGTGGTACTTGATAATGCATCATACCATAACAAACAGTATGACGTAGCGCCAACATCTAGCTCGAAAACATCCGAGATGTAGTCTTGGCTCATAGAAAAAGGAGTCCACTTTGATTCACATAATATGTTAAAACCTCAACTGTATAATTTGATTAATAATAACAAAGACCGGTTTAAAAGATTTAGTATAGATAAAATAACTGAATACAACCACAGTGTGCTTCGTCTTCCTCCATACCATCCAGATCTGAACCCTATTGAAACGGCATGGGCAGAAATGAAAGGCTATATTAGCAGCAAAAATGTAGTCTGGAATATTAATCGGTTACAGAGTTAGTTAATCAAGAAGTAGATTTCATAGGCTCAGATCAGTGGCAGAAACTATGCGACAAAGTCAAAAAAGTTGAAGAAGTATAAGTGACCATGTTGTAGATGATTTGACAGAACAATTTATAATTTCATTAGACAATGACTTAAGACGTGGTACAGAATTAGACACTGACTCTGATGAATAGACATCATCTATATTAAGCTATGGAGAAGATTCAATGGACGGTGTTTCTCCTTTATGCTCAATTTACAATTTACTGCTTTATAATACAAAATTACATTATAAAACGTTTGTTGAAGGTAAAAGTGCAATACGCTCTAAGGGGAAACATCGTCCATTGCATTATTTCTTTAGCCTATGAAAGACGATGTCCATACTATATAATCAATCATATACAGTGTTTTTTTTAACTGGGACAGTGTGGGGAAATCTGAAACCATAAGAGATACAGGGAAACTGTCTTAGGAAACACTAAGTCTTTTTTTGTGAAAACAATTTTGGCGTAGTAATTTTTTTGGTCAAGCGTGAGTTGTCCATAAAAACGAATAAAATTGACTAATTTTTTTTTAATGCTGATCGACTCAGTTTCTTATAAGGATCATTTCATTGTATTGGAAGAAAAAAATCGGGACAGCAGAAGTTGGTCAAATTTAATAAAATGTTTTTTCATACAATTTGTTACTTTAACAGAACTAATGCTTCAATAAATATTCAATATGACCTCCATCTTGCTGTATGCAGGTACGGGCTCGTTTCAGAACACCTCTAGTGGCTTTAGACAAAGACGTGTGGTGAATGGTGTTTAAATGATAATAAACGGCGTCTTTTAACTCCTGTATGGTGTTGTATTGGGATTCATAAACTCGACCCTTAAGGTAACCCCATATGAAAAAATCCATCGGCGTCATATCGGGTGAACGCGGTGGCCATTTTATAGGACCATATGTGCCCATCCAACGGCCCGGAAAATGTTCATCTAAAAACCGTTTACTCACTCTACTATTGTGAGGAGGTGCACCATCTTGTTGATAGATAACATTATTTACATTGCTTAAGGTAATAGTATCATCCACTAAATCCACGACCATATTCAATATTTCTTGATATTTTTCACTATTCAACGTTCCGTGGTAAATTTTAATAGCGAAGATTTTATTATGTAAAATCGCACACCAACAATTAAAGGAAAAACGGACTTGATTATGCGTCTCTGTAGTTCTAAATGGATTAGTACGTGACCAGTAATGGTTATTTCTCCTGATGTACATACCGTTGTTAGAGAAATTGCATTCGTCCGTCCAAATGATCTGATTTGGAAAATAACAACTTCTAACAGTCCGTGCTACAAACCAATGACAACATGATAACCTGCGTTCTTTATCGCCAGGAAGTAATGCTTGCACAAGTCTACCTTCTTTGTAACATTTGTACTTGTATGTCTTTAGTATTTTTCGTAGAGTGGATTTATGCACACCGATATTTTCAGCCGCTTCCCGCAATGAAGCTTTTGGATAAGCTTCAAAGAATCCTAATACGGCGATGGTAATAAATTCATTTACGACTGTTGTTGACCTCTCACGTTTGGGTTTAAAACGACCTTCTTGTCTTAAATTTTTAATTAATCTATCAAATATCTTGCGATTAGGTAGCTCGCGGTCAGGATAGTGTTCCCTATACCACTTTAATGCATTATCTGGGCTTCGATAATTAAGAAAATACGCTTCAATTAAATCAACTTTATGCGTATTAGATAACGCCATGATGAATCACAAGCATCAACCGATAATAACAAATGAGGGTGACAGTTAGAACAATGTTGATTCTAAATTTGAATTTGTTTTGAATTTAGTTCAAAAAGTTCGTAATAGTTCGTAATAGCATGGAGTTCGTAAATCTGTGAAAAAATATTTGAGTGCCATAAAAGCGTTCCATATTTCAGTTTCGTGTAGCCACGTATCGACATGAAATTCAATTATGGAACACTTTTTAAATGATTTGTGCACAAGTAAATACTTCGACTATGATTTAGTACATTGTATTCTCCTATTGCATGAAAAAACATTTTATTAAATTTGACCAACTTCTGCTGTCCCAATTTTTTTCTTCCAATACAATGAAATGATCCTTATAAGAAACTGAGTCGATTAGCATTAAAAAGAAATTAGTCAATTTTATTCGTTTTTATTGACAACTCACGCTTGACCAAAAAAATTACTACGCCAAAATTGTTTTCACAAAAAAAGACTTAATGGTTCCTAAGACAGTTTCCCTGTATCTCTTATGGTTTCAGATTTCCCCATACTGTCCCAGTTAAAAAAAACACCCTGTATAAAGTAGTGATTTAAATTTAAGTTTTTAAGTTTATCATTTTATTTCAAATTGTGCTTGGTTTTGTTGTCAACACTATTTTTTGTTTTTTATTTTAATAATATCTATCACAATGAGTTTTTTTTTTTATAAAAGTACTACATAAGGATTATGTAATAATTTTATTTTCTTTATATTTCTATTTATTTTTGACGATATTTGCTAATTTAAACTTATAAAAACATTTCAATCACTATTTTGAGCCCTTTTAATTCGATATCTAAACATCCGATTGATCAAGCAACTTTGCTCAGAATAATAACTGCGCAACTGTACATTTGCAGGCGGTTGACGTCATTCAATGTGAAAACCTAAGAAGTTTTGCTCGTAGGTACTTTACGAGTCTCCATTTTGTGGTTTTTAATATTAATATTAGTGTCCAACAAGGAGCATTACTAATTTCACCTCCATCTTCTCAGGCGATTTTGTAATGCATACCTACCTACAATAAACTGCTAATAATAAACAATTTTCCTTAAAATTATAATCAGATGCCCATGACAGAAGTTCACTGGTGTCACCTATCAACAGCAGAAAATGAGCTTGGCGTAGTCATAGCAACTGCAGAAGGATCACCACAAGGGATCAGCATGGTCCCCATCAGTTGGTCAGAAATGCAATGCCCTAAAACACTAGTAAAAGAACCCAGAAAAGTGGCCAGAGTCATACCCGAAACCATAAATCAGTCTTTTGTAAATCTAAAGGAGGATGATCAAGAAGAGGATAAAGAAAAAACTAGTTCTCAACAAAGTAATGTTGATAAAAATGATGTGATTAGTATAGATGATTAAGATTTGGAAATAAAACTTTTTTGTTCATTTATCTTTTATTTGATCCTTTATTTTATCTATTTATAGTATATCACTGATTTAGAGGCTTTACTCACTCATCTACGATGAGTGGGTAAAGCCGAAATGTAGGTACTTTAAATTTAAAAGTATAGTAGGTACGTAAATTTAAAACTAGAATAAAAAACTTCCATTTCTATGGGATTCATTATATTTCTACCACAGATCTAGAAATTCTTGATATATTAAATACTAGCTGACCCGACAGACGTTGTCCTGTCCAAATTTCAATAAATATTTTTTTTTCCTAAAAACTTCCAGGACCATAACAAACAAAAAAAGGATTACGCATATCCATCGTTCGAATCGTGAGTTCATACAAAAATCCCATAGAAAAAAGCACTCAGTTTTTCCCGAATTTTCCGGGCAACTGTTCCAATTTTTCTTTCCTTAAAACCCGTATTTGGACTATTACAAACATTTAAAAAAAAAGTTCTCAAGTGATGTGCTTACCAACGAACAGCATTTAATTTTTATTCTACACTTTAAGGTGTTTTTCGTACGTGGTCTTTGTGATTTATTCAAATCGAAGCTTCTGTCCTCAATAAAATACCTACTACCGCTTTACTTCGACGGGACGAAACGTTGACAGGATACGTTTTGCACTTTGAAATTGTTTAATACCACATAAGCAGAATGTGCTAATTGCACCATTGCTATATCTGAAGTATATTAATAAATTGCAGCTGTCAGTGTCAATCACGTGTTCGGCGTTCTAAAACTAAATCATGTTTAACTGTGTTAACTTTTTATTATTATAATTACTAATTTCAAGCAAATTTATAACGATATCATATATTTTTCATCATGAAACTGCAAAAAAACACTTTTTCGGACTACATAGATTTGATCAATGCTACAATTTTGATTTCACAATAACCAATTTATGATAAACAGAAGTTCAGAACGTATCAATTATATTTGACAATATAGTGTATGTCAAGATCTCCAGATGATAAAAACTGGCTTCTAAATTGATAAGGAAAATTACTTCTATTAAGTACAGCAGCCGACTCAGTCTCAGTCTGCTACCAACCTGTTACCATTCCACTCCTTAGTTACATATTAATTTCAATGTTATCTTAATGAGGTCATCACCATACATTTTTATACAAACTCAGGCAAGGTAGCCCAGTTGTGTAGGTCTAAGCTGAATTGCCTTTTTGTGGTTCTTATAAGGTAGACGGTCCTTAGGAGGCCAGAAAATGAAGTTCGCTGAACATTTAAGTGCGCATATAACGCCAGAATGGCGTAAACAGTATATAAATTATGAGGTAAAAGTTTTGTTTATTTCTTGTTTTTTTTGCATAGTTATCATTAGTTGTTTAAACTGGAAATTCTAAATAAATAATTGTAAATATTTAAGAGCTTTTCAATAGTCTATGGAATACTTATTACCTACTCTATAAATAAATAATATAACTTATTATATTTTTATAAGTAAATCAAGTTATGAATAAAAAATATTTTCAATTGTGTTTATTATAGCATTTACTATACTTATTCGTCCTTTGGCACCAACTCTGTTTTTAGTACCAGATGAATGACATGGAATGATGATTCATTCTTTACTATATTTGTTTTCACAAACAACTATTAATTTTATTTATATATACTATGTATATATATTATACTGGTTTTTAATTATTCATATGTTTATTTGTTTTATTTTACTTGATATCTTAGCTGAGTTGCACTAACCATAATAGTAAGCTGACTTTAGCTACAATTAAAATTAACATATTTGTTTAAGATGCATCAATACATTACTCAAAACGTGAAACCTGATAAAAAGCACTCCCTTTCCCTAAATGTTTCCCTAAATTTAATTAGTGAAATGAATCATCATAACAGTATCATAATAATTAAATGGGCGGCTAGCCAAGTTTTAACTAGTTATGTTTTTTCCTTATGGCAGTCTAATTAAAACACTGCTGCTTTAAATATTATATTGCCGACTTGAATATTAAGATAGAAGATAGTAAAATCCATATTAATTTAGAGAAAGTGGGTAGATATGAAATAATGAGACCAAGTTATTTAAATAAAAAATGTGAGCTTGATATAAATATAAACACATATTTACTTAAATACTCTTTAGATATTGATTCTCTTATACCTAGATTTTTAGATTGTACTTGTATTTGTCCATTTGTTCCCAATTCTACAGATTCTCAGTTTTACAGAATTACAGTATAATGCAAGTTATCTATGATAGCAACTGATCTAAAAAGCAAATTGTCTAATGTTGTAATTATCAATTGACTAGCAGCATCTATGACTTCATGCATATAGATGTAAAAGTATGCATGGCTAGCTTGAATTCCATGGGAACTTTATAAATTGATCTGGATTAAAAGTACCTTAAATATTAACCTGGCACATGAGCTACAACTATGCCAAATTTCATTAAAAACCATCCAGCATATGCTTGATGCATGTTTACCCAGAAACTCAAAACAAAAATGTTGTTTTAATGATATATGTAGTCATTCCAATGTACTTAATATTACAATTACTTTTTCAAAAAAATATTTCATGTACAGATTTGGCTCTGTCACAATTTTATTATAAGTCTAGATCTACATTGCAGGTGGTCTAAAAAGATTTAAAAAAAGTGGTTGCATAGGGTCCTGTAATCTAACCTGTAATAAGACTGTAATCTAACTAGATTTGTGTAACTATATACAACGGACCACTTGTACTAATCTTACGTCTTAACATTTATGTTTTATCTCGATTCTAATTGTCAGTGTTGTAGATATTAATTTCTTGAATGAGAAGGGAATCCTCGAAGGGTTTTTAAGTATAGTTAACAAATTGTCAGATAATTTATGTACTATTGACAATATTTGTAAATTCGGCAACTATTTTATAAATTTTTGGCTCAAGAGAATAACAAGTGATGTGTTCAGTAGTGCACACAAAGATGTCCATATTAATAATTCAATAGAAGGCTGGCATCACAAATAAATACTAAAATACCTAGAGCCCCTCCAGTTACTTATTCATCAGTTAGTTAAAAAAGGAAGGGTATTATCAAGACCATCAGATACACAGAAACCGCAAAAAAGAACAAGCAGAGATAAAAAAATACGTCAGCATTCTAATAATCGCTGGGACACAGTTTAACCCAACTAATAATTTTCTGTTTTGGATTTATATATGTTTGGTATGGTTGGCTTTTATTTATTGTTAAGACTTAAAAGAATATAATTAGTGATCATAATGTTGTTTGACTGTACTTTTGCTGTAGAATTGAGAAGAAACCTCTTAAACTAAATGGTTGGAAACAAGCCCTCTATGCAGACTGCATAAGTTCTATAAATAAAAAAAATGAGACTAATTCTAACTATGAGAATCTTGTATTTATCTGGGCCTTAGATGTAACCATTTGTATGTACATAGGGTGTATCAAAACCGTTTCAAAACCTAAAATCGTAAATTTTGCTCATGATTCTGAGTTAAATGACATATAATGTTGCATACTTTTTTTTGCTTTGTATTTAGTAAATTTGTATTGAAAATTTGGTAAAAATTTGAAATAAATATTTTTTGGAAAAGAGATTTGTAATATTGCCATGTCAATGAACTCAGAATCATGAACGGAATCCATGGTTTCAGGTTTTGGAAACGGTTCAGACACCTGTATATCAGTGGTCACGGTAATGCCACACTAAAGACTCGCTACACTACTGAATATTCCCTATATGTATATAGTGTATACTTAATTTGGAACAAAAATTAACTAGAAGTTCCTTTTTATTATATCATAACAGGAGATGAAAGCCATGCTATACACGGCAGTGGAAGAGGCGCCATCAGCAGAAAATGTAGAACCTGAAGTGTTGTCTCGACACTTTGCCAACTTTGATGAGACATTTTTCCTTTACTGTGATCAAGAGCTCAAGAAAATCAACACATTTTATTCAGGTACTTTTTTTATACATAATGAGGTTGTGACTTCCAACCCTGGCCCATATCACTAACTTCAGTTATCAGTTTATTAAGTCTCACTAGAGGCGTTTCAGTGAATTTCGGTTCGTAATCCATCAAAGTGACCTCAAAAAGCTCTGTGAATCTCTCACGATTTCATAGTATATTGGATAACTTGGTGTTAACATTTTCAGCAAAGTCAAACATTTCAACAAGGTCAAAGTAGCTCATTATACTGAATAGAACGAAGTGATACTCCATGCTGGGGCAATGTTTGTTGTTTTATAAAGCCCAAGTTAGACCCATGGAGTACACCTCTGGACCGGTGCACCGAAATACCAGCTCATATGCCTAGAATAGGGAATGTTGTGAAGTACTGTTCAATCTGATGCCAACTTCGGATTTTTACCATTGCATCTTTCGCCATCGCTGTGGTGCATTCGCACTTCCTCGATAAGGAAGTACAGTACACTCTATAAAACACTTTATACCGCGACCTGAATGTTGTGGAATGAGGTTTTTCCACTGATCTACCACATGAGGGATCAAGAGATCTGTGAATAGGATCTTGCAAGGTCGGCGGTACAGACGCAACCCCCTAATATTGCAGGTGACCATGGACGGTGGTAATGTGATGGTAACCACTTTTCCTTTACGACCTCACAAATGTGATTTGTGAATAGATAACTTTATAATATTATCACTCTGATTTAATTATCATCTCTGATTATCATCTCTTGTTACAAATTGTATTTATTAATTATTGTAGAGAAACTTGCCGAAGCAACCCGCAAATTCGCCACCCTCCAAAGCGAACTCAAAACACAGTTTGACACGATAAAGCCCAAAGGCGGGGGCGATAAGAAAGCTCCGATCCCCCGCCGTAAAGTTCAGGACTTAAAGCTTGCTTTCAGCGAATTCTACCTCAGTTTGATACTATTGCAGAATTATCAAAACTTAAACTATACGGGCTTTAGGAAGATATTGAAAAAACATGATAAGGTAAACAAAATTAATGTGATAATTATTATAGGTCATTGCTTCTTTTTGTATTTAATATTTTTATTCGAATGGAGAGCACAGTGGGACGCGCTTCGGCCAACAGGACCGACTCGCTACGACTTGAAAAAAATTTGCAGCTGGTGACTGGATGAGAAGAGTCGAAGATCGTGTGTGGTGGTGAGCTTTGTCAGAGGCCTATATGCAGCAGTGGAGAGACGGGACATAGGGTTATCTGTTTAACCTAGAATATAGCCTAGAATAACCTAGAAAAATTGAAAACCAATATTATCACACACACACATAAACACTCTCACACGTGGGCGCACACCTATGCACGGCACACACAAACGGACACACCAATGCAAACACAAATCAACATGTATTATTAATAAGAAAAATAAAAATCACCTATTACATGCCTACAATCTATTAAATACTGTATATAATGTCAGTGTAATCTGTATTTCACCATTAGCACTAGCAATATATTAGTTAAATAAGTTACATAAAAGGCTGTAGATTACATAAATAAATGTATAACGAAACAATGTACACGCATCAGCTTAAAGCTGCTAGTGTATCAGAAATAATAATAATAAAAAAATCACATTAATACAGTGGTACGTGTGAATAACTTAATCATATACCGATACAATCGAGTGTCCAGTCTTCTAGACGGATAGTCCAGTAGGCAATGCTTTTATGCTTCTATTTTATACGACAAGAAACATGTAACAAACTGATTTTAACATAATATTCATTTTTTCAGTTATTAAACGGGACAAATGGTGCGCAATGGCGGGCAGAACACGTGGAAACGTCCCACTTTTACACAAACAAAGACATAGATAGACTGATCAGTGATACAGAAGCGACAGTGACCAATGAGCTTGAAGGCGGTGATAGGCAGAAAGCCATGAAGAAACTCAGGGTACCACCGTTGGGGGAACAACAAAGTCCGTGGACCACTTTCAAAGTGGGACTGTTTTCTGGATCGTTTATTGTACTGTTTATTACTGTGGTGTTGTCTGGTGAGTACATATTTAGATGCTTAAAAAATTGAGTCATTTAAGGGTCAATTTCCAACTACAGAGTGGCAGCAAAGCAACTATTGAAACTCAACTTTATTATTTTTATTAAAGGGTGAAAATATAATAGCACAACAAAATTACACAGAGCAACTTGAGGCAGCGCTCGAACGTATCAAGCGGCGATTTCCACCGTATGCTAAAATGTTAAATTTTAGTTTAAATAGTCATCAAATTGGTAGCTTGGCTGCCATTATGTAAACGAAATTTAACCCTTACTTTTTCGTATGTAAATGCATCTAATTAAGTAAGAAATTCGCTGCCAGATGAGCTCAAAACGCATCTATTTCCTATGCATTAACATAGGTTACAAAATTTCTCCTCTCTCTCACTCTTTCTCTCCTTGCAACAAAATTGCTGTACGTGTAATAAATCGCTCAATTAAATAATATTCCTTACAAGTATCTGCGTTTACGTTCTCCAACTCAACAGGGACAGTTCAAAAGCGGATCCTCTAGTTAGCGATGAAAGCTTCGACAATGCGGGGCGGTTGCAAGTCGGTAGCGGCGCGCATCAAAAGGCATGATCTTACCTATCTATATTCTTCTATACATATAATAAGATCGTAACAGAGCCATACCCATGGAATATTTTTGAAAAAACTGATTGCAATATAATGTACGGATGATATAGAGGCCAAAAGAACAATTTTTGGAATTTTTGTCTGTCTCTCTCTCTCTCTCTGAACGCGCGTCACGCAAAAAACACTGGATGGATAACATTCTGCGTAGTTATACCTTAGGTGCCGGGTCAACATTTAGGGTACTTTTTATCCAGATCAATTATAGAGTTTCCACGGGAATCACTCTAAAGTTTACGCAAACAAAGCCGCTGGCACCGCTAGTCTATACATATAATAAAATCGTAACAGGTAATAAAAAACGTCCCTGTACAATTTTTTTTTACAAATCGTTGCTCCTTACTCTACGAACGATAGAGAACCCAAAATAACTACTTTTAGAATTTTTTGTCTGTCTGTACGCGGATCACGTAAAAACTACCGGACGGATTTTATTGAAACTTGCCTTAGTTATAAGTCTATGTGCCGGATTAACATTTAGGGCACTTTTTATCCAGACCCTTTATAGAGTTCCCGCAGGAATCATAGAAAATTTTACGTGAACAAAGTCGCTGGCACCGCTGGTACACAATACGCCGCAATCACCCCGTGTTCTGCGCACCGAAGCCATTATTGCTAACTGGACGACCATTGTGTAATGTTTAACGTTACATAAATAGCACATTATCGAAAAGCTAACAAATTGAGTAATATTTGCAACATAAACATTGTAAATCTAATTTACTTATACATAGCCACTGTGAATTCGCAGGATTAGCTTGAATCAATATTTATGTTTTGTGACCATGGCCGGTTATCGGAATACAAATATATGCACAACGTGTTGATTTTAATGTTACAAATTTAGTTTTGAATTTAGCTCTTACGAAAGTAAACGAAGGACATTTAAAGTAGAGAAAAGCTGCGATGGCACGAGCCAATCGGAAAGTAGGATTAGTTATTTTCCATTCGTTTTAGAAAAAACGATGTTTAAAACTGGATACGATGTTTACATCCCGTAACGAATATTCGCTTCCGTTTTCGCAACAGGCGAAAGATTTGTGAAGTGTGAAATTTCGCATTCGGTTTCGCTGTCGCTAATTTCAGATTTCAGACATTTATTATTTTTATAGGTATATTGAATATTAATATAAAACATGTGCCTTTTTCGATAAATAACAATAAATTGACTTTATTATTAATGTAGTGTGGCAATAAAGACTGGAAAAGTTATCACTGAAAATAGTTGGAAAAATAATTTTGATACTTGAATTCAATAACAAAATTAGCAATCCTATCGTTGAATTCTAGTATCAAAATATTTTTCCAACTAATAGTCTTGTCTTTGTTCTTATCTTACAAAATTGTCTTAATTTAAAAAATAACAAATGATATTCTTTACTTTTGGTTTCCAATTCGCTTTCACGATATGATTTTTTTGAAGTATTTTTAAGTATCAGCAATCCGAAAAATAAAATTTTCTTATTTTTTTTCCAGCTTTATTCCATGAAGGCGGCACGGACAACTTCATGACAGCCTTCAGACTGTATCGAGGACCATTCCTTCTAGTTGAATTCATATTTTTAATAGGCATAAATGTATACGGCTGGCGATCGTCAGGGGTCAACCATGTATTAATATTCGAATTAGACCCTAGAAATCACTTATCAGAACAACATTTGATGGAACTAGCGGCAATATTTGGCGTCGTGTGGGCTTTAAGCATATTAACTTTTATTTATAGTGCAAGTTTAAGTATACCACCGTTTGTGAACCCGTTGGCCTTAGTGATAATAATGCTGGTGTTTTTAGTGAATCCATTGAAAGTGTTCAGACACGAAGCGAGGTTCTGGTTTTTAAGGATATGTGTGAGTATCTTTAAAGCCTCATGGACAAACTGCTTAATTGTGATAAACATTGCTTAATTTGTATTTAGTGATTCATATTTCATTTTGATCTTGAACGATATCAATCGATACCAGTCTATGTCTTCCCACTGCAGGACAAAGGTTTCATACAATCATGATACTTTTACATTAGGTTTTGAATATAGAGCCCTTTGAATTTTATATATCTTTTACTTTATTATCGGGGGATGTTATTCGATTTCAGCCTATAATATCCCACAGCAGGGTTCAGACATGATAAAAATAAATTGAATATTGAATAAAAATCGTACGACAAGTATCGAGACGTGCGTCTTGGAATTTTTATACATGTTTTTGTTTTTTTTTTTCGGTTGATCAATGTGATATCTAGGAGTAAATAATCTATTGTGTTCATATAATCAATGTTATTTACAAATATTCTGTTAATTTCTCATAGTTGAGAACAATGTAATGTTCCATTTTCAGATATAAATTTCATTAAACCGAAATCTCCAAAGGTAGGCAGTGCATCCGGGGTTAACTCTCTACTCCCCATAGAACTCTCCACCCCCTCCGGTAAATAGAATGGGGAATGTAATGCGGTGTGGAAAATAGTTACTAGTTCCGTTATCCTATGCCCCAACCTTCTTGAAGTAGAAAGGATTTTCCAAGTCTTTATTTTTATCTAGACATATCAATTAATTTATTCTATCTTACCCTTTTGGTACTATTGATATGGTACTTTACAGCTATTCGTACACACTATTATATTATAACTGTGTATTTAAATTATTATGAATGTATCTTTTTTTTTTATAATGTCCCTCACGTCCAGACATGACTGGGTTTTAGCTGAAAATCACTAGATTCTCGCGGGCTCACAGCCAAAGCTGAGCTGGACGCCATTCGGCGCAATGACGACACACAGGCGGTAATAAAAATATTTATATTGTACAAATCTAAAACTAAAATCGTGTTGTGTCGTAATTGCGGTTGAATAAACGAATTTGTCTTTCTTTAAAGTCTGGGATCTCCTATATTACCTCTTGTATTGTTTCGATCTATGTTTATACCTATTACGTACCGTGAGACGCTCTCCGGCAGGTGGATTGATGACTTGAAGAAAGTCGCCGGTAGTGGCTGGATGAGAAGAGCTAAAGATCATGTGTGGTGGCTGTCCTTTGGGGAAGCCTATATCTAGCAGTGGAGATACACTGACTGATGGTATGGTATGCTTACATTATAATTTATATATGCAGTGTCTATAGTTTGTTTGTTGTGATTTACTAACCACACCCATTGTAACTGTATAATGAAAAATATAAATAAGGAATTTGAAATCTGAAAATATGCAGGGTCGCATCCTAGCAGCACCGTTCTTGCCAGTACTGTTCGCGGACTTCTGGCTGGCGGACCAGTGGAACTCGTTCGCGACTGCCTTCATGGACTTCCAGTTCCTCGTCGCGTTCTATGTGGCGGGTGGAGACTGGTTTAACGTTAACGGTAAGGGTTCCTTCCAAATTTTCATGTTCACCATGACAACTGTATAATGATTCCCGCGGGAACTTAAACACACATAAACTATGTACATAACTACATCACATAAACACATAAAGATGTTTGTATTAGCACCTATGATTACAAATAAATGAATTATATTATATATTGCTGAAATTACTTCCCTTTTGAAGTTGATGATTGCTAACGGCAATATTGAGTGTCGCATTCTTGTGATCGTGAGTTCAAATCTTCGGCCCGTACCAATGAATTTCTACTTAAGTACGAATTTTTAAAAAATATCACTAGCTCGGCGGTGAGGGAAAACATCGTGAGGTATTCCAGAAATTAAAAAAAATGTAGTATGTGATCCACCAATCCGCACTGCGCCCACGTGGTGGATTACGGCCCGAACCCCCCCCCCACCCCCCCCACCCCCCCCCCCCCCCCCACCCCTCCCCCGAGTGGGACGTTACAATTACACGTACGTGTAGGTATATATTTGTGGCAGCTTACGAATAGAATTTTAACTTTTTTTTAGTTCTATAATATGTTCTAAACTATGATTATAATCTTTCTTAACCCATTTGGCGTATTCGTGATGTCTGCAGAAGACCAAACAATAGATAAACAATAAAAGGCCAAAGTTCAGGTGTTTGATTGGTAATTAAAGAAAGAAAATAAAGTTATCATCTTTACTTTTCAGTGTCATTAAACTTCGAGAACACCCAATGGTACATAATCTCGCGAGCTCTAGTGAACATAATACCAGCGTGGTCTCGTTTCTGGCAATGCCTACGACGATATAGAGACAGTAGAGAGGCTTTCCCTCACCTTGTCAACGCGGGGAAGTACTCTACCACGTTCTTTGTGGTACTCTTCGCCACACTCAGGACTATGAGTAAAAGTAAGTTAAACACTCGAAAGACATGTAGGCCCGGTAAAATAGTCCATTCATGTGTCATGTGTTGTAGCACCTTATGCAGCCTGCGTAGAGGTTAGTTTCCAACGGCACGGTCTAAATCTAAGCAAAGCACGGTCTTAGAATCGTCTAGTTATTCTGACCTTAATGACTTGCTATAAAGAAATGAAATGATTATACAGCAATAATTGCTATACGAAATAATGATGAATTGATATATTAAAATCTTTATTTGACATCAACACACATATACCAAGATATTTATTACTAGCGACCCGCCCTCGCTTCGGTTTAAAAGTTTTTATTTTATTTCAAATTTTTTTTTTCAAAATTTCAAAATAAAATATAGCCCATATTAGACACGGATAATGTAACTTCCTACTTGTGAAAGAATTTTTGAAATCGGTTCAGTAGTTTCAGAGATTACCCCCAATATACCCACAAACACAGAATTTTACCTCTTTATATGTATAGATATATAGGTAAGCACTGTTTAAAAATGATAAAGTCAAATTGAACATTTACCTTTAATTTGATACGGCAGTTCGGAGAACGTGATGTCCGTGTGATAGAGCCAGTTCGTCTATCTCGTAATTTTTAATTTTCTTCGCTTCTCTTCAAAAATAGTTTCTTTTGAGTATTATGTCAAATCTTTCCATAACAATTTTTCTCTTGTCAGTTTTATTGTACTCAAAGCTAATCTTTTTCAATATTTGTGACAATACCGTTTTCTCTCCACTAAATAAGCCAACCTCTTTTAACGACATCAAAAGCATTCTTCTATTCGGAAATTCATTTCTTGAATAAAAATTGTAAATATGATTTTTGATAGCGTCGGCATCAAAATTGTCAACATCCATCACGGGCTTTGTTCTTCTCTTTTTCTTTCGTGTCCGTAACACGTTTTCGTCACCTACAGTTGGGCCGATTTTTTCTTTATTGATGTT
Organism: Sesia apiformis; assembly: GCA_914767545.1. Lineage (NCBI taxonomy): Eukaryota > Metazoa > Arthropoda > Insecta > Lepidoptera > Sesiidae > Sesia > Sesia apiformis. Next base: position 4,931,569 of record OU611970.1, on the reverse strand, counting down.
GGAAAGTGTTTTTATACTGATTCCGAACACCTGAGAAACGCGCTCTCGTACTCGGGTGACAGGCACCAAAGCTCGAAATAGTCCTGTAATTTAATGTAAGCTCGGGCATTGGCTATTTAAAGTTTGTCCACGTTTCGGCATTTTTATGCACTAAAACAACACGTTCAAGGTACAAAGCAGAATCGGAATTCAATTTCGTGCCAAGGTTAACGTAATAAGCAGGAACAAGAAACATAAGTTAGTCGGATCACAAAAAAACACCACACAACAACAAGTACTGGGGGGGACGTAGTCTGTGCGCACGAGTACAAACGACGGACGACTGACTGACTGTTTCCCAGACACAAACTGACGGCGTTAGTGCAGGTTCGGGTAACGATAGGCCAGTGATACCATTTTCTACCGATATTTTTTAAATAAATTCAATCATTTAGTGATCGTTATACAAGTTTTTAAAATCTTAATTTACGATCTTAATCGTAAATTACCATACTGATTCTGTCACAGTTATGACCTAAATATTAGATAATGAAATCACAGAAAAGTAATCGAATTAGTAAATTAATGCACTTGTAACATTTTACTCAGACTACGTTATAAATATCCGGCATCGGTATTCAGTATCTTGGACCACATCACTATCTTTAAAAAACAAAAAGTGACACACGACGTAACATTGTAACAGCGCGTCGGATTGAAAAAATAATAGTTTTCTTAGTTATTAAACAATATTTAGGGCTCCAAACATTTGCGTTTAGTGTAAAATTGCCTAACTCTGTAATTTTTGGAGAGCGCGTATTTACGATGAAAATATTCTCAACCAACTGTCCATGAACTGTCAAAAAGGTAATCTTTTGACGGCGTATCTATACAACATGTTTCACTGCGACCATTGCTGATCTATTGTGATCGCTACCATTTTTATAGTTCTGCAGATATCGCAGAATAGTTTTAGCACCGAGTTGTTGCACCTCTTCCGGCTTTAGCAGATGGCGTCCATATACAGTGTGTATCTTTTGTACATCAAAGGGCCACACTTACAAAGCAGGTGTATTGGCGTTTCATTCTGCTCGGAACAGAATCTGCAAGTTTTGCATCCTAATAATAATATCCCCTTTTCAGGTAAATACAAAGACACATATGACAACCCATACTTATACCCGTGGCTCGCCTGCCAATTAATATCCTCACTGTACACATACACGTGGGACGTGAAGATGGACTGGGGGTTGCTTAGTTGTGGCCCCTACAAAGAGAACAAGTTTTTGAGGGAAGAAATTGTGTACAGTCAAGGGGTGAGAACATTAAATTTTAACTTTCATATTAAATTTAATTCAATATATTAAATTATTATTATTTTTCTTTATATGAAGAAGGTGGCAAACGAGCAGACAGTCCACTCGATGGTAAGTGGATGCTGTGGACAACCGCGGTACGTGCCAAGAACAGCCTCCAATGACAAAAGTTGCCACGCCCCCGGATTGGCTGCCTAATATAATTATTAACTTTAGTGGTGAGTATATTAAATTTTAATTGTCAATTTGTAGGTTTATCTAAAAGTTATCGATCTAGCACAAAAAAGTCTCGTTTTTGTCTATATGTATATGTATGTAGTTTTTGCCTATTTTTCTATATTTAGAAAAAGATAACATACCTATGTGTACTTTTCGTATTAAATTTCATGGTTGCTATTTTTAAGCGTATTATGTCAACATTTATTTAATTTACCTCCCGAATGAGACCACTTTTTGAATGATCCCTATGTTCATAGATATTGTCTTTATCTTAGTACATATATCATGCGGTCGAAGGTTGTCATTCGGACGGGACGGATCGGATCATTTCGGATGGGGGAGGGGGACTAGGAAGTAGGTACGAAGGTGTTTTTGTCGATAAAACCAATGTATAAAATTCCCTTAAAATAGTATAATATTGTAAATCCAAAATCTTCACATCGCTACATTTTTCACGATTAAACAACTGAATCATATTCAATGAAATTTAGCAGAGGTAATTTGAAATCTGGAGAAAGCCATAGAATATTTTAGGTTCTGGAAAAATGATTACTTTTTCCAGGGAGAGCCAATTACTTTTAAAACAAAATCCACACGAGCGATGCCACGGGTTTTTACTCGTTTTAACTTACTAGCGCTATAATATTACATAGGTGTTTATTTATTTATACACTTTATTTATTTATTATTTATTGCACATTATTGTATAAAAGGCGAACTTAATGCCTTAAGGCATTCTCTACCAGCCAACCTTGGCGTTTATCAGAGATGTTCAATTGGGAGGTACGTGAAAGACTCAAATGAGATGCTATGGTGAAATAAATATGAAATACACAAATCTATACATATAATAAAATCGTGACAGAGCTGTGTCTGTACATGAAATATTTTTTTAAACTAACCGTTAGTGTTTTTTTTTATATTGAAGTAGGCAGACGAGCAAGCGGTCCCACGTGATGGTAAGTGTTACCACCCCCATGGACACCTGCAACACCAGGGGATATGCGGGTGCGCTGCCAACCTTGCAAAATCCTATTCACAGCTTTCTTGAAGAAGAAAGATACGAAGATACCTACTCTACAAACGATACAAAACCCGAAACTCATTTTTAGAATTTGTCTATTTTGTTACGCGCATCACGTAAAAACCGCTCAATGGATTTTAATGAAACTTGGCACAGTTATAACATCTATGCTGGGTTAATATAGGGTACTTTTTATCCAGATAATTTTGAAGTTCCCACGGGAATCACAAGTTCACGCGTTACAAGTCGCTGGCACCGCTATAATTAGTATATATTTGTTGTACACTGGCAGTTCTACTATTTCGCCATAGTGGAGGACTTCATCCTCCGGTTCATCTGGGCGGCGTCTTTTCTACTCACGGAAAACGGCGTCGTGGGCCCGGAAACCATGGTCTCCATATTAGCGCCCCTCGAGGTGTTCAGGTAACGACTACTAACATTAACATTACACATATAATTAGCAACACGCTAATGTAATAATGATACTCTTTATTTTATATTGCAAATCGGATCTGAACACGTATGATCAAGGTATTTGTTTACTGTTTATTCCTACTCGACGTTTCAGCACGACTTACACCAGCTGCGGTGGTTTATTATTAGAGATCGGATATTCGGGTGCATATTTACCTACAAGGTATAAAAGGTATACAAGATATGGAAGCGGCTTCTTAAAATAATTTATTTGAAAACCGAAATCCCGGGATTTCACAACTAATAGGATGCTTATTTATGAAACTCCTCAGCAGTTTTGAAGGTCTGATGGGTACCAGGACAGAGTCAATAGGATCTAAGGCACTATTGAAGATATAAACTTCATATTTGGACTCAAATACTTAGTTCTAATGGCAATTTGTAGGAATGCAATTCTGGGGGTCTCAGGGATTAACTTTACAACTTTAGGTATATGCATCGTATTCTATAGTCGGAACATAAAATTTGTAAACAATAAATTGCGGCATTCGCCCGATACAAAAGTGCACTCCATACTTATCCAACACCTCAACTTTAGATAAATATGCACCTGAATATCCGATCTATATATATTATACGCGTTCAGACCCGGTTTAGAAAATAAAATTGTACAAAACGCGAAGGTTTTTAACGTTATAATACTCTTTTCGTACCACTCGCTCAAAAAAGTGACATTCTATGCCACAAAAAGCGAACATAACAATAGTCATTTTTAATCTGTTAAAAACAGGGAAAGAAAATTGTACTGAATTTCATTCATCCTCTAGGGGGAGAATGTGATTTAAATTTGGAATATTTACCGAAATGTATACTGAACTACATCTGTGTTTACACCATTGAGTTTGTATATAAAGCATTATACATCATTTTGAAAAAGGAATACGCATTTATTATGCAGTTATGATTATTAAATAAAATTGCGAAAACCGACGAGGCCGTATAAGCTTGATGCCTTTGCTTTTCCGACAAAAAAATATTAGTCTAGGAATTTGCCGCGTTTTTGTTTTCTTCAAATACATAAACGTTAAGTTTATTTTAATTTATTTTTATAAATAAGTTAATGTTCTAAAAATACGTTACGATGTTAAATCAAAGCGACAGTGACAGTGAATTGTCGGATTCCATCAGTGCAAATGCTGCCGCAATTATAAATAATTTGCTTCCAACAAAATCCAAGGAAAATTATTTAAAAACATGAAGAATTTTCAACGTGGAGAAGTGCGAAAGGCCTATCAATTTCAGAATCAGTACTTCTTGTCTATTTTGATTATTTATCCAAGACAAAGAATCCGAATACACTTTGGTGCATATACTCAAAACTGAAAGCTACAATAAGCATCAAACACAGCATTGAAATAAATAGATTCACGAAATTACTGGCTTTTTTAAAAAGAAAATCAGAAGGGCATTGCTCAAAGAAGTCTAAAATTTTTACGACTCAAAATGTGGAAAAATTTCTTAATGAAGCTCCTGACGAAAATTTTCTGGCCACAAAAGTAAGTATACATGATTTAACTATGAATATTTCGTATCTTAGTAATGGTAATTATTCTATATATTTACCTGTTTTTTATCTTTGTTATAGGTGGCCTTAATTTTAGGACTCAATGGTGCTTGCCGCGGATGTGACCTTGTAAACTTAAAGGTGGAGGACGTTGAAAATCATTCCAATGAGTTGCTGCTGATTAATGTAAAGGAAACTAAGACAAAGAAAAATCGGTCATTCATTGTACAAGGACAATATACTAAAATCATTCATAAATACCAAGCATTACGTCCCACCAACATGGAAAACAATAGATTTTTTATAAACTATCGGAATGGGAAATGTACTCGACAAGCCATCGGCAAAAATAAAATTAGCAATATGGCAAAGGAAATTGCTAAATATTTAAAACTTAAAGATGTTGAACTCTACACCGGTCACTGCTTTAGAAGAACTTCGGCGACTTTCTTGGCGGATTCAGGGGCGGATATTACGTCAATAAAAAGACACGGTGGTTGGAGCTCTGATGCAGTAGCTGAGGGTTATATCGAAAGCTCAATGGCGAATAAAACCATATTAAGCAGTCAAATTAACAAAAATATAAAACTTAATCCATCAGAGCCACAACCATCAACTTCCGGCATCTTATCTTCGTCCGTAACTCACGATGCACCACCACCACTATCTCCGACGTATACTATCTACAATGAAACGCAAGTTCCTCAGACGCAAGAACAGAGAAATACTCAAATCAACTCATCAACAATAAATGTACCAAACAAAAATGTAACTCTCTCTATCAATAATTGGACCAATGTTTCGAATGTTAACTTTTACTTTTAATTGTCATTATTTTTAATAAATGCTTATCTCATATTATTATTGTGTTAATTTTTTCGCAAATGGTACCAAAAGTAGAGAATTTTCCTCGGTGATAAAGCTGTCTTAGTCTTGGGTGAACTTAAATCCCTCGCTACACTCAGGACTCGTCTTAAATCCCTCGCTTCGCTCGTGATTTAAGTTTTTAACACCCTCGCTACGCTCGGGAGTAAACCTCGAGTCCTTCGTTACGCTCGCGATTTAAATCGTCACCCGCGACAGAAAACACTGCTTTATCCCCTTGGTTAATAATCTACTATTTATTGCGTACACGACATACATGAACATAATATATATACGTACTTCACACAATGTAGGACAGGCACAATTGGCAGCTTTATCGCTTAAACGATCTCTTCCAGGCAACCATGGGATAGAGAGAGATGACTGAAGGAATAAAGGTAGTGCGAGCAGTTTTATAATGACTAGTTATAACAATAAAATAGATATATAAATATTAATAGGTATACATTTATAATTAATAATACACAAATACTATAACATAATACAACAACAAACATGTACTGCATACTTCTGAGGTAGAGAGTGCACGCTGCAATCCAACAGCCGCTGGTCGCGCTCGACTGGCCACTTTACCCCTCTCACAGAAGACTACCTTGAAATGTACTACATTTCCCACTTTATTTTATTTCCCTAATGTACGTAGGTGTTTCGGTAGTGAGTGAGATGAGCCAGAGTCCATTCCCATCCTATCCCTCCCCATTTCCCCAACCCTTTCTCCAAATCCATTCCTATATCTCCAAAGGTAGGCAGCGCATCCGAGGTTATGCCAACGTTTGTCATTTTATACTAATGTTGGCATGTATAGCGGATGTCTATGAGCGACAGTATCCACTTACCATCAGGTGGACTGTATGCTCGTTCGCCGCCTTCGACCATAAAAAAAAACATCGTTACTAAAATGTACCCATTCGATTCTAATTCCTATTACTAGCGTATTAAGGTGCCGATGGGTATACGTTGAACTGTTACTGACCGTACATGTTGGGTGGGTCCATGAAAATGTTACGAAATTTCGCTTTCAATACGTTTGAAAGAACAGACAGTGATAAAGTTCAATTTTTATAATAACATTAAAATTATTAACAAAACAAACTATTTTTGAACATCTGACATGCCAACATAGTGCCAACGTTAATCATCCTGGACTGATGTTGGCATGTATCGCGGGTGTCCGTGGGCGAGAGTATCCACTTACCACCAGATAGACAGTATGCTGGTCTGCTGCCTTCTTTCTATAAAAAAAAATGTAAAAGACATCATCACAAAATCGACGTTTGCTCCTATTTCTTCATTATTACCAGAGACCCTAAACCTAACCCACCTTCAAATTTGCTGTCCATTCGATATTTTCTGCTGCTTATTTAATTGTGTTTAACAAAAAATAACTTTCCGTCAGACGTTTCATCTGGAACTTCTTCCGGCTGGAGAACGAGCACCTAAACAACTGTGGTAAATTCCGTGCCGTAAGAGACATCTCCGTGGCGCCGCTCGACTCCTCCGACCAGGCGGACATCATCCGCATGATGGACCATCCGGACGGCGTTGTCAACAGGTAATGAACATCGTCATTATAGGGGTATGACGCCCTCTTTATCACGTCGAGGATATCACTTTAGGAATGTTCGTATTTTATTCTGTGGAACCAGTGTTCTGGAGTATAGAGTTGTTCTAAACAAAAGATTCACTGTCCTCCAGTGTTTATATTTCTCGTACTGTGGTTGATTACAACACCATCGGGTTTTACCATCGCACTGCTCGACATCGTCGTGTGGTTCATGCGCACTTCCTTGGCATAAAGTCGCTACGTACTGTGCGGTCGAAAAGACACTTATACCGCCCGAAACGTTCTTAGAATGAACTGCCAGTTGAGTTATTTCCGTTACGCTACAATATGGGGCTCCCCAAGAGAGCTGTGAACAGAATTCTGCAAGGTCGGCAGCGCACCCGCAAGTCGCCTGGTGTGGCTCGTGTCCATGGGGGGCGGTGACCATTTACGATGGTAATGGATGGCACATGATGATGTGAACCGCCCGCTCGTCTGCCATCTATTCTATAAGAAAAGCCCGCGCCTATTGAATCCTGTCCAAATAAAAACAAACTAATAGAAACATTTGTACCTCATTTGGTAATGTATAGTTTCCATCGTGATATACGAGGGGCGTTCAATGTATTCTCGGTATAGGCATGAAAGAATAAGCAGAAAATTCTGAATAAAATTTATTTTTCAATGTAGTCCCCTATCACCTCAATACACTTATTTGAACGGGAAAGTAACTTTTCAATACCCTCTGAAAAATATTTTTCTTCCTTGTCTGAAAAATGTTCATTAATTGCCGCCTGCAACTCTTCATCGTCGGAAAAATGCTTACCTCGAAGATCTTTCTTAAGGTTGGGGAACAGAAAGTAATCACTAGGGGCTAGGTCCAGGCTGTAGGGTGGATGATTGATTTCTTCAAACCCGAAATCCCGCACAGCAGCCTTGGCAGCGCGCCCTTTGTGAACCGGCGCGTTGTCGTGAAGGAGCAATACACCTGCGGTCAATTTTCCGCGTCTTTTTTCTTTTATTGCCTCCTTTAAATTACGTAGGGTGTTTGCGTAAGATGCGGCAGTAATACTTTGACCTTTTTTGTGTACTCAATCAGTAGGATTCCCTTAGAATCCCAAAACACTGTGGCCATGAGCTTTCCGGCGGATGGGGTGACTTTAAACTTCTTCGGTAGGTCTGTTCCTTTTTTATGCCACTGCATGGACTCTTGCTTGCTCTCAGGATCATAGTGATGAACCCACGTTTCATCACCGGTAACGATTCGGTCGAAAATACTATGCAGATTTTCACCACAGAGCTCCAAAAACTCCTTGCAACACTCAACTCGCACTTGTTTCTGAAGCGCCGTGAGCATTCGCGGCACCCATCTTGCACTGACCTTTGACAGATTCAGATGCTCATGAAGGATAGTGTGAATGGTACCCACGGATAGCTTAGTCCTTTCTGCTAATGTTTTCACTCTCACACGGGCATCTTCTAGTACAAGTTTCTCAACGATTTTGACATTTTCTTCAGTAGCGGCACTAAACGGCCCACCGGCACGGGGGTCGTCTTCAATACTTTCTCTACCCCGTTTGAATTCACTAGACCACTTCTGAATAGTAGATAATGAAGGAGCAGAATCTTGGTAAACAGCCACCATTTCTTCGTCAATAACTTTTTGAGCCTTTCCTTGTTTTGTAAGGAATTTTATCACAGCGCGATGCTCGATTTTTTTCAACATTATCGTATCAGTCATCCTTTTCGTGATGATATCACGAATACTAATGGTGACAATTAAATTAAATTTTATATTTATACCCTCAAAGAGTGTCTTTAACTAATGAGATAATTTAATTACCCTCATCATTAGTATATCACCCCGATACCGAGAATACATTGAACGCCCCTCGTATAACGCTTTGCCATTTACCGGGAAGAGTAAATATTATTAGTTTAATAAAATGTCTGCCTTTTTGGAACGAAGTTCTCATCTCTCATCTCTAAGGGTCTTGTTTCATAAAGTGTTCCAGTCAGCAAAATAAACTGAACTTGTTCGGTGAGGTGAATTCGGAAATACTTTATTCTATTGTAATTTTCACGAGAAATTGTAACTCAAAAATCTTATCAACTAATGCAACATGTTAGAGTTAAAATTGAGTTTTATATTATATGGGAAACTACCATATATAACAAAAGCATTTGGGACTCAATCTACAAAGTTATATTTAGGAAAAATAATGTTCTGTAGATAATAGTTTTATAACAAAACGTAATTTCGATTACTACTATATTAATTGAACATGCTCAAATTGTATCTCAATATATATATATTTTTTACAGATTAACAAAGAAAAAGAACCCAAAGAAGGTTAAAGAAAGCGACAGAAAGCCGCTTTTGAAGAAGGAATCTATACAGGACTTACAATTAGAGCTAGAATTGTCCTCGAAAATGCTATAACTAACTGTGATATGTTTAGTACTTACATATATCATTTATAAGCAATGTTATACTTTAGTATTCCAATTATATTTATAGAAATCAATTTATTTGACGTGTTTTATTACTATACTTTACACTGAAACTGCCGCTCTGTCCATTTGGATCCATTGATGAATGCAAAAGCACTTATTTTTCCTGAGTCCATTCAAAAAAAAAAATTGGTTCTAGTGTAAGTTAATCTCGTGTGTGAACGCCTTTGCGTTATTTTTCCGTATGAAAATTTTAAATTTCTCAATACGTCCCAGACCGCTAGAAGTGCCGATTGATTTCTCATAGAAAAAAAAAACGACGCTGAGTTAGTTGTGGTTACAAAGGAAATAACTTACACTCCCGGGTATAGATGTAAAAAGAAATGCTTGATCAATCGACGGTGGCAGATTGCATTCAACTATTCCAATTGTCAACTAGACTGGATGTCAATAGCTTTTCAATCGACAGACGTTTACAGTACCATTACCTTGACTATACCCTATCTAAACAATCTTTCGTTTTGGTCACCCACCACCAGTGAACTTGTTGAAGTGGTCGGTACACCAGACCACATTGCACGTCTCACACCATTTTCTCGTACGTGCTCTACATATAAAACATAGAAGGACAAAACATAGTTGATTTTTAGTTTTTTGAAACTTATATTTTAACCACCCTTTTAAAGGTATTTTTTTTCAATTGGAGTTTTAATTTACAAGTATTAAACGGTTTTACTATCGCAACACGCTATTTTTGCCCTATATGAGATGCTAATAAAGTTACCATAGCAATAAGATGAAAAAATAAAAAAACATTTAAACATAAGTGCATTAATTTAATATAATACCTATATAAAATTTATATACTCCGTTACAGCATGTGTACATAATTAGCAATACATCAAAAACGTTAGTATAACAGCGCATTATAAATACAATAATACTATCATTTACAAATAAATATAGATCTTGTACAGTTAGCAACGGGAATCACTGCGAGTGTTGTATACCATTCTGCCAGCCCATGTCTCCCCACTGCTGGATATAGGCCTACCAGGAAACTTCGTCATGTTGTTGATTCATTTGGTCAATATATGTTTTAATAATTATTTTCGAGTTACAAAATGTTTTAAATAAGGCTTTCTACGCACGAGTTAAAAACAATCGACCTATGATGTCCTACAATGGGGCGAAAGAGTCAACGTTTTAGCGAAACATTAACGACACGTTTGGCGCTGTAACTTTCAAACCAACGCGCGCTAATTTTCCGAATGATGCCTTTTAGTTCTTATATCTTACGAAAACAGATCAAAATTTGAGAACTTTATTGTCATGACCATAAGCTCCCTATTTATAAATCAAATTTTCGAGTCTTCGTTAATTGTACGTACATATAGCATTGGCCAATCTAGCGTTCAGACTAATACCTTTGCAGTTCCATTATCAACTTATTTAATAGGCAGCTAGATAACGTTAATCGCAAATACAACACGTTGTAAAACATTCATTCAATGTTGTTCATTCAGTTGCAGCAATAACTATGAACCACAAAACTTACCATAATAATTCCTCTATGAATGCAACAAAAAGTTTGTAATCTTACGAAAGCTTGCTTTATACAAGGTTAAATAAAAAATATCTGCACAATACCGAATTTCTATGACTTTTTCCTGAACTTGATATTTTCGCAAAAAATATTTTTTTTTTCGTCCTGCTTCTTCTGTATCCTGTCTTTGTCTAATACACCACCCGCTTGCAACTACTCTTTCTCAACAGTTTGACAACGATTACATTTTTAGAAATCTAACATATTTTTTTTTGAAAATGTGAAAAAGAGAATTTTGAAAAGTCTTGGAACAAAACTTGTTAGTTTTCACCAAAGATTTTCAGTGTTAGAGGGTGCAGATATTTTTTATTTAACCCCTATAAATGCATAGATTAAAATTAAAGATTAAATGGTAATTTAAAATATAATTAACAGGTTCATTGCAAACTGTACACACAACAGCAAGCACAGGTAACTGTGGCAACGCTCGTCAGGATTTATGCACCTGCTGTACCTCTTAGTAAAAGTTATCACAATAACTTACAATTAAAAACATAACGGAATGCATAGCTTACAAGCTATTGCATTACAAATTAATGATTCTAAATAAAATAAGAAATATTTTAGTTATATTATTGAGGTTATCTTGGTAGATTCATATGTTTGATAATATTCTAATATATAGAGAGTTAAGTTTGTTTTAATGTAAGAGGTGAATTCAAAAGTACTGGACTGATTTTGAAAATTCTATCAAAAATTTTGATTTTGAAGCTAAACTAATATACTATATGGATGTAGGCTATGTTTGTGTCATCTGAGCGAAGACAGGTTTATCAGTGATAATAAATAGAATTGCTTCATTTAGACACCTTTTTTCATTTGACCACGTTTTACAAACATATATTAAAATTAATTTTATATTCACTATATAAACATATTCGAACAATATTTAAAAACATATAACAATTAAAATCTCTTCGCACATCTAATGCAAGTTAACGAAATATTTACAAAAAATAAGGCATTTCTAGCAAATCCATGCTGTTCTGGGGCCACCGCCGTAAGTATCTTGTACCTGAAAAAGATGCAGGTATATAATTAGTCTGGCAAACAAAAGTAGAGATTGGAAGAGCACAGCAAATTAAAAAAAAATATCACTATTAGTTGGAAAAATAATTTTGATACTTGAAATCAAAACCTTTAAATTTTGGAAATATTTTATCACTAAGGATGACCACTAAGTTTATAGTGGGGTGTAAACAATCAATTCCCAAAGTCTGAAACCGTGGAGTGAAATTATTAAATGTTAGGTTTTTTTTAAATTCCTAAATATTTGTGTTCTGTATTCAGTAAATTACGTTCGAAAAATAGAGTTTTATGCAAATGCAAATTTTCTGTAAAATCCATCCTCCAAATAACATGTATAAAAAGTTTGGTAGGAATTAGTGTATTTGTTTCGAAGTTATTAAGATTATTAAGTAAGAACTTGTTAATCACAGTCTTAACTTCCAAACACCAGGCTAAATAATTTAAATTACCATAAATAAAGTACAAAAGGCGGAAGTAAATTAGGTAAATTAACTGAATTAGTCAAGACTCTTGAACTACGGTAGAGTACACTGTGAGTGGCTCGTAATGACCACATCCTATGCAATGAATGGCATTTGCAAACATGACAAATTTTATGGAAATTCTTGATCGTAAAACACCTAAGTTTATGTATAATTATGAAATTATAATTATGCAAGACTGGCCTCCGATAGAACCCAATGGAGGAATTTAATCCGCACAGGGTTGCAAAATCACCAGGACCACGATCTTCAGCAATGAAGGAACGACTGGAGAGAGAGATGAAATTATAGTTTTGGGTTTAAAAACAAGAACTCGGCATAGCATCACTAAAATATAAACAAACTGTCACCAGAAATAAAAATTAGTAGCATAACATATCATCGGTCTCTGTCTCTCTCTAGTGCTGGATATAGGCCTCTCTTAACACCACACAATCTTCCGCTCTTCTTATTCAACCACTACCGCCGACTTCCTTCATGTCGTCAGTCCTTCATTTCCCGGTCCATGGTGTCCATTCGAGGACTCGTCTCCCCCATCGGTTAACGGTTCTGGAGCATAATGGCATGTCCATTGCCAGTTCAGCTTGAGCTATGTTGACAACTTAAATTTGTCGAATTTCTTCATTACAAACATAGGTGTTTTCATCGCTCACTGAGTGACTTTGAATTAGGATAAAATACAGAAATAATAATATACAAAAATTTAATAATAAATGAAGAAAGCAACATCTTACTGCTCATTCCTAAGACCTCAATGACTCTAGTCTAGACTGCATCTCATCAAGCTCACTTTCGTCCGGTTCTGGCACTTCCTCTTGCTTGCTGGTAGAAGGTACTCCGACGGCGGTGGGCGGAGCAGGGGCTTCACCCAACTTGCCTTGTGTTAGCTCCCAGAGAACCTGTGGTGATTAAAGATAAAAAATCCTAACTAATATATAAAAATGGAACAATGTTTGCTTGTTTGTTTGAAAAAGAATGCATGATACTATTCAGTAAACAACATTATGTGTGAATAGCTGTGAATAGGATTATGCAAGGTCGGCGGCGCACCCTGGTGTTGCAGGTGTCCATGGGCGGTGGTTACACTTACCATCATGTGGGACCGCTTGCTCGTCTGCCCACTTTACTATAAAAAAAGATGGGGTTAAATAGTCCATACCTTGTCAACCTCACTCTGGGCCGCCTGTTCCATTTCCTCTTCATCCTCAACACTAGACATGGTCTCATCGAGCATCTCCTCAATGATGCCCGCTTTCATCATCTCCTTGCTCATCTCCTGCATAGTGTGCGCTATCTCTGGCAGACGGATGAGGGCTTGCATAGCTTGCATCACCTAAAACACAATATGATAATCAACGTAAAACATTAAAATAAAATATATATATAAAATAGATTTCAGAAGAGTTTTGTCATGCCAAAAATAGTTTCATTTGGTCATGCCTAAAAAATTATAAATTTAAATAATGTTCGGTCACGCCTACCTGTTGTTGTCTACATAGGGTACATACCAGTAATATACCTATGTATGTTAACTAGCAATAATAAAGATAGGTTATTACTAGGCACGTATTTCTCGTTGTTTGCGAAAGATAGGAGAACAGAAGTTAAGCAGCACTGCTAGACCTGACAAAACTGAACAGTATTTATCAAATTTTATTTATTTTAAAGGTGTGACCAAAAACATTTATTTTCATGTGAAAATACAAGTGAAAATCTCCTCCAAAGTTGATTATTTTAAAGTTCTAATATGTTATTTTTTTATTAGTATGCCATTATTATTATAGACAAACAAGATAAGTGAGTCCTCACCTATGCGGTTGCAGGGGTGTTTATAGACAAACGCACCTAGCACCCTCTCTCCATGCAATCCCCGCCCCCCAGCATCCCCCCAGGTTAGGACTCGCTTATCTTGTTTGTCTATAGACAAAAAATTGTCCTGAAATGTTATGATTTATGACAATACCATAGAGGTAATCATAACAGTAATTAAATACATATTTTAATATTAAATAGACATTTACCTCTGTGGATGCCTGCAATGACCCAGCTACTCTTAATGTGGCTGTAAACATGAAAAATAACAGGTTTTATATAAAAGTTTTATAAATCAAGAAAGTAATTCCCAGGTCATCTTATTATTTACTAGTAGTGCCCATGACTTCATGCTTATGGACCTTAGAGTATGTGTGGTTAGCTTGATTTCCATGGGAACTTTATAATTGATCTGGATAAAAAGTATTGTAAATAATAATTAGTAACTATGCAGTTTCATTAAAATCTATGAAGTGGTTTCTGCAAGATGTACATTCAGACAGCCTGCCAAAAATTGTTGTTTTGGCCTCTGTATCACTCATAATTTACACTGCAATAACTTATTTAAAAAAATATTATTATACAATATATTTAGTACAGATTTTATTAAATTGGTTTAAAGATAATTTCAGCAACAAGTGGTGGCATGTGGTTTACAATATGATGGTAAGCAGTAAGCCATTTGATGATAAATAGCTTACTGGCTGATGATAAGTAGGAGGCAGTAAGCTAATTTTATTATCATATGGTAAATCAATTCTGCCTTCCTTTAAAACAAAGGCACAAGCTAGAAATTTGGGAGTTTAGGATAAAACAAAAAGAATAACCGCCGTTTATTCTTTTTATTTATGTTTATTTGCTTATGCTTTCATTAAAAATGTTACTAATACCTCTTCTTACAAGGGCAGAATTATTTATGTATTTTTATTAAACCAGTGTACAATTTTAATTCTTCATAACTGTCATTCGAGGCGCGAATGCATATAAAAATAATGGTCAATTGCATTTCAAGTACTTCTTACTAACTTCGACTCACCTAATTGATTTTTCATTTGCATCTGTACTGAATTTAAATGAGCCTTGCTTGTGTATATTTTACTTATTGCCTTCCGTGACCGAATAATCTCCTTCGCTAGTATCGTACACACTTGTTTATCATTCTTCGCGGCTGCTTCTTTCAACGAACGTTTGATTTTGTCTTCTTCGCGTTGTATTGCTAAAATATTATTTTATATTGACAGTTTACGAGTTGTAATTGTAATGTACAAAAAGTATTGAACAGATTGAACTACGCCTTACCATTAATTTGTCTATCCAAATTATAGCCCTCTTTTCGAAGTTTATGAGCCCATTCGTTTACCTAAAATAAAAATAAATAGTAGAAAACTAGACAATTAAGTGTTTTACATATATGGTTAAAGGCTGTACCATTTCTTTTGGATTCCGCTCAGGAGATTTACCAAATAAACCCATTTTCGTTTATTTAATTGATGCAGTTTTGAAAAGAAAAAAGGAATTTTGTTGTAAGAGATTTTCTACAGAATATGTATGAATGACAGCAACAGGACCAGCAAGGTGCGATGCGATGACCTCATAGCTACTTTAGGTAAAATGGAACAGAAGTAATAGGTAACTACTTAATTACAATTATAATTTACAAACTCGTTGAATCATCTATAAAATTCTATTATACTTAGTCTTTTATTATTTATAACAATTAGAAAATATATATTTATAAATTACATATATTTTTTATTACTTGCATAGTAATGTCTTCAAGTGTTTCTGAGTATAATGGAACGTCGTTTATACATTAATATTATGTCTCGTGTGACAGCATGACGCGTCTCGCAACTCGCAACCCTACATTCATCATTCATACTTCTAAAATATTGGATAGTAAATCGACATATATGTTTAGAATTTTATCAAATATCAATTTTTATTTATTTATAAAACTCTCCAAGTACTCGTATATTACTAAAAAATAGTTGCTAAACTATTTGGATTCTATTTACATCGGTACATATTTACAATAAGATTGTTAGTCTGCAACGTCAAACTGGTACTGTAACCACCCGGACCTTACAAAACCGACTCCACGAAAATGGACAACGTTCCAGAATGCGTGTTGTTCGGTTCTAGCTGACAAGTAATCATCGTGCAGCGCGTTTAAGGTTTGCACCTGAGCATTTGGGCCGGACTATAAATAATTGCAGGAGTGTACTCTACACAGACGAATTTGAGGTCAAGGTTTTTAGTGATGACAGATGAGCGTGTGGAGAAGAGAAGGCGAACGTTTTTCACAACCATGCGTTCACGGAACACCGTTTTGGGCGCCCAAGTGCGTTGGTATGGAGTGGAATAAGCTTGATAGGCAAAACAGAACTGGCAATTCTGGATAAAGGTACCGTGAATGTTGCCAGTTATGTCGAGCGAGTAATCCGATCTCATGTGATCCCATTTTCGCAAAGAGTGAGCAAGTGAGTGTGAGTGATTTTGTTTATGCAAGATAATGCGCTCATACCACACAAAGAGCACTCTCTGATGCCAATATTACAGTTTTTCCATGGTCAGCGAATAGCGATGAGTCCCGACCTCAATCCCATTAGACATTTAGGGGATCAATTGAAAAGAAGCCTCAAAGAAAATTACAGCTGTGTCAACAGTCAACAAGAGCATAAACACTAAGTCTGTTGGGAGCGAATACCTGTTGAAAATGTTAGCCATCTGATTGAAAGTGTACCAGACAGTCTCAGACAATGCATATGGAGCTCAGGGGGCTCTACACACTATTAAACATGACACCTATCATCAGTTTTTTTTAGAAAAATGATTAAACCAAAGTTTACTTTTACTGTTCATATAGTGTTGTTTTCCCTAATCATTGTTTTTGTAATTAAAAAAAAACTTATACCATTGGCTATGTTTACATAAATTCCATAAAGAATCCCTAATTTAAACATGTCTATTCATAAAAACTATATAAATTTGTATATTATTAAGTTACACTGTAAAAACTAAGTGGGCTCTTATTTTGTTTTGAGTACTTAGTTTATTTAGTTAGAGGCGCCAGGTGGCCAGTTCGCGTAATAGTGTTTGAAGCACCAGCACGAGGTCTTCTTTGAATCCAATATCTGACCCATTGCTTAGGCCTCTTGCGTCGACGCTTTTTCGTGGTCTTTAAAGCATAAATAATTATTTCGACCACTACTCGGTGTGCAGCTAGTACTACTTCAGGGCTTGACACCATAACCAAAAATGTGAGGTAGGTTTCCAGGTGAC
Organism: Sesia apiformis; assembly: GCA_914767545.1. NCBI lineage: Eukaryota > Metazoa > Arthropoda > Insecta > Lepidoptera > Sesiidae > Sesia > Sesia apiformis. Next base: position 4,913,957 of record OU611970.1, on the reverse strand, counting down.
TTACGCGCAGGTAACATGTACGCCAGTATGACGTCAAACTTACACGCAAGCTACCGGTGCAATGGAATCCCAGCTTTAAGTACATCGTACAATGTTTATGGTTAGCAATGTACTGTAACTTGAGTTGTGTCAAACATCTAGTGAATCAAGATTGTTATTAGGATACAATGTACTGGGGCCTTACCACCATCTTTTACAAAACAATATTGTTGCAGGAACGTTTTATTTCAGGCCTAAAATAACATTACTCATATTCGAACCATGACCTCCACCAAAATATTAATGCTTAGTGCTGCGAAAGAACGAATGATTTTAATTATTTGTCTATTCCCTGCTAAAAAACAAAACGAGATAACGCTATATGAACTGTATAACGCCATTTCTTTCATACAACGTTCCAATTTGCACTACAGTAAGCTACGTGACGTCACCAAAACTTCTTAGTAAAACATTACTAATATAAGCTTACATTAAGGACGCCGTGGTACGAAATTGAGAAATAAGGTTAAAATAATACTGCTATAAGGAATTGTGGTAAGGCTCCTGGAACTTGAGTTGTGTCAAACAATAAAATGAATCAAGATTAAGACACAATGTAATGTGCACTTTTAAAACAGTTTCCGCACGTTTAAAAAATGATAAAATTGTTATGTGTGAAGTTCTCACGTTTTGGAACTCCGCATACTTTGACGTATTTTAGAATATTTATGGTTATCGTTCATTTCCCTCCGGCTTCCACTTCTTTTTCATGTTTGTTTTGAATTTCCATTTCTTCTTTCTAAAAATATAAGTAAAATTTGTTAATGGTTTGAAAATTTTAATCAAAAATATTAAAGATTTTATTCATCGCCGCCTGCCCAATATCGGTAAGTGTCAAATATTTACCTTGTTTCTATTATAGTTTCGTTTCAGAAATAAATCTAAACATTTGTCCACTTTTAAAATGTTTTAAAATTATGTGAAGACTTCTCAAGGTAAACAACAGCATGCTTGTACTATAAACGGACATAAGTCATTGATGAAGCAAGCTAATTTCTAATTTTGTTGAGATAGAATAATCATGACTGACCATAGGGACGCAACGTTCCTAAGATCTACCATTTTCTAAGAAATTATGAACTCGGGCTCTACTTTTCTTTAATCTATTACCCACCTTCTTATCATTAATCTATTACCCACCTTCTTATCATTAATCTATAAGGGTCATCTAAAAACGGGTTAGGTTAAATGGTGTAATTACTCATGGTAATGATTATTTCATGAAATTAAGTTAATTAGTGTGTATTTAGCCTTAGTTTTCACCAGGCCCACTAGCAATTTTGAGATAGAATTAATTTACAAGAATTATTACATAAGAAGCTTGTCTCCATATGTAGTATATTTACTACTGAATAGTATAATCAAAGGCAAAGCTCACCCTACATTTCACAGCCGACTGGGCACCCTAAGTATTGATTTCGCGAGTGAAGGGTCCTTTACATTTGGCTAAATTCAGAGCACTAATTTAGACTAGGGGTGGAGGGAATTAATTTAAATTGAGCTCTTTACATTACACTGAATTCACATTTTTAGTATACTGTCATTCAAAAGCAAGTTGCGAGCAGTTTACATGTACATGTGTCAATATGGGACTTTGAAAATTCTAAAAAGCAGATTTGGCATTGACCATGACATCATTGTACTCAGTATTAATAAAAAACAAGAAATGAACAAAGTGTTGGGTCAAAGAATATTTAATGTTATGGAAAAGATATCTAACATGAACATCCTCCATGTGAAGGACCTAAACATGTGAATTTTTTTTAGATTGGGGTCTGAACAAAATTAGTTTACATGTTAATGTTACTAAGTTTAATGTTACAGTTTAATGTTAGGTACTAAGATTAGTTTTACATTAAAATAAATTTAAATTTAATAAATTACATTAAAATAAAATAAATTTAGTATGCTAACTGATTTAGATCAGCAGAGCCAACTCTGTCTAATTAGCTACACTAAACCAATGACTTCTTTTACACTACTCTAAATTTAGAGCCTAAGTCAATAAGTGTTATGAATATAGTCTAATGTAAAGGGTCCTTGAGTGAGATATGTCAGACCTCGCTTTCCATTCCATTTATTGGGATGAAGAAAGTCTTTTAACCATCCCCATCCCTTCCCATTGAGGGGGGATATAAAGCAATATGGAAACTTTCTTGTTCTAGTATAATATCATAAAAGAAAAACATTTGATTATTCTCTTTTTTCCTGCATTCCATATATGAAATATTATGAATAATGCTTTTTCCAAATCTGTTTATTAAATCACCAATATTTGTCACTCTTGACTGACATTGGACAATATCGGGGATTTTTATCACCTACATTATTTACTTGCCACCAGGTGAAATGTCTAGTTTGTCTGCCACTTTAAAAAAAGTATCATTAAAATAAAACTTATATTAACCAAAGCATAGGAAGAATTTGCTGGATTATGTAGGTAGATGAATTTACTAAATTTAATTAATTCATTATATAATTTATTATTATTTATAATTTATTTGTTATATTATATAATATAATAACACAATAACACTTATTATCTTATTTATATTATAATTTTGTAAGTTACAAATTACAGAAAATTGTCTATTGCAACATCATTTAAATTTTCAATAAGTATTATTAATTGTTACAATATGCAAAAATAGTCTTTAACCCCTAACTTGGTTAATAATTATCTTTTAAGTTATACCTAGTCTAGCCATATTGTTATAAAGAAAACTGATATTTAATTTTTACATTATCGTTTTATTAGAGGAATTTGTATTCTTGAGGAATTTGTATGTTATTTTAAAAAGATATAGGTCAGCATGCCATGTCTCTAAACAGACCATAAATCATAATCGAGGGGATTAAGATTGGGACTAGATAACGGCCAGTCTTCAGCTGTAATGAAGTCGGGAATATTCCTTTCTAGCCAAGCCTGTCTTGTGCGAGCCTTATGACCTGGTGCTGAGTCTTGCTGAAAGGGGCATTCTTGGTTATGGAACAGGATGTCGTTAAGAGGCTTTACCACCTCCTCAAGAATACACTTGAACCAACGTTTTAATACATTTTTCACAAAAATATAGTTCAGTCACTTCTTGATAGCTAACACCCTACCAAACCATTACTGAAGCCGGATAATGGGCATGTTGCACCCTATTGACCAATTGAGCAGCTTCTTTAGAATTATGAGTATAAACTCCATCATTCTGCATGTTAAAATGTTTCTCAACCTGAATATTTTTTCATCCGTAAATAAGATTTGTCTTGAGCTCCCTTTGGGTACGCCTAGTTGTTTTGATTTATCAACCCTACTTTTCTTAAATTTATCAGTTAAGAAATGTCCTACTGGTAATTTTTATACGTTTTTTGTAAGTAGCTCTCCTAAATCATCTTTTAAAATACGTGACATGGTTCTGGGTGCTATATTCATCTCTCTAGATAAAATCTTTTACTTCCGGACGGCATTTCTTCGGATTCTCTCTTTCACAGTTTTAACCGTATGTTTAGTATGAATAGTGCGTTGACGGCCAGACCTTTTTCTGTCACAAACAGAGGACATTTCAATGTACCTACAATACCCCAATACACAAACATTCAGCTAACAGCAAGCGGATGGAGAGTTTTAAAAATTGCATTTGGCTCCATGCCTAATCTGTGTAATGCTATTACAGAAATACAGTTTTCGTTATCACCCCATTCCGTTTTTATATTAGTAAAATATTTAATAATAATTGGCGCCAAAATGAGAAAAGACATTTATTTTTCATGTGAGTATGACAGATTCGAAATTCAATTGTAATTTATTTATTTTTCTTAATTGTAACAGTATTTATGGCCAGACTAAGTATTTATTTTCATCGCACCTCCCAACGTACCTCTCTGTTCTAACGTACCAACCAACGTACCAAAGGGTGGCTGGTAGAGTATGCCTCTAGGTATTAAGCTCGCCTTTTGTACGATTAAGTGCAATAAAATGTTTTAAATAAAATAAATAAATATCTTAGGCTATTAATACTGTTTAGGTGCACAAAGATTTTACTTTGCACAGCCCTGCAAACAATCAAAACCTAAAGTATATATTTTTCGCCAATGCCGTCTCACGTGAACCTGCATGCATCGGATATTGCTCATAATGTCGTCAGCTGTAACGTGCAATCTTCCCCGCGCTCGGTGCATTGTTACGAAATACCGTCGCATATTATTTGTATGTCGCGGTGTGACGTATTAGATTAGCAATTGTGCAAAAGGATGTGCAATATATGTAGGGCGCACCATTTTGGTTGATGTTTTAAGTATGAAATGCGTCGCGGCACGGCTTGTTCCGAAGGTACTGAATTTTCTTCAAAAAGATACCAGCCAACAGGTTGCTACAGACGTGCTTGAACGAGCCAATTCATCCTACATTCATGAAACGCATCATAACGGGTAACGAAACGTGGGTTTATGAGTTTAACATGCGAACCAGCCAACAAGCTTCGGAATGGCTCTTCGATAGTTAATCGAAATCGAAAAAACCACGTCAAAGCCACTCAAAAATCAATTTTCTTTGATTATCATGGTGTTGTCCACTCAAAATTCCTTCCGGAGGGTTAAACAGTCAATAAACATTATTATCTGGGCGTCATGAGGCGATTACGAGAGAATATTCGCCGGAAAAGACCAGATTTGTGGAACAACAATTCTTGGATACTGCACCACGACAATGCACCGTCTAACACCTCAATCATCGAACGGAAATTTTTAGCCAAAAATTCAAGGAATGTCATCGACCAACCACCACATTTGCCAGATATGGCCCCTTGTGACTTTTTCTTATTCCCCAGACTCAAATTACCACTTCGTGGCAGACGTTTTGAGTCCGTTGACGTAATAAATCAAAATTCGCTAAAAGAGCTAAAGGCCATACCGGAAAGTGCCTATACAAAGTGTTTCGACAATGGATTATTCGCTGGCGAAAGTGTATTGCGTCAAATGGAGCTTATTTCGAGGGCGACAAAATAAATTTAGACGATTGAAGCAATATTTTTTGTTTTATTAAAAAAATCCCGAAACTTATTTGACAGAGTGATATACTATATATCAGCGAAGCCTGATTTTTATACAGTTGAAACTTAACCTTTAATTATACATTTGATACTTATCTTTCTAGTTAAGTATCGTATATTTACCATCCTTTTTAAATCCTAATCTTGATCCAATATATCCAATATTAGTCATTTTTGTCTTATGTTGACAAAATAATATGTCATAGACACGATCTTGCGGTTAGCGAAAAAATTCTAGGACCTTTCTCACCCCCTCCTCATAAAGTAACTTAACAATCTGATCGATAAATTATCTACCAATTAAATACTGACTTTTTGATACCTCCGATATATTACCAGAAGGTGGTGAGAAAGGCCCATAATCTATTGCAGATAGATAGATGTGTATAAGCGGCGACAATATCCTTTTCATACCTAATTTAAGGAGTAACAAACAAACAGCACGCCCTGATGCACCGTCTACCTATGAATATTTAGAAATTAATTAGAAAAGAGGAATACGAATCTTTACCTGTCCCAATAGGTAGAAAGCGGAAGGCTTTATTTCCGCTTACTTGTCATGAATATTTGATGAATTAGTATAGATGTCTAAGTTATATTCGTCTGTTACCAACGACACCACGGCTGGTGTCGATTGTGCGTTGCGACAACAAATTGGAGCTCGCTCAGCATACGCTGCAGATTGCAGATAATCTACAGCACTAATACTCTGCCAGCACCTATATGCTCACGGGCAGTCAGAGAAGCACCACCGTTACACACAGTAAAAGATGTAAATGTAAGAGATATTGAAAAGTAAGGGAATTTTTTTCACACCTAGGTGCCATAAATACGCATGTAGGTCTATGTAGAACTGGTAATATGGCTAATAGCAGCACGAGGCGGTTTTCCTTGACGGCCGTGTGCCAAATGAGTGTTTTCTCTCGCAAATGTCGTTTTTGCCCATATAATGTACGAGCAGATCCACAATATCAACGTTACATAAATAAACATGGAAATGTAGCTTTGTTTCTATGCTCGATCAATCAATATAAGCAAGAATACTTATACGGTTATAACCTTTGTGCCCAAAATTTGGTAACTTGGCAGTGAAGGCCAAGCTAATTGAAATGTCCATACTTATGTAAAAACCCAGTGGCACGGGACGGGATTTCTAATTCACGATCTCATTAATGTGAGTTGAAATAGGTATTGACATACATTGTATACAGCACTGACCAGTAAAATATATTTTTGTATTTTTAGATGTAGGTATTATGTAATTTGAATTGACAAAGTATCATCAAAAGCCAACTTCCGGTTTTTACCATCGAGAGCTGTGAACAGGATTCTGCAAGGGCGCATCCGCAAGCCTCTTGGTGTTGCATGTGTCCATGGGCGGCGGTGACCATTTACCATCATGTGGCCCGCTCGTTCGTCTGCCATCCTTCTATAAAAAAAAACAATAAGTATATATAAAGAAAGTAATCTTAGTGGAAAATTAAAAATAAAAGAGGATTAATAATTATGTATAATGAAACGTAGCCATGGATGACACTTCACCATCAATCATATAAACTCATGATTATCTTTACAGACTAAATAAACATAAAATTATACATTATTGTCGTGTTATTACTATGACAAACTGTGATGTTATAACTATGAGCTAACTGAATAAGGGGGTAAACAACTCTAACTAGAAAGGAAAGAGGTAGCTAAATTTGTTCCAATAGCTTGTATAATTAGTAACTAAAAACCTAATACAAAATTTAAAAAAAATGTCCATAAAATAAAGAGTCTGTAAAAGTGTCCGTTTCCTTGTTCTGGAGCACCAAAAACTCATGGTAAGTCGGCAGGAGAGGCGGCGCCCAGCAAGGCGCACGCTCCAAGCGATGAAGAGCGGGCACAACTTCTTCGGCGGTCTTCTCGTATTTTGGACGAGAAGACGCTGCGTAGCTTCCCGAACGCTGCCCAGCCGAGTTGGATTCGTCGATTGACCTCTTTCTCGAAGTTGGACCGTTTGGCCTAGGTAGACGTACTCGTCAACAACTTCGAGAATCGAGCTCCCAACTGAAACTGGGGTGGGCACGACATGGACATTCGACATGATTTTCGTCTTGTCCATGTTCATTTTAAGGCCCACCTGTTGGGAAACTCGATTGAGGTCTCCGAGCATTGTGCTAAGATCCTCCAGCGATTCTGCCATGACCACGATATCGTCGGCAAATCGAAGGTGAGTAATGCATTCGCCATCAACGTTGATGCCGAGTCCTTTCCATTCCAGGAGCTTGAAAGCGTCTTCCATCGCATTGGTGAAGAGCTTCGGAGAGATAACATCTCCTTGTCTCACACCCCTCTGCAATGGAATCGGCTCCGTGCTCCCTTCCTGTACTCGGACTGACATGGTGGCGTTGTTATACAAACACTTCAACACTTCGATATACCGATAGTCAATATGGCACCGCTGGAGGGACTGTAGCACTGCCCAAGTCTCGATCGAATCAAAGGCTTTCTCATAGTCCACAAACGCTAAGCATAATGGCAAGTTATACTCCTCGGTCTTCTGTATAACTTGCCGCAGCGTATGGATGTAGTCTATGGTACTATAGCCTTTTCGGAAACCGGCTTGTTCGGGAGGCTGGAAGTCATCAAACCTGCGCTCGAGACGATTCGTGATAACCCTCGAAAACAGCTTATAAACATGGCTCAGAAGCGAGATGGGCCTATAGTTCTTCAACAAGGTCTTGTCGCCTTTCTTGAAGAAGAGCACCACCACGCTTCCGTTCCATGCCTCCGGCGTAATACCTTCGAGCAAGACGGAATTAAAGAGCTTCTGAAGGACTTTCAGTACCGGTGTTCCACCCGCTTTCAGAAGCTCTGAAGTGATTCCGTCCTCATCCGGCGCCTTTTTGTTTCTAAGCTGTTTGAGGGCCATCCTAATCTCGTACAGGCTGATGTCCGGGATGTCTTCGGTATAGTGTCGGGTCAACTTGGCTCTTGGGTCTTTGGCCAAGTTGCCAACAGGTTTAGCGACCGAGGTATACAACTGTCCATAGAAATTCTCGATCTCCGTCAGTACCTCTTGTTTGTCGGAAGTGACACTGCCGTCCTCCCTCTTCAGCTTCGTCAACTGGCTCTGCCCAATAGATAAGTCTCTTGCGAACACTTTGGAGCCTTTATTCCGCTCTATCGTCTCCTTAATACGATTAGTATTAAAGAGACGGATGTCGTGTCGCAAGGACTGGTGAATCCGTCTATTGAGCTGCCGATATGCTTCCGCGTCATCAGGAGTCTGCAGTGTCATCGAACGTCGTTCCGCCAAGAGGTCGAGGGTGTGGTCGGTGAGCTTTTGGGGTCCATCTCTTCGACGATGTCTGAAGAATTTAGACCCCACCGTATGGACAGTTTCTACCAACCTGTTGTTGATATCGTCCACTGCAACGCAATCCTCTAGGCAATCGAAGCGATTTGACAGTTCAAGCTGAAAGCTTTCGGGATTCTGTATGTGGGCAGCAGTAGGTCGGAGCGTAGACTTCATCAGGCGGGACCTTTCCAACTTGACGTTTATATTCAATGTGCCTCTAACCATTCGGTGATCACTACCGGTTTTCACCCTGTGGATCACGGAGACATCATTGAATATTTGTCTCTTTGTGGCCATAATGAAGTCTATCTCATTTTTAACCGAACCGTCGGGGCTCATCCAGGTCCATTTCCTATGAGGCGGCTTCTTGAAGAAAGAGTTCATCATAAAGAGTCCCTCTTTCTCAAGAAAGTCGGCCAGCCTCTGGCCCCTCTGGTTCCGGTGCCCACATCCAAATCCACACTCTCAACTCATCGTCGCCTCTTTTGCCCAGTTTCGCGTTGAAATCCCCCATAACAATATTGTAGTGTGTTTTCGAAGCATGTATGGCTCTACTAATGTCCTCATACATTGCTTCCACTTCGTTATCCGGGTGTGCCGAGGTCGGTGCGTAGACCTGTATGACCTTCAACGAATATCTCTTGGATACTCTGAGTATAAGGTACGCGACCCTGCTCGACACACTCGTGATGGCTACAACATTATTTACGAGGGACTTGTGGACGATAAACCCGACACCACCTTGGGACTGCTGGTCGCCCTCCCGGTAATAGAACAAGTTGCCGGACTTCAGCGCTATCGTGTCCTCCCCCTCTCTTCGGATTTCTGATAACCCCAATATATCCCAGTGCAACTTGCCTATCTCCTCTTCCAGCTCAGCGATCTTCTCGTCTGTCCTCAAAGTGCGCGTGTTGTAAGTCACCAGTGACAACCTAAGTCGGTAATCCTTGTTAGAAGCCCTGGTCGTTCGACGGTGGAATCCCGCCCGGAGATTCTTAGCACCCCTGGCTCCAGCGCTCGACCAGCGCCCGTCGTCCACGCCGGTGTTGCGACTGGAGCCGCCGGGAACTTGGGGCCGTTTTACTGTTTCTGCCATAGGGGGGGGGGGGGGGGGACCGTAACCCGCCGCGCTGGTCCAGTGCGTGGTGGCGGGTCGCCAGAGCGTCGTTCGTTGATCGGCAGGGTGCACCACGAGCCGGTGAGGTTGGCTTGGGTCCCAGAGATGTAGGTTGGGACCCCTTACACCCCCTTTATTGGACACTTTATGGACCCTTACACTTTATGGATAATTCGTATTAATATTAAACAAAGATCATCTATTTTAAACAAGATAAACAATAAGATGTCATTAAAGGGACATTTATATGACAAAGTCATGAAATATGCTCCTTAACGAGGTATCGTATGAAAAGAGCCGTTGGTCGGATATCAATTACATCACTGTTGGGCAATTGTGGGGCTATCGGTTGGCCAATTGCGTTCCATTCATACCCACTTGTCCTGTATCCAGAAAAATTGACGACAATGGAGTTTATTGAATCCTGTTTTATACCGTCTTTGTTAACATTATAGATTGATAGATAAACTCTTTATTGTAAACCAATACATGTTGCAAACAGACAATAATTTAAGTAATAACACGAAAACTACAATAGGCCAATACCTTATCGCCAAACATTATATTCGTTGAGTAAAGATTTATCTCTATTTTTTGCTTTAGTTCTAACTCACGATTGTAAAATTAGAAAAAAGACGGTTAAGTAGTTAAAATAGAATTTAGATTACGTAGCTTGTAAACGAGATAAAAGGGAAAAAAAACAGATTTCGAAAGAAGGAAATCTTCACGGAACGACTTCCATGCTTAACTGACCGCCTGACCGCGATGCCATGCCACTCGCTGCAATTGGGTATTGGGAATAAGACGATTGATCCAATTAAGTAGAACAGATAGCTTGTCATTTTCATAGTTATCTAAGGTTATGGCGAACATTAAATACCATAAAATTTGAGGTAGAGGACTACTAATGCTTCCAGAACCTATTCAGCACGTTCCGCTGACCATTATTCCGTCCTACATCCTATTGCCATTATACACCCTATTACTTAACCTTCCTTGTCCTACTTTCTAACTCCTAAATCCCCAAACATAGGCGGCGCGTTTTCGGCCGTCCCAATGTTCATCAATTTTGAGTGATGTTGACATATACCGTAGATATCCATGAGCAATCCACGAGGCTGATTGTTTAATCTTCTGCTGTTTTATGTTTATGAAAATGGCAGTTGGACCGTCCACTTATATGTCACCTTTCTTTTTACATCTTATCAGACCATTCTTGCCTACTAAACTATTTACGATATCTATTATCAAATTCACCCTGGTCTCATTATAATCTTATTTTTTCATAATCTTATTCATTATTTTTTCTTCCTTTCAAAGAAAGTTTCTAACATAATCTCGAATTCATGGCTAAAACAATATTGGACATTTCTATGTCATAAACTACAGTTAGTGCAAAATCCAGTATTTCTCGTTATTTAGGTAATACCACTAGACAACCTTATCCTCATTAGAACTTGTTTTAATTAATCATATCCTTCGCGAGTAGGCTTTTAGTTCGACTTAACACGAGTGAAGGTGAAACTTCTCAAAAATATGGTTTTAATTTTTTATGTTACAATTGCATTTTCAAATTGCTATAAGGACACTGAAATTTTATTATCGTTACGCTTTCAAACACTATCCATGCAAAGACATCATGCTAAATCGATTTTTAGGGTAATACTTGAAATTGGTCCATAATATCCTTTACAAAAGATCACCACAAGATCAATAATTCATATATTAAAATTTTTATGAATTAGAAAAAAATCAGTAGCAGAGTAAGTAAGTAGCCTTTGTAACTGAATTAACATTAAGCTGTCGTGATGTACTGAAGAATGAATGTTGCTGTAATGACAATTTTTAATAAAAAATCATTGAACTCTTATCATTATCAGTTACATGACTTTACAGTCAATGTTATTATTTTTTTTTAAATAATATGAAATGTTTTACCAGTAACAATCCGTAATGCGGAGACGCTGTCTAATCAATTTGTGATATTTTTTTAGCTGTTTTCATGCAACTTCAGATCATGAAATTATATGGATATTGAAATTCTGGAGAAACACTATAGCGTCCCATCAGTCCCACTGACGTCTTTGCAATAACGAGAGAGTTTAGTATCATAATCCACCACGCGCGGGCCCAGTACGGATTTTGGTGGTTACTATTGAATACCACGTGGTATTGTTAGAGTTTTTATCAATGTATTATCTTATCATCATCCTTTATTTGTTTTATTCTTCACATTTTTATTGTGTCTTAAAAAGTGAAAATTATTAAATCGTATCTCACTTTACTCAAGCGATGCTATGTAAATTTATAATTACAGTTAAAACAAACAGTGCCATTCTCACATCAGGGTGCAATGAACTTGTGATTATGAACCATATAATGTCGAGAATTTATTGATTTTATACGTATCAAATTCCCAGTTTTGTTGACGTTGCAAGGATTGTAATGTTTTTTCGTTCAACGTGTTAAAATATAGCTATTAATGGGACGCACGCGCATTGGGCACTGGGCAGTAGCGCTAGCGTCTCAGTTTTGCGCTGATCGTGCGCATGGATCGTCGCCTCGCGTTTCTTGTTGCGTTACGATTTCACCGTGGCGCGGCGGTCGTTATTACCGAGTTATATAAATTACGTTTCATTTACCCCTTTTTCAAGACTCCGTTTCGTCTGCATTTCTAAACCATCATTGTGTTTTGCAAATCTTCTAACCTAACATTCCAAAGTGCTCCAATTAGAAATAAGTGTGGTTATTTTTAAGGTATAGAGAGGGATATATAAAAAATAAATGTGTGCGTGTTACCTATTTTTGTTCTTGTGTGTGCATTGGTTTATTTGTCGATTTCACTTTCTATATGCATCAGTTCAACGGAACCGTAATTCGAAAACTTTTCAATCATTGCTGCGGAAATGTGGAAGTCACAGACGTCACAGTCAACAAGAACCTATTCAAAGAATGTTACAACTTCATCGTATTTAGAGATGCGATACCTAAAGCCACGTTCTTCAACTGACCGTTTCAGGAAATTAGTTACGATCTGATAACTGTCATTCATTAATTCAAGAACTTGAATCCTAAACAATTAATTCATTGAATCGATTGCAATTTAACTGTTCTCATGTTCTGTTGCTGGTATTCAAGTTTGTATGTCACAAGTCATTAAAATTTATGCTTCATACGAATTTTCGCATGCCTGCACATGTTACATGCTAACGCAAACACGTGTTTATATCAGGCTTTTATCGGTAATTTTCAATTTTCGCGGTATTTTTTATTTTCTGTGAAAGTGGTAACATCGCTATTACTTTTTCTAATTGTGGAAAAAGTGGCGTCGTGTGATTGGAACCTGTTCTCTACGTGTCTTGTCCAGCACCATCAATTTCATGTGGTTTTATTGTGCCTTGGAATAACATGGTCAGTTTCTGTACATTCTACCCTAAGATTTCATCATTTCTTCAACAATTTCTGTCACTTATTGTCTAAACTAACGTCATATGTTTTGGCAATAATACAAACCAAGTCAGTAGTGTAATATTTCCCGAAACTTATTTTTGTCTTTGACACATATATTGACATAACTGATTACTACATTTTCATTTTCAATAGTCAATAACACCATTACTAATTAATCATCACGTTTCACGAAAGTTATGTATTGTACCGGTATTGCACGAACATTTTCGTTTGATCTATTACTCAATTATTTTTAATGTAAATGGTTCATTCATTATAATCATTATTATAATGAAGTTAAACCATTTTTGTTTTGATTTCTCATTTGCGTACAATAACAGCTGTGAGCGAGGTATTATGAAATGTTCAGAAGTTACGTGGGTTAATATTTGAACTGACATAGTTTCAAACTATGCATACATTTAATAGACTCAGATTTTATTACACCATCAGACTGTACCTATCTCTTCCGATATAAACCTCTCCCGCCATGCTCGGTATTTTGCTCTTCACATCCAACCATTACCAGCTACACTTTTATAAAGATTACTTAACTAAAATATTTACTAGCGTTTTCATGTTATGTCTACCTCAATCAACTTTCCACCCCCAAAATTAGCTACCAAAGATATGTTTATCATTTATTAGTTATGATTACTTTAAGCGTATACTTGTTTTCTTTGTAGGCTTACCATACCGTATCATCATTCACCAGCCTGTGAGAGCCGAAGAGCCACTGCTGGATATAGGTCTCTTCCAAGGCAACTATGAAAGTAAAAATTAAAAAAAAAAACAGTTCTTTATCGTAAACGATCAGCGTATCAGCGTAAAATATAACGTCCCATTATACTACACAGTCCGCCCCCTTACAATCATGTGAGTTTTCAGATCACTATCGAATTTCGAATCACCATAAACGAAATTATGTTTTCATTTCTCATACTCTGAAAGTAGACCATAGACTATCTAAGAAGCTGGCTGAAAGTGATACATTTAAGCTCTAGGGCCGAAAAGTAATTTAAAAAAAATTTAGTCAATAAATCGTAGTTACACTGGGCAACGGCAGAAACCTATACAGCCACACTTCGATTAATACTATATTAATTCTTAACTTTGTAGAATTTTTGTTTGTGATGTTATTTAAGACACCGATTAAACCGCATCAAAATTAATTTAGATAGATCATTGACATAAATTAGAAATAATCTAATTCAAGTCAGGGACAATCAACCAGCGTTTTCTTCTACCAACGAGAGAATTCCTTCTCCGACATTTACTGATATACCTCTACATGACACTCAAATTTCACAAACGGTATCTAATATTAATATTCCAGGAAAAAACCTTTCTCTTGCATTCACAAATTGCTCGAATTTCACTATTAATATTAAGTAGCACATTTGTATACCAAGACATTTTTTAATAAATATGTTTTGCATATATGGCTTGTGTTTACTTTCCTCATATTCGAAATGAAAAGTAGAGTGTTTAATTTGGGTGAAACGCACCCATTTCAGACTCGAACTATTGGCGCCCGAATGAAGTGAGAGCGCCAAAATATCTCGTTAGAAATGGGTGCCTTTCATCCCTTAGTTAACAATCCACTATTTAGCGCGAATTTTATACGCACGAGTAATCAAATATGTTTACAAAAGATATAGTATAACGGTTCTATATCTCTGTTTAAGTGTCTCTTTGACTTATTGACTTATTTGACTTTCAAACTAACATTTTTAACAAAATTATGTTTTATATGTATTAACATTTTTATATCAGTTTAATATTATTAATATTCTTATATGTTGATAGTATATTTCAATGGACATTGAACTATAGTATTATGTTGTAACATTCTGAACAAAGTACAATTGAAGTTAACAATTCGCTTGTAATCAAGCTTCACGTTTAATATTTTTATATTTATAAAGTATAGATTTGCAATTAATAAGTTCACAACTGTGGCACTGTGATAATGAACATATGACTCTTATCACCACATTTTTATTAAACTAGCTAAGTGCTTTTAACCTAACAGTCGTATTAAATGCTATTTGGTCCAAAACCTGTTTTACAACATTATTATCTCACACGCCAAGCATATGCATGCATTTTTATTATTATTTACATTAATGTAGAGGAATGTTTATATTATTTTTTGCTATTCACAAAGGTTTCAAACATGTTATACAAAGTTACCTTAAGTTCCTTAACCTATCAAACTCTATGACCTGATCCTCACTTGTACTTTTTTGTTTTAGTGGCCCTTTGCGTCAAGCCACGATTGGCTGGACAATTGTATTTAACAATATCTCAAAATTGTGAACAACATGGCTGTTACAAATATGCATCATGTGAATGATGTCTAAATTAAATGTATGATGGATAAGCAAGAAAAAATATCTCACCTATCTTTTTTTACATTGGAAATGATTTTGATTTCATTTGACCTCATTGCAATTGTGATCCCATTACATCATCATGTCAACTTGAAATATCTTGAACCTTGCTCTGTAAATATTCCTCTTAGTTTATCACAGGCAATTAGCTCGTAATGAGCACAGTTTTCACTGTTACATCGCGTGCTATGTTTAATGTCTTATCTATCACACTTGCCCACTTGAGAATAAGTATGGTGCGGGTCAAAGTGTACTTCGCCAACTATCGAACGATGGATTAGTATGATTCTGCCATCGGCAGAGCTGGTCGCGACTTCATCAGAACAGAAATTGAAATCGACAATAAGACCGTTGATATATAAAAAAAAACCCTAACTTCAATCGCCAATTGCATACCATTGAATTAAAATAGACATTGCAAAATCTCACCGTATCCTAATTGGTGATTAACTATTTACCGTTTATTAGTGTTAAAAAATCTTTCAAAATTAACGGTTTAAGTACGCCGTTAAATTGGACTATTGGTGATGTAGTGACTGCCGACGGTGAAAAGTGGTCAAAGATGGATACAATGTTGAGCGTTTGGACCGTGGTGGAGAACGTTCACGTGGCCAGCAGTGCCGCCGAACTTGCCATCTTCACCGCAATTCTATACTGGTTCTTTACTTCGAGGTTAGTAATATTAATTAATATCATAGTCATCCTTTCATTGTGGCCCACATTATTCGTTATCTTGCTCAAGTCATCGATCCATCTAAGTTTGTTAATTAAGTTGATGTCATTATTAATCAGCGCGCATCTTTTAACTTTCAAGGTGATTTTCTTTTTTTAATTCAAGTCGTATTTTATAGTTTATTTTATTTATAGCTTAGATTACACATTATTATTAAATTACATACTTACATTTTTATATTTTTGTAATTATTACCTATGTATGAATAGATAATAATAAATATGTTATTATTATTATACGTGGGTGACACTGAAAGTTTTGAATCTCAAAAATGAAATCGTATCGATTGTCTAATCGATACGCTTTTTCATGCGATGAAACAACTCGTGTAAAGCATTCAGCCCACTCTTCTTTAGGCATCTCTTTAACAGTCGTTTGGAAAGCCTTT
The DNA here is from genome assembly GCA_914767545.1 of Sesia apiformis. Lineage (NCBI taxonomy): Eukaryota > Metazoa > Arthropoda > Insecta > Lepidoptera > Sesiidae > Sesia > Sesia apiformis. The sequence continues at coordinate 4,897,452 of OU611970.1, read as the reverse complement.
ACTGCATCTTCTGCATTCAAAAAACGTATTTTTCACATTTTATCCTTAATTTTAGGGAATAAATAAAAATCACAGGGCGCAAGATCGGGACTGTATGGCGGATAACCCATTAACTCTCCATTCACAAAACTCAAAAATTACTTCGTTTGTCTGACGGAGTGAGCTGGGGCATTGTCGTGATGAAGGATCATTCTGCTTCGTGGGCGTCGTTCTTTGACTTTATCCAAAACAGACCGCGGTTACTGTTCTTTTATCTTCTAAAGTTATACTAGCAAAGTGCCCGATCTGCCAAAGAAGGAGGCAATTATCTTCTTTTCAGCTCCGTCCTTTCTTCATTTTCGTCGGCAACTCTTTGAAAGGAAAGGAAGGAATCCATAGGGTCCCCCTATTTCCCAGTAAAAGCTGTGTTCATTACTCCTTGTAGGCTAATTAATACGAATAATAAATAAAGTGTAAGTTATTTGATACAACTAAACGTTTATGAATAAGTCAAAATATTTGTTTAACACCGCCAATGTTAAACAGAACCTAATTTACTTACAGTAAAGACTATCCATCATAATTAGTACAGTACTAATGTAACCAGTGTAATGTAAATACTGCTAATGTAAATCATTAATATGACTAAAATATCTTTTTTAAAGCGACAATGTTACTTTATTATTATTATTTATAATGTTGTTTAAACCTGTAATAGGTATTCGTATAAGCTCTAATAGGATTAGTATTATATTACAATTTTGTTATATACTGTTGGTGTACCTTATATAAATAAATAAATTTGGACGAGCCTATATTATGTTTTGAATATACTAGAGACTACATATTCGTGTTTACGAGTAAATACAACTATGATGATTTTCTGAAAAGATTTTTCCTCTTCAATACCTAATCTTTTTTTTTTAAATAACGCCGCACTCAGTGACCCACACTAGGATTCCTTGTGCACTACCCACTGGACCAGAAACACAAAGACGAACACCACCCAGACCCGAACATTCGTTTTTAAACATTTTTTTTTTCACACTTAACCAACGGTAGACTGGTAGAGAATAATTTAAGGCGTCAAGTCCGCCTCTGCAAAATATAGTGCAAAAACATTAAATTAATGTCCAACCGGAAATCGAATCAGGACCTTTTACACAGCGCGCAAGGACTCCACCGACTGGATTAGTCCAGTCTTGTCTTGTGTCGCTGTTCTTGTCCCTAGGAAAAATCATATCTTTTCATCGCGGTTTTTTATAATTTTGACTTCTTTTTCCTCATCGCATAAACCAACAAAGTAGGTGAGCAAGATATAACACCTCGACACGTTCACAATAAATAAGAAAGATAATTAACTACGAAGTGGCACATATTTTTAGAGGGTCGAAGTCCAGTCTTAGATCTGTCTTACGGAGTCGCTTTTGTTTTAGGTACATGCTAATGGATGAATGTCGCGCACATTGTATGACTAATGATAAGAGATTTTTTGTGTCGTGCTGAATTTGACATTGACAATATTCTCCTTCTCTTATGATTTCCAATACGGGGCGCGGTCATCATTCAGATGTATCCGGTCATCATTCAAAATGTCATTTAGGTAATATTAAATAAGTTATTCGTTTACAGATTACAGTGCAAAAAATACAATATCAAATATATCATACCATTACTTACCTATATGCCGCTGTTTAAATCTCTCCCCCGAGACTAGTCATCATATGTCATCATTTCGCTCTTTTCATACAGCCTAAAGGTTTGTTCAATTTGCTTGAATATTTGGGTACGAGTAGAGGCATGGGCGTAACCATGGCGGGCCAGACTCGGGCGCTTGCCCTCCTGCCATAGGGAAGAATAACTAACAGACTTTCTGCATTACACTATTTCTATTTAAGTTATAAGAAAATTGTCCCTGGATAAAATCCTGACAACGCCCTTGGGTAGAGGTTCAATTCCGATGACAACGCGTCATGTATTGCAAATTGCGACGATATCGCAATATTCCTTAGTACGTTTATCCGGAAACATTATTATTCATACTTATTTCCTCACGACGCATGTCATTTACCTATACAATATCTATCAACCTATGTCTTCACTGCTGGATATAGGTTTCTCTCGGGGCTTACCACCATATACGGTCTTACGCTCTCATCCAACCACTATCGGTAAACTTATTGCAGACATCGTCTATCCATCTGGCCGGAAGACATCCCACATTTCCCGGAACGCGGTCTTCGATGAAAGTCTCGTTTCCATCGTTGGCCTGCTCATTTCCACTTCAGCTTATTAATTCTGTGAGCTATATCTTTGACCTTTGTTCTTTGGCGAACCTTTTCGTGTCTGATTTTATTCGGAATATACCCCCCCACACTTCGCAGTTCGGATATCGTTGTGACGAACCGCGATATTTACCCATACCCCAATATCGCAACAATTTCAATAGGCTTTAAAATTTAATATTGGCTATAAACTGACCACAGATCTGAATGTATTATAGTATCTGAATGTACAATTATTAATCTTAATTTATTAATTTAATTAATTATCGTTAGTTAATTTGTTTATTTTTTTCTGTTGCTTAATTCCTCAGACAAAGTCCTAGCCGAATAATAGTTTCCTTATGTAAATAATATTATCATCCGCAATGACTTAAGGCGCGTGAACCTTTGGTTTATCGCGTTCGTTCAGTAAACCTTAACGAGTGGACTTCGTACATAATATATCGTGTTAGTACACATTTACATAAAGGAAATGATTCATGTTGGAGTAAAACTCCACTAATAATCTGGGTCGTGCGAAAGATAACATAGGCTCAGAGTAGATTATTAATTCAGTAATCAATATTATCGATTTTTATTTGTCTTTTTTGCGATTAAGAAATATTAAGACGAAGATCAAATCCTGCAAAAAATACTTTATTAACTAATAAAGATATACTTACTGCTAAAGGATTAGTGGATAGTTTGCCATAAATTTTGTTAAGAATATAGTAGTGTAGCATCGAAGAGTTGGAAAGATGGCAATAAGCGACAAATGAACACACAAGCCCCTAGCCAGGTGAACTGACAAATTGTAGAAAAATGCCGATAGTGGCTGGATAAGAAAGTAGAAGGCCGTGTGTGATGAGTTGATCACGAGTCTTGGGAGAAGCCTATATTCGGCAGTAGGGGCTGATGATAAGGCGTATGGCATGGAATACACAACTACAAGCATCAATGTATGTCTAGTTTTGTGTGTTTATTTATTTAATAATTTATTGTAGACCCATAACATGAAATAAATATAAAAGGAAGAAGAAGAAATGATGTACTAAAGGCAAGCTGATGTACAAATCTCCTGCGGGAGATTTCTTTCAACAGACCCGGGAAAATGAAATATAGGTCAAGACAGAAAGCCAGGCCAGGAAAGAAAGACGTAATAAATAGTAATTTATACTAACAAAATATATTTAAATATATTATACATATATAATATATAAATACATATGTTCTTGTCAAAAATTCTACATTCGATTCTAAAGTTCTCGTCAGACGTAGTGGTTTTACATAAAAATAGCACCCACTGTTTGTTTTATCCGTAGTGTGAATAATATTTTCGTACATACATGCTAATTTTATCAAGAAATATTTAATCATGAAAAACAATTTTCAATAATATCTCTAGCTAATCCTCGAGGATAATCCCCATTACTGTTTTTAACACCTGTTCAAAAATAACTTCTATTTTTCATTGTTAGGAAACATGGATTTATAAATGTACGTTCTTTATCCGTAAATTATATTTTTTTTTTTCTATTTCATCTTTCATCTTACAGGCTGTATTCACCCACTATTGGATATAATAATATGTAGGTAGTTGTGATACAGGCCTCTTCTCTTTCACAGAAAACTGTCTTGATTCACTATTACCCATTACTTTTCTTTTGTTTGACCATCTTTGGTTTCTTAGAGATCGCGATAGACAACCATATGTTTGCCTCTCGAGTCCCGCCTAACCACATGCCCTGTCCATCTCCACTTTATTTCTGATATACCTTTACCGACTTCTCTGTTCGGCGTTGGATCTTTATATTCTGTGTACGGTCTCTAAGTGAAATAAGAGACCTTTAACTTTTTATTTATATGTATTTTTATATAACGTACAGTACCTACTGGAGCTATATAGGTATATATATTTATTATATTGATTTATTGTCGTCATCCCTTTGATAAATTTATATTTTTTTACCAATTTAGTACTATTTTGTCGATTTGGTGTATTTCTCATATTGATCTATTTATTCGCTCAATAAAACTCCTTTATCTTTGTTTTCTTCTACACCTTCATATCAACGTTTTTTTCTTTTCATAGATTTATCATTCTACACAGGTTTTGCAAATCCCCGATAGGAATGACCCTCCCCGTTGCCGTCGCCATCCTCAGCACATCTTAGATGACCCCGACGACCCAATTACTGCTGTCAATGCGGTTCTTACACTACACTCACAGACTACACATATACACCGTCCCCGCTGGCGGAGACAAGGACGTCACCCTCGCTACACATACCGGCCTTCAGCCCACACTTTTACCGGGTATCGGTACGTGCCTGGGCGCTTCTCACTGATTCACGATCCCGCGATACCTTCCCAAAGCAACGCCCTAAACCGAGGTCCGTTCCTCCGCCAGTCTACCGGCGGGGGAGCCTTTAGGCTCGTTACTGCACACACTGCTCTTGACAGCGCCTTCTGCGCTCGCCCCAAACTTCTGGGCCACAAGAATTTAGCCATTCGAAAAAAAAAGGTTTTGCAATGAAGTGTATAGCAAACACATATAAAAGCCTCGACTTGCAATACGAAATCATAATTAAAACCTTATTACATCCTTTTTTTAACTAGATTAACCACCAAACTGACATTCTCACACTGACTGACAGAAATTACAGTGTTCGGAAACGCATGGACTAATTTAGCCATTATTCAATTTGTAAATATAGCTGGTCCCAGCTAAAGCGCATATTGTGTACTAAGGTCGATCCATACTTAGATACAAGGAATAATGACTTTTATTGTCTTATCAGTAAGACACAGGACATTTATTGGTCGGCCCGAATTAAGAGGAAGGAACTTTTAATGGAAATTGTTTGGAACATGCAATGTTCCAGTAAATATCATTTAATGCTAGATATTAGCGACTTATTCTACTTATGGTAAAACTTAAGTTCGTCAAAAACATGTTTTCTTTTAATATACCCCTGTGTCTTAAGCTGTGATTATTCCAAAAAAGACTGGTGTAACTAATGAAATTTTTAATCCGGATTGATTGTTCAATCCGGTGGATTGAAAGATTGTTATCGGATTAAATTATTTTAATATATAGTTTTAAAGGGACTTTTAAAATATTTCCGCCACTGCTTTTTAACGCCTTTTAAAAAATCACATCGATTCACAGTTTTTTTCCAGAAATATCTGACCAAAGTTATTTGAAAATAGTTTACAATAAGTACAATTCTTAATTAATTCCTTTGTCTTGCACAATGTCTATTTTATTTTGTAAATACTTGAACCAATTCTAAATAATATTGATATGAATGACTAATCATTTTCTAACTTCTACAAAAAAAATTGCATTTCTGTGTTTAGGGTAGTTGGTCTAAATACTTTAGACATAGACATTTCTTAAATTAAATAATCTCTGACATTTTAAGTACCTATAAATGAGCCTATACTTATTAAATATTAGTTAGTTTCCGATATTTAGTTAGTAAAATAGGTGTCTATGGTTACTAACCAGTTATTATTAATCAGTTATTAACCTGAGGAGAGAGTGCACGCTGCAATCCAACAACTGCTCTCACAGAAGACTACCTTGAAATGTACTGCATTTCCCACTTTATCGTATTTCCCTAATGTACGTATTACATGTTTCGGTAGGGAGTGAATAGTGCCAGAGCCCATTCCCATCCTATCCCTCCCCATTTTTCCAACTCTTTCCAAATCCATTCTTATATCTCCAAAGGTAGGCAGCGCATCCGGGGTCGTGGCAATGTTTGTCATGTTGAACTAATATTGGCAAGTATCGCGGATGGCTATGGGCGATAGTATCCACTTACCATCAGGTGGACTGTATGCTCGGCTGCCGCCCTCGTCCATAAAAAAATATATACAATATAATAATAAAACATATTGCATTAATTTTATTTGAGGAAATATCACTATTATTAATAAAATCATAATATTGAATACATTTGCGACAATACAACATATGAAATAAATTCCAATAAATTGTCCAATAATTCCAATTAGTTTTAGGTAGAATATGTCCTTTTAGGTAGAATCAGGAAACAACGAAATAAATCCGAATTTTTCTCAGATAACGTTACAAAATACAAAGATGTTGCATTTTGTAATCATATGTAGATACTATCATGATTAGAGGACTAAACTGTAGACATATTCGTTCAATTGATGCCCAGTGAACAGATTAAATCAGCCTATCAATATAAAAGATTAATTCCATTTCTTATCAGCAGTCATTTGGTTGTTGAGTTAACGCTTTGTGTACATTTATGTATTTGTGATTTATTTTGAGAATGAGATTTAGGTGAGCTAATCTTTTTATGTATATTTTTAATATGTAAAGTAAATCCTTATTATGTTTAAACGAACCTTATGTATTTTCAATGTCATTAAAATCATAATCATTAAATGATAACCATTTAATTATCTTAATATTGTTTTAATAGTGACATTGATGTCTAAATTGTTCTAAAGTGTCTAAAGTTCCTTGTGATTTATTAATGAATATTCTAATTCTATTTTCTCCGGGAATTACCTAAATTGACGCTTAAATTCATATATATAATTTTTGGACCTATGAATTTTGTAACCATTGACTCTTCTAAGTTACCACAGAAAAATGAATTAAATTAGAAGAATAATGTATCTAATGATATGACTGTAATGACATGCGATCATTCATTGGGTTCATATTTTTGCAAACATTAAACTATCCGTAGATATATTACATGCCGATAGTCGAAGTATACCGAAACTATTTTACCACGCCATCAATCTGACTATTATAGGTAAGATTTATAATGTACGAATGAATGTATTTTCTAGAATAGATGGTATGACAGTCACTTACTATCAACGACCCGATGATAAGTGGCTTATCGCCGCCTACTGTCCTATTGCTTGTGCACCTGACCAATCTAACAAAATCGCGAAGGGAGCACGCCGTGTATACTTACGTTAACTCTTTTGGATGCGCTCTTTCTTGACTCCCTACAAATTCTAGCCCATCCTACATAATAACTCTCCTTCCTAGGGCTTGACCGCCAATTGAAAAGAAAAGATCGTTGCAAATGTTCTTTTCTAGTGTATACACTCGATTTATACCCCTACTGCCCTGGAAAGTAGTACCAATTTAGTGTAATTTGTCCACAGCCGCGTAGCAGACATGCTGGAAGTAGTCGGCGAGCGTGTCGGCGGGTGGTGCGGTCGCGACTCGACCGGCTCGCTGCGGCAGGCTATACGAGCACGTCGGCGGCCCCACCATGACATGTACGCGAAACTGGACGCTGAGATTGCGGTCAGTACCATAGCATTTATTATTACACAGTATTGCCCATCGTACAAGAGATGAAGCTTAATGTCTTAAGGAAGTCTCTTCCAGTCAACCAGAAATACATTGGCAAGGTTACAAACGAAGAAGGTGTAGGATGGTATTGTGACTGCCAGTCGATCGGCACGCTGTTGGCCTCACTGCGGTGAAACTACGTTTAGATCGCTGCTAGAATAGTAACCAATATCAGAATAATGGTATAGTTCTTTCATCTCACAAAGGCGCCATGTGGACACGTGAACTGACAACTTAAAGAAACTAGGGGTAGTTGGACAAGAAAAGCTCAATACCGAATGTGATGGCGGTCCTCGAGATAGGTCTATATCGAGCAGTGCAGGATGCTATGGTATTAGGTACAGTATCTAGAACATCAATTTCTGCTAACAATAATGACTTGACCGAAAAATTTCCAACTTTTGTATTCTAGTTTTTTATATTGTAATAATTGAGATATTGAGAAAAGCCGTTTTTATTTTAATACTAAAATTTATAGTCATCGGAAATGGCACCTTTGCAAGAATCAACTCCACACGCAAAGCTACCAAATGACACACTCGTTAATAAGTAGAAACTTGCGTAAAATAGTAGAAAATAATCAGAAAATTCTTATGTTGTAATCTAAAACATCCTCTGCGTGCAAAGAGTGCAATGTGTGATTTCGTAATTTAACATAATTATTCTACTTGTCCAAACGCTGGCGAACCTCGTCACTTGACGTGTCGAATTATACATTGCACAATAACACTATAGTTTATGTTACTACCCTCGTAATTAGTGGTTAAGATAACTGATATGGGATATTAAATACGCCACAAAGCCACAAATAATTATAATGATGACACTTATATGGTGTACCATATAAGCGTCATCATTATATTTTTTTTTACGATTTTGTTCTACACTGGTGTTAAAATAATAATAGTATTATAATAATAAGTTCCAGGGGATGGCGCTACTATCTGTCATACGGGTATTCCTTATTTGCAATATATACTTATTTGCCATTATTATCACTATCTGTTAGTGTATACGTACTAGGGTGATTCCGAATATTCGTTTTTGGCGAATACTCGCCAATTTTCAAGTATTCGTATTCGTTCTCGTATTCGCCATTTTCTAAACGAAAACTCGGATAGTAAAGCCCAATGTGAATGGTAGGTAAAAAAGGCTTTCCACAAAAAGAAATACTTTTATGAGCAAACCTTCATTTGAAAATCTGTTTTTTTTATAATTATTATACTCACAATAAGTGATTTTTTTAGTTTAATTATGGACTGTATTAATTAAAGTTTACTGATTGAACTAAAAAAATATTTATAACACTATCTTTAAATTGAACTAAAAATTACCTAATTACTAATTTTACAAGTGCGTGATTAGTAGGTTACGTTATTATTCGTGATTTGGTTGGAGAATTTTAGTTACAATAAAAAAATATTATTATTTTGAGAATAGACATATACAATACAATTTCACGAACTTGCCAGTTACAAGTACGATACATTTTAGTGGTGGGAAAGCACTAACCGATGAAACGAAGCGTATCCCTTGACTACGTTCACCACTTTTGACGAATATTGACGTCTGACGAAAGTATGAAGAATGACTTGACAATAGGCATAATGACAGTAACTAAAAATCACCAAAATTATGTATTTACTTAATGAAACCTGAGTCGTATATTACAAAACACGTATTTATTTTTTTTATTATGAGCGAGATTTATAATTATTTTGATAAAATAAAACAACAAAATACAGCAATCCGCCATGATATGTTGAACACCAATCAGAGCGAATTACGTCACGTTTGAGTAAACAAACGAATATGTCATCTTGTTTCGTTCTCAGCACTGGTTATCTGTGATTTTACTTATCGATTCGATTTCGTGTACAGCGAGTAGTTTAAGTTTTGTTGTGTTATTAAATCGAAAGTGAAATAACATGAGTCATGGAACAAGGATTTACTAAGGCAAACAGCGCTAATTTGCCTAGAATAGACTTGTTATGTTATTTGTTATGTTGTTGTTATAGACTAGAATAGACAGTTTCATGCGGACCAGCGACACCGATCCCATCAAGTGATACTCCATATAATTCTCCATATCATTTGACAACTGAAATTTTAATAAAATATCTATTGAGATAACAGTGGTGATTTGAGATGGAACTTAACCTCAAAACAGATTGTTTATTATTTAATTCAGACCCCAAAGAAGATCATTGAATCACATAAGTACATACTATTTTAGAATCTACAAAATAAAGTAAAACTTACGTCAAAGTGATCTTCACAGAAATAAAGGTGAGTAGGTACTGGGCAATATCGCTGTTGAATCCCGTCTTGCAAATTTAAGCCACTTGTCTCGTATTGTTTTCTTGTGCGGAATGAACACAAATAACTTGTTTGAGTTTTGATTGATGTGTTATCGCACTGAGGGACTGCATACCACTTATACACTTTCGAATTCATGTTTAATAACACAAAATGACTAAATTATTGCATGAGCATCTAGTGTTTACGTCTTGTTTACTCAAACGTGACGTCATAAGTGACGCCATGACAAGTGTTTTGGTGGGAATTTTAAACTTAAAAATTATTTTCTTGTTTTTTCCTTTATTTTCTGCAGAAATATGATATTCGTAGTAAATAATATATATTTCTGAACATTATAGAACAGTTTGTCAAAATCTGTCATCATGCCTATTGATTATAGCGCGATTAGGCATTTTTGTGTTTTGTAACAACGACTTGCTAGCGACACGGGTCGGAACAGCATACGTTATTTATTCCCTTATATCTGTGCATTTAATTAATTCGCGTATAATAATTATTGTCAACAGGCCCGCAACACATCTCTATACAGAATAAAGGAAGCCCCCATAGTCCCCGCGCCTCAGGCAATCACCCGTCCGCCTGGAGGACTCGCTTGCACACGATGCGCGCCTTTATCTAGGGTAAGTACACGTTACACAGGTATTCTTTAGGCATATTTCTGTTAGCCTACGGTGCCCCCTTGAGAATTATGATATAGTTTAATTAAATAAGTAAATAATGCGACACTTGATCAGGAAAGTGCACGCTGAATTCCCACAGCCACTCGGCGCACTCTACTGGTCACGTTACCCCTCTCTCACAGAAGACTACCTTGAAATGTACTATAGGCGACAGTATCCACTTACCATCAGGTGAAATGTATGCTCGTCTGCCGCCTTTTCTATAATAAAAACACACACTAGGATCCCCTTTGTCGTGGGTCCAGAGACACATACAAACAAACACACATCTAGACCCGAACATACATTTGTCTTTAAACATATTACTGTCCTACCGGTAATCGACCCCGAAACTTTTTGCACAGTAAGTAGGATCACTATCTACCAACTACGTCAATCGGTTGTCAAACTAATATAAAGTCTTATGTATAAAGCCAGTGTCAATCTGACTTTTATTATTTTTTATTTTCAGTATTTACCTTCAGGATATATTACCCCACCTCGTTATACTCTCCTACTGTCCATAGCAATTTCCCCACCTCTGCGGAAGAATGGGAAGGGGCAAGGAAAACTCCTCGTCTCCTTATAATCCCTATTTCCCATGCTTTCCAGTCCTTTTTTCAAATCTACTTCTAAGTCTCCAAAGTTAAGCGAAACATTTGGCGACACGACAGCGTTTGTCATTCTTCATTGACGTTGGCATGTATTGAAAATGTCCATGGACGACAGTATGCATTTCCACCAGGTGGCCTGTCTGCTACCCACTTTCTATAAAAATAAAATATTCAAAATTATAACTATTTCTCTTCATGGTGTTCATTATGAATACCATGAATAATTCATAAGGATACAGATGCGCAAATCAAACTTTTAATAAACATACATTCAAGTTATTTTTTTCCAACGAAACCGCAATCACACTATCTATGGACTATGGTCATGATTTAAAAATAAATCGATTAAACACTGCCTGTGACAGTCATTAACTATGTTTGCACAAAATACATAACCGATTACAATATTTTTGTTCCATTTGAGTCTTTATTTCGAAGAATCAAGATCTACAATTTATTGCACTAGATGCGGCGATTTCTGAACATGCGCATAATGCGTGTCTTTTAACAAATAAAATGCTTCGACTTGATCGATTTTAATTGTGACCACGAATTTATCACCTGATTGATAACGTTATGTAGAAGTGATATATCGTGACACTTACGCGATCTCATGCTCTAAGAGTCGGATCCCACTATGCCATCTCGACACTTTTACCGAGACGACAAGAATACCGGATACCACAGTGCAAGTACAATTTGTATGATACTATACGCATATAAGCCAACGGGATAAAACTGCCGTGGACACATTTTGTTACTGCAAGTATACGACTACACTCACATCGGAAGTTAATTTAATAACATCATATATCACCGTTCATACTTGTCATACGTCATGCGGATATCGATCCTCCTGCTATTAGCCCAACAGCGCGTATCCAGAAGGGATGACTATTCATTTCGTTTAGTAATTATTCTACTTAATTATACCTTCCAATGTAATGCAATGCAACCATCCCATTCAGAACCCACTGCTGGATATGGGCCTCCTCATGCACATTGCCCCGTGCATGAGGGATGAACGGCCATTAAACGTCACGCTGCCCAAATGGGTTGACGACTCCACTCTTTCAGACGTAGTTTAGGTGTAGTTCCTCAGGGCTTTTGATAGCAGCTTTGGTTATCCTTTAGTCGCCTTTTGCGACACCCACGGGAAGAATTATACCTTAGTTATACTCAATTATTGGCTGAATTAAATCTGTTGAAAAATGTCAGTTCATCGCTCGTCGTGCTAGTGTGAACAGATCGCGACGACACTCGTGGAACGATAAATTTGCCTTGAATTTAAATAAGCTGCAAGAAACTCTAAGGAGCAAACTACTAATGATCAACAAAACAATCTATTTTTAATAACTAAAGTAAACAAGTTTAAATTACTAGAGACCCTAAACCTAATCCACCTTTAAATTTCCTACCATCGATTTGTTGCCTATTCAGTATTTTCTGCTGTTCATAAATTTGTTCGCACGACATAGTGGGTAGTAGGCGTAGCCTGGACTTTTATTTCCTCAATACTCTCATAGTTAACCCGACTCTACGTGTTATCATTTATAAACTATTGTAATTGCGCATCCTATTTATTCATTAAATAGTTCACAAAAATACGTCAAACATTTTGAGATAAAATTGGATTACTTAAAAGCATGTTGGATGCCCACAATCAAGACGGTGTGACACAACAACAACGGAAACTGAAAAAAGGCCAACAGACAAGGGAGAGCAAATCTACGCGTAGACAAAAATAACATTTTTTTTATATAATGTTTGCGCATTCCGAATTCTCAAACAATGCGTGAACGTGATAATGATATATGTTGACAGTGATGATGAAGTTGTACCACCACTTTTTGATTGTAAAAATAAGTCATTTACACTTGTTCAGCTTGTTTTTTTTTTTCAGAATGTTTATTTTCTTTATTTTCATCACATGTTTTTATTCAATTCAATCCTTCAATTCACAACACCATACAGATTCTATTGGAATACCAAAATTCTTCATGTAAAAGTAAATCTAACTGTTCTATAAATGTTTTAGATTAATCGTGGTCATCTTTTTATCAATTTTACTGCTTCGTTTTATTACAGTTTATAGTTACACGGTTATCTTCAGTGTCGTCACGTGTCGTGGTGTCATCGTTTCTCTTCAACAAAACTGCGTCTTTGTTTAGTATCTTTGTTAACACAGAGACGATTGTCCGCAAATCGCTTTGTGAAGACTCCTTTGTGCTAACTCTATTTACATAAGTGTATTAATTATAAATGAATACTTTATACACGTGGCGAGTACCATATTATTGATATTGACTAGATATAATTACATATTTATTACACCCATACACATGACTTATACAGACGACTGGGGATTATATCAACCTCCCCCCCGCCAGCACGACCGGTTTACCATGTAGTTGTCGGACCATCCAAAAGCTAAAAGGAACTTCCTATTTTCCTTAGTTCACCAAATAACTTTATGTAAAATATAACCCATTAAGTTTTTACATTACATTTTAAACTATTACATTAAATAACACCATTTTATTATCTCTAGGAACCTACTTGACGTTTTATCCTCCAACGACATTAAACCTGTAATAAAATTAACACAAAACATAATTGCCCTTTTGTAGCGTCGTTAATTTTAAAAAAAACGTATTATTGTAAACATTGTCAAAAACAACACATTATAGAAGGGCTGGTCTCTTAACAGTATTTTCCGTTTGAATTTAAATTTCTTGCGAATTACTACGAGAGCTGTTTTTTTATAAATTGACACACTATAAACTTTTATTGCACATGTCAATTATTTATTTTGCGATGAAAATCTATCCTCTCACAGGATGATATGATTTTGCAATTAAACAACTTTTAACGGTTTAAATCGCGTATATTTGACATGATTTATATCCCGACGTTTCGAACACTTTGCAGTGGACGTGGTCACGGGGTGACTGATGCACGGGGTTTAATTGCAATGTATAGTAATCGCGAAAACCTAAGAAAATATTATGATATGATTTTTTTTAATAATATGAATTTTGTTTAGTCTCGTATACAATTTAGAGGTTGGTATTCTTATCGTTCAATTCAGCCAAGTTTTCTTTGTTCTTTCTATCTCTTTACATATTTTGTCTTTTTCGTCCATTCAGAATTATCGCTCTTCTATACATTGTTAAATATCTATGCTTTTTTGTTCATATGATCTGTTTCCTTTCATTGCATCATTGTGCTACTTCTAAGTAAAAGCTTCTAAATATTTACAAGCAATACGTCTCATCCGTCCAAAATCTTACGCTTTATTAATACTGTATTAATAACATTAAGAGAAGGCAGCGGGTGCCACATCTCGCAACAAGCCAGTTATTTATAAAACTATGAATACTACTACATTGTCTGCACATTTTCACTTATGTATCAGAAAACTACTCCATTTTTCACATCCTCGACTTTAATTCTGTGTCTGTGTCTCTCTGTGTGTGGACAGTTCCCGTGCTAGTTCGAGGGCATCGTTTGTTGTCACGCCCTTTGTCTTTCTTCTTTCCGATTTCTCCCAAACCAGGCTGATTTTCTTAGCGCGCACGTAGACCGTAGATCGTGTCTTGACGGTACGTAGCGGCGATGATGCTCAACAATTCCATGAACGCGCGTGGACCGAAGATAGACTTGTGAGCGTATCTCTTTTTTTTTAAAATGACTTTTTTAAGTAGTGAGGTTTTCGTTGTGTTATAAATTCTGTAAAATTTTATTAGTAAAAGTCAGTTGTAATTCAAAATGATATAACAGCCGTCATCGTAAAATATAAAAAATTGCGTTTCGTTTCGCGCTATTATTAATCGCTTAGCACATTTCGGTTTACGCTTGCATTGGATATCTAACATACCACTCCCAAAGAACTGCTTAAGCTCTTTAGAAGAATACTCAAGTAAAAAAAATAGTGACGATTGGCCCACAAGAAAATGTCCCGGTGTTAGAACGTCTAAGTCGTCCATATCACTACTTAAAGGGCAAAAATGGGTTGATAATTTAGTTTAGCTTCAACCTTGCTGAATATTGTGGCAAGCTCCTCCAACGGAGTTTGCGTTCGCTGATGATACGCTTCAAAATAATTTTAGCCAACTTAACTGCGTTCTCCCATTACTCATGCGTGGGCTTGAAGTAGGAATCAGATGCCAATTAATGACACGTTTACGTAATGAATTTATGAGAGCGTCGTTGGATTTGGACAGTAAATCGAACATTTCTTTCAAATTATTTTGCTCCGCATTGAAAGTTTGTCCCACTGTCGCTATGGATTGAACCCCTGCAAGAGACGAAACGATCGAGACATGCGAGGAAAGCTTCTGTTGACAAATTGGACACGAGCTCAGTTTGCACAGCCTTCGTTGCAAAACAGATAAATATGCAATATGTACGATTTATTAATTTCCCCTTATAGAAAGGGCTAGATTTTAAAAAGAATGGACCTGCGAAGCCCATGCCATAACGTTGGAACGGACGGCAGGCATTATTCACTCTACCAAAAGGAAGATCACCCTTGAAACGTTGAATAGACGTGGGTCGAAGACGATAGCAACATGTGTCTGATTCCTGCGGGAACTCTGTAAACTATCTGGGTAAAAAGTACCCTAAATGTTAACCCGGAACATAAGCTATAACTATGCCAAATTTAATTAAAATAAAACATTGTTGTTTTGGGCTCAGTATCACATGTACCTTACACTGTAATTACTTTTTCAAAAAATTATTTCATGTACTGTCACGGGTCTGTTACGATCTTATTATATGTAATAGATACTTTACGCGATCGTCTGCGTTAATCAACTCAAGACTTAATCAACACGTTGCTCGATCCAATTATTTTTAAGTTGATCAATAATAACATTATCAAATATGTATGGCCCCTCTTCGCATTCATCAGCATGATGTATGAGTTCGTAATGGTTGATTCTAGTACCAGCTATCGTTATTAGATAATAGAGGAAGACCCCCCCCCCCCCCTTCGCGTGGACGGGCGCGTTGTAGTACGTACTTATAGTGAGTACTAGAATAAACACATTTGAACTTGGAATTTTAACCACAGTATTGAATAATCATTGTTGTCTTGTACATGCATCAGCTTGCGTCCCACTGCAGAGCACACTCCCCTAGTAAATCACTGCGGGGTTTCGAGCCGTTATCCACCTCCAGATTTTTCTTTTTTATTATATTTTAGAGCGTGCCAGTTTCCTCACGTATTCAGCGTAGATACTCATTGTTACGGGCCGAGGATTTAAACTCACGATCACACGAATGTGAGGGGAGTATAGATACCCCTAGACTATCACCGCTCTATTGTTGTTGTTGTCCATTGTTGTCTTAAATTACCTTAATTCCACCCGATGTTTGCTTAGAAGAGATGGCTTTAGCAATAAGACCTACCCTATGTATATCTATTTTTTTTAATTTTTGTATTAATTTCTCGTGTAGTGTCGTGTCGGCCGCCTTTAGAATAGTACCACCCCAACTTTTCCCCGTGCGTGTCGTGAAAGACGACTAAGGGCTAACAAAGCGGCGACCACAAACTCTAAACGAACTACGCCACCTGTAAAAGAGTGAGCTCGCCAACCCGTTTGATTAGCGCGCAGCGTGGCGTTCTGAGGCCACACATCCCTCGTGCACAAGACAATGTGCATGCGGAGTCCCATTCCCAATAGTGGATACTAAAAGGGCTAGGTTCATCACTTTCACTGTATTTTTCAGTGTGCAATAAAGTGCACTCACTTTTAAGTAAATGGTGAAATGTCATATCACATATATTCCTCATCCTTTCTAATCCATTTTCCAAATATACTCTCTAAGTCTTCGGCGGGCTTTCGATGGCATGCCGTTGTTCGTCATTCTTAACTAATATGAGGATATATCGCGGATGTCCATGGGCGACAGTATCCACTTACCACATGTTTAACTGTCTGTTCGTCTGCCACCTTCTTTCTATAAAATATATGCGATCGTATTATGAGTTAATACTAAATTATCAAAGCAAAGACATAATTCTCTCAGATATATTTTCATCCTTACAATTTTGAAGAATTTTCACGTAAGCATGATGAGCATGATGAACTTTTACAAAAGTCTTTAACTATTTACACAACTATTTTTAAAAAACTATTTACACTAGATAAATAAGTTTAGCGTAGGTATGCTTATCCTCAATGACTATACATTGTAACGTAAGGTCAGTATTGCCACGGTCAGATCGCCACACGCATCTCTAATAAAATGTACTCGTAATAGAACAACGTACTAACTCATTGTGATGATCCACTAATCAGTCTTTTATGCTTAGATTCTCTCGGGAATCTTCGAGGATATCTAGAAATTTCTATTAGAAACTAAAATAAAACTGTCCCTTGATAGTAGACGTAGTTTAATCTTGATTTACAAAACAAATGTTACATTCTCGGAGCGAAAAGACCTCATTGTCGGTATGGACTTATTGATTTTGGTTAAATATTTCTTCTTCTTTTTAATAACGCGACACTCAATGGCCCACACCAATGGCCCGCAAAGACGAACAAAACACATCCAACGTCCAGACCCGAACAAACATCTGTATTTAAACAAATGATTGTCCGAGCGGAAATCTAACCCCGGACCTATTACACACCAACTGGGCTAATTGGTAAAAACAATAACAGAATTAAAATAATAATAAATCTTTTAAATTTTCCCCTAAGATGAAATATTTAAAATATCTTCAAATCCTGTAGTAGTATTTCATGTTCTAAGTCAAAAACCTGTTTGCATAATGTTACGTAACATTTAACACGAGACATAATTAGGATTAAAAAGCAACATTTTTACTTCTTGATTTTGGTATAGTTTTTTATGGCACAATTAACAAAACTTGTTCCCATGAGGCTCTACACTATTCAAGTCTTGTAAATTACTGCGTAGAAAGAAAACCTGTATTTATCTTCTTATATTTATCTATGTACCTACGATAACTTTAGTCCCAATCACTTAGAATCGATGTTAAGACAATATTTTATTGCATGCAATTTGTCCTCTCGTAGTCGAGGCATTCAATCTTTATAACAGCTTATTCACAAAATTTCAATAAGAATCATCAGACATTGTTTCAATGAGTAATATGGCATAATAAAATCGATAGATACTGATACGGCGTTTGGTGAATGCCGGTGAATCAAATGCCGTTAAGTCAGTCCGCCTACTCGTTGGCAATTTCGTACGACGACCTTTCGCAAGCCAACCGAACGTCGATGAACCTGTCGTCGAGCATTTCTATTATAAACATGCGCACAGATTTAAGCTAAGCAGACATTGGAATCATGAATCATTGGAACAGTCATTTTATATTTTTGTTGAATTAAATTGAAAAAATACTAAATCATTAGTAAATTATGATCAATACAAGAACCTATTTTTGAATAGCTGAAGTAAATAATTTTAAATGACTAAGAATATCATCAAGTCGACGGGGTTTTTTCTTTATTGTCATCAGAGAACCTCAACCTTGGGCAGATGGATTAAATCTTTAAATTTACTACCATTGATTTGCTGCTCGCTCACTCACTATTTTCTGTTACTAATTCCATTATTTCAGCGGACAAATTGCGTATTGTAATCTTTTATTAAAGCTTTCCTCCCCAAAATCTTACAAAGTTTTGAATAATTGTGTAAGTACTTAATATTTTCATTCAATCGTGACAAAGTATGTTAGTAAAATTACCCTTAAAATGTTTAAAAACATATCTAATTTTTATCAATAATATTATTCCAATATAAATAATAGTGCGTAATTATTTATCACAATACGAGTGTGACGGTCAGTGCTTTGAACTTCCTTTATGAAAACTCTACAACACTTATCTAGATATACGTTGTATGTTATGTTATTATGATTTGTTTAGAAATAAAGCTGTCTTCATAAATAACTAAATATCTATGTCAGTTTCCTTATTTTACGCCACAATAACCACACGCAAATGTTTTGTTACGTATATAAACATTTACATATAACCTTTTAAAAAAGTACGAGTATATGTCAATAGGGATTTTATCCTTAAGAAGTTTCTTAATATGGCGATGTTTCCGGGCAGTTCTATTTATTTTCACACATTTTCTGTTTTCCTGTAGTACGTTTTACTATACTTTTATTTGCGTTACAAATTCATTTAACTCTTAATTCTTCTTTCTACATAACACACGACTTCAGACTATTTTCAGTTTATGAAATTTATATACTAATCGTATGTACCAACTTTTTGCTAGAATGTTCTTTGTAAACCTTCAACTATACTAGTGCAATGTATTCACTGAATTTCAATTCTTAGTTAATCACATACAAATTATCGATATCAAATAATAATTAAGATACTTTTATTAGGGTCATATACATAAATCTCGTGTCTTCAGTTCTATATATTCGTATCAGCAATAGATCTTAACGCTTCAAGTTAACGACCCATGCATGTCAAAGAGCTAAGACATTCTGATTTTATTACTCGTAGAGTGGATCTTATGTTATCAACTCTATCTTCCGTGTTATC
Source organism: Sesia apiformis (assembly GCA_914767545.1). Lineage (NCBI taxonomy): Eukaryota > Metazoa > Arthropoda > Insecta > Lepidoptera > Sesiidae > Sesia > Sesia apiformis. The sequence continues at coordinate 4,877,697 of OU611970.1, read as the reverse complement.
GTGTCCTTGTGGTGTCAAGCGAAGGTCAGTTCACGGTCAGATTATCATGTCACGCACGCAGCATTTAAGAAACGCACCGTGGACGTTCTTACTTTCGTTAACACTACAAGTGCTACTCTGCTCATTTGTACACCATTCTTCGGCCACAATAAAAAGAAATAAAGTGTTTTAGCTAAATTAGTGTTCTTCTCCCATTTTCCAGCTTTTCGAGCTCTTTTTAACCCAAAATTTTATTTATGCTGTTTCTTATAACAAAGACTACCAAATAATACCACAAAAGGGAGTGGGCTTCTCTTTTAGTCTTGGCCTCTCGTGATATCATCAATATACGACGCACGTAGTATCGGAATAACGCACCTTGGAGCATTCATTCGCATCTATTGCTGCATCTAGGTAATTTTCCTTCCTCGCCGGACGTGGCAAAACGTTCTCACCTTGTCGAAGGTGTGCTTCGATATACTGTTATGTTTATTTGTGTTAATTTGTTAATGGATTGTAAATTAATCAATTTTTAACCGTTTCCAGTCTAAATAATATTTGAAAATAATTTAATACATATTTATGTAATGATTTTTATTAACGGATCTAAAGTTGTTTCCAATTTGGCTTTTAGATATAGCGTACAAATTATAAATTCAAGTTTTTATTCATACCGTTGTTACACCACGAAATTTCATACCCTCAGCCTGTCTCCCCGTTAGATGCAGCCTTTTTTAAAATATTGACCTTCGAATTTAATCTTCCGTATATTGTATAAACCATTACAATACTTACAATTTCACAGATGTCATATATTAATAACATTGTATTTTTATTTCTTTTTTTTTTAATTAATTCACGCTAAATATATATACTTAATACGATGCATTAATTAATGCACCTAATGCGATGATATAAATGAAATAGATTGAAAACAATTCCAAAACAAAAGTAAAAGAAGTCAAAGATAATATGTTTAATAATAAATAAGAATTGACAAATCTACATCCTACGCCAGATTAATCATGATGCCATGCAAATTATCGCCCAACAAGTCTTTGTCAGCCAGGGCCTTTGTAGACAGACGGGTCTGTGGCCAATGGGAATTGTTGTTATTACTTATACATATTTGCAACTGCTTCCACAACTTTCATGTGAATTTTATAATAATAACAATTTAATTTATTTGTTTATATTTTATTGTCATTCAAATAGTCTCTTTTTAAATAAATTTGCTTATGAAATCTAAAGAATCAACAGTAGCTAAGTTTTTATTATAATTATAGCAGATCCAAGGGTCAACAATGATAAAACAAACAATGGTAAACAAAGTACTAATGTTATGAAAAGAGGTTTTTGTTTATAAAATATGTAAGAAGTAAACATAACGATACCATACCGGGCCGATTTTGATTTTTTTTTAACTTTCAGGAAGCCAAACTAATTACAGATGGACATAGGTTATGATGGGGAACCCTAAATCAGGGCGGGTCACTAATATTTTATATAGATATTTATACATATACCTACCTATAAATGTACCAGTATATAATAAAATGTCTGAATGAAGGATATAAATGAATTTAAACGATTAACAAATACAAGCGTTAACATTTGGTAGTTTCAATGTAGAATAAGTAAATATTGATTAAACTTAGTTGAGATCTTCTTTTAATTATGTTTCCTTTAAAACTACTATAGAAATATCCGTTATTGACATTATTATTGCGAGTAATGATGTTTTATTGATTGTTTTAAAATGTGTTAGTTTTCTATTTTAAGATTTAATTTTAAAATACCTAGGTAATTAGGTTGCCACATCAAGACTTCATTTTCGTATAGTACCTAACATTTTTTATTTTTAATCAACTCCTAATTAAACAGGTGTAATAGGCGTTAAAAATTGCCTTAATGTGTTAATCTAATCACTAAATTCTTTTCATACATCGCATTTCAAAAGCTAGCTGTCAACAAAAGAACCGAATATACAACTAAACACACAATACCACACTCTTGTTGAGAACCATTCATCTGATGTGGACTTCTCACAGTGACGGTATTATATTCCAAATTTAAACACAAAGCGAACGGACGCGATGGCGTGATATCGAGCGACCAACCAACGCGCGGCGCCTTTGCGGCTAGTGCGACGACCTCGCCCCTAGTGCGTAAATTGAACAGCATCATCGATTGTAGATTTACTCTTCATTGAGCCCTCAAGTTGGACCTTCGGAATTTCCAACTAATAAAATCATTATTTATTTTTATGAACTCAAACCTAACCTCGTGGTAATAGAATTAACAAAACCCGAGAAACCTATTTGATAAGATTCTTACCATCACCTGCCTTCACTGTTCAACGTTAATATATTGTTGCATTTAAACAATATTTAAATAAAGCACATTTATTTACTCCTTAATTTTTGGCAATTACTACAATATTGTTTCCTATAGAAAACATTTTTTTACACAAGTCTTTGAATTTATGTATCTTTGTTTTTGTATTTATGTTTCAAACAATTCTTCGTGTTTCAATCAAAATATAACACAGTCTGGATTAATTTGTATTGAAGTACTTGTTGTCTAAATTATTTTTATAAATCAGAAATATGACAATCAAAATCCATAGATAAAACAAAAAGATTCCCATCTGACTGAACAACCTACTCTCTTCCATATCAGCTTCCATCACTATTTAACAGTTCAATTTAAATGAACTTATACATACAACTGTAAGTATAGTCTTTATTTGCAGCTGTTTAAATTAAACACATTCTTAATACATTCTTAAACGAGACGGGCAGTGACAATATTTCATAATCTTTTACAGTATCTAATAATATCTATATCGTTAAAATCAAGACACTTGTAAATTCTATACAAATAGGACTGCTGCTGACTCTCCCAAGTTACCAATGAAATTGATTGTTAAAAGTTAATTATCGAATCGGAATGCCTTAATTTCGGAATGAAGCTAGGAAAAGTGTGTTTCTATTTATATTTCGTTTTCGGAATGAAGTTCGATATTTCGTATCGAGTACAGAGGTAAAACACGGATTTACACAATACGGACTATTACACGTGACATATTCAAACGCCAGATCATACACGCATACTGATGCGTCACTACACTACACCTTCAGAAGCGGATACCTACCAAAAAAATCAACTGTTGGCCTGGCGCCACCGGAGGAATATAAATAGACACTCCATTGATGTCCCTCTCTCTATCAATAGAAATCATATTTACATCTCACTCATTCGCTATTATCACCCACTAGTAATGTAAGGTAGTAAGTAAAGTATGAATATAGTGCGATGTTTACCGGTTTTCGGCCTTTGGGACCTTGTCCCCGACATCGCATCGGTGATGTAACGCATGAAACTGTGCACATAACGGTATACTAGATTTATTATATCACTTATGTATTCGTATGTACATATGAATGTGATATTGTCTAGATCGCCAAATTTACTGTACCTTACCTTAAGGGTGTAGATCGTGAAAATCACCGAAAAGAGTGTTACGATTTTTCATATTTAACCTATTTACATATGATTGATATCAATGATAATTTGTATATATTACAATCAAAGACCAATAAGTATGTTCATGCTTATATTAAACTCTTAAACCTAATAGTTGTTATATAATAAACGTCAACAAACGCACAAAATTGAGTAAAAATGCAAAAACATGACTTCGTATTTTTCAGATTTAACCCCATAAATCAACACAAATTGATAAAAAGAAACACTTTTTGAACACTGAAGAAACCAATAAGTATAGCTGTATACTTCTTTTTATACCTTTACAAACAAAGACTTCCTCTTTTAAAGCCCTAAAATCTAGATATATTTTAAGGTAAATTTTTCATACACAAATGTATGGGATAAAACGTTCGTTTCATTCGTGCAATCTCGGTGGTCTGCAGCGGCAGTTCCTTTCTGTAAGTGAACGCGACACCACGCTTGTCGGCTGCAGACAGCAGAATTACGTATTGTGAATTTGTGTTTTTTGTAAAAAACTGTAAGTATAACATTTTTATAATTAATTTATTTTCAGTTAGTAGAAAGTATCGATATAATGAATGTCTGAAAGAAAACCATGATGGAACTAGATATAAATCGTAAAAAATACAATATCTACACTAATAGGTATTATAAAGAGGAAAGATTTGGATTTTTGTATGTAACGAATAAACTCAAAAAGTACTGGACTGATTTTAATAATTCTTTTATCATTCGAAAGCTACATTATCACTGAGTAACATAGGCTATTTTTTTCGCAGGACTGATTGAATTTGAGTGGCATGCCAGGGAAAAGAAAGTTTTGTACGCATTATAAAAATATGAAAGCCAAAAGATCTCGGAATAAAATGTAAGTTCCTCCCTACTTATTTATTATCGCATTTGAACAGGGTACATTACAAAGCTAATACAATATGTCATATGATTTAGATCGCCCGATTCAGACATATACCTACAATAACATGTAAATATTGGTTTGTATTATCTATATCTATACTGATAAATAAAATTGAAGTATCTGTATGTAATATCAAAATAATAGGATTTTAAAAAAAAAAAAGGCGATACGGAGTTCGCCGGGTCGGCTAGTATTGTCTAAATATCAAATTGTGGAAGTAGGTAGGCGACAGCGCAACTTTGTCGACATACCTATACCGCCAAACAGACGCGAGGCGCCTAGCGTCTGGCTTAGGGTTGTACAAAATAAATAAAAAGTGGATAATATTGATGAATAATATTTCCAGTATTGAAAATAAAGAAAACCTTGGGGCCGAGACTCTGAGCAACAATGCTACGCGCTGTATAGAGGTAAGTTGTTATACGTAATTCTTGTAGACTTGTTACATAAATAAACAAACTACTTAGTTAGTGATGGGCGAAGACAAAATCTCAATACCTACCTATAGATTTTTCTTGCAATATTTATTATTTTCATCGAGAGACAAACACCTTAGTACCGAAATACTTCTCAATTACTTTCTCAAAAGAAAATTTACGTTCAAATAGGTGACGTCATAAAAAAACAATACCTAATGCGTAAAGAAATTATAATTTCTATTCATCAGGAACCTAATATTGTATTAATTCTTTTGCATTTTTTTAAATTTTTAATTATTTTTTATAAAAAAAATCAAGCCATTATCTTTCTTTACAGGAACTAGTTATTGAAAACGACCAAGAGGGAAAGGTGGATGAAATGGAAGTTGGGCGTAGAGTTGTAGACGTTTCTTTTTTTTTTAAAGCTCTTCAGGCCATAGGGGACCACGGTCCAATGGATTGTAAGTTAAGTTACCTCAGTATAATAGGTGAAGTAAAAGTTGGTCTGGACTCAAAACTCATCATGAAATGTAGTATGTGTAGTATGAAATTTACTGTGTGTTTGATTGAAAAGAAAGAAGATAGAATGGAAGTGAATCATCAAATTGTATCTGGTATCATATCATCTGGTGGGAGCTACTATCAGTTAAAAACATTAACTGCCGCAGTAGCCCTACCAATCATGTCACCTTCATTATACAATGAAATTAATAATACGGTTTGCGATTGGTGGGAAAAGACAGCAGCACATTCCATGGCAGAAGCTGTCAAGGAAGAAGCGGAGTACGCAGTGTCTATAGGTAGTGTTGATAAAAATGGTACACCATTAATATCTGTTGCTGTTGACGGTTGTTGGAGCAAGAGATCTTATGGTAAGAATTTTTCCGCCTTGTCCGGCGCAGCTGCGATAATTGGCATTAAAACTAATAAAGTATTGTTTTTTGGAGTTAAAAATAAATACTGCGTAGTTTGTGCACGAGCCGCAAAGAACGACAGTCAGCCCTCGGAACACCGTTGTTTCAAGAATTATTCGGGATCATCTACCGGTATGGAATCGACCATAATAGTTGAGGGGTTTAAACGTTCCATTGTTGATCACGGTGTAATTTATAATAAATTTGTAGCAGACGGCGATTCCAGTACTTATAAAAAAATATTAGATTCGCGACCGTACGGTAATTTAACAGTAGAGAAAATTGAATGCAAAAATCATCTTTTACGAAACTACTGCAATAGCTTGGAGAAACTGTCGAAAGACACTAAGTATCCTTGCGAATTGCGGAAATTCCTAAAAGAAAGGTATTTGCGTTTAAGAACGGGTGTAAAATGCGCTATTAAATATTGGGGCGATCAAAATCAGTCACTCGAAGAAAAAATAAAAAATCTTAGTGAAGATATCCTAAATGGTCCACAACACGTATTTGGTAATCACCAATATTGCAAGGAGTATTTCTGTAGACCTGATACTCGTCGAATAGAACCTGTTGGGTTGCTTCCAGCAATTGTTGGATGCGGATTAATGGACGCGGTACACATTTTAAGTAAAAGACTGTCATATCATTCTAGAAGTTTAATTCATAATTGTACAAGTAATATAGTTGAAAGTTTTAACGCAGTGAT